>CM077676.1:386243341-388860841 GCA_039707655.1 Elymus sibiricus
AAAGTATGGGGGAATCAAATTTCCTTTGGTGCAAGTGTAGATCTAGGTCTCATCCTTCAATCCCTAGCAAATCAACAAGTTTGAGTGGTTAGAGAGAGAGATCGGGCAAGAAAGCTTGAAGGGCATCAATGGAGGAGAGAGAGGGGCAAGCGGTAAAATGGTAGGTAGAAGAACCACCTACTTATATAGTGTCCCCCAAATCCAACCGTTACAGCCATTTTTACACTGCAGCGGTACAACAGCTTGAACCACCGGTACAACCGGTATTCACGGGTTCACACTGCAGAAGTGCCCCAGCGGTACAACTGGTGGAGCCACCGGTAGTACCGGTCGGTCGGAGCCAACCAGGAACTACCGCTCCACCACCGCCCAACAACCGCCTCACATACAGAAGGGGGTCACCCCATAGCGGTGGTTGGGGCGGTGGTTGTGCCGGTGCAACTGCCAGACCAGCGATCATGTGGTGGCTAAGTCCGGAGCGGTACAACCGCTCCAGACACTGGTAGTACCGGTTCGCCGTAGCCGTCCGGGAACTACCGGGCCACCACCGCCCAACCACAGCTCCACTACAGAAGGGAGTCCGGTAGTGGAGCGGTGCTGGGCCGGAACAACCGGTCAAGCGATACAACCGTTTTTACAAGCGGTACAACCACTCGGCACAAAAAGCACTGCAACAGATAGGACTTTGAGGACCTCTCTCCTCGAACGGAAGGATGTATAGTGGATGCAACAGAATGTGTACGTCCATTGATTCACCCAGTACCTTTCGATGCGGATACCCTCTTAATAGTACGGATTTCCTACGACCAAAGAAATAAACGCGTCAGAAACTCCGTATTCGATCTTTTCCGTCCTGAGGGAAAGCCTAATCGTCTTGCGCCAAACAAGGTGTACCTGAGTAAACTTGGGCGCACGATTAGTCCAAAGATACATTGTTATCATCACCGAAACCCTAAGACGGGAAATAACACCTCTCCCCTCTTACGATCTTCCGTTTCGTCGAGCCTCCCGCAGCCGGTTTTCCGTGTGCCTTCCACCCCACGCGCGATTGGTTATGTCCGGTCAAGGAAAGAACCGGCAAAATAGGAAACCTCCTTGTACGCACAAAAAATATGTGCAAGCGTTCTCTCCCTCCTCCCGGTCCTAACCCTAGCCGCCCTTCCCCGTTGCCGACGCTAGCGAGCAGCGCGTAGCGCACGCACCAGTTTCTAGACACGGCGCTCCCCCTCGACTTCACAATGAAGCAGCTCGTCGGCATCGACGACGAGCCGGTGCGTCTGGTGTTGTCTCCTCTCTCTCGTGCATGGGCCAACTTGGATGGAGGGCGGTGGATCCGGGACGTAACCATGAAGCAGCTCATCGGCATCGACGTGCACCGGGATGTTGTCTCCTGTGCATGGGTCGATCTGGACGGTGGGTGATGGATCCGAGACGTAGCGGCTTCCTCGACTTTCTCCGCCGGCGGCGGCGGCGGCCAGGTCTGGTTTAGTTACCAGTTATCGTTAATTCACGCCAAGAACTCACTATCTGAATATTGGAATCCCCCTTTCAGTTCAGTGCACTTGGGTCACTTTGAAGCTAACTGGGAGGCTGATGCTTCAGATGGAACTGACATCGAGGTGAGTGAACACTTGCTTACCTACTTTATTCTCCTACTATGAACTTGATTAGCACTTCCTAGAAACATGATGTATGTGATATATTTGAATAGGCTGTGCAATATATTCATTAGACAATATGGAAATACGTTTGTATGTCTTCTGATCCGTAGGGTTTCTTTGACTTTGTAACGCCCAATCTGCTATGCGTGAAGAGGAGAAGACAGAGAACTAGGAACAGAGAAGGGGATAGGGGAATTCAGACTTTGCTATTTCTGTACTGACGAAACACTTACAGGCATGGGTGTTTAACTGTTTATACAAAGCCATACACCACACACGCCTCGCCTCAGGCACACCGCAGCAACGCCCAACAACCACACACACACAAGTACAGGCTATGCCCATACACATAAACGCTGCCATATGTTAGGCTACCACTTCAGTGTCCTGTGCTTGCTCCTGGCATGAGTCACCGGGCATGAGCCCATGACGAAGGTTAAGAAACATCAGTGCTCATCAGTCATCATCACCTAGCTTAACCACTGCAACCTGAACAAGGTTTGTGAGCATGTAACTTAATCCTTGTATGGTAGCAGACCTATCCTACCAACAGAAGTCAACTACTTTTCTGAAGTGTAGCTGCATTTGCAGGTCAAAAACATGTGCATACTGCACTTTGCGCAAGCAACAAACGTAGAGAGTATGTTGCATGGCGTGAGGTACTGAATGGACATCTGATAAAAAGAGGCATTTTCTTTCATCTCGATACAAAATATAATAGTGCTATTGGGTGCTCTTTGAGTATTTGTCATAGTTTCCATTATCAATTGATTAATAGATGTTGTTGCAACACAAGGATTGGAAGATGCATGTGTTATGTCCATTACTTTTGTGATTTGGTATGTGTACTGATTATTTTCCAATGCAGGTAAGATTGATGGTTGGCCTTCTGAAAACCGTTGGGATCGGAGATCTAACAACTGTAGATGTAGTGAATGTTAATGTTTATTGTGATATGTCAGGTATTTAGTGTTGCATGATTTATGTATAGAAGCTTGTATGGGGATTGGTAATCTGAACTTTATATGCAAAAAATGGTTTACACTAATTTAGCTAAGCCAAATCTTCAGTCCTAAAGCAACTTTATGGCAGTGTGTGGTGTTGATAGCCCATATACCCATGTGTCCATGTACAAGTGCATTTCCCTATTTTCTTTTGGTAATTTATAATAGTACAGGCAAAATTTGATTTTTCCCGAAGGTATGTTTGTTCCTGGAATCTTATTAATTTCCCTTTCTAACAGATCAAGATCTCAAAATATGCAGTGGTTAGTATGGTTGTTAGCGGATTATGAAGTTTTAGTAATACAAGGTTTATGTTAACTAATTACACCAACACCTTTCCTTTAGAAAGGAATTATCTTGTTTTTTCCTGTTTGCTTGTGTTAAGCAGTTAAGCCGCATATGAAAATTCATACATTTGCTTCCTCTCTCTTTAGGAGGAGCTTTTCGAATCAAGGAATAAATGAAGAGTGGAAGATGACCTAAGTCACAGTGGAACCTGTCTTCTCATCATTTGTTCAGAAATATGTATATTCCGGATGATTACTTTTGTGAGATCGGTGGAAGGAATTGCATTTCTTACTGTAGTGAGTTTCCAAGAGGATGGAAGCACCGATGAGAACCACATTCTTTTTTGGCAGATTACGTGTGCGAACAAATTGCCGGCACATTTGCATGTTATAATTTGATCCCTTTTTTGTTAAAACTGAGATAGAGTTTTTTTGCATGTTTTTGTAAGTCTGTAAAAAAGCCAATTACAACAACACTATGATGGGGTGTCTTGGGCAAAGCCTACAGTTGGCTCAAGAAACCATTGAATATATATAATTTTAGGCTTATGTTTTTAGACCATTTTGTAACAATTTGGTTGATTTTTCATTACTTGGTGCTCCTTAATTATTTGCATTGATTGGTGAACAATTCTGTGAGTGCTGGAAGGAGCACGAGCTGTTACATGGAATACCCGACGAAGAGAGAGATATATGTCCCCGTTGCAACGCACGGGCAATTACCTAGTAACAGAGGAAAAAAAAAAGGAATTAGTATCGCATGTACAACAGGGACTTCGAGTCCGACTATTCATGCGTTGGTGACAGGCACTAGCAGATCGAGCAGAAAAAGAGGAGCAAAGATTTGCTTTGTTCTCAGGAAAAAAAATACTCCCTCCGTCCCATAATATAAGAGCGTTTTTGACACTACACTAGTGTCAAAAACGCTCTTATATTATGGGACGGAGAGAGTGCATGACTAAAAAACACTTTTCATTGTGAAAAGTTAATTGCCCGTGCGTTGCAACGGAGGCATTATTGACTTTCTTTTTACCATTATAAGCCACCCCAACCACTCTCTCTCCCTCTCCCTCTCCTCCCTCACCACGTGTTGGCTAATTCCTTTTAAATTAAAATATATAAAAAAAAGAATGTAGAACGTGAAAGTGTTTGCATCCTTCTTGCCAGGGAATTGATCCCATGTATACAGTTACATGATGTTTTTGCTTTATCACATTACAAATTTGGTCGATACAAATTCAAATCCATACCAAGGTTGTGAAAAGACTTCACGGTGAATTGAACCATCTGTATACTTTTAGCTGGTTGCATCCCTTCTAACAAGATTGACATGAAAGGGACACCTTACCCAAGATTTTCCTATTGTATGATTCTGCAATCTAGATGTCGTCCTGAATTTAGGAGCAGTCGTTCTTCTCAGCCATCACATATCTGTGTCTTTCGTAGCTGCTTCGGCCTGAGTGTGCTGGTGGATGATGTCATCTGCTATGTAACAAATTGACAGAAAGGTCTTCTATTAAAAGATATATCAGTGCAACAATATGGAACCTTCTCCATATATACGTTAGTGACAACATATCATATAACATATACAACTGAAAAAGCTGACCTTATTTCTTAATAGATAAACTTCATAAATAGCTCCGGGCGAGGATTTGAAACATTTCCTGCGCAAAAATGGAAAAGAAAGAAAACATATGAAATAATTCTGCTTAACTATCACATAATTGTAAATTTATAGTTAATCTCATTTCTCCTCATCTGGACAATATTCCATAGTCTTGTGTTGACAGACCAATTCCTTAGCTATTGGTTCCTGTATGTTACCAGGGCAGTGGATTACACTTCACAGCATATGTGTGCAGTACATATTAATTATGCCCAGATGGAAATTCTAAAACGAATGCCCTGTGAGAAAAGTTACCAGGGCATACACATACTTACGACGTTTAACTACATGCTCCTGAGATAAACTCTGAAGCTGTTGTTCCAAGTATTGTTCTCCAGGTCTAACAAGATATTCTATTGACCAAGATAATCCATTTCAGCTGAAACATATATCCCTTGTGTCTGCAAAAATTAAACAAGCATTCTCGTATATGTTTAACGTAACGCTAAGGTGCTAACTTCTGGCCGGTGTTCCTCTTACATACCCGTTAACTCTACTGGCTTCCTCTTCACAATTTGGTGCGACTGTTTTCTTTTCATCCTTCTTCACAATTTGGTGCGACTGTTCTCTTTTCATCCTGGTAACCATCTTTTTTATTCAAAATCTAGCAAAAATAAATATTTTTAGCTTAAGCATATAACTAGCCCATAAATGAAGCATGGTATGTGGCATTGTAATTTGTAAAACCACATACGTTAACCTCCTGGAATAACTGAATGAACTGATGCACTCGTGGAAGCCGACACAAGATTACATGGTGACTTTGTCAGATATAATCGGCCTTTGACAACAACTACAAAGCGTGTCTATTCTCCTATCCAGGTCAAATGCAAAAGCTAGCCTATCTAATGTAGGAGCATCATCTAATGTAGGGAAATTGCTATCTGTAGTTGCTGCTCAATATACGCATATTCAGAGAAAGAAAAAAATGAATCGCTCCATCTCATCTCAAGAAGAACACACTAATTTTTAACTGTATGATGATAATACCTGGGGGAAGATGGCGACCAGATTGCTGTGTTGGCCACATAAGCAACTCCTAATTAGAGTGGCGACATGTAGGCGAGCTCAGGGCAGTGGCAGGATGAGCTCAAGCTGAGATTTGGGCCACCTCCACCAGATCCATGAGCTGTGCAACGACAGGCAGGGCTTCGAGCACCTCGCGTGAAGTGGCACTGGCGGCCTGTGGACGAGCTCGGGGCAGCGGCTGGATGAGTTGACCTTGGGATTGGGGCGACCTCCACCAAATTTGCGATCTAGCCATCCTCGTACATAGAGGGCAGGGCATCGAGCACCTCGTGCGGAGCGGAGGCGGCTGCCTGTGGGCGAGATCGGGACGGCGGCGATAGGATTTGGACGGGATGAGCTAGAGGCGGAGGTGCTGAAGAACCGGGGGGAGGCGAGGGCGTTGTAGGCGGCAGCGGGGCAGCGGTGGCCGGAGGGAGGGGGCAGCGGGGGAGGATGTAGGTGGCCCGACGTGGTCGATGGGGACGGCGGCGGAGGCCTGGAGCTGGGGGAGGGATGGGTTGGACGGGAGAGGATAGGGAGTTATCGGTAAATTTGGTCGTACAGGCGGGCGTCTTCTTGCAAAAATGCAACAATCTACCTTTGTATTCGTTAGATGATGATCCGACGGTCTGAAATGCAAGATGGCAGACACACCATCACCACCAACTGAGATTTTATAGGAGTAGAGATTTATACATACTATTTTACTCTTGAGTTAAAGAATTTAGTTTGGTAAAATATTTGCATTACATGTTATGCACAATGTAATATCTTAGTTCTTGACCTCAACAATTCAAATGCAAAGAAGTAGTTCACATGTGACATGTGCAACTATACACATATAATTCAACTACAAAAAAGTAGTCACATGTGACCGTAGGACAGCCTGTCGACATAAAAAGTCAGTAACTAGTACAAAGGTTGTCACAGCGAGCAAGCCATGCTATCCCCTCCCTCTCTCCATCCCTCCCATGGTAACCAGTACCAACGACAAAAGCAGGCGAGCAGGTTGTAGGTACAACAAGCGATCAACCAGCTACATCACATGCTACATACAACAAGTGAAAGGAGTTCTTTTTTTTTTTGAAGCAACGAGCCTCCTCGTCGATTTTTATTATAGAAATCGCCACAAAGTTTTACGCAAGTTTTGGGTGAAATAAAAGCAACAGGAACCTCTGAGCTACTGTTTCACACGCAAGCAGGCTATCCCACAGACATCACGTTAACACCCATACAAAATAAGACTAGGTTTTTCTTTTTCCATCTTCTTTTGTAGGCATCATCCACAGATTCTTCTGCCGAGAGGATTCCAGCCAAATCTTCTGTTATATATCTCCCAGAGCACCTCCTTTATCTTCAGCACGCCATCTTCACTTACGCTTCTGTCTTGGGTTTTTTGCAATATACTCCAAGATTTCAACAAAGAGCAGAGTTTGAAAACCACAGTAGAAGGATCATCAGAGAATATTTTATCAAAACAGGCTCTATTTCTAGTTTTCCATAGGATCCAACATATCGCCGTTCCCCCAATAAGCACCAGACTTCGCTGGTTTTGGGGGAAGGATCTGATCCAATTGCCAATCATGTCAGACACTCCATTAGGAGGTCTAGATAGATCAAAAGCGCAGATCATCACCTGCCATACATATCTGTCCAGGCTATATTGGAACATCAAGTGATCAATGCTCTCTTTACCACCACAAAAGTGGCATTCCTCGTTTCCAATCCATCCCCTCTTGATCAGGTTATCCTTTGTCAAAATACTTTTTTTGACCAACAGCCATAGAAAGATTTTGATCTTTAATGGCATTCTGAGCTCCCAAATCCCTCTATACCCAACCAGGGGAGATGATTTGAGAAACATATACAACTCCTTCACCACAAACTTGTTTTTCTTATTAAGCAACCAAATCAACCTGTCATTCTCCTCATTCAACTCTACTTCCTCCACCAGGGATTTTATTTCCTCCCACTGTGCCAGAGTTTCCCCATGTATAGTTCTCCTGAAAGTCACACTGTCCCAGCCCTCTTCCACAACTTCTCTCACAGTCACCATTTTACTAAATGTAATACCATACAATCCGAGGAACATTTCAGAAAGTTTTCTCTTTCCAATCCACACATCTTCCCAAAACAAAGTCATGGCTCCATTCCCTACTTTTCTCCTGGTAAGGGCACTAAATGTATCCTTGACCTTCATCGGCCCCTGCCAAAAATGTGAGTCACCAGGGCCACATTTGACAGCAGACAGTGGTGCATCAGCCAAGTATTTCTTATGTATCATCTCCTGCCACAGCCCATCAGAGTTCTCTAGTTTCCAGAGCCACTTCATCAGCAAACATTGGTTCATCACTTCTAGATCTAGGATACCTAGTCCCCCACAACTCTTGGGCATACACACAGTTGCCCAGTTCACCAAGTGATACCTCTTTTTTTCTTGTGTCTCCTGCCGCACCATTCTGGACCTGCTGGAGTTCATATGTTTGAGCACCCCTTTTGGAGCTTCCAGGAAAGACAGCATGTATAAAGGTATGCTACTGAGACAAGAGTTTACAAGAGTGACCATGTCTCCAATTGACAGCAAGTTCCCTTTCCATCCAGCCATTCTCTTCTCAATTTTCTCTTCAGCAGGCCTCCAATGTGAATTACTAAGCCTTTTTTCATCCACAGGGAGCCCCAAATATTGTAATGGAAAAGATCTCTCCTTACAGGAGAAGATCTCTTTGTATTCCTGCATCTTGCCAACAGCATCCCCAAGACAAAAAATTTCACTCTTGTGAAAATTGATTTTTAGCCCAGACATTTGCTCAAAAACACAAAGAACATATTTCAAATTTCTAGCCTTCTCAAAATCATCATGTGTTATCCAAATGGATATTAATCTTATTGAATCCTAGCCTCACAACGTAAGTCCACCCCGGAGTGCGTATCGAGAAGTCATTTCTAGCGGGACGGTACGTAGTGGCGAATCTCTTACCATCCAAGTGCCTCGTGATTCGTGTAGTGGGAGGCCAACGTATAATGTATAGTTCTGTATTGCATCCCACATGGGTATATGGCATTAAGTCTAGCCAACATAGGTTCCACCTCTCTGAATCACATGCATGCACGACAAGAATAGTACATCTACTCTCTCCTCTGTCATCCAACAATTTCATCCTTTTATTCTACCTTAGAGCATCTACAGCCGGACTCCTCAAATTAACCGGGCAGACGTAGGACCACTGACCGACATGAGAGAGAAGCAAAAAGTTGACCTAACCGGACCCTTTAAATGCCCGGGCTGTCCCGCAGCTCTCATATTCATCTCATATATGAGATGAGTATGAGGAGTGCCCGGGCGTGTCCGGTCAGTGGTCCTGCTGTGACAGCCCGAGACCGATTCTTTCTCTAATTGTTATTATTATTGCTTGCTCTATTTTATTTTGCATTGCATCATTTCATCATGCCATCATGTCATTAAAATTTTGCAACTCAAATAAATAAATTGCATGGATCTTCGATCCATTTAAATCGAGGGAATTCACATGGTGATTTCTCTTTACAACATATAAAAGTCTCCTAATATTATTAGGGAGCTATATTAAACCATTCCATTAACTTGGAATCACCCATAACACATTTGCACTATTTTTCAACTCTCCTTTTTTTATCCAACTCAACTTCCTAATCTTCCTTTCAAGCCTTTGGGTAAAATTGAGTTGCAATTTTACTTTCTCCACAAATGTTCAACTTCTGCCCATAAATCATGCTATTCATGTAGGGTTACCAGTTAAAATCTCATCTCACTTGGTCTCCATCTAAATTGCTTCCAGATTCAAACAGTTTGAATTTTATTCAAACTTATTTGAATTTCTATCTTCTAAACTCTTGACAACCATTTTTGTTAAATCCTCCATATTTTTCTGTCTCCAGGAAAATATGTCACTTGTTGGAATCCCAGCTCTACCCTTCGTTTTCTTTCTTTGCAAGTTTTCTGTTAAGAAATTAGAGTGGAGGGAGAGAGAGCCCAGCCAGCAGCTGGAGCCCAAGGCCCAGCCGCAGCCTCATCTTAACCCTAGCCCGATCGATCCCCTCTCTCCCTCTCGTTCCCCTGCTCGCGCTGCCAGAGAGGAGCGAGACACCCAGGGCCCGATCCCCCTTCTCTCGATCCCTCTCCCTCCTCCCGACCAGCGCCGCCCCTGCCCAGCCTCCTCCCTTCGTCCTCACCTCGGCTACGCACGCGGCCATGCCCGGCATCGGCCGCTGCGCCCAGACGTCATGGCCGCGGCCACCAGAGCTTCCAAGCCGGCGAGCCCCTTCGTCGCCCGGCCTCCTGCCATCTCCAACCGCCTCCATCTGCCCCAGCTCCTGCTCCAGCCACCTTCCCCGCCGTCCGTCGAGCCGCCCTGCTGGCCTCGCTCCGTTCCCCTCGCCGCCTCGCTGTTACCGCTGCTGTTCCCCGCAAGCTGCAGCACCTCCTGCCGCCATCAACCCTTCGACGCGCCGCCCCGACCCGGCCATCTTCTGCCGCCCGCTGCCTTCCCTCGCACCGACAAGCCGCCTCGCCGCTGCTTCCGCGTCCGCGCGCTAACCTCCATGGCCACCACTGAGACCCTCTGAACCCGTCAAGTCGTGTACATGGAGCCACAAGTCCGAAGACCACCGCGCCCATGCATCTCGCCTTGTGCCACTTTGGTTCGTCAAGACCGCCAAGACCCGTGCCCGGATCATCAAGTACCGTCTCCGGGATTTTCGCCAAGTACCTGACGACCCTAGGATGCGCCAAGTACCTCTACCCCATCGTGGATCTCGCCAAGACCGTCAAGTACGATTACGGTCGCGAAGACCGTGAGTACAACTACCGTCAAGTACCTCTTCGCAAGACCAAGTTCCACTACTGTTGACCCGGACATCGACGAAACGTGTACCACTACCGTCGCCGTGCATTTCGTCAAGTTCCACTCCGACGCCGTGTACCACTATTTCCGTCTACTTCCACATCGAACTCGTTCCGCCCCAAAAATGCACCCTTGGAAGGTATAACCGCCGAGATGACCGCCCGTGAACCGTGTCCGAATTGTTTCGTGCACGTTCCCCGTTTCCATGCCACCGACACGTGGGAACCTGGTAACCGGGATCAC
Source organism: Elymus sibiricus (assembly GCA_039707655.1). NCBI lineage: Eukaryota > Viridiplantae > Streptophyta > Magnoliopsida > Poales > Poaceae > Elymus > Elymus sibiricus. Next base: position 386,254,094 of record CM077676.1, read on the forward strand.
CCCACCATCTCTTGCATGTTCCGCACATCCGCACACTTGTTCTTTGCACTGGTATCTCTACGAGCTACCGGAACTGGAATGTTGCCGTGGCATCATTTCTGTTATCGCCGCCGTGGCACCCATTTCTTTCCACCATGGCGACAAATGCTCCATATCATAATTAATGCCAACATCTTCATAAAATTTGCATCAACTTGAATATGTCATTCTCATGCATGTTAAAAACATTTAAATTGTTGTTTGCATTAAAATTGCTAAATGCCATGCTAAAATGATTTATTTCATAACTAAATAACCGTAGCTCTGAATTAAATAAACTTTATATGTAAATGGTCTAGAAAAATATGTAGATTAACATGGTGCACTTAATTTTGCGGTTTAACAACATTAAAATTGTGTTATAGACAGAACAGTACCAAATTCGAAAATGACATATGGGGATTTTTCGGAATTGTTATTTGTTGTTTCCGGCCTGATTTAAATTGCCTAGATAGGTAGTTTAATTATGCTTCACCTCTTGCCATGTTTAACAATATTTAATATTGATGAGTAGCATAAACGGGAGTGAACTAAATAATTATTGTGAAGTTTCGTCAATATGCAACTCGTTGCATATTGAGCTTCACTTAACGTGTAGTATTTGTTTGTTGCACTCTTGCCATGCCATGCCTATTTAAACCGGACAAGCATCATACTTGGTTGTGCATTATGCCATGATTATGCTTGCTTGTTTACCATGTTATTTGCTTCTTTCCGGTTGTGCTTCTTCTCGATAGTCCGGTTACGTTGCGAAGTGTGAGGATTTGTTCGACTACGATTGTTCGACTACTTCATGGATTCAATCTTCTTCCGAGCGGGATTTCAAGCAAGATGATCGTTACCTTGGATATCTCTACTATCTTTGCTTGCTAGTTGTCTCGTTGCTATCGCTATGTCGCGCTTCCTACCGCATATATGTCAGCCTCCCATATGCCATGATACAGCCTCTAATCACTCTTACCCAGCAAACCGTTGTTTGGCTATGTTACCGCTTTGCTCAGCCCATCTTATAGCGTTACTAGTTGCAGGTGCAGTTTCAGGTTGTTCCATGTTGGGACATGGATATCATGGGATATCATAATATCTCTTATTTAATTAATGCATCTATATACTTGGTAATGGGTTGAAGGCTCGGCCTTTTGCCTGGTGTTTTGTTCCACTCATGCCGCCTTAGTTTCCGTAATACCGGTGTTATGTTCCTTGATGAGCGCTTCTAACACATGTGGGGCATATGGGAACTCCCCTGATCATTCGTTTTAGGATAAACTTCTCCAGCAAGGCACATTTGCCAACATAATAATACTGAAATTAATTAATTAACTCATAGGGCGTCATGAACCCATGGATTTTTAATTCCACATAATCCAGGTGGGCCAGTGCTGATAGTGCTGGTCCAAACTAGAGCCACTTGCAGCGCCATGTAGGATCGAAAGTATGTCTAGAGGGGGGGGGTGATTAGACTACTTGACCAAATAAAACTTAACCTTTTCCCAGATTTTAGTTGTAGGCAGATTTTAGCAATAGTACATGTCAAGCATCACCCTACACATGCAATTCTAAGAGTATAGCAACGGAAAGTAAGCAATTGCATATGTATGTAGAGAGGGGATAGGAGATTTCAAACGCAATGAAGACACGGCGGTTTTTGGCGTGGTTCCGATAGGTGGTGCTATCGTACATCCACGTTGATGGAGGCTTCAACCCACGAAGGGTAACGGCTGCGCGAGTCCACGGAGGGCTCCACCCACGAAGGGTCCATGAAGAAGCAACCTTGCCTATTCCACCATGGCTTACGTCCACGAAGGACTAGCCTCACTCGGGGTAGATCTTCACGAAGTAGGCGATCTCCTTGCCCTTACAAACTTCTTGGTTCAACTCCACATCTGGTTGGAGGCTCCCAAGCGACACCTAACCAATCTAGGAGACACCACTCTCCAAAAGGTAATAGACGGTGTGTTGTTGATGAACTCCTTGCTCTTGTGCTTCAAATGATAGTCTTCCCAGCACTCAATCACTCCTCACAGATTTGGCTATGGTGGAAGAAGGATTTGAGTGGAAAGCAACTTGGGATAGGCTAGAGATCAAGGTTCAAATGGTAGGAATGGAATATCTTGATCTCAACACATGAGTAGGTGGTTCTCTCTCAGAAATTGTATGGTGGAAGTGTAGGCACGTTCTGATGGCTCTCCTTACTGAGAAGGATGGGGTGGAGGGGTATATATAGCCTCCACACAAAATCCAACCGTTACACACTTTTGACCCAACTCGGTGGCACCGAAACAATCATCTCGGTAGCACCGAACTGTGTAAAAGATATGAACTTTAGGAATCTCGGTGGGACCGATACGAACAACTCGGATGGACCGAAGTGCAATGGCTTAGGGCAATCCTCATCTCGGTGGCACCGATTGCATCAACTCGGTAGGACCGAAGCGAAGCAATAAGGCAACAGAGACTTGGCAAGCCATCTCGGTGAGACCGATTTGCAAACTCGGTGAGACCGAAGTAAATGCAAACGATTACAGAGAGTTGGCAAGGCCATCTCGGTGGGACCGAGATCCATTTCGGTGGATCCGATTTGTTAGGGTTTGGCAGTGGCTAAGTCTTGGATGAACTCGGTGGGGCCGGATTGGAAATTTCGGTGGGGCCGAGTTGGACTTTAGGTTTAGGACATATTTGGGTAGAGATAGTGGTTGAGGGTTTAGGAATACTGTCACTAAGCACTTGAGCAAAAAGACCATTAAGCAACACCTCATCCCCTTTTAATAGTATTGGCTTTCCTATGGACTCAATGTGATCTTGGATCACTAAACCAAAAATGTAGAGTCTTGATCCTTACCAATTCTTGTCCTTAGCATTTTGAGGGGTCCACATCTTTAGTCCATGCCATGCCAATCATTGAACATCCTGAAATCTTAATCTTGAATGGATATTAGTTCAATGAGATATATGTTGTTATGAATTACCAAAACCACCAAGGGAGCAAATGTGCTTTCAATCTCCCCCGTTTTGGTAATTGATGACAACATATAGATCAAAGCGTCGACAGATGATTAAGTAAATGAAATACATCGTCGCTTTGAGAAGTATGTGATAAGCAAGAGCTCCCCCTAAATTTGTGCATTATTAAAAGTTTGCGTTTGAATGCAAATGCACAATCGATTAGGCTCATGGGTTACTCTTCCATGTCACATACATCTTGGTGGAGCGCGCAAAATGGTATGATTGGAATAATAGGCACGCATCACCAACATAAGTAATTGATCATACAAGATAATAGTATAGATAAACATGGAATATCACAATGGGCATAATATGATCAATTACCAACAGAATACTGTAGCAAGCACACACATAACAAAGTATCAACGAACAAGCAATCAAGTAGCAAAGGAAACTCTCGAAGCAAAACAAAAGCAAGAAACTCTCTCTCTCGAAGCCTATGATCTATACAAATCCTCCCCCTTTGGCAACAAGTACCGAAAAGTTCGAATCATATAGCACTAGTCGGCCCTCTAGGCACGGTCCTCCGAAGGCGATCTCCCGCTGGCGGCTCCGGTGTGCGTAGACGGCGTTGAGATGAGAGCGTCCGCGAATGCTTCTGCTGACGACTGCTGGACTGGTGGAGTTGAGACCTGCTGTGGCGGCTGGTGCAGATACTGTGGTCCGTGGATCCACAACTGGTATCGCAGCTGACCTGGCAGCCCTAGGCACTGACTGAAACTGCTCTGTAGTCGGTCTCTCATCTTCACCGTCATCTGATCTGGCAAGCTTGACAGCATCGACATCTCCTTGCAGCTGTTCCACTGAAGTCTGAATCTCAGTCACTTTGACATCCAAGTCATGAAACTTTGTCTCAATAATCCGCTCAAAACTAGCCTGGGTCTGGGTGAGGTTGGCCAAACTTCGCTCAATCCTCAGAGTGGCTTCAAGCAGATATTGCATTTGGTCTTTTGGTGTCTTGAGATTCGCAATTGGAGCATTGGGAGCTACTGCTTCCTGAGCTGCTTTAGCTTCTTGTGCTTTGCGGATTTCCTCTTGTGCTTGAGCAGACGTGGGATGCGAAGGATCCATCACTATAACGTTGTCCTCAAAATCTGGACGGAGTGGCAAATGCTCTCGATCAAGAAGATACGTGCTGGTTCCAACCTTGGAATTGATCAACAACTGAATATGTGGAGCATAACCACACGATCTCTTCTGATCTGCTGCTGTCCTCTTGATAGTCTTGACTATCAGGCTCATCACCTTGAATTTCTGAGGTGTATCGAATAAATGCAGCAAGTTGATGGAGTGGCCACGAATCATCTTATCATCTCCTAACTTGGGTAGCAGAGTGTACCGCAGTATAGTGTTTGAGGTGGCCAGACCTGGTAGCAAATGCTTCACTGATCCAAGCTTGTGTGTCTCAAGATCCTCCTGGGGAATAGCAGTGTACATGTTCTTCATAGAATTGTGATCAAACTTGATCTTGGCATAAACATCATAATCATCATCTTCTTCCTTGGGTGCACCAAGAAGATTTGCCCATTCAGAAATAGTTGATTGATATCTAATGCCTTCAGTCATCCACACTATGCGACCATCTAGATAGAAATGTGCTGTGGAGTAGAATTGCATGACCATCTCGTCATTCCACTTAGTCAATTTCTTTCCAACGAATTCATCAACACCTGCAATTCTGAAACTCTCATGGACGTGGGGGAAATAGTCCTCGTTCTCATCGATGTATTCCCAATCCACCCACCTCATGTCACTGACTATGGGATTCTTATCAAGCAACACTGTCTCATAGAAATCCTGTTGCTCACGGGTGTGAAAGCGGTAATCACAAGCAGTCCTCCTCCTCACAGCATAGGGATCTGTCAATCTCCATTGACGCAGTCCTTTGTCCTTTCTCAACATCATGTTCTCAGCTACTGGGTGTGCGTTGTCATGTTCTGGTATCTTGGGCTTCAATTTTCTGAGCACTAGAGGCTCTTCATCAATAGTTGATTCAGGCACTGGGGCCTTGTTCTTCTCTGCAGCAGATATGTTTCTAGTTGATCTCTTGGGTGCTGGTGCCTTAGGCTTAGACTTGGGAGGTGCAGCAGTCTTGATAGCATCAGACATGAGCTTCTGTGCTTTTGCAGGGGGTGCATTAGCTGGCTCTTCCTCCTCTTCTTCTTCTTCTTCAACCATCATAGTAGGTCTGCCAATCACACGGGCAAAAGATTTCCTTACTCTTTTCTTATTGGCACCTGCAGCTGCCTCACTAGGCTCTTGCACAGTCTTCTGAGGCACTTTCCTCACTGTTGTTCTTTCCTTGACAGTAGTAGGCTTTGTGCTGTACTCCTTAGCTAGCACTACTCTCTTCTTCTTTTGTGCAGTTTCACTTGCAACAAAGTCCTCATCCTCACTATCTGAGGTTTTCTTCTTCCGTGTTCTGGTTGCAGCTTTAGGAAGATCTGGAGAGCTTCTCTCTCCCTCATAGTAACTTTCATTATGGCTTGATCCTTCACTTTGCTCTTCATGCTGCTCTGACCTGTTTTGACTGTCACTGACATCAGACATCTTGCTGAGCTGACCCTGTGAATAGATGGGTATGGGTAGAGTAGATGAGTCATCACAAAAAGCAGATTGTTTTTCATAAAAATGAGTTCAAACTTTAGTTCTAGGTTTTCACAGAATGCAGTTCGGATGGACCGAGTTGGTAATCTCGGTGACACCGAAGCACACTACAGAGACATGGCACGCCATTTCGGTCTGACCGAGATGGGTTTCGGTGGCTCCGAGATGCTAGGGTTTCACTGAGACGTTACTTTCGGTCTTACCGATTCGCACAACTCGGTGGCACCGAGATGTACTTGTGCTATGGCCAGGGCCAAATCGGTGGGACCGAAAATTCCTATTCGGTCGGTCCGAGATGCATTCGGCGGAAACCTAACCCTAATTTTTTGCTCGAATCTCGTTCAAACGAACTAATCTGGTGGAAAGTGAATTGCATTCGTGGCAAGATTACAGGCAGTCCAATCGTGCATTGAATCGGAAAGGGAAGCACGAAAGGGATCGAAACTCACCCTAACTCGGTGGAGTTCCTCTACGGCGGCAACGGTGGTGGAGATTACCGTTGACGGCGACGGAGTCCTGCAGCGAGGGCGCACAGGCGACGACGGCGACGATCCGGAGACCAAAGGGGCGGCAGCAATGGGGCGTGGGCGCGTGACGTTTGAAGAAATTTTCAACCGCACGGTTCGCTGGGAATATATGCCCATTAGCTGTCGGTGGCACCGAGTGGAACAAATCGGTAGCACCGAGACGTGCAACTGCTTGCAGTTACAGCAACTCGGTCCGACCGAGTTGGTCTAATCGGTAGCACCGAGATGAAAACCTAGATCAGTCTAAGTGCTTTCGGTTCGACCGAGTTTGAGTGGGTTGGTCTGACCGAAATCAATTAGAAGGTTTTGGAGGTTCAGCCCTTTCAGATCGGTGGCTCCGAGTGCTCCTCACCCAGAGGGTCCGAAAATGACTTGTTCAATTTTTGTGATCCAGCAAGAATAGAATTTGAGACAAGAAAGCATAGATAGCTAGAGAAGGTTCTTAGGCATTCTTGTACATCCACTTGGCCAGAAAAACCAAGACAATCAAAACAACAAATGGATGTCCTCGAATGATGAAAACATGCAAATCAACATGCTCACACAATAAGATAGCAAATGAAATATGTGTCAAACATGCACAACCAATTCTAGCATCTATCAAGCAATGGCGATGACTAGGTCATCTATATATGAGTATATTGACTTAGGAGCCAAATGCGAACATTTGATCATAGGTCATACTCATCGTTTAAGCACAAGTGGGGTTACCACTTTTACATAAAGCATTAATGTGTTCACACCATTAGAGTTGCTTTAGCTCAATTTCTTAGAGCAAAGCTCCCCCTAGATGTGATATCCCCCCTAAGAGGGTTGAACTAACCTTGGGTTTTGTCGATGATGACTTCATGTAGATGTTGAAGATGTGGATGCTCAATGTTGATGTAGACCATCAAAAGTTGGGAGCAATCCTTTGGAGTTTTGTGCTTTCAATACCTACATGGGTTAGTCCCACACAAGGAACATACAAGGATATCCATAGACATAGAGTGAAATACACATATGATGATGTCCATGAATGCATTGATTACCTTGTCCCTTCCCTTACCAACAAGAGGGTTTGTGACTCCATGAACTAGTGCAAAATGTGAAAGTTGGTTGCACAAGTCCTTGCCATGAAGAATATGAGTGAAGTTTGTTGGTGGAGTCACCCTCAAGAACTCTCTAGTTCTTCTTCTTTTGGATCCACATCAACTTGATGGGAATCCTTGGAGTTGTAGTAGCACTTGATGAAGTAGAACTTGATGAAGTCTTGGGAACCCACTTGACCATGGCTTGAGGAGCTTCTTCAAATGATTCAATCTCTTCTTGAAGCTTGTCCTTGCCTTTTAGCTTGTGGTCTTGTGGTGGAAGGTCTTCTTGAGCGTGTGTTCCCTTGAAGGAAGTAGGATCATACTTCTCTTGTTGAGGAACAAACTTCGTCTTGGGGTATTTGTTGGAAATATGCCCTAGAGGCAATAATAAATTAGTTATTATTATATTTCCTTGTTCATGATAATCGTTTATTATCCATGCTATAATTGTATTGATTGGAAACTCAAATACATGTGTGGGTACATAGACAACACTGTGTCCCTAGTAAGCCTCTAGTTGACTAGCTCGTTGATCAAAAGATGATGAAGGTTTCCTAGCCATGGACATAAGATGTCATTTGATAACGGGATCACATCATTAGGAGAATGATGTGATGGACAAGACCCAAACTATAAACATAGCATATGATCGTGTCAGTTTATTGCTATTGTTTTCTGCATGTCAAGTATCTGTTCCTATGACCATGAGATCATGCAACTCCCTGACATCGGAGGAGTACCTTGTGTGTATCAAACGTCGCAACGTAACTGGGTCACTATAAAGATGCTCTACAGGTATCTCCGAGGATGTCTGTTGGGTTGGCATGGATCAAGACTGGGATTTGTTACTCCGTGTGACGGAGAGGTATCTCAGGGCCCACTCGGTAATACAACATCACAATGAGCCTTGCAAGCAATGTGACTAAAGTGTTAGCCACGAGATCTTGTATTACGGAACGAGTAAAGAGACTTGCCGGTAACGAACCCGCAGGGTCTACACACTTAACGTTTGGTGACGATTAGTATAGTTGAGTTATTTTGTTGGTGACCGAAGGTTGTTCGGAGTCCCGGATAAGATCCCGGACATGACGAGGATCTCCGGAAGAGTCCGGAGGTAAAGATTGATATATGTGATAATAGTGTTTTGATCTCCGGAAGGGTTCCGGAATTCACCGAAAGGGGTTCCGGATGTTTACCGAAGTGTTCGGGTGCAGCAACACTTTATATGAGCCAAAGGGGTAAAACCAACGAGGTATTGGAAAGTGCAAAAGGAAGTTTTGCTGCTGCCTTAAGCGGTACTACCGCTGGTAAGGCAGTACTACCGCGTAAGCGGTACTACCGCTCGTGAGCGGTACTACCGCTTGTACGCGATACTGCTGGAATCCGAGTTAGACTCTTTCCGTGCGGGCCAAACCGACCTTGTGCGGGCAAAATCGACCTTGTGGAGGCTTTCTCTTCAAGTTTAGACCCCAGGGCTCAACATATAAATAGAGGGGCAGGGCTAGCACACGTGACACATCGAGATTTCCCAAGCCGTGTGCCGGCAACCCTAACCCTCTAGTTCCTCCCGTCATAATCTCCGTAGTGCTTGGCGAAGCCCTGCAGAGATTGTTCCTCACCACCATCACCACGCCGTCGTGCTGCCGGAACTCATCCACTACTTCACCATCGCTCACTGGATCGAGGAGGTGAAGGCGTCATCAAGCCGTACGTGTGTTGAACGCGGAGGTGCCGTCCGTTCGGCGCTAGTTCGTGATCGGATCGAGGGACGACTTGCGATTTGGATCGCGGAGACGTTCGACTACATCAACCGCGTTTCTTAACGCTTCCGCTTAGCGATCTACAAGGGTATGTAGATTCACTCTCCCTCTCGTAGATGCTCATCACCATGGATAGATCTTGTGTGTGCGTAGGAAATTTTTTGTTTCCCATGCAACGTTCCCCAACAGTATTGACCTTCTTCCCACTCAACTCCATCGGCATTGAACTTTCGTTCAAAACCAACACCTTGGTTTTTCCGATGCCTTCCTTGCTTGCGTATAATTTCCTCAAATTGTTTACTCCCGGCAAGGCTCTTGTAGACACCTCTTTCTATAATTCCTTTCAATAGCATATTTTCTTGCTCAAGTGTAACTTGGCTAAGAGAATCATTAGTGGAATTAATAGAACTACTAGAAGCAACAATATTGGATTTAGCATTCTTATTGTTACTACTAGAGGTAGAACCATTTTTACCCTTGTTGCTAGTTTGCTTAGGTTTAACTTGTGGCATAAAGGTAGACAAGAGTAAACGTTTGGCAAGATATGAAGAACTCTTCTTTCGAAGATCGTCATTGATAGCTTTAAGAAACTCATGCTCTTGCTCTAAATTTAGCTTCTCGAAGCGTAGCTTCTCGTGAGTTCTTAGAAGTTCTCTATGATCCTCTTGAGTTGTTTCATGAGCTAACTTAAGAGCATTTAGTCTTTAGTTAGACGCTCAATCTCCTTCATAGCATTGTCACTCATTTCCTCTTGACTATCATGATTACTAGCATTTTCATTAAAGCTCACATCACTAGCCCTATCAACAAGTAAATCATCATCACCAAGCAAATCATCTTCATCACTATTAAAATCAAGATACTCGGGGTGTGATACCTTAGGGCCTTTTGCCATGAAGCATCTTCCAATTCCTTCATTTGGTGAGTCGAATAGATCGTAGGAGTTGGATGACACAAGTGCAAGTCCTGCAACACCTTCATCTTGACTATAGTCGGAGTTGGAGTGATAACTTCTCTCGGAGTGGTTGTCGGAGTCGGAGCCGGAAACCCATTCACCAACATGAGCTTGATGTCTTCTTCTTGTGTAGCTCCTTGATGACTTGTCCTTCCTCTCCGAATCCTTGCTTCTTCGAGAGTGTCTTCGTTCATAATAATCATCTCTACTCCTTCTCTCCTTACGAGGTGATTCATCTCTTCTATGTCTTCCTCTTGGTGATTCGTCTCTTTTCTTGTAGGGAGTCGTACACTCATTGGAGTAGTGTCCGGGCTTTCCACAATTGTGGCAATTACGGTCACGACTTGATGATCTTCTCTCATAATGTCTTGAGCTAGAGCTTCATTCTTTTCCTTTGTTCTTGTAGAACTTGTTGAACCTTTTCACCATTAGGCTTATCTCTTCATTGGATACTAGCTGGTCACTTGAAGTTGTTGGAGCATCGGTTGAGGCTTTGTAAGCACCACTTGACTTATTGTGCAGCTCCTCTTTGTCCTTGAGCGACATTTCATGAGCGACAATCCTTCCAATGACTTCTGTGGGCTTGAGATCTTTGTAATTTGGTATCATTTGGATCAATGTGCAGACGGTATCATATTTTCCATCTAAAGCTCTAAGTATCTTCTTGATGATGAATTTGTCGGTCATCTCTTCACTTCCTAAGCCGGCAATCTCATTTGTGATGAGAGCAAGCCTAGAGTACATCTCTGCGACTCCTTCACCATCCTTCATCTTGAACTTATCAAGTTGACGTTGGAGCACATCCAACTTAGATTCCTTGACGGACTCGGTACCCTCATGCATATCAACCAAGGTATCCCAAATTTCCTTTGCATTCTCGAGGCGGCTGATTTTGTTGAGTTCTTCGGGACATAAACCGTTGAATAGAATGTCACAAGCTTGAGCATTGTATTGCAACATCTTCAATTCTTCCGGGGTTGCCTCACGATCCGGTTCCTTGCCATCCTCAAAGAAGTCACCTTGCAAGCCAACACGAATAACAGCCCAAACGGCAGGGTTATGACCAAGAATATGCATTTTCATCTTATGTTTCCAACTAGCAAAGTTTGTACCATCAAAATATGGACATCTACGGTGATAGTTACCCTCACTAGACGCCATACTCTCCTAGGTTGTGAGACCAAGGCGATGATCACCACAGCTATGGAAATCAAGGCTTACGGAGACCAAAGCTCTGATACCACTTGTAGGATCGAAAGTATGTCTAGAGGGGGGGTGATTAGACTACTTGACCAAATAAAACTTAACCTTTTCCCAGATTTTAGTTGTAGGCAGATTTTAGCAATAGTACATGTCAAGCATCACCCTACACATGCAATTCTAAGAGTATAGCAACGGAAAGTAAGCAATTGCATATGTATGTAGAGAGGGGATAGGAGATTTCAAACGCAATGAAGACACGGTGGTTTTTGGCGTGGTTCCGATAGGTGGTGCTATCGTACATCCACGTTGATGGAGGCTTCAACCCACGAAGGGTAACGGCTGCGCGAGTCCACGGAGGGCTCCACCCACGAAGGGTCCATGAAGAAGCAACCTTGCCTATTCCACCATGGCTTACGTCCACGAAGGACTAGCCTCACTCGGGGTAGATCTTCACGAAGTAGGCGATCTCCTTGCCCTTACAAACTTCTTGGTTCAACTCCACATCTGGTTGGAGGCTCCCAAGCGACACCTAACCAATCTAGGAGACACCACTCTCCAAAAGGTAATAGACGGTGTGTTGTTGATGAACTCCTTGCTCTTGTGCTTCAAATGATAGTCTTCCCAGCACTCAATCACTCCTCACAGATTTGGCTATGGTGGAAGAAGGATTTGAGTGGAAAGCAACTTGGGATAGGCTAGAGATCAAGGTTCAAATGGTAGGAATGGAATATCTTGATCTCAACACATGAGTAGGTGGTTCTCTCTCAGAAAATGTATGGTGGAAGTGTAGGCACGTTCTGATGGCTCTCCTTACTGAGAAGGATGGGGTGGAGGGGTATATATAGCCTCCACACAAAATCCAACCGTTACACACTTTTGACCCAACTCGGTGGCACCGAAACAATCATCTCGGTAGCACCGAACTGTGTAAAAGATATGAACTTTAGGAATCTCGGTGGGACCGATACGAACAACTCGGATGGACCGAAGTGCAATGGCTTAGGGCAATCCTCATCTCGGTGGCACCGATTGCATCAACTCGGTAGGACCGAAGCGAAGCAATAAGGCAACAGAGACTTGGCAAGCCATCTCGGTGAGACCGATTTGCAAACTCGGTGAGACCGAAGTAAATGCAAACGATTACAGAGAGTTGGCAAGGCCATCTCGGTGGGACCGAGATCCATTTCGGTGGATCCGATTTGTTAGGGTTTGGCAGTGGCTAAGTCTTGGATGAACTCGGTGGGGCCGGATTGGAAATTTCGGTGGGGCCGAGTTGGACTTTAGGTTTAGGACATATTTGGGTAGAGATAGTGGTTGAGGGTTTAGGAATACTGTCACTAAGCACTTGAGCAAAAAGACCATTAAGCAACACCTCATCCCCTTTTAATAGTATTGGCTTTCCTATGGACTCAATGTGATCTTGGATCACTAAACCCAAAATGTAGAGTTTTGATCCTTGCCAATTCTTGTCCTTAGCATTTTGAGGGGTCCACATCTCTAGTCCATGCCATGCCAATCATTGAACATCCTGAAATCTTAATCTTGAATGGATATTAGTTCAATGAGATATATGTTGTTATGAATTACCAAAACCACCAAGGGAGCAAATGTGTTTTCATGCCACCTGGGGCAACTCGGGTTCTTGGCTGTCGTACGTAGTGTTCATCCGCCGTGTCCTGAGAACGAGATACGCGGCTCCTATCGGGATCTTCGACACGTCGGGAGGTCTTGCTGATTTAGTTTTACCTTTTACGAGTGGCTTGTCCACCGGGATTTCTTATCGTAAGCATCGTGTTATCATGGTGTGAGGATGTTCCATCGGATGCATGTGGTAATTTATAATGGACTACTTGGAGCACCCCTGCAGGGTTAAATCTTTCGCGAAGCTATGCCCGCGGTTATGTGGCGACTTGGATATTTATAACCTCCGGTTGTAGAGAACTTGACACTAAATCTAATTAAAATACACCAACCGTGTGCATAACCGTGACCGTCTCTTTTCGAGGGAGTTCGGGAAGAGAACACGGTGGGGTTATGTATGAACCGTAAGTAGGTGTTCAGGATCACTTCTTGATCATTATTAGTTTGCGACCGTTATGCGTAGTTACTCTTCTTATTCTTGTACTCGTAAGTTAGCCACCATACAATGCTTAGTGCTTGCTGCAACCTCACCACTTATCCATTTCATACCCATTAAGCTTTGCTAGTCTTGATATCCCATGGTAATGGGATTGATGAATCCTCGTGGCTCACAGTTTACTACAACAACAGGTGCAGGTACAGGTAAAGCGATGATTTGACATGAGAGCGATGCTTGTTTTATTTGGAGTTCTTCTTCTGCTTCTTCTTCTTCATCGATCATAGGATGGGTTCCCGGTTGGCAGCCTGGGACTAGCAGGGTGGACGTCGTTCTTCTTTTTCGTTTGATTTCATCCGTAGTCGGATCCTGCTCTTCTGTATGATGTTTGCTATGTACTGTTGTATTCATGTATTAATGTTGTAGCTTACGGCGAGTGTAAGCCTTTATCTGGTATTCTCATCTGTTCAGTACATGGTATGATGTAACGATATCCACCTTGCGAAGCGTCTCCAATATGCGCTTCTATCCTTAGCGGGATTTTCGAGTCCCTTGAAGATATGACCGCATATTGGGCGTGACACCTGCGTTCGCCACATAGGATTGAGCCCACCACAGAGCATCTTTTTTCTTTCTTTATTTTTTTCTTTCTCTCTCATTCTCCACCAATCACATGCATGTGACAGGACATATAAGAAAAAAGTGAGGGACATGGCTGCATGGACGGGCAAATAGGGAGTCAAAACGGACACGCCCGGAAGCTGACCGCGCGTGTCCGCGGATGTTTGAGGGGCCAAATTTATTCAGTCCGGCTGTAGATGCCCTTAGCCAATTGAAATTATTCATATCTTTTATACCATAATCTGGTTTTTTGAAACTTTTTATATAGTTGAACTCCTGGTGCCAAGACCTTACATTTCAAAAATGTTTAAATTTCAATGTTTCAATCAACTTATTCCATTCAATCTATATCAATGTGTGAAACTAATTACTCCCTTCGTCCCATAATATAAGAACATTTTTCAAACTAACATAACTTGAAAAACGTTCTTATATTATGGGACGGAGGGAGTATTTGTGAAGCTCGTTACTCTAGCATGTTGATGTGATATTTGTGAAATATAACAGAGACTGAAATATATGAAATCGATAAAAAATACAAAATATATTCCACTCATTTAGAAAACTATAGTCAAAATGAAAACTGTTTCTCTGAACTATGAAAATTAGATTTTTTGTAATCTTATATTTGTGAATTATAACTGAACATAAATAACCAGTTTCAACTCTTTGAATTGACCAGTGTCACAAATGCCATATGTGCCCGCATAGTAAAGAAGCGGCAGCGGAGAAACACGCGCGCCTCACTCGAGAGCAAAAACGGGTGGTCCGTGCCATGGTCGGACTGCCCCCGAAAGAGGAGAAGGATGACAGCGACGGGTCGCTCAACTCTGGCGAGGAGCAGATCCGGCTGGATCCAGTTTGTGTTTTTGACTGCTACTTCCGTGAGAAAGATGGCAAAGACTCCAGAAAAGACAAGGGCGGTCGTGGATGAGCTTCTCCATAACTAATATGTAGGTACAACATGCCAAATTTCGGTAGTCCGATGACATGCCCAGATGTAGCAGTCGGATGATGTGTGTTGCCAGTGGCGGATCTAGGACCCAGGTCTGAGGCATGAGGCCCAAACCCTTTGTATTCTACAGCAAAATATAGGCGGCCCGAGCCGGCCTGATGAGCTGGATCCGCCCCTGTGTGTTGCATCGTTTACGTCTGTTGCATGTGTTTTATATGGATGTGAGGTTTGCTAATTGAGGTGTCCGATTATGCGAAGAAAAATTTAAGATGTCACCGGTTACTGTACACAAATACGTCCCGGGATGTCCGCGGACGGAGGCGGATTTACCGGCTGTAGATGCTCTTATACTGCAAATTCCGGTACCAATCTTTATGCGGGGACGAACCACGACAGATGTGCCGAAAGGTACCGTCACCGGAGGGCAAGTCCGTACATGTCACCCCTGTAAATTTACCTCGGCGGTCCCTGACGATTACGTCCGTACTCTCTGCCTTCTTGATCAAATGCTGAATCCAAGTTAATTTTCAGAATCCGCTCGGGCGGGCACACCCAATCCTATTCTCATAGAGTCTCCCATGTAGTGTTTGTCTGACACATGGGCCCACATAATGTTAATTAGCCCACGTCATTATAAGTGTCGACCGCCTTGTACAGAGGGTATAATACCCCAATCTCCAAGCCATGAAATCAGCAGTCCGTCCTCGATCAATTTTCACTTAATAACAGCACCCATAGATCGCGCCACCCTAGAAGCCACGATGAGCCGCCGCCGCGCCGGCGCCGGTTCCAACTCCGTCGGCTGCCCTGACCACGTCCTGCTCTACAAGTACGGGCTCCGTGAACTGGCCGAGGACAACAGCACCACCGCGTACACCTTCACGGAGGCAACCAAGACCATCAAGGCGACCCTCTCGATCGCCGACCTGCCGTCGCCCTCCTACTTCCACGTCAGCTGCCCCGACCTCCAGGACAGCCCCTTCGCCGAGAGGCCGGAGATCCTCTGGTCGTCGGAGGACCTCGTCCTCTTCCGGGTCTTCCTCGCTCGTGCCGGCCCAATCGAGTACTTCATCTACAGGGCCGGGCGCCAGCCGTCGCTCGATCTGCTCCACGACGTGAACGCTTATTTCCGCAGGGAGAATATCAGTCCATACCTCGTCGGCGTCGTCCCCGACGGCGACGGCGACGGCAGGGGCTTTGTCCTAGCCGTCTTCGCTTGGGACTGGGGGTATAGGAGGGAGTTCAACTACAACCTACACGTCTTCAGGTCCAAGCGGCGCGCCTGGACCAAAGCGCAGCTCTCCCCACACCTTCCTTCTTGGATAAACACGAACCGTCCGGAGGTGACCCCCGGCAAGGTGATCGCCCTGCCAGGGGCGGTGGGCTACGTCGATCTCTGGAAGGGGATCCTGCTCTGCAATGTGCTCAAGGAGCCGGTGACGGCGCGCTTCATCCCGTTGCCGAACCCGCTGCCCGGCAACCAAGAAGACTACGAAGAACGGTCGCCACTGCTGATACGCGACGTCGTCGCCTGCGCCGACGGCTTGACCATCACATGCGTCGAGATGGAAGATTTATACTGCTCCAGAGCCAGAACCCCCGATGTGCTCCATGATTGCGACGTTGATCCGACCGAGGGGACAGACATATGGGTTGGTTGGAGGCTCGTGACATGGTACAGGGAGGTATCCTGGGACTACTGGCGCAAGGGGTGCGTGCTCCATGTTGATGAACTTGGAACCGTCTCCTTGCCTGCTAGAACTGAGCCATCGCCACCCAAGCACCTGCAACCATCTTCTCGAGCTGAAGAATTGCCTCTAAGCCACCTGGAAACATCATGTCCCATCCTGTGTGGCGAGGATGTCGTTTGCCTCTTCTCCAAGAGGGACGATTGCGAACATGATTCCTGGATTGTCGTTGTTGACATGAGGAAGAAAGCAGTGAGAGAGATGCTGCCATTTTATGACGAGAATCCAGCATCCTATATATTCTGTGCACTGAAGAAATATCTTAGGAGTGAATCAGATGGAGGTGGTTCTCTTACCGAAGATACTCGTTCTCATGGCAAGCGCCGTCGTTCTTTTCGGGAAAACACTAACGTTGAGAGGTTCGACGTTGGAACAGAGGAAACGATATGATTAAGTCATCCCGTCCGCCATAGAAGTGCCACCATAGCAATCCTATGCATTCATCTGAAGCATTCATTGTTTAAGTTGGATGTGAGTCAGTTATATGGTTTAAAATCTATCGTACTTCGGTGGTGTAACTTTGCACTAAAATGGCATATTTTTTCTAATATATATGCAAAGAATAAGCATATAATTGTGCAATTTCCGCACTCCTACTATAGTTTACACGCATATTGTATAGTACTTGAGTGTATACTTACACACATATGAAAATAAAAATTGATGTTTTCTAAGGAAAAATGAATTAATGGTATTGGTATTAATCTTTTAAGAAGAAAGAAAATGAAAAACTAGAAAAGATAATAGCAAAATTTACACATGAATTGTGTTTTTTTGTAATATACAAAAATGAGCATGCAAATAGCGAAACTTGCGCAAAAGGAGTTTTCTAAGGAAGAATAAATTGGTGGCATTGATATTACCCTTTAAGAAGAAAGAAAATAAAAAAAATGAAGCAAATAATGACAGAATTTTCACACAATTTACACATAAATTATGTTTTTATAATCTGTAAAATAAGTATATATTAGTGGATTTTTTGAAAAAAAGAAGCTTTCTAAGAAGGAATGAATTAGTGGCATTAGTATTACCCCTAAAGAAAAAACAAAATGAAATAAAAGCTAAAACAAAATCAAAAAATGAAGCTTCATAAGAAAGAATGAATTAGTGGAATTGATATTACCTTTTAAGAACAAAGAAAAAAAAGGTTAAAATAAACTTGCACACAACTTCGCATTGAAATTGCACTTCTTGTAATATGCAAAAAGTAAACATAAAATAGTGCAATTTTCGCACTCTAGTATAATTTAGACACATATTATATAGTACATGTGTGTGTGTATTTACACCCACCCAACATCCCAAAAATATCCCTAAAGAAAAAATGAAAAGCGACTAAAAAAAGCATAAACAATAGGCAAAGGGTAATGGGCTTCAAGCCCAGTTAGAAAATCGACTGACCCCAAACAGGGGAAGTCAAAAAAATCAGCCCAAAAAGTCATCAAAGAACACAAGGGGAAAAAGACGGCATAAATCTTGACAAAGAAAAATCAACGAACAGAAAATCGACTTGCTCAAATTTTAAAAGTAGGCAACTTACATATTGCTAAAGTGGTTTAATTGCTACCAAGTCAGCATGCAGATTTCATGTCAAGTAAGAATTCGCACACCAAGATCTTATTGAATGGAATTCGGGGCTCTACCTATAACCTTATCAAGAGGGATCTAAAGAGGAAGAAAGCTAGGAGTAAGGGCGTGTTTACTTGGCATACTGAGCTACACTTTGTCACGTCACAAGTTCAGAAAATTTGACTGAGTTAGCCCCCTGCTTGATTTATAGTCATGCTTGGCAAGATTTCATACATGCAAACTAGACCTCACATGTCACTGACCCAGAAAAGTGTGGTGAAGTGTGGCACCAATTTTGCTCACCTAACCTTAGGCATGTATGGCAAAGAAAAGAGTCGAATCCAAAAAAAACATCACAATACAGGCATCATTAACAAAAAAAAACGCCACAATACGTTTGGCCTATACTTTACACCGAACGCAACGTATGTAAAGTGTAGGGCAAATGTATTGTGGTGTTTTTTTTGCTAACGACGTCTGT
This sequence comes from Elymus sibiricus, assembly GCA_039707655.1. Classification (NCBI taxonomy): domain Eukaryota; kingdom Viridiplantae; phylum Streptophyta; class Magnoliopsida; order Poales; family Poaceae; genus Elymus; species Elymus sibiricus. The sequence continues at coordinate 386,272,712 of CM077676.1, forward strand.
ATTGTGGTGGTTTTATGAATTTGACTGCAAAGAAAAGTGTGCCAAATAATGATAACCTTTTTTTTTGACAAAGGGTGCTTTTTATTGACATAATGTAGCATTGAGGGATACAATCGTAACAAGCACACACCCGACCTCCGCATAGCTAGGATGCACACAACCAACTCAAAAAAAAATCACGCCGGCAAATAGCAAAGTCAAATAAGACTGAAGCTATGCATAGGCGCAAAAAGAAAAGAGAAAGAAATCCCGAAGCGATCAAAACAAGGATTGATGTTGTACCTCAGTGACCATCTGTATCAACCATCTTTTGACAGCACATAGACTACGAAAAAGGTTCTCCAAATACGACACCTCCAGGAAGGGAACGACACATGCATGCCACCGTTGCCGGATCCAACCATCGAAGATGTTGGAAATATGCCCTAGAGGCAATAATATTATATTATTATATTTCCGTATTTATAATTAAGAATTTATATTCTATGCTATAACTGCTATGATCCTGAAATATGCGATTCAGTGGAAAACTCATATGCACGTGTGGAATGATAAACGGTAAAATAAGATTCCTAGTATCGCCTCTAAGACTAGCTTAAGTGTTGTTGGTGATCACATTTTCTGGATCTTAGGATATCGTTAAGTGTAACGATAGTCCTAAAACAACATTGAGAATATGACGTTAGAAGAACGATCATATTGAATTGACCCAAACTTATTTGTTATACTTTGAGATAATATCGTCCTAAGTCAATTGTTATAACACAGAGTGTTAACGTGTATTTTAGTTCCTTAGACCATGAGAGTATCATAGTCACTTCTTACCGTACGATGCACTTTGGGGTTGCTCAAACGTCATATGTAACTAGGTGATCATAACAACAACTTACAGGTGTATCGGAAAGTTTGACAAGGGACTAGATAGCTCGATAGTGGAATTTCCTCCTCCGACGATGGAGAGATATTCTTAGGGTCCTCTCGGTGTGACGGCATCCATCATCCTCTGGCCAGACACAGGTGACAATGTCATGGGGGTGCCGGAACACGTCAACGAGAAAGAAGAACAAACCCGGTGACGAGGAGACCGGTATAGTGATCATGTGTATGACTCAAGAGGATACCGATATATCTCACCTCATGTTTTGTAAAGTATCGTGAAGCAAAGGGAACATCACATGATAACCAAAGGTTCACTCGAATGTCATTCGTATAATCATAGGGGTTGATATGGACGTCCACGGTTCCGCTATCGATCATTGAACGAAGGAGTTTCGTACATGTCTACGATTTACCGAACCTACGAGGTCACAAGTTTAAGGTAATCATGATCTGCTGAGTGTTATTAGGATTAGAGTATCGAGGATTTATTTGTGGAATTGTTTCATTAATACTCGGAATGGTTATGAGAGGAACCAGAAGCGTTTCGGGGTCACCGGAAGGGTTTCGGAATTTATCGGGCAATACCGGGTATTACCGATAAATAATATATAGGTGAAAAATGTTTCCGGTGTTGTTAAATTAATAATAAAAGGCTCTAGTAATTATTAGGAGCCTTTTATATTTAATTTAATATCAACGGGTCTTAAAAGGCCAAGTAGTGGAAAGAGAATTAGGCCACAAGGGCCCAATAGGGGTGGCGCCTCCCTCTCCATGGAAAAGAGGGAGGGGAGGCCAAATTGGAGGCGGAATCCCCCTTCTCTTGGCCAGCCAAGGAGGGAGGATTCCTTCCCTCCTTGTGGCGCCCCTCCTTCTCCCCTCTAACCTATATATACTAGAAGTTTTGGCCACAATTGACACGCAACTTTTGGAGCCTCTTCTAGTCCTCTAGTTCTAGTTGATTCTAGTCAATCAATTAGAGCTTGAACTAGATCCTTTAATCCTCATAATTAGAAGCTCAGTGTGGTTCTAATCTCCTCCCTCTAATTCTCCAGCGACGATTAGCTCTGGACGGCGAAGCGCTGTCGGATCGTGAAGATCGTACGCTTGCAACCAAGTAAAGAGGCCGTGCTTCCGGTCTTCCTTCGAGGGATCGTTCAAGGGCGATTCGCGGGATCATCATCAACGGTTAGAGGGACTTCAAGTACGATCTACACCGACTCGTCTACTTCCACTGCACTCCGGAGTCGGTAACGATCGTGATCCAAATCTTATATGCATCTTCATATTGTTCCTGGGTGTTCGTAGGGCGATTTTTTTGTTTTCTACTGCGTTTCCCAACAGAAGACCAAATCATGGGTTTTCACCCAGAAGATCACGTTCGAACAAACTCTAGGCAATGCCTTCATCAAGGTGACGACACAAAATACGTCGCCACGCCAAGTATAACCAACAAGGGCCAGACTTAGGGTTTTCACCTGGGAGCTCGAGACCGGGTAATCGATAAGCACCACCCAACCAAAGTCATTACATGATGTCTCCTCCACTTGCTACCATCCTAGCAGCTACAAATGCACACATTCCGACAGATGACCATGCTGTTGGGGAACGGAGCATGAATTTCAAAAATTTCCTACGCTCACGCAAGATCTATCCATGGAGATGTATCGCTACGAGAGGGGAGAGTGTGTCTACGTACCCTCGTAGACCGTTAGCGGAAGCGTCTCACAACGCGGTTGATGTAGTCGAACAATCCTTCGAGCTCCACCGATCAAGTACCGAACGTACGGCACCTCCGAGTTCTACACACGTGCAGCTCGGTGACGTTCCTCGCATTCTTGATCCAGCAAGACGTCGAGCAAGTAGATGAGTTCCGTCGGCACGACGGCGTGGCGACGGTGACGGTGAAGTGATTCCGGCAGGGCTTCGCCTAAGCTCTCCGAAAATATGACTGAGGTGGAAAATGGAGATCGGGGCACCGCACACGGCTATGGGACAATTGTGAGTTTTGGGGTGCCCCCTTGCCCCCGTATATAAAGGAGGGAGAGGGGAGGAGGCTGGCCCTAGGGGCTGCGCCAAGAGTGGGGAGTCCTACTAGGACTCCTTAGTCCTAGTAGGATTCCACCTCCCATACGGAGTAGGAAAGGGGGAAGGGAGAGGGAAAGGAAAGAGGGGGCTGCGCCCCCTCCCCTAGTCCAATTCGGTTTGGGCAAGGGGGGGGGGGGGGGCGCGCCTCCTCACGTGGCCTACCTCTCCTTTTCCCGTATGGCCCAATAAGGCCCATTACTTCTCCCGGTGAATTCCCGTAACTCCCCGGTACTCCGAAAAATACCCGAATCACTCGGAACATTTCCGACGTCCGAATATAGCCTTCCAATATATGAATCTTTACCTCTCGGATGTTCCGAGACTCCTCGTCATAACCGTGATCTCATCCGGGACTCCGAACAACATTCGGTCACCAATCACATAACTCATATAATACTATATCGTCATCGAACCTTAAGTGTGCGGACCCTACGGGTTCGGGAATGTTGTAGACATGACCGAGACGACTCTCTGGTCAATAACCAACAGCGGAACCTGGATGCTCATATTGGTTCCTACATATTCCACGAAGATCTTTATCGGTGAACCTCATATGTCAACATACGTTGTTCCCTTTGTCTGGCGGTATGTTACTTGCCCGAGATTCGATCGTCGGTATCCAATACCTAGTTCAATCTCGTTACCGGCAAGTCTCTTTACTCGTTCCGTAATACATCATCTTGCAACTAACTCTTTAGTCACGGTGCTTGCAAGGCTTCTGTGATGCTGTATTACCAAGAGGGCCTAGAGATACCTCTCCGATAGTCGGAGTGACAAATCCCAATCTTGATCCATGCCAACTCAACAAACACTTTCGGAGATACCTGTAGTGCACCTTTATAATCACCCAGTTACGTTGTGACGTTTGATACACCCAAAGTATTCCTACGGTATCCGGGAGTTGCATGATCTCATGGTCAGAGGAACGTGTATTTGACATAGTGAAAGCAATAGCATTAAACTGAACGATCATATGCTATGCTGACGGTTGGGTCAAGTCCATCACATCATTCTCCTAATGATGTGATCCCGTTATCAAATGACAACTCATGTCCATGGTCAGAAAATCTTGACCATCTTTTGATCAACGAGCTAGTCTAGTAGAGGCTTACTAGGGACTCAGTATTTGTTTATCTATTCACACATGTATTAAGTTTCCGGTCAATACAATTCTAGCATGAATAATAAACTATTATCATGAACGGGAAAATATGATAATAACTAATTTATTATTGCCTCTAGGGCATATTTCCAACAGTCTCCCACTTGCACTAGAGTCAATAATCTAGATTACATCTCCATGTAATTAACACTTAATCAGTTCTAAAGCTTATCATGGTTTGCTTATGAGAGAGGTTTTAGTCAACGGGTCTGCAATATTCAGATCCGTGTGTTCTTGGCAAATCTCTATGTAGATGCTGCTACCACACTCTGTTTGGAGCTACTCCAAAAAATTTCCCCACTATACTTATCCGGTCTGAGACTCATAGTCTTTCGGATCAGTGTTTAAAGCTTGCATCGACGTAACCCCTTACGACGAACTCTTTATCATCTCTATTCCCGAGAAATTCTTCCTTAGTCATCTTAAGGATAATTTGACCGCTGTCCAGTGATCTACTCCTGGATCACTTTGGTACCTCTTTTGCCAGACACATGGCAAGGCACACAGCTTGGCATACTTTATAGAACCTATGGCCGAGGCATAGGGGATAACCTTCATCCATTCTATTTATTTTACCGTGGTCGAGATTTGAGTCTTACTCAACTTCACACCTTTCACCACAGTCAAGAACTCCTTCTTTAACTGATCCAATTTGAACTTCTTCAAAATCTTGTCAAGGTATATGTTTTGTGAAAGTCATATGAGGCGTCTCAATCTATCTCTATAGATTTTGATGCCTAACATGTAAACAACCTTTACCTAGATCTTCAAGTCTTACTCCACTTCACACCAGCCAAGAACTTATTTCTTTTGACTTGATCCATTTTGAACTTCTTCAAAATCTCATCAAGGTGTGTGAAAAACTTTTATCAGGTGTCTTGATCTATCTCTATATATCTCGATGCCCAAACCATGGATAACTCAAAAAACATGTTTTTATTGAAAAACACCTTTCAATTAATTCTTTATGCTTTCCAGAAATTCTACATCATTTCCAATCACATATACTTATTAGAAATGTTATAGAGCCCCCACTCACTTTGTTGTAAATACAAGTTTCTCCATAAACTTGCATAAACCCAAACGCTTTGATCACTTCATCAAAGCGAGTATTCCAGCTCCGAGATGCTTGCACCAGTCCATAGATGGATCGCTGGAGCTTGCATACTTTGTTAGCACCTTTAGGATCGACAAAACCTTCTGGTTGCATCATATACAATTCTTCCTTTAAGGAATCCATTAAGGAATGCCGTTTTGACGTCCATTTGCCAGATTTCATAATCATAAAACGCGGCAATTGCTAACATAATTCTGACAGACTTTAGCATCGCTACGGGTGAGAAAGTCTCATCGTAGTCAACTCCTTGAACTTGTCGATAACCTTTAGCAACAAGTCGTGCTTTATAGACGGTGACATTACCATCAGCGTCCGTCTTCTTCTTAAAGATCCATTTATTTTCAATAGCTCGCCGTTCATCGGGCAAGTCTACCAAAGTCCACACTTTGTTCTCATACATGGATCCAATCTCGGATTTCATGGCCTCAAGCCATTTGTCAGAATCCGGGCCTGCCATCGCTTCTTCATAGTTCGAAGGTTCACCGTTGTCTAACAACATAACCTCCAAGACTGGATTTCCATACCACTCTGGTGCGGAATGTGTTCTGGTTGACCTTCGAAGTTCAGTAACAACTTGATCCGAAGTTTCATGATCATCATCATTAACTTCTTCTCTGGTCTGTGTCGATGTCACAGAAATTTCTTTCTGTGGCGTACTACTATCCAGAGGAGGTACAATTACCTCATCAAGTTCTACTTTCCTTCCACTCACTTCTTTCGAGAGAAACTCCTTCTCTAGAAAGGATCCATTCTTAGCAACGAAAACTTTGCCTTCGGATCTGTGGTAGAAGGTGTACCCAACAGTTTCTTTTGGGTATCCTATGAAGACGCACTTATCCGCTTTGGGTTCAAGCTTATCAGGCTGAAGCCTTTTGACATAAGCATCGCAGCCCCAAACTTTCAGAAACGACAGCTTAGGTTTCTTTCCAAACCACAGTTCATACGGTGTCGTCTCAACGGATTTAGACGGTGCCCTATTTAAAGTGAATGCAGCTGTCTCTAATGCATAACCCCAAAATGATAGTGGCAAATCGATAAGAGACATCATAGAACGCACCATATCCAATAGAGTACGATTACGACGTTCGGACACACCATTACGCTGTGGTGTTCCATGTGGCGTGAGCTGTGAAACAATTCCACATTGTCTTAAGTGATTGCCAAACTCGTAACTCAAATATTCTCCTCCACGATCAGATCGTAAGAACTTTATTTTCTTGTTACGATGGTTCTCTACTTCACTCTGAAATTCTTTGAACTTTTCAAATGTTTCAGATTTATGCTTCATCAAGTAGACATAACCATATCTACTCAAATCATCAGTGAACGTGAGAATATAACGATATCCACCGCGCGCCTCAACACTCATCGGACCGCATACATCGGTATGTATTATTTCCAATAAGTTGGTTGCTCGCTCCATTGTTCCGGAGAACGGAGTTTTAGTCATCTTGCCAATAAGGCACGGTTCACATGTCTCAAATGATTCATAATCAAGAGATTCCAAAAACCCATCTGCATGGAGTTTCTTCATGTGTTTAACACTGATATGACCTAAGCGGCAGTGCCACAAATATGTGGTACTATCATTATCTTTTGGCATTCGTGTTATGAACATATGTATTACTACGATCAAGATTCTATAAACCTTTCATTTTAAGTGCATGATCATCAATGATATTATCCAAATAGAATAACAATTATTCTCTGAAATTGAATAACCGTCTTGCAATAAACACTATCAGATATAATGTTCATGCTTAACGCAAGCACCAAATAACAATTATTTAGGTTCATCACTATTCCTGAAGGTAGAGAGAGCGTGGCGATGGTGATCACATCAACCTTGGAGACACTTCCAATGCACATCGTCACCTCGTTCTTAGCTAGCCCTCGTTTATACCGAAGCTCCATGTTTCAAGTTGTAAGCAACTGAACAAGTATCAAATACCCAGGTGCTCCTACGAGTACTAGTAAGGTACATATCAATAACATGTATATCAAATATCTTTGTTGACATTGCCAGTCTTATTATCTGCCAGTTACTTTGGGGAAGTTCCGCTCCCTATGACATTTCCCTTTGCAATGGGAGCACTAAGTCTCGGGTTTGGTTCAGCCTTGGGTTTCTTCGCGTGAGCGGCAACTGTTTTACCGTTCTTCTTGAAGTTCCCTTTTCTTTCCCTTGCCCTTCTTGAAACTAGTGGTCTTATTAACCATCAACACTTGATGCTCCCTTTTTTTTGATTTCTACATCCGTAAATTGTAGCATCGCGAATAGCTTAAGGATCTTCTATCCCTTGCATGTTTATAGTTCATCACGAAGATCCAGTAGCTTAGTGATAGTGACTAGAGAACTCTATCAATCACCACTTTATTCGGAAGTCTAACTCCCACTTGATTCAAGTGTTTGAAGTACTCAGACATTCTGAGTACATGCTCACTAACGGAGCTGTTCTCCTCCATCTTGTAGCTATAGAACTTGTCGAAGGTGTCATCCCTCTTGACCCGGGTGTGAGTCTTGAAAAACAAATTTTCAGCTCTTGGAACATCTCATATGCTCTGTGTTGCTCAAAACATATTTGGAGCTCCGGTTCTAAGCCGTAAAGTATGGCGCACTGAACTATCGAGTAGTCATCTTTTCTTGTCTGCCAGACGTTCATAACGTCCTCAGACGAAGCCGTAGGGGTATTTCACTGAGCGGTGCATTAAGGACATAAGCCTTCTGTGCAGCAGTGAGGACAATCCTCAGATCACGGACCTAGTCCGCATAGTTGCTTCCATCAACTTTCAACTTAGCTTTCTCTAGGAACGCATTAAAATTCAGTGGAACTACAGCGCGGGCCATTGATCTACAACATACAATTGCAAAGATTATTTAGACTATGTTCATGATAATTGAAGTTCAATTAATCAAATTACTTAAGAACTCCCACTTAGATTAACATCCCTCAAGTTGTCTAAGTGTAACATGATCCACATCAACTAAACCACGTCCGATCATCACGTGAGGTGGATTAGTTATCAATGGTGAACATCTTTCATGTTGATCATATCTACTATATGACTCATGTTTGACCTTTCAGTCTCTTGTGTTCCGAGGCCATATCTGTATATGCTAGGCTCGTCAAGTTTAACCCAAGTATTCTGCATGTGTAAAACTGGCTTACACCCGTTGTATGCGAACGAAAGAATCCATCACACCCGATCATCACGTGGTGCTTAGAAGCGTCGAACCTTCGCAACGGTGCATACTAGGGGAGAACACTTATCTTGAAATTTAGTTAAGGGATCATCTTATAATGCTACCGTCGTCCTAAGCAAAATAAGATGCCTAAAAGGATTAACATCACATGCAATTCAATATATGTGACATGATATGGCCATCAACGTCTTGTGCCTTTGATCTCCATCAGCAAAGCACCGTCATGATCTCCATCGTCACCGGGTTGACACCTTGATCTCCATCGTAGCGTCATGACACCTTGATCTCCATCGCGGCGTCGTGGTCAGCCAAGGAGGGAGGATTCCTTCCCTCCTTGTGGCGCCCCTCCTTCTCCCCTCTAACCTATATATACTAGAAGTTTTGGCCACAATTGACACGCAACTTTTGGAGCCTCTTCTAGTCCTCTAGTTCTAGTTGATTCTAGTCAATCAATTAGAGCTTGAACTAGATCCTTTAATCCTCATAATTAGAAGCCCAGTGTGGTTCTAATCTCCTCCCTCTAATTCTCCAGCGACGATTAGCTCTGGACGGCGAAGCGCTGTCGGATCGTGAAGATCGTACGCTTGCAACCAAGTAAAGAGGCCGTGCTTCCGGTCTTCCTTCGAGGGATCGTTCAAGGGCGATTCGCGGGATCGTCATCAACGGTTAGAGGGACTTCAAGTACGATCTACACCGACTCGTCTACTTCCACTGCACTCCGGAGTCAGTAACGATCGTGATCCAAATCTTATATGCATCTTCAAATTGTTCCTGGGTGTTTGTAGGGCGATTTTTTTTGTTTTCTACTGCGTTTCCCAACAGAAGACCAAATCATGGGTTTTCACCCAGAAGATCACGTTCGAACAAACTCCAGGCAATGCCTTCATCAAGGTGACGACACAAAATACGTCGCCACGCCAAGTATAACCAATAAGGGCCAGACTTAGGGTTTTCACCCGGGAGCTCGAGACCGGGTAATCGATAAGCACCACCCAACCAAAGTCATTACATGATGTCTCCTCCACTTGCTACCATCCTAGCAGCTACAAATGCACACATTCCGACAGATGACCATGCTGTTGGGGAACGGAGCATGAATTTCAAAAATTTCCTACGCTCACGCAAGATCTATCCATGGAGATGTATCGCTACGAGAGGGGAGAGTGTGTCTACGTACCCTCGTAGACCGTTAGCGGAAGCGTCTCACAACGCGGTTGATGTAGTCGAACAATCCTTCGAGCTCCACCGATCAAGTACCGAACGTACGGCACCTCCGAGTTCTACACACGTGCAGCTCGGTGACGTTCCTCGCATTCTTGATCCAGCAAGACGTCGAGGAAGTAGATGAGTTCCGTCAGCACGACGGCGTGGCGACGGTGACGGTGAAGTGATTCCGGCAGGGCTTCGCCTAAGCTCTCCGAAAATATGACTGAGGTGGAAAATGGAGATCGGGGCACCGCACACGGCTATGGGACAATTGTGAGTTTTGGGGTGCCCCCTTGCCCCCGTATATAAAGGAGGGAGAGGGGAGGAGGCTGGCCCTAGGGGCTGCGCCAAGAGTGGGGAGTCCTACTAGGACTCCTTAGTCCTAGTAGGATTCCACCTCCCATACGGAGTAGGAAAGGGGAAAGGGAGAGGGAAAGGAAAGAGGGGGCTGCGCCCCCTCCCCTAGTCCAATTCGGTTTGGGCAAGGGGGGGCGCACGCCTCCTCACGTGGCCTGCCTCTCCTTTTCCCGTATGGCCCAATAAGGCCCATTACTTCTCCCGGTGAATTCCCGTAACTCCCCGGTACTCCGAAAAATATCCGAATCACTCGGAACCTTTCCGACGTCCGAATATAGCCTTCCAATATATGAATCTTTACCTCTCGGACATTCCGAGACTCCTCGTCATGTCCGTGATCTCATCCGGGACTCCGAACAATATTCGGTCACCAATCACATAACTCATATAATACTATATCGTCATCGAACCTTAAGTGTGCGGACCCTACGGGTTCGGGAATGATGTAGACATGACCGAGACGACTCTCCGGTCAATAACCAACAGCGGAACCTGGATGCTCATATTGGTTCCTACATATTCCATGAAGATCTTTATCGGTGAACCTCATATGTCAACATACGTTGTTCCCTTTGTCTGGCGGTATGTTACTTGCCCGAGATTCGATCGTCGGTATCCAATACCTAGTTCAATCTCGTTACCGGCAAGTCTCTTTACTCGTTCCGTAATACATCATCTTGCAACTAACTCTTTAGTCACGGTGCTTGCAAGGCTTCTGTGATGCTGTATTACCAAGAGGGCCCAGAGATACCTCTCCGATAGTCGGAGTGACAAATCCCAATCTTGATCCATGCCAACTCAACAAACACTTTCGGAGATACCTGTAGTGCACCTTTATAATCACCCAGTTACGTTGTGACGTTTGATACACCCAAAGTATTCCTACGGTATCCGGGAGTTGCATGATCTCATGGTCAGAGGAACGTGTATTTGACATAGTGAAAGCAATAGCATTAAACTGAACGATCATATGCTATGCTGACGGTTGGGTCAAGTCCATCACATCATTCTCCTAATGATGTGATCCCGTTATCAAATGACAACTCATGTCCATGGTCAGGAAATCTTAACCATCTTTTGATCAACGAGCTAGTCTAGTAGAGGCTTACTAGGGACTCAGTATTTGTTTATCTATTCACACATGTATTAAGTTTCCGGTCAATACAATTCTAGCATGAATAATAAACTATTATCATGAACGGGAAAATATGATAATAACTAATTTATTATTGCCTCTAGGGCATATTTCCAACACATGCCCGGCGAGCAGATAGTCGAGCCACGACGAAAGTTGCTCGCCATCACACAATGAAGTCATCGACGATAGAGGAAGGACACTGCCAAAATCCCAACTTCGGGACAATCCAGAGTCCCTGCACCGTCCTCACAAGTGGCAACTAATGGCTGATCCGAATCAGACAACAATACCACACGCCGGCACTATCTCCGCCATCCTCGTCTGCGGTAGCAGATCATACTGGGGAAGGACACAAATACCGCCATGCATCGAACTTAGAGACGCAAATCACGGACCATCAGACGTATGAATGACCACGAAACTGCCAGTCCACAAGGGAACCATCGACACCTCCGCACCACCAGCTGCAGATCTGGACTGATCTGACTTGGGCAGACATCACCATTACCGTTGGATTGGAAGTTCCAAGCACCTCAGGAGAAAGCTACCTAGCCGATGCCGCGTCCACAGGGACAGACGAAGTATATGAACCAAACATGCTCTAAGTGAGGTGGATATGCCTACATACATTTTACCTTGCCGTGTGGTTTTTGCCTTCTGTTTCTCCTTACCTTGCCTGCATGTTTTCATAGTTGGCTTGGCTTTTGTGGCATTCATTGGCAACTTTTCAGTTTGTGATTTTTTGTGGCCTCTTGATTAGCAAGAGCATGTTCATGTTGAAGACAGTACAATAATAAAATAAAAATTACTTCCCAAGAAAAAGTATTGTCTGTAATTTGAAGGTAGCATTCTTATAGTGGGAATCGACATATTTGTGTTGTTTATCAGTTTCGTATATACCATTATCTACCTCTTGATATAATGCACTAGGGTGAATGCAGCTTGGGTTGAAAAGTGTGTGTTTGGAGTCTACAGCATTTTTCATTAATTTGGTGTTAGCTGGTAAATCATTTTATATACTATCAACTATTTATAAATTGAGTGTTGATTTTGTTCCATGATTTATATAATCTACTACCCCTATAAAAGCACGAGAGGGGGCAGATCCAAATAACCAGGACCGTCTATCTACTGGATCCAAGAGTTTAAAATATACAGTATGTTCGTGTTTAACGCAGGAAGCCACGCAGTTAAGCCACGCCCACACCATCGATCGCTAATCCTGCCCGCCGCTTCCAAAAAAAAGCCCCAAAACGCTCCGCACGCCACGTCCGCACCACGACCTCTTTCGCCCGCTCCTCCTCCTCCCAACGGACGCCAGCACGGGCGAGCTTCCGCCGCCGTCCGCCGATCCTCCGCCGCCGTCCGCCCCGGTCCGCCGCCCGCCGATCCACCGGGCTCCGGCGCCGCGCCGCGCCACCCGCTGAGCACGCCCGTCGCCGACCCCGGGGCTGCTTCACCACCGAACTCCGCCACTTCACCGGGCTGCGCCGCCCAACTGCCGCCTATCACCTGCGTCCCTCCCTGCCGCCCCGCCCTCCCACTGCTCCATCCTCGGCACCCCTCACTGAACGCCCTCCCGGCGACCCCCACTCCACCAGCAGCGCCACCCCGCTCCTCAGCGCCACCTCCACCAGCGAACGGCTGCTCCGATCAACATCTACAGTTTCACGGCGGGCTATTCGGCGGCGGGAGGATTCGCGGCGTGCTGGGTGGTGTCAGTGTCGGATGCCATTGCGGGTTGCCTTGGCGGTGTGCACGCTTTTGGTAGCCTGGTCAGCGGTAGGCATCACGGCCGACGGAGGGAGAAGCAACAGCTCGTCCACCTACAACATTGTCTCCGTTTGGAATAGAGGATGGCGACCTCTCCCCGACCTCCCTCTCCACCAGCTGCCACGGTCCCCAACCACCTGTAACGACATCGCTCTACCTCCAGATCAAGTTCCCTGAACTTCATATGCCTCCCAAGGCTAGGGATATTCCTCAATTTGCGACCCTATTTTTTCTCTTAAAGAGGGATTTTGCTACCCATTCTTGTGACAGTAGGAGCAGTCTCTATTGTGTTTTTCACCAATTGCGTCAATTTGTTTCTTTCTTGCATCAGATTGTTTGAACCAGTCCATTTTTTTTATATGGTGGACTAGAACTGCGTAAGGAACTATGATTCTGTGATTGAGAGAATGGCAATGTGGATGATCTGATGTAGGTAAATTTAGTTGCAAGAGCTCAAGTTTTTGTCCTTGGTTGGATCAGTCAGAATCTAATTTATGTGATGGTATTATGAAAATAACAAATGGCGGCTTCATATTGCAAGAGGCAAGAGTATGCATTAATTTGATTCTTATAATGCTGGTCCTGCTAGCTTTCAAAGTAGGCTGCTTATGCGTTTTTTACAACAAATGCTCATGGAGCTAATATATGGTAGTGCTCTTTGTGTTCATATTGTAGCATGCCGCATGGATTGAGCTCGATCCTGACTCCAGCGAGCTTTCTTTTAGTTGGTTGTGCTACAGTTTTTAATTTGGTTTCAGATTTTCAACTTGACATATGTATGTAGCCCTCCCCATTTACTCATTCTTTGATTCTTTGAGTCGTTTTAGAACTTCTGATAGTTTAATTTATTAGCAGTACAGTGTCGATGATGCACTATGACTAGCAGAAAAATTCTAATATACCTTTTATTTTCTTACATAGTGTTGCCGCCAACCCTGTTAACGCCGCCGTCATCCTCCGTAACACCCATACAACAACACGCACAACAACCTGAGTCGCCGCCTACTCCGCTAGGTATATGTGCCCTCCTCCCCTCTCTCTATTTATCTTTCACTGAGACAGCTATGGGCACCCAAGGTCCAACAACCTGCACCGTGTCTGAAATAGAAGCTAACAAAAATGATTAAGCTATCTGTAAGGTTTTGAAATCTCCGCCAAAAGAACTCCAAGATCTCATTCAAACATCATTCTTTATTGAGTTAACTTCTACACCCAGATTTTCTAAAACAGAGGATGGCTTTCTAAAGGAAGGTGAATATTTTCAACAAGTTAAAAAGAAGGTTTTCCCTTTTTATTTTGATTTGCATACAGAACAGTGCACAATATGTTTACCACTACATGTATTGCGTGAAGGAAACTAAGCTATTCTAATAAGGGTTGCCGTGCTATTTGAAATCTTAAACAATTTCATTTGTTGTCCACTATAAAAATGAATACCGATTTAGTCACATTTGCAGGGCTTATGTTAATACAGTTAACAATTTTTAATAGATAGGTTCATTGCCAAAACTGGACTTAACTAAGCATATACATCAACGATGTTCATTACGGGGTTGTTGTATGTCTTGACCAGTGTGCCGTACTTGGAAGAAAACTTCCTAGGTGACGTTCCCAAGATAAATGGTTTTAATATTACACAACACGCCTCTCCCTGCACGTTGCCTTGCTAAGTTGAGCAAACTCTGCTTTAGTGCTTATGTGCGTAGCTTATTATTTTAACTCGATGTAAATCGATTTCTTCATATTTCTTTGTGCTTGTTACTGCATATTGCTTGTTTTGGACCACTGTACAAAATTGCATCTAAAATGAGACTGATACCTACTTTTCAAATTGTCAGAGATGACGAGATCCACTTTCTTTTGGAAAGGAGAAGGGAGGACAGAGAGAATCAAAACAAAGGAATGTAACCCTCAACTTATTACATTTTTTCTTCAAGAACTAACATTGTTGCTGGAACGCACAAAACCTGTATCTTTTTAGTAGAACATCCATTCTTATTCTCAGCCTCTCACCTGCAGCAGTACATACAAATAAATTCCTAGCAGTAGGCAAAAACTATGTGAAGCCCCTTAAAATCTGACAAAATGGGTTCCTGATGTGGTTCAGGAAACCTGCTCTCTCAATATGAAGATTATCCCTATCCAAGAAAGCTGAAATGAGAGGTGGAGACACCCAGATTATCGAAGTTAATGTTGATGTGGAGTTCTCAGGTGCTAATGCTCGTGTGACCACATGGGTAATTGCAAGATATACTAGAGGTAAGTTCATGCTAGCAGTTGCTCGGAGAGGTATGAGTATTCTAAACTCTCTTGTTGCTGAAATACTTGCTCTCCGGGATGGGGTCCGACTTGCGAAGGAGGAAGAATGGCCTGATCCTGCCTTTGAGTCTGATTGTCAGGCACTGGTGGAGATGTGGAACTCAAGAAAGCAAAACAGATCAGAGATTATGGGCCTCCTGTGTGAAATTGAGGAGCTGGGCCAGGATTTTGTTCATTACTGTCTTTTATTTGCAAAGGCGCTAATTTCTATGCATGCCTGTGTGCAAAACTGCCCCTCAAGTTACTGACCCGAGGCCGTGGCGTAATGCCGCTCCGGATCAACTTGCCTTTTTTCCAAACTGAGTAATCCTGAGCAATATATGTGGGCTCCTTTGATTGTAAAAAAAATTCCTTCAAATCTGTTGGTGTTAACATTTTAGTATTTTACTTCACAACATTGGTTCAATGCCATTGATATTTTTATGTGAGATATATCTTTTTCATTTTAGTAGTCATCAAGTGTGAGTTCTGACTATTTGCAGCATGTAATCAAGTGCCGGAAATTTCATGCCATTTCCAAATTTACAAACATTTGGTTAGCAATATCATATCCATTGATCTAACTTTATCCCTTGATCTTTTCCCCATATTTTAGTTATCAATTGCTTACACCATGATATTAAGATCTAATTTCTCAGATTAGCTATCAATTGCTCACACCATGATATTAAGACCAATTATTTTTTCCCGCAAAAAAAAAAAAACCAATTGTGGGATTGCATCTCCATACTAAACACGGTGCAAGGCTACTTTCCAATCGTAATAAGATTTTGTATTCTTTTACAACTTATTAAACAATGGATAAATTAAACAATATATTATCGTCTCTATGCAACAACATGATCACAAGATGTCTCTCTTCTAAGAAATGACCTGAGTGAACTCACAACATTGTGTATGCATTTAATTTTTGAAACTCTTTTCATTTTATTTTATACTTATGTGAATCTCAATTTCCAACGATTGAGACGTGCGTTGCACGTGCAAATTTACTAGTAGAACAAAAGAGGCTTTCTGTGTCAAGGAGTCATCATACGGACGTAAAGAGGGTTAACAGCCCCGAGTTTTCTTCTAGTGATACTACAAAGTGTTTGTGAGAGAATGCTTAAGTCAGTGTTTTATGATGTTTTTATTAAAGGTGAGTTCATCTTGTTTGAAGAGGCTGCGATAGTTCACATTCCAATGCTTTTTTTTTTTGTCTATGGCAACTCCATCTTTGGCAGGAAGCAGTTAGTAACTTTTTTTTGACAGTAGTATTTTTTTTGACAGAACCTCCATTTGTAATTACCGCCTTATACCGATCGAGGTATAAAACACCCCAATCTTCAAGCAATGAAATCTCAATCAGTTTACACTTAAACAGAATCCCCCGATCACAACACCCATAAATCCACGATGAACCGCCGCCATCGCGTCGGCTCCAGTTCCATCGGCCGTCACGACCACGTCCTCCTCTGCACGCACGGGCACAGCGAACTGGCCGATGACAACAGCACCACCGCGTACACCTTCACGGAGGCAACGAAGACCATCAAGGTGGCCGTCTCGATAGCCGACCTGCCGTCGATCTCCTACTTCCACGTCAGCTGCCCCGACCTCCAAGACAGCCCCTTCAGACAGAGGCCGGAGATCCTCTGGTCGTCGGAGGACCTCGTCCTCTTCCGGGTCTTCCTCGCCCATCCCGGCCCAATCGAGTACTTCATCAACAGGGCTGGGCGCGAGCCGTCGCTCGATCTGCTCCACGGCGTCGGAGAGTATTTCAGGAGGGAGAAGCTAGATCCATCCCTCCTCGCGATGGTCCCCGACGGCGGCGGCGGGAACTTCGTCCTGGCCACCTTCGACTGGGACTGGGGGTCGGCGCGGTGCAAGGCGTGCAACCTCCACGTCTTCAGGTCCAAGCGGCGTTCCTGGACCAAAGGGCACCTCGCCCCAGATTTTCCTTCCTGGATGTTCACTAACCGCCCGGGGTTTTGCCCCGAGAATGTGATCGCGGTACGTGGAGGAGCGTTGGGCTACGTCGATCTCTGGAAGGGGATCCTGCTCTGCAACGTGCTCGACGAGCCGGTGACGACGCGCTTCATCCCGTTGCCGAACCCACTGCCCGGCAACCGGGGAGGCTACAACTGTGGGTCGTCGGAACTGACGTAGTGGGCATGGTTGATACGGGACGTCGCCTGCACCGACGGTCTGACGATCACATGCGTCGAGATGGAAGGTTTGTACCGTTTTGTAGCCAGAACCCCTGATGGCGATGTGCTCCATGACTCCGACATTGATCCGTCCGAGGAGGCGGGGGAACGCAGATGGGTTGGCTGGAGGCTCGTGACATGGCATAGGGAGATCTCCTGGGACTACTGGCGCAAGGGGTGTGTGCTCCATGTTGATGAACTTGGAACCGTCTCCTTGCCTCGTCATCCTGCTAGAACCGAACCAATGCCACCCGAGGGCCGGAAGCCATCATCATCTGGACCTAGAAAATTGCCTCTAAGCCACATGCTGATATTCTGTCCCATCGTGTGTGGTGAGGGTGTCGTTTGCTTCAGTCAGAGAGATTGGTTTGCCGTGATCATCCCCGCGGGCTTTACCTTGTATTTATACATGGGCAACCTTGATTGCCAAGTTTACAACAGATCACATGAGATTACAAGAGATCCTAAGGATCAATCTACACAGCCCTATAGGAATGAATCCTAACCAAATCAATCAGCCAAGATATGACTCGATTGTTTAACAGCTTCCTCTCCAAGAGGGACAGCTACTATGATCATCATGCCTGGATTGACACTGTGGACATGAGGAAGAAAGCAGTGAGAGGATTGACGCCTTACTATGACGAGACACCCATGGTTTTCAATCTAACCTACACATCCTGCGCGCTGAAGAAATATCTCAAGAGTGAATCAGATGGAGGTGGTTCTCTTGTTGTGGAAGATACTCGTTCTCATGGCAAACGTCATCGGTCGTCCCAGCCGGAAAACACAAGTAGTGAAAGTTCCCACATGAAGAGGACATTGAGGGGTTCGACAATGGAACAGAGGAATCGATATGGTTGAGTCATCTTGTCCACCACAGAAGAGCCACCAAATATATACTCCATCCGTTTCTAAATATAAGTCTTTTTAGAGATTTCAATACAAACTACATACGGAGGTATGTAGACATATTTTAGAGTGTAGATTCACTCATTTTGCTCCATTGTAGTCCCTTATTGGAATCACTAAAAAGACTTGTATTTAGCAACGAAGGGAGTAGTAGCTTGCGATCCTCTGCATTCGTCTGAAGCACTTGATAATTTAAGATAGATTTGAGTGAGCTATATGGTTTAAGACATATCGTAGGGTGGTGTAATACTATTTCCTAATGCGTTTTGCGCGTTCTTGTTGTTCATATAAGTATATCTTTCATATCCTATGGGTAGTAGCATCACGTACGTTGCATCTTCGAGTTGTCTAATGGTTGATGAGTTTAAACACAATACTGTTTAGTACTGTGATACAGCACAAAAATCATAGCTACTCTCACGCGAGAGTTGAAAATGACGAAACTGGTCGGGAAGAATGCACCTAGTGACCTAGATGTTTAATTGCTACCAAGTCAGCATGCAGATTTTATGTCAAGTAAAATCCACACAGCAAGATCTTATTAAACAGAATTCCTGTCCCTAAATAATAGAGTTCAGGCTCCATGGAGCCTTATCAAGAGGGATCTGAAGAGGAAGAAACCTAAGAGCAAGTGAGGTGCATGTGCCTACAGACTTTTTACCTTGCCATGTGGGGTTTTACCTTCTGTTTATGCTACCTTGCCTGCGTATTTTGGTAGTTGGCTTGCATTTTGTGGCACTCATTGACTAGCTATATCAGTTTACTATTTTTTGTGGACTCTTGATTTGTGAGAGTATATGTTCATGTTGAAGTAAGTAAAAATATAAGCTAAAAATTACATCCCAAAGCCAAATATTATTTGTAATTTAAATGTAGTATTCTTATACTGGGAATCGACATCTCTGTGTTGTTTGATCAGTTATCGTATATAGCGTTAGCTACCTCTTGATATTCAATGCACTAGGGTGAATCAAATTTGGGTTGAATAGTCTGTGTTTAGAGTGTACTGTATTTCCATTAATTTGGGCATTAGCTGGTAAATCATTTTATATACTACCTCTCTTCATAAAGTGAGTGTTGATTTTGTTCCTTTATTTAAATATTTAATAGAATAAAAGAGAATTTCTGTGTCAAGGATTCATCTTACTGACGTAATTTATTATGATGTACAGGTGAAGCTCATCATGTTTGAAGAGGTTGCGATAGTGTATATTCCTATATATATACTCCCTCTAAAAATACTTATATTTAGGAACGGAGGGAGTATTTTTCTATGCATGGCAACTCCATGTTTGGCAGCACGCAATTCATCAAGACAAATACTACATAGCCAATATTCCATTTTTTTTGTCGTATTTCACTTAGTTGGAAACTTAGAATAACAAGGAACGTTCCTTCATCGTTTTCAGGGCTTAGAATAGGAACTGATCTGGGCTGGGTCGCAATCATTGAGCAAGGGGAAATAGTTTCAGAAGAACAGTATATGGTCAATTTTTGTCTCTCTGACAGTATGAGGTAACACAATCATCATTTCACCTTGAAACTTATTTTAACATCTATGTTTCCAAGTGATGAAAAAGTTGTTGAAAATCATTTTGCTTTAATATTGATGTCATATTTATAGTGGTTTTAGTGAACTAACTTGTGCAGAAATTATGTCATAAAACCATCCTTTACATTGTGCAGTTTGCATTTGTTTTTCTGAACCAAACTTTATCCATTGAAGCTCAAGGCCCATAATTTCATCTAGAACTGCTATAAATTGCATTATGCTCTACCAAAATGTTTCCATTCTCGTTTAGAAAAAAGATCGAGGAGATTCCAATGTCTCCATATCGTTTAGCTCTGCTGGTTATTGATCACTTTGGTGTTCCTTTTTTATCTACAACTTTGATGGTACAACCAGTGCTTATGTGTCTAGTTCATTTCGAGTCATGTAATCCACATCACACCCATTCCTTTTCCAGGTTGGTGAGTGCTCATGTGTGATTGAAAACCTTAGAGCAACTCTAGCGGAGTCGCCATATGACCCTGATCACCATAAGTATGCAACACAAAGGTCTTCGATGACGGGCGCAAAAAACCTACCAATGCGACACTAGCAAATTTTTAACTGATATGAGTATAATACATCTCTATACATAGCTCAAAGAAATTTGAATTAGAAATTCATTTGAAAATTTTGAACTGTATCCGCTCAGCATTTTTGGTAGCCGTGTTTTTCTCTCCCCTTGTTATTTTTCAGGATTCGGTAGCCAAAACCTTGGTTGACGGTGACGGTGAGAGATCGCAACGCATTGGATGGCTACGCTCGCTGAAATCAGCCTGCCTACACCTAGCCTAAAAGTGAGGTAGGATATATAGACTGCTCTTGCCGCACGAGGCCATATGGCCGCTTGAACACCTGAATCGCAACACCCCAAAACAACGATGTTAATTAGCCAACCGTCATTAGCTAGCGGTTGGGTGTGTCCACCGCCATTTGTAGTTACTGCCTTGTACAGATCGAGGGTATAAATACCCCAATCTTCGAGCAATGAAATCAATACTCGATCAGTTAATTTATTACGTTTAACAGAAGGGTCCGTTAACAGAACCCATAGATCGCGACACAACAGAAGCCACGATGAACCGCCGCCACGCCGGCACCGGCTCCAGTTCCGTCGGCCGTCCCGACCACGTCCTCTTCTCCACGTATGGGCGCAGCGAACTGGTCGAAGACAACAGCACCACCGCGTACACCTTCACGGAAGCAACGAAGACCATCAAGGTGACCGTCTCGGTCGCCGACCTGCCGTCGCTCTCCTACTTCCACGTCAGCTGCCCCGACCTCCAGGACAACCCCTTCAGCAAGAGGCCGGAGATCCTCTGGTCGTCGGAGGACCTCGTCCTCTTCCGCGTCGACCTCGCCGGCTCCGACCCACCTCGACGGGAGTTCTTCATCTACAGGGCCGGGCACCAGCCGTCGCTCGATCTTTTCCACGACATCAGCGCGAATTTCTACAGGGAGGGGCTCAATCCAGCCCTCGTCGGCGCCATACCTGACGATGACGGCGACGGCGACGGCAGGGGCTTTGTCCTGGCCGTCTTCAAGAGGGACTGGAAGTCGGGGCAGTGCAAGCTCCACGTCTTCAGGTCCAAGCGGCGTGCCTGGACCATAGAGTACCTTGCCCCAGACCTTACTCGCTGGATAGACAAGAAGAGCTCGCCGATAGGACACCTTCCTTGCTGGATGGACAGGAAGCGCTCGCCGGTTTCTCTCACCAAGGTGGTCGCGGTACGTGGAGCGGTGGGCTACGTCGATCACTGGGAGGGGATTCTGCTCTGCAAGGTGCTCGAAGAACCGGTGACGGCGCACTTCATCCCATTGCCGAACCCGCTGCCCGGTAACCGACAACACTACGGCGGAGGGTCGTCGGGACGGTCAATACGCGACGTCGCCTGCGCCGACGACGGTTTGACAATCACATGTGTCGAGATGGAAGATTTACACCGCATCATCAGAAGCAGCGCCCCTGGCCCCGACTCCCATGTTGATCCGACCAAGGTGGAGACGGTGAAACTCAGATGGGTTGGTTGGAGGCTCGTGACATGGCATAGGGAGGTCTCCTCGGACTACTGGCGCAAAGGGTGTGTTCTTCATGACGGTGAACTTGGAACTCTCTCCTTGCCTCCTCATCCTGTTAGAACCCAACCATTGCCGCCCGAGCACCTGAAACCATCTTGTTCTGGACCTGACAAACTGCCTCTAAATCGCATGCTGACATGTTGTCCCATCTTGTGCGGTGATGGTGTCGTCTGCCTCCTCGCCAGGACGTACGTCTACTCGGATAAAGATGCCTGGATTGTCACCGTTGACATGAGGAAGAAAGAAGTGATTGGGGTAACGCCGTTTTACGATGAGAGAGTCATGCGGCAATGGTTGGGTTCTTTACATCTCCTGTGCGCTAAAGAAATACTATCTCAATAGTGAATCAGATGGAGGTGGTTCTCTTGCTGTGGAAGATATTCGAACTCATGGCAAACGTCGTCAGCCGTCCCTGGAAAACACAAGTAGTGACAGTTCCCGGCCGAAGAGGATGCTGAGGGGTTCGACGATGGAACAGAGAAAACGATATGGTTGAGTCCGCACAGAAGAGCCAGTCCTCATCAGTGACGCTGCCTTCTAGCTTTTAGCTCTTAAGGATCTGCATTCTTCTGAAGCTTTGATGATTTATGTTAGACTATATATGGTTTAAAACCTATGGTACTACTCCCTCGGTTCCAAAATACTTGTTGTGGTTTTAGTACACGACACTTATTTTGGGACGGAGGGAGTACTACTTATTCGGTGGTGCACAACCGTTTCCAAATGCATTTTTGCGCCTTTTGGTTGTGTTGTGCAGCTATTCCATATTTGCGTTTAAAACTATATACTCCTTTCGTTTTTAAATAATTGAAGTTTTAGGATTGTTGTAAGTCAAACTTTATTAAGTTTGACCAAGTTTGTATAAAAATATATTGATATCTACAAAACCAAATTTACTTCATTAGATTCATTATGAAATGAATTTTCATATTATATGTATGTATATACATTCGATATCATAGATCTTTGTGGGTTTTCTGTAGACTAGGTCAAACTTAATAAAGTTTGACTTGGGAAAATCTTAGAACATCAATTATTTTGAAACGGAGGGAAGTATCTTTCCTATCCGATGACGCGGCAGCAATGTAGCATTCGTCATTCGATATATTGCACCTTCTAGTTGTCTGATGGTCGGTGAATTTAAGCACAATACTGCTTGATACTGTGAACTGTGATATGCAAAATAGACGCATAGCCACTCCCGCGTGAGAGAGTTCACACAGAGGAAACTGGTCAGAAGATTCCAACTACATGTTTAGGTTTTTTTGGATGGTTCTTGCGGAATAAATTTTGGGGATTGCCCTTATTAGCTCTAGAAACGGTGAAATCATTTGAGAGAAGTCCAGATTACAAACTCGAACTACCACCAAAGTCTAAAACACAACCCTGAACTACGAAACCGTCTAATTTACAACCCTGAACTTTCAAAACGGGACAAAAGACAACCCTGGGGGTGGTTTTGACTGGTTTTTGACTGTTGACCGTCCAGTTAACGTCCAGTCAGCGCCCAGTCACTTCAGGTCAAATTTTGGCCAAAAAAAAGGTTTCCAGAGAAAATTGAAAAAATTCTCAAAAATCCACACAACCATTATATTGAATCTGGGAAAGTTTCAGCAAATTATGCCAAGTAGGAAAAAAATTAACGCGAGAATTCAAATTCAGATCCATTTTTGGTCAAATTCTGGCCAAAAAAATAGTTTCCAGAAAAATTTGAAAAAAAAACTCAAAAATCCACACAACCATTATATTGAATCTGGGAAAATTTCAACAAATTTTGAAAAGTAGAAAAAATTAAAGCGAAAAAACATTTCCAGAATTTTAATTTTCTCTTTAATTTTTTTTACTTGGCAAAATTTGTTGAAACTTTCCCAGATTCAATATAATGGTTGTGTGGATTTTTGAGAATTGTTTCAATTTTCTCTGGAATCTTTTTTTTTGGCCAAAATTTGACCGACTGGGCGCTGACTGGACATCAACAGTCAAAAACCAGTCAAAACCACCCCAGGGTTGTCTTTTGTCCGGTTTTGAAAGTTCAGGGTTATAAATTAGACGGTTTCGTAGTTCAGGGTTGTGTTTTAGACTTTGGTGGTAGTTCGAGGTTGTACTATGGACTTCTCTCAAATCATTTTTATTTTAAACTATCGTCGGGGGGAGAGCTTCCCCACCTGAATATATCACAACCAAACGACGTTGTTGTTATATACAAGAGAGGATCAAGTCGAGAGGAGAGGTAAAGTTGCGAGACCTTGCAGCATCACGTGACACAATGTCTTTGAACCTAAAAATCCAGAGGGAGAAATCAAAAATAATATTCCTGATTGTGATCCTTGGTAGATGTTGCTCGTCGCGAAAGATGAGAGTATTGAGTGAGTCCCATATTTTCCAGAGGATGGTCAGCGCAACGAAAGGACAATTATTAGGGTCGAAGCCAATAGGCGATGCAGTCTCCCAAAGACGGTCGATGGAGATAGGTGTGTGAATCTGCACCAGAGCGACGTCAAACATTGAAGAGAAATGTGGGCAGCATCTTCACAAGGGGCATCGCATCTAGGGCAGGCAGAAGAGTCGATGATGTGCTTGTGATGCAAATTTTCCTTGGAGTTGAGCATGTCCCTGAAAAGTAGTCATCCAAAGATCTTGACATTGACGGGAACTTTGGTGAACAAATGTAATCATAGTTGGTGTCGACGTGAAGCTCATGGGTGATGTCATTGTAGGCATTCTTCAGTATGAAAGGCAGTCCATGGATGAGAGACCACTCGTCATTCAACTCGCTAGATTGGAAATCATGCATCAGAGACAACAGAATAGCCAATTCATCAGAAGCAGAAAAAGTAAGACGATTCTGAAGGTTAGTCAGCAAGCCAAATTGCAAAATAGTAGCTGCTATAACCTTGTCATTTGTGGAGTGTGAAAAGAGGTGTGGGAAGGCTTTCTATAGTGGCGTGTTTAGCAACCAACCATCTAGCGAGAAAAAGGTTGAAAGGCCATTATTTCTAATAACGAGTGTAATGTCAAGTAAGGTGGATAGTTGTTGATTGACGGTCTTCCAAAGGAAGGATTGTCTGAAAATTTATAACAATATTTATCGAGTAGTTATGGTGGTAGGTTATTGCAAAAGTTTGGATGCAACTTTCATTAGAAGGTAGTTATTTTGGATGTCCAGGTTTTTTATGCCTAGCCATCATGTTTTTTGCAAACATTTTTCATGCAATAAAACATTTTGCTCCCGTGCAAGTTTCCTCGTTAGACCAGAAAAAACGCTTGTGCAAAGCGTCTGAAGTTTTGAAAAGCTTTTTGGGAAGAAGAAAAGCAGACATAAACACTAGAGCGCCGAGAACCGAAGAGACGAGTGTGAGCCCCCCCCCCCCCCCCCCCCCCGTGATAGCAATCTAGTAACCCAACCAAGGAGATATCTTCGGAAGCTGCCTATGATGGGGGCAAAGGCAGAGGTTGGTAGTTTTGTGGGCGACAGAGGCAAACCTAAGTATAGTAGAGGAAAGGCTTCATGTGAGCATGTCACGGCCGTGGCAATTAGCGAGGTCAATGCCTATTCTGAGTGGATTGGAAGATATGCGGTTTTACAGAAGTTAATTGAGAGGACAGTTACGAGGAAAAAGTCATCAAGGAACGCTTTAGGGTGAGTGCGGCAATAATGAGTGTATCGTTCGCGTATTGTAGGGTGAGCAAAGGTTTTGTAGCAGTGTGTGACAAAATATTTGAGGTACGAACGCTTATTCCACCATACATTGCAGCAGGTCGGCAACAATAATGAAAAGATAAGGCGAGAGGTGGGGAAAGATCTAGGCATATATATCCAGTTGGAAGTAAGTGATCATGAGTTATTATTGTTGACATTACCCTTGAGGTAAATTTGTTGGGAGGTGAAATTATAAACCCCCATCTTTCTATGTGTCTGATTGAAGCTTTTGCTCCATAAAAATATGTCGTGAGCGTTAGCAATTATAGAAGACTAAATGATAGTTGAGTATGTGGACTTGCTAAACAAAAGCTCTTCCATAGACTCTTCCTGAAAATATGATGAATTGTAATTGTTTCATTGACTAAGAACATAGTTTGTTAGTTTTCAAGAAAGTTTATGCTTTATACTTCAATATTGTGATGAATTATTTCTTGTTCATGGGAAGCTTTATGATAATATATTGCTGTTGTGAAATTAATCATGATGCTCTCATGTCCGTATTTTATTTTATCCACACCTCTCTCTCTAAACATGTGGTCATGATTATCGATTTCGGCTTTCGCTTGAGGACAAGCGAGGCCTAAGCTTGGGGGAGTTGATACGTCCAATTTGCATCATGATTTCCTACTGTTATTTATAATGTATTTGGTCATTACTTCACTTTATGATGCAATTCTTATGCCTTTTCTCTCTTAATTTGCAAGATTTATATGAAGAGGGAGAATACCGGCAGCTGAAATTCTGGACCTGAAATAGCTACAACAGAGATACCTATTCTACAGAGCTCCAAATGACCTGAAATTTTACGGAGATTTTTTATTGAATATATAAAAAATACTGGAGAAAAGAAATAATAGAGGGGGACCCACCAGCTGCCCACAAGGCAACATGGCGCCCCCCCGGGGCGCGCCAAGATGCCTTGTGGGGCCCACAGCTGGCCTCTGGCCCCCTCCTTCTACTATATATGGTCATTTGCCCTAAAAAATTTAATGAGAAGACTTTCGGGACGAAGCGCCGCCGTCTCGAGGCAGAACTAGGGCAGGAGCACTTTTTGCCCTCCGGCGGAGCGATTCCGTCGGGGATACTTCCCTCCGGAAGAGGAAAATCGAAGCCATCGACGTCACCAACAATCCTCTCATCATGGGAGGGACAATCTTCATCAACATCTTCACCAGCACCATCTCATCTCGAAGCCTAGTTCATCTCTTGTATTCAATCTTTGCCTCAAAACCTCAGATTGGTACCTGTGGGTTGCTAGTAGTGTTGATTATATCTTGTAGTTGATGCTAGTTGGTTTATTTGGTGGAAGATTATATGTTCAGATCCTTAATGATATTCAATACCCCTCTGTTCTTGAACATGAACATGATTTGTGAGTAGTTACTGTCGGGCCATTGGGAACCGGGGTACCACGGCCCGTCTGCCTGCGGCCCAGGAAGCGACGCTTGTTGAAGGCCCAAGACACGGCCCAACCACGGGCCCCGCGAAGCGAAGATACCTCGCGAGGCGCCAGCCTCACGAGGACCCCTCCTCAAGGAGCAAACCACCAAGACTTAGCCGCAGCAGCGGCAGGAAGCCTCGCGAGGCCCCCTCGTGAGGCGACCTCCCGAGGCGGCCGCCCGAGGCCATCTGAGCCTGACGCCAGCCGCGCGGTCGTGTGCTCACCACGTGGGTGACGCGCTTGGCGACGAACGGCGGCAGAGGCCGCGGCAGCGGGAGCGGACAGAGAGGTTTTCCTCTTTGGTGCTAAAGGGGGCAGTACCAGCTGCCCTCCTCCAAAGCAAGTCCCAAGGACTGCCCGTTTGGTGAAAGAAGACCAAGATAGCAAGGCGCGCAAGGCGGAGGTCATCACCGAGCCCACCGGCGTGTCATGGATCATGCTTTGGCAGGCGAAGACTGCCTTTAGTCAGGATAGCCTGAGCGCATGTCCCCTTTCAAAACCCACCGAGTGTGGCAACCCTTCCCGCCTAAGTTTCGAGGGGGAAGAGGACCAATGCGGGTATAAGGGGGGCAGAGCTGCCATTATAGAGGGATCCGATCGAGGCCGTTTCCCATCACCCTCGACCTTGTACTCTCTCTCTCGCACCAGAGCAATACCAACCAAGCAGGAGTAGGGTCTTACACCGCAAGGTGGCCCAAACTTGGGTAAACCGCTGAGTCCACGGTCTGTCCCTCGCTAGCGCGCTCTCACCGTAGCCTCGTCGTCGCTTAGCCATGGTAGGAGACGAAGTGGTAGAACGAGCTCATCCCAGTGTTCGAACCTTTCGGTCCCCGGAGCCCGACTTCTAACATTTGGCGCGCCAGGTAGGGGTGTGCTACTGTTCTTCCGCTACGCCCTCTGCTCCACCAACCCCATGGCCGACGCATGTCGCGAGCGGGCCGAGCGCAGGGCTGGCCGTGTGGCTTAGACGGAGCCAGTGGCTCGCGGCAATCGCCGCCGCCCCGAAGCCGAGGCTGCTGCCGCCACCGTCCCCGCTGCCCGCGAGCAGCAGGACTCCTTCCTGCACCCCTCTGTGCAGGCGAACGGCCACACCGCCACTGCCTCCTCCCTCGCCCACCGCAGGCCGCCGAACCCGCATGCCGCGCCGCTCATGGCACGCGAGCTGCTCCGTTACCGTCCAGCTGACGCCGGCTACGACGCCTGGCTAGGTCGCATCACCGAGCTCGTCAACGCCGCTGGGGACACTCCGGCGCCTTCCCACTCGCTTCGCCCTCCGCCGTCTCGCGTTGGGGACCTGGCGCACGGCGCTCCCCCGCCGCCTCCTCTGCGCGACGAGCACGGCGGGCCTCAGCGCGGCGCGCGGGCTCGCGAGCCATCCCGCGGCGCGTCCTCGCCGGACCGAGACGAGGCCAACTGCCAGATCATTTGCCGCGCGCCCCCTGACGCGCGTGTGCTCCTCGAGCGGCAGCGCCGGTGCCAGGACCAGGCCGTTTGAGACGTTGCGGCGGCTGGGCATCAAAACCGCGCCACCCTCGCTGCCGGCGTCCCCTCAAGCGGCGTGGGCTGCCGTGCCTTCACTCGCGAGCTGCGTCGCGTGGTCTGGCCCGCGAAGTTCAAGCCTGAGCTGCCTCCGCGCTACGACGACACCCCCAACCCCGCAGAGTTCCTTCAGCTCTACGCGCTGACCGTCGAGGTGGCGAACGGCGACGACAAGGTCATGGCAAACTAGTTCCCCATGGCCCTCAAGGATGGCCCGCGCTCCTGGCTCATGAACCTCCCCGAGGCGTCCATCTCCTCATGGGCCGAGCTCTGCAGCCAGTTCATCGCCAACTTCAAGGGCACACAGGACCGCTCCATCACCATCAACGACCTGCGGCATGTGCGGCAGCGCCCAGACGAGACCCTCCACAAGTACATCCAGCGCTTCAGCCAAGTGCGCAACAAGATCCCGCGCGCCTCCGACGCGGCTGTCATCTTTGCGTTCTCCACCGGCGTCATGGACGTCAAGATGCGCGAGAAGCTCGCCATCAACGGTGAGCTCGACTCCGTGCTTGAGCTGCTCGACCTCGCCGACATGTGCGCCAAGGTTGAAGAAGGCCGTCTCTTCGTCCACAACGACCCCGACGCGGCGCTCGACGCCACCAAGACCAAGAACAAGGACGTCAAGCGCAAGGGCCCGGCCGTGCTCGCGGCGGAGCCCGAGCAGAAGCGCGGCCGTGACCACGACGAGCCCAGGAAGGACGGCCGGCCGCTCTGCACCTTCCACAACGTGCGCTCCCACAGCACTGAAGACTGTCAAGAGCTCAAGCTGCTCCGCGACGAGTGCCAGGGCCGCTGAGATGATCGCAATGGCAACGGCAACTTCCGCCAGGGTTGGTGCGACTGCCCTCGTGAGGCCGTCTGGCGCGACCAGCCTTGTGAGGCCGCCTGGCGCGACCAGCCTCGTGAGGCCATCTGGCGCGACCAGCCTCATGAGGCCGTCTGGCGCGACCAGCCTCGTGAGACTGCCTGGCGCGATCAGCCTCGTGAGGTAAACCCGCAGGCCAACGCCGCTCTCCCGCCGCTGCCGTCGCCGCCCCGGAAGAACGACGTCAACCAGCCTGACGAGGGCGCTGGGGGCTACCAGGAGCCTCGCGCGGTTGCCTGCATCCTCGGCGGGGCTCAGGCTCCTGTGACCTCGTCTACGGAGCTGAGGCGGTCCTTCCTTCAGAGCTTAAGCATGGCTCCCCGCGAGTCCTTGCCTTCGACGAGGCGCGTCAGGATGGCTCGTGGGAGACTGATCTGCTGCTCCTCGAGGAGGGCCGCCGCCAGGCCGCTCTTCGCGCCGCGAGGTACCCGCAGGCCCTGCGTCGCTACCTCAGCCGCAACATCCGCCCTCGCACTCTCGAGGTCGGCGACCTCGTCCTACGCAGGACCCTCTCCAGAGAGGGACTCCGCAAACTCTCACCCATGTGGGAAGGCCCTTTCAGGGTTGCTCATGTCTCCAGGCCCGGCGTCGTCCGGCTGGAGACGGAGGACGGAGTTCCTGTGCCTAACGCCTGGAACATCCATCCCCTCCGCAAGTTCTACCCGTGACCCTCACGCGTACGAATGAAATGGGGCTGTACACACCCCGGAGCCTCTCATTGCGCTAGCCTGATGGGCCCGCGAGAGCTCCAGCCCACGCCCAAGTGGAAGCCCCATGCTTCGCGCTGGCGGAACGATCGAACCGCGATCATGCCCACGCCCAAGTGGAAGCCCCATGCTCCGCGCTGGGGACGGAGGAAGGAGTTTCAGTGTATGACGCGCGGAACGTCCGACCCCTTCGCAAGTTCTGCTCGTGGCCCCCCACGAGTACGAACGAAACAGGGTTGTACACGCCCCGGAGACTCTCATTGCGTAAGCCTGATAGGCCCGCGAGAGCTCCAGCCCACGCCCAAGTGGAAGCCATGCTCCGCGCTGGCGGAATGATCGAGCCGCAATCATGCCCACGCCCAAGTGGAAGCCCCATACTCCGCACTGGCGGAACAATCAACTGAGGGCGCCCCATGGGCTGCACCAACCTCAAGCTGACCCGTGCCGGACACGACAGCCGCATCTCCTTCTGGTTGTGTAATCAACCTTATTATTTCGTCAGTTCGTTGATGGCGAGCCGTGCGCGCTCATGGCGTCCCTCCTGAGCTTCACGCGAACGGGGGATGGACACCGTGCCTGTGCTCGGGTCAGTCCCAGCAGCGCTGAAAAACCCAAGTGATCGAGCTCTGGCTCGCGGGCCTGCGCCTATGCACGTCACCTCACCAAGGTCCTTGGTGTCTCATCTTCTCGCATGGTAGGCACGGTGCCTGTGCTCGGGTCCGTCCCTGCAGCGCCGCTAAACCCAAGTGATCGAGCTCTAGCTTGCGGGCCTGCTCCCCTGCGCGCCACATCACCAAGGTCCTTGGTGCCTTATCTTCTCGTGTGACGCCCATGAGTGGGTCAGCGAGCGCGCGCGGCTCCCCTGTCACGAGACCTTGCGCCTTGCAATTGTCTTAGGAGCAGGTCACACGGAAGGCTTCCCGAGCGTGCCTCGTGAGGTAACCCGGCGGCAGGATGCCCCCCAGAGCCTCAGGAGGCCTCAGGAGCATGGCTTCCGGAGCCAAGCCCGACAGAGCCACGCCAGCCGGAGGCCTCAAGAGCGAAGACCTCGCGAGGCACACCCTACAAGTGGCAGCTCGCCCGACGCCGCCCTCCGAAAAAGCTAAGTATCATAAACACCTCACGAGATGTTTTCACCGCCCCTCAAGCTCTCCTCTCACTGCTGTCGCGCTGAGCGCTGAGTTTCCTTCTTCTGCGCGAGCCGCTTGCACGTCAAAGGGGGGCTTCTTGAGCATCGCGCCTCAGGAGCTCTTACCCCCTCGCAGTGCCCTACACCTCCTGGCCTTGTCCAGGCATCGCGACCGGACATACCAGCGACGGCTGTAGCCCGCCCGGGGGCTGGGTCCTGACGACGTAGAGCGACAAGGCAAGCAAAGAAAGGAAGATAAGCCTCGCGAGGAGGTCTCGTGAGCCGCTCTCATCGTTTTTCAAGCTCTCTCTTTCTTTTTGTGATCTCACCGAGCGCCCACGTTTTCTCTTTTGCGTGAGCCGCTTGCACGCCAAAGGGGGGCTTCCTGGGTATCGCGCCCCAGGAGCCCTTACTAGCTCTCGGGCCCCTCACCTCCTGGCCTTGTCCAGGCATCGCGACCGGACATACCAGCGATGGCTGTAGGCCCGCTCGGGGGCTGGGTCCTGACGGCGTAGAGCACCAAGGCAAACAAGAAAGAAAAGCGAGGCCTCACGAGAGGACTTCAAGAGGAAATAAGCATGCATTACAGCAAGTCATAAGATACTTAATGCAAAGGACATCGTTTTTCCTCACACCATAAGGGGCTATGTTGACTTGTTACAGGAATAAAAGGAAGAAGGGTGCCCTCGGCGCCGCCTCGCCTTCAATGCGCACAAGGAATCAAGGCGGAAAACACGGGCGAGGCAATGATGGCCCCGCGCCGAGCGCGAACAGGCTTTATGTCAGCCTGGGCAGTTGTCGAGGGGTCGCGGGGAAGTGGAGGCGCCTTCCGTCACATCGTGCGCCACGCGTCGCGCCTGGCCGCAGGCGGTTAGGGCCCGCGCCATTTTGCTCCCCTGTAGGCAGGAACGTGCGCGCCACATGCCCGGGGGCTACTGTCGGGCCCATGGAACCCGGGGTATCCAGGCCCGTCTGCCTTTGGCCCAGGGCGCAACGCCTGGCGTGGGCCCAGCAGGCCATCATCACCAAGCACCTCACCAGGGCTCCTCATGAGGCCTTGGCCTCCCGAGGCCCCCTTCTCAGGGAGCGGGCGAGCGAGGCTCAGCACCTCCACCAGCGGCCTCGCGAGGCGACCTCCTGAGGTGGCCTCCCGAGGGCGCACGAGACGAAGGCCGTTCAGCGGAGCCGCGCGGTCTGGGGCCCATCACGTGGGTGACACGCGTGGCGACGAGCGGCGACAGAGGCCGTGCCAGCAGGTGCGGATGAAGATGGTTTCCTCTTTTGTGTTAAGGGAGCAGGGCCAGATATCTACTCCCCAAAGCAACCCAAAGGTTGCCCGATCGGCGAAGGAAGACCAAGACGGCGGGCACGCAGGGCGGAGGACATCACCGAGCCCACCGGCACGTCATGGATCATGCTTTGGCAGGCGAAGACCGCCTTTAGTCAGGATAGCCTGAGCGCCTGTCCCCTTTCAAAACCCACCGAGTGTGGAAACCCTTCCCGCCTAAGTTTCGAGGGGGAAGAGGACCAATGCGGGTATAAGGGGGGCAGAGCTGCCATTGTAGAGGGATCCGATCGAGGCCGTTTCCCATCACCCTCGACCTTGTACTCTCTCTCTCGCACCAGAGCAATACCAACCAAGCAGGAGTAGGGTCTTACACCGCAAGGTGGCCCGAACCTAGCTAAACCACTGAGTCCACGGTCTGTCCCTCGCTAGCGCGCTCTCGCCGTAGCCTCGCCGTCGCTTAGCCGTGGTAGGAGACGAAGTGGTAGAACGAGCTCACCCCAGTGTTCGAACCTTTGGGTCCCCAGAGCCCGACTTCCGACACCGGTGCTCTCCAAGTTCATGGCGACGACCCATCACGCCTACAACATCCTCAAGATGCTGGGCTGGAGCAGCATCATCACCGTCTGCTGTGATGAGAAGGACGTGGTTCGGTCCCTCGAGAGCGCCTACAAGGCTGCCGCCACTGCCTACCCTACCGACGAGGACGACGCCGCGCCTCATGAGGCCGCACCCGCGAAGAAGAAGCAGCTGTTCTCTCAGGACCGCGCGGAGACGAAGAAAGTGTCGGTGGATGGCAGCGGCTCAGGCCCTGCCTTCACCATCGGCACCGGCCTCTCTCCTGCATAGGAAGACGCGCTTGTCACCTTCCTTCGGGCAAATTCAGATGTGTTCACCTGGACAGCTTCTGATATGTCCGGTGTGCCAAGGGAGGTGATCGAGCACCACTTAGAGGTGTGCCCCAACGCACACCCCGTGAAACAGAAGGCACGGCGCCAGGCGCCAGAAAAGCAAGAGTTCATCGTCAAAGAAGTTCAGAAGCTAAAAGAAGCTAGCGTAATCCGTGAGGTGCGCCATCCCGAATAGCTCGCCAACCCAGTCGTGGTGCCCAAGAAGTGCGGCAAGGAGCGAATGTGCGTCGACTTCACGAGCCTCAACAAGTTCTTCCCTCAAGATCCCTTCCCGCTGCCTCGCATCGACCAGATCGTGGACTCCACCGCCGGGTGTGAGTTGCTATGCTTCCTAGATGCCTTCTCAGGCTACCACCAGATCAAGATGGCAACTGAAGAAGTGGAGAAACCGGCCTTCATCACCCCTTGCGGCATATACTGCTACATTTGCATGCCCTTCGGCCTCAGGAGCGCCGGAACCACCTTCCAGAGGCTGATGCGCATCGCCTTGGGGCCCCAGATGGGGAGAAACACTGAGGCCTATGTCGATGACATCGTGGTCAAGACTCGCGAAGCCTGGTCCCTCCTCGCGGACCTCGAGGAGACATTCAACAATCTGCACAAGGTCAACCTCAAGCTAAACCTAGACAAGTGCGTCTTCGGAGTTCCTTCCGGCAAGCTGCTTGGCTTCCTGGTCTCCCACCGTGGCATCGAGGCCAATCCCGAGAAGATCAAGGCCTTCGAGAAGATGCGCCCTCCACAGAACCTCAAGGAAATGCAGTGCTTGGCGGGATGCATGGCCTCGCTTGGGCGCTTCATCTCCAAGTTCGGCGAGCGAGCCCTATCGTTCTTCAAGCTCTTGAAGAGATCCGACCCCTTCAAGTGGACTCCCGAGGCTGACGCAGCCTTCAAATGCCTCAAGAGGTATCTCACGAGCCCGCCGATCATGGTCGCACCACGCTCTCGTGAGCCCTTGCTCCTATACTTGGCAGCCACTCCCCAGACGGCTAGCGCGGCCCTGGTGGCAGTTCGAGAAGAGCGCGTCTGCGCACAGAAGAAGCCTGCCGCGCTGGCGCCACCCGAGGTCGTGCTATCGCCTGCTAAGGTCTCGCCTCAGGAGGCCCTTGGCGCGCCGCCTCCTGAGGCCGCGCCTCCACCTGCCGAGCGTCCTCCTCAGGAGGCCTCCGATGAGCCACCTCGCGAGCCACCTCCCGAGCCCTCCGAGCCTCATGAGCCTCTCGGGCCCTCCAGAGAGCAAGCTGCCATGCCAACTACACGCCTCATCGAGCACCCTGTATACTTCGTCAGCACGGTGCTGCGGGATGCGCGCGAGCGCTACCCCATACAGCAGAAGCTCCTCCTTGCGCTCCTCGCCGCTTCCAAGAAGCCGCACCACTACTTCCAACGCCATCCCATCAAGGTGATCTCATCTTACCCCCTGGAGCAAGTCCCGCGCAGCCCCAACGCCACTGGCCGCGTCGCCGAGTGGAACATTGAGCTGCAGGCCTTCGAGCTAGAATTCTGCACCACAAGGGTGATCAAGGGTGCAGCCTTGGCTGACTTCATAGCGGAATGGATGGTTTCGCACCCGGAGGAGCCTCACGAGGACGAATCCCTCTTGCCTGGGGACGAGGCGTCTGGCAGCTGGACATGCACTTCGATGGCGCCTTCTCCCGACAGGGTGCGGGGGCTGGCGTCATGCTCACTTCGCCAACAGGAGACACGCTCTACGACGTTGTCCAACTCTGCTTCAAGCGCGACGACAAGGTCTCCAACAACATCGCGGAGTACGAAGGCCTCATCGCCAGCCTCAAGGCTGCTTTCGCTCTCGGCATCAAGCGCCTCACCATCAAGGGCGATTCGCAGCTCCTCGTCAACTTCTCCAACAAAAGCTACAAGCCCAAGGACGAGCACATGGATGCCTATCTGGAAGAGGTACACAAGCTCGAGAAGCGTTTCCTTGGCCTGGAGCTCCAGCATGTCCCCCACGGCAGCAACAAGAAAGCCGATGACATCGCGAAGCGAGTATCTCGCCGCGAGCCTCAAAGCCCCGGTGTCTTCGAGGAAAGGCTCCTGAAGCCATCAGCTACACCACCTGCCATGAGCGCCACGCTGCTTCATGAAGAGCTCCCACCCGCACCACCCATGGGCATGCCAGACTGCGGCCCAGCCTCAGGCGCCCGCTTGCTGCTGGCACTGGAACCTCAAGCGGACAGCTGGGCCACTGAGTTCAAGGCCTACTTGCTTCACAGCACCCTCCCGGAGAAGGACTCAGAGGCAGAGCGTGTGGTTCGCCAGGCCACCGCTTACTGCTTGAAGGATGGCGAGCTATACCGCAGGCGCCCCAATGGCGTCTCGCTACGGTGCATCTTTGAAGAACAAGGTCGCGAACTGCTTGCCGACATCCATGGAGGAGACTGCGACCACCAGTCTTCATCACGCACCCTCACCGGCAAGGTCTTCCGCAGTGGCTTCTACTGGCCCACCGCGCTTCACGACGCCACCAAGCTGGTCCAATCCTGTGAAGCTTGTCAATTCCACGCCAAGCAAATCCACCAGCCGTCGCAAGACCTCCAGACGATTCCTCTCTCATGGCCCTTCGTGATCTGGGGGCTACATATCTTGGGACCCTTCCCCCGTGCAGCTGGCGGCTGCCGCTACCTCTACATTGCCATCGACAAGGTCACCAAATGGGCGGAGGTCGAGCCTGTGCGCACCATCCCTACATGATCTGCCATAGTTCATCAAGGGCCTCATGAGCTGCTTTGGCGTTCCCAACCGCATCATCACTGACAACGGCTCTCAATTCACAAGCGGCCTCTTCAAGTCATACTGCGCCAGCCTCGGCACGCAGATCTGCTATGCCTCTGTGGTGCACCCGCGAAGCAATGACCAAACCGAGCGTGCCAACGCTGAGGTCCTCAAGGGCCTCAAGACAAGACGCTTCAAGAAAAAGCTTGAAGCCTGTGGCAAGGACTGGCTCGACGAGCAATAGTCTGTGTTGTGGTCAATCCGCACGACAACAACCAAGCCTACTGGCGAGACTCCCTTCCTCCTCGTCTACGGAGCTGAAGCAATCCTTCCTTCTGAGCTCAAGAACGTCTCTCCGCGAGTCCTCGCCTTCGATGAGACTTGTTAGGATGGCTTGCAAGAGGCCGACATGTTGCTCCTCGAGGAAGCTCGTCGCCAGGCCGCCCTGCGCGCCGCAAGATACCAACAGGCTTTGCATCGCTATCATAGTCGCAACATACGCCCACGCACCCTTGAAGCTGGCGATCTCGTCCTGAGAAGGATCCTCTCCAGAGAGGGACTCCACAAACTCTCACCCATGTGGGAAGGCCCTTTCAGGGTTGCTCATGTCTCCCGGCACGGCGCCGCCCGACTGGAGACGGAGGAGGGTGTTCCTGTGCCCAACACATGGAACATCCAACACCTCTACAAGTTCTACATGTGACCCTCACGCGTACGAATGAAATGGAGCTGTACACGCTCCGGAGCCTCTCATTGTGTTCGCCTGATGGGCCCGCGAGAGCTCCCGCCCACGCCCCAATGGAAACCCCATGCTCAGCGCTGGCGGAACGATCGAACTGAGGGCGCCCCCCGGGCTGCACCAACCTCAAGCTGACCCATGCCAGACACGGAAACCCTTCTCTTTTGGATGTGAAACTGAGGGCGCCCCTGGGCTACACCAACCTCAAGCTGACCCGTGCCGGACACGGTAGCCACATCTTTTTTGGTTGTGTAATTAACCTTATTGTTATGCTGCAATAAAGCTTTATTTCCTAAGATATTTTATGTGTTTGGTAAGTTGCCTGCCTCAGGAGCCATGCGTGCTCGCGACCTTCCTCCTGCGCATCATGCGAGCGGGGGCTAGACATGGTGTGCATGCACTCGGGTCAGTCCCAGTAGTGCCGCAAAACCCAAGTGACTGAGCTCTGGCTCGCGGGCCTGCTCCCGTGCATGCCACCTCACCAAGGTCCTTGGTGCCTTGTCTCCTCGCATGACGCCCATGAGCAAGCTAGCAAGCGTGCACTGCTCCCCCTTTTGTGAAACATATCGATGTGCAGCTGTCATGGGAAGAAGGCGCGCAGAAGGCCTCACGAGCACTGCCTCGCGCGGTAACTCATGACAAGACACCTCTGTAAGCCCTCAGGAAGCCTTACGAGCGCTGCCTCGCAAGCCAACCTGCGGCGGCTGTCTCCACCAAGTGCCAGCGGGAGGCCCCATGAGCAAGAGCCTCGCGAGGCGCACTCCGTGTCTACGACACGCCAAGCGTCACTCGCAAAAAAGCTAAGTACAAAAACACCTCAGGAGCCACTCTCAGCACCCCTCAAGCTCTCCTCTCCCCGCAACCTCATTGAGTGCTGATGTTTCCTCCTCTGCGCAAGCCGCTTGCGCGTCAAAGGGGGGCTTCCTGAGCATCGTGCCTCAGGAGCCCTTACCGCCTCTCAGTGCCCTACACCTCCTGGCCTCGTCCAGGCAACGTGACCTGACATACCAGCGATGGCTGTAGCCTGCTCGGGGGCTGGGTCCTGACGACGTAGAGCACCAAGGCAAGCAAAGAAAGGAAAATAGGCCTCACGAGAGGGTCTCACAAGGAGCACACAAAACATACATTGCAGCAAATCATAAGATACTTAAATTCAAGACATTGTTTTTACGCCCCCACGGGGCTACATCGACTTGTTACAGGGGCAAAAGAGAGGAGCCAAGGCGGAGCGCGGCACATCTTCAAGACACGACTCGGGCGCTACCTACGCCTAGTCGTAATCTTCGTCTTCACTCTTGATGGGCGGGGAACTTTCATCGCTTTCGCCCCCGCTGGTGGAGTCGGTGCCGCCATCGCTGTTGCCCTCACCGGAGGAGTCGGAGCCACTGCCGCTCTCACTCTCCGTGCAGCACTCCATGCGGCTACCTGAGACCCCAAAGAACTTCACAAAGAGTGTGGCGGCTCCGTCGTACTTGAACTAGAGGAGATGCCCCCGCCTTAGGCCACGGGTGCGGGCGAACGACTTCCACCCCCGCTTCAGGAACATGAAGCCAGCGGAGGAGAAGTCAGTCGCCACCCAGGAAGGGCCGTTGCAGCAGCTATCCGCCTACAGCCATAGGCCCAACGGCCCGCTGTCCTCCATCACTCTCGCAAAGAAGTCCGGGAGCCGGAGCCAACTGCAGGACCGATGATGCAGCCCCACGATGAACTCATGCGCCGCCTCCGCTGTGTGGACCCCCGCCAGGAGAGGAAGGGCGGCCGCCCCGCCACGCCCACCTCGGCCGCGGGAGCCGCGCCCTCCGTGACCACGGGTGGTGACCCTTCCACGGATGCTAGGGCTGGGCGCGGCGGCCGCCGAGGAGCGTGTTCGGCCCTAGGGGGAACCCTCGCGACAGCAGCGGATGCGCGGGCTCGCCCTCTACCCCTCGCCATCGCAGCAGTGGTCCTGGAAAAGAGCAAGGAAGGGTGAAAGGTTGAAGAAGGGGAGAGGCATAGGTAGAAGATGAGTTGGGGAGGTCTCTACCCCCCCCGCTCCTTTTATAACACCCTATGAGGACGCCCTCCCTATCGTTCCGCCTTCTTCGATGTCGGGAATCGAGGGAGCAGAAGGGAAGCAATGATAGCCCTGCGCCCCC
Source organism: Elymus sibiricus (assembly GCA_039707655.1). Classification (NCBI taxonomy): domain Eukaryota; kingdom Viridiplantae; phylum Streptophyta; class Magnoliopsida; order Poales; family Poaceae; genus Elymus; species Elymus sibiricus. Next base: position 386,311,866 of record CM077676.1, read on the forward strand.
CGCGGGCAGGCTTTATGGTAGGCGCAAGCGGTTACCGAGGCGTAGTGGGGGAACTGGGGGCGTCCCACGACCCATCGTGCGCCACGCGTCGAACCTGGGCTTCGCAGTCTAGGAGGGCCCGCATCGTTTCGCTCCCAACGGGTGGGAACGTGCGTGCCACGGGCCCGGGGGCTACTATCGGGCCATTGGGAACCGGGGTACCACGGCCCGTCTGCCTGCGGCCCAGGAAGCGACGCTTGGTGAAGGCCCAAGACGCGGCCCAACCACGGGCCCCGCGAAGCAAAGATACCTCGCGAGGCGCCAGCCTCACGAGGACCCCTCCTCAAGGAGCAAACCACCAAGACTTAGCCGCAGCAGCGGCAGGAAGCCTCGCGAGGCCCTCTCGTGAGGCGGCCTCCCGAGGCGGCCCCCCGAGGCCATCTGAGCCTGACGCCAGCCGCGCGGTCGTGTGCTCACCACGTGGGTGACGCGCTTGGCGACAAACGGCGGCAGAGGCCGCGCCAGCGGGCGCGGACAGAGAGGTTTTCCTCTTTGGTCCTAAAGGGGGCAGTACCAGCTGCCCTCCTCCAAAGCAAGTCCCAAGGACTGCCCGTTTGGTGAAAGAAGACCAAGACAGCAAGGCGCGCAGGGCGGAGGTGTCGGGGCCGGATTTCCGGGACACAATATCCCAGGAATTAACCCCTCGTGTCGTCACCAGCCCCAAGATCATTGTTACTGGTGGACACGTCCTTGTTACAGATTACAAAGCAATTACAAGAATTGGATACAAGACCTTAAAGGTCTAATGATACAATAATGATTTCTAACAGCGGATGGCGGAAGCGGGTAGCGGATCGCCATCTCTGGTGGGGCTCCATTCCCACAGGAACAGCTAACCTGGATAACTCCTATTCCGCGTGGCTGCTATCTCCGATTCCTAGGTTGTGAGGTGTGCCTTCGTAGTGCTCTTCTCCTAATCGTGATCTGGCCAAGACAATAGCCAGGGACAAGCCAGTGAGTACGTTTGAATGTACTCGCAAACATCATGAACAAAAGATATACCGAATGCAATAGAGTGCATATGATCATGATGGACTAATTTATATGCATATGCTGACCGAAATTAAGGCATGGCATGATAAATATCAATACTGTGTGGATGGATAAATATATCATTTTAATAATAAACCAAGAAATATAATATGGGACATCGTGCGTTAGACCGCCCGAGGATTCCAAGAAAATAAAATGGAACATCGGGCGTTGGACCGCCCGGGGATTCCAAGAAAAATGCTAAACGGGTGTCTGAATGTGACGCCTCGAGAGGTCTTGAAAAGAAATGCCAAACGGGTGTCTGAATGCGACGCCTCGAGAGGTCTTAAAAAGAAATGCCAAACGGGTGTCTGAATGCGACGCCTCGAGAGGTCTTGAAAAGAAATGAGTATGCAGGTGGCACAACCATCCCAAGAGATACTTAAAAAAATAGAAATGAGTATCCAGGTGGCACAACCATCCCAAGAGAGACTCAAAAAAATAGAAATGAGTATCCAGGTGGCACAACCATCCTAAGAGAAACTCAAAAAAATAGAAATGAGTATCCAGGTGGCACAACCATCGCAAGAGATACTCAAAAAAATATAAATGAGTATCCAGGTGGCACAACCATCCCAAGAGATACTCAAAAAAATAGAAATGAGTATCCAGGTGGCACAACCATCCCAAGAGATACTAAAAAAATAGAAATGAGTATCCAGGTGGCACAACCATCCCAAGAGATACTCAAGGTTACACATAAAAGAAAAGGTTAGTCCACGATAATATTCCTGTTAACAATAATATTCATGGTAGCATCCGTAGTGACAATAATCATCCTGCAAAAGGGAATCATGGTCAATTTAATTATTTACTCCGAAGACCGACACCAAGACCGACACTTGACCAACCCAGACTGTAATCCTTAACCGCGGACACAGCTATTCGAATAGGTTATAAAACTCTACAGAGGGTGTGCTCTTTACCCACAAGTAAAGGATTTCTTTAGCCAACATCGAGATGTTGACTAATTCCAATTACGGCCTTTCGGTTTAAAACACACCTAACCAGCACATACTAGATTAACTTTCCTGATGCCAGGAATCACCCAAAGCATCGTTCAAGAAAAACTCTAAGACGGGGAGACCACCGTCTCGAATAGCATGGGATCACAATTTATAACGTGCGGAATACAAGGGGTGCCCCCCTCTCGGCCCAGCCGGATACACCCATGCCCCCTGACCCGATGACTGGCATTATACCTGGATCCTGGAAACCTTCATCGCGGCCCCTCTGTACGGTGTGTGTAGGAAAGGGGTTAACAACTTACTGAACCGTACCCTACCTGTGGCAGGGATAAGTGGCAGCACGAAACAAGTATGGGGGTTGCCGGAACAAGACTCGATCTACGGTCGACTCAGGAGGTTTAAGTTTTCCTGCAGTGGTTAGTACAATATATTTTCTTGGTAGTACCCAACAGAGTCACCATCTGGCATGTCCCCACATGCCCTCGCTGATCATTCTCGTCACCACGAGATTTCTGTTTCACGGTCACTTTTCTCTCGTGACTGATTATTTCCTGCAGGTTAGTTCCGGACCAACATAGACATCTGTGGCATGTGAGAACAATCACCCTTACTCATATTTCATGTTGAAGTGAGGTTAACGAAATATCAATGGATCATGCATGCAAAAATAGCAATATGCAAGTTTCATTCAAAATTACCATAATCATGATTCTAATATTCTAACTAGCAAACTACCAAAAATTCACCATATCAAGTGTCTAAGATGCTTGCCTTGAGCTTGCAGAAGGATTGGGTGCACTCCAAAGCTTTTGAAAATTTTCTTCCCTCCATTTTTCCTATTTTCAAAATATTGCAATTACCACATAATTTGAAAACAGTACAAAAAAGTTGTTTGGAAATTTTTGAAATAAATACTAAAATAAACTAGATGAAAAATGAAGAATAACAGAACAAGAATCAATTCATTTGGACTTATGGTTTAAAAGTTAGAGGCAGTCAAAGATGTGGTCAAATTTGTTTTTTTAATAAAACCTAAAAAGAAAACAGTTCGGTTGCATTTACGCTTTCCAGTAGTGAAGATGTACTTACAGAAGTACGTTTCCACTTACAGCCGCTCCGGCGCAGCTTGGTTGCTGACAGAGAGCCCCGCCTGTCGGGTTTGACCCTGGTCAAGGTCAACCACGCGGGAACAGGGGGAGGGCTCTGCCGGCGGCGATTGCCGGCGAACAGCGGCGACCCACGGAGAGCTGAGCACATATGCGTCGTCAGAAGGTCAAGGCGATCCTCTGGGAACCCGTCTCGGCCTCCGGGGTGGACAGAGTCGCCGGCGGCGAGCACTCCTGAAGAAATCCGGCGGAGGTGGAAGAGGGATTTCGTCTACGGTGCTTCTCAGGTGGAATTGAAGGGTGGGACGGATTTGCGGGACCACGAGGAAGCTACTGGCGAAGAGAACGAAGAGAGGGAGGCTCTGGTGGCGTGGGAATCATCGGGGAAGTGGCGGTGGCCGTGGCTATCGGAGATGAAGAAGGAGGGAGCTTCCGGCCGGTTGGGTGCTCTCTGTGGCATCTGGAGGGCGTATGGATGATGGTTGATGAACTATACGAGCTCAGGTGTAGTTTAAATAGGCGGGGAGGTCGGTTCCGTGGCTTCTCGAGGACGGCCATGGCGGTAATCGCCATTGATTGCAAACGTGGGCGGTGCCGAGGTGGGTGGTGGACGGCGGGGTTAGGCAAGGACGATGGCGGTGAGTAGATAGGCTTGGGTTAGCTGGATGGCTAGAAGGGGCGCCGCCAGGTGGCTCGGGTGGTGCCGTCCCCGAGCTGACTGCGGCGGCGGCCATTGATGGCTTCCCGCGGCCGGTGGCGAGGCCGGTGGTGGGCGGCGGGGTTTGGTAAGAGCAGTGGCAGCAGCAGTTAAGTCCGGGGTGCTGGTAGGCTCAGAGACGCGCCACGCGTCTTGGACGGTGGCATGCCCGAGCTGGCAGCGGCTGCGGTCGGTGTGGATGGCGGTGGCCGGCGCTAGATGCCAGGCTTGGGTGTCGGCGCACTATGTGGCTTCTTCGTGAAGCTATCTAGGCGGGTCACGCGCAAGGGGGAGGCAGCAAGGACGTGGCAGGGGTTCGGGTGCCAGCAGCTGCAGCTCGGGCGCTCTGCTCGCGCCCAGTGCACGCACATAGGCTGCTCGTCGAAATGCCAGAGCATCCTAGGCTGTCCCAAATGAGCTGATCTTTGGCAGGGTGGTGCTAGTATGGATGGTGGTGATGATGACAAGCTGGTTCAGCAATAAGATCTAGTGCCACATGGAGTTCAGAAAGGATGCAAAATTCTTTCATGCCACAAGGTGTTTGACAGAATGCCAGGGGAACCTAGGGGATTTTGTTAGGCTTGGGATTTGGCAGGATGAGGTCTCCTTGGATGATAAAGATGATGGTGTAGTTGGTTTTGTAAAAAGAAAAACTTGCTAGTGCAAATTTGGATGAATTTCAATTCTCGACAGAAACTACAGGGAATTATTTGGTGAACTTAAGTTATGCTAATGAAGCTAGTCTTCTGGACTTAAGGGTTTGGTTGGAAGGACTATAAGGTGGAAAAAATTTAGAATTGTTTGACCAAGGAAAAATGGGGTTGTAGTTATAACTCAAGAATGGGACAGAATTGAAAAGAGGATGTTTTGCTCAAAATTTTCAAAGGCATCACATGACCACTCATAATTTTTGTGGAATTTTAGGAGAATTATTTAAAATAGTTGTAGTGCAACAGGAGCATTTCAAAGCTTGAAAATGCTTTTAAAAGAATTATTTTGGGCAAATTTCATTATGAAAATATTTCCTACTGTTATTAAAATATAAATTAAATGATTTAAGAAAACTACCAAAACCCATAATATTTTTCCAAAATTTTCTATATGGAGGGAAGAGTTTTGGAAAACCAATAACAGAGAAGATTCTGAAACAATAAATGACCTCATATAATTCGAAATTTTATTTCTGGCCAAATTTTACTTAATAAAAATATGGTTAAATTTTTGGGGTGTTACAGGAGGTCATCACCGAGCCCACCGGCGCGTCATGGATAGCAACTTTGCAGGCGAAGACCATCTTTTGTCAGGATAAGCCTGGGTGCATGTCCCCTTTCAAAACCCACCAATGTGTGGCTACCCTTCCCGCCGAGATTTTTAGGGGAAGAGGACCAGGGCGGCTATAAAAGGGGCAACGCTGCCATTGTAGAAGGGATCGGTCCTTTTGTCTCCTACCTTGTACGCGAGGACTCCCTTGCCCACCATAATCCCAACACAAGCAGGAGTAGGGTTTTACACCCCATGGTGGCTGAACCTAGGTAACCACTGTGTCCCCTATCATGCCCTGCGCTAGCGCGCTCTCGCCGTAGCCTCGCCCTGGTCGCCCTTGGATCAGAAGGAACGAGCTTGCCCCCAGTGTTCGAACCATAGGGTCCCTGGAGCCCCGATGCCGACAGTTACTTTTGTTCTTGAGGACATGGGAGAAGTCTTGTCATAAGTAATCATGTGAATTTAGTATTCGTTCGATATTTTGATGATATGTATGTTGTTGCTTCCTTTAGTGGTGTCATGTGAACGTCGACTACATGACACTTCACCATACTTGGGCCTAAGGGAAGGCATTGTGGAGTAATAAGTAGATGATGGGTTGCTAGAGTGATAGAAGCTTAAACCCTAGTTTATGCGTTATTCCATAAGGGGCTATTTTGGATCCATATGTTTCATGCTATGGTTAGATTTTTCTTAATTCTTCTTTCGTAGTTGCGGAAGCTTGCGAGAGGGGGTAATCATAAGAGGGTTTCCTGTTCAAGTAAGAACAGCACCCTAGCACCGGTCCACTCACATATCAAATTATCAAAGTAGCAAACGCGAATCAATTAAACATGATGAAAGTGACTAGATGAGAATTCCCATGTGTCCTCGAGAACGCTTTGCTGACCGTTCTAGCTTGTCCTTTGCTACAAAAAGGATTGGGCCAGCTTGCTGCACTTTGTTACTATTGTTACTTGCTACTCATTACGAATTACCTTGATACAAAACTATCAGTTACCACTACTTTCAGTGCTTGCAGAAAACACCTTGCTGAAAACTGCTTATCATTTCCTTCTGCTCCTCGTTGGGTTCGACACTCTTACTTATCGAAAGGACTACGATTGATCCCCTATACTTGTGGGTCATCAAGACTCTTTTCTGGCGCCGTTGCCAGGGAGTGAAATGCCTTTGGTAAGTGAAATTTGGTAAGGAAACATTTTTATTACGTGCTGAAATTTACTGTCACTTGTCACTATGGAAAGTAATCCTTTGAGGGGTTTGTTCGGTATCTTCACCTCGACCGGAAGCATTAAGAGTTGCCCCTCAATCTATTGAACCTACTGAAAATATTTATTATGAAATTCTTTCGGGTATGTTAGAGAAACTGCTAGCTAATCCTTATGCAGGAGATGGAATAATACATTCTGATATGCACTTGATCTATGTAGATGAAATTTGTGGATTATTTAAGCTTGCAGGTTTATCCGAGGATGGAGTTAAGAGGAAGGTATTCCCTTTATCTTTGGAGGGAAAGGCATTGACATGGTATAGGCTATTGGATGATACTGGAACATGGGATTGGAACCTGTTGAAGCTGGAATTTCACGAGAAATTTTATCCTATGCATTTGGTTCATCGTGATCGGAATTATATATATAATTTTTGGCCCCGTGAAGGAGAAAGTATCGCTCAAGCTTGGGGGAGGCTTAAGTATATGATGCACACATGCCCCAATCATGAGCTCTCAAGAGAAATAATTATACAGGACTTTTATGCTCGGCTTTCTCGTAATGATCAATCCATGCTCGATACTTCTTCTACTGGTTCCTTTATGAAGAGAACTATTGAATTCAAATGGGATCTTCTGGAAAGAATTAAACGCAACTCTAAAGATTGGGAAATCGACAAAGGTAAAGAGTCAGGTATAAATCTTGAGTTTGATTGTGTTAAATCTTTTATGGAAACTGATGCTTTTCATAAGTTTAGTACTAAATATGGACTTGACTCTGAGATAGTAGCTACTTTTTGTGAATCATTTGCTGCTCATGCTGATCTCCCTAAGGAGAAATGGTTTAAGTTTCATCCACCTATTGAATTAAAGGAAGAACCTATTATAGCTAAAGAGGAAGTAATCATTTATAATGTTGATCCAATTGTGCCTACTGCTTATATTGAGAAACTCCCTTTTCCTGTTAGGATTATGGAACATGCTAAAGCTTCAACTGTGGTTAATATGAGTAATATCAAACCAATTAAACCCTCCAAACAAATTAAAGTTGAAACTAATATTGCAATGGTTAAAGATCTTTTGGTTGATAACATTGATGGACATGTCATATATTTCTGTGATGAAGCAACTAGAATTGCTAAGCCCGATCCACGAGATAAAAATAAACCTGTAATTGGCATGCCTGTTATTTCTGTTAAAATTGGAGATCATTGCTATCATGGTTTATGTGATATTGGTGCTAGCGTGAGTGCTATTCCATTTTCTCTTTATCAAGAAATCATGAATGATATTGCACCTGTTGAGATTGAAGATATTGATGTTATATTAAGCTTGCAAACAGAGATACTATTACACCACTTGGGATTGTTAGAGATGTTGAACTCTTGTGTGGTAAGATCAAATACCATACTGATTTTCTTGTTCTTGGATCACCACAAGATGATTTTTGTCCCATTATATTTGGTAGACCTTTTCTGAATACAGTTAATGCCAAGATTGATTGCAATAAAGAAATAGTCAGTGTTAATTTTGGTGATGTATCTCATGAGTTTAATTTCTCTAAGTTTCGTAGACGACCTCATGATAAAGAATTACCTAATAATGATGAAATTATTGGTCTTGCTTCTATTGTTGTGCCTCCTACTGATCCTTTAGAACAATACTTGTTAGACCATGAAAATGATATGCATATGAATGAAAGAAATGAAATAGATGAGATATTCTTTAAACAAGCACCTATTCTTAAACATAATTTGCATGTTAAAACTTTGGGAGATCCTCTTCCACCTAAGAGTGATCCTATGTTTGAATTAAAGAAACTACCTGATACACTTAAATATGCTTATCTTGATGAAAACAAGATATATCCTGTTATTATTAGTGCTAACCTTTCAGAGCATGAAGAAAAGAGATTACTCAAAACTCTGAGGAAGCACCATGCTGCTATTGGATATACTCTTGATGATCTTAAGGGCATTAGTCCCACTTTATGTCAGCACAAGATTAATATGGAGCCAGATGCTAAACCAGTTGTTGATCATCAAAGACGTTTGAATCCCAAAATGAAGGATGTGATAAGAACTGAAATATTAAAACTTTTGGAAGCAGGTATAATTTATCCTATAGCTGATAGTAGATGGGTAAGTCTTGTTCATTGTGTTCCTAAGAAAGGAGGCATCACTGTTGTTTCTAATGATAAAAATGAACTTATCCCACAAAGAATTGTAACAGGTTAGATTTCAGGAAATTAAATAAAGCTACTAGGAAAGATCATTACCCCTTGCCTTTTATTAATCAAATGTTAGAAAGATTATCTAAGCATACACACTTTTGCTTCTTAGATGGATATTATGGTTTCTCTCAAATACATGTATCAAAAGAAGATCAAGAGAAAACCACTTTTACTTGTCCTTTTGGAACTTATGCTTATAGACGTATGCCTTTTGGTTTATGCAATGCACCTGCTACCTTTCAAAGATGTATGACTGCTATATTCTCTGACTTTTGTGAAAACATTGTTGAGGTTTTCATGGATGATTTCTCCATTTACGGAACTTCTTTTGATGATTGCTTGAGCAACCTTGATCGAGTTTTGCAGAGATGTGAAGAAACTAATCTTGTCTTGAACTGGGAAAAGTGCCACTTTATGGTGAATGAAGGTATAGTCCTTGGGCATAAGATCTACGAAAGAGGTATTGAGGTAGATAAAGCTAAGGTTGATGCAATTGAGAAAATGCCATGTCCTAAAGATATCAAAGGTATAAGAAGTTGATACGTCTCCGTCGTATCTATAATTTTTGATTGTTTCATGCCAATATTCTACAACTTTCACATATTTTTGGCAACATTTTATATTATTTTTGGGACTAACATATTGATCTAGTGCCAGTTCCTGTTTGTTGCACGTTTTTTGTTTCATAGAATATCCGTATCAAACAAAGTCCAAATGTAATAAAATTTTACAAAGAATTATTTTGAAATATATGTGATTTTTGGGAGGTGGAATCAACGCAAGGCGGTGCTCGTGGGCCCCACGAGGCACCAGGGCGCGCCAGGGGGGTCCGGCGCGCCGTGGTGCCTCGTGCGGCCCTCGTAGGTCGGTTGGTGCCCTTCTTCAGCAGCAAGGAAGCTAATATCCGGAAAAAAAATCTTGTTAAAATTTTAGCCCAATCGGAGTTACGGATCTTCGGGAATTTAAGAAACTGTGAAAGGCCAGAAAATAGGAACGCGAAACAGAAGAGAACAGAGAGAGAGATCCAATCTCGGAGGGGCTCTCGCCCCTCCGGGTGCCATGGAGGCCAAGAACCAGAGGGGAAACTCTCCTCTCATCTAGGGGGGGACCAAGCAAGAAGAAGAAGGAGGAGGGCTCTCTCCCCCTCTCTCTCGGTGGCGCCGGAACGCCGCCGGGGCAATCATCGTGACGACGATCTACACCAACAACTTCGCCGCCGTCAACACCAACTCTCTCCCCCTCTATGCAGCGGTGTAACACCTCTTTTCCCTACTGTAATCTCTACTTAAACATGGTGCTTAATGCTACCTATTATTATCCAATGATTTGTGGCCATCCTATGATGTTTGAGTAGATTCTTTTTGTCCTATGGCTTGATTGATGATCGTGATTGGTTTGAGTTGTATGTTTTATTTTGGTGCTTTCCTATGGTGCCCTCCGTGTCGCGCAAGCGTGAGGGACTCCCGCTGTAGGGTTTGCAATATGTTCATAATTCTCTTATAGTGGGCGGCTAGAGTGACAGAAGCTTACACCCGAGTAAGGGGGTTGTTGCGCATGGGAGTAAAGAGGACTTGATACTTAATGCTATGGTTGGGTTTTACCTTAATGATCTTTGGTAGTTGCGGATTCTTGCTAGAGTTCCAATCATAAGTGCATATGATCCAAGTACGGAAAGTATGTTAGCTCATGCCTCTCCCTCATATAAAATTGCAACAATGATTACCGGTCTAGTTATCGATTGCCTAGGGACAAATCATTCTCTTGTGTTACAAAAGCTTTCTACTAAACAACTAACTTTTATTATCTTGCAAATTACTCGTAGTTTTATTCTCGCAAAGTACTTCTAGTTTTATTCTTGCAAACCTATCCTATCACCTACAAAATAGTTTCATACTTGTTCTAGGTAAAGCGAACGTTAAGTGCGCGTAGAGTTGTATCGGTGGTCGATAGAACTTGAAGGGAATATTAATTCTACCTTTAGCTCCTCATTAGGTTCGACACTCTTATTTATCGAAAAAGCTACAATTGATCCCCTATACTTGTGGGTTATCAAGAACTTTTTCTGGCGCCGTTGCCGGGGAGCAATAGCGTGGGGTTGATATTCTCGTGTGTGCTTGTTTGCTTTATCACTAAGTATATTTTATTTTCTGTTCTAAGTTGTTTTATATCTTTAGTTATGGATATGGAACACGAAACACCAAAAAAATTAGTTGTACTTGCTACTCATGGAGATGGGGAACCTCCTAAAACCCTCGATGCTCGTTATGTGGAAAACATTAAACACTAGCTTGATAATCCTGAGAAAACCCCATTCAACTTGATAATGGGAGACACGTTGGATCAACGTGAATACTTTAGGGATTATCGCTTGTCTCAAAAAGGGAAACTCTTATGGGATCAAATTGATTATTTGCAATGGTATTCTTGGAATTTATGCTTGAGATATGATTATACTTGTTGCTCTAGGATGAAGGCTCCACACCTTCCCTTTTCATGTAAATTTAATGATAATGAAACCTTGGCTTCATATGCTAATGGTATATATGATTACTATGATGTGGAACGAATATAAGAATTTGTTGCTTTTAAGGGTGCTTATGAAATTGAATCTTTGTTTGAAAAGTATGAAGATTGTGATGATGCTGTCTACATATCTGAAAATTTTGCTATACTTAAATATTGCTATGAGAATTACGAATACAATGCCGATATTAATGAGTTTATTGAGAAAGTCTCCGCTGTCCAAGAAGAGACTAATATTTTGCAGGCTCCTATGGAAGAAGAAAATGATGACACTGTGAGCTCATTAGATGAAAAAGATGATGAGGAGAGCGAAGAACAAAGTGAGGAAGAGCGGATTAGCTACCCGTGCCCACCTTCTAATGAGAGTAAATCTTCAACTCATACATTGTTTAATTTTCCTTCATGCTTACCGATGGATGAATGGTATGATAATTGCTATGATCCCGTTGATTCATTTGAAATATCCCTTTTTGATGAAATTGATGCTTGCTATGCTTGTGGCCGTGATGCCAATATGAATGATGCTTATGGAGATGAACTTGCTATAGTTCCTTATGTTAAGAATGAAATTGTTGCTATTGCACCCACACATGATAGTCCTATTATATTTTTGAATTCTCCCAACTACACTATATCGGAGAAGTTTGCACTTATTAAGGATTATATTGATGGGTTGCGTTTTACTACTACACATGATGATTTTGATGAATATAATATGCATGTGCTTGCTGCTACTACTTGCAATTATTATGAGAGAGGAACTACATCTCCACCTCTCTATGTTTCCAATACGATAAAATTGCAAGAAACTGTTTATACTATGCATTGGCCTTTACTTGATGTGCATGAATTGTTCTTTTATGACATGCCGATGCATAGGAAGAGAGTTAGACTTCGTCATTGCATGATATATGTTTGTTGGTGCTCACTAATAAATTACACATCATTGTTAATTAAAATTGGCTTTGATATACCTTGGGATCCGGGTGGATCGATTACTTGAGCACTTTATGCCTAGCTTAATGGCTTTAAAGAAAGCACTGCCAGGGAGACAACCCGGAAGTTTTAGAGCGTCATTTTATTCAGTTGTGTGCTTTTAAAAAGTTTAAAAACAAAAAATATAGAGGGGAACCTAAAATTTTTCAAAAAGGAAAGTGAAAGTAAGAAAGACGAGCACCGTTGAAGTGGGGGAGCTCCTTGAACTTTGTTCATGCCCATGGAAACTTTGTGAATCTTGAATTACAGAAACTTTTCAACAAAAATAATTATCCCCTTGTACAAATCCATTTTATTATAAAAATAATGTGCCAAGATTTACCGTTAGGACGTTTAAATTGCTTGTTTGGTATGTGCGGTGCAAAAACAGAAACTTTTTCTGTAGTGCGTGAATTTAAATTTTTTACTGGAACGCAAAAAAATTCTGAATTTTTTTACACAGTACTGCTATGAATTTTTTTTATTTTTTCCTAATTTTTCAGAATTTTTGGAGTTACAGAAGTATGGTCAATGTTCAGATTACTACAGACTGTTCTGTTTTTGACAGATTCTGTTTTTGATGCATTGTTTTGCTTGTTTTGATGAAACTATGGATTGTATTGGAAGGTATAAGCCATGGAGAAGTTAGAATACAGTAGGTATAATGCAAAAATAAAATATGAATGTGTTTGCAACAGTACTTAAAGTAGTGATTTGCTTTATTATACTAACGGATCTCACGAAGGTTTTGTTAAGTTTTGTGTGGATGAAGTGTTCAAAGATCAAGGAGGTATTGATATGAGAAGAATGAGGAGAGGCAAGAGCTCAAGCTTGGGGATTCCCAAGGCACCCCAAGTAAATATTCAAGGAGACTCAAGCGTCTTAGCTTGGGGATGCCCCGGAAGGCATCCCATCTTTATTCAACAAGTATCGGTATGTTTCGGTTTTTGTTTTGTTCACATGATATGCGTAAATTCTTGGAGCGTCGTGTGCCTTTTCTTTTTCTTTTAATAAATGCACCATGCTGGTATGAGATAGTCCTTGGTTGATTTATAGAATGCTCTTTGCACTTCACTTATATCTTTTGAGTATGGCTTTATAGAATGCTTCATGTGCTTCACTTATATCATTTGAAGTTTGGATTGCCTGTTTCTCTTCATATAGAAAACCATTATTTGTAGAATGCTCTTTTGCTTCACTTATATTTATTAGAGCATGGTCTTTTGTAGAAATAATTAAACTCTCGTGCTTCACTTATATCTATTTAGAGAGTCAACAGGAATTGGTCATTCACATGGTTAGTCAGAAAATCCTACATAAAACTTGTAGATCACTGAATATGATATGTTTGATTCCTTGCAATATTTTTGCGATTTAGAGATGGTAATATGTGGGAGGTACTGGTGAATGATTATGGTTTAGTAAGAATATTGGTGTTAAGGTTTGTGATTCCCGAAGCATGCACGTATAGTCTCTCGTTATGCTAAGAAGTTGGAGCATGATTTATTATTGATTGTCTTCCTTTGCGTGGAGGTCGGGGGCGCGTGATGGTTAACTCCTACCAACCTCCCCCATAGGGGCATGCGTAGTAGTACTTTGCTTCGAGGGCAAATAAACTTTCGCAATAAGTATGTGAGTTCTTTATGACTAATGTGAGTCCATGGATTATACGCACTCTCACCCTTCCGCAATTTGCTAGCCTCTTCGGTACCGTGCATTGCCCTTTCTCACCTCGAGAGTCGGTGCAAACTTCGCCGGTGCGTCCAAACCCCCTGATATGATACGCTCTATCACACATAAGCCTCCCTATATCTTCCTCAAAACAGCCACCATACCTACCAATTATGGCATTTCCATAGCCATTCCGAGATATATTGCCATGCAACTTCCATCATCATCATATACATGACTTGAGCATTCATTGTTATATTGCTTTGCATGATCATAAGATAGCTAGCATGATATTTTCATGGCTTGTCCGTTTTTTGATATCTTTGCCACGCTAGATCATTGCACATCCTGGTACACCGCTAGAGGCATTCATATAGAGTCATACTTTGTTCTAGTATCGAGTTGTAAGTAAATAGAAGTGTGATGATCATCATTATTCATTATTAGAGCATTGTCCCAGTGAGGAAGGGGTGATGGAGACTATGATTCCCCCACAAGTCGGGATGAGACTCTAGACGATTTTTTTTTAAAGGAGGCCAAAAAGAGCCCAACAAAAAAAAGGAAAAAAAGGAAAGAAAAAAAAGAAAAAAAATGAGAGAAAAAGAGAGAAGGGGCAATGTTACTATCCTTTACCACACTTGTGCTTCAGAGTAGCACCATGTTTTTCATAGAGAGAGTCTCCTATGTTGTCACTTTCATATACTAGTGGGAATTTTTCATTATAGAACTTGGCTTGTATATTCCGATGATGGGCTTCCTCAAATGCCCGAGGTTTTCATATAGAGAGTCTCCATCGTATCTATAATTTTTGATTGTTTCATGCCAATATTCTACAACTTTCACATATTTTTGGCAACATTTTATATTATTTTTGGGACTAACATATTGATCCAGTGCCAAGTGCCAGTTCCTCTTTGTTGCATGTTTTTTGTTTCGTAGAATATTCGTATCAAACGAAGTCCAAATGTAATAAAATTTTACGGAGAATTATTTTAGAATATATATGATTTTTGGGAGGTGGAATCAACGCCAGGCGGTGCTCGTGGGCCCCACGAGGCACCAGGGCGCGCCAGGGGGGTCCGGCGCGCCATGGTGCCTCATGAGGCCCTCGTAGGTCGGTTGTGCCCTTCTTCGGCCGCAAGGAAGCTAATATCCGGAAAAAATCGTGTTAAAATTTCAGCGCAATCGGAGTTACGGATCTCCGGGGATTTAAGAAACGGTGAAAGGCCAGAAAACAGGAACGCGAAACAGAAGAGAACAGAGAGAGAGAGATCCAATCTCGGAGGGGCTCTCGCCCCTCCGGGTGCCATGGAGGCCAAGAACCAGAGGGGAAACTCTCCTCCCATCTAGGGGGAGACCAAGCAAGAAGAAGAAGGAGGGGGGCTCTCTCCCCCTCTCTCCCGGTGGTGTCGGAACGCCGCCGAGGCAATCATCGTGACGACGATCTACACCAACAACTTCGCCGCCGTCAACACCAACTCTCTCCCCCTCTATGCTGCGGTGTAACACCTATTTTCCCCGCTGTAATCTCTACTTAATAATGGTGCTTAATGCTACATATTATTATCCAATGATTTGTGGCCATCCTATGATGTTTGAGTAGATTCTTTTTGTCCAATGGGTTGATTGATGATCGTGATTGGTTTGAGTTGTATGTTTTCTTTTGGTGCTGTCCTATGGTGCCCTCCGTGTCGCGCAAGCATGAGGGACTCCCGCTGTAGGGTTTGCAATACGTTCATAATTCTCTTATAGTGGGCGGCTAGAGTGATAGAAGCTTACACCCGAGTAAGGGGGTTGTTGCGTATGGGAGTAAAGAGGACTTGATACTTAATGCTATGGTTGGGTTTTACCTTAATGATCTTTGGTAGTTGCGGATGCTTGCTAGAGTTCCAATCATAAGTGCATATGATCCAAGTATGGAAAGTATGTTAGCTCATGCCTCTCCCTCATATAAAATTGCAACAATGATTACCGGTCTAGTTATCGATTGCCTAGGGACAAATCATTCTCTTGTGTTACAAAAGCTTTCTACTAAACAACTAACTTTTATTATCTTGCAAATTACTCGTAGTTTTATTCTCGCAAAGTACTTCTAGTTTTATTCTTGCAAACCTATCCTATCACCTACAAAATAGTTTCATACTTGTTCTAGGAAAAGCGAACGTTAAGTGCGCATAGAGTTGTATCAGTGGTCGATAGAACATGAAGGGAATATTAATTCTACCTTTAGCTCCTCATTGGGTTTGACACTCTTATTTATCGAAAAAGCTACAATTGATCCCCTATACTTGTGGGTTATCAGAAGTTTCCTAGGTCATGCTGGTTTCTACAGAAGCTTTATAAAAGACTTCTCTAAAATTTCTAGGCCTCTTACTAATCTCTTGCAAAAAGATGTTCCATTTGTTTTTGATGATGATTGTGTAGAAGCCTTTGAAAAACTTAAGAAAGCCTTAATATCTGCACCTATTGTTCAACCACCTGATTGGAACCTACCCTTTCAAATAATGTGTGATGCTAGTGATTATGTTGTTGGTGCTATTCTAGGGCAAAGAGTTGATAAGAAATTAAATGTTATTCATTATGCTAGTAAAACTCTAGAGAGTGCTCAAAGAAATTATGCTACTACTGAGAAAGAATTTTTAGCGGTTGTGTTTCCTTGTGATAAGTTCAGATCTTACATTGTTGATTCTAAATAACTATTCACACTGATCATGCTGCTATTAAATATCTTATGGAAATGAAAGATGCTAAACCTAGACTTATTAGGTGGGTACTTTTATTACAAGAATTTGATTTGCATATTGTTGATAGAAAGGGGGCTGAAAATCCAGTAGCGGATAATTTGTCTAGGATGGAAAATGGCGGGGCCGGATTTCCGGGACATAATATCCCAGAAATTAACCCCTCGTGTCGTCACCAGCCCCAAGATCATTTTTACTGGTGGACACGTCCTTGATACAGATTACCAAGCAATTACAAGAATTGAATACAAGACCATAAAGGTCTAATGATACAACAATGATTTCAAATAGCGGATGACGGAAGCGGGTAGCGGATCTCCAATTCTGGTGGAAGCTCCAATCCCACAGGAAGGGCTGACCGGGAAAACTCCTATCTCGCGTGGCTGCTATCTTAGGCTCCTAGTCCGCATGGACATCGTTGTAGTACTCCTTGTCGAAACCCTGACCTGGCCAATTAAATAGCCAAGGACAAGCCAGCGAGTACGTTTGAATGTACTCGCAAACATTATGAACAAAAGATATACCGAATGCATATGTTCATGATGGGTTAAATTACATGCATATGTTGACCGAAATTAAAGCATGGCATGATAAATATTAATACAGTGTGGAAGAATAAGTATATCATGTTAGTAGTAAATCAAGGAAATAAAATGGAACATCGGCGTTGGATCGCCCGAGGAATTCCAAGAAAAATGCCAAACGGGTGTCTGAATGCGACGCCTCGAGAGGTCTTGAAGAGAAATGCCAAACGGGTGTCTAAAAGCGACGCCTCGCGAGGTCTTGAAAAGAAATGAGCATCCAGGTGGACTAGCCATCCCAAGGGACACTCAGAAAATAAAACTGAATATCCAGGTGGTCTAGCCATCCCAAGTGATACTCAGAAAAGAAAATAAAACTGAATATCCAGGTGGTCTAGCCATACCAAGTGATACCCAGAAAAAATAGAAATGAGTATTCAGGTGGACTAGCCATCCCAAGTGATACCCAGAAAAATAGAAATGAGCATCCAGGTGGACTAGCCATCCCAAGTGATACCCAAGGTTGCACATAGAAGAAAAAGGTTAGTCCACGATAATATTCATGTTAACAATAATATTCATGCTGGCATCAGTAGTGACAATAATTATCCAGCAAAAATGGATCATGCTCAATTTTAATTATTTCCTCCGAAGACCGACACTAAGACCGACACTTGACCAACCGAGACTGTAGTCCTTAACCGCGGACATGGCTATTCGAATAGATATAACTTTGCAGAGGGTGTACTCTTTACCCACAAGTAAAGGATTTCCTTTGTCAACACCGAGACGCTGACTAATTCCCATTACGGCCTTTGGGTTGAAAACACACCTGACCAACACACACCAGCTTTAACTCACCAAAGCCAGGAATCACCCAAGGCAATGATAAAGTAAAACTCTAAGTGGGAAGGCTTCTCACCACCAATAGCATGGGATCACAATATTTATAACGCACGCAAACAAGGTTGCTACCCCCTCGGCCCACCCGGATACACCCATGCCCCCGGACCAAGTGACATGCCTACCATGGGCCAATGGTATCTTTCACTATCGCCTCTCTGTACGGTGTGTGCAAGAAAGGGGTTAAGAACTTACTGAACCATACCCTACCTGTGGCAGGGACAAGTGGCAGCACGAAACCAGTATGGGGGTTACCGGAACAAGACTCGATCTACGGTCGACTCAGGAGGTTTAAGTTTTCCCTGCAATGGTTAGCACAACATATTTCCTCGGTAGTACCCAACAGGGTCACCATCTGGCATGTCTCAACATGCCCTCACTGATCATTCTCGTCACAATGAGATTTCATTCTCACGGTCACCTTTCTCGTGACTGATTCTTTCCTGGAGATTAGCCCGGACCAACATAGGCATATGTGACATGTGAAAATAACCATACTCACTCATACTTCTTGTTTAAATGAAGAAAAAATATTTTCAAGGGATCATGCATGCATAACTAGCAATATGCAAATTTTATTTGAATTTAACATATTCATGATTCAACTATTCTCGCAAACAATTAACCATGCGGTCACCATATCAAGTGTTCAAGATGCTTGCCTTGATCATGCAGAAAGATTGGGTGCACTCCAAAAGTTTTGAAAATTCTCTTCCCTCCATTTTTCCTGTTTTCAAAAATATTGCAATTACTACATAATTTGAAAACAGTACAATAAAGTTATTTGAATTTTTTTGAAATAAATACTAAAATAAACTAGAGAAAAAATAATGAATTTCAGAAAAAGAATCAAATGATTTGGAGATCAGATGATTTTCCGAGAGAATTACTAAGCTGAAATAAATGAGGAAATGAACTATTTATTAGATCCAATAGAAACAAGGCTTAGGAAAAATGTTCACCCTAGCTGGATTAATAGAGCATGATTTAGGAGTATGCAGAAATTTGAACCATCAAAATTGGTTTTGAAATGACTGTTGTAGAATTATTTGTAATCTACTGGAAAAGAAAAATAGAAAAACATCACTGATGGGCTGAGCAGGATGGCGCCCTGGGCGCTGTTTAGCCGCATGGCGCCACTGGGCCTGGCCCAGTCACTCGGCCACGCGGGAGGGCTGACGACATCGAAGACGTATTCCAGGAATACGTTTCCCTCGCACGAAGACAGTTTTTGGAGAAGCCCGCCTCCACTTATCCGCGTGGCGTGGCTATGGGTCACTGACAGTGGGCCCCACCTGGCCCACTGGTCAGATTTGACCGTGGTCCACCGCGCCTTCTCTCTCGTGGTCGGACAGAGGCGGGACTCCGGCGAGGCTCGCCGGCGGACGGTAGCGCCGTTCGGGAAGCTGAGGCCATCGTCGTGCTCAGGAGGGCGAGGCGGTCCTCCCGGTACCCGTCATGGTAACCGGGGTGGACGGAGTCACCGGCGGCGAGGTCATCGGCGGATGGCGGCGTCGGGCAGGATGAGGCTTCCGTCTATGGTGGCTCCCGAGCAAAATTGAGAGGGGGAATGGTTTCGTGGGATCGAGAGGGAGCTAGTGGTAGAGGAACTGGAGTGGAGTAAGATGTGGTTTCGTCGGAATCAACGCGACAGTGGCGGCGGCCGTGTCTATCGGAGACGAAGAAGATGGCCATCTCCGGCCAGTTTGTTACTCCAGAACACTCACCGAGGGAGTAGGGAATGTGATGATGATCGAGGGCGAACTCACGGTGGCCTTTTATAGGTGGGGTAAGGCGGTTTGCCGCTTCCAAAGAGAAGACACATCGGCGCTCAGCCATTAACGGCGCCGTCTAGGTGGTTGCGGTCAGTGGCGGGGTAGATATGGCCGGTGGGGGTTGGTCTGGTCGGTGGAGCGCCGGGTGTGCTGCGGATGAGCTCGACCGTTGGTATTTAAGTGGGCAGAGACGTGGCGGAGACGGTGGCTCTGGACGGCGGCTCTGGTCAGCGGAGGGCGGCGCTAGAGGACGGGGAAGGGTGTCGGCAAGGCTGGTGGGTTTATGGCGACGCCGTCCGGGTAGCTGTGGGGGTCGGGGAGACAGCAGGGCGGCGGCAGGAGCTCGGTGCCGACGTGGTGCAAAACATGCGCTCTGGCCGCGCCTAGTGCACGCACACAGAGTGCTCGACCAAATGCCAGAGCGGGCTACAATGACCTAATCAAGTTGATTTTTGGTAGGGCGACACTCACAGGAATGGTGAGGATGTTGGACATGCTATTTTGGCCAGAGGAGCAAGTTCCTAATGTAGTTTAGAATGGAGCAAGGGTTCTGCCATGCCCACCAGGTGCTTGGTGAAATGCTAGGGAAATTTAGGAACTTTTGTTGGCTATGGAAATTGGCAGGATGATGCCTCTTTGAATGAGGGATATGGTGGTGTGGTTGGTTCTATAAAAAAGAAAAACTTGCTAGTGCAAGTTTTGGTGAATTTCAGTTTTGGACCCAAACTTGGAGGATTTATTTTGTGGGCTTCCAAGATGCAAATGGAGTTGATCTTCTGGACTTCGGTGTTTGGTTGGAAGGACTATAAGTGGGAAAAAATTTAGAATTGTTTGATGAGAGAAAAATAGTGTTGCAGTTATAACCTAGGAATGGGACAGAATTGAAAAGAGGATGTTTTGCTCAAAATTTTCAAAAGACCTTGTTGGGTTTTTGCATAAAAGTGATCTATAGGCATCACATGCTCCTCACAATTTTTGTGGAATTTTAGGAGAATTATTTAAAATAGTTGCAGTGCGACAGAAGTATTTCAAAGGTTGAAAATGCTATTAAAAGAATTATTTTGGGCAAATTTTATTATGAAAATAATTCCTACTGTTATTTAAAATATAAATGAAAAGTTTTCAAAAAACTACCAAAGCCCACAATATTTTGCAAAAAAAATTCTATATGGAGGGAAGAATTTTGGAAAATAGAATAGAAAAGATTCTAAAAATAATAAAAGACCTAGTATAATTCAAAATTTTATTTCTGGCCAAATTTTACTTAATAAAAATATGGTGAAATTTTTGGGGTGTTACAAACTCTACCCCCCTTAAGAAAATCTCATCCTCGAGATATACTAAGGGCGGAAGAACTAAGTGCATACAACAAACGATCATATGCAAAACGCAATCATAGCAATGCACTTGTGACATACGCCCCAAAAATACATCGCAAAGATTGCATTATGCAAACAAGTGCTAGACACAGTACAACTATACTCATGATCGTCTACGGTTCGAAGGTAAGATCTACGGGGTCTTGCGGAAGGGTTCCTGGTGCTGGAGCATATTCTTCTTCTTCTTCCGGAGGAAGTGGAGGAAGCAGACGAAGAACGCGTCCCTCCTGAGTTGGCAGAGGTGGTCCGCCAATGGCGATCCGGGGATTCAAAACAGCAAGATAATGGAGATACTCCATTAGTTGCTCGGTAAAATGCTCCTGGGCCATCACATACTGAATGAGATAGACCAGAGCTGGGTCTCTTTCTATACGTTCACAGCGGAACATAGCTTCTGCTCCAAAAGCTGCGCGGTTCAGAAAATAGCAGTATTCCCTCTCGCTAGCACAGGGTACCGCAAATCAAAGACGGGTAACTGCTTTGTAAGCAGCAGACTCGATGGCCATGCCTGAGGTTGTCATGGATCTCCCGATGAAGACAACATATGGAGGGCCTTGGTTTAAATCCGTTGGTGGGATGTGCACAACTGCCCAGTATTTCGAGGAACTAGGGGTGATCCTCTATTTGAACAACTCATACTGGGGTGGGTGGATGGAACCAAGAGTATTGCGGGTAAAATCCCACAAAATCTTAACAAAACTACCAGGGCTTGCATCCGGGATTCTTAGGTAGGCTCCGAGGTGAGACATGGACTGATGGAGTGATGGATGCAGTGCTCAAGGTTGATGATTGCTGGTGCGGAGTGAAATATGGCTGCTTATAAAGTGCCTGGGTTAGGAAACATGGGGCGGCGCCAGTACGACTTGTGTATCGGCTCCGTCGTAGGGTTGTCTGTGTCAAAGTCTTAGACCTCGATCCCCCACAAGGAATGTGACATATTACTGTGCGTGTCGGTTAGGGGGGGTTTGGCAGTCACATCTAGAATTTACTCAGCCACCACACGTCAACAATTTATGCCAGATCACGCATACTACTATTGGCACACAAGTAGTTTACAAACTCACTACGCCATACGACTGCTACTACTAAAATACAAGGCAACAGGGCCATCAAGGCTCGACAACAATTCTGGTGGACTCAGTCCACCTCATTGACATCTAGCCAGGCGTGTCCTGTGGATGTCGAGGCTTCCCCGTGAGCTTCAGTGTCGGAGCTGACCGGGGTTGGATGGGGAGCTACAGGACCGGGGTAGCGGTGATGCCCCTTGCGGGGTGTCGAGGTTACCGTCCCGTTGGAGTAGGTCTCCAAGAGACGACGGAGTTCCCCGGGGGAGGCGAAGGCATTGCCCAGGTAGATAACAGGAGCAGACCTTGGGGGCTCAACCGGCCTCCCAAGCAGCACTATTGGAGCGTCGGTGGCGGGTGCAGCTTCACTTCTCATCGGGGTCAGGAGAGCGAGCGTCCTGCGGGTCGCAATCAGATCAAGGGTGACCTGGTCGAATAGCGCCTCTTGCGCTCTCAGGTAGCGCACCAGATGCACTAGAGCAGGATCCGTCTCATGGTCCCCGTTGGCGACTTGGGTCGGGCTACCATAGCCTTCACGACTAGGGTAGTTGTAGAAAGGGTGGATGTTAACTCTCGGCGACAAATGCCGAAGATTAACTATAGCCTCTCGGGCTGCAAGTTGGATGGCTTGGGGCTCGTCGGAGGTCGTCCTCCCGGTGAACCGGTAGGGGCGTTCTGACGGGGTGCCCCTCCCATAGATGTGCACCGTGGCCCAGAAGTGGTGGATGGCATCACTCGTGTGCTCTTGGTATACGACGTACTCCGGGGGCTCTTCTATGCCAAAAGCTCGACGGGTGAGATTGGCGAGGATGACAACAAAGTCTCCAAACTCGGTTGCGGTGGTCTCGTTGCAAACGATGGGGCCAGGCATCTTGATGGTTGAATATCGAACTGAGAGTGAGGCTGTGATGTGCTGAGTTGGGACAAGGCTTCTTTTATAAGCCAGCAGAGTCTTCCATCGCATGCTTGTGGATGGGACAACTCAGGTGTCGACCACAGGCACACGGCCTATGGGCAGGGCTGATAGGTTGGGCACCGACTGTCAAAAGGTGTCGGCTGGTCACTTTGTAGGCTTATCGGATGAGATGGGCTTGGCTACGGACAGGAAAAGATTTGGACAGTGTGGAAACCTAAGGATAATGACCAGGCTAAGATAGGATTAGCCAATGGTCAGCCTGGCTCTGATTCCAAGGCTGTCGGGGCCGGATTTCCGGGACATAATATCCCAGAAATTAACCCCTCATGTCGTCACCAGCCCCAAGATCATTTTTACTGGTGGACACGTCCTTGATACAGATTACCAAGCAATTACAAGAATTGAATACAAGACCATAAATGTCTAATGATACAACAATGATTTCTAACAGCGGATGACGGAAGCGGGTAGCGGATGTCCAATTCTGGTGGAAGCTCCAATCCCACAGGAAGGCGTGACCGGGATAACTCCTATCTCGCGTGGCTGCTATCTTAGGCTCCTAGTCTGCATGGACGTCATTGTAGTACTCCTTGTCGAAACCCTGACCTGGCTAATTAAATAGCCATGGACAAGCCAGTGAGAACGTTTGAATGTACACGCAAACATTATGAACAAAAGATATACCGAATGCATATGTTCATGATGGGTTAAATTACATGCATATGTTGACCGAAATTAAAGCATGGCACGATAAATATTAATACGGTGCGGAAGAATAAGTATATCATGTTAGTAGTAAATCAAGGAAATAAAATGGAACATCGGCGTTGGACCGCCCGAGGAATTCCAAGAAAAATGCCAAACGGGTGTCTGAATGCGACGCCTCGAGAGGTCTTGAAGAGAAACGCCAAACGGGTGTCTAAAAGCGACGCCACGCGAGGTATTGAAAAGAAATGAGCATCCAGGTGAACTAGCCATCCCAAGGGACACTCAGAAAATAAAACTGAATATCCAGGTGGTCTAGCCATCCCAAGTGATACTCAGAAAAGAAAATAAAACTGAATATCCAGGTGGTCTAGCCATCCCAAGTGATACTCAGAAAAGAAAAGAAAATTGAATATCCAGGTGGTCAGGCCATCCCAAGTGATACCCAGAAAAAATAGAAATGAGTATCTAGGTGGACTAGCCATCCCAAATGATACCCAGAAAAATAGAAATGAGCATCCAGGTGGACTAGCCATCCCAAGTGATACCCAAGGTTGCACATAGAAGAAAAAGGTTTGTCCACGATAATATTCATGTTAACAATAATATTCATGCTGGCATCAGTAGTGACAATAATTATCCAGCAAAAATGGATCATGCTCAATTTTAATTATTTCCTCCGAAGACCGACACTAAGACCGACACTTGACCAACCCAGACTGTAGTCCTTAACCGCGAACATGGCTATTCGAATAGATATAACTCTGCAGAGGGTGTACTCTTTACCCACAAGTAAAGGATTTCCTTAGTCAACACCGAAACGCTGACTAATTCCCATTACGGCCTTTGGGTTGAAAACACACCTGACCAGCACACACCAGCTTTAACTCACCAAAGCCAGGAATCACCCAAGGCAATGATAAAGTAAAACTCTAAGTGGGAAGGCTTCTCACCTCCAATAGCATGGGATCACAATATTTATAACGCGTGCAAACAGGGTTGCTACCCCCTCGGCCCAGCCGGATACACCCATGCCCCCGGACCAAGTGAAATGCCTACCATGGGCCAATGGTATCTTTCACTATGGCCTCTCTGTACGGTGTGTGCAAGAAAGGGGTTAACAACTTACTGAACCATACCCTACCTGTGGCAAGGACAAGTGGCAGCACGAAACCAGTATGGGGGTTACCGGAACAAGACTCGATCTACGGTCGACTCAGGAGGTTTAAGTTTTCCCTGAAGTGGTTAGCACAACATATTTCCTTGGTAGTACCCAATAGGGTCACCATCTGGCATGTCTCAACATGCCCTCACTGATCATTCTCGTCACAACGAGATTTCAGTCTCACGGTCACCTTTCTCGTGACTGATTCGTTCCTGCAGATTAGCCCGGACCAACATAGGCATATGTGACATCTGAAAATAACCATACTCACTCATACTTCATGTTTAAATGAAGATAAAATATTTTCAACGGATCATGCATGCATAACTAGCAATATGCAAATTTTATTTGAATTCAACATATTCATGATTCAACTATTCTCGCAAACAATTAACCATGCGTTCACCATATCAAGTGTTCAAGATGCTTGCCTTGATCATGCAGAAAGATTGGGTGCACTCCAAAAGTTTTGAAAATTCTCTTCCCTCCATTTTTCCTGTTTTCAAAAATATTGCAATTACTACATAATTTGAAAACAGTACAATAAAGTTATTTGATTTTTTTTCAAATAAATACTAAAATAAACTAGAGGTAAAATAATGAATTTCAGAAAAAGAATCAAATGATTTGGAGATCAGATGATTTTCCTAGAGAATTACTAAGCTGAAATAAATGAGGAAATGAACTATTTATTAGATCCAATAGAAACAAGGCTTAGGAAAAATGTTCACCCTAGCTGGATTAATAGAGCATGATTTTAGGAGTATGCAGAAATTTGAACCATCAAATTTGGTTTTGAAATGGCTGTTGTAGAATTATTTGTAATCTACTGGGAAAAGATAAATAGAAAAACATCACTGATGGGCTGAGCAGGAGGGCGCCCTGGGCGCTGTTTAGCCGCCTGGCGGCACTGGGCCTAGCCCAGTCGCTCGGCCACACGGGAGGGCTAACGACGTCGAAGACGTATTCCAGGAATACGTTTACCTCGCACGAAGACGATTTCTGGAGAAGCCCGCCTCCACTTATCCGCGTGGCGTGGCTATGGGTCACTGACAGTGGGCCCCACCTGGCCCACTGGTCAGGTTTGACCGCGGTCCACCCCACCTTCTCTCTCGTGGTCGGACAGAGGCTGGACTCCGGCGAGGCTCGCCGGCGGACGGCGGCGCCGTTCGGGAAGCTGAGGCCACTGTCGTGCTCAGGAGGGCGAGGCAGTCCTCCCGGTACCCGTCATGGTAGCCGAGGTGGACAGAGTCGCCGGCGGCGAGGTCATCGGCGGACGGCGGTGTCGGGTAGGATGAGGCTTCCGTCTACGGCGGCTCCCGAGCAAAATTGAGAGGGGGAATGCTTTCGTGGGATCGAGAGGGAGCTAGTGGTAGAGGAACTGGAGTGGAGAAAGCTGTGGTTTCATCGGAATCAATGAGACAGTGGCGGCGGCCGTGTCTATCAGAGACGAAGAAGACGGCCATCTCCGGCCAGTTTGTTGCCCCAGAACGCTCACCGAGGGAGTAGGGAATGTGATGATGATCGAGGGCGAGCTCACGGTGGCCTTTTATAGGCGGGGAATGCGGTTCGCCGCTTCCAGAGAGGAGACACGTCGGTGGTCAGCCATTAACGGCGCCGTCTAGGTGGTTGTAGTCGGTGGCGGGGTAGATATGGCCGGTGGGGGTTGGTCTGGTCGGTGAAGCACCGGGTGTGCTGTGGATGAGCTCGGCCGTTCGTATTTAAGTGGGCAGAGACGTGGCGGAGATGGCGGCTCTGGATGGCGGCTCTGGTCGGCGGAGGGCGGCGCTAGAGGACGGGGAAGGGTGTCACAAAGGTTGGTGGGTTTATGGTGACGTCGTCCGGGTAGCTGCGGGGGTCGGGGAGATAGCAGGGCGGAGGCAGGAGCTCAGTGCCGACGCGGTGCAAAACGTGCGCTCTGGCCGCGCCCAGTGCACGCACACAGAGTGCTCGACCAAATGCCAGAGCGGGCTACAGTGACCTAATCAAGTTGATTTTTGGTAGGGTGACACTCACAGGGATGGTGAGGATGTTGGACATGCTATTTTGGCCAGAGGAGCAAGTTCCTAATGCAGTTTAGAATGGAGCAAGGTTTCTGCCATGCCCACCAGGTGCTTGGTGAAATGCTAGGGCAATTTAGGAACTTTTGTTGGCTATGGAAATTGGCAGGATGATGCCTCTTTGAATGAGGGATATGGTGGTGTGGTTGGCTCTGTAAAAAAGAAAAACTTGCTAGTGCAAGTTTTGGTGAATTTCAGTTCTGGACCCAAACTTGGAGGATTTATTTTGTGGGCTTCGAAGATGCAAATGGAGTTGATCTTCTGGACTTAAGGGTTTGGTTGGAAGGACTATAAGTGGGAAAAAATTCAGAATTATTTGATGAGATAAAAATAGGGTTGCAGTTATAACCTAGGAATGGGACAGAATTGAAAAGAGGATGATTTGCTCAAAATTTTCAAAAGACCTTGTTGGGTTTTTGTATAAAAGTGATCTATAGGCATCACATGACTCCTCACAATTTTTGTGGAATTTTAAGAGAATTATTTAAAATAGTTGCAGTGCAACAGAAGTATTTCAAAGGATGAAAATGCTATTAAAAGAATTATTTTGGGCAAATTTTATTATGAAAATAATTCCTACTGTTATTTAAAATATAAATGAAAAGTGTTAAGAAAACAACCAAAGCCCACAATATTTTGCAAAAAAATTCTATATGGAGGGAAGAATTTTGGAAAATAGAATAGAAAAGATTCTGAAAATAATAAAAGACCTAGTATAATTCAAAATTTTATTTCTGGCCAAATTTTACTTAATAAAAATATGGTGAAATTTTTGGGGTGTTACAGAAAATGTTCTTGATGACCCACTGCCTATTAATGATAATTTTCCTAATGAGCAATTAGCTGTGGTAAATGCTTCTCGCACTAGTCCTTGGTATGCAGATTATGCTAATTACATTGTTGGTAAATATATTCCACCTAGTTTTACATACCAACAAAAGAAAAAGTTCTTCTTTGATTTAAGACATTACTTTTGGGATGACCCACATTTATATAAAGAAGGAGTAGATGGTATTATTAGACGCTGTGTAGCTGAGCATGAACAAGAACAAATCCTTCGGAAGTGTCAGTCCGAGGCATATGGAGGACACCATGAGGGAGACAGAACTGCACATAAGGTATTACAGTCTGGTTTCTATTGGCCTACTCTTTTCAAAGATGCACGTAAGTTTGTCCTTTCTTGTGATGAATGTCAAAGAATTGGTAATATTGGTAGACGTCGGGAAATGCCTATGAATTATTCACTTGTTATTGAACCATTCGATGTTTGTGGTTTTGATTATATGGGACCTTTTCCTAAATCCAACGGGTATACACATATTCTGGTTGCTGTTGATTATGCTACTAAGTGGGTAGAAACTATTCCAACTAGTAGTGCTGATCACAACACCTCTATTAAAATGCTTAAAGAAGGTATATTCCCTAGGTTTGGAGTCCCTAGATACTTGATGATCTATGGTGGTTCACATTTTATTCATGGCGCTTTCCGTAAATTGCTTGCTAAATATGATGTTAACCATAGAATTGCATCCCCTTATCATCCTCAATCTAGTGGACAAGTTGAATTGAGTAATAGAGAAATAAAGTTAATTTTGGAAAAGACCGTTAATAGATCTAGGAAAAATTGGTCTAAGAAACTCGATGATGCATTATGGGCTTACAGAACTGCTTATAAAAATCCTATGGGTATGTCTCCATACAAAATGGTCTATGGAAAAGCATGTCAATTACCTCTTGAACTAGAACATAAGGCATATTGGGCAATTAAAGAACTTAACTATGATTTCAAACTTGCGGGTGAAAAGAGGTTGTTTGACATTAGCTCTTTAGATGAATGGAGAACTCAAGCCTATGAAATGCCAAGTTATTTAAAGAAAAAGTTAAAAGATGGCATGATAAAAGAATTCAAAAACGGGAATTCAAAGTGGGTGAATATGTGCTATTGTACAATTCTCGTTTCAGATTTTTGCAGGAAAACTTCTCTCTAAATGGGAAGGCCCATACATCATCGAACAAGTTTATCGCTCAGGAGCTATCAAAATCAACAACTCCGAAGTCACTAACCCGAGAGTAGTTAATGGTCAAAGAATTAAGCATTATATCTCAAGTACGCCCATTAATGTTGAAACTAATATTATTCAAACAATGACACCGGAGGAACACATAAAAGAGTCCTTCCGGAACGCTCCAGAACCCTGAAAAGGGGTAGGTATGTGATACGGTAAGTAAACCGACTCCAAAAATTCCATAAAAATAATTTCTGTCCGTTTTGGAATATTAGAAAAAATACAAAAATAAGAAACAGCCGAGGGGACCCACGAGGAGGTCACAAGGCAACAGGGCGCGACTCCCCCCTGGGGCGCGCCGTGTTGCCTTGTGGGCCCCTCGTGTGCCCTCCTCACTCCGTTTTCCTCTCGTATGCTTGTTTTGCAAGATAAAAATTCTTTATATATACTCCCATATGTTTGACCACCGCATCGCAAGTTTCTCCTATGTTCTTGTTTCGTGTTGTTTTTCTGTCAGATCTTCGAGGCCAGGCACCATGTCATCTCAGGATTCGGACGGGGAAAGCTATGTCTCGCACCTTATCGCAAACCCTAGAGTCTATGGGGATATTGAACCCTATGGATGGACAACCGATGAGGAAGAGGATGCCGATCTAAAGGGGATGAAATCATCGATTGAAGAAGAAGAGGATCCTTTGCCCCAGCCAGGAGACATGCATGTGGAGTTCAAAAAGTCGAGTCTGCCGAATAAGGTTAAACCCTCCAATACTCGATTTACCCCTTATCGCCATGTGCAGGCAGATGTTTCCACTTCCTCTACCAAAACTTATCATCTGGAGGATGGTATATCTAATGTTACAGGCCATCTCCGCAAGGAGAATCCGGACCTTCAAAAGGAGGTCATTGAGCTCAAGGAGGAGATTCGTACCCTCAGGGGAATCATCGCTAAAAGAATCACTTCATCACCACCATCACCGAACAAAGACGCTTGAGTAAACGGGTATGGGTGATAACCCACAAGTATAGAGGATCGCAACAGTTTTCGAGGGTAGAGTATTCAACCCAAATTTATTGATTCGACACAAGGGGAGCCAAAGAATATTTGCAAGTATTAGCAGTTGAGTTGTCAATTCAACCACACATGAGACTAAATATCTGCAACAGAGTGATCACTAGCACAGTAGTATGATAGTTTGATAGCAGTAGCAATAAGACTAACAGTAGCAGTAACGGTAGCAGCAGTAGTAATAGCAATTGTGACGACAGTAACAACAGTAGTAACTTAGCAAGAATAATATGTGAAAAAGCTCGTAGGCATTGGATCAGTGATTATGTTGGATAACATTCAACATGTAACAGTCATAACCTAGGGCGACACAGAACTAGCTCCAATTCATCAATGTAATGAAGGCATGTATTCCGTATATAGTCATACGTGCTTGCGATAAGAACTTGCATGACATCTTTTGTCCTACCCTCCCGTGGCAGCGGGGTCCATAAGGAAACTAAGGGATATTAAGGCCTCCTTTTAATAGAGAACCGGAACAAAGCATTAACACTTCGTGAATACATGAACTCCTCAAACTATGGCAATCACAGGAAAGAATCCCAATTATTGTCACCTTGGGGTATGCGGATCATAACACATAGAAGGTGCGTATAACTTGCGAGATCGGATCAAGAACACAAATATATTCATGAAAACATAAAGGGTTCAGATCTGAAATCATGGCACTCGGGCCCTAGTGACAAGCATTAAGCATAGCAAAGTCATAGCAACATCAATCTCAGAACATAGTGGATACTAGGGATCAAGCCCTAACAAAACTAACTCGATTACATGATAAATCTCATCCAACTCATCACCGTCCAGCAAGCCTACGAAGGAATTACTCACTCCCGGTGGTGAGCATCATGAAATTGGTGATGAAGGATGGTTGATGATGACGATGCCGGAAGATCCCCCTCTCTGGAGCCCCAAACGGACTCCAGATCTGGCCTCCCGATGAAGAACAGGAGGTGGCGGCGGCTCCGTATCGTGAAACGCAATAAAACTTCCTCTTTTATTTTTTTATCTGGAATTGTGAATTTATAGGCCAGGGATTAGGGTCAGCGGAGCCACGTGGGCCCCATGAACCACCAGGGCGTGCCTGGGGGTGGCGCGCCCTGGTGCCTCATGGGCACTGGGTGCCCCCCCTCCAGTGGGTCTTGGTTCCAGTATTTTTTATTTATTCCATAAAAAATCTCCAAAAAGTTTCATCCAATTCCAAGAACTTTTATTTCTGCACAAAAAACAACACCATGGTAGTTCTGCTGAAAACAGTGTCAGTCTGGGTTAGTTTCATTCAAATCATGCAAATTAGGGGCCAAAACAAGAGCAAAAGTGTTTGGAAAAGTAGATACGACGGAGACGTATCAATGGGCACCACCCTTGGCTTGTTCCAAGCTTGGGGGGGTGCCCCGGTATCGTATCACCATCACTTTCTATTATCATTATCTATCTTAGTTCGATCCTTATTTATTTCGTGATTTAGAAGAATAAAGTTTTAGTATGATCGAGTTTCGAGTGCTTGGTTTCGTGATCTATCTATCTATGTAATCGTGTGTGAGAGTTATATAATAAAGAGTAGTTTGAGTTTTGCTTCTTTACTTTTATGTTTCAATCTAAGCAATAAAAGAATGAAAATATCATATGTTAATTCCTTGGAGAGTAATGACTTTACATGAAGAAAAGTATACTTGATAAAATTTATTGGAAGTTAACAAATATAGCATTGGTCATTGATGCAATTCATGAAAAAGTTAATAAAGGAAGAGAGGATTCACATATAAATAAACTATCTTGGACATCTTTTATGATTGTGAGCCCCCATTAAATATTCTATGCCAAATAGTTGACGTTGCACAAGGAAGACAACGTAATGAGTTATGTTTGCTTATATTCACATAGAAGTTATATTGTCATAGATCCTCTAACATGTGGTGCTTGCTCCCTACCTTTTACTAGCCAAAAATCCGCACTAAGTAGAGATACTACTTGTGCATCCAAAATCCTTAAACCCAGTTTCATGTCATGAGAGTCCACTATATCTACCTACGGATTGAATAAGATCCTTCAAGTAAGTTGTCATCGGTGCACAAAGCAATAAAAATTGCCTCTAAATATGTATGAACTTTTATTGCAAGGGAAAATAAGCTTTGTACGATCTTGTGATGGTGAAGAAATAAAAGCGACAGACTGCATAATAAAGATTGCTATCACAAGGCGAAATATAAAGTGACGTTCTTTTACATTAAGAGTTTGCACATCCAGAAATAAAAAGCGCATGACAACCTCTGCTTCCCTCTGCGAAGGGCCTATCTTTTACTTTTCTGTATTTACTGTTATGCAAGAGTCAATAGTATTCTTCTCTATTCCGTTTTTATTTTCTCTCTTTGCAAGCACCATGTGGTGGGGAAAGATCTAGGCATATATATCCAGTTGGAAGTAAGTGATCATGAGTTATTATTGTTGACATTACCCTTGAGGTAAATTTGTTGGGAGGTGAAATTATAAACCCCCATCTTTCTATGTGTCTGATTGAAGATTTTGCTCCATAAAAATATGTCGTGAGCGTCAATAATCATAGAAGACTAAATGATAGTTGAGTATGTGGACTTGCTAAACAAAAGCTCTTACATAGACTCTTCCTGAAAATATAATGAATTTTAATTGTTTCATTGACTAAGAACATAGTTTGTTAGTTTTCAAGAAAGTTTATGCTTTATACTTCAATATTGTGATGAATTATTACTTGTTCATGGGAAGCTTTATGATAATATAATGCTGTTATGAAATTAATCATGATGCTCTCATGTCCGTATTTTATTTTATCGACACCTCTCTCTCTAAACATGTGGTCATGATTATCGATTTCGGCTTTCGCTTGAGGACAAGCGAGGTCTAAGCTTGGGGGAGTTGATACGTCCAATTTGCATCATGATTTCCTACTGTTATTTATAATGTCTTTGGTCATTACTTCACTTTATGATGCAATTCTTATGCCTTTTCTCTCTTAACTTGCAAGATTTATATGAAGAGGGAGAATACCGGCAGCTGGAATTCTAGACCTGAACTATCTACAGCAGAGATACCTATTCTACAGAGCTCCAAATGACCTGAAATTTTACGGAGATTTTTTACTGAATATATAAAAAAAACTAGAGAAAAGAAATAACAGAGGGAACCCACCAGCTGCCCACAAGGAAACAGGGCACGGCCCACCCCTGGGGAGCGCCAAGATGCCTTGTGGGGCCCACAGCTGGCCTCTGGCCCCCTCCTTCTGCTATATAAGGTCATTTGCCCTAAAAAATTAATGAGAAGACTTTCGGGATGAAGCGCCGCCGTCTCGAGGCGGAACTAGGGCAGGAGCACTTTTTACCCTCCGGCGGAGAGATTTCGTCGGGGATACTTCCCTCCGGGAGGGGGAAATCGAAGCCATCGACGTCACCAACGATCCTCTCATTGTGGGAGGGCCAATCTTCATCAACATCTTCACCAGCACCATCTCATCTCAAACCCTAGTTCATCTCTTGTATTCAATCTTTGCCTCAAAACCTCAGATTGGTACCTGTGGGT
Source organism: Elymus sibiricus (assembly GCA_039707655.1). Classification (NCBI taxonomy): domain Eukaryota; kingdom Viridiplantae; phylum Streptophyta; class Magnoliopsida; order Poales; family Poaceae; genus Elymus; species Elymus sibiricus. The sequence continues at coordinate 386,345,436 of CM077676.1, forward strand.
TGCTAGTAGTGTTGATTACATCTTGTAGTTGATGCTAGTTGGTTTATTTGGTGGAAGATTATATGTTCATATCCTTAATGATATTCAATACCCCTCTGATCTTGAACATGAACATGATTTGTGAGTAGTTACTTTTGTTCTTCAGGACATGGGAGAAGTCTTGTCATAAGTAATCATGTGAATTTAGTATTCGTTCGATATTTTGATGATATGTATGTTGTTGCTTCCTTTAGTGGTATCATGTGAACGTCGACTACATGACCCTTCACCATACTTGGGCCTAAGGGAAGGCATTGTGGAGTAATAAGTAGATGATGGGTTGCTAGAGTGACAGAAGTTTAAACCCTAGTTTATGCGTTATTCCGTAAGGGGCTGTTTTGGATCCATATGTTTCATGCTATGGTTAGATTTTTCTTAATTCTTCTTTCGTAGTTGCGGATGCTTGCGAGAGGGGGTAATCATAAGAGGGTTGCTTGTTCAAGTAAGAACAGCACCCTAGCACCGGTCCACCCACATATCAAATTATCAAAGTAGCAAACGCGAATCAAATAAACATGATGAAAGTGACTAGATGAGAATTCTCATATGTCCTCGAGAACGCTTTGCTGACCATTCCGGCTTGTCCTTTGCTATAAAAAGGATTGGGCCACCATGTTTCACTTTGTTACTATTGTTACTTGCTACTCGTTACGAATTACCTTGCTACAAAACTATCAATTACCACTACTTTCAATGCTTGCAGAAAACACCTTACTGAAAACCGCTTATCATTTCCTTCTGCTCCTCATTGGGTTCGACACTCTTACTTATCAAAAGGACTACGATTGATCCCCTATACTTATGGGTCATCAGAGACCGTTTATGCATTTTATCCAAGGTCCTGGCACACCATTGAGAAGGACCGCAGTTTTCCCAGTATCCGGGATATCACTAATCCAGTGGAAAATGGAGGGAGAGAAGCCGCGCTGGGGGCAGGATTTTTAGCAGCGCCTCCCAGGAGATGGAGTCAAAGGCTTTTCGAAAGTCCATTTTGAAAACCATGGTGGCGGCCTTATGAGTATGGCAAGTGCTGAGTAGGTCAGTCGCGTATATGAAGTTTTCGGCAATGTTCCTAACGTGAGGGAAGTCGATCTGATCATTATGTCTAAGAAGTGGAATTGAGTTTTAGTGGTTAGCAGCTTAGAGATGGCTTTGGGTGTGTAGTTTTGAAGTGAGATAGGCCGAGAGGCATCAAGAGTTGTGGGTGTCTATTTCTTGGGAAGAAGCACCATGAAGGCGTGGTTAATCTTTCTAGGTCAGCGGCGTGGTTGTGGAAAGCCAAGAAGAAGGGAATTAGAGCGTGTTTGATGTATGCTAGTATCGCTGGAAGAATGAAGAAATGAAACCATCTGATTGGGGCTTGCATCGGCGTTCATTGTAAGAAGGCATTTTAGATTTCATGTTTGGTGAATGGTAGGCCAAGATCTCGGAGTTGAAGTAGAGGTGATTCGTAGAATGATAGAAGGTCGGAGTTCCAGAGGGCATTATATTTTGTTTCCCCGATTAGTTCTAAAAGAAGTTTTTGACATTTTTCCCCTTTTGCTCATGAAGGAAGTATTTCGTGCCTTGGTCAATTAGAACAGAGATTTTGTTGCACCAGAGGCTTTGTGTGGCAAAGGCATGGAAAAATGTGTATTTTTGTCACCATCAATAGCAGTTTGAACTTTTCGACTCTGCCTCCTAAGGCGCATTTTTGTTTAACTGTCCATCGGAGGGAGTCAGTGACGATGGATCTGAGCTTGCTTTTTAATAAATTATGGGGGTCAGAATTCCTCAAATAAATCTAGGATTTGGATTACTAATTTACAAAAATTCTCCGCCGGGATTGAAGCAGGGTCCAATGTGCATGCAAACAATTGGGGGGGAGGCCTAAGGCTGAATTAGGCCGCCAAATGTCAGTGATGATTTTGGTGCACTCTTGGAAGGAGGCCCAGTATTTTTCAAACCGGAAAAGGTAGGAAGAGGGGATTTTAGATGAGATGGTAACTAAGAGTGGGACATGGTCTGAGGCAGATCCAGTGAGATGAGAGGTTTATGTTAGGGAAGAGCTCATTCCAAGCAAGATTTAGGAAAACTCAATCAAGCTGCTCAAGGGTTAGATTATTTTGTTTGTTTGACCACGTGAATTGTCGGTCAACTAGAGGGAGTTATATAAGAACAAGCTCATCAATGGTGTTATTGAAAGCATTAGCTTTGGCCCGATGGAAGTTTAGGTTGTTCTTTTCATGAGCGAACCTGATGAGATTAAAATTTCCCAGTATGAGCCAAGGAGTGGAGCGAGGTGGTGCAATGTTTATTTGTTTGTTTAAGAAAAAATGTTTTTGAGGTCGGGTGGAAGGATCGTAAATGTTGGTAATCATTAAGGGCTTGTTCAGTAACGCTCTGGCAGCCAGCTTCTCCAACTCCACGATTGGAGCTGAGCTGAATGCTCTGACTCCGCGGAATTTGAAATTGAGAAGCCAGCTGGCCGCGTAGTGTAAAAACGGTGGAGTTGAGAAGCTGGCCTTTCCCAGCTCAGAAAATTGAAGAAGCAAGAGTTGAGACATATTACAACCAGATGCCACCGCTAAGTGAGTCTGTAGCGTACCGGTTCGCTCATTCTTTTTCTCTCTTCCAATATTTTTCTCTCCTGCCCGACCAGATGTTCCACACATGCACGGGGAGATGACGCTGGCAGCGAACGGGCCGAACAATTTCCCAGTCAGACTGGGCCACATGCACTTAAATGAGCCGGAGGCCTAGTACAGCGACCAAATCGAGAAGCTGTCGTGCCGAACGATTTCCCAGTCTCCACCTAAAGCCAGAAACCATGCGAGAAGCCGGGAAGTTTTGGAGAAGCTAGGAAGTTTCAGAACACGCCCTAAGTTTGATTGTGAGGCCAGGCAGGAGAGCACAAGAGATGAAATTTTTTTGGTGATGTGTGCAGCTGGTTAGGGAAAAGGACTTCAAATTTACAACGAAAAGTGACCCACCAATGGTGTCGATGGCTGAGGTGATCATGAGAATCCTAGAAGCGCAAAAAATGATCTAATTTCAGCTACCAAAGGATCTAGCAGTTTGGTTTCTTGAAAGAGCGCAATCGTGGGGCGTTGAGCCGATCGTTGAGGAAAGATGTCAGCGCATTTGTCATTTTCACCGAGGCCTAGTACATTCCATGATATGATCGACAAGGGGATGACCTTCATAGATAACTAAACATAGCACCAATTACATGATAGGGCCCGATCGGCGGACTAACACAAATAAGTAGCACTAAGCATTCGAGATTACAAGGATCAAAAGTTGTGAGGAAATGAAACCTAAGCTTAAAAAAGTAGATCGCCAGGGTGGACACCATCCAAAAGCGAGGTGCAGATGCTGATTTGTTCTGCTAGACCGAGAGACGAAGCGAGAAGCCAAAACACCCCTCCCAGGGGCGGCCTCCATGGTGAGACGGGAGGCATGGTATGACTAAGCATGAGTTGATCTTGTGTGTACCGAAGGCAGACACAAGGTCGGCAATGTGTGTACGTGGCGCGTCGCACGCCTTGGCGGTGGCAGCAAAGGCAGTTGGAGATCAAGGGTCGGGGTCTTTGATATCGACGAAGCCATCCTTGTTGCAGAGTTTGGCATTGACGATAGCATCCGCCAGATGCTTGGATGCAAGTGAGAGGTCCATGTTCTTGGCCTTGGCCTACATGGCCTTCATGGTCATGAAAACGTAGAATGGTTGTTCCTGCTCGGCAATGCGCAAGCTGCGTCTTGCCTTGACGCCTGAGTCAGAAGCCATCTTGGTGTTGTAGTAAATCCTGTAGTTACGGCAGTCCGCAGCTGGTGTGAACATGCGGCTGCAAGAGTCAAGATAAGCTGCCTGACTAGGATAAGATAAGATGTCAGGGTAATGTCAGGATAGAATTTAAAATAGGACTAGTCTAGATGCACTGTATCTATCAATGCCGGTTGTGGCATAGTCGGTTTGGCTGCCTATAAAAGGAGCTAACCTCTCGTTGTAATTTATTCCAAGCCAATGCAAAAAGCATTTCAATCCATCCACGCCTCGAGGCTTTGCTACTAGTACGTGTGTGTAGCACACTGTTCGTGTCCTCCTCTGCTAGTATAGCTATCTATCCATCCAGCAGTAGTCCACCTCTAGTCTGTAGTTCGGGCTAACAATTGGCTTCAGAACCCCAGGTTATGTCAAGCATATGCCGAAGGACGGCGTCGCCGGCGACGACCCCAAGATCGCCGAGCAGAGCTCGGCTGAGGAGGCGCGTGCGGCGGACGCGCTCGCGCTGCGAGGCAGGCCGGGAGGCGAGCTGGGTGCGCCACGCTCCGTGCGAGACGTGGGCATGTCCAGTACCTCCTTCCCTCTCCTCATGCGGACCAACTACCCCAGTTGGTCGCTCCTGATGAAAGTCATCATGGAGGCGCGGCATATGTGGAAAGCCGTGGATACCGGCGATGTCGAGTACGAGGAGGACCGGCTGGCGATGGAGGCAATCCTGCGCTCCGTCCCACCGGAGATGGTGCTCACCCTTGGCGCCAAGAAGACGGCCAAGCATGGGACACCATCTAGACTCTGCGCATCGGCGTAGAGCACGTACGGGAGTCGAAGGCCCAGACCTTGCGCCTCCAGTACGAGGAGATCCGGTTCAAGGCCGGTGAACAAGTCGACGATTTTGCCTTGCGGCTACAAGGACTCGTCAACGAGCTCGCAACGCTCGGAGATCCCATCGACAACAAGATGGTGATTCTCAAGTTCCTCCGCGTCGTCCCCAGGCAGTACAAGCAACTGGCCTGGTCCATCGAGAGCTTGGTGGATCTCTCCACTATGACGATCGAGGAGCTGGTAGGGCGGCTCAAGGTCATCGAGGAGCGCGGCGACGATGCCGACGAACGCGCTGGCGGCGAACTGCTACTCACCAGGGAGCAGTGCAACGTGAGTGTTCAACAGCGCGGCCGTGACAGTGCTTCTGGCAGTGGGAGAGGCGCCTCCATGGGAAGCAGAGCACGCGGCAGAGGCGGAGGCCCTACCCAGAGAGGCGGTGGCAACCGCGGTCGCAAGCCAAGCCGGGCAGGGCGAGGCGCTGGCAACGGTGGCAAGTGCCACTACTGCAGCAGACCGGGTCATTGGGCCCGGGACTGCCACACGAGGATAGCTGAAGAGGCAGCCACGGCAGATGCAAACCTCGTGCAGGCAGACGTGGACGGTGGACCGGCAATGATGCTGGCAAGGGTCGAGCCCGTGCAGGAGAGCCCAACATCTCTCGCAACCACGGCCCCGACAACCACCCATTCCGTGCGAGAGGCACGGAGCCCGCCCACGGGAACCATCCCTTCAGTGACAGGTCACACCTCGACAGCGACGTTCTCGGGGCCTGTTGACTGGGAGGCGATGAAGGCCCGGGTGTGGGGGAGCCACACCCCAGCAACGGCGTCCCTGAAAACCTCGGGACCCGACAAGCCCGCACAAGATGGCGCGACAACGGCACATCTGGCGAACCATGCTCCGGCCATGATGCTGGCGGCCATCGAGTCCGTGCAGGAGCGCACGACGACTCAGGTCACCCACACCCCGACGATGAGCTGTTCGGGGTCTACTGCGTTGGCGGGAGATGGCTCCCCGACAACGGCATGTGCGTGCGGCTTCATCTTCCACAACGAGGAGAGAGCCGTGACCACACCCACGCTTGCAGGCGGCAAGCAGAGTGAGGGTTGGTTCCTCGACACCGGCGCCACGAACCATATGACTAGTTCGGTCGACGCGTTCGCGGAGCTGGACCGCTCAATCACCGGGAAGGTGCGGTTCGCAAACGGATCCGTGGTGGAGATCCACGGGCATGGGACCGTCGTCTTCGCCGACAAAGGGAGTGGTCACAGGGCGTTCACGGACGTCTACTTCATCCCGGCGCTCAAGAGCAGCGTCGTGAGTGTCAGCCAGCTCGATGAGGGCTGGTTCGACATCGGCATCCGGCGCGGTGTTCTCACCGTGCGCGACCAACAGAAGAGGCTGCTCATCGAGGTAACCCGCTCGCCAAACCATCTCTATAAGTTCTTCTTTCAACCCGTGCATCCTGTGTGCCTTGCCGTGGGTCATGTCTCCGACGCGTGGCGTTGGCATGCCCGGCTAGGACACCTGCACTTCGACGGGTTGCGGAAGATGGCGCGAGGCAATCTCATTCGCGGGCTGCCTCAAATCGAGCATGCCGACGAACTGTGCGATGCGTGTCTTGCGGGGAAGCAGCTACGTCTGCCCTTTCCCAAGAAGGCACGCTATCGGGCGCAGAAACCCCTGGAGCTAGTTCACGGGGACCTCTGTGGCCCAATCACCCCGGCAACGCCAGGAGGGCATCGCTACATCCTACTGCTCGTCAACGACTACAGCAGGTTCATGTGGGTTCTGCTCCTCGCCTCCAAGGACAAGGCGGAGCGAGCCATCGTGAAGCAACAAGCAGCAGCAGAGGTCGAGTGCGGCCACAAGCTGCGTGTGCTGCGCACGGACCGTGGCGGCGAGTTCACATCGGCCACATTCTACAAGCATTGCGACAACAAAGGGGTGTAGCGTCACCTGACGGCCCCCTACTCGCCGCAGCAGAACAGCGTCGTCGAGCGAAGGAACCAGACAGTGCTCGGGATGGCACGCTGCATGCTCAAGGCAAAGCAGGTGCCGAGCACGTATTGGGGGGAGGCCGTGCTCACGGCTGTCTTCATCCTCAACCGCTCCTTCACAAGGAGCGTCGATGGCAAGACGCCCTACGGGGCGTGGTACGGGAGTAAGCCCGACGTGCACTTCCTCCGAACCTTTGGCTGCGTCGGGCACGTTAAGACGACGCGCCCACAGCTGAAGAAGCTCGACGACAGGAGCACCCCAATGGTGTTCATGGGGTACAAGACGGGCTCTAAGGCGTACAAGATGTACGACCCCATCTCGAAGCGCGTACATGTCTCGCGTGACGTCATCTTCGACGAAGACACGCGATGGACTTGGGAGGCACCGGGGGAGCCCCCGACAAGCAGCTCCATCACCGTGGAGTACCCAATGCACTCTACGACCCCAGGAAACAAGACCCTGGGAAGTGTGACCCCGGGAAGCCCGGGAGGTGTGGATCCGGGAACTGCAACCCCGAGAACACAGTCCCCGGACACCCCGCCGTCAAGCAAGGTGGTTCCTGGGAGGCAGTTTGCAACCCCGCCAACGACAAGGTCGGAGTTGTTCGACGCTGACGACAGCGTTGGGGCCCCACACAGGTTCCGACGCATGGGGGATCTTCTTGGAGAGCCTGCGGCGATGCCGCATCAGCCCGAGAATGAGGACGTTGATGACGACGACGTCCTGCATCTGATGGCCGGCGAGGAGCCGACCACGTTCGCGGAGGCCGAGCAAGAGGATTGCTGGCACCGCGCAATGCTGGACGAGCTGGCGTCGATCAACGACAACGCCACTTGGACACTCACCACATTGCCTGCAAGGCACCGAGCCATTGGCCTCAAGTGGGTGTTCAAGGTGAAGAAGGACGAGCACGGCGCCATTGTCAAGCACAAGGCGCGCCTCGTCGCAAAGGGTTACGTGCAGCGTAAGGGGGTGGACTTTGAGGAAGTCTTCGCTCCGGTGGCAAGGCTGGAGTTTGTACGGCTCACCCTTGCTGTGGATGCTCACCGTGGGTGGGAGGTACACCACATGGACGTCAAGTCGGCGTTTCTCAACGGCGATCTTAACGAGGAGGTGTACGTCTCCCAGCCACCAGGGTTTGTTGCCAAGAGCCACGAGCAGGGCGTGTACCGGCTACACAAGGCCCTGTATGGTCTCCGGCAAGCCCCAAGGGCGTGGAATGCCAAGCTCGATGCAAGCCTCGCATCCCTTGGGTTCTCATGCAGCGCTTCTAAGCACGGCGTGTACTCGCGTGGCACCGCGAACACGCTGCTCATCGTCGGCATCTACGTCGATGACCTGGTCATCGCTGGGGCAGAGCGTGAAGAGGTTCAACGCTTCAAGGGAGAGATACATCGTCTCTTTAGCATGAGCGACCTCGGGCTGATCCGGTACTACCTCGGGCTGGAGGTGAACCAGGAGCGTGGTCGCACGATGATCACTCAGGCGGCCTATGCCATGAAGTTGCTCGAGCGAACGGGCATGGCGGACTGTCACGCTGTGCACTACCCTATGGAGGCTCGGTGCAAGCTCAGCAAGGAGAGCAAGGAGAAGTCGGTGGACGCTACTTTCTATCGAAGCATCATCGGCAGCCTAAGGTATCTCGTGCACACCCGACCGGACATCTCGTTCGCCGTCGGGTTCCTTAGCAGGTTCATGGAGGCTCCCGCCAGCGATCATCTCGCGGCGGTCAAGCACCTGCTCCGGCACATCGCAGGCACGATCACGCACGGATACGTGTATCGCCGTGGCGACGGCGAGAAGCTGGTCGGCTACAGCGACTCCGATCATGCTGGTGACTTGGACTCCAGGAAGAGCACCTTTGGCATACTGTTCTTCCTGGGAAGCAGTCCCGTCAGCTGGCAATCGGTGAGGCAGAAGGTTGTCGTGACTTCTTCGTGTGAGACGGAGTACATCGCGGCAGCTACAGCAGCATGTCAGGTAATTTGGCTCACTCGCCTCCTCGGCGAGATGCTGAACCAAGACACTGCCCCTGCACTCATCTTCGTCGACAACAAATCGGCGATTTCCCTCTGCAAGAACCCAGTTCTTCACGACCGCAGCAAACACATCGATCTCCGCTATCACTTCATTCGTGACTATGTTGAGAAGGGCACGGTGATCATGGAGTTCATCCAGACTGGTGTGCAGAAGGCGGACATCATGACGAAGGCACTTGGTCGCGTCCGGTTCCAGGAACTGCGCGACAAAGTTGGGATCATCGACATCAAGGCCCTTCTACAGGATTAAGGGGAGAATGTTGTAGTAAATCCTGTAGTTACGGCAGTCGGCAGCTGGTGGCAAAAACGACAAAATTGACCTGAGGACGAAAAGAATTCACAAACTAAACTGTGTTTGAAAAAATTTCACCCAGCTGACCCTTTTGTGCAGCGCCCGACAGTCAGGCGCTGCACTCCACTGTGCAGCGCCTATCCCTCAGGTGTTGCACGTCTGGCCAGCGTGGCACAGCTGGGCCCCGCACCGAGCAGTGCAGCGCCTTGGAGCTAGGCACCACACATGTAATGTGCAGCGCCTAGCTATTAGGCGCTGCACTATGACTTTGAAACGGCCGCCCGCTGGCCCTCCCCCCACCCCACCTCATTCATTCCAGTTACAGAACAGAGCGAGGCGGCGGCTTCCTCTTCTCTCCCTGTCAATCCTCTCTCCCAAAATCTTCAGATCTGACGATTTGTTGCGTGCATTTCTTCACCAATCCATCATAGAAGGTATTCTCCTCCAATCCCCTTCTTTATATCCAGAAAATATTACCTATTTTTCAGATTTGTGGAACCCTTATTTGGTTGGATTAGAAATTTGCATGTAAATTTTGAAATAGATTTGTGGGATCTAGGATTTGTAGATGATTTGTAATCATTTTGTAACCCTAGTTTAGTTGATTTGTATTGACAATATATGCTTCCATAGTGAAAACCTAGATTGTTGAGATGAACCCTATACATATTGAGATGTTTGTGTTGATGTTTTTTTAGATGAGTGAGATGAAATCCTAGATTTGTATTGACAAGGATGCTTTTGTTTCGGAACCCTACATGTTGAGATGTTTTTGAGATGAGTGAGATGAAACCATTATGGAACCTTATATTGTTTTGGATGCATATGTGTTTTGTGATGCTTATTGCTATGCTTTGATTGTTTGTCTTACGCAGCCGCCACCGCCACCGCCGCCGCTTCTCCGAGCATCTCCTTCCCACATACCCCTCCCCATGGCCCACGCCTCCAGATCTACCGGGGTGCCATTGGGGGAGGGGAGGGGGTACTGAATCCCGCTGCCTCTGGTTTACCAGGCGTTTCCAGATCTCCTGCAGCCGCTCGATTCGCTCTCGGCGGAGGCCCAAGCGAAGACCAGGGCGCAGCGTTGGAGGGAGCGGGCGATGCGGATCAGAGACGATACTCTCTCATGGACGCTGTGCATGAGGGAGTGGAAGGAAGCAGAGGAGGAGGTGGAAGAGTGGTCAGATCTGAATTCCGTCACCAGGAGACATGCTCAGGTGTGCAAGGATCGTGCAGATCGAGAATTGCTGAATCTCGCCTAGAGAATTTGGTTCGAGGGCAACATGGAGGAGAAGCGCAGGATGCCGCATCCATCCAAGCCGCCAGTAGCGTTCGTCCATTGGGCAAAGCAGGAAGTAAAGTCAACAGATCAGAGTCGTGCAGAGAGATGGGATTGCATCATAGGTCTGATGCCTACCCGCACCCCGCCGCCCCTGGAGCCGGTGGATCCCTTGCCATACCGCTCACCACCGCCGGCAACGGATTGAGGGAGTGGACAGTATCTGCAGATGAGCGCATGGAGTTTGTGGAAGGAGGCAACCACCTATCTGCTAACATTTAGAACTAGTCGTTGGTTTCTTTGTGAACTTCTTGTCTTTGTTGATGAACTGTTAGCAATGTGATACTTCTGTTTGAAGTGATGTTGATGAACTCTTAGTAATGTGCTACTTCTGTTTGAAGTGATGTTGAACTTGAAGTGATGTTGAAATTGTCAATGTATGACCAAATTGGTTTATGTTAGATCCATGTTATATATTATGAATACAAAAATTGGATGAAAAAGAAATGAACAGCAAATCTGTTGTTTCTGCAGTGAACAGAAGAGTGACGCCTTTGACTCAGGCGCTGCACTACACAGTGCAACGCCTAGGTGCCAGGCATCGCACTATGTAGTGCAGCGCCTGAGCCAAAGGCATTGCACCAACACTTAGACAAATTTTTGGCCGAAAACCTACTGGAACCTTTCTGTTGCTGATATCCAGATGTGCAACGCCTAGGCGTCAGGCGTCACACTGTGTAGTGCAGCGCCTGACTGTCAGGCGCTGCACTACACTGTGCAGCGCCTAACACTCAGGCGCTGCACGCCTGGCCAGCGTGGCAGTGTTGGGCCTCGACAGTCAGGCGCTGCACTACACTGTGCAGCGCCTTCGAGCTAGGCGCCACACTACCATGTGCAGCGCCTAGCTCTTAGGCGCTGCACAATGACTTAAACCGCCGCGGCCCGCCACCCCCTCCCAACCCCCCATTACTTCGTTCCAGTAACCGAACACAGCAGCGCGGCGGCGGCCATCTCCTCTCCCCCTCTCTATCCCCTCTCCAAAATTCTTCCGATCTGAAGGTTTTGGCCGTGGATTTATTTCCTCCTTCCTCATACAAGGTAAATTCCTCCGATCCCCTTCTTTGTATCCATAAAATCGTTCACTTTGTTTTCAGATTTGTTTGCAAGTTAGGGTGAAACCCTTGATTTGGTTGGATTAGGATTTAGGATTTGTATTGAAATAGTGTTGTGTGATTTAGGATGTCGAGATGATATGCAATCTTTTTGGAACCCTAATGTTGTTGATTTGTATTGTCAATCTTGGTTCCATACAAATTTGTACGTATATATGGAAAAGAAGTCACATAGGAAGTCATATTTGGTTGTTGAGCATTATTGTTGAGTATTACATTAGTATTTAACCGTTGTTGAGTATATATGGAAAAGAAGTCACATAGGAAGTCACATTTGGTTGTTGAGTATTACATTAGTATTTAACGGTTGTTGAGTTTTGTCATGTATGTTTACTGTTTCAAAATTGTAGGATGGTTTGGCTTCTCGAAGATTACTATGACGTTCAACACCGGGCCTACATGATGTCGGAGAAGAAACAGGTAATAATCATAGTCGTTGGTATTTTGAAATATGTGTCTAGTTCAAATAGGCATGCCTATATGTAATCATCTGATTTGCGTGTTTGCAGTTCCTTCAACCTCTGAAGATTCGGTCTCATGGGGTCTCTCGTGCTGTCATGCCTTACGATGAGTGGTACACACCGTACATCAGGTAGACAGGACTCCTCCCGTTCATTCAGCTGGTCAGCTGGTCGACGCCGAACCTGAATGCTGCAGCAATCACCGTGCTTGTTGATCAGTGGAGGACGGAGACGCACAGTTTCCATCTTCGGACCGGGGAGATGACCGTGACGCTCCAGGATGTCGCCTTGATCACCGGTCTTCCTATCGAGGGGAAGCCTCTCTGTATGAGCACCGATTCTGATGGGTGGCGGCAGCAGATGGAGGCCCTTATCGGTATGGCTCCTCCAGAGGCTCAGGTAGAAGAGGGAGAGAAGAGGAAGGAGAGAGTCGCAGCCGGAGCTCCTTTCACGTGGATTGTAGCAAACTTTGCGCATTGCCCTCAAGGTGCTAATGATGATGTGATCCAGATATATGCTCGTGTGTACATGTGGTACGTTATCTCCAGGACTTTGTTTGCCGATGCCACTGGAAAGAACGCTCCATGGATGTGGCTTAAGGCGTTGACCGTCTTCGACAACAAATGGAGTTGGGGTTCGGCGGCACTGGCCTACTTGTATCGACAGGTACTCAGTTGTTTGTTTTTCACTTCATTTCTACATTATGAATGCAATCTTGCTCTTGAGTGAACCATGTTTTCCTTTATGTGCAGTTGGACGATGCTTGCTGTAGGATCTCGAAGGACGGATGTATTGGTGGTTGTATGCTCGTACTCTCGGTATGGAGCTGGGAGCGCCTGCCAGTCGGACGCCCGAAGGACGTCAAGTTCAATCAATGGGACGACAAAGAGGACGAACTACGGCTCCCCACTTGGGCTTACAAGTGGGATGTGGTATCCAAGATGACGAGCGATGTCACTCTCATGTATAGGCAGTACACCAACGAGTTGGACACGATTACGGCTGAGCAGGTAAACATTGACATTACATAACTCATTCTCGTGCTTTTATGAAAACTCGATATCAATGTTGCGTTGTTGTGCTATGTTCCAGATGGAATGGGAGCCATATGGCGCCAAGGATAGACTAGGTGATGCAGGAGAATTCATCCTGAATCTGATGTGCTTGCGGGATAGGCATCTTTGGCTTATGTGGTGCCCGCTCATATGCAACTGGGCGGTTGAGCTTCACATGCCACATCGTGTGTTCCGCCAGTTTGGTCTGTTCCAGGGTCACCCGCCGGAATGGGAGGACACGGACAAAACGCTTCACAGGTAAGAGAGAATGACCCTTGTGCACTTAGCATCTTCAAGTCCTTTTTGATGGTCCTAAAATTTGGTTTGTTAACATGCAGGTTGGATAGGAAAAAGCATCGAAATATCAAGGACTGGGACAAACATCATAAGAAGTATGTCACCATGTTCGAGCTAAGTGTGGAGCGAGCTCAGTCCACTGCAGGATCCCGGCTTCGTGAGCACTGCCCGCTCGCCTTCAACAACTACCTTAAATGGTTTCTTGCAAATACTCGTGTGGAGATATTGAAGCCGGCGTATGATGACGAGATTTTGGAAGAACCCACCGTCTTTGATGAGCTAGCCCAGACGGAATACAACAAATATGTTAGGGAAGGCACCCGAGTCCCTCATGCTCCAGTGATCAACTTTGTGGTAAAGTGTTCCCCTCTTCGCGTTCCCGTTGGCCCTATTACATAACTTTACTTGCCTAACATGTTTATTTCATTCCCGTGAACAGCGCAAGCACATCAAGAAAGCAGCTGATGAAACCCAGAATATTCTGGACACAACCCCGGTTGGACAAGGCAATGAGGAAGGTGCACTTCAATCATTCATGAAGGTACATATCTCATTAAGTTGTTCATGTTACATATGTAGCAAAGTTGGATATCTCATTCACTTGTCCATGTTACAGCGTCAGGGCCAAAGGTTAAGGCGGTTGGCCAACCTTATCGGTTGCCGTGACCCCGAATATTCAGAACCAGAGCTGTCTAGGTCCGCTACACCATCTGACCATGGGGCTCATCTGGAGGATGAGACTACCTCGACAGCTCATTTGGAGGATGAGGGTGTGGTCACCCAAGAGGTATGACAATAGCACATATTCATATCTTTGATGCATTGGTCATTTCGTTATGACGCACGTTCTTGACCATATCATTTGCTTGTATGATAGGTTGACGATGACACGACATTGCAGGATTATCAAGTTCGTTCACAATACATGTTGAAGCCTAGGAAGGGATTCAAACGCTACACGCCCGAAGACTACAACACTAGAGGCAAGAGGGCGCTCGCTGGGAACTCACGGATGGCAAGCTTGGAGGATGATGATGTGAACGATGAGGAGGAGGAGGCACCGGAGCCGATTTCTCGTCCCAGGAGGAAGAAGATAACCAGCAAGAGGGGAAGAGCCGGCAATACAACGCGCTGAACGAACTAGTCGCCGTCGTTTTCTTACGAAATAGAACTAGTAACAAACTGAACTTGTCGTCGTTTCATTTGGTTGATGAACTTGTGTGGTTATGTAAGATGTTGAGAGGATGTTGATGAACTCTTAGTAATGTGCTACTTCTGTTCGAAGTGATGTTGAACTTGAAGTGATGTTGAAATTGTCAATGTATGACCAAATTGCCTATGTTAGATCCATGTTATATATTATCAACACAAATATTTGATGAAAAAGAAATGAACAGCAAATCTGCTGTTTCTGCAGTGAACAGAAGTGCAACGCCTTTGGATTAGGCGCTGCACTACACAGTGCAACGCCTAGGATCCAGGCGTCACACTATGTAGTGCAGCGCCTGAGCCAAAGGCGTTGCACCCACAGTTAGACAAAAATTTGGTGGAAAACCTACTGGAACCTTTCAGTTGTTGTATCCAGATGTGCAATGCCTAGGCGTCAGGCGTCACACTGTATAGTGCAGCGCCTGACACCAAGGCGTTGCACATCTGGATATCAGCAACAGATAGGTTTCAGTAGGTTTTCCTCCAAATATTTATCTAAGTATGTGTGCAACGCCTTTCCCTCAGGCGCTGCAGTACACAGTGCAACGCCTAGGATCCAGGCGTCACACTATGTAGTGCAGCGCCTGAGGCAAAGGCATTGCACCCACTCAATGTTGGCCTCACTTGTTGAGTCAAAGGAGGTTCACTCATTTCATCTTGCTTCATGGGTGGGGGACTACTAACAACCAACGGGGAGGCAGTCCGGTTCAAGTCCAAATGCAAACTAGACTCAACCTTTTTCGTAGCAAATAACTCAAGAGCCTTGTCTAGTGATTCGGCCACCGTCTCCTTGTATGCAACCCAACGTTGCTCGGAGTTCACACGCATGGTCTTCCAACAGATGTGCATTCCAAAACCCACATTATGCATTCCCTCCAACTCAACGATATCACTTGGGTCCATCCAATTCAAATCTTTCCTAACTTGTTCCAAGACCTCGGCATAGCTAGGAGTACTCTCAAACACCATGTCAAGCTCATCCGGGTCCGGCTCAATATTGCCTTTCAAAAAGGCGTCTTTGTCCACATGATGAACATAAACACATGTTCTTCCCATCCCTAAAATAATTAAAACAACACAATGAAAAATATATTTCATAAGTAGTCATGCCAATATTAACTCAAAATCCATAACCCTAACATAGATATCGAACAATAACTCCAATCCCAACTTAACAACAACCATAACCCCAACCCCAACTTAACAACAACCATAACCCCAACCCCAACATAACAAGAACCATAGCCCTAACCCTAACATACTAAGAAGCCTAACCCTAGCAAAATGTCAAACAATCATCTCATATCTCCATATAAATTGCAAAATCCATGAAGAACTAGGGTTTGCCTAACCCTAGCAAAAATTGAGCAAATGTGAGCATTTCTTGGATGAAAACCACGGGATCGGAGGAGATTACCTTGAGGGAGGGATTGGGTTTGAAATCCACGGAGAAAATCTTCAGATTTGCAAGATTTTGAGAAGGAAGGAGGAGGGGGAGAGAGGGTGTGGGGTTGGGGGTTGGGATGTGTGTGGGGGGGGGGGGGTCGGGGAGGGGGCCAGCCTCTCCGATAGCCCTAACCCTAACAGAATGTGCAGCGCCTAAGAGATAGGCGCTGCACATTACATGTGTAGCGCCTAGCACCAAGGCGCTGCACTGCTCGGTGCGGGGCCCAGCTGTGCCACCCTGGCCAAACGTGCAGCGCCTAAGGGATAGACGCTGCACAGTGGAGTGCAGCGCCTGACTGTCGGGCGCTGCACAAAAGGGTCAGCTGGGTGAAATTTTTTCAAACGCAGTTCAGTTTGTGAATTCTTTTCGTCCTCAGGTCAATTTTGTCCTTTTTGCCGCAGCTGGTGTGAACATGCGGCTGCAAGAGTCAATATAAGCTGCCTGACTAGGATAAGATAAGATGTCAGGGTAATGTCAGGATAGAATTTAAAATAGGACTAGTCTAGATGCACTGTATCTATCAATGCCGGTTGTGGCATAGTCGGTTTGGCTGCCTATAAAAGGAGCTAACCTCTCGTTGTAATTCATTCCAAGCCAATGCAAAAAGCATTTCAATCCATCCACGCCTCAAGGCTTTGCTACTAGTACGTGTGTGTAGCACACTGTTCGTGTCCTCCTCTGCTAGTATAGCTATCTATCCATTTAGCAGTAGTCCACCTCTAGTCTGTAGTTCAGGCTAACAATTGGCACGCCGACTGTTGCGTCGCACGACACATTGTGTGAAGGCTCCCTGGGCACATTGTGTGAAGGCTCCCTGGGCTCATCCTCCGGGGCAGGATCGACAGGCGGAGGCGGCGCATGCGGTGGTGGGTCGAGGTGGACGACAGCTGCATCCACGACCACCATTGGTTGGGCAATGGATTCCACTAGTGGAACAGGCAGAGCAAGATGGCAAAGGGCAATGGAATGACGGAGATGTCGAAGGGCCAAAGATGGGCATGGAGCTGGTGGCGCCCATGGGGTCAGCACCAGCATGGCCACTGGTGCGTTGTTAGCCATGACCGCCACGAGAGGCACGTCGACCAGTGTGTCAGTGTCATGGCGTCGGCGAGTGGGAGATGAAGGCGGCCCATATGGCACTTCAGGGGTGAAAGCGAAGGATGATTCCCGAGCCATGAACGCCGCCATTTTGTGAGAATTTTCATGTTTCTTTTAAATGATATTTTTCAAATTTTAAGAAAGATGTGCATTTTCATGGGATATGCCCTTAGATATGGCGGGGGTTAAGATGATTTGGCATATAAATTATGTGTTAAAAAAGCATATCAATTATGTTGTTTGTCCTATGTGAATCTATGAAACCACACAAATGCATTTCTTTTATGTTAGGCTAGCCTTTTTGCTTATTCCTTTTTTGAGCTTCGCTTGTCTTTTCTTTTTGGTTAGAGTCATTAGATTTGTGCCTCTCTTTTTAGGGTGTTTCAGTTTGTACAATTTTGCACCTTCTTCGCGTTCTTCTAATACAATATGACACGCATTTTTATGCTCTTCGAGAAAGAAAAAGGTGCAAATTTCAACTGAGGTCCTTTGATATTTGTCATGCTTTTCTATTTTGAATTTACTATGGATACAACATCTTCTTCAGTTGTTCTAATGTAGAAGTAAAATTCTCTCCTGAATTCCCCCTCCCCCGCCACCCCACTTTTCCCACCTCCTCACTTCAGCACCACCAGAGGCGTTCGTCAACAAAGCTCATTCAGCCCCAAGGACGGTGGTGGCAGAGCACTTTTCGTGCGGGACGCCCTACTGTCATCACCATAGACTTGGCTTCACCGCCAGGAGACACGCGCATAGTAATGCCGCCAGAGGGAAGCGACACCCGTAAGTGCCACTGTTCCCTACGACGGAGCACTGAGTTATCGCTTGACCCACACAACTACCACCTGCGGACTCAAAGTTGTTGAGCCACACGCGAGGGGGCGCGACCATCTGTGCAAGGCCTTCAGATCCAGACCACGGGATCGCCATCGCCGAAGCCACGACAACACCAGATTCACCCTTCACCCCTCCCCTTGCTACTCACATAGCCAAGAGGAGGATCCACCACCGCTGCCCGCCGTAAAGCCTCACCATCGAGGGTCGCCCCGGCTTCCAAAACCGACTCTTCACCACAGTCAGGACACATGGCAAACATAGACATGCAACGCAGAAGACTAACCACACACTCAAAACCTCCGGCACTGGGTCAGATCCCACTGGATCCAACCCATCACCGGTGGCACTCGTCGGAAACGGGGATCACCTGCGACCGCAAGCCACCTGCCCGCCCCCATCGGGACATCGCCGACACATGCCGAGCGACCAGGGTAGCAGGCCTTTGATGCCAACCTGGCCACATGGGTTGGCAGGCACGACCCCGCTATAAAAGGGTTATGTCATGTCAGCCTGAAGGCCTGGCCACGGCGATCGGCCCAACACGCCAGTTATAAAGGCCACATGGGTTGCTTTTCGGTCTTTCGGGTCTTTTATTTTCTAAAACTTTAGAAAAATCTAAAAAATGAAGAAAAATACAGGAAATGTAAATTTTAACAAAAATACAGAAAAAAAAACTAAAAAATATATTTAGAAAAAACTAGTTACAAGTCAGACGGGCCGCGTGCCGCGTAGGGTCGTTCCAACATGCAATTAAAAGGGGTATGACATGCCCCGCCTTAAGGCCTAGCTTTCAAGGTCGGCTTTGTTCCATGGCGGGTCGAAGGCCAGGCCAGCCCGGCCCTTTTAATTGCGTGTTGTGTTGGACACGTACCGGGCCAAAATGCCGTGTCTGCTGGCCGACCCGTGTGGCACGGCCCATACAGCCAGGTTTGTCGGAGGGCCAGATTCGGCCAAGTTTTCCCTCATAGCTAGGGTTTCGTTTTCTCCCGGGGCGATCTTTTTGCCGCCGTCGAGTCTTTTCTTCCCTCCCCCGATCGTGTCACTGGATCGTCTCGGGCTGTTTACGGGGTGATCCCTGGGATCACCACCCGGCCTGGACGTCCCCTTTTGCCATGAGAAGGAAGTTAGGGCTCATTGCAACACCCGATTGATCTACCTTGGGTTATGGTTCCAGTGATGGCAGCGGATGGCTCGTCGGCGGCAAGGGCTCCTGGCGCAGATCCCACTGGAGAGCTAGAGAAGATGATGGCGGAGCTAGGGCTCCGGGAGGAGGACTTGGATGATGTCGTCTACGATGAGAAAGAGGCACCGCCAGAGGCAGCGAGATGGATGGCTGTCGTCCGTGTGCATATGGACAAGCCGTATAGCCAGTTTTGGTTCTTCAAGAACATGCGTGCAGCATGGGATCTTGCGCATGACTGCAAATTCCGTCCCCTAGAAGACAATCTCTACACTGTGCAATTTTTTTGTCTTGGGGATTGGGAGAGGGTTATGCAGGATGGCCCATGGAACTTTCGTGGAAACGCGGTCATCCTCACGCCTTATGATGGTGTTACCCAGCCGTCTATGGTAGCACTGGACACACTTGATATATGGGCGCAAATCCACGATGTTCCAGACAAGTATGCTCACCTTGTTGAAGCCCTGGCAGGAAAAATTAGAGAGGTCCTTTACACTGAAAATCTGTCACAGGACTTTGCAGGTAACTTCTACCGAGTCTGGGTTAGAATCAATGTTTTCAAACCTCTCAAGAACGCAGTCAGTATGATCAGAGACGGAAAGCGCCAAATCTACAGGGTGAGGTTCGAAAAACTCCCTGATTGGTGTGCTGTATGTGGGCATCTTGGCCACGTTTTTAAGGAGCACGGCGACGGTATTCATGCACCAGCAGCTCTTGTCTTCAAGGACCTCCGCGCTTCATGGGCTATGCGTACTGGTGCGGGGTCTGGGGGAGGCCGTGGTCGCAGAGGAGGAAGAAGAGGAGGTCGTGGCGGTCGTTCCAATGCTAGAGATGACAGGCAACGTGGCTCTGCTGTGAACACTGAAACTGTTGATGAGGATGACCTAACTGCTAAAATAGTCAATGATATAGAGATGCAGGAGTCAAACCAGAAAAGGCTGGACAGAGAGGACGGGCAGGCGCCTGATCCAGTGTTATTGGCGGGAGTTGCAGAACCCGCAATTGATGGGGGGTTAGTGGAGGTGGAGTACTAGCGCTGCCGTCACCTCAGACGCCATTGATCCCGCCCCCAAAACAGGACCCGAAGCGGGCCAAGACATCCTTCACAGGAGAGAAGAGCATCCAAGACAAGGGTAACAACAAGAAAGGTGGCAAATATCCAGACGCATCATCGGCGGGCTCCCCGGCGGAGCACCGCCGGGCACAATGAGTCTCCTAAGTTGGAATTGTCGTGGTGCGGGCAAAGCCGCGACAATCCGAGAACTTCGCGAATTTGCGAGGAAGTTTGCCCCTACTCTGCTTTGTATTGTCGAAACTCAGCTGGATAGAGCAAGAGTAGAAAATTTAGCTAGTACTCTTGGTTTTGATAACGCTTTTGCTGTCAGTAGTCAAGGTCGTCATGGCGGCCTAGGAATTTTCTAGAACAATTCAATAAAGATTGAGATTCTAGGGTATTCAGGGTATCACATAGATTGTGAGATTGATGAACCAGGTCATGACTGATAGTTTGGAGAATAATAACTTGTATTGATTGGGGCCTCAAAGGGCTGTTTATATAGATTACAAGACTTGGGCTCCAAGACTAATAGAGATAGATTACAATTCCAAACCTTGCCGGATATGGTAACGTAACCGACCTATACTCTAATATCCCCCCGCAGTCTCAGCGTCAGGAGTAACGATGTTGATACTGGAGCGTATGTCGGTGAAAGATGCAGTCGGAAGTCCTTTGGTGAAAATGTCAGCAAATTGAGCACTGGTAGGTACATGAAGAACGCGAACCTCGCCAAGAGCCACCTTCTCTCGAACGAAGTGTATGTCAATCTCAATATGCTTGGTGCGACGATGCTGAACTGGATTGGAAGCCATGTATACTGCGGAGATGTTATCACAATAAACGATGGTGGCACGATCCAGTGGGCGATGAAGTTCCACGAGAAGCTGACACAGCCACACCGCTTCAGCCACAGCATGAGCAACCGACCTATACTCAGCCTCAGCAGAAGACCTGGAAACTGTTGCCTGCCTTTTAGAACACCAAGAAACAAGATTATCACCCAAATAAACACAAAATCCGGATGTGGACCGTCGAGTATCTGGACAACCTGCCCAGTCTGCATCAGAATAAACTGTCAAGCTTGTCGGGGAAGAAGAATTAATGAGAAGACCATGATCAAGAGTTCCTTTTAAATAGCGAAGAATGCGGTGGACGTGAGCAAGGTGAGGAGCACGAGGATCATGCATAAAAAGACAGGCTTGCTGAACGGAGTAGGAAATGTCGGGCCTAGTGAGAGTGGCATATTGGAGAGCACCAGTGATGCTACGATACAAAGTGGGATCAGAAACTGGATCACCATCAGCCGACAACTTAGCACCAACGTCGGCCGGTGTACGAGTGGGTTGACAATTAGACATACCAGCACGAGAAAGCAAGTCTAAACGATAGGATCGTTGAGAGAGAAAAGGAGAAGATTTTGTACGAGAAACGGTAACGCCAAGAAAATGATGAAGAGGACCAAGATCAGTCATGGAAAATTCATGATTAAGAGAAGAGATTATATGTTGAAGAAAAGAGTCAGAGCTAGCCGTGAGAACGATATCATCAACATAAAGCAAGAGATAGGCAATGTGGAAAGAGGAGCGAAAAATAAATAAGGAAGAATCAGATTTGGAGGGAATGAAGCCTACTGTTTGAATAAAGGTAGCAAAACGGTGAAACCATGCACGAGGAGCTTGTTTAAGACCATAAAGAGATTTGTGAAGAAGGCAAACAGAATTGGGAGAAGAGGGATCCTCAAAACCAGATGGTTGCTGACAATAAACAGTTTCATTAAGAGTGCCGTGAAGAAAAGCATTTTTAACGTCTAGCTGATGAATGGGCCAAGAGGAGGAAACAACAAGACTAAGAACAACTCGAATAGTACTGGGTTTAACAACAGGAGAAAAAGTTTCATCAAAATCAATGCCCTGTTGCTGAGAGAAACCACGACACACCCATCTGGCTTTGTAACGAGCAAGAGTGCCATCAGAATGAAATTTATGACGAAAAACCCATTTTCCAGAAACAACATTAACGCCAGGAGGTGTGGGAACAAGAGTCCATGTATTATTTTGCTGAAGAGCGTTAAATTCATCGCGCATAGCTGAGAGCCAAAGAGGATCAAGAAGAGCTCGTTTGTAAGAAGAGGGAATAGGAGAAAGGGCCGAGGTTGCCGGGGTTGTTGTGCTTGGCGAAGCCGTGGTTGCCGGGGTTGCCGGACTGGACGGACTTGCCGGGGTTGGGGTGGCTGTGAGGTTGAGGCGTTTGGTGGGTAGAAGAAATCCGCGTTTGCCGCGGGTGCACATGACGTGATCATTAGTGGGTGGTGGAATGGGGACGGCGTTGGGTGGTAGTGGTGACGGGGAGGTTGGCGGTGCCGAGGTTGCCGGAGTTACCGGACTTGTCTGGCGTGCCGGGCTTGCCGGGACCGGGCTTGCCGGGACCGGACTTGCCAGGTCTGCTGGTGGCGTGGGTGGCAGACTTGCCAGAGTTGCCGGACTTGTCGGGCGTGCCGGGCTTGCCGGGACCAGGCTTGCCGGGACCGGGCTTGCCGGGTCTGCTGGTGGCGTGGTTTCCTGGCTTGCCGGGTCCGGGCTTGCCGGGCCTGTCGGTGCTGTGATTGGCGAGCTTGCCGGACTTGCCGGGTTTGGGCTTGCCGGTCGGGCCGGTGGCAGGCTTGCCGGGCTGCCCAGGCTTGCCGGCCTTGCCGCGGGAGAGGGAGCGGTGGTAGGGATTGATGCGGTGTTAGTGACAGAAAAAGGAAACGTGTTTTCATCAAATGTGACGTGGCGAGAGACAAGCACGCGACCAGAAGATGGATCAAAACAGCGATATCCTTTGTGATCATCAGAAAGGCCAAGATGAATGCAAGGAAGTGAACGGGGTTCGAGTTTGTTGGGGGCGGTAGAGGCAGTGTTCGGGAAACAAAGACAGCCAAAAACACGTAAAAAAGAATAATCGGGATGAGAGAGAAAAAGAGATTGAAAAGGCGAATAAAGAGGACAAGTCTTAGTGGGACGAATATTTAGAAGTAGAGTGGCAGTGCGGAGGGCTTCGGCCCAAAAACGAGAGGGTAGAGAAGCTTGTAGGAGCAAGGTGTGAAGAATATCATTAATGGAGCGAAGAGAACGTTCAGCTTTACCGTTTTGAGGGGAGGTATAAGGACAAGAAAAACGAAGAAGAATGCCTTGAGAGAGAAAGAAGGTGCGGTTTTGAGTGTTGTCAAATTCTCGACCATTATCACATTGAATAAATCTAAGGGGCAAGCCAAAGTGTGTAAGAACATATTGTCGAAAATTGAGAAAGATGGCATGTACTTCAGATTTAGCACGGAGAGGAAAAGTCCAAATATAATGAGAATAGTCATCCAAAATTACAAGATAATATTTGTAACCAGAGACACTAGGAACGGGAGAAGTCCATAAATCACAATGAATTAACTCAAAAGGAAAAGTGGTAATGGTAGTAGAGGTTCCAAAAGGTAATCTAACATGTTTGCCGCATTCACAGGCAGTACAAAGAGAGGGATTATGAGGAACACTAGAACTAGGGATACAAAATTCTTGCAGCAAGGATGACAAGATTGATTTATTGGGGTGTCCTAGACGACGATGCCACAAGTCCACGGAAGCAAGCATGGCGCGGGGAGTGGACGTAGGTGTGCCATGAAGCGGATAAAGATCGCCCGTGCTATTGTACCGAGCGAGTACCTCCCCCGTTGCCAGATCCTTCACAGACAAACCAAAAGGGTCAAAAGCTAAAATTACTCGATTGTCAACACAAAATTGGCGAACAGAAATAAGGTTTTTGATGAGGGAAGGAGAAACAAGAATATTGCGAAGAAGAAAATTGCCGAAAGAGGAAGGGATGTAAGAGTGACCGGTGCCGGAAACAGGTATGGTGGAACCATCACCAATGGTGATTGTAGAAAAAATAGAAGAAGAGCAAGCTGACAGCAAATTCATATTTGAAGACATATGCGAGGATGCACCAGAATCGAAAATCCAATCCGTACCTTCGTTATTGAGTGTAAAGTTGTTCATGGCGTTGAGGAAGGCGGCTTGATCCCAGGCCGACTGCTGGGGAGGAGCAGAGGGGCCAGGAGCGTGCATGGGAGCGTAGGGCAGGGTCGGCGACTGGTAGTATGCCATCGGGGCCGGCAAGCCCGGCAAGGGGCCGTAAGAGGCCGGCAAGCCCGGCAAGCCCGGCAAAGTGCCGTAAGAAGCCGGCAAGGTATAGTAGGGTGGCGGTAGTCCTGGCGCGCTGGGAGGTGGCGTAGGAGTGGCCGTGTAGACATGCGCCGGCGGCTTGGGCCCAAGGAGTCCAGGAGAGCCGGTTGCCGGGCGGAGGCCAGGGCTCCACGTGCCCGTGTAAGCAGGCGGGGCACCGTACGGCGAAGGAGCCGACCAGGGCATCGGCCAAGCTTGAACAAGCCCAGTCCAGGGATCGTGCGGAGGCTGCCACGTAGAGGGGCCCGGAGGCGATGGAGAGGCCGATGGCGGAGCATGAGCAGTGCCGGCAGAGCGAGATGCAGGGGGCCGGTAGATCGGATTCTTGCCCCGGTAGTTCGGGCTCGTGCGCCAGCCTGGAGGCGGTGGAGTAGCTGCTGCCCCCGCAGTAGGAGGGGAGGATGCGGCAGAGTGGTGCGGCACGGCCCCGGCAAGCCTGGCCCCGGCAAGCCTGGCCGCGGCAGAATCGGCAGCGTGAAACACCTGTGACGGCCATTGCGCCTTGCGAGCTTGATTCTTCTCTTCTTGCTGGAGGAGGGAGCGAACCTCCTTGAAGGTGGGGTAGGGCTTGAGCATGGGGATGAAGGACTGCTGCTTCTCAAACTGCTCGCCGAGGCCGACGAGGAGAGCGTTGATGAGGGCGCGATCGTCGACGTGATCGCCGAGTTCATGAAGTTCGTCGCCGATCGCCTTGATTCGCTGGCAGAAAACGGTGACCGGGGCGTCTCCTTGGACGATCGTATGGAGCTCGGTGTTGAGGGCGTTGATGCGCGCGTCAGAGTTGTCCTGGAACAGCTGCTGAAGGGACACCCAAAGCTCGGCGGCGGTGGCGTCATCGTCGGAGACCAGATTGAAGAGCTCCGTGGAGATGCGTGTGTAAATCCACTGGATGATGGTGAGATCATCTTTCACCCAGCGAGGATCGGCGTGCTGCGGAGGGTAGGATGGATCTATGTGGTGGCGGAGGCCGCAGCGGCCGAGATGGATGGTGAAGAGGTGGCGCCAATGGTAGTAGTTGTGGGCGCCAAGATCTAACGAGATCGGGATGAAGGGGGAGACGTCGGCAATGGTGTCGGCGAGGGAGATAATTGGGAATTGAGGGGGAGGTATTTGGGTAGTTATGGAGGAGGAAGAAGAAGTGGGGGCGCCGGCGGCGCGGAACTCGGCCATGGAGAAGAGGGGCCGAGTCGGCCGGGGCGGCGGCACGGGTGGCGGTGCCATGCCAGGTGCGGAAAACCTAGGCGTCTGATACCATGATAGTTTGGAGAATAATAACTTGTATTGATTGGGGCCTCAAAGGGCCGTTTATATAGATTACAAGACTTGGGCTCCAAGACTAATAGAGATAGATTACAATTCCAAACCTTGCCGGATATGGTAACGTAACCGACCTATACTCTAATAATGACCCTTGGAGGGCCACTTTTTTCAATGGAGAGTCTCAAACCAATCACCGACACCAAACATGGGATACCATGAAAGGAATAGCGGGTTTGAGTGAGCTTCCTTGGGTATGCATGGGAGATTTCAACGAAGTGTTGCGTCCGAAAGAACAAGAAGGCATTGGGGAACGCAATAATGCCCAAATTCAGGGCTTTCGTGATGCGGTTGATGTTTGTATGCTTGATGATTTAGGCTACCAGGGGAATTTTTGGACATTTTAAAAAAAGGTCCGAGGTGGAAGCTACACGAGGGTAAGGCTTGACCGTGCGCTGGCTTCAATGGAATGGAACGCAAGGTTCCCTTCAGCTTTTTTGAGGCACATCACAGCAGCCACGTCGGACCACTCGCCGATACTCCTAATGCTACAGGATGAACAATTGCTGCCGGCTACAAAACCACCCTTCAAGTATGAGGTCATGTGGGAGACACATGACGAGTGGAAGGACACGATCATGCAATATTGGGGGAAGGAACATCCGGCTGTGAATCTGGAGGGTTTGCGAGCAAAACTACAGGCAATCTCAAGGGACCTCAGCAAGTGGAATAGAGAAACATTTGGTAGCGTGAGAAAGGAGATAAAAAACCTTACAGTGGAGCTGGAGAGATTAAGGGGAGAACCTACGAGGGCAGGCCCATCTCATGTTGAACTCAAAATTAACGAGAAACTAGTCGAGCTGTATCATCGGGAAGAGCTAATGTGGCGCCAATGGTCGAGACTGGAGTGGCTTACCGCGGGGGACAAAAACACCAGATTCTTTCACCTGCGAGCGAGCATGAGAAGGAAGAAAAAACATGATTAAAGCTCTAGCTAATTCGCTTGGGGTCTCAGTTAATGACCCGGCTGAGTTGAGGACCATGGTCACAGATTTTTATAAGAGCCTGTACATGACCGAGGGAGTCAGCAACATGGACGAGGTACTCCAGCATGTGCCCAGCAAAGTTACTCAAAATATGAACGCGATGCTTCTGGCTCCATACACAAAAGAGGAAGTGAAAACTGCACTATTCCAGATGTTCCCAACGAAGGCACCGGGGCCGGATGGCTTTCCGGCTCATTTCTATCAAAGGCATTGGAATATTTGTGGAGACGAAGTCACCTTGATTTCAAAGGGATGGCTAAATGTGGACTAGGGCAATTAAAACAGTGCTAAACAACATTTTAAATGCCATTTCATTTGTGAAAAATTCAAATGGATTCAAATGCCTTCCAAACTTTTTGTGGCAGTGCAGTATATTGCAATGTAATTATGTGACCAAGTCACATAATTTACAAAAGTCATTTGGCAGCTCAAACTTTTGCAAAACAATTATGTTAAAAGAAAAACAGAAGAGAAAAAGGAGAAAAGAAGAAAACTTACTGTGGACTGGGCCTAAGTGCACAGTGCACCGGCCCAGCCCACCTCTCTCTCTCCCACCTCCCGCCTTTCTCTCTGTCGCGTGTCGCCGCGCCCCTGGACGCGAGCGCGCTCCGGCGACCGGTCTACACGGCGACGCTACAGCGCCGCGGGTGGATAAGGCCTCCATCGCAGTCTCCCCTCGTCGTCCTCATCCACTCCCCCCCCCTCTCTCGCCCTCTCTCGCCCGTGCACGAGGTCACCCGACGCGGTCGTCGCCGTCGCCGCGTCGATCCCGCGGCCACCGTCGCCGCCTCGCCTCGCCACCGTGTCCATCCTCTCCATTGTCGTCCACTCCGTCGTCTGGTGCCACCCATTGGAGCCGGGAGCCACCGCATCGAGCGCCATGACCTCTTCTTCCTCCTCGGGTCGCCGGCGAACCTCGTCGATTCCGGCGACGCCTGCTGCTCCTAAGCCACCGCAGGGCCTCCGTGTGCCTTCCCGGTGAGCTCCTGCCCAAACCCCTCTCTCCCCTGCCTTTTTCCGAGCCCGTAGTAGCCGCATTCGCCATGGCCGAACCCGCCACCGCCGACGAGGTCGCCGCCGTAGCTACCGTCGCCGTAGCTCACGTCCGAGCACGGCTTCGTGCTCAGCACGTTCCCAGCAGCTCAACGCGCTAGCCCGTGCGCTTTGCCGTGCCCCGCAACGCCGTACTCGTGCGTGCCCGAACTCCGGCGCCGCCTCAGCTCGTCGCCGGCATCATTTCCAGCCGCCCTAGCCCGTGCCACCGCCACCATTCGACGCGTCGTCGAGCGCACGTTCGAACGCGACCGGCCGCGCTCGAAACGGCCGCCTGTAGGCGAAACCCGACGCGCGCCCGTGCGCCTCCGCCGCGAAACAAGGTCGCCGGCGTATAAACGCCGGCACCGCTGACCTGGCCGCCACGTGGGCACCCCTGGGTCACTGACCAGTGGGCCCCAGGGGCCCAGTTGACTGGGTTGACCAGTCAACATGCTGACTCGGCAACCCCAGTCACTGACAGGCGGGCCCCACGCATTTAATTAAAAGTTTTATAATTAAAACTTAAATTGTTAATTAGTTTAGTCACTGACAGTGGGGCCCCACCTGCTAATTAACCCCAGTTTAATTTAAATAAGCTCTAATTAGCCCTGTGCCATTGACATGTGGGTCCCAGCCGCCAGGTTTAACCTGGACCGGCTGGGTTGACTGCTGACATCAGCCTGACGTAATGCTGACGCAATAAAGTATTTTATGTTATTTTTGAATTTGATTTAATTCCAGGAATTTCAGAAAATGATTTAAAACTTCGGAAAATCATAGAAAATAATCCGTAGCTCGGATGAAAAGGTTTTCTACATGAAAGTTGATCAGAAAAATGAGACGAATCCGAATATGCCCTCCATGTAGCTGTCACATGCCCACAACACTGCAAACATGGAACCTTCCCCTCTGGTTCATCTGTCTGACAGATGCCTAAAGCCGGGAAAATATTCCCAGATATTTTCCCGCTTCGTCTCTAACATGTAACACTGCGTTAGGTCACCCCCAGCACTGCTTATTGCCATGTCATGCATTGTGTTGCATTTGTTTGCTTCGTATTTATTGTTTCTTCCCCCTCTTCTATCCGGTAGACCCCGAGACTGCCGCCGACGCAGCAGAGTATGACTACACTCCTGACGACCAGTCCTTTTCAGCAGAGCTTCCAGGCAAGCAAACCCCCTCGATCATTTCAATATCGCCCATTTCTTTCTCTCCCCTGCTTGCATTAGAATTTGTTGCTGTTGTCCGATATCTCCTATTCTGATGCATAGCCTGTTTTTGGTAACCTGCTATTGAAACCTTACCTGCTATCCTAAATGCTTAGTATAGGTTGGCTAGTGATCCATCAGTGACCCCTCATCCTTGTCCCTGTTGCCCCGCTTTGATACCGGTGCCCCGATCAATGTGATCGACGGGCTGAGACCGTCACATCACCGCACAACCCCTAAGTTGTACGACTCTGCAGAGCTACTATCGAGTGCCGAGGGTGATACCTCCTACATCACTTCTGATGATATCTCTGTAGCGTAGCTAGTCGGTTGTGGGATACCGAGGGTGGTTCCTCT
The DNA here is from genome assembly GCA_039707655.1 of Elymus sibiricus. Classification (NCBI taxonomy): domain Eukaryota; kingdom Viridiplantae; phylum Streptophyta; class Magnoliopsida; order Poales; family Poaceae; genus Elymus; species Elymus sibiricus. Next base: position 386,374,601 of record CM077676.1, read on the forward strand.
TTCACCTTCTCCGATGATGTCTCTGTCGTGCAACCCCTCAAGTGTGAAACCAACGAGGGTGATTCCTCCAAGTTCACCTTGACAGATACGTCGAGTGGGAATCCATCGAGGGTGATTCCTCGGATTTCCCCCTTGATGTATGGACACACGGATACCTGATACGTCTCCAACGTATCTATAATTTTTTATTGTTCCATGCTGTTATATTATCAATCTTGGATGTTTTTATATACATTTACAGCAATTATATATCATTTTTTGGGACTAACCTATTAACTTACTGCCCAGTGCCAGTTGTTGTTTTCTGCTTATTTTTGGTTTTACAGAAAATCAATACCAAACGAAGTCCAAATGCCACGAAACTTTTTGGAGATTTTTTTCTGGACATAAGAAACACTAGAAGCTTCAAGAGGAGGTCAGAAGACCCGGGAGGTGGCCACGAGCCACCAGGGCGCGCCTGGGGGGGCAGACGCGCCCTGGTGCCTCGTGGGCCCACCTCTGACCCTTTTAACCTAATTCCACCACTATAAATTCCCAAAAATCAGGAAACCATCAGGGGAGTCCACGAAATACTTTTTCTGCCGCCGCAAGTTTCTGTTCTCGAGAGATCCCATCTGGGGGCCTTCTCCGGCACTCCGTCGGAGGGGGAATCGATCACGGAGGGGCTCTACATCAACCTTGCTGCCCTTCCGATGATGCGTGAGTAGTTTACCGCAGACCTTCGGGTCCATAGTTAGTAGCTAGATGGCTTCTTCTCTCTTTTTGATCTTCAATACAATGTTCTCCTCGATGTTCTTGGAGTTCTATCCGATGTAATCACTTTTTGCGGTATGTTTGTTGGGATCCGATGAATTGTGAGTTTATGATCAGATTATCCATGAATATTATTTGAGTCTTCTCTGATCTCTTTTATGCATGATTATTATAGCTTCGTATTTCTTCTCCGATCTATTGATTTGGTTTGGCCAATTAGATTGATTTATCTTGCCATGGGAAGAGGTGCTTTGTAATGGGTTCGATCTTGCGGTGCTCAATCCCAGTGACAGAAAGGGACGTGACACGTATGTATCGTTGCTATTAAGGGTAAAAAGATGGGGTTTATTCATGCGTGAGTTTACTTTGTCTACATCATGTCATCTTGCTTAAGGCGTTACTCCGTTCTTTATGGACTTAATACACTAGATGCATGCTGGATAGCGGTCGATGTGTGGAGTAATAGTAGTAGATGCAGGCAGGAGTCGGTCTACTTGTCTCGGACGTGATGCCTATATACATGATCATTGCCTTGGATATCGTCATGATTATTTGTTTTTCTATCAATTTCCCAACAGTAATTTGTCTACCCACCGTATGCTATTTTCTTAAGAGAAGCCTCTAGTGAAAACTATGGCCCCCGGGTCTATCTAAATCATATATTAAAAACCCTAAAAATACTTGCTGCACTTTTTCTTTATTTATTTTATTTTTTATTTTTGTTTCAATCTATCTATCTATCACATACAATTTAATCTTGCAACTTACCGCCGAGGGATTGACAACCCCTTGTTTGCGTTGAGTGCAAGGATTTGTTGTTTGTGTGCAGGTACTGCTAACGAGGTGTTGCGTGATTCTCCTACTGGATTGATAACCTTGGTTTCATAACTGAGGGAAATACTTACCTCTACTGTGCTGCATCATCCCTTCCTCTTCGGGGAAAATACCAATGCAAGCTACAAGTAGCAGGAAGAATTTCTGGCGCCGTTGCCGGGGAGACATCATCAACATCTATCAAGTACCTTTGCATAAACTCTCATCTCCTTGCATTTATTTTATTTGCCTCTCGTTTTCATCTCCCCCACTTCTAAAAAGTTTTTACAAAAATACAAAAATATTTTCCGTTTGCCTTTTTCTTGTTTGCTCTTTTGCTTGATTTGCCATCATGACTAGCGTAACTACCCCTCCTTTGTCGCCGGATTTTGAAGTGCTTTACTTCAAACAAAAACAAGGAGAAAATCTTAAAGATGCTTGGTATAGGTTAATGGAATTTGTTTGCTCTGTAAAAGGGGATTTAAAAATTTTGCTTCGCTATTTCTATATAGGCTTAACCATGCATCATAGACAACTTTTGGATTTTGCCGCAAAAGGGAATTTTATTGAAAGTGAGGCTAATACTGCCTATGAAATAATAGAAGGTATATTGGGGATTCCACCACCACAAAAGGGTTTTGCTTTTACTCAAGAGGGGGCTCAAATATTAGACAAATTGGGTGACATGCAGAAAAATTTGGTTGAGTTGCAAAAGTCTAACGAACCTCTTAAAAATATTAGTGGAAACCTCAATCGCATGAACACTTTGATTACTCTATGCAATAAGCGATTGGATATTCTAGGCCTTAAAATTGCCTCATTTCCTGAGAATAATGGGAAGCGTAAAGAGCCTCCCAGATTTGAGAAAACTCCTATAAAGATTACTAAGATCAAAGATGACAATACTTGAAACTATGCATTATGCCTAGCTAGGGACATAAAACAATAGCGCTTGTTGGGAGGCAACCCAATGAATAAAATAAATTTTTATCTTTTGTTTCTGTTATTGTTTGTTTTAACATTTATGATACTGTTATTATTGTGTTTTTTGTGTTTTTAATTAGTGTTTGTGCCAAGTAAAGCCTTTAGGATGATTTGGAAGATAGTATAATTGATGCTGTTTGGAAAACAGAAAGTTTTGCGTCCAGTGCTGGAATTTTGGTTCTGTACTGGAGAGACAGAAAAATCTGAAATTTTTACACAGTATTGGTATATGAATTGCCCACATTGTCCTAATTTTTCTGAATTTTTGGAGTTACATAAGTATGGATTTTAAATAGATTTCTACAGACTATTCTGTTTTTAACAGATTCTATTTTTGATGCACTACTTGCTTGTTTTGATGAAACTATGGATTGTATCGGGGGGTATAAGCCATGGAGAAGTTAGAATACAGTAGGTATAATGCAAAAATAAAATATGAATGGGTTTGCAACAGTACTTAAAGTAGTGATTTATTTTGTTATACTAACGGATCTCACGAAGGTTTTGTTGAGTTTTGTGTGATTGAAGTTTTCAAGTTTTGGGTGAGATCACGATGGATGAAGGAATAAGGAGTGGAAAGAGCCTAAGCTTGGGGATGCCCAAGGCACCCCAAGGTAATATTCAAGGACGACTCAAGCGTCTAAGCTTGGGGATGCCCCGGAAGGCATCCCCTCTTTCTTCTACCAACCATCGGTAATTTTACTTGGGGCTATATTTTTATTCGTCACATGATATGTGTTTTGCTTGGAGCGTCGTGTATTATATGGGTCTTTGCCTTGTTTTCTTTTTAGTTTGTCACAATCATCCTTGCTGAACACACCTATTTTGAGAGAGCCACACGTTCATCATAATTTGTTAGAATACTTTATGTGCTTCACTTAAATTTTTTTGAGCTAGGCAGTTGCTCTAGTGCTTCACTTAAATCTTTTTGAGCACGGCGGTGGCTATATTTTGAAGAAATAAACTCTCATGCTTCACTTATATTATGTTGAGAGTTGATAAGATGAAAATTTTGAAGAAACATATGCACTCTCATGCTTCACTTATATCTTTTTGAGAGTTGATGATAGTAATGGTAATTTGCACAAGATATGAATTTGGTCCCAAAGTGATGAATATTCAAGAGGGATATAATAAAAACTTTCATATAGATCATTGGATATGATAAGTGTGATTCCTTGCAATAGTTTTGCGATATGGAGATGATGATATGTGAGTCATGCTAGTGAGTAATTGTGATTTAGTAAGAATATTAGTGTTAAGGTTTGTGATTCCCTATGCATGCACATTAAGTCAATAGTTATGCAAAGAAATTATATCCTACTTATGGTGCATTATTCGGTGTTAGTTATGTTCAATGCATGTTTATGACCGTTTTCGTTTTTTGGTTGGTTGCTTCTCAATCTATTTGCTAGCCTTCATTTGTACTAAGCGGAAATACTGCTTGTGCATCCAAAATCTTTAAACCCAAGTTGTGCCAAATGAGTCCACCATATCTACCTATATGCGGTATTTCCATGCCGTTCCAAGTAAATTTGCGTGTGCCAACTCTAATTTTCAAAATAATTTTTCCGTTTTGTGTGCCCGTACCGCTCATGAAGCGGCAGGGGGTGGCCAATATTTTCCATGCTAGGTATGTTATTCTCACGATGAGTGTTTATTCACTTGTCATTGCACGAGAGAATGGTTGGTAATAGGGATGCCCAGTCCCACAATGAATCAAAAATTAATAACAACAAAATTCCTTGGAAAGTGTTGGTATGGAGGGCACCCGTGGATACGGCTAGCCATGGATTGTGAAAGAATGGTGGAAAGAAAATAAACTTTACTTTCTGTTTGGGAACCACCTATGATGTGTCTAGCATGGAAGATATTGGGAATTCTCGGTCATTTTCGTTGACAGGAAAAGCATGCCTCTCAAAAAAAATTATCTCTCTAATTTAAGCTTTGAGCTCTGGCACATTTGCAAATCTCTTCTTCCCTCTGCGAAGGGCCTATCTATTTACTTTTATGCAATTTTTATTTTTATTTGAGTCTCCATCTTCTCTTATAAAGCACCAACTAGAGAGCACTATTGTCATACTTGTGCATTGGATGTAGCTAATATGGAGTGTGTTTCATGAATGGATCAATGATTGAGCATAACGGGCTAGGGATAACTTTCTTTAGCGTTGCTATTTTGAAAAGCATGGTTGCTTGTTAGTATGCTTGAGTATTTATATCTTCATGTCAAACTATAGACTATTGCTTTGAATCATTCAAGTCCAAATGTCCATGCTATAAAAGAAAAGAATATATGATGAATATGATAGGCAGCATTCCACATCAAAAATTCTGTTTTTATCATTTACCTACTCGAGGACGAGCAGGAATTAAGCTTGGGGATGCTGATACGTCTCCAACGTATCTATAATTTTTTATTGTTCCATGCTGTTATATTATCAATCTTGGATGTTTTTATATACATTTACAGCAATTATATATATCATTTTTTGGGACTAACCTATTAACTTAGTGCCCAGTGCCAGTTGCTGTTTTCTGCCTATTTTTGGTTTTACAGAAAATCAATACCAAACGAAGTCCAAATGCCATGAAACTTTTTGGAGATTTTTTTCTGGACATAACAAACACTAGAAACTTTGGGAGGAGGCCAGCAGACCCAGGAGGTGGCCACAAGCCACCAGGGCGCGCCTGGGGGGGCAGACGCGCCCTGGTGCCTCGTGGGCCCACCTCTGACCCTTTTGACCTAATTCCACCACTATAAATTCCCAAAAATCGGGAAACCATCAGGGGAGTCCACGAAATACTTTTTCCGTCGCCGCAAGTTTCTGTTCTCGAGAGATCCCATCTGGGGGCCTTCTCCGGCACTCCGTCGGAGGGGGAATCGATCACGGAGGGGCTCTACATCAACCTTGCTGCCCTTCCGATGATGCGTGAGTAGTTTACCGCAGACCTTCGGGTCCATAGTTAGTAGCTAGATGGCTTCTTCTCTCTTTTTGATCTTCAATACAATGTTCTCCTCGATGTTCTTGGAGTTCTATCCGATGTAATCACTTTTTGCGGTATGTTTGTTGGGATCCGATGAATTGTGAGTTTATGATCAGATTATCCATGAATATTATTTGAGTCTTCTCTGATCTCTTTTATGCATGATTATTATAGCTTCGTATTTCTTCTCCGATCTATTGATTTGGTTTGGCCAATTAGATTGATTTATCTTGCCATGGGAAGAGGTGCTTTGTAATGGGTTCGATCTTGCGGTGCTCAATCCCAGTGACAGAAAGGGACGTGACACGTATGTATCGTTGCTATTAAGGGTAAAAAGATGGGGTTTATTCATGCGTGAGTTTACTTTGTCTACATCATGTCATCTTGCTTAAGGCGTTACTCCGTTCTTTATGGACTTAATACACTAGATGCATGCTGGATAGCGGTCGATGTGTGGAGTAATAGTAGTAGATGCAGGCAGGAGTCGGTCTACTTGTCTCGGACGTGATGCCTATATACATGATCATTGCCTTGGATATCGTCATGATTATTTGTTTTTCTATCAATTGCCCAACAGTAATTTGTCTACCCACCGTATGCTATTTTCTTGAGAGAAGCCTCTAGTGAAAACTATGGCCCCCGGGTCTATCTAAATCATATATTAAAAACCCTAAAAAATACTTGCTGCACTTTTTCTTTATTTATTTTATTTTGTATTTTTGTTTCAATCTATCTATATATCACATACAATTTAATCTTGCAACTTACCGCCGAGGGATTGACAACCCCTTGTTTGCGTTGGGTGCAAGGATTTGTTGTTTGTGTGCAGGTACTGCTAACGAGGTGTTGCGTGATTCTCCTACTGGATTGATAACCTTGGTTTCATAACTAAGGGAAATACTTACCTCTACTGTGCTGCATCATCCCTTCCTCTTCGGGGAAAATACCAACGCAAGCTACAAGTAGCAATACCCTACTTTTAACTCAGTCCCTTGTTGAAGTCGGGTCGACCCCGAGGGGTACCCACGAGAGATGTGGAGTCGGGTTGACCGCGAGGATACCCGCGAGATAATTACGAGGCACGGCCGGGCAGGCAGACCGCCCCAGGAGAGGGGTGGATGGGCCTGGCCCTTGCCGTAAGTCCTCGAGACGGGGCGACAGGAGCACTAATCGTCACCGCGAGCTCCCAACGCACTAATGGGTTAGGATATGTGATCTGAGTAGGCCTCTGGCCTTTACGCACTATCCACCACGCGGGAATAGTATGGGCACTCGGCGTCGTATGTATCAGCCGAAGCTCTCCAGACGTCAGCAGTTGAGCGGCGCGCGCCGGGTTGGACGGGAACCGCCTGCGCTTGTATTAAGGGGTTGGGTCTGCTCCCGGCCGCGTACGCAATGCGCAGGAGTGCAAAGGGCGATGGGCCCAAGACCCCTGAGTGCTTAGGAGGTAGACCGGCGTGCTGGCCTCTCTGTTGAGCCTAGGTAGGACTACGGCGTGTCGATCAGCCGAGGCCGGGCATGACCCGAGTAAGTGTGTCTGGCCAGAGTTAATCGAGCGTGTTGGATAAGTTGGTGCACCCCTGCAGGGAAGTATATCTATTTGAATAACCGTGTCCACGGTAACGGACGCTCAGAGAGTATCCCGATCTACTACAACTAGAACTAGATACTTGTGATGCTAAATGGATATTATAGCTCCGGGATCGCTTTCTCGCAGGGAGTCGATGAAGGATCTCTGGGCATGGCTACTATTATACTTGTTGTTACTACTATATTTATGTACTAATCTACACTCTTCTAATGCTGCAAGACGCTGAAGATGCTAGTCTTCGATAGGCTAGGCCTTTCTCTCTATTCTGGCATTTCTGCAGTCTAGTCCACAGATGCAGCCCCTCTTTTGATACCGATGCATAAATAGAATAGATCTGATGTAAGTCTTGCGAGTACTTTGGATGAGTACTCACGGTTGCTTTGCTTCCCCTTTTTCCCCATACCCGATTGCTGCGATCAGATGTCGGAGCCCCGAAGCCAGTTGGTCCCGCTGACGACTACTACTACCACGGTGGAGCCTACTACTACGTGGAGACCAACGACCAGGAGTAGAGGCTCCCAGGCAGGAGGCCTGCGCCTTTTCGATCTAGAGTCGTTGTTTTGCTCAGCCTTCTTAAGGCAGACTTGTTTAACCTTTATGTCTGTACTCAGATAGTGTTGATGCTTCCGCTAACGCTTGTTCGCGAGCTTATGTATTCGAGCCCTCGAGGCCCTTGGCTTGTAATATAAAGCTTGCATGACTTTTATTTGTGTTTAGAGTTGTGTTGTGATATCTTCTCGTGAGTCTCTGATCTTGATCGTGCGCATTTGCGTGTATGATTAGTGCACGATTGAGTCGGGGGCATCACACAGTGGCAGTTTCAAACCTGTTGGATGCATATTGTAATGCATCGGGCCAGAGAGTGAATCATGACAAATCATCAATTTTCTTCAGTAAGGGGTCTCCACAGCAGCTGAGGGATAGTATTAAGAACATTTTGAATGTGCAAAATGAGTCACTGAGTGATCGGTACTTGGGTATGCCTACGGATGTTGGGCAATCTAAGATGGGCACATTCAGATATCTCAGAGACCGAGTATGGGAGAAGGTCAGAGGATGGATGGAGAAGCTTCTGTCGGCGGCAGGGAAGGAAGTTCTAATTAAAGCAGTCGCACATGCCCTACCAGTTTACTCCATGGCATGTTTTAGGCTACCGAGAGGACTTTGCGAGAACATCACCTCCATCATTCGGCAGTTCTGGTGGGGAAGTAAGACAGGGAAGTGGAAACCCAGCTGGGTGGCGTGGGACATCATGACCAGGCCGAAACATCTTGGAGGGCTCGGTTTCAGAGATATGGAAATTTTTAACCTTGCGCTACTAGCTAGACAGGCGTGGAGGATTTTGAGTGACCCTTCCTCTCTCAGTGCACGCATATTGAAAGCAGCATATTTTCAGGACTCAACACTGCTCGATGCGGAACTCGGAGGCCGGCCGTCTCAGATTTGGAGGGCGGTCATTGACGGCAGAGACATGCTTAGGCAAGGTATCATACGGAGAATCGGTAACGGAAACACTACTGACATTTGGAATCATAACTGGCTGCCTAGGCCGAGTATGATGAGACCCATCTCCTCGCTGGTCACCAATCCGTCGACGTGTGTATCTGAATTAATCAACTCGGCAACAGCATCTTGGAATGAGCAGTTGGTACGTTCGGTCTTTGTACCCATTGACGTTGAAGCCATTTTGTCAATACCACTTTGCACAAGGAATGTGGGTGATTTCTGGGCATGGAGCGGAGAAAAACGGGGGAATTTTTCAGTCAAGTCTGCGTACAGAATGATCATGCAAACCAAGATCACAAGGGAAAACTGGATCGAGGAAAATGATGGACCTTCCGGAGCTTATCAGGAGAGCAACGTATGGACTGCACTTTGGAGAACGGAGGTCCCGTCGAAGGTGAAAATGTTTTTGTGGCGTTTAGCTCGGAGCTCTATCCCAACGGCGGACCTCCTTGAGCACAGAAACATGGCAACATCGGGGGCATGTAGGCTGTGTGGTGCCATGGACTCATGGAGGCACGCTCTTATCAACTGCTCCATGGCCAGAAGCACTTGGGCTCTTTCTGACGAAGGCCTTGTTGATCAGATGATCCAGTTTGACAGTGACAATGCGAGGGACTGGGTATTTATGATGAAAGAAGTACTGCCAGATGATTTATTTGTACGCATGGTGATTACCCTTTGGGCGATCTGGAGTGCGAGGAGAAAGGCGGTCTACGAGGACATTTTCCAGAGCCCCATGTCAACGCATATGTTCATCCAATCGCAGATAAATGATCTCCAGATTCTGAAGAAACCGGTTCAAGAGAGGATGCGTGCAAGAGCAGAAAGGCCTACATACTGGCTTCCACCACCGGGAGAATGTGCAAAGGTAAATGTTGATGCGGCAATAAGAGGTATATCAAGAGTAGGCTCAGCCGCTGCAATATGCAGGGACAAAAATGGCACGTTCCTAGGGGCTTCGCCCTGGTTGTCAAGGGCATCCATGATCCTACTACCTTAGAGGCGTTGGCGGTCAGAGAATCGATGGCGTTAGCAGATGACCTGAGCTTAAACTCCATCCATGTGGCGTCAGACTGTAAGATAGTGATCGATGATATCAAGCAGAAGAGTGGAGCAAGTTATGGTGCAATCATACATGAAATCATAGAATACTTTAATAGTTTTAGTAGTTGTAATTTCTTTCATGAATTTAGGAGCTCAAATTTCGAGGCTCACAATCTAGCGAAGCACGCTTTGCAACTAGGGCTTGGCCGCCATGTTTGGTTAGGCCACCCTGATGAACTTCCTTTCGTCCCAGTAAACATTGTGATGGTTGAATAAAAGCTTCGTGGGATTGTCTTAAAAAAAAACAGAGACCCCGCCACCCCACCCCAAATCCAAGCACAAGCACCAACACCGCCGGTCGCCGGAGCCCTGCACAGCCGTACCTGCGCCGCCGGCCAGGCTGGGCCAGCCCCATAGAAGGGTCTCGCGCAACGAAGAACCAGCACCACGAGCTCGGGGCGGGCCGGACCTGACCTCCCACGCCACCAGGGCGAGCCCACCGCCGCCGCAACGCCGCAGATCGCTACACGCCACCACCGTTTCCCGCCCACGGCCGCGCGCGGGAGACGATCCCCTCCGCTACCTTTCCCGGCCCCCACCGCAGCTTCGCCGGCGGCGCCTCAGGTGGCGGCAGCGCGAGAGGAGAGAGGAGGGCCGGCGGCGCGGGTTTCCCCCTTGTCGTCCGAGGGAGGGGACAAAGGGGTGGTTGATTTGCAGCTCCGGCCGCCCGTGTGATTGCAGTCGACCTGCTCTAAAGCTGTGGTGTTTGTCTCTGTCTATCCACAATGGAAGCTCCAGCTCCAGACTGGTCCGGGCTACCAGCGGACTTATTGATCAGCATATTCCAATTGCTGGACTCCCGGACCTCCTCCGATCCGCCGCCGTCTGCACATTCTGGCAAAAGGCATACTCCACGGTCCGCCGCAACGGCGTCTGCCCCAGTCGGCAGACCCCCTGCTTACTCTATTGTACCGAGGCCGCCGGTGCGAAGGCTCTTGGCATGTACAGTCTCTCCGAACGGAAGGCTTACTCCATGCCCCTCCCTGAACCTCCCATCAGCAACTGGATTGGTTCATCACATGGATGGCTAGTCACCATGGATGAGAAGTCTGACCTGATGCTGCTCAACCCTATCACCGGTGACAAGATTTCACTCCCTCCTGTGACAACCATGGAGCATGTTAAACCTGTTGTAAATGACGACGGGGTTCTTGAAAAGTACAAGATGTCTTTCTACGACGGAGAGCTTCCGAGGGTGGAGGATACACCCTATGCATGCCCTTTGGATAGGTACGGAGATCTGGTCTATCTGAAGGCAACTTTGTCGTCCGATCCATCGGCAGGGGAATGCACTGTCATGCTCATCCATCAGCCGTACTCGCAGCTCTCGTTCGCCAAAGTGGGAGATGCTCACTGGAAATGGCTCCAAATGCATAGTTTCTATGCAGATTGCATACACCATGATGGCTGTTTCTACGCAATGACTGGGGTAGGCGCAATTGATATGTTTGATTTGAACGGACCATCTGTCGTCCACAGAAGGATTTTACCAAATCTAGTTCGGATGGTCCAGAAGTGCTACATTGTTCAGGCACCATGGGGAGATGTCCTCCAAATCATTAAGGAGGAGAGTTTGGATCCTGAACAACCAGATGGTGAGACGTATGTCACTGCTTATGAAGTGTACAAGGTTGATTTTGTTGAGCTGAAGCGTGTCAAGATGAGAGGGATAGGTGAGCATGCATTGTTTACTGGGAAAAGCACAACATCTTGCTTTAGCGTAAAGGATCATCCAGGCTTGATGTCAAACCATGTATATTTTACTCATGATGATCACGAAGAATTATTCAACGGCAAAGATGATCCACATGACATAGGAGTGTACAACTTGGAAAATAATACCAGAACCAATTTGGTTGATCCTGAACCCTGGAGGACGTGGTTCCCTCCCATATGGTTCACACCCAATCTTGCAAAAGCAGGTATTGGTTGAACTTCCACTTCAATCTCTGCTGTCTCAAATGCTACTTGCTGTATCTTTCATTTTTAAGCAGCACTTTTTTCTCATTCAATTCTTAGTGTTTTGAAATCTGCTTCGCACAGAATAAGATCACTTCCAGGCTTCTCTTTGTCTGAATTGTGTGTTCACAAATAGCTTCGGCGTGATATGAGTTCATGCTTCCATCGTTGCTTGAGACAATGCAACCTTTTGCTACTATTTGCTTTATAAGAAATACAATCTTTTGGATGGAAAATGCAAAAAAAAAAAAAACACTAATGTGTGGGAGAAGTGCTCATATATCATGTTAGCGTATCCTGACCCATTTTCCTGTCACATGAAGATAGACCATTATGAGTCATAGCCATTTTTACTATTTTGCTCCTGTTACATATATGGCCCTTTCTCTGTTTTGCGACAGAGCCACATGTTTTGTTAGTACTTTAGTTACCTTTTACTCCCTGAGTGTCAGCCCTTAACACAATACGTAGTTTCTTACATATGCTGCCTTCCCTAGAGCTGCTGATTATGTGTGATTTTGTCACGCATAAGGAAATTATGTCTGCTAATTAATTGCTATTCACACTGGCAGGATTTCCAGATAACAATGGTGGGGGGCAATAGGATCTTGGATTAAACGCGAAGGCAACAGGCAATTGCTTCCTCATATTCTGCATTGCGGCAGTGATCTGGACCCTTCGCCGAGTCCACAATGAAGCTACAGTGGAGGGAGATTTTGTACCGATGAACTTGCCATGTAGTGTTCTTTTTTCTTTGAAGCTCGCCTCTGTGTAAATGCCTTTTAGTATTTTAACTTCAGGTGGGCTATGAGTTGACTCATCCCCGGTGTCTGATGTTGTCCCGTGGAAGCTGTATTTGTTTATGATGATCTTTGAGCTTAACAGAAGCTGGGGCATCCCTTTTCTTCCTGTTCCAATTTATTAATATTTTATTTATATTTTTGACAGTTTCACAGTTTCGGAGCTGTACTGTTTTTGAATGTGCTCTTGGGCCGTAAGCTGGGAACTGCGAGCATCCATGTTAAAGCATGTGTATCAGTCGTCTATTTTTTTCGAACTGTAGTACAGAACAAATACTGTCCCATGTAAGTTTTGGACAGTTGGCCGTGGACGCAGCATCGGTCTTGATTTGGTCACTGTTGGTATGGCTATATTCAGTTGATAGCAAATGTTTCCCCTCTTTTGGTGCTCAACTGAACCTGCTCATCTCGAGGCGTATGGAAAAGAAATCACTAGTGCCATGATGCTTTGAACGTCTGATTTTCTGACAATTAAACAAGTCTGAATTACAGTACTTTCAGACATTTAAAAGAAATTGAGGGCAACTTTCAGACATTTTGTTCGTACCGGATCACACATTATGGTGTATGTACATGAAGAAAACAACTTATTTTCCATCTTACAAATCAAGCATAAGTTGTCGCAATCTGAATGAACAGCCAGCGGCCTACTCGTTACCGCCTTCGACAGCATCACTGGCACCCCTGAGCTTCTTCACTCGGAAATTAGGGCGAGTGTCTAGTCTTTTCCTGGTAACATGGGGGAGAGAATGAATCCGGATTGTGGGTGGTACCATATAATAGGAACAGACTCAGGTCAGACTCGAGGCATATCCAACTAAGGATGTCCAAGGTCACCTCTCTTGATCAAGAGGAAGGTCGTATTGAAGGTGATAAAGAACTGATTATATATATTACCAATTTCTATAAAGAACTCTCTGGACATCCTGGGTTTCTACTATATCTCTAGATATAGAGAACCTGAAAACTATTCCTAGAGAGGGTGTGGACAAATTGACTGTGGAATTCTCCATGGAAGAGATCAAAAATATAGTTTCTGGTATGGCCCACAATAAATCACCTAGACCTGATGGGTTCATGGGTGAATTCTACCAACACTTTTGGGAATTAGTTAAATTTGATCTGAACAAAATTATTTGATGATTTTCATAAAAGGGGTCTGGACATTTCCAAGCTGAGTTATGGGATTATTACTTTGGTCCCTAAAAACAAAGATGCAAACCAAATTCAGAAGGTCAGGTCAATCTGCCTGCTTAATGTTAGTTTCAAAATTTCCACCAAAGTACTTATGAATAGGCTGAATGGTGTAGCAGGGGAGGTGATCTCACCAATACATGCCGCTTTTGTTAAAGGTATATTTATTATGGAAGGGGTCTTGATTTTACATGAAGCCTTGAATAGTATCCATTAAAAAACAAAGTGCTTTAATCTTTAAAGTAGATTTTGAGAAGGCTTATGATAAGATTAAATGACCATTTATAATGCAAATGTTGGAAATCAAAGGATTTCCCCGCAGATGGATTGACTAGGTAACGTTTACTGCTGGGGGGGGGGGGGGGGGGGCTAATGTAGGTATTAAGGTCAATGATGACATTGATCCTAATTTTCCTACTCACAAAGGACTGAGATAGGGGGATTATCTATCTCCTTTACTTTTTGATATTTTTTTTCTTTGAAAAGGAGGATTACCCCCGGCCTCTGCATCTGGGCGATGCATGCAGCCATTTTATTAATTATTCACAAAGACCTTACAAAGTAGTACATCAAGTAGTCTGAAGCCACCATCTTAGCAACAACCGTCGCTACTCCTATCCATTTGATGAAGGGGTGCCGATAGTCCGAGCCTAATACCAAACAGACATCGCACCAAAGCCTAACATCTAAAGCCGGAGGCCCCAACCGAGCCACATACTGGGTTTGGGGTACAAACCGGTCCGACGCACTCTCATGTGTCGTCGCCGTCGTCTTCCACCAATCCATCTTCAGAGCAAAAAATAACGCACTGACCTTGCCAGGCCTCTCTGCCATCGACGCCACCATGATGCCAGACAGCGTCCTCCTCCTGCGCGAGTCCATCTCCGCGCATCGGACGCCGAGTCTCCACTGCGCCACACCTCCGAGATCCGCCGCCATCAATGAGTAAGATGAAGCACCGCTCCACCAAAGAAGCCGTCCACTGGTCCCTTGAGCCCGTGTACACCTCCAAGAATGACGCCCTCAAGGGGGAAACGACACCAGAGCGCCGCCGTCATCCGATCTACTGATCTAGGGTTTCCCCCGGAGGTAGCGGATAGAGGTCCGGAGCTTCTCCACGGCGATGCCATCAAAAGGTAACGACACAAAAGAGTGCCGCCATCGCCGGTCTTGGCAACAAGCCGAGAAAGAGGTTTTCACCTGGATCCGCTCGACGAACCTCCATCTCGCATCGTGCACACGGACCACCACCGATCTCCGCCGCCGCGGAGCGAGCAAGCCACACTGGCCAGATCAGATCTGACCGGAGGGCCAACCACGCCCGCAGCCGACCAGACCACCAAAGCCCTCCACGCCGCCGCCGATCCGAGGTGCCGCAGCGCCGCGGCCAGGTGCAGCAGCTCCACCACTCCGCCGCCGCTCGCCGCCGGGAGCGAGCCACCGCCGCGGAGGCTCGGATCCGAGGGCGCACTTCCGCTCGCCCGGGTGCCCCGCGCCATCCTCGCGCACGAGAAGGAGAGGCTCCTCCGCCACCGCCGTCAGCCGCCCGAGCTTAGCCTGGCGGCTTCCTCCAGCGGCGGCGGAGGGGAGGAATGGGAGGGGGAGTGACCGGCGGCTAAGATTGAGGCCCCTCGGCCGCCCGCGCGGGGGGGCGACGAAGGGGAGAGGAAGGGAGGAAGCAGTGGGCGGCGGCGCTGCTGTGTGGCGGCGGCGGCGCTAGGTTAGGTCGCGAGGTGAGATTTCATATTGTACCTTTTTGAACAAATGTTTATCCTGAAAATTAATTTTCATAAAAGTGAGGTGTTTCTATATGAAAAGGCCTGTGATAAAGCAAATGATTTTGCTAATATTTTCACATGTCCCATAGGATCTCTTCACATGAGATACCTAGAGCTTCCTGTAGATGAGAGGAGGAATAGGAATAAGCATTGGAAAAATCCTAAAGAGAAAATTGAGAGAAGGTGTGATAGTTGCTAGTTGGCAAGGCAGGTTGCTTGATAGTGGTAGTAGAATAACTCTAATAGAATCTTCTCTATCCCGTATTCCCAACTTTATGATGCCCTTTTACGGGTTGCCTGTTGGGGTCAAGAAGAATGGTTGTCTTCAGAGCCACACTATTGTGGCAAGAAGAAGCTAATAAGAAAGAAATCTACCGCTGCCTGAGGCAAAGCCAAACGCGCAGCCTCACCGACCAGGGCCACCCCCCCCCCCCCGGTGTCCAAAGCCGACTCTTCTCCACCACCAGGACACAGGGAAACACATGGACATGCAACACCGAAGACGGACCACGCACAGAACCTTCGCCCCCAGGGTCAGATCCGACTAGATCCAACCCCTCACCGATGACACTGGACGGGAAAGGGGATCATCGGCATCCGCGGGCCACTAAGCGGCCAGGTAGGCCTTTGAGGCCAACCTGGCCACATGGGCCGGCACAACACGACCCAGCTATGAAAGGGTCGTGTCGTGCTGGCCCGAAGGCCTGGCCATGGGGAACGACCCAACATGCCAGTTATAAAGGTCGGCCTAGCCTGGCACGACCGCGAGCCAGCCCACGTTGCTTTTAGACCTTTCGGGCCTTTTATTTTGTAAAAATTAAGAAAAATCTAAAAAAATTAAGAAAAATCTAAAGAATTAAGAAAAAATAGAGAAAAAACTAAAACTTTAACTAAAAGACACAGAAAATTCTAAAATTTAAGAAAAATATATAAAAAGCCTAGTTACAAGCCGGATGGGCCGCGTGTCGCGTCGTGCCGTGTCGGCCCACAATTAAAAAAGGCATGTCATGCCCGGTCTTTAAGGTCTGGCTCAGGATCGGCCTTATTCCATGACGGGCCGAAGACCGGCCTAACTCTTCTAATCGTGTGTCGTGCTCGTGTTGGGCACGTGCCAGCAATCCTGGCTAACTAGGCCGTGCTTGGCAGGCCGACCCGTTAGCACGCGTGCCCGGCCCGTCACGTGGTTAATCGGGTCGTGCCTGGCACGTGGCCCGCCTAGGGCCGTGCCTGAGCCTAGAGGCTGGGCACGCGTGTCGGCACGGCACGGGCCATTTAGTTTTTTTATAGGCCAAATAGGTAGCCCAGTAGGCTAAATAATAGGTGGGCTGACGGCTAAATGTGCCGATGGGCCGACCTGTTTAATAGTAGTGCCGTGCCTGGCCCGTTTAACTCAGGCCGGGCCGGCCCATTTGGCCAGGTTTGCGTGTGAGGCCAAAACTCCGTGCTCGCGGGTCGGCCCATATGGACTGGTTTGTTCGAGGGCCAGATCCGGCCGAGGGCACACACCCCGAGACCCCGCCACCTCACCCCAAATCAAGAGCTCCTATATGCCGCTGGTGGGCGGCAAAGGGTCGAGCTTCCGCTGAAGGTCGACGCAGATGGGCCGGCCCATTAAGAGGTTAAGAACTCTAGCGCATAAAAAAATCAAAATAAATACTTGCGTGAGCGAGAGCTCGAACTCGTGACATCCCGCTCGTGAACTGAAAGCCTTAACCAATCGACCTGCTCAGATTAGCAGATTGGAAAGCAGCGAGATAGTTTAAGTACCGAACATCTTCTGATTTTTTTGGACAATTCAAGAAAATTGTGAACAAAGAATTTTAAATTCTAAACAAATTTTGACAAACCCCAATACTTTTTAAAAACGTGAACAATGTTTTAGAAAATGTAACATTTTTTGAAATTGCGAAAAAAATTCAAATTCCAAACAATTTGTTTGAATTGACAACAAATTTTTCAAAAGTGAACAAATTTTGAACACTTTTTTGATATTTTTTATATACGATGAACCATTTTTAAATATATATTTAACAATTTTGTAATATATGCTGAACATTTTTGTGATATACGCCAAACAATATTTAAATACACATTGAACTTTTTTGTGATTACGCTGAACAATATTTGAATACACATTGAACATTTTTGTGATATACGCTGAACAATTTTGAAATGTACAATGAAGATTTTCTAAAAATGTTGAACATTTTCTTAATATAGGGTGAGCATTTCCTTAGATATATGATGACGATTTTCGTATATAAACACGAAATAAACTTTGTATAATACACGAAAAAAATATAAAAATAAAAAGGAAAACGAAAAAGAAAGAAATAGAGGCAGAAAAATAAAAAAGAAAAAAAAATTGTTCATCAAGTATTAATAAAATTGTTCACGGTGTTTTAATGGAAAGAAAAAGGAAACAACAAAGAAAAACCAAACAAACGAAAAACCAGAAAAACATGAAACAGCCAGAAAAATACGCAGCAACGCGCAGCACTGCCGCGAACTGGGCCGGCCCACCCACGGGCGCTGCGGGCGTTTCCGCGACCATTTGCCCCCCGCGGGCGGCAAATAGGAATTGCCCCCCAAATCCGGACTGCGCTTCGGTGCCTTAAGGCACCTGCCTTTGTGTCCATGACATGTGGGCCCAAAAGGTAGCTGGCCCACATGTCAGTGACCCAAAGGCAGGTGCCTTTACGGCACCGAAGCAGCGTCCCCCAAATCTCAGCACACATCACAGCCGGTCGCCGGAGCCCTGCACAGCCGTACCTGCGCCGCCGGCAAGCCTGGGCCAGCCCCATAAAAGCGCCTCGCGCAACGAAGAGCCAGCACCACGAGCTCGGGGCGGGCCGGACCTAACCTTCCACGCCACCTGGGCGAGCCCACCACCGCCGCAACGCCGCAGATCGCCGCCAGGAGCTCGCCACCGCCTCCTGCACCCCGCCGCCAAGCGCCGCACGCCACCACCAGATCCCGTCCACGGCAGCGCGCTCGATACGATCCCCGCCGCCACCTTCCCCGGCGCCCGCCACGGCTTCGCCGGCGGCGCCTCAGGTGGCGGCAGTACGAGAGGAAGGCCGGCGGCGAGGGTTTCCCCCGTGTCTCCCGAGGGAGGGGACGCGGGGGGCGAAGGAGTGGTTGATTTGCAGCTCCGGCCGCCCGTGTGATTGTAGTCGACCTGCTCTAAAGCTGGTGTTTGTCTCTGTCACTGGTCTCTGTCCATCCACATGGAAGCTCCGGCTCCAGATTGGTCCGGGCTACCAGCGGACATATTGATCAGCATATTCCAATTGCTGGACTGCCCAGACCTCCTCCGATCCGCCGCCGTCTGCACATTCTGGCAAAAGGCATACTCCACGGTCCGCCGCAGCGGCGTCTGCCCGAGTCGCCAGACCCCCTGTTTACTCTATTGTACAGAGGCCGCCGGTGCGAAGGCTCTTGGCATGTACAGTCTCTCCGAACGGAAGGCCTACTCCATGCCCCTCCCTGAACCTCCCATCAACAACTGGATTGGCTCATCACACGGATGGTTAGTCACCATGGATGAAAAGTCTGATCTGATGCTGCTCAACCCTATCACTGGTGACAAGATTGCACTCCCTCCCGCCACAACCATGGAGCACGTCAAGCCCGTCCTAAACGGCGACGGGGTTCTCGAAGAGTACGAGGTGTCTTTCTACCACGGAAAGCTTCCGAGGGTGGAGAGTACACCATACGAATGTTCTTTGGATAGGTGCGGTGAAGTTGTCTACATAAAGGCGACTTTATCGTCTGATCCATCGAGAGGCGAATGCATTGTCATGCTCATCCATCAGCCGTACTGGCAGCTCTCGTTCGCCAAAGTAGGAGATGCTCGGTGGAACTGGCTCCAAATGCATAGTTTCTATGCAGATTGCATATACCATGATGGCTGTTTCTATGCAGTGACTGACGAAGGTGCGATCGATATGTACAATCTAGATGGACCATCCGTCATCCACAGAAGAATTTTACCAGATATGGTTGAGGTGGTCCAGATGTACTACATTGTTCAGGCACCATGGGGAGATGTTCTCCAAATCTACAAGGAGCGGGACTGGGATCCTGAACGACCGGTTGGTGAGACGTATGCCACCGCTTTCGAAGTGTACAAGGTTGATTTTGTCGAGCAGAAGCGTGTTAAGATGGCAGGGATAGGTGACTACGCGTTGTTTACTGGGAAAAGCACGACATCTTGCTTTAGCGTGAAAGATCATCCAGGCTTGATGCCAAACCATGTATATTTTACTCATGATGATCATGAAGATTTATTCGACTGCGAAGATGAACCTCGTGACATAGGAGTGTACAACTTGGAGAACAATACCAGGACCAAGTTGGTTGATCCTGAACCCTGGAGGACGTGGTTCCCTCCCATATGGTTCACACCCAACCTTGCAAAAGCAGGTATTAGTTGAACTTCCTCTTCAATCTGTACTGTCTCAGATGCTACTTGCTGTATATTTCATTCGCAAGAAGCACCTTTTCTCATTTCAGTTTTTAGTGTTTAGAAATATGCTTCTCACAGAATAAGATAAATGAGCTTCCAAACCTTGTGCTTTGTCTGAATTGTGTGTTCAGAAATCGCTTCAGTGTGCTAATGTTTGCGAATTAATTGCTCTTCACACTGGCAGGATTTCCAGATGATAATGGTGGGGTGCAATAGGATTAAGCCCGAAGACAACGGCCAATTGCTTCCTGATATTCTGTCTTGCGGCACTCTTTGCCGGTTCCACAACATGGAGGGAGATGTTGCCAATGGACTTGCCATGTGCTAGTCTTGTAGTAGTAGCCTTTTTTCTTTGATGATGAAGCTCGCCTCTGTGTAATTGTTTATCCTCGTTTACTTATATTTTTACAGCTTCACAATTTTCAAATTGTAGATTTTTTGAATCCGTGCTTGCGCCGTAAGCTGGGAACTGCGAGCATCCGTGTTGCCGACTGTGTATCAGCTGTGTTTTTTTAACTGTAGTTCAGAACAAATACTACCCATATCGGTCCCGGTTTGGTCACTGCTGGTTTGGCTACATTCAGCTGTCAGCAAATTTGGTGCTCAACTGAACCTGATACATTTGGTACTCTTGTTGCACTATCCGATGATAGCAGAACCTGCCAACTTCAAGGCTTATCGAAAAGAAACCATTAGGTGTACAAAAAAAACATTAGTACCATGATATGCTTCGAACCTCTGATTTTCTGACAATAAAACAAGTCTGAACTGCAGTAGTACGTTCAGACAATTTGTTTCATACAGAATCACACATCACAACATCAATCCATGAAGAAGAAAAAGACTTCTTTTCCAACTTACATACAGATCAAGCATAAGCTATCACACAGTGAATGAACACTTGAACATCCAGCAGCCTACTCGCTACCGCCTTCGGCGGCGTCACCAGCGTCCCTGGGCTTCTTCACCCGGAAATTAGGGCGAGTGTCTGGTCTTTTCTTGGCAACAGGAGGGTCAGAAGGTATCCGGATCGTTGATAGCGGTACCATTATAGGGTCAGACTCGGGTGCCGGCCCTCTGATGCTCACAAGACAGAGTCCCCTGCGATCAGCTTGCCTTAAAACATTTGCTCGTCTCCACTTCTGACCGATTCTCACTTCAACGGGCACCCATGGTGGCTTTATATAGAGGGCAGAGACCAACCTCCTCGGGGCGTGGCCCATTTCAGGACTCGCTTTCCTACCTGGAAAATGTGAATCCAGATTCGATTAATTCACTTTCAACAGGCACACAACAAATTAGTCATATCGTGTTTATGAAGAAGAAGAAACGACGCCACATCCACGAGGGCAATACTGACATCTAACCTATCAGAGTTATAAGCAAGGAGCCAAGGAGATCAGTCAAACAAACGTTAAACCTTGCAGAACCCTGAAATCTGAGTTAGCTTCAGAAAAGCAATAGGCAGCTCTAGTAGTGCCTGCATAATGGAAATTCATCATAGTTAATCCCTGAAATCTGAGATAGCTTCTCCCTAATTAATCCATGAGGCAAATCTTTTGCCTCTGTTTTAAAAAAACTGAGATAGCTTCAGAAAAGCAATAGGCAGCTCTAATAGTGCCTGGCTCAATGGAAATTCATCACAGTTAATCCCCGATATAGTAAATTGGCTAATGTATATTTTCTAACTTTGTTATCCTACATCATAAAGAATGGTAGAAATTCAGCATTACATTCTTTATCTGAGGTTGTTTTCTTTGTCTGCCATATAATGTATATTGTATTAGCATATTTGGTCAGAGTTATTTTCCCATAGGATTTTCGCACAGTGCAATTGCAGTTAGAGTATTTGTGACTTGGTAACTTGGACAACGGGTTACTCGATAGCTCCTATCATTAGCGCTTACATCAACAAACGTGTTGATAGCGCAGTGGTAACGCCTCCTGTAGTGGGGCGGTCGACCCAGGTTCTCTCGCATTGAAAAAAATCCCCCTCACTGGCACGCGCAGCGTCCGCTCCCCACGTGAGGATGAGCGGGCACGTGCCGCGTTTTTGGGGTTTCTTGCCTTTTAAAAATACCGCAGAACTGTCTTTCCCGCGCAGAACGAGTTTTATTAGAGCTTACGTTATGCTACTGAGAACAGGTGCCTGATAGCTCATACCATTACCGCTTACCTTATGCTACTGAGAAGCGAGTGTTCAAAAGAAGCAGAAAATGGATTTTGACCCCCAACAACAACGTTGCTAGAACAGAAAATTTAAATATCACAAGATGAACTTGTAGTACTAATAAATTCAAATTTAGCAGTACTAGTTTCTTCGTCTGGGTTTATTACTCTCCGTCTGAGGTTGAGCAGCCGTGCGCGCGTTCGGGGGGGTTTCTTGCCTTCTAAAAATAGCGCCAGAGCTGTCTTTCCCGCGCAAGCCGGGTTTTATTAGAGCTTACATTATGCTACTGGGACCGGGTACCTGATAGCCCCTACATTAGCTCTCACATTATGGTACTGACTACTGAGAAGCAAGTGTTCAAAGGAAGCAGCAAATGGATTTTGACCAGGACAACAACGTTGCTATAATAGATAATTCAAATCTGAACATGGTTCTTTTCAGTGCCCTTGAGTGTATCACAACGTCAACATGTTCTCTTCTGCTAAGGGAACATGTAGGGAAGGCCTACTTAAGGAATCCTACCCTTTTCTGGAACTGCAGAGACTGCATTTTCCTGTGATTATATCTGTGAATGGCACAACATCAACGGATAGCCATCTCACCGTGGCAGTAGCATGAGTCTGTCCATCACAGATTTCAACTTCCTATTCTGGATGAGATCAAAAATGTTAGCATGGTCCCATACACCCACAAACAGGAAAATACAAAGGAAAGAGTGGAAGGGTGCACTATCTTTTCATAGGAAAAAAGTGAAACTTCATTACAGACATTGCTAGAATCTAATGGTCTGGAAGTGACACTTGAAAAAGCCAGCATTACCAATTCCGTGCAACCTCGGCTGTCTAGGCGGGCCAAGCATGAACCAAAGCAGCAAGCTGCAGGAAAGTGATGTGACGGGAACAAGCATGACGTGCACCCACAAGGCCGACGTACCATCCCAAGAGTCAGTCAACGGCAGCTAGGGGAATTGTACCACAACCCGCAAAATCTGACCACGGGACGCACCACCAGGGATAGATCGAAGGCCCGGACGCGGATCCGTTCGGCCGCCCGGGGGTGCGCGCGCGCGGGGCGCCACGGAATCGAACGCGGCGCGAGGGAGACTCGGATGCAATTTCAGGAAGATCCATGGATGCCGTGCACGAGAGGCGGAGAGAGAGATGGTACCGAGCAGATGCCCGCGACGAGGGTTGGCCGAGCGCGGGGCGCGGCCGCCGTGCCGTCGACGGCGTAGGCCTCCCTCTCCGCCCGCGGGATGCGCTCTCGGTTCGCCCGAAACTCGGCGGCGGCGGGGTGGGTAGTTTGATTCTTTCCCGAAAGCGGTGACGCTCCTTGCCTTTCAAGTGAGTCACTGCGCTCTGCCCGGGTGACCGGGTCCGAATCCAAACCCGATCCTGACAGCCCGAGCCCACCCCGTGACGCCAACCTTTTGGTTTTCAGACCATCTCCAAATCGGCACCACTTCCACCCTGAATGTTCGGACGAAGATCACGGACTTGAATAAAAAAAAGTCAGTCAACCAGACACCTATATCCAGCCCATAAGGGCATGAACTATGGTGGCATATAAACGTCTTCGCTTCACGGCTTCGCCCCCAACCCAAACAGCACGAGGCGATTTGCAGGCGAAACAACTGCCCCCTTCCTACGCCGGCAACGCCGTGGGTCCTCGCCTCCGCCTGCCGCTTCGGCGACGGTAGGGGTGGGGACCCCCGGTGATTTGGCTAGTAGTAGGGTAGGCCTCGTTTATCCTTGGGGCATCTGTTCGATGGAGGGAATGACGCCGCGTCGGAATAAATTGCCTCTGCCCTTCCTTCATCTCGGCAGCGCTCCAATCGGTGGTGGCGAGGGACAATTGGCTCTGGTGTCTCTGCGGTCTTCGGGTCCGATAAGTGTAGGTGTCGCGGGTCGGCGCACGACGTCGTCTTCGATGTCGTCGACCTGTCCAGAAATCTTTGGTGGCTTGAAGTTGGGCTTGAGGATGGCGGCAGGCGGCGGCGCCCTTCTTCTTCAACCTTGTCGAATGAAGACGGCGGCGCCGGAATTTGGTGAACATGGGGAAGATCCCCGGCCGACGCTCCACAAAGTCTCGGTTCTACCGCTTGCGATAGATCGTTTCATCGGCTCATTAAGCAGCATCGACTGCGAAGGTGTCTCTTCAGATTTGGGCATGTTGGTTGATCCCCTCCTTTTCCCGCGGTGGTGGATGAAGGTTGGGCATGACGGAAGGGACTCCAAGAATCAAATTTTGGTTTTTGGGGGGTCCTTTTTGCAAAGCTTCATGGCGCCTACAGTTCTGGTTTTGGTTGTTTCGTTTGATTTCCATGTTGTAAGCATTGTAATCCTTTGTTTTTAGTACGATGTGTGGTTATCACTCAAAAAAAACTATGGTGTCATATGGATATGGTTGCCCCATGAGAAAAAGTAGCTTGGGGCATCTACATTGATTTTTCTCTTCAATGCGCTACCACTAGTGGACCTCATCAAAGAATAGAAAAAAAAGACTCCCACTACACATGCATCTCTACTCTTCACTTCAACTTTTTAGCTTTATGCACTGGACCACATTTTTTCTCCCCAAGCACCCGCCTCCTGCAGAGGATCCCACTGCTCCATCTGAACCTACTTTTCCTGATATCCGATCCTACATGGCATGCGGGGCATCACCCTGGGGCTATGCATTGGCCATGCCCTAAGAGCATCTACAGCGCCGGACTTGGCAAATCCGACCCCTCAAACGCTCGCGGACGCGACCGGTCACACCTCAAATTTCTTATTCTACAATCAGACACCTCAAATCCATATTATTACATGCAACGTGAAACCTAATCTAAGCGGAGCTCGCCCGGTTCCGCCGTGCCCATGTCCGGCGGCCGGCTGCGCTCCCGAGAGTGTTGGTCCGGTCGCCGGCAAGGTAGAGTAGGGCATGGGACACGAGCCGGCTCACAGGACTCAAGGCGCCGCCATCTCCCATGCCTTGCTCTTCCTCGTCGGAGCCCGAAACCCGAACGGTGCCGTTGGCCATCAAATCGATGATGGATCCGTCCTGGGACGAGCCGGCGACACCCACCATGACGCGGTTGTGGCTCCCGGACTGGTGCACCATACAGGGCGCCAGAGAATGCGACTCCGCCTCGCCGACGTCCACCGCCGCGAGGGCTGCCGCGGCCTCCGTGCACGCTGCCTCGCACGGCGGGCACTGATGTCTACTACACAACTTATTCTTGTAGACTCGTGTTGGGCCTCCAAGCGCAGAGTTTTGTAGGACAGTAGCAATTTTCCCTCAAGTGGATGACCTAAGGTTTATCAATCCGTGGGAGGTGTAGGATGAAGATGGTCTCTCTCAAACAACCCTGCAATCAAATACAAGAAATCTCTTGTGTCCCCAACACACCCAATACAATGGTAAATTGTATAGGTGCACTAGTTCGGCGAAGAGATGGTGATACAAGTGTAGTATGGATAGTAGATATAAGTTTTTATAATCTGAAAATAAAAAAATAGCAAGGTAGCAAGTAACAAAAGTGAGCACAAACGATATTGCAATGCTTGAAAACAAGGCCTAGGGTTCATACTTTCACTAGTGCAATCTCTCAACAATGCTAACATAATTAGATCATAGAACAATCCCTCAACATGCGACAAAGAATCACTCCAAAGTTCCTATTAGCGGAGAACATAAGATAGAAATTGTTGCAGGGTACGAAACCACCTCAAAGTTATCCTTTCCGATCAATCTATTGAGCCATCCCTATAAGTGTCACAAACAGCCCTAGAGTTCGTACTAAAATAATACCATATGATACACATCAACCAACTCTAATGTCACCTAGATACTCCAATGTCACCACAAGTATCCGTGAGTTGATTATACGATATGCATCAAACAACTTCAGATCATAATATTCAATCCACACAAAGAACTTCAAAGAGTGCCCCAAGATTTCTTCCGGAGAAAGTAGGACGAAAACGTGCATCAACCCCTATGCATAGATTACCCCAATGTCACCTCGGGAATCCGCGAGTTGAGTGCCAAAACATATATCGAGTGAATCAATAAAACACCCCATTGTCACCACGGGTATTCATATGCAAGACATACATCAAGTGTTCTCAAATCCAACAAAGTATTCAATCCGATAATAGTGAAACCTCAAAGGTAAAAACTCAATTCATCATAACAAGATAGAGAGGGAGAAACATCATATGATCCAACTATATTAACAAAGCTCGCGGTACATCAAGATCGTGCCAAATCAAGAACACGCGAGAGAGAGAGAGAGAGAGAGAGATCAAACACATAGCTACTAGTACATACTGATAACCCACAAGTATAGGGGATCGCAACAGTTTTCGAGGGTAGAGTATTCAACCCAAATTTATTGATTCGACAAAAGGGGAGCCAAAGAATATTTGCAAGTATTAGCAGTTGAGTTATCAATTCAACCACACCTGGAGACTAAATATCTGCAGCAGAATGATCAGTAGCACAGTAGTATGGTAGTTTGATAGCAGTAGCAATAATAGTAACAGTAATAGTAACGGTAGCAACAATAGTAGTAGTAGTTGTAACAGTAGTAACTTAGCAAAGAACAATATGTGAAAAGCTCGTAGGCATTGGATCGGTGATTTTGTTGGATAACATTCATCATGTAACAGTCATAACCTAGGGCGACACAGAACTAGCTCCAATTCATCAATGTAATGTAGGCATGTATTCCGTATATAGTCATACGTGCTTGCGATAAGAACTTGCATGACATCTTTTGTCCTACCCTCCCATGGCAGCGGGGTCCATAAGGAAACTAAGGGATATTAAGGCCTCCTTTTAATAGAGAACCGGAACAAAGCATTAACACTTAGTGAATACATGAACTCCTCAAACTACGGCAATCACCGGAAAGAATCCCAATTATTGTCACCTTGGGGTATGCGGATCATAACACATAGCAGGTGCGTATAACTTGCAAGATCGGATCAAGAACACAAATATATTCATGAAAACATAAAGGGTTCAGATCTGAAATCATGGCACTCGGGCCCTAGTGACAAGCATTAAGCATAGCAAAGTCATAGCAACATCAATCTCAGAACATAGTGGATACTAGGGATCAAGCCCTAAGAAAACTAACTCGATTACATGATAAATCTCATCCAACTCATCACCGTCCAGCAAGCCTACGAAGGAATTACTCACTCCCGGTGGTGAGCATCATGAAATTGGTGATGAAGGATGGTTGATGATGACGATGCCGGAAGATCCCCCTCTCCGGAGCCCCGAACGGACTCCAGATCTGGCCTCCCGATGAAGAACAGGAGGTGGCGGCGGCTCCGTATCGTGAAACGCAATAAAACTTCCTCTCTTATTTTTTTTCTCTGGAATTGTGAATTTATAGGCCTGAGATTAGGGTCAGCGGAGCCACGTGGGCCCCACAAGCCACCAGGGCGCGCCAGGGGGGATGGCGCGCTCTGGTGCCTCGTGGGCAGCAGGTGGCCCCCCTCCAGTAGGTCTTGGCTCCAGTATTTTTTATTTATTCCATAAAAAATCTTCAAAAAATTTCATCTAATTCCAAGAACTTTTATTTCTGCACAAAAAACAGCACCATGGTAGTTCTGCTGAAAACAGCGTCAGTCCGGGTTAGTTTCATTCAAATCATGCAAATTAGAGTCCAAAACAAGAGCAAAAGTGTTTGGAAAAGTAGATACGACGGAGACGTATCAACTCCCCCAAGCTTAACTCATTGCTTGTCCTCAAGCAATTCAGTTGACAAACTGAAAGTGATAAAGAAAAACTTTTACGAACTCTTTTGTTCTTGTATCTATATATATGCTTAAATAGTACCCAAGTTTTCAGCAAAGATCATGAACTAACCATGCAAATGATAACTCTTAGAAATTATATTCACTCATATCAATGGCATAATCAACTAGCAAGCAATAATAAGATATCTCAAATGCCAACACTTTGTCAAAACAATCATGATATAATATGACAACATGGTATCTCGCTAGCCCTTTCTGAGACCGCAAAACATAAATGCCGAGCACCTCCAAAGTTCAAGCAACGACTAAATATTGTAATTCATGGTAGAAGAGATCCAGTCATGATGCACACAACATTAACTATACACAATACATGAGAATGACAATAGTGCTCTCAGGACTGGTGCTTATTTGAGAAGGTGATGATTCAACAATAAAAGTAAATAGATAGGGCCTTCGTAGAGGGAAGCATGGATTTGTAGAGGTGCCAGAGCTCGAAGCTTAAATCAGAGATAAATATAATTTTGGGAGGTATGCCTTTCCTATCAACGTCACAACCGAGAGTTTTCAATATCTTCCATGCTAAACAAATTAGCGGCGGTTCCCAAGCGGTAAAGTAAAGTTTACTCCCCCTCCACCAACAAACACAAGCCATGGCTAGCCGAATCCTCGGGTGCCCTCCATACCAACAACTTTCCGGGGGAGTTTGTTTTATTATTTTGCAATTTTAATTATGGGACTGGGCATCCCGATTACCAGCCCCTCTCGTGTAAGGACAAGTGAATAAACACTCATCATGAGAATAACCCGCTTAGCATGGAAGATATTGACCGCCCCCTGTCGCTCCATGAGCGGTACGGGCACACAAAACAGATGTTCATTTGAATATTTAGAGGTGGCACATGCAAATTTACTTAGAACGGCAAAGTAATACCGCATATAGGTAGATATAGTGGACTCATCTGGAATAACTTTGGTTTAAGGGTTTTGATGCACAAGCAGTATTCCCACTTAGTACAGGCGAAGGCTAGCAAATAGGTTGAGAAGCGACCAGCTAGAGAGCGAAAATGGTCATAATCATGCATTATGAATAATCAACATTGAATACTAGCATGAGTAGGATATAAGCACCATGAACATAAATATCGTGGAGGCTATGTTGCTTTTGAATCAACTACATGCGTGAACATGTGCCAAGTCAAGCCAGTCAAAACATTCAGAGGAGGATACCATATCATCATACTACATCATGAACATTTTAATGCATGTTGAAACCCAAGATAAATCATTATCCACTCCTAGCTACTTAAGCATGGCATGAGCAACTATAATCTCTAATTGTCATCATAAACATGTTTAATCATAATATGTTGAATCATGGATACTGAGTTAAACATATTTACAAAAACAAAAACAAGTTGAGTTCATACCCGCTTTTCCTTGCCACAGTCACTTCATCAAATCATCGTCATTATTGCCTTTCACTTGCACGACCGAATGATAAAAAAATGAAAATAGTGCAAGCGTGCCGTGGACTAAGCTGGAATCTGCAAGCATTTTATTCAAAGGAGAAGACAAGGTAATATGGGCTCTTTGTTAGATTAACAATAATGCATCCGAGAGCCACTCAACATTTTCATCATGGTCTTCTCCTTACAATGACTCAACAAAAGAAAAGAATTTCAGAGAAACACACTAAAATATTTTTGGAGTTTTTAGTTTTCTGAAGAAAGCAAATTAAAGAAGAAAATGAAAAGCGAGAAAAAACTATTTACACGGGAGAGCTCCCAACAAGCAAAAGAAGAAACGGGAAATCTTTTTGGGTTTTCTTTTAATTATACAACTAATTAAGCTAGAAAGAAAAACCGAAAAGAAACGAGAAATGTTTTTAGATTTTCTCAAAGTTTTTCAAACACACAAAAAGAAAGCGAGAAAATAAAACTAACATGGATTATACAATGAAAAAGTATGAACACCGACAACTGGAATGAAATGTGTGATCATGAATGTAATGTCGGTGAGAGGTACGTACTCCCCCAAGCTTAGGCTTTTGGCCTAGCTTGGTCATCACCATCCCTGGTCTGGGTAATAGTCAAAGTGATAGCTCGTGGAGGCTCGCCGAGCATCCTCCTCAGCCAGACGAGCGGCTTCTACTGCCATGTTGTACTCCTACACTTCATACTCATGGAGAAAATATCTTTGTTTGTTCTGGTGATCAAAGAGAGCAGGAGCAGGCAAAGTAACATACAGAGAGCGATATTTATCAAAAACTAAGTTATATTCATATCCCTGTGCATTGCGTTTTAAAAACTTATGTTCTCGCATTGTTTCGAAATTTAAATATTTATCAGGTAAGAGGGGATCATTGGAATTTGGCGAGACCCCTAACTTTGCAGCTACGCGGGAGGCATAAATTCCTCCATACAAATCACCATTACCCGCGTTACGCTGCAGCCTATGTGCGACAATAGCCCCAAGATTATAATACTTGCTTCCAGTCAAAGCTGTATGAATAAGACTCAAATCATGGGCGCAAAGCGCACTGTAGTCTTGCTTACCAACAATGCATTTACCATTAAAAAGTGCAAAATACCGAATAGCAGGAAAGTGGATGCTAACTATTCTGGCCTGCATAACTCCCCTATCCTCACTGTTGCAAAGGCTATTAAGAAATGACTCATAATCAGATTTTTGTGGTTCATCTAACGAACCCCAATATGGAATTTTGCATGCATTACAGAATTCTTCTATAGACATACTATAGGATTTGTCATAGAGGTGAAATAAAACTCTAGAAGTGCGCGGATGATATTCAAAGTTTTGAGTGAATGAATAAGTGAGGTAGTAATGCTGTGGTGGCTTATCTGCGATGAAGGCGGAGAGCTCGGTGTTGTGAATATATTGGTCAAATTGTTCCTTGATGCCTGCACCTAGCATGAACTCGTTGCACGGCCATCTACATGATTTTGCTTCGGCACCTCGCACCGAACTTGCCCTTGGTTCAACGTAAGATTGACGTGCGGGGTCTTTGCTAGATGATGCCTCGGTGGACCTCCTCCTCGAAGAACTCCTCCGGAAGATATTCATTTTCCTAAGAACAATTTTCTGAAAAATTTTGGGTTACGAAATGATATCAATAAAACTTCACAAAATCGATAGCAACTACTCATATGGATGTCTAGAGGCCATATCAAGCATTCAAACTACTTGGAACTCAAAGAATTCAATATGCAAGCTCATTTTTAGTAGCACCAAGAGTAGCTAATTATGCAAAATATAATCCACTAAAGCAAAAACTAATTGGAGCAATGGAGGAGTCACATACCAAGTAGCAATCCCCCAAAACAGTTTTGGAAACGGAGCTCCGAGCAAAGAGATCGAAAATCTCAGGTTTGGGAGCAAGAACACGAGAGAGAGAGAGCTACCAGGAATTTTTGCTAGAGGTAAGAGACGAAGTGGGCTGAAGGGATAAGTGAGGAGGTCCATGTGGGGCCCACAAGCTACCAGGGCGCGCCAGGGGGGTGGCGCGCCCTGGTGCCTCGTGGGCACCTGGGGCATCCCCCTGGTATGTTTTTAGTGCCAAAAATTCTTAAATATTATATAAAAATTCATGTCAAAATTTTACTGCATTCTAAGCACTTTCATTTCTGGGCATTTTTTACTGCACGGATAATTCAGAAAACAGGATAGTGATGGCATTTTATTACATTTAACTAAAAATAACAGAAAACAAAAAGTGGGTACAGAAGGTTGTGCTTACTAAATTCATCGACCACATGCCTCTCAAAAAGAATCCATTAATAAGGTTGATCAAGTCTTATTAACAAACCATTTCCGAGTAACATGAAACCGAAGAACCTTCGTAAAAACACTAGGTTACCTCAACGGGGATATGCATCTCCCCAATAATAAGAGTTTCATATTTCTTTTTGACAGTAGGAAGAGGGAGTTGGAAACTTCCAATAGTAATTGTCGGAGTCTTTTCAATAACATGAATACCATTTACTTGAAATTGTTTCTTTGGAAAGTGCACCGTATGTTCATTACCATAAATATGAAAAGTGACCTTGCTTTTGTTGCAATCAATAACAGCCCCTGCAGTATTCAAAAAGGGTCTACCAAGGATAATCGACATATTGTCGTCCTCGGGCATATCAAGTATAACAAAGTCTGTTAGGATAGTAACATTTGCAACTACAACGGGCACATCCTCACAAACACCGATAGGTATGTCAGTTGATTTATCAGCCATTTGCAATGATATTTTAGTGGGAGTGAGTTTATTCAAATCAAGTCTTTTATATAAGGAGAAGGGCATAACACTAACACCGGCTCCTAAATCACAAAAAGCAGTTTGACATATTTTGTTTTAATGGAGCATGGTATAGTTGGTATTCCTAGATCTCCTAGTTTCTTAGGTACTCCATCCTTAAAAGAATAATTCGCAAGCATGGTAGAAATCTCAGCTTCAGGTATCTTTCTTTTATTTGTGACAATGTCTTTCATATATTTAGCATAAGTAGGCATCTTCAAAATATCAGTCAAACGAGTACGCAAAAAGACTGGCCTAAGCATTTCAGCAAAGCGTTCAAATTCTTCCTCATCCTTTTTCTTAGATGGCTTAGGAGGAAAGGGCATGGGTTTTCGGACCCATGGTTCTGTTTCTTTACCATGTTTTCTAGCAACGAAGTCTCTTTTATCATAACGTTTATTTTTAGAAGGTGGGTTATCAAGATCAACAACAGGTTCTATTTCAACATCATTATCAAGTTCTTTATCATTGTCTAGTTGGGCATCCACATGAGCATCATCATTGTTATTATCATCAGGTGGTTGTTCATTACCAGATTGTGTCTCAGCATCAGAAATAGAAACATCATTACTATCCTCTAAGGGTTTTGCTACCTCGGGTTCACTAGAAGTATGCAAAGTTCTATCATTTTTCTTTTTCTTTTTCTTTTTAGATGGACTAGGTGCATCATCATTAATTTTTGAGAGTCTTGTTCAATTCTTTTAGGGTGACCTTCAGGATAAAGTGGCTCCTGAGTCATTCTACCTCCTCTAGTCATTACTCTAACAGCATGATCATTCATATTGTTATTCATTTCATTGAGCAATTCACGTTGAGATTTAGCAACTTGTTCTAATTGGGTTTGAACCATAGATGCATGTTTACTTACACCTTTGACATCATTAGCAATTATAAATAACAAGTCACTCAAACGATCAATCATATAGGCATTTCGTTTCAATTGTTTCATAACATTTGCATTGAAGTGATCTTGCTTAATAATATAATTGTCAAATTCATACAAGCATTGACTAGGAGGTTTGTTATAAGGGATATCACCTTCCTCAAACTTTATAAGAGAATTTACATCTACTACCTGTGGCGGTGTGTCAAGACCATGTATTTCTTCAATAGGTGGTAAATTCTTAACATCTTCAGCTCTAATACCTTTTTCCTTCATACATTTCTTTGCTTCTTGCATATCTTCAGGACTGAGAAATAAAATACCCCTCTTCTTCGGAGTGGGTTTAGGCGGTGGTTCAGGAAGTGTCCAATCATTATCATTCTTCAATATATTATTCAATAGTTCCTCAGCTTGTCCAATAGTTCATTCCCTGAAAACACAACCAGCACAACTATCTAGGTAGTCCCTAGAAGCATCGGTTAGTCCATTATAGAAGATATCAAGTATTTCATTTTTCTTAAGAGGATGATCGGGCAAAACATTAAGTAATTGGAGAAGCCTCCCCCAAGCTTGAGGGAGATTCTCTTCTTTAATTTGCACAAAGTTAAATATTTCCTGTAAAGCAGCTTGTTTCGTATGAGCAGGAAAATATTTTTCAGAGAAGTGATAAATCATATCCTGGGGATTACGCACACATCCAGGAGCAAGAGTATTATACCATTCCTTAGCATCACCCTTTAATGAGAAAGGAAACATCTTAAGAATATAGTAATAGCAAAAAAAATTCCTCATGAGCAAATAGGGTGGCTATATCATTTAATTTAGTAAGATGTGCCACAACGGTTTCAGTTTCATAGCCATGGAAAGGATCAGATTCAACCAAAGTAATTAACTCAGGATCGACAGAGAATTCATAATCCTTATCAGTAACAAATATGGGAGAGGTAGCAAACTTAGGATCATATTTCATTCTCTCCCTCATAGATTTTTCTTTCATTTCAGCAAGCAATTTTATAACTTCATCTCTATCCTTACAAGCAAGAATGGCTCTAGCCATCTCCCTATCAAAGCAATGTTCGTCAGGTGTTTCAACCCTAGCAGGGGA
The DNA here is from genome assembly GCA_039707655.1 of Elymus sibiricus. NCBI lineage: Eukaryota > Viridiplantae > Streptophyta > Magnoliopsida > Poales > Poaceae > Elymus > Elymus sibiricus. The sequence continues at coordinate 386,408,774 of CM077676.1, forward strand.
GGTAGGCATAATAGGTGGATCATAATTCTCAAGAGTTTCAACATTTTCAGTTTCTTTAGCTTTAGCAATTTGTTCAGCAAGAAATTCACCAAGTGGCACTGCATTATCAAGCATAGTACTAGCATCATCATGAGTATCATTCATAGCAGAAGTGGTATCATCAATAACTTGCGACATATCAGAATTAATAGCAGGTGGTGGTGTTGCAAGTTTACTCAAAACAGAAGGTGAATCAAGTGCAGAGCTAGATGGCAGTTCCTTACCTCCCCTCGTCTTAGAGGGAACGATCTTGGTCTTAGCGTCTTTCAGATTCTTCATAGTGATCAACAGATATAAATCCCAAGTGACTCAGCAAATAGAGCTATGCTCCCCGGCAACGGCGCAAGAAAAAGGTCTTGATAACCCACAAGTATAGGGGATCGCAATAGTTTTTGAGGGTAGAGTATTCAACCCAAATTTATTGATTCGACACAAGGGGAGCCAAAGAATATTTGCAAGTATTAGCAGTTGAGTTGTCAATTCAACCACACCTGGAGACTAAATATCTGCAGCAGAATGATCAGTAGCACAGTAGTATGGTAGTTTGATAGCAGTAGCAATAATAGTAACAGTAATAGTAACGGTAGCAGCAATAGTAGTAGTAGGTGTAACAGTAGTAACTTAGCAAAGAACAATATGTGAAAAGCTCGTAGGCATTGGATCGGTGATTTTGTTGGATAACATTCATCATGTAACAGTCATAACCTAGGGCGACACAGAACTAGCTCCAATTCATCAATGTAATGTAGGCATGTATTCCGTATATAGTCATACGTGCTTGCGGTAAGAACTTGCATGACATCTTTTGTCCTACCCTCCTGTGGTAGCGGGGTCCATAAGGAAACTAAGGGATATTAAGGCCTCCTTTTAATAGAGAACCGGAACTAAGCATTAGCACTTAGTGAATACATGAACTCCTCAAACTACGGCAATCACCGAAAAGAATCCCAATTATTGTCACCATGGGGTATGCGGATCATAACACATAGCAGGTGCGTATAACTTGCAAGATCGGATCAAGAACACAAATATATTCATGAAAACATAAAGGGTTCAGATCTGAAATCATGGCACTCGAGCCCTAGTGACAAGCATTAAGCATAGCAAAGTCATAGCAACATCAATCTCAGAACATAGTGGATACTAGGGATCAAACCCTAACAAAACTAACTCGATTACATGATAAATCTCATCCAACCCATCACCGTCCAGCAAGCCTACAAAGGAATTACTCACCCCCGGCGGTGAGCATCATGAAATTGGTGATGAAGGATGGTTGATGATGACGATGCCGGAAGATCCCCCTCTCCGGAGCCCCGAACGGACTCCAGATATGGCCTCCCGATGAAGAACAGGAGGTGGCGGCGGCTCCGTATCGTGAAACGCAATAAAACTTCCTCTCTTATTTTTTCTTTGGAATTGTGAATTTATAGGCCTGAGATTAGGGTCAGCGGAGCCACGTGGGCCCCACAAGCCACCAGGGCGCGCCAGGGGGGTGGCGCGCCCTGGTGCCTCATGGGTAGCAGGTGGCCCCCCTCCAGTAGGTCTTGGCTCCAGTATTTTTTATTTATTCCATAAAAAATCTCCAAAAAGTTTCATCCAATTCCAAGAACTTTTATTTCTGCACAAAAATTAGCACCATGGTAGTTCTGCTGAAAACAGCGTCAGTCCGGGTTAGTTTCATTCAAATCATGCTAATTAGAGTCCAAAACAAGAGCAAACGTGTTTGGAAAAGTAGATACGACGGAGACGTACCACATACCCTCATCCCCGAGGGTGAACTACTCCCTCCTCGTCATGGAGACCGCCGAGATGATGAAGATGGCCTCCGGTGATGATTCCCCCCTCCGACATGGTGCCGAAAAAGGGTTGTAGATGAGATCATGGAGGTACAGAAGCTTGCGGTGGCGTAGTCGAAGTTTTAGGGTTATTTCTGGGGGTTTTGGTATTTATAAGAATTTTTGGCGTTGGAATCACGCGAAGAGGAGCCACAGGGGGCCCACGTGGCACCAGGGCGCGCCAGGGGGGTGGCGCGCCCAGGTGGCTTGTGGGGCCCCTATGGGTCTTCTGCTGCTCCCCCGAAGCTTCCTGGGTCAGTTTCCTTCCGGAAGAAATCATAAAAAAGTTTCGCTGCATTTGGACTTCATTTGATATCGATTTTCTGGAAAACAAAAAACAAGCAGAAAACAACAACTGGCACTGGGCACTAGGTCAATATGTTAGTCCATAAAAATCATATAAAATCCATATAAAAGTGCACCAAAATCATACAAAACTATAATAAACATGGCATGAATACTTCATAAATTATAGATACATTGGAGATGTATCAGGCACGCCGCGCCATGTTTGCATCGGACGACGTCCATGATGCGTCCATGGCCTCAGCGCGCCAACGGAGGGGTTGCGCGTCCACCACCACATTCGGATGCAAGACGGACCGCATCGCCTCCGGTGAGGCAGCGACGGCACACCTAGCACCAGATCCATGCGCCATTTGGGCGGACGCAATGGATTCTCGACGGAAGAAGTCCGAGCTCTGCCTCACGCGGGCCTCCTCCCGGGAGCGGCGGAGCGCAAGCCGAACGGCCATCTCCTCCTCGGGGCCGCGTGGGATGAGCTCGGGGTCGACGGATTTGGAGGTGAAGGACTCAAATCCGCTGCCCGCCATGCCGGAGAAGGCCGGAGATCACCGGAGGTGAGCTCGAGTGGCGGAGGGGAGTGGAGTGAAGTGGCTAGGGTTTGGTCCGGCGAGCGGATGGGGAGGAATATATGTGGGGTCGGGTGGGCCAGCGTGGGCCAGGTCCGACGTGGCAGACGTGCCCTAGCGCCCGGGCGCCCCCATATCCGCCTCATATTTGGGCTGGATATGAGGGGTGCCGGTCAGCCCAGGCGTTTGAGGCCCGTTAGAGGCGCCCGTCTGAGTCGCATTTTCGTGACCGGTCAGTGACCGGGCCGTCCGCCCTGGCGTTTGAGGCGGGTTTGGGGCGGCCGGTTGTAGATGCTCTAAGCGGATACGGTATTCCACCGAGGTCACACACTGCATAACCATTTCAACACAATTAGACTGAAAACCCAGTTTTAACAGTATATTCTGCAATAACACACTGAAGAGTGCAGTGAAGTTGGATATGCACAAGGCATACGATAGAGTTGAATGTGTGTACTTGCAGCTGTTAAAACCGAGTTTTCATTCCATGAAATGGGTATGCAGTGTGTGTGACCTTGGTGGAATACCGTATCCGTTTGCATTCTGATGTGACAGAAAGCTTTAAACCCAACACATAGGGCTACGATAGGGCAATCCACTCTCCCCATATTAGTTTCCTGTTATGCACTGAAGATCTCACGGCGCTATTTAATCATGGTGTTCATTACCGTATGCATTATTATTCATGCTAACGCCCTTTGATGATAATTTATAAAATGAACATCTATTAAACACGCATCTATTTCCGCCTATTTATAACCTCCAGGAAAGCAAATGAATCCAAGGGAGATGACTTCTGCCGACACGGCTAGTGGAGCATAAAACAGATGTGTGTTGCCCAGTATTTGGATTCTCTGGTGTGGCCAGATGGTGTCGAGACGCATTGGTTCTTCCGAGTAGGAATCCCTGGTTCCAATGTTTCAGGTGATGTGTCGTCGGGGAGCGTTTGGCTTTTCTATCAGTTCTGTTGTTGGGTTGACCTGGTCGACAAATATTGTTATTCGTAGGTTGCTTTGCTTCTGAGCTCCAGTTGGCACAGGAGTCTCCGGCTCTGATGGTTCATGTGATGCACCCTGGGGGTTGCGGTCAGCCTCTCTATCAACTTGGTTGTTGGGTTGACCTGGGCGGCAAAGATAATCATTGTCTATCGTTGGTAAATGTATGGGGCAGAAACAAACACAATACAAACATAACCACTTTCAGACCATTCACAAGAAACATCCTTCAAATAGTTCACTTAACTTCACTGGTCTCTTCAAATAGTTCATTCAACTTCTAAGTTGTAGTTGGTTAGTTGGTCTCTTAAAATAATTCACTTGACTTCCATTCTATGTTTCATATAGTTCGCTTAACTTGCAGGCTGCAGTTGGTCTCTGCGCCAATTGGCACAATGGGTCATCTAGTAATATAAACATCGAACAAAATAAACAACTATAGTAAAATATCATGAAGTCTACTATCATAATTATCTATCCTCATATCAATCACTAAAGTCTTTCCTTAAGTATTATCATTGCTATCACTAAAGTCTTTCCTCAAGTAATATCATTTATAGCACTAAAGTCTTTCCCTAAGTGATATCATTTCTATATAGGTAAATAACGGAAGTAACTATAGTAGGACAATGGTAAAGCATAACAAGTAAAAAAAACCTAGTATCCAAGTCATCACCATGATCTCTACACGATCATGTTTTACTTTCCTGCGGTCCTCTGACCGTCTTTCTCATAGCCATTCCATTGCCTTAACCCCAGGTTAGAACGGCGGCGCACCCTCGAAGCTCTACCGGCGACGCTGGTTGTGCTCAGTGGTGAACCACGTGTCACAGTTCGGCGAATCCATCGCACATGCTGGGTCGCGGCGGAGGTCGACCGGGAATTGAGCATAGCGGTGGTGGTTCTCCGCCAGCCGCGTGCAGTCTGTGGCCGGCACCACCGGTACCGGAGCCCTATCGGGGTTGATATGCCACCCGTGTGGTAGATTCATGTCGGACCACGACACTAGCACGCCATGGTCCGAGAAAATAGCGGATTCATGTCCTCGCACTACAAAAAAAAGACACATCCATGACATTATGGCCTGAACGAAAACTTTTTCTGTCATGGTTGTGACACTTCTATGACAATAATTGTGACAAAAACACGTATCATCATAGATGCGGTGGGCTCCTACTTCTATGACAAAAAATTATGATAGAAAATGGGCTTTTCATCCTGGGCGGGCCGGAGACACACCCGCATGACATTCTTTGGGCCATCCATGACGTAAAAAATCATGGTAGAAGTGAGGCCGAGGAAAGTTTCGGGGAATTCCCGGTTACGGTGGGTGGTCGGGGTCGAGCGATGCAGTGTGGTTTGCGCATTTCTCTCATATGCGCGCGTGTGTGCGAGGCATTCGCTAACTGAACCCGAGCGAGGCGTTCGCGTACTGAACCCGAGCGATCGATCGATCCCTCGCACTACTACACGTACTGAACCCGAGCGATCGATCCCACTGCGTACTGAACCCGAGCGATCCCTTCGCTGCTAATTGAACCTGAGCGATCCCTTCGCTGCTAACTGAACCCGAGCGATTCCTTCGCTGCTAACTGAACCCGATCAATCCCTCTCGCTGCTTACTGAAGCCGATCGAGCCCCCGTGCGAGACGTACCCAGCCGGTACCGTGCTGGGTTGCCTCTCAATGAACAGTGCCCGTTGCTGCCGCGCGCGCGATACACGTAGAGCGAGTCGAGACTTGCATCGACCGAGCCGGTTGGTTGGCTGTGGATGAACAGTTCCCGTTGTTGCCGCCCGCTCGTATGCCCCACCCCAGCCGGTGGGTTGGCTGTGGATGAACAGTACCCTGGCCGTGTGAAGGTGGTTGGCGCTGGATGAACAGGACCCCGAGAGGAGGCCACCACACCCCAGCCGGTTGGGGGTGGATGAACAGGACCCCGTGGAGGCTGGATGAACAGTAGCTAGTGGATGCTAGAGGAAGTCGACGGTGGATGAACAGTAGCTGGTGGAGGCTGGAGGAGGTCGACCGTGGATGAACAGTAGCCCGTGGAGTCCCGTTTTGCGGTACGCCACACCCCTCCCGATGAACAGGACTCCGTTTCGACCGTAGGCAGTTGGGTAGAAGTCCGTTTCCTCCGTTTTGCAGTATGCCAGACCCCTACCTATCAACAGGACCCCGTTCGACCATAGGCGCTTGAACAGAAGTCTGTTTCCTCCGTTTTGCGGTACGCCAGACCCCCAGCCGATGAACAGGACCCTGTTTTGACCGTAGGCAGTCGAACAGAAGGTCGTTTCCTCTGTTTTGCGGTACGCCAGACCCCGAGTCGATGAACAGGACCCCGTTTCGGCTGTTCCGTCCAAGCAGGTTGGCTCCCGATGAACAGGACGCGTTCCGACCCAGTCGCTTGGCTCCTGACGCTGTTTCCTCTGTTCCGACCCAGCCGGTTGGCTGCCGATGAACAGGAGGCCGTTGCTGCCGTCCGTTGCCTCTCTCCATGTACACGAGCCCTGGCCGTACGTATGCGCGAGTACACATTTGAAACCCCGCCCGTATATATATGTACGTGGCCGTATTTTTTGTTGTGTGGTTGTACGTACGTGTACACGATTTAGACGGGGCTGCGTTAACTGCTACGTCGGGGGCTCTACTACAACACGTGCCGCTCCTTACACGCCCACGGTTCATCATTGCAGAGAGACCGATCGACCAGTATGTACGTACACGTTCGCGACCAGAGAGACAACGCTACGTACGCTTCGACCGGGTGGGTCTCAGCTGTCAGGGAGGATTAGGAGGCACTTCCTTGCGTGCAAAGATATAGCTGCTGGGTCCCAGCTGTCAGGGGGGAGGAATCATTTTTTTTGCGCGTAATAAGGAGGCTCTTCATTGCGTGCAAAGATGTAGCTGGTGGGTCCCAGCTGTCAGGGGGAGGAAACATTTTTTTCCACGTAATAAGGAGGCACTTCCTTGTGTGCGACCATGGACCTCGTGGGTCCCAGCTGTCAGCCTCTCCACGTACATTCCTCTTCCAATGGCTGTCGTACATTGACCGCGTTGACGACGCCGTACCGAGTGCAGCAAGGCGGTGGACGACGGCGAGGCCTAGGAAGGGAACGACCCAGAGCTGGGGAAGACAAGGCAGTGGTTGCCCACGCTGAGGGAAGTACGAGGGTTTACTGGTTCGACTGCGGTGTGAGGCTGCCATCACCGGAGAATAACAGGAGGTGTGGGTGAGTAGAGGGATGGCCTGGCCAGCAGTGGAAGTAGGGTTTGGCGGTGAGGCCTACGCGGCAGCACAGCCGGCCACGGGAGGCAGGAGCAGGTGGTCCCGCCGGCGCTGGTTTGGGCGGCTAGAGCAAGAAGATCAGAGATTGAAGAAGCAGCATGGCCGTTGGATTAACATCCAATGGTTAGTGCTCCTAGAATCGTTTGTTGACTAAGTTGACAAAGCCCTGCGTACGCGTCAACTTGGTAGGCCCACAAGTCATCCTCCAAATCAGATGGGTCCCAGCTAACAGGGGGAGAAATCATTTTTCTTGCGCGTAATAAGGAGGCACGTCCTTGCGTGCGATCATGGACCTCGTGGGTCCTAGCTATCAGCCTCTCCACGTACAGTCCTCTTCCGATGGCTGCTGTTCGTTGACTGCGTTGACGACGCAGTGCCGAGAGCACCAAGGCGGTGGACAACAGCGAGGCCTAGTAAGGGAACGACCCGGAGACGAGGAAGACTTGGCAGTGGTTGCCCATGCAGAGGGGAGTACGAGGGTTTACTGGTTCGGCTGCGGTGTGAGGCTGCCGTCGCCGGAGAATAACAGTAGATGTGGGTGAGTAGAGGGATGGCCTGGCCAGCGATGGGAGTAGGGTGGGGCGGTGAGGCCTGCGCGGTAGCACAGCCGGCCACGGGAGGCGGGAGAAGGCGGTCCAGCCGGCGCTGGTTTGGGCGGCTGGAGCAAGAAGATCAGAGATTGAAGAAGTAGCACGGCCGTTGGATTAACATCCAACGGTCACTGCTGCTAGAATTGTTTGTTGACTAAGTTGATAAAGCCCTGCGTACGCATCAACTTAGTAGGCCCAAGTCAGCCTCTAAATCTGTGGCAAACATCATACAACACATTTTCTATTATTTTTAATAATTTACAACCCATTTGCTCTTTCTTAAGGATTTTTTTACAGCACATATTCTTTTTGTTAGCATTACAGCCAATATTTTGGCCACGGTTAAAAATTTCAATGAAATTTTGCATATTTTGGTGGGCTCCGAACTGTTTTTAATCCCGATGTTTCCAGTCTGCTTCAGAATAATTTGAAAAATAAAATTATATTTATTATAATCCAATGATATTTTCACCGCAGAAAAATCCAATGAAATTTAAAATTTCAAAATCCGGATGAAACGAAATTTGGAACTAATTACCGGTTGCTATGTATTTTAAAATTTACAGCCCATTTCATATTGCTTATAGGCCATTTTCTTTTTTTAGGGAAATAGGCCATTTTGTGGGCAAGCCGAATGCATCCCTCCTCGTCTTGAAAGATTTGAAGCCCAGCAAGTCTGAGAAAAGCAAGTAGGCCTCGGTTGGGTATTGTGCAAAAGAAAATAGAACTGGGCTAGCCGTTTCAAGACAGAAAACAAAACTGGGCTGGTGATGTGGTAAACATAAAATAAAAGACTGGTCATTGAAATTTTCGAACTATTTTTAATCCCAAAATTTCGAGCCCGATAAAAACAAATTTTAAAATAAATTTAAATTATGTTAAAATCCAATGAAATATGAAATATGAAAAAATAAAATAAAATTCGCAATTTGGAACTAATTACCCATTTGATGTGTTTTTTTATATATTTACACCCCATTTCATATTACTCACAAAATTTACAGCCTTTTTTTATGGCCAGGCTGAATGTATCCCTCGTTGTCTTGAAAGATTTGCAGCCCAGCAGGGCGGGGAAAAGGAAATCGGCCTGTGTAGGGTATTGTGCGAAAAAAAGGTGCACTAGTCATTTTCACAGACAAAAAAAAATAGTTGGGCTCATCATGTTGTAAATAAAGCCTGGGCTAGACGGGCCACAGACGCCACATAACCCAGTTGATACCCTGCTCCGTCTCAACAACAACAACAACAAAAAAACTGCTCGAGCTACTGGGACCTAGGTGTCAGCCGCTCCTTGTGCAATTCTTTCGTTTATTGACTACATTAACAATGCCGTAGGTCCCGGATGTCAGCAAACCATTAGGAGCAAGCATTTTTGCATGTAATAAGGAGGAACTTGCTTGCGTACGGCTATGGACCTGGGGGTCCCTACTATCATCCTCTCCACGTACACTCATCACCGATTCCTGTCATTTGTTGACAGTCGCTCGTTGTGCAATTCTCTCGTTTATTGACTACGTTGACAATAGGGTGGGACCAAGATGTCGGGAAACCATTAGGAGGAAGCATTTTTTTGGCTTGTAATAAGGAGGCACTTGCTTGCGTACTGCCATGACCCTGGTGGGTCCCTACTGTCATCGTCTCCACGTACAATCATCTCCTGATTTCTCTCAGTTGTTGACCATGTTGACAATCATCTCCTAGTGTAGAGGGATGGCCTAGCACCGGTTAGGGTATGGTGGGACAACGATGCGTGCGCAGCTGCGTAGCAAGCTGCGGAAGGCAGGAGCAGGTGATCCCGCCGGCGTTGGTTTGGTTTGGGCGGCTAGAGCCTGGAGGAAGAAGACAAGAGATTGAAAAAGCACGGCAGACGTTGGATTGACATCCAACGGCTTAGGCTGCCACAATCGTTTGTTGACTAAGTTGACAAAGCTTTGTGTACGCGTCAACCTAGTAGGCCCACAAGTGAGCCTCTTAATCCGTGGCAGACAAATACAACCCATTTAAAAATATAACAGCCCATTCCAAACGTTCAATCGGAAAGTTCAACATTCAGAGCAAAGTAACAGGACTGATTCAGAGATAGAGTACTGAACTTCCACGTTGACAACCATCATAGCCAACTTAACTATCTACTCCCACTAATACTCGAGTTTAGAACAACTAACATACTCTTAGCTAACTAGACGATGCCGGCCGCCATCTACGGCACACGCTAAACGCCGGCACCGACGTCCTCCTCCTCGCCTCGGACTTGGCAGAGGTGCGATAGGGTGCGTTGCTCGCGCCCGTTTGCCTTTTCCATGCCGGCGTGGTCCACCGAAGCTTCGGCTTTTAAGCGGGAAACCAACTTGACGAGCTGGTAGTAAAATTCAGCGTCGCACACGCGTGCGTGCCCGACAGCCTCTAGGGCTATTCGCCGGGTGCCGGCCTCCATGTAGTCGGCCCAGTTGCGGGCGCTCTGCTCATGACGCAGAGCGGCGGTGCGCTGCTCCTCCTCCAAGCTCTGCTGGCGACGCAAATCGGCGGTATGCTGCTCCTCCGCCATGCGGTCGCACTCCAAGGCATCCTCATACTTCGCATTGCCATCTAAAGACCGCCAGAATGCCTCCTCCCTCCGTCTGCCTTCCCATGAAAAACCGAACACTAACTCCGGCGGTGAGCGCCTCTGGCGTCGCCTATTGATGCCATGCGGGGGCATGACGGACGTGGCGAGAGCGAGGGCAAGTGGCGAGCGACGTGTGGTCGGTGGGGTCTTGTGAGGATGGGGTGCGTTGGGTGAAGGTGCCACCGGAGTACGCCGGGAACTAGTAATTATAGGCGGACGGTAGGTAAACCCGCGTGTCGCGGGAAACACAAAGGTCATTGGAGCATAAGCAGGCATGGCTTTTAGCGCGCCAGCTTGCCGTGGAAAACTGGAAAAACTGAAATTATGATTGTGCCGTACTCCCGTCCTGTCCCGTCAGTGCTGGGTCGCACATCGGCACGACGGTCAAACGAGTGCACTCGATTCATCCAGATGAGGTACGTGCGTGATCCGCTGGTTATTCATGTAGGATCGAGTCGGTCTGCGCGAGCTGTTGGGTCCCTAGTGTCAGCCACGCATTGGGCAATTCTCTCATTTATTGACTACGTTGACAATGGCGTGGGACCCAGATGTCAAACCATTAGGAGGAAGCATTTTTTTGGCCTGTTATAAGGAGGCACTTGCTTGCGTACTGCCAACGTTTGAGGGTACGGTGGGGCGGCAATGCGTGGGCGGAGGCGCAGCTACCCATGGGAGGCGGGAGCAGGCGGGACCCACGGCGTGGTTTTGTTTGGGCGTCTGGAGGAAGAAGACAAGAGATAGAAGAAACACGAGAGATGTTGGATGTCAATCCAACGGCTGGCAGGCAGAATCGTTTGTTGACTAACTCGACACCACCTTGGATAGGCTTTTTCCTTGTGGGTCCCAAACGTCAGAATCCAAATCTGTCACGGCCATGCAGCCTTTCTTATTAGGAATTACAGCCCATTTAGTATGCTAGCTCAAAATAAGTTTGTGGGTGCTGGCGGGCACTAAGCGCTTGGGTTTTGTAATGCACAATGAGATCAAGTAGCCGGCGAGAGTGATGGTATTTTCCTTTGTTGGGATTTGTTACAATATTTCTCTCTTAATTAAAGAAATGGCAAGCCATTAGCATTTTTCAAAGAAAATATGACAGCCACAGCCGAGTTGAAATGGGCAACAACATCAAACTCCAGCTTAATTACAAACTGTACAAAAGCACGAGGGTAATTGTTCATCAGGTTTAGACTAAACCCAGATTGAAAAGGGCAACATCATCTAACTCCACCAGTGTTTTTGGCAGCTGTCACTATCAAATGGATCGGTCAGATACATAAAATGAGCATCCCGGGTCGTAAAACATAATGGAATATGACCACAAGATGATGTAAAATGAAGCCTGGCTCGTTCAGAAGCTCTTTTGTCCACCTGAAAGTCCTTTTTTTGCTCTTCAACATATCCATCTGTCAAAACTTCATTCTTAATATATTTAAGCCTGATGGACAATAGTACCCTCGCATTCAGCAGGAAGAATGTGACAAATCTAGTGTTTGCATGGGTGGCTACATATCCTTCCAACGTTATTGTCTTCAAATGAATGTGATGAGAACTGAGAAAATCCCGGTGCTTACGAAGCCACCGATTGGTTATACCTTTTGTACCCCGTCCTGCTGCCTAAATAGACATGAAGATTGAAAACAGTTAAGGTCTAAAAAAAGAGTATGTGGAAAGAGCAACAACTGAACGGTTAATTCTAGTACACTATATATGGGCTTCCAATGTGCGTGAAATCATCACCTTTATATACAACTTCTCCAAGCATGGAAAATATCGCAACAAGCCAATAATCTTGTTCAGATCAAAAGTATTCATACTGATATATAAGATCTTGACAGAATCCAGCACCACTGATAGGCTATCCATGGACAAACTCTTCATTGAGCATATAGAACATAATATTAGTACAAAAAGTGTACTCCAAGATGATATAAAACTTATGCGCACAAATGAAAAAAGCAGCTTATGATTACAAAAGTGTAGATGATAATATACAGTACCTGGATAACTATGGAGCCAAACACCATCTTGAAATGATCACAGAGATCATGAATTACACCCAAGGTCTCCAGTTTAGGCGCAGAGACGACAGTTATTTGCGAAGGTGAATAACAAGAATCAAGGATCAACCTTTGAAGTGAAGGGGCATCTTCGATGATGAGCTCCCCTACGTCAAAAGAAATTCCAATTCTTACAAGGTTAGGCAACTTTATTCGGAAACAACCGATTTTAACTGTCAAAACAAGCACTAACCACTCCAAGGCAGGGCAACTGGATTGGATGATGTTGTGCAGTGAGGCCTCCGACATACGAACCAGCACAAGTGAAAGTTTTTTGAGAAGTGGGAGTCGAAGCTATTGTACCAGATTGTCTGGTAGTCTGCACAGGGCAAAGGTGGTAGTGTGGAGAGAGGAGGAAAACCGTGAGATGGACATCGGTGGCGACGGGTCAAATATATGCCGTTTGGTTTGTGGTATGTCAGTTTCGTAGGAATAATAGAACTCAAGCATCTGGAGTTTGCAGAAATTAGGGGATGTCGGCTAGGCGTTCACCATGCGGGGCACGTGAAGGTAGCACGCCGGGATGCAGAGGCGATGAACGGAGCCCCCATGGGAGGAAATGATGGCTCCGGGGAGTTCAAAATCATCAACGAGAGATAGGCCACGACAGTCGAGATTAAGAGGCGTGGCGCGCCATAGAGGGCGCCACCGAGATGCGAGGACTTGGGTGCGGAAGCAATCCTTGGTGGGGAGAAGCGAGATGATCTCCCCAAGGATGGCGTCCGGGAGATCGCTAATGCGGTACGCCCAAGATTCTTCGGGTTCCTCAGATACAGGGGGGGCTCGCCGCTTCTCCCCGTGCTACCAGGTGTGGGATCTACAACCGGCATCGCCGGTGGCGGGAGCCTCATCTTCTTGGCGCTGGGGCCAGCCGACTCCATTTTCCTTGCGGGCGTCGCGTCGAGCTCACGGATTTGAGCAGAGTAACGAATGACGAGCCTAGTTATGGTGCGAATGAGGAAGAAGGGGAGCTGGGGTTTTTTGTAGCAGTGAGGAAGAAGGGGAGCTGGGGTTTTCTGTAGGAGTGAGGTGAGGAATTTGGGGGTACAACCGGAGGGGGAGACGAGTCAAGCGAGCGGATGTGAGGTGGGAGTGAGGAGGAAGAAGAGCAGCCGGGTTTTTTTGGGGAGCGGTGCAGTGGGGGGCATCTCTTCTTAAGTAAAATAAGGGCTTTTGAATTGATTTTATTAATTAGGGTGGATGGGCTATTTTGTCTTGGGCCCAGAAAAACAATTACTACTAGTAATACAGTGGGGACACTCTACCACTCCCGAGAAAAACAATTATTCAATCCTAAAAAATACAATTACTCCTATAGTACAGTGGAGACACTACCGCTTCTGGCTCCTCGTCGGTCTTCAAAACGGCTCCCGCTACTGCCGTTTTACTTTGGTTCGCCGACATGCAGGCCATGCAGCGCGCGGGCCCAAATGGCATCCACCAAATTAGAAGGCGGTATGCAGGCGCAGAGTCACCCCGGTCGTGGCGCGGCAGTAATGAGCCGTCATATCACAAAACCCCACCTCCCCGCAGTAAGTTGGTCGGACGAAGCAACCATCATTTCACTCTTCGCTGAATCCACTTCTCCCTCATCTTCTTCAAGAAAGCCACCACTCGCTTCCGCCATTGTTCTTCTCTCCTAACGAAGGGAAGGTGAGCGCATCCGTGATGTTGGTATATTTTCTTTCAAAAAAAAATCTTTTGCAAAGCAGTAACTGATCCTCACTCCCTTTTTTGTGTCATTATCATTGCGATTGTGTTTTCCTTTCGGTTGTCTTCTATTTGTCAGTTTCATTATGGATCATGGAGAACCGGGCAAAGATCTGCCGATGTTGGAGTAGACGCGGCAGGCTGATCCCCACGAGATAGAGAGCTCCAAGAAGATGAAGGCCACCACCGAGCCGACCCCAGATGCGCTCACGGCCACTACTGAGATGGTCAATGCCACATTTGAGGTTACAACCCCCGTGGCCGTGCAGGAGCAGTTTTCCCCCGGCAAGATGGACCCCTTCGAGGATGTGTCCCCCCCCCCCCCCCCCCCGCTGAGCTGCCCAAGGTGATTTTCTTCTTTGGCGATCTTGATTGTGGTTTTTCATCTAAGTATTAGGTGATAAATAATGCAAGATTTATTAGCTCCGATGCCATGCTACCTTCCTTGTCATGCATACTTTTGACTCTACTTGGTGGTTCAAATAACTTGTGTTTTTTATATTGGAAAGTAATTCAGAATTCGTTTGTGTTTCAATTAGAGCCCTGATGCAGACAAGGATTATGTGGTTGTACATGTCACTCGCTATGAGGTGGATGACCTGAATATACGCACTGGGAAAACAAAGTTCTTAGGTTGTTCAATCCTGGAAGCCATTTGCACTTATACCGAAGACGAAATGTATTCCAGCCACACTGTTGTCAGGCGTGTTATCCAGGGTGTACTGAAGCACAACAAGTTCACAGCTACTCCTTCGTTTGTGAGGCATAATGTTCTTGTCAAGCTTATCCATGAAGATGACGTGGCATGCCTCGACAAACAAGTTTATGAGTGGAAAGGCTACAAGGTTATCTTCAAGAAGGTTGACAGGATTGAGCTGCTGCTAGACGTCCTCGACGATGTTCATGGCAAGGTCCGTCTTGTGTCCATCCCCAATTAGATCGATGACATGAAATAGTTGGCCCAGTTAGTGTTTCAAAGTAGCTTGGATTGCGTTTAATTACCCGAACCTTGCGTATTATCGAGCCCTCTTGGGGTAGTACTCTGTTTGAATCCCTCTATGGGAACTGCTGCTACTTTTGTGTGCCAGTGAATCATGTGAGAACCCTCGTAAGTGTTACCGAAACAGATGCATCATCACGAGTTCTTTCATGTAATATGTCATTGTAAGACATAAGTTGCCACTGTTTATCAAACGAGCAGTGTGTGTTTGATGAAATACTTGTTTGACAACTCTTGGTGCGCCGACGTATACATAGTGTAGGTAATGCACTGTTGGTGCTACCCCACTTGTAAGCACAGTTGGTGCAAACACGGCACATTGGTGCAGATCGCTTCAACACTAGATAGACCAGCTCACACTCATACTCTGTTGTCTGACATATAAGCAACTACATATCTAGTTACAGTGGTTCATGCGGTTAATTGAGGCCACAATATAGATTCCAAATGTTAACACGCTACTCCAGCATTCATGTTAAACATTCACAAAAAACTCGGCTGCATAAAATACTTCAAAAGCATAAGTTCAGCTTTTTTATACATCTCAATGATTCATAGCATAACATCTCTTTTAGAAGTTGACAGCAAAAGTCAAAGTTGTGAGAAGGTTTACAAATCAGGAAAAAACAAGCCAGGCTTCTCTGAGCAAAGGGCCTCCCTAGGCAAGCTTTAATTTCCTGGGGTTCACTCTGGTTTTTCTTGTTGTCACCATCCAGGGTTAGGTTCTCTCGTTCCAAAATAACAAATTATAATTGTGTTCTCAGTTGGAATATTGAACTGAACCTTGAAGTGGATTGACCATCTGACATTCTTGTGCAGTTCCACTAAATTTAAGCACCGCTATTTGCAGAAATAAGCAGACCGCAATGCCTCTTTTACGCGCACCTGACCCCAAAACCTCCGTGCAGCCATGCAAGCTCGTCCTCGGGCCGTCCTTAAATTGTGAGTGAGTGTAGTTCATGGCGCGGAGGCACTGCTTGTTTTCTCCGCCACACATGACAGGCTCGTTCCTGCACTACAATCAGGAAGTCCACATACGAATCAGCTTCTTTTAGCTTGCGTTGGTCATTCTAGCTAGTTATGAATGTAGGAATACCTGGAATACGGGTTGTTGGGGAACGTTGCATGGGAAACAAAAATTTTCCTACGCACACATAAGATCTATCCATGGTGATGAGCATCTACGAGAGGGAGAGTGAATCTACATACCCTTGTAGATCGCTAAGCGGAAGCGTTAATAAACGCGGTTGATGTAGTCGAACGTCTTCGCGATCCAAATCGCCGAGCGTCACGCGATCCAATCACGATCCTTCCGATCTAGTGCCGAACGGACGGCACCTCCGCGTTCAACACACGTACGGCTTGATGACGCCTTCACCTCCTCGATCCAGCGAGCGATGGTGAAGTAGTGGTTGAGTTCCAGCAGCACGACGGCGTGGTGATGGTGGTGAGGAACAATCTCTGCAGGGCTTCGCCAAGCGCTACGGAGATTATGACGGAGGAACTAGAGGGTTAGGGTTGCCGCACACGGCTTGGGGAAATCTTGATGTGTCCCGTGTGCTAGCCCTGCCCCTCTATTTATATGTTGAGCCTTGGGGTCTAAACTTGGAGTAAAAGCCTCCTCCGGGTCGGTTTTGCCCGCACAAGGTCGGTTTGGCCCGCAGGAAAAGAGTCCAACTCGGATCCCTGCCGAACCGTGCACAGCCGCGCACAAGCGGTAGTACCGCTTCACACAAGCGGTAGTACCGCTTGGGCGGTAGTACCGCTTCACACAAGCGGTAGTACCGCTCCGGCGGTAGTACCGCTTCACCAAGCGGTAGTACCGCTTACGCGGCAGCAAAACTACTTTTGCACTTTCCAATACCTTGTGGGCTTTATCCCTTTGGCTCATATAAAGTGTTGCTGCACCCGAACACTTCGGTAAACATCCGGAACCCATTCCGGTGAACTCCGGAACCCTTCCAGAGATCAAAACACTATTATCACATATATCAATCTTTACCTCCGGACTATTCCGGAGATCCTCGTCATGTCCGGGATCTTATCCGAGACTCCGAACAACTTTCGGTCACCAACATAATAACTCAATTATACTAATCGTCACCAAACGTTAAGTGTGTAGACCCTGCGGGTTCGAGAACTATGTAGACATGACCGAGACACCTCTACGGCCAATAACCAATAGCGGGACCTGGATGCCCATATTGGCTCCTACATATTCTACGAAGATCTTTATCGGTCGAACCTCTATGTCAAGGATTCAGTTAATCCCGTATGCTGTTCCCTTTGTTCTTCGGTATGTTACTTGCCCGAGATTCGATCGTTGGTATCACTATACCTAGTTCAATCTCGTTACCGGCAAGTCTCTTTACTCGTTCCGTAATACAAGATCTCGTGGCTAACACTTTAGTCACATTGCTTGCAAGGCTCATTGTGATGTTGTATTACCGAGTGGGCCCTGAGATACCTCTCCGTCATACGGAGTAACAAATCCCAGTCTTGATCCATGCCAACCCAACAGACACCCTCGGAGATACCTGTAGAGCACCTTTATAGTCACCCAGTTACGTTGCGACGTTTGATACACACAAGGTATTCCTCCGGTGTCAGTGAGTTGCATGATCTCATGGTCAAAGGAACAGATACTTGACATGCAGAAAACAATAGCAATAAACTGACACGATCATATGCTACGTTTACAGTTTGGGTCTTGTCCATCACATCATTCTCCTAATGATGTGATCCCGTTTATCAAATGACATCTCATGTCAATGGCTAGGAAACCTTAACCATCTTTGATCAACGAGCTAGTCAACTAGAGGCTTACTAGGGACACAGTGTTGTCTATGTACCCACACATGTATTTGAGTTTCCAATCAATACAATTATAGCATGGATAATAAACGATTATCATGAACAAGGAAATATAATAATAACCAATTTATTATTGCCTCTAGGGCATATTTCCAACAGTCTCCCACTTGCACTAGAGTCAATAATCTAGTTCACATCACTATGTGATTTACATTGTAATGAATCGAACACCCATGCAGTTCTGGTGTTGTTCATGTTTAGCCCTTGGAAGAGGTTTAGTCAACGGATCTGCAACATTTAGATCCGTGTGTACTTTGCAAATATTTATGTCGTCCTCCTTGATGTAATCGCGGATGGAATTGAAACGTCGCTTTATGTGTCTGGTCCTCTTGTGAAATCTTGGTTCCTTGGCTAGAGCAATGGCACCAGTATTATCACAAAACAGAGTCATTGGGTTAAGTGCACTAGGCACTACTCCAAGATCTGTCATGAACTCCTTCATCCAGACACCTTCCTTCGCCGCCTCCGAGGCAGCGATGTACTCCGCTTCGCATGTAGAATCTGCTACCACGCTTTGCTTGGAACTGTACCAGCTAACCGCACCCCCATTAAGAATAAATACGTATCCGGTTTGCGACTTAGAGTCATCCGGATCAGTGTCAAAGCTTGCATCGACGTAACCCTTTACGACGAGCTCTTGATCACCTCCATAAACGAGAAACATGTCCTTAGTCCTTTTCAGGTACTTCAGGATATTCTTGACCGCCGTCCAGTGTTCCATTCCTGGATCACTTTGAAACCTTCCGACCATACTTATGGCAAGGCTGACATCGGGTCTTGTGCACAGCATTGCATACATGATAGAGCCTATGGCCGAAGCATAGGGGATGACACTCATCTTTTCTCTATCTTCTGCAGTCACTGGGCATTGAGTCTTACTCAACTTCACACCTTGCAAAACAGGCAAGAACCCCTTCTTGGACTGATCCATTTTGAACTTCTTCAAAATCTTATCAAGGTATGTGCTTTGTGAAAGTCCTATTAAGCGTCTTGATCTATCTCTATAGATCTTGATGCCTAATATGAAAGCAGCTTCTCCTAGGTCCTTCATTGAAAAACTCTTGTTCAAATATTCCTTTACGCTTTCCAGCATTTCTATATTGTTTCCAATCAGCAATATGTCATCCACATATAATATTAGAAACGCTATAGAGCTCCCACTCACTTTCTTGTAAATACAAGCTTCTCCGTAAACTTGTATAAACTCGAACGCTTTGATCACATCATCAAAACGAAGATTCCAACTCCGAGATGCTTGCACCAGTCCATAAATGGATCGCTGGAGTTTGCAAACTTTGTCAGCATTCTCTGGATCGACAAAACCTTCTGGTTGCATCATATACAACTCTTCCTTAAGGTAACCGTTAAGGAACGCTGTTTTGACATCCATCTGCCAAATTTCATAATCGAAAAAGGCAGCTATTGCTAACATGATTCTGACGGACTTAAGCATCGCTACGGGTGAGAAGGTCTCATCGTAGTCAACTCCTTGAACTTGTGAAAAACCCTTTGCCACAAGTCGAGCTTTATAGACGGTGACATTACCGTCCGCGTCTGTCTTCCTCTTAAAGATCCATTTGTTCTGAATGGCCTTACGCCCTTCAGGTAATACTTCCAAAGTCCATACTTTGTTTTCATACATGGATCCCATCTCGGATTTCATGGCCTCTAACCACTTCTCGGAATCCGGGCCCATCATCGCTTCTCCATAGCTCGTAGGTTCATCGTTGTCTAACAACATGACCTCTAAGACAGGGTTGCCGTACCACTCAGGAGTAGTACGCGTCCTTGTCGACCTACGAGGTTCGATAGCAACTTGATCCAAAGCTTCATGATCATCATCATTAACTTCCTCTTCAGCTAATGTAGGCTCGACAGAAACAACTTTCTGCGTTGCGCTACTCTTAGGTTGAAGTAAAGGTTCAATAACCTCATCAAGTTCTATCTTCCTCCCACTCAATTCTTTCGAGAGAAACTCTTTCTCAAGAAATGTTCCGTTTTTAGCGACAAACACTTTGCCCTCGGATCTGAGGTAGAAGGTATACCCAATTGTCTCTTTTGGGTATCCTATGAAGACGCATTTCTCCGCTTTGGGTTCCAGCTTTTCAGGCTGAAGCTTTTTGACATAAGCATCACATCCCCAAACTTTAAGAAACGACAGTTTTGGCTTCTTGCCAAACCAAAGTTCATATGGCGTCGTCTCAACGGATTTCGATGGTGCCCTATTTAA
This sequence comes from Elymus sibiricus, assembly GCA_039707655.1. Classification (NCBI taxonomy): domain Eukaryota; kingdom Viridiplantae; phylum Streptophyta; class Magnoliopsida; order Poales; family Poaceae; genus Elymus; species Elymus sibiricus. The sequence continues at coordinate 386,428,872 of CM077676.1, forward strand.
AGTGAATGCAGCTGTCTCTAATGCATAACCCCAAAACGATAGTGGCAAATCGGCAAGAGACATCATAGATCGCACCATATCCAATAAGGTTCGATTACGACGTTCGGACACACCATTACGCTGTGGTGTTCCAGGCGGTGTTAATTGTGAAACAATTCCACACTGTCTTAAGTGACTGCCAAACTCATAACTCAGATATTCTCCTCCTCGATCAGATCGTAGGAATTTAATCTTCTTGTTACGATGATTCTCAACTTCACTCTGAAATTGTTTGAACTTTTCAAATGTTTCAGACTTGTGTTTCATTAAGTAAATATACCCATATCTACTTAAGTCATCAGTGAAGGTGAGAAAGTAACGATAACCACCGCGCGCCTCAATACTCATCGGACCGCACACATCAGTATGTATGATTTCCAACAAGTCACTTGCCCGTTCCATTATTCCAGAGAACGGCGTTTTAGTCATCTTGCCCATGAGGCATGGCTCACATGTGTCAAGTGATTCAAAATCAAGTGACTCCAAAAGTCCATCAGCATGGAGCTTCCTCATGCGTTTTACGCCAATATGACCTAAACGGCAGTGCCACAAGAAAGTGGTATTATCATTATCAATTCTACATCTTTTGGCATCAATGTTATGAACATGTGTATCATTACTATCGAGATTCAATAAGAATAAACCCCTCACATCGGGTGCATGACCATAAAAGATATTACTCATATAAATAGAACAACCATTATTCTCTGATTTAAATGAGTAACCGTCTCGCAATAAACAAGATCCAGATATAATGTTCATGCTTAACGCAGGCACCAAATAACACTTATTTAGGTTCATCACTAATCCCGATGGTAATCGAAGAGCGAGCGTGCCGACGGCGATCACATCAACCTTGGAACCATTTCCCACGCGCATCGTCACTTCGTCCTTTGCCAGCCTCCGTCTATTCCGCAGTTCCTGTTTTGAGTTGCAAATATGAGCAACTGCACCGGTATCAAATACCCAGGCACTACAACGAGAGTTGGTAAGGTACACATCAATAACATGTATATCATATATACCTTGTTTGTTGTTGGCCGCCTTCTTGTCAGCCAAATACTTGGGGCAATTCCGCTTCCAGTGTCCAGTTCCCTTGCAATGAAAACACACAGTTTCTGGTTTGGGTCCAGCCTTGGGTTTCTTCACGAGAGGAGCAACTGCTTTGCCACTCTGCTTGGAGTTACCCTTCTTACCCTTGCCATTTTTCTTGAAACTAGTGGTTTTATTGACCATCAACACTTGATGCTCCTTCTGAATTTCAGACTCAGCGGCTTTCAGCATCGCAAACAGCTCGGCGACTGACTTGTTCATCCCGTGCATGTTATAGTTCAACACGAAGCTCTTGTAGCTAGGTGGCAATGATTGAAGAACTCTGTCAGTGATAGCCTCTGGCGGAAGGGGCATCCCTAACTCAGCCAGACGGGTGGAGTACCCAGACATTCTGAGCACGTGATCACTGATAGACCCGTTCTCCTCCATCTTGCAAGCATAGAACTTATCGGAGATCTCATATCTCTCGATCCGGGCATTCTTCTGAAAGATAAACTTCAACTCCTGGAACATCTCATATGCTCCATGACGTTCAAAACGTCTTTGAAGTCCCGGTTCTAAGCCATACAACATTGCACATTGAACTATTGAGTAATCATCAGAACGAGCCTGCCAGGCGTTCACAACGTCTAGAGACTCAACTGGAGCGGGTGGATCACCAAGCGGTGCATCAAGGACATAAGCCTTCTGGGAAGCCGTAAGGATAATCCTTAGATTACGGGCCCAGTCCACAAAGTTACTTCCATCATCTTTCAACTTAGCTTTCTCTAGGAACGCATTAAAATTCAGGGGTGCTACTGCGCGAGCCATGATCTACAACATAAATATTGCAAAGACAACTTAGACTATTGTTCTTAGATAATGAGTTTAGTTAATCATATTACTTAAAAACTCCCACTCAAATTGACATCCCTCCGATCATTCGAGTGTAACATGATCCAAATCCACCAACTCAAGTCCGATCATCACGTGAGTTGAGGTGGTTTCAATGGTGAACATCTTCATGTTGATCATATCTACTATATGACTCATGTTCGACCTTTCGGTCTCTTGTGTTCCGAGGCCATGTCTGTACATGCTAGGCTCGTCAAGTTTAACCCGAGTGTTCCGCACGTGTAACATGGCTTACACCCGTTGTATGCGAACGTAGAGTCTATCACACCCGATCATCACGGCGTGTCTCGAAACGACGAACTTTCGCAACGGTGCACACTTGGGGAGAACACAATTTATCTTGAAATTTAAGTGAGGGATCACCTTATAATGCTACCGTCGTCCTAAGCAAAATAAGATGCATAAAAGGATTAACATCACATGCAAATCATAAGTGACATGATATGGCCATGAACTTGTGCTTTTGATCTCCATCTCCAAAGCACCGGCATGATCTCCATCGTCACCGGCATGACACCATGATCTCCATCATCTTGATCTCCATCAACGTGTCGCCATAAGGTTGTCGCGCCGACTGTTGCTTCCACGACTATAGCTAACGTTTAGCGATAAAGTAAAGCATTACATAGCGCTTAATGATTGACACGCAGGTCATACAATAATTAAAGACAACTCTATGGCTCCTGCCAGTTGCCGTACTCATCGACATGCAAGTCGTGATATTCTATACAAAACATGATCATCTCATACATCACATATATCTCATCATGTAATTGGCCATATCATATCACATCATACCCTGCAAAAACAAGTTAGACGTCCTCTAATTGTTGTTGCAAATTTTACGTGGCTGCTACGGGTTTGCAAGAACCGTTCTTACCTACGCAAAACCACAACGTGGTGTAGTGATTGCTTTTTGATCTTCTAAAAGAACCCTTTTCATTGAAATCGATTCAACTAAAGTGAGAGAGACAGACACCCGCTAGCCATCTTTATGCAACGAAGTTACATGTTAGTTGAAGGAACCTGTCTCGCGTAAGTGTACGCGTAATGTCGGTCCGGGCCGCTTCATCTCACAGTACCGCCGAATCAAATATCAACTAGTAACGGCAAGCAATATGTATACACCCACGCCCACAACTCGTTTGTGTTCTACTCGAGATCTCATCTACGCATAGACCTGGCTCATGATGCCACTGTTGGGGAACGTTGCATGGGAAACAAAAATTTTCCTACACACACATAAGATCTATCCATGGTGATGAGCATCTACGAGAGGGAGAGTGAATCTACATACCCTTGTAGATCGCTAAGCGGAAGCGTTAATAAACGCGGTTGATGTAGTCGAACGTCTTCGCGATCCAAATCGCCGAGCGTCCCGCGATCCAATCACGATCCTTCCGATCTAGTGCCGAACGGACGGCACCTCCGCGTTCAACACACGTACGGCTTGATGACGCCTTCACCTCCTCGATCCAGCGAGCGATGGTGAAGTAGTGGTTGAGTTCCAGCAGCACGACGGCGTGGTGATGGTGGTGAGGAACAATCTCTGCAGGGCTTCGCCAAGCGCTACGGAGATTATGACGGAGGAACTAGAGGGTTAGGGTTGCCGCACACGGCTTGGGGAAATCTTGATGTGTCCCGTGTGCTAGCCCTGCCCCTCTATTTATATGTTGAGCCTTGGGGTCTAAACTTGGAGTAAAAGCCTCCTCCGGGTCGGTTTTGCCCGCACAAGGTCGGTTTGGCCCGCAGGAAAAGAGTCCAACTCGGATCCCTGCCGAACCGTGCACAGCCGCGCACAAGCGGTAGTACCGCTTCACACAAGCGGTAGTACCGCTTGGGCGGTAGTACCGCTTCACACAAGCGGTAGTACCGCTCCGGCGGTAGTACCGCTTCACCAAGCGGTAGTACCGCTTACGCGGCAGCAAAACTACTTTTGCACTTTCCAATACCTTGTGGGCTTTATCCCTTTGGCTCATATAAAGTGTTGCTGCACCCGAACACTTCGGTAAACATCCGGAACCCATTCCGGTGAACTCCGGAACCCTTCCAGAGATCAAAACACTATTATCACATATATCAATCTTTACCTCCGGACTATTCCGGAGATCCTCGTCATGTCCGGGATCTTATCCGAGACTCCGAACAACTTTCGGTCACCAACATAATAACTCAATTATACTAATCGTCACCAAACGTTAAGTGTGTAGACCCTGCGGGTTCGAGAACTATGTAGACATGACCGAGACACCTCTACGGCCAATAACCAATAGCGGGACCTGGATGCCCATATTGGCTCCTACATATTCTACGAAGATCTTTATCGGTCGAACCTCTATGTCAAGGATTCAGTTAATCCCGTATGCTGTTCCCTTTGTTCTTCGGTATGTTACTTGCCCGAGATTCGATCGTTGGTATCACTATACCTAGTTCAATCTCGTTACCGGCAAGTCTCTTTACTCGTTCCGTAATACAAGATCTCGTGGCTAACACTTTAGTCACATTGCTTGCAAGGCTCATTGTGATGTTGTATTACCGAGTGGGCCCTGAGATACCTCTCCGTCATACGGAGTAACAAATCCCAGTCTTGATCCATGCCAACCCAACAGACACCCTCGGAGATACCTGTAGAGCACCTTTATAGTCACCCAGTTACGTTGCGACGTTTGATACACACAAGGTATTCCTCCGGTGTCAGTGAGTTGCATGATCTCATGGTCAAAGGAACAGATACTTGACATGCAGAAAACAATAGCAATAAACTGACACGATCATATGCTACGTTTACAGTTTGGGTCTTGTCCATCACATCATTCTCCTAATGATGTGATCCCGTTTATCAAATGACATCTCATGTCAATGGCTAGGAAACCTTAACCATCTTTGATCAACGAGCTAGTCAACTAGAGGCTTACTAGGGACACAGTGTTGTCTATGTACCCACACATGTATTTGAGTTTCCAATCAATACAATTATAGCATGGATAATAAACGATTATCATGAACAAGGAAATATAATAATAACCAATTTATTATTGCCTCTAGGGCATATTTCCAACACGGGTGGCTAGAGGACTGCAGGTAGGAACAACCATCTGATTTTGTGCAGTTCTACTAAAATTGAGGTGTGTGCTTATGATTGCACAAATAGAAACGATATGGAGATAGACATCCCTGTTTGCACAAATATGTAGTATGGTTATTTAAGCTGTGGCAGTTATTTGCAGTGGCATATGATTAACAACAACATCTCTTGTGTTATGAATGGCATTACATTGACAGTATGAAAAAGTGACATTAAGTAAGAAGTAGCATCACATCACATCAACACTGGCACTAGATTAACATGCAGAACAACATCACTAGTATTACTGTCATGAGAGTAGCACATGGTCAGTAGCTCTGTGCACTTTGCAATCAAATTTGTGCAGTTCCAATGGGATGAAGCAATGTTAGCGGTGTGAGATTTAAGTGTAACTGGCAAAACAGAATTCATGGGAAATAAAGCAAGACAGAAGCACTTCATAAAATGGTGGTGTCATTGCTTCAATTTATCGATGGCACTAGACTGACAGCAGCATTACTTAGAAGTGACATTAGGCTAACAGTGGCATTGCTTCATTTTTCCTCTGATATTAGATAAACGGTAGCGATAAGGGCAAAGGGACAGCAGGAGGATAAAGTGGTGAAGCAGATCTGGTTGCCGAGAGCGGCAAACATTCAGGCAGCATGTCTGCATTTGTCGAATTTCTTATCTCCTCGGCGACCTTTTCCTATGTGAGCACAGGAAATCTAGACCTGCTCTTTCTCAGTTGCGATGTCCCCCCAACACCCCCTCACTTTCTTCCCTTTTTTGACCAAGAGACCGGTCTGGCCAGTATCTTACTAGTACTTCCCCCCACGCTTCGCTATCCACCCCACTTCCTTCCCCTTTTCAACCAAGAGATCGGTTGGGTAGCCAGTCTCTACTACTTTCCCCCTTTTCTTTCCTCTTTGAACCAAGTCCTAGATTCATGCTACAGCTTTCCCCCCATTTCTTCCCTTTTGAACAAAGTCCTAAATTCGTCTGCATGAAGTAGGTTTACCTCTAATAATAGTAAAAATTTAGGTGGCTTTGGAACAGCCAAAGGAAGTAGAAAAAGATCCACATGCAGCCACGTGGTGAGTTGGGGCAGTAGAGCAAGGCCTGTTTCGAAGGAAGTTATACCTGAGGATCGTCCGGATGTGGCTAGGAGGGCGGCGGGAGGCCGGATCTGCCCACAATACGGCAGGGAGGAAGAAGGGGTCGGAGGCCCTCCCGAGCCGGCGCTGTGTCGGACAGAACGGAACGGGCCCCCGATCAGGACGCGCCGGTAGCTGTGGGTCTCCTCCCTCGCCGCCGACGACCGCGTGAACGCTGCACCTTCTCCGCTTCGCCGGCGGAGGGGATCCGGCCGGAACTGTGACCAGCGGTGAGCAGAGAGAGGGTGTGGCCGCCACTATCTTGTTTAGATCTGGAGAGGATGAGAGAGTGAATGAGAGCAACCCTAGTAAAGCAAGCGCTGAAGCTCCTGCTTATATATATAGTGGTGTGATTTTCTTGTAGCAATCGTTTTTAAAATGAATACGCGCGAACCACTATTTTCATTTAACGTTCTAGTAAAAAAAACTCAATCAATAACGCGCCACCGCGTCCAGGTCGCACTATGTACACGTGTGGTCCCTGACCCTCCATGAAGTTGAAAACTGCACGAGTCAAATTGTCACTTGGGATGCCTCTTTGTAAACAAATGCGCTCGTACGTGTACCCGCGCGTGGGTGTTAGAGAACTGGTGCGTGCGTGCGCCACTTCTCTTCGTATACTACGTACTCCACCTAGAGTAAGATGTATACGTGTGTGACGTCTGAGTTACAAAAAAAATATGTGTGACGTCTTTTATTTTTTAGAAGTTCTTAGGGAAAGGTGTGAAGAGCACATATATGTGTGTCACGTCTACCTACAGAGTATAGATAGATGGTGTGTGCGAGAAGTCTCGGGAGAGTCGTGAGGTGCATGTGTGCGTGCGTGAGAGGGAGGGTTAACGTATCAATGCAATGCGTGTGTCCGTAAATCATATCTAGCGAACGTTCACCACAAGCCGTTTCCTGGCGAACGCCTAAAGAACCGTCAGATCTGCATCTGACGGTGGCAGTTTTGCCATGGCATTTGACAGAACAGCCACTCCTCCGACACATAAAATTTCCACATGAGCGTTCGCAACTGCCGTATGCTCCCTCCGTTCCAAAATATAGTGCATATAGCTTTATTGAAATTTCAAACCTCACGAACTTTTACCGATTTTTCGTAGAACAACATGCACATATAGAAAACCCAGCATATATCATTTCATCCATCATCGAGAGATATCTATAGAGATGGGGGAGGAATGTATGAGTGTGTCTTCGATAAAGAGGGGCCGTATGTGTGTGTTTGTTGTGAGTGAGAGCGAGAGACATCGTAGGATTGAGTCCTCTAACTAAGGAGAGAGAAAGAACGATCGGGATCAGTAGAGAGATGAAATATAGTGTGTTCCTTCATTAGAAGAACCGGGCAAATATTTTGCTGAGTTCTAAACTCGGTAATGTCCCATCGAGTAAGGACTCGACGCGTGGCACTACTCTATTGGCGAGTGCCACACTTCGCCATGTTTGTTAGCCGAGTCTCTGTTAGCTGACACTCGGCAAAGGAAGACCGCCGTATCACCTACAGCAATTTCAAGCCTCCTTTCATGTGGAGGAATATTATAGGAATTCTATATGATCGGATTTTTATAGGAAATTTTCCTTTAGAGCCATTTGGTTCATAGGAATGGATTCCTATACTCCACATTTAAGAGAAAAATAAACATTAAGACTCAATGGAAAAATTCATATGATGTGAACCAAATGACATCTCTTTTCCTATCCCTACTCAAAGGATTTGAGATACATGTCGGCCTCCTCTGGTTCATAGGATAGGAATATCATAGGAATAGAAAAAACATAGGAAGTGAGATGACATGCATCTCAATTCCTATAGAGAAAGAATTGTCATTTGATGCATAGGATAGGAAATTTTCCATTGAGTCTAGGGTAATGGTTTTTTTCCTTTAAAATGTGAAGGACTGGTTCCTATCCTACATAGGATTAGGAATACATTCCTACAAACCACAGAGCTCCATAGGAATTTTTCCTTTGAAAATCCTATACTATGAAATTCCTACAAACCAAAGGAGGCTGTACGTCATCTCTTTTCCTACAACTTTCATATTCCTATAATATTCCTACCCTGTGAACCAAAGGAGGCCGTGGGAATATCAAAATGCGGGACCCACGCGTCACTGCCTTTGGGTCAAAGCTGCATCCACAATTTTTTGTTACTCCCCTGCTCCGTCCAGCTTACTACGGGCAAGGTGGGGCTTTGTGATTTGACGCCTCATTACTCATTTACTAGTACTGCGGCGCTACGACCGGGGTGCCTCCCCCCGCTGCTCCGAACTTTGGTGCATGGCACGTGGACCAGGATGGTGGATGTCCCACATGTCGGCAAAAGGCGTGCTATTAGCGTGTCGCCATGAGCAATGCTAGACTCACGGGGAGGATTTTCGTGTGCGGATTCACCCTGCGGACTTGTGACGCGAACGCGAAAGCCGTGCTGGAAGTGTGCCGCTGTTTCGTTTTGAACTGTAAAGCGTACCACTTGGTTTTGCTTCTTGGTGCGATATATACAAATCTCGATTATATTGATCTAAAAGTAGATATCCAGATTAGTAAAAAGGAGGTGCTTTTGCCGAGCTGTGGGCGGGGGAGCTTGGCCTGTCGGTTTGCAAACATGCGGTCACATGTGTCAATGATGTACCAAGCCGATGCGCGTCCCTCATGAAAAATCAGAACAATGGCAGAAGCAACACGTGGTTTTCTTGAAGAAGATGATGGAGAAGCGGATTCAGCGAAGAGTGAAATGATGGTTGGAAAGGTGCGGCTTTGTGATTTGACGCCTCATTGCTCATTAGTACTACTGTGGCGCCACGACCGGGGTGTGTCCCCCCTGCTGTTCTGCGCTGTTACTTGGTACATGGCACGTGGACCTGGATGCTAGATATCCCACATGTTGGCGAAACGGAAGCAGAACATTTATGAAAACGAGCGTCTCCACTCTTACGATGGAGGAGTACAAGACACGGCAGCCCAGTGTACTATAGTAGTACGTAGTACTAGTAGTCTTGTAACACTTGGTTTTACTGCTTCGCGCGATCCATCGATACAAAATTTGATTAAAAAAGCGAGGGCGGGTCTTTTCCCGCGCGGTAGGCAGGGGAGTTTGGCATAGTCGGTTTGACAGAGAGAGCGAGAGAACGATGTGAAATGCTTGAATGTGTAGTGGGCGATAATCCACTTCTGAGCCCAGGCTCATCTGCACCCGCGCTGAAGAAAAAAATCAAAACAAATACTAGAAAAATTAAAAAAAATCCAATTGTTTTTTGCATGGTAGTTAATATGATGCGAGAGGTGTGCTCCAATTTTTAAATCATTTGGACATCTGAGCAGCTCTCGGCAAAAAAGACAAATTCAGGGTCTGTAAAAAAGGTTTACTGTTCATGCACTGTTCTGACCCGATTTGTCTTTTTTGTCGAGAGCTGCTCAGATGTCCGAATGACTTGAAAATTGGAGCGGACCTCATGCATCAAATTTTCTACCATGCAAAAAAAAACTGGAATCTTATGTTTTTTTTAATTTTTTGTGATTTTTTTCCGACCGGGTGCAGATGAGGCTGGGCACCGAATCGCCTTTCTTTCTTTTTTGAAGTGGGCCCTTTCAGATCACTAGATGATACTAGCCCGCACGTAGTACATTTCAATGCAATTTTAATGTACATGCAACATGAATAATTGAAGTAACAATATGTTCCGGCCCGTCGCTCAACGCCCATTACCAAGGCATATCAGTAACATGTGGGACTGCATGTGAGCAAACCGACGATTGGCCAAGATGGCAAACTCACCTTCTTATCGCGCGGGAAAAGCCCCGCCCTAGCGTTTTCAATCGTTATTTGTGTCTATCGTCGCTCCAAGGAGTAGAACCAAATGTTACAACTTACGAGTTCAAAATGAAAAGCCTGCCGCATTCGCGTCGCACCTCCACACGGTCGGTCCGGCATGCCGCTCAAGCTAGGGAACGCATGTTGTCTTGCATTTTCACTAACATCTGGGACCGTTATGGAGCAAACCGACTAGTATCGGCAAACCCTCACCCTGCCCGCCGCGCGTCGGCTGAGTTTAGAGGAACGAGGAGGGAGAAGTGCTAGCTGTAGCACGGACTCCAAGAAAATTGGTGTCCGATGGGACTCGTACTGGTTTGTACTACCACTGTACTACTCCTGCTCCTACTACTCTACACTAGTTAGTACTAGTGCTAGGCCATTCAACCATGTCCCGGCAAAATACCCCGGACACCGATTATTCGTTGATATTTAAATTTGTTTTCACACAGCAAAATATCCTTGAAAACAACAACACACAACAAAATTTCACGGCAAATGAGGGATTTGAATGTGCTGGGCAGGGTGGGGTAGGAAGTTAACGCAGAGGCTCGGTTTGTATTTTTTGGCGAAATGCAGAGGCTCGGGTTTTGGCGCCAAACCGGAAATTTTGCAAATATTTGTCACGCACCGGACGGCGCGCCAACCGCGTGTGGTTGTCTGGTGGCGTGTGTGGTAGATTTGAATGCTTGTGACCGAGCACCCCGCTCTAGCACATAGCGGTACCACCTGCAGCAATGCTGAGGTGGCATATAACTAAGGCCACTTCCAATGCATTGGTGCTTATATGAGGTGCTAAATGCATTAATAACCTTAGCAACTAGTCTTCCCAATGCATAGGTGATTAGCTTTTTGTAGGATCGAAAGTATGTCTAGAGGGGGGGTGATTAGACTACTTGACCAATTAAAACCTAACATTTTCCCAATTTTAATTGTGGGCAGATTTTAGCAATAGTACATATCAAGCATCACCCTACACATGCAATTCTAAGAGTATAGCAGCGGAATGTAAGCAATTGCATATGTATGTAAAGGAGGGATTGGAGATTTCAAACGCAATGAAGACACGGTGGTTTTTGGCGTGGTTCCGATAGGTGGTGCTATCGTACGTCCACGTTGATGGAGAGTTCAACCCACGAAGGGTAACGGCTGCGCGAGTCCACGGAGGGCTCCACCCACAAAGGGTCTACGAAGAAGCAACCTTGCCTATTCCACCATGGCTTACGTCCACGAAGGACTAGCCTCACTCGGGGTAAATCTTCACGAAGTAGGCGATCTCCTTGCCCTTACAAACTCTTGGTTCAACTCCACATCTGGTTGGAGGCTCCCAAGTGACACCTAACCAATCTAGGAGACACCACTCTCCAAAAGGTAATAGACGGTGTGTTGTTGATGAACTCCTTGCTCTTGTGCTTCAAATGATAGTCTTCCCAGCACTCAAACACTCCTCACAGATTTGGCTATGGTGGAAGAAGGATTTGAGTGGAAAGCAACTTGGGAAAGGCTAGAGATCAAGGTTCAAATGGTAGGAATGGAATAGCTTGATCTCAACACATGAGTAGGTGGTTCTCTCTCAGAAAATGTATGGTGGAAGTGTAGGCACGTTCTGATGGCTCTCCTTACTGAGAAGGATGTGGTGGAGGGGTATATATAGCCTCCACACAAAATCCAACCGTTACAAACTTTTGACCCAACTCGGTGGCACCGAAACTATCATCTCGGTAGCACCGAACTGTGTAAAAGATATGAATGTTAGGAATCTCGGTGGGACCGATATGGACAACTCGGATAGACCGAAGTGCAATGGCTTAGGGCAATCCTCATCTCGGTGGCACCGATTGCATCAACTCGGTTGGACCGAAGTGAAGCAATAAGGCAACAGAGACTTGGCAAGCCATCTCAGTGAGACCGTTTTGCAAACTCGGTGAGACCGAAGTGAATGCAAACGATTACAGAGAGTTGGCAAGACCATCTCGGTGGGACCAAGATCCATTTCGGTGGATCTGATTTGTTAGGGTTTTGGCAGTGGCTAAGTCTTGGATGAACTCGGTGAGGCCGGATTGGAAATATCGGTGGGGCCGAGTTGGACTGTAGGTTTAGGACATATTTGGTTAGAGAGAGTGGTTGAGGGTTTAGGAATACTGTCACTAAGCACTTGAGCAAAAAGACCATTAAGCAACACCACATCCCCTTTTAATAGTATTGGCTTTCCTATGGACTCAATGTGATCTTGGATCACTAAATCAAAAATGTAGAGTCTTGATCTTTTGCCAATCCTTGTCCTTAGCATTTTGAGGGGTCCACATCTCTAGTCCATGCCATGCCAATCATTGAACATCCTGAAATCTTAATCTTGAATGGACATAAGTTCAATGAGCTATATGTTGTTATGAATTACCAAAACCACCAAGGGAGCAATGTGCTTTAAATCTCCCCCTTTTTGGTAATTGATGACAACATATAGATCAAAGCTTCGACAAATGATTAAATGAATGAAATACAACGTCGCTTTGGGAAGTATGTGATAAGCAAGAGCTCCCCCTAAATTTGTGCATTATTAAAAATTTGTGTTTGAATGCAAATGCACAATCGATTAGGCTCATGGGTCACTCTTCCATGTCACATACATCTTGGTGGAGCGCACAAAATGATAAGATTGGAAAAGTAAGAACGCATCACCAACATAAGTAATTGATCATACAAGATAATGATAAAGATAAACATGGAACATCACAATAAGCATAATATGATCAATCACCACAGTATCTCACAAGCATAAACGACATAATACTGTAGCAAGCACACACATGGCAAAGTACCAACAAGCAAATAGGTAGCAGAAGAACTCTCGAGAGAGAAAAAAACAAAAACACTCTCTCTCTCTCTCTCGAAGCCTATGATCTATACAAATTCTCCCCCTTTGGCAACAAGTACCAAAAAGATCGAATCAGTATAGGACTAGTCGGCACTCTAAACGCGGTCCTCTGAAGCTCCTGAAGGCGATCTCCTGCTGGCAGCTCCGGTGTGCGTAGATGGCGTTGATATGAGAGCGTCCGCGAATGCTTCTGACGATGTCTGCTGAACTGGTGGAGTTGAGACCTGTGGTGGCACTGTGGCAGTAGCGGCTGGTGCAGATACGGTGGTCCGGGGATCCACAACTGGTATCGCAGCAGATCTAGCTACCCTGGGCACTGACTGGAATCTCTCTGTGGTTGGTCCATCATCTCCACTGTCATCTGATCTGGCAAGCTTGACAGCATCAACATCTCCTTGCAGCTGTTCCACTGAAGTCTGAATCTCAGTCACCTTGACATCCAAATCATGAAATTTAGTCTCAATGATCCGCTAAAAACTAGCCTGGGTCTGGGTGAGGTTGGCCAAACTTCGCTCAATCCTCAGAGTGGCTTCAAGCAGATATTGCATTTGGTCTTTGGGTGTCTTGAGATTTGCAATTGGTGCATTTGGAGCTGATGCCTCCTGAGCTGCTTTTGCTTCTGCGGCTTTGCGAATTTCCTCTTGGGCTTGTGCAGAAGTGGGATGCGAAGGATCCATCACTATGACATTGTCCTCAAAATCTGGACGCAAAGGCAAGTGCTCTCGATCAAGAAGATACGTGTTGGTTCCAACCTTAGAATTGATCAATAATTGAATATGTGGAGCATATCCGCACAATCTCTTCTGATCTGCTGCAGTCCTCTTGATAGTATCTACTATCAGGCTCATCACCTTGAATTTCTGAGGTGTGTCAAATAAATGCAGCAAATTGATGGAGTGGCCACGAATCATCTTGTCATCGCCTGACTTGGGTAGCAGAGTGTACCGCAATATGGTGTTTGAGGTGGCCAGTCCTGGTAGCAAATGCTTCACTGATCCAAGCTTATGTGTTTCAAGGTCCTTCTGAGGAATTGCAGTATACATGTTGGCCATTGAGTTGTGATCCATCTTGAGCTTGGCATATATGTCAATATCATCATCCTCTTCCTTGGGTGCACCAAGAAGATTTGCCCACTTAGAGATGGTAGACTGGTATCTTATACCTTCAGTCATCCACACTATTCTGCCATCTGGATAGAAATGAGCAGTAGAGTAGAATTGCATGATCATCTCATCATTCCACTTGGTCAACTTCTGTCCAACAAACTCGTCAACTCCTGCAATCCTGAAGCTTTCATGGACATGGGGAAAATAATCCTCATTCTCATCGATGTATTCCCAGTCCACCCACTTCATGTCACTGACTATGGGCTTCTTGTCAAGCAAAATTGTTTCATAAAAGTCCTGTTGCTCTCGAGTGTGAAAGCGATAATCACATGCTGTCCTTCTCCTTATAGCATAGGGATCTGACTGTCTCCACTGACGCAGTCCTTTGTCCTTTCTCATCATCATGTTTTCTGCTACTGGGTGTGCGTTGTCATGGTCTGGAATCTTTGGCTTCAACTTTCTGAGCACTAGAGGCTCTTCATCAACATTTGATTCAGGCACTGGGGCCTTGTTCTTTTCTGTAGCTGATATATTTCTGGTTGACCTCTTTGGTGCTGACACCTTAGGCTTGGACTTGGAGGGTGCAGCAGTCTTGATTGCATCAGACATGAGCTTCTGAGCTTTTGCAGGGGGTGCATTAGCTGGCTCATCCTCCTCCTCTTCCTCCTCTTCAATCATCATGGAGGGTCTGCCAATCACACGGGCAACGGTTTTCCTCACTCTCTTCTTTTTGGCACCTGCAGTTGGTTCTTTGTCACTGGGCTCTTCAAGAGTAAACTGCATGGTTTGCTTTGGAACTTTCCTCACAACAGTTCTTTCTTTGGTAGAAGTAGGCTTTGTGCTATACTCCTTAGCAAGCACTAATCTCTTTTTCTTGGTTGCAGCTTCACTTGCAACAAAGTCCTCATCCTCGCTGTCTGAGGTTTTCTTCTTCCTTGTTTTAGTTGCAGCTTTTGGAAGATCTGGAGAGCTCCTCTCTCCCTCATAGAAACTTTCAGCTGGGCTTGACCCTTCACTCATCTCTGCCTGCTGTTCAGATCTGTTCTGACTGTCACTGTTGTCTGACATCTTGTTGAGCTGACCCTGTGAATAGATAGGTATGGGTAGAGTAGATGAGTCATCACAAAAAGCAGATTTTTTTCATAAAAATGAGTTCAAACTTTAGTTCTAGGTTTTCACAGAATGCAGTTCGGATGGACCGAGTTGATGATCTCGGTGACACCGAAGCACACTACAGAGACCTTGCACGCCACTTTGGTCAGACCGAGATGGGTTTCGGTGGCTCCGAGATGCTAGGGTTTCACTGAGGCTTTACTTTCGGTCTCACCGATTCGCACAACTCGGTGACACCGAGATGTACTAGTGCTATGGCCAGAGGACAAATCGGTAGGACCGAAAATATCGAATCGGTCGGTCCGAGATGCATTCGGCGGAAACCTAACCCTAAAATTTTGCTCGAATCTTGTTCTTACGAACTAATCTGGTGGAAAATAGTAGTGCATTCGTGGCAAGATATATGGCATTCCTATCGTGCATTGAATTGGAAATTGGAAGCACAAAAGGGATCGAATCTCACCCTAACTTGGTGGAGATCCTCTACGGCGGCAACGGCGGGGCAGATTGCCGTTGACGGCGATGGAGTCCTGCGGTGAGGGCGCGCTGGAGACGACGGCGATGATCCGGAGACCAAAGGGGCGGCAGCAATGGGGCGCGGGCGCGTGACGTTTGAAGTAATTTTCAACCACACGGGTCGCTGGATATATATACCCATGTGTTGTCGGTGGCACCTAGTGGAACAAATCGGTAGCACCGAGACGTGCAACTGCTTGCAGTTATAGCAACTCGGTGGGACCGAGTTGGTCTAATCGGTAGCACCGAGATGAAAACCTAGATCAATCTAAGTGATTTCGGTTGGACCGAGTTTGAGTGAGTTGGTTCGGCCGAAATCAATTAGAAGGTTTTAGAGGTTTGGCCCTTTCAGATCGGTGGCTCCGAGTGCTCCTCACCCGGAGGGTCCGAAAAAGACTTGTTCAATTTTTGTGATGCAGCAAGAATAGAGTTTGAGACAAGAAAGCATAGATAGCTAGAGAAGGTTCTTAGGCATTCTTGTACATCCACTTGGCCAGAAAAGCCAAGACAATCAAAACAACAAATGGATGTCCTCGAATGATGAAAACATGCAAACCAACATGCTCACACAATAAGATTGCAAATGAAATATGTGTCAAACATGCACAACCAATTCTAGCATCTATCAAGCAATGGCGATGACTAGGTCATCTATATATGAGTATATTGACTTAGGAGCCAAATGAGAACATTTGATCATAGGTCATACTCATCGTTTAAGCAAATGTGGGGTTACCACTTTTACATAAAGCATTGATGTGTTCACACCATTAGAGTTGCTTTAGCTCAATTGTTTAGAGCAAAGCTCCCCCTAGATGTGATATCCCCCTAAGAGGGATGAACTAACCTTGGGTTTTGTCGATGATGACTTCATGTAGATGTTGAGGATGTGGATGCTCAATGTTGATGTAGACCATCAAGAGTTGGGAATAATCCTTTGGAGTTTTGTGCTTTCAACACCTACATGGGTTAGTCCCACACAAGGAACATACAAGGATATCCATAGACATAGAGTGAAATACACATATGATGATGTCCATGAATGCATTGATTACCTTGTCCCTTGCCTTACCAACAAGAGGGTTTGTGACTCCATGAACTAGTGCAAAATGTGGAAGTTGGTTGCACAAGTCCTTGCCATAAATGATATGAGTGAAGCTTGTTGGCGGAGTCACACTCAAGAACTCTCTAGTTCTTCTTCTTTTGGACCCACATCAACTTGATGGGAATCCTTGGAGTTGTAGTAGCACTTGATGAAGTAGAACTTGATGAAGTCTTGGGAACCCACTTGACCATGGCTTGAGGAGCGTCTTCAAATGAATCAATCTCTTCTTGAAGCTTGTCCTTGCCTTTTAGCTTGTGGTCTTGTGGTGAAAGATCTTCTTGAGCTTGTGTTCCCTTGAAGGAAGTAGGATCATACTTCTCTTGTTGAGGAACAAACTTCGTCTTGGGGTATTGACCTTCTTCCCACTCAACTCCATCGGCATTGAACTTTTGTTCAAAACCAACACCTTGGTTCTTCCGGTGCCTTCCTTGCTTGTGTACAATTTCCTCAAATTGCTTACTCCCGGCAAGGCTCTTGTAGACACCTTTTTCTATAATTCCTTTCAATAGCATATTTTCTTGCTCAAGTGTAATTTGGCTAAGAGAATCGTTAGTGGAATCAATAGAACTACTAGAAGCAACAATATTTGATTTAGCATTGTTATTGTTACTACTAGAGGTAGAACCATTTTTACCCTTGTTGCTAGTTTGCCTAGATTTAACTTGTGGCATAAAGGTAGACAAGAGTAAACGCTTAGCAAGATATGAAGAACTCTTCTTTCGAAGATCGTCATTGATAGCTTTAAGAAACTCATGCTCTTGCTCTAAATTTAGCTTCTCGAAGCATAGCTTCTCATGAGTTCTTAGAAGTTCTCTATGATCCTCTTGATTTGTTTCATGAGCTAACTTAAGAGCATTTAGTTCTTTAGTTAGACGCTCAATCTCCTTCATAGCATTGTCACTCGTTTCCTCTTGACTATCATGATTACTAGCATTTTCATTATAGCTCACATTACTATCTCTATCAACAAGTAAATCATCATCACCAAGCAAATCATCTTCATCACTATTGAAATCAAGATACTCGGGGTGTGATACCTTGGGGCCTTTTGCCATGAAGCATCTTCCAATTCCTTCATTTGGTGAGTCAAATAGATCATAGGAGTTGGATGACACAAGTGCAAGTCCGGCAACACCTTCATCTTGACTGTAGTCGGAGTTGGAATGTTAACTTCTCTCGGAGTGGTTGTCGGAGTCGGAGCCGGAAACCCATTCACCAACATGAGCTTGATGTCTTCTTCTTGTGTAGCTCCTTGATGACTTGTCCTTCCTCTCCGAATCCTTGCTTCTTCGAGAGTGTCTTCGTTCATAATAATCATCTCTACTCCTTCTCTCTTTATGAGGTGATTCATCTCTTCTATGTCTTCCTCTTGGTGATTCGTCTCTTTTCTTGTAGGGAGCCGTACACTCATTGGAGTAGTGTCCGGGCTTTCCACAATTGTAACAATTACGGTCACGACTTGATGATCTTCTCTCATAGTGTCTTGAGCTAGAGCTTCTTTCTTTCCCTTTGTTCTTGTAGAACTTGTTGAACCTTTTCACCATTAGGCTAATCTCTTCATTGGATACTAGCTTGTCACTTGAAGTTGTTGGAGCATCGGTTGAGGCTTTGTAAGCACCACTTGACTTGTTGTGCAGCTCCTCTTTGTCCTTGAGTGACATTTCATGAGCGACAATCCTTCCAATGACTTCCGTGGGCTTGAGATCTTTGTAATTTGGCATCATTTGGATCAATGTGCAGACGGTATCATATTTTCCATCCAAAGCTCTAAGTATCTTCTTGATGATGAATTTGTCGGTCATCTCTTCACTTCCTAAGCCGGCAATCAAATTTGTGATGAGAGCAAGCCTAGAGTACATCTCAGCGACTCCTTCACTATCCTTCATCTTGAACTTGTCAAGTTGACTTTGAAGCACATCCAACTTAGATTCCTTGACGGACTCGGTACCCTCATGCATATCAACCAAAGTATCCCAAATTTCCTTTGCATTCTCGAGGCGGCTGAGTTTGTTGAATTCTTCGGGACATAGACCGTTGAATAGAATGTCACAAGCTTGAGCATTGTATTGCAACATCTTCAATTCTTCCGGGGTTGCTTCACGATCCGGTTCCTTGCCATCCTCAAAGAAGTCACCTTACAAGCCAACACGAACAACAGCCCAAACGGCGGGGTTATGACCAAGAATATGCATTTTCATCTTATGTTTCCAACTAGCAAAGTTTGTACCATCAAAATATGGACCTCTACGGTGATAGTTACCCTCACTAGACGCCATACTCTCCTAGGTTGTGAAACCAAGGCTATGATCACCAAAGCTATGGAAATCAAGGCTTACGGAGACCAAAGCTCTGATACCACTTGTAGGATCGAAAGTATGCCTAGAGGGGGGTGATTAGACTACTTGACCAATTAAAACCTAACCTTTTCCCAATTTTAATTGTGGGCAGATTTTAGCAATAGTACATATCAAGCATCACCCTACACATGCAATTCTAAGAGTATAGCAGCAGAATGTAAGCAATTGCATTTGTATGTAAAGGAGAGATTGGAGATTTCAAACGCAATGAAGATACGGTGGTTTTTGGCGTGGTTCCGATAGGTGGTGCTATCGTACGTCCACGTTGATGGAGGCTTCAACCCACGAAGGGTAACGGCTGCGGGAGTCCACGGAGGGCTCCACCCACGAAGGGTCTACGAAGAAGCAACCTTGCCTATTCCACCATGGCTTACGTCCACGAAGGACTAGCCTCACTCGGGGTAGATCTTCACGAAGTAGGCGATCTCCTTGCCCTTACAAACTCTTGGTTCAACTCCACATCTGGTTGGAGGCTCCCAAGTGACACCTAACCAATCTAGGAGACACCACTCTCCAAAAGGTAATAGACGGTGTGTTTTTGATGAACTCCTTGCTCTTATGCTTCAAATGATAGTCTTCCCAGCACTCAAACACTCCTCACAGATTTGGCTATGGTGGAAGAAGGATTTGAGTGGAAAGCAACTTGGGAAAGGCTAGAGATCAAGGTTCAAATGGTAGGAATGGAATAACTTGATCTCAACACATGAGTAGGTGGTTCTCTCTCAGAAAATGTATGGTGGAAGTGTAGGCACGTTCTGATGGCTCTCCTTACTGAGAAGGATGTGGTGGAGGGGTATATATAGCCTCCACACAAAATCCAACCGTTACAAACTTTTAACCCAACTTGGTGGCACCGAAACTATCATCTCGGTAGCACCGAACTGTGTAAAAGATATGAACGTTAGGAATCTCGGTGGGACCGATATGGACAACTCGGATAGACCGAAGTGCAATGGCTTAGGGCAATCCTCATCTCGGTGGCACCGATTGCATCAACTCGGTTGGACCGAAGTGAAGCAATAAGGCAACAGAGACTTGGCAAGCCATCTCGGTGAGACCGATTTGCAAACTCGGTGAGACCGAAGTGAATGCAACCGATTACAGAGAGTTGGCAAGACCATCTCGGTGGGACCGAGATCCATTTCGGTGGATCTGATTTTTAGGGTTTTGGCAGTGGCTAAGTCTTGTATGAACTCGGTGAGGCCGGATTGGAAATATCGGTGGGGCCGAGTTGGACTGTAGGTTTAGGACATATTTGGTTAGAGAGAGTGGTTGAGGGTTTAGGAATACTGTCACTAAGCACTTGAGCAAAAAGACCATTAAGCAACACCTCATCCCCTTTTAATAGTATTGGCTTTCCTATGGACTCAATGTGATCTTGGATCACTAAATCAAAAATGTAGAGTCTTGATCTTTTGCCAATCCTTGTCGTTAGCATTTTGAGGGGTCCACATCTCTAGTCCATGCCATGCCAATCATTGAACATCCTGAAATCTTAATCTTGAATGGACATAAGTTCAATGAGCTATATGTTGTTATGAATTACCAAAACCACCAAGGGAGCAAATGTGCTTTCACTTTTGTAGCTAAGCTTCCCTCGTTGAATTGTTTAACAATTAAACTCCTTCATGCATTGGTTGGTAGTCATTTTGCATAGGTCCATGCACTTAGCACCGTTTCCTCCTAGGGTCACCATAATGTTCTCTCTCTCTTCTTTAATTGCTTTGCCAAATCACTTTTCTCCTAGGGTCACCATAATGTTCTCTCTCTTCTTTAATTGCTTTGCCAAATCACTTTTTTGCTTATGTGGCACCCTTAGCACCTGTACACGGTGGAGCACTGGGAAGGACCTAAATGAAAAAAAAGAGGGTTGAGTATCATATCAGATACCCTATCATAATAAACATATTTACGCATTACGGCCAGCCTTTAGGAATAATAGTTATGATACTAACCACTACAAGCAGCCTTTATATCACATAGAAGATTAATACTATTAACAATTCATGTCCTTAACAAAGGGTGCAATGATGACTGCAGCTTATCGCTTCTGGACGACCCGGCTATTTGAGCCGGTCGACCAGCTCCTCACACGGCGAGGTGGGACTAAACATCCGAAACCCGCCGGCCCAATACAGATGTGAAAATCGTAATTACAAATTGCACTCAGTTGACCGGTCAAAAAGTCTACGTGGTACTCTGTCGACGGGTCAAACTGGCCACGTGGCTTGCGGGTCCCACCTATCAGTTGGTAAACAAAAATTTACGCAGGCGCGTGAGGGGTCAAACCTGCGACCCCGCGGAACTGGCCCTTGCGCGCGAACCACCCTAGCTGTGTATATGTGTGCATGCACGTGTAGGTTGAGCACTTGAGCGTGAGCGTGTGTGTTGCATCTTGTGCTGTGTGCATGCATGCGTGCGTGTGTTCGTGCGAGTGTTGCGTGCGTGCATGTGTACGTGTGAGTGTTGCATGCATGCTTGAGTGCGTGTGTTCGTGCGAGTGTTGCGTGCGTGCATGTGTACGTGTGAGTATTGCATGCATGCATGCAGGCGTTGCGTGCGTGTTTGTCCGCATGTGTGATGTGTGTGTATTCATCACAGTAGCTCCTGTGTATTAAAAGGTCGGCTCAGCATATCATCACTAGGCGACCTTGTCCGCTGTGGTTATTGCGCGCGGGCTACCATCCTGAGGTCTCAACTTCGAATCCCCACTGAGCACTAATTTATTACCATTTGTTTCTTTCTTATACCCGCTGATAGGTGGGCCCTACGTTAGGGAGATAATGTGCGCTTCTGATGCAACACTAGTTGCGCCACGTGGACTATTTGACTGATCAATTGATCGTGTCATCAACAAAATACGTAGCTGTACGGTGAGCCAGTGATTGTATAATCACCACAAAATGTATATGCTGACCGTATCGTGCTTTCGTTTCATATACAATGACCCTCGGTGTCACCATCAAAATACGGAGTTGTACGGTGAGCCAGTGACCATATAATCACCAGAAAATGTATATGCTGACCGTAATGAGCGCATTCTAAATCCAGAGACCGTATTGCACTTTCTCTTGAAATACAATGACCGTCACGCGTGAATGTGTATGGGGGCGTACGTGAAAAGGACATAGAGAGAGGGGGTGTGCAATGGAGAGAGTGAGAGAGAGATGCCCTTCGCTCTCTTTATTGTGACTAATTTTATAGTATAAAAATGTAAACATTCACAATACGGAACAAATATCATTGGATGCACCATGCAATTAACTTTTATATATAACTTTGTAGTATTGTATATGTAGATTTTCTTAAATATTTGTTTTGTCACAATCTGTGTAGTTTCAATTCAAAACAAATCTTGTATGCGGAGTAAAAGTGAACGGATGCCTTTTTTAGATCATTGGGAGCAAATGATAATGAGATGTAACATGCGTGAATGTGTGGTTGACGTATTTTGGAAGGCTTGGAAAGGGTATGTGTACGTATTCGAGAGAGGCGTGGATACAAGGAGGGGGTGCGATGGGAGAAAGAGAAAGCACGAGAGATAGAGAGAGAGGGAGACTCTATCTCCACTGGCGAAGCGGACTACGATTTGTAACCCTAGGCCTCGGGTATGTTATATAGGCCGGGGGCCTAGTTCATCGATAGTATATATACACACAATCCCTTGGTATTGACATGTACTTTGTACACACCCTAATCAAAGTATACACGACCAGGAGTAGGGTATTTCCTCGATCGCAAGGGCCCCGACTTGGGAAAATCTTTGCCTCTTATCACCATCCACTTTAACCGTCAAGGATATCCTACCGAATGATCTGATGGAATCATATCTGTCAACTAGTAAGAGAGGTGGAGACAATGCGTGCGAGAGAGGACTAAAGAGAGTGTGCGTGCGGGAGACACGAGGCAGAGATATGTACAGAGGGGGGTGGGGCGGCGGAGACCATGCGTGCGCATGCATGTGAGAGAAATAGTGTTTGTGACTGAGATTAGTGAAAAGAGCCATAGATAGTAGTAAGAGAGAGAGGGAGATATATGGAGTGTGTGTGTGTGTGCGGAGACACTTTCGGGAGAGAGGGTGAGCATTTGTGAGAGAGAAAGGCCGATGGATATATAGTGTGTGCGCGTATGCGTGAGAGAGAAAGATAGCGCGCGTGTGAGGAGGGGTCGAGGGAGAGTGCATCTACGTGTAATGGACTGTTCTACCCATTAAATAAAAGTAAAAATTGTATTTAAAAAATTGGATGAGATCATGAAATTTGCAATTAACGTATGAACGAACATTGCTCTAGCAAACATCCATACTCTATCGAATTCGAGCATGTGTATGGTATTATTTCACATTATTGATCCATAGTCAGTAGTTTGAAATCCAGACAATGCATGGCTCCTGCAATTCATATATAAACATGAGTACACTCTGCGGTCAGTGTCAAGCACATTATACATAAGAAACATACATGGCATACATTCCAAATTGCTAGCGACGAACTATAATACATTTTGAATTCAACATAGAAGTGGTTTCAAATATTCGAATTCATAGGAAGTGCATTCAACTATTTGAATTCGAGATAATGACTTTTGTAAATCACATCTAAAAGGGACATCAATCTTTGTTGATAATACGTAGTCGTGTACAAAATAGATTCAAGTTTACCTCCTCCATTCCAAAATAATCGTAGTTATAGGATTTTCAAGAGTCAAAAATTTCAAAAGAATCACATAATTTAATGAGGTTTTTAAACATACAAGGTCAAATATAATGAGGTCTAACTAGGAAAGTTCAACTGAAGAGTACTGTAAACGTGAATGCTTCTGGTTCAAAATTTTGAATGCAGCGCCAAAAGATCCTCTCCTCGCCCGAAACCGCACGAGACCAATGTTTGGTAGAAGGAAATTACCGTCCTAACTCTGACCCGTGAAGCCTACCGGCCCGACGTCCACAAGTCTAAACCGGGGTAGGTTTGTAACTTCACCGAGACGCCACACAACCGCCTCCGAAAAACATTCATATACCGCGGGTGCCTAAACGCCGATGCGCTCGGCCGAAATCACTCCCGCCCACTATTTTGAATACGTGAGATTACCGTCCTACCCCCGACCCGCAGCATGTCCGAAATTTTAGATGGGGGCAAAGTTTGTAACTTTCCTCAAATTTCAAAAAGCGCGTCCCGAAAACATGGTTCCCTCTTAGTTTCCCCCCTCCCCCGTCCGATTCCCCATTCATACTCCATGGGCGCCAAAACTCCCTCTCCACCAGCCGCGAAACCCCATCGCACCGATCCACCGCCGCCCTCCTCCATCACGCCAGAGCCGACACCCTGACGTCGTCGTCCACCGCAACCTCAACCGCAGCGCCCTCCATGACTTAGCAGTTGAAGCCGAGGCAGAGCTGCCTCCACGACGCGGACGTGCGCCGTACCCGAGCCACATCAACCCCTCCGTCCTGCGCCTCACCGCTGCCGCTCCAACGTCGCAACCGTCCACCGCACCGGAGCTGCTCCCGCTACGCCGTCGTTCGCCGCCTCGGATCTGCTTCCCCGCCGCCGACAGAGGGCCACCGCACCACACTCAACTACTTGGCCATGGGTTCGTCCAAGGCTCCACCGTCCTCCACAACATCTTGTTTCCAGCGAACCACAAGAAGATCTTCGAAAAAACAGAAGGAGGACACAGCATCGCCAGCCGATATTGGTACTCCTCTTCCCTTATTCTTGCAAATCTCTCGCACGGTATTCATCCCACGAAGGAAACTAGTTGACCGCTTCTTACTGCACATCTATTATATACTTAAAACAAAAGACAAACGAGCCATCACATTAATCCGCATAAGCTTAAAAAATATGCTCCGTTGATCTAAATAATAACGATTGAGATTAAAAGATGAAAAAGTTACGCACAACATAAACCATGTACAAAACAAGACTATGGTTGACACGTTGATCTAAAAAAAAGAAGGCCATCATTTTTTTTTTCAGATGAAAAGAAGGCCATCATTGACACGTACAAACTTAACCAAATTCGGTAAGACACGGACAACTGATTGGTCTCGGTGATGTAAAAAAAAAACCGATTCGCCTCGCACAACCAAGCTGATTAGTCTCCGTGATGTAAAAAAAACCTGATTGGTCTCCAGCAACAACACGCACGGCAAAAAAATTGATTGGTCTCCGACAAGAATACGTACTGACATATAGCTGGTCGATTTCCATCTACAATATGCACGTGCAAGCTGAGAACCAAACGGATACATATCCATCGCCCCATATGGTCTCCACATGAGCACACTGTACAGCGTACACTTTTTTTTTTGTGAAAACATGCGTACGCTTCTAAACACAAGGCCATCACAAGCAGAACATTATAAATAATGATGCTGCCACACGTCCATCATATAAAAGACACGAGAAGATCACAACCATAGGCGTGAATAATGCTCAGGCGGCCGTTGTCCAGTGAAAAGAAAACGTCGACATTGGAGCATGCATGAAATAATGCCCGAGATGCCAGGACGGCCAACGGATTGAAGGCATGACAACAACGCTATCATCTCATCGGGCATGTACTATATGTGTGTTAGATGCTTCCATCCCAACATGTCTTGACAAATCAAACTTCGTACTAGGTATAATGAAAATGAACAATTATTCTTGAATTTGTTATTGAGAAGAGAAGAATAAAAAACACTTTGGATTACAAGATGTTGAGTGAGCTGAATAAATATTTGAAATGAAAGTTATTGAGAAGAGAAGAATATACACACAATATTCTATTTTATATAATGTGGTTATGAAGAGAAAAGAAACAATATATCTACCATACAATTAAAAAATAAATGATCCAGTGAAAAACATATAAAGGAAAATCTAATCACAAAAGAGATGTAAGGCGGAAAAAAAGTAGAAAATCTAACTGTCCAAAAAAACTGTATGTTAGATATTCTCTCAATACTCCATATCACTTAGGTTGATTAAACATAGGTAGGACACGGATCTAAGTCAAGTAATCCTCCTTTCAAACACTGTATTTCTCATAGATCGATCATAATACAAGTAACCAATCAGAGCATAGAGAGCCATGTAATTATCTTTTTCGAAAAGAAAAACAACACAACGGACTAACTGACATTTAAGTCAGTTTTTGAAAGAGCCCAGTGCAAAAGAAAACCAACAAAATTCTACTCCCTCCGTTTCTAAATATATGCCCTTTTAGAGATTTTAATACGGATTACATACGGATGTATATATATAGACATATTTGAGAGTGTAGATTCACTCATTTTGCTCCGTATGTAGTCCATATTAGAATCTCTAAAAGGTTTTATATTCAGGAATGGAGGGAGTACATTAAAAAAATAGATTTTTTTTTCATATGGCCTATTTCTGCTTGATTACATACAGCCAAAGACATCTTTGCCATGCTCTATTTTACCCGGCATGTTTATTTTTCATTCTAGAGAAAGTTTAATTTTTAATTTAGTTATTTACTTCCTTTTCAATTTAAATTTGTTTATGTACTTTGTTTTAATTTAAAAAAAATAATGAACTTATGAAATACTTTTAGAAAGCAACTACCCACGTGTAATTAACCAGGGATAACACTTTAAATACTTTTCCGATCTAATCAATCTCTAATCACCCTCATGCTCAGAAGCTCTAAAAGCCACCATCCAAACTTTCACACTTTAGCCCGAAAGCCTCATCTCTCTCTTCTATCGAATCGCCCAATGGCTGCGGCATAGAGATTTTTATCTCTTCTATCATGCATCTCCCTCAAGTGTGGTTGTTGCATGGAAATTATACATCATCTATTTGTCACTAGGCATAATTTTTTTAATGTGGGCTGGAGAGGACATGGTTTCGCTTATGCTGGACAGTGCGAATAAGAGGTTGGAGAGTACGATGGGATAAGAGGAGTCAGAAAGGAAAATTACAGTGCCTGTCTGACATTGTCAACAAATATAAACCAGATTTCATTGGCTTCCAGGAAACAAAAAAAGAAACAATTTCTGACTCTTTCTTGAGTACACTAGCTGGATCTACTCATTACATTTGGCACTTGTTGCCTGCCACTGGCTCTGCTGGTGGGATTCTTGTAGGAGTTAACTCTTGCTCTTTTGAGTGCATTGGGTCTGTTTGTAAAAAATATTGCATAAATGTTACTCTCAAAAATAAGTCTGATGGTTTTTGCTGGCATCTAGTGGTAATATATGGGACAGCTTATGCTGTGGATAAAGTTGACTTTATTGCTGAATTGCATGAGGTGATGGATGGGCTGTCCTATCTTGTACTGTTTGGGGGGGGGGGGGGGGGATTTCAACTTAGTAAGAGAAGCTAAGCAGAAATCCTCTGGTAGTGTTAATAACTCCTGGGCTTTTCTATTTAATGACTGGATTAACAAATGGGGTCTTATGGAGATAAAACTTGCTAACAGGGTTTATACCTGGGGGAATAATCAAGATAACCCTTTGTTTGCGACAATAGATAGAGTGTTCTCTTCCACTGAGTGGGATAGTCACTTTCCTTTAACTTCCCTTTGTGCTCTTCCTAGAGTTGGAAGTGATCATACACCCCTCATACTTGACACTGGGATGGGGGGAAAAATAATAACAAACCTTTTAGATTTGAGAAGTGCTGGTTGGGACAGCCTGGTTTTTCTGATCTAGTAAAACAAGTCTGGGCTACCCCCTCTCCTTTCAAATCTGCTATTGAGACATGGCAGTTTAAAACCAAATTATTTAGACAAAAAGCAAAAGGTTGGAGTATCAACCTTGAGGCTGCGATGAAGAAGAGGAAGAAAGCTCTTCTACAAGAATTTGATATTCTTGATGTATTTTCTGAACAAAATAGAATCTCTGCTGAGGATATCCTTAGAATGAAAGAGATTAGAGAGGAATTACATGATATTTGGAAAAAAGAAGAAACTGCCATGTGGCAGAGATCCAGAGACCGTAAAATCCTGGAGGGTGACAGAAACATAGCTTACTTCCACGCTATGGCTAACCAACGTAGAAGGAAAAACCAGATGTCAGTCCTAGAGGGTCCTGATGGTCCTGTCCATTCAACTAAAGATATGCTGGAGGTAGCCACTAGCTTTTATAAAAATCTCTTTGGGTTTGAGCCAAAACCTAATATTCACTTGGGAGACCATTTTTGGTCCGCTGATGAACTTGTTACTGAAGCTGAAAATGAGATGCTTGAAAAACCTTTTACGGAGGAAGAGATCAAAGAAGCCATTATGGGATCTTATGCTAGTGGAGCTCCAGGCCCAGATGGCTTATCTTTTCTCTTCTACCAGAATTTTTGGGAGGTGATTAAAACAGACTTTATTGCTCTGGTGAGGGATTTTGAAACGGGGGCTCTAGATATACAAAGACTTAACTATTCCATTGTTACCCTTATCCCAAAGGAACCTGATGCTAAACATATGAAAAAATTCAGACCCATCTGCTTAAGTAATTGCTCGATAAAAATCTTCAGTAAAGCTATGTGCAACGGGGTTTCACCTGTTGGACATAGACTGCTCTCCCCCTGTCAATCTGCTTTTGTAAGGGGGAGGTTTATTTTAGAAAGTGTAGTTACAGCTCATGAAGCTATTCATGAGATCCACAAATCAGGTGAATCTGGGGTTGTCCTCAAATTGGATTACGAGAAAGCGTATGATAGGGTAAACTGGGATTTCCTGGTAGAAATGTTAACCTCTAGAGGGTTTGGGGCTAAATGGATTAGATGGAATCTATCCATCCTTCAAAATAGCTCTTTCTCTGTCAAGATTAACGATGTCATTGGGCCTTAATTTGTGGGTGGCAAAGGATTAAAACAAGGAGACCCCAGCTCTCCTATCCTTTTTAATCTAGTTGCGGATGTTTTTTCTCGTATACTAGCTAAGGCTGTTAGGGGTAATATTATCTCGGGGATTGTTCCTCATATCATTCCTAACAGCTTGATTAGCCTGCAATACGCTGATGATACAATCCTTTTCTTAGATCCAGATACTAGTTATGCAAAAAACCTTAAATGGTTGCTGGCTTGTTTTGAAAACCTTTCTGGTATGAAAATTAACTATGACAAATGTGAAATGGTCCCTATAAATCTAGATGAGGCATCTGCCAAAGTTCTCTCTCAGATCTTTTGCTATAAAATTGGGGCTTTCCCCCTTAAGTACTTGGGGGTCCCTCTCCACTATCTAAAATTGAGAAGGGAGGACCTCCAACCTATCATTGATAAGATCATCAAACGAATCTGTGGGTGGAGAGGCAAGTTACTCAGTTATGAGGCAAAACTAGCGTTACTCCAAACTTGTATTGCCAGCATTCCCATGTATTTGATGTCTGTCATTAAACTTCCCAAATGGGC
This sequence comes from Elymus sibiricus, assembly GCA_039707655.1. Classification (NCBI taxonomy): domain Eukaryota; kingdom Viridiplantae; phylum Streptophyta; class Magnoliopsida; order Poales; family Poaceae; genus Elymus; species Elymus sibiricus. The sequence continues at coordinate 386,458,323 of CM077676.1, forward strand.
CATTAAGGCCATTACTTCACAGATGGCCCATTTCTTTTGGGGTAACTTGGGAGATAACCACAAATATCACCTAGCTAACTGGGGGCTTATTTCTCAAAAAAAAAGCTTTTGGTGGGCTAGGGGTGATCAACTTGCGAGAATTCAACATGGCCTTGTTGGCTTCTTGGTCTAAACGATACTTTGCAAGGGGTAATAAGGACTGGTTGCGGCTAGTTGATCATAAGTACATACTGATAAACCTAACTTACTCTGGTCCAAAACTGGAGTAGGGTCCCCCTTTTGGAAAGGGATCACCTGGGCTCTTGCTGGAGCTAGACCTTTCTACAAATGGATCTTAGGAAACGGGTGTAATATTAGCTTCTGGCATGACACGTGGGCTGGGGACTCTACTCTGAAAACCCAATTTTGGGAAATCTATGAGATATGTCAACAAAAAAACTATACTGTTGCGCAAGTTTGGGATGGCGTGGGCTTGAAACTTACATTCAGTCGGTGTGTAGATGAAAACTTCCTCATTAGGTGGCAGAACCTCCTCCAATTTTTGTCTACTCACAAGCCTAACAATGAGGAAGATCGCCCCGTTTGGATGTTAGAGGCAACTGGTGTTTACTCGGTCAAATCATTTTATAACATGATTAACTGGGGTGGGGTTTCTACCCCTATATGGAAAAACTTTTGGAAAATCAAGGTCCCAAACAGATATTTGGTGTTCATTTGGCTTGCATTTCAGAATAAGATCCTCACTAGAGACAATCTGGCCAAGAGACGTCCTGTGGAGAACAAGTCTTGTGTCTTTTGTAATGAAGATGAATCAGTACATCACTTATTCTTTGACTGTGTGGTTGCAAAAGAAATCTAGAAAGATATTGCTGATTCTTTTGATTTCAGCTACCCAAAAAACATGATAGAGCTTTCTGCTATGTGGAGTGACAACAATAAGAAAACTGTCATTAATATTGCTTGTGTTGCTACCATCTGGAGCATTTGGACCATGCGTAATGATATTTGTTTTCAGGGCGTGCCGTGGACAAAAACTCGAGTTATCTTGGGGAGAGCTTGTGCACTACTACACCAGTGGAAGATCCTATGCGTGGGGGATCAATCGGTTCTACTACGACGTTGTCTCCTGCTGCTGGACCGACGAAGAGGCGAACTACTACGCATTGCTTGGTAGGGGAGACGAAGACTGGCGCGAAAGGGGAGCTAGCTGGACTCATGCTCAAAGCACATTCAGGCTGATATACCCCTTCCGTCTGAGGGAGATTCTTCATGTAATAGGCTAGTAATTTTTCCCCTTTCGGTAGCTGGAACTAGGTATTACTTTGCCAAAAACTGTTGGATGTTCAGGGCCTTGTGTGGCCACTTCCTGTTTTGTCTTCGTTGCTCCGTAAAGTCTTGTAAAAAATCTGACCTGCTACTCTGGCTAGGTCCGAGAGCTCTTGATTGCGCGGATGCTATTCTCCGTTTTTCTAATAAAATGGGGAGGGGGAAACCCTTTTGATCAAAAAAAAGAGGAAGGGTGCATAGAAGCATACATGTGTCTCCTCCTCCACCGAAGGTCAAGCCCACTGCATCGCACTCACATAATAGACAGGAGTTGTACTTGGTGTTCGTCCATCTTTTGTTGGCCGGTGATGAAATAGAAGATCGGTTGCGGCATAATGGAGACAGCATCGAAGATGGTGGCAATAGACAAATGGCGTGATACCTTTTCCTTTGTGATTGGCAAGGAGCAGGCATTGCTTATGCTGCTTTATAAACTACTAGGACACTCACCCACACCACAATCACACTACAACATAGTCACATAGACACGTTCGTGCATGTCTTAACTTTACACACACCTCATCTGGAGGTCACAAGGAATGCGAGACACACGATTCACCATAAAGTGGTACAATGAAAGCGCGACACATTGATGTACGGTCAATCCAAAAACTAAAATCAGTGGTAGGCTGCATCACTAATAAGACATTGCTCAATTAAAGGCTGAATCATCATGCCTATTAATGCCTTCACTTATTCATGTCTAAAAAAGTATTTGACTGAGAAATGCCACATTGCTAAGTCGCAAAGGGAGGTGATACAAATGACAAAATGTAAAATAATCCTTTAAAATATGTTTAACATATATGCACCTTTTGAGAAACATCAAGTGCATAAATGTCCATATACATGTGCATCACCGAACGCTCACACAAATGAGAATCCCATTTAACCCAAGCCTTTAAGATAAATTCTAATGATAAATAAAATAACTTTTCATCAAAAATATTCAACTAATTATTATGTTCTCAAGCAGTAGCATTCTATGTCCAATTTCATGAGAATGTGATAGCAAAATATGTTTACATACATAATCTAGCCGGGAAATGCGCGAGTCACCCCGCTAGTTCTTCCTGATACTAGATGTTCCAAGTAACTCGCGATGCACAAGGTTCCCCCCCATTTACTATTTCACTTTAGCTAGACGTCCGTCGCCTGCCTGGATTTCAATTTAGTCTCAGTTGATTCCCAATTAAAGGAAGCACCACCCGCGGAGGCGCGCGGAGCACCTAGTCCGCCTGTTCATCGGGGAAGCAGCGCCTCAGTGTCTATCTTAGAGGTGTGTGTGGCGCAGGAGCTGCTGGCGCCCGATCTGGAGGTTCAGCGGCTTAAAGGGATGACCGGGGGAAGCTGCCAAGCACGGCGGTGGGGTGAGGTCGAGGGGAGGCCGTGGCGGCGGAGGCAAGGGTCTGGGCCGGTGGTCGCTGGCGGTTCGAGGAAGATCGTCAACGGTGGCTGGCGGGAGGTAGATGAAGGCCATCTGCCCGTTCCTTGTAGATCGGACGGTGCAGAAAAAATCGGCTGACCTATTTGTTTTCAGTCGATTGTTATTTTCATAGGACCACATGTGGTGGTTTGCTGGAAGATTACCTGTACTTCCCAGCCATCCCTGTGCCCATATTTCAAAAGCCTAAAATCTAATTTCGTGTGCCATGCATGTTGTAGAGCTATCATATGTCTGCCATCATTTATTTTTGACCCACCTGCTATCTGATACTTTTACACTGTACTACTTGTGCACAAACTACACCCATACTCTCTCATTATTGTTTTATTACGCATGGGTATTTCAGAATCTCAAGCACAGTATTCTAAAAAGAAAACAGAGCAGTCGCTCCAGTCTGCATCGAGGATTGGAAAGACGCGGTTTGACGCTCTAATGAAGAGTGTAGTGTCATTCGATGAAGACTATCAACGTAGCTCTGTAGTTGATGACTCCATTCGCCATACATCAGCATCGCATGTGCTTGCTTTAACTTCGGTGTCATATGTGGTTGCATGTTGCATATGGTGTCTAGCTTGTAATTCTTCTAAGGGTGCCCTTCTTCTAAATTGGTTAAATTACATCTGCTTAGTTTACACATTATAGCTGTGAATATGACATGCCTTCCGGTTTTTGGTACATAGTGCATCTGTCTATTAACCACGTTCTTACATCAAACTAATGTTCTTGTGTATCCCTCATTAATCACTTATGATGGGACAGTCACACCTGTGGGTTAGTGTGAGACACGCTACTCTTTTAAAGAGTGCCGTTTCATGCTCCCGACATGATTCTCAAGAAACAGGAAGGCAAGATGAAGATAGTCAACGTAACTCTGTAGTTGATGACCACATTTTCCCTACACCAGCATCGCAGGTGCTTGCTGTAACTTGGCGGTGTGATATGTGGTTGCATGTTAAGTATGGTGTCTAGCTTGTATTGCTTCTAATTAGGGTAAATTGCATCTGCTTAGTTTACACATTATACCTGCGAATATGACATGCCTTCCTGTTCTTGGTACATACTACATCTATCTATTAACCATGTTCTTACATGAAACTACTGTTCTTGTGTATCCCGCATCAATCAATTACGATGAGACACCTTTATTCATTGCATATTGCATATGATTTCTAGCATGTAGCTATGTATTGCTTCTAATTTGTTGAAATACCCTTATTAGCCCGCCCTTTTAATTTGGCAGAGTGATATTGGTTGCATCTTTCATATGGTTTCTAGCTTGCATTGCTTCTAATTAGTTGAAATGCCTTCTGCTTAGTTCACACATCATAGGTGTGAATATGCAATGCTGTCATTTTTTTCGTACATATTCCATCCTCCTATCTTGCGGTTGCCTTACATCAAAGTAGTGTTCATCAGTATCATGCATCAATGAGTTCTGAAAAGCAATTTTTATTCCTTTTTCTTGTGGGTCTGACTTTACAAGGCAAAATCAAAAAAGAGGAAGGAAGGGGATGATGGTGGTCCTCTGCAGCAACGTAAACAGACCATCTCTACACATTCTCCTTGTACTTCTAGTGCATTACAAGTTCCAAGTCTCATCTCCACTACTCCACCATCCCAGGTGCTTGCTCTAACTTGGCAGTGTGATATCTGGTTGCATGTTGCATATGGTGTCTAGCTTGTTTTGCTTCTAATTAGGGTAAAATGCATCTGCTTAGCTTACACATTATACATGTGAATATGACATGCCTTCCTGTTTCTAGTACATACTATATATGTCTATCACGCCATGTTCTTACATCAAAGTACTGCTGTTGTGTATCCTGCATCAATCACTTACGATGAGACACCTTTAACTTGGCAGTGTGATATTGGTTGCATCTTGCATTGATTTCTAGCTTGTACTGCTTCTAATTTTTCGAAATTCCACTTATGACGAGACACTTTTAACTTGGCAGAGTGATATTGGTTGCATCTTTCATATGGTGTCTAGCTTGCATTGCTTCTAATTAGTTGAAATGCCTTCTGCTTAGTTCATACATCATAGGTGTGGATATGCAATGTTGTCCTTTTTTTCGTACATATTCCATCCTCCTATCTTGCGGTTGCCTTACATCAAAGTAGTGTTCATCAGTATCATGCATCAATGAGTTCTGAAAAGCAATTTTTATTCCTTTTCTTGTGGGTTTGACTTTACAAGGCAAAATCAAAAAATAGGAAGGAAGGGGATGATGGTAGTCCTCTGCAGCGACGTAAACGGACCATCTCTACACATTCTCCTTGTACTTCTAGTGCATTACAAGTTCCAAGTCTCATCTCCCCCACTCCACCATCACAGGTGCTTGCTCTAACTTGGCAGTGTGATATCTGGTTGCATGTTGCATATGGTGTCTAGCTTGTTTTGCTTCTAATTAGGGTAAAATGCATCTGCTTAGCTTACACATTATACATGTGAATATGACATGCCTTCCTGTTTCTAGTACATACTATATATGTCTATCACGCCATGTTCTTACATCAAAGTACTGCTGTTGTGTATCCTGCATCAATCACTTACGATGAGACACCTTTAACTTGGCAGTGTGATATTGGTTGCATCTTGCATTGATTTCTAGCTTGTACTGCTTCTAATTTTTCGAAATTCCACTTATGACGAGACACTTTTAACTTGGCAGAGTGATATTGGTTGCATCTTTCATATGGTGTCTAGCTTGCATTGCTTCTAATTAGTTGAAATGCCTTCTGCTTAGTTCATACATCATAGGTGTGGATATGCAATGTTGTCCTTTTTTCGTACATATTCCATCCTCCTATCTTGCGGTTGCCTTACATCAAAGTAGTGTTCATCAGTATCATGCATCAATGAGTTCTGAAAAGCAATTTTTATTCCTTTTTCTTGTGGGTTTGACTTTAAAAGGCAAAATCAAAAAATAGGAAGGAAGGGGATGATGGTAGTCCTCTGCAGCGACGTAAACGGACCATCTCTACACATTCTCCTTGTACTTCTAGTGCATTACAAGTTCCAAGTCTCATCTCCCCTACTCCACCATCACAGGTGCTTGCTCTAACTTGGCAGTATGATATCTGGTTGCATGTTGCATATGGTGTCTAGCTTGTATTGCTTCTAATTAGGGTAAAATGCATCTGCTTAGCTTACACATTATACATGTGAATATGACACGCCTTCCTGTTTCTGGTACATACTATATCTGTCTATCACACCATGTTCTTACATCAAAGTACTACTGTTGTGTATGCTACATCAATCACTTACGATGAGACACCTTTAACTTGGCAGTGTGATATTGGTTGCATCTTGCATTGATTTCTAGCTTATACTGCTTCTCTTTTTTCGAAATTCCACTTATGACGAGACACTTTTAACTTGGTAGAGTGATATTGGTTGCATCTTTCATATGATGTCTAGCTTGCATTGCTTCTAATTTCTTGAAAATCCTTCTGCTTAGCTGACACATCATAGGTGTGAATATGTCATGCGGTCCTGTTTTCATACATATTCAATCCTCGTATCATGTGTTTGCCTTACATCAAAGTATTGTTCGTCAGTCATTCATGCATGAATGAGTTATGAAGAGCGAATTTTATTCCTTTTTCTTGTCGGTTTGACTTCACAATGCAAAATCAATACAGCGGAAGGAAATTAGTAAGGCAATGGATGATGGTGGTCCTTCCGAGCAACTGAAACAGAGGGTCTCTACAGATTCTACTCAGCCATCCTCCCAACAAGATTCGCAAGACAATGCAGGGCTAGACAGTCAACGTAGTTGTGTAGATGATGAACACATCTCCCCTACTCCATCATCACAGGTGCTTGCTCTAACTTGGCACTGTTATATGTGGTTGCATGTTGCGTATGATGTCTAGTTTGTATTGCTTCTAATTTTGTTGATTTGCATCTGCTTAGTTTACACATTATACTTATGAATATGACACGTGTTCCTGTTTCTAGAACATACTAAATATGTCTATCACACCATGTTCTTACATCAAAGTACTGTTGTGTATCCTGCAACAATCACTTACCATAAGACACATTTAACCTGGGAGTGTGATATACGTTGCATCTTGCATTCTCTTCTAGCTTGTACTGCTTCTAATTTATTGAAATGGCACTTATGATGAGACACTTTTAAGAGTGATATTGGTTGCATGTTCATATGGTGCCTAGCTTTCATTTCTTCTAATTTGTTGAAATGTCTTCTGCTTAGTGTTTTTCATCCTCCTATCATAGGTGTGAATATGCAATGCTGTCCTTTTTTCGTACATACTCCGTCCTCCTATCATGCGCTTGCCTTACATCAAAGTGGTCTTCGTCTGTATCATGCATCAATGAGTTATGTAGAGCCAATTTTATTCCTTTTTTTGTGGTTTTGAATTCAGAAGGCAATATCAAAAAAGAGGAAGGAAAAGAGTAAGTTAGGGGATGTTGGTGGTCCTCCGGACCAACACAAACGGAGGCTCTCTAGATTTGCCACTGCTACTGCTACTGCAGTTGAAGTTCCAAGTCTATATGATAACTCCATCTCCCCTACTCCACCATCGCAGGTGCTTGCTCTAACTTGACAGTGTGATAATTGGTTGCATGTTGCATATGGTGTATAGCTTGTATTTCTTCTAATTTGATTAAATTGCACCTGCTGAGTTTATACGTTATACATGTGAATATGACATGCCTTTCTGTATCTAGAATACACTGCATCTATCTATCACACCATGTTCTTGCATCAAAGTACTGTTGTTGGGTATCCTGCATCAATCACTTATGATGAGACACGTTTAACTTGGCAGTGTGTTGGTTGCATCTTGCATTGATTTCTTGCTTATACTGCTTCTATTTTTTCGAAATTCCACTTATGATGACACACTTTTAACTTGGCAGAGTGATATTGGTTGCATCTTTCATATGGTGTCTAGCTTGCATTGCTTCTAATTTCTTGAAAATCCTTCTGCTTAGTTGACACATCATAGGTGTGAATATGTCATGCCGTCCTATATTCCATCCTCCTCATACGGTTGTCTTACATCAAAGTATTGCTCGTCTGTATCATGCATCAATGAGTTCTGAAGAGCGAATTTTATTCTTTTGTGCTGTGGGTACGGCTTGACATGGCAAAGTCAAAAAAGAGCAAGAAAAAGAGTATGGTAGGGGATGCTGTTAGTCGTCGGGTGTAACGGAAAAGGAGCTTCCCTCGAGATTCTGCTGGTACTTATAGTGCAGAAGAAGGTCAAAGTCCACCGGCTAAATCTACAAACATAGTATCCCCTGCCCCACCAGCTGCAGCACCTCCTTCCACAGTACCGACATCACAACGAGTTACTCGTTCGAATGCTCCGCAAGTGGCATGTTCCCAAGCTGCCTTCCCACCTAACACTACTTCTGAAGCACTGCTGACACTACAGGACTTGGCAAGATCAGATGAACCTCATGAGCATGAACACCAAGATGGTACGTGACCGAGTCAAGTTGCAGTTGCTTGCTCCTTTATATGTACTCTCACAGTTTGATGTGCACTAACAGTTTCCATATTCATTGTTGAACTAGCACCTCGGCGCAAGAGGAAACAGACATCAGAGATAATGCTTGACAGGTTAACAAAATCTAAAGGAGGAAGAATGGAGATATCATTTTGAGGCAGGTTTAAAAAGGCCACGTGATGCTACAGAGTCAGCCAAGTTAGTATCAGAGGCAGCCATTGCCGTTAGGTGTCATGCACGTATCCTGCCAACGTGGATCCAGTACAGGAATGACAAAGACGAAACCCAGTTTAACACCTTCCTTGACCATTTATCTGTAAGTAATGTTATTCATCGCAATTTGTAATATTGTCTTGCTCTGTCCCATACTTTCTAGGTTGCTCCTAATGAGACTCCCATTCTTTTTTCAATAGATGAGGTTCAAGTTGGATCCGAAAGATGATGCAACCAAACAAGCATGCACTCATGTTTTTCAGTCTGCTCTGCGACAGTATCGGTATCACCTTAGAAAAACTCACTTTGAAGGCAAGGCTAACAATGAAATCGCCCAAACATCTCCAGTAGAATATATTACGGACGATGTTGGGGATATTTTCTAGCATTGGAGACTCGGCATGAGGGTGACCCGACCATAGAGCTGTAAGGCTCAGTGGGCTACCTCACTGCTGGGCCTAGGAGATACCCAGTGGGCCGGCTTAACAGAGGCTTGGTGAGAAAGGCCGGCTCAACGTACAGGCCGGCTTAAGAAGAAATATGAGACAAGGAAGATTGCCTTGGAGAATAAGTAGAATAAGAGTAGGATACGGGTTAAGTTGATAACCCGGACTCTCATGTAAATCTAGGGCTCAACCTGTTATATAAAGGGGAGCGCCTAGGGCAAAAAGACTAAGTTGCGATCTCTCGAGAGCTAGGTTAGCGAATCCTCATCCCTGTAATTGAGACCCAAAGCAATATAATCAAGCAGGACGTAGGCTTTTACCTCCACCGTGAGGGGCCGAACCTGGGTAATCCTGTGTCTTCTCGTTCCCGATCAACCCCGTCAAGCTTCCACCTTCGTGCGATGGCTCCATCTTTAAGTCCTTTCACAAGGGCATCTGCCGTGCTAAAACCATGACAGTTGGCGCACACCGTGGGGCCTATGCACAGTGGAGTTGAGTTCTTGGCGGGAGCCCTCCCAGGGTTCGGGAAGTATGCGGTCGGCCTGATGACGAAGAGCCGCCGCAGAAAGTTGTACATCGACGATGTAGGCTGGGGCCCCGAGGCCGACTCAATCGAGTCAGGATACTGATACGTCTCCAACGTATCTATAATTTTTTATTGTTCCATGCTGTTATATTTGTTGGGGAACGTTGCATGGGAAACAAAAAATTTCCTACGCTCACCAAGATCGATCTAGGAGATGAACATCTACGAGAGGAGAGATTGCATCTACATACCCTTGTAGATCGCTAAGCGGAAGCATTAAGAAACGCGGTTGATGTAGTCAAACATCTTCGCGATCCAATCACGATCCGTCCACGAACTCCCGATCAAGTGCCGAACGGATGGCACCTCCGAGTTTAGCACACGTGCGGCTCGGCGGCGTACTCTCCTTCTTGATCCAGCAAGCGAGAGAGAGGGGGTAGATGAGATCGGGACCAACACGACGGTATGGTGGTGGTGGTGGCAGCGGAATTCCGGCAGGGCTTCGCCAAGCGCGTACCGGTGAAACGTGGGAGGAGTTGGGAGAGGTAACGGGCAAGGGTCCAAGGGGTGGCTGCCCCCAACGCCTCCCCACCTTTATATAGGCGTGGAGGGGGCTGGTGGCTTGCCCTCCAAGGCCCTAGGGTCGTTGGCCAAAGGGGGAGGAAGGAAATCCCTCCTTTCCTTCCCCACCGATCGCTATCCCCCCTTTTTAGGGATCCTGATCTTATCCCTTTGGGATATGATACTATTCCTTTTAAGGGAGAATCTTGGTGCGCCTAGACCAGGGTTGTGGGGACTTTCCCCATTACCCACGTTCATGTGGGTCCCCCATGCAGGTGGGCCCCACTCCGGAACCTTCTAGAACCTTCCCGGTACAATACCGAAAAAACTCGAACTTTTTCCGGAACCCCGATAACAACTTTCCATATATGAATCTTTACCTCTGGACTATTCCGGAGCTCCTCGTGATGTCCCGGATCCCATCCGGGACTCCGAACAACCTTCGGACTTTCCACTATTAATATCTCAATACTACCCTAGCGCTACCAAACGTTAAGCGTGCGACCCTACGGGTTCGGGAATATGCAGACATGACCGAGACTCCTCTCCGGTCAATAACCAATAGCGGGACCTGGATGCCCATATTGGTTCCTACATATTCAATGAAGATCTTTATCGGTCGAACCTCGATGTCAAGGATTCAGTCAATCCCGTATGCAGTTCCCTTTGTCCATCGGTATGTTACTTGCCCGAGATTCGATCGTCGGTATCTCCATACCTAGTTCAATCTCGTTACCGGCAAGTCTCTTTACTCATTCTGTAATACAAGATCCCGTGGCTAACTCTTTAGTCACATTGCTTGCACGCTTATTGTGATGCTGTATTACCGAGTGGGCCCTAAGATACCTTTCCGTCATACGGAGTGACAAATTCCCAGTCTTGATCCATGCCAACTTAACAGACACCCTCAGAGATACCTGTAGAGCATCTTTATAGTCACCCAGTTACGTTGCGACGTTTGATACACACAAGGTACTCCTCCGGTGTCAGTGAGTTGCATGATCTCATGGTCATAGGAACAGATACTTGACATGCAAAAACGATAGCAATAAACTTGACACGATCATATGCTACGTTCATAGTTTGGGTCTTGTCCATCACATCATTCTCCTAATGATGTGATCCCGTTATCAAATGACAACTCATGTCTATGACCAGGAAACCATGGCCATCTTTGATCAACGAGCTAGTCTGGTAGAGGCTCACTAGGGACATGTTGTTGTCTACGTATCCACACATGTATTTGTGTTTCCAACCAATACAATTATAGCATGGATAATAAACGATTATCATGAACAAGGAAATATAATAATAACCATTTTATTATTGCCTCTAGGGCATATTTCCAACAGTCTCCCACTTGCACTAGATTCAATAATCTAGCATTACATGGTTATGAATCTAACACCCATAGAGTTCTGGTGTTGATCATGTTTTGCTCGTGGAAGAGGTTTAGTCAACGGATCTGCAACATTCAGATCAGTGTGCACTTTGCAAATGTTTATGTCCTCCTCCTTGATCGCATCGCGGATGGAATTGAAGCGTCGCTTTATGTGTCTGGTCCTCTTGTGAAACCTTGGTTACTTGGCTAGAGCAATGGCACCAGTGTTGTCACAGAACAGAGTCATCGGGTCCAGTGCACTGGGCACAACTCCAACATCTGTCATGAACTGCTTCATCCAGACACCTTCCTTTGCCGCCTCCGAGGCAGCTATGTATTCCGCTTCGCATGTAGAATCAGCTGCCACACTTTGCTTGGAACTGCACCAGCTTACTGCCCCCCATTTAGAATATATACGTATCCGGTTTGAGACTTAGAGTCATCCGGATCAGTGTCAAAGCTTGCATCGACGTAACCCTTTACGACGAGCTCTTGATCACCTCCATAAACGAGAAACATTTCCTTAGTCCTTTTCAGGTACTTAAGGATATTCTTAACCGTTGTCCAGTGTTCCACTCCTGGATCACTTTGAAACCTTCCGGCCATACTTATGGCAAGGCTGACATCTGGTCTTGTGCACAGCATCGCATACATGATAGAGCCTATGGCAGAAGCATAGGGGATGACACTCATCTTTTCTCCATCCTCTGTAGTCGCTGGGCATTAAGTCTTACTCAACTTCACACCTTGCAAAACAGGCAAGAACCCCTTCTTGGACTGATCCATTTTGAACTTCTTCAAAACTTTATCAAGGTATGTGCTCTGTGAAAGTCCTATTAAGCGTCTCGATCTATCTCTATAGATCTTGATGCCTAATATGAAAGCAGCTTCTCCTAGGTCCTTCATTGAAAAACTCTTGTTCAAATATTCCTTCACGCTTTCCAAAAGTTCTATATTGTTTCCAATCAGTAATATGTCATCCACATATAATATTAAAAACGCTATAGAGCTCCCACTCACTTTCTTGTAAATACAAGCTTCTCCGTAAACTTGTATCAACCCAAACGCTTTGATCACCTCATCAAAGCGAGGATTCCAACTCCGAGACGCTTGCACCAGTCCATAAATGGATCGCTGGAGTTTGCAAACTTTGTCAGCATTCTCTGGATCGACAAAACCTTCTGGTTGCATCATATACAACTCTTCCTTAAGAAAACCGTTAAGGAACGCTGTTTTGACATCCATCTGCCAAATTTCATAATCGAAAAATGCAGCTATTGCTAACATGATTCTGACGGACTTAAGCATCGCTACGGGTGAGAAAGTCTCATCGTAGTCAACTCCTTGAACTTGTGAAAAACTCTTTGCCACAAGTCGAGCTTTATAGACGGTGACATTACCGTCTGCGTCCGTCTTCTTCTTGAAGATCCATTTATTCTGAATGGCCTTTCGCCTTTCAGGTAATACTTCCAAAGTCCATACTTTGTTTTCATACATGGATCCCATCTCGGATTTCATGGCCTCTAACCATTTGTCGGAATCTGGGCCCACCATCGCTTCTCCATAGCTCGTAGGTTCATCGTTGTCCAACAACATGACATTCAAGACAGGGTTACCGTACCACTCAGGGGCAGTACGTATCCTTGTCGACCTACGAGGTTCGATAGTAACTTGATCCGAAGCTTCATGATCACCATCATCAGCTTCCTCTTCAACTGATGTAGGTTCCACAGAAACATCTTTCTGCGCAGTGCTACTCTCTGGTTGAAGTAAAGGTTCAACAACCTCATCAAGTTCTATCTTCCTCCCACTCAATTCTTTTGAGAGAAACTCTTTCTCGAGAAAGGACCCGTTCTTAGCGACAAACACTTTGCCTTCGGATCTGAGATAGAAGGTATACCCAACCATCTCTTTTGGGTATCCTATGAAGACGCATTTGTCCACTTTGGGTTCAAGCTTTTCTGGCTGAAGCCTTTTGACATAAGCATCGCATCCCCAAACTTTAAGAAACGACAACTTTGGTTTCTTGCCAAACCACAGTTCATACGGTGTCGTCTCAACGGACTTAGATGGTGCCCTATTTAAAGTGAATGCAGCTGTCTCTAACGCATAACCCCAAAATGATAGTGGCAGATCGGCAAGAGACATCATAGAACGCACCATATCCAATAAGGTTCGATTACGACGTTCGGACACACCATTACGCTGTGGTGTTCCAGCTGGCGTCAACTGTGAAACAATTCCACATTTTCTTAAGTGACTGCCAAACTCATAACTCAGATATTCTCCCCCTCGATCAGATCGTAGGAATTTGATCTTCTTGTTACGATGATTCTCAACTTCACTCTGAAATTGCTTGAACTTTTCAAATGTTTCAGACTTGTGTTTCATTAAGTAAATATACCCATATCTACTCAAATCGTCGGTGAAGGTGAGAAAATAATGATATCCACCGCGCGCCTCAATGCTCATCGGACCACACACATCAATATGTATGATTTCCAACAAGTCACTTGCCCGTTCCATTGTTCCGGAGAACGGGGTTTTAGTCATCTTGCCCATGAGGCATGGTTCGCATGTGTCAAGTGATTCAAAATCAAGTGACTCCAAAAGTCCATCAGCATGGAGTTTCTTCATGCGTTTTACACCAATATGACCTAAGCGGCAGTGCCACAAGAAAGTGGTACTATCATTATCAACTCTACATCTTTTGGCATCAATGTTATGAACATGTCTATCATCACTATTGAGATTCAATAAGAATAAACCCCTCACAATGGGTGCATGACCATAAAAGATATTACCCATATAAATAGAACAACCATTATTCTCTGATTTAAATGAGTAACCATCTCGCATTAAACAAGATCCAGATATAATGTTCATGCTCAACGCAGGCACTAAATAACAATTATTCAGGTTCATCACTAATCCCGATGGTAATCGAAGAGCGAGCGTGCCGACGGCGATCACATCAACCTTGGAACCATTTCCCACGCGCATCGTCACTTCGTCCTTGCTGCAATTTTATCTTATTTATTTTATTTTGTATTTTTGTTTCTATCTATCTATCTATCACATACAATTTAATCTTGCAACTTACCGCCGAGGGATTGACAACCCCTTGTTTGCGTTGGGTGCAAGGATTTGTTGTTTTGTGTGCAGGTGCTGCTAACGAGGTGTTGCGTGATTCTCCTACTGGATTGATAACCTTGGTTTCATAACTGAGGGAAATACTTACTCTACTGTACTGCATCTCCCTTCCTCTTCAGGGAATTACCAACGCAAGCTACAAGTAGCAGGAAGAATTTCTGGCGCCGTTGTCGGGGATACATCATCAACATCTATCAAGTACCTACGCATAAAACTCTCATCTCCTTGCATTTACTTTATTTATTTTATTTTCATTTGCCTCTCGTTTTCATCTCCCCCACTTCTAAAAAGTTTTTACAAAAATACAAAAATATTTTCCGTTTGCTTTTTTCTTGTTTGCTTGTTCGCTCGCTTGAAGATTGTTATCATGAGTGATTTTGGCATGGCGGAAACTGATGATGGTAAAACTCCTAAAAAGGGAAGTTCTACCAATCTTGATGCTAAAACTTTTGTGTTGGGACATGGTAATGTTATAGAAAAAAGTGTCATCCATGAATTCTTTAATTGCATTGGGACTTTGGCTTTTGATGATGCTCCTATACTTAAAGAAACTAAGAATTATGCCGATGCTATTTCCGCACTTGTTATTAAGCTTGAAAGAAGATTTATTTGCACCCATCCTACTTTGTAAAGATTGTTTTTTGAGTTACCGGTTATAAAAGATCCTAGAGCTAAGAAAATAGCTACCCTTGTTCTCATGAATGAATTTGATCATATAGTGCGAGAAGCTTGGGAGATCTTTGATTTTTATGGTATGAACCGTGAAAAACCAGTAATAGATGAGATCCTTTATAATAATGATTACTTGTTGAGATATTCGTTCTGCAATGACCACATCTTTGATGTAAATATTAAAAATGAAGTTCCTCCTTTAATTATAATCCAACAAGTTTTCAATAGTGTTAATAGACAATACTCTTGGATTGTAGCCGGTAATCAAGAGGGATTTACGGATGGACAACTTGCTAATGCTAAAATTTCTATGGATGATGTGTTTCATATTACCGTTGAAAAACCCTCTGATAAAAGTACATCTTTGGATAAGAAGAAGAAAGATGACAATACTTGAAACTATGCATTATGCCTAGCTAGGGGCATAAAACAATAGCGCTTGTTGGGAGGCAACCCAAGGAATAAAATAATTTTTTTCTGTTATTGTGTGTTTCCAATTTCATGCTACTGTTATCATTGTGTTTTTATGTTTTTAATTAGTGTTTGTGCCAAGTAAAATCTTTGGGATGATTTGGAAGATAGTATAATTGATGCTGTTTGGAAAACAGAAAGTTTTGCGTCCAGTGCTGGAATTTTGGTTCTGTACTGGTGCGTCAGAAAAATCTGAAATTTTTACACAGTATTGGTATATGAATTTCCCACGTTTTCCTAATTTTTCAGAATTTTTGGAGTTACATAATTATGTCTTTTAAATAGATTGCTACATACTGTTCTGTTTTTGACAGATTCTGTTTTTGATGTGTTGCTTGCTTGTTTTGATGAAACTATGGATTGTATCGGGGGGTATAAGCCATGGAGAAGTTAGAATACAGTAGGTATAATGCAAAAATAAAATATGAATGGGTTTGAAACAGTACTTAGAGTGGTGATTTATTTTGTTATACTAACGGATCTCACGAAGGTTTTGTTGAGTTTTGTGTGATTGAAGTTTTCAAGTTTTGGGTGAGATCTTGATGGATGAAGGAATAAGGAGTGGCAAGAGCCTAAGCTTGGGGATGCCCATGGCACCCCAAGGTAATATTCAAGGAAGACTCAAGCGTCTAAGCTTGGGGATGCCCCGGAAGGCATCCCCTCTTTCTTCTACCAACCATCGGTAATTTTACTTGGAGCTATATTTTTATTCGTCACATGATATGTGTTTTGCTTGGAGCGTCTTGTATTATATGAGTCTTTGCTTTGTTTTCTTTTTAGTTTGCCACAATCATCCTTGCTGAACACACCTATTTTGAGAGAGCCACACGTTCATCATAATTTGTTAGAATACTCTATGTGCTTCACTTAAATTTTTTGAGCTAGGCAGTTGCTCTAGTGCTTCACTTAAATCTTTTTGAGCACGGCGGTGGCTATATTTTGAAGAAATGAACTCTCATGCTTCACTTATATTATTTTGAGAGTTGACAAGAATAAAATTTTGAAGAAATAAACTCTCATGCTTCACTTATATTATTTTGAGAGTTGATAAGATTGAAATTTTGAAGAAATATTTGCACTCTCATGCTTCACTTATATCTTTTTGAGAGTTGATAATAGTAACGGTAATTTGCACAAGATATGAATTTGGTCCCAAAGTGATGAATATTCAAGAGGGATATAATAAAAACTTTCATATAGATCATTGGATATGATAAGTGTGATTCCTTGCAATAGTTTTGCGATATGGAAATGATGATATGTGAGTCATGTTAGTGAGTAATTGTGATTTAGTAAGAATATTAGTGTTAAGGTTTGTGATTCCCTATGCATGCACGTTAAGTCAATAGTTATGCAAAGAAATTATATCCTACTTATTGTGCATTATTCGGTGTTAGTTATGTTCAATGCATGTTTATGACCGTTTTCGTTTTTTTGGTTGGTTGCTTCTCAATCTTTTGCTAGCCTTCATTTGTACTAAGCGGAAATACTGCTTGTGCATCCAAACTCCTTAAACCCAAGTTGTGCCAAATGAGTCCACTATATCTACCTATATGCGGTATTTCAATGCCGTTCCAAGTAAATTTGCGTGTGCCAACTCTAATTTTCAAAATAATTTTTCTGTTTTGTGTGCCCGTACCGCTCATGAAGCGGCAGGGGGTGGCCAATATTTTCCATGCTAGGTGTGTTATTCTCATGATGAGTGTTTATTCACTTGTCATTGCACGAGTGGCTGGTAATAGGGATGCCCAGTTCCACAATGAAATCAAAAATTAATAACAACAAAATTCCTTGGAAAGTGATGGTATGGAGGGCACCCGTGGATACGGCTAGCCATGGATTGTGAAAGAATGGTGGAAAGGAAATAAACTTTACTTTCTGTTTGGGAACCGCCTATGATGTGTCTAGCATGGAAGATATTGGGAATTCTCGGTCGTTTTCGTTGACAAGAAAAGCATGCCTCTCAAAAAAAATTATCTCTCTAATTTAAGCTTTGAGCTCTGGCACATTAGCAAATCTCTACTTCCCTCTGCGAAGGGCCTATCTATTTACTTTATGCAATTTTTATTTTTATTTTGAATCTCCATCTTCTCTTATAAAGCACCAACTAGAGAGCACTATTGTCATACTTGTGCATTATGTGTAGCTAATAATTGAGTGTGTTTCATGAATGGATCAATGATTGAGCATAATGGGCTAGGGATAACTTTCTTTAGCGTTGATATTTTGAAAGACATGATTGATTGTTAGCATGCTTGAGTATTTATATCTTCATGTCAAACTATAGACTATTGCTTTGAATCATTCAAGTCAAATGTCCATGCTACAAAAGAAAAGAATATATGATGAATATGATAGGCAGCATTCCACATCAAAAATTCTGTTTTTATCATTTACCTACTCGAGGACGAGCTGGAATTAAGCTTGGGGATGCTGATACGTCTCCAACGTATCTATAATTTTTGATTGTTCCATGCTGTTATATTATCAATCTTGGATGTTTTATATGCATTTACAGCAATTATATATCATTTTTGGAGACTAACCTATTAACTTAGTGCCCAGTGCCAGTTCCTGTTTTCTGCCCTGTTTTTGTTTTACAGAATATCAATACCAAACGAAGTCCAAATGCCATGAAACTTTTTAGAGATTTTTTTCTGGACATATACAACACTAGAAGCTTCGGGAGGAGGCCAGAAGCCCTAGGGGGTGCCCACAACGCACCAGGGCGCGCCTGGGGGGGGGGGCAGGCACGCCCTAGTACCTCGTGGGGCCCATAGAGCTCCGTTTGACCTAATTCCTCCACTATAAATTCCCAAAAAATCAAAAACCCTCAGGGGAGTCCACGAAATACTTTTTCCGCCGCCGCAAGTTTCTGTTCTCGAGAGATCCCATCTGGAGGCCTTCTCCGGTACTCCGTCGGAGGGGGAATCGATCACGGAGGGGCTCTACATCAACCTTGCTGCCCTTCCGATGATGCGTGAGTAGTTTACCATAGACCTTCGGGTCCATAGTTAGTAGCTAGATGGCTTCTTCTCTCTTTTTGATCTTTAATACAATGTTCTCCTCGATGTTCTTGGAGTTCTATCCGATGTAATCACTTTTTGCGGTGTGTTTGTTGGGATCCAATGAATTGTGAGTTTATGATCAGATTATCCATGAATATTATTTGAGTCTTCTCTGATCTCTTTTATGCATGATTATTATAGCTTCGTATTTCTTCTCCGATCTATTGATTTGGTTTGGCCAACTAGATTGATTTATCTTGCCATGGGAAGAGGTGCTTTGTAATGGGTTTGATCTTGCGGTGCTCAATCCCAGTGACAGAAAGGGACATGACACGTATGTATCGTTGCTATTAAGGGTAAAAAGATGGGGTTTATTCATACATGAGTTTATCTTGTCTACATCATGTCATCGTTCTTAAGGCGTTACTCTGTTCTTTATGGCCTTAATACACTAGATGCATGCTGGATAGCGGTCGATGTGTGGAGTAATAGTAGTAGATGCAGGCAGGAGTCGGTCTACTTGTATTGGACGTGATGCCTATATACATGATCATTGCCTTGGATATCGTCATGATTATTTGCTTTTCTATCAATTGCCCAACAGTAATTTGTCTACCCACCGTATGCTATTTTCTTGAGAGAAGCCTCTAGTGAAAACTATGGCCCCCGGGTCTATCTAAATCATATACTAAAACCCTAAAAATACTTGCTGCAATTTTATCTTATTTATTTTATTTTGTATTTTTGTTTCAATCTATCTATCTATCACATACAATTTAATCTTGTAACTTACCGCCGAGGGATTGCCAACCCCTTGTTTGCGTTGGGTGCAAGGATTTGTTGTTTTGTGTGCAGGTGCTGCTAACGAGGTGTTGCATGATTCTCCTACTGGATTGATAACCTTGGTTTCATAACTGAGGGAAATACTTACTCTACTGTACTGCATCTCCCTTGCTCTTCAGGGAATTACCAACGCAAGCTACAAGTAGCAGATACCAGGTTCCCTTTGGCAAGATCCATGTCTTCATCGCTGCTATCAGCGGATCTGGGCCCGAGCCAGACATCTCCACCAACCACGTCGAGTCGGCTCACCGCGCTATATTAAGCCAGGCAAGACCCGGCCCGCCGCAAGCTGGCCGGAAGCATTTCTTCGTAGGGTTCACCCAAGGGGTGGCCTTGTCGGGGAATTCCCTGTTCGGAGACGATACGCTTGTTCAATCTGACGGCGAGTCGTCAACGGGAGAAACTGAGTCGATCTGCCCCCTGTATGACAGGAGGCTCAGAGGATGCACTGAGGAAGTTTTCCCTGAAACCCTCGAGCCGCCTCTGTTCGCTGCGGTTTACATGGCCGGCAGGCAAGACCTGCCTCCCCTTCGCGACCCGGTGGATCCGGCGGCCAGGCAGAATCTTACCATCGCCGGCTCGGGAGGGGCCGGCACGGCCACCGCCTGCCCGCAAAAGACAGGGGCACAGGAGCTCGTGGAGCTGATGAACACTCTGGCGACTCTCCTGGCCGAGCCGGTGACAGTAGAGAACGCGGCGGCACGCAATGCAGATATCACGAAGTGCCGTGAGCAGATGACCAAGATCCAGGAGGATATCAATGCTGAAAATACCCGCATGACGGAGGCACAAGCCCGGCTTGTCGAGGAGACAAAGCGCTTGGAAGAAGAAGCCCTCTATCTGAGCCGCCGGCAGGCTGAGTCCGAATTTGTTCACCGGAGGCGGCATCAGAGCCGGCTTCCAGCCCAGATTGAGCCAACCCAATTGTTCACTACACCGAATGATCCGCGGGCTCTGGTGAACCCAGGGGCTGGTGTTATGTCCCCTGGAGGGCCGGCACCGCGGGAGCCGGCTCAGCACAGAGAGATGGTTCAGCATCAGACGCCGATTCCGCAGCAGCAAGTGCCGCCTTGACGGTTTCAGACCCCAATTGGACACTATTCCAACCCAGTGGACAATGTCCTGGTGGCGACTCACAACTTGGCAGCAATTCCGATTGAAGGGGACGGTCTGGCTCAGATGGAGGCTAGGAACGCCATTGAGATGCTCAAGACAGCAGTAACGCAACAGGCGAACTATTCTCACAGTCAGCACCGGCTTCACTCAACCCCTCACCAGATCCGCACTCGGAGCCAACGCCCCGAGTCGCCAGCAGTTTCCAGTAGTGCGCAGCGCCGGAGGGCCGCGCAGCCTTTAGTAGATCAGCCGCCCCCTAGGATCCCAAATGCACAACAGATTGTGGACACTGCTCGTGCTTTATGAGCATTGGAAGAGGAGAATGCGCGTGCGGCATATAACCCGCCCATGGCGCAGGACCATCCCAACACAGCTCAGACAGTTGGTCGTCTTGGCGGTCTATCAGGCCGCATAATTGGAACTCCTTGTCTGGTTCCAGCATTGCGTGATGCGCGCATGCCGCCCGATTTCAAAGGCCCTCGCAAGGTTCCTAATTATACAGCAGATCTAGAGCCGGCCCAGTGGATTGAGAGTTATGAGTTAGCAATGGATCTGTTGGGAGCTAGTGAAGCTGTGTGCGCGCATTATCTACCTCTCATGCTGGAGAGCCCGGTGCGTACTTGGTTGAAAAGCTTGCCGGCAAATTCGATTAATACCTGGTAGGAGTTGAAGGAGCGCTTCATCAAAAAAATCAGGGGACCTGCAAACGGCCAACCACGATTGTTGACCTGGAACATTGTGTTCAGCGTGAGGATGAGTCGGCACACCACTGGTCTCGCCGAGTTGCGGAAGTCATTCATTCTTCAGATAGCATCACGGCGGCTCAGGCGGTTCTTGTTCTGGAACGGACTTGTAAGTTTCAGCCCCTGGTCCAGAAGTTAGGGCGGCTCAAGAGAAAGGTCCAGGACATGGGCGATCTTATGGACGTCCTAACCCGTTATGCTGAGTCAGACAATACGAAGGATCCTACATCTGATGATGATAAGTCTAGCAAGGGAAAGAAAAACGGTGGTAAGGGTCATCAGCAGAACAATGGCAATGGGTAGGCCAATAGCAACAAGCGCAAGAGTTATGACGCCGGCTCTGATCTGGTGGCAAATACCAATACTGGTGGGAGTAACCAGCGACGGAACAACGGGGCCAGGAAGCCTTTCGCCTGCAGCTTTGAGGAGGCCCTCAAGGGTCCATGTCCCAAGCACAACATTAACGGGAAGTCGTCGGCCCACTCATGGGAGAACTGTTATATCATGCAAGAGTTTTCCAAGCGGGTGTTTCAGAATAATCATAACGGAGACGACAATGGTGGACACCCCAGCAACCCCGAACCCGGAAATCAGAGAGCCGGCTTCCAGGGAGCCGGCTCACAAGGGCCTTTCGCAAGCCCTGGGTTCCAAGGAAACCAAGGTCATAATGCCAGGTTTCAGGGGGCTGGTAATATGGGAGGCAGTAATCAACGCAGCCAGAGCAATCAGAATCAAGGTGGCCGGTCCGGGTTCCAGAGTAATCCAAAGCAGTTGAATAGTGGTCAGTATCATGTCTTCACCACTAGTACCTGCAAGCGGGATCGGAAGGTTCAGCGGAGAGCCGCCAGTCCCATATTATCTCAACTGGTCAGAGCAGCCGGTCACTTGGAGCCGGGCAGATCATCCAGAGTTTGTGGATCACCCGGGTCATCTGGCCTTGGTGGTGGCACCGCAGGTCGGCGGGTATACGTTGACAAAGGTGCTTATGGATGGCGGCAGCAGCATCAATATACTTTACTATGATACCTTCAGACGGATGAATTTATCCGAGAAACCGCTCACCCCTTCCACCACAGTTTTTCATGGCAT
This sequence comes from Elymus sibiricus, assembly GCA_039707655.1. Classification (NCBI taxonomy): domain Eukaryota; kingdom Viridiplantae; phylum Streptophyta; class Magnoliopsida; order Poales; family Poaceae; genus Elymus; species Elymus sibiricus. The sequence continues at coordinate 386,480,814 of CM077676.1, forward strand.
CGTCCCTGGCAAGTCAGCTTATCCGATTGGCAGAATTTCTCTAGAGGTAGCTTTTGGCGATGAATTTAATTACCGCTTGGAGTTTTTATCCTTCGAAGTGGTGAAGCTTAAAAGTCCTTATCATGCCCTCTTCGGAAGGCCGGCTTACGCGCGGTTCATGGCGCGGCCGTGCTATGTCTATCTGAAGTTAAAAATGTCGGGTCCAAGAGGAACAATTACTGTTGAGGGCAATCGGCGGGTTGCGCTGGACTGCGAAGAAGGAGATGCGGCTTATGCAGAGACGGCTTGTGCTGCCGAGGAGTTGAAGTACTACAAGGACAACGTCGACCCGGCTGACAGGACCTCCCTCAAGAAGCCGACGACCAAGTCTGATCCCTTGCTCAAATTTAAGTCGGCCAGAGATACAAAGCAAGTTGATTTTGTCCCGGGTGATTCATCTGAGCAGTTCACTGTCGGGGCTAACATGGACCCTAAATAGGAAAGCGCGCTTATCGAGTTCATCCGTGAGAATCGGGACATCTTTGCATGGAAACCCTCTGACATGCCAGGTGTACCGAGAGAACTCGCTGAGCACCCCCTTAATGTGGATCCCAAGTTTAAGCCTGTTCGACAGTACCTCCGTTGATTCAATGAAGAAAGGCGAAAGGCTATTGGCGAAGAAGTGGCTCGGCTCTTAGCTGCCGGGTTCATTGTGGAGGTGTTTCATCCTGAATGGCTGGCTAACCCGGTTCTTGTTCTGAAGAAAAACGGGACTTGGCGAATGTGTGTGGATTACACGGATCTGAATAAGGCTTGTCCTAGTGATCCTTTTGGGTTGCCCCGTATTGATCAGATCATTGATGCCACGGTGGGTTGTGAGTCCTTATGCTTTCTGGATGCTTATTCTGGTTATCATCAAATCAAGATGAAGCAGGAGAACCAGGAAAAGACGGCTTTCATTACACCGTTTGGTGCTTTCTGCTACACGTTCATGCCGTTTGGCTTAAAATGTGCACAGGCGACTTATCAGCGTTGTGTTCAGAATTGTTTTCACAAGCAGATTGGGCGTAATGTTCATGCGTATGTTGATGACATTGTGGTTAAATCTCGGAAGAAGGAGACCTTGTTGGATGATCTCAAGGAAACATTTGACAACCTCTGAGTTTATCAGATGAAGCTTAACCTGGAAAAGTGTGTCTTCGGTGTTCCTGCAGGGAAGTTGCTGGGATTCCTCGTTTCGGAGCGTGGGATTGAAGCCAACCCAGAAAAAATCAAGGCAATCACATCCCTGGGCAAGCCGTCTAATATTAATGTCGTCCAGAAGCTGGCTGGACGGGTTGCGGCGTTGAGCCGGTTCATAAGCCGGCTTGGGGAAAAGGCTATCCCACTGTACCAAATGCTCCGGAAGTCAGATAATTTTGTTTGGACCGATGCTGCAGACCAGGCTTTTGAGTCTCTAAAAAAACAGTTATCTGAGCCCCCTATCCTTGCTGCCCCTCAGGAGAAGGAGCCCATGCTACTATATATTGCAGCTAACAGTAAAGCTGTCAGCGTTGCAGTTGTTGTAGAGCGCAAGGAAGCAGGCAAAGAGCATCCAGTTCAGCGTTCGGTGTATTATATCAGCGAAGTTTTAACAGAATCCAAGCAGCGGTATCCGCATTGGCAGAAGCTGGTATATGGTGTGTTCATGGCAAGCCGGAAGTTGAAGCATTATTTCCATGAGCACCCAATTACGGTGGTCAGTTCAGCACCCCTTGGCAATATTATTCAGAACAGAGAAGCTACTGGCCGGGTTGCCAAATGGGCGATTGAGCTGGGGCCGCATCATCTCAAGTATATGCCGCGCACTGCTATTAAGTCTCAAGCTTTGGTGGACTTCATCAATGACTGGACTGAATTGCAGGCTCCGGAGGAGAAGCCGGATACCACGTATTGGTCTATTCACTTTGATGGTTCTAGGCAATTGGAAGGCTCAGGGGCTGGAGTTGTGATAACTTCCCCGCGAGGTGACAAATTTTCTTATGTCTTGCGGCTTATGTTTCCTTGTACTAACAATGCAGCTGAATATGAGGCCTTGCTTCATGGACTCCGTATGGCCAAGGAGATGAATTTGAGCCGGGTCTGGTGCCTGGGCGACTCAGATTTGGTGGCTCGGCAAGTTTTTTGGTGCAAGGACTCCGTATCGACGTGAAGTGACGAACATTGCTGGCTGATAACCCACAAGTATAGGGGATCACAACAGTTTTCGAGGATAGAGTATTCAACCCAAATTTATTGATTCGACACAAGGGGAGCCAAAGAATATTTGCAAGTATTAGCAGTTGAGTTGTCAATTCAACCACACCTGGAGACTAAATATCTGCAGCAGAGTGATCAATAGCACAGTAGTATGATAGTTTGATAGCAGTAACAATAATAGCAACAGTAATAGTAACGGTAGCAGTAATAGTAGTAGCAATTGTGACAGTAGTAGCAACAGTAGTAACTTAGCAAGAACAATGTGTGAAAAACTCGTAGGCATTGGATCGGTGATTATGTTGGATAACATTCATCATGTAACAGTCATAACCTAGGGCGACACAGAACTAGCTCCAACTCATCAATGTAATGTAGGCATGTATTCCGTATATAGTCATACGTGCTTGCGATAAGAACTTGCATGACATCTTTTGTCCTACCCTCCCGTGACAGCGGGGTCCATAAGGAAACTAAGGGATATTAAGGCCTCCTTTTAATAGAGAACCGGAACAAAGCATTAACACATACTGAATACATGAACTCCTCAAACTACGGTAATCACCGGAAAGAATCCCAATTATTGTCACCTTGGGGTATGCGGATCATAACATGTAGCAGGTGCATATAACTTGCAAGATTGGATCAAGAACACAAATATATTCATGAAAACATAAATGGTTCAGATCTAAAATCATGGCACTCGGGCCCTAGGGACAAGCATTAAGCATAGCAAAGTCATAGCAACATCAATCTCAGAACATAGTGGATACTAGGGATCAAGCCCTAACAAAACTAACTCGATTACATGATAAATCTCATCCAACTCAGCACCGTCCAGCAAGCCTACGAAGGAATTACTCACTCCCGGTGGTGAGCATCATGAAATTGGTGATGGAGGATGGTTGATGATGACGATGACGGAAGATCCCCCTCTCCGGAGCCCCGAACGGACTCAGATCTGGCCTCCCGATGAAGAACAGGAGGTGGCGGCGGCTCCATATCGTGAAACGCAATAAAACTTCCTCTCCTATTTTTTCCTCTAGAATTGTGAAATTATAGGCCTGAGATTAGGGTCAGCGGAGCCACGTGGGACCCACGAGCCACCAGGGCACGCCTGGGGGGGTGGCGCGCCCTGGTGCCTCGTGGGCAGCAGGTGGCCCCCCTCCAGTGGGTCTTGGCTCCAGTATTTTTTATTTATTCCATAAAAAATCTCCAAAAAGTTTCGTCCAATTCCAAGAACTTTTATTTTTGCACAAAAAACAACACCATGGTAGTTCTGCAGAAAACAGCGTCAGTCCGGGTTAGTTTCATTCAAATCATGCAAATTAGAGTCCAAAACAAGAGCAAAAGTATTTGGAAAAGTAGATACGATGGAGACGTATCACTGACTATTTTACAGGATATCAGGTGGATCACATTGATCGCCGGCTTAATGAGGCGGCGGACGCTTTGTCTCGTTTGGGGTCTCAACGGAAGCCTGTTCCACCCAATGTTTTTCTGGATGTGTTGCACAACCCGTCAGTCAAGTTACCGACGGAGGAAGATCTTGCTGTTCCTGATCCAAAGGCGGCTCTAGTGGCCGCTGTTCATGCCGTACCTGACTGGATAGTTCCTTATCTGGCTTATTTGAGTCATGGTGAGCTCCCAGCGGAGGAAACCATCGCTCGTCAGATTATCAGGTGGTCCAAGTCTATGACTATTGTCAACGGCGAGTTGCATAGACGGAGTGTCACGGGTGTTTTTCAGCGTTGTGTTTCACCTGAAGAGGGCCGTGCAATTCTCAATGAGATCCACTCTGGTGATTGTGGTCATCATGTCGGCTCAATTCATTGGTTGCCAAAGCCTTTCGTCATGGGTTTTTCTGGCTCACAGCTCATGCGGATGCAGATGATATTGTTTGCAGGTGCGATGGTTGCCAGAAGTATGCTCGTCAAGCGCATGTGCTGGTTCAAGAGTTGAGGATGATTCCAATAACCTGGCCTTTTGCAGTCTGGGGGCTTGATATGGTTGGGCCCTTCAAGAGAACCAAAAATAAACATACTCATTTATTGGTAGCTGTGGACAAGTTCACCAAGTGGGTTGAAGCAGAGCCGGTCAGTCGTTGTGATGCTACTACAACAGTTAAATTCCTCAAAAAGTTGATCTATCATTTTGGCTATCCACACAGCATTATTACGGATAATGGTACTAATCTTTCCAAAGGAGTCATGAAACAGTTCTGCGAACAGGAGCACATCAGGTTGGACTTAGCATCTGTGGCGCATCCCCAGTCTAATGGACAGGCAGAACGAGCTAATCAAGAGTTGCTGCGTGGTATCAAACCCCGGCTCATGGTACCTTTACAACGCACGCCGGCTTGCTGGGAAGAAGAGCTACCTGCAGTACTTTGGAGCATACGGACTACTCCCAACAGATCAATAGGTTACACGCCGTTTTTTTGGTCTATGGTGCAGAGACTGTGCTGCCAAGTGACATACGTCATGATTCTCCCCAGGTTACAGCTTATGTGGAGGCTGATAATGAACAAGCTCGCCAAGATGCTCTTGATGCTCTGGAAGAAGAACGCGAACTTGCCGCATCCATATCAGCAATTTATCAGCAAGATCTACGTCGCTATCACAGCCGTAGAGTTCGCAGCCGTACCTTTCAGGAAGGCGACTTAGTGCTCCGTCTGATACAAGACCAGACAGGCATGCATAAGCTTTCGCCCCCTTGGGAAGGACCCTTCGTCATCAGCAAGAATCTCAACAACGGGTCATATTACCTGGTTGATATACGTGAAGAAGATAAGTCACGTACCTCTGAGGAGGAGGGAAGCCGGCCTTGGAATATTTCGCATCTCCGGCCGTATTATACTTAAGTCACAGATTGAGTAGCATCTTTTGTACATACCTTCATCATGTATATACATATTCTGATCAATGGAATAAAGCCGGTGTGTCTGTATAAGAGAGACTGTCGTTTTGCCTCAAAATTGTGTGTTGAGTCTTTATTCTTTGATCAGTGGTTACTTGGGGGCTTCCAACTCATTGAGTTTAGCTTTAACATTCCCTTGAACCCGGCTACATGCCAAAAAAATTCTTGGTTACACTTGCCTGTTAGCTTGATGCTACTCCGAAAAGGCGACCCGGTGTATGCCCGACGAGTCAATCACAAAGTGACCCTGAACTTGTCCGAGTTAAAACACCGATTGGTCACGTGAGAGCCGGCTTTCGGAAAGCTAGGATAAACCAAAAAAGGCAATTAAGCCTGCTTCATGAAAGCGAATTAGACTCGAGCTTCGAAAGCCGGTCTTTAAAGTCGTGCCTTATAAGCCGGCTCTTAAATTTCTGTTTTGCATTGTTATTATCTTTGGCATGCATGCATACATTCATACATGGCATATATTTTATTAACGTTGTTTCTTGTTTATCACAACGGCAACATGCTTGCCGGGTTATCATACCACCACTAATACTGGCGGTCTGGACTACTAGTTTTGGCCGTAAGCCGCCATCACAGACCGGGTTTTCGGATTATGGACTTAGAAGTTATTCAAAGCCTACTACACAGCTGGCCTTCGTCACAAAGATTGGCTCCTGAGGCCGAGTTATTGATCCAACACATTGACAGAAGCAACAGAATTTTATGGCTGACAAACTGCAAGGTTTCAATAGCAAAGTGTTACAAGCAAAATAACACAAGTGCTCGATGGCACTTGCACAACAAGGTTTTCACCTATCTCTATTACAAGCCGCCGCTGATACGTCTCCAACGTATCTATAATTTATGAAGTATTCATGCCATGTTTACAACAATTCTATATGGTTTTGGTATGATTTGAATGGAACTAACCCGGACTGACGCTGTTTTCAGCAGAACTACCGTGGTGTTGTTTTTTGTGCAGAAATAAAAGTTCTCGGAATTGGACAAAACTTTTTGACGATTTTTTTGGACCAAAAGAGACCCCCGAAGCTTCGTGGAAGGACCAGAAGCCTCATGAGGTGCTCACAAGCCACCACGGCGCGCCAGGGGGGGTGGCGTGCCATGGTACCTCGTGGGCCCATCTTAGCCCATCTTCGCGTGATTCCAACGCTGAAAAATCCTATAAATAGAGAAACCCCCAGAAATTAACCAAGAACTTTGACTCCGCCGCCGCAAGCCTCTGTACCATCGAAATACCATCTATAACCCTTTTTCGGCACCCTGCCGGAGGGGGGAATCATCACCGGAGGCCATCTTCATCATCCCGGCGGTCTCCATGATGAGGAGGGAGTAGTTCACCCTCGGGGCTGAGGGTATGTACTAGTAGCTATGTGTTTGATCTCTCTCTCTCGTGTTCTTGATTTGGCACGATCTTGATGTACCGCGAGCTTTGTTAATATAGTTGGATCATATGGTTTCTCCCTCTCTATCTTGTTGTGATGAATTGAGTTTTTACCTTTGAGGTTTCACTATTATCAGATTGAATACTTTTATGGATTTGAGAACACTTGATGTATGTCTTGCATATGAATACCCGTGGTGACAATGTGGTATTATATTGATTCACTTGATGTATGTTTTGGCACTCAACTCGTGGATTCCCGAGGTGACATTGGGGTAATCTATGCATAGGGGTTGATGCACGTTTTCGTCCTACTTTCTCCGGTAGAAATCTTGGGGCACTCTTTGAAGTTCTTTGTGTGGATTGAATATTATGATTTGAAGTTGTTTGATGCATATCAAATAATCAACTCACGGATACTTGTGGTGACATTGGAGTATCTAGGTGACATTAGAGTTGGTTGATGCGTATCATATGGTGTTATTTTAGTACGAACTCTACGGCTGTTCGTGACACTTATAGGGATGGCTCAATAGATTGATCGGAAAAGATAACTTTGAGGTGGTTTCGTACCCTACAACAATTTCTATCTTATGTTCTCCACGAATAGGAACTTTGGAGTGATTATTTATCGCACGTTGAGGGATTGTTATATGATCCAATTATGTTAGCATTGGTGAGAGATTGCACTAGTGAAAGTATGAACCCTAGGCCTTGTTTTCAAGCATTGCAATACCTTTTGTGCTCACTTTTGTTACTTGCTACCATGCTGTTTTTTTATTTTCAGATTACAAAATCCTATATCTGCTATCCATACTACACTTGTATCACCATCTCTTCGCCGAACTAGTGCACCTATACAATTTACCATTGTATTGGGTGTGTTGGGGACACAAGAGATTTCTTGTATTTGATTGCAGGGTTGTTTGAGAGAGAACATCTTCATCCTACGCCTCCCACGGATTGATAAACCTTAGGTCATCCACTTGAGGGAAAATTGCTACTGTCCTACAAAACTCTGCGCTTGGAGGCCCAACACGAGTCTACAAGAATAAGTTGTGTAGTAGACATCAAGCTCTTTTCTGGCGCCGTTGCCGGGAAGGTGAGTGCTTGAAGGTATATCTTTAGATCTTGCAATCGAATCTTTTAGTTTCTTGTTTTATCACTAGTTTGGTTTATAAAAGAAAACTACAAAAAATATGGAATTGAGGTTGCCTCATATTATTCATCTTTATAATGTCTTTCTTGAAAATGATGGAGCGGAAAATTGTGCTCAATTGATAGAAGAAGAATTCAATAAAATGTTTGGAATAAAATCTTTGAATGATGAGCATGATTGCAATGTTGTTAGTATGAATTCTATGAGTATCCATGATGCTAATGATATGCAAAGCCACAAGCTTGGGGATGCTATGTTTGATGAAGATGATATTTTTAGTCCCCCAAGTTTTGATGAGAAAATTTATTATGATGATTGCATGCCTCCTATCTATGATGATTATTGTGATGACATGTATGCTATAACGAATAATGATAAATATGAAACTTGTCATCATGATTTTAATTTTCAATTGTATTATGCCAATCAAGTATCTCATGATAGTTATTTTGTTGAGTTTGCTCCCACTATTATGAATGAGAAGAAAATTGGTTATGTGGAGAGTAGTAAAATTTCTATGCTTGTGGATCATGAAAAGAATGCTTTATGTGATAGCTATATTGTTGAATTCATTCATGATGCTACTGAAAATTATTATGAGAGAGGATCATATGCTTGTAGGTGTTGCAATAATATCAAGTTTCCTCTCTATGTGTTGAAAGTTTTGAAGTTATGCTTGTTTTGCCTTCCTATGCTAGTTGATTCTCGCTCCCATAAATTGTTTGCTCACAAAATCCCTATGCATAGGAAGTGGGTTAGGCTTAAATGTGCTAGTCATATGCTTCATGATGCTCTCTTTGTTTTCCAATTCTTTACTTTTATGTGAGCATCATTGAAATCATCATGCCTAGCTAAAAAGGCATTAAAGAAAAGCACTTGTTGGGAGACAACCCAATATTTATACCTACTGTTTTTGTGTGTTCACATGATTAAGCTACTGTAGTAATCATGTTTTATATGTTTTCTTTCAATAATGTGCCAAGTAAAGCCTTTGGGATAGTGTGGATGCTTGTTGATTTGATTCTGCGCAAAAACAGAAACTTTTGCGTCCAGTGCTGGAATTTCTATTCTGTACTGGACTGTGAGAAAATTCTGAAATTTTTACAGAGCATTTAGTTACAAATTTTTTACGTTGTACTAATTTTTCAGAATTTTTGGAGGTACAGAATTATGCTTTTTAAATCGCTCACTACATGCTGTTCTGTTTTTGACAGATTCTGTTTTCGGTGCATAGTTTGCTTGTTTTAGTGTTTTCATAGCTTATATTGAGTAATATAAATTGTGAAAATGATAGAATACAGTAGGCATTATGTGAGAACAATTATGAATCTTGTCTTGACAGTACCTAAGTGGATGATTTATTTTTATCATACTAACCTATCTCACAAGTTCCGTTAAGTTTTGTGTGATTGAAGTTTTCAAGTTTTGGGTGAGATAACGATATGAGGAGAATAAGGAGTGGAAAGACCCTAAGCTTGGGGATGCCCACGGAACCCCAAGGTAATATTCAAGGAAGACCCAAGCAAATAAGCTTGGGGATGCCCCGGAAGGCATCCCCTCTTTCGTCTTCAACATTACCGGTAACCTCACTTGGAGCTATATTTTTATTCGTCACATAATATGAGTTTTGCTTGGAGCGTCATTTTCTTTCATTGATATTTGCTTTCTGTTATAAATAATCATGTTTTGTATCTTTTAGTTCAATAAAATGCCAATTATAGCCTTTACCATGCTCAGTTTGCAAGTTCATGTGTTGCTGTTTGAAAACAGAAAGTTTTCTGTTATGTCCAGAATATTCCTGAATATTAAGAACATGATAAAAATCTGAAATTTTTACAAAGTAAGCATGCATGAGTTCTCTGTCACGTGGTATTTTTCATAATTTTTGGAGTTAGGTAAGTATGAATTTTAAATCCCCCTTTACAAACTGTTCTGTTTTGGCAGATTGCTGTTATAGTTGCATTGTTTGCATATGTTTGCTTGTTTAATGATTCTATTTGAGGATAGGAGTATTAAATATGCAGAGACATTTAGTATGCAATGTTAAATTATCATTTTAGTGATTTGCTACAGTAGAGAATGTTAAGGTTTTGAGTTGATTTATACTAACTTATCTCACGAGTTCTTGTTGAGTTTTGTGTGGATGAAGTTTTTAAAGATTTAGGAGAAGCCATGATATGAGAGGAATTAAGGAGACACAAGATCTCAAGCTTGGGGATGCCCCGGTAGGCATCCCACCTTTCTTCATCAACAATTATCGGTCAGCTTTGGTTGAGCCTAAGTTTTTGCTTCTTCACATGAGATGTGCTATTCTTGGAATGTCATTTTATTTTGTTTTATTTGTTGTTTGAATAAAATTATCAAGATCTGAAATTTTAAATGAGAGAGAGTCCTCACATAGCTACCTATTTACTTAACTACTCATTTGGTCTTCACTTATATCTTTTTGGAGTAGTTTGTCATTTACTCTTGTTCTTCACTTATATCCTATGAGTAAATTGTTGAAATGAATTGAATATCATAAAGTTGAAATTTATATGCTTCATATGCTTGTCCCATGGGGAGTAGTGACTTCACATACAAGAAGTATAAGTGGTAAAATTTATTGAAAGTTAACAAACATAGCATTGGTCACTTGAACAATTCATGAAAGAATTTTGAAGGAAGAGAAATTTCACATATAAATATACTATCTTGGACATCTTCTATGATTGTGAGCCCCCATTAATTATTTTCAAGCTTGATCAAGTAGTTGGCGTTGGACAAGGAAGACAACGTAATGAGTTATCTTTGTTTATATTCACATAGAAGTTATATTGTCATGGATCCTCTAACATGTGGTGCTTGCTTAGGATCTTTTGCTAGCCAAAAATTCGTACTAAGTAGAGATACTACTAGTGCATCCAAAAACCCTTAAACCCAGTTTCTTGCCATGAGTGTCCACCATATCTACCTATGGATTGAATAAGATCCTTCAAGTAAGTTGTCATCGGTGCAAAAAGCAATAAAAATTGCTCCTAAAATATGTATGATCTTTTATTGCAAGGGAAAATAAGCGTTGTACGAACTTGTGATGGTAAAGAAATAAAAGCGACGGACTGCATAATAAAGGTTGCTATCACAAGGGGCAATATAACGTGACGTTCCTTTGCATTAAGGGCTTGCACATCCAAATAAAAAGCGCATGACAACCTCTGCTTCCCTCTGCGAAGGGCCTATCTTTTAATTTTCCGTATTTACTTTTCTGTATTTACTTTTATGCAAGAGTCAGTAATGTTCATCCCTATTCCGCTCTATTTATTCTCTAGTGGACAAGCATCATGTGGTAGGGAATGATCCAGACACATATATCCAGTTGAATATAGGTGATCATGAGTTATAATTGTTGACATTATCCATGAGATAAATAAGTTGGGAGGCAAAACATTAAGCCCCTATCTTCCTATGTGTTTGACTGAAACAGTTTGTTCTAAAAATATGCTTTGAGTGTCAGCAATCATGGAAGACTAAATGATAGTTGAGTATGTGGAATTTGCTAAATCAAAGCTCTTACATAGACCCTTCCTGAAAATAAGATGAATTGCAATTGTTTGATGACTGAAAACATAGTTTGTTAGTTTTCAAGAAAGTTTATGGTCTATACTTTAACATGTGAATAGCTTGCTACTTGATCATGAGAAGTTTTATGAGATGAGCTACTGTTTATGATATATAATGATGCTAGAAAAAAGTGATTGGAATTATCATTGATCAAACTTATGCACTATGCTAGCATTCACACTTCATAAATTATTTCTTTTATCATTTACCTACTCGAGGACGAGCAGGAATTAAGCTTGGGGATGCTGATACGTCTCCAACGTATCTATAATTTATGAAGTATTCATGCCATGTTTACAACAACTCTATATTGTTTTGGTATGATTTGAATGGAACTAACCCGGACTGACGCTGTTTTCAGCAGAACTGCCGTGGTGTTGTTTTTTGTGCAGAAATAAAAGTTCTCGGAATTGGACGAAACTTTTTGACGATTTTTTTGGACCAAAAGAGACCCCCGAAGCTTCGTGGAAGGACCAAAAGCCTCACGAGGTGCTCACAAGCCACCATGGCGCGCCAGGGGGGTGGCGTGCTGTGGTACCTCGTGGGCCCATCTTAGCCCATCTTCGCGTGATTCCAACGCTGAAAAATCCTATAAATAGAGAAACCCCCAGAAATTAACCTAGAACTTTGACTCCGCCGCCGCAAGCCTCTGTACCTTCGAAATACCATCTACAGCCCTTTTCCGGCACCCTGCCGGAGGGAGGAATCATCACCGGAGGCCATCTTCATCATCCCGGTGGTCTCCATGACGAGGAGGGAGTAGTTCACCCTCGGGGCTGAGGGTATGTACTAGTAGCTATGTGTTTGATCTCTCTCTCTCTCTCTCTCTCTCTCTCTCTCTCTCTCTCTCTCTCGTGTTCTTGATTTGGCACGATCTTGATGTACCGCGAGCTTTGTTAATATAGTTGGATCATATGGTGTTTCTCCCTCTCTATCTTGTTGTGATGAATTGAGTTTTTACCTTTGAGGTTTCACTATTATCGGATTGAATACTTTTATGGATTTGAGAACACTTGATGTATGTCTTGCATATGAATACCCGTGGTGACAATGGGGTATTATATTGATTCACTTGATGTATGTTTTGGCACTCAACTCGCGGATTCCCGAGGTGACATTGGGGTAATCTATGCATAGGGGTTGATGCACGTTTTCGTCCTACTTTCTCCGGTAGAAATCTTGGGGCACTCTTTGAAGTTCTTTGTGTGGATTGAATATTATGATCTGAAGTTGTTTGATGCATATTGAATAATCAACTCACGGATACTTGTGGTGACATTGGAGTATCTAGGTGACATTAGAGTTGGTTGATGCGTATCATATGGTGTTATTTTAGTATGAACTCTACGGCTGTTCGTGACACTTATAGGGATGGCTCAATAGATTGATCGGAAAAGATAACTTTGAGGTGGTTTCGTACCCTACAACAATTTCTATCTTATGTTCTCCGTGAATAGGAACTTTGGAGTGATTCTTTATCGCACGTTGAGGGATTGTTATACGATCCAATTATGATAGCATTGTTGAGAGATTGCACTAGTGAAAGTATGAACCCTAGGCCTTGTTTTCAAGCATTGCAATACCGTTTATGCTCACTTTTGTTACTTGCTACCTTGCTGTTTTTTTATTTTCAGATTACAAAAACCTATATCTAGTATCCATACTACACTTGTATCACCATCTCTTCGCTGAACTAGTGCACCTATACAATTTACCATTGTATTGGGTGTGTTGGGGACACAAGAGATTTCTTGTATTTGATTGCAGGGTTGTTTGAGAGAGACCATCTTCATCCTACGCCTCCCACAGATTGATAAACTTTAGGTCATCCACTTGAGGGAAAATTGCTACTGTCCTACAAAACTCTGCGCTTGGAGGCCCAACACGAGTCTACAAGAATAAGTTGTGTAGTAGACATTAGCCGCCAGGGCTGTGGTTAAACCAGAGGTTCCATTAGGTTACAGCACACTGAATCATGAGCCGGTAATCTACTCTTTCTGGTTAAGACTTGGGCCGGAGGTTGATGGAGCGCCATGTGCCGGCTCTTCGCGTTCATCGTCATCCGTCGCTTCTTCCTGATTTGCCGATTCGTCAACTACCCACTGGATCGAGTGCAAAGCCTCAAATACTGCATTGGCTGTTATCACAGAGGAAGGGTTGACGTCAGGGGCAAAAGTGTGCTTACGCGAACGGGTGAGGGCAACAGGCTGAGGGTTCGGCTTTTCAATCCGCTCGTTTGATTCAGAATACCCGGCTTGATATTTGGAAAGGTTCATCTCTTCAGTCATTGCTGTGGCGGCAACCCGGGTTTCCTTGACGCACCGCTGAAAATCCTTCTTGGTGAAGGGCGAGTCATCGACATTGAATTCGGGATATCCAGCGACAAGCTGAGCCGGATCGAGCTCCGGTGCATAAGCCTTAGCACGTGCAAGGGCAGTCAGTGCTCCATGACGGCAAGCCGCCTTTTTCCATTCTTCAAACCATTTGGGCACCACCGACAGTTCCTTCAGCATATCAGCGATCAGTTGGGGTGGCGCCTTGGTATTTTTTGTGGCCATTATACAGCGTGAGCCGCCTATATAGAGCTGTTCCGCAAAAGTATAGACCACCTTCAACTTTACCAGTGGCTGTTCAACAAGGTTGTGACTCCTTCGGCCTACAAATAAAAGTGCAAACAAAGTCAGTAAGGCCGGCTTGGTATACTAAGCCGGTACAATTGGCACATAGTGAGTCTTCTCTACTTACCAAAGATGGCATTGCACATGGCTATGATATGACCCTTTAAGGTGGATAGCTCTTGAGTCACCGGCTCGAGTTTCGCCTCAGCTTCATTGGCGCGTTTTATCAAGCTGGCCCTTTCTTTATCAAAAGCCGCCTCAGCCTTCTTCAAAGTGTCTCTTACAAGGAGTAAGGACTTGTGAGCTTCTGCAGAGGATTGCTCCGCTATTTCCCGGAGTTTCTTCTCTCTTTTTGCTTCCTTGTGGAAGCTGGCGGCTTGTGCTTCCACCTGGTTCAACATATCCTGCATGGCAGTTTTACGATTACAGAAGATACATAGTGAGTCCCGGCACTTGGGGGTTGCATTTATCAGCGTTTGATCAAACACAACAAGTCCCATGCAGATGCAGGCATTCCACATGGCACTTGGGGGCTAATGCATATATAGTTTGTTCTATGTCACTACACACAGAGACCCGGCCCATCATATCATGATGAGCCGACCCTTGGGGGCTATAGGTTGATCAAAAATTTCACAGCTGTCTATAAGTCCCTGGCCATCATGGTATAATGACCCAGTACTTGGGGGCTACATATATATATATATACAAGGATAGGGAGGAAGTTACCTCATATTTCCGCATCAGATATGTCACCATTGCGATTTCAGTATCCCGGCTCTCAGACAGTCGGGTCAAGACAGAGTGATGCAAGGAGTTGATATCCTGATCTTCAAATGAGTGATAATGTAGAGCCGCCTTTCCTTTGTTCTTTACTGGCGACTCAGCTTTGGCAGGAATCTTTGTCAAAACAGTGGAGGTTTCTGGCGGAATATTCTGAACCTCACCAGTCACCATTATCTCATCTTGAGCTTTCTCAGAAGGCTGCTCTTTAATCAACTTTTCCTTCTCCTGACTGGCAGGGGGAGGAGAAGCGTGAGCCGGGCTCGCAGTAGTATCCTGGGTTGCGTCGGCCGTTAACAGGCCGAAAGTCAGCACAGGCCGTAATTGCACCGACCTACCACACGGGCCTTTAACAGGCCGAAAGTGCTGGCGGGCTGGATTTGTGTAATCGAAGATATGGGCCGTTAAGAGGCCCGAAGTGACGTCGGGCGACATATGGCCCATGGGTTGCGTCGGCCGTTAACAGGCCGAAAGTCAGACCGGGCCAAAAATGGCCCAGTTCCATCACGGTTTGTTTATGGGCCAAAAGTTTCGTAGGGCCACATATGGGCCCAAATGTAGCAGGACCTTAAACAGGCCGGAAACGCACCGGGCCGTAATTGGGCCCAAATACAAAGCGGACTGTTAACGGGCCAGAACTAACACTATTCAAATGGGCCTTACCTGCAAATGGGCCGTGTGCAACCAGGCCGTTAATGGGCCAGCCCGCTAACTTTGACTTTGCCGGCTCTTTTAACCTAAATGGGCCACTGTTGGGCCGTGCCACGTGTCGACGTATCATAGGCGTCTCTCGTCCAATGAATGGATGACATCTGTCGCAACGCCGAGCTGACACATGGATCCGCCGTCGAATGAGAAATTTACACGTGGAAAATCGCCATTGGTCAGGGCTGCTAACGGGTTATCGAATCCAAACCCGCACCCGATAGCTTAACGGCGACCCGTTACGGTGGATGCCACGTGTCGGTCACCCTTGACGAAAAGACTTTCATGACGCGACATTTATCGTCATGGAAGTGGACACTTCCGTGATGATAATTTCAGTATTGTCATGGAACACATCTACGACAGCACAGGTATGATTATCTTGATTTTGTCATAAAATTGTCACGGATGTACATGCATGACAGAAAACTTGACCTACTGTGACAAAGACGTATCATCACGGAAGTGTTTTTTTTAGTGTCATGCCTTACTTGAGCCTCTATGTCACCAAGATCGTTGTTGCGCCTCTCATGCTCTTGCTTGGAGTCATGACCATCATCATTCATCCGTGAACCACCCTCAAACTCATATTGGGGATCCACATTGACATAATCAACTCATATGCTGAATATCTTTCATCTCAAATTCATTTGGTTAGCTAACATGAGGTTGGCTTATTGCATTGGCGACTTGCACTGCAACTATGTGCTCAACAATTGGCCGCACACTTCTAATCGGGCTCATATCATCTAACAAGGTTTGGTCAAGTCAACATGAAAGAGAGGACATTTGACCTTACTGGCAAACACTTCGAGTGATTTGACTTCCGAGGATGCAACAACCTCCTTATATGCACCCCATTGCAAATTTGATTTGATAGGCATCGTCGTCTTCATTTGACACTCGTCTCCCGTTCCAACATCATATCTTCCTACTAGTTGAACTTGGTCACTTGGATCCATCCAATCTAATCTAATCTGTGTTTCTTCCACAACCTTATCGTAACTAGGGCTTGTAACAAATCTCAACACTTCCTCATCCTTATCAGCAATCTCAACATTCATAAATGCCGCCTTGTCAACATAATGAACATTCACAATCCTCTCCATCTAAAAAACAATGGAGCAATGACAAACATAAAAATCAAGTTAGAATAATTACTAATCCTAACATTAATCCTAACCCAACCCTAAGCCCATCCACATCATAAATCACCACTATTTGACCAACCCTAAGCCCATACTCATTACTAAACATCACAAACTTCATATTATTTGAGGAAGAACCTTCATAACTAGGGTTAGGAGCACATCCATTCAAATACACAAAACAAACCTATCAAAACTTGGGAGATGAAGGAGGATACCTCAAGGAAAGGAAAAAACATCGGATCCATGGACAAATGCCACCGATTTGGAGGATTTAAAGGAGGATTGAGTGGAGGAGACAATGGGGAAGAGGGCTTGAACTCGCGATGGCCAATGAGGAGGAGAGGGGAGGAGGGGGGGGGGGTGGTGGGTGGGAGCCCCACCAAGACCCCGCGGCCACTTACCTATTCAGGCCAGAAACGTCACGGTCCTTGGCGTGTGTGGAAATGGCTGGCGGTTTGGCGTTTCTAGCTGCCATGTAGGCAGACGACGCCACATTGGCCTGAAGGTGGGCCTGGCTAGAAACGCCACAAACCACATGTCTAAAAAGTTTTAAATCGTAAAATAATTTCTAAGAGAGTCATTTTGTACTAAAGATTTATGACAAGGTCGTAACAGTGATTTTGGCCTAAAATCTTGCCACGACGTCATTTCTACTGCTCCACCTCACCACGAACGGGATTCCCAATTTTCTATTCTTCCCGCTCAAACAACCGCCTCGATCCATTTCCCGTTCCTCCTCCGAAGCCGCTCACAACCCACGCCGACGCGGCGCCATCCGCCATCCATGGCGGCCGCCGCCTCCTACTTCTCCGGCACGGCGCTCATGCCGTCGCAGCGCGCGGGGGCATCCGACTACTCCGCCGCCGGCGCGGCCACCCCTTCCCCCTCCAAGGTTCGTCCCGCGACCCTCTCGTGGTACTTGCCCTTCCGCGCGGCGTCTCCGCCTCCCCCGAGCGCTAACTCCGTCCATCCGCGTGTCCTACGCAGTCGCGCAACCCCCGCTACTCAGGCTGCGTCCCCGCCACCGTCCTCCACATCTCCCGCTCCCTCGCCGCCGCGGCGGACCACGGCGGTGGCGGTGGCGACCCCGTCTTCTCCATCGACGGCGTCGAGACCAGCAACGTGAGCCCCGTTCGCGCCCTCAGAACGTCTCCTGGCACTTTATATCTGCTTGGCTTCGCCTAATTTTGTGTTCGTCTGGAAACCCCCAAACTCGTGCGCGCAGGTTAGGGTTTTGGGGAGGGTTGTGAGCATGTCGAGCAGGGAGACCGACGTGTCGTTCACGCTCGACGACGGCACCGGGAAGATCGATCTCGTGCGGTGGTGAGTTGCGATTTTTTCACCCCTTCATGTTTCAACTAGATTCGGTACTGCTGATGTAGTGCGGTGTGGTTGACGATTTTCTGGTATCGTAGGATCAATGACGAAACAGATGCTCGAGACGCGGCTTTCATCCAGTATGTGATGTGTGATACGCTCTGATATGTGTTCAATTTTAGCTATTTGGAAGTGTTCTGATATCCTAGTATGTTTGTCCGGCTTGTGTTTATGAAGGCATGGAGTGTACGTCAGGGTTCATGTGAACATCATGGGGTTTCAAGCTCAGAAGCATGGATTTGCTCGATCTATCTGGTAAGGGAACTGGATTCCTTTAGTGTTGATGTGCTGTGCTGGTACTCATTTATTCGTTGTACTAGCAAAGCTTTTGGTTGCTTCAATTTTCTTATCTGAGCCATCTGACTGTTACTGATCTGGTTTGCAAAGTATTAAAATTAAAATCTGCAGCTGCGTTGTTTTCATAGTGCGATTCACTGGAACTTAATGTTTGCCTGGTTGTTCAAACTGTGCTCTGGTTGTCTTCATTATTTGTCCACCTCCACACCAGGTCTCGTTTTGTTCTAAGATATTGACTGTTTCAAAGTTTATCTGTGGATGATATACTTAAATGCAGTTCTTGCAGAGGTCTTTGTGACTATAGCATTTAAATGGAACAATGTCTTGTTTGTAATGTATTTATGGTTAGTGGAATAGTGAGTGCTGTGCCAATTAAACATCCTTTGAGGGAAAATGTGTGAGATACCGAGGATAAAGGTTTACATCCTGGGCTTTACTTGTCTATGTATTAGTGCACGCATTGCTCTCTTTTTAAATCTTGATTGAAGATTTTCAATTCTCAGAATAGTTATCTCTGTGTCAGTTTGTTCTAACTAGGTCTCTTGTACATAACTTCATGGATGACTTTGTTTGAAAGTATCATTGTTAAGTTGCTGTTGTTTGTGGAAAATAACACTAATTTTACCTTTGGCTCTCTATTTCGTAATTTCAGCTGTGCTTTGGCTAACATGTCCATGGAATGTGAATCTCAATACTAAGCTTCACTAGTCATGTTATGTTGTGTTTACTGAATGATGCATACTGTCAGTAATGTTGTTCTGATTATGTATCCAGACATCCAGTGGTTCTTCTGCGTCTTTTCCCTCTGAGATATTCCTTTTTATAAAATCTGATCTGAAGTGTACTGCAATCTGAACTACTGGACATATCACACAAGCTGGAAACTGAACTAGTCGATACTTGATTAAAACCCCGTGAAGTAACTGTTCTGTGGACAGTTCTTGATTGTAATTTTAGTATATGAATATCTGAGGAAATTATATCTTGTTAATTTCTGTTCTGGGAGGTTTTATGATTCCACCGGTTATTGTTTACTAACACTCCTTACTTTATTCTAACTCTAATTCTATTAAGCTTCTTATATTTCCAGTCCAGTTACCAATTTCAATGAAGTAGTGCTGCATTTCATCGAATGCATGCACGTGCACATGGAAAATACTCAGACGAAGGTACAGAAAGCAAATATCTATATTTCAGAGTGTTCTAGTACTAATTTGATATGAGAGACACCATTAATGATCATTCCGTTTCCATTTTAAAGATGCAAGGGCAACTCCCTCCAGCAGTTCAAACAAACGCCTATACTCATGTGCCTTATTCTGGTGGAGTGAGAGAACAGCAAGTCCATTTTACTGCTCAAGTAAACCAACGGCAACTCCCACCTGCAGTTCGAACAAATGCATCTACTTATGCGCCTTTTACTGGTGGTGTGAGAGAACATCAAGTTCATTTTACTCCTCAAGTAAATCATGGACAATTCCCTCCCAGAGTTCAAACAAATACATCTACTCATGGTCCTTTCTCTGGCGGAGTGAGGGACCATCAAGTTCAGCTTGCTCCTCGACCTCAAATAAACCAAGTATGGAATTTTATGACAATTCAGTTTCATGATGAATTCCTTTGTAAAGGAAAAGCGTACACGTCTATAATTTTGTTAGCATATTTAATATTATTTTTATTATCGTGAGCTGCTGATTATATACTTGAGATAGCCAATTATCTGGTCTCTTCTCTAGCCTCTTTCTTTAGTGCCTTCTGTTTTATGTACCAGCTTATATCTCTAACTAGCTTTGTCTGTAAGCCTCTTAACTGACTGTGAGATATTTTCTTGCGTAGTTTGCAGCATATTCAGGCACCGGTGGACAACAGTATGATCTACAAAGAATTGTTTTGGAAGTTCTGCAAGCACCTGATATCATGTAAGTTTAGTTTCTCTGCCAGAAGTGGTAAAAGGTTGCCTATCATTATGGAACTCTTAGCTTCTGCTGTAACGGTTTGCTTAGTTAGGTGTACGTATGTTCAACATTTTCCAAATTCTAATCCTGACCGAAGGTTATAATCTGGTTCCAGCCTTTCCTTTGTCACATTGTCAGTTTATTTGTATATTCGTAGGTCTGGTATCTAGAATTGACCTTTTCATGGTAACGTGGAATGATCCAGAAAGAGAAGAAAGGGTTGTTATATTTTTTCCATTGCCTTTTAAGTCCAATGGGTCCAATTGAATGTGGTGTTGTGCTGCTTCTGCTTGAGTAAAGAAAACTTGATTGGTCTGTTAAAGCGGTTCCAAGTTGTGCTACAGTAGACTAATGGTATTGATACCACGAATATATCATGGAATGGTTCTAAACTCCTAATCATGCATAGGAAAACAGGAGTGCTTACTACACCTGGTTTTCTGTACAAGCAAATCATTTTTTTACGTTCATTATGTACCGTGAAGTTGTAGCCAGGTTATCGAGACGCACAATGGGTCTACTGATTGCATGATCCCTTTGTTTGAAGTGTTTCAATAAATAATTCAAGTGAAAGGTTGAGCTATGGCTGGATACTTCAGTGGTTTTGTTGTTTGAGGCATTCTGACACTTGATGGATCCCCGTGTAACTTTTCATGGCAATGCATTCCACTTACACATTGCAGCATTGGGCATCCTTACCGCAATGTACTCCCTCCGTCCCATAATGTAAGACGTTTTTTGACACTAGTGAGTAGTATGCATCTGATGTCTTGCCTAAAAATCAGGAGCTCTTTCCTAATAATAGACCTGAAGCTCTTCAACAACCAGGCTGCTTCATATCAGTATTGAATTGAAGAAAGTTTATTTAGGAGATTTGTACTGACTGTTGCTTCCCGCAGATCCCTTGAAAATGGCGCACATGTTGATGAAGTGGCTAGAAGAACTGGAGCGCCAAAAGCAAACATCATGTACTACCTCTAACTTCTTGTTTTTTCCAATCGCTTGCATGATCTTACTTTGACCTGTTTACAATTTTGCTGTACAGGGAGGTCATCAACTTACTCGCTGATACAGGGTTCGTCTGTTGGACCATTGATGACTATCATGTCAAGTCTGTGTGTAATGGTTGACCAATATAGTAATCTTCAGAACTAATCTAGCGAATGTGAGATCAGCTTGGCTATAGTAACTAATGATCTACGTGGCACACGATGTAAGTGCACTGTTGCAAATGTGCAGTGATTTGACTCGGTCTTCCATTTGTACAGTCAAGTAGGTGATACCAGTACCACCCCTTATTGCTAAATATTCATGTTAGTACGTTACTACTTTACAATGCAATATGGTCATGCTTGTGTATTTGTGTTATGTTACGTTATACGTACTATACTTTTCTAGTTTTTCCTGCTTATGTGACTGATCTTATCCTTCTGTTTACCTCTTCTTTTAACTCTGCTGTTCCCCGCAGCATAGATTATATATGAGTACACTTCTGTTCGATCCCATAAACTTTTGCCTGGTAGTTTGCAGTTGAACTTGCTTCTTAAATGTACTATTTCTGTCTTGTCCGATTCATTGCACCATGGAAATAAGAAACAGCAGGGACTAAAAATAGGGGTTCGGTCTGACAATTAACACACCAATTTGTCAGGTCAACCACTGTTGGTTTTACTGGTTAGGGTCCTAAGTTCGATGCATTGTCTTCTAGTTTAGCTTATCGTGGCTGTCTTCCCAAAAGAAGTCTTATCTGCTTTGACCAATAATTGTGTACAAGAGCTTCTTCTGTTTGCCTACCCGAGGTGCATTTCTCAAATGGTGTCTGCTGATCATAAGGGTACACGTGCTATCCAAAAGCTAGTGTGTCAATAAATTCTTAATCCTCCTATCCAACTAACACCAGTTTGCTAGTACATGGATTAGTGTCCGAACCCTCTACGTGTTATCTTAACCCATCTGTAGTATACTTGTTCTGGAGGTCACATATAATAGTTCTCCATGGATTGAATATAGAGCATGGATGGAACAAGTCAATTGCCTGGGTTAGGTATGCTGTACTTCATGCTCTGCTATGTTTTGATGTTTGTTGGGTCCATGAGGTCTTGTTCTCCTGTCATTTCTTTTCTGTTTTATTCTCAAAGGCAAATCGTTTTCTGCATTTTATTGTCAGATGTTGTACAGCTGTACATGTCTTCTTGCTCGACATGCTAAACCCCATTAAGTAGGCGGAAAAGAGAACATGGCAGATTTTAATCTTAAATTCAGTGAGTTGTATTTTACTATTCATTACTCTCGTTTGTCACATATTTGCTGAATTAATAAATATAGGACCAACAACTAACTGGACATGCTTATCTGGATTTTTGCTGATAGACAAAGACAATACTGGTCTATATTTTAATTCATGCCGTGAACGTCTATAAATTCGCCTTAATTTACTGCATTATCAACGTGTGGTCCTTGCAGTGTCCAGGTATTACCTTTCTGTAATCTGGCATTGTCAAACTACTTGCACTTCAGGAAATTAAAGAGTTGCACATTTGATCATCTGTTAGCTCATTTCATTGTGAGATGTCGGCATGCAAAATTAGGTAAATGAAAAGAATTTTCCTTGGCACGAAGCGCTAAATTGCCCAGCAATTTTAGCTACAATTACGCAAAGCATATGTTACTCTGGAGCATCGCATTCTTTCGTTCTCGTCAGGCCATTTTGCTGGTGGCCTGTCCGCAGCGATTAACTATTGACAGTTCTTGTCACGCATTTAGTTGGTGCGGCCGTGAACATCGATTGTACACTTTGCATGATGTGATGATTCCCGCAAACTAATCGTTCTTCGTCGTAAGATCGTGTCAAGAAAGAGATGGGCGGATTGATCGTGTCAATGCAGTGTTGCCGGTGAGCATTTTTCGTGTTTCTGGTGATTAATTAGAAGAAAATGCTTGCTGTTTTCGCGCGCCACTGCGTCTCCAGATCGCTACCTGCGCGCACGAGCCTTACAGCATCTCCAGCCGCCCCCCCCCCCCCCCCCCCCCCCAACAGCCCCCCCAGGACCACTTTTTTTGCGCCGGTTGTAAAAAAATGCCCCAGCCGTGCACCCAAGAGCTCGTTTTCCGCCGGATTTGGCCAAAGTTTCGGCCGGCGCTCCCAGTCCGAACCCAGCGCGCTGGGGCGAGCTGGGGAGACCGGCGCTATTTTTCCGCATGCAATTGGCCCACAGTCAGCCACCTTTTCCCTCTCTCTCCTCTCTTTCCACCTACCCCACGCATCCTCGTTGGCGAAGGTCTGCTTGGCGCTGGTGAGGAGGTAGAGGAGGAAGACGACGCAACAGTAGAAGGAGAAGGCCCTGATGATGAAGCGCGACTCCACGAGGATGGCGTTGTGGAGCACGTAGAGCTTGTCCAGCGCCGCGAAGATGCCGGCCTGCTTCGCGCTGAACTCCTCCTGCGCCCGGAGGATCGACTCCGAGTTGTGCATGAGGTGGTCGTGGGCGCGCCGGAGCTGCTCCTGCCGGGACAGCAGCTCCTCCTGCTGCTGCCGCCCGAAGCGCGCCAGCCTCTGCACCGCCTCCCTGCTCTCCTAGAGCGCCCGGCTCAGGAACCCGTGGAGCTCCCCGAGCGCCCGCGTCGCGTTCGCCTGGCCTCCCAGCAGCTCCCTCTGGTTCTCCAGCGACCTGCCGGCGGAGTGACCGGCATCCTCGTTGCCGGGGCGGCATCCTCGTGGCCGGGGCGGAGTGGTCGGCATCCTCGTGGCCCGGGAGGAGTGGCCGGGGCAGAGCTCGAGGCCGGGCCGGAGTGGACGGCATCCTCGACGGGCGGCTCGCCATGGGCGCTGGCATCCTCGAGATCGTTGCCGCGGGCGGTGGCTGGTCGCGGCCTCGTCTATCTCTCGCCCACAGCCCGTTTGTTGAAATGGCAGGTAAACAATGGAATAAAAAAAAAATCGCCCCGTCTGGTGGCTGGGGGCGCAACGACTGGGAAACTTTTCCCCCCAGAGCAAAATTAGCGCCGGCAAATCTCAATCCGGCGCAAAAATCGTCCCTGGGGGGCACAACGGCTGGAGACGCTCTTACGTTGTCCACTGCCCACGGTAGGTTTGACTCTGCTCTACTGAACACGCGCTGCTGAATCCTTCTCGGAGAGAAGCGAACAGGCGGTCTAGTCAGATTAGGTCGGACTCTGCACGCCTGGATCAGGATTGGCCATGTAGGTGCTCGTCCTTACTAATTCCTTTTGGGTTACCTAACTAAAACGCCAATGAGAAGCGGGGTTTTGGCGAGAATGGCATTTTGGAGCTCGGCCTTCATGGAGGCCGTTTTTTTTGAAAAATTCAAAATTCATGCTTCTTGGTTTCAAAAAAATCTGAATTTTTTTGTATAAGTACACAAGGATGTGATGTGTATGCGTGTAAAATTTCAGAATGAAATACCTTGAGATGCGATCTGTGCAAAAAGAACAAATTCATGGACTTTTCGGATGAATAGTATTATGTGTTGAAAAGCCATAGATTTGTCTTTTTTGCACAGCTCTCATTTTAACACATTTCGTCCTGAAAAATTACACACATGTGTGTTATGCCTCCATGTATGTCTGTATTTTTTTTCAGAAATTTTTGAAAATGTAAAATTATGGATTTTGTTGAATTTTGAATTTTTCTAAAACTGGCCTCCATAGAGGCCGAACTCCAAAAGCAATTTTCGGGTTTTGGCGACATTTTTTCTTGTTCCCCTTGAGATTCTTTTCTTGAGCAAATCACTCGGAAACCACAGTATTCTGTCAGATGAGACTGTTTCAGAGCTCAGTCCAGAATGGTTCTGGCGGAGCACCAAAGCCAAAGCACCGACCGACCGAAAGGTGTCATCCAGTTTGGGTGGATGCCACTACTATTCGTGAATAAACTCTACTATTATACCACCTGGCCAGTATTTAGGAGTGAGGAGCACGCACGCACCAATTATCCAGTGACAGTGCGTGCAGCTACAGGCCAACGCGACTGTATCCCACTTTACGCTTTCCGAGCAAAATCTCCCTTTTTCAGCACAGGTTGCTTTCAAATTTTAATAAAAGAAGCAAGAGGTTGCTTGTCAACCAACCTCGCCTGGAGACATGTTACTAAACAACTTCCTGTGGAAGATGAACACCTTGCATGGGAAGCTGCCCGAGGGGAGAACATCTGCACTTGCCACCCTCACGGCCACATGATCGCTCCCTGTTTCCCTCGCCTTTTATGAGGAGCATGCCGCTCCATTCCGGGGTCCAAGAGGTGTACAAGGAGCCAGGGGCACAGCTCGAACTGCCATGCCACGGCGCTGCACTGCGTGTCGTGGACACGAATGCGCTACCAGAGTGATGAAAGCGGCGCGTACACCTGGCAACAACGAACCAACTGCATGCCCACTCTCTCCGTCGTCCATATAACTGGAATCCAAGTGCCCAACCCAACCGGAGCAGCCAGGCAGCCAGGTACCACTCTTGGTAGGGCAGGCAGGTCGGTCGGTCGGTCTCTTTCCCTATACTGTGCCCGACAAAAACATCAGTCTGCTTGCATTTCGTATTGCACGCAAGCACCTTCTTTTCTCGTCGTGTCATGGTCAGTCAACATACGGGGGTGGTTTTACTTGCCTTTCATGAATAACCTTTGTATTCACAACCTCGACAACGAAAAACCTTTGTACCATTTACACGTGGGGCCCGGCCTGGCGGAGCAGGTAGGCAGGCAGCAAAATTTTCATCAAGCATCGCGATCGTCTGACATAATCTTAGCCTGGCCTGTGCTAGTGCTCGAGGCTGACGAGGTCGAACAAGGGGACGGCGTGCCGGATTCCTCGTCGTCGTCGTCGTCGTCGTCGAGGTCGTCGAAGCCCCACATTTCCTCCCCCTCGTCGTCGCCGGCCGCCGGCTCCGGCATCGCCCACCGCTCCTCCTTGATCTCCACGCCCTCCAGCAGCTCCAGGACCTGTTCGTCGCAATGCATGCCACCACGATCAGATTATTCGTCACATACATTTTCAAGTTGTCAACGTTGTAACCCGCAAATTAAGCAACGAACAGAGTAGTACCACAGTAGGTTACTGCATCGAGACATGTGCTAGCCATTGTGATTTCTGCAAAATAAGAATTGCAAGTAAGCTTACCTCTGTCATGGACGGCCTCCACGTCGCCGACGAGCGGATGCACAGCGACGCCACGAACGCCAGCCGCCGCGCCTGCTCGGCGTCGTAGCCGACGGCGATGATCCTCGGGTCCACCAGCGCCTCCGTCTTGCCCTCGCTCAGCAGGGGCCTCGCCTGCATTCGCATTGTTTGGACAAGATTAATTAATTAGTTAACGTGTGCTGCTGCGGAACGGAAGCTGGTACAACGGCCTATGGCCAAAATGTTTGGTCGGTTTGGTGCCCACCCAGCTGAGGAGGCTCCTGTGGGTGCCGTCCACCGGCTTCCGGCCGGCCATGACCTCCAGCAGGAAGACGCCGAAGGCAAACACGTCCGTCTTCTCGTCCACGATGCCGTGCGTGTAGTACTCCGGCGCCAGGCAGCCGAAGGTGCCCTCGATCGGCGCGATCGCCCGGTGCGTCCACTCCGTCGGCAGCCACTTGGCCAGCCCGAAGTCGGAGATCTGTTGTTCGTTTCTCTGCGTCAGCGCTGGTGCAGAGGATCGATGATGGAGATGCGGCGGCTGGCTGAGTGAGTGACTGACCTGGGGCTGGAAGTCGTCGGTGAGCAGCACGTTGGAGGCCTTGATGTCCCTGTGGATGATCCGCCGCCGGCACCCCTTGTGCAGGTACTCCAGCCCCCTCGCCGTGCCCACCGCCACGCCGTACCGCGCCTCCCACCCCATCGCCGGCGCACTCTCGTCGTCGTCTGAGCATGCATTCATTAATCAATCAATCCACGATTCAAGAAACATTGTTGACATTAATGGCCGTCAGGCGGAGCGCACCGTCCGTTAGGACGTACCGTGGAGGTTTGCGGAGACGGAGCCGCGGGCGGAGAAGGCGAAGACGAGGTAGAGGTCGCGGTCGACGCAGCAGCCGAGGAGCGGGCAGACGTTGGGGTGCCTGGCGTGGCCCACCGTGCCGAGCTCCGCCAGGAAGTCCCGCTCCCGGCGCTCGCAGGCGGACGCGCCCATGAGCCGCTTCACCGCCACCGCGCGCCCGTCCGCCAGCTCGCCGCGGTACACCTCCGACGACCCGCCCCGGCCCACCAGGTTGGCCGCGCGGAAGCCGTCCGTGGCGCGGCGGACCTCCTCGTACGAGAAGCACTCCCACTCGGGCTTCCGTTCCGGCGGCGTCGACTCCGCCTCCGGCGCGCCGCGCGCGTCCTCGGCCGCGTCGGGGGGCGCGTGGACGCGCTTGGCGCGGTGGGGCGAGAGGGAGAGGAGCAGCTTCTTGAAGCTGCCGCTGCTCCGCAGGTACAGGGGCTTCATCGATCGGTCGGCCTCTCCGGGGCAATGCCGTTGTGCAGCTTCGTGACTGATCGGCGCGCGCGTGCTCTGGTCTCGGGTAGAGAGGAAGGAAGTGGAGGGAGACGAAGTGGTGTAGGAAGTGGCTAGGGGGGATCGGGCATTGATGCGTCAGAATGCTACGTAACGCCGAGAGGGGGTCGCGCGAGTCGTGGGCATATGAACGCGACCGGACGGGCCGGGCGTTTCGGTCCCTCTCCGGCCCGCGCGCGCGCGTGGACGCGACCCTCCATGGACCGCGCCGTTGCAGGCAGCAGCACCAGCACCACCATCTCCACCAGCAGAGTATTCACATTTGTCCGATCGATAAAACTTGCCGGGTTTTGTAGAATCTATAGAGCAAAATCCTCAAACACGAGACAAATTCGGCCACCGAACAAGCTGTTATTTTCTCCGGGGGAAAATAGCGTCTGTTGCTTGCTGCTGCCGAATCACCCGTGCCCGTGCACGCACGGGCCAGCACAAACGCGCCACTCCAGCGCGGCGCAGCAGTGACACTCGAGTGTGGCCGTGGAACGAGTCTACCTGGGCGGCCTGGTGGAACGGAACGGGAAGGGAACGAATGCAGTTGCTTGGGAAGAAGGGAAGGAAGCGTTGCATTCGCGGCAGGGGAAGGTAAGGGAGTCGATCCGCTTTCTCAGCGTTAGCTGCCGTTTCGCCACCGGCTCCACCGTGCAAGCGTACCGTACGAACGTGCTCCCCGCGTCGAGAGCGCGAAATGGGCATGGAGCCACAGCGAGGATTTGCCAAAAGAGCGAGTGGACAACGACGCGCGAGGTTGATGATGTGCAGCCCTTGTGCTGCATTTTGTCAAAGCGTGTCCTTGGCGATCGCCCGTACCGTACGTGCTGCTGCGCGTGCGACGTCGCAATGCAAAGAACGAACGAACCAACGGCCGGCGTGTGTCTGTGTGGCTGTCGGCGTGACTGGAGTTCACGCTCTGGAGTTGCCTTGGGCCGCGTGCGTGCCTGCCTGGGCCTTGGTGGTGGTCTGTAATGGCCCATTTTATTCGAGGCTAGGACTGACGGTGCGCAAACTTTTTAATTAAGGAGTACTCCTTGGAGAGCCCCCGCACGGGTCATTTTTTGTGGCGCGCTCTTGGCCGCCGCGTGTCGCGCTCTGTGCGCTCCCTCAGGATTTTTTTTTTTAAATTTTTCTGTACGCGTTTTCGGCTTTTAGATGATTTTTTTGTTTCTTTTTTACTTTTCGGTTTTTCTTAGGTTTTTGTTGGGGATATTTCCCAGCATTTAGACCCGGAAGGATGGTGACCCGGCCTTAGAGCAGACTCAGCGGGTTAACTCACTGCAGGGCTAAGAAGATATTTGATGGGCCGGCTTGATGGAGGCACGTTAAGAAAGGCCGGCTCAGACTATGGGCCGGCTCAAGAAGAAGATGAACGGCTTAAAAGTTGTCTTGGAGAATAAGTAGGAAAGAGTAGGAGACGGGTCAGGATGACGATCCGGACTCTCATGTAAATCTAGGGTTCCGCCTGTATATATAAAGGGGAGCACCTAGGCGAAAAGAGACTAAGTGGCAATCCCTCGAAAGATAGGTTAGCGAATTCGCATCCTTGTAATCGAGATCTACATCAATATAATCAAGTAGGACGTAGGCTTTTTCCTCCACTGTGAGGGGCCGAACCTGGGTAACTCCGTGTCTTCTCGTTCCCAATCAACCCCGTTAAGCTTCCACACTTGTGCGATGGCCTCATCTCCAAGTCCTTTCACAAGGACATCTGCCATGTCAAAACCACGATAGTTTTGAACAAAAAAAAATTCCAAAATTTTTTTGCCCGAAAAAACATGTTTTTTTCCTTCCGCGAGAGGCACGGATTTGCTTTCACGAAAGGCACAGTCGTGGCACTCGGAAAGGAAGTCGTGCCACTCGGAAAGGAAAAAAAGACGTTTTCTTTTATTTCCTTCCGCGAGAGGCATGGATTTACTCCTCGTGGAGTCACGGATTTGCTTTCGCGAGAGGCACAGTCATGCCTTTCGGAAAAGGAAAAAACGCGTTTTTCCCTTCCGCAAGAGGCACGGATTTACTCCTCGTGGAGGCGCGGATTTGCTTCCGCGAGAGGCACAATCGTTCCTTTTCAGAAAAGAGGAAAAAAGTGCTTCCGGTTCGTTTTTTTCGTGAAAAAAATTCGTTAAAACCTATCAACATGGGATCTAGTTTTGAAGATATCGACGCGAGGAATCCAATAGTGAAAACGGTTCAAGATTTGGATGTACCGTCAAACAGATAAAACGTTTTGAATAAAGAATCTATG
Source organism: Elymus sibiricus (assembly GCA_039707655.1). Lineage (NCBI taxonomy): Eukaryota > Viridiplantae > Streptophyta > Magnoliopsida > Poales > Poaceae > Elymus > Elymus sibiricus. The sequence goes on from CM077676.1 coordinate 386,510,706, forward strand.
AAAAAATGGAAAATTTCAGGTTGCGCCACTTGTCGCAACCTGGGGAGGTGAGAGTGACCTTTGAAAAAGTACTTTTTAATTAGTGATTTCGCAATGCAGGAGCCCCCTCAAGGGTCACTTTGGGTGGGCTTGGCGCACTCTCAGTCGCTGCCACGTGTCGTGTTCTGGGCGCTCACTCGGGATTTTTTTTTCTTTTATTTTTCTATATGTTTTTTTAGTTTTAGATGGGTTTTTCGGTTTTAGCCTGGTCTCCCTGAGTTTTAGATAGGTTTTAGAATTGCCATGGTGTTATTTTTGTGCAGAAATAAAAGTTCTCGGATGGACCTGCAAATTTACAGAGAATTATTTCAGAATATATAAAAGATACTAGCGAAAAGATCAACAGGAGGGGAGCCAGCCAGGGGCCACAAGCCCAGGGGCACGCCTACCCCCCAGTGTGACATCCCCAGATTACTAAACCCTGGTTATGCTAATCAGTCATGCCAAGTCATCATCACTATGCCCTAAGAAAAACAATTAAGAAATATTCCAACTTCAAATTCAAAATTTAAAAGAAAGTCAAGATAATAAATATCCAAACAGCAAAACAAAAGTGTTCATAATATTGCAAGAATTCCCAAAGCTATTATAAAAATAAAACCAACATTATTTGAAATTCGAAAATTTACCCTAGCAACCAAAACAGTGGACCAACAACAATTTATTTAACCTTTTCAATTTCTAAAAATATTAAAACCATTCCAAATGACCCCAAATTTTTTTGTGCCACCCTAGAATGTTGCTAAGTATTTATGGGACAAGTTTCATATGCAACAAAATTCAATTGGTGCGAAAGAAAAATGCAAAACAGTAACTATTTGAATTACAGAAAAGAAAAAGATTAAAGAGCACTGTGCACTTACCTGGCACTTCGGCCCAGATGGCCACCGCAGCCCAGCCCACCAGCACCCTCTTCTCCATCCTCCCCGTGTCAGCTCGCGCGCGCGCGCCTGACGCCGAACGCCGTCGCCACCGCACCCGCTCGCCGCTCCGCGCCGCTACAGGCGCCGCGGGAGGGGATAAGAACACCACCGCTGCCCCTCGGACTCGCGCCCGTCCTCATCCCCTCTTCCCTCGTCCTCCTCGCTCGATCCCGAGCTCACCGAGCGCCGTCGTCGCCATGGCCGTGCTGTAGCGCGGCCACCGAGCTCCTCCCGTCACCTCGCCGTGTTCATGAGCTCCGCCGCTGACCGCTTCTTCCTCTACGTCCACGCGCGCGAGTCGGGAAGCACCCTATCGCCGGATCCGTCGTCGTCTTCTTCGTCTTCGGTCGCTGGCGAGCTCCGCCGATTCCAGCCGCCTCAGCGCTCCCGTTCACTCGCCGGGCCTTCGTGCGCCTCCACGGTGAGCACCCGCACGGAACCCCTCTCCCAGCGCTTCGTTTCGTCGCCCGTAGCCATCGTTTCCACCATCGCCGTAGCTCGTCGCCGCGGTTGAGCTCGACGCCGTGGCCACAGCTCACGGAACTCGCATCCGAGCACCGCGCCGTGCTCCTGGGGTTCCCAGGAGCCCAACGCACGCACGCGTGCGCCTCCCCGTGCTCCCTAGCGCAGATTCCGAGCTCGGCCGAAATCCGGCCTCCGCCGTCGTGGTCGCCGTCGTCGCTACGGTGCACCCCTGACCACGCCACCGCCACCGTTCGACGCGGCACGCTGCGCTCGTTCGAACGAGCCCAACCGCGCCCGAATCCGTCGCCCGTAGCCGTTTTCCGACGCGGGCCGAAGCGCGCCGCCGCGTTTTGTGGTCGCCGGCGGCTTAACGCCGGTGGTCCGACATGGCGCCGACCCGGAGCCCACCCTGGGTCACTGACCAGTGGGTCCCGTGGGCCCAGTTGACCACGTTGACTTGGTCAACGTGCTGACTGGGCTAGCACAGTCACTGACCACTGGGCCCCACGTGCTAATTAATCTTTTCACTAATTAAACTTAATCTGTTAATTAACAAAGTCACTTACACCCGGGGCCCACCCCTAATTAAACTCTGTTTAGTTAAAATAAACCCTGTTAAGCCACTGTTTATGACATGTGGGGCCCTGCCACTGTTCATTTGGATAAGGCCCTGCTGAGTCAGCAGGGGGCCCACCAGTCAGCCTCTGCTGACTGGGCAGTTGACTCGGTCAACTGGGCCCACATGTCAGCCTCTGTTGCACATTTCTGGATACACTTCTGTTTTTTGAATTAAATTAATTCCAGAAATTCCAGAAAATGATTAAAACTTTGAAAAATCATAGAAAATAAACCGTAACTTGGATGAAAATAATTTATAAATGAAAAATGATCAGAAAAATAAGACGAATCTGAATATGTGATCTAAATGCTTGACCATCACTCCTAAATAGATGAACATGGAGCCTTCCCCTCCGGACCCATATACTGATAATCACCTAAAGCCGGAAAAATGTTCCCAGATATTTTTCCCGCTCCGTCTGCAACACTTAGCACTGCGATAGGTCACCCCTAGCACAACATATTGCCATGTCATGCATCTGTGTGCTTTTGTTTACCCGTTATTTATTTGTTTCTCCCTCCTCTTTCTTCTTCGGTAGAACCTGCGACTGCTGCCGATGCCCCTGTGATCGACTACGTCACCGATAACCCTTCTTCCTTTTCAGCAGAGCTTCCAGGCAAGCAAAACCCCCTTGATCATTCCTATATCGCTCATTCTTTCTCTCCCATGCTTGCATTAGATTTTGCTACTGTAATTGATTGCTCCTATTCTGATGCATAGCCTGATTTTGTAACCTGTTGTTGATACTTTACCTGTTGACCTAAATGCTTAGTATAGGCTGGTTAGTGATCCATCAATGGCCCCACACCCTTGTCCTTGTTGCCATGTTTTACCACCGGTGACTCGATCAGTGTGATCGATGTACAGAGACCGAACACAGCACCGCACACCCCCTTAGTTGTATGACTCTGCAGGGCTACTATCGAGTGCCGAGGGTGATACCTCCTACCTCACTCCTGATGATATCTCTGTAGCGTAGCTAGTCGGTTGTGGGTTACCGAGGGTGATTCCTCTTTCACCACCTCCGATGAGGCCTCTGTCGTGCAGCCCCTCAAGTGTGAACCCATCGAGGGTGATTCCTCTAAGTTCACCTTGACGGTTACATCGAGTGGGAATCCATCGAGGGTGATTCCTCGGATTCCCCACGATGTTATGGACACACGGGTACTTTGACCTTCACCTCAGACCATTGTTAAAGACGGGTCGGCTCCAAGAGCACCCGCGAGATAATGTTGAAGTTGGGCCGACCCCAAGGGTACCCGCGAGAGAGTCCTGTTGCGGCTGACTGTTAGCGGTACCACCTAGGATGTGGTGGTAGCTCGGGACATGTCCCGACAGCCGACACGGAACTTACACTGTAGTCGGAGCGACAGGGCAGGCGGAGACTACCTAGGAGAGAGGTGGGCCTAGTCCCTGGCTGTGGTCCGCGAGATACCTAGTCGGTACGGCCGAAGCACTTGTCGTCTCCATGAGCTCCTAATAATTCACTAACGGATTTGGGTATTTGATCTGAGTTGGCCACTGGCCTATACGCACTACCACCATGCGGGATAACGGTTTAATGGGGCCCTCGGCGCCGTATGTATCAGCCGAAAGCTCTGTCAGATGTCCAGTTCAGCATTGTGGCACGGCTGGGCCGATGCCATCCAGGACAGAGGTGGTGCCTGGACTCGCCCTGCACGGAATGACCCGGAGTGCAAAGGGCGATGGGCCCAAGACCCCTGAGCACTTAGGATGTAGACCAGCGGGGACCTCTCTGCGGAGCCTAGGTAGGACTACGTCGTGTCGATCAGCCGAGGCCGGACATGACCGAGAAAAGTGTGTCTGGCCAGAGTTAATCGAGCGTGTTGGGTAACAACAGTGCACCCCTTTAGGGAAGTTATCTATTCGAATAGCCGTGTCCACGGTAACAGGACGCTCAGTGTAGTATCCCGATCTACTACAACTAGAACTGGATACTTGTGATACTTTAATTAATATGTTAGCTCCGGGATCGCTTTCTCGCAGGGAGTCAAGGAAGGATCTCTGGGCATTGCTACTACTAATGCTGCAAGACGCTGCAAGATGCTAGTCTTCGATAGGCTAGGCCTTCTCTCTATTCTGGCAATTCTGCAGTCCCGTCCACAGATACAACCCCTTCATTTGATACCGATGCATGATTAGCATAGCTCTGATGTAAGTCTTGCGAGTACTTTCGATGAGTACTCACGGTTGCTTTGCTACCTCTTTTTCCCCATACCCGATTGCTGCGATCAGATGACGGAGCCCCGGAGCCAGCTGATCCCGTCGACAACTACTACTACCCCGACGGAGACTACTACTACGTGCAGACCGACGACCAGGAGTAGTTAGGAGGCTCCCAGGCAGGAGGCCTGCGCCTTTTCGATCTAGTTATCGTTGTTTTGCTCAGCCTTCTTAAGGCAACCTTGTCTAACTATGAAGGTGTTTTTTCTTAACTCTTTCCAGGCCTCAGCTTGATTGGACTTCGTCAGCTCTTGTCGTTCAGCTTCCTCTCTCCTCTCTCATCTTGCTAAGTTGAATCGGCTGATCCGTTTCATCCTCTTTCGGCAAAGGAAGTTGGACTTTAGTTAGCTAAAAAAAAGCGCCCTCTTGGACTCGAAAGATTAGTGGGTGTAGGCTTCGGTGGAGTTCCAGACCTGGCCCATTGCTCTCTTACTTCGGATTCCCCTTTCCTTTCTAGCTATTGCGAGTAATATGGCTTAAGGCTTTCGGTTCCATCGATTAGGTTTCCCTTCCTGCATTCAGAGCTTATCAATTCATCCCATGCTATATAGTGAAGCAAAGCTATCTATAAATCGAGCTTTGTTCGGTCGCAAGGCAGGGAAATGGAGGATTTGTTTCTGCTCTGTCCTTTACCGCATCGATGGATTCAATTTCAGTGGATAGAGCTCAACCTGTTATGTACTCTGATACTAATGCTTTTGCTGACTCTTGTGTAACTCGAGCTTATGTATTCGAGCCCTCGAGGCCCCTGGCTTGTAATATAAAACTTGTATTTTTTTTTGTGTCTAGAGTTGTGTTGTGATATCTTCCCGTGAGTCCCTGGGCTTGATCGTGTGCATTTGCGTCTATGATTAGTGAACGATTGAGTTGGGGGCGTCACACCCAGGGCGCGCCCCCCAGGCTTGTGGGCCCCTGGAAACTCCGTTTGCCCTAATTCCAACGCTATATATACCTATTCGTGGAGAAAAAAATCAGAGAGAAAGAATCATCGCGTTTTACGATACAGAGCCGCCGCCACCTCCTGTTCTTCATCGGGAGGGATGATCTGGAGTCTGTTCGGTCTCCGAAGAGGGGGATTCAACGCCGTCGTCATGATCAACCATCCTCCATCACCAATTTCATGATGCTCACCATCGGGAGTGAGTAATTTCTTCGTAGGCTTGCTGGACGGTGATGGGTAGGATGAGATTTATCATGTAATCGAGTCAGTTTTGTTAGGGCTTGATCCCTAGTATCCACTATGTTCTGAGATTGATGTTGCTATGACTTTGCTATGCTTAATGCTTGCCACTAGGGCCCGAGTGCCATGATTTCAGATCTGAACCCTTTATCTTTTCATGAATATATTTGTGTTCTTGATCCTATCTTGCAAGTTGTATGCACCTATTACATGTTATGATCCGCATACCCCAAGGTGACAATAATTGGGATTCTTTCCGGTGATTACCGTAGTTTGAGGAGTTCATGTATTCACTATGTGCTAATGCTTTGTTCCGGTTCTCTATTAAAAGGAGGCCTTAATATCCCTTAGATTTCCTTATGGACCTGATGACCCACAAGTATAGGGGATCAATCGTAGTCCTTTCGATAAGTAAGAGTGTCGAATCCAACGAGGAGCAGAAGGAAATGACAAGCGGTTTTCAGCAAGGTATTCTCTGCAAGTACTGAAAGTAGCGGTAACAGATAGTTTTGATAGCAAGATAATTCGTAACAAGTAACAAGTAACAAGTATAATAATGTGCAGTAAGGTGGCCCAATCCTTTTTATCGCAAAGGACAAGCCGGAATGAACTCGTATAATAAGCAAAGCGTTCTCGAGGACACATGGGAATTTCATCTAGTCACTTTCATCATGTTTGTTTGATTCGCGTTCGCTATTTTGATAATTTGATATGTGGGTGGACCGGTGCTTGGGTGCTGTTATTACTTGAACAAGCCTCCCACTTATGATTACCCCCTCTCGCAAGCATCCGCAACTACGAAAGAAGAATTAAGATAAATCTAACCATAGCATGAAACATATGGATCCAAATCTGCCCCTTACGGAATAGCGCATAAACTAGGGTTTAAGCTTCTGTCACTCTAGCAACCCATCATCTAATTACTACTCCACAATGCCTTCCCTTAGGCCCAAAGATGGTGAAGTGTCATGTAGTCGACGTTCACACGACACCACTAAAGGAAGCAACAACATACATATCATCAAAATATCAAAATACCAAATTCACATGATTACACATGACAAGACTTCTCCCATGTCCTCAAGAACAAAAGTAACTACTCACACATCATATTCATGTTCAAGATCATAGGGGTATTGAATATCATTAAGGATCTGAACATATAATCTTCCACCAAATAAACCAACTAGCATCAACTACAAGATGTAATCAACACTACTAGCAACCCACAGGTACCAATCTGAGGTTTTGAGACAAAGATTGAATACAAGAGATGAACTAGGGTTTGAGATGAGATGGTGCTGGTGAAGATGTTGATGAAGATTGGTCCTCCCACGATGAGAGGATCGCTGGTGAAGTCGATGGCTTCGATTTCCCCCTCCCGGAGGGAAGTTTCCCCGGCGGAATCGATCTGTCGGAGAGCAAAAGTGCTCCTGCCCAGGTTCCGCCTCGAGACGGCGGCGCTTCGTCCCGAAAGTCTTCTTGTTATTTTTCTAGGGCAAATGGCTTCATATAGCAGAAGGAGTGGGCCGGAGGCCTGCCAGGGGCCCCACAAGCTCGGGGGGCGTGCCAAGGGGGGTAGGGCGCCCCCCAGGCTTGTGGCTTCCTGGTGGGCCCCCTCCTGATGATTCTTTAGCCAGTATTTTTTATATATTCCAAAATAATTCTTCGTAAATTTTCAGGTCATTTGGAGTTGTGCAAAATAGCTATCTCTGTTTCACCCCTTTCCAGTCCAGAATTCCAACTGCCGGCAATCCCCCTCTTCATGTGAAACTTGCAAAATAAGAGAGAAAAGGCATAAGAATTGTATCATAAAGTGAAATAATGATCAAAAACATAATAAATAACAGTAGGAAAACATGATGCGAAATGGACGTATCAACTCCCCCAAGCTTAGACCTCGCTTGTCCTCAAGCGAAAAACCGAAATTGATAAAACAAAATACGGACATGAAAGCATCATGATCATTATCATAATAGCAATATATCATCATAAAACTTCTCATGAAAAAGTAACAATTCATTCACAAGTTAAAGTATAAACTATAAACCATACTGAAAACTAACAAACTATGATCTCAGTCACTGAAGCAATTGCAATTCATCATATTATCAGAAAGAGTCTATGTAAGAGCTTTGTTTAGCAAGTTCACATACTCAACTATCATTTAGTCTTCTATGATTGCTGACACTCACGGCATACTTATGGAGCAAAAGTTTCAGTCAGACACATAGAAAGGTAGGGGCTTATAATTTCACCTCCCAACGTATTTACCTCAAGGGTAATGTCAACAATAATAACTCATGATCACCTACATCCAACTGGATATATATGCCTGGATCTACCCCCACCACATGATGCTTGCCAAGGGAGAAAAATAAAAACGGAATAAAGGAGAATACTATTGACTCTTGCATAAAGTAAATACATAAAAGTAAAAGATAGGCCCTTCGCAGAGGGAAGCAGAGGTTGTCATGCGCTTTTTATTTTGGATGTGCAAGCTCTTAATGTAAAGGAACGTCACTTTATATTGCCCCTTGTGATAGCAACCTTTATTATGCAGTCTATCGCTTTTATTTCTTCACCATCACAAGTTCATACAAAGCTTATTTTCCCTTACAATAAAAGATCATACATATTTAGGAGCAATTTTTATTGCTTTGCACCGATGACAACTTACTTGAAGGATCTTATTCAATCCATAGGTAGATATAATGGACTCTCATGGCATGAAACTGGGTTTAAGGGTTTTTGGATGCACAAGTAGTATCTCTACTTAGTGCGGAATTTTGGCTAGCAAAAGATAAGGGGCAAACACCACATGTTAGAGGATCCAAAACAATATAACTTCTATGTGAATATAAGCAAACATAACTCATTACGTTGTCTTCCTTGTCCAACGTCGACTATTTGACATAGAATATTTAATGGGGGCTCACAATCATAAAAGATGTCCAAGATAGTATATTTATATGTGAGACCTTTCTTCCTTTATTACTTTTTCATGAATTGCAACAATGACCAATACTATGTTTGTCAACTTCCAACAAGTTTTATCAATTATACTTCTTTTATGTGAAGTCATCACTCCCCATGGGATTAGCATTTTATCTCTATTTTTCTTTATTTTATTTCCAAGATTGGATCAACAGAAGCAAAACACTCAACTCAAACTACTCTTTATTATATAACTTTCACACACGATTACATAGATAGATAGATCACAAAGCAAGCACTCGAAACTAAATCATACAAAAGTGATGGTGATACTAAGGATCGAACTAAATCACGAAATAACTAAGGATCGAACTAAGATAGATAATGATGATAAAAAGTGATGGTGATACGATACCGGGGCATCTCCCCCAAGCTTGGCACAAGCCAAGGGTGGTGCCCATACCCGTGTACTCAAATCTCCTTCTTCGGTGATGGTGGTGATAATGAGGTAGGCTTGTCCTTTAAAATACTCAGCAAGATATCTTTCAAACCCTGGATTTCCCGAAGCAACTGCTAGATCATGGTGGCATTCCTTTGCACTTCAACCATAATGTGTTTATTCTCTGGCCACCATGAGCCCTTTCCTGCATCATTCTCACTTGGACGGGAAATATCCCAATTGGAAGGTATGTGCATACGAGGATTGTTTTCAACCCCATAATTGTGGACCAAATTATGAAAATTGTTCCGATGTAACCTGTGTAAGGGTCTCCTAGGAGGAAGCCCTTCTTGTACCTCTAGGCTCCCATGGCTTGTAGTGCTTCTCACGCCTTGATGAGGATTTGGAGTTGTGGAGATGCCGGCAAGGGTACCCCTCTCGGAAGCCGGAGGGTGGACTTCCAGGGAATCTCCATCATCTTCTTCCATGGTAACCTCTTCCTCCTCCCCTCTCCTAAGTTCCATCTGTAGCAACCAAGTGTCGTCTCCCACGTTGTTGGAGGAAGCGGAAGACATGATGCCCGGCTTCAAAAATCTGACAGGAAACAACACAAAACAAAACAGAGGAGAAACTTGTGATGCGGTGGTTAAAACACCCGTGAGTATATATAATGAATTTTTCCCGTGCAGGACAAGTAATATGGAAGAAAAACGGAGTCGGGAAAGTCCACGAGGGAGCCACAAGCCTGGTAGGCGCGCCCTGGGGGGTAGGGCGCGCCCCCCAGGCTTGTCGCCTCCTCGTGCATTTTTCGGACTGTTTATTATTTTCCTAATTTTTCATATATTCCAAAACGGACTGAAATTACTTTTATGGAAGTTTTGGAGTCAGTTTACTTACCATAGCACATACCTACTCCTTTTCAGGATTCTGGAGTGTTCCGGAAGGTTTCTTCTATGTGCTATTCTGGTGTCATTGTTTGAATAATATTGGTTTCAACATTAATGGGCGTACCTGAGATATAATGTTTAATTCTTTGCCCATTAACCACTCTCGGATTATTGCCTTCGGAGTTGTTTATTTTGATGGCTCCAGAGCGATAAACTTCTTCAATGATGTATGGTCCTTCCCACTTAGAGAGAAGTTTTCCTACAAAAAATCTTAAACGAGAATTGTATAATAGAACATGATCACCTACTTTGAATTCCCATTTTTGGATTCTCTTATCATGCCATCTTTTAACCTTTTCTTTAAATAACTTGGCATTTTCATAAGCTTTTGTTCTCCATTCATCTAGGGAGCTAATATCAAATAACCTCTTTTCACCGGCCAGTTTGAAATCATAGTTAAGTTATTTAATTGCCCAATATGCTTTATGTTCTAACTCAAGAGGTAAATGACATGCTTTTCCATAAACCATTTTATATGGAGACATACCCATAGGATTTTTATAAGCAGTTCTGTAAGCCCATAGTGCATCATCAAGTTTCTTAGACCAATTCTTTCTAGATCTATTAACGGCCTTTTGCAAAATTAATTTTATTTCTCTATTAGTTAATTCAACTTGACCACTAGACTGAGGATGATAAGGAGATGCAATTCTATGATTAACATCATATTTAGCAAGCAGTTTATGGAAAGCACCATGAATAAAATGTGAACCACCATCAGTCATTAAATATCTAGGGACTCCAAACCTCGAAAATATAACTTCTTTAAGCATTTTAATAGAAGTGTTATGATCAGCACTACTAGTTGGAATAGCTTCTACCCACTTAGCAACGTAATCAACAGCAACCAAGATATGTGTATATCCATTAGAGGAAGGAAAAGGTCCCATATAATCAAAACCCCAAACATCAAATGGTTCAATAACAAGTGAATAATTCATAGGCATTTCCTGACGTCTACCAACATTACCAATTCTTTGACATTCATCACAAGAGAGGACAAACTTACGTGCATCTTTGAAAAGGGTAGGCCAATAAAAACCAGATTGTAATACCTTGTGTGCAGTTCTGTCTCCCGCATGGTGTCCTCCGTATGCCTCGGAGTGACACTTCCGTAGGATTTGTTCCAGTTCATGCTCAGGTACACAACGTATAATAACACCATCTACTCCTTCTTTATGTAAATGTGGGTCATCCCAAAAGTAATGTCTTAAATCAAAGAAGAACTTCTTCTTTTGTTGGTATGTGAAACTAGGTGGTATATATTTAGCAACAATGTAATTAGCATAGTCTGCATACCAAGGTGTGTTACGAGAAGCATTTATCACAGCTAATTGTTCATCAAGAAAATCATCATTAATAGGAAGTGGGTCATCAAGAACATTTTCCATTCTAGACAAATTATCCGCTACGGGATTCTCAGCTCCCTTTCTATCAATAATATGCAAATCAAACTCTTGTAGCAACAGAACCCACCTCATAAGTCTAGGTTTAGCGTCTTTCTTTTCCATAAGATATTTAATAGCAGCATGATTAGTGTGAATAGTAACTTTGGAATCAACAATGTAAGATCTGAATTTATCACATGCAAACACAACTGCTAAAAATTCTTTCTCAGTAGTAGCATAATTTCTTTGAGCAATGTCTAGAGTTTTACTAGCATAATAAATAACATTCAATTTCTTATCAACTCTTTAACCTAGAACAGCACCAACAACATAATCACTAGCATCGCACATAATTTCAAAGGGTAGGTTCAAATCAGGTGGTTGAACAATAGTGTCGGTGTAAGAACCGGCAGACCTCGGGGTAGGGGGTCCCGAGCTGTGGATCTCGGACAGATGGTAACAGGAACAGGGAGACGATATTTACCCAGGTTCGGGCCCTCTTGATGGAGGTAAGACCCTATGTCCCGGTCTTGTTTATATTGATTGAGATGTATCAAGTACAGAGTTGATCTACCTCGAGATCGTAAGATATAGTCTAGTCCTAAGTCTAGGTGAATGAGATTGCGTTGAGGTCCTTTCTGAGGGCTAAACCCTTCGGCTTATATACATGCCAGGTAGGGTATCTAGGGTTACAAGGTGGGTATCGAGGGGAGGAGGCAGCAGGGGAAGTCTTGGAGTATACGTTAAGTCTTCGGCAGGTGTAATCTTGTTCTTTCTTCTCGCATGCGTCCTCCGGAGTCCATCTTGATAAGAATGAGGGTCCACTGGCCCAGCCCGAGGAATATGGCCAACTAGGTTGGTACGCCCTAGTCCAGGACACCGTCAGTAGCCCCCGAACTGGTCTTCTACGCCAAGGATGATCTCTTCAACGATGGTAACTTCGGATCCGAAGTCCTTGGCTTGACAGACGAGTTCCCCTTCGATATTCCAGATCTCTTAGCCGCCCTCCCAAGGAATGGTGTTTGTAAACGAGGTTCAACCGAGTTCTCTCCTCATCCAGGGTCGTGAGTTTACTTAACCTCAAAGGCTAGCCACCTAGGTGTGAACAATTCCCCATAGCCTGACAACTTTATCGAAGCGACGCTACCCACGATGGGTCAGGCAGTTAATGCCTATCTCAAATCGTGGTTCGAGGCTGCCTTTTTACTGGCACGTCCCGTCAAGGTGGGGATCATGCCCATATTTTCAGGGATATCATCAAGATTTTGTTTCCCCCCATGCGCATAATGGCATCTTCGGAGGGGGAGAGTGGCGTTTTTATCGGCGCGGCAAGGGGGACTCTTGGCCTTTCAGCAGCCTATAAGAGTAAAAAGCTAACAGAGCCAGTAGTTACGCTCCCATTTCCCTTGCCTTCTGCCTCCTTGAGCTCCAACGCCCAGATCCAATCTCGCCTCTTTCCACCTCTGCGCATCCGAGCTTTCCCACCGAGCCATGGCCGACACCCTCAAAGGGCACTGGGGGGGCTCCATCGTGATGGAGGGCATGCTCCAAGAGCTGCAGAGTGCGGGGTATATCCCCGCCAACGTCGCCGCCCATGCCCCCAACGCCGACTAGCAGGTGCCCGCTCCCAACCCAGGGGAGCGGGTAGTCTTCATCCCTCACCTCATCAGAGGCTTAGGGTTCCCGCTGCACCCATTCGTGCGCGGGGTGATGTTCTACTGGCTCGACTTCCACCACATGGCCCCGAACTCCATTCTCCACCTCGCCTCTTTTATCACGATGTGCGAGGCCTTCCTCCGCATCGAGCCGCACTTCGGCCTATGGCTGAAGACCTTCGGTGTTAAGCCGAAGTCCAGCGGCTCCGATCTGGCGGAGTGTGGAGGCGCCATGGTCAACAAGAACCAGGGGGCCATCTGGTTCGAAGGCACCTTCATCGAGACGGTCAAGGAGTGGCAGCGGGAGTGGTTCTACATCACTGAGCCGCTCGCCCCTGGCCAGACCGAGGTCCCAGCCTTTTCGGCTGGGCCTCCAAGGAAGCTCAAGTCCTGGAAGTAGAAGGGCATCCTCTGGGGAAACCCAGAGGAGGTGGAGACACTGATCAAGAAGATCCAGTGGTGGTCCCTCAAGAAAAAACTCCAACTGCCCGACGTAGTCAACGTCATGCTCCATCGCCGCATCCTCCCGCTCCAACTCCGGGCCACCCCGATGTGGGAGCACAAATCCGGAGATGCGGGACCTGTCCTCAACTTCTTCCGCTCCTCCCTGGCCGGGATGTGGACGTGGCTCTTCAAGCTGGCCAAGGACAAGATCCGTGAGGAGGGGAGGGATCTCGGCTTCGAGGTCGGCTACACCGCCACACCGGTAAGTGTTCAATATACACGTTCATATTCCTCCCCTGCTAAGTGGGACATGCCTTAATGAATCGACCCATTCAGTGTTTGCAGAACTAGGTGAACAAGGTGTAGTAGATGCTGTGCTCGGCACCACTTCCGGAGGGGAAGAGGTCCCCTCTGCTTACTGCGCTCCTCACCGAGGAGCCGCACGTGGTGATCCCCAGGGCGCCGAAGCCCTAGAAAGGCAGGACGGGTCTTCGGAGGCGGGAGACCACGATCACCCAATCCGAGGAGACCCACGCCTCCTCCACCCACGAAAGCGATGGGGGGGAGGACGAGGAGAACCTTCCCTCAAAGGGGAAGAGGGCGGCGTCGGATGACGCTGAGGCCGAAGCCCGGCCTACAGGCCAAAAGAGGTTGAAAGAAACCTCGGCCTAGGCAGATGACAAGCCCCAGCCGTCGGAGAAGAACGCGCTCCCCGACGAGTCCGAAGACGACCCCCTCGCGTTGGAGAGGAAGAAGCCGGCGCCTTGAAGGTTCGCCGCTGTCCTTTGTATTTATCTTTATATTAAGTTTTTTTGGTAGGACTAATGCCACATGAATATTTTTCCACAGCCCGCCAAGGGCTCGCCTTAGCGACTCCTCCAGCGGGTTGCCGCCCACCAGCGGGACGCCGGACCGCGCTGCCCCGGCTCAAGAAGGGCTGGGGGAGGCAATGTCGACTCCGGCCCCTCAGGTTGACGCAGCGGGGGCCGAAGAGTCGGTCATCATGGCCGAGGTCGATACCTCAGCCCCACAAGGCCAAGGGACGGGGTCCCGGAGGTCGCTCGGGAGGGGCTGGGCCAATCAGTGGCCCATCCGGAGTCTGCTCCGGCTCCATCGCCGCAGCCGGAGACCCACGTACCCATCAGCCAGGTGCTGGGGCCCGAGGTCTTTCCACCCTCACCTCCCGCTCCAGGGCGGGTTAGCGCGGGGTGGAATGAAGAGATGGAGGCAGCCCTGACGGGCTCCTCCTTCAAGGAAGAGCACCGCGCATTGATTGGCGCGGCGCTGCAAGGATTCCGGTCTGCAGAGGCCGGAATGCATGAGGTATTCAAGGGCCTCATTACGAGCTTCGAGGTAATCCTCTGTCTTTGAGAAAAAAGGGGCCTCTTCTGCTTAGATTTATCAATCTTTGTAACTGTCCGAAGGCATATCTTACCCATCGTTTAGACGGCCTGCCCAGTGAGTAGCCCCCAAGCCCAGGGCCAGTTTTGAAAAACTGGTGTTGGGGTCAAAATATAGGTTCAGAGGAAAGGGTAGCCCCCAGGACTGATGAAACAGGATGTGTGTCTGAAATGTCATTAAATTGATTATGGGGCTCATTAGAATTTGTTTATGCAGGTTTCAACCGCGGCTCCGGGCTCCGCTCCGAGGAGATTGCGGAGATGAGCCGGAATCTCGAGAGGTCCGAAAAGGACCTTGACCTGATGAACAAGCAGGTCGAGCAGTCTCAAGGTAAGCGACCGATGCGTCATGTTTTTTTTTGAAGTTTGATTTTGAACAAGGATAACTTGTTGTTTGAAAAACTGATGCCAAACTGATTTGATAACAGCGGCGTTGGCCGAGCTTGAGGGGCTCAAGGCCGAGCTCTTGACGGCTCAGCAAGAGGTCGAGCAGTAGAAAGCTGCTCCGGCCAAAGCAGAGAAAGACCTAGCCACCGAAAAGGTGGCTAGGGAGAAAGACCAGGCGCGGGTCTTGGAGGTCGAGGAGACTCTCAAGGGCGTGTATCTCGAACGCGATTCCCTTGAGAAGAAGGAGAAAGAGACAGGCGAGCAGCTGCGAAAGCTACGCCTGTCTCATGCCGAGCTCCAGACCCAGAACCGGGCCGACCACCACGTGCTCCAGCAAGTGGAGCGAATAGCCGCGGGTAAGCTATATTTACTGCAATGTGTATTTGGCAGCAAGGGGTTCGTCGAGCTCACCCAGCTATGGCGATCCGCAGAGGTCTTCGCCGATCTCCCGAAGAGCGCGGCGGATGCCGGCCTTCATTTTGGCCAACTAGAGGGCCATGATGCGGAGAAGGCCTTCTAGAGTCAGTTCCAGGAGTCGTCGCAGCCGCAGTTGCTCAATCATCGGATGAAGCAACTGGCGGAACTTCTTCAGATGGCGAGGCCGGCGCTCCAAGACCTCTGCGTCAATCTGTGGCCGATGGAGGTGTTCCCAGCTGATACGTCCCAAATGTATCTCCTTTTCCAAACACTTTTGCTCTAGTTTGGACTCTAATTTGCATGATTTGAATGGAACTAACCCGGACTGACGTTGTTTTCAGCAGAATTGCCATGGTGTTGTTTTTTGTGCAGAAATAAAAGTTCTCGGATGGACCTAAAAATTTATGGAGAATTATTTCAGAATATATAAAAAATACTGGCGCAAAGATCCACCAGAGGGGGGGAGGGGGCACAGGCGCCACAAGCCTGGGGGGCGCGGCCACCCCCCAGGGCGCGCCTAGCAGTCTTATGGGCCCCTGGCAACTCCGTTTGACCTAACTCCAATGCTATAAGTACCTATTCATGGAGAAAAAAATTAGAGAGAAAGAATCATCATGTTTTATGATACGGAGCCGCCGCCACCTCCTGTTCTTCATCGGGAGGGCTGATCTGGAGTCTGTTCGGGGCTCCGGAGAGGGGGATTTGACGCCGTCGTCATCATCAACCATCCTCCATCACCAATTTCATGATGCTCACCGCCGTGTGTGAGTAATTTCTTCGTAGGCTTGCTGGACGGTGATGGGTTGGATGAGATTTACCATGTAATCGAGTCAATTTGTTAGGGCTTTGATCCCTACTATCCACTATGTTCTGAGATTGATGTTGCTATGACTTTGCTATGCTTAATGCTTGTCACTAGGGCCCGAGTGCCATGATTTCAGATCTGAACCTTTATGTTTTCATGAATATATTTGAGTTCTTGATCCTATCTTGCAAGTTATATGCACCTGTTACGTGTCATGATCCGCATACCCCAAGGTGACAATAATTGGGATTCTTTCCGGTGATTGCCGTAGTTTGAGGAGTTCATGTATTCACTATGTGCTAATGCTTTGTTCCGGTTCTCTATTAAAAGGAGGCCTTAATATCCCTTAGTTTCCTTAAGGACCCCGCTGCCACGGGAGGGTAGGACAAAAGATGTCATGCAAGTTCTTACTATAAGCATGTATGACTATATACAGAATACATGCCTACATTACATTGATGAATTGGAGCTATTGTGTATCGCCATAGGTTGTGACTGTTACATGATGAATGTCATCCAACATAATTATCCATCACTGATCCAATGCCTACGCTTGTCGCATATTGATCTTTGTTAAGTTACTTTCGTTGCTGCTGCTGTTACAATTACTACAAAACTGTTGCTGTTACTGTCACTACTGTTACTATTGCTCTTGAAACTATCATACTACTGTGCTACTAAACACTTTGCTGCAGATATTTAGTTCTCCAGGTGTGGTTGAATTGACAAGTCAACTGCTAATACTCGCAAGTATTCTTTGGCTCCCCTTGTGTCGAATCAATAAATTTGGGTTGAAATACTACCCGCAAAAACTGTTGCGATCCCCTATACTTGTGGGTTATCAAGACCTTTTTCTGGCACCGTTGTCGGGGAGCATAGCTCTATTTGTTGAGTCACTTGGGATTTATATCTGTTGATCACTATGAAGAATCTGAAAGACGCTAAGACTAAGATCGTCCCCTCTATGACTAGAGGAGGTAAGGAACTGCCATCACACTCTGCACTTGATTCACCTTCTGTTTTGAGTAGACTTGTGACACCACCACCTGTTATTCACTCTGATATGTCGCAAGTTATTGATGATACTACTTCTGCTATGAATGATACTTATGATGATGCTAGTACTATGCTTGATAATACTGTGCCACTTGGTGAATTTCTTGATGAACAAATTGCTAAAGCTAAAGGAATTGAAAATGTTGAAACTCTTGAAAATTATGATTCACCTATTATGCCTAGCTCTCCTACTAGAGTTGAAATGCCTGAAACATCTGATGGTCATGTTTTTGATAGGGAGATAGCTAGGGCAATTCTTGCTTGTAATGATAGAGAAGAGGTTATAAAATTGCTTGCTGAGTTGAAAGAAAAATCTATGAGGGAGAGAATGAAATATGATCCTAAGTTTGCTACCTCTCCCATATTTGTTACTGATAAGGATTATGAATTCTCTGTCGATCTTGAGTTAATTACTTTGGTTGAATCTGATCTTTTTCATGGTTATGAAACTGAAACTGTTGTGGCACACCTTACTAAGTTGAATGATATTGCCACCCTATTTGCTCATGAGGAAAAAATTCGTTATTATTATATTCTTAAGTTGTTTCCTTTCTCAATAAAGGGTGATGCTAAGAAATGGTTTAATACTCTTGCTCCTGGTTGTGTGCGTAGTCCCCAGGATATGATATATTACTTCTCTGGAAAAAAATCCTGCTCATAAGAAACAAGCTGCCTTACAGGAAATATTTAACTTTGTGCAAATTGAAGAAGAGAATCTCCCTCAAGCTTGGGGGAGGCTTCTCCAACTACTTAATGCTTTGCCTGATCATCCTCTTAAAAAGAATGAAATACTTGATATCTTTTATAATGGACTAACCGATGCTTCTAGGAACTACCTAGATAGTTGTGCTGGTTGTGTTTTCAGGGAACGAACTGTTGGACAGGCTGAAGTACTATTGAATAATATATTGAGAAATGCTGATGATTGGACACTTCCTAAACCACCACCTAAGCCAACTCTGAAGAAGAGAGGTATTCTATTCCTCAGTCCAGAAGATATGCAAGAAGCTAAGAAATCTATGAAGGAAAAAGGTATTAAAGCTGAAGATGTTAAGAATTTACCACCTATTGAAGAAATACATGGGCTTGACATCCCAACATAGGTAGTGGAGGCAAATTCTCTCACTAGATTTAATGAAGGTGATATTCCGTATACTAAGTCTGCTAGTCAATGCCTGTATGAGTTTGATAATTACATCATTAAACAGGAACACTTTAATATGTATGTTAGCAATCAACTAAAATGGAATGCCATCATGATTGAATGCTTGAGTGATTTGATGTTTAGAACTGCTAATGATGTTAAATGCTTGAGTAAACATGCTTCTATGGCCCAGACCCAGTTAGAACAAATTGCTAAGTCACAAAATGATTTGCTTGATGAAATGAATAATAAAAAGAATAACCATGCTGTTAGAGTTGTTACTAGAGGAGGTAGCATGACTCAGGATCCTCTATATCCTGAAGGTCATCCTAAAAGAATTGAACAAGACTCTCAAAGAAATAATATTGATGCACCCAGTCCATCTAAGAAGAAAAAGAAAAAGAAAAATGATAGGACTTTGCATGCTGCTAGTGAACCTGAGATAGAAAAACCTCCCGAGAATCATAATGATGCTTCTATTTTTTATGCTGAGACACAATCTGGTAATGAACATACACCTAGTGATAATGATAATGATAAAGATAATGATAATGATGATGTTCATGTTGATGCTCAACCAGATAATGATGTAGAAATAGAACTTGCTGTTGATCTTGATAACCCACCTCCTAAGAATAAACGATATGATAAAAGAGACTTTGTTGCTAGAAAACATGGAAAGGAGAGAGAACCATGGGTTCAAAAACCTATGCCTTTCCCTACTAAACCATCTAAAAACAAGGATGATGAAGATTTTGAGCGCTTTGTTGAAATGCTTAGACCTGTCTTTTTGCGCACTCGCTTGATTGATATGTTGAAAATGTCTCCCTATGCTAAATACATGAAAGATATTGTCACTAATAAAAGAAAGATACCCGAAGCTGAAATTTCCACCATGCTTGCTAATTATTCTTTTAAGGGTGGAATACGTAAGAAACTAGGAGATCCGGGAATACCTACTATACCATGCTCCATTAAAAGAAGTTATGTCAAAACTGCTTTATGTGATTTGGGAGCCGGTGTTAGTGTTATGCCTTTCTCTCTATATAGAAGACTTGATTTGAATAAGCTCACACCTACTGAAATATCTTTGCAAATGGCTGATAAATCCACTGCTATACCCATTGGAATTTGCGAGGATGTTCCCGTTGTAGTTGCATGTTACTATCTTGACAGACTTTGTTATACTTGATATGCCCGAGGACGACAACATGTCGATTATCCTTGGTAGGCCCTTTTTGAATACTGCAGGGGCTGTTATTGATTGCAACAAAAGCAAGGTCACTTTTCATGTCAATGGTAATGAGCATACGGTTTATTTCCTGAAGAAACAAACTTCAATGAATGGTATCAATTGTATTGAAAAGGTTTCGACAATCACTATTGGGGGATTCAAATTTCCTCTTCCTATTGTCAAAAAGAAATATGAAATTCTTATTGTTGGGGAGATGCATATCCCCATTGAGGTAACTTAGTGTTATACGAAGATTCTTCGGTTTCATGCCATTCGGAAATAGTTTGTTAATAAGACTTGATCAACCTTATTAATGGATTCTTTTTGAGGGGCATGTGGTCGATGAATTTAGTAAGCACAACTTTCTGTACCCACCTTTTGCTCTCTGTTTTTTTAGTAGAATAAAATAAAATGCCATGATTATCCTGTTTTCTGAATTTTCCGTGCAATAAAAAATGGCCCAAAAATAAAATTTCTCAGAATGCCATGAAAATTTAGTATGATTTTTTCCAAAACATTTAAGAATTTTTGGCACTGAACACACCCCAGGGGGTGCACCTGTGAGCCACAAGCCCACAGGGCGCGCCCACCCCCCTGGGCGCGCCCAGCAGGCTTGTGGGTCCCACAGGGACCCACTCACTTATGCCAGCCACCCATCTCCTTCTTCTTCCTCTAGAAAAAATTAGACTTGCTCCCAAGCCCGTGTTCTTGCTCATTTTGCTATGATTTTAGATCTTCTTGCTCGGAACTCTGTTTCCAAAACTGTTTTGAGGAATTACTCCTTGGTATGTGACTCCTCCAATGCTACAATTAGTTTTTGCTCTAGTGCTTTATACTTTGCAAATTTTTGCTGCTGTGGTGACCATGTTTATGAGCTTGCATGTTGAATTTGTATGGTCCAAAGTAGTTTTGATGCATGATATAGCTTCTAGATACATGTGGGAGTAGTTACTATCAATTTTGTTTAGTTTCGTTCACTTTTATTTTGAGTCACTAAAAATTTCAGAAATTTCCAGAAAAAGAAAATGCTCAAGTGGAGGTTGAGGGGTTCTTTGAGCCGGAACCCCAAGGAAGCTCGTTAGCCCAAGTATACACTTCCTCGTGCGGCCGAGGTCCGGCCGTGCGAATGGCCATGCAACAAGTTCTTGAGGGATGCAGGGATTTACGACGATTTCTATCATTTGGCAAACAATGCCGGCATTATCCCGTTCCTTGAAGATACGTGTGACCAGTATCTTCTCCTCACTAATACTTTCGTGCAAAGCTTTCATTTTCATGCTAGGAGAGATACACCCACCGTGACATTTAACTTATATGATGTTCCCAAAGATATGACACTTGAGGATTTTTGCGAGGTATGCAAACTTCCCAACGAGGGCAGCCCATTAGAGCCACATCGACGGATGTCTCAGAGTTCATCTCTGAGGTTACCGTGGGGGAGTCGAGGGGAGTTTCTAAGGCTAGGGTTGCTAGTTTACATTTCCCTGTTTTGCACTATTATTCATTATTTGCTGGGAGGTGTTTGACTGGTCGGTGGGAGAGTGGCACACTCAGTTCGCCGGACCTTGCTATTTTGCGTCATGCACTTTATGCTGATAGGACCTTTAGTTTGGTGCTATGGTTGCCCGGCGATTGCACACCAACCGTTCGAAGGGCGTTATCTATGGTGGTATTTATGCTTCCCGTCTCGCGCAACACTTTGAGATCCCTATTAGGCATCACGAGAGGGAAGAGAGGCTTTTACCCGTTATGCATCTTGACTATGAGAGTATGGTTGGGCATGACTTTATTAACAGGGGCCGTAAACGATTTCAGTATAACTTGGTATTCAGTCAGGGTACATGTGAGATTATTACTTTGCCTGCGCCTACCTTGTTTGATATTCGCAGGGGCAGATACATCATCATGCCTGAAAACATTTATGCCTATTGGGGCTTGGACCAGCCCCAAGCACCTAAGCCAGCACCTGAGCCAGAGCCGTACCAGGAGCCCAGTGGGAGCCTCAGGAGGCCATTTACCAGTGGGATCCCCAGCAGCCTCCGCACTATCCGGGAGGTGCTGATTTCGACCCGTGGCCGTAGACCAATTTAGGCCAAAAGCCTAAGCTTGGGGGAGTACGTATTTCTCACCGACATTACATTCATGTTCACACACTCATTCCAGTTGTCGGTGTTCATCCTTTTTCATTGTATATCCATGCTAGTTTTATTTTCGCTATCTTTTGTGTGTTTGAATTTTTTTCGAAAATCCAAAAAAAAATTAGTAGTTTCTTTCTTGTCTAGTTAATTCGTAGTAGTAAAAGAAAACCCAAAAAGATTTCTCGTTTATTCTTTTACTTGTTGGGAGCTTTCCCGTGTAAATAGTTTTTCTCGTTTTTCGTTTTTCCTTCGTTAATTTGCTTCCTTCAGAAAAACCAAAAACTCCAAAAATATTTCAGTGTGTTTCTCTGAATTTCTTTTCTTTTCGTTGAGTTGTCACAAGGAGAAGACCACGATGAAAATGTTGAGTGGCTCCCATATGCTTTATTGTTGATCTAACAAAGAGCCACAATTACTTTGTCTTCTCCTTTGAATAAATGTTTGCATATTCCAGCTTAGTCCACGTCACACTTGCACCATTCTTATTATTATCACATCATTCGGTCGTGCAAGTGAAAGGCAATAATGACAATCTTTGATGGAGTGATTGCGGTGAAGAAAAGCTGGTATGAACTCTTCTTGTTTTTGTCTTTGTAAATATGTTTATCTCAGTATTCATGATTCAGCATTATTATGAGTAAACATATTTGTGATGACAATTAGAGATTATAGTTGCTCATGCCATGCTTAAATAGCTAGGAGTGGATAATGATTTATCTTGAGTGTCAACATGCATTAAAATGGTTGTGATGTAGTATGTTAGCATGGTATCCTCCTCTGAGTAATTCGAGTGGCTTGACTTGGCACATGTTCATACATGTAGTTGAATCAAAACCAACATAGCCTCCATGATATTTATGTTCAGGGTGTTGATATCCTACTCATGCTCGTGTTCAATGTTAATTATTCGCAATGCATGTCTATGACCATTTTTGCTCTCTAGCTGGTCGCTTTTCAATCTTTTTGCTAGCCTTCGCCTGTACTAAGCGGGAATACTGCTTGTGCATCCAAATCCTTAAACCAAAGTTGTTCCAGATGAGTCCACTATATCTACCTATATGCGGTATTACTCTGCCGTTCCAAGTAATTTTGCAAGTGCCACCTCTAAACATTCAAATGAACATCTATTTTGTGTGCCCGTACTGCTCATGGAGTGACAGGGGGCGGCCAGTATCTTCCATGCTAAGCGGGTTACTCTCAGATGAGTGTTTATTCACTTGTCATTGCACGAGAGAGGATGGTAATTGGGATGCCCAGTCCTATGCTCAAATCGAAATCATATAATTGTGGCACCTCGATAGAGGGCCGACGCACGCCAGTCCCAGGATAAGACCTGGCGCACGCCTGAGACATGATACAGCAATTCCAGGCACAAAAATGGCTTTATTATATGTAATGGAGTTTTACAATACTGTTGCTTACAACAATATTACATGGCTCCAAGGCTAACTAAATGGCAGCGGAGGTCTTGGTTCAGCGGCAACGACGTCTCTGGCTGGGCTCCACAACTCACAGGACTGGCTAGGTACGATCTAGCACGACGGATCTTCTCCTGCAACTGGCCACGTGCAAGGCCAGGTGAGTACTTTGAATGTACTCGCAAGACAACCAAATACATAGCATCCAAACAAGCAGATGACAAAGCAAGCCCCATGCTCATATAAGAATTTATTCTAAGCATGGCATGGAATTAACAGGAATCATGGATCAAGCATGGCATAACATGGATCAGGCATAACAACTACATGGCATGGCATGGCTATTTCTACGAGACATGGTATCCACAATCAAACTGGAACCTACATTACTCTTACCTCCCATGAAGCACTGAATTAACACGTTGTGACATTATTCAGTTTTACTGCCCTTCCGGGCTAACTCATGACTCACCGAGACCACGTCTCGTGATCATATCAGAACAACATGGTGACTACTCACAATTATCCAGATTACCACATTCACTTAGTAGCACATTCCTTAACAAGTTTATAATAACAGGTTTGTCCTCCAGATCGACAAAGACCAAATAGTGGCCTAGTACGAACTGTCCATGACCGAGGACGCGGCTATTCGAATAGATTTACACTCTGCAGAGGTTGCGCACTTTACCCACACCATGAAGCCCCTGGCCTCGTGATCCCATTCGGGTGGACCAGTGGTGCTCCAACGAAACCTGCCTAACCCATGACTCTCCCACCGTACCACCGACAATCATACCCTCCTAGGGTCATGTCCTGGGTGGCCCCTGTGTCACCTCGTGACACCTGCCACCGTCGTGGCCAAACAAAACTGTCCCAAACGGGGACTCCCGGGCTAAACAAACAACTGGGCTCACAAGGTTATCGCCGCCTACCTGATCAGGGCAGCACGCGCGCATAACTTTTCCTAGTTGGTGGTACCGATAAAAGAGCACAAAGCTAGACCAAGTCAAGGCCGTCCCATACCGGCAAATATGGCTGCACGGGTAAGTCCGGATAGGTGACACTATGACTCGATCCCATCGATGACGGAGGAGGTTTAATTTATAAGTTCAATTTAATATTTCCATCATCTCATCATAACATCAACATTTATCAGCAAGAACAACTACTTAGCAACAACATAACAAAATCATAATGGTACTGACAATCATGGCATGAGATCAAATCATAGCACTAACATGATAACGGTATTAAAAATATTGTTACTAGCATGGGAAAATATGACATGACAGCAATTCATGATATCACATGGTAAATAACACTAGCATCAGGTACGGATGAAATAACAGGGCTATGTAAGTGCAGACTAACAGATGATCTGGAATATACTGCAATACACATACACAGGGTGCAAGCAAAGTCATCACGCAAGTCTGGAGCTCATGATAAGAGGTTGGCTTGCCTTAGGGTCTAGGAATACACCGGGAGGAAATGCGATGAGCTCACGGAAAGATTTGCCGGAAACGTTTCCCTCTCGAAGGGGGTTGATTAAGGGCAAGGGCAAAATGGTCATTTCCACAGTGTGAAAACATTATGAAAATGATGCCATCGGAACGGGCTCGACGAACTGAAGACGTGGGCGTTGGATTTACCTCAATCGGAGTTACGGTCGCGAAGAAATGACCGTTCGTTCGTTAGGCTGTAAAACAGACAAAATAGTGTCCATTTCAGTGCTTAACGGACGAACGTTCATTATTTAATCGATTCGGCCAGCGGCTGAGAAAAGAGAAAGCGTCTTTTCGGAAATACGTTTTCGGCAAACCGAAAACGCCTTCACGAACTGCGCTTCCACTTACAGCCGCTGGGCCCGGGTTGACTTTTCTTCTCCGGCTGACGGGTGGGGCCCGCCTCATCCCTTCCCTCTCTCTCTTCCCCTGGTCGTCCTCTTCCTCCCCATCGCGACAGAGAACAGAGGAGGAGCGGGGCTCGGCCGCCGGCGTAGCCGGCGATTGGCTGTGCGAGGGGACCGGCCGTCGGGCTCCCTGGAACCGGCGCACCACGCCGCGCCCGAGGATAGCCGTGGGGCCGCGTGGGACGGCCTGCAGCGCCGCCTCCACCATCCATGGCGCGGCGACCCGAGAGCTTCAGGGGAGCCGCGGCGGCTGTGCTTCCCCGGCGAAGTGGAGAACGGCGGCGGCTTCGTGGACTCTTGGGGAGGTCGAGGCTGCGGAGGGGAGAGGGAGGGATGGCCACGAGGCCGGGAACGGTAGCGGGAATCGGGCGGCAGTGCTTGGCCATGGGCGGAGGCAGAGAGCTACTCGAGCTCGAGGGGGAGGGGCTGGGGCTCGCTGCTGGAGAGGAGGGGCACGGGGACGCCTTAAATAGGCTCGGGGGAGGGCTCGGGAAGGAGCTGGACGACGGCCGGAGCTTTGAGAGATTCACCCCGTGGCGGCACTCCGGCAGTCGGCAGAAGCGGCCAACGAGCTACGGGACGAGGGGGAGAAGGCTCCAGGTGGTTCACGCGCGCGATGGAGAGCTCGCCGGCGCTCGCGGACAACCCAGAGCTCGCTGGAGAGGGCTCTCGAAGCCTTTTGGCACGCAGTGCACTGCCTTGGACGCAGTGCACGCGATGCCAAAACATGTCTAGGACGTTCTCCTTACTGCACTGAGTTGACCTATGCATCTGGATGGGTCAGAAGAGGTCTGGTGTGACTACACCATGGTTAAATAGTTCCCAGCAGCAAACTTTGCACATGTGGTGTGGCCACCACAGTGCTCCTCTTGGCCTGACCTTTGGCATGGTTCAATCATCTACTAAGGTAGCCTTGCTGACAAAAATTCAGCTCAAATGGACAACTCTAGATGGTACTTCCTTCACAAAGCACCAAACTGGCCAGAAATGAAGATGATGATGCTGGGGTCAAATGGCTAAATGGAATTAGCTGATTTTTGGTGGAGAGTGATGATTTGGTCATGAGAGATAGCTGGAAAAATTTCAGCTCAAATTGATCATCCATGAGGGTACTTCCTTCACAGAGATTCAATCTGAACAGAAATTTGGATAATTTACCGAGGAAAAATGGCTAGATGGAATGGACTGGTTTTTGGTATCCAGTGGTTATTTATCAATGTTAACCATCCCGAAAAATCTCAGCCCAA
Source organism: Elymus sibiricus (assembly GCA_039707655.1). NCBI lineage: Eukaryota > Viridiplantae > Streptophyta > Magnoliopsida > Poales > Poaceae > Elymus > Elymus sibiricus. The sequence continues at coordinate 386,537,147 of CM077676.1, forward strand.
AAAGATCAAGGGAACAAGCACTTCCTTTGCAAACTAGAAATCTGGACAGAATTTGCAAATGGATGTTGTGCTCAAAATTTGAATTGTGGAACTTGGGATCTTGATGGAAATGGTGAATATATGGATAGGAGAAGCTCCACAAATTATTTGGGATTTTTCCTAGCTACCAAAATGGTAGTTCCTTTGGAAAGGCCCCAAATGGAAATATTGACTTTAAATATAAAAAATGCAATTTCCCTTATTTAATTATGGCCAATATTTTTGTGAGAGCTCAATATGATCACAAAGAATTTCTCCACAAGTTTTCATGAACTTTGGAGATGGATAGATATTTTACTGGATTTAATTCCTCAGAAAGGCAGAAAGAGGAATTAATTCTAGATGAGAAATATTGCATATGACTTAGCAATATTTTTGCACATCTAGGGTTTATGGATGAAGGAGGATCTCTGGAAATTTTGGGAGGATCAACAGAGCAAGAAAAATGATAGCTCCTTTGTAAACACAAAGGCAGGATTTCCAGTTCCAATATTTTGAAACTAGGGTTTGAATGAAGTTCGGGGTTTACGGACAGAAGCTTGACTGGCACAGAAGCATGGGAAAGGTATGGAGAGATTGAGGATTGTCTGGATTCACCTGGTCACTCACCAAATTCCAGAGGAAAATTTTGGGAGAGAAAAGCTAGGAAGGAATAACAGCACAAAAATAGATAACCCGATTTTTGGGGTGTTACAATAATGCAAACAAACTCCCCCGAAAAGTTATTGGTATGGAGGGCACCCGTGAATTCGGCTAGCCATGGCTTGTGTTGGTACGGTGGAGGGGGAGTAAACTTTACCTTTCAGCTTGGGAACCGCCTATAATTTGTTTAGCATGGAAGATATTGAAAACTCTCGGTCGTGACATTGACAGGAAAAGCATACCTCCCAAAATTATTTTCATCTCTAATTTAAGCTTCGAGCTCTGGCACCGCTGCAAATCCATGCTTCCCTCTGAGTAGGGCCTATCCATTTACTTTTATGTTATTTTACTTTTATTGTTGAGTCACCACCCTCTCATTTAAGCACCAGTTGGAGAGCACTATTGTCATTTTTATGCATTGAGTATAGTTAATGTTGGGTGTGACCATGAATGGATATCCTCTACCCAGAATTACAATGTTTAGTCATTGCTTGAATCTCAGAGGTGCTCTGCATTTATGTTTTGCGGTCTCAGAAAGGGCTAGCGAGATACCATGTTATCATATTATATCATGATTGTTTTGACAAAGTGTTGGCATCCGAGATATCTTATTATTGCTCGCTAGTTGGTTATGTTATTGCCATGAGTAAATGTGAGACCTAAGTGTTATCATCAATATGGTTAGTTCATAATCTTGCTGAAAACTTGGATGCTAGTTAAGTATATATACAGACAACAAGAACAAAAGAGTTTGTAAAAGTTTTTCTTTATCACTTTCAGTTTGTCAACTGAATTTCTTGAGGACAAGCAATGAGTTAAGCTTGGGGGAGTTGATACGTCCCAAACGTATCTACTTTTCCAAACACTTTTTCTCTAGTTTGAACTCTAATTTGCATGATTTGAATGGAACTAACCCGGACTGACGCTGTTTTCAGCAGAATTGCCATGGTGTTGTTTTTGTGCAGAAATAAAAGTTCTCGGATGGACCTAAAAGTTTACAGAGAATTATTTCAGAATATATAAAAAATACTGGCAGAAAGATCCACCAGAGGGGGGGGGGCAACAGGCGTCACAAGCCTGGGGGGCGGCCACCCCCCAGGGCGCGCCTAGCAGGCTTGTGGGCCCCTGGCTACTCCGTTTGACCTAACTCCAATGCTATAAGTACCTATTCATGGAGAAAAAAATCAGAGAGAAAGAATCATCATGTTTTACGATACGGAGCCACCGCCACTTCCTGTTCTTCATCGGGAGGGCTGATCTGGAGTCCGTTTGGGGCTCCGGAGAGGGGGATTCGATGTCGTCGTCATCATCAACCATCCTCCATCACCAATTTCATGATGCTCACCGCCGTGTGTGAGTAATTTCTTCGTAGGCTTGCTGGACGGTGATGGGTTGGATGAGATTTACCATTTAATCGAGTCAATTTGTTAGGGCTTTGATCCCTAGTATCCACTATGTTCTGAGATTGATGTTGCTATGACTTTGCTATGCTTAATGCTTGTCACTAGGGCCCGAGTGCCATGATTTCAGATCTGAACCTTTATGTTTTCATGAATATATTTGAGTTCTTGATCCTATCTTGCAAGTTATCTGCACCTGTTACATGTCATGATCCGCATACCCCAAGGTGACAATAATTGGGATTCTTTCCGGTGATTGCCATAGTTTGAGGAGTTCATGTATTCACCATGTGCTAATGCTTTGTTCCGGTTCTCTATTAAAAGTAGGCATTAATATCCCTTAGTTTCCTTAAGGACCCCGCTGCCACGGGAGGGTAGGACAAAAGATGTCATGCAAGTTCTTACTATAAGCACGTATGACTATATACGGAATACATGCCTACATTACATTGATGAATTGGAGCTATTGTGTATCGCCCTAGGTTGTGACTGTTACATGATTGTGACGCCCCCGACTCGACCGTGCACTAATCATACACGCAAATGCGCACGATCAAGCCCTGGGACTCACGGGAAGATATCACAACACAACTCTAGACACAAAATAAAATAATACAAGCTATATATTACAAGCCAGGGGCCTCGAGGGCTCGAATACATAAGCTCAAATTACACAAGAGTTAGCGGAAGCATCAGTATCTGAGTACAGACATAATTAGACAAGATTGCCTTAAGAAGGCTGAGCAAAACAATGACAACTAGATCGAAAAGGCGCAAGCCTCCTGCCTGGGAGCCCCCTAAACTACTCCTGGTCGTCGGAATCCACGTGGTAGTAGGCTTCGTCGGGGTAGTAGTAGTCGTCGGCGGGATCAGCTGACTCCGGGGCTCCATCATCTGATCACAACAATCGGGTATGGGGAAAAAGAGGTAGCAAAGCAACTGTGAGTACTCGTCCAAAGTACTCGCAAGACTTACATCTGATCTATGCTAAGTATGCATCGGTATCAAATGAAGGGGCTGTATCTGTGGACTAAACTGCAGAATTGCCAGAACAGAGGGGAAGGCCTAGCCTATCGAAGACTAGCATCTTTCAGCATTAGAAGAGTGCAGATTAGTAGCATAACATAAAGTAATAAGTAATAGCAGCAATGCCCAACGATCCTTCCTCGACTCCCTGCGAGAAAGCGATCCCGGAGCTAACATATTGATTAAAGTATCACAAGTATCCAGTTTTAGTTGTAGTAGATCGGGATACTACACTGAGCGTCCTGTTACTGTGGACACGACTATTCGAATAGATAACTTCCCTGCAGGGGTGCACTACTGTTACCCAACACGCTCGATTAACTCTGGCCGGACACACTTTTCCGGGTCATGCCCGGCCTCGGCTGATCGACACGACGTAGTCCTACCTAGGCTCCGCAGAGAGGTCCCCGCCGGTCTACATCCTAAGCGCTCAGGGGTCTTGGGCCCATCGCCCTTCGCACTCCGGGTCATTGTGAGGACGGTGGATACCAGCGCCACCTCTCTCCAGGATGGCACGATCCGACCGTGCCACAATGCTGAACTGGACGTCTGACAGAGCTTTCGGAAGAATCGTACGACGCCGAGGGCCCCATTAAACCATTATCCCGCATGGTGGTAGTGCGTATAGGCCAGTGGCCAACTCAGATCAAATACCCAAATCCGTTAAGCGTGTTATTAGTAACTCGCGGACACGAACAGGGCTCAAGGCTCACCTCCGACACCCTGTCGCACTGACTTGGTAACCCGCGGACCAACGACCAGGAACCAGGCCCACCTCTCTCCTAGGTGGTCTCCACCTGCCCTGTCGTTCCGCCACAATAATCTCTCGCGGGTGCCCTCATGGCCAACCCGACTTCTCAAAGGACTGAGGTGAAGGTCAAAGTACCCGTGTGTCCATAACATCGTGGCGAATCCGAGGAATCACCCTCGATGGATTCCCACTCGATGTAACCATCAAGATGAACTTGGAGGAATCACCCTCGATAAGTTCACACTTGAGGGGCTGCACGACAGAGGCATCATCAGAGGTGGTGAAAGAGGAATCACCCTCGATAATCCACAACCGACTAGCTACGCTATAGAGATATCGTCAGGAGTGAGGTAGGAGGTATAACCCTCGGCACTCGATGGTAGCTGATACGTCTCCAACGTATCTATAATTTTTGATTGTTCCATGCTATTATAGTATCAATCTTGGATGTTTTATATACATTTACAGGCAATTATATATCATTTTTTGGGACTAACCTATTAACTTGGTGCCCAGTGCCAGTTGCTGTTTTTTGCCTGTTTTTGGTTTTCTAGAATATCAGTACCAAACGAAGTCCAAATGCCACGAAGATTTTGGATATTTTTTCTGGACATAAGAGACACTAGAAGCTTCGGGAGAGGGCCAAAAGACAGAGGAGGGGGCCACGAGTCACCAGGGCGCGCGCCCCAGGGGGGGTGGCGCGTGACGAGGGCATGTACTAGGGATAGGGCAATGGGCCTGACCTATAGGCCCTACCCTAGGACACCACACGTCTTATACTGGGCCCCAGGGCCAGATCAACAACCCAGAATTCCACAGACTGACATTCACTCGGAGTTCAATGAACCACTCGGAAGCCAAGAGTTCACTCGACAGGCTTGTTTCACTCGGAGCATCCGAAAGTCACTCGACCAGAGAAGACCAGGAGACTCCAGGAGCGCAACGGTCGGGACGCACGTTCGCCTGTATTAATTGTAATCAATGCGCCCGTTACCTGGCGCACTTATACCCCTCTTAACCCATTGTAATGGTTGGCGTTCATGGGAGGGCTGGCGAGACTATATAAGCCACCCCCCAGCTCCATTCCAAGGGTTCGCATCTTTTGTAAACCATACACTCAATCAACAGCTCCAGAGCACCGAGACGTAGGGCTATTACCTCCACCGCGAGGGGCCTGAACTCGTAAATCCGAGTGTAACACCTGCGCCGTAGCTAGGCTCTGCCCTCTCATCCGTACCCCTACACACTACTGTCAGACTTGCACCCACGACAGTTGGTGCCCACCGTGGGGCAGGCGTCTAGCGACTTCTGGCGTAGTTGCATTTTTCCGATCATCACCATGGTTACCGGCGGCGGACTGACTCTGGGCGGCGAGATCCGTTTCGGCGTCCTCAGCTTCATCGCCGACGATTCGGCGTGGCTCCAGGAAGCCCCGCTGGATGTCGAGGCGTTGCCTGTCCGCGGCGCGGCGCACTTCTGCGCGAGTACCTTCGGCGTTCTTCTTCGGCAGCCGTCGACTCCTTATCAGTCGACGTCCCCACTCTCCACCAGCCGTCGTCGCAAGCGCTCCGGGCGCTCTCGGCTTCAATGGTGGATCAAGCACGCGGCAGCCCTTCAGGCTGCGGCCCCGTAGATTGCGGGAATCGAGCCCGATGAACCTGTCTTCGATCTGTTCGCCTCCGTGCACGAGCACTCGGAAAGCTTATCCAAGTGTGAGAGCAGCGATCCCGCTGCAGAAGTGCTGATGGCCGATTCCCCGCCCAATCCTCCTGGGTACGGCCGTCGTGGCGCGGAGAACGGTGACCCGTCGCACGCCGGTCTTGGCGGCGGCGGAGACCGTCATGACGACGAGTACGTCCCCCGACCTCTCACTCGGCAGCAGAGAGAGGAACTGCAGCGCAGGACCGAGTAGGCCCTCCAGACGCCCATCGTTGGGACGACCCCCGAGGCTCAGGCCTTGGAGGCCGTGCGCCAGGCCAACTTGGCTGAGCGCAACCGTCTGGAAGCGCTCCAGAAGTCACTCGACGACCGCGCCCGCAGGCAGCCTCCGCCCAGTTCCAGTCGGCGGCAGCGGTAGTTGTTCTCAAATGTTCAGCAGCAGAGTTTTCAGGTATTCCGCACTCCCGTCCAGAATCTGGCGGCGGCCACTCGGATAGCAGATTCCATTGAGCCGTCCCGATCCGAGGCGAGGGAGGGTCTTCGGCAGATCCGGGCCCTGCTCAAGGCGGCCGAGGAGCAAAACTCAGCAGTATCCCAGTCGCGCAACCGGATTCACAGCAGATCCGTGAGGGCCGACACTGTTCAGTCGGCTCACAGTCCAGCGTCCCCAAGGAGAAACAGACACTCGCCTCCGTGGCAAAACGACGAGGACCGCCACCGAGACCAGTACTCGGGGCAGGGTCGCAGTCGGAATACGCCTCCGCGGTGTCAGGATGATCGTCACCGTATGCAATCGCCCCCCCGCGGGATGGCTCGTACGCGCCCCGGCCGTACGACGCCAGGCGTCCTTACAGCAACGATCGGAGGGCCAGCCCTCCCCGTCATGGTGATGGTTATCGCCAGAGAGAGCCAGTCGACTACCGCGACCCGCAGTTCAACGCGAGATCCGTTCTTGCTCAGAACCTGGTCGACAGAGGCAGAGCTCTGAGAGAGAACTTGGACAGAGATCGTCCGAGTGGAAGTGGAGCATTCGTTTCCGGACCCGAGTGCTTCAGCAGGGCCATCCGGGCCGCTGAGATCCCACCTAACTTCAGGTTGGCAGCTGGAGTAAGCAAGTTCACCGGTGAGTCCAAGCCAGAGACTTGGTTAGAGGATTACCGAGTGGCTGTGCAGATTGGTGGAGGAAATGACTATGTGGCTATGAAGCATCTGCCATTGATGCTGGAGGGGTCCGCCCGTGCCTGGCTCAACCAGCTCACTCCGGCCAGCATATACTGCTGGGATGATTTGGCCTGAGTGTTCATCAAAACATTCGAGGGCACGTGCAAACGCCCGGCTGGATTGTCTGAGTTGCAGCACTGCGTGCAGAAACCGAATGAAACATTGAGGGAGTACATCCAGCGGTGGACAACCTTGCATCACGTGGTGGAGAACGTCACAGAGCATCAAGCCGTCTGCGCTTTCAAGGCAGGAGTCAGATATCGGGAGCTCATCCTGAAATTTGGTCGGTCAGGATCTCTGACCATGAGCCGAATGATGGAGATTGCCACTCGGTACGCGAACGGAGAAGAGGAAGACCGTCTCCGTAATGGCAAAGGGAAAACCAGCGAGCCCAACCCCAGAAACAATAATCTCAATCGGAAGTCGAAGCGCAAAGCTGACGGTTCGACTCAGGCCAAGGCTGCTGCTCTGGCCGGTCAAGCCAAGAACAAGGGGAAGGCTAAGGAAAAATGGATCCCGAAGAAAAAGAAAGATCAATCGGGCCAAGATATCCTTGATTTACCGTGTCACATCCACACCAGAAAGGATGAAGAGGGCAATCTGATATTGCCCAAACACACCACTCGACAGTGCAGATTGCTGATTCAGCAATTCCGAGAAGGCCCGTCGAGTGAGAAAAGCCCCGACGACGCTGATGATGGAGACAAAGATGAACCTTTTCCCAGTGTCAATGCAACCCTGATGATCTTCGCAGATGTTGAGAGCAGGAGCCGATTGAAAGTTATCAATCGAGAAGTGAACATGGCCATGCCGGCGACGACGAAGTTTCTGAACTGGTCGAAGACTCCGATCACCTTTGATCAGTCGGACCACCCCGCCTACATAGCCACCCCTGGGCGGCAAGCACTGGTAGTAGATCCAGCCGTGGGAGGCGTCCGATTGCGCAAGGTCCTCATGAACGGTGGAAGCGGACTGAACATATTGTATGCCGATACTCTGCAGGCGATGGGCATTCCGATGTCCCGACTCAGCGAGAGCAGCATGCAGTTCCACGGAGTGATCCCCGGCAAGAAAGCAAAGTCACTCGGGCAGATCGCCCTGGACGTGGTCTTTGGAGAACTTTCGGAAGGAAAGGCTGACCTTCGAAGTGGTCGACTTCCGCAGCGCCTACCATGCCATCCTTGGTCGGCCGGCTTACGCACGTTTCATGGCCCGTCCATGTTATGTGTATCTGAAGCTGAAGATGCCCGGCTCCAAAGGCGCAATCACAGTCACTGGTAGTCGACAGCGCGCGGAAGAGTGTTTGTAGCAAGGATCCAAGATAGCTAATGAACAGATGGCCATGGTGGAACTGGAGGAATACAAGAAAAACGCTGATCCGAGTGATCTGCTACGCTCCAAGAAGCCGGCCGCAGAATCTGCGTTTCAGTCGGCCGGAGACACGAAGCCTGTGCACATCCACCCGGAAGATCCCAATGCTGTTCCCACCAACATATCAACAACACTCGACAGCAAATAGGAAGAAGCCCTCATCCAGTTCCTCCGTGAGAACTGGGACATCTTCGCATGGAAACCATCCGACATGCCAGGTGTACCCAGGGAGCTGGCTGAGCACCGTTTGCGAGTCAACCCAAAGGCGAAACCTGTGAAGGAGCATCTCCGTCGCTCTGCTACACAGAAGAGGAAGGCCATTGGCGAAGAAGTTGCTCGGCTCCTGGCAGCCGAGTTCATCCGTGAGGTGTACCACTCCGAGTGGCTCGCCAACGTCGTCATGGTCCCTAAGAAGGACAAGTCTCTCCGAATGTGCGTTGATTTTAAGCACATCAATCGGGTCTGCCCCAAGGATCATTTCCCGCTCCCCCGCATAGATCAAATCGTAGATTCCACTGCAGGTTGTGAGCGACTGTCTTTTCTGGATGCGTACTCCGGGTACCACCAGATCCGACTGTATGGGCCGGACGAAATAAAAACAGCTTTTATCACCCCATTCGGGTGTTTCTGCTATATCACCATGCCATTCGGTCTCAAGAATGCCGGTGCCACTTTCATTCGCATGATTTAGAAGTGTTTGCAAAAACAGATCAGTCGGAATATTGAGGCGTACATGGATGATATCGTGGTCAAGTCCAGAAAAGGTTCCGACCTGCCGGCTGACTTAGCTGAAACTTTCGCCAATCTGCGGAAGTACGAAATCAAACTGAATCCAGCAAAGTGCACTTTCGGAGTTCCTGGGGGCAAACTACTCGGTTTCCTCATTTCCGAACGAGGGATAGATGCCAATCCTGAGAAGATCGGGGCGATTGTACGAATGAAACGTCCAGAGCATCTTCATGATGTACGGAAGCTCACGGGTTGCCTTGCAGCTCTGAGCCGATTCATCTCCCGTCTCGGTGAGAAGGCACTGCCCCTGTATCGATTGATGAAGAAATCTGATTCGTTCGAGTGGACTACTGAAGCACAAGCAACGTTTGTTGAGCTCAAAGCCCTGCTTTCCACCCAGCCGGTGTTTGCTGCTCCGAACAGCAACGAGCCATTGCTCTTGTACATTGCGGCCACTGGTCAAGTTGTCAGCACTGTCCTCACAGTCGAGCAAGAAGAACAGGGCAAAGCTTACAAAGTTCAGCGCCCAGTCTATTACATCTCTGAAGTTCTGACTCCTTCCAAGCAGAGGTATCCTCTGCTTGCGAAGAAAGTAGAGGATACCTCTGCTTATCAGAAGCTCATCTATGGCATCTACCTGACTGCGAAGAAAGTAGCCCATTACTTCCAGGAGCACACTGTGTCAGTCGTCAGCGACGCCCCACTGTCTGAGATCATGAACAATCGGGATGCGACTGGTCGAGTGGCGAAGTGGGCTATCGAGCTCCTACCCCTGGACATCAAGTTCGAGGCGAAGAAGGCGATCAAGTCCCAAGCATTAGCCGATTTCCTAGCCAAGTGGACTGAACAGCAGCAACCGACTCAGAGTCACCCGGAACACTGGACCATGTTCTTTGACGGTTCCAAGATGCTGAATGGTTCAGGGGCTGGAGTGGTATTGATATCTCCGAATGGCGATCGTCTCAGATATGTTCTGCAGATTCACTTTGATTCCTCCAACAACGAAGCCGAGTACGAGGCGCTCCTTTATGGTCTACGAATGGCCATCTCACTCGGCGTCCGGCGCCTGATGGTCTACGGAGACTCGGATCTAGTTGTGAACCAAGTGATGAAGGAGTGGGACATCAGAAGCCCCGCTATGACAGGATACTGCAACGCAGTGAGAAAGTTGGAGAAGAAATTTGAAGGCCTGGAGCTGCATCACGTTCCCCGAGCCAAGAATGAGGAGGCAGACGATCTGGCAAAGATCGGATCCACTCAAAAATCCATACCCAGCAATGTGTGCCTCGAGCATTTACGTTCTCCGACAGTAAAAGAAGATCCCTTCACGGAAGAGCCCCCGCAAGCGGTCAGTCCGTCTGATCCGACTGAAGTCGAGGTCCCGGCAGTCATTGATTTGGTCATGGAGGTCCTAGCAATCACACCCGAGTGGACAGTACCTTATATCGCATACCTGCTCAGGCAGAAACTTCTAGAAGATGAAGCTGAGGCCCACCAGATTGTTCGTAGGTCCAAAGCCTTTGAAGTGGTCGGTGATCAGTTATACAGAAAGAGCGTCACCGGTGTGACTCAGCGCTGCATTTCTCCGGAAGAAGGTCGACTAATCCTGGAGGAGATTCACTCGGGAACTTGTGGACACCACGCGTCCTCTCGGACAATCGTGGCTAAAGCTTACCGAGCCAGTTTCTTCTGGCCCCGCGCCAATGAAGCTGCGCAAGAGATAGTCCAACACTATGCCGGGTGCCAGTTCTATGCAAACTTATCCCACAAGCCTGCGTCTGCTCTGAAGACAATTCCACTCGTCTGTCCGTTTGCAGTCTGGGGACTCGACATGGTGGGACCCCTCCGGACAGGGGCGGGTGGATTCACCCGCTTGCTGGTCGCAGTCGATAAATTCACCAAGTGGATTGAGGCCAAACCCATCAAGAAGCTAGATTCTCGTACAGCGATCAAGTTCATGAAGGAGATAGTCTTCAGATACGGCGTGCCCCATAGCATCATCACTGAAAATGGTTCCAACTTCGACTCGGAAGAATTCAGGGTGTTCTATGCCGCGCAAGGCACCCGAGTCGACTATGCATCTGTGGCGCATCCGCAGTCGAATGGACAAGCCGAGAGAGCAAACGAACTGATTCTGCAGGGGCTAAAGCCACGACTCATGCGCAATTTGGAGCACGCAGCTGGAGCTTGGGTCACCGAGTTGCCATCAGTTCTTTGGGGCTTGAGGATGACCCCCAATCGGTCTACCAATCGCACTCCCTTCTTCATGGTGTACGGAGCTGAAGCCGTCCTGCCGAGTGACCTGCTCCATAATTCAGCCCGAGTAGAACTGTACTTGGAAGCTGAAGCGGAGCGAGAAAGGCAAGACGGCGTTGATCTCTTGGAGGAGGAAAGGGAGATGGCCCTGATCCGATCGGCCATTTATCAGCAAGATCTGAGACGTTTTCACAGCAGGCACGTCCGAAGTCGAACCTTTCAGGAACGAGATCTGGTGCTCCGAGTGGATCAGCAGTGACCTCACAAGCTCGCTCCCGCGTGGGAAGGCCCTTTTATCGTGTCAAAGGTTCTGCACAACGGAGCATACCGCCTGTACAACCTTCAGAAGCAAGCAGACGAGCCCCGTGCTTGGAATGCAGATTTGCTGCGGCAATTTTATACTTGACGATGAGATGTAATAAAAGTACTCGAGTTATATTTGGTGAATATAAAGCATGACTTTTCCAGTTCCACATTGAGTTCACTCGGTTGGCAACTTGGAGAGCCTTCATGTTGGCAACTCAGAGTGGCCGCCTCGATGAATGTCTCCATGAAGTCCTCAAACTGGAGTTTCTTCGTGTTGGCAACTTGGAGAGCCTTCAGTTTCTCCTCCTTGGCCTCCTTGCAATGCAATCGGACCAGGGAGAGCGCCACGTCGGCCCCACAGTGAGCAGCCGACTTCTTCCACGCTTGCACTCGGCTGGGAATGTCGTTGAGACGAATCATCATGGCCTCCAGGTCGGTGTCGAGAGTATCTTCTGGCCACAACTCCTTGTCGATTCTGCCAAGTGCACCCCGCAGACGAATGATGTAGCCTTGGACGTCTTCGATGCAAGATTCCACCCGCAGGACACCTAGAGCAGCCTTGTCGCCAACGAGTGACCTGGAAGGATTCAGATCCCTCTCGATTCGGTCAGTTTCCAGCTCGAAGTCTCGGTAGTACTCTGCAGGCGAGAAAAGAGGAGAGTTGAAGGTCAGCATGCATGAAGTTCACTCGGATAAAAGTTCACTCGGATGCTATAAGTTACCTGCAAGCTTGGTGTACATCTCCTCCGTGAAATCCTCTATATACTTCTCCAGAGCGTTCTTCTTCTCGATCAGCTGGGCGACCTTCTCATTCAGAGCCTTCTTCTCTTGCTCGTAGATCTCCGCCTGGGCCTTGAGCTTGCCCTCCCACTCGGTCTGCTGCTTCTTGAGCTCGAGCACCTCCTTCTTCAACGATGTGTTCTCTGCTTCAAGCTTCCCGAGTGAGGCCAGCTTCTCTTTGGCAGCCTTGGTCTTTTCCTTCGCCACTTTCTGTGCCCCCGCCAGCTCGTTGTCCTTACTCTCGAGTGCCTGCTTCATAGTTTCGAAAGAAACAGAGGTTCTGAGCCGCACTTGGAGTTGATGGTTTTCACTACGCACATCTGTCGAGTGGAGTCACTCGGTTCAAGAAACGATGAGAGATGGAAGCAAAATGCTCAGTAATTGAAGCTTACCTCCCATGGTCCTGAGCTCTGCTTGAGCGCGCGCCGTGTTCCTCTTCTCCACCTCCAAATCCACTCGGAGCTGAGCCGTCTCCTTCTCCAATGCCGCGTACTGGGTCCCAAGTTCGCAAGTTTTCTGAAATACAAGAGAGAATAGTTAATGTCAAGAAATATCCTGAAGTACCATTCGACAAGGGAGGAACAAGCTTGATCAGTATCAAATCCTAAGTTCTAAGACTCCCGCCGACTGCCCGCAGTCGACGGCAGTCTCGAGGACTACACCCAGTGGGTGCACTCAGCGTGCCCCCACTGGAATGGTATCCACTCGGAATGGCCCGCCCGATCCGAGTGATGGCCAAACACAAAACAACAAGACAAAAAAGTTCCGAATGCCCAGAGATCGACGCTCTTGGAAGGAACAAGCTTGACTAGTATCAAATCCTAAGTTCTAAGACTCCCGCCGACTACCCGCTGTCGACGGCAGTCTCGGGGACTACACCGAGTGGGTGCACTCAGCGTGCCCCCATTGGAATGGTATCCACTCGGAACGGCCCGCCCGATCCGATTGATGGCCAAACACAAAACAACAAGACAAAAAAGTTCCGAATGCCCAGAGATCGACGCTCCTGGAAGGAACAAGCTTGACCAGTATCAGATCCTAAGTTCTAAGACTTCCGCCGACTGCCCGCAGTCGACAGTAGTCTCGGGGACTACACCCAGTGGGTGCACTCAGCGTGCCCCCACTGGAATGGTGTCCACTCGGAACGATCCGCCCGATCCGAGTGATGGACGAACAAAAAAAAACAGCAACAACAGAACAAAGTCTAAGTTCTAAGACTTCCGCCGACTGCCCGCAGTCGACGACAGTCTCGGGGACTACACCCAGTGGGTGCACTCAGCGTGCCCCCACTTGAATGGTATCCGCTCGGAACGGTTCGCCCGATCCGAGCGACGGCCTAACACAAAAAACACCCAGTGGGTGTATCGGTTATTTTCCGACTGGAATTCCTACTGAAGAAAAACGACTTGGAGATCGACTTACAAGAGCACTTACTCGAACGTTCTCCTGGAGAGCGGCACTGGCATCATACGCCAGCTTCCCAGCTACACACACCTCCTTGAGCCGATGGGTCATCAGCTCCGCCTGGATCATCGCCTCCTTGCTGGCCCCAGTTTGGTCCTCCGGCACCTTGTATAGACTGAAGATGTTGACGGGAGGAGCCAGAACCGAAGCCAGAGCAACCGACAGAGTCGCAGCAGAACCAGCTCCGGCCTGAGAACCCTGCCCCAGAGGCACGGTCACTGCAGGTGCAGGAGGAACTTGAGGCGCGTCGCTCGGCGGCGTCTTCCGCGTGGTAGCCTGAGGAGCAGTCGGAGCTGCGGTTCCCTTCTCGGCGCCCTTCCATGGCAGCTCTTCATCATCGTCCCCGACGTGGATGACCTCCGTAGACACTACGTTTACTAAGCACAATCAGTCGCAGTGCATATTTCAATCGGATGAAGACATTTCAGTCGAATGACAGGCTGAAATAAAGATGAAGTTATTGTTACCTCTTTTGGAAGTGGCCACGTCCGCTGACTCGGCTTCGGCGCGGTCCCCATCGACCTGCATGGGAGACGTCGTCGAGGTCGCAGCACTGGTCCATGAGGTTCACTCGGTCAGAAGAATCATGAAAGTTGACAAAGACAGGAAAGAAAAGCTGAGAAGGATACTCACGTTGAGGCAACAGGCACAGCGACCTTGATCCGGGGCAGAGCCTTCCGAGGCTTGGGGGAAGCGACCTTGGGCTGCTTGGCGGCCTTCTCAGTCGGCGCAGGCGATGACGTCCGAGTGCTCTTCGGAGCCTTAACACTCGGAACCGCTTCCTTCTCTGGGCCAGCACTCGGATCCTGAGCTCGCTTGGAGCGGTGCTCGGAGCGCAACTCCAGAGACAGAGATGACTCGTCCTCGTCGCTCCCTTCCGAGTCCTCACTCTCCTCCCCGCTGTCCTTTGCGTAGCTGCCCCCGGCGCTGCCATGTTCGCTCTCCGCGCCTCTGGCAAGTTGTTCTCCATTCGGCACGGGCGATAGCATCTTCTGGAACTCCTGCAAGACACAAAGATCAGAGACAGTCGGTTCAGTCAGATTACTCGGTTCACTCGGATAATTTGCACGTCAGCAATTCACTCGGAAATGAATGTCATACCTCTAATGGCAGGTTATTGGCGTCGTAGGGCGGGATCCGTCTCGACCCTCGTGGATTGTCGCGCGCACCAATGATGCACCTGATCCACTGTTCCACCGTCTTGTCCTCGACATCTTCTGGATGCACTCGGGTCGAGTCGTTGGCTCCAGTATAGCGCCACATGGGGTGAGCCTGCTCCTGCAGCGGCTGGATCCTCCGACTGAGGAAGACCTCCAGAAGGTCCAGGCCAGTCAGTCCACCCTGAATCAGACTAACCATGGCGGTCACCAAGATCCCTACATCCATCTTCTCCTTTTTATCAACTGTCAGTGAGGGAGGAGTCTGAACTCTCTCAGTCGTGTAAGGAGGGAGGCCAGTCGACGAGCCAGAACATGGTAGGCCGTTGCAGTAGAACCAGGTCGACTGCCAACCTCTCACCGAATCGGGAAAGGACATAGATGGGAATGCACTCTTACCCCTCATCTGGATACCTAAGCCACCGCACATCTGGATCACGTGCGTCCTCTCTCCATCGGGGTCAACCTTCTTAACCGATTGAGATCGACACGTGAAAATGTGTTTGAACAAACCCCAGTGCGGCGGACAACCCAGAAAATTCTCACACAAAGAAATGAATGCGGCAAGATACATTATAGTGTTTGGAGGCAGGTGGTGGAGCTGAGCACCGAAGAAGTTCAAGAATCCGCGGAAAAAGGGATGGGGTGGCATTTAGAAACCTCGCTCCACGTGCGTGGTGAGAAGCACTCGCTCCCCGGGGCGCGGCACGGGCTCGATCTCCCCTTCCTTCGGCAGCCTCCACGTCCCGTCACGGATCAGCCCATCCACGACGAGCCCATTGACTTCGTCGAGCGTGGTGGTCGGCGGGAGCCAGTCGCCCTGGATCCACCCGGGCGGAAGCACGGCTCGCGAGCTCGATGCCTTCCTCCCCTTCGCTGCCTTCTTCGCCTTCTCGAGCTTCGCTGTCTTGTCCTTCGCCATCGTCACCGAGGTAGATTTGCGCAAAGCGGGTTGCGGGAGAAGGGATCGGGTGGACTGAGGAAGTTGGGGAAAAGGGGATCTGTCTCTCCCTCTCTCCCTCTCCGCCACGGCCACCCCTTACATCGCCGCCCGCACCGCTCCCCAATCTGCGCCGCTGAACTGCGGGCCCGCAGATCTCCTCAAATCGTGCCTCCGAAGATCCAGCGGTACGTGGCGAAAAGTGGGGCGAAAATCGAGGCGTCACGCCCCACTTTCCCCACTCGTTGCGCTGCAATCGTTCGCGCGCGCTCAAATATGGTTTCAAATCCCGCAAATTCCGGAGTCCGGCAACCCGATTGCTCTCACTTTGAAGACGTGCCGTCAACGCTCGGATCCGCTCCGACACCCGACATATTATTACTCTTTTCACTCGGATGGGAACTACTCACTCGGATGGAAGCTACTCACTCGGATGGAAACTACTCATTCGGATGGAGACTACTCATTTCACTCGGTCGTCATATGGTCCAGAATCCGTCAAGGTGCCGCACGAAGACAAGGGCGCCTAACGACCAGTAAGAGTTCTTGAGCGCCTCCGTAGCGCTCAATTCGCCTGGGAATCTGCCTTGACTCGACCCGCCTAACCTTGACCGATTCGGGGGCTAATGACGAGGGCATGTACTAGGGATAGGGCAATGGGCCTGACCTATAGGCCCTACCCTAGGACACCACACGCCTTATACTGGGCCCCAGGGCCAGATCAACAACCCAGAATTCCGCAGACTGACATTCACTCGGAGTTCAATGAACCACTCGGAAGCCAAGAGTTCACTCGACAGGCTTGTTTCACTCGGAGCATCCGAAAGTCACTCGACCAGAGAAGACCAGGAGGCTCCAGGAGCGCAACGGTCGGGACGCACGTTCGCCTGTATTAATTGTAATCAATGCGCCCGTTACCTGGCGCACTTATACCCCTCTTAACCCCTGGTAATGGCTGGCGTTCATGGGAGGGCTGGCGAGACTATATAAGCCACCCCCAACTCCATTCCAAGGGTTCGCATCTTTTGTAAACCATACACTCAATCAACATCTCTAAGGCACCGAGACGTAGGGCTATTACCTCCACCGTGAGGGGCCTGAACTCGTAAATCCGAGTGTAACACCTGCGCCGTAGCTAGGCTCTGCCCTCTCATCCGTACCCCTACACACTACTGTCAGACTTGCACCCACGACAGCGCGCCCTGGTGCCTCGTGAGCCCACCTCTGCTCTGTTTGACCTAATTCCACCTCTATAAATTCTCTAAAATCGGGAAACCAATAGAGGAGTCCACGAAATACTTTTTCCGCCGCCGTAAGTTCCTGTTCTCGAGAGATCCCATCTGGAGGCCTTTTTTGGCACTCTGCCGGAGGGGGATTCGATCACGGAGGGGCTCTACATCATCCTTGCTGCCTTTCCGATGATGTGTGAGTAGTTTACCACAGACCTTCGGGTCCATAGTTTGTAGCTAGATGGCTTCTTCTCTCTTTTTGATCTTCAATACAATGTTCTCCTCGATGTTCTTGGAGTTCTATCCGATGTAATCACTTTTTGCGGTGTGTTTGTTGGGATCCGATGAATTGTGAGTTTATGATCAGATTATCCATGAATATTATTTGAGTTTTCTCTGAACTCTTTTATGCATGATTTTTATAGCTTCGTATTTCTCTCTGATCTATTGATTTGGTTTGGCCAACTAGATTGATTTATCTTGCAATGGGAGAGGTGCTTTGTAATGGGTTCGATCTTGCGGTACTCAATCCCAGTGACAGAAAGGGACATGACACGTATGTATCATTGCTATTAAGGGTAAAAATATGGGGTTTATTCATGCGTGAGTTTACTTTGTCTACATCATGTCATCTTGCTTAAGGTGTTACTCCGTTCTTTATGAACATAATACTCTAGATCCATGTTGGATAGCGGTCGATGTGTGGAGTAATAGTAGTAGATGCAGAATCGTTTCAGTCTACTTGTCTCGGACATGATGCTTATATACATGATCATTGCCTTGGATATCGTCATGATTATTTACTTTTCTATCAATTGCCCAATAGTAATTTGTTCACCCACCGTATGCTATTTTCAAGAGAGAAGCCTCTAGTGAAAACTATGGCCCTCGGGTCTACCTTTTTCATATGTTGAAAATCCTAAAATTACCTTGCTGCAATTTTACTTTATTTATTTTATTTTGTATTTTTGTTCGATCTATCTATCTATCACCATACAATTTAATCTTGCAATTAACCGCCAAGGGATTGACAACCCCTTGTTCCCGTTGGGTGCAAGGATTTGTTGTTTCGTGTGCAGGTACTGCTAACGAGTTGTTGCGTGATTCTCCTACTGGATTGATAACCTTGGTTTCATAACTGAGGGAAATACTCTTCTCTACTGTACTGCATCATCCCCTCCTCTTCGGGGAAATCCCAACGCAGCTCACAAGTTGCAGGAAGAATTTCTGGCGCCGTTGCCGGGGAGACATCATCAACATCTATCAAGTACCTACGCATAAACCTTCATCTCCTTGCATTTATTTTATTTGCCGTTGCCTCTCATTTTCATCTCCCCCACTTTATAAAGTTTTTACAAAAATACAAAAATATTTTCCGTTTGCCTTTTTGCTCGTTTGCTTGCTTTTTGCCTTCATGTGTGCATACTCAAAAATAGAAAATGAAAGCAAAAATTTAAGATGACTATGGATCCACTTAAAGTTTTCTACTTGGGTCATCTTCGATCCATTTGTGCTCGTGCTAAAACCCCAACTAGTTTAGTTGAGGGAAAATCATTAGATGAGCATGCTCATTTTGTGCGTCACCGTTTGTTTCTAAAGGGGAGACTCTTATGGAGACAAATAAATTGTTTGTTATGCTATGCTTGGAATCTATGTCAAATTTATGATTTTACTTGTTGCTCTAAGAACCCTAAAAAACACCTTCCATACCTATGTGAGTTTAATGATAATGAAATCTTGTCTTCTTATGCCAAGGGTGTTTATAATTACTATGATATCGAACAAATTGAAGAATTTGTTGCTTTTAAGGGTGCTTATGAAGTTGCTTCTTTTATTGAAAAGTGTGATGTTACTCTCTACAAATCTGAAAATTTTGACATACTTAAATATTGCTATGAAAACTATGGTCCTAATGCCTATGTTAAAGAATTTATTGAGAGAATGTCTACTGCTTTGGAAGAGAATAATGATATGCATGAATCCATAGACAATTGTGATTCCGTTGATTCGATTGAAATATCCCCTCTTGATGAATGTGATGCTTGCTATTCTTATGGCCATGATGCCAATATTAATGATGCTTATAGAGATGAACTTGCTATAGTTCCTTATGTTAAAAATGAAATTATTGCTATTGCACCCACACTTGATAGCTACTTGAATGAAAAGCATGATTGCAATGATGTTATTATAAATTCTGTGAATGTCAATTATGCTAATAATATGCAAAGCTACAAGCTTGGGGATGAAGATTTCGTTATGTCCACTACTTATTGCAATGATCATGATTGGGGTGATAATGCTTCTTATGATCTTGAAAATTTATTTAAGCCGCATGATGAATATGTTATTGATAATAATGTTTGCAAAAATATTGTAAGTGGGTTCGGAAGAGTGTCAACTTTAGCTAAAAATAATCCCACATATTTGGAGAGTGTTCAATCTTATGAAATTTTTGATGAGAGTGGGTTTGGAGAGGTCATAACTTTAGTTAATGCTAATCCCACTATTTCGGAAGATTATAAAAACTTTATGCATGTGGATCATAAAGAGAGTATTTTTTATGATAGCTATATTGTTGAATTTGAGTATGATCCTACATGTAATTATTATGAGAGAGGAAAATATGGTTGTAGAAATTTTATGTTACTCAATTACCTCTCTTGAAGTTCAAATTGTTAATGCTCCGTTCTTCTTCCTTGCATATGCTAAATAATTCTTGTCTTAACAATTTGTTTGTCTATAAAATGCCTATGCATAGGAAGTATGTTAGACTTAAATATGTTTTTCACATGCTACATGATGCTCTCTTTGTGTTTCAATTATTATCTTTCTTGTGAGCATCAATAAAATCTCAAGCCTATCTTAATGGCTATAAAGAAAAGCGCTTGTTGGGAGGCAACCCAATGAATACATTTTTTTTATATTCTTGTGTTTACACAATAATTCTACTGTTATGATTATGTTTTTATGTTTTAATTAGTGTTTGTTCCAAGTAATGCTTTGGGATGATTTGGAAGATAGTATAATTGATGTTGTTTGGAAAACAGAAAGTTTTGCGTCCAGTGCTGAAATTTTAATTCTGTACTGGAGCGTCAGAAAAATCAGAAATTTCTACACAGTATTGGTATATGAATTTCCCACGTTTTCCTAATTTTTCGGAATTTTTGGAGATACACAAGTATGGCTTTTAAATAGATCTTTACAGACTGTTCTGTTTTAGACAGATTCTGTTTTTGTTGCATAGTTTGCTTATTTTGATGAATCTATGGATCGTATCGGGGGGTATGAGTCATGGAGAAGTTGGAGTAGAGTAGCATTATGCCAATATTAAATATGAATCAATTTACTACAGTACTTAGAGTTAAGGATTTATTTGTTATACTAACGGATCTCACGAAGGTTTTGTTGAGTTTTGTGTGATTGAAGTTTTCAAGTTTTGGGTGAGATCACGATAGATGAAGGAATAAGGAGTGGCAAGAGCCTAAGCTTGGGGATGCCCAAGGCACCCCAAGGTAATATTCAAGGAAGACTCAAGCGTCTAAGCTTGGGGATGCCCCAGAAGGCATCCCCTCTTTCTTCTACCAACTATCGATAATTTTACTTGGAGCTATATTTTTATTCATCACATGATATGTGTTTTACTTGGAGCGTCGTGTATTATATGAGTCTTTGCTTTGTTTACTTTTTAGTTTGTCACAATCATCTTTTCTGGACACACCTATTTGAGAGAGCCACACGTTTATCATGATTTGTTAGAATACTCTATGTGCTTCACTTAAATCTTTTCAGCTAGGCAGTTGCTCTAGTGCTTCACTTAAATATTTTTGAGCATGGCGGTGACTATATTTTGAAGAAATATTTGAACTGTCATGCTTCACTTATATTATTTTGAGAGTTTATAAGATTAAATTTTGAAGAAATATTTGCACTCTCATGCTTCACTTATATCTTTTTGAGAGTTGATAATAGTAATGGTAATTTGCACAAGATATGAATTTGGTCCCAAAGTGATGAATATTCAAGAGGGATATAATAAAAACTTTCATGAAAGATCATTGGATATGATAAGTTTGATTCCTTGCAATAGTTTTGCAATATGGAGATGATAATATGTGAGTCATGTTAGTGAGTAATTATGATTTAGTAAGAATATTGGTGTTAAGATTTGTGATTCCCTATGCATGCACGTAAAGTTAATAGTTATGCAATGAAATTATATCCTACTTATGGTGCATTATTCGGTGTTAGTTATGTTCAATGCATGTTTATGACCGTTTTCGCTTTGTGGTTGGTCGCTTCTCAATCTATTTGCTAGCCTTCATTTGTACTAAGCGGGAATACTGCTTGTGCATCCAACTCCTTAAACCCAAGTTGTGACAAATGAGTCCACCATACCTACCTATATGCGGTATTTCCATGCCGTTCCAAGTAAATTTGCATGTGACAACTCTAATTTTTCAAAATAATTTTCCGTTTTGTGTGCCCGTACCGCTCATGAAGCGGCAAGGGGTGGCCAATATTTTCCATGCTAGGTGTATTATTCTCACGATGAGTGTTTATTCACTTGTCATTGCATGAGAAAGTGGCAGGTAATAGGGATGCCCAGTCCCGAAATGAATTTTTTTAATATGATGATAATAATAAATTCCTTGGAAAGTGTTGGCATGGAGGGCACCCGTGGATACGGCTAGCCATGGATTGTGAAAGAATGGTGGAAAGGAAATAAACTTTATTTTCTGTTTGGGAACCGCCTATAATGTGTCTAGCATGGAAGATATTGGGAATTCTCGGTCGTTTTCGTTGACAGGAAAAGCATGCCTCTCAAAATAATTTTATCTCTCTAATTTAAGCTTTTAGCTCTGGCACATTTGCAAATCTCTGCTTCCCTCTGCGAAGGGCCTATCTATTTACTTTTATGCAATTTTTATTTTTATTTTTGAGTCTCCATCTTCTCTTACAAAGCACCAACTAGAGAGCACTATTGTCATACTTGTGCATTGTGTGTAGCTAATATTGAGTGTGTTTCATGAATGGGTCAATGATTGAGCATAATGGGCTAGGATAACTTTCTTTAGCATTGATATTTTGAAAGACATGGTTGCTTGTTAGTATGCTTGAGTATTTATGTCTTCATGTCAAACTATAGACTATTGCTTTGAATCATTCAAGTCCAAATGTCCATACTACAAAGAAAAAGTATATATGATGAATATGATAGGTAGCATTCCACATCAAAAATTCTGTTTTTATCATTTACCTACTTGAGGACGAGCAGGAATTAAGCTTGGGATGCTTGATGTTGGGGATACACATGATAGGTAGGCCCATGAAGGGTCAAGATATCATAAAGCATGGGGTCCACACATCAGGTGGGTCCAGATAAATATCATACAGACATACTACCCACTCGGACATATCGACGTACCGTCCACTCGGATGACAGTCAACCACTCGGCCGTATGACTCACTCGGATATGCGAAGACCAACGATCAACAAGGCAGTCGAAGCATCATCCTCATAGTGGAGGTTTCGTAGTGGGCTGACATTACGGCATTAATGCCCCACCTTGTAACATAAGAGGTGAGGGGGTGGCGCACTCTATATAAGCCACCCCCACCACTAGACTTGGGGGCAGGCTCATTCTTCTCCCCTGACTCTCTCGCCATTAGTCTCAGGACTTAGTTCAGGCATGGAGATCCGCTCTCCCCTCTCTCACACATTGTAATCTCCGGATTCATACTCAGATAAAACAAAGCCTCTCCGGAGCACGAGACTTAGGGTTGTTATCTCCACCGCGGGAGGCCCAAACTCGCTAAAATCATTCGTGTCACCCGTTTGCATCTCGATAGATCATGCTCCTTTACCCTACCCCTCTCTATTGTAGGAATCGTTCCCACGACAGTTGGCGCCCACCGTGGGGCATGGCATCTATCGAACCATGATGCGGACGGGTTGTATCCATTCTTACATCTATTCCCTATTTTACTTGTGATGCCTCTTGCCTTTGCCAAGAACAGGGTCGTCTTCGGCCTCGTATGCGAACGTCGTCGCCGCTCTTCCACGCATGGTCGCCGCATGTGCGGACGAAGGGGCGAAGAGATCAGCCCCGCCCGACTCCCGGAGCGGTGAAATGCTCTGCTGCACTCGCCGGCCCAGTGCCGTGCACGCTTGCCGCCCCGCGACGTGCTCGCCGGCCCAGCGCCGCGCTCGCCCGCCCCGCGACACACTCGCCGATCCAGCGCTGCGCTCGTTGGCCCCGTGCCACGCTTGCCGCCCCGTGACGCGCTCGCCGGCCCTCACTTACATTGCCGACAGCACACGCTACCCGGCCACCTGCGTCTCCTTCATCTGCGTCATCTACATCGAAGGGTACGTAGCCCACTATCCCGAGCGCATAACGAGCGCCTCATAATCCTTCATTAATTTAATCGCCTAATTAAGCGGTTAATTACCGCAGCTCATTAAGCGGTTAATTACTGCAGCTCATTAAATGGCTCATTAAGCAATTAATTACCGCAGCCAAAACTTCTGCCGTTCCTACGCCAGTCAATTGTGCATGCATGCATTACCATCCCTGGTCTTTAATCCTTGCAAAATAGCGTCCGTGCGGGGACACTTTAGTCCAGCAAAAAATATTCGTGGCTATACTTGCTACTAACCTGCAGGGTCGCTCGTCCCGTCATGATCCCCGGACAACAGTTCACTCACGGATGTTTCGTTCGAGTGACTAACACGATGACATGTAGATAAGTTTTTTATATTCGTATATAACTAAACGTCCATGTTTGTTCGGATAAAGTTCGCACTCGAACTACTGATATGCAGGTTAACTCAGATGAAATTTGCATCCAGACGACTAACATGCAGTGACTCGGCCGCCCCGCACACCGTCACTCTGCTGGACACATCTTCATCAACTTACCTGAATCAACCGCCCGCGTGTCGTCGCTCGACTCGACATGTCCTCGTCACTCGGCCGCCCCGTGCGTCGCCACTCAGTGGGACACGTCTTGTCCTCCCCGCGCGTCACCACTCGGCTGGACACGTCCTCAACACTCGGCCGCCCCGCGCGCTGTTTCTCAGCTGTACGCGTCTTCATCACTCGGCCGCCCCGCGCACCGTCGCTCAGATGTATGCGTCTTCATCACTCGCCCCCCCGCGCGTCGCCACTCGGTTGAACACGTACATCTGGCCGCACCACGTGTCGTCATCGGTTGGACGCATCCTCACCACTCGGCCGCCCCGCGCGTCGCCATCGGTTGGACCCGTCTTCACCACTCGGCCGCCCCCTGCGTCGCCACTCAGCTGGACGCATCTTCATCACTCGGCCGCCCGCGCACCATCGCTTAGCTGGACGCATCTTCATCACTCGGCCGCCCCGCGCACCGTCGCTCAGCTGGACGTGTCTTCATCACTCGGCCGCCTCACGCACCATCGCTCAGCTGTACGCGTCTTCATCACTCAGCCGCCCCGCGTGCCGTCGCTCAGCTGTACGCATCTTCATCACTCGGCTGCCCCGCGCGCCATCGCTCAGCTGTACGTGTCTTCATCACCCAGCCGCTCGCGCACCATCGCTTAGCTGGATGCGTCTTCATCACTCGGCCGCCCCGTGCGTCACCACTCAGCTGGACACGTCCTCACCACTCAGCCACCCTGCGCGTCGGCACTCGGTGAGACACATCATCACCACTCGGCCGCTCCGCGCGTCGCCACTCGGTGAGACACATCCTCACCACTCGGCCGCCCTGTGCGTCACCACTCGGTGAGACACATCCTCACCACTCGGCCGCCCTGTGCGTCGCCACTCGGTGAGACACATCCTCACCACTCAGTCGCCCTGCGCATCGCCAGTCAGTGATACACATCCTCACCACTCAGCCGCCCTGCGCGTCGCCACTCGGTGAGACACATCTTCACCACTCGGTCGCCCTGCGCGTCGCCACTCGGTTGGGCACGTCCTCACCACTCGGCCGCCCCGCTCGTCGCCATTCGGTTGGACACATCCTCACCACTCGGCCACCCTGTGCGTCGTCATTCGGTTGGGCACGTCCTCACCACTCGGCCGCAATGCGCGTCGCTACTCGGTGAGACACATCTTCACCACTCGGCCGCCCTACGCGTCGCCACTCGGTGAGACACATCCTCACCACTCGACCGCCCTGCGCGTCGCCACTCGGTGGGACACATCCTCACCACTCGGCCGCCCTGCGCGTCGCCACTCGGTGAGACACATCTTCACCACTCAGTTGAACATGTCTTCATCACTCGTCCGCTCGCGCGCCGTCAGACAGCTAAGTCGTTCTACGCGCATTGCACTCTGTTAAATAGCTATTTTCGTGTTCCCAAGCGTCCTATAATCCACACATGATGTTCACTCGGAAGCCACGCCGCCGAGTGTACCTCTACGCCTCGGTTATTTATTTTCATGTCGGAACACTGCACTTCCGCCTCATTTGGGTTCAGTACTCCAGCGAGTTCAGTAGGATCCTTCACTTCGACAAGTTCGATCGGATCCTTCGCTCTTTTAGACTCTCGCTGGTTTCGAACCAGCAAGCCCCTTGCACACCCACCGGGTGTCTATGGGTTTTATTTACACAAATTGTTTCAGCACACATCAAATTACCTCGAGAAATTATTACGTTAGCCTGTGCTATTTTCATACACAGCTTACACGATCACTCGGCGCCTCTGTGCGCCAACTTCATTGCTACTCGGACTCGGTCACCGCACCGAGCCTAACGCACCGCAACACCGACCCGTCGCTCTGTTGACTTCGAACACATCCAGCCGACCCCTCCATGGAGTCTTCTTCATCGTGTCAACGACATTGACCTCGTCGTCATGTTGGGCATGAGACAGGTCCACCGTCGAAACTTGTAGTACGCTCGGGGGCTACGCCGCACTCGGGGGCTGCAGCTCATTCGGAATTGCACTCTCCTGAGTGGTCTAGTACTTCATCACCAGTCGGATCCTTCACTTCAACGACTGCAGTCGGATCTGCCACTTTGACAAGTTACATGATCACTCAGACGCTCTACGCGCCATCTTCATCGCTACTCAGACTCATCCGCCGCGGCGGTCTTGTTGCACCGCAACCACGCTACACCAACCTCGTCACTGCACCAGCTTCGAAAACATCTGACTGACTCCTTCGAGGACATTTTTCGTCATGTCATGGCTTCGAGGACTTCAGCTACATCCCCAACGCGGAAACAGCCAAGTTACTCATATGATCAAACCTCAGATCACACTCTGTAGCGAGCTTACCTCTTTCGAGCATCACTCGGGGGTACGCCACAGCCGAGGGCTATGCCACCCTCAGGGGTTACGCCCATTTGATCAACTTGTTGATCACGTCAGGAATATTTTTCTGAACATACTTACTCGGTCCGCCGAAGATCTATAAGGGTAGCATCGTTCACTCGGACGATCGCCCAAATCATTACCTGGAGTCATCTTCAAGACTGCAAAAGGGTGAAACCGGCGCTCCTCTTCGGATACACTTGGCCCTTCTTCTACGCTCCAAGGCGTCAGTTTCAAAAACTTGGACTCAGAGATGGCATGTGCTAGTGTTCCCCCAGGATGATGAGTGGCTTCTCTCCGGAGAGTCTGTCCACGCGCTAGACTCGCCACTCGGGTTAACATGGCACATCCACATCGGACCACTGGTCTATCTCCTCCGGGAGACATACGAGTGCCACCAAGTTTTTCCTCGCAGTCAACATACCCCGATTAGTCGGGAAGCATGTCCACTCGAACGATCGCCCAAATCATTACCTGGAGTCATCTTCAGGACTGCAAAAGGGTGAAACCGGCGCTCCTCTATGGATACATCTGGCCCTTCTTCTAGGCTCCAAGGCGTCAGTTTCACAAACTTGGACTCGGAGATGGCATGTGCTGGCGTTCCCCCGGGATGATGAGTGGCTTCTCTCCAGAGAGTCAGTCCACGCGCTAGCCTCGCCACTCGAGTTTTCATGGCACGTCCACCTCGAACCACTAGTCTATCTCCTCCGAGAGACATACGAGTGCCACCAAGTTTTTCCTCGCAGTGCCCCACTTTCCCCACTAACCGCGACGTAACCGCTTCCACGCGCGCACGCACGATTTCTCTTTGCGCCTTTCTTAAAGGACACACGTCGGTCCGACCGACCACCCTCCAAGGGTCTCCATGCACTTGGACACGTAAAACACCCGACTGAAGTCACCTTCAGGATTGCAATGGATGAGCTCGATGCCCCTCCCCAGGTTAACTTGGCCCTTTGTCTAGGCTCCAAGGCGCGAGTCTCATAAACCTGGACTCGGAGATGACCTGCACTGGCGTTCCCCTGGGATAGTGAGTGGCATCTCTTCGGAGAATCAGACCACGCGCCGGCGTCGTCACTCGGGTTTCATGGCATGTCCTCACTCGGACCTCTAGTCAATCTCTCCCGAGAGACATACGAATGCCACCGGGTTTTGCCCAGCAATCAACCCAATCCGATCAATCGGAAAACATATAGTCCAGAATCCGTTGAAGTTTTGTTCAAATCATAGTTGACTAAAGCTTGACGACAGGCGCCGATTGCCCCCGCAGTGCTTGGGCCAAATCAAGTTTTTAGGAAACACGTTCTACAAAACCTCAACCGATTCGGGGGCTAAACTGAAAGCACATTTGCTCCCTTGGTGGTTTTGGTAATTCATAACAACATATATCTCATTGAACTAATGTCCATTCAAGTTAAAGATTTCAGGATGTTCAATGATTGGCATGGCATGGACTAGAGATGTGGACCCCTCAAAATGCTAAGAACAAGGATTGGCAAAAGATCAAGACTCTACATTTTTGGTTTAGTGATCCAAGATCACATTGAGTCCATAGGAAAGCCAATAATATTAAAAGGGGATGACGTGTTGCTTAATGGTCTCTTTGCTCAAGTGCTTAGTGACAGTACTCCTAAACCCTCAACCACTCTCCCAATCCCAAATTTGTCCAAAACCCATATTCCAACTCGGCCCCACCGAAATTCTCTATCCGGCCTCACCGAGTTCACCAAGACTTAGCCACTGCCAAAACCCTAACAA
This sequence comes from Elymus sibiricus, assembly GCA_039707655.1. Lineage (NCBI taxonomy): Eukaryota > Viridiplantae > Streptophyta > Magnoliopsida > Poales > Poaceae > Elymus > Elymus sibiricus. The sequence goes on from CM077676.1 coordinate 386,565,182, forward strand.
ATCGGATCCACCGAAATGGATCTCGGTCCCACCGAGATGGCTTGCCAACTCTCTGTTGCCTTATTGCTTCACTTCGGTCCTACCGAGTTGATGCAATCGGTGCCACCGAGATGAGGATTGCCCTAGCCATTGCACTTCGGTCCATCCGAGTTGTTCCTATCGGTCCCACCGAGATTCCTAAAGTTCATATCTTTTACACAGTTCGGTGCTACCGAGATTATTGTTTCGGTGCCACCGAGTTGGGTCAAAAGTGTGTAACGGTTGGATTTTGTGTGGAGGCTATATATACCCTTCGACCACATCCTTCTCAGTAAGGAGAGCCATCAGAACGTGCCTACACTTCCACCATACATTTTCTGAGAGAGAACCACCTACTCATGTGTTGAGATCAAGATATTCCATTCCTACCATTTGAACCTTGATCGCTAGCCTTTCCCAAGTTGCTTTCCACTCAAATCCTTCTTCCACCATAGCCAAATCTGTGAGGAGTCGTTTGAGTGCTGGGAAGACTATCATTTGAAGCACAAGAGCAAGGAGTTCATCAACAACACACCGTCTATTACCTTTTGGAGAGTGGTGTCTCCTAGATTGGTTAGGTGTCACTTGGGAGCCTCCGACATGATGTGGAGTAGAACCAAGAGTTTGTAAGGGCAAGGAGATCGCCTACTTCGTGAAGATCTACCCCGAGTGAGGCTAGTCCTTCGTGGACGTAAGCCATGGTGGAATAGACAAGGTTGCTTCTTCGTGGGCCCTTCGTGGGTGGAGCTCTTCATGGACTCGCGCAGCCGTTACCCTTCGTGGGTTGAAGTCTCCATCAACGTGGACGTACGATAGCACCACCTATCGGAACCACGCCAAAAACCACCGTGTCTTCATTGCGCTTGATATCTCCGATCCCCTTCTTTACATACATATGCAATTGCTTACTTTCCGCTGCTATACTCTTAGAATTGCATGTGTAGGGTGATGCTTGACTTGTATTGCTGCTAAAATCTGCCTACAACTAAAATTGGGAAAAGGTTAGGTTTTATTTGGTCAAGTAGTCTAATTACCCCCCCTCTAGACATACTTTTGATCCTACAAGTGGTATCAGAGCTTTCGTCTCCGTAAGCCTTGATTTCCATTGCTTTGGTGATCATAGCCTTGGCTTCACAACCTAGTAGAGTATGGCATCTAGTGAGGGTAACTATCACCGTAGAGGTCCATAGTTTGATGGTACAAACTTTGCTAGTTGGAAACATAAGATGAAATGCATATTCTTGGTCATAACCCTGCCATTTGGGCTATTGTTCGTGTTGGCTTCCAAGGTGACTTCTTTGAGGATGGCAAAGAACCGGATCGTGAGGCAACCCCGAAAGAATTGAAGATGTTGCAATACAATGCTCAAGCTTGTGACATTCTATTCAACGGTTTATGTCCCGAAGAATTCAACAAAATCAGCCGCCTCGAGAATGCAAAGGAAATTTGGGATACTTTGGTTGATATGCATGAGGGTACCGAGTCCGTCAAGGAATCTAAGTTGGATGTGCTTCAAAGTCAACTTGACAAGTTCAAGATGAAGGATGGTGAAGGAGTCGCTGAAATGTACTCTAGACTTGCTCTCATCACAAATGAGATTGCCGGCTTAGGAAGTGAAGAGATGACCGACAAATTCATCATCAAGAAGATACTTAGAGCTTTGGATGGAAAATACGATACCGTTTGCACATTGATCCAAATGATGCCAAATTACAAAGATCTCAAGCTCACGGAAGTCATTGGAAGGATTGTTATTCATGAAATGTCAGTCAAGGACAAATAGGAGCTACACAACAAATCAAGTGGTGCTTACAAAGCCTCAACCGATGCTCCAACAACTTCAAGTGACAAGCTAGTATCCAATGAAGAGATTAGCCTAATGGCGAAAAGGTTCAACAAGTTCTACATGAACAAAGGGAAAGAAAGAAGCTCTAGCTCAAGACAATATGAAAGAAGATCATCAAGTCGTGAGCGTAATTGCTACAATTGTGCAAAGCCCAGACACTATTCCAATGAGTGTACAGCTCCCTACAAGAAAAGAGACGAATCACCAAGAGGAAGAGATAGAAGAGATGAATCACCTCATAAGGAGAGAAGGAGTAGAGATGATCGTAATGAACGAAGACACTCTCGAAGAAGCAAGGATTCGGAGAGGAAGGACAAGGCGTCCAAGAGCTACACAAGAAGAAGACATCAAGCTCATGTTGGTGAATGGATTTTCGGCTCCGACTCCGACAACCACTCCGAGAGAAGTTATCACTCCACCTCCGACTATAGTCAAGATGAAGGTGTTGCCGGACTTGCTCTTGTGTCATCCAACTCCTATGATCTATTTGACTCACCAAATGAAGGAATTGGAAGATGATTCATGGCAAAAGGCCCCAAGGTATCACACCCCGAGTATCTTGATTTCAGTAGTGATGAAGATGATTTGCTTGGTGATGATGATTTACTTGTTGATAGGGCAAGTGATGTGAGCTATAATGAAAATGCTAGTAATCATGATAGTCAAGAGGAAATGAGTGACAATGCTATGAAGGAGATTGAGCGTCTAACTAAAGAATTAAATGCTCTTAAGTTAGCTCATGAAACAACTCAAGAGGATCATAGAGAACTTCTAAGAACTCATGAGAAGCTACGCTTCGAGAAGCTAAATTTAGAGCAAGAGCATGAGTTTCTTAAAGCTATCAATGACGATCTTCTAAAGAAGAGTTCTTCATATCTTGCCAAACGTTTACTCTTGTCTACCTTTATGCCACAAGTTAAACCTAAGCAAACTAGCAACAAGGGTAATAAGGGTTCTACCTCTAGTAGTAACAATAACAATGCTAAATCCAATGTTGTTGCTTCTAGTAGTTCTATTGATTCCACTAATGATTCTCTTAGCCAAGTTACACTTGAGCAAGAAAATGTGCTATTGAAAGGAATTATAGAAAAAGGTGTCTACAAGAGCCTTGCCGGGAGTAAGCAATTTGAGGAAATTGTACGCAAGCAAGGAAGGCACCGGAAGAACCAAGGTGTTGGTTTTGAATGAAAGTTCAATGCCAATGGAGTTGAGTGGGAAGAAGATCAATACCCCAAGACGAAGTTTGTTCCTCAACAAGAGAAGTATGATCCTACTTCCTTCAAGGAAACACGAGCTCAAGAAGATCTTCCGCCACAAGACCACAAGCTAAAAGGCAAGGACAAGCTTCAAGAAGAGATTGATTCATTTGAAGAAGCTCCTCAAGCCATGGTCAAGTGGGTTCCCAAGACTTCATCAAGTTCTACTTCATCAAGTGCTACTACAACTCCAAGGATTCCCACCAAGTTGATGTGGGTCCAAAAGAAGAAGAACTAGAGAGTTCTTGAGGGTGACTCCGCCGACAAACTTCACTCATATACTTTATGGCAAGAACTTGTGCAACCAACTTCCACATTTTGCACTAGTTCATGGAGTCACAAACCCTCTTGTTGGTAAGGCAAGGGACAAGGTATTCAATGCATTTATGGACATCAACATATGTGTATTTCACTCTATGTCTATGGATATCCTTGTATGTTCCTTGTGTGGGACTAACCCATGTAGGTATTGAAAGCACAAAACTCCAAAGGATTGCTCCCAACTCTTGATGGTCTACATCAACATTGAGCATCCACATCTTAAACATCTACATGAAGTCATCATCGACAAAATCCATGGTTGGTTCATCCCTCTTAGGGGGGATATCACATCTAGGGGGAGCTTTGCTCTAAACAATTGAGCTAAAGCAACTCTAATGGTGTGAACACATCAATGCTTTATGTAAAAGTGGCAACCCCACTTGTGCTTAAACGATGAGTATGACCTATGATCAAATGTTCTCATTTGGCTCCTAAGTCAATATACTCATATATAGATGACCTAGTCATCGCCATTGCTTGATAGATGCTAGAATTGGTTGTGCATGTTTGACACATATTTCATTTGCTATCTTATTATGTGAGCATGTTGGTTTGCATGTTTTTATCATTCGAGGACATCCATTTGTTGTTTTGATTGTCTCGGTTTTTCTGGCCAAGTGGATGTACAAGAATGCCTAAGTACCTTCTCTAGCTATCTATGCTTTCTTGTCTCAAATTCTATTCTTGCTGCATCACAAAAACTGAACAAGTCATTTTCGGACCCTCCGGGTGAGGAGCACTCGGAGCCACCGATCTGAAAGGGCTGAACCTCCAAAACCTTCTAAATGATTTCGGCCGAACCAACTATTTCAAACTCGGTCAAACCGAAATCACTTAGACTGATCTAGGTTTTTCATCTCGGTGCTACCGAGTTTAACCATTTCGCAGCCACCGATGTGCTAAACTGCGTGCAGTTACACATATCGGTGCCCCCGAGTTGTTCAACTCGGCGCCACCGACAGCGTACGGGTATATATATCGCGCGGACCGAATGGTTGAAATTTCTCGACCCCACTCGTTCCCGCACCCCGTTGCTGTCGTTGCCCTTCGTCTTCGGACTTCGCCGTCGTCTCCAGCGCGCTCTCGCCGCCGGATTCCTCCGCCGTCAACGGAAATCTGCCCCGCCGTTGCCGCCGTAGAGAGTCTCCACCGAGTTAGGGTGAGATTCGATCCCTTTCGTGCTTCCATTCTCCGATTCAATGCACGTTAGGAATGCCATGATTCTTGCCACGATTGCAATGCTAATTCCACCAGGAGAATTCCGTAGATTAGATTCGAGCGAAATTTTTAGGTTTAAGTTTCCGCTGAATGCATCTCGGACCGACCGATTCGAAATTTTTGGCCCCACCGATTTGTTCTCTAGCCATAGCACTAGTACGTCTCGGTGCCACCGAGTTGTACGAATCGGTGAGACCAAAAGTAAAGTCTCAGTGAAACCCTAGCATCTCGGAGCCACCGAAACCCATCTCGGTCTGACTAAAATGGCATGTAAGGTTTCTGTAGTATGCTTCGGTGTCACCGAGATGATCAACTCGGTCAATCCGAAATGCATCCTGTGAAAACTTGAAACTAAAAGTTGAACTCAAATTTTATGAAAAACTTCTGCCTTTTGTGATGACTCATCTACTCTGCCCATACCCATCTATTCACAGGGTCAGCTCAGCAAGATGTCAAGTGGCAGTGACAGTCAGAACATGTCTGAACAGCATGCATAACTTAGTGAAGGGTCAAGCCCTGATGAGAGTTTCGATGAGGGAGAGAGGAGCTCTCCAGATCTTCCAAAGGCAGCCACCAGAACGAGGAAGAAGAAAACCTCAGACAGTGAGGATGAACATTTTGTTGCTAGTGAAGCAGCAACAAAGAAGAAGAGAGTTGTGCTTGCTAAGGAGTACATCACCAAACCATCATCTGCCAAAGAGAGGACTGCTGTGAGGAAAGTCCCTAAGCAGACTATGCAATTCACTCTTGAAGAGCCTAGTGACACAGAGGCAGCTGCAGGAGCTAAGAAGAAGAGAGTAAGGAAAACTCATGCCCGAGTGATTGGCAGACCCTCCATGATGATTGATGAGGAGGAAGAGGAGGAGGAGCCAACAACCACTGCACCCCCTGCAAAAGCTCAGAAACTTATGTCTGATGCAATCAGGACTGCTGCCCCCACCAAGTCCAAACCAAAAGCTCCAGCACCCAAGAGGTCAACCAGGAACATTTCAGCTGCTAAGAAGAACAAGGCCCCAATGCCTGAGGTAAATGTTGATAAAGAGCCACTAGTGCTCAGAAAGTTGAAGCCTAAGATTCCAGACCATGACAATGCACACCCAGTTGCGGAGAACATGATGCTGAGGAAGGATAAAGGACTGCGTCAGTGGAGACAATCAGATCCTTATGCTATAAGGAGGAAGACATCGTGTGATTATCGCTTTCACACTCGTGAACAACAGGATTTCTATGAAACAGTATTGCTTGACAAGAAGCCCATTGTTAGTGACATGAAATGGGTGGATTGGGAATACATCAATGAGAATGAGGATTATTTTCCCCATGTTCATGAGAGCTTCAGGATTGCAGGTGTTGATGACTTTGTCAGAAAGAAGTTAACCAAGTGGAATGATGAAATGCTCATGCAATTCTACTCTACTGCACACTTCTATCCAGATGGCCAGATTGTGTGGATGACTGAAGGTATCAGGTACCAGTCAACCATCTCTGAGTGGGCAAGTCTTCTTGGTGCCCCCAAGGAAGAGGACAATGACATTGATATCTATGCTAAAGATGGATCACAACACCATGAAGAACATGTACACTGCTATCCCCCAGAAGGACATTGAGACTCATAAGCTTGGATCAGTGAAGCATCTGCTACCAGGACTGGCCACCACGAACACCATCTTGCGGTACACCTTGTTACCCAAGTCAGGAGATGACAAAATGATTCGTGGCCACTCCATCAATTTGCTGCATTTGTTTGATACACCTCGGAAATTCAAGGTGATGAGCCTGATAGTAGAAACTATCAAGAGGACTGCAGCTGATTAGAAGAGATCGTGCGGATATGCTCCACACATTCAGCTATTGATAAATTCCAAGGTTGGAACCAGCACATACCTTCTTGATTGAGAGCATTTGCCATTGCATCCAGAGTTTGAGGATAATGTCCTAGTGATGGATCCTTCGCATCCCACTTCTGTACAAGCTCAAGAGAAGATCCACAAAGCCAAAGAAGCAAAAGCAGCTCAGGAGGCAACAACTCCCAATGCTCCGATTGCAAATCTTAAGTCTAAGTCTGACCAAATGACTTATCTTCTTGAAGCCACCCTGAGGATTGAGCGAAGTCTGGCCAACCTCACCCAGCACCAGGCTAGCCTAGAGCGGATAATCGAGACTAAATTTCATGATTTGGATGTCAAGGTCACAGAGATTCAGACGACAGTGGAGAAGCTGCAGAGTGATGTTGATGCTGTCAAGACAGCCCCATCAGATGACAGTGGAGATGACAGACCTACCATAGAGCGTTTTCAGACAGTGCCTAGGGCAGCCAGGTCTGCTGCAGTGCCAGTTGTGGATCCACGGACCACAGTCTCTGCACCTGCTGCTGCCGCCACAGTGCCACCTCAGGTCTCCACTCCACCAGCCCAGCAAACATCCGCCGAAGTCTTCGCGGACGCTCTTATCTCAACGCCATCTACGCACACCGGAGCTGCCAGCAGGAGATCGCCTTCAGGAGCTTCGGAGGACCGTGCTTAGAGTGCCGACTAGTCCTATACCTATCGAACTTTTTGGTACTTGTTGCCAAAGGGGAAGAATTTGTATAGATCATAGGCTTCGAGAGAGAGTGCTTCTGTTTTGTTTCTCTCGAGTTCTTTTGCTACAATTTGCTTGTTGGTACTTTGTTATGTGTGTGCTTGCTACAGTGTCTGTGAGATATTCTGTCGTTTATGCTTGTGATTGGTCATACTATGCTTATTGTGATGTTCAATGTTTATCTCTATCATTATCTTGCATGATCACTCACTCACTTGTTGGTGATGCGTGCTTTCTATTCCAATCATATCATTTTGCGCGCTCCACCAAGATGTATGTGACATGGAAGAGTGACCCATGAGTCTAATCGATTGTGCATTTGCATTCAAACGCAAATTTTTAATAATGCACAAATTTAGGGGGAGCTCTTGCTTATCACATACTTCTCAAAGCGACGATGCATTTCATTCATTTAATCTTTTGTCGAAGCTTTGATCTATATGTTGTCATCAATTACCAAAAAGGGGGAAATTGAAAGCACATTTGCTCCCTTGGTGGTTTTGGTAATTCATAACAACATATATCTCATTGAACTAATGTCCATTCAAGTTAAAGATTTCAGGATGTTCAATGATTGGCATGGCATGGACTAGAGATGTGGACCCCTCAAAATGCTAAGAACAAGGATTGGCAAAAGATCAAGACTCTACATTTTTGGTTTAGTGATCCAAGATCACATTGAGTCCATAGGAAAGCCAATACTATTAAAAGGGGATGAGGTGTTGCTTAATGGTCTCTTTGCTCAAGTGCTTAGTGACAGTACTCCTAAACCCTCAACCACTCTCCCAATCCCAAATTTGTCCAAAACCCATATTCCAGCTCGGCCCCACCGAAATTCTCTATCTGGCCTCACCGAGTTCACCAAGACTTAGCCACTTCCAAAACCCTAACAAATCAGATCCACCAAAATGGATCTCGGTCCCACCGAGATGGCTTGCCAACTCTCTGTTGCCTTATTGCTTCACTTCGGTCCTACCGAGTGATGCAATCGGTGCCACCGAGATGAGGATTGCCCTAGCCATTGCACTTAGGTCCATCCGAGTTGTTCCTATCGGTCCCACCGAGATTCCTAAAGTTCATATCTTTTACACAGTTCGGTGCTACCGAGATTATTGTTTTGGTGCCACCGAGTTGGGTCAAAAGTGTGTAATGGTTGGATTTTGTGTGGAGGCTATATATACCCCTCCACCACATCCTTCTCAGTAAGGAGAGCCATCAGAACGTGCCTACACTTCCACCATACATTTTCTGAGAGAGAACCACCTACTCATGTGTTGAGATCAAGATATTCCATTCCTACCATTTGAACCTTGATCTCTAGCCTTTCCCAAGTTGCTTTCCACTCAAATCCTTCTTCCACCATAGCCAAATCTGTGAGGAGTCATTTGAGTGCTGGGAAGACTATCATTTGAAGCACAAGAGCAAGGAGTTCATCAAGAACACACCGTCTATTACCTTTTGGAGAGTGGTGTCTCCTAGATTGGTTAGGTGTCACTTGGGAGCCTCGAACATGATGTGGAGTTGAACCAAGAGTTTGTAAGGGCAAGGAGATCGCCTACTTCGTGAGGATCTACCCCGAGTGAGGCTAGTCCTTCGTGGACGTAAGCCATGGTGGAATAGACAAGGTTGCTTCTTCGTGGACCCTTCGTGGGTGGAGCCCTTCGTGGACTCGCGCAGCCGTTACCCTTCGTGGGTTGAAGTCTCCATCAACGTGGACGTATGATAGCACCACCTATCAGAACCACACCAAAAACCACCGTGTCTTCATTGCGTTTGATATCTCCGATCCCCTTCTTTACATACATATGCAATTGCTTACTTTCCGCTGCTATACTCTTAGAATTGCATGTGTAGGGTGATGCTTGACTTGTATTGCTGCTAAAATCTGCCTACAACTAAAATTGGGAAAAGGTTAGGTTTTATTTGGTCAAGTAGTCTAATCACCCCCCTCTAGACATACTTTCGATCCTCAATCAGGCCAAATCAAGTTTTTAGTAAACACGTTCTACAAAACCCCAACCGATTCGGGGGCTAAACCTATGGGCGCGCCGCCAGTCGGCACGTTCCTCACTCAGCTTTCTACTTTTTCATAAAATATGCTCAATACCTAACGCTCACTCTTCGTCTCCAACCCGGTCCCAACCCGATCGTCTGGTTGGCAAGAGCAAAAGCTAACGGTCCATGTAAGAAGTACTACTGGAATGATTACTCCCTGGAGTGTTCAGCTTTTTTCTACAGTCGGCAGTTTTGAGGCCAAATTCATTCATCGTGTTGAGTGCACGAAGATTCGCCTACTTGACCCAGTTCCATGCTGAATTTATTTACCGTGCCGAGTGCACGAAGATCAGTCCGACTGATTCAGCTCCAGGCTGAACTTATTTACCGTGCCAAGCGCATGAAGATCCATCCGATTGACTCAATTTCAGACTAAAAGATATTTACCGTGCCGACTGCATGGAGGTTCACCAGGAGACTTAAACCCTCTGCCAGACTCATCTAGTTCGACAGAGGCTCGGGGACTACACCCAGTGGGTGCACTCGGCGTGCCCCCACTGGAAGAGAACTCAAAAAGAAACATTCTGCTCTGGCAAATCCAGCAACAACATTCAAGTACAACAAACCCTACAGACTCCAACCGACTACCAGCAGTCAGTCAGAGTCTCGGGGGCTACACCCTATGGGTGCACTGATCGCGCACCCATAGAACAAAATTCTGAGTAATCAGTTACTCGGTGCAGGACCAGCTCCAGATCACTCAAAAAAAATTGCTATAAGGTGAGTAGCGTGGAACTCATAAGTTTGGATCTAGAGCCGACTCGTATTGACGTTCCTCCGGGATAAGAATGGGATCTCTCTGAGAGAGCAGTCCATGCGTCAATCTTGTTGCCCAGATTTAATGACACTCCCATACTCTGATTACGAGTTAACCTCTTTCGAGAGATGAACGACTGTCACCAAGTTTCTCCTCGCGGCCACTTACCCCAGATCAGTCGAGAAGCGCAGTGCCAGAATCCATTGAGATTTTGTTCAAACCTTGGTTGTTTGAAAGCACGATGACGGGTACCGAGTATTTCCATAATCACTCGGGCCAAATTGTGTCTTTCGCAAACTCGTTCTGCAAAATCTCAACTGATTCGGGGGCTAATGTTGGGGATACACATGATAGGTAGGCCCATGAAGGGTCAAGATATCATAAAGCATGGGGTCCACACATCAGGTGGGTCCAGATAAATATCATACAGACATACTACCCACTCGGACATATCGACGTACCGTCCACTCGGATGACAGTCAACCACTCGGCCGTATGACTCACTCGGATATGCAAAGACCAACGATCAACAAGGCAGTCGAAGCATCATCCTCATAGTGGAGGTTTCGTAGTGGGCTGACATTACGGCATTAATGCCCCACCTTTTAACATAAGAGGTGAGGGGGTGGCGCACTCTATATAACCCACCCCCCACCACTAGACTTGGGGGCAGGCTCATTCTTCTCCCCTGGCTCTCTCGCCATTAGTCTCAGGACTTAGTTCAGGCATGGAGATCCGTTCTCCCCTCTCTCACACATTGTATTCTCCGGATTCATACTCAGATAAAACAAAGCCTCTCCGGAGCACGAGATGTAGGGATGTTATCTCCACCGCGAGAGGCCCGAACTCGCTAAAATCATTCGAGTCACCCGTTTGCATCTCGATAGATCATGCTGCTTTACCCTATCCCTCTCTATTGTAGGAATCGTTCCCACGACACTTGATACGTCTCCAACGTATCTATAATTTTTGATTGTTCCATGCTATTATAGTATCAATCTTGGATGTTTTATATACATTTACAAGCAATTATATATCATTTCTTGGGACTAACCTATTAACTTAGTGCCCAGTGCCAGTTGCTGTTTTTTGCCTGTTTTTGGTTTTCCAGAATATCAGTACCAAACGAAGTCCAAATGCCACGAAACTTTTTGGAGATTTTTTTCTGGACATAAGAGACACTAGAAGCTTTGGGATAGGTCCAGAAGATAGAGGAGGTGGCCACGAGCCACCTGGGCGCGCCCTAGGGGGGTGGTGCGCCCTGGTGCCTCGTGGGCCCACCTCTGCTCCATTTGACCTAATTCCACCTTCTATAAATTCTCTAAAATTGGGAAACCAACAGAGGTGTCCACAAAATACTTTTTCCGCTGCCGCAAGTTCCTGTTCTCGAGAGATCCCATCTGGAGGCCTTTTTCGGCACTCTGCCGGAGGGGGATTCGATCACGGAGGGGCTCTACATCATCCTTGCTACCCTTCCGATGATGCGTGAGTAGTTTACCATAGACCTTCGGGTCCATAGTTAGTAGCTAGATGGCTTCTTCTCTCTTTTTGATCTTCAATACAATGTTCTCCTCGATGTTCTTGGAGTTCTATCCGATGTAATCACTTTTTGTGGTGTGTTTGTTGGGATTCGATGAATTGTGAGTTTATGATAAGATTATCCATGAATATTATTTGAGTTTTCTCTGAACTCTTTTATGCATGATTGTTATAGCTTCGTATTTCTCTCTGATCTATTGATTTGGTTTGGCCAACTAGATTGATTTATCTTGCAATGGGAGAGGTGCTTTGTAATGGGTTCGATCTTGCGGTGCTCAATCCTAGTGACAGAAAGGGACATGACACGTATGTATCGTTGCTATTAAGGGTAAAAAGATGAGGTTTATTCATGCGTGAGTTTACTTTATCTACATCATGTCATCTTGCTTAAGGTGTTACTCTGTTCTTTATGAACTTAATACTCTAGATGCATGCTGGATAGCGGTCAATGTGTGGAGTAATAGTAGTAGATGAAGAATCGTTTCGGTCTACTTGTCTCGAACGTGATGCCTATATACATGATCATTGCCTTGGATATTGTCATGATTATTTTCTTTTCTATCAATTGCCCAACAGTAATTTGTTCACCCACCGTATGCTATTTTCAAGAGAGAAGCCTCTAGTGAAAACTATGGCCCCCGGGTCTACCTTTATCATATATTGAAAATCCTAAAAATACCTTGCTGCAATTTTACTTTATTTATTTTATTTTGTATTTTTGTTCGATCTATCTATCTATCACCATACAATTTAATCTTGCAATTAACCGCCAAGGGATTGACAACCCCTTGTTCGCGTTGGGTGCAAGGATTTGTTGTTTTGTGTGCAGGTACTGCTAACGAGTTGTTGCTTGATTCTCCTACTGGATTGATAACCTTGGTTTCATAACTGAGGGAAATACTTATCTCTACTGTACTACATCATCCCCTCCTCTTCAGGGAAATTCCAACGCAACTCACAAGTAGCGGTAGCTCTGCAGAGTCGTACAACTAAGGGGTGTGCGGTGATGTGTCGGTCTCTGCACGTCGATCACCTAATCGAGTCATCGGTGGTAAAGCATGGCAACAAGGATAAGGGTGTGGGGCCACTGATGGATCACTAACCAGCCTACACTAAGCATATAGGACAATAGGTAAAGTATCAACAGCAGGTTACAAAATCAGGCTATGCATCAGAATAGGAGCTGTAGGATACAGTAGCAAAATCTAATGCAAGAACGAGAGAGAAAGAATGGGCGATATAGGAATAATCAAGGGGGTTTTGCTTGCCTGGAAGCTCTGCTGAAAGGGGCTAGACGTCAGGGCGTAGTCGCACTCGGGAGCAGCGTCACTCTCGGAGTCTACCGGAGGGAAGAGGGGGAAGAAACAATAAATACAAAGCAAACAAATGCAACACATATGCATGACATGGCCTTATGCTATGCTAGGGGTGACCTAACGCGGTGCTAAGCGTTACAGACGGAGCGGGAAAATATCTGAGAATATTTTCCCGGCTTTAGGCAATTTTCGGATAGACGATCCGGAGGGGAAGGTTCCATGTTTGCAGTGTTAGAGGCATGTGATAGGTATGTGGATGGCATATTCGGATTCGTCTTATTTTTCTGATCATTTTTCATATATAAATTATTTTCATCCGAGTTACGGTTTAATTTATATGAATTTTCAAAGATTTAAACAATATTCTAAAATTACAGATTTATTTTAATTCAAAAAATATTTAGTATTTAACTGCTACGGGTACCCAGTGAAGTGTACCCAGCTTTTGCACGTGAGGCTGACAGTGGGTCCCAGTGCTGAGTCAGCACGCTGACAGGACCCATCTTATCCGTTTGAACAGTAACTGCGGGTCCCACTTGTCTGTTTTAGTTAATTAGCTAAACAGCTTATTAGGGTTAGTTAAACCGCATGGGGCCCGGCTGTCAGTGGGTATTAGAGGGGGGTTAACAGGTTAGTTAGGCCCTAATGGCCGATTAGGCCGGCGGTTTGGACGCCGGCGACGTCCAGCGCGGAGAGAGCTCGCCGGAGCGGAGCTACGGGCGGCGGTGGAACAAATGGAGGGCACCAGAGGGTTGCCCTCGCCCGCGCGTATCCAGAGTAGACCGCGGGAGGCCCTGGGATGGCCGGGGTGGCTTCTACGATGACGGCAAACGGCGGCCGGACGCGGCGCTACACGAGACCGAGCCCAGACTACGCGCGCGAGCAGATGAAGGGTAAGGGGAGGTGCGCAAGCTCATAGCGGACGCGATGACGAGCTCGGGGTGGCATGGGACGGTCGGTGTGGCGCGAATTGGCGACGGGGAGCTCCGGGCAGAGGCGGCGAAGATGGCGGCGATGGCGATGAATGAGGGCCTCCCTGCTCGTTCCAGTAGGCGTAGTCGATGAGGTCGACGGAGAGGAAGCTCCCAGACACGAAGCTAGTCGCCGGGGTGTTCGGTGGCCGCGTGATCCATGGCGGAAATGGCGACGGCTGCGGTTGTGCGCGCGGTGGAGAAGGGGGTGATGCGAGGGGATGGAATGGAGGGGGCTAGGGTTGCCGACGGCGTCGGGCACGCACTTATCCACCGCGAGGCGAGCTCCTGCGGCGCACGCGTCAGCCATCGCGTAGGGGGGGCCAGGGCGCACATGCGCTGTGCGGTCGACAGTGAGGAGAGAGAGGTGGGAGGTGGGAGATGAGGTGGGATGGGCTGGGCCAGGCACTGTTGCCACTTAAGCCCAGGGGCACAGTGCTCCTTTGCCCTTTTCCTTTTTCTTTTATCTGTTAAACATTTCTGCTCTATTTTGCATTTAATTGGAGCACCAAATGACTTTTGTAAAATGTGGAACTAGGCCACATAAATCCCTAGTAATATTTGACACTGTCACAAATATTTTGAGGAGCATCTGAATCCAAATGAATTTTCCTCAAATAAAATGGCAATTTAAATGCTGTAATGGCACTGTTTTTATTTGCTATAGTCCATCTTAGCTAAGAGGTGATGTTGTTTTCCTTAACAATTAAATGTTATGGAATTTTTGCTAAATGATGAACTATTTTGCAACCATTTTTGTGAAACTTTAAATTTCACTTGTAAATTGAATTTGAATTCAGTGGTGGAATTTGAAATGAGATATGAATCCATATTGATCAAGCCTTGCAAATCAAAGTGACTTAGCATAATCATGAGTATCACTGTAGCTCATTAAATGGGGGTGTTACAATGATGAATGTCATCCAACATAATTATCCATCACTGATCCAATGCCTACGCTTGTCGCATATTGATCTTTGTTAAGTTACTTTCGTTGCTGCTGCTGTTACAATTACTACAAAACTGCTGCTGTTACTGTCACTACTATTACTATTACTCTTGAAACTATCATACTACTGTGCTACTAAACACTTTGCTGCAGATATTTAGTTCTCCAGGTGTGGTTGAATTGACAACTCAACTACTAATACTCGCAAATATTCTTTGGCTCCCCTTGTGTCAAATCAATAAATCTGGGTGAAATACTACCCGCGAAAACTGTTGCGATCCCCTATACTTGTGGGTTATCACCAGCCAGCTTCTTCGGGCTCCTGGTGAGACTGCAAGAAGCCGTCCCGCAAGTCAACCATTGGAAGCGATCCACGTGTCTGGAAGGAGCGTGGCGGGCGTATGCCTGCGTGAAAACGCACTTCCGGAAGGTGGAGGCGGCGGTTGTTGCTGTGGGGCCCCCCTGAAGGGAAGGCGCGCACCGCGGAGCAGTTTTTTTGCCGAAGTAGAGGAGGGCGCCCGTCTTACCGAGGCCATGTGTCCTAAGGAAAAATTGTATTTCTAGGTAGCACTTCGGAATGCCGAAGTGCGTATGATGTACAAAAATTATCAGTTGTTTTAATGAGTACGGCTTAAGTTCCTCTCATGCGTTTATGTTTTGTTTTTAATATTCCCCCTGTTTGACCGTGTTAAATTGAAAGTGGCCAGTCATCGGCTTCGACCCCTTTGTACAATATCTAAAGGGTGCCCCTTTTAAGTGTTCATGACCCTTAGCCGATGTCTCGGTTCCCGGGGGAGGTCTGCGCACATAGGGACTAGGCAATCGGACTATGGTGGCTTTATAACTTTCACTTAGTCGTAGGAGTTTGACGGTGGGGACCGATGACGAGCCCCCGGTGAGTAAAGTGGTCGTCTTGGTCAGCCGAGGTCTATGCCCATGCCCACTTCGGCCAATTCGAGGAAGAAGCCCTTCGTTTAACACGGGTGATCTCTAACGACACGTCGCTTGACGCGGTCTTTGAATGGCCGACCAGTTTTCGCTTACCTAGATAGTCAGTTTTTGGCTTTCTCCACTGAGGCGCTCTGCCAGTTGAACTAGCGGCACTATCGCAGTGGTTCTCCCGTTACACCCTTAGCCGAATTTATCGGGAATGTAAGGGGTACACATAGGAGCCGGGCAACCCAACTATTGACCAAAATCTAGGTTCGAAACCGATGCATATAGTGCAACATTCCAGACGCCGAGTACTTCGGACTTTTGTTTCAGGGTGTAAAATTGAAACCCTTTAGCAATTGTATCTTAAATATGTGGGCAGTGCTTGTAAGAAAATGCGTTTGAAGACCTTTATGGGTACGATTTATTTATTTCACGTAGCCAAGCTTTACATGCCGAACTTTTGATGAAAGGAGCTGAGCAAGATACAATGCGTGTAAAGATAATGAGGGAGAAACTAAAAGAAAATAGGGCGCATCTTGTCATCGGGTCTATGAGCCCGGGCCGCTTCCTGCCGCACATCTGCGTCTCCGTGCTGTTGACCAGCTCGTCCTCGTTGATAGCGGGGTTTGATGTTGGTAACATGCAGCTTCGGCCAAGTATGCGCTTGATGCGTTCGTTGGTCGATCCCTTCGAAGAGGTCTGCAGCTGTTAGTTGTGTGGTTAAAGCCGCATGGGCATGCTAATATTGGCTAGCTCTTTGACAGAACCCTGCCGATATGCGAGCCCGAGGTTTCGTCGCTGCTCGGTCTAGCCGACCCGACGTTTCCATGGTCTTGGCTCCCCGGCGACCCAGGGAATTTTTAATGCAAAGTTGTGCACCCTGGGGACATAGTGCCCCTTTCAAGGGAAGCACGCGAGGAGCCTGTACCCCTATTTAGGGTGGGGAGGTGCTTGTCCGAGGTCAATTGGCGCAACCCGCGTACGCTTCGAAGAGCTTGAGGTGCGTTTATCGCCGCGGGCGGCCTCCTCGGATGCTTGTGCCTCGACTCGAAAGCCGCGGTCTGCTCCTTCGTCCGGATAGAGCGTTCAGTGTTTCCATTTACTGTAATAATGCCGTTAGGTCCCGGCATCTTTAGCTTGAGGTAAGCGTAATGCGGGACTGCATTGAAGCGGGCGAATGCAGTGCGCCCTAGGAGCACATGGTACCCGCTGCGGAAAGGTACGATGTCGAAGATTAACTCCTCGCTCCTGAAGTTCTCGGGTGATCCGAATACTACCTCCAGGGACACGGTTCCTGTGCAGCGAGCCTCGACCCCTGGTATTACACCTTTAAAGGTAGTGCTGCTAGGCTTAATCCGAGATGAGTCAATCCCCATCTTCCTTACTGTGTCCACATAGATCAAGTTGAGGTTGCTTCCTCCGTCCATAAGGACACATGTCAAATGAAAACCGTCGACGATCGGGTCCAGGATGAGGGCGGCCGATCCACCATGCCTGATGCTTGTTGGATGGTCATGTTTGTCGAATGTGATCGGGTAAGCCGACCACGGATTGTACTTCGGGGCCACAGGCTCTAACACGTAGATGTCCCGAAGTACGCGTTTCCTCTCCCTTTTGGGGATGTGGGTAACGTAAATCATGTTTACCACCGTTACCTCATTAGGAAACATTTTCAGGCCTCCATTGTTTGGCCACCGAGGTTCATCCTCGTCTTCGCTGTGATTTTGGGTTTTATGTTGACCCTCTGTCGCTATCTTGCCAGCCTGCTTAAAGACCCAGCAATTCCTGTTGGTGTGGGTTGCTGGTTTCTCTTGAGTGCCATGAATTTGGCATGGTCGATCCAGGATTTTGTCAAGCTGGCTCGGTCCATCCTTGTTCCCTTTGAAGGGCCTTCTTTTCTGTCCGGATCGAGATCCGGTGAAGCCTGCATTGACTGCTGCGTCTTCTGTGTCGCTTCTGCCGTTTCTATGCCTGTGCTTATTTTTGTTGCGCTTAGGCTTGCCGTTGGCGTCGCGAGTCTCCGAGGTCCCCGCCTTTCCATCATGAGTGCTGCGGGCCAGCTAACTATCCTCTCCCGCGCAAAAGCGGGTCATGATAGAGGTGAGGGCTGCCATGGTCCTCGGTTTATCCTGGCCGAGCTGGCGGGCGAGCCATTCATCTCGGATGTTGTTTTTGAATGTAGCGATGGCCTCGGCGTCTGAGCAGTCTATGATCTGGTTCTTTTTAGTAAGAAACTGATTCCAGAATTTCTGAGCTGATTCGCCGGGCTGCTGAGTAACACGACTGTGGTCATCGACGTCCGAAGGTCGGACGTAGGTTCCTTGGAAATTTTCCCTGAAGGCGTCTTCAAGAGCTTCCCAGCTTCCAATGGAGTGGGGCGGTAGGCTATTCAGCCAGTGCCTTGCCGGCCCCTTTAGCTTGAGCGGCAAGTATTTGATGGCATGGAGGTCATCTCCATTGGCCATGTGTATATGGAGAAGAAAGTCTTCAATCCATACAGCTGGGTCCGTGGTCCATCATAAGATTCTATGTTGATGGGTTTAAACCCATCGGGGAACTGGTGTTCCATTACCCTATCTGTAAAACAGATCGGGTGGGCTGGTCCTCAGAACTGAGCGGTGTCGTATCAGGCTTCGGGAGAGAACCTTGTATGAGTTTGATCTCGGGAGCGGCCGTTCCTGTCCAACCAGGCATCGTAGGCGTCGTGCCCGGCCGGAGCGCGTCCTCTTGATCCGTAAATAGACCGGGGTGGTGCCCGGTTTGCCTCTATCCGATGTCGAATGTCCTGAGGGTCAAGATAGTCCACAGGGTCCTTGCCATAATGGCGTGGAGCTGGTTGAGTGTGGAAATCCTCCCGCGCAGGCCTGTCACGTCCTCGCGGGGGGCGGTCAGGTGCCTCGGCGGTTAGTTCATCATCGAATTCAGGCAGTAATCGCATGCGTGGATAAGATTTGGGAGCACTGCGGCGCCGTTCTTCGAAGTCTTGCTCGGCCGAAAGTATTTCGACCTACTTGTCATTGAGCGCGTCCTCGTTAGCCTGCAGCTGCTGCTGCTTGCGCTTCATGCTTCGGGCGGTGGCGACTAGGCGCCGCCGAAAGCGTTCCTGCTCAACAGGGTCTTCGGGGACTATGAAGTCCTCGGTGCCGAGGCTTAAGTCCTCCTCGGATTCCGGCATGTAATTGTCATCGACCCCTTCAAAAAGGTCGTCGGGATCCGAGTCCCTGGGGGTGCCTTCGGGGTCGACGTGACGTTCTGGGGATGCTTGAAGGTTCTCCCCTTGGTCTTCTGCGTCATTGGCCGCCGTATCGGCGGTAGGGTTGTTCCCGCTGGGCTCCCCATTAGTACCCCTTCTGCGTCTTTGCCTACGCCTTGGAGGGGAGTTGGGAGTGTTGACCATGAACACATCATGCGTAGATGTTGCTTTCCACCTGCCGGTGTTAGTAGGCGGCAAGGTGTTGTCCGTAGGGCTGCCGACATCTTCATCCATGTCGGTTGCCTCGTCGTAGTCTAGCATATCGGTTAAATCATTGACAGTGGCGACTAGATGGGTGGTGGGTGGGATGTAAATTTCCCGATCGTCGGCTTTAAGTTCGATCTTGTCATAAACTGAGGAGTTCGATTGACAAACTTTGGATCCGGTCAAGTATCTCATTAAGGTGAGATAGCTCCTCAGGGTTCATGGTCTGGCCATAAGTCGGGTCGACCTGCAGTAGCACGCCTGGTGCATCTTCTGCCGTACAAGGAAGCAGGGTGGATTCGAGATTCGCCGCCGGGATTGGTTCAAAGCCTGATTTGGTGTCCCAGGCCAAACTCTGATCTATGTCGGAGTCAGGCCCTGCGACCGGGTTATCCGAAGAGGGGGAGGGAAGTTCCTCTGTAGCCCCTGGTGGTGTTGGGGGGGGGGGGCACGATTCGCGGTCTTTGGAGGAGATCCGCTCTGAGGTCGAACCTCTGGTGTTTGCCAGATCTGGGATCCGGCCGGGGGTCCAGCCTGATAAGACAAGCTCACCGCGGGAGTCCGCGGTGTACTCTAGACCTCTGAAGGTGATGATCTGATCGAGGGCATAGTTCTCGACAGTGGCCAGGTGGCCTGTCGAGTCGGCGCAGAAGATCATGCTGCCGAACACAAAAAGTTGGCCGAGGACGTAGGTGTCCCCACAGCCATTGCCGCAGTTGATCTGCAGATGAGCCATCAATCCTTTGTGATCACACAGCGGAACTCTCAATGAAAGCACCAGTGTCGGTGTAAAAACTGGCAGACCTCGGGGTAGGGGGTCCCGAGCTGTGGATCTCGGACAGATAGTAACAGGAACAGGGAGACGATATTTACCCAGGTTCGGGCCCTCTTGATGGAGGTAAAACCCTACATCCTGCTCTTGTTTATATTGATTGAGATGTATCAAGTACAGAGTTGATCTACCTCGAGATCGTAAGATATAGTCTAGTCCTGAGTCTAGGTGAATGAGATTGCGTTGTGGTCCTTTCTGAGGGCTAAACCCTTCGGCTTATATACACGCCGGGTAGGGTATCTAGGGTTACAAGGTGGGTATCTAGGCAAGGAGGCAGCATGGGAAGTCTTGGAGTATACGTCAAGTCTTCAGCAGGTGTAATCTTGTTCTTTCTTCTCGCATGCGTCCTCCGGAGTCCATCTTGATAAGAATGAGGGTCCACTGGCCTAGCCCGAGGAATATGGGCCGGCTAGGTTGCTACCCCCTAGTCCAGGACACCGTCAAATAGGTGCAGAAATTAAGGCTTTCTTAAGTATTTCAAAGGCTTCTACACAATCATCATAAAAAACAAATGGAACATCTTTTTGCAGAAGATTAGTAAGAGGCCTAGAAATTTTAGAGAAGTCTTTTATAAACCTTCTATAGAAACCAGCATGACCAAGTAAACTTCTTATACCTTTGATATCTTTAGTACATGGCATTTTCTCAATTGCATCAACTTTAGCTTTATCAACTTCAATACCTCTTTCAGAAATTTTATGCCCAAGGACTATACCTTCATTCACCATAAAGTGGCACTTCTCCCAATTCAAGACAAGATTAGTTTCTTCACATCTCTGTAAAACTCGATCAAGGTTTCTTAAGCAATCATCAAAAGAAGTTCCGTAAACGGAGAAATCATCCATGAAAACCTCAACAATCTTTTCACAAAAGTCAGAGAATATAGCAGTCATACATCTTTGAAAGGTAGCGGGTGCATTACATAAACCAAAAGGCATACGACGATAAGCATAAGTTCCAAAAGGACAAGTAAAGGTGGTTTTCTCTTGATCTTCTAGTGATACAAGTATTTGAGAGAAACCAGAATATCCATCTAGAAAACAAAAGTGTGTATGCTTAGATAGTCTTTCTAACACTTGATCAATAAAAGGCAAAGGGTAATGATCTTTCCTAGTAGCTTTATTTAATTTCCTGAAATCAATTACCATCCTATAGCCAGTTACGATTCTTTGTGGAATGAGTTCATTTTTATCATTAGGAACAATGGTAATACCTCCTTTCTTAGGAACACAATGAACATGACTTACCCATCTACTATCAGCTATGGGATAAATTATACCTACCTCCAGAAGTTTTAATATTTCAGTCCTTACCACATCCTTCATTTTAGGATTCAACCTTCTTTGATGATCAACAACTGGTTTAGCATTTGTCTCCATATGAATTTTATGCTGACATAGAGTGGGACTAATGCCCTTAAGATCATCAAGAGTATATCCAATAGCAGCACGGTCCTTCCTCAGATTTTTAAGTAATCTCTTTTCTTCATGCTCTGAAAGGTTAGCACTAATAATAACAGGATATATCTTCTTTTCATCAAGATAAGCATATTTAAGTGTATCAGGAAGTTTCTTTAATTCAAACATAGGATCACCCTTGGGTGGTAGAGGATCTCCCAAAGTTTCAACAGGCAAATTATGTTTGAGGATAGGTGATTGCTTAAAGAACAACTCATCTATTTCATTTCTTTCATTCATATGCATATCATTCTCATGGTCTAGCGAATATTGTTCTAAAGGATCAGTAGGAGGCATAACAATAGAAGCAAGACCAATAATTTCACCTTTACTGGGTAATTCTTTATCATCAGGTTGTCTATGAAACTTGGAGAAATTAAATTCATGAGATATATCACCAAACTTAACTCTAACTTTCTCTTTAACACAATCAATTTCAACATTAACAGTATTCAAGAAGGGTCTACCAAATAAAATGGGACAAAAATTATCTTGTTGTGAACCAAGTACTAAGAAATCGGTAGGGTATTTGATCTTACCACACAAGACTTCAACATCTCTAACAATCCCAAGTGGAGTAATAGTATCTCTGTTTGCAAGCTTAATAGTAACATCAATACCTTCAATTTCAGCAGGTGCAATATCATAAATTACTTCTTGATATAAAGAAAACGGAATAGCACTCACAGTATGATACGTCTCCAACGTATCTATAATTTTTTATTGTTCCATGCTATTATAGTATCAATCTTGGATGTTTTATATGCAATTATATGCCATTATATATCATTTTTTGGGACTAACCTATTAACCCAGTGCCCAGTGCCAGTTGTTGTTTTCTGCTTGTTTTTGCCTTTTCACAAAATCATTATCAAAAAGTGTCCAAACAAGAAAAAAACATTGGATTAATTTTTTCTGGACCAGAAGAGACCCACGAAGCTTCGGGAGAAGACCAGAAGAGCCACGAGGAGGCGACAAGCCTGGAGGGCGCGCCCAGGTGGGTAGGGCGTGCCCCCCAGGCTTGTGGGCCCCTCGTGGCACCTCCTAACCTAATTCTAGCGCTATAAATTCCCAAATATTCCCAATATACCAGAGAGACAGAAGAAAAAACCTTTCCACTGTCGCAAGCCTTTGTTATTCCGCGATCCCATTTGGAGGCCTTTTCCGGTACTCTGCCGGAGGGGGAATCGATCATGGAGGGCTTCTTCATCAACCTTGCTGCCCTTCCGATGATGTTTGAGTAGTTTACCACAGACCTACGGGTCCATAACTAGTAGCTAGATGGCTCCTTCTCTCTCTTTGATCTTCAATAACATGTTCTCCTCGATGTTCTTGGAGTTCTATCCGATGTAATCTTCTTTTGCGGTGTGTTTGTTGGGATCCGATGAATTGTTAGTTTATGATCAGATTGTTCATGAGAAATATTGAGTCTTCTCTGAACTCTTTTATGCATGATTATTATTGCTTTGTATTTCTCTCTGATCTATCGATTTGGTTTGGCCTACTAGATTGATTTATCTTGCAATGGGAGAGGTGCTTTGTGATGGGTTCAATCATGCGGTGCTCAATCCCAGTGACAGAAGGGGGGCATGACATGTATTTGTATTGTTGCCATTAAGGATAAAAAGATGGGGTTTAATCATATTGCTTGAGTTTACTTTGTCTACATCATGTCATCTTGCTTAAGGCGTTACCCTGTTTCATACTTAATACCCTAGATGCATGTTGGATAGCGGTCGATGGGTGGAGTAATAGTAGTAGATGCAGGCAGGAGTCGGTCTACTTGTCTCGGACGTGATGCCTATATACATGATCATTGCCATGAACCCGTCATAATTATTTGCTTTTCTATCAATTGCCCAACAGTAATTTGTTTACCCACCGTATGTTATGTGTTTGAGAGAGAAGCCTCTAGTGAAAACTATGGCCCCCGGGTCTACTTTTATCATATATTAAAATCAAAAATACCTTGCTGCAATTTATTTACTTTTATTTTATTTAGTATTTTAGTTTATCTATCTATCACTATCAGAATTAATCCTTGCAAATAACCGCTAAGAGGATTGACAACCCTCTTATTTGCGTTGGGTGCAAGTGTTTGCTTTTGTGTGTGCAGGTGCGCTTAACGGAATTTTGCTTGGTTCTCCTACTGGATTGATAACTTTGGTTCTTAACTGAGGTAAATACTTATCTCTACTATATTGCATCATCCTCTCCTCTTCGGGGAAATACCAACGCAGTCTACAAGTAGCACACTAGCACCCATATCACATAAACCATGATAGCAATGATCTCCAATCTTGACAGAAACAACAGGCATGGCAACTACGAGCTTGTTCTTATCTAGCATATCTCATTCATTTCTAACAGGTTTAGCCATTCTAGCAGCCTCTTCATAGAAATATATGACATGTCCATCAATGTTATCAACCAAAAGATATTTAACTATTGCAATATTAGGTTCAACTTTAATTTGTTCAGAAGGTTTAGGTGTTCTAATATTACTTTTATTAACCACAGTTGAAGCTTTAGCATGTTCCTTTATCCTAACAGGGAAAGGAGGTTTCTCAATATAAGCAGTAGGCACAACTGGATCAAGATTGTAAACAATTGTTTCTTCTTTAACACTAACATGTTCTTCATTTAATTCAATGGGTGGACGGTATTTAAACCATTTCTCCTTAGGGAGATCAACATGAGCAGCAAAAGATTCACAAAAAGTAGCTACTATCTCAGAGTCAAGTCCATATTTAGTACTAAACTTGTGAAAAGCATCAGTTTCCATAAAAGATTTAACACAATCAAACTCAAGATTTATACCTGACTCCTTACCTTTGTCGATTTCCCAATATTTAGAGTTATGTTTAATTCTTTCCAGAAGATCCCATTTGAATTCAATAGTCCTCTTCATAAAGGAACCAGTAGAAGAAGTATCGAGCATGGACTGATCATTATGAGAAAGCCGAGCATAAAAGTTTTGAATAATTATTTCTCTTGAGAGCTCATGATTGGGGTATGTATGCAATATATACTTAAGCCTCCCCCAAGCTTGAGCGATAATTTCTCCTTGACGAGGCCAAAAATTATCTATATAATTCCGATCACGATGAACCAAATGCATAGGATAAAATTTCTGGTGATATTCCAGCTTCAATCGGTTCCAATCCCATGTTCCAGTATCATCACATAGCCTATACCATGTCAATGCCTTTCCCTCCAAAGATAAAGAGAATACCTTCTTCTTAACTCCATCTCCAGATAGACCTGCAAGCTTAAACAATCCACAAATTTCATCCACCTTTATCAAGTGCATACCAGGGTGCACCATTCCATCTCCTGCATAAGGATTAGCTAGCAGTTTCTCTATCATACCCGAAGGAATTTCATAATAAATATTTTCAGTAGGTTCAGTAGGTTGAGGAGCAACTCTCAATGCTTCCGGTCGAGGTGAAGATACCCCGAACAAGCCCCTTAAAGGATTACTTTCCATAGTGACAAGTGACAGTAAATTTCAGCACGTAATATAAATGTTTCCTTACCAAATTCCACTCACCAAAGGCGCTTCACTCCCTGGCAACGGCGCCAAAAAAGAGTCTTGATGACCCACAAGTATAGGGGATCAATCGTAGTCCTTTCGATAAGTAAGAGTGTCGAACCCAACGAGGAGCAGAAGGAAATGACAAGCGGTTTTCAGCAAGGTATTCTCTGCAAGTACTGAAAGTAGCGGTAACAGATAGTTTTGATAGCAAGATAATTCGTAACAAGTAACAAGTATAATAAAGTGCAGCAAGGTGGCCCAGTCCTTTTTATAGCAAAGGACAAGCCGGAACAAACTCGTATAACAAGCAAAGCGTTCTCGAGGACACATGGGAATTTCATCTAGTCACTTTCATCATGTTTGTTTGATTCGCGTTCGCTACTTTGATAATTTGATATGTGGGTGGACCAGTGCTTGGGTGCTGTTCTTACTTGAACAAGCCTCCCACTTATGATTACCCCCTCTCGCAAGCATCCGCAACTACGAAAGAAGAATTAAGATAAATCTAACCATAGCATGAAACATATGGATCCAAATCAGCCCCTTACGGAATAGCTCATAAACTAGGGTTTAAGCTTCTGTCACTCTAACAACCCATCATCTAATTACTACTCCACAATGCCTTCCCTTAGGCACAAAGATGTTGAAGTGTCATGTAGTCGACATTCACACAACACCACTAAAGGAAGCAACAACATACATATCATCAAAATATCGAACGAATACCAAATTCACATGATTACTTATGACAAGACTTCTCCCATGTCCTCAAGAACAAAAGTAACTACTCACAAATCATATTCATGTTCAAGATCAGAGGGGTATTGAATATCATTAAGGATCTCAACATATAATCTTCCACCAAATAAACCAACTAGCATCAACTACAAGATGTAATCAACACTACTAGCAACCCACAGGTACCAATCTGAGGTTTTGAGACAAAGATTGAATACAAGAGATGAACTAGGGTTTGAGATGAGATGGTGTTGGTGAAGATGTTGATGAAGATTGGTCCTCCCACGATGAGAGGATTGTTGGTGATGTCGATGGCTTCGATTTCCCCCTCCCAAAGGGAAGTTTCCCCGACGGAATCGATCCGCCGGAGAGCAAAAGTGCTCCTGCCCAGGTTCCGCCTCGAGACGGCGGTGCTTCGTCCCGAAAGTCTTCTTGTTATTTTTTCTAGGGAAAATGGCTTCATATAGCAGAAGGAGGGGGTCGAAGGCCTGCCAGGGGCCCCACATGCTCGGGGGGCGCGCCCAGGGGGGTAGGGCGCGCCCCCCAGGCTTGTGGCTTACTGGTGGGCCCCCTCCTGATGATTCTTTCGCCAGTATTTTTTATATATTCCAAAATAATTCTCCGTAAATTTTCAGGTCATTTGGAGTTGTGCAGAATAGCTATCTCTGTTTCACCCCTTTCCGGTCCAGAATTCCAGCTGCCGGCAATCCCCCTCTTCATGTGGAACTTGCAAAATAAGAGAGAAAATTCATAGGAATTGTATCATAAAGTGAAATAATGATCAAAAACATAATAAATAACAGTAGGAAAACATGATGCAAAATAGACGTATCAGGACCCCGCTGCCACGGGAGGGTAGGACAAAAGATGTCATGCAAGTTCTTATTATAAGCATGTATGACTATATACGGAATACATGCCTACATTACATTGATGAATTGGAGCTATTGTGTATCGGTCTAGGTTGTGACTGTTATATGATGAATGTCATCCAACGTAATTATCCATCACCGATCCAATGCCTATGCTTTTCGCATATTGATCTTTGCTAAGTTACTTCCGTTGCTGCTGCTATTACAATTACTACAAAATTGCTACTGTTACCGTCCTTGTTACTATTGCTATCAAAATTATCATACTACTGTGCTACTAAATACTTTGCTGCAGATATTTTGTTCTCCAGGTGTGGTTGAATTGATAACTCAATTGCTAATACTCACAAATATTCTTTGGCTCCCCTTGTGTCGAATCAATAAATTTGGGTGAAATACTACCCTCGAAAACTGTTGCGATCCCCTATACTTGTGGGTTATCAAGACCTTTTTCTGGCGCCGTTGCCGGGGAGCATAGCTCTATTTGTTGAGTCACTTAGGATTTATATCTGTTGATCACTATGAAGAATCTGAAAGACGCTAAGACCAAGATCATTCCCTCTATGGCGAGGGGAGGTAAGGAACTGCCATCACACTCTGCACTTGATTCACCTTCTGTTTTGAGTAGGCTTGCGACACCACCACCTGCTATTCATTCTGATATGTCACAAGTAATTGATGATACTACTTCTGCTATACATGATACTTATGATGATGCTAGTACTATGCTTGATAATACTGTGCCACTAGGTGAATTTCTTGATGAACAAATTGCTAGAGCTAAAGAAGCTGAAAATGTTGAAACTTTTGAAAATTATGATTCACCTATTATTCCTAGCTCTCCTACTAGAGTTGAAATGCCTAAGATACCTGATGGTTATGTTATAGATGGAGAAATAGCTAGAGAATTTCTTGCTTGTAATGATAGAGATGATGTTAGAAAATTGTTGGCTAAGCTTAAAGAAAAGTCTATGATGGAGAGAATGAAATATGATCCTAAGTTTGCTACCTCTCCTATCTTTGTTACTGATAAGGATTATGAATTCTCTGTCAATCCTGAGTTAATTACTTTGGTTGAATCTGATCCTTTTCATGGTTATGAAACTGAAACTGTTGTGGCACACCTTACCAAATTATATGATATAGCTACCCTATTTCCTCATGAGGAAAAATCCGTTACTATTACATTCTTAACTTGTTTCCTTTCTCGTTAAAGGGTGATTCTAAGAAATGGTTTAATACTCTTGCTCCTGGTTGTGTGCGTAGTCCCTAGGATATGATATATTATTTTTCTGAAAAATATTTTCCTGCTCATAAGAAACAAGCTGCCTTACAGGAAATATTTAACTTTGTGCAAATTGAAGAAGAGAATCTCCCTCAAGCTTGGGGGAGGCTTCTCCAATTACTTAATGCTTTGCCTGATCATCCTCTTAAGAAATATGAAATACTGGATATCTTTTATAATGGACTAACCGATGCTTCTAGGGACTACCTAGATGGTTGTGTTGGTTCTGTTTTCAGGGAACTAACTATTGGACAGGCGGAAGAACTATTGAATAATATGTTGAGAAATGCTGATGATTGGACACTTCCTGAACCACCACCTAAGCTAACTCGAAAGAAGAGAGGTATTCTATTCCTCAGTCCAGAAGATATGCAAGAAGCTAAGAAATCTATGAAAGAAAAGGGTATTAAAGCTAAAGATGTCAAGAATTTACCACCTATTGAAGAAATACATGGGCTCGACACCCCGACACAGGTAGTAGAGGTAAATTCTGTTACTAGATTCAATGAAGGTGATATTCCTTATAATAAATCTGCCAGCCAGTGCATGTATGAATTTGATAATTACATCATTAAGTAGGACCACTTTAATATGTATGTTAGCAATCAATTGAAAGGAAATGCTTTCATGATAGATCGTTTGAGTGATTTGATGTTTAGAACTGCTAATGATGTTAATGGCTCAAGTAAACATGCTTCTATGGTTCATACTCAGCTAGAACAAATTGCTAAGTCCCAAAATGATTTGCTTGATGAGATGAAAAATAAAATGAATGATCGTGTTGTTAGAGTTGTTACTATAGGAGGTAGAATGACTCAGGAGCCTCTGTATCCTGAAGGTCATCCTAAAAGAATTGAGCAAGATTCTCAGAGAATCAATACTGATGCACCCAGTTCATCTAATGTAACACCCCAAAAATTTAACCATGTTTTTATTAAGTAAAATTTGGCCAGAAATAAAATTTTGAATTATACTAGGTCTTTTATTAATTTCAGAATCTTTTCTGTTTTCTGTTTTCCAAAATTCTTCCCTCCATATCGAAATTTTTGTAAAATATTGTGGGCTTTGGTAGTTTTCTTAACACTTTTCATTTATATTTTAAACAACAGTAGGAATTTATTTTCATAATAAAATTTGCCCAGAAATAATTCTTTTAATAGCAATTTCAATCTTTGAAATGCTTCTGTTGCACTATAATTATTTTAAATAATTCTCCTAAAATTCCACAAAAATTATGAGGGGTCATATGATGCCTATAGATCACTTTTGTGCAAAAAACCAACTTGGTCTTTTGAAATTTTTTTAGCAAAACATCCTCTTTTCAATTCTGTCCCATTCCTAGATTATAAGTGCAACCCTAACTTTCCTTCATCAAACAATTCTGAAAAATTTCCACATCCTAGTCCTTCCTAAGAAACCCTTAAGTCCAGGAGCTCACCCCCAATCTCATCATTTTAGTTCACCAAATAATTCCCTCAATATTTGATCCAGATCTGAAATTCAACCAAACTTGCACTTGCAAGTTTTTCTTTTGGTCAAACCAACCCTGCCATCCTCTTTATCATCTAAAGAGACACCATCCTGCCAAATCTCACTTCCAACAAAGTTCTCTAGATAGCCCTTACATTTTGTCAAACACCTGGTGAGCATGACAGATATTGGCACCTCTTTAAACAACATTTAACACTAGCTCTTCGAGCCAAAACCAGCATGTCCATTATACCTGTCAGCCTTCTCAGCACCACCCTTCCAAAAATTGGCTCATTTGGAGCTCCATAGGTGCCATTAGCATTTTGTCGAGCACTCTGTGTGCGTGCTCTGGGCACGACCAGAGCACCCGAACTGCACTGCGCCGGCACCCGAGCCCTGCCGCCCTCGCTACTGCCTCCCCGGGTTCCCCCCGCCCCAGCTAGCACCTGCAGACCACCCGCACTTCGCCTGCATCTCCCATGCACCTCCCCTGGCCTCTGGCGCCGCCCATCGCCGCCACCCATAGCCTCCGTCTCTGCCATGTCCCTGTCGAGACGCGTGGCTCGCCCACAGGTTGCCAGATACCCCCTGACCTTATCCACGACGTACCGACCCCGCCAACAACCTCACCGACCACTCCACCGCCCCTCACCGGCCTCAACTGCCACCATCAATGGCCGCCGCCATGAACCACCTTCGGGAACCGCGGGAACCGACGTCCGCCTCCTATAAAAGCCACCCTGAGGCTAGCTGCGAGGTCACAACCCCCTCCTAACCTCCTCCATCAACCCCTCGAGGCCTTAGTGGAACTCGGGAGAGCCTTCTTCCCCGCCTCCGGCCGAAGCCACCGCCACCACCCCTCGGCCGATTCCAGCGGCACCTGAGCCTCCCCCTCTTCACTATCTTCACCAGAGGCTTCCTCTCAACCCCAAGAATCCATCCCCACCCTCAATTTTGCTCGGGACGAGCCACGGGAAAAATCCCTCATTCACCGACGGCTGACATCCACTGTGGAGCTCACCACCGGCGACCAGGCAACCTCCGGTGGTCAACTCGCGGCTCGATGGGTTCGCCTCAATGAGGGGAACACTCCCATACGCTCAGATGCCCGGGGGAAGACGTCGTTCTCCGGCTATCGACGCCGGTGTGCTCCCCCTGTTCGGTCGAAAGAAAGGAGGAAGAAGACGCGCGACGATGGCCGGTCAATCATGACAGGCGGGTCCGGCGGGACCCACCGTCAGTGACTAGAGGTCATGGCCCGCGGCTGTAAGTGAAGGCGTATTCCTCTGAAAACGCTTTCTTCTCTGGAAAGCGTATACCCCTGAATACGCCTTCGACGTCTGCAGACCTCCCGCGCGGCAAAGCGACTGGGCCTGGCCCAGTGGCGCCATGTGGCTAAATCGCGCTCAGGGTGCGTTTCTGTTTGCCAGGTTGCTGCCCTTTTCTTTTTTTTTTCTTTTCTAGCAGGTTTCAAATAATCCTAGAGCAATCATTTCAAAACCAAATTTGATGATTCAAATTTCTACATACTCATAAATTCATGCTCTATTAATCCAGCTAGGGTGAACATTTTTCCAAAGCTTGGTTTCTGTTGGATCTATTAAATAGTCAATTTCTTCATTTATTCCAGCTTAGAAATTCCCTAGGAAAATCATCTGAACTCCAAATCAATGGATTCTTTTTCTGTTATTCTTTATTTTTCCTCTAGTTTATTTTAGTATTTATTTCAAAATTTTCCAAACAACTTTTTTATACTGCTTCAAGTTTATGTGGTAATTGCAATATTTTTGAAAATAGGAAAATGGAGGGAAGATAAAATTTTCAAAGTTTTGGTGTACACCCAATCTTTCTGCATGCTCAAGGCAAGCATCTTGAACACTTGATATGGTAGTTGTTTGTTTGCAAGAATAATTGGATCATGAATATGTTGAATTCAAATAAAATTAGCATATTACTAGTTATACATGCATGATCCCTTGATAATATTTTATCTTCATTTAAACCTGAAGTATGAGTGAGTCTGGTTATTTTCACCTGTCACATATGCCTATGCTGGTCCGGACTAATCTGCAGGAAAGAATCAGTCATGAGAAAAGTGACCGTGAGACTGAAATCTCGTTGTGACGAAAATAATCAGTGAGGGTATGTTGGGACATACCAGATGGTGACCCTGTTGGTACTACCAAGGAAATATATTGTGCTAACCACTGCAAGAAAACATAAACCTACTGAGTTGACCATATATCGAGTCTTGTTCCGGTAACCCCCTGACGTCTACTACACAACTTACTCTTGTAAACTCGTGTTGGGCCTCCAAGCGCAGAGTTTTGTAGGACAGTAGCAATTTTCCCTCAAGTGGATGACCTAAGGTTTATCAATCCGTGGGAGGCGTAGGTTGAAGATGGTATCTCTCAAACAACCCTGCAACCAAATACAAGAAATCTCTTGTGTCCCCAACACACCCAATACAATGGTAAATTGTATAGGTGCACTAGTTCGGCGAAGAGATGGTGATAAAACTGTAGTTTGGATAGTAGATATAGGTTTTTGTAATCTGAAAATATAAAAACAGCAAGATAGCAAGTAACAAAAGTGAGCACAAACGGTATTGCAATGCTTAAAAACAAGGCCTAGGGTTCATACTTTCACTAGTGCAATCTCTCAACAATGCTAACATAATTGGATCATACAACCATCCCTCAACGTGCGATAAAGAATCACTCCCAAGTTACTATTAGCGGAGAACATAAGATAGAAATTGTTGGTAGGGTACGAAACCACCTCAAAGTTATCCTTTCCGATCGATCTATTGAGCTATTCCTATAAGTGTCACAAACAGCCCTAGACTTCGTACTAAAATAACACCCTATGACAGACATCAACCAACTCTAATGTCACCTAGATACTCCAATGTCACCACAAGTATCCGTGAGTTGATTATACGATATGCATCAAACAACTTCATCATCATAATATTCAATCCACACAAAGAACTCCAAGGAGCACTCCAAAGTTTCTATCGGAGAAAAGATAATGAAAACGTGCATCAACCCCTATGCATAGATTACCCCGATGTCACCACGGGAATCCGTGAGTTGAGTGCCAAAATATTATCAACTGAATCAATATAATACCCCATTGTCACCACGGGTATTCATATGCAATACATACATCAAGTGTTCTCAAATCTGAAATATTCAATCCAACAATAACGAAACCTCAAAGGGAAAAGATTAGATTCATCACAACAAGGATAGAGAGGGAAGAAACACCATATGATCCAACTATATTAACAAAGCTCGCGATACATCAAGATCGTGCCATATCAAGAACACGAGAGAGAGAGAGATCAAACACATAGCTACTAGTACATACCCTCAGCCCCGAGGGTGAACTACTCCCTCCTCATCATGGAGACCGCCGGGATGATGAAGATGGCCTCCGGTGATGATTCCCCCCTCCGGCAGGGTGCCGGAAAAGGGCTGTAGATGAGATCGTGGAGGTACAGAGGCTTGCGGTGGCGTAGAAACTCATCTAGGTTAAATTTCGGGGGTTTCTGAATATATATGATTTTTCAGCGTTGGAATCACGCAAAGAGGTGCCACAGGGGGCCCACGAGGCACCAGGGTGCGCCTGGGGGGGCAGGCGCGCCCAGGTGGCTCGTGGGTCCCCTGTGGCTCTTCTGCTGCTTCCCCGAAGCTTCCTGGGTCCGTTTCCTTCCAGAAAAAATTGTCAAAAAGTTTCGCTGCATTTGGAGTTCATTTGATATGGATTTTCTGGAAAACCAAAAACAAGTAGAAAACAACAACTGGCACTGACCACTAGGTCAATATGTTAGTCCATAAAAATCATATAAAGCCATATAAAAGTGCACCAAAATCATACAAAACTATAATAAACATGGCATGAATACTTCATAAATTATAGATACGTTGGAGACGTATCAACATCCCCAAGCTTAATTCCTGCTCGTCCTTGAGTAGGTAAATGATAAAAGAAATAATTTATGAAGTGTGAATGCTAGCATAGTGCATAAGTTTGATCAATAATAATTTCAATCACTTTTTCTAGCATCAATATATATCATAATCAGTAGTTCATCTCATAACACTTCTCATGATCATGTAGCAAGCTATTCACATGTTTAAAGTATAGGCCATAAACTTTCTTAAAAACTAACAAACTATGTTCTCAGTCATCAAACAATTGCAATTCATCCTATTTTCAGGAAGGGTCTATGTAAGAGCTTTGATCTAGCAAATTCCACATACTCAACTATCATTTAGTCTTCCATGATTGCTGACACTCAAAGCATATTTTTAGAACAAACCGTTTCAGTCAAACACATAGGAAGATAGGGGCTTAATGTTTTGCCTCCCAACTTATTTATCTCATGGATAATGTCAACAATAATAACTCATGACCACCTATATTCAACAGGATATATGTGCCTGGATCATTCCCTACCACATGATGCTTGCCAACTAGAGAATAATTGAGCGGAATAGGGATGAACATTAATGACTCTTGCATAAAAGTAAATACAGAAAAGTAAAAGATAGGCCCTTCGCAGAGGGAAGCAGAGGTTTTCATGCGCTTTTTGTTGTTGGATGCACAAGCCCTTAATGCAAAGGAACGTCACGTTATATTGCCCCTTGTGATAGCAACCTATATTATGCAGTCCATTGCTTTTATTTCTTTACCATCACAAGTTTGTACAACGCTTATTTTCCCTTGCAATAAAAGATCATACATATTTTAGGAGCAATTTTTATTGCTTTTTGCACCGATGACAACTTACTTGAAGGATCTTATTCAATCCATAGGTAGATATGGTGGACACTCATGACAAGAAACTGGGTTTAAGGGTTTTTGGATGCAAAAGTAGTATCTCTACTTAGTACGAATTTTTGGATAGCAAAAGATCCTAAGCAAGCACCACATGTTAGAGGATCCATGACAATATAACTTCTATGTGAATATAAACAAACATAACTCATTACGTTGTCTTCCTTGTCCAACGTCAACTACTTGATCAAGCTTGAAAATAATTAATGGGGGCTCACAATCATAGAAGATGTCCAAGATAGTATATTTATATGTGAAATTTCTCTTCCTTCAAAATTCTTTCTTGAATTGTTCGAGTGACCAATGCTATGTTTGTTAACTTTCAATAAATTTTACCACTTATACTTCTTGTATGTGAAGTCACTACTCCTCATGGGACAAGCATATGAAGCATATAAATTTCAACTTTATGATATTCAATTCATTCAACAATTTACTCATAGGATATAAGTGAAGAACAAGAGTAAATGACAAACTACTCCAAAAAGATATAAGTGAAGACCAAATGAGTAGTTAAGTAATTAAGTAGCTATGTGAGAACTCTCTCTCATTTAAAAAAATTCAGATCTTAAGTATTTTATTCAAACATCAAAGAAAACAAAATAAAATGACATTCCAAGAATAGCACATACAATGTGAAGAAGCAAAAACTTAGGCTCAACCAAAACTGACCGATAGTTGTTGAAGAAGAAAGGTGGGATGCCTACCGGGGCATCCCCAAGCTTAGTAGCTTGAGACTTCTCGAAATATTAATTTGGGATGCCTTGGGCATCCCCAAGCTTGAGCTTTTTTGTCTCCTTAATTCCTCTCATATCACGGTTTCCCTAAATCTTAAAAACTTCATCCACACAAAACTCAACAAGAACTCATGAGATAAGTTAGTATAAATCAACTCACAACCTTAACATTCTCTACTGTAGAAAATCACAAAAATTATAATTAAACATTTCATACTAAATGCCTCTTCATATTTAATACTCCTATCCTCAAATAGAAACATTAAACACGCAAACATATGCAAACAATGCAACTATAACAGCAATCTGCCAAAACAGAACAGTCTGTAAAAGGGGAATAAGAATCCATACTTCCCTAACTCCAAAAATTCTGAAAAATTACCACGTGAGATAGAACTCATGAATTCTTAATGTGTAAAAATTTAAGATTTTTATCATGTTCTGACTATTCAGGAATATTCTGGACATAACAGAAAACTTTCTGTTTTCAAACAGCAACACATGAACTTGCAAACTGGGCATGGTAAAGGCTATAATTGGCATTTTATTGAACTAAAAGATACAAAACATGATTATTGATAACAGCAAGAAAATATCAACAGAATAAAATGACGCTCCAAGCAAAACTCATATTATGTGACGAATAAAAATATAGCTCCAAGTAAGGTTACCGATAATGTTGAAGACGAAAGAGGGGATGCCTTCCGGGGCATCCCCAAGCTTAGACGCTTGAGTATTCCTTGAATATTACCTTGGGGTGCATTGGGAAGCCCCAATATTAGGGTATTTCCACTCCTTATTTTCCTCATATCGATATCGCACCCAAAACTTGAATACTTCAATCACACAAAACTTAACGAAACTTGTGAGATAGGTTAGTATGATAGAAATAAATCATCCACTTAGGTACTGTCAAGACAAATTTCATAATTGTTCTCACATAATGCATACTGTATTCTATCATTTCCACAATTTATATTACTCAATATAAGCTATGGAAACACTAAAACAAGCAAACTATGCACCGAAAACAGAATATGTCAAAAACAGAACAGCATGTAGTGAGCGATTTAAAAACCATACTTCTGTACCTCCAAAAATTCTGAAAAATTAGGACAACGTAAAAAATTTGTAACACAATACTGTGGAAAAATTTCAGAATCTGTTCACTCTCCAGTACAGAATATAAATTCCATCACTGGACGCAAAAGTTTCTGTTTTTGCACAGAATCAAATCAACAAGTATCCACACTATCCCAAATGCTTTACTTGGCACATTATTGAAAGAAAACATATAAAA
Source organism: Elymus sibiricus (assembly GCA_039707655.1). Lineage (NCBI taxonomy): Eukaryota > Viridiplantae > Streptophyta > Magnoliopsida > Poales > Poaceae > Elymus > Elymus sibiricus. The sequence continues at coordinate 386,601,478 of CM077676.1, forward strand.
CATGATTACTACAGTAGCTTAATCATGTGAACACAATAAAAACAGTAGGTATAAATATTGGGTTGTCTCCAAACTAGCACTTTTCTTTAATGCTTTTTTAGCTAGGCATGATGATTTCAATGATGCTCACATAAAAGTAAAGAATTGAAACACAATGGGAGCATCATGAAGCATATGACTAGCACATTTAATCCTAACCCACTTCCTATGCATAGGGATTTTGTGAGCAAACAATTTATGGGAGCAAGAATCAACTAGCATAGGAAGGCAAAACAAGCATAACTTCAAAACTTTCAACACATAGAGAGGAAACTTGATATTATTGCAACACCTACAAGCATATGATCCTCTCTCATAATAATTTTCAGTAGCATCATGAAGAAATTCAACAATATATCCATCACACAAATCATTATTTTCATGATCTACAAGCATAGAAATTTTATTACTCTCCACATAAGCAAAATTATTCTCATGAATAGTAGTGGGAGAAAACTCAACAGAATGGCTATCATGTGATACTTGATTGGCATAATCCAATTAAAAATTAAAATCACAATGACAAGTTTCATGGTTATCATTATTATTTATAGCATACATGTCATCACAATAGATAGGAGGCATGCAATCATCATAATAAATTTTCTCATCAAAACTTGGGGAACAAAAAACATCATCTTCATCAAACATAGCATCCCCAAGCTTGTGGCTTTGCATATCATTAGCATCATGGATACTCATAGAATTCATACTAACAACATTGCAATCATGCTCATCATTCAAAGATTTTATGCCAAACATTTTATTGAATTCTCCTTCTATCAATTGAGCACAATTTTCTGATCCATCATTTTCAGAAAAGACATTATAAAGACGAATAATATGAGGCAACCTCAATTCCATTTTTTTGTAGTTTTCTTTTATAAACCAAACTAGTGATAAAACAAGAAACTAAAAGATTCGATTGCAAGATCTAAAGATATACCTTCAAGCACTCACCTCCCCGGCAACGGCGCCAGAAAAGAGCTTGACGTCTACTACACAACTTATTCTTGTAGACTCGTGTTGGGCCTCCAAGCGCAGAGTTTTGTAGGACAGTAGCAATTTTCCCTCAAGTGGATGACCTAAGGTTTATCAATCCATGGGAGGCGTATGTTGAAGATGGTATCTCTCAAACAACCCTGCAACCAAATACAAGAAATCTCTTGTGTCCACAACACACCCAATACAATGGTAAATTGTATAGGTGCACTAGTTCGGCGAAGAGATGGTGATAAAAGTGTAGTATGGATAGTAGATATATGTTTTTGTAATCTGAAAATATAAAAATAGAAAGGTAGCAAGTAACAAAAGTGAGCACAAACGGTATTGCAATGCTTAAAAACAAGGCCTAGGGTTCATACTTTCACTAGTACAATCTCTCAACAATGCTAACATAATTGGATCATATAACCATCCCTCAACGTGCGATAAGGAATCACTCCCAAGTTTCTATTAGCGGAGAACATAAGATAGAAATTGTTTGTAGGGTACGAAACCACCTCAAAGTTATCCTTTCCGATCGATCTATTGAGCTATTCCTATAAGTGTCACAAACAGCCCTAGAGTTCGTACTAAAATAACACCATATGACACACATCAACCAACTCTAATGTCACCTAGATACTCCAATGTCACCACAAGTATCCGTGAGTTGATTATACGATATGCATCAAACAACTTCATAATCATAATATTCAATCCACACAAAGAACTCCAAGGAGCACTCCAAAGTTTCTATCAGAGAAAAGATAATGAAAACGTGCATCAACCCCTATGCATAGATTACCCCGATGTCACCACGGGAATCCGCGAGTTGAGTGCCAAAATATATATCAAGTGAATCAATATAATATCCCATTGTCACCACGGGTATTCATATGCAAGACATACATCAAGTGTTCTCAAATCTGAAATATTCAATCCGACAATAACAAAACCTCAAAGGGAAAAGATTCGATTCATCACAACAAGGATAGAGAGGGAAGAAACACCATATGATCCAACTATATTAACAAAGCTCGCGATACATCAAGATCATGCCATATCAAGAACACGAGAGAGAGAGAGATCAAACAAATAACTACTAGTACATACCCTCAGCCCCGAGGGTGAACTACTCCCTCCTCGTCATGGAGACCGCCGGGATGATGAAGATGGCCTCCGGTGATGATTCCCCCCTCCGGCAGGGTGCCGAAAAAGGGCTGTAGATGAGATCGTGGAGGTACAGAGGCTTGCGGCGGCGTAAAAACTCATTTAGGTTAACTTTCGGGGGTTTCTGAATATATATGATTTTTCAGCGTTGGAATCACGCAAACAGGTGCCACAGGGGGCCCACGAGGCACCAGGGCGCGCCTGGGGGGCAGGCGCGCCAAGGTGGCTCGTGGGGCCCCTGTGGCTCTTCTGCTGCTTCCCCGAAGCTTCCTGGGTCCATTTCCTTCCAGAAAAAATCATCAAAAAGTTTCGCTGCATTTGGACTTCATTTGATATGGATTTTCTGGAAAACCAAAAACAAGCAGAAAACAACAGCTGGCACTAGGCACTAGGTCAATATGTTAGTCCATAAAAATCACATAAAAGCCATATAAAAGTGCACCAAAATCATACAAAACTATAATAAACATGGCATGAATACTTTATAAATTATAGATACGTTGGAGACGTATCACCCCCATACTTGTTCCGTGCTGCCACTTATCCCTGCCACAGGTAGGGTGCGGTTCAGTAAGTTGTTAACCCCTTTCATTGTACACACCGTACAGAGAGACCATGGTGAAAGATACCAGAGGCCTCTGGTAGGCAGGTCACCTGGTCAGGGGGCATGGGTGTATCCGTCTTGGCCGAGAGGGGGGCACCCCTTGTAATCCGCACGTATAAATTGTGATCCCATGCTATTCGAGACGATGGTCTCCCCGTCTTAGAGTTTTTCTTGAACGATGCTTTGGGTGATTCCTGGCATCCGGAAAATTAATCTGGTGTGTGCTGGTCAGGTGTGTTTTCAACCCAAAGACCGTAATGGGAATTAGTCAGCGTCTCGGTGTTGGCTAAAGAAATCCTTTACTTGTGGGTAAAGAGTACACCCTCTGCAGAGTGTTAAAACCTATTCGAATAGCCGTGTCCGCGGTTAAGGACTACCGTTTGGGTTGGTCAAGTGTCGGTCTTAGTGTCGGTCTTCAGAGGAAATAATTAAAAATTGAGCATGATCCATTTTTGTAGGATGATTATTGTCACTACTGATGCCATCATGAATATTATTGTTAACATGAATATTATTGTGGACTAACCTTTTTCTTCTATGTGCAACCTTGAGTATCACTTGGGATGGCTAGTCCACCTGGATACTCATTTCTATTTTTCTGGGTATCACTTGGGATGGCTAGTCCACCTAGATACTCATTTCTATTTTTCTGGGTATCACTTGGGATGGCTAGTCCACCTAGATACTCATTTCTATTTTTCTGGGTATCACTTGGGATGGCTAGTCCACCTGGATACTCATTTCTTTTTTTCTGGGTATCACTTGGGATGGCTAGTCCACCTGGATACTCAATTTTATTTTCTTTTCTAAGTATCACTTGGGTTGGTTAATCCACCTGGATACTCATTTCTTTTCAAGACCTCTCGAGGCGTCGCATTCAGACACCCGTTTGGCATTTCTTTTCAAGACCTCTCGAGGCGTCGCATTCAGACACCCGTTTGGCATTTCTTTTCAAGACCTCTCGAGGCATCGCATTCAGACACCCGTTTGGCATTTTTCTTGGAATTTCTCGGGCGATCCAGCGCCCGATGCTCCATTTATTTTATTGGAGTCCTTGGGCGGTCCAACGCCCGATGCTCCATTTTATTTTCTTGATTCATTACTAAAGTGTTATATTTATTCATCCGCACCATATTAATATTTATCATACCATGCTTTAATTTCGGTCAGCATATGCATATAATTTAATCTATCATGAACATATGCATTCGGTATATCTTTTGTTCATAATGTTTGTGAGTACATTCAAACGTACTCACTGGCTTGTCCCTGGCTATTTAATTGGTCGGGTCAGGATTTCAACGAGGAGTACTACAACGACGCCCATGCGGACTAGGAGCCTGAGATAGCAGCCGCGTGAGATAGGAGTTATCCTGGTCAGCCATTCCTGTGGGATTGGAGCCCCACCAGAGTTGGAGATCCGCTACCCGCTTCCGCCATCCGCTGTTAGAAATCATTGTTGTATCATTAGACCTTCATGGTCTTGTATCCAATTCTTGTAATTGCTTGGAAATCTGTATCAAGGACGTGTCCACCAGTAAAAATGATCTTGGGGCTGGTGGTGACACAAGGGGTTATTTCTGGGATATTGTGTCCCGGAAATCCGGCCCCGACATCTAAGAAGAAAAAGAAAAAAAAGATAAAACCTTGCCTGCTTCTAGTGAACCTGTGATAGAAAAACCTTCTGAGAATCATAATGATGTTTCTATTTCTGATGCTGAGACACAATCTGGTAATGAACATCCACTTAATGATAATGATAATGATAATGATGTTCATGATGATGCTCAACCAGATAATGATGTAGAAATAGAACCTGCTGTTGATCTTGATAACCCACCTCCTAAGAATAAAAGATATGATAAAAGTGATTTCGTTGCTAGAAAACATGGAAAAGAAAGAGAACCATGGGTTCAAAAACCCATGCATTTTCCTACTAAACCATCTAAAAATAAGGATGAGGAAGAGTTTGAACGCTTTGTTGAAATGCTTAGACCTGTCGTTTTGCGCACTCGCTTGATTGATATGTTCAAAATGCCTCCATATGCTAAATATATGAAAGATATTGTAACTAATAAAAGAAAGATACCTAAAGCTGAAATTTCCACCATGCTCGCAAATTATTCTTTTAAGGGTGGAGTGCCTAAGAAGTTAGGAGATCCAGGAATACCTACTATACCATGCTCCATTAAAAGAAGTTATGTTAAAACTGCTTTATGTGATTTAGGAGCCGATGTTAGTGTTATGCCTTTCTCTTTATATGAAGACTTGATTTGAATAAGCTCACACCTACTGAAATATCTTTGCAAATGGCTGATAAATCAACTGCTATACCTATTGGAATTTGTGAGGACGTTCCCGTTGTAGTTGCAAATGTTACTATCTTGACATACTTTGTTATTCTTGATATGCCCGAGGACGACAACATGTTGATTATCCTTGGTTGACCCTTTTTTAATACTTCAGGGGCTGTTATTGATTGCAACAAAAGCAAGGTTACTTTTCATGTCAATGGTCATGAGCATACAGTTTATTTTCCGAATAAACAAAATTCACTGAATGGTATCAATTGTATTGAAAAGGTTTCGACAATCACTATTGGAGGGTTTAAATTTCCTCTTCCTTCAGTCAAAAAGAAATATGAAATTCTTATTGTTGGGGAGATGCATATCCCCATTGAGGTAACCTAGTGTTATACGAAAATTCTTTGGTTTCATGCCATTCAGAAATAGTTTGTTAATAAGACTTGATCAACCTTATTAATGGATTCTTTTTGAGGGGCATGTGGTCGATGAATTTAGTAAGCACAACTTTCTGTAATCATAGTTTGCTCTCTGTTATTTATAGTTTAATAAAGCAAAATGCCATGTTAATCCTGTTTTCTGAATTATCCGTGCAATAAAAAAATGGCCCAAAAATAAAAGTTCTCAGAATGCCCTGAAAATTTAGTATGATTTTTCCTGAATATTTAAGAATTTTTGGCACTGAACACACCCCAGGGGGTGCACCTGTGAGCCACAAGCTCATAGGGCGCGGCCACCCCCCTGGGCGCGCCTGGTGGTGTGGGACCCCCTCACTTACTCCAACCGCCCATCTCCTTCTTCTTCCCTTAGAAAAAATCAAACTTGTTCCCAAGCCCGTGTTCTTGCCCGTTTCTGTGAGATTTTCGATCTCCTTGCTCGGAACTCCATTTCCAAAACTGTTTTGAGGAATTGCTCCTTGGGTGCATTCATAGGGGTCAGTGCATGTACACGTATGCAAGCGTCTAGGTCTGCACTGTGTTTTTCATAAAACTTAAAATTATGGCAACACACAAAAGATGCTTATGAAATGTTTCGTTGTTTTTGTGAAGCCATCACAAAGCCAAAGGTTATAGTTTTTCCAGTGAAAAATATAAAGATCATGCATCCTGATTTCTCGACAAAGTGACCACTACAAAAGTAAGGAAGAAGAACACAATGAGGCAAACTGGCTGCTAAATTGAACCTTGACGATAAAGGGTTTCCTCCCGCTTTAGATTATAAAGCAACGCTAATTTGAACCTCGTCCTGTCAACTTTCTTTCTTTTCTTTAAAAGAAACATGCCACGACACCAAAGAAAGAACTTCTAGTAGGGATAGGGACCAGAAGTCTCTAGTTTTGATAATTGGGAGGTCACATTGTTTGGCACTCAAATTGGATAACTAGAGGTGATCAATATAACAAAATAATTTTATCAACTAAACCGATAGCCCAAGACCATCTCGTCTTTCCTTCCCCTCTCGCGACCGCGGTGGCTAGGGCAAAGGAAACTTGTCTCCTTCCGGGCTACGCTGGTGAGCCCATGGAATCGCCTCACATCTACCTGTCGCTCCAGCGGTCAGTGGCAGTGCCACTGAGGGCACTCTTGATGCCTCGGTCCAGCTACTAGTTTAGGTTAGGGTTTTTAGTCCATGCAGGGAAGGCACTCCGGCTTAATCCTTGAGCTAATCTTCTGGGCTCTGATCCTCCTCGAGCATCCACCAAGACATACTCGATAGATCCCCACGTAGATTCCTAGTGTTTCCTTGGGGCTGCGAGTTTAGGGTTTCTGGTCGTGTTTGTGCGAGATGAGATCTGGTGCTTACCTATATGGACCATTCGACTAATATTTGCTAAAACAACCTTGCCATGGGGTTTGTGAACCACGACACATATGTGGGGTTAGCGGGTTGGGAATTTCCGTCGTGCGAGAAATGAAGAGGCGCTGGAGAAGAGGAAGAAGGAGAATTGATGAATCAAAATTCACTATGCTATGTACTAGTATTCTTTAAAATTTGTATCAAAGATACTTGTCAGACTTGTGTGCTCTAGAACAACCTACCAAGATACCATGCATACAGGTAGCATGAAGATCTATAAATTATGAAATGCTAGCAACATAGAGAATATTGTCCATACTCATCAATCTTTTTGAAAGAGATAGTTAGAGTATGACAAGATGAACTGATATGCCAAACAAAATAAGTAGATCACAATACCACTATTTTAAAATTGGAAATCACTATATATGTTCTCATATAAACATACTTGTTATATCTAAATTGGCAAAACTAATGTGCCTAATAATTGCATGAAAATGTTATACTTTGCCTCGGTTTACAGAAAAGATTATGCATAATAAAAAATGACTTGCACACATTTAGTTGACATATTATTTATTATGAATATAGTTATGTTTATCGTTAATAAATTTGTAATCTAAATATATATGTGAATTCAAAGTCGGTGAGGTGCTAATATTATGTACTAGATGATAGCCCGCGCGCTGCTGCGGAAACTATTAACACTTCACATGGAAGATTATGGAGTGAAAATAAGTATAAAGAATGAAAAAAAAAGTTATTTCAAACCTTTGATGGTATAGGGAGTGAAAAAAAGTAAGATATTAAAAAAAATGTTTGTTTGAGCCTTTAATGGTGCTATGTGTAAAGTCAGAAAATTATCAAGAGTAGTATCCCATATTTGTGTAATTAGAATGCATCGCTTTTTGTGCAGAATTTAAATGCATCACTAACATGAAAAAATAAGACATACCATTCATGGAAAATACTAAAAACATAACCAAGCCCAATCTGAACCTACTGAAGCGGCGAGACAACACAAAACCACTAACGCAAATGCTTTTGAGTTGTTCATAACAGGAACGAAAGCCCTTCAAGAGTGGAAACACAAAATATGAGCAAATCCAACAACAACACATCCATATACGCCAGGGTATATGACCACGAGACACATACCGATCAGTGAAAAAAAATGAAAGGGTAAGGTGCATTTACAGTACACTCAGGCCCGTAAACAAAGTTCTAGACAAATATACGTCAGGAACGACCTCGTCTACATTTACAGTAAAAACACATATGCCTTCAGGGCAACACAGGGGTACAGATCTGGACAAATTTACGATGGGAACAGCTGATACGTCTCCGTCGTATCTATTTTTTCAAACACTTTTGCTCTTGTTTTGGACTCTAATTTGCATGATTTGAATGAAACTAACCCGGACTGACGTTGTTTTCAGCAGAACTACCATGGTGTTGTTTTTTGTGCAGAAATAAAAGTTCTCAAAATTGGACGAATCTTTTTGGAGAGTTTTTATGGAATAAATAAAAAGTACTGGAGCCAAGACCCACTGGAGGGGGCCACCTGCTGCCCACGAGGCACCAGGGCACGCCACCCCCCCAGGCGCGCCCTGGTGGCTTGTGGGGCCCACGTGGCTCCGCTGACCCTAATCTCAGGCCTATAAATTCACAATTCTAGAGAAAAAAATAGGAGAGAAAGTTTCATCACGTTCTACGATACGGAGCCGCCGCCACCTCCTGTTCTTCATCGGGAGGCCAGATCTGGAGTCCGTTCGGGGCTCCGGAGAGGGGGATCTTCCGTCATCGTCATCATCAACCATCCTCCATCACCAATTTCATGATGCTCACCGCCGGGAGTGAGTAATTCCTTCGTAGGCTTGCTGGACGGTGATGGGTTTGATGAGATTTATCATGTAATCGAGTTAGTTTTGTTAGGGCTTGATCCCTAGTATCCACTATGTTCTGAGATTGATGTTGTTATGACTTTGCTATGCTTAATGCTTGTCACTAGGGCACGAGTGCCATGATTTCAGATCTGAACCCTTTATGTTTTCATGAATATACTTGTGTTCTTGATCCGATCTTGCAAGTTATACGCACCTGCTATGTGTTATGATCCGCATACCCCAAGGTGACAATAATTGGGATTCTTTCCGGTGATTACCGTAGTTTGAGGAGTTCATGTATTCACTATGTGTTAATGCTTTGTTTCGGTTCTCTATTAAAAGGAGGCCTTAATATCCCTTAGGACCCCGCTGCCACGGGAGGGTAGGACAAAAGATGTCATGCAAGTTCTTATCGCAAGCACGTATGACTATATACGGAATACATGACTACATTACATTGATGAATTGGAGCTAGTTCTGTGTCGCCCTAGGTTATGACTGTTACATGATGAATGTTATCCAACATAATCACCGATCCAATGCCTACGAGTTTTTCACATATTGTTCTTTGCTAAGTTACTACTGTTGCTACTAATGTCACAATTGCTACAAAACTATTGCTGCTACCATTACTGCTACTGTTACTATTATTGCTATCACTGTTCAAGAATTCGTCCGATTAATGAGTTAACGGGCCAGTTAATCGCTACTCGTAGGGTGACCGAATCAAATAGCACCTATTCATCGTGTTAACTTGTCAGGCCGATTACTTGGCCAGTTAGACCGATTAATTGGCCAGTTAGACCGATTAATCGGTTGTTTGGCCGATTAATAGCTGCTGACACATTAACTTGTGGGCAAACAAAGCCCAATTTTTTTCCTGTAACCCCTCCCATCCCCCTCTCGCTCCTCAATAGCTAGGGTTCGAATAACAGTAGCATATTTTGGTATATTAGATAGCTGAGAGCATGAGAGTATGGTATAATACCTAAAACACTAGATATATGTTGGCAATTCCTATTTAATCTACCGATTAATGGTCGACCGATTAATCCAGTTAATAGGCCGAATCACCGATTAATCACTACTCCCAAGCTGACCGAGCAGCTACCAGTTACCGATTTCCTGAACAATGATTGCTATTGCTATCAAACTACCATACTACTGTGCTACCGATCACTCTGCTGCAGATATTTAGTCTCCAGGTGTGGTTGAATTGACAACTCAACTGCTAATACTTGCAAATATTCTTTGGCTCCCCTTATGTCGAATCAATAAATTTGGGTTGAATACAATACCCTCGAAAATTGTTGCGATCCCCTATACTTGTGGGTTATCAAGACCTTTTTCTGGCGCCATTGCCGGGGAGCATAGCTCTATTTGCTGAGTCACTTGGGATTTATATCCATTGATCACTATGAAGAATCTGAAAGACGCTAAGACCAAGATCATTCCCTCTAAGACGAGGGGAGGTAAGGAACTGCCATCTAGCTCTGCACTTGATTCACCTTCTGTTTTGAGTAAGCTTGCAACACCACCACCTGCTATTAATTCTGATATGTCTCAAGTTATTGATGATACTACTTCTGCTATGAATGATACTTATGATGATGCTAGTACTATGCTTGATAATGCTGTGCCACTTGGTGACTTTCTTGATGAACAACTTGCTAAAGCTAAAGAAATTGAAAATGTTGAAACTCCTGAGAATTATGATTCACCTATTATGCCTACCTCTCCTACTAGAGTTGAATCACCTGATCAACATGTCTTTGATAGGGAGACGGCTAGAGCCATTCTTGCTTGTAATGATAGAGATGAAGTTATAAAATTGCTTGCTGAAATGAAAGAAAAATCTATGAGGGAGAGAATGAAATATGATCCTAAGTTTGCTACCTCTCCCATATTTGTTACTGATAAGGATTATGAATTCTCTGTCGATCCTGAGTTAATTACTTTGGTTGAATCTGATCCTTTCCATGGCTATGAAACTGAAACCGCTGTGGCACATCTTACTAAATTAAATGATATAGCCACCATATTCGCTCATGAGGAAAAAAATTCGCTATTACTATATCCTTAAGTTGTTTCCTTTCTCATTAAAGGGTGATGCTAAGAAATGGTTTAATACTCTTGCTCCTGGTTGTGTGCATAGTCCCTAGGATATGATATATTACTTCTTTGAAAAATATTTTTCCTGCTCATAAGAAACAAGCTGCTTTACAGGAAATATTTAACTTTGTGCAAATTGAAGAAGAGAATCTCCCTCAAGCTTGGGGGAGGCTTCTCTAATTACTTAATGCTTTGCCTGATCATCCTCTTAAGAACAATGAAATACTTGATATCTTTTATAATGGACTAACCGATGCTTCTAGGGACTACCTAGATAGTTGTGCTGGTTGTGTTTTCAGGGAACGAACTATTGAACAAGCTGAGGAACTATTGAATAATATATTGAAGAATGATAATGATTGGACACTTCCTGAACCACCGCCTAAACCCACTCTGAAGAAGAGGGGTATTTTATTTCTCAGTCCTGAAGATATGCAAGAAGCAAAGAAATGTATGAAGGAAAAAGGTATTAAAGCTGAAGATGTTAAGAATCTACCACCTATTGAAGAAATACATGGTCTTGACACACCGCCACAGGTAGTAGAGGTAAATTCTCTTATAAAGTTTGATGAAGGTGATATTCCCTATAATAAACCTCCTAGTCAATGTTTGTATGAATTTGACAATTATATTATTAAGAAAGATCATTTCAATGCAAATGTTATGAAACAATTGAAACGAAATGCCCACATGATTGATCGCTTGAGTGACCTGTTATTTAGAATTGCTAATGATGTCAAAGGTGTAGGTAAACATGCATCTATGGTTCAAACCCAATTAGAACAAGTTGCTAAATCTCAAAGTGAATTGCTCAATAAAATGAACAACAATATGAATGATCATGCTGTTAGAGTAATGACTAGAGGAGGTAGAATGACTCAGGAGCCACTTTATCCTGAAGGTCACCATAAAAGAATTGAACAAGACTCTCAAAGAATTAATGTTGATGCACCTAGTCCATCTAAAAAGAAAAGTAAAAAGAAAAATGATAGGAGTTTGCATACTTCTAGTGAACCTGAGGTAGAAAACCCCTTGGAGGATAATAATGATGTTTCTATTTCCGATGCTGAAACACAATCTGGTAATGAACATTCACCTGATGATAATATTAATAATGATAATGTTCATGTGGATGCCCAACTGGATAATGATAAAGAACTTGATAATGATGTTGGAATAGAACCTGCTGTTGATCTTGATAACCCACCTCCTAAAAACAAACGTTATGATAAAAGAGACTTCGTTGCTAGAAAACATGGTAAAGAAAGAGAACCATGGGTTGAAAAACCCATGCCCTTTCCTCCTAAACCATCTAAGAATAAGGATGAGGAAGAATTTGAACGCTTTGCTGAAATGCTTAGGCCAGTCTTTTTGCGTACTCGTTTGACTGATATTTTAAGGATGGCCCCTTATGCTAAATATATGAAAGACATTGTCACAAATAAAAGAAAGATACCTGAAGCTGAAATTTCTACCATGCTTGCAAATTATTCTTTTAAGGAGGGAGTACCTAAGAAACTAGGAGATCCAGGAATACCAACTATACCATGCTCCATTAAAAGAAATTATGTCAAAACTGCTTTGTGTGATTTAGGAGCCGGTGTTAGTGTTATGCCCTTCTCTTTATATAAAAGACTTGATTTGAATAAACTCACTCCCACTGAAATATCATTGCAAATGGCCGACAAATCAACTGCCATACCTATCGGTGTTTGTGAGGATGTGCCCGTTGTAGTTGCAAATGTTACTATCTTAACAGACTTTGTTATACTTGATATGCCCGAGGACGACAACATGTCGATTATCCTTGGTAGACCCTTTTTGAATACTGCAGGGGCTGTTATTGATTGCAACAAAAGCAAGGTCACTTTTCATATCAATGGTAAGGAACATACGGTGCACTTTCCGAAGAAACAATTTCAAGTAAACGGTATTCATGTTATTGAAAAGACTCCGACAATTACTATTGGAAGTTTTCAACTCCCTCTTCCTACTGTCAAAAAGAAATATTAAACTCTTATTATTGGGGAGGTACACATCCCCGTTGAGGTAACCTAGTGTTTTTACGAAGGTTCTTCGGTTTCATGTTACTCGTAAATGGTTTGTTAATAAGACTTGATCAACCTTATTAATGGATTCTTTTTGAGAGGCATGTGGTCGATGAATGTAGCAAGCACAACCTTCTGCACCCACTTTTTGTTTTCAGTTATTTTTAGTTAAATGCAATAAAATGCCATGATTACCCTGTTTTCTGAATTATCCGTGCAATAAAAAAGTGCCCAAAAATGAAAGTGCTCAGAATGATCTGAAATTTTCACATGAATTTTTATAGAATATTTAAGAATTTTTGGAACTAAAAACATACCAGGGGCATGCCCCAGGTGCCCACGAGGCACCAGGGCGCGCCACCCCCCCTGGGGCATGCCCTGGTGGCTTGTGGGCCCCACAGGGACCCCCTCACTTATCCCTTCAGCCCACTTCGTCTCTTACCTCTAGCAAAAATTCCTGGTAGCTCTCTCTCTCTCTCATGTTCTTGCTCCCAAACCTAAGATTTTCGATCTCTTTGCTCGGAGCTCCGTTTCCGAAACTGTTTTGGGAGATTGCTACTTAGTATGTGACTCCTCCATTGCTCCAATTAGTTTTTGCTCTAGTAGATTATATTTTGCATAATTAGTTGCTCTTGGTGCTACTGAAAATGAGTTTGCATGTTGAATTCTTTGAGTTCCAAGTAGTTTGAATGCTTGATATATCCTCTAGACATCCATATGAGTAGTTGCTATCAATTTTGTGAAGTTTTGTTAACATCTTTTTGTGGCCCAAAAATTTTCAGAAATTTGTCCTTACTAAAATGAATTTCTTCCGAAGGAGTTCCTCGAAGCGGAAAGCCAAGGGACTCCTCGGACAGCGACCTCAACATTCCGCGTAGGACGGAGGTCCGGCCGTGCGAATGGCCGCACAATGCCTTCATGAATGAAGCCGGATTCTACCAAGAGTTCGCGCAATTTGTTGCTAATGCCGGATTGACCGACTTCCTCGCAGATGAGTGTGACCAGCACCACATCCTGATGAATTCCTTTGTGTAAAACTTTCATTTCCTAAATAGGCTCGAACCCCCTGCAGTGCGCTTAATTTGATTTATATGCTGAACATCATCAGATACCGCTTGCTGAATTTTGTGAGATATGTTTGATCCCCTTTGGTGGGGAAATAAGAGAGCCTCGACCGGAGGAGTTTGAGGCCTTCCTCCGCACTTTAACTGTGGGTGAGGAAAGGGGCGTGTCGAAAGCCCGAGCCACACGCTTGCAATTTCCCGCTGTTCATTACTTTGCCTTATTCATAGGGAAATGCTTGACTGCTAGAGAGCAAGGTGGTGCGCTATGTGCACCTGACTTTGCCATCTTACGCCGTGCACTGCATAATGACAACACTTATAACCTGGGAGCTATCATTGCACGTCGCCTGGACACTAATAGGACTAAGGGTAAAATTCATGGTGGTATTTATGCTACTCGCTTAGCGAGACGTTTCAATGTTAACATACGCCCACATGATTATTTGTTGCCCAGAGTTTACTTAGATCACCAGTCTATGAGGGACCACCACTTTCTTGATGCTCCTGAGCCTCCTCACCACATTCGTTATAACTTGGTTTTTAGTGAGAATACTCGTGATATTATTCCGTTGCCTGCACCTGCTTTGTTTGATTCTCATGCCAGGAACGGATATACTGTTATGCCACCGGACATCGTTGCTTACCGGAACGCATTGGCAGCAGCAGAGGATGAGGTCCAGGACTGGGACGCTCAGGTGCCGCCGCCTCAGCACTTTCACATGGGACCGGATGGCTACTACGGATGGCCGTAGACCAAGCTAGGCAAAAGCCTAAGCTTGGGGGAGTACGTATCTCTCACCGACATTACATTCATGTTCACACATTCATTTCAGTTGTCGGTGTTCATACTTTTTCATTGTATAATCCATGTTAGTTTTATTTTCTCGCTTTCTTCTTGTGTGTTTGAAAAACTTTGAGGAAATCCAAAAACATTTCTCTCTTCTTTTCGGTTTTTTTTCTAGCTTAATTAGTTGTAGTATTAAAAGAAAACCCAAAAAGATTTTCCGTTTCTTCTTTTGCTTGTTGGGAGCTTTCCCGCGTAAATAGTTTTTCTCGTTTTCTGTTTGGTCTTCTTTAATTTGCTTCCTTAAAGAAAAAAAACTAAAAACTCCAAAAATATTTCAGTGTGTTTCTCTGAAATTCTTTTCTTTTGTTGAGTCATTGTAAGGAGAAGACCACGATGAAAATGTTGAGTGGCTCTCATATGCATTATTGTTGATCTAACAAAGAGCCCATATTACCTTGTCTTCTCCTTTGAATAAAATGTTTGCAGATTCCAGCTTAGTCCACGACACATTTGCACTATTATTATTTTCATATCATTCGGTCGTGCAAGTGAAAGGCAATAATGACGATGATTTGATGAAGTGACTGTGGCAAGGAAAAGCGGGTATGAACTCAACTTGTTTTTGTTTTTGTAAATATGTTTAACTCAGTATCCATGATTCAGCATATTATGATTAAACATGTTTATGATGACAATTAGAGATTATAGTTGCTCATGCCATGCTTAACTAGCTAGGAGTGGATAATGATTTATCTTGGGTGTCAACATGCATTAAAATGTTCATGATGTAGCATGATGATATGGTATCCTCCTCTGAATGTTTCGAGTGGCTTGACTTGGCACATGTTCACGCATGTAGTTGATTCAAAACCAACATAGCCTCCACGATATTTATGTTCATGGTGCTTATATCCTACTCATGCTAGTATTCAATGTTGATTATTCATAATGCATGATTATGACCGTTTTCGCTCTCTAGCTGGTCGCTTCTCAACCTATTTGCTAGCCTTCGCCTGTACTAAGCGGAATTACTGCTTGTGCATCAAAAATCCTTAAACCAAAGTTATTCCAGATGAGTCCACTATATCTAACTATATGCGGTATTACCCTGCCGTTCTAAGTAAATTTGCATGTGCCACCTCTAAATATTCAAATGAACATCTGTTTTGTGTGCCCGTACCGCTCATGGAGCGACAGGGGGCGGTCAGTATCTTCCATGCTAAGCGGGTTATTCTCATGATGAGTGTTTATTCACTTGTCCTTACACGAGAGGGGCTGGTAATCGGGATGCCCAGTCCCATGATTAAAATTGCAAATAATAAAACAAACTCCCCCGGAAAGTTGTTGGTATGGAGGGCACCCGAGGATTCGGCTAGCCATGGCTTGCGTTTGTTGGTGGAGGGGGAGTAAACTTTACTTTACCGCTTGGGAATCGCCGCTAATGTGTTTAGCATGGAAGATATTGAAAACTCTCGGTCGTGACGTTGACAGGAAAGGCATACCTCCCAAAATTATATTTATCTCTGATTTAAGCTTTGAGCTCTGGCACCTATGCAAATCCCTGCTTCCCTCTGCGAAGGGCCCATCTATTTACTTTTATGTTATTTTACTTTTATTGTTGAGTCACCATCTTCTCAAATAAGCACCAGTCCTGAGAGCACTATTGTCATTCTCATGTATTGTGTATAGTTAATGTTGTGTGCATCATGACTGGATCTCTTCTACCATGAATTACAATGTTTAGTCGCTGCTTGAACTTTGGAGGTGCTCTGCATTTATGTTTTGCGGTCTCAGAAAGGGCTAGCGAGATACCATGTTGTCATATTATATCATGATTGTTTTGACAAAGTGTTGGCATTTGAGATATTTTATTATTGCTCGCTAGTTGATTATGCCATTGATGTGAGTGAATATAATTTCTAAGAGTTACCATTTGCATGGTTAGTTATAATCTTTGCTGAAACCCTAGGTTATTATTTAAGCATATATACGGATACAAGAACAAAAGAGTTCGTAAAAGTTTTTCTTTATCACTTTCAGTTTGTCAACTGAATTGCTTGAGGACAAGCAATGAGTTAAGCTTGGGGGAGTTGATACGTCTCCGTCGTATCTACTTTTCCAAACACTTTTGCTCTTGTTTTGGACTCTAATTTGCATGATTTGAATGTAACTAACCCGGACTGACGTTGTTTTCAGCAGAACTACCATGGTGTTGTTTTTTGTGCAGAAATAAAAGTTCTCGGAATTGGACGAAACTTTTTGGAGATTTTTTATGAAATAAATAAAAAATACTGGAGCCAAGACCCACTGGAGGGGGGCCACCTGCTGCCCACGAGGCACCAGGGCGCGCCACCCCCCCTAGGCGCGCCCTGGTGGCTTGTGGGGCCCACGTGGCTCCGCTAACCCTAATCTCAGGCCTATAAATTCACAATTCCAGAGAAAAAAATAGGAGAGGAAGTTTCATCGCGTTCTACGATACGGAGCCGCCGCCACCTCCTGTTCTTCATCGGGAGGCCAGATCTGGAGTCCGTTCGGGGCTCCGGAGAGGGGGATCTTCCGTCATCGTCATCATCAACCATCCTCCATCACCAATTTCATGATGCTCACCGCCGGGAGTGAGTAATTCCTTCGTAGGCTTGCTGGACGGTGATGGGTTGGATGAGATTTATCATGTAATCGAGTTAATTTTGTTAGGGCTTGATCCCTAGTATCCACTATGTTCTGAGATTGATGTTGCTATGACTTTGCTATGCTTAATGCTTGTCACTAGGGCCCGAGTGCCATGATTTCAGATCTGAACCCTTTATGTTTTCATGAATATACTTGTGTTCTTGATCCGATCTTGCAAGTTATACGCACCTGCTATGTGTTATGATCCGCATATCCCAAGGTGACAATAATTGGGATTCTTTCCGGTGATTACCGTAGTTTGAGGAGTTCATGTATTCACTATGTGTTAATGCTATGTTCCGGTTCTCTATAAAAGGAGGCCTTAATATCCCTTAGTTTCCTTATGGACCCCGCTGCCACGGGATGGTAGGACAAAAGATGTCATGCAAGTTCTTATCGCAAGCATGTATGACTATATACGGAATACATGCCTACATTACATTAATGAATTGGAGCTAGTTCTGTGTCGCCCTAGGTTATGACTGTTACATGATGAATGTTATCCAACATAATCACCGATCCAATGCCTACGAGTTTTTCACATATTGTTCTTTGCTAAGTTACTACTGTTGCTACTACTGTCACAATTGCTACAAAACTATTGCTGCTACCGTTACTCCTACTGTTACTATTATTGCTATTGCTATCAAACTACCATACTACTGTGCTACTGATCACTCTGCTGCAGATATTTAGTCTCCAGGTGTGGTTGAATTGACAACTCAACTGCTAATACTTTGAAATATTCTTTGGCTCCCCTTGTGTCGAATCAATAAATTTGGGTTGAATACTCTACCCTCGAAAACTATTGCGATCCCCTATACTTGTGGCCTCATCTTCCTGCTCCTACCTAGCAATAAATCAAATATTATTTTTTTGCACAAAGGATCAACCATAGGAATAGTACATCTCAATGTGAAGCAGCAACTAACTATAATTGCAAATGAAACTGAGAGAGAACCACCTCAAGTCCAGGTCAAAGATCCATGGCAATCAAATTCATACATACAATTCATCCATGTCCAGATACAAAAATTGTACGCAGAGTAATTTAGCTGCGTAGTATATGTGATGCCCCCGTTTATAATTCTTGCACTAACCATACACGCATCATGCACGATCACGAACAATGACTCACGTCAATATCACAACACAACTCTACGGCACAAATTTAAACATAAATCTTTATATTACAAGCCAGGGCCACGAGGACCCATAATACATCAGTACAGATAGCAAGTTAAGTCTGGGTACACACGATGTTAGATAAGTTTTGCCTTAAGAAGGCTGAGCAAAACAACGACACTAGATCGAAAGGGAAGGCCTCCTGCCCAGGACCTCCGGACTACTCCTGGTCGTCGATCTCCACGTAGTAAGCACCGTCGGGGTAACTTGCAACCGCGGTGCTACCAGCTGTTGCAGCAACCGAGTAGAAGAAAAAGAATAGCAAAGCAACGGTGAGTACTCATCCAAAGTACTCGCAAGACTTACATTAGATCTATACTAGACATGCATCGATATCAAAGGGAAGGGGTATATCTTTGGACTATACTGCAGAATGCCGAAGTAAGGGAGAAGAAGCTCATCCTATCGAAGACTACATCTTTCAGCAATAGAAGAGAGGAACGTATATGGTATCAACTTGTAAGTACATATAGCAATAACATACCCTGAGATCCTCCCTCGACTTCCTGCGAGAAGCGATCCTCGGGTATTCATATATGTTATCCGGGTGTATTTTATCAAGTAACCGGTTTTAGTTGTAATAGGTCGGGATACAACTCCAAGTCGTCCTTACCGTGGACACGACTATTCAAATAGTTTACTTCCCTGCAGGGGTGCACCACATAACCCGACGCGCTCCATTACCTCCGGCCGGACACACTTTCCTGGGTAATGCCCAGCCTTGGATAATTGACATGCCGTAGTCCTACCTAGGCTCTCCAGAGAGGTCAACACGCCGGTCTACATCCTAAGCACGAAGGGGTCATGGGCCAATCACCCCAAGCACTCCTGCACGTTGTGTGGACGGTCCAACCTCACCTCATCCAGAGGATATCTGCTAGACCGTGCCACTCAACGGTGACATCTGTCAGAGCTTTCGGGAGTACGACGCCGAGGGCCCCATAAACCATTATCCCGCGCGGTGGTTAGTGCGTATATGCCAATGGCAGTCTCAGATCAAATACCCAAATCTCGTTAAGCATGTATTATTATTTCACCACGGATACCGACCAAGGCCCAGGCCCATCTCTCTCCTAGATGCTCTCAGCCTGCCCTGTCATTCTGCCATAGTGAAAGTTTCTTGTCGGCTGTCGGGACAGACCCCGAGCTACCACCACATCCTGGGTGGTACGGCTAACAGCCAGCCGCCACAGTGAATCACTCGCGGGTGGCTCTCCGAGCCAACCCGACTCCAAAATATCATCACTCGCGGGTGCTCTCCGAGCCGACCTGACTTTAGTATGAACATGTATATTGTGGTAGTATAAGTATATCCGTGATCATCGCCCGAAGGGATCACGGCCCCATAATATAGCATGGCAAACGGACAAGGGTGTAGGGCCACTGATGGGACTCTAGCATATCTATACTAAGCATATACGATAACATGTAAGGTATCAATAGAAGTTATCAACAACAGACTATGCATCAGAATAGGGGCTACCGATAAAGCATCAACTGAAACCGACTCTCTAATGCAAGAAATAGATAGAAAGAATGGGCGATATCAGAATGATCAAGGGGTTTTGCTTGCTTGGAAGGTCTGCTGAGAAGGACGGGTTGTCGTCGACGTAGTCGTACTCGAGGTCAACGGCAGCCTCGAGTCTACCGATAAGAATAGAGGAGAGGGAGGAAACAGATAAATAACGGGCATACAAATGCAACACAGATGCATGTCATGGCAAAGTGTGTTGATGATATGCTCTAATGCATCCCTAAACATTTTAAAAGAAGAGGGAAAACATCTGGCAATGTTTTCCCGGCTCCAGGTATTATTCGATATATTGATCCTGATGCAAAATGTCCAGGTTCATTATGTTGGAGGAGTTTGTCAGGCATATGGATGGCATATTCAGATTCCTCATATTTTTCTGATCAACTTTCATATATAAATTATTATCATCTGAGTTATAGATTATTTTATATGATTTTTCAAAGTTTTATTGAATTTCTGGATTTATATTAATTCGAATTACTAAATAGATAAATTGCTATGGGCACACAAAAGTGTACCCAGCATTGCGTACATGTGGCTGACAGTGGGGCCACTGAGCTAAGTCAACAGCCCAGTCAGCGATTGACTCAGTCAACGTTGATTGGTCAACAGGGTCAAAAGAGGCCCACATGTCATTTTCTCTGATAATTTAACCTTTGATTTAGCATTTGTTAGCATACCTTTGATTTAGCATTTTAACTTAACTGCGGGCCCCATTTGCCGTTGATACAAAATGCTAATTAACATTAAACTAACCCCTAACTAATTAATCTATTTACTAATTAACAGGGTCGGCCCCACTGGCCAGGGGCACAGCCGGCAGAGGCCATGGTCGCGCGAGCGCGGGGGAAGCGGCGGGCGTGGCGGCCAGCGACGCGGGGAGCTGGAGGCAGCGGCGGCGGCGGCGGCAGCGCGCGGGCACGGGCGGCTGTGGTGCGACACGCGTGGGACAGGGAGGTGCGGGCGCGCCGGGACAGGGCCAGGGCGCGGCGGATGCGCGGGGAGCGGGGCTCCGGCCATGGCGGGCAGCGGCGCGCGCGGGCATCTACGGCGACGAATCGAGATGGGGAAAAAGCGGAACCGGGAAAGGAGCTCACGGTGGGTGACGAGGACGACGGCGATTTGTGGCAGCCTGCGATGACCGTGGCGGAGAGGATCGAAGTGTACGTCAGTGTCATGACATCTCAGCCTCGATCCAACACGTGTAGGCGATGAAGACGAGGCAGCGGCGCTCCTGGACACGGAGGGGCGGCGAGGGGAAGCCGGTGGCCGCGGCAGCGAAGGTGTCGCGACGGCGGCGCTCGGGTGCGTCCGGGCGAGAGGGAGAGGGGCAATGAGGGGCAAGGGTTCGTCAACGGCATCGGTGGTGGTTCTTATCCATCTCCGCGACACTGTAGCGACAGCACGCGTCGGCCATCGAGCCATGGCGGGCAGCGGATGCGCGCCACACCCTCCCCTGTGAACAGGAGGTAGAAGGAGAGGGGAGTTGGGCTGGGCCAGTTTCTATTGCTAAATGAGCCAAGTGCACAGTGTGTTTTTCCTTTTCTTCTTTTTTCTTTTACTGTTTTATTCTTTTACACTGTTTTGCATTTTCTTTTCTTGTCAAGTGATTTTGTTGAACATGAAATTTGGCACATAAATTCTAGGCAATATATTGAACTAGCACAGAAAGTTTCAAGGCATTTGGTAAAGTTTAAATATTTTTAGAAATTGAAAAGGTCAAGTAATATGCTGCTGGGCCAATAAAACAGTTGCTTGGGTCAATTTAGGGATCCAAATGAAGTTTGTATAATTTTTAAAATTGCTTGGGGAATATTTAGAATACTACCAACATTTTTGTTTTACTGTTTGAAGAAAATAATAATTTAACTTGCAATTTAAATTTGACTTGAGTTTTAATCAAGTGACAATTTAACTTAGCAAGCATGATGACATGGCATCATTAGGGTGATTTCACTGTAACTTAATTATAGGGGCGTTACAGTATAGTCCGTGAAACTGAAGGTAGAAATTGAAGTGATCAATATATAGCTTCCAGTGATCTAATATATCTGAATCCAAAAAAGCATGTGCAAGGATACGGCTGCTACTTACAGGCTTGAATTGGCTTCTATCATCATGAAGCAGATTGGTGTGATGTGTACGCATACTGGTACTGTTCTTCATGAGACCTAAGATCGGATATAGGGAAAACAACAAAGTAACATCCACTGCATCTAATTTAAATATTTAATCACCTAAGAAACATCACAGGCGTAAAGATCTGGACAAATATATGACGGGAACGACCTCATCTTCCTGCTCCTACCTTGGCGACAGAGGTGCTACTTTGATTTGGATCCAACACACATGTCCATGCTTGACATCGGTGTGGAACTCTGGACCCAGGGCCGGCCCTGACATTTTATAGGCCCTTGTGCGAACTTGGTATAACGGCCCGTATGCTATAGACTCAAAACGAATTTCTTGTAACGACATTGTTTTTTGTAACTAAGTTTATAATCAAGTCGTTGTTTTTAACACTACGGACACCTAACAACGCCGGATTTTGTCAAACGCATTTCACAAAACGAATTTATGAATAGCACCCACTGAGATTGAAATAATTGGTCTACAAGTTTTCTAAAAAAAGTCATTTTCCTACAACCAGATAATTGTTTTATTCGCAAAATTGTTAAAAGAACAAAGAGCACATTAATTCTTGAATCCTAACAGAGGTCTGGAGTAAATTAGAATAAACATACCACGTTCAAACGACAGGAGCTACCTGACTGCAGGAAGCATACAGATCATGCATCAATTCTTCAGAATAGAATAAAAAGAAAGGGCCAAAGAATTTGAAGCAGAAATTACTTGAATGGCTTGCATGTTTGGCTTGAACAATCCCCTGAACACACGTATCCGTTGCCTGCCCTTGTGCCGTCTGCCGTGGCTAGGACCCCGACGATGGACATCCATGCCGAATGTGGTGATACGGACCTTGTCCCTGCATGCTGCGGCCTGCTGCTCTTGGTTGCCTGCTGGGGTCTGCCGTCGTACATTCATTCAGTAGCATGGGAAGCTGGATCTTGGCTCTTAGGAACTCGGGTCAATAAATTGAGGAAGAGGAAGATGTAGAGCACAAAAAAAATGGCGATGGCGGCGGGGTTTCTGGGAAGAGGAGGAACCACGAAAACAGTGATTGGGGATGTTCTGTTCGTACAAAATGAAGTGCGTGACTGTCTCTTTTCTAATGGACTGGCCTGCCTCCTTTTCCATAGTAAAAAACCAAGAGTGTGCACTATGGGCCCCTGCTCCAGCTGGGCCCTAGGCCGTTGCACTCCTCGCCATGGCCCAGGGCCGGCCCTGTCTGGACCATCACGACCCCAAACAATGCTTTGGGGCCGACGCCCTCGCCCTTCCCAGACCCAGCTAGTCTAACTGGAAAACAAGGCTTCCACACAATCTAACTTAAAAGAACGACATTCAGATCTGAGGAGATGGACATGAAGGTTGAAGGAGGCCGCTCCACGCATGGTGCGCCGGGAGGTTGGGTCGATGCTACGACGTATGGCTTGGGCCAACATAGCCCAGGCTTGCGGCGATCATGGGCCTCCCGGAGGGAGGCAGCACGCAGGTCTCTAGTGTGGACGACCAGAGAAGGATTGGCCGGCGGCGGCGCAATATGGGACGTGTGGCGGAAATAAAAGATGGAAGGAGAAGAATTGGGAAGATCACGCTGAGATTTATTGGTGGACGGGAGATGGAAGGAACCGTCGGACGAAGAGGCTGTAAGAGGAAGGGGCAGCAATCAGTGCCACGGGAGTAAACAAAATCAGATAATTCATTTCGT
Source organism: Elymus sibiricus (assembly GCA_039707655.1). Taxonomy (NCBI): domain Eukaryota; kingdom Viridiplantae; phylum Streptophyta; class Magnoliopsida; order Poales; family Poaceae; genus Elymus; species Elymus sibiricus. The sequence goes on from CM077676.1 coordinate 386,625,493, forward strand.
TTAAGAGAAAGGAAAAAAATTCACTGAGGTGGCAGATTTGCTTAGGTGGAAAGTTGCATGTTGATTGCTGATGTGGATAGCCTGCATGTCAAGAGAAATATGGCAGTGGGGAGCTCCTATTTAGATGGACGTCGATAAGGACCGAACGTTCGGTCTGGGGGCCTCCCATACCGAACGAGAAGTTCGGTGCGACTGGCTGCCCCGTATGAACGAAATCGTTCGGGAGGAGAGGCCTCCCAGCCCGAACGCTCCTTCACGTCGCCCCTACAGGCCTTTTCTCTGTACAAAAAAATCCCACAAGAACGAAAAGGCCCTATTTTTGCTGTGACAAAATAGACATTGTTCGTTTGCATGACAAAAAATGCCATGGTCTTTTGCCATGCTATGAAAAAAGTTGACATGCTCGTGAGTCCAGAATGTAAGTACACTAAAAATAGTATGGGAAATCTACTAAAAGTTGTTCAACAATTTGCGATGTCTCTGCACAAAAAATGTATGTTATGTTATACTCAAATTTGCCATCTTCGACATTTTCTACAAAAATTGCCATGTTCCCATGGCAGCTAGCAGAAGTTCATCTAGAGATGTATTTCATGCATCAGCTTATATTAGAAGTAAAAATTGCCATGGCAAAAATAGAGTAAATATTGCCATGTCAAAAAAAGTAAAAATTGTCGTGCCATTAAAAGTAAAAGTTGCCATGGCAAAAAAAAAGAGTAAAACTTGCCATGGCAAAATAAAGTAAAAATTGCCATGTCATTAAAAGTAAAATTGCCATGGTAAAAAAATAGTAAAAATTCGCCATGGCAAAATGATGTAAAATTTGCCATGTCATTTAAAGTAAAAATTGCCATGGCAAAAAAAGAGTAAAACTTGCCATGGAAAAATAATGTAAAAATTGCCATATCATTAAAATTAAAAGTAAAATTGCCATGGCAAACAAAGAGTAAAATTTGCCGTGGCAAAATGAAGTAAAATTTGCCATGTCATTTAAAGTAAAATTGCCATGGCAAAAAAAAGAGTAAAATTTTCCATGGCAAAAACATATTAAAAATTTGCCATGGAAAATGAAAGTAAATTTGCCATGGAAATGAAGTAAAAATTTCATACGATACTTAGAAAAAGAATCAACTAAAAATTTCCATGGTCTAAAATATACAATTTGCCATGGACCAAAAACTAAATTTGCCATGGACCGTAAACTAAATTTGTCATGGACCATAAACTAAATTTGCCGTGGACATAAACTAAATTTACCATGGTGCATAAACTAAATTTTCCACGGTGTAGAAAAGAAATTTTGCAATGCATCTATTTCTTCCTTGAAGAAAAGAATGTAAAAACAGTAAATACCATGGCAAAAGTAGCTCCGTAAGATCATGGCAACTGTGCATATATGAATCTGCCATGCTATTTAAATAAAATAGATTACCATGGGATGTTAAACAAATTCGACATGGTCTACATAGTAGGGTCATGACAAAGGTCACTACCTTGATATCATGGCAAAAATTATCATGATCTACTTGGTAGGGGCATGGCAAGGTCGCTACCTGAAATATGTCATGTTTGAGTAACCTACTTTTAAGAAATTTGCCATGTCATTTTGCCATGTTTTTGAACATCTTTAGTTGCCATGGCAAGTTTGCCATGTTTTTGAACATATTAGGTTGCCATGTTTTTGAACATCTTTAGTTGCCATGGCAAGTTTGCCATGTTTTTGAACATCTATAACTTTGGCATGGCAAGTTTGCATGTTTTTGAACATGTTAATTGAAGAAGTTTGACTAGTTTGCCATGTTTTTGAACAAACTTAATTAAAAGAAGTTTGCCATGTTTTTGAACATCTTAAATTGTCATGGCAAGTTTGCCATCTTTTTGAACATCTATAACTTTGCCATATTTTTGAACATCTTAAGTTGTCATGGCAAGTTTGCCATGTTTTTGAACATCTTAAGTTGCCATGGCAAGTTTGCCATGATTTTGAACATCTTAATTAAAGAAATTTGCCATGGCAAATTTTGAGAGATGGAAGATGTTGAGACATGGCAACTTTTGAGAAAATGACAAAAATTCTACACAAAATAATACCCCCTGAAATTGACATGTGATCAGTCCACCAATTTTACAAAAATTGTCATGTGTTATAGATCAGAATTCCGTAAATTTGCCATGTAACTATTGCCAAACTTTTTGAACATCATTTGTTTTCTAAAAAATCATGGCAATTTGAGATTTAGTCTGCTGGTCACACGACAACTTCAGAAAATTGTTATCTAGAATTATGGCAACCTTTGTTTCGACTACTCACAATTCACAAAGCATAATGGAAAACACTAATCACGACAAGTACATGGCAAATTCCTAAGTGCAGACATGGCAAATTCAGTTATCTACCCTTGTTCTTAACTCCCTTATGAATTGCATTCGAGGTAGTCCTGTAACTCAGTGCACTAGCTGATTAACTCACATGGGAATTTACTATACGTCTGGGTCAAGGCACATGTGATTTATAAGCTTTTGCAGCAGCACAACAGCTGCATCAGTCAAACCTGCCCCAAAATTACGAAGGCAGCTTAGAGTGTAGAACACTGAGAGTCTGAGATAATAATCTGAACGGTAGTTTTGCCACGGTGTGAGGCAACTGCACAGGATAACGAGCTTGATGCGTACGTCATGCATGAGCTATTCTAGCAGCAGCCACGCCTCATGGAGCACTGCCGTCTCAATCTCTAAGCGCGCTGGAAAATGAAGGAGAGGTGGGGGACGAATTGTACCTCACGGAGCAGCAGGCGCGAATCCTCGACGGCGGCGGCATGCGAGGTCGGGATCCCTTGCTGGCGCGCATGAGCATCTCCCACTAGCGCCAGATGGGGCTCCGGACCCCCGAGCATCAATACGCCGGCGTTAGCTCCGTCATTGATCTCCACCTCCGCTCCCCGCCTCATCGAGCTACGCCGCGTCGGCGAGGCTCGGCTCCTCGCCCTTCCGCGCCACGCCTCCTTGAGCAGCGCCACGACGGCGACGGCTCCGCTCCCCGCCTCATCGAGCTGCGCCGCGTCGGCGACGGCTCCGCTCCTCGCCCTTCCGCGCCACGCCTCCCTGAGCAGCGCTGCGACGGCGACGGCTCCGCTCCTCCCCCTTCCGCTCCACGCCTCCTCGAGCAGCGCCGCCGCCTCCCTTCCATCTCTCGCCGTCAAGATGGTGGTCGACGGGGAAGAGACCGTCGATGGCAAGCGGCGAGGTCGGAGCACGGCGCGCGGAAGGCTCCAGGTGCTGGAGGTTCCTCGGGTGCGAGCTCGGAGAGACGAGCTGCACAGGGCTTGGCCGTGTGATGCGCTGCTCGCCGGGGATCTGGTCGCCGTCATATGGGTGGTGTTAGAGGAGTGGGGAACGACGGAAAGGAAAGGTAAAGAAAGAGGAGTGGGACGTTCGCGATGGATTGATTTCTTTCCGAACGAGTCTGTGCGCTGACGCGGCTCTTTTCGTTGCTCCAAGATACATGCGCTAGATCCAACCGTAAGGGCATGTACAATGGTTGATAAGATAGTCTTATCTTAAGTCTTGCATGTAATTTAGAGATGACAAAAAAAAGGTCTATAATGGGTCATCTCTTAGCCTTATCTTCAATAACTAGCCATTCCTAAAAATATGATGAGACATATTGTACTAAGAGATCATCTCTTGTCTTCTCTTAAATAAGAGAAGACAAGCCTTTTTTTATGAGTTCTCTCTCCTCCACCTCATCATTTATCCTACGTGGCACTCCTAAGATAGCACCATTGTACATGCCCTAACAAGGGCGTTCGGGACGAGTTAGCAAAAAATCTGACGTTAGGTCGTTATCTATTCCGATTTAGATATAGTAGTTTTGGTTAGATTAATAACATTGGCCGCATGTACACAATCCAATACTTAATTTGGAACATGATATTCTATAGATTCGAATAAAAGTACCTAATTAAATAAATAGTTGTACAATATGCTTCATGAGTTAAATTATTGAATTATTGATTTATCGTGTACTTACGATAAATCATATATATTTTGTTATAAAACACAGTCTCCTTCTATTATTGTTTTTTTCTGCCTCGTTTCAAGTCCAACTATGACGGCCCCACCATCTTGTGTCTGTAAGACTCCACGTGCATTGTTGTTCCCACAAATGTTGTCATGCCCACCGTGCTTGCTATGGTTGGATCTTCTCGCTTTGTGTGCATCTTCCCATATAAACAACCTAAAAACAACCTATTTGCGTTGTCCCGACTGGTCTTATTCTTAAGACAATGATAATTAAGATTTTTGTACTATTAATCCCTTGCTAAAGAACTAAAAACATCACTCGCCATTTTCACAATGCACAAGAATACTCTCAGGGAAATAATGGTTTGTCTTGAAAGGAAAGGAATACCTCCAGAATTTTACATAGATTTAATGAAAAAACCTTTATGGGGAAGACCACGTTTAGCGAGGCGATCAGCTGTCCAAATCCTCCTGTGAGCGACCAGCCATAGGAAAAAATTGAATCTAAGTGGATCCCAAGACGATCATATCAGCTTTGCTATGGGATTAAAGATCAAAGTGTTAAAATATGCTTTGTAAACTGACTGTGCCGAGAAGACACCCTCAACCTCCCAATTTCATGTCAAATCATCACTGGTGTTAGGATTTAGGTGGATTTCAGACAGAGAATCCTAGTGTCTAAGCACTTGCACAAAAACCAGATATTTTTATTATCATAATGTGGTTTCGCAAAACTTGAAATTACGAGGATGGCTAACAATGTTCACGAATTATTCCGTTGTTCTTGCGAAGCAATCACACCGCCAAAGGTTCTAGTTTCAACAATGGCACAGATAAAGATCGTGCATCCTAACTGCTCGACTGAGTGACCATTATGATGTACTCCCTCCATTTTAAAAATTAAGACGTATTTTGGTTCGTTAAGACATGCATTTGACCAATAATTACTCCATAATACAAGGTTATATGACATGAAATTTGTGTCACTAGATTCGTATTTAAAAATACTTTGTTATGATAGTGACTTTGTATCACATAAATCAAATATTAAAATAGTAATTGTTGGTCAAAGTCTTGTCTTAATGAAATGAAATACGCCTCATTCATCCGAACAGAGGGAGTAAGGAAGAAGAACACATTGAGGGAAACTTTATGCTAATTTAAACCGCCACCTATCAACTTTCATTGAAAAGATAAACACGACATCATACCGACAAAGCAATATCTAGAAGAGATGGGGAGAAAAAATCTCTAGGTTCGATGCTTGAAGGTCGTTTTATTTGGTATTAAAATTGGAGGGTTAAAAGTGATCAATCTAACAAAACAAAATTTATGGAGTGGAGTTGATTTTCCCGTAAAAAAGGAGAAAAGTTGATTTTGATTTTTGAGTGTAGTTAGTAGGAAAGCAAATGAAGTAGAAAAGGACCCTAGGTTCTAAGTTCTAATCCAGCAATATTTTGTTGGCCCATGTGATTTTAGGAAGCAAATTATATGAAAAAAGAAACTAGCTAGAAGAGGCACACGTTCAAAGTTCTAATCCGAAGAGTCAAATAATCCCATCAACTAATTTAACTCTAACCCATCCCGTCTACTTAATTCCTAAAAACTTGCCTACTAAGCTCAACTCCCAATAACCCCTCGGCATTGCGAGGCTCGCAACTAGTCACATCCCTAAACTTAGCTCCCAATATTTTATTTGTTATTTTCTAATTCATTTCAATATTATATTTATTCAAATCTCAACATTTCTGCTACACTCGCCTCAACAACATTTAAAATGCATGATTTTAATTTTTTTTATTCAAATTCAGACCACATTTGCACAAGAAATTCAACCCAAAGAAGCAACATAGAAATCCAAAAGGCAACAATATACATCATAGTGCATGGAAACTTGATTACTGTGATGATCCATCATAGTATTATACGCAACCTTAGTCTATGAATACACGAGAATATCAAGGGTGTTATAGCTAAATGGATCCTTCGATGAATGCTTGCTAAATACACCCTTCAATGAATGTTTTCTAAAAACGCCCTTCAATGAATGTGTGCTGAAAAGACCCTCACCATGGGGGTCTGTGAACCCCGACGCGCATTCTAAATGTAACTCCCAAATTTTTTTTGCAAGCTATTTTTAAAAATATTCTTTGCTATTTCTCTCACCTTTTGCACACACAATACCTCATTTTTAATTGATTTCAAAAACATTTGGTCCGAACTCAAACCACATTCGCGCAAGAAAAATTCAACCAAAAGCAACAACATGGAGTATAGAACATCCAAAAGCAGACAAACATGGATCATAGCTCATCATCATATACCGCAGTAAAACTTGATTGCCGTAACGATCCACCGCAGTACCAAATGCAACCTTGGTCTGTAAATACTTGAGAACATCAAGGGTGTTATAGCTAAATGGACCGTACGATGAATGTTTGCCAAAAACACCCTCTGCCCCCGACGCGCATACGTGGGTTTGTGGGTATACCTGGCCATCCCTCGGGCCGGGCCGGGCCTAACCAAGCCCGAAGCAAAAACCCCAGGCCCGGACGTCGGGCCTAAAAATCAGGCCCAAGCCTGGCCCATCACTGCAAAAGCCCGCCGGGCCTCGGGCCTGGCCTCTTCGTTAAATACTCCCTCCGTCCCGAAATTCTTGTCGCAGTGGCATTTTTGCGAAAGCCCCCTCAGTGAATTCCCGACACAACCAGCACTCCCTGGTCACCTCCCCCGCTCGTCTCCCCTGCGCGCCGGAGCTTCCCTGCACGGCTCCCCCGCGCGTCGTCGGAGCTCCCCTGATCGGCTCCCCAGCGCGTCGCCAGACCTCCCCCGCCCCATGCCTCCACCGCGTTGCTTCCCTCCCCTTGTTCCCCTGCTCGTTCCCCATGGTGAACCACGGGAAGGAGAAGGCTCGATTTTTGTTTTCAATCTGCTCTCCCGACGGCAGAGGCCTTCCCCGAGCTTGGCGAGCCGGAGCAGGCCCTTCCCTTCGTCGACCGCCTCCTCGCCGGCTGGCCGCTCGACCACGAAGTCGTTCCCCGCCAGTTCCTTCGCCTCGCCGCCAACCTCATCCACCTCGCTACCCCGCGCACCTCCCTGGAATCTGCAGAAGCTCTCCACTTTCCCCCGCAGGTAGCAGCAACCATCCCCACCTTCGCCGCCCAGCAACCACCACTACCCACGACGACAAAGCAAAGGTGAGGATCCAAACTATCCCCAAGCTGTCCCCAAACTGTAATGCTTGACTGAAATTTGAGTAAAACTGAAAATTTGAGTATTGTATGTCTCTAACACTTACAAATGGAGTATTCTGCAAGTCTACATGGTGTCATGTGTGCTCGCGGGCTTGGAGATTTGGTGAATGTCTTGCTGTCCGATGATGCAGCAGAACTGTTGCAGTTGCTTGGGTGGCCTGGACTTTTCAGTTGCAACTTGCGAAGTTCTGTATGTATCCCTTGGGTTGTTGGTTCTAGACTTTTTCTACAACTTGTATGTATCCCCTACTTCATCACCATTCGTTTCACCACACCACTTGCTTGCTGATCTTCACAGGCATATGATGTGCACCCTTGGCCGTCCGATCCCACGAACTGCTAATGAAACAACGCCCGACGTCGTGAGTGTGGTCATGTTCTGCAACCAAGCAACCGCCCTCCTCCAGCAGCAGCAAAAGGTTTTTGCTCTCCCTTATTACTGAATTTAAGTTGGAGACAACATTTAAGTTCTGAACCTTGTTACTAAATCATGTTCTGAATCATTTAAGTTCTGAACCATTGGAATTTCTGAATCATTTAAGTTCCGAACCATTGGAATTTCTGAATCATTTAAGTTCTGAACCATTGGAATTACTGAATCATGAACCTTGTTAAGTTTTAAACAAGATGATTACTAGTACATCCAGGACACATAGGCAACCCAAATCCAACATTTCAACAATCCTCTTGTAGATTTAATAATCCTCTTGTGCATTCATCCCCTGCTTTTGGATTCTGCAGGCAAGTTTGGCGAAATGCTGGTTTTTTACTTTTACTGCTGTGTAAGTGTACATTCCTGTTACTCTGAATTCCTGAGATGGCAAATGAACAGGAGAGAGACAAGAAAATTGGAGAAGAGGAAGAGCAAAAACAAGAGTATATCTACACCTGAAGAGGACACCAACCCCAAGGTCTGCTCCTCCTCGGCCCTGTTACTCTGAATTTTATTGTACAGTAGCCGGCTTGATCAAGTCATAGCTCTGCACTATGAACTAGAGTCATGATCAAGTCATAAAATATTAAGATTCGCAATTGCTGCCAAAAATTGATTGGCTCTAAATGGTCTTGATTTAGCCAACAGAGATGCCTCTTTGTGGTTTTAAGATTTGTAGTTGCTGCCATAAAATTTTAAGATTTGCAGTTGCTGCCATAAAATTGATTGGCTCTAAAATTTTAAGATTTGCAGTTGCTAATGTTGGGGAGGTCCGATTTAGCCCAACAGAGATGCCTCTTTGTGGTTTCTAAGTTTCTATTCTAGCAACTGTGAAATAAAGTGATACTCCTTGCCTCTTGGTGGTTAATTCAGTTGACAAAGAAAGGCTGCCATGGCAAAGAAAGGCTGCCATACACATAAAATTCAGTTAATTCAGTTTACTCCAAAATCAGTAAACCGAATTTATTTTTCAATCCATATACACTGGGCACTTAATTCAGTAAATTGAATCATTTAAAGTAAACTACCTATTCTTAGATTCAGTCAGATAACTACCTATTCTTTTTTACAATCATGCTCTCTTTACTTACAATCCGAACAAATTAAAGAACGGACAAGAAACTACAGCCAAGAAGGCATGCATGCAACTATCTTGGATCTTGGCATTTACTCATGGATTATGCATCATTTTCTTGCAGCTCAATTAATCAGAGTACAACATTGCAAACTTATGAATAAATTTTCACTGAATTTTGTTCACTAATTTGCACTGAATTTCAGTTAAATCTTTAGTACATTTTCAGTTGAATATACGGTACATCTAATGTACTGTGTGTGTGTGTGCTGTCTAGATGCCAGCCACAGGTCAGTGGCCATGCCACCATATTGGTCCATGTCACTTCTGCTATTGCCAAGCATGACATGCCATCTTTGATTCTGTTTTTGATGGAGCCTGTTGTGTGTTGCATTGTGCTACTCCATTTTGGTCCATGTCACTTCTTCATTTTTCGTCTGTATCTTCTTCATTAATCTACAGAACATATCTATTTCGTCTGTATCTTCTTCATAAATGCCAGAGCTTTGTCTTCTCGGCTCAATGACTAGACTACCCTGCAAGCTTTTTAACAGAGAGCACAAGCAGAATTACCAGTTCAGATGGAATTTCAGACATGGAACAAGCATGGCAGAGGAGCAGCATGTCTCTAGGGGAGAGCTCTGGCAGCAGCACAAGGAGCAGGGCAGAGGAGCAGCAGCAGCACGGGCAGAGCAGCAGCACCGCGCGGAGAGAAGCAGCAGCACGGGCAGAGCAGCAGCAGCAACACAAGCAGGGGAGAAGCAGGAGGGCGAGCTCCACCGGCGGCGGCGGGTCCAGGCGTGGTGGGTGTTTGAATTCCAGACGCGGCGGGAGCTCGAGATCCAGGTCCAGGCACTCGAGAGCCAGACGCATGCGGGAGCTCGAGGAGGACGAGCTCCACCGGATCGTGGCGGGAGGTCCAGGCGACGCGCGAGTGGACCGCCGCGGCGGAGCAATCCCTGGGCGACGCAGGTGATGAATTTGATGACCACGGCCCTGGCGATGCGCGGGCGACCGGCGGAGGGGGAAGGAAGGAGACGGGGACCTATTTTTAACAGATTTTAAGTTATGATGGCTTTTTTGCAAAAATACCAGTGTACTACGTCTGCGACAATAATTTCGGGACGGAGGGAGTAGCAAATATGGCGGGCCCGGGCCCGGCCTTCGGGCTCAAAACCTAGGCCCAGGCCCGGCAAGACCGGGCCAGGTCAGGTCAGGCTTTTTTGGGCCGGGTCGGGTCGGCCGTTCGGGCCGGGCTGCCCATGGCCAGGTATATTTGTGGGCTGGCTGGGGTTTCCGTCGTGCGCGGAAGTGAAGAGGCGCCGGAGAAGTGGCAGGCAGACCCGCCATGTGAGTGAGTGAGTGAGAGCGAGAGAAGGAGAGCCGGAGAAGCGAGACCACTCCTCTCCTCCGCCCTCGTCCCCCTCCACGATCCGCGGCTCAACGCCATGGCCTCCTCCCTCTACTCCGGTCAGCGCCGACCCGCGACCCGCCCGCTTTCCCCCCTCTACATTTCGCGTACTTTTTTTTGGGAATGTTTCTTTTTTTCCCTTCCTGGCCAAGCTTTGCCTATGCCTTATGGAGGTGCCCGCGATCCGCCGGCCAGCTCGTCAGGCGGCCGATTCCCGACGCGATCGGCGATGATCCTGTTCTGCATGTTCTTTTGGGAGGGGCGATTGGCCCCTGCCCCCTGGGTCGGCTGCGAGCTAGGGCTTGTCCTCGAAATCGCGTCTATTCTTGCCCGCGTTTGCGTGTTTCTGCCCGGTCCGGTCGCGGATTTTAGGCCGTACGAATCACCATGGTTGCGATTCCTGCAATGTGCGCCTAGAATTTCAGCGCCTGGTCGCTAGCTAGGCTTGTCTGTCGTCTGTCAGTGTAGCGCTGCCACCTTGATGAAATTGATGGGCAAAGAAACCAGAAAGGTTGCTCCTTTCTCAATGCTCTGTTCGTGTGCGTGTGGTTATCGTTGCCGCATTGTGTCTTCTTTGCTTTTGGTAGATGGCATTTGTGCATTTACTTGTCAAGATTCAGAAATGCATATATGATTTTTACTGTCCATATCCCATTTGAGAAGGGGTAAGGTTGGTCGGTTGCGTGCCGGGTTTCTTTGCTGCATTAGAAGTCGTGTCAGCAGAACTTGGCTGACTGTTGAATGGATATTGGAGTTACCCAACACATGATTCATGTTATATGTGATCTTATTGCAATCATATGATTGTTATTGATTTTCATCAGCATTTGTGGAGAAATGCTATCCTTTTCTTCTCAGTTAGTGTGAAATGCTCGGCAAGGACATGATCTCATTGACTATATCCAGTGAGTATTGCACAGCACATATTTTGGATTAACCAACTCTGCATACATGATTAATCCCAGGATAATGTATTATTACTGAAGATACATAAATAAATCATTTTTGGACCATGTTTATTTTACTTCATAACATCTTCTTTAGAGGAATACTGTATACTAAAGATGCATTGCACATTACTGATTCTGCTTCAGACAACGTGTTATCCTCTTAGTATAAGACATTCTATCTAGCCCGCAAGCATATATGTATTTAGTGTACCTTTAACTTAAGGAAATCAACTATTATGTTCTTGAAGAGATCTGCGATACTTGTACTGTTTATTTTCTCCACTATGCGTTGGATAACATAGTGTTGGTTACCAGTCTACCACTACTTAGAATGTTCCAAAAAAAAATTTTGTCCGCAACTGTAACATTTTGGTTCTCCAGGATGTATTGCTGATCCAGATAAATGCCGTTTGCTGAGTGTCGATGCAAAGAGAGAACTTGTCCTTCAATTATCGAAATGTCCGCATATTGCACTTGGATTGCTACATGAATGGACAAGCCATGATATCAAGCAGATTCTCTTCTCTGTGTTCTGTAGAGAGAGAAAATATGACGGGGTATCAAAGAAAATAATGCTAAAGTATCTCTTCCAAGCTGTGAATGGGGAGCCATCTGGCCGTGGGAAACGTGTATCCAAGTCAGACCCTGAGCAAAACTCAAGCACTCTCCAGTTGCCTCACAAAAAACAGAGAAAGAATGATGGTACACTGCTTCCAGTTATTGCCAGCACTCCAGTAACAGCTGGGGTAAGTGCACCAACAAACAGTGCATGCCAAAATTCAGCTTGCAGGGCTAGTCTTAATCCAGCAGATAAATTTTGCAGACGTTGCTTGTTGATGAACTCACACCTAATCAGAGAGGATTCAAAGGGGAGAGAAGGGGAAAACTCTGGAATTTCTGGTCGGGGCAACCTCCTCCATTCATCCAGAATACAGATATTTACAGAGCTCCATTTTTACACATAAGACCTCTAGCTTTCCTATTATACAAAAGGAGTACCAACACTCCCCCTCAAGATGGGGCGAAGATGTCAATAAGCCCCATCTTGTTACAAATCCTCATAAATGATACAACACCTATGCCTTTTGTTAATACATCTGCAAGCTGATCTACTGACTTAACATAACTAATTTGGAATAACCTTTCATCTAATTTCTCCCGGATAAAGTGCCTATCTATCTCAATATGTTTAGTTCTATCATGATAAACAGGGTTATTCACTATGTTAATTGTGGCCTGATTATCACAATACACCTAAATAGGTGCACCACCATACAACTGCAACTCAGTTAGCAATATTTTCAGCCACATCAGTTCACATAACCCTGAAGCCATTGACCTAAACTCCGCTTCCGCTGTCGAGCGAGCTACCACACTCTGCTTCTTACTTCTCCAACTAACCAAATTTCCTCCAACAAACATGCAGTAGCCCGAAGTTGAACGTCTATCATCTAAGCATCCAGCCCAGTCCGCATCGGTGTACCCCTCAATTCTCAGATGTCCATGATTAGTGAACATGATTCCCTTCCCAGGACAACTCTTTAAGTATCTTAGAATTCTATTCACAGCATCTAAGTGGCTAGTTCTAGGGTCATGCATGTATCTGCTTATAATACTAACAGCATATGCTATATCTGGTCTCGTATGTGATAGATAGATTAACCGCCCAACTAGCCTTTGGTATTGGTACCTATCAACAGGATCACCACCATCTGCCAAGATCCGATGATTTTGTTCTATTGGTGTGACTGCAGGTTTGCATCCTAACATACCTGTCTCCTCAAGTAAATCAAGCACATATTTTCTCTGTGAGAGATAAATACCTTTTGGGCCATATGCAACTTCGATTCCCAAGAAGTAGTGGAGATATCCCATATCCTTGACTTCAAACGACTTTGCTAACATCTTCTTCAACTGAGATATCTCCATCTCATTGTTACCTGTAATCACAATGTCATCTACATAAACAAGAAGTATAGTAATATGACCACACTGACGTTTAAAGAACAGGGTATGATCTGCATTGCTTTGCCGATAACCCATGGAACAGATTTCCTTTCGAAACCTTCCGAACCATGCCCTAGGAGACTGTTTTAGTCCATAGAGAGATTTTGTTAACCGACACACTTTACCCTTTGTTTCCCGGCTGCTAAACCCAGGAGGAATTTCCATATAAACCTCCTCTTGCAGATCTCCATGGAGGAAAGCATTTTTAACATCCATCTGGAACAATTTCCACTTCTGATTTGCAGCTATCGAGATTAAAGTCCTGACAGTACTCAATTTCGCCACTGGAGCAAACGTTTCATCATAATCCACTCCATAAGTTTGACTATACCCTTTTGCAACTAGCCTAGCCTTATATCTTTCCACCTTACCATCTGGAGTTTGTTTAACTGTAAATACCCATTTACAACCCACAACTTTCTTATCTGCAGGGAGAGAAGTAAGTACCCATGTTTGGTTCTTATCAAGTGCTGCCATTTCCTCTAACATTGCTGCCCTCCATTCTGGGTATTGCTTCGCTTCCTGCCAGTCACGTGGTATAGGTACAGTTGAATGCAAGGAAGCTATAAATGACTTATACAAAGGCCCAATAGAAGAATATGAAACATAATTAGAGACATCATATGGGACTAATTTAGAGGGCAATTTTCTAGCAATAGTGCGAGGCTGCTTTCTAAGGGCAATAGGAACATTTAAGTCATCATAAGCAAGAGGAGGTATACCATCGCTTATGGAGACTGGTGATGGAGTATCAGATGAAGCTGATGGCTGTGAACTGGAATCATGCCCATCGGATTGATCTTGAGCTTTTGAATCATCCTCCGTTGGACTGATTTCCTCCCCCTGCACATGCTCTCCCTCAGTTTTATGTCTTCGCGTATACACCCGCAGATTTTGTTCTTCATTCGGTCTTGCCCACCGCATAGCTTCAGTTGATGTATTTTGTCTCTCCCCTTGCATTCGCCCTGGTTCTCCTTCTATATGATCCACATCTCTATCATCATTTCTGTCTTCCAGTGGTATTACTCCAACCACCATTTCCTTTGATGGTGTAGAATCGCTCTCTTCTCCTTCTTTTTCTCCCCCTGTCTCGCTGTCCAGATCTGAAACATCACTAGAAAACAGATCAGGAAAGACATCGGTTAAATCATCAGGTTCCCCATAAAATGGTACTTGTTCCCTGAAGATTACATCCATGCTCACAAACATTCGTTTTTCTGATGGACACCAACACTTATAGCCTTTCTGCTTCCCAGAATACCCCACAAACACACACTTCACAGCTCTTGGATCTAACTTTCCAACGGATGGCCTGTAATCTTTCACAAAACACACACACCCGAACACCTTTGGTGGAACCACATATGTCGTCCTACCTGTCAGACACTCTATTGGAGTTTTGTAACCAAGAACTCTAGACGGCATTCTGTTCATCAGATATGCAGCAGTCATTACTGCCTCACTCCACAGAAATTTTGGAACATTCATGGCCATCATGATACACCGTGTAATCTCTAAGAGATGCCTATTTTTCCTCTCAGCCAAGCCATTCTGTTCAGAGGTACCTGGACAAGTAGTTTGATGAATAATTCCAAAGCTTGATAAGTATTCGTCAAACTCCTTATTCACATATTCCGTGCCATTGTCAGTACGGAGTACTTTCACGCATGCATTATATTGGGTCATGATTAAATTATGAAAATCCCTAAAACATTCAAATACATCACTCTTGTTTTTCAACACATAGACCCAAGTAGTCCTAGTACAGCAGTCAATGAATGTGACAAAAGAGCGATATCCATTAAGAGATAATACACCCCTAGGACCCCATACATCTGAGTGGATGGTCTGAAGTGGCACAGTACTCCTATTATCAGAAGATACATAAGTACTCCTAGTCTGTTTCCCATAGTGGCACGCATCACATAATAGATTCTCTTTGCTAATTTTATTATAAAGGTTTGGATAAAGCTGACCCAGAGTGACAAAAGACATATGTCCTAGCCTCCGATGATGAAGAAGAAATTCCTCCAGTGGAGAGTGAGACAACACAGCAGCAACCGTAGGTGACATATTACCATCTAAGTAATACAGGCCATCACGCATGCTCCCTATCCCAAGCCTTCTTCCAGTCCCAAGTTCCTGAAATAAGCACCATGATGGGAAGAAGACAGCAACACAATTAAGCTCTTCTGTAATGCAACTAATGGATAGCAGATTAATTGGGAACGAGGGAACATGCAGAACAGACGAAAGATACATATTAGATCCACACTTGACTGTTCCTGACCCCAAAACAGTTTGAGACGAGCCATCAACCAATTTCACACTTTGCCTCTTTAAATCAGGAGCATAATCAACAAAATTTCTATAAGAACCAACCATATGTCTAGAAGCCCCAGAGTCGATTAACCATGGTATATCAGTAACTTCATAATTCATAGTGCTAGAATTTTTACCACCAAAGTTGGCAGATGCAGCAGATGTGGATGTAGTAGAAGCCTCGATGGATTGCTTGTCCTCCAAACACATTTCCTTAAATTTGCTCCACTTCTCCCAGTCATCAACTGACATCTCTACTTTCATAGTTGGTAGGGCTTCTTCAATAGCTGATGAGATATTTGCCCTGCCTGCAGGTCGCATACCACGCCCCCGGTTACCTCTGCGTCCATCAAATGCACGTCCACGACCCCTGCCACGCCACTCTTGTCCTCTACCCCGGCCTGCTCCAACTAATTCAGGACAAGAGACTCGCAGGTGTCCTGGCTGGCCACATTCAAAACATTTCTTCTCATATATACCTGCTCCTGATCTTTGAAAATTTGCCCCTTCTGTAGCAAGGAAGGCTGAGCGCCTCTGCGCGACGCCTTGTGTAGTTGATCCTGTAGCCTCCAGCTTCAGCCGAGTTTCTTCACTAATAATTGCAGAGATTGCTTTCTCCAGGTTAGGTAGTTTCCCACTACCATACAATGCAGCCCTTCTGTTTTCGAACTTAGAATTAAGTCCATTTAGAAAATCCCTAACACGCCTCCTCTCGGTCCATTTATTGTATTTTTCAATACACTTGCCACACTCCATCTCAATTGGATCATAATAATCCAAATCGCTCCAAAGTCGTTTCAGCTCAGAAACATAGTCAACCACTGTCTTCTCGCCTTGGCTCATATCCTGCAACTCCTTCTGAATCTTGCAAGCAAGCATTTCATTTCCTACTCCTGAGAATGTCCCTTTCAATAATCTCCAGATTTCAGAAGCTTCTTTAATCCTTTCAATTTGCTTAGCAATCTGAGGTGATACTGAGCTCAATAACCAGGCCCTCACTAGTGCATTTGTCGCCTTCCACTTCTGGCCTTCTTTGGAACTCTCATCTGCAGGCTTCTCCACCATGCCTAGAATGTAGCCTTCAAGCTTCCTAGAAACCAAAATGGTCTCTGTATGCTCTGCCCAACTCACATAACTCTCAGGCCCTTCTAATTTTACATGGGGCATTTGCAAAGGATGCACCTCTTCCTTGATCTCCGCTTCTGATCTTGGGTTCCCTGCTTGCCTGTTAATTGCATCAAACAACACCCGATACTTCTCATCCATCGCCTGCAAAACAGCAGCAAGCTCCCCCGCCGTGACTCCCGCTGGGGCACTTTCATCGCCTGCCATACTTTCAATTCCTCCACACTCAGCACACACACCACAGCCTGAGTACCCAAACGCCTGACCTGTTTAGCTCCAGCAACGAAGGGAATGCTCAAACCGAGTCACCGCCGTGGCTGAATGCTCGTCGATGTCCGTTGCGCCCTTGCTGACCAGCGCTGCACGCCCTCACTGCGCCTCAGCCGCTGCCAGTCACCCTGCTCCACCACAGCCGACCAACCCAGCCCCGATTCAGCTCTCCACCGCCACAAATCAGGCCCCGAAGCAACCTTGCTCTGATGCCATGTTGATGAACTCACACCTAATCAGAGAGGATTCAAAGGGGAGAGAAGGGGAAAAATCTGGAATTTCTGGTCGGGGCAACCTCCTCCATTCATCCTGGATACAGATATTTACAGAGCTCCATTTTTACACATAAGACCTCTAGCTTTCCTATTATACAAAAGGAGTACCAACATTGCTCATGCTGTATCTGTTTTAAGTATGATGACAATAAGGATCCTAGCCTCTGGCTGTCCTGCAATTCAGACCAACCCTTTCAGGGAGAGTCATGTGGTTTGTCATGCCACTTGGAATGTGCATTCCGGGATGAAAGATCCGGAATTCTGCAGAGTGGACAGTCAAAGAAACTTGATGGTTCTTATTACTGCATCCACTGCGGGAAACAAAATGATTTACTTGGGTATTTTTCTGAAACACTTTCCAGTTATATGTTTGTATTCTAATGTTAGAATTTTTTTAGTCAGACATATCTGTTTCAGTACTTGTGCTCCCAGTCTTACTTGTTAGCTGCCTTATCGCATCAATTTTATTCTCGCAATTCTCACAATGATTGACAAATTCAGAATGGTTCAGCTTTTAGCCTAAAATTTACCATATAAATAACCAGTGTAAGTGTGTAACATATATGTTGTGTAGAGTTGGTACGCGAGTATCGCAATAATGTCTCTTTAGTTGTCGATCTGAGCTGTCTAGATTCAGTACAGTGGTTAAGATAACTATTTGTTTCTGCTACTATAAGATTATTTCTCATTTATATGTTAGGCTTTTCGGTTATGGTAATTAAGTGAAATAAAGAGTAGGGCCAAATTCTTACTATGCACCCACAGTAACTTCCATTTTTTTAACAGCGTGGTTTGTATTTTCACCTTGTGATTTATACTTGTTCGTAAGCTCCCGTCAGGTCGTACTTTTCATAATCACCCTACCCTGATTCATAGTTTTACTTGGGGTGCTAGAGTGTCTTCCTTATACCTCTCTGTTTGTGGATAATAGCCAGGATACCCTTGTTATCTATGCTTCCATAAAGATATGTCAAAATGAAAGGAAAGAAACAGTAGTACTTGGCATGGTTGAATAACAAAGTTGGTCGGGGATGAGTTATTTTCTCAGCATTTTATCTGTAAACATCTGAATGATAAAGCGATTTCGGGAATTTGATTTGTTTTTTCCAGTGGGAAATGGTCCTATCAACCGGAAGACCTAATCTGTATATTAGAGAGAATGCAAGCAAGTATAGTTATTAAGGATGACCATGTAATTTCATTTTCTCAGGTGCTGGAAGAAACAACTATTGATAGCAAAAGATGCTCGGAGGTCTGATGTGTTGTGCCATCGGATATTTCTTAGTCATAAGCTCCTCGTATCCACTAAGAAGTACTTGGTCCTCCATGAGTTTGTGGATACAGCATTGAAGAAGCTGGAGGGTGAGCTTGGTCCGATTACTGGCCTTGAAGATAAGGATCGGGGAATTGTTGGTCGTCTTCTTGTAGGTGCTGAAGTTCAGAAGCTTTGCAACTGTGCAATAGAGATTCTGGAATCTATGTTATCTGGTGCATTAACAGCTGAGTCGCAAACCCAGAGTAAGTTTCCATGCTTCCTTTTTTTTTCTCATGTATGTATACCTGTATGTAATTGAAATGAATGCTTATGCACATATCACTTGTAACTCAGGTTCTTGTGTGGTACCATCAAACTTCATAAAGCTTGCGGATATATCACATGAATCTGTCACTGTAGTGTTTGACCTGGATGTATGCCCCATGCTCTCTCAAGGTTTAACTGGCTTTAACCTATGGCACCAAAAGGCCAGCGAAGAACATTATCCCTCAAACCCAGCAGGCATAGTACCGGCGCCATCGACAATGTTAGTGGTCAGAGGGCTTGCTCCATGTACGTCCTATGTCATCAAGGTTGTTGCATTCACCAACTCAAAGGATATTGGGTCGTGGGAAGTCAGGACAAATACCATTAACTGCCCCAAGGAAATGGATGCAAAAGATTCGATGCCAGTGGATGCTGGAAAAGATCTAAATAACACTAGTGCGAAGACAAATAGCAGTGGTCTGTCGGATCCTTCTTCTGAAGACGTGGAATCATACAATGACAGTAGCACTTCTGCCAATCTCAGCAGGTCGCCAGAAAGCGACGTTGAATATTGGACAAGTCTTGAAAAGGCACCTCATCGCTGCAATGAAACCGCCGGTGACTCACGAGATCTTAAAACAGGTGTTGCTGGGGAAACTGAAGTTGACAAGCTAGAGGAAGCTCCTAGGGGATCAGCATCAGCTCTAGACGACAACAAAGAAGAACCCGGTTCGTCTGCTGAAGCAGCTTTGCCAAAGAGGCCGTCAGAGTTAATGGTGTGTAGCCGGGAAGCTTTGAAGCAAAACCTGGCGACGATCTGCTCAGAGATTGCATCACAGGAGCACACTGGAAGCGAGTCGGTTGCTCCACCCAAACACCACGGCTCACCGCTCCGTGTCATACAGGAAGAGACTGAGAACTGCAAGGGGGTTTCTGCAAGGTGCGTTCAAGCAAAGTCTGATGACCATATTCCTCAAGATGACAGTTCGAAGGCCGAAACGGACCCCGGGAGTCTGTCATGGAAAGGAACCCCTGGGAAATCTGAGAACAGTGGACACAATGATAATGGACCTTCAGAACCCCACACATCTGCTCAAGCACCTCCTCTTCGGAAGCCCTCGAACTTGCCGCAGCGTCTCAAGCAGGGGATCTTGCCAGAGAACGCACCAGGCTCGCCGGTTCCCATGACAGGGAATGGGAGCAAACCAAAGAATGATGGCCGTGTTCCTCAACCTTGCCCTCTGAAACCTGGGCCAGAACCAGGAAAACCCGAGGACGCTGCGCGCACGGACGCAGACGCCTATGTGTACTGTGTCAAGGTGATCAGGTGGCTGGAATGCGAGGGCTACGTCGAGGCCAGCTTCAGGGTGAAGTTCCTGACGTGGCTGAGCCTACGGGCGACCCGGCACGAGAAGAGGGTGGTCAGCGTGTTTGTGGACACTTTCATCGACGATCCTGCGAGCCTCGCCGGCCAGCTAAGCGACACCTTCTCCGAGGCAATCTACAGCAAGAGGCCGCCTATGGCGGCGTAGAGTCTCTGCATGAAACTTTAGCACTGGTAATAATGTAAAAGATCTTTTTTGTGAAGGAAAACATAAGGGGAATTGCCAACTTGCCATCATCCTAAGGGGAATTGCCAACTTGCCATCATCCTACTGTTACCGGATGCATCTCTGGCCCAGTATCATGAGTAGCTGATCATCCTGCTGCATCAGGTTAACTGGAACCTCGCCCGCTGTAATAGTTGGCTATGTTTATGTTAACACATCGTCATGGGCATGCATTGCCCGGTGCACCAGGAAAAGTGCCTATTTTTGAATTCTAGGTGTGTTTGTACTTTGTAAAAGCGTACTACTGGTGATCTTAACTCCGAGTTGTGGCTGCTGGCTGGCATGCCATGCCACTGTTTGCTGCTTCTCGGGTTGAAGTTTGCTGGTCCTCCAGTCGAATGTGCGGCATCAGTTTTAGGTGGTCGTCGACTTGATTGATCTCCACGGCATGCATGCAGCACGTACGCCGGCTGCCGGCGGCCGGCGAACCTGGGTCACAGGCCCGGGTGCGAACGGAGGCCGCCCCAACTCCACAACTAAAGTACTCCCGTCCTCCGTTTCAAAAAAAAAAAAAAACTAAAGTACTCCCGTGTATAGTTAGTTTACTCTCGTGTTTGGGCAAAATGGACAAAAATAACCCAAAGGCGAAACAAATTTAAATAATAAACTCTCGGCGAAAGTATTTCACAGAACTAACCCTTTCGGGTAGCACCCAACGCGTAGGCGCTATGCCCTGTGTTGTAGCACCGTTCTGACAGGCGCTACATACCTTGCCAGCGTGGCGTCGCGGGACTCATCGGGCCCCACCATCACTTAAGTAGCGCCTACGCGAACGGCGCTATAAGACATAGACGCTATGCTCCTGTTAGAGTTAGGGCCCACAGCCCGACCCAGTCCTCATTTCCTCACGAACAGAGAACAAGAGTGGCGGCTATGGTTCATGTCCCGTCTCAAATCCCTCTCCCAAATTGGTCGAATCTGAAGGAATCGGCTGGAAATTTGATCCTCAAAACATCCCTAAGGTATTCTCCTCCGATCCCCTCCTTTTCATCCGAAAATTCCATCACATTTGTCCTCTTTGTGCAAGTTTCGGTGAAACCACAAATCCTATTGGATTTGAAATTGTTATGGAACAATGGCATGGTTGTTTGATCTGTAGCATTAGCATTGGTATAGTATTCATTGGGGAGAAATTATGAGGTTAAATTGTTATGGAACAATGGCATGATTTGTTTCAATATTTGTATTTGTTTTTGGCCCTTATGTGTATTTGTACTATGGTAGTTGTTTTTGTTCAAATTAGAAACATATGTGTACTATGGTAGTTGCTTTTGTTCAAATTAGAAACATATGTGTACTATGGTAATTGGCCCTTATGTGTATTTGTTTCAATATTTGTTCATATTAGGAACATCACTTTTACTTCGGTACACCCCCCCCCCCCGCCCTAACAGATTTTTTTTTGAAACTATGATGATTTTTATAGCAAATTCGGAAAATGTACGTCCTAAAGCAATTTTTTCAGAACTATGACCCCGTCGGGAGGCCGAAGAGGTAGTTTTCGGTCAACCGGAGGCCGAAAAGAGCTCTTCGGTCTGCTATTGGCCGAAGAGGGGGGGAGTGGGCCGAAGAGGTCGCTGTCGGGGGGGCTGCCGACCGAAGGGACACTCTTCGGCCAGCCAGCGGCCGAAAAGGGGAGTCTTCGGCCAACCAGCGGCCGAAGAGGTCGGGCTTATCCCAAACGAGCCCGAACGGCCTCCATCTTCTTCCTCTGTTCGTTCATCCTCTCTCTCTCGTTTCTCTCTCTTTCTCTCGCAACCCCGCGTCGATCTCCTCGCTGGTCCATCCATTTTTGCATCCAACCCACAGAAAGAGTAGATCGTAGCCAACCCCGGCGGCCTACGGTATTTTTTTTTTCAATGGGATAGTTTTTTTTCTCGTACAAGTGAGGTGAGGAGGAGCCATGGTGGAGGTGGTGGTGAGGAGGAGGTGCTGCTGGGGAGGAAGAGGTGGTGAGGAGGAGGAGGAGGTGCGGCTGAGTTGAAGAGAGGAGCAAGAAGCAGTGGCACACGTGTCGAAGGTATAACTATGTCGTTACAAATTTTCTCTGAGTTGTAGAGTTTAGTTAGTGTAGATAAGTCATATTGCGTACTTCGAGTGTTAATTTGTCTGTGTTGGCATTTTAGCGGTTAGTTAGTGTAGCGGGTAATATTTTTGTTCATCGTGATTAATGAGAAGATGAAAATGTCTGACAGGTGAAAATGTCTGAATAAGTAAATTTGTCTATGCCGGAATTTTAGCGGTTAGTTAGTGTAGCGGGTAATATTTTTGTTCGTCGTGATTATTGAGAAGATGGAAATGTCTGACAGGTGAAAATGTCTGAATGAGTAAATTTGTCTGTGCCGACATTTTAGCGGTTAGTTAGTGTAGCGGGTAATATTTTTTTTCATCATGATTAATGAGAAGATGAAAATGTCTGACAGGTGAAAATGTCTGAATAAGTAAATTTGTCTGTGCCGGCATTTTAGCGGTTAGTTCGTGTAGCGGGTAATAATATTTTTTGTTGTGATTAATGAGAAGATGAAAATGTCTGACAGGTGAAAATGTCTGAATCAGTAAATTTGACTGTTTACTATGGCCCTGGTAATGTTCGATACAATGAGTTTGGGGTTGATCTGAGCGAGTATAAAAATGGCGTCATGACACTTGCAGACCCGGACAGACTAGACATTAGACAGTTGAAGTACTAGTTGACTACTAGTTTTGGGCTGGATCCTGAAGTATGTTCCGTCAGTATTCATGCATTGTGGACCAAATCCTGTAAAAATGTCAAGTGGGAGTTGATGCCGATAGATAGGAGCCAGCATTGGTTGACGCTGTTAAGTCGTTGCCGAGACCGAAGAATCCACCCATATGCCCTAGTGCAACCTGTGGCGAAGGAGGAGAATACCGTACAACTCCACGTGGGGTATGAACCCGGCCAGGGCAGTGAAGTGGCTAACGAGATTTGTTTATCCGGGTCACAGCCTGAGAAAGAGTCAGACTACGTGCCACACAATGTGTGTGGTCATGATACTGGGCAGAGTAGTCAGTCGATAATATTGGCGGAGGATCTGGGTTCTGATGGGGATGAGGAAGAGGAGGAAATGCTGAGGGTGATGGAGGAAGAGGACGAGGATGGATTGGCGGAGGATCTGGATTCTGAAAATTCCGAGGATGAAGTGGAGGTACCGATTCCTTCTGCATGGGATCAGGACATATGCACCGGCCTTACGGTCAACGATGGCCATGAGGCTCCATGGTAGTATAATTTGAACCAAGTCCAGATAGGGGCTATGTTTGATACAAAGAAAAAAATGAAGTATGCGGTGATCAAGTGGGCTATGTCCACGCAGAGGGTTTTCCGGACACACATTTCAAGTCCAACAAACTATACCGTGAAATGTGTTGAAACAGGTTGTCCTGGGACGGTGCACGGGCACGTGCCGAAGTATAACATCCACTGGGTTGTGACCGATGTCGTCCCACATAATTGTGTGAGAAAAAACCTTCTGGTGAATCATCCAAACCTGACTTCAACTCTCATTGCGCAACTCATGTATACTGAGATAGTGCAGAAGAAAGATATGGAAGCAAAACACATCCAGACAGCAGTGAAGGTCAGATGGAATTATGACATTCCTTATGGGAAGGCTTGGAGGGCTAAGCAGAAGGCTATGGAGGAAAGGTTTGGGACGTTCTTCGACTCATATGATAATGTTGTCCGTCTCCTTGACATACCGAAGGAGAGGAATCCCGGCACTTATGTTAACGTACAACACACGAGGTTGGCGAGTATACCAGATTTCAAGGTGTTGAAGCGAGTATTCTTCTCTTTCGCTATGTGCATCGAAGCTTTCCGGCATTGTCCTCCTGTGATGTTTGTGGATGGTACATTCCTGACTGGTCAGTACAAAGGGCAAATCCTGACTGCTATTGGTGTGGACGGGAACAATCAAATCATCCCACTTGCCATGGCATTTGTGGAGGGTGAGAACTTTCCGAGCTGGGTATGGTTCTTCCGGCAAGTGAAAATTGCCATCGTGAAGGACCGACCAAACGTGTGTGTCATTCATGACAGACATGCTGGTATATTGAAGGCCGTGAAGACACTAAGGAATCCAACAGAAGACTAACGAACACCTTGGAAGGACTTGCAGAGCCGGTGGTGCATGCGCCATCTTGGGGCTAATTTTTTCTCACAGTTCGAGAACAAGCGGTTGATGAACTTGTTCAAAAAATTATGCAAGCAGAACCAGCAGTGTAAATACCATTTTATTTGGTCAAAACTTGATGAGTTTACTAAGAAGCAGGTCGGTGCCAGGAAGAAAATGGAAGAAGATCAGGCTAAATTAGCAACACTCATGGTGGAGCTAGAGGAGCCAGTAGGTCTTTGTGACTTGCCAGCAATTGACCCTCCTAATACTAAGAGAAAGAAGGGGAGGGCAATAAAGAGTTTTACTCAGTGGATAGAGAAAGAGCCTCCCGTGAATTGGTCTTTGATGCATGACACCCATGGAGCCAGGTATGGCCACATGACAACCAACCTTGCAGATGTGTATAACTTTGTACTCAGAGGGAATAGAGCATTGCCACTTACAGCTATTGTGGAGGCTGTATTCCATGGCACTTTGAGATATTTCAGAGAAAGGCACGAGTTAGCAAAGAAGCATATTGCAGATAATCACAACACGCCTTATTGTAGCCGTGTCATGGAGTACATGGCAAAGAAGATAGAGAAAGCAAAGAAGCACACTGTCAGACTCATAGGTAATCAGGAAAGGAGGTATGAGGTTCAGCTACCTACCGATGGTTTTGGTTCTGCAAATGATGTGAAGACGCACGAGGTAACAATTGGAACAGAATTTTATCCAACGTGTGAGTGTACATGCAACAAACTGAAGTTGTTGCACTTGCCTTGCTCACATGTGTTGGCTTCTTGTGGCCAGATTGAGTTGGACGCCATCTCCTTCGTGTCCCCATACTATTCAAAAGAGGCAGTTCTCAACACATGGACCGGTGAGATGACAGGATTTAGAGTCATCGGCAATTTCAACAAAGTAAACGACGGTGAGAGAGTATACATCCCGGATCCAGATCTTCGGCGAACAAGTAGGGGTAGACGTAAGGTCTGTCGCATCCGAAATGATATGGACCAATCTGAAGCTGGTGGAGCAACCATACAATGTTTGCTATGCGCGGCTTATGGGCATAGGATGAAATATTGTCCCGACCTGAAGAAAGACGGTGCTTCCACATCGACGAGTGCGACAACAGGAGCAAGAGGCGGACGTGGTCGAGGCCGTCGAGGACGAAGGGGGGGGGGGGACGAGGAAGAAATAACTCACAAGCTATATAATTTGTGAGGAGTAGGTGATACTTATTATTATGTGTCGTACTGCGAGAAAATGTCGGAACTATGTTTTAATTTTTAATATGTCTGAACTATGTTTTAATTTGTAATATGTCTGGACTATGTTTTAATTTGTAATATGTCTGAACTATGTTTTAATTTGTAATATGTCTGAACTTTGTTTTAATTTGTAATATGTCTGGACTATGTTTTAATTTGTAATATGTCTGAACTTTGTTTTAATTGCATGTTAGATTTGTTGTTTTAATTGCAGATATGCTTTGTATCCGTTGCTTGATGGTAACATTGATAGAGCTCACCGAGCTGCACTTATGCAAGCTGGCAGGAAGTTAGACGTGTTGGTCACTCGCACACCAAGGACTAACTG
Organism: Elymus sibiricus; assembly: GCA_039707655.1. NCBI lineage: Eukaryota > Viridiplantae > Streptophyta > Magnoliopsida > Poales > Poaceae > Elymus > Elymus sibiricus. Next base: position 386,651,490 of record CM077676.1, read on the forward strand.
ATGCAGGCACATTTTCTAGCTGCGGTGCCAACTGCTCTGCCCTTAGACGACGATCCTCACGGGCCTCGTTTTAGGTGGTTGAGCCAGTTTCAGGTAACCTTCTCAGTGAGCTGAACATATTTTGTTTTCCTAGTTGCCCTTACTAGATAGTTTACACAATCTTATGGTTTCTATGCAGATTGTCTCGTTAGGGTACCCCGGAGTTGAGTTGTCAGAGGCACAGATTGATCGATCCCTAGAGGCATATATTCTTTGGTTGTTCGGCAAGACGATGTTCACGGAGAACCACGTGACTACTGTCGATGCGCGACTCATTGGTATTGCACGAGAGATAGCTGACGCACGGTGCCCTGGGGACATTGTGCAGAGGAGTTTTGGTTCTGTTGTGTTAGCAGCTACGTACAGAGGCCTGTGCAAAGCCCTTACGTTGAGGAATGGGCTACCGCGCCGACAAATATCTGGGATGAGGTTCGGTCTTTTGACTGGGACAAGTTCGGGTTGTATCAGCGACGTTACCGGCATAGCACGAGGATCTACTTGGTTCCATCAGCTGCTCCTGATCAGATGGATGCCCCTCTCACCAGCGATATGTTCCCAATTGCCTCTGTTGTGGGAACCAGACACCACGCGGTACGTGCCATGGTTCTCATATGTGTAGTTTTATCATAACCTGAACATATACAATTGGTTAACTCTTCATGTACAGAGTGACTTGACAGTCGAGGCGCGAGAGGAGGTTTCCGCTTTAATGCGGCGGGTTGAGAGGGGGGATACTATCCCACAGCCAGAGCACCTCTCATGGTTGAGGCGTTTTGATGAGAAGCTACGAGGGATTTACGCAGCTGTTACGTGTAGACGATCTTCGGATGTTGCAGTTCCTCATCCAGCACATCGTCCCCCACGTCCCTCTGTGCAGCGTTCAGAACCACGCCACTCTGTGCAGCGTTCAGAGCCACGCCACTCCGTGCAGCGTTCAGAGCCACGGCACTCCGTGCAGCGTTCAGAGCCACCTCCTTCACAACCAGGGAGCTCGTCCTGGCAGCAGCCACCTCCTTCACAACCAGGGAGCTCGTCCTGGCATCAGACACCTCCTTCACAACCAGGGAGCTCGTCCTGGCATCAGACACCTCCTTCACAACCAGGGAGCTCATCCTGGCATCAGACACCTCCTTCACAACCAGGGAGCTCGTACTGGCATCATCAAATGGAACTAGGTAACACTACTTTGTACATTCTTTTAAACATTGTAGTTTCGCTCATCAATTTTACATGTTTTACTATACTGCAGGCGGCAACCAGTCGCAACAGTTCATGCATTCAGTGCAGTCACCGATACTTAGTGGTGCTGGATGTGGATTAGAGGGCTACGGCGAAGATGATGACGAAGCTGCAAACACTTATGACTTCTCTCAGACAGTGTTTCACACTCCACCACCAGCACCGACGCAGGAGACACAGACCGTGTCAGACGATGTTATCTACGGTCGTGGACACCGTGAGGCTCGCCCACCGCCTCAGCGCTTATCGCCTTTCGGTCCTCACCCGAGGAAGACCCAGATTCGTCGTCGTCCCCAGCAGTGATATGGTTATCTATGTATTTGTCATTATCTATGTTAGTTTCAGACTTTTCTCATGTGTGAGTCATTATCTATGTATGAGACATGCTTCATGTATGTGTTACTATCGCACTTGCTTCTATCTGATCAGGAGACATATATCTACCTATGTATGCGAGAGACATATTACTATTAATTCGCATTGTTATTCCAGTTACATTTCCAAAGAGACTGCAACAGATAATTAAGATACAAGTACATCTGAATTAAACGGTACGACTGAACTTAAAAAATACAGCTTACAAACTACATGAAGGCATCATCGTCATCCTCCGTCGATGCAGCACTCTTGCCCTTCGACAATGCGGTACTCTTGCCCTTCCACGATGCGGTACTCTTGCCCTTCGACGATGCGGTACTCTTGCCCTTCGTGCTCGGCATGAAAAGATCATCTTCGTCCTCGCTGTCTTGGCTCCATAAATAAGTATGTTCTGCTGCAGCCTTTAGGAATGCTTCACCCTTATGTTGTTGCTTCTTCCACCTTCCATGCAACCTGAGAAGTTATTTTCGTATCTCCTCAAAGGTCCTTGCAGGCCACCCGCACCTACTTAATGCGTGAGCCAACTCATTCAGTAAGGTGTCACTACTGAGGAGTTCGTCCCATAGAACTATCCTATTGTCTATCTCGAAATTGGCGGCTAACCTCAGAAGACATTTCGACATACTAGGGTGAAAACTACGATCGAAAGGATAACCAGACATCTTGACGAGACTACACTGGCCTGCTTACCCTCCTTAGTGTGGAGGGGGTTTTATAGGTTGAGAAGAGAAGATGGCGGGAAAGAAGATGGCGGGAGAGAATGTCGGGAGAGAAGGGCGGGAAAGAAAATGGCGGGAGAGAATGGCCGGAGAAAATGGCGGGAGAGAATTGAGGGAGAAAATGGCGGGGGAGAATGGCGGGAAATAAAATGGCGGGAGAGAATGTCGGGAGAGAAGGGCGGGAAAGAAGTTGGCGGGAGAGAATGTCGGGAGAGAAGGGCGGGAAAGAAAATGGCGGGAGAGAATGGCCGGAGAAAATGGCGGGAGAGAATGGCGGGAGAGAATGGCGGGAAACAAAATGGCGGGAGAAAATGGAGGGAAATAACGGCGGGTAAGAAAATGGAGGGAAAAATATTGCGGAAAGTACATTTTTTTCATCTTCGGCCAACGGTTGACCAAAGACCACTCTTTGGCCAACGGTTGACCAAAGAGCATGCATCTTCAGCTAACGGTTGACCAAAGAGTACTCTTCGGCCAACGGTTGGCTGAAGTTACTATTTTCAGCCCAGCTGGGGACTCTTCGGCCAACGGTTGACCAAAGAGTACTCTTCGGCCAATGGTTAGCCGAAAAGGCCCGCTTCGGCCAACACACGGCCGACGGGGTCATAGTTTTGATTTTTCTGCTTTAGGGTGTATAGTTTCCGAATTTGCTATAAAAATCATCATAGTTTCAAAAAAAAATCGCCCTAACACAAGGAGGGTTGAGATTGCACGATACCCCTTCATAACGAAGGGCATGATGGGCAAATTCTAAAAAAGTGTCCATCTGCCCCCCCCCCCCCCGCCCGTCGGCGGCATGTACGTATATGAATACGGCTTTTTTTAAACGTGGTGGGTGGACATATCGCTAATTACGTGCTTGCAAGCGGTTTCCCTAATTGCCCGCATACCCCGCCGCTCGCTGTCCTCCTGGCGTGTCGCGCCGTCGCCACGCCTGCCGCCCGCATCGCGTCGCGTCGGCTGCCGTGCTACGCGCCACTTCCCCTCGGCTGCCTCGCCCACTGCTGCCTGCCGCCTGCCGCGGGCCGCTGCACGTCGGCCGCCACGCCCCCGCGGATGCGTCACGTCGTAGGTCGGGTACGCCTGCCCCACCTCCCTCCTATAAAACCCCACCCCCGGCCGGCGCCCTAGCCAGAAACCACCCACAAACCCCCACCCAATCCTAGATCTTTCTGCCGGCGGCGTACTTCTCACGGCCGCGATGCCTCGTGGACGCGGCTGTTTCGGCAGGCGGTGGTTCGGCGGTGGAGGCAGCGCCGGAGGCAGCTGCGGGGGAGGAGGCGCCGGAGGCAACCACGGAGGCGGCGCCGCACCGGGCGGTGTGTGGCTGTCTAGCCTCACCGGGCCATAGACGGTGGACATCTACCGGCACGGCATCCCCGTGCCGCCGTCGTCCCGCCTAGCGCACGGGTGGCACATCACCACCGACGGCTATGCCACGTCGGGCCCCCCACAACGCGGTCCGTGGAACCCCGAAGGTCGCCGGAGTTTTTGGGAAGGCCGCGACTTCGACATTGTCGTCGCGTTCTACAAGTCATGCGGCATCCGCGTAGACGCTCCAAACGTGCCCCCGCCGCCCCGGCCGTGCAGCCGCGTGCCGGTCGGCGCGCTTGTGTAGGTGCCCCGATCACTCCCGTCGCGGCGCCAGCCGCTCCATCCGCCGCGCCTGAGTTTCAAATCCCGCCGGAACTGGCCGCGATGCAGGAGGAGGGCGACCCATTGGAATCGCCGGGTTTGATCCGCACGATCTGGAACTCGACTTCGGAGACGGGGTGGCTGCCGCCGGCGGAGGTGGTTGACCGGGTCCCACGAACCGGGGTTATGGCAGGCGATGAGGGAGTCGACCGAACTGCTAGCGCAGCCGTCGGCGACCGCGGCGGAATTTTTCGCACACTTCGGCGGCTCCGACGACTCCGACTCCGATGGCAGCGAAGACGGCGGTGAAGACGGTGGCGATGGCGGAGTTGTGGATCTTGTGATGAGCGACGACGAGTAGTTAGATTATTTTTTGTTTTTTAAAATTTTGAATGTAAAATTTCATTCAAAAAACTATGTAAAATATCCTAAATATGAACAAAATTATGTTGCTTTTATGAATTATGGAATGTTTGAATGTTTTATCAGTTATTTATTAATGTTGTGGGCTGCATTTGAATTTGATCAAAATAGGTATGAAAGAACTCACGAGCGGTCGTTAAACGCGCCGAAAACTTGTTTAAATTTGTTTTTTACAAGTTGATCTTCATTGATCAAATGGAAAATCATCTCCTACAATATGTGAGAATTCATACGGCTAACAACAATTTGTGGAAAAAAATTAAATGCATTTGATCGATGTGAAAAAAGCCTTGTTCGAGAGTCGCCATACCGGCAGGCCCGAACGTTCATGTTTGTACATGGTGTCTGTGCAGGCATGCATGAAATGATACCATCATTTTTCCATCGTGTGGGAATGCCCAGTGTACTACTCCACGCAAGATTTGGACGAATTCGGACACCAAATGCACGTTCCGTCACGTCCAGGTAGTGTTTTAGGGTTTTTTCGCGGGCAAAACCCTAGAAAATGCATCAAATGTCGGAAAATAACGAAACCTGTCATGCATGCTTGCCATGGTGGTGGCAGGGTGTGGAAAAAGTTTGGGCTCATTCGGTTGAGTTAAAAAAAACGTCTTTCAGAGTAGCCCTACCGGCAGACCCGAACGTTCCTGGTTGCACATGGTGTACGTGATGGCATGCATGCAATGACACCAAATTTTGCCAGCATATGGGCATGCCCACTAGAGTCCCCCACGCAAGATTAGAACAAATTCGGACACTAAACGCATGTTGCGTCACGTCCGGGCAGTGTTTTAGGGTTTTTTCACCGGGAAAACCCTAAAAAAATTCATCGAACATCGGAAATCAACGAAAATTGGCATGCATGCTTGGCATGGTGGTGGGAGGGTGTGGAAAAAGTTTTGGCTTGTTTGGAAGAGTTGGAAAAAAACCCTCTTTCAGACTTGCCCTCCGACAGACCCGAACGACCCTGGTTCTACATGATGTATGAGGTGGCTTCCATGAAATGACACCAAAATTTTCCAGCTTGTGTGAATGTCCACTGGAGTCCCCCACGGAAGATTAGAACGAAAACGGACACCAAACGCACGTTACGTCACGTGCGGACAGTGTTTTAGGGTTTTTCCACCGGGAAAACCCTAGAAAATGCATGGAATGTCGAAAATGGACAAAAATTGGCATGCATGCTTGGCATGGTGGTGGCAGGTTGTGGAAAAAGTTTTGGCTCATTTGGAGTAGTTGAAAAAAAAAATCCTCTTTCAGACTTGCTCTCCGGCAGACCCGAACGGTCCTGGTTCTACATGATGTATGAGGTGGCTTCCATGAAATGACACCAAATTTTGCCAGCTTGTGTGCATTCCCACTGGAGTCGACCACGCAAGATTAGAACGAAAACGGACACCAAATGCACGTTGCGTCACGTGCGGGCAGTGTTTTAGGGTTTTTCCACCGGGAAAACCCTAGATAATGCATGGAATGCTGAAAATGGACAAAAATTGGCATGCATGCTTGGCATGGTGGTGGCAGGGTGTGGAAAATGTTTTGGCTCATTTGGAGGAGTTGGAAAAAAAACCTCTTTCAGACTTGCCCTCCGGCAGACCCGAACGGTCCTGGTTCTACATGATGTATGAGGTTGCTTCCATGAAATGACATCAAATTTTGCCAGCTTGTGTGTATGTCCACTGGAGTCCCCCATGCAAGATTAGAATGAAAACGGACACCAAACGCACGTTGCGTCATATGTGCGGGCAGTGTTTTAGGGTTTTTCCAGCGGGAAAACCCTAGAAAATGCATGGAATGTCGAAAATGGACGAAAATTGGCATGCATGCTTGGCATGGTGGTGGCAGGGTGTGGAAAAAGTTTTGGCTCAATTGGAGGAGTTGGAAAAAAAACTCTTTCAGACTTGCCCTCTGACAAACCCGAAAGATCCTGGTTCTACATGATGTATGAGGTGGCTTCCATGAAATGACACCAAATTTTGCCAGCTTGTGTGCATGCCCACTGGAGTCCCCCACGCAAGATTAGAACGAAAACGGACACCAAACGCACGTTGCATCACGAGAGGGCAGTGTTTTAGGGTTTTTCCACCGAGAAAACCCTAGAAAATGCATGGAATGTCGCAAATGGACGAAAATTGGCATGCATGCTTGGCATGGTGGTGGCAGGGTGTGGAAAAAGTTTTGGCTCATTTTGAGGAGTTACAAAAAAAACTCTAGAAATATGTAATTAAAAAAACTTTAAAAAATACATCAGTCATCAAAGTTCTCTGTTTGAAGAATATGCAGTGTCGGTACGAAACTTCGCCAGTCTGGTACGGGTGAAGATTCGTATTGACCCTGCATATCCTCCAAATAGAGTACAAATGTACAATGAACATGGATTCTCATGAAAAACAAAAAAACAAAGATATTTGAGAAGGTCAACGCCATGGCGGCGGCGCGAGGTGGTACTAAATTCATTATTGAATGCCGTGTCGGCGACGCAGTCAGCCAGTTAGCGCCCGCCGCGTGGCACACCTGACGCAAGTGGCACTAACCGACCGGCGTACGTGCGTGCGTGGGGCCCGCCGCGATAACACGGGGCAGACATGATCTCCCGGGATTTGTGCGCCTGCATGGGCCAATCACGTCGCTCCCTCCCAACCCCGCCACCCTCCCAACCCTACTCGCCCTCCTCACGCTAGCTGACCTCCCCCGATCCCGCCGCCCTCCTCACGCTAGCTGACCTCCCCCGATCCCGCCGCCCTCCTCACGCTAGCCGCCCTCCCCCGATCCCGCCGCTGTCCTCACGTTAGCCTCCCACCGCCGATCCCGCCGTCCCCTGCGATCTCACGGGCCCTACAGATCTCGGCGCCTGTACAGCGAAGGAGCACGCCACCGTCACCCGAAGCTTCATACACCGGTTACACGCACGACGACGTCAAGGTAAGATGGTGTTTTTGTAATTTTTTAATGCTAACTTTTTCTAGCTGCGGACATGTGTGAATTAGCTAACACTGTGTGTAAATTTTGTTCGTTTAGTATGGACGAGTATGGAGAAATATACTGTTCTATCGAGAAGTGGTGCAAGTTGGTGGACAAATTAAACTCTAGGCAACGAAAGCGGCTAGGTCGCACTGGATTGCAGAAAATGTTGCTGATTCCTAGTGTGCAAATGCGGAAGTGCCTGCTAAAATTTATTATTAAAACATACGACTTGAATAAAAAAGGTTTGTTTTCCGTCCGAAAAATGGTGACATAACATTGCGAACTGATGATGTCCTCCACATATTTGGCCTAGAGAACAAGGGTAAAAATGTGATGAAAGTACTAGATGAAGTAAAGGATGCCGGAAAGGGCATGGTGCCTTCTCATTTTCTGGATCCAAAAAATGATGAAATAGTGATAGATCAGTTGATCGAAAACATTGTTACGAGTGGCACGTATGACGATGATTTTCTGCGGAGAGCTGTATTGGTTCTCCTTGGAACGGTTATAGCACCGCACTCTACCAGAGATGTTCCGCATACTTTTTACAAGTTGGTGGAGGATGTGGAATGCATTACTACTTTCACATGGTGTTCACTCTTTTACGTACTAAATTTTGTTTTCAAAATTTTATTTCAGAGGGCAAAAATTGCTAAGGATACAAAGGAGGTGAACTCATCTATAGAAACCGAATATCCTGATGTGTCTTCATGGCCAATAATAGAGCATGAAATGCCGTTGCAATCTGACACGTAAGTTCAGAGTGGAATGCATATCTAATTGTGTGTTCCATCATGACTTGACTCGCGTTATTATTTCAGAGTGTCTTGTGGACTTTTGGTGATGAAATGCGTGGAACACTGGGACGGAGATGAGTGGACTATTTCGTTTGACCAGAACGTCATTAATTCTTTAAGGGGTCGCATTCTCGCGGAAATACTTTTTTCAGAGAGCAACACGATGGAAAGGGTGAAGGACAAGATTCTGAAAATCATGGAGAAGGAATAGGTGCTACGATAGGGTAGGGTTTTTGCCCCGTAGACGGTTTCCCTACCGTGTTTGGTACTTCGCTCTTTTTTTATTGTAATGGCACATCATTATGCATGTTTGTGAACTAAATAAATGAGCCGTGCTCGGTACTTGGTACTATTATATTATTGTAGTGACACATTACTTTCGAAATTATTATGTCCTATCATTATGCACGTTACTTTTTGTAATGGCATATTACTTGATACTGACTTGATATTGTTTTATTTCAAAGTGGCTATCCGTGTGTGATAATTACGTCGCCTCAGGCCTCTGAAAAAATAAAAGCCGGCGGCTAGGTTATATATCAAATAAAAAAATTGCCCAACCGTAAGCTGCTGGGTCGCCGTGGTACACGATGTATACCACCCAAATCCAGCCCGAAGGCGACTCGGGCAGTCAATTCGACCCACAAACGGGCCCAGCAGCGGGTTCCAATGAGGCAGAGGGGAGATGTTCTAATGAGAGGAGCTTGGGAGCTAACGCCAACGCGGGTATTTAAGCCGGTCGGCGCGCCCTTCGGTTGGCGAGGTGGGACTAAAGTTAGCACGCCACTGTCCGCGGGCGCCATGGCGACTACAGGCCGGTAATAACCAGCGTCGTCAGTCGGGCCCAACAGTCCAGGCCCCCGGTCGCCCCCTCCCCCCGCCCGCGCCCCTCCCCCGCGCGAATTGGACCGGCCCAGCAAGGCAGCCGCGCGTTTGGCACCGCGCCCCGCGAGCGCGTCGGATGTTTAGTCCCACCTCGAAAGCCGACGGGCGCGCCGACCGGCTTAAATAGCCACGTCCTGCGTACACGTCGAGCTCCTTTAAATTAACATGCCGCTGCTTGCCCGTGGGTGACCCAGCTGCTGGGCTGTCCATAGGCCCAATTCGCCGCCCGAGTCGCCTGCGGGCTTGATTTGGACGGGCATATTCGTTGGTTTAACGGGCGGTCCAGTGGCCGCGGTCGGGCTTCTTTTTCTTACGTTTGTTTTTCCTTAACTAACGAAAACTCTGTTTACAAAAATAGTATTAAAAAAATCTGTGAACTAAAATAAACTCATTCACATAACAGTAAAAAAACGTGCCAATTCATTCACCAATATCATTCAGCAATATGATATATGTTCACATTAATATTTCGAGGAAACATAGCTCAAACATAACACTTATTAAGTTTTCTGTCGCACCGCACGCATATAAATATTTTAAACTGCAACATAAGTTATTCTGACATGACGCGTGCAACCAAAATTCTTCTTCGCACGAATGAAGTTGCATTTTTACGCCCAATTCCTGAACGAGACATAAAAAGTATGTCAGGAAATAAATTCGGTAAAAACAAACAAGCAACATAACAAAAATGAGGATGTAAAACTTACTTTTCGTTTAGCCTACATGTCTGTTTGTTATGACAGCCAGTGTTACACAGACTGCACAAAGGACCACTTTTCTTCTCGATAAAATCTTTTGGTCTACCATTTTTCGTAATGCCAGGGCCTCCCTTAGACTTCCCTTTCTTAGGTGCACCCTTCGTCGAAACTTTCTCAGGATCACGTATACCAGCTGCACCTTGTTCCGCCCGACTTGCCTGCTTCCTAGCAAACCTTCTACGTCCTATGAGTTCCTCTTCCAGAATCTTTTTCTTCGCTATTATATCGTCCGGACACTTCATGAACTCATCGAACAAGAAGGCATCATTTGCTACAACATGAGCAACTTCTGCGCATTTTATGCTCACTTGACTATGTCGTTCTCTCTCCTCTGGCCCTGACCAACCCCAGCCAAACATATCACTCTTGCGCTGCATAGGCAACCCATCTCTCGCATTTTTCGACAACCGATGGAGGATGCAACACTTTGGTATTTCAGATAAGTTAAGATGATGCGAAACAAAGAGAATGTGTTTGCAAGGCAGCCCATTCCGAACCATCCTGAGACAAGTGCATGATATAGTTTCTTCTGAGTTACCTGGTTCATACTGAACATTATAACTGAACTTGTGGTTATCCTGCCATGTCACGATGAATGTCTGACGCTCAATTCCCACGAGCGTCTCAAATATCTCCAACTTTCCCATCTTCTTCAGATCATCTTGCAGAATATAGAAATTAGCAGGAGTGAATACGGCGGCAGCATGCTCCTCAAGGGCCTTATATTCAGTAACCGACGGTGGTACTTTCTGATTAGCATTGCAGTCATCGTTCGCCTCGTTCTCACGGAGGCGAATGATACGTCCAATTTGCATCATGATTTCCTACTAATAATTATTATGTTTTTGATCATTATTTCACTTTATGGTACAATTCTTTTGCCTTTTCTCTTTTATTTTGTAAGATTCACATGAAGAGGGAGAATGCCGGCAGCTGGAATTCTGGACCTGAAAGGGGCGAAACAGAGACAGCTATTCTGCACTGCTCCAAATGACTTGAAAATTTACGGAGAATTATTTTGGAATATATAAAAAATACTGGCAAAAGAATTAACAGAAGGGGGCCCACCAGGAAGCCACAAGCCTGGGGGCCGCGCCCTACCCCCCTGGGCGTGCCCCCAGGCTTGTGGGGCCCCTGGCAGGCCTCTGGCCCCCTCCTTCTACTATATGAAGCCATTTGCCCTAGAAAAAATCAGAAGAAGATTTTCGGGACAAAGGGCCGCCGTCTCGAGGCGGAACTTGGGCAGGAGCTATTTTGCTGTGACGCCCTCTGCTCGACCGTGCACTAATCATACACGCAAACGTGCACGCTCGAGAACAGAGACGCACGGGAAGATATCACAACACAACTCTAAACTCAAAGATTAAACATGAATCATCATATTACAAACCAGGGGTCACGGGGACCCGAATACATAAGTCATACAAACCATAATATCTGAGTATAGACATAGTTAGTCAAGTTTGCCTTAAGAAGGCTAGCACAAACAACGACATAACGATCGAAAAGGCGAAGGCCTCCTGCCTAGGGCCTCCGAACTACTTCTGGTCGGTCGGCTCAACCCAGTAGTAGTGGCCTCCGGGGCTCTCCTGGTAGTAGTCTCTTGTGGTGGCATCTGGCTCCTGGACTCCATCGTCTGATTTCATCAATTGGGTATGGGGAAAAGAAGTAGCAAAGCAACCGTGAGTACTCATCCAAAGTACTCGCAAGACTGACATCAGAACTATACTATTATGCATCAGTATCAAAGGAATGGGGCCATATCTTTGGGCTAAACTGCAGAATGCTGGAACAGTGGGGGAGAGGCCTAGCCTATCGAAGACTAGCATCTTGAAGCAATCTTGCAGCATTAGAAGAGAGTAGAGCAAGATAATATATAATCAAACACATTTAGTAACTCCCTGAGATCCTTTCTCGACTCCCAGCGAGAAAGTGATTCCGAGAGTAGTAGTAACAGTTTAGCATTGTGACAGTATCCATTTGTAGTTGTAGCAGATCAAGATACAACTCTGAGCGTCCTGTTACCGTGGACACGGCTATTCGAATAGATAACTTCCCTGCAGGGGTGCACTACTGTTACCCAACACGCTCGATCACATCTGGCCGGACACACTTGCTGGGTAATGCCCGGCCTCGGGTGATCAACACGACGCAGTCCTACCTAGGCTCAGCAGAGAGGTCAACATGCCGGTCTAAATCCTAAGTGCGAAGGGGTCTTGGGCCATCGCCCTTTGCACTCCTGCACGTTGCGAGGGTGGTCGGGGCCCAGGCACAACACTAAATACACCAGTGACGTAACCAGCCCACCCCAACCAGCCCGCATCTCTGAGCTGTGACGTCTGAAGAACTTTCGGCTGATACATACGACATAGAGGGCCCCATTAAACCATTATCCCACATGGTGGTAGTGCGTATAGGCACGTAGCCAACTCAGATCAAATACCCAAATCCGTTAAGCATGTTTAGTAACTCGCAGAGACGAACAGGGTTCCTGTCGCTCCGACTTGGTATCACATGTCGCGCGGGTACTCTTGGAGCCGACCCATCTTTAATGTTGTTCTCTCGCGGGCACCCTTGGGGCCAGCCCGTCTTTAGCAATTTAAAGTATGACAGTAATGTAAACATTTCCGTGATCATCACCCAGAGTGATCACGGCCCGTTAACAAGCTTGGCATACGGACAAGGGTGAGGGGCCACCGATGAATCAACAGCATAGCTAACTAAGCATCATGGAACAGCAGGTAATGTATCAGTAGCAGGCGACAAAGTCAGGCTATGCATCGGAATAGGAGCTATCGGAATAACACCAGAAGCAATACTAATGCAAGCATAAGGGAGAAAGGAATGGGTGATATCTTATGATCAAGGGGGTTTTGCTTGCCTGGAAGCTCTGCTGAAGGGGCCTGGTCGTCGGCGACGTCGTCGTACATGGCAGTGTCATCGGCGGTCTCGGGGGCTATCGAGAGAGAAGGAGGGGGAAGAAACAATAAATACACTGCAATAATGCAATAGCGATGCATGACATGCCTAAATGGTATGCAAATGAGATATAATGCCTATTTAACTACTTTAGTTATTTTAGGAATTTATTTGGAATTATTTTATTAAAGTAATGCACTATTCATTTATCGAATACGGGCAAAAAGTCCCATGTTCGGTATGTTAGAGGAGTGTGACAGGTATGTGGGTAGGATATTCAGATTCTTCATATTTTTCTGATCATTTTTCATATATAAATTATTTTCATCCGAGTTACGGTTTATTTTATATGATTTCTCAAAGTTTTAATCATTTTCTGGAATTTCTGAATATATTTAATTAGAATTATCCGAAACAGTAATGATGACATCAGCATGACGTAGAAGTGACGTCAGCGGTCAACTCTGGCTGACCAGAGCCAAACCTGACAGATGGGGCCCATCTGTCATAGAGTCAGTGGCTAATTAGGATTAATTAAACTAACTAATGATTAATTAGGCGGTGGGGCCTACATGTCAGTGTCACAGAGTTTAATTAGTGCTAACATAATTGCTACAGGAAATGGGACCCACATGTCAGTGTCATATCTTAACTGAAACATTATTAACAGGGGGGTCCACCAGTCAGTGTCTGTTAGCGGTGAGGGTTAACCTAATTAGAGATTAGGCTCTAATCTAATTGTAACAGTGAGCCGGGCCCACCGGTTTAAACGTGCGTGCGCCAGCGATGAGCCAAAACCGCGGCGGCCGGCTCGGGACTCGCCGGAAAATGGCGGTGGTGGTCCATTTGGACCACCGCGAGCATCTACGGGACCAGGGCGACGGCGCGAAGCGATCTGGGGGTAGCAGCTTGGGCGGGGGGTGGCCGGAGCAGCGACTAAGGCGAGCTTTAGCGGCGGCCGGAGTATGGCGGTTTCGGGCACGAGTCCAGGGGCTCGCTCGAGATGAAACGAAATGCGCGCGCGCTGCCTGGGAGTCCCAGAAGCTCGGCTGAGTCCTTAGTTGGGTGCGGGGTGGACGAGGGCGACTGCTACGAGCACTACGGCGGAAGCAGAGGCACGGCCATGGCAACGGCTAGCCACCGCTCGAATCCGAGCAAGCCAGAGGGATGGAGGATGTGGAGCTCACCGAAGTGGCTCACGGAGGCCGTTGTTTGGCTTAGAAGAGCAGCGGCGGAGCAGATCGAGGCGGGGCAGTGCAGACGGCCGGCGGAGGGGAACGGGTCGATCCCGAGCTTGCGGCGTTCCCCGGGTCGAACTGGTCCTCGTAGAGGAAGTAGACGAAGGAGGCGGAGCAGTTGGACAAGGCAATGAGGTCAATGGGCAGCGTTGGCCACGGGGACAGCGAGCGGCGGCGACGTCAGCGCTCGGGCGCGGTCATTTTCGAGAGGAACGGCGAGGTGGAGAGGGGAACGGCGGATTAGGGTTGTCGCCGCAGTCGAGGGGGTCTTTATAGACCATCACCGCGACAGTGTCGTCGCGCTGTCGACATCCGCGCGGTCGCGCGCGCTAGCACACGCCTCGGACGGCTGAGCGGCGCGAGGTTAGGGATGAGGGGGAGTGCTGGGCTGGGCTGCGCAGTTCGACTAGAGCCCAGCGCGGTGGGCCTTTTTCTTTTTCTTCTTTTCCTTTTCTGTTTTTCCTTTTTCTTTCTGTTTAGTAAATAGTTTAGCCATAACTTTAGTTTTTGAAAATAGGTGACTTAGTCCAATAAATAGTATGCAATATTTAGTACTACCAGAAAATGGTTTGGTGCCCATAGGTTTCCATTTGAATTTTAATTAAATAAAAAGGTACTAAAAGTTGCTATTTTGTTACTGTTTTAGGGTGCTATGGTCATTTAACTAATTCAATAATTGTTGATTATATTTTTATAAATGCCTCTGGATTATTTGCAACAGTATGAACATTTTGGTTTTTCAAATTTGAACAACTTTTAATTTCACTTTATATTTGAATTGCAATTTGAATTGGAATTTGAAATGAGATATGATGTAGTGATGATCAAGCACTGTTCAACTTGATGACTTGGCATTATCAAAAGGTGATCACTGTAGCTATTACATGGGGATGTTACATTTGCTCTCCGGCGGAGCGATTCCGCCGGGGATACTTCCCTCCGGTAGGGAGAAATCAAAGCCATCGACATCACCAACGATGCTCTCATCGTGGGAGGACCAATCTTCATCAACATCTTCAACAGCACCATCTCATCTCAAACCCTAGTTCATCTGTTGTATTCAATCTTTATCTCAAAATCTCAGATTGGTACCTGATGACCCACAAATATAGGGAATCAATCGTAGTCCTTTCGATAAGTAAGAGTGTCGAACCCAACGAGGAGCAGAAGGAAATGACAAGCAGTTTTCAGTAAGGTATTTTCTGCAAGCACTGAAATTATCGGTAACGAGTAGTTTGATAGCAAGATAATTTGTAACAAGTGACAAGTAGCAATAGTAACAAAGAGTGCAGCAAGGTGGCCCAATCCTTTTTATAGCAAAGGACAAGCCGGAACGATCTCTTATAGTAAGTAAAGCGTTCTCGAGGACACATGGGAATTTCATCTAGTCACTTTCATCATGTTTGTTTGATTCGCGTTCGCTACTTTGATAATTTGATATGTGGGTGGACCGGTGCTTGGGTGCTGTTCTTACTTGAACAAGCCTCCCACTTATGATTACCCCCTCTCGCAAGCATCCACAACTACGAAAGAAGAATTAAGATAACTCTAACCATAGCATTAAACATATGGATCCAAATCAGCCCCTTACGGAATATTGCATAAACTAGGGTTTAAGCTTCTGTCACTCTAGCAACCCATCATCTAATTACTACTCCACAATGCATTCCCTTAGGCCCAAAGATGGTGAAGTGTCATGTAGTCGACGTTCACACGACACCACTAAGGGAATCAACAACATACATATCATCCAAATATCGAACGAATACCAAATTCACATGACTACTTATGACAAGACTTCTCCCATGTCCTCAAGAACAAAAGTAACTACTCACAAATCATATTCATGTCCAAGATCAGAGAGGTGTTGAATAGCATAATAGATCTGAACATATAATCTTCCACCAAATAAACCAACTAGCATCAACTACAAGGTGTAATCAACACTACTAGCAACCCATAGGTACCAATCTGAGGTTTTGAGACAAAGATTGAATACAAGAGATGAACTAGGGTTTGAGATGAGATGGTGATGGTGAAGATGCTGGTGAAGATTAGTCCTCCCACGATGAGAGGATTGCTGGTGATGTCGATGGCGATGATTTCCCCCTCCCGGAGGGAAGTATCCCCGACAAAATCTCTACGCCGGAGAGCAAAAGTGCTCCTGCCCAAGTTCCGCCTCGAGACGGTGGCGCACCGTCCCGAAAGTCTTCTCTCTATTTTTTCTAGGGTAAATGGACTTATATACCAGAAAATGGGGGCCAGAGGCTGGCCAGGGGCCCCATGAGGTACCAGGGCGCGCCTGGGGGGGGGGGGGTGGCGCGCCCTGGTGCCTCGTGGGCACCTGGGTGGCCCCCTCTGGTACTTCTTCCTTCCAGTATTTTTTATTTATTCCAAAATAAATCTTCGTAAAATTTCAGCTCATTGGGAGATGTGCAGAATAGGTATCTCTGACATAGCTTTTTCAGGTCCAGAATTCCAGCTGCCGGCAATCTCCCTCCTTGTGTAAAACTTGCATATTAAGAGAGAAAAGGCATTAGAATTGCTCCACAAAGTGTTATATTGATTAAAAACACTATAAATAACAGTAGCAAAACATGATGCAAAATGGACGTATCAGTACCTGTGGGTTGCTAGTAGTGTTGATTACACCTTATAGTTGATGCTAGTTGGTTTATTTGGTGGAAGATTATATGTTCAGATCCTTAATGCTATTCAATACCCCTCTGATCTTGAACATGAATATGATTTTTGAGTAGTTACTTTTGTTCTTGAGGACATGGGAGAAGTCTTGTCATAAGTAAGCATGTGAATTTGGTATTCGTTCGATATTTTGATGCTATGTATGTTGTGCTTCCTTTAGTGGTGTCGTGTGAACGTCGACTACATGACACTTCACCATCTTTGGTCCTAAGGGAAGGCATTGTGGAGTAGTAATTAGATGATGGGTTGCTAGAGTGACAGAAGCTTAAACCCTAGTTTATGCGCTATTCCGTAAGGGGCTGATTTGGATCCATATGTTTCATGCTATGGTTAGAGTTATCTTAATTCTTCTTTCGTAGTTGCGGATGCTTGCGAGAGGGGGTAATCATAAGTGGGAGGCTTGTTCAAGTAAGAACAGCACCCAAGCACCGGTCCACCCACATATCAAATTATCAAAGTAGCGAACGCGAATCAAACAAACATGATGAAAGTGACTAGATGAAATTCCCATGTGTCCTCGAGAACGCTTTGCTTATTATAAGAGTTCGTTCTGGCTTGTCCTTTGCTATAAGAAGGATTGGGCCACCTTGCTGCACTTTATTATACTTGTTACTTGTTACTTGTTACTTGTTACGAATTATCTTGCTATCAAAACTACCTATTACCGCTACTTTCAGTACTTGCAGAGAATACCTTGCTGAAAACCGCTTGTCATTTCCTTCTGCTCCTCGTTGGGTTCGACACTCTTACTTATAAAAAGGACTACGATTGATCCCCTATACTTGTGGGTCATCAAGACTCTTTTCCGGTACCGTTGCCGGGGAGTGAAGCGCCTTTGGTGAGTGGAATTTGGTAAGGAAACATTTATATTATGTGCTGAAATTTATTGTCACTTGTCACTATGGAAAGTAATCCTTTGAGGGGTTATTCGGGGTATCTTCACCTCGACCGGAAGTATTGAGAGTTGCTCCTCAACCTATTGAACCTACTGAAAATATTTATTATGAAATTTCTTCGGGTATGGTAGAGAAACTGCTAGCTAATCCTTATGCAGGAGATGGAACGGTACATCATGATATGCACTTGATCTATGTGGATGAAATTTGTGGATTGTTTAAGCTTGCAGGTCTATCTGGAGATGGAGTTAAGAAGAAAGTATTCCCTTTATCTTTGGAGGGAAAGGCATTGACATGGTGTAGGTTATGTGATGATACTAAAACATGGGATTGGAACCGGTTGAAGGTGGAATTTCACCAGAAATTTTATCCTATGCATTTGGTTCATCGTGATCGGAATTATATATATAATTTTTGGCCTCATGAAGGAGAAAGTATCGCTCAAGCTTGGGGGAGGCTTAAGTATATGTTGCACACATACCCCAATCATGAGCTCTCAAGAGAAATAATTCTTCAAAACTTTTATGCTCGGCTTTCTCATAATGATCAATCCATGCTCGATACTTCTTCTGCTGGTTCCTTTATGAAGAGAACTATTGTATTCAGATGGGATCTTCTGGAAAGAATTAAACGTAACACTGAAGATTGGGAAATCGACAAAGGTAATGAGTCAGGTATAAATCTCGAGTTTGATTGTGTTAAATCTTTTATGGAAACAGATGCTTTTCATAAGTTTAGTACTAAATATGGACTTGAATCTGAGATAGTAGCTACCTTTTGTGAATCTTTTGCCGCTCATGTTGATCTCCCTAAGGAGAAATGATTTTAGTATCATCCTGTTGGAAATATGCCCAAGAGGCAATAATAAATTGGTTATTATCATATTTCCTTGTTCATGATAAAGGTTTATTATTCATGCTAGAATTGTATTGACCGGAAACTTAAATACATGTGTGGATACATAAACAAATACCATGTCCCTAGTGAGTCTCTACTAGACTAGCTCGTTGATCAAAGATGGTTAAGGTTTCCTAACCATAGACATGAGTTGTCATTTGATAACGGGATCACATCATTAGGAGAATGATGTGATGGACAAGACCCAACCATAAGCTTAGCATTTGATCGTATCACTTAAGTTTATTGCTATAGCTTTCTTCATGTCAAGTATCTATTCCTAAGACCATGAGATCATGCAACTCCCGGATACCGGAGGAATACTTTGTGTGCTATGAAACGTCACTACGTAACTGGGTGATCATAAAGGTGCTCTACAGGTATCTCTGAAGGTGTTTGTTGGGTTGCATGGATCGAGACTGGGATTTTGTCACTCCGTATGACAGAGAGATATCTCTAGGACCTCTCGGTAATACAACATCGTAAAGAGCTTGCAAGCAATGTGGCTAATGAGTTAGTCACGGGATCTTGTATTACGGAACGAGTAAAGAGACTTGCCGTTAATGAGATTGAACTAGGTATGGGGATACCGACGATCGAATCTCGGGCAAGTAACATATCGCTGGACAAAGGGAATTGCATACGGGATTAACTGAATCCTCGACATCGTTGTTCAACCGATAAAAGATCTTCGTGGAATATGTAGGAACCAATATGGGAATCCAGGTTCCGCTATTGGTTATTGACCGGATAGGTGTCTCGGTCATGTCTACATGATTCTCGAACCCGCAGGGTCCGCACGCTTAACGTTCGGTGACGCTAGAGTAGTATTGGGATATGTGCGTTGGTGACCGAATGTTGTTCAGAGTCCTGGATGAGAGCCCGGACGTCACGAGGAGCTCCGGAATGGTCCGGAGATAAAGATTTATATATAGGAAGTCCTTATTTGGTCGCCGGAAAAGTTTTGGGTATTACCGGCAGTGTACGGGGAGTGCCGAAAGGGGTCCGGGGGTTCACCTGCCTCGGGGGCCCACATGGGCTTTAGGGGGTGCGCTTGGCCTATATGGGCCAGGGGCACCAGCCCTAAGAGGCCCATGCGCCAAGGAGAGGTGGAGGAGGAAGAGTCCTAAGGGGGAAAGGCACCCCCCTAGGTGCCTTGGGGTGGGAGGAAACCTCCCTAGGCCAGCGCCCCCTCCTTGGAGGAGGGTCTAGGGCTGTGCCCCAGCCCTTCCCCTTGCCTCCTATATATAGTGGGGGAGAGGGAGGGACTGGACACACCAATTCCCACGCCCCGAAGGCAGCCCTACCTCTCCCATAACTCCGTTTTCTCCTCAGATTGGTTCCGGTAGCGTTTGGCGAAGCCCTGTCGGCATTGCACCACCACCATCTCAACCACGCCGTCGTGCTGGTTGAGATCCCATCTACTTCTCCTCTCCTGCTTTCTGGATCAAGAAGGAGGAGACGTCACCGAGCCGCACGTGTGTTGAACGCGGAGGTGCTGTCCGTTCGCTACTTCATCGGATTGGATCGCGATTGGATCGTGAAGAGTACGACTACATCAACCGCGTTATATACGATTCCGCTTTCGGTCTACAAGGGTATGTAGACACACTCCCCTCTCGTTGCTATGCTTCTCATAGATAGATCTTGGGTGATTCGTAGGAATTTTTTTGATTTTCATGCTTCGTTCCCCATCAGTGGCATCATGAGCTAGGTCTATACGTAGATGTATATGCATGAGTAGAACACAAAGAAGTTGTGGGCGTTGATGCTCAAATTGCTTACCTCTCTTGTCTTATTTGGATTCGTTGGTATTGTGGGATTAAGCGGCTCGGACCAACCTTACATGTCCTCGCACATGAGACCGGTTCCACCGACTGACATGCAACTTGTTTTGCATAAGGTGGCTGGCGGGTGTCTGTCTCTCCTACTTTAGTTGAATCTGATTTGACAAAGGCGGTCCTTGTAGAAGGTTAAAAGGCAACTTGATTATCACCGTTGTGGCTTTACGTAGGTAAGAACGGTTCTTGCTAGTTGCCCATAGCAGCCATGTAAAATTTGCAACAACAAACTAGAGGACGTCTAACTTGTTTTTGCAGGGCATGCATTTTGTGATGTGGTATGGCCAAAACGTGATGTGATATATGTTGATGTATGAGATGATCATCTTTTGTAATAGGTTCACAACTTGCATGTCGATGAGTACGACAACCGGCAAGAGCCATAGGGTTGTCTTTAATTTATTGTATGACCTGCATGTCAATCATTAAACGCCATGCAATTGCTTTACTTTATCGCTATGCGTTAGCAATAGTTGTAGAAGCAATAGTTGGCGAGACAACCACGTGACGACACGATGATGGAGATCATGGTGTCATGCCAGTGACGATGGAGATCATGTCGGTGCTTTGGAGATGGAGATCAAAGGCACAAGATAATAATGGCCATATCATGTCACATATTGATTGCATGTGATGTTTATCTTTTTATGCATCTTATTTTGCTTAGGAAGACAGTAGCATTATAAGATGACCCGTTCACTTAATTTCAAGATAAAAGTGTTCTCCCTAAGTATGCACCGTTGCGAAAGTTCGTTGTTTCGAAGCACCACGTGATGATCGGGTGTGATAGACTCTACGTTCACATACAACGGGTGTAAGCCAGTTTTACACATGCAGAATACTTGGGTTAAACTTGACGGGCCTAGCATGTACAGACATGGCTTCGGAGCACGAGAGACCGAAAGGTCGAACATGAGTCATATAGTAGATATGATCAACATGGAGATGTTCACCATTGATGACTGCCCCATCTCACGTGATGATCGGACATGGGTCAGTTGATGTGGATCATGTAACACTTAGACAACTTGAGGGATGTTGATTTAAGTGGGAGTTCATTAGTAATTTGATTAACTGAACTAATTATCATGAACTTAGTCTAAATTGTCTTCGCAAAATTGTGTTGTAGATCAATGGCTCGCGCTTTAGTTCCCCTGAATTTTAATGCGTTCCTAGAGAAAGCTAAGTTGAAATATGATGGAAGCAATTATGCGGACTGGGTCCGTAACTTGAGGATTATCCTCACTGCTGCACAGAAGGCTTATGTCCTTGATGCACCGCCAGGTGAAGCACCCCCTCCAGCGTCGTCTGTGGATGTTGTGAACATCTGGCAGGCACGTTCTGATGACTACTCGATAGTTCAGTGCGCCATGCTTTACGGCTTAGAACCGGGGCTCCAAAGACGTTTTGAGCACCACGGAGCATATGAGATGTTCCAGGAGCTGAAATTGGTATTTCAAGCTCATGCCCGGGTTGAGAGGTATGACACCTCCGACAATTTCTTTCAGATGAGACGGTTATTGACAGAGTTCTCCAGTCACTGCCACCAAGCTACAAAGGCTTTGTGATGAACTATAATATGCAAGGGATGGAGAAAATGATCCCCGAGCTCTTCGTGATGCTTAAAGCCGCGGAGGTAGAAATCAAGAAGGAGCATCAAGTGTTGATGGTTAAAAAGACCACTAGTTTCAAGAAAGGCAAGGGAAAGAAAGGGAACTTCAAGAAGAATGGCAAGACAGTTTCCGCTCCCATGAAGAAACCCAAGGCTGGACCCAAACCTGAGACTGAGTGCTTCTATTGCAAGGGGAATGGTCACTGGAAGCGGAACTGCCCCAAGTACTTGGCAGATAAGAAGGCTGGCAACGTCAACAAAGGTATATTTGATATACATGTTATTGATGTGTACCTTACTAGTGCTCGTAGTAGCGCCTGGGTATTTGATACTGGTTTGGTTGCTAATATTTGTAACTCGAAACAGGAGCTGCGGAATAAATGGAGACTAGCTAAGGACGAGGTGACGATGCGCGTTGGAAATGGCTCCAAGGTTGATGTGATCGCCGTCGGCACGCTCCCTCTACGTCTACCTTCGGGGTTAGTTTTAAACCTAAATAATTGTTATTTGGTGCCTGCATTAAGCATGAACATTATATCTAGATCTTGTTTATTGCAAGACGGTTATTCATTTAAGTCAGAGAATAATGGTTGTTCTATTTATATGAATAATATCTTTTATGGTCATGCACCCTTGTTGAATGGTTTATTCTTGTTGAATCTCGATCGTGGTGATACACATGTTCATAATATTGATGCCAAAAGATGCAAAGTTAATGATGATAGTACCACATACTTGTGGCACTGCCGCTTAGGTCATATTGGTATAAAGCGCATGAAGAAACTCCATGCTGATGGACTTTTGGAATCTCTTGATTATGAATCATTTGAGACATGTGAACCATGCCTCATGGGCAAGATGACTAAAACCCCGTTTTCCGGAACAATGGAGCGGGCAAGTGACTTGTTGGAAATAATACATACCGATGTATGCGGTCCGATGAGTGTTGAAGCACGCGGTGGATATCGTTATTTTCTTACCTTCACAGATGATTTGAGTAGATATGGGTATATTTACTTAATGAAACACAAGTCTAAAACATTTGAAAAGTTCAAGGAGTTTCAGAGTGAAGTAGAGAATCATAGTAATAAGAAAATTAAATTTCTACGATCTGATCGTGGAGGTGAATATTTGAGTTACGAGTTTGGTATGCTATTAAGACAATGTGGAATTGTTTCACAGCTCACGCCACCTGGAAACCACAGCGTAATGGTGTGTCCGAACGTCGTAATCGTACTCTATTGGATATGGTGCATTCTATGATGTCTCTTACCGATTTGCCACTATCGTTTTGGGGTTATGCATTAGAGACTGCCGCATTCACTTTAAATAGGGCACCGTCTAAATCCATTGAGATGACACTGTATGGGTTGTGGTTTGGCAAGAAACCTAAGCTGTCATTTCTTAAAGTTTGCGGATGCGACGCTTATGTCAAGAGGCTTCAGCCTGATAAGCTCGAACCCAAAGCGGAGAAGTGCGTCTTCATAGGATACCCTAAAGATACCATTGGGTATACCTTCTATCACAGATCCGAAGGCAAAATCTTTGTTGCTAAGAATGGGTCCTTTCTAGAGAAGGAGTTTCTCTCGAAAGAAGTGAGTGGGAGGAAAGTAGAACTTGATGAGGTAATTGTATCTTCTCTCGAATTGGAAGGTAGCACATCACAGAAAGAAGTTCCCGTGATGTCTACACCAGCCGGAGAGGAAGCAAATGATGATGATCATGAGACTTCGGATCAAGTTACTACTGAACTTCATAGGTCGACCAGGGTACGTTCCGCACCAGAGTGGTACGGTAATCCAGTCCTGGAAGTCATGTTGTTAGACAACGACGAACCTACAAACTATGAAGAAGCAATGATGAGCCTGAATTTCGACAAATGGCTTGAGGCCATGAAATCTGGGATAGGATCCATGTATGAGAACAAAGTATGGACTTTGGTGGACTTGCCCGATGACCGGCAGGCCATTGAGAATAAATGGATCTTTAATAAGAAGACAGACGCTGATGGTAATATCACCGTCTATAAAGCTTGACTTGTCGCAAAGGGTTTCCGACAAGTTCAAGGGGTTGACTACGATGAGACTTTCTCACCCGTAGCGATGCTTAAGTCTGTTAGATTTATGTTAGGAATTGCCGCATTTTATGATTATGAGATCTGGCAGATGGACGTCAAAACAGCATTCCTTAATGGGTTTCTTAAGGAAGAGTTGTATATGATGCAACCAGAAGGTTTTGTCGATCCTAAGGATGCTAACAAAGTATGCAAGCTCCAGCGATCCATCTATGGACTGGTGCAAGCATCTCGGAGTTGGAATATATGCTTTGATGAGGTGATCAAAGCTTTTGGTTTTATACAAACTTACAGAGAAGCTTGTATTTACAAGAAAGTGAGTGGGAGCTCTGTAGCATTTCTAATATTATATGTGGATGACATATTATTGATTGGAAATGATATAGAATTTCTGGAAAGCATAAAAGGTTATTTGAACAAGAGTTTTTTCAATGAAAGACCTCGGTGAAGCTGCTTACATATTGGGCATCAAAATCTATAGAGATAGATCAAGACGCCTAATAGGACTTTCACGAAGCACATACCTTGACAAAGTTTGGAAGAAGTTCAAAATGGACCAGTCAAAGAAAGGGTTCTTGCCTGTGTTGCAAGGTGTGAAGTTGAGTAAGACTCAAAGCCCAACCATGGCAGAAGAAAGAGAAAGGATGAAAGTCATCCCCTATGCATCAGCCATCGGCTCTATAATGTATGCCATGCTATGTACCAAACCTGATGTGTGCCTTGCCATAAGTCTGGCAGGGAGGTACCAAAGTGATCCAGGAGTAGATCACTTGACAGCGGTCAAGAATATCCTTAAGTACCTGAATAGGACTAAGGACATGTTTCTCGTTTATGGAGGTGACGAAGAGCTCGTCGTAAAGGGTTACGTCGATGCTAGCTTCGACACAGATCTGGATGACTCTAAGTCTCAAACCGGATACATATTTATATTGAATGGTGGAGCAGTTAGTTGGTGCAGTTCCAAGCAAAGCGTCGTAGCGGGATCTACATGTGAAGCGGAATATATAGCTGCTTCAGAAGCAGCGCAAGAAGGAGTCTGGATGAAGAAGTTCATATGCGATCTAGGAGTAATACCTAGTGCATCGGATCCAATGACTATCTTTTGTGACAACACTGGAGCCATTGGCATTGCCAAGGAGCCCAGGTTTCACAAGAAGACCAAGCACATCAAACGTCGCTTCAACTCCATTCGTGATTACATCAAGGAGGGAGACATAGAACTTTGCAAAGTACATACGGATCTGAATGTGGCAGACCCGTTGACTAAACCTCTTCCATGGGCAAAACATGATTAGCACCAGGACTCCATAAGTGTTAGATTCATAACTATGTAAACTAGATTATTGACTCTAGTGCAAGTGGGAGACTGTTGGAAATATGCCCTAGAGGTAATAATAAATTGGTTATTATCATATTTCCTTGTTCATGATAAAGGTTTATTATTCATGCTAGAATTGTATTGACCGGAAACTTAAATACATGTGTGGATACATAAACAAATACCATGTCCCTAGTGAGCCTCTACTAGACTAGCTCGTTGATCAAAGATGGTTAAGGTTTCCTAACCATAGACATGAGTTGTCATTTGATAATGGGATCACATCATTAGGAGAATGATGTGATGGACAAGACCCAACCATAAGCTTAGCATTTGATCGTATCACTTAAGTTTATTGCTATAGCTTTCTTCATGTCAAGTATCTATTCCTAAGACCATGAGATCATGCAACTCCCGGATACCGGAGGAATACTTTGTGTGCTATCAAACGTCACTACGTAACTGGGTGATCATAAAGGTGCTCTACAGGTATCTCTGAAGGTGTTTGTTGGGTTGCATGGATCGAGACTGGGATTTTATCACTCCGTATGACGGAGAGATATCTCTGGGCCCTCTCGGTAATACAACATCGTAAAGAGCTTGCAAGCAATGTGGCTAATGAGTTAGTCACGTGATCTTGTATTACGGAACGAGTAAAGAGACTTGCCGTTAACGACATTGAACTAGGTATGGAGATACCGACGATCGAATCTCGGGCAAGTAACATATCGCTGGACAAAGGGAATTGCATATGGGATTAACTGAATCCTCGACATCGTGGTTCAAGCGATAAAAGATCTTCGTGGAATATGTAGGAACCAATATGGGCATCTGATACGTCTCCAACGTATCTATAATTTTTTATTGTTCCATGCTGTTATATTATCAATCTTGGATGTTTTTATATGCATTTACAACAATTATATATCATTTTTGGAGACTAACCTATTAACTTAGTGCCCAGTGCCAGTTGCTGTTTTCTGTCCTGTTTTTGTTTTATAGAAAATCAATACCAAACGAAGTCCAAATGCCCCGAAACTTTTTGGAGATTTTTTTCTTGACAAGATAAACACTAGAACCTTCGGGAGGACGCCAGAAGACCCTGGAGGGGGCCACGAGCCACCAGGGCGCGCCTGGGGGGGGGGGGCAGGCGCGCCCTGGTGCCTCGTGGGGCCCACAGAGCTCCGTTTGACCTAATTCCTCCACAATAAATTCCCAAAAAATCAAAAACCCTCAGGGGAGTCCACGAAATACTTTTTCCGCCGCCGCAAGTTTCTGTTCTCGAGCGATCCCATCTGGAGGCCTTCTCCGGTACTCCGCCGGAGGGGGAATCGATCACGGAGGGGCTCTACAACAACCTTGCTGCCCTTCCGATGATGCGTGAGTAGTTTACCATAGACCTTTGGGTCCATAGTTAGTATCTAGATGGCTTCTTCTCTCTTTTTGATCTTCAATACAATGTTCTCCTCGATGTTCTTGGAGTTCTATCCGATGTAATCACTTTTTGCGGTGTGTTTGTTGGGATCCGATGAATTATGAGTTTATGATCAGATTATCCATGGGTATTATTTGAGTCTTCTCTGATCTCTTTTATGCATGATTATTATAGCTTCGTATTTCTTCTCTGATCGATTTGGTTTGGCCAACTAGATTGATTTATCTTGCCATGGGAAGAGGTGCTTTGTAATGGGTTCGATCTTGCGGTGCTCAATCCCAGTGACAATAAGGGACATGACACGTATGTATCATTGCTATTAAGGGTAAAAAGATGGGGTTTATTCATGCATGAGTTTATCTTGTCTACATCATGTCATCGTTCTTAAGGCGTTACTCCGTTCTTTACGGACTTAATACACTAGATGCATGCTGGATAGCGGTCGATGTGTGGAGTAATAGTAGTAGATGCAGGCAGGAGTCGGTCTACTTGTCTTGGACGTGATGCCTATATACATGATCATTGCCTTGGATATCGTCATGATTATTTGCTTTTCTATCAATTGCCCAACAGTAATTTGTTTACCCACCATATGCTATTTTCTTGAGAGAAGCCTCTAGTGAAAACTATGGCCCCCGGGTCTATCTAAATCATATTACTAAAACCCTAAAAATATTGCTGCCATTTTCTTTTATTTATTTTATTTTGTATTTTTTTTCAATATATCTATCTATCATATACAATTTAATCTTGCAATTGACCACCGAGGGATTGACAACCCCTCGTTTGCGTTGGGTGCAAGGATTTGTTGTTTGTGTGCAGGTGCTGCTAACGAGGTGTTGCGTGATTCTCCTACTGGTTCGATAACCTTGGTTTCATAACTGAGGGAAATACTTATCTCTACTGTGCTGCATCATCCCTTCCTCTTCGGGGAAAATACCAACGCAAGCTACAAGTAGCAGGAAGAATTTGTGGCCCCGTTGCCGGGGAGACATCATCAACATCTATCAAGTACCTTTGCATAAACTATCATCTCCTTGCATTTATTTTATTTGCCTCTCATTTTCATCTCCCCCACTTCTAAAAAGTTTTTATAAAAATACAAAAATATTTTCCATTTGCCTTTTTGCTCGTTTGCTATCTTTGCTTGTGTGCTATGTGCCTTCTATTTGCTTGCATCGTCGCTTGCTAGAAATCTATTGATATGGATCCTCATCCACTTGCTAATCTTTTCAAAAGATCCAATTATGATGAACCAATTGCTAGTGAGTTGAGTGCAATTGATTATCTCCATGAAGTTTTGCTTGAAAATCCTGAACTTGAAAATTGTGATGAAGTGTTGAAAGAAGAAATTTATAAAATGATTCATGATAGCTCCTTAAATGAAAAGCATGATTGCAATAATGTTAGTATAAATTCTATTAATGTCAATTGTGCTAATAATATGCAAAACTATGAGCTTGGGGATGATAATTTTGTTATATCCACTACTTATTGCAATGATCATGATTGGGGTGATAATGCTTCTTATGATCTTGAAAATTTATTTAAGCCTCATGATGAATATGCTATTGATAATAATGTTTGCAATAATATTGAAAGTGGGTTTGGAAGAGTGTCAACTCTAGGTAAAAATAATCCCACTATTTTGGAAGACTATAAGAATTTTATGCATGTGGATCATGGAGAGAAAATTTTATATGATAGCTATATTGTTGAATTTGATTATGATCCTACATGTAATTATTATGAGAGAGGAAAATATGGTTGTAGAAATTTTCATGTTACTAAATTACCTCTTGTTATGTTGAGATTGTCAATGTTTTATTCCTCTCCTTTGCATATGCTAGATATTTCTCGTCTTGATAATTTGTTTGCATATAAAATGCCTATGCATAGGAAGTATGTTAGACTTAAATGTGTTTGTCACATGTATTATGATGCTCTCTTTGTGCTTCAATTCTTATCTTTCATGTGAGCATCATTGAAATCTCAAAGCCTATCTTAATGGCTATAAAGAAAGCGCTTGTTGGGAGGCAACCCAATGAATAAAATAAATTTTTACCTTTTATTTCTGTTCTTGTGTGTTTTCACAATTATTCTTCTGTCATGATTGTGTTTTTGTGTTTTTAATTAGTATGTGTGCCAAGTAATACCTTTAGGATGATTTAGAAGATAATATAATTGATGCGTTTTGGAAAACAGGAAGTTTTGTGTCCAGTGCATGAATTTTGTTTCTGTACTGGAGCGTCAGAAAAATATGAAATTTTTACACAGTATTGGTATATGAAGTTCCCACGTTTTCCTAATTTTTCAGAATTTTTGGAGTTACAGAAGTATGGCTTTTAAATAGATTGCTACAGACTGTTCTGTTTTTGACAGATTCTGTTTTTGATGCACTACTTGCTTGTTTTGATGAATCTATGGATTGTATCGGGGGGTATAAGCCTTGGTGAAGTTATAGTACAGTAGCTATAATGCAAAAATAAAATATGAATGGGTTTGCAACAGTACTTAGAGTGGTGATTTATTTTGTTATGCTAACGGATCTCACGAAGGTTTTGTTGAATTTTGTGTGATTGAAGTTTTCAAGTTTTGAGTGAGATCACGATGGATGAAGGAATAAGGAGTAGCAAAAGCCTAAGCTTGGGGATGCCCGAGGCACCCCAAGGTAATATTCAAGGAAGACTCAAGCGTCTAAGCTTGGGGATGCCCCAGAAGGCATCCCCTCTTTCTTCTACCAACCATCGGTAATTTTACTTGGAGCTATATTTTTATTCGTCACATGATATGTGTTTTACTTAGAGCATCTTGTATTATATGAGTCTTTGCTTTGTTTGCTTTTTAGTTTGTCACAATCATCTTTTCTGAACACACCTATCTTGAGAGAGCCACATGTTTATCATCATTTGTTAGAATACTCTATGTGCTTCACTTAATTTTTTTTGAGCTAGGCAGTTGCTCTAGTGCTTCACTTAAATCTTTTTGAGCACGGTGGTGGCTATATTTTGAAGAAATAAACTCTCATGCTTCACTTATATTATTTTGAGAGTTGACAAGATTAAAATTTTGAAGAAATGAATTCTCATGCTTCACTTATATTATTTTGAGAGTTGATTGATTGAAATTTTGAAGAAATAGATTCTCATGCTTCACTTATATTATTTTGAGAATTGATAAGATTGAAATTTTGAAGAAATATTTGCACTCTCATGCTTCACTTAAATGTTTTTTGAGAGTTGATGAAAGTAACGGTAATTTGCACAAGATATGAATTTGGTCCCAAAGTGATGAATATTCAAGAGGGATATAATAAAAACTTTCATATAGATCATTGGATATGATAAGTGTGATTCCTTGCAATAGTTTTGCGATATGGAAATGATAATATGTGAGTCATGTTAGTGAGTAATTGTGATTTAGTAAGAATATTAGTGTTAAGGTTTGTGATTCCCTATGCATGCACATTAAGTCAATAGTTATGCAAAGAAATTATATCCTACTTATGGTGCATTATTCGGTGTTAGTCATGTTCAATGCATGTTTATGACCGTCTTCGCTTTTTGGTTGGTTGCTTCTCAATCTTTTGCTAGCCTTCATTTGTACTAAGAGGAAATACTGCTTGTGCATCCAAAATCCTTAAACCCAATTGTGCCAAATGAGTCCACTATATCTACCTATATGCGGTATTTCAATGCCGTTCCAAGTAAATTTGCGTGTGCCAACTCTAATTTTCAAAATAATTTTTCTGTTTTGTGTGCCCGTAACGCTCATGAGGCGGAAGGGGGTGGCCAATATTTTCCATGCTAGGTGGGTTATTCTCACGATGAGTGTTTATTCACTTGTCATTGCACGAGAGTATGGTTGGTAATAGGGATGCCTAGTCCCACAATGAAATCAAAAATTAATAACAACAAAATTCCTTGGAAAGTGATGGTATGGAGGGCACCCGTGGATACGGCTAGCCATGGATTGTGAAAGAAATGATGGAAAGGAAATAAACTTTACTTTCTGTTTGGGAACCACCTATAATGTATCTAGCATGGAAGATATTGGGAATTCTCATTCGTTTTCCTTGACAGGAAAAGCATGCCTCTCAAAATATTTTTATCTCTCTAATTTAAGCTTTGAGCTTTGGCACATTTGACAAATCTCTGCTTCCCTCTGCGAAGGGCCTATCTATTTACTTCTATGCAATTTTTATTTTTCTTGAGTCTCCATCTTCTCTTATGAAGAACCAACTAGAGAGCACTATTGTCATACTTGTGCATTGGATGTAGCTAATATTTGAGTGTGTTTCATGAATGGATCAATGATTGAGCATAATGGGCAAGGGATAACTTTCTTTAGCGTTGATATTTTGAAAGACATGGTTGCTTGTTAGTATGCTTGAGTATTTATATCTTCATGTCAAATTATAGACTATTGCTTTGAATCATTCAAGTCCAATGTCCATGCTAAAAAAGAAAAGAATATGTGATGAATATGATAGGCAGCATTCCACATCAAAAATTCTGTTTTTATCATTTACCTACTCGAGGACGAGCAGGAATTAAGATTGGGGATGCTGATACGTCTCCAACGTATCTATAATTTTTTATTGTTCCATGCTGTTATATTATCAATATTGGATGTTTTTATATGCATTTACAACATATATTTTTTTTTTGGAGACTAACCTATTAACTTAGTGCCCAGTGCCAGTTGCTGTTTTCTGTCCTGTTTTTGTTTTACAGAAAATCAATACCAAACGAAGTCCAAATGCCCCGAAACTTTTTGGAGATTTTTTTCTGGACAAGATAAACACTAGAAGCTTCGGGAGGAGGCCAGAAGACCCTGGAGGGGGCCACGAGCCACCAGGGCGCGCCTGGGGGGGGGGGCAGGCGCGCCCTGGTGCCTCGTGGGGCCCACAGAGCTCCGTTTGACCTAATTCCTCCACTATAAATTCCCAAAAAATCAGAAACCCTTAGGGGAGTCCACGAAATACTTTTTCCGCCGCCGCAAGTTTCTATTCTTGAGAGATCCCATCTGGAGGCCTTCTCCGGTACTCCGCCGGAGGGGGAATCGATCACGGAGGGGCTCTACATCAACCTTGCTGCCCTTCCGATGATGCGTGAGTAGTTTACCACAGACCTTCGGGTCCATAGTTAGTAGCTAGATGGCTTCTTCTCTCTTTTTGATCTTCAATACAATGTTCTCCTCGATGTTCTTGGAGTTCTATCCGATGTAATCACTTTTTGCGGTGTGTTTGTTAGGATCTGATGAATTGTGAGTTTATGATCAGATTATCCATGAATATTATTTGAGTCTTCTCTGATCTCTTTTATGCATGATTATTATAGCTTCGTATTTCTTCTCCGATCTATTGATTTGGTTTGGCCAACTAGATTGATTTATCTTGCCATGAGAAGAGGTGCTTTGTAATGGGTTCGATCTTGCGGTGCTCAATCCTAGTGACAGAAAGGGACATGACATGTATGTATCGTTGCTATTAAGGGTAAAAAGATGGGTTTTATTCATGCGTGAGTTTATCTTGTCTACATCATGTCATCGTTCTTAAGGCGTTACTCCGTTCTTTACGGACTTAATACACTAGATGCATGCTGGATAGCGGTCGATGTGTGGAGTAATAGTAGTAGATGCAGGCAGGAGTCGGTCTATTTGTCTCGGATGTGATGCCTATATACATGATCATCGCCTTGGATATCGTCAGGATTATTTGCTTTTCTATCAATTGCCCAACAGTAATTTGTCTACCCACCGGATGCTATTTTCTTGAGAGAAGCCTCTAGTGAAAACTATGGCCCCCGGGTCTATCTAAATCATATTACTAAAACCCTAAAAATATTGCTGCCATTTTCTTTTATTTATTTTATTTTGTATTTTTGTTTCAATCTATCCATCTATCATATACAATTTAATCTTGCAATTGACCGCCGAGGGATTGACAACCCCTCGTTTGCGTTGGGTGCAAGGATTTGTTGTTTGTGTGCAGGTGCTGCTAATGAGGACTTGCATGATTCTCCTACTGGTTCGATAACCTTGGTTTCATAACTGAGGGAAATACTTATCTCTACTGTGCTGCATCATCCCTTCCTCTTCGGGGAAAATACCAACGCAAGCTACAAGTAGCAGCATCCAGGTTCCGCTATTGGTTATTGACCGGAGAGGTGTCTCGGTCATGTCTACATGATTGTCGAACCCGCAGGGTCCGCACGCTTAACGTTCGGTGATGCTAGAGTAGTATTGGGATATGTGCGTTGGTGACCGAATGTTGTTCGGAGTCCCGTATGAGATCACGGACGTCACAAGGAGCTCCGGAATGGTCCGAAGGTAAAGATTTATATATAGGAAGTCCTATTTTGGTCGCCGGAAAAGTTTCGGGTATTATCGGCAGTGTACCGGGAGTGCCGAAAGGGGTCCGGCGGTCCACCGGGGGGTCCACCTGCCCCGGGGGCCCACATGGGCTGTAGGGGGTAAGCCTTGGCCTATATGGGCCAGGGGCACCAGCCCTAAGAGGCCCATGCACCAAGGAGAGGTGGAGGAGGAAGAGTCCTAAGGGGGGAAGGCACCCCCCTAGGTGCCTTGGGGAGGGAGGAAACCTCCCTAGGCCGGCGCCCCCTCCTTGGAGGAGAGGCTAGGGCTGCGCCCCAGCCCTCCCCCTTGCCTCCTATATATAGTGGGGGAGAGGGAGGGGCTGGGCACACCAATTCCCACACCCCGGAGGCAGCCCTACCTCTCCCATAACTCCTTTTTCTCCTCAGATTGGTTCCGGCGGCGTTTGGCGAAACCCTGTCGGCACTGCACCACCACCATCTCCACCACGCCATCATGCTAGTTGAGATCCCATCTACTTCTCCTCTCTTGCTTGCTGGATCAAGAAGGAGGAGACGTCACCGAGCCGCACGTGTGCAGAACGCGGAGGTGCCGTCCGTTCGGTACTTCATCGGATTGGATCGCGATTGGATCGTGAAGAGTATGACTACATCAACCGCATTATATACACTTCCGCTTTCGGTCTACAAGGGTATGTAGACACACTCCCCTCTCGTTGCTATGCTTCTCATAGATAGATCTTGGGTGATTCGTAGGAATTTTTTTGATTTTCGTGCTTCATTCCCCATCACATCCACCTATTGAATTGAATGAAGAACATGTTAGTGTTAAAGAAGAAACAATTGTTTACCATGTTGATCCAGTTGTGCCTACTGCTTATATTGAGAAACCTCCTTTCCCTGTTAGGATTAAGGAACATGCTAAAGCTTCAACTGTGGTTAATAAGAGTAATATTAGAGCACCTAGACCTTTTGAACAAATTAAGGTTGAACCTAATATTGCAATGGTTAAAGATCTTTTGGTTGATAATATTGATGGACATGTCATATATTTATGTGATGAAGCAACTAGAATTGCTAAACCAGACACTAAAGATAAAAACAAAACTGTAATTGGCATGCCTGTTATTTCTGTTAAAATTGGAGATCATTGCTATCATGGTCTATGTGATATTGGTGCTAGTGTGAGTGCTATTCCGTTTACTCTCTATGAAGAAGTCATGAATGATATTGCACCTATTGAGATTGAAGATATTGATGTTACTATTAAGCTTGCAAATAGAGATACTATTTCACCACTTGGGATTGTTAGAGATGTTAAAGTCTTGTGTGGTAAGATCAAATATCCTACTGATTTTCTTGTTCTTGGATCACCATAAGATGATGTTTGTCCCATTATATTTGGTAGACCTTTCTTGAATACAGTTAATGCCAAGATCAATTGCACTAAAGAAATTGTCAGTGTTAATTTTGGTGAGATGTCTCATGAGTTTAATTTCTCTAAGTTTCGTAGACAACCTCATGATAAAGAATTACCTAATAAGGATGAAATTATAGGTCTTGCTTCTATTGTTGTGCCTCCTACTGATCCTTTAGAACAATATTTGCTAGACCATGAGAATGATATGCATATGAATGAAAGAAATGAAATAGATGAGCTGTTCTTTAAACAAGCACCTATCCTTAAACATAATTTGCCTGTTGAAACCTTGGGAGATCCACCTCCACCCAAGGGTGATCCTGTGTTTGAATTAAAGCAATTACCTGATACTCTTAAATATGCTTATCTTGATGAAAAGAAGATATATCCTGTTATTATTAGTGCTAACTTTCAGAGCATGAAGAAAAGAGATTACTTAAAACTCTGAAGAAGCACCATGCTGCTATTGGATATACTCTTGATGATCTTAAGGGCATTAGTCCCACTTTATGTCAGCATAAAATTCATATGGAGCCAGATGCTAAACCCGTTGTTGATCATCAAAGAAGGCTGAATCCTCGAATGAAGGACGTGGTAAGAACTGAAATATTAAAGCTTCTGGAGGCAAGTATAATTTATCCCATAGCTGATAGTAGATGGGTAAGTCATGTTCATTGTGTTCCTAAGAAAGTAGGTATTACCGTTATTTCTAATGATAAAAATGAACTTATTCCACAAAGAATTGTTACCGGTTATAGGATGGTAATTGATTTCAGGAAATTAAATAAAGCTACTAGGAAAGATCACTACCCCTTGCCTTTTATTGATCAAATGTTAGAAAGATTATCTAAACATACACACTTTTGCTTCCTACATGGTTATTCTGGTTTTTCTCAAATACCTATGTCACCTGAAGATCAAGAGAAAACCACCTTTACTTGTCCTTTTGGAACTTATGCTTATCGTCGTATGCCTTTTGGTTTATGTAATGCACCCGCTACTTTTCGAAGATGTATGACTGCTATATTCTCTGACTTTTGTGAAAAGATTGTTGAGGTTTTCATGGATGATTTCTCCGTTTACGGAACTTCTTTTGATGATTGCTTGAGCAACCTTGATCGAGTTTTGCAGAGATGTGAAGAAACTAATCTTGTCTTGAATTGGGAGAAGTGCCACTTTATGGTGAATGAAGGTATAGTTCTTGGGCATAAAATTTCTGAAAGAGGTATTGAAGTTGATAAAGCTAAAATTGATGCTATTGAGAAAATGCCATGTCCTAAAGATATCAAAGGTATAAGAAGTTTCCTCGGTCATGCTGGTTTCTATAGAAGGTTTATAAAAGGCTTCTCTAAAATTTCTAGGCCTCTTACTAATCTCTTGCAAAAAGATGTTCCATTTGTTTTTGATGATGATTGCGTAGAAGCCTTTGAAGTACTTAAGAAAGCCTTAATTTCTGCACCTATTGTTCAACCACCTGATTGGAACCTACCCTTTGAAATTATGTGATGTAGGGTGGAACCCTAATGGTGTCGATCTTTCACGATTGGAGTGGATCCCGCGAAGAACACGAAGAACACGAGAGGGAAACACGAGAGAAAACACTCAAATCAACTAGATCCAATCACACATATGCTAGATCCGCATACACATAACGAGGTACACGATCCAAAGTCAACACAAGAGGGTAAAAAGGGTAGTTCTTCCCAATCCGTGAGGAGTTCAGGTCTTGAATCCGAGATGGATCTTCCCACGATGGGGTCTTGAATCCACTTGGGGGATTTTCTCCGAGGAGGTCTTGGTCTCCAAGGGAGTAGGGGTACAAGTGGATGAGCAAAGCTCTATCTCCAAAATGAGCTATCACAGTGCTAACCCTAAAACATAGGTAGGAGACGGGTATATATAGTCTAGGTGGGTGAAGGGGTACATGGGCCTCGGGCCCGAGAGGTGATGGACGACAGGCGTCGGACGTCCGGTACTTACCGGTCGTCCGGTGGCTCATGAGGGTCCGGATGCCCGGTATGCATCGGACTTCCGACGTTTATGCTCTGTTGGCCGCTGTCGGATTTCCGGACGATGTCGGACGTCCGGTGCGTCGGTTGTCCGGTAGACTTCGGAAATCTGACGTTTTGGTTCTGTTGATGCAGCGCCGGATTTCCGGAGGCGGTCGGACGTCCGGTCGCTGGAGGGTGTCGATCGTCGGTTGAGTCTTCTGGGTGGCTGATGCTCCAGGCGTCGGACGTCCGACAGGTGCCGGTCGTCCGGTGACTGTAGTTTCCAGCCGGCTCCCCTTCTTGTTTCCCACGCTTGGCGTCCTTGCCATCTTGTCCATTGGTCCGGGCTTCTCCGCGAGGGTCCTCTTGGCACCTAAGCACACATAGTGTTTCGGAATGAGGTAGCATCCATGTCTCGCACGCGTCGTATCGAAATTCAGTAAGGAGTGATGTCACCTCGTTTTTGAGAGCTCTCGCACGTGCTCGAGTCATTGGTCCTCTTGGTGCTTGGGGAGACGTAGGTGGATCCATGGGGATGACCGTAGGATGCTTCGCATCATTATGTGATGCTAGTGATTATGCTGTAGGTGCTGTTCTAGGACAAAGAGTTGATAAGAAATTAAATGTTATTCATTATGCTAGTAAAACTCTAGATAGTGCTCAAAGAAATTATGCTACTACTGAGAAAGAATTTTTAGCAGTTGTGTTTGCGTGTGATAAATTCAGATCCTACATTGTTGATTCCAAAGTTACTATTCACACTAATCATGCTGCTATTAAATATCTTATGGAAAAGAAAGATGTTAAACCTAGACTTATTAGGTGGGTTCTTTTGCTACAAGAATTTGATTTGCATATTGTTGATAGAAAGGGAGCTGAGAATCCCGTAGCTGATAATTTGTCTAGAATGGAAAATGTTCTTGATGACCCACTTCCTATTAATGATGATTTTCCTGATGAACAATTAGCTGTGATAAATGCTTCTCGTAATACTCCATGGTATGCAGACTATGCTAATTACATTGTTGCTAAATATATACCACCTAGTTTTACATACCAACAAAAGAAAAAGTTTTTCTTTGATTTAAGACATTACTTTTGGGATAACCCACACTTATATAAAGAAGGAGTAGATGGAATTATTAGACGTTGTGTACCTGAGCATGAACAGGAACAAATCCTACGTAAGTGTCACTCCGAGGCATATGAAGGACACCATGCGGGAGACAGAACTGCACACAAGGTATTACAATCTGGTTTTTATTGGCCTACTCTTTTCAAGGATGCACGTAAGTTTGTCCTTTCTTGTGATGAATGTCAAAGAATTGGTAATGTTGGTAGACGTCAGGAAATGCCTATGAATTATTCACTCGTTATTGAACCACTTGATGTTTGGGGTTTTGATTATATGGGACCTTTTCCTAAATCCAACGGGTATACTCATATTTTGGTTGCTGTTGATTATGTTACTAAGTGGGTAGAAGCTATTCCAACTAGTAGTGTTGATCATAACACTTCCATTAAAATGCTTAAAGAAGTTATATTTCCGAGGTTTGGAATCCCTGGATATTTAATGACTGATGGTGGTTCACATTCTATTCATGGTGCTTTCCGTAAATTGCTCGCCAAATATGATGTTAATGATAGAATTGCATCTCCTTATCATCCTCGGTCCAGTGGTCAAGTTGAATTAACTAATAGAGAAATAAAATTAATTTTGCAAAAGACCGTTAATAGATCCAGAAAGAATTGGTCTAAGAAACTTGATGATGCATTATGGGCTTACAGAACTGCTTATAAAAATCCTATGGGTATGTCTCCATATAAAATGGTTTATGGAAAAGCATGTCATTTACCTCTTCAGTTAAAACATAAAGCATATTGGGCAATTAAAGAACTTAACTATGATTTTAAACTTGCCGGTGAAAAGAGGTTATTTGATATTAGTTCTTTAGATGAGTGGAGAACCCAAGCTTATGAAAATGCCAAGTTGTTTAAAGAAAAAGATAAAAGATGGCATGATAAGAGAATTCAGAAACGGGAATTTAAGGTAGGTGACCATGTTCTATTATACAATTCTCATTTAAGATTTTTGCAGGAAAACTTCTCCCTAAATGGGAAGGCACATACATCATCGAAGAAGTTTATCGCTCCGGAGTCATCAAAATAAACAACTCCGAAGGCAATAATCCGAGAGTTGTTAATGGGCAAAGAATTAAACATTATATCTCAGGTACGCCCATTAATATTGAAACTAATATTATTCAAACAATTACACCGGAAGAGCACATAGAAGAAACCTTCCGGAACGCTCCAGAATCCTGAAAAGGAGTAGGTATGTGGTACGTTAAGTAAACCGACTCCAAAACTTCCATAAAAGAACTTTCTGTCCGTTTTGGAACATATAAAAAATTAGGAAAATAATAAACAGTCCGAAAAGTGCACGAGGAGGCGATAAGCCTGGGGGCGCGCCCTACCCCTAGGGCACGCCTACCAGGCTTGTGGCTCCCTCGTGGACTTTCCCGACTCTGTTTTTCTTCCATATTACTTGTTTTGCACGGGAAAAATCATTATATATACTCACGGGTGTTTTGACCACCACATCGCAAGTTTCTCCTCTGTTCTTGTTTCGGGCTATTTTTCTGACAGATCTAGATCGCCATGGCATCTCCAAGCTCGTCCAAGGACAAGTTCTATGAGAAGGTCATCAACCCTTACCTACCGGAGGTGATGAAGCACCCTCAAGCCATTGAGATGCGTGAGGGGATGCTCCACATCCGGGATGTTCAAGGACCTAAGAAGACCGGGAGCGAGAAGGCCAGGCTGGAAGCGGTGTAATAGGAGATCTTCAAGTGCCAGGGGATGGTGGAGCTCGGACTTTGTGCTAACCACTCCATGATCACGGACTTCATCCGTGAGCACAAGGTGGACGGCAAGAATATTGGGGACGTCATCTTCAAGCTCAATGACCGGATTGATTATCTTCAGGCCCAAATATATGATCTACAAAACCAAAATTTTGAGTATGAGGCCAAGTTCAAAGGTATGAGTTTAGCTGCAAATTTCAGGACTCCAAAAACACGTTCATCCTTTTATGATGGAGAGCCTATGCCTTGGAAGACGGAGGACAAGCCTATCACCTCATCACCACCATCACCCAAGAAGGAGATTTGAGTACATGGGTATGGGCACCACCCTTGGCTTGTGCCAAGCTTCGGGGAGGTGCCCCGGTATCGTATCACCATCACTTTTTCATCATCATTATCTATCTTAGTTCGATCCTTAGTTATTTCATGATTTAGAAGAATAAAGTTTTAGTATGATTTAGTTTCGAGTGCTTGCTTTGTGATCTATCTATCTATGTAATCGTGTGTGAAAGTTATATAATAAAGATTAGTTTGAGTTGAGTGTTTTGCTTTTGATGATCCAATCTTAGAAATAAATGAAGAATAAAAAGAAGGATCATATGCTAATCCCATGGGGAGTGATGACT
The DNA here is from genome assembly GCA_039707655.1 of Elymus sibiricus. Lineage (NCBI taxonomy): Eukaryota > Viridiplantae > Streptophyta > Magnoliopsida > Poales > Poaceae > Elymus > Elymus sibiricus. The sequence goes on from CM077676.1 coordinate 386,691,502, forward strand.
TCACATAAAAGAAGTATAATTTATAAAACTTGTTGGAAGTTGACAAACATAGCATTGGTCATTGTTGCAATTCATGAAAAAGTAATAAAGGAAGAGAGGTCTCACATATAAATACACTATCTTGGACATCTTTTATGATTGTGAGCCCCCATCAAATATTCTTTGTCAATTAGTCGACGTTGGACAAGGAAGACAACGTAATGGGTTATGTTTGCTTATATTCACATAGAAGCTATATTGTTTTGGATCCTCTAACATGTGGTGCTTGCCCCCTATCTTTTGCTAGCCAAGATTCTGTACAAAGTAGAGATACTACTTGTGCATCCAAAAACCCTTAAACCCAGTTTCATGCCATGAGAGTCCACTATATCTACCTATGGATTGAATAAGATCCTTCAAGTAAGTTGTCATCGGTGCAAAGTAATAAAAATTGCTCCTAAACATGTATGAACTTTTATTGTAAGGGAAAATAAGCTTTGTACGATCTTGTGATGGTGAAGAATAAAAGCGACAGACTGCATAATAAAGGTCGCTATCACAAGGGGCAATATAAAGTGACGTTCCATTACATTAAGAGCTTGCACATCTAAAAACAAGAAGCGCATGACAACCTCTGCTTCCCTCTGCGAAGGGCCTATCTTTTACTTTATGTATTTACTTTCATGCAAGAGTCAATAGTATTCTTCTCTATTTCGTTTTTATTTTCTCTCTTGGCAAGCATCATATGGTGGGGATTGATCCATGCATATATATCCAGTAGGATGTAGGTGATCATGAGTTATTATTGTTGACATTACCCTTGAGGTAAATACGTTGGGAGGCGAAATTATAAGCCCCTATCTTTCTATGTGTTCGACTGAAACTTTTGCTCCATAAGTATGTCGTGAGTGTCAGCAATCATAGAAGACTAAATGATAGTTGAGTATGTGAACTTGCTAAACAAAACTCTTACATAGACTCTTTCTGATAATATGATGAATTGCAATTGCTTCAGTGACTGAGATCATAGTTTGTTAGTTTTCAATTTGGTTTATGGTTCATACTTTAACTTGTGGATGAATTGTCACTTTTTCATGAGAAGTTTTATGATGATATATTGCTGTTATAATAAAGATCATGATGCTCCATGTCCATATTTTATTTTTATCGACGCCTCTCTCTCTAAACATGCGGTCATGATTATCGATTTCGGCTTTCGCTTGAGGACAAGCGAGGTCTAAGCTTGGGGGAGTTGATACGTCCAATTTGCATCATGATTTCTTGCTAATAATTATTATGTTTTTGATCATTATTTCACTTTATGGTACAATTCTTATGCCTTTTCTCTCTTATTTTGCAAGATTCACATGAAGAGGGAGAATGCCGGCAGCTGGACTTCTGGACCTGAAAGGGGTGAAACAGAGACAGCTATTCTGCACTGCTCCAAATGACCTGAAAATTTACGGAGAATTATTTTGGAATATATAAAAAATACTGACGAAAGAATCAACAGAAGGGGGCCCACCAGGAAGCCACAAGCCTGGGGGGCGCGCCCTACCCCCCTGGGCGCGCCTCCCTGGCTTGTGGGGCCCCTGGCAGGCCTCTAGCCCCCTCCTTCTACTATATGAAGCCATTTTCCCTAGAAAAAATCAGAAGAAGACTTTCGGGACGAAGAGCCGCCATCTCGAGGCGGAACTTGGGCAGGAGCTATTTTGCTCTCCGGCGGAGCGATTCCGCCGGGGATACTTCCCTCCGGGAGGGGGAAATCGAAGCCATCGACATCACCAATGATCTTCTCATCATGGGAGGACCAATCTTCATCAACATCTTCACCAGCACCATCTCATCTCAAACCCTAGTTCATCTCTTGTATTCAATCTTTGTCTCAAAACCTCAGATTGGTACCTGTGGGTTGCTAGTAGTGTTGATTACACCTTATAGTTGATGCTAGTCGGTTTATTTGGTGGAAGATTATATGTTCAGATCCTTAATGCTATTCAATACCCCTCTGGTCTTGAACATGAATATGATTTGTGAGTAGTTACTTTTGTTCTTGAGGACATGGGAGAGGTCTTGTCATAAGTAATCATGTGAATTTGGTATTCGTTCGATATTTTGATGCTATGTATGTTGTGCTTCCTTTAGTGGTGTCGTGTGAACGTCGACTACATGACACTTCACCATCTTTGGGCCTAAGGGAAGGCATTATGGAGTAGTAATTAGATGATGGGTTGCTAGAGTGACAGAAGCTTAAACCCTAGTTTATGCGCTATTCCGTAAGGGGCTGATTTGGATCCATATGTTTCATGCTATGGTTAGAGTTATCTTAATTCTTCTTTTGTAGTTGCGGTTGCTTGCGAGAGGGGGTAATCATAAGTGGGAGGCTTGTTCAAGTAAGAACAGCACCCAAGCACCGGTCCACCCACATATCAAATTATCAAAGTAGCGGACGCGAATCAAACAAACATGATGAAAGTGACTAGATGAAATTCTCATGTGTCCTCGAGAACGCTTTGCTTATTATAAGAGTTCGTTCCGGCTTGTCCTTTGCTATAAAAAGGATTGGACCACCTTGCTGCACTTTATTATACTTGTTACTTGTTACGAATTATCTTGCCATCAAAACTACCTGTTACCGCTACTTTCAGTACTTGCAGAGAATACCTTTCTGAAAACTGCTTGTCATTTCCTTCTGCTCCTCGTTGGGTTCGACACTCTTACTTATCGAAAGGAATACGATTGATCCCCTATACTTGTGGGTCATCAGCGAACTATGCAGTTCTCATAATGCACTACCAAATCAACTATGGTCATACCGTAGTCGAGGTGAAGGTGAAGGCAGGAGTTGAGGCTTTCGCTCCTCTGGTTACTTCGCATACCGAGAAAAAATCCATCTGAAAGATATGATGCTGCCCAAAGTCTTCTCTTCCTATACTTCCTGTTAAGCCACTCTTCAGTTTTATCCGTCTTCCATTTATCGACGAAAGCGGTCCATCTCTGCTCAAAGTTGGCATGAGAGGTGGCATAGTACAGGAGCGATCTGAACTCATCCAGTGACTTGTAATGTAGGTGCCTCTGCATATTTTTCTCGATATGCCACGAACATAGACGATGGAACACATCCGGAAGGACACTCCGAATCGCTCGGATCATTGCCGTGTCACCATCTGTGATAATTGACTTTGGATGCTGCTGACAATTTGCCCTCATAAATGTCTGGAGCAGCCAAACGTACGTCCCTTCGGTCTTGTAAGAAACAATGGTGCAACCAAAAACGGTGGTGCGACGGTGGTTATTAACACTGTCAAAGGGGATGAACGGCATACCATATCTGTTCATCTTATATGTGCTGTCAAACACGACCACATCTCCGTAGTCCTGATAGTCCCTCCGCGACTGTGCATCGCACCAAAACATGCTCTTCAATCGACCTTCCTTATCAAGCACGTACTCAAAGAAGAAGTCAGGATCCTTCGCCTTTCTGCTCCTCATAATGCCCACTACCTTCTCAGCATCACCCTTTGCAATGAGCTTCATTTTCTCTCTGCAGCACAGGTTGTAAACGTCCCACCTAATAAGTCCGCACTTATCGTACGAACCGTACCTGCTGATGAAGTTGTCCACTATTATATGCTTTCTGATACCAGCCCCTTGCATCGCCAATATCTCCGCCCTCGTGCCATCTCCAATCCGTCTGTGTGACCACAGAAATGCGACCTCGTCGGGTCGAGCCAGCGCGTGGTTGTGATCGTCCACGAATGACGCGACGAACCAAACTCCATGTGCTCTGTCCAACTTCACCACCATCTGTGCACCGCACTCACAACGAGTCTCGGGTCTAAGCATGCGGGTGCGGCCCTCCATGGTTATGAATTTGCTCTGCCTTTTCCCTGCCCTGGAACAAACGAACCGCCTGAATCGAATTCCTGAATCACCCTTCCCTCGTTTCACCTTCTCTCTCCTGATGCTGAACCCACGCTCTTTGACGTGCTTGTTGTAGAATATGTATGCATCCCCTTGGGACCGAAATGTCATAGCCATGACCTTCCAATGTGTGTCCAGCATCCACTGCTGGTTTTGAGCCTCCTCAATGTCCATCTCTGGTTCTTCGTGATCACCGCTAGGACCATCTGACCCCTCCTACAAAATTACAAATGAAACTATATCAATTACTATCATTTATTTCATACTACTAAGCGCCGTACAAAATGTTTGAACGAACCTGGCTCAAGTTATCAGCAAATGATTCCTGGAAATTGTTTTGCTCATTCTCAACGTCCACATCTTCCTGTAAATTAATATACATAGACAAATAATTAGCCATACGATACTTTGCAAATTCAAAAATGTAACCAAAAGAGCTAGATGTCACTTACGTTTTCACTGTTTGCACCAAGTTCATTATTTTCAAAATCCTCCGAAGGTAAGATATCATATGACGAGCAAGATTCATTGTCGCTGATGTCATCATCTTCGTTAATACTATCGTTATTGGTCCGAGTGACCTTATCAGTACCATTCTCATCGCTCGTGAATGCGGTTTCTTCGTCCATGTAAACACACCTAACTAGTAACACTGCACAACATTGATAATTTTTTTTATCTCGGGAGTTCATACAGTGGGGCATGCCGATGAATAAATTGCAAGATTAAAACTATTTAAACTTATTTTTTACAAAAACTAAATAATTTTGATCCATCATACAAGGGTTAGATGGCAAACCCTGGGCGGCGGTGTCGATGTCGCCGGTCAAGGCCGACGGGGCCTTGAGGCAGGGGCCTCCCACGTGATTCTAGCCGGCGGCGACGTGGAAGACGAGGAAGCCACCCGCGGGATTACAGGGGAGAATCCGCGGCGCGGGACGACTGCGGTCAGTGGCAGCGGCGGCGTAGGATGTCGGGGCGGTCAATGTCGGCAGGGACCGCGGCGTGGGACAGGGACGGTGACAAGCGGCATGGGACGGGGTTGGAACGACGTACGAAGCCGGCGACGGTGGTCTTCCACACCACCGGCCACCGGCGGCGAGCGGCCAGTTGGGCAAATGGATCGGCAGCGGCGTGATCACAGGGCGGGTGGTGAGATCGTGCAAGTTTTTGTTTTTTTTCTTGGGCGGGCGGCAGGTGGGCGTGATCATGGTTTTTTTTTTGCATGGGCGCGAGTATCGATATGGCCGGTGGGTACGTGTATAATATGAGGTTGGTATACGTTTCCTTGAAATGACCCATCTGGTTTGTGGGGGAGGGGTGGGTGTACCGAAGCAGGGCTCTAGGAACATATGTGTAGAAACCATGTTTCAATAGTGCAATTTCTTATGGGATTTGTATGAGATGCTCAAATGCTCACATAGTGCAATGTCTTATTGTTTCAAAAATGTAGGATGGTGTGGCTTTCTAGATGATTACTATGATGTTGAACACCGGGCCTACTTGATGGCGGAGAAGAAGATGGTAATAAAAATATTCTTGGACTTGTATGTTTTCAATTTCGTATTGTCTTAAATTGTGTAGGATATGCCGTACTTGTATGTTTGTAGAAGCATGGACCCCTGAAGATTCGGTCTCACGGGGCCTCCTCGAGTGACATGTCGTACGATGAGCGGTACACACCGTACATTGAGACTCTAGGAATCCTCCCGTTCATCCATCTTGTGAGCCGGTCAACGCCAAACCTGAACTCTACGGCAATCACCACACTTGTGGACCGGTGGAGGCCAGAGATGCACACTTTCCACCTTCGGACCCGGGAGATGACCGTGACACTTCAGGATGTTTCGATGATCCTTGGACTTCCTATCGAGAGGAAGCCTCTGTGTATGAGCACAGATTCTGACGGGTTTGGCGCGAGCAGATGGAGGCCCTTATTGGTATGGATCCTGTGGAGGGTGAAGACAAGAGTAAAGATAGAGTCCCAGCCGGCGCTACTTACACGTGGATCGTACAGAACTTTGTGCATTGCCCTGTCCCAGCTACTGATGATGTGATCAGGACGTATGCTCGCGTATACGTGTGGTATGTTATCTCTAGCAGTGGCAGAGCTTCATGGGGGCCAACTTGGGCAGTGCCCCCCCCCCAGCTCACAGGAAAATATATGTATATATCTTAGTTTTAGGCCTATTTGTCCACTAAAAATCTGCATATAGTGATTGTGTTTGCCCCCTGCCCCCAGCCAATCCCCCCCCCCCATGATTTAAGCCCAAGCCCCGCCGCTGATCTCCAGGACTCTGTTTGCTGACGGCGGTGGCAGGACCGCTCAATGGATGTGGCTCAAGGCATTGACTGTCTCGGTCAACAAATTTAGCTGGGGTACGGCGGCACTGGCCTACTTGTACCGGCAGGTAATCAGTTGTTCATTTTAAGTTTATTTATACATTACCACTGCAAACATGTCCTTAACTGAACATTGTTTGCCTTTATGTGCAGTTGGACGATGCTTGTCGTAGGTCCATAGCCACCGCCGGAATTGGTGGTCCTATGCTCCGACTTTCGGTATGGAGCTGGAAACGCTTGCTAGCTGGACGCCCGAAAGAGGTATCGTACAAGGCTTGGAACGATCATAACAACCCTTTACGGCTCCCCACTTGGGCTTACAAATGGGACGTGGTATCGAAGATGACGAACGATGTCGATATCATGTACAAGCAGTACACCAACGAGTTGGATACGCTTACCCTCGAGCAGGTAAATATTGTCATTACATCACTCACTCGCATGCTCTCTATGAAGGAAAGCTTCAGATTTGACCGATTTGGGAGAGGGATTTGAATGGGGACATGAACTCTTGCCTCCAGTCTTCCCTCTCTATTCGTTGGCGTGGGGAAATAGGACTGGGTCGGGCTGTGGTATAGCGCCTATGCTCCATGGTATAGCGCCTATGCTCCATGGTATAGCGCCGTTCGCGTAGGCGCTACTTAAGCGATGGTGGGGCCCGATCTAGCCCCGCGACGCCACGCTGGCAAGGGATGTAGCGCCTTTCAGAACGGTGATACAACACAGCGCATAGCGCCTACCCGTTGGGCGCTACCCGAAAGGGTTAGTTCTGTTAGATACTTTCGCCAAGAGTTTATTATTTGAATTTGTTTCATCTTTGAGTTATTTTTGTCCATTTTGCCTCATGTTCGTCATTGACGCGTGCGACCTAGCCAAATACCACAGCATTGACCAGGCTTGGTGAAGCTGTTGCTATCAGCATCCATCATGGGCTCTTGCCGATAAATTTCGTATCTGCCAAGGCTTCTGAAAAACTGAACTCTGAAGACATATATTCTACTGGTGCGTCCAAATTACCCAACAACTATTTCTGTTTTTTTTTTTACTCGTGTGAATGATGTATCCCAACCACCGGCGACCGGGGTCGGCTGCTCACGAGCCGTCGCTATTAGCCACGGCAAAATATAAACACGACTTGAAGTAGGGCCGGCATATGGGACGCGGATTTTTGGAGGCCAAGCTCCAGTGAGCTCTTTATTTTGAAAATATCAAAAAGCATATTTAAAAGTTTCAAAAAATTCTGAAAAAAAATCCATGGAAACATATATGTATTCTGCAGGAACGTGTTGAATTTCGTCGAAAAATGTTGTGATTTGTAGGCTGTACAAAAAAAAACAAAAATCCGGCCCAATAACAAAAATAAAAGGCCCGTTTAAAAATGTGTATTTGTCTTTTTTCTGTACGCCACATGTAAAAGTATAATGCCGTGAAATTTTGCACATACGTAGTATACATGTGCACTTGTGTTCACAAATAAATTTGGAATTTTTCAGGCTCCGAAAAAATAAATTTTGAAAACGAGCTAACTGGAGCTCGGCCTTCGTTGGCATTTTCCGCGGCATATGCTCCTCCACGTCGTCTCTCTTTCTCGTCTCTACTCTCTACAAGTAGCTATGTTGCAGAAGCAAACTGGCTCTCGGGTCTTGTGAGGTTGCTGTGCTCACAGCTGTTGCCAAGGGGAGACATAAGTCATAAGGTATGTGAGTTCATCCCGCTCGTTTACATCCAGCAAATGAACTCTTCTTTAGTCGATCCATGTGATCGATCCAGCAGTTCCTGACTTTGTGTGTGACTCTAAAACTCTAGTGGCTTCGGCGTACTACTTTCGCACTTTTCCTGCAAACAAAGCACCGATCCCTCCGAGCCATATTAATTGTCGCTGAGTTAGTACAACTACTACTTACACACCATTAATTACGTGCTAGAATTGTTTCAGCGTATACCTTGTACTCCCTCCGTTTTTTTTAGTTTGCATATAAGATTTGGTCAAAGTCAAACTTTGTAAAGTTTGACAAGCTTTGTAGGAAAAGATATCAACATTCACACTATCAAATCAATATCATTAGGTGCGTGATAAAGTTAATTTTCATAACATATAATTTTCGTATTGTAAATGTTCATATTTTTTCTATAAAGTTAGTCAAACTTTATAAAGTTTGACTTTGACTAAATCTTATATGCAAACTAAAAAAAACAGAGGGAGTACTACTATCTCCTTTGTGAAGTGCTTAGAGGTAATTAGGACACATGTAACTCGAAAAATCATTCAGAGGACTAAAATGTTTTCTCATCACGGAGAGGAGAGCATTTGGACGCAGGTCTTCTACCGTGCACCCTATGTAGCACACGTATCCATCGTCTGTTGTTTCCTACAAAACCGAGCAGCAATAACTGGCGAAAATTAGAAACACCTGGATATACATGCCAATTTTCATTGGAATATGTGTGAAATCTTACCGATTTGTGGAATTTCATTGGAATGCTTATGAATAATAATTGAGTTTTTTTTTCAAAACCCCATGGGGTTTGTTTGTATTCAGTGGAATCGCTGTGAAATTTGTGTAAAAATTCTGTTCAATGTTTCTGTAAGTCATCAAAACAATACCGATTTTAATTGAAATATGACTACATTGTTATAAAATCCATTAAAACATGAGTGGATTAATTCATGAAAGCATGTTCGAGATCACATGGATTTTGCTTTTGTATTCACATTGGAATTGACGTGATCATCCGCTGGTACCTTTTTTGGAATAAATGAAATTGCATTGGAATATTTACGGATAATATATGAAACCCTTATGTATGTTGTTTCAGATATATTTAACAAAAGTGTTGAAGATGTTTTCTATGTTTCAAACATGTTAATGAACTTCCACAGTGTTTCAAACATTGTTAATGAATTTCACCAAGTGTTTCAAACATCATAATTCACTTAATTTTAATTAACGTCTCTGGTGAGCTTTGGCCCGCCACCAAACCTTCAACATCTCTAGGGACGGATGCACCATGTCCACCTGCATCCCTAAACGTCTCCATGTCGGGGTGACAATGGAAAGCAGTGAGGTGAATGGTGATTCATCAATGACTAGAAGGGTTGGGCGCTTTGCTGCGCCGTTGATGTTACTGAATTTTTATAATTTATTTACTCCATCTATTTCAAAATATAAGGTGTATTAGTTTTTTGAAAAGTCAAACCTCTTTAAATTTGACCACATTTGTGTAGAAATATATCAATATCCATAATATCAAATCTGGTTTTTAGATTCATCATGAAATGAATTTTCATATTTTATTTATCTAATACTGTGGATATCGATATTTTTGGCTCTGAACTTGGTCAAAGTTAAAGAAATTTGACTTTTCAATAAACTAATACACCTTATATTTTGGTACGAAGTGAGTATTTGGTTTGGTTAGTGGGGAAGATGATGAGGTATGTTTTATTTTTTATTCATATAACATGGTGTATTGGTGGGCCAATCGCGGTGTGATTTTTTGTTATCTGCTAATCAACTCATACTTATGTGGGGGAATTTTCTGCGGTGGTGGCTGCATGTACTATATTGGTGCTAAAGTATCACATCTCGAGGCTTCTTTTTTCCGGGTGGTAAGAGGGTGCGCGGGGTTGATATGTTTTTATAGGCCGGTTGCTTCCGATTGATTTGAAAAATTGTTGACCCAGTCAAAATCATGAACCAAATCCAATTGAATTTCTCAATGCAATGAGAGAGCTCCAAAATTAGAGAGCATAGTGAATTAAAAGAATTGAGTGAGATTGTTGACTCGGTCAAAATCGGTGACCAATTTCAAATTGGTGACCTCAATATGAAGTCGAGGAGCACTAGCGTGTCGCACCGTGTCGTGCAACTTGAGAATGTTGCCTCCCATGCCACAGACCGGTAATGGCAGATGGCAGCGAGCCAGAGCTCACCTAGCCCGACCATGCCTGATGTGAGAGCCAAGTTCAAACTTTAAATTTCTGAAATTTCGTTGGGTACAGAAATATTGGTAACCTTGAAATTTTGGCCAAATTCTAAATACTTTCAAACCAAAATATAACTTTGATCAAAGATCATTAAAATTAAGTGATTATGATGGATCGGAATATGTAAGAAGTATTGAAATTTCGGCGAGATCCGAATTTTTCTGTTACCAAAAAGATTTAAACCTTGAGAACAAACATTAGGATACAAGATTATCGGAAGAAAAAGATAAATTAAGAGAAGGATTTTTTTTTTGAAGAACTCATCACGAGGGCAGGCGTTCCTGCATTTCATTAAGAAGAAGAGAGAGACGGTCCAGTTTATTAGGGAAACCGAACCCAACAGCCTAACATTTCCCCGTTCATTAGGGAAAACCGAGTGAAAATCCAAAAACAGAAAAAAAAAAGACACTAGAGCTTGGTGTTGGGGCCTCGGGGTAGGGAAAGATTTGAGAACAAAAGTTCTGCAAAAAAAAAAGAGGGAACAAAAGTAAAACAAGGAAAATTCTGACGATCGCAACAACAACAGTTAACTTCTGGAGCGCCCCTATGCCGTAAAAGGATAATAATTCTGGAGTGCCCCTTTGCTGCAGATAATAGTCGTCCTTGTCAGTAGCGAGAACCCAGTAGGATCATCCAGGCTTCTCGTCCCTCGCCGCCGGCGTCGCTGGAGCGGCTTCCTCCCCCTCCTCCGATCCGGATCTGGCGAGTGGAGGACCTCCCAGAACACAGGACGTGTCCGGCGGGCAGAGGCTCTGCGCTGCGCGCGCTGTGGCCGATGGGTGGAGGCCTGGGGCACTCGGCCGGATGTGGTGCCGGCTCTTGCGGCATAGCCGGCCGGCGGTGGCCCCTAACGGCGTCTACACTGCCGTGAACTTCCATCCATGGCGTGACATTGGCGCTTTGAGTAGCCGCGTCCGAGGCATCCCCGGTGGTCGAGGAGCGGGTATGACAACTGGTAACTAGGTAAAAATGAAATAAATACTCATCAGGACAAACTTCTTTGCCAAAAAGATCAAAGACCATTTACTCCCTCCGGTCCTTTTTACTCCGCGTATTAGATTTGTGTAAGTCAAACTTTACAAAGTTTGACCAAATTTATATTAAAAAATATCAATATCTACAATACCAAATATATATACTATGAAACTACATTTCATAATGAATCTAATAATATTGATTTGACATTGTGAATTTTGATACTTTTTTCTATAAGTTTGGTCAAAGTAGAGATACTTTGACTCCGGACAAAACTTATATGCAGACTAAAAAGGACTGAGGGAGTAACTTATTAGTCGTTTGGTCTGCAGACATCATGATGTGGATGAATTGGGAGTGCTTATCTTCTGGCTGAGGCAAGTTGGTTTGATAAGTGGGTTGTAGATCTTTATATACGCTAAAAGTTTTCTGCACCCATCTTCACTTCTTCAGACAACCAGAGTTTCAGTCACTTTTTTTTGTCACTTCTGAAAACTAAAGGTCTCTGTATGGCTTTTTCTACAAGGGTAACCTGCTCTTTACAAAAAAAGAGGGTAACCTACTATATTGGGTTGGAAACCAGGAGAGAGACATCAAGTGTTGCTTTTGCCCAAGCAACGAATTATCTGATCAACTCTATTGTTGATGCCTATTAGCATGATATACATGGCGATGGCGTGTTTCGTGGCGCACCTTTTGGCTTTGCTTTAACTCCTACATATCCTGATCATCTTAGCGAAGGCTGGAAATATCATTCTCCGCCCTCTAAAAACCCTCTAAACAATTTTTTGAGCTATTTGGGAGGTGCAGGTCTGCAGCAACTCTCTTGGGCTGTGAAAAACAATGATACTATTCGTATGTCAACACAAACCATACCTGATGATCCTACTAGTGTCCTTTAGGCCATTACAGAAACCCGTGGCTTAGAAGGTGTTCTACCGGGATACAGACAAGCGAGGGAACAGGACATATTTCCAAGGACGATGGTGTCCATGGTCGCCAGTGGTGGTTGATGTATGCTTGTGTTTGTGTGCAGTCCTGGCCTTCTAGTGTCGTTGTTTTATTCCAAGTCGTAGTTCTGTATGGAGTATGGTTATGTTCTTCAGTTCAGTTGCATTTTACCATCTTTTGTGGCCTGAAGCCCTGAACTATTGTCATGCTCAATGGCTTCTTTAGTGAAATCAGGGATGATGTCCTTTTTTGTATATAAAAAATGGGTTTCAGCTCTGTCTGCACTTGCAAAAAAATTGTGCACTTTTTCCTTTTGTGGCATGTGCCCCCAAAAAGTGTGCAAATATCTTTTTTTTGGCAGAGGCATCAAGGAGAGATATATGTTATGTTCTAGCTAACTATGTATGAAATGACAGTTTTTTCTACTGTGAATATTAAATGCAGTATACAGAGAAAAATAGTAAACCAAATCTGATGTTCCATTTCATGGGTGATATTTTATCTGCAGCTCTTTTGTGCTTTATTGCCCGATATCCAATATGGCAGAGGTGATTATATCAAGCCTTGCAATCTCAGTTCTCCGAAAGGCCACATCTTCTGTCAGTGAATGGGCCGTTAATGAGTTCAAGTCGTCCTGGAATATCAAGAAAGAGCTTGGAAAGTTGGAAAGGTCACTGAGTTACATCTGTGGTGTTCTTGAAGATGCCGAGGGCAAACAGTCAACTTCTTATGCTCTTAAAGAGTGGTTAGACAATTTGAAGGATGCAGTCTACGACATAGATGATGTTCTGGATGGCGTGGCCACCCGAGCTCTAGAGCAAGAGGTTCATACAGGATTCTTCGCTCGACTGAGCCACATGCTTGCTTTTCCATTCAAATTGAGCTACATGATAAAAGATGTCCGTGAAAAACTTGATGAGATAGCATCCAACAGATCAAAATTTGGATTAACAGGCCATCTAATTGATAGCCATGTATCCAGATGCAGTAACAGGGAAACACATTCCTTTATTAATGAAAAATATATTATTGGAAGAGATGATGCTAAAGACAATATTGTCGAAGTTATATTGACTGTTGCAAACTCAAATTCTTTGTCTGTGCTTCCTATAGTTGGTTTGGGAGGCATAGGAAAAACTGCATTGGCCAAGTTGGTATACAATGATGCACGGACTAACAAGAAGTTTGAAAGGAAGTTATGGGCATGTGTCTCTGATGTATTTGATCTTCACAAGATCTTAGATGACATAATACAATCTGGTACCAGTGAAAGCAACAAACAACTAAACCTGGAAATGTTACAGCGCAAGTTGTGTGGGATCTTACGGGAGAAGAGATATTTGCTTGTACTTGATGACATGTGGAATGATAAAGTTTCTGACTGGGAAGAGTTGAGAAGCCTGCTTTCCAGTGGTGGTAGTGGAAGTGTGATTGTAGTCACCACGCGCAGTTCAAATGTTGCATCCCTGGTGAAGACCCTGGAACCATATGATGTGGCAAAATTACCACATGATGAGTGTATGGAAGTATTTGTTCGGTGCGCATTCAGAGATGGCAGTGAAAAAGACCCTGAGTTGCTAAAACTGGGGAACTCCATTGTTAAAAAATGTTGTGGTGTTCCTTTGGCAGCAAAGACACTGGGTTCCCTGCTGTGTAATAGTCGAAATGTTGAAGAATGGCGGCGCATCGACGAAGACAAACTGTGGAACATTGAGGGAAGCATAAATGGTATCTTGACAGCATTAAAATTGAGTTATGATGCACTTCCACCTCATCTGCGAGCGTGTTTCGCTTGCCTATCAACTTTTCTGAAGGACTACCGTATGTTTACAAATCACCTTGTTATATTCTGGATGGCATTGGGGTTGTTGCACCGGGGCAGTGAAAGCCATGAGGCGTTAACTAATGGAGCAAAATACTTTCATGAACTTCTTGATAGATCCCTTTTACAAGACCAATATATTCTTTACGATGGCAGCATTCAGAAATGTAAAATGCATGATCTCGTTCATGATCTAGCAATATCGGTGTCCAGAAATGAGTGTGCTCTTGTTAGTTGTGAAAAGGTTGCAGTGTCTGAAAGAGTTAGGCATCTAGTGTGGGACCGCAAGGACTTCTCAGTGGATCTGAAATTTCCTAAGCAGCTGAAAAGGGCACGTAAGGCGAGAACATTTGCAAGCAGATACAATTATGGTATCGTGAGCAAAGCCTTCCTCGAGGACCTATTCTCTACGTTCACACTCCTGCGTGTCTTGATTTTCTCTTATGTTGAATTTGAAGAGCTACCGAGTTCAGTTGCAAATTTGAGGCATCTGAGGTACCTAGATCTACAATGGAACAAGAAAATCAGAATCCTACCGAATTCCTTATGCAGATTGGTGAATCTACAAACAGTTCATCTTGGCCGGTGCAGCCAATTTGAGGAGCTACCAGGACGTATGGATGAACTTGTCAACCTTACGTTCTTGGTCCTCACGTCAAAACAAAAGAATTTACTAAAAAGTGGGTTTTGTGGTTGGTCTTCCATGTCATTTCTATATTTGAGTGGCTGCACTGAGTTAATATCACTCACAGAAGGATTTGGTAGCCTCACTGCTCTCCGAGAGTTGCTCATCTTCAACTGCCCGAAGCTTGCTTCTCTCCCCTCTTCCATGAAGCAGCTCTGTGCGCTTGAGAAGTTGGTGATTAGTAACTGCTAAGAGCTTGATTTGATGGAACCAGTAGAAGCCCTGAGTGGGCTGGGAAGCCTACATGTACTTACTCTCGTTGAGCTTCCAAAGCTCGTGGGCTTTCCAGAGAGCTTCAAATCTTGTGTGTCATCGCTTCAGCATGTCCTGATTCGCGATTGCAAAGGGCTTGAGAAGCTGCGGAGCTTCATTCGAGATTTCACTTGTCTTAAGAAAATTGTAATTCAGGACTGCCCTAAGTTGAGCAGGAGATGCACAGCTGAATCCGGGGAGGATTATCATCTCATCCGCGATATCCCTGTCATACACATCGATGGAGACACTTGTGAAGGGTAAGCTTATTAACTACAGATTTGAATTTCTCAGCTAGTTACTCTTTTCTTCCTTCGGGAAAAAATATTTGAACATATCCATCATATCATATGCTTTACCTCACTATGCTTCACGCATGTACAGGAGACATGAGGCTCTAACAAGCACATATATCATAAATCCTGATGGAAGAAACGTGTGAAGAAGTTCATATTTGGAATGAGCTCTCAGCTGAGCGCGCACCCTGTGAGTGGATTCCTTACAGTGTCGATTAGGTTATTTCTTCTACATGTATTTGCAACATCTGTAACACTGGTATTTGTATTGACTAAGAATAAGCTGGACAAACGGTGTTTTTATTTGTTTTGTGGTTTATGCTTTGTTCTGGTTTAGTTTGTACTTTGCGCCTTCTTTGACATTCTTCTTCTAATACACAACGACACAGCTTTAGATGTGTGGTTGAGAAAACGAATAAGCCAGACACCTGTGCTTGAAGTATAAACACAATATGTTCTTGAGGGTGCACTTCCATTTCCTTTTTATTATGCCTTGTGAAATAATGTTAGTAAGTTGCATGAGCTTTGGCACCAGTTTTGACTTGATTTGTTAGCACAGTTACATTACATGATGCTCATTCAGGATTAAAGTTAAGTCTGGAGAAGCTGTCCTTTGCTGTTACAACTATTTGGCATCGCTACTTGTTGAAGGTACTAGCTTAGGAAAATAGAACTGTGAAGGGGCTAATATGTAACTTGTACATTGTATATACAGAGAAGGAAGAGCACCTGATGCGGTAGAAGCTTCAGGAAATTTCCCCACTGTGAGTCCTCCATTCAACATGGCATCGGAGCTAGGTTCATTGGAGGCAGCGGCGCCGGCGGTGTAGTCGCCGGTGAGGTGGCGGAGTCCGGCGAGGAGAGCGCGGCGCATCTGGGCGTGGGCGAGCGCGCGCGTGCGCGGAGCTTGGTGGGTAGCGTGCGACGCGAGGCACGGCGGGGCTGTGCTCAAGGAGTAGCGCGGGCGCGGCAGAGGAGGAAGAGGAGGTGCAGCTTGTCGGTGGCTGCAGGAGGAGCCACGGCTGCTGCTGCTAAGGAGAGGAGAAGGGGCGCACCTGGTAGCCGATTCCCAGCGCGGCTGCGCGGCGATGGTGGGCCGGTGAAGGAAGGAGGCGCAGGTGCAGCAGAGGTACGAGGCGGCGGGGCAGGAGCTTGTGTTGCTGCTGCTGCCAGAGAAGGTTGTGTGTTGTGCGTGTGTGCACAGGACAGCTGCTGCTGCTGCAGGTGCATCTGGGGCTGCTGGTGTTGGGAGTGGATTTGGAGTTGCTGAAGCTGCTGAGCAGCCAGGAGAGATTGTTGCATCTGGCTTCGCTGGTAGCTTTGTGGATTGACTCCGTGTGAGGACAGACCACCAAAATTGCCCAGATTTCCATTGTTGGCGTTAAGCTGTCCTGTTGCAATCTTCAGCTGCTGAACCTCGTCCCTCAGTCTGTTATTCTGGTGCTGCTGAGTTTGCTAGAACTGCTGCTTGTTGTTCTGGTGCTGCTGCTAGAGAAGAAGGGTGGCTGTGGTGTTTCTCTGCTGCCTGCACTTGCTGACCGCTGCTGCTTGCTGTTGGTTGTGAGGATAGTGTTGCAGAGGAGGTATAGAAATTGCAAGAGAACAGAGTGCCGCAGAGGAGGTAATTGGTGAGGCAGTTGGGCGGTGAGTCGGAGCTGCTGTGGAGACCTGAAGTGAAGAGGAACAATATGTTATTTGGTGCAAATCGCAAGCAGGGGGAGAATTCAAGGTTTGGAATGAACCTAAGAAATAAGAGTTACTTTGGATACAATCAACCTGGGCAATGGCAGAATTGGTATAGCAGAAGACGTGTTGTTGGTACTGAGAAGTCTTGGCGACGAGATGGGGATTGGCTGTGTCCAAATGCAAACTGTGGAAATGTAAATTTTGCTTTTCGCAGAATCTGTAATATTTGTGGAGTTACACGACCAGCTGGTGATAGTGGAACCACACAGCTTATGAGTGTGAGGATGACTGCAGAAGATATGGTGAAGTGGCAGTGGTTTAAGAAGATGAGTTTAAGTGAAAACTCTTCAAAGGAGGCACCTGTTTCTGCTGTTCCTGCTGATCCTTGGACTAATGCCTCTAAAGTTGTAAGTTGTGATCGACCATGGTTAATTGATTCTGGTGCATCAAGACATATGGTGGGATCCTATGAGGACTTCTCAAAATATGCACCTAATGTGATGGGGCAGGACGTGAAGTTAGCAGATGGCTCTACCCAAGCTATTATGGGATCAGGGACTGTCATGTGTGGACCTAATATGTCTCTGTCATCTGTTTTACATGTTCCCTCATTCCCAATTAATCTATTATCTATCAGCTGTATTACAAAGGAACTTAATTGTACTGCAGTTTTCTTCCCAACTTGGTGTTTGTTTCTGCAACTTGGAACTTGGAAAATCCTTGGGACAGGAATTATGCGAGGTGGTTTATACTACTTGGATGATGATATGGCACCTATGGCTGCTGTTGTGCTGTCTCGGTCACCATTGGAAGAATTTCTTCTGCATCATCGCAGGTTGGGACACATGTCCTTTAACACCCTGGGTCAGTTGTATCCTAACCTCTATAATAAAATTTGCAAAGAAAGCCTAGTATGTGATGCCTGTCAGTATGGAAAGCTAACCCGTAGTATATATACTTCATCTGATCACAGAAGTATGGTGCCATTTCAAACTAACCACTCAGATGTGTGGGGTCCTAGTGGGGTGTGGTCACTTTATGGATACAAATCTTTTGTTACATTTATTGACTGTTGCACTAGGACTACTTGGGTTTATGTACTGAGAAATAAAAGTGACATGTTTGAATGCTTTAAGGATTTCCACAACTTAATCAAAAATCAATATGATGCACGGGTGAAAATATTTCGAACTGACAATGGTACAGAATATGTAAATAACCAATTTGATGAGTATTTGTCAAGCTTTGGAATTATCCATCAAACTAGTTGCCCAGGTACTTCTCAGCAGAATGGGTTGGCTGAAAGGAAAAACAGACATCTCTTAGAAATCACCCGGTGTATCATGTTAGCTATGAATGTTCCTAAATATTTGTGGGCTGAAGCTGTGATGACAGCGGCTTATTTGATGAATAGAATGCCATCCCGGGTGCTCAATAACAAGACACCGATTGAGTGTCTAACTGGTGAAACTACATATGTTGTGCCACCAAAGGTATTTGGATGTGTATGTTTTGTGAGGGATCATAGACCATTGGTTGGCAAGCTTGATCCTAGAGCAGTGAAATGTGTATTTGTGGGATACTCTGGAAAACAAAAGGGTTATAAATGTTGGTGCCCATCAGAAAAACGGATGTTTGTGAGCATGGATGTAGTGTTCAGGGAACATGAACCATATTATGGGGAACCAGTAGATTTAACCGATGTCTTCCCTGATGATGTTACAGGCCTGGACAACGAGACAGGGGGAGATGACGGCAGAGAAGACAATGATGTAGCACCAGAGAAGATGATAGTTGGGGTTATACCTATTGAAGATGTGCAAGATGATGCAGGGCAAGAACATGAATAGAGGGAACAACAAAGTGACTCTAATGGAGCATTACAATGGCCAAAACCGAATGAGGAACGAGAAGTTCAAGTGTTTACACGGAGGCATAGATGGCCAAAACCAAATGAGGAACGAGAAGTTCAAGTGTTTACACGGAGGCATAGAATTGAGAAGGAGCAAGTGCAGAGACAAGAACCTAACCCACCGGAGTGTGGTACAGAAACTCAAGAGCTTACTGATACACATGATTTAGATGATGGTATGCTTCCTCATTCTCTTCCATATGAAGATTTAGATGCTCCTATTGCTCTTAGGAAGCAACCCCGCACTACTGCTGGGAAATTACCATCAAAGCTATCTCCATATGATGTCTCAAATTATGTATCATATGCATCCTTGGGTTCCAAGTATAAGTCATTCGTTGCGGCTTTAGATTCTATAGATCCTATACCACATGACTGGCAAGTAGCAATAAAGGACCCAAGATGGAGAACAGCAATGTTTGAAGAGATGGAAGCACTTGACAAAAACAATACTTGGATCCTCACCACTCTTCCTACAGGGAAAAAGACTGTGGGTTGTAAATGGTTATTCACTGTAAAACAGACTCCAGAAGGTAAAGTGGAGAGGTACAAGGCCAGGTTAGTAGCAAAGGGGTATAGCCAAACCTATGGAGTAGATTATGATGAAAATTTTGCCCCAGTAGCAAAAATGAACACCATCAGAACAATAATCTCAATTGCAGCAAACCGTAATTGGAAATTGTTTCAAATGGATGTTAAAAATGCATTCCTCCATGGAGACTTGCAGGAAGAGGTGTATATGGAGATTCCTCCAGGATTCAATAGCCGTGAGACTGAAGGCAAGGTTTGTAAACTAAAAAAAATCCCTCTATGGTCTAAAACAATCACCTCGAGCATGGTTTGGAAGGTTTAGAAAAGGAATTTGCTCCTTGGGGTATCAACAAAGCAATGCTGATCACACTCTCTTCTTTAAACGTCGTCATGATAAGATTACTATACTGACTGTATATGTTGATGATATAGTAATCATAGGGGATGATGTTGAGGAGATATCATACTTGAAGAAGATGATGGCTAAAATATTTGAAGTTAAAGACTTGGGCTATCTTCATTATTTTCTGGGGATTGAAGTTGCTTATGGGGCACAAGGTATTTACCTTTCTCAAAGGAAGTATGTACTTGATCTTCTTAATGAAACAGGTATGTTAGGATGCAAACCAGCGGCCACACCTATTGAGCAAAATCATCGCACCTTGGCAGACTCAGGTGACCCCGTAGACAAATACCAATATCAGAGGTTAGTTGGCCGTTTAATCTATTTATCGCACACAAGGCCAGATATTGCATATGCAGTTAGTGTTGTAAGCCGTTATATGCATGATCCTCGTTCAGGCCATCTAGAAGTGGTAAATCGAATTTTGAGATATCTAAAAGGCTGTCCAGGGAAGGGAATCTTATTTTCTAATCATGGACATTTGAAGGTAGAGGGATATACTGATGCAGATTGGGCTGGATGTCTAGATGATAGACGATCTACATCAGGTTATTGTGTGTTTGTTGGAGATAATCTAGTTTGTTGGAGAAGTAAAAAAGCAAAATGTGGTGGCACGATCTACTGCTGAGGCAGAATTTAGGTCTATGGCTTCTGGTTTATGTGAACTGATGTGGTTGAGGATATTACTATCTGAGCTCGGTCTATTCGATGGAGGACCACTACAACTCTATTGTGATAACCAAGCTGCAATCAATATAGTGCATAATCCAGTTCAGCATGATAGAACTAAGCATGTTGAAATTGATAGACATTTCATTAGAGAGAAGTTAGATGAGGGGAGCCTTCGTGTTACTTTTGTTAGATCTGATAGTCAATTGGCAGATGTACTTACAAAAGGTGTTAGTGTTGTGTCTTTTGTAAACTTATGTAGCAAGATGGGACTCATGGATATATTCGCCCCATCTTGAGGGGGAGTGTTGAAGGTACTAGCTTAGAAAAATAGAACTGTGAAGGGGCTAATATGTAACTTGTACATTGTATATACAGAGAAGGAAGAGCACCTGATGCGGTAGAAGCTTCAGGAAATTTCCCCAGTGTGAGTCCTCCATTCAACACTACTCTAGTGAGGCGCCGGTTGTTCAGAGTTCAGGCAGCTGACAGTAAGTGAGATGATCATCGATGGATTGTGCTGCTCGGTGTAACACAGTTGACCAGGCACGATTGGACAAGATGTAGAGTACATCAAATGATTTTAGAAGCCTTTGGTAAGGAAAAAACATATTTACTTCCACTTAGTACAAAACTGATATGGGTATCTGTTGTCTGTACACACTCTGAATTCCGAACGAGGAAAGCCCCATGATCCTTCCTCACCTTCCATCCATATGGCATTGAACATTTTTCGTTGCATCAAACCTCCGGGTCTACGATGATGCGAACTCTAGTCAGCACTGTGGCTGAGCTCGTTATGGTTATGTCTATTGTCCGGCTTGATTGGTTTATGTATGTATCTTCACCAGCACCCCCTTCACTCAGCGCGTAAGGCCGCTTAGGCTCCATTGGTAGCCTTGTTCTTTCGGAGCTCAGCATTGCAGCAACGCCAGTCATGGTGGGCCGATCTGCTGGATCTTCCTGAGTACAGAGCAATGCAACCTGAGCACATCGCGCTATCTCGGTGATGTCGTATCCATTCCCTAGAGACGGATCCACAAGCTCATGCAACCTTTGGTCCTTCCACATATGCCAGGCCTGAAATGTTTTTCAGTAGATTAATTTGATGTCACAGAATTGCAATGTGAATCCAAATTCATAGATTAAGTATTAGCACAAACAATCATGGGCATATAACTGTGAGAGATGCTTCTTGAAATGATGAAATCCATTTATGTTCACTTACATCTCGTACAAGATCGCCAACGGTATCCCCTCGCTTGTCAAGTATGGTGTTCTTTCGTCCGCTAATGGTCTCCAGAACAAGGACGCCGAAGCTGAAGACATCTGTCTTCAGTGAGTAAACTCCTCGAGATGCATACTCCGGAGCAATGTAACCACTGGAAAATAGGGGGAAAAGCAGAGACCAAAACTGGAATATTAGCACGTCTGAACACAGAATAATGGAACCCGTAATGATTGAAAAAACCAGGAAGCAGGCAGCTTCATATACCTAGTGCCCACCACCCTGCTTGTACGCTCTTCTATTACGTCTGAACACAGTGTTTTAGCTGATCCAAAATCAGAAATCTTTGGGGTCATGTCACATTCCAAGAGAATGTTATTTGGTTTCAAGTCCCTATGGACAATATGTAACATAGAGTGCTTGTGCAGGTAAACAAGCCCCTCTACCAACCCCTTGATTATTTTGAGTCTCTTAGACCAGTCTAGCAATGGTCCTTTTATCCTGTCTGTGGAATATTGAAACAGCAAGCCTTTAGATAACATAATTTTTTTAATATTCTGCTCTAAATCAAATCATCACAGTTTAAAGCAATTACAACAGAAAACAATAACGTAGCACATAATTAACTGTACATAAGTTTGTGCACATATTTACTCAGAAGCACGTCTTATAAAATAAATCAGATGATAGGGAAAATATACCAAATATGTGACGGTCCAAGGAACCATTCTGCATGAACTTGTAGATCAGAATCCTTTCTTCTCCATGGATGCACCACCCTAGTAACCTTATTATATTGGTATACCGAAGCCTAGCAAGCTGCAATTCATTGCTGAAATCAGATAATGTTGCACGGTGATCGAATCTTTTGATGCCAACCACAAATCCTTGGGGCAACTGACCCTGCAATGGTTACAAATAGAGTTTAGACAACATTCTCATTGGAAAGATGCAGATCGTAGATTCATAAGCAATTACATAATTAGTTATTTCCTTTCTATTGGCTTGCAAATAGCTTGTATGCTGTTGCAAATCCACCAGACCCAAGATATCTCTTCTCTGAGAAATTATCTGTAGCATCCATGATTTGAAAGTAACTGAACTCTGTGAATCCTGGGTAATTTTCTACCGTGAGCATACAAAGCTCAACCAGTTCTTTGTTGTCGAGGGTTCTCTGTTCTTGCGTGCCTACTATTCCTGTGTCATGAATAATCCATCCTTGTCATTAATGGAGTTAAAAACTTAGTCAATACTGATATGACTAACATAAATACATAATACAAATATGCTGTTAAGAAACAGAATACAAATATAGTTTGAAAATACTCCAGTTCCTTTGTCACGCAGATCATCGAATCATCATTTGTAGGAACTCCAGCTTATGAAACTTGAAAACAAACTGAAATTTAATAGAAGATTTCATGGATAATATTGTGTTGGGTCTATCATTAAAGTCCTACCTTTATAAAGTCATCTAGCTACTAAATGAGTTATATATGTATCTTTTTAAAGAACTTTTGAAGTGTACATCTGTATTTTCAAAATTTCAAAATTTTGTTGTTTGTACGTTAGACTTCCATGGCATGTGTTTATTAATTTTAGTTTACCACAACGAATCATGTGGTGATCCAAAGTTTACTCATGGTCCATCAGAACAATCATACAGACATTGCTGCATAATATCCAAAAACATGAACACGGGTATTACAATGCCTCATGGGCATAGAAAAGCAATTCGTAATCCGTTAAGCACATACACCATCATAAAACTTTAACCTCTTAGTTTGATACTTAAGTTAATGACTACGACCATTAGGAAACTCAAAGACCCAACTACTTACCTAGCGACGGATATTCCCGAACATTGCAGAGTTTGCGAGCTCCTTGGACACGTATCTCAGTGATATCCAAAACTCTTGCTGCAAATCTGAAAACAGGTAAATCTCATCATTAGTCCTGAAAAATAGGCAAGTACCTGGTTTAGAGTGTATAGCCAAAGAATTGATGAATGGTTATCAAAATATTTAAGAAGAAAGAAAATAATCATGCTAATATATGGTAGAATTTTGTGGAAACATCAACCATAGTTAAATAAATTCTTATATTTTTTTCGTAAAAAAATAAAGCGCCCATGTTTTGATTTCAAGTTGATTGATCCGATATGCATCCAACATTTCAGACACATGACATGTTGTAGGTTCTAACATGTACCTGCAAACATGTAGTCACTATCTTGAAACAAGCTTTCACCCAGTTTTACTTTGTAGGAGATATTCCCTAGAGGCAATAATAAATGTTATTATTTATCCCCATGTTCATAATTAAGTTTATATTCCGTGCTATAATTGCTATGGTTCTCGAGTCTACAATAACCACGAGGCTCGGAGGAAGACTCATATGCACGTGTGGAATAATAAACGGTAAAATGTATTCCTAGTCTGGCCTCTAAGACTAGCTCAAGTGTTGCATGATGGTTCTGTTTTCCTGATCATAGGCATGTCTATGCCGGCAACTTTGAGGGCACAATGTTAGGAGAACACTTGTGTTGAATCGACCCGAATTGATGTTATGCTATGAGATACATTCGTCACAAGTTAATGGTTAATAACACAGAGAAGTTAACGTTTGCATAATTCCTTAGACCATGAGAGTGTCGAGTTTCTTCATGCTTGCTTCATGAACTTTGGGGTTTGTTAAACGTCATCCGTAAATGGGTGGCTATTACGGCGGCTTACGGGTTCATGGAAAAGTGTGTCAAGGGACTTGATAGCTCAAGATTGGGATTTTCTCCTCCGACGATGGAGAGATATCTCTGGGCCCTCTCGGTGTTACGGTATCCACCATCGTCTGGCCAGACACATTATGATTTGATCACAGGGATGCCGGAACACGAAAACGAGAAAAGAGAACAAAACCGGTAACGAGGTAACTGGCATTGTGGACAACTGTTGATCCACGGGGATGCCTATGATTCTCACCCCGGGTATTTGTAACATATCGCGACACAACAGGAATAGCACACGGCAACTGGAGGTTCACTCGAATATTCATTCGTGTGGGTATAGGGGTCAATATGGGTGTCCACGGCTCCGATGTTGATCATTGATCGGAAAGTGTTCCGGGTCATGTCTATGCTGCACCGAACCTATAGGGTCACACGCTTAAGGGTCATCTATCTGCTGAATACTAGACAGGGAATCTGAGAGAAAATCACCGGAAAAGTTTCGGACGAAACGGAAACGTTCCGGAGAGGACACCGGAATAGTTCCGGTAAAAATGAAAAGTTGTTTCAGGGGATACCATTAAGTCAAATTGGTTTCGGCACATGCCTAGAAATTCTTGGAGGATGCCAGAAGTGTTCTGGAAACTTCTGGGAATTTTCCGGGATAAAAACCGGAAATGTTCCGGAGCTGCCGGAACCGATTTGGTTGCTTTTCGCAGATGAAAATCACTAATCTGAAATTGTTTTGGAACGCGTCCAAAATCATTTGTGTGGGTACTGGAATTATTCTAAGACCCACAGAAATATTTTTGGATTTAACGGTCGCAGAAAATTGGTTCCGTGAATAGTGAAAATCACTTTATGGATATTTTTTGGAAAGCCACCTTTTGGGATATTTCCCAAAAGGCTTCTAGAAGGGATTGGGGAGCAAGGCACCCCCATGTGGGGGGCCCCCTAGAGGTGGCCGGCCAAGGTGGGGCTCCTCCATGGAGCTCCACATGCCACCCCTTTTTGCCTTTTATTCTTTTATGTAAGACATAAAGTGGGGGTACTTTTGGTATTTTTGTATGCCAACTTTACCCCTTGGCTTTCCTACAAATAGAGGTGAAGAGGAGCTCTCCACACTCATCCCTTGCTCTCATACACATGCCATGCTTTGTCTGGCTCTCTCTCTCCTTCCCACGAAAAGAGTTTCGTAGAGCCGAAAGGCTGTCTGGGTTCCGGTGGGAACTAGTTCTGGACGGCGAAGCCCAGCCGGATAGATGACACCGTATGTGTGCAACTCTGTAGAGAGATCGTAATTTCGGTCTTAGTTCGAGAGTGCCTCCCGAAGGGCTGTCCAAGTGACCGTCCGAGTCTCGAGGGTTCTCCCGAAGGGCTGTCCGAGTGACCGTCCGAGTTTCGAGGGTCCTCCCGAAGGGCTGTCCGCGAAACCGTCCGAGGGACTGTCCGACCGCCTCCCGGAGGGTTGTCCGAGGGGCAGATGAGGGAGTACATCCTCGCGGTTGGGAGGTTGTAAATCCTAGCTGCGGGGATCTGCACCGCCGATCGTCATCGACTCTACTTCCTCTGCGCTACGAGTCGATAACGAAAAAGATCAAACCTTGTATGGAGTCTCCATAGTGGTCCTGGGCTGGTGCGTAGGTCGGAAATTTTTTGTTTTCTGCTGCGTTCCCTACAATACATTCGTCACAAGTTAATGGTTAATAACACAAAGAAAGTTTATGTTTGCATAATTCCTCAGACCATGAGAGTATCGAGTTTCTTCATGCTTGATTCATGAACTTTGGGGTTTGTTAAACGTCATCCGTAACTGGGTGGCTATTACGGCAGCTTACGGGTTCATGGGAAAGTATGTCAAGGGATATGATAGCTCAAGATTGGGAATTGCTCCTCCGACGATGGAGAGATATCTCTGGGCCCTCTCGGTGTTACGGTATCCATCATCGTCTGGCCAGACACAATGTGATTTGATCACAGGGATGCCGGAACGCGGGAACGAGAAAAGAGAACAAAACCGGTAACGAGGAACTGGCATAGTGGACAAGTGTTGATCCACGGGGATGCCGATAAATCTCACCTCGGGTATTTGTAACATATCGCGAAGCAACAGGAATAGCACACGACAACTGGAGGTTCACTCGAATATTTATTCGTGTGGGTATAGGGGTCAATATGGGTGTCCACGGCTCCGATGTTGATCATTGATCGGAAAGAGTTCCGGTTATGTCTATACTTCACCGAACCTATAGGGTCACACGCTTAAGGGTCATCTATCTGCTGAATACTACATAGGGAGTCTGAGAAAAGTCACCGGAAAAGTTTCGGAGACAACGGAAGAGTTCCGGAGAGAGAACACCGGAATAGTTTCGGTAAAACCGAAAAGTTGTTTCGGAGTATACCATTAAGTCAAATTGGCTTCGGCACACGCCTGGAAATTCTTGGAGGGTGCCAGAATTGTTCTGGAAACTTCTTGGATTTTTCCGGGATAAAAACCGGAAATGTTCCGGAGCTGCCGGAACCGGTTTGGTTGCTTTTCGCAGATGAAAATCACTAATCCGGAATTGTTTTGGAACGCATCCAAAATCATTTTAGTGGGTACTGGAATTATTCTAAGACCCACAGAAATATTTTCGGATTTAACGGTCGCGAAAAAATGTTTCTGTGAATAGTGAAAGTGCTTTTTGGGTTACTTTATGGAAAGCCACCTTTTAGGGCTTTTACCAAAAGGCTTCTAGAAGGGATTGGGGACCAAGGAACCCCCTTTGGGGGGGGGGGGGGCACATGGTGGCCGGCCAAGAAGGAGCCCATCCTTGGTGGTGCTCCTCTAGCCTTCCCATTTTACCCTTGTGGAAAATCCATATGATGGGTTTTTTGGTATTTTGGGAACCACCCTACCCCTTGGGTTTTCCTATAAATAGAGGTGGAGAGGCACTCTCCACACTCACTCTTTCTCACATACACAATGCCATGCAATGATCTGGCTTCTTCTCTCTCTCCTCGCGAAATAGTTTCGTAAAGCCGAAAGGCTGTCTGGGTTCCGATGGGAACTAGTTCTGGACGGCGAAGCCCTACCGGATAGATGACAAAGTATGTGTGCAACCCCGTAGAGAGGTCGTAGGTTCGATCTTTTTGCCCGAAGGGCTGTTCGAGAGTGCCTCCCGAAGGGCTGTCCGAGTGACCGTCCGAGTTTTGAGGGTCCTCCCGAAGGGCTGTCCGTGACACCGTCCGAGGGACTGTCCGACCGCCTCCCGGAGGGCTGTCCGAGGGGCAGACGAGGGAGTACATCCTCGCGGTTGGGAGGTTGTAAATCCTAGCTGCGGGGATCTGCACCGACGATCTACATCGACTCTACTTCCGCTACGCTACGAGTCGGTAACGATCAGATCAAACCCTGTATGCATCTCCATAGTGATCCTGGGCGTGCTCGCAGTACCAGAAATTTTTGTTTTCTACTGCGTTCCCCTACATACTTTATATATAAAGTCCAAACGGCCGAGCCGGACATGGTCAACAATCAACTTCTCCCTCCATTCAGATATATAAAGCATATTTTGACTATCCAAATTCGAGTTTTGAGCAAAGCTAAGCACTTTTTTATCTTCCTGATTTTGTAACAGCTAAAAATATATTATAAAAAGTCTGGTCACAGCTTGAACTTGGACAACTAAAATGTGCATGTATTTCTGGATGGAGAAAATAGTTTTCATCGGTCAGCATCCAACGTGGTTCACCTTCTACAAAGCCACTTTGTCAACAAACATGATATTTATTTCCCACAAAAAAAAAACCAAACATGATAATTATGGATCGAATGTACGAAGGATCATTTACCAAGTACATGTTGAAAACTATCTAACCTGACACGATGGTTTGAACCTTCTGTGAATATACCGTCGACCTGCTCCGCAGCTTCCTAGACAAGGATAGCGAAAACGACAACTGGTATTAATTTTCAGTAAACCATCGGACTTTTATGAATGAGAGATCACCATTTTACATCTTGTGAATGAATAATGCACTCCTTTTCCTTAAAAAGAAGGTATTAACCATGCACAAATATAAGTACTCCTACCCACTAAATTCAGATCGAGTTCATATCAAGTTCTTTATTTGGGCAGTAGAAAATTGCAATTAGACTCTAATTCAGAGGCAATTATGCTCATGATCACTGGAACAGTCAGATCAGTTCAGTCGAATTATAATCAAGTGTGTCGCTCTAAATCGGTGTTTCCCCCAAAATCTCAGAAACATGGCTACCTGGACACGACGACTGTTTGTAGAATTGTCGACGAGGGCGATGAGCGGGATGAGGCGGATGAACATGTCGATCTCGTGCTGCGCGGCGCGGAGCTCGTCGGCCATCCGTGCGCCCAGGAGCAGGCGGCGGAGGTACCCGCAGTCCTGGCACGCGGTCACGAGCGCGTAGCACCGCCGCAGCGCACCGCGGAGCTGCTCCAGCGGCCGCCTGGTGGCCTCCCGCCGCATCAGATCGGCGAGCTCCAGCTCCCGAAGCAGGCCGCCGACGAGCTCCACGTGCTGCGCGAGCTGCATGCAGGCGTCCCGGTGGCGGCGCGCCGCCAGGGCGGCCTGCACGACCATGGAGACCAGCCCGAGCGCGTCCACGCCGACCAGCTGCGCCATGGTGGAGGCTTGCCCCAGGGCGGCCCAGAGGCCGCTCGAGGAGCTGTCCCATGGGCTCGCCATCGCTGCTGCTATCCCCGCCTGCGCGCTGCAGCCTCGTTGCCGCCATTGACAGCATGCTTATACTTGGTGACCTTGTATGTGGACGCGCAGATTTGACTGACTGGGCGAGGATTTTTTTTACGGGTTGAGGGCCCAAGGTAAAATCATGTGATGGGCCCCATGGTTAAATTCAGGGGGGCGGATTAATAAGATTGGGCCTCCTAATCATGTAGATTTCCTCCGGCCCATTTGAATCGTGGAGGTACGAGGAAAAAAGAGAGCAAGTGACCCGTGGAAGGGCACTCCAAAATTAATGTCGACACAGCAGTAAGAAGGGTGTGCGTCAGAGGAGCAGTGGGGGCTATCTGTAGGAACCAAACAGGAATGTTTGAGGGGGCGTCGGCAGTGGTGGTTAACCACATTGATGACCCAACGGTGCTTGAGACATTGGCGACCAGGGAAGCTTTGGCCTTGGCAAATGACTTGTACATCACAAAGATCTCGGTGGCATCGGACTGCAAGGTGGCTGTTGAAGCAATAGGAGAGGGAACTGGTGCAGTTTATGGAGCCATTACACATGAAATCGTATATAGATCTCTTAGTTTTACTTCATGTTTATTCAAACATGAGTTTAGGACCTCGAATGTCGAGGATCACAATCTCGCTAAGCATGTTCTTACATTAGGGTTTGGCCGCCATACTTGGTTAGGCCATCCCGGTGACCTTTTGTTCGTCCCTGTAACTATGGTGACGGCGTAATAAAGCTAGCAAGTTTGCCTAAAAAATAAATAAAAATACCTTTTGCGGGGGCGCATCGACTATATCTCGCATTCAGCGAGACGGTTGAAGCGTCTACAATAGTTGGGTCAGCCCATCCGCGCACATTAAAGGAAAAAAAGAATGGAAAGGGGGACAACGCAGGGAACGATCCCTCGATATCTGGTCCCCAGGGAGATAGATGGCGATGCTACCACTCCACCCGCTTCCCTTTAGTGGTAAGTAGTAGGGGAGCGACCTACTTGAGGCAATTCTAGCAAGTTTTCTCTGTTTTTTTTCTCTTTTTTTTTCTTCTCTGATTTTTTTATTCTTTTTTGCATTTGTTTCTTTGTTTTTTTTCTTTGGTTTATTTTGTTTTATTTTTGTTTTATTCATTTTCTTTGTGTTTTTACTTTTCATTCTACATTTTTTGTATATGTCAACAACATTTCTCTAATACATGTTTAACAATTTTCCAATACAAATTTAACATGTTTTAATACATGGTCAACATTATTTCTATACACATTTTAAACATTTTTCAAATGCTTGATTAACATTTTTCAAATACAAGATTAACATTTTTTTAATACATGGTCAACATTTTTCCTATACACACTTTTAAACTTTTTCAAATGCTTGATTAATATTTTTTAAATGTTTGATTAAACATTTTTAAAATACTTGTTCCACATTTTTTCAAATGCTTGATTAGCAATTTTATATACATGATCAAAATTTTCCTTCATTTTTTAATACATGGTCAACATTTTGTCTATACACATTTAACATTTTTCAAACACTTGTCCAACATTTTTTCAAATGCTTGACCAACATTTTTTATGTACATGATAAAAAAAATCATCATTGTAATAATTCATAGACAAACATTTTTTTCTATACACATTTAACATTTTCCAAATGCTTTATTTTTCAAACACTTGTTTAACATTTCTTTTCAAATGCTTGATTAACATTTTTTAAATACATGATCAAATTGTTTCATACACATGTTTTTTGTATACATTTTTCGTATATGTGATAAACATTTTCTCTATACACAATTAACATTTTTCAAATGCTTGGTGAACATTTTTCAAATGTTTTATGTAGAATGATTTTGGTAATATATTTATTTAGAATATTTGGGAAGTATAAACAAAAGTAAAATAATAAAACTAAAAAATATGAAAAAAAAAGCAAAACAAAAAACGAGATATAGGGCCGCCCTTGCGGGGTATCTCCTAGTTGGCGCGTAGGTCGCTCGTTAGCGACCTAGCGCGTACCCCATTCAACGTCCGATTCTTGTTTGGGCCGGCTCATATCGGATTCCATCCCCATTGGTTTTGGGAAGGCCTTTACTGAACTAGTCTTTTCTCTTTTTTTTCCTTTTTTTTCTTCAGGTTATTTCTTTTCTTTTCTTTTTCTTTTTCTTTTATGTTAGTTTTTCTTTTTTCCTTTTCCTTTTCCCGTTTTTTCTTATGCATTCTTTTTTTTTACTTTTTTCTTTATTTTCCATTTCATTTTTCTTTTTTGGGATCATCTTTCTAATTTGTGAAAAAAAAATCAAAATCATAAATATTTCTCGAACTCGTGAAAAAAATTTAAATTCGCAAACATTTTGTAAAATTATGATTTTTTTTTTAATTTACAAACATTTTTTTTCAAACTCATGTACATTTGTCTGAATTGGCAAACATTTTTCGGAAACTAGGGGAAGTATTTTTTGTAATTCATGAACTTTTGTCGTTTAGACGAACATTTTAGAAATGCATGTACATATCTCAAAAACATGAACATTTTTTGAATCGATGACCTTATTTGTAATTCATGAACATTTTTTTCATATTTTTCAAATTCATGATTTTTTTGAATTTGCGAGCATTTGTTCAATTTCATAACATTTTTTGAATACACTCACATTTTTCCAAAATCGTGAACATTTTTTTAGTATACAAACATTTTTTGTGAAGGCACGAATATTTTTGAATTCGCAAACTGTTTTTCAAAATTGTGAACACTATTGGAGTATGCAAACATTTTTTGTAAATCATGAATATTTTTTGAATCCGCAAACATTTCATGGTTTTTTTAACATTTTTTTCAAAATGTATACTTTTTAAAATTTCGGAACATTTTGAAATCCCAAATTATTTATAATTTAAAAAACAGAAAAGAAAAAAAACAAAATTTAGAAAACAGAGCGCCCCGCACATGGACCGTCCCAAAAGGGTGCGCTAGGGAGCGAGGGGTGCGCACGGTATTGGAGGTCCCCCTTGCAGGGCCGTCACTTTTGTGGGATGAGAGTGCGTCAAGTGGTGAGTCCAGCCGCCGCCACATGTCGCATGCTAGACGCTCCCTCTGAATTTTTATTTTATTTTTCGTTCATGGTTTTGGGTTTTAGATCAGTTTTTTCGGTTTTTTGGCTTTTCGGTTTATGCCTGGTTATCATAGGTTTTGAAGAAAAATAAATCATCTTTTTTTGCAAAAACTGTGCTTCCACGAGAAGCATAGATTTGCTTTTCGTGGAGGCACATATTTGCTTCCATGATGTGTGTCTCGGAAAGGAAAAAAATCATGATTTTTTTCCTTTTATGGGAGACATAGATTTGCTTCTTGTGGACACATATTTGCTTTCGCGAGAAGCACAGCTGTGCTTCTTGAAAAGGGAAAAAAAATCACAATTTTATTTTTGAGAGATTTTTTTGCGGCGAAGAAATGGTGCCGCCCCGCTACTGGTGCGACAAGGAATGGGTGTTGCCCGGTCACCGCGAAGCAGGAGCCCTCCCTGGCACCCGCGAATGCGTGCGAGCGCCTCCTGCATACCTCGCCCACGGCGGCAGTGTTACCACGTCAACCTAGGAGGAGCGACGGGAGCGGTGCAACGCGCAACGCCGGGTAGCGATGTCCGGCGTTGCACCGAACTGGGTCTGCGCAAACCCCGCGCTTACGAAGACCTGGGCCCTTGACCGGTCCAGGACCACGTCCAAGATGTTTTCGCGGCACCGGCGCCGCCTCAATGACCAGTTCATCAAGATCGGCGTGGTCGAGTCGTTGCGCGCCGCTGCCCTCGTCTGTGGCAAGGGCAAGGCGAGGGGTGGGCGTGTTGCAGCTGCGTCGGTGGCTAACGAGGCCATGCTTGTGGCACTAGAGGAAGCCGAGCGGCTGCGCGGTGAGTAGCAGGCGGCAGCTAACCATGCCCCCTACGCACCCTTCCGCCGCTGGAATGACCATAACGATGACTCCTCCGATGGCGGCAATGACGGAGCGGACAACGATGGAGGCCCCGCTGGTCAGGAAGGGTATGCTTATATTATGAGGTTACCGTCTGGTACCTCGCTTAGTTTTTTCTAAGTTTTTTAAATTTTGGTTGAACTTGTTCGGTTCCGGTTTAGTTGTAATGTGTCAAACTTTGTCCGGTTTGCATCACATTCGTCTGGTTTGTTTAAATTACGTTTGAAATGTGCAATGATGTTTTAGAAAGGGCGTTGGATGGACGAACCCCATATCTATCTATGTCCACGGGCTAATAGTGAGTCCGATTTGCCTAAACCTGGGCATTCCTCGGGCCGGGCCGGGTTTCGGGCCGGGCCTGTAAAAGCCTGACTTACAAAGTCTAGGCCCGAGCCCAGCCCGGCCCGACTGAAAAAACGTGTATGTAGGCCCGAGCCCGGCCCGAGGGGACTAAAAAGATCAATTTCGAGCCGGGTCGGGTCGGGCCTCCGTGTAAACTGCCTAATTTCCCAAGCCCGAGCCTGGCCCGACGTACAGAACGGGCCGATTTTTCAGGCCCAAGCCCGGCCCGACCACCAAGCCCGGCCCGGGTTTTTCGGGCCGGGTTCGGACTGGGTCGTTGGGCCGGGCTGCCCATGCCCAGGTCTAGATTTGCCAGACGCGTTGGCGATGCCTAAGAGGATGGTTAATAATATAGTCATTTGCTGGTCGTAGCATGTTGCTATGTCATCTATAGTCAATGTAATAGTCAACATGTATAATACTCCCTCCGTTCCTAAATATAAGACCTTCTAGGATTCCACTATGAACTACATACGGATGTATGTAGTCATATTTTAGAGTGTAGATTCACTCATTTTGTTCCGTATGTAGTCTATAGTGAAATCTCTAAAAGATCTTATATTTAGGGAACGGAGGGAGTAGCTAGCTACAAGGATGTACCACTTTATTAACATATGACTCACTCACCTTCGACTGTCATAAAGCTTAGTGTTACATCCGGCTGTAAATCTACAATCTGCTTCTCTTATCTCTCTTTTAACTCAGCAAAACATAATATTTAAATTCTTATAATCTGCTTGCATCATCTTATTATACTTGCTCTCACTCGACACATCCCAAGGAGTAGGGCTACAGCTGAACGTGCACTGCCAAGTGCCAACTATTTGGTCGCTCGCTGACACCACATTCCATCGTGATGCCTTGCCTCCGCCTTCCCCGCCGACCTGCACACGCTGATGTAGTGATGATCCGCATCTTCTCGACCCCAACAATGGACGCGCAGTTTCTACAGACTGTGCCTACGGACGCCATCGTGAAATCACGTGATTAGTGGAGATTGAAACGGCTGGTCCTCATATTCCTCCACCGAGCCACGGCTTGACGCCACGTACGTCTGTAGGAGCCTTCCGTAGCAAATCGTCCGTAAGTAGAGCATTATTGTTCTCGACCCCCCACGCCGGCCTCGAGCTGGGAGTAATGCTACACCTGCGTAAAACAATTTACGTGATTTACATAGTGGGCAAAGTGGACAGATTTATCGCTCGAGCTGGTGTGCTCCGGGCGTACGTTGCTGAAACGCCATTCCTGATGACACGCCTCTACTCCACCACGGTGTGCGCGTCCCGCGTCTGCATCCGTCAATGCCTCTCCTCCTCCTCATCCAGCTCGACGCCCTCACGCTCTTGGTCTCCCCGTGACGCCTTCACCGTGGCCACAGAGCGCGTCCGCTCCGGCATGCTCAGCCGACAAGACACACACCGCCTGTTCGACGAATTGCTACGGCAGGACACCCCGGTCCCCAGCCGCTCCCTCAACGGCCTTCTTCGGTCCTCGTCGTCCCGCTTCACCGATGGCCCTGCCTGTTAGTGTATATTGTATGTGTACCGTATGAGCTCTTGTATAGATGATGCTATACGGTACAGTAGGTGGTCGTGCTGCAGTTTGTACCCGTGCGCACGTCCGAGAGTAGTGGGCAACCCCATGATCTCCCCTAGGCTAGGAGCGGCTCCAACCTGTAGTTATACTCCCTGCCTATGGCTGAATCAAAGTGTGGTCAATTCCCTCTCATTCTCTCCCGTAACACTGCCCTCGCCCTCTTCAACCGCGTGCGCCGAGCGGAAGCCGGCCCGCGGGTGGCGCGTCCCGCAGTGTCCACCTACGGCATCCTCATGGACTGCTACTGCCGCGCGTCGCCCGGACATAGGGCTCGCCTTCCTCGGCTGTCTCCTCAGGACGGGCCTCAAGCAGACCAGGTCGTCGCCAACAACTTCCTCAAGTGTGTCTGCTACGCCAAATGGACAGACGAGGTTGTCGACATGCTGCTTCACGGGATGTCCGACCTCGGCTGTGTGCCTAAGGGCAGCGCTATTTCTCGCGTTCAGCGAGTTGTGCGTTCCGACTCGCTGAAGCCAGCGAGCATATGGGCCGGCCCACGTGCGCAGGTAAGCAACTGCTGTTTCCTGTTTTGTTTTTTTCATGTTTTTTTTTTCTTTCTTACTTTTGTTTATACTTTAAAATATTCTAAATACATATATTACAAAAACACTCTCCCAAAAACACATTTGAAAAAATGTTGAATAGGGATCAAAAAATGTTGAACAAGAATTTGAAAAATATTGAACAAGTTTGTAAAAATGTTGAATAAGTATTAAAAATGTTGAACGGGTATATGAAAAATGTTGAACAAGTATTTAAAAATGTTAAACGAGTATTTGGAAAATGTTGAACAAGTATTTGAAAAAATGTAGAACAAATATTTGAAAATATGTTGAACAAAGTATTTGAAAAAATGTTGATAATGTATAAAAAAAATGTTGAACAATTATTTGAAAAATGTTGAACAAGTATTTGAAAAATGTAGAGCAAGTATTTGAAAAATGTTGAACAAATTATTTGAAGACATGTTGAATAAGTATTTGAAAAAAATGTTGATCATGTATATAAAAATGTTGAACAAGTATTTGAAAAATGTTGAACAGGTATTTCAAAAATGTTGAATAAGTATTTGAAGAAATGTTTAACATGTATATAAAAATGTAGAATGAAAAACAAAAAGAAACAAAGAAAAAACAAAAAATGAAACAAAATGG
This sequence comes from Elymus sibiricus, assembly GCA_039707655.1. NCBI lineage: Eukaryota > Viridiplantae > Streptophyta > Magnoliopsida > Poales > Poaceae > Elymus > Elymus sibiricus. The sequence goes on from CM077676.1 coordinate 386,727,636, forward strand.
AGAATAAAAAAGAAAAGAATAAAAAAATCGGAGAAAAAAAAAAGAGAAACAAAGAAAAACCGGAGAAGACCGGATCTGGTCACCTCTAGTAGGTCACGATCCTATTACTGACCAGTAAGTAAGAATAAATAAATGTTGAACAAGTATTTAAAAATGTAGAACAAGAATTTAGAAAAATGTTGAACAAGTATTTAAAAATGTTGAATAAGTACTAAAAATGTTGAACAAGTATTTAAAAAATGTTGAAATAGGTATTAAAAATGTTGAACGAGTATATAAAAAATGTTTAATAAGTATTTGAAAATGTTGAATGAGTATTAAAAATGTTGAACAAGTATTTGAAAAAATGTTGAATAACTATTAAAGTGTTGAACAATTATTTGAAAAATGTTGAAATAGCGTTGGGATAATGTTGAACGTGTATACAAAAAATGTTGATCACTTTTTACAAAAAATGTTTTTTGACATGTACGAAAATGTTGAGTGAAAACGAAAACAAACATAAGAAAACACAAAAGAATAACAAAAAATGGAGAAGAAAAAAAACTAAAGGAAAATTAAACAAAAAGTGGAGAAGAAAAAAAAAACCAAAAAGGAGAAGAAAAAACGAAAAGAAAAAACAGAAAAAAAAAAACCATTAAAACAAATGGAAAACCTGCTTCACCCGCCTCAACTACAGAAAGCGTCTCTTATTTATCATGAGAGAGACTCGGGTGGAGTGGCTTGCGGCGGCGAGGGGGAAGGCGTGCCATGTCCAGGCGGCAGTTGCCGCGGCCGGCGGCGGCATCGAAGCGGCCGAAGTAGCCGCGGCCGCCTTCGTCTTCTTCGCCCGAGATGGAGCCGTGGCGGGGTTGCGCGCCGCCACCACGAGATTTGGCCGCCGACTGCTTCTTCGTCGTCGGCGCACCTGCTCCGGTGGCAGCGACGACCCGGGGTGGGGCGAATCTGGCGCGGCGGGATGGGGGCGGCATGGTGGCGGAGGCGGCGTCGATGAAGTTTGTAGCATCGGCGGTGGCCGCAGCGAGGTGCGCCAGACCGGCGGAGGCGGCGACGGGGTCGTCGGAGTCGGCCATGGGGTCGGGCTGTGGCCGACAGGTGGCACACGGGGGGAAGCGACGTCAGGCGGGCGGCGGGAACTTTCTTTTTTGGCGGTTGGGGCTTCACGCACGGCTGGCCGTTTTATGTCTGAGTTTACATCTGCGACGGTTGGTGATGTATATTTTCATCTCCAAGTATTGTATTTTACATCAGTTGAAACAGCTGATGTAAAAATTTATACATCTATATCTGTTGGAGCAGCGTTTCCAGATCTTGGTGATGTAAAAATTAGTTATTTATATATCTATATCATCTATTGGAGATGCTCGTGAGGATAGAAGGAGCCAGGGACACTCGACCTGCTCCACACGGTGGCGAAACAAGGAGGTGGCTGCCTCCTTGATGTGGTGGCGTATAACACGGTCATCCATGGCTTCTTTAAGGAAGGCAAAAAAGGCAAGGCATGCCATCTATTCCATAATGTTGCGACAATGGGTTGTGCCTAATGCAGTGACATGTAGCTCTGTCATTGATGCGCTATGAAGGCCGGGGGCTATGGACAAGGTAGAGTTGTTCCTTCGACAGATGATTAATAACCGTGTTTGACCCAATAAAGAGACATATAATTGCATCATCCATGGATATTCCACATCAGGGCAGTGGAAAGGCGCTGCTAAAATGTTCAGAGAAATGACAAGCCAGGGTTTATACCAGACATTTTTACTTACCACTCGTTCGCTTCCCTTTGCAAACATGGAAGAAGCAAAGAAGCTGCAGAATTTTATGATTCCATGACTGCTAAGGGCAAAAAACTAGATACGCAGGAACAAGGAATGACTCCGGATGTATTGATGAAAAAGGGTTCCCCCGCTTTAGATTATAAAGCAACGGCCAAAGAAAGCCAGCACCCACCATACAACATTCATTACAACATGAAAGAAAAGAAAACGGCAAAGATTGTAACGCCCTCTGTAATAAAGCACAGTGATCATCTTTTAATCATGCCAAGTCATCTTCATTTGCAATGCTTGATCTGTTGGGTAACGCAGCAGAAAACAAAATTTTTCCGACCTACGTATCAGCCCAGGATCACTATGGAGACTGCATACAAGGTTTGATCTGTTTCGTTACCGACTCGTAGCGCAGCGAAAGTAGAGTCGATGACGATAGGCGGTGCAGATCCCCGCAGCTAGGATTTACAACCTCCCAACCGCGAGGATGTATACCCTCATCCGCCCCCGGACAGCCCTCCGGGAGGCGGTCGGACAGTCCCTCGGACGGTGTCACGGACAGCCCTTCGGGAGGACCATCGAAACTCGGACAATCACTCGGATAGCCCTTCGGGAGGACCATCGAAACTCGGACAGTCACTCGGACAGCCCTTCGGGAGGACCATCGAAAATCGGACAGTCACTCGGACAGCCCTTCGGGAGGCACTCTCAAACTAAGACCGAAACTACGATCTCTCTACAGAGTTGCACACATACGGTGTCATCTATCCGGCAGGGCTTCGCCGTCCAGAACTAGTTCCCACCGGAACCCAGACAGCCTTTCGGCTCTACGAAACTATTTCGCTGGGAGGGAGAGAGAAGCCAGAAATGTCATGGCATTTGTATGTGAGAAGGAGTGAGTGTGGAGGCAGCCCCTCCACCTCTATTTATAGGAAATCCAAGGGGTAGGGTTGCTTGGCCCCCAAGCCTTCTAGAAACCTTTTGGGAAAATATCCCAAAAGGTGACTTTTCCATAAATATCCCAAAAAACACTTTCACTATTCACGACGACATTTTTCAGCGTCTGATCGAACTGAAAATATTCATGTGGGCTTAGAACATTTCCAGTACCCACCAAAATAATTTTCAACGCGAGCCGGAACAATTCCGGTTTAGTGATTTTCATCTGCGAAAAGCATCTGAAGCGGTTCCGGCAGCTCCGGAACATTTCCGGTTTTCATCCCGGAAAATTCCAGAAAGTTTCCAGAACGATTCTGGCACCCTCCAAGAATTATCAGGCATGTGCCGAAACCATTTTGACTTTATGGTGCACTCCGAAACAACTTTTCGGTTTTAGTGATTTTCATCTGTGAAAAGCAACTAAAGCGGTTCCGGCAGTCCGGAACATTTCCGGTTTTTGTCTCTGAAAAATCTCAGAAGTTACCGGAACAATTCTGGTACCTTCCAATAATTTCCAGGCATGTGCCGAAACCAATTTGACTTTATGGAATACCCTGAAACAACTTTTCAGTTTCACCGGAACTATTCCGATATCCTCTCCGGAACGTTTCCGTTTCGCCCGAAAATTTTTGGGTGATTTTCTCTCAGACTCCCCGTCTAGTATTCAGCAGATAGATGACCCATAAGCGTGTGACCCTATAGGTTCGGTGAAGCATAGACATGACCCGGAACCCCTTCCGATCAATGATCAACATCGGAGCCGTGGACACCCATATTGACCCCTATACCCACACGAATGAATATTCGAGTGAACCTCCAGTTGCCGTGTGCTATTCCTGTTGCTTCGCGATATGTTACAAATACCCGAGGTGAGACATGTAGGCATCCCCGTGGATCAACAACTTGTCCACTATGCCAGTTACCTCGTTACCGGTATTGTTCTCTTTTCTCATTCCCGTGTTCCGGCATCCCCGTGATCAAATCACAAAGTGTCTGGCCAGACGATGATGGATACCGTAACACCGAGAGGGCCCAGAGATATCTCTCCATCGTCGGAGGAGCAAATCCCAATCTTGAGCTATCAAGTTACTTGACATACTTTTCCATGAACCCGTAAGCCGCCGTAATAGCCACCCATTTACGGATGACGTTTAACAAACCCCAAAGTTCATGAAGCAAGCATGAAGAAACTCGATACTCTCATGGTCTAAGGAATCATGCAAACATTAACCATCTCTGTGTTATTTAACCATTAACTAATGACGAATGTATCTCATAGCATAACATCAATTCGGGTCGATTCAACACAAGTGTTCTACCAACAATTGTGCCCTCAAAATTGCCGGCATAGTCATGCCCATGATCAGGAAAACAGGATCATCATGCAATACTTGAGCCAGTCATAGAGGCTTGACTAGGAATACTTTTTACCGTTTATTATCCCACACGTGCACATGAGTTTCCCTCCAAGCCTCGTTTTATTTGCAGACTCGAGAATCATTGCAGTTATAGCATGGAACATAAACATAATTATGAACAGGGAGATAATCAATAACATTTATTATTGCCTCTAGGGCATATCTCCTACAGACTCCCACTTGCACTAGAGTCAATAATCTAGTCAATGCTAATGCACTTTACACCTATGGCATACTGGTGTAAAATATGCTTCGCATGTGGTATAGCCTGATGTCCAACGGATCTGACGACTTCAGCTCCGTGTGTAACTTTGCATATCCCCGCGTTTTCAAGCTTTCACAAAATTCATATTTTGTGTGGACTTGGCTTTGCATATGTGTGAATCATTGGTCGAAACCTGATTCCTTAGACCGAGCTATGGAGCAACTATCTGCAATAGTGTCCCATAGACCAAAGCCATCTTGGAACCATACTAAGTTCATGAATGAACTATATGATTCAACAACTTCTTTGTCACTTCTTAAGCGTCAACATACTTAGCCTTTGTTATAGAATTCGCCACAGTATCTGTTGGAAATATGCCCTAGAGGCAATAATAAATTGGTTATTATCATATTTCCTTGTTCATGATAATCGTTTATTATCCATGCTATAATTGTATTGATTGGAAACTCAAATACATGTGTGGGTACATAGACAACACTGTGTCCCTAGTAAGCCTCTAGTTAACTAGCTCGTTGATCAAAAGATGGTGAAGGTTTCCTAGCCATGGACATGAGATGTCATTTGATAACGGGATCACATCATTAGGATAATGATGTGATGGACAAGACCCAAACTATAAACGTAGCATATGATCGTGTCAGTTTATTGCTATTGTTTTCTGCATGTCAAGTATTTGTTCCTATGACCATGAGATCATGCAACTCACTGACACCGGAGGAATACCTTGTGTGTATCAAACGTCGCAACGTAACTGGGTGACTATAAAGGTGCTCTACAGGTATCTCCGAGGGTGTCTGTTGGGTTGGCATGGATCAAGACTGGGATTTGTTACTCCGTGTGACAGAGAGGTATCTCAGGGCCCACTCGGTAATACAACATCACAATGAGCCTTGCAAGCAATGTGACTAAAGTGTTAGCCACGAGATCTTGTATTACGGAATGAGTAAAGAGACTTGCCGGTAACGAGATTGAACTAGGTATAGAGATACCGACGATCGAATCTCGGGCAAGTAACATACCGAAGAACAAAGGGAACATCATACGGGATTAATTGAATCCTTGACATAGAGGTTCGACCGATATAGATCTTCGTAGAATATGTAGGAACCAATATGGGCATCCAGGTCCCGCTATTGGTTATTGGCCGTAGAGGTGTCTCGGTCATGTCTACATAGTTCTCGAACCCGCTGGGTCTGCACACTTAAGGTTCGGTGACGTTTCGGTAGAATTGAGTTATGTATGATTGGTGACCGAAGGTTGTTCGGAGTCCCGGATGAGATCCCGGACATCACGAGGAGCTCCGGAATGGTCCGGAGGTAAAGATTGATATATAGGAAGTCCCGTTTTGGCCACCGGAAAAGTTTCGGGTATTTCCGGTAGTGTACCGGGAGTACCGGAGGGCCATCGGGAGGGGCCACCCACGCCGGGAGGCCACATGGGCCTGAAGGGGGTTGCACCAGCCCTTAGTGGGCTGGGAAAACCAGCCCTACAAGGCCCATGCGGCTAGGAATAAGTGGGAAAGGAAAAACCCCAAAGAAAAGGGAAGGGAGACCAAATATGGAAGGTGTCCTATTTGGACTAGGATTGAAGTGGAGGAGTCCACCTCCTCCACCTCCAAATTTCGGCCAGCCCTTGAGGGTTTGAGGCTGCCTCCTCCCCTCCCTCCCTCCTATATATACTAGAGGATTTAGAGGAGAAAAATAACCCTAATTGCCACGTGCTCCCTCTACTTCATCTAGATCGGTTTCTCCTCTAGTCTAGTTTCAGCAGTGCTTAGGCGAAGCCCTGCCGGAATTGTTCCACCACCATAGCCGCCGCGCCGTCGCGCCGCCGGAGAACTCTTCTACCTCTACGCTCTCTCTCTTGCTGGATCAAGGAGGCGGAGATCGTCATCGAGCTGTACGTGTGCTGAACGCGGAGGTGCCGTCCGTTCGGCGCTAGATCGGAAGGACCGTGATCAGGATCGCGAGACGATTCATGATTTGATCGCGGGACGGATCGTGATGGGATCGTGGGACGGATCGAGATTGGATCGCGAGATGGATCGTGATGAGATCGCGGGACACTCGGCGATTTGGATCGCGAAGACGTTCGACTACATCAACCGCGTTTCTTAACGCTTCCGCTTAGCGATCTACAAGGGTATGTAGATTCACTCTCCCTCTCGTAGATGCTCATCACCATGGATAGATCTTGTGTGTGCGTAGGAAAATTTTTGTTTCCCATGCAACGTTCCCCAACAGTATCTTGTTTGGAACAATTTCCAACTACCGTGCCACCATATTGTGTATTACACAAAACTCTTAACTTAAATCGAAAATCGCATGGAGCATTGATGAAGACTGTATCGATGTAATTACTTACAACGAGTATTTCATAATCTCTGCTTGCGAGAAAACATGTCATCACTACTACTCTAGTACTCAATGACATCTTTCACTGTTGTCCTATGATCAGTACTTTGATCACTTTGGTATCTATACTCGCAACAACTTTGGAGTATTGGACATATCTGGTTGTTTTTACATACCATGGAATACATGATTAATCCAAACACAAGAGTGTGTGGAATCACCATCATGTATTTTGCTCATCAGTGTTTTGGGACACCGAGTCTTGCAAAAACTCTTTCCATGTGACTTCGGCAAGAATCGCTCCTTGACGGTTTTCAATGCTAAAAGGTTTTAGCATCTTGTCAATATGTATTCATAGCTTAGCCCCATTAGGTAAATCTATCTCCATAGATCATCATGCCTAATATTGAGGCTATTTAGCCTAAGCACTTCATCGAAAAACTATTTTCAAATGAAGTCCTAATTCGTGTCAAGAAATTTATTTCCAATTAACAATGTGTCAAGTACACAAGGTTTCTAGAAATATTATTATGCTCCCACTTACTTTCTTGAATCACAAGCATCTTCGATACCCATTTGATGAAGTCAAACCCCTTTGACCATTCCATCAAAAACGAAGATTCCAACTCCACTTTGCTCTCTTCTGTCCATCGCTGGAACTCTGAAGTTTGCATACTTACTAGCATCCTCTGGATCGACAAATTACTTTGGACTGTATCACATACAAGTCCTAGGTTTCATTTCCATCAGATGGAAATCCTTTTGTCATCCATGTTTCACATCTCATGATTGAAATATGTATTAATTGCTAGTTCAACCCGAACCGACTTCAAGCATCGCTACGGTGAGACAATCTCATCGTAGTCAACTCCTTGAACTTGTTATTGCAACAAGTCGAGCTTCATGGATAAAACATTTTTTCCGTATCAGTTTTTAGTTCCATAAATATTCGTTAGACTCTAAGTCTTCCGAAAGGTGTATCAAGATTTTAATCTCGAATCACATATATGGAAACTATCTCGGATTGTATTGGCATTTAGCCAATTCCGGAGTCAGGGCCCATCAATGCTTCCTTGTGTATCGTAGGTATACTGTTGTCTAACAACAATATCTCGTTTGCGCACCTGATAGGTTTGCACGAGCTTTGCCTACGTGGTTCAGCTGCAAGTTTGACCGAAGTCCATACATTTTATTGTAGAGACTTCCGTATCAGTCGCAGTAGGAAACTCTAGAATCACTTCCAAGGTTTCTTTCCTTTGATCTGATGACGAAGATACTGGTTATCTCGTCGAGTTGCACTGTCCTCCCACTCACCTTTTGAAAGAACTATTCTCTTTAAAAGCATACCGTTTTGCGGCAAAACCCTTTGCCTCGGTATAGTGGCGGGGGAATACCCAATGACTTGGGATAACCTTACAAAGTAGCACTTGTCTGATTTGGAATAGGTTTGTAACCTTTTACACAAGCCCCATATTCCAAATGTTAAGAAAAGATATAACATGGTTGGGCGTACCACACCATGGCGTCATTTCAACAGACCTGATGGAGCTCTTTTTAGTGTAAAAGCCGCAGTCTCTAAAGCATCACTTTAAAAGGGATAATGGCAAATTTATTTATGTCATCTTTGATCTTACCATGTCATGAATGGTTCGATTACATCAACACGGACTCTCCACTTGCAGTGGTGCTCCGGGAGGTGCAAGTTATGAAACCCCTTTCACAACTCATCAGACATTTGCTAAACTCGTAACTCAAATATTCCTTTCTGCAATCGAATTGTAGAAACATAATTTTCTTGTTACAACAACTTCTACTTCATTTTTGAAAACCTTATGAATGAATTCAAAAGATCCAGACTTACGTCTCAACAAGTAAATATCCATATATCTACCTGAGTCATTTCTGAAGATAGATAAATCCACTACTTGCAACAACATTTATTGGACTACACACATCATAATGTATGATCACCAATATGTTCTATGCTCGTTCCTTATGGCATGTGAACGGTATTTCAGTCACTTCACCTTTCAGAGGAAAGTTGCAAGTGTCAGATGATTCAAAATCAAATGACTTTAAAATCCATCATAATGGAATTTTCCATGCGGGTTTCTCCAATGTGACCAAATGCAGTGCCACACATATGTGGTATTCTTTTAGTCTTGCGACATTTAGCGTCAGTGTTATGGATGTATCATATTACCATCAATATTCATAACATACATCCCATTCTGGATGGAAGCATGGCCCTTCATGTTATTCATAACACCGAACATCAAAAGTTCTCTTATGAATAACCTCCTTGCAAGATACCTTATGCAAAGGGCTAGAGTGTATGAAACTCTAAATGAATTATGAAAGTAAATACAGAGGTAATGTATTATTATCAATATTCATAACATACTTCTCATTCATAATGAAAGTATGGCCCCCTTTTGTTATTCATAACTCCGAACATTAAAAGTTCTCTTATGAACAACCTTCTTGCAAGATACTTTATGCAAAGGGCTAAAGTGTGAAACTCTAAAATGAATTATGAAAGTAAATACATAGGGAATACACCGATGGAAGGCATAGTAACATTTACTATGTTCCCTGCGTGTATCTAAATCTCATTCCTGGCTAGTCTTTCAGGCCATAGTAGTTCTTACATCGAGTTGCAACAGAATGCAATCGAGCGGGTATCTTTGTGATTTAACTCACAATACCCAAGAATTAGTGATTAACATGTTTAACCATAATTCCCAAGAACTATATCTCTGACCAGCCTTCTATACATCAAAAAACTTGTATGACATTCATACATGAGCTGGATATTCCAGTCTTCTTTCCGTTTGCCTTTATACTTCTAACAGTTTAACTTCTAGTATTTCTCCTACTCTCAGAAGAAGCATCCAACTTAAGAGTGGCGTTAGCCCCGGACTTCCTAGGCGTGAAAGTTTCACTAACACCCTTCCGGATACTTCCTTTCTCTTTAAGTTGTTGTTTTATTCACCATCATCATATGACAGGCGTTCTTCTGGATCCCTCTCTTATCAGTCTAATGCATAGTAAACTCCTTTACTAACAGTTTGCAAACAAACATTGCTTTGGATATCTCATATCTTTTAGCCTTTGTCTGTCTCTGAAAATGATTTTCAGATTCCATGAATATCACATAACTATCCAAACTTTCGAAGTTTGGGTCTCATGAAAGCAAACGTATTGCACTTGACTGAAACAGAATTCTAGCTTTTGGATCGAAGGACGAGAGTCACATGATCCATAGCATTAGTGGGAGAATACCGAAAGTATGCGATAGGACAAAGTCCTTCTCGGCACTATTGAGGACAATCCTCACATTACGTTACCAACCGTAAAGTTTTAACCAGATATTTAACAGCTATTCAATTTTAATAGGGAAGGTGGAAACGCGAGCCATTATTCTACAACTATTATGCAAACCACACTTAGACAGTGTTCAAAATTAATTGCACTGAGAATTAAACAAGTTAATTCAACAGTGCGCTCCCACTCAAATCAATATCTCTCATAATTGATTATGAATGATTCAAGACACGAATTTCAATTCAACGCCATTGATGGTGAGCATCACTGATGACGAGAACTTCAATCGTTAGGCAAACTTGCCGATCACATCTCTATGTGACTCTTGTTCATCTTTCGATGCGTGTGTTCCGAGCTCATGACTTTCATGCCTGAACGTCAAGACAACCAAGTGATCTCGCTGCGAGGTCTTAACTCACCCGCCTCACACATCCCTAATCGTTCGTACCCATGTCAGCATGGCGCACCCCGAAAAGTTAGGTGCCGTGACGGTGCTACACTTGGGAGAACACTAACTACTTGATATTTTTGTGAGAGATCACCCTAATAAAAAGCGACTACCGCGCAATCAAGAAGGGTGCATCATAAGGGATAAACATCTCAGGCAATTCATAATAGCAAGATGTGGTATAGCCCTTTCTGACGGAGAAGTCTTTCATTTCTTCGTCTTCAGCATTCGCGTCGGTGTTCACCTTCGCGAAGATTGCCACCACCTAGTCGATGCACCAGATAATATTGCTATCTCTATAGCTAATAAAATAAGTGCATTACATAAGGTTGACACGCAGGTCATTAAAGTGCAATCATATGGCTCCAGCCATCATGTCGAATCATGACACACAGGTCATGTTAATCAATTTACATCATATAGCCATCTCATACATAATCAAATTATTATGAACACTGCTATACCACATCACATGCACATGCAAACCATCCTGCAAAACCAAGTTAGACGCCTCTAATCGGTTCATGCAAAATTTTATTTTATGTGGCTTCTAAGGTTTCGAAACAAACCGAAGCTACCAACGTCCATCATCAAGCATGATAATCCAAGTCGCTAGATTAACATTGCGGGGTGTATGAAACACGAGATAATAAAATCTCGAGCCCCATACTAAACTTCGTCATACGCGTGACCCCCGTGCAGATCATATCTGCATTGCCCTTTCGTCTGCGAAATTTCATCTTTCTTTTTAACTACGGTGGAATTCAAAGAACTGTTAGCACTTCGTTGATCAATCAGGATCGCGGATTGCCAGAACTTTGAAACTCCACCATACCGTTATCAAGATCAGAAATATGCAAATTCCAGGGAAGCAACAAGAACATCGGGTAACAGATTTCATCTGCTACCCGCACAAATAATTTTCAGCAATAGAACTCATCTACTACCTAATTATATTGTGCAACACCCATACATCTCTATGTATTCTAGATCGCAACCTGCATCTACGCATAGCACGGCTCTTGATGCCACTGTTGGGTAACGCAGCAGAAAACAAAAAAATTTCGACCTACGTACCAGCCCAGGATCACTATGGAGACTGCATACAAGGTTTGATCTATTTCGTTACCGACTTTTAGCGCAGCGGAAGTAGAGTCGATGACGATAGGCGGTGCAGATCCCCGCAGCTAGGATTTACAACCTCCCAACCGTGAGGATGTATACCCTCATCCGCCCCCGGACAGCCCTCCGGGAGGCGGTCGGACAGTCCCTCGGACGGTGTCACGGACAGCCCTTCGGGAGGACCATCGAAACTCGGACAGTCACTCGGACAGCCCTTCGGGAGGACCATCAAAACTCGGACAGTCACTCGGACAGCCCTTCGGGAGGACCATCGAAAATCGGACAGTCACTCGGACAGCCCTTCGGGAGGCACTCTCAAACTAAGACCGAAACTACGATCTCTCTACAGAGTTGCACACATACGGTGTCATCTATCCGGCAGGGCTTCGCCGTCCAGAACTAGTTCCCACCGGAACCCAGACAGCCTTTCGGCTCTACGAAACTATTTCGCTGGGAGGGAGAGAGAAGCCAGAAATGTCATGGCATTTGTATGTGAGAAGGAGTGAGTGTGGAGGCAGCCCCTCCACCTCTATTTATAGGAAATCCAAGGGGTAGGGTTGCTTGGCCCCCAAGCCTTCTAGAAACCTTTTGGGAAAATATCCCAAAAGGTGACTTTTCCATAAATATCCCAAAAAGCACTTTCACTATTCACGACGACATTTTTCAGCGTCTGATCGAACTGAAAATATTCATGTGGGCTTAGAACATTTCCAGTACCCACCAAAATAATTTTCAACGCGAGCCGGAACAATTCCGGTTTAGTGATTTTCATCTGCGAAAAGCATCTGAAGCGGTTCCGGCAGCTCCGGAACATTTCCGGTTTTCATCCCGGAAAATTCCAGAAAGTTTCCAGAACGATTCTGGCACCCTCCAAGAATTATCAGGCATGTGCCGAAACCATTTTGACTTTATGGTGCACTTCGAAACAACTTTTCGGTTTTAGTGATTTTCATCTGTGAAAAGCAACTAAAGCGGTTCCGGCAGTCCGGAACATTTCCGGTTTTTGTCTCTGAAAAATCTCAGAAGTTACCGGAACAATTCTGGTACCTTCCAATAATTTCCAGGCATGTGCCGAAACCAATTTGACTTTATGGAATACCCTGAAACAACTTTTCAGTTTCACCGGAACTATTCCGATATCCTCTCCGGAACGTTTCCGTTTCGCCCGAAACTTTTTCGGTGATTTTCTCTCAGACTCCCCGTCTAGTATTCAGCAGATAGATGACCCATAAGCGTGTGACCCTATAGGTTCGGTGAAGCATAGACATGACCCGGAACCCCTTCCGATCAATGATCAACATCGGAGCCGTGGACACCCATATTGACCCCTATACCCACACGAATGAATATTCGAGTGAACCTCCAGTTGCCGTGTGCTATTCCTGTTGCTTCGCGATATGTTACAAATACCCGAGGTGAGACATGTAGGCATCCCCGTGGATCAACAACTTGTCCACTATGCCAGTTACCTCGTTACCGGTATTGTTCTCTTTTCTCGTTCCCGTGTTCCGGCATCCCCGTGATCAAATCACAAAGTGTCTGGCCAGACGATGATGGATACCGTAACACCGAGAGGGCCCAGAGATATCTCTCCATCGTCAGAGGAGCAAATCCCAATCTTGAGCTATCAAGTTACTTGACATACTTTTCCATGAACACGTAAGCCGCCGTAATAGCCACCCATTTACGGATGACGTTTAACAAACCCCAAAGTTCATGAAGCAAGCATGAAGAAACTCGATACTCTCATGGTCTAAGGAATCATGCAAACATTAACCATCTCTGTGTTATTTAACCATTAACTAATGACGAATGTATCTCATAGCATAACATCAATTCGGGTCGATTCAACACAAGTGTTCTACCAACAATTGTGCCCTCAAAATTGCCGGCATAGTCATGCCCATGATCAGGAAAACAGGATCATCATGCAATACTTGAGCCAGTCATAGAGGCTTGACTAGGAATACTTTTTACCGTTTATTATCCCACACGTGCACATGAGTTTCCCTCCAAGCCTCGTTTTATTTGCAGACTCGAGAATCATTGCAGTTATAGCATGGAACATAAACATAATTATGAACAGGGAGATAGTCAATAACATTTATTATTGCCTCTAGGGCATATCTCCTACATGATCACTAGGGAAATCATATCTCATTTCAAATTCCACCTCAATTCAAAATTCATTTAGTAAGTAAAATTTTAAAATCCACAAACTTGCAAGAAAAATAGTTCATCATGTTGGAAATAATCCATAGTTAATTATGGTGGAGAAAAACTAAGTCACTTGTTTGCTTATTTAAAAGTTGGCACCCAAAAACAGTGACTAAAATAGGTACTTTAATCCATTTGCATTTAATCAAAAATCTAATGATTTCAAGTATTCCCCCAACCATTTTATAGCAGTGCCAAATATTGCATGGTATTTATTGAGCCAAGTCTCATATTTTAAAAAAGTAATATTGTGGCCAAATATCTTGCAAAACAGAGAAGAAGTAAATAAACAGAAAAAGAATAAAGAAAAGGGCAGAGGGGCACTGTGCATGTGGGCTTAAGTGGCTACAGTGCCGGCCCAGCCCAGCCAGCACCTCCTCCCACCTCCTGCTCCTCTCTCTCTCTCCTCGTTGTCGCCTCTGCAGCCCGCACGCGCGCGCCCGTAGCCTGCCCCCCCCCCCTTTTGCGGCTCGACAGCGCGGCCTGCCGCCGCTGATACGTCCATTTTGCATCAGGTTTTGCTATTGTTATTTATAGTGTTTTTAATCAATATAACACTTTGTGGAGCAATTCTGTAGGATCGAAAGTATGTCTAGAGGGGGGGGGTGATTAGACTACTTGACCAAATAAAATCTAACATTTTCCCAGATTTTAATTGTGGGCAGATTTTAACAATAGTACATGTCAAGCATCACCCTACACATGCAATTCTAAGAGTATAGCAGCGGAAAGTAGATAATTGCATATGTATGTAAAGGAGGCGATAGGAGAATTCAAACGCAATGAAGACACGGTGGTTTTGGCGTGGTTCCGATAGGTGGTGCTATCGTACGTCCACGTTGATGGAGACTTCAACCCATGAAGGGTAACGGCTGCGCGAGTCCACGGAGGGCTCCACCCACGAAGGGTCCACGAAGAAGCAACCTTGTCTATTCCACCATGGCTTATGTCCACGAAGGACTAGCCTCACTTGGGGTAGATCTTTACGAAGTAGGCGATCTCCTTGCCCTTACAAACTCCTTGGTTCAACTCCACATCAGGTTGGAGGCTCCCAAGTGACACCTAACCAATCTAGGAGACACCACTCTCCAAAAGGTAATAGACGGTGTGTTGTTGATGAACTCCTTGCTCTTGTGCTTCAAATGATAGTCTTCCCAGCACTCAAACAACTCCTCACAGATTTGGCTATGGTGGAAGAGGGATTTGAGTGGAAAGCAACTTGGGATAGGCTAGAAATCAAGTTTCAAATGGTAGGAATGGAATAGCTTGATCTCAACACATGAGTAGGTGGTTCTCTCTCGGAAAATGTATGGTGAAAGTGTAGGCACGTTCTGATGGCTCTCCTTGCAGAGAAGGAGGTGGTGGAGGGGTATATATAGCCTCCACACAAAATCCAACCGTTACACACTTTTGACTCAACTCGGTGGCACCGAAACGATCATCTCGGTAGCACCGAACTGTGTAAAAGATATGAACTTTAGGAATCTCGGTGGGACCAATACGAACAACTCGGATGGACCGAAGTGCAATGGCTAGGGCAATCCTCATCTCGGTGGCACCGATTGCATCAACTCGGTAGGACCGAAGTGAAGAAATAAGGCAACAGAGAGTTGGCAAGCCATCTCGGTGAGACCGATTTGCAAAACTCGGTGAGACCGAAGTAAGTGCAAACGATTACAGAGAGTTGGCAAGGCCATCTCGGTGAGACCGAGATCCATTTTGGTGGATCCGATTTGTTAGGGTTTTGGTAGTGGCTAAGTCTTGGATGAACTCGGTGGGGCCGGATAGGAAATTTTGGTGGAGCCGAGTTAGAATGTAGATTCTGGACATATTTGGGATTGAGAGAGTGGTTGAGGGTTTATGAGCACTGTCACTAAGCACTTGAGCAAAAAGACCATTAAGCAACACCTCATCCCCTTTTAATAGTATTGGCTTTCCTATGGACTCAATGTGATCTTGGATCACTAAACCAAAAATGTAGAGTCTTGATCTTTTGCCAATTCTTGTCCTTAGCATTTTGAGGGGTACACGTCTCTAGTCCATGCCATGCCAATCATTGAACATCCTGAAATCTTTAACTTGAATGGACATTAGTTCAATGAGATATATGTTGTTATGAATTACCAAAACCACCAAGGGAGCAAATGTGCTTTCAATCTCCCCCTTTTTGGTAATTGATGACAACATATAGATCAAAGCTTCGACAAATGATTAAATGAATGAAATACATCGTCGCTTTGAGAAGTATGTGATAAGCAAGAGCTCCCCCTAAATTTGTGCATTATTAAATATTTGCGTTTGAATGCAAATGCACAATCGATTAGGCGTATGGATTACTCTTCCATGTCACATACATCTTGGTGGAGCGCGCAAAAAGATATGATTGAAAAGATAAGCACGCATCACCAACACAAGTGAATGATCATATAAGATAATGATAAAGATAATCATAGATCATCACAAGAGACATAGTATGATCAAACATCATAGTATCTCACAGGCATAAACGACAGAATATCTCACATATACTGTAGGAAGCACACACATAACAAGGTATCAACGACCAAGCAAGAAGTAGCAAATGAACTCTCGAGAGAAAAACAAACGACCAAAACACTCTCTCTGGAAGCCTATGATCTATACAAATTCTCCCCCTTTGGCAACAAGTACCAAAAAGATCGAACTGTATAGGACTAGTCGGCACTCTAGGCACGATCCTCCGAAGCTCCTGAAGGCGATCTTCTGCTGGCTGCTCCGGTGTGCGTAGACGGCGTTGAGAGAAGTGCATCCGCGAAGGCTTCTGCAGATGTCTGCTGGACTGGTGGAGTGAAGATCTGTGGTGGCACTGAGGCAGTAGCAGCTGGTGCAGATACTGTGGTCCTCGGATCCACAACTGGTATTGCAGCTGACCTGGCTGCCCTGGGCACTGTCTGAAATTGCGGTGTGGTCGGTCTGTCATCTCCACTGTCATCAGATGGGGTTGTCTTGACATCATCAACGTCATTCTACAGTTGCTCTACGGTAGTCTGAATCTCTGTCACCTTCACATCAAGATCATGAAATTTTGTCTCAATAATCCGCTCAAAACTAGCCTGGGTCTGGGTGAGGTTGGCCAGACTTCACTCAATCCTCAGAGTGGCTTCAAGCAGATATGTCATTTGATCCTTGGGTGTCTTGAGATTGGTGATAGGAGCATTTGGAGCTGATGCCTCCTGAGCTGCTTTTGCTTCTTTTGCTTTGCGGATTTCCTCTTGGGCTTGTGCTGAAGTGGGATGTGAAGGATCCATCACTATCACATTGTCCTCAAACTCTGGACGGAGTGGCAAATGCTCTCGATCAAGAAGATACATGCTGGTTCCAACCTTGGAATTGATCAAAATCTGAATATGTGGGGCATATCCGCACGATCTCTTCTGATCTGCTGCAGTCCTCTTGATGGTTTCTACTATCAGGCTCATCACCTTGAACTTCTGAGGTGTATCAAACAAATGCAGCAAATTGATGGAGTGGCCACGAATCATCTTGTCAACTCCTGACTTGGGTAGCAAAGTGTACCGCAGTATAGTGTTCGTTGTGGCTAATCCTGGGAGCAAATGCTTCACTGAACCAAGTTTGTGAGTTTCAAGGTCTTTCTGAGGAATTGCAGTATACATGTTGGCCATGGAGTTGTGATCCATCTTGAGCTTGGCATAGATATCTATGTCGTCATCCTCTTCCTTGAGTGCACCAAGAAGAGTTGTCCACTCAGAGATGGTAGACTGGTATCTGATACCCTCAGTCATCCATATAATGCGGCCATCTGGATAGAAGTGTGCAGTAGAGTAAAACTGCATGACCATCTCATCATTCCACTTGGTCAACTTCTTTCCGACAAACTCGTCAACTCCTGCAATCCTGAAGCTTTCATGGACGTGGGGGAAATAATCCTCATTCTCATCGATGTATTCCCAATCCACCCATTTCATGTCACTGACTATGGGCTTCTTATCAAGCAACACTGTCTCATAAAAGTCATGTTGTTCACGAGTGTGAAAGCGATAGTCACATGCTGTCTTCCTCCTGATAGCATAGGGATCTGTCAATCTTCATTGACGCAGCCCTTTATCCTTCCTCAGCATCATGTTCTCTGCGACAGGGTGTGCATTGTCATGTTCTGGAATCTTAGGCTTCAATTTTCTGAGCACTAGTGGCTCTTCGTCAACATTTGACTCAGGCACTGGGGCCTTGTTCTTCTCAGCAGCTGAGATGTTCCTGGTAGACCTCTTGGGTGCAGGTGCCTTTGGTTTGGACTTTGGGGGTGCAGCAGTCTTGATTGCATCAGACATAAGCTTTTGAGTTTTGGCTGGAGGTGCACTGGCTGCTTGCTCTTCTTCTTCTTCTTCCTCCTCATCAATCATCATGGAGGGTCTTCCAATCACACGGGCAAATGATTTCCTTACTCTTTTCTTCTTAGCTCCTTCAGCTGCCTCTGTATTACTAGGCTTTTGCATAGACTGCTGAGGCACTTTCCTCTCTGTTGTCCTCTCTTTGGTAGAAGTAGGCTTGGTGCTGTACTCCTTAGCAAGCACAACTCTCTTTTTCTTAGTTGCAGCTTCACTTGCAACAAAGTCCTCATCCTCACTGTCTGAGGTTTTCTTCTTCCTTGTTCTGGTTGCAGCTTTGGGAAGATCTGGAGAGCTCCTCTCTCCCTCATAGAAACTTTCAGCTGGGCTTGACCCTTCACTCATTTCTGCCTGCTGCTCTGACCTGTTCTGACTGTCACTGCCACTTGACATCTTGCTGAGCTGACCCTGTGAATAGATGGGTATAGGCAGAGTAGATGAGTCATCACAAAAAGTAGAGATTTTTCATAAAATTTGAGTTCAACTCTTAGTTTCAAGTTTTCACAGGATGCATATCGGATGGACCGAGTTGATCATCTTGGTGATACCGAAGCACACTACAGAAACCTTACACGCCACTTCGGTCAGACCGATATGGGTTTCGGTGGCTCCGAGATGCTAGGGTTTCACTGAGACTTTACTTTCGGTCTCACCGATTCGTACAACTCGGTGGCACCGAGACGTACTAGTGCTATGGTCAGAGACCAAATCGGTGGTACCGAAAATTTCGAATCGGTCGGTCCGAGATGCATTCGGCGGAAACTTAAACCTAGAAATTTTACTCGCATCTAATCTATGGAATTTGCAGTGTAACAGGAGTTCTCAATCTGTGGCAAGAATTCAGGCAGTCCAATCGTGCATTGAATCGGAGAATGGAGGCACGAAAGGGATCGAATCTCACCCTAACTTGGTGGAGATCCTCTACGGCGGCAACGGCGGAGGAGATTCCCGTTGACGGCGATGGAATCCGGCGGCGAGAGCTCGCTGGAGACGACGGTGAAGTCCGGAGACGAGGGCGACGGCAGCGACGGGGAGCGGGAACGAGTGGGGTCGAGAATTTTCAACCGTTCGGCCCGAGCGATATATATACCCGTACGCTGTCGGTGGCGCCGAGTTGAACAACTCGGTGGCACCGATATGTGTAACTGCACGCAGTATAGCACATCGGTGGCGCCGAAATGGTTCAATTCGGTAGCACCGAGATGGAAAACCTAGATCAATCTAAGTGATTTCGGTTGGACCGAGTTTGAGTGAATTGGTTCGGCCGAAATCATTTAGAAGGTTTTGGAGGTTCAGCCCTTTCAGATCGGTGGCTCCGAGTGCTCCTCACCCGGAGGGTCCGAAAATGACTTGTTCAATTTTTGTGATGCAGCAAGAATAGAATTTGAGACAAGAAAGCATAGATAGCTAGAGAAGGTACTTAGGCATTCTTGTACATCCACTTGGCCAGAAAAACCAAGACAATCAAAACAACAAATGGATGTCCTCGAATGATGAAAACATGCAAACCAGCATGCTCACACAATAAGATAGCAAATGAAATATGTGTCAAACATGCAGAACAAATTCTAGCATCTATCAAGCAATGGCGATGACTAGGTCATCTATATATGAGTATATTGACTTAGGAGCCAAATGAGAACATTTGATCATAGGTCATACTCATCGTTTAAGCACAAGTGGGGTTACCACTTTTACATAAGGCATTAATGTGTTCACACCATTAGAGTTGCTTTTGCTCAATTTCTTAGAGCAAAGCTCCCCCTAGATGTGATATCCCCCCTAAGAGGGATGAACTAACCTTGGGTTTTGTCGATGATGACTTCATGTAGATGTTGAAGATGTGGATGCTCAATGTTGATGTAGAACATCAAGAGTTGGGAGCAATCCTTTGGAGTTTTGTGCTTTCAATACCTACATGGGTTAGTCCCACACAAGGAACATACAAGGATATCCATAGACATAGAGTGAAATACACATATGATGATGTCCATGAATGCATTTAATACCTTGTCCCTTGCCTTACCAACAAGAGGGTTTGTGACTCCATGAACTAGTGCAAAATGTGGAAGTTGGTTGCACAAGTTCTTGCCATAAAGAATATGAATGAAGTTTGTTGGCGGAGTCACCCTCAAGAACTCTCTAGTTCTTCTTCTTTTGGACCCACATCAACTTGATGGGAATCCTTGGAGTTGTAGTAGCACTTGATGAAGTAGAACTTGATGAAGTCTTGGGAACCCACTTGACCATGGCTTGAGGAGCTTCTTCAAATGAATCAATCTCTTCTTGAAGCTTGTCCTTGCCTTTTAGCTTGTGGTCTTGTGGTGGAAGATCTTCTTGAGCTTGTGTTCCCTAGAAGGAAGTAGGATCATACTTCTCTTGTTGAGGAACAAACTTCGTCTTGGGGTATTGATCTTCTTCCCACTCGACTCCATTGGCATTGAACTTTTGTTCAAAACCAACACCTTGGTTCTTCCGGTGCCTTCCTTGCTTGCGTACAATTTTCTCAAATTGCTTACTCCCGGCAAGACTCTTGTAGACACCTTTCTCTATAATTCCTTTCAATAGCATATTTTCTTGCTCAAGTGTAACTTGGCTAACAGAATCATTAGTGGAATCAATAGAACTACTAGAAGCAACAACATTGGATTTAGCATTGTTATTGTTACTACTAGAGGTAGAACCATTTTTACCCTTGTTGCTAGTTTGCTTAGATTTAACTTGTGGTATAAAGGTAGACAAGAGTAAACGCTTGGCAAGATATGAAGAACTCTTCTTTCGAAGATCGTCATTGATAGCTTTAAGAAACTCATGCTCTTGCTCTAAATTTAGCTTCTCGAAGCGTAGCTTCTCATGAGTTCTTAGAAGTTCTCTATGATCCTCTTGAGTTGTTTCATGAGCTAACTTAAGAGCATTTAGTTCTTTAGTTAGACGCTCAATCTCCTTCATAGCATTGTCACTCGTTTCCTCTTGACTATCATGATTACTAGCATTTTCATTATAGCTCATATCACTAGCCCTATCAACAAGTAAATCATCATCACCAAGCAAATCATCTTCATCACTATTGAAATCATGATACTCAGGGTGTGATACCTTGGGGCCTTTTGCCATGAAGCATCTTCCAATTCCTTCATTTGGTGAGTCAAATAGATCATAGGAGTTGGATGACACAAGTGCAAGTCCGGCAACACCTTCATCTTGACTATAGTCGGAGTCGAAGTGATAACTTCTCTCGGAGTGGTTGTCGGAGTCGGAGCCGGAAACCCATTCACCAACATGAGCGTGATGTCTTCTTCCTGTGTAGCTCTTGGATGACTTGTCCTTCCTCTCTGAATCCTTGCTTCTTCTGGAGTGTCTTCGTTCATAACGATCATCTCTACTCCTTCTCTCCTTATGAGGTGATTCATCTCTTCTATGTCTTCCTCTTGGTGATTCGTCTCTTTTCTTGTAGGGAGCCGTACACTCATTTGAATAGTGTCTGGGCTTCCCACAATTGTAGTAATTGCGGTCACGACTTGATGATCTTCTCTCATAGTGTCTTGAGCTAGAGCTTCTTTCTTTGCCTTTGTTCTTGTAGAACTTGTTGAACCTTTTCACCATTAGGCTTATCTCTTCATTTGATACTAGCTTGTCACTTGACGTTGTTGGAGCATCGGTTGAGGCCTTGTAAGCACCAATAGATTTGTTGTGCAGCTCCTCTTTGTCCTTGAGTGACATTTCATGAGCAACGATCCTTCCAATGACTTCCGTGGGCTTGAGATCTTTGTAATTTGGCATCATTTGGATCAATGTGCAGACGGTATCATATTTTCCATCCAAGGTTCTAAGTATCTTCTTGATGATGAATTTGTCGGTCATCTCTTCACTTCCTAAGCCGGCAATCTCATTTGTGATGAGAGCAAGCCTAGAGTACATCTCAGCAACTCCTTCACCATCTTTCATCTTGAACTTGTCAAGTTGACTTTGAAGCACATCCAACTTAGATTCCTTGACGGACTCGGTACCCTCATGCATATCAACCAAAGTATCCCAAATTTCCTTTGCATTCTCGAGGCGGCTGATTTTGTTGAATTCTTCCGGACATAAACCGTTGAATAGAATGTCACAAGCTTGAGCATTGTATTGCAACATCTTCAATTCTTCCGGGGTTGCTTCACGATCCGGTTCCTTGCCATCCTCAAAGAAGTCACCTTGCAAGCCAACACGAACAACAGCCCAAACGGCAGGGTTATGACCAAGAATATGCATTTTCATCTTATGTTTCCAACTAGCAAAGTTTGTACCATCAAAATATGGACCTCTACGGTGATAGTTACCCTCACTAGACGCCATACTCTCCGAGGTTGTGAAACCAAGGCTATGATCACCAAAGCAATGGAAATCAAGGCTTAAGGAGACCAAAGCTCTGATACCACTTGTAGGATCGAAAGTATGTCTAGAGGGGGGGTGATTAGACTACTTGACCAAATAAATTCTAACCTTTTCCCATATTATAATTGTGGGCAGATTTTAACAATAGTACATGTCAAGCATCACCCTACACATGCAATTCTAAGAGTATAGCAGCGGAAAGTAGATAATTGCATATGTATGTAAAGGAGGGGATAGGAGAATTCAAACGCAATGAAGACATGGTGGTTTTTTGCGTGGTTCCGATAGGTGGTGCTATCATACGTCCACGTTGATGGAGACTTCAACCCACGAAGGGTAACGGCTGCGCGAGTCCACGGAGGGCTCCACCCACGAAGGGTCCACGAAGAAGCAACCTTGTCTATTCCACCATGGCTTACGTCCACGAAGGACTAGCCTCACTCGGGGTAGATCTTCACGAAGTAGGTGATCTCCTTGCCCTTACAAACTCCTTGGTTCAACTCCACATCAGGTTGGAGGCTCCCAAGTGACACCTAACCAATCTAGGAGACACCACTCTCCAAAAGATAATAGACGGTGTGCTGTTGATGAACTCCTTGCTCTTGTGCTTCAAATGATAGTCTTCCCAGCACTCAAACAACTCCTCACAGATTTGGCTATGGTGGAAGAGGGATTTGAGTGGAAAGCAACTTGGGATAGGCTAGAAATCAAGTTTCAAATGGTAGGAATGGAATAGCTTGATCTCAACACATGAGTAGGTGGTTCTCTCTCAGAAAATGTATGGTGAAAGTGTAGGCACGTTCTGATGGCTCTCCTTGCAGAGAAGGAGGTGGTGGAGGGGTATATATAGCCTCCACACAAAATCCAACCGTTACACACTTTTGACTCAACTCGGTGGCACCGAAACGATCATCTCGGTAGCACCGAACTGTGTAAAAGATATGAACTTTAGGAATCTCGGTGGGACCGATACGAACAACTCGGATGGACCGAAGTGCAATGGCTAGGGCAATCCTCATCTCGGTGGCACCGATTGCATCAACTCGGTAGGACCGAAGTGAAGCAATAAGGCAACAGAGAGTTGGCAAGCCATCTCGGTGAGACCGATTTGTAAAACTCGGTGAGACCGAAGTAAGTGCAAACGATTACAGAGAGTTGGCAAGGCCATCTCGGTGAGACCGAGATCCATTTCGGTGGATCCGATTTGTTAGGGTTTTGGCAGTGGCTAAGTCTTGGATGAAATCGGTGGGGCCGGATAGGAAATTTCGGTGGGGCCGAGTTAGAATGTAGGTTCTGGACATATTTGGGATTGTGAGAGTGGTTGAGGGTTTAGGAGCACTATCACTAAGCACTTGAGCAAAAAGACCATTAAGCAACACCTCATCCCCTTTTAATAGTATTGGCTTTCCTATGGACTCAATGTGATCTTGGATCACTAAACCAAAAATGTAGAGTCTTGATCTTTTGCCAATTCTTGTCCTTAGCAGTTTGAGGGGTCCACGTCTCTAGTCCATGCCATACCAATCATTGAACATCCTGAAATCTTTAACTTGAATGGACATTAGTCCAATGAGATATATGTTGTTATGAATTACCAAAACCACCAAGGGATCAAATTTTCTTTCAAATTCTAATGCCTTTTCTCTCTTAATATGCAAGATTTACACAAGGAGGGAGATTGCCGGCAGCTGGAATTCTGGACCTGAAAAAGCTATGTCAGAGATACCTATTCTGCACATCTCCAAATGAGCTGAAATTTTATGGAGATTTATTTTGGACTAAATAAAAAATATTAGAAGCAAGAAGTACCAGAGGGGGCCACCCAGATGCCCACGAGGCACCAGGGCATGCCACCCCCCACCCCCCCCCCCCAAGCGCGCCCTGGTACCTCGTGGGGCCCCTGGCCAGCCTCTGGCCCCCATTTTCTGGTATATAAGTCATTTTTCCCTAGAAAAAATATAGAGAAGACTTTCGGGACGGTGCGCCGCCGTCTCGAGGCGGAACTTGGGCAGGAGCACTTATGCTCTCCAGCGAAGAGATTCTGCTGGGGATACTTCCCTCCGGGAGGGGGAAATCGTCGCCATTGACATCACCAGCGATCCTCTCATCGTGGGAGGACTAATCTTCATCAACATCTTCACCAGCACCATCTCATCTCAAACCCTAGTTCATCTCTTGTATTCAATCTTTGTCTCAAAACCTCAGATTGGTACCTGTGGGTTGCTAGTAGTGTTGATTACATCTTGTAGTTGATGCTAGTTGGTTTATTTGGTGGAAGAGTATATGTTCAGATCTATTATGCTATTCAATACCCCTCTGATCTTGGACATGATTATGTTTTGTGAGTAGTTACTTTTGTTCTTGAGGACATGGGAGAAGTCTTGTCATAAGTAATCATGTGAATTTGGTATTCATTCGATATTTTGATGATATGTATGTTGTTGATTCCCTTAGTGGTGTTGTGTGAACGTCGACTACATGACACTTCACCATCTTTGGGCCTAAGGGAATGCATTGTGGAGTAGTAATTAGATGATGGGTTGCTAGAGTGACAGAAGCTTAAACCCTAGTTTATGCGCTATTCCGTAAGGGGCTGATTTGGATCCATATGTTTAATGCTATGGTTAGAGTTATCTTAATTCTTCTTTCGTAGTTACGGATGCTTGTGAGAGTGGGTAATCATAAGTGGGAGGCTTGTTCAAGTAAGAACAGCACCCAAGCACTGGTCCACCCACATATCAAATTATCAAAGTAGCGAACGCGAATCAAACAAACATGATGAAAGTGACTAGATGAAATTCCCATGTGTCCTCGAGAACGGTTTACTTACTATAAGAGATCGTTCTGGCTTGTCCTTTGCTACAAAAAGGATTGGGCCACCTTGCTGCACTCTTTGTTACTATTGCTACTTGTCACTTGTTACAAATTATCTTGCTATCAAACTACTCGTTACCGATAATTTCAGTACTTGCAGAAAACACCTTGCTGAAAACCGCTTGTCATGTCCTTCTGCTCCTCGTTGGGTTCGACACTCTTACTTATCGAAAGGACTACGATTGATCCCTTATACTTGTGGGTCATCAAGACTCTTTTTTGGCGCTGTTGCCGGGGAGTGAAGCGCCTTTGGTGAGTGGAATTTGGTAAGTAAACATTTATATTACGTGCTGAAATTTACTGTCACTTGTCACTATGGAAAGTAATCCTTTGAGGGGTTTGTTCGGGGTATCTTCACCTCGACAGGAAACACAAATAGTTGCTCCTCAACCTACTGCACCTACTGAAAATATTTCATATCAAATTCCTTCGGGTATGATAGAGAAACTGCTAGCTAATCCTTATGCAGGAGATGGAACAGTACATCCTGATATGCACTTGATCTATGTGGATGAAATTTGTGGATTGTTTAAGCTTGCAGGTTTATCCGGAGATGGAGTTAAGAAGAAAGTATTCCCTTTATCTTTGGAGGGAAAGGCATTAATGTGGTATAGGCTATGTGATGATACTGATACATGGGACTGGAACCGATTGAAACTAGAATTCCATCAAAAAAATTATCCTGTGCATTTGGTTCATCGTGATCGGAATTATATATATAATTTTTGGCCTCGTGAAGGAGAAATCATCGCTCAAGCTTGGGAGAGGCTTAAGTACATGATGTACACATGCCCCAACCATGAGCTCTCGAAAGAAATTATCTTACAAAATTTTTATGCTCGGCTTTCTCATGATAATCGAACTACGCTCGATTCTTCTTCGACTGGCTCCTTTATGAAGAAAACTATTGAATTCAGATGGGATCTTCTGGAAAGAATTAAACACAACTCTGAAGATTGGGAACTCGACAAAGGTAATGAGTCATGTATAATACTTGAGTTCGATTGTGTTAAATCTTTTATGGCCACCGATGCTTTTCATAAGTTTAGCACTAAATATGGACTTGACTCTGAGATAGTAGCTTCCTTTTGTGAATCATTTGCTACTCATGTTGATCTCCCTAAGGAGAAGTGGTTTAAATATCATCCCCCTGTTAAAGAAAAGATTGAGGAACCCGTTAGTGTTAAAGAAGAAACAATTATTTACCATGTTGATCCAGTTGTGCCCACTGCTTATATTGAGAAGCCACCTTTTCCTGTTAGGATTAAGGAACATGCTAAAGTTTCAACTGTGGTCAACAAAAGTAATATTAGAGCACATAGACCCTCTGAACAAATTAAAGTTGAACCTAATGTTGCTATGGTTAAAGATCTCTTGGTCGATAATATAGATGGGCATGTTATTTACTTCTGTAATGAAGCAGCTAGAATTGCTAAACCAGATCCTAAAGATAAAAACAGACCCGTAGTAGGCATGCTTGTTGTCTCTGTTAAAATAGGAAATCATTGTTATCATGGCTTATGTGATTTGGGTGCTAGTGTTAGTGCTATTCCGTTTACCTTATATCAAGAAATTATGAATGATATTGCACCTGTTGAAATAGAGGACATTGATGTTACTATTAAGCTTGCAAACAGAGATACCATTACACCACTTGGGATCATTAGAGATGTTGAAGTCTTGTGTGGAAAAATAAAATATCCTACTGATTTTCTAGTCCTAGGTTCTCCACAAGATGACTTTTGTCCCATTATATTTGGTAGACCTTTCTTGAACACTGTTAATGCTAAGATTGATTGCGCTAAAGAAACTGTCAGTGTTGATTTCGGTGGTACGTCTCATGAGTTTAATTTCTCCAAGTTTCGTAGACAATCTCATGATAAAGAATTGCCTAGTAAAGATGAAATTATTGGTCTTGCTTCTATTGCCGTACCTCCTACTGATCCGTTAGAACAATATTTGCTAGACCATGAAAACGATATGCATATGAATGAAAGAAATGAAATAGATAAGATGTTCTTTGATCAACCACCTATCCTTAAACATAATTTGCCTGTTGAAACTCTTGGAGGCCCTCCTCCACCTAAGGGTGATCCGGTATTTGAATTGAAGCAATTGCCTGATACATTGAAATATGCTTATCTTGATGAAAAGAAGATATATCCTATTATTATTAGTGCTAACCTTTCAGCGCATGAAGAAAAGAGGTTACTAAAAACTCTGAGGAAGCACCGTGCTGCTATTGGATATACTCTTGATGATCTTAAGGGCATTAGTCCCACTCTATGTCAGCACAAAATTAATATGGAGCCTGATGCTAAACCAGTTGTCGACCACCAACGACGATTAAATCCTAAGATGAAAGAGGTGGTAAGAACCGAAATATTAAAACTTCTGGAAGCAGGTATAATCTATCCCATAGCTGATAGTAGATGGGTAAGTCCCGTTCATTGTGTCCCTAAGAAAGGAGGTATTACCATTGTTCCTAATGATAAAAATAAACTCATTCCACAAAGAATTGTAACTGGTTATAGGATGGTAATTGATTTTAGAAAATTAAACAAAGCTACTAGAAAAGATCATTACCCCTTACCTTTTATTGATCAAATGTTAGAAAGATTGTCTAAGCATACACACTTTTATTTCCTAGATGGTTATTCTGGTTTTCCTCAAATACCCGTATCACAACCCGATCAAGAGAAAACCACCTTTACTTGTCCTTTTCGAACTTATGCTTATAGACGTATGCCTTTTGGTTTATGCAATGCACCTGCTACCTTTCAAAGATGTATGACTGCTATATTCTCTGACTTTTGTGAAAAGATTGTTGAGGTTTTCATGGATGATTTTTCCATTTACGGAACTTCTTTTGATGATTGCTTAAGCAACCTTGATCGAGTTTTGCAGAGATGTGAAGAAACTAATCTTGTCTTGAATTGGGAGAAGTGCCACTTTATGGTGAATGAAGGCATTATCTCGGGGCATAAAATTTCTGAAAGAGGTATTGAAGTTGATAAAGCTAAGGTTGATGCTATTGAAAAAATGGCATGTCCTAAAGATATTAAAGGTATAAGAAGTTTCCTAGGTCATGTTGGCTTCTATAGGAGATTTATTAAAGACTTCTCTAAAATTTCTAGGCCTCTTACCAATCTTTTGCAAAAAGATGTTCCATTTGTTTTTGATGATGATTGTCTAGAAGCCTTTGAAGCACTTAAGAAAGCCTTAACCACTGCACCTATTGTCCAACCACCTGATTGGAACTTGCCTTTTGAAATTATGTGCGATGCTAGTGACTATGTTGTTGGTGCTGTTCTAGGACAAAGAGTCGATAAGAAATTAAATGTTATCCATTATGCTAGTAAAACTCTAGACAGTGCCCAAAGAAATTATGCTACTATTGAAAAAGAATTTCTAGCAGTTGTGTTTGCATGTGATAAATTCAGACCTTATATAGTTTAAAGTAACTGTTCACACCGATCATGCTGCTATTAAATATCTTATGGGAAAAAAGATGCTAAACCTAGACTCATTAGGTGGGTTTTATTGCTACAAGAATTTGACTTGCATATTACTGATAGGAAGGGAGCTGAGAATCCCGTAGCAGATAATTTGTCTAGAATGGAAAATGTTCTGGATGACCCACTTCCTATTAT
Source organism: Elymus sibiricus (assembly GCA_039707655.1). Taxonomy (NCBI): domain Eukaryota; kingdom Viridiplantae; phylum Streptophyta; class Magnoliopsida; order Poales; family Poaceae; genus Elymus; species Elymus sibiricus. Next base: position 386,756,739 of record CM077676.1, read on the forward strand.
TGATGATTTTCCTGATGAACAATTAGCTGTCATAAATGCTTCTCGTAATACTTCTTGGTATGCAGACTATGCTAATTACATTGTTGCTAAATACATACCACCTAGTTTCACATACCAACAAAAGAAAAAGTTCTTCTTTGATTTAAGACATTACTTCTGGGATGACCCACATCTTTATAAAGAAGGAGTAGATGGTATTATTAGACGTTGTGTACCTGAGCATGAACAGGAACAAATCCTACGGAAGTGTCATTCTGAGGCTTACGGAGGACACCATGCGGGAGACAGAACTGCACACAAGGTATTACAATCTGGTTTTTATTGGCCTACTCTTTTCAAGGATGCTCGTAATTTTTTCCTATCTTGTGATGAATGTCAAAGAATTGGTAATGTTGGTAGACGTCAGGAAATGCCTATGAATTATTCACTTGATGTTGAACCATTTGATGTTTGGGGATTTGATTATATGGGACCTTTTCCTAAATCCAATGGGTATACTCATATTTTAGTTGCTGTTGATTACGTTACTAAGTGGGTAGAAGCTATTCCAACTAGTAGTGCTGATCATAACACTTCTATTAAAATGCTTAAAGAAGTTATTTTCCCAAGGTTTGGAGTCCCTAGATATTTAATGACTGATGGTGGTTCACATTTTATTCATGGTGCATTCCGTAAATTGCTTGCTAAATATGATGTCAACCATAGAATTGCATCTCCCTATCACCCTCAAACTAGTGGTCAAGTAGAATTGAGTAATAGAGAAATAAAATTAATTTTGCAAAAAACCATCAATAGATCTAGAAAGAATTGGTCTAAGAAACTTGACGATGCATTATGGGCTTATAGAACTGCTTATAAAAATCCTATGGGTATGTCTCCTTATAAAATGGTTTATGGAAAAGCATGTCAATTTACCTCTTGAGTTAGAACATAAAGCATATTGGGCAATTAGAGAACTAAATTATGATTTTAAACTTGCTGGTGAAAAGAGGTTATTTGACATTAGTTCATTAGATGAATGGAGAACCCAAGCTTATGAAAATGCCAAATTGTTTAAAGAAAAAGTTAAAAGATGGCATGATAGAAGAATTCAAAAACGGGAATTTAAAGTTGGTGAGCAAGTTCTATTGTACAATTCTCGTTTGAGATTCTTTGCAGGAAAACTTCTCTCTAAATGGGAAGGACTGTATATCATCGAAGAAGTTTATCGCTCCGGAGCCATCAAAATAAACAACTTCGAAGGCACTAATCCGAGAGTGGTGAATGGGCAAAGAATTAAGCACTATATTTCAGGAACCCCCATTAATGTTGAAACTAATATTATCGAAATGATTACACCAGAGGAATACATAAGAGAGACCTTCCCGAACACTCCAGAACCCTGAAAAGGAAGAGGTATGTGATACGGTAAGTAAACCGACTCCAAAAATTCCATAAAAATACTTTCTGTCAGTTTTGGAATATTTAAAAAAATACAAAAATAAGAAACAGCCGAGGGGACCCACCTGGTGCCCACGAGGCACCAGGGCGCGCCACCCCCCTTGGCGCGCCCTGGTGGCTCGTGGGCCCCACGTGAGCCCTCCCGACTCCGTTTTCTCCTGGATTACTTGTTTTGCAAGATAAAAATTCTTTATATATACTGCCAGACGTTTTGACCACTGTATCGCAGAAATCTCCTCTGTTCCTCTTTCGTGCTATTTTTCTGACAGATCTAGATCGCTATGGCTCTACCAAGCTCTTCCAAGGATAAGTTCTACGAGAAGGTCATCAACCCCTACCTACCGGAGGTGATGAAACACCCTCAAGCCATTGAGATGCGTGAGGGGGTGCTTCACATCCGGGATGTTCAAAGACCCAAGAAGACCGGGAGCGTGGAGTCCAGGCTCGAAGCGGTGGAGCAGGAGATCTTCAAGTGCCAAGGGATGGTGGAACGTGGACTCAGCGCCAACCACTCCATGATCACGGAATTCACCCGTAATCACAAGGTGGAGGGCCAATCAATGGGGAACATCATCTTCAAGCTTAATGAGCGAATCGACTATCTCCAAGGCCAAATCTATGATCTTCAAAACAAAATTTTGAGTATGAGACAAGATTCAAAGGTATGAGTTTAGCTGCAAGTTTCAGGACTCCGGAGACTCGTTCATCTTTTTATGATGGGGAACCTATGCCATGGAAGCCGGAGGATAAGCTCGCTACTTCATCATCACCACCATCACCGAAGAAGGAAACTTGAGCACATGGGTATGGGCACTCCCCTTGGCTTGTGCCAAGCTTGGGGGAGGTGCCCCAGTATCGTATCACCATCACTTTTATTATCATTACCTATTTTTAGTTCGATCCTTAGTTATTTCGTGATCTAGTTGAATAAAAGTTTAGTATGATCTATTTTCGAGTGTTAGCTTCGTGATCTATCCATCTATGTAATCGAGTTGAGAGTTATATAATAAAGAGTAGTTTGAGTTTTTGCTTCTTTACTTTCATGTTTCAACTCTAGCAATGAAAATAATGAAAAACATCATATGCTAACCTTATGGAAAGTAATGACATTACATAAAGAAAAGTATAAGTGGTAAAATTTATTGGAAGTTAACAAACATAGCATTAGTCAATGATGCAATTCATGAAAGAGTTAATAAGGGATGAGAAGATTCACATGCAAATATACTATCTTGGACATCTTTTATGATTGTGAGCCCCCATTAAGTATTTTATGCCAAATTGTTGACGTTGGACAAGGAAGACAACGTAATGAATTATGTTTGTTCATATTCACATAGAAGTTATATTGTTATAGATCCTCCAACATGTGGTGCTTGCCCAATATCTTTGCTAGCCAAAAATCCGTACCAAGTAGAGATACTACTTGTGCATCCAAAACCCTTAAACCCAGTCTCATGTCATGAGAGTCCACTATATCTACCTAGGGATTGAACAAGATCCTTCAAGTAAGTTGTCATTGGTGCAAAAAGCAATAAAAATTGCCTCTAAATATGTCTGAACTTTTATTGTAAGGGAGATAAGCTTTGTACGAACTTGTGATGGTAAAGAAATAAAAGCGACAGACTGCATAATAAAGGTTGCTATCACAAGGGGCAATATAAAGTGACGTTCCTTTGCATTAAGAGCTCTTGCATCAACAACAAAAAGTGCATGACAACCTCTGCTTCCCTCTGCGAAGGGCCTATCCTTTACTCTTATGTATTTACTTTTTATGCAAGAGTCAATAGTGTTCTCCTCTATTTCCTTTTTATTTTTCTCCTTTGCAAGCATCTTGTGGTGGGGAAAGATCTAGGCACATATATCCAGTTGGATATGAGTGATCATGAGTTATTATTGTTGACATCACCCTTGAGGTGAATAAGTTGGGAGGCGAAATCACAAGCCCCTATCTTTCTATGTGTCTGGCTGAAACTTTTTGCTCCATATATATGTCGTGAGTGTTAGCAATCATAGAAGATTAAATGATGGTTGAGTATGTGGACTTGCTGAAAAGCTCCTACATGAGACCCTTCCAGAAAATATGATGAATTGTAATTGCATTGTTGACTGAGAACATAGTTTGTTAGTTTTCAAGAAAGTTTATGCCTTATACTCCATTGTTGTGATGAATTGTTACTTGCTCATGAGAAGTTTTATGATAATAAATATTGCTGTTATAATAATGATCATGATGCTACTATGTCCGTATTTTGTTTTTATCGACACCTCTTTCTCTAAACATGTGGACATGATTATCGATATCGGCTTTCGCTTGAGGACAAGCGAGGTCTAAGCTTGGGGAGTTGATACGTCCATTTTGCATCATGTTTTGCTACTGTTATTTATAGTGTTTTTAATCAATATAACACTTTGTGGAGCAATTCTAATGCCTTTTCTTTCTTAATATGCAAGATTTACACAAGGAGGGAGATTGCCGGCGGCTGGAATTCTGGACCTGAAAAAGCTATGTCAGAGATACCTATTCTGCACATCTCCAAATGAGCTGAAATTTTATGGAGATTTATTTTGGAATAAATAAAAAATATTGGAAGCAAGAAGTACCAGAGGGGGCCACCCAGATGCCCACGAGGCACCAGGGCGCACCACCCCCCAGGCGCGCCCTGGTACCTCGTGGGGCCCCTGGCCAGCCTCTGGCCCCCATTTTCTGGTATATAAGTCATTTTGCCCTAGAAAAAATATAGAGAAGACTTTCGGGACGGTGCGCCGCCGTCTCGAGGCGAAACTTGGGCAGGAGCACTTTTGCTCTCCGGATGCTTGCGAGAGGGGGTAATCATAAGTGGGAGGCTTGTTCAAGTAAGAACAGCACCCAATCACCGGCCCACCCACATATCAAATTATCAAAGTAGCGAACGCGAATCAAACAAACATGATGAAAGTGACTAGATGAAATTCCCATGTTTCCTCGAGAACGCTTTACTTACTATAAGAGATCGTTCCGGCTTGTCCTTTGCTACAAAAAGGATTGGGCCACCTTGCTGCACTCTTTGTTACTATTGCTACTTGTCACTTGTTACAAATTATCTTGCTATCAAACTACTCGTTACCGATAATTTCAGTGCTTGCAGAAAACACCTTGCTAAAAACCGCTTGTCATTTCCTTCTGCTCCTCGTTGGGTTCGACACTCTTACTTATCGAAAGGACTACGATTGATCCCCTATACTTGTGGGTCATCAGCCGCCGTGGTGGATAAGGGCAAAGCCCCGCGCCCCCTGGCTTCCCCCTGGCCTCACTATCTCCCTCTCTCCCTCTCTGTCACACCCTCCCGAGCGCCGCCATGGCTGGCCCTCGCTGAAGCGCGCGGCCACCACCGTCCCTGTGCCCCGCAAGGCTGTCCAGGAGCTCCTCCTCCGTCGTCTTCTTCCTCTACGAGGACCAGCCCGAGCCGGGCGACGCCACCACCCACGGATCGAGCCGATCCCATCCTCTACATCATCGGCGATCACCGTCGAACCCGACGACCCCTGCGCTCCAAAGCTCACACCGGCCTTTCTTGTGCCTCCCGGTGAGCGTCCGCTCGACTCCCCTCCCTCTGCGTGTCGTTCCCGTGCCCCATTTGCCGATGCCCTTGTTGCTGCTCCTGTTGCCGTAGACGAGCTCGCCGGCGTGGCCTCTGTCATTTTCATGTATCAACCGAAAGCTCTGTCAGATGTCCAGTTCAGCATTGTGGGCCTGTCGGGCCAGTGCCATCCAGGATGAGGTGGTGCTCGTCCCGGCTCGTCGCATAACGACCCGGAGTGCAAAGGGCGATGGGCCCAAGACCCCTGAGCGCTTAGGATGTAGACCGGCGGGGACCTCTCTGCGGAGCCTAGGTAGGACTACGTCGTGTCGATCAGCCGAGGCCGGGCATGACCCGGAAAAGTGTGTCCGGCCAGAGTTAATCGAGCGTGTTGGGTAACAGTAGTGCACCCCTGCAGGGAAGTTATCTATTCGAATAGCCGTTTCCACGGTAACAGGACGCTCAGTGTTGTATCCCGATCTACTTCAACTTGAACTGGATACATGTTAATTAATATGTAAGCTCCAGGATCGCTTTCTCGTAGGGAGTCGAGGAAGGATCTCTAGGCTTTGCTACTACTTGCTTACAAATTTATAATATGCTAGTCTGCACTCTTCTAATGCTGCAAGATGCTAGTCTTCGATAGGCTAGGCCTTCCCCTCTATTCTAACATTTCTGCAGTATAGTCCACGGATACAGCCCCTTCCCTTTGATACCGATGCATACTTAGCATAGTTCTGATGTAAGTATTGCGAGTACTTTGGATGAGTACTCACGGTTGCTTTGCTACCTCTTTTCCCCATACCCGATTGCTGCGATCAGATGACGGAGCCCAGGAGCCAGCTGCGCCCGCCGACGACTACTACTACCCTACCGGTGGAGCCTACTACTACGTGGCGACCGACGACCAGGAATAGATTCGGAGGCTCCCAGGCAGGAGGCCTGCACCTTTCGATCAGAAGCCATTGTTTGTTTTCGCCTTCTTAAGGCACTCTTGTCTAATTATGTCTGTTCCCAGACATTGCTGCTTCCGCTGAGGATTGTATGACTCAAGCTTATGTATTCGAGCCCTCGAGGCCCTGGCTTGTAATATAAAGCTTGTATGACTTTTATTTGTGTTTAGAGTTGTGTTGTGATATCTTCAAGTGAGTCCTTAGGCTTGATCGTGTGCATTTGCGTGTATGATTAGTGCACGATTAAGTCGGGGTGTCACAAGTTGGTATCAGAGCCGACTGCCTGTAGGAATCCCCTTTCCAATTCCTTGGCCGAAGTTGAGTCTAGTCTTTGAAAAACCGTTTTGCTAACATGGTTGTGTGGGTTACGGGCCCACGTCGCCAATGGGTGGGTTTAGGATCTTTTATTCCTCTCCTTTACTCTGGGACTCTGATCTCTCCTCCTTTCGGGTTTAAAGATTTTACTAACACTAACATTAGGTTCTCGTGATCACGTCCACCCGGAGATTTGAATCAACCTTTTTTGAATTGTGGGCCAGGTTCTGCTTCACAGTGTTCACGGACCGCAGGATCCTTTTATCGAGGGCACCCTGCATTGTCACTTGCAGATTCCTCGCTCCAGTAGTTTTCTCTGACGTTGATGTAGCCTTTGCTATGTCTCGTTGTTGTATCTCTCCACCGCATGCCTGCGCGCCACCTAGTTTGTCTAGCTGCATGTGTTTCCGAACTCACGTTGTTCGTTGGTATCCAACTCCGTGTATGGATCTGTATGTCTTTAATGACTACTATTATGTATCTAATGCACTTCTTGTTCATTTTCCGTGTTACATCATGAATGACTCCGTACACTTGCAGTTGTTCTTGCTAAACTGCCCCTATTGATTTGTCAGGATGGCAAACGATCCTCTGCCTCCACCCTATATTGCTGCAATGATGCAGCAGTTTGAGCTGAATCGTCAGTTTATGACCGAGGTAATGGCCCAGTTTCCAAACCAGGATGCTCATCAATAGCCTGCCCCAATAACACTGCAAGAATTCGTGCGCCTCAACCCGTCCATTTTCCGCAACTCCACCAATCCTATGGATGCTGATGATTGGCTTCGTGACATCCTGTTTGAGATGGAGTCAGCTAATGTTGCCCCTGACAATTACGTCACCTTTGCGGCATTTCACCTGAAAGGTCCAGCTGCTCAATGGTGGGAAAGTCACAGGGGTATGCTGCCTACTGGAACTGTAACCACTTGGCAGGAATTTCAGTCAGCCTTCCGTGCACGGCACATTCCTCAAGGTCTGATGGACCAGAAGAAGAAGGAGTTCTGCAAACTCACGCAGGGCAAAATGACTGTGGATGAATATCAGAGGAAATTTCTTGAATTATCCCGCTATGCTGAAGATGACGTCTGCACTAACGCATGCAAGCAAGAGAAATTCCGTGAAGGACTGCGTCCTGATATAAAGTTCGCACTTGTTGTCCATGATTGCGCGGACTTTGCGACGCTTGTCAGCCAAGCTTTCCGAGCTGAAACTGGTCTAAATGAGTACTAGGAGTCGCTCAAGCGTACTTGAGATGTTCGGCCATCCTCGGGTCAGCCTGTTCAGAAACGTCAAGTCTGGATTCCACACAATGTCTGTCACCGACCTGCTCCAACACCAATGCCGTCTTATGTCGCACCTTGTCTGCCTCCGCCGCCAAGCCAGCTAGCGATTTAGGGTGGACAGCCCAATGTTATGTCTCCTCCCCATAATGATGGTTTATGCCGCAAGTGTGGACAGCCAGGGCACCGTGCTACCAGCTGCCGCCCAGCCCAGAACCAAAGTACAAGAGCTTGTCAGCCCAAAAACCTTAATGCCAAGCCACCTGCCCTCGGTCGTGGTCATGTTAATCATGTAAAGGTTGAAGAAGCTCGACGGGACCCCAAAATTGTGATGGGTACCCTTCTAGTGAATTCAGTCCCAGCTTCTGTTCTTTTTGATTCAGGAGCGTCACATTCTTTCATTGCTGAAGTGTTTGCACGCAAGCAAGAATTATCATTCGAAAACTTGTACCCTCCACTGATGGTTAGCTCTCCGGGATCCAGATGGGATACCTCGATGATAGCCCACAACAACCACATTGAAATTGGAGGATTACAATTCACTGCTTCACTCATGGCCCTTAAGGTTTCTACCATAGATGTCATTCTGGGCATGAATTGGTTGGGTCCTCATCAAGCCCTGATCGACTGTGCTGCTGAAACAGTTCAGCTCACTAACCCTTCTGGCCAGACAGTCAAATACTCAGCCCGAACAGCTCAGGATGCCGAGAACCAGATATATATGCTCTGAATGCATTGAATGCTTCACCTCTTGAGGGAATAGAGAACGTTCCAGTCGTTCGGGATTTTCAAGATGTTTTTCCAGAGGAACTCCCAGGTGTACCACCTGGTAGGGCTGTCGAATTCGTTATCGACCTAAAGCCGGGCACTACTCCTATTGCCAAGCGCCCGTATAAGATGCCGCCGCATGAACTCCTTGAACTTAAGGAGGAAGTTGACAAGTCACTTCGTAAGGGTTTCATTCGCCCCAGTTCTTCTGCTTGGGGAGCACCTTCTCTCTTTGTCAAAAAGAAGGATGGTACGAATCGCTTGGTCCAAGATTACTGACCTATCAACCAAGCAACAATTCAGAACAAGTATCCGCTTCCCAGAATCAACGATCTGTATGATCAACTTGCTGGTTCCTCAGTATTCTCTAAACTTGATTTGAGATTGGGATACCACCAGATCAGAGTTCGTAAAGAAGACATTCCGAAGACAGCCTTCGTTACTCGATATGGATCTTACGAGTACACCGTCATGTCTTTCGGCTTAACCAATGCTCCAGCAACGTTCTCTCGATTGATGAACTACATCTTCATGGATTACCTCGACAAATTCGTCGTGGTTTATCTGGATGATATCCTTGTATATTCGAAGAATGAAGAAGAACATGCCGAACATCTTCGGCTTGTACTGGAGAAGCTGCGTGAACATCAACTATACGCCAAATATTCCAAGTGTGAATTCTGGTTATCTGAAGTGACATATCTCGGCCACGTGATTTCCAAAGATGGCATTGCTGTTAATCCAGAATGAGTTCAGGCTATTCTTGAATGGACTCCCCCGAAGAATGTCAAGCAAGTCAGAAGTTTTCTCGGACTCGCCAGCTATTGCCGCCGTTTTGTCGAGAACTTCTCCAAGATTGCCAAGCCTTTGACTGATTTGCTCCACAAGGGTGTCAAGTTTGAGTGGACAGACAAATGTCAAGAAAGTTTTCAGACACTCAAGGACAAGCTGACTTCTGCACCAGTGCTTGCTCCTCCGGATTCTCGCAAGGAATTCGTCATCTATTGTGACGCATCTCGTCAAGGATTAGGCTGTGTCCTAATGCAAGAGCGCAAGGTGATTGCTTATGGCTCTTGACAGTTGCGTCCTCATGAAGAGAACTATACAACGCATGATCTCGAACTTGCAGTAGTTATTTATGCATTGAAGTTATGGCGACATTACCTACTTGGTAATCGTTGCGAGATCTACACGGATCATCAAAGTTTGAAGTACTTGTTCACCCAGCCATCTCTGAATCTCCGCCAGCAAAGATGGATGGAGGCTATTATAGACTATGACTTGGGTATCTCTTATACCCCTGGCAAGGCTAATGTAATGGCTGATTGATACGTCTCCAACGTATCTATAATTTATGAAGTATTCATGCCATGTTTACTGTAGTTTTGTATGATTTTGGTGCACTTTTATATGGCTTTTATATGATTTTCATGGACTAACATATTGACCTAGTGCCCAGTGCCAGTTGCTGTTTTCTACTTGTTTTTAGTTTTCCAGAAAATCTATATCAAATGAAGTCCAAATGCAGCGAAACTTTTTGACGATTTTTTCTGGAACATAAGAGACACTAGAAGATTTGGGAGGAGGCCAGAAGACCCACAGGGGCCCCACGAGCCACCAGGGCGCCCCCCCCCCCCCCCAAGGCGTGCCCTGGTGCCTCATGGCCCCCCTGTGGCCCTTCTTCGCGTGATTCCAACGCTGAAAATCATATATATTCAGAAACCCCCGAAAATTAACCTAGATGAGTTTTTACGCCGCCGCAAGTCTCTGTACCTCCACGATCTCAATTACAACCCTTTTCCGGCACCCTGCCGGAGGGGGAAAAGCATCACCCGAGGCCATCTTCATCATCCCGGTGGTCTCCATGACGAGGAGGGAGTAGTTCACCCTCGGGGCTGAGGGTTTGTACCAGTAGCTATGTGTTTGATCTCTCTCTCTCTCGTGTTCTTGATTTGGCATGATCTTGATGTATCGCGAGCTTTGTTAATATAGTTGGATCATATGGTGTTTCTTCCCTCTCTATCCTTGTTGTGATGAATCGAATCTTTTCCCTTTGAGGTTTCGTTATTGTCAGATTGAATATTTCAGATTTGAGAACACTTGATATATGTCTTGCATATGAATACCCGTGGTGACAATGGGGTATTATATTGATTCACTTGATATATGTTTTGGCACTCAACTCACGGATTCCCGAGGTGACATTGGGGTAATCTATGCATAGGGGTTGATGCACGTTTTCATTATCTTTTCTCCGATAGAAACTTTGGGGTGCTCCTTGGAGTTCTTTGTGTGGATTGAATATTATGATTATGAAGTTGTTTGATGCATATCGTATAATCAACTCACGGATACTTGTGGTGACATTGGAGTATCTAGGTGACATTAGAGTTGGTTGATGTGTATCATATGGTGTTATTTTAGTACGAACTCTAGGGCTGTTTGTGACACTTATAGGAATAGCTCAATAGATCGATCGGAAAGGATAACTTTGAGGTGGTTTCGTACCCTACAAACAATTTCTATCTTATGTTCTCCGCTAATAGGAACTTGGGAGTGATTCTTTATCGCACGTTGAGGGATGGTTATATGATCCAATTATATTAGCATTGTTGAGAGATTGCACTAGCGAAAGTATGAACCCTAGGCCTTGTTTCTAAGCATTGCAATACCGTTTATGCTCACTTTTGTTACTTGCTACCTTGCTGTTTTTTATTGTTTGCACTACAAAAACCTATATCTACTATCCATACTACACTTGTATCACCATCTCTTCGCCGAACTAGTGCACCTATACAATTTACCATTGTATTGGGTGTGTTGGGGACACAAGAGACTCTTTGTTATTTGGTTGCAGGGTTGTTTGAGAGAGACCATCTTCAACCTACGCCTCCCACGGATTGATAAACCTTAGGTCATCCACTTGAGGGAAAATTGCAACTGTCCTACAAAACTCTGCGCTTGGAGGCCCAACACGAGTCTACAAGAATATGTTGAAACTATCATTGATCAAACTTATGCACTATGCGCATTCACACTTCATAAATTATTTCTTTTATCATTTACCTACTCGAGGACGAGCAGGAATTAAGCTTGGGGATGTTGATACGTCTCCAACGTATCTATAATTTATGAAGTATTCATGCCATGTTTATGTTGGAAATATGCCCTAGAGGCAATAATAAATTAGTTATTATTATATTTCCTTGTTCATGATAATCGTTTATTATCCATGCTATAATTGTATTGATTGGAAACTCAAATACATGTGTGGGTACATAGACAACACTGTGTCCCTAGTAAGCCTCTAGTTGACTAGCTCGTTGATCAAAAGATGGTTAAGGTTTCCTAGCCATTGACATGAGATGTCATTTGATAACAGGATCACATCATTAGGAGAATGATGTGATGGACAAGACCCAAACTATAAACGTAGCATTTGATCGTGTCAGTTTATTGCTATTGTTCTCTGCATGTCAAGTATCTGTTCCTATGACCATGAGATCATGCAACTCCCTGACATCGGAGGAGTACCTTGTGTGTATCAAACGTCGCAACGTAACTGGGTGACTATAAAGGTGCTCTACAGGTATCTCCGAGGGTGTCTGTTGGGTTGGCATGGATCAAGACTGGGATTTGTTACTCCGTGTGACGGAGAGGTACCTCAGGGCCCACTCGGTAATACAACATCACAATGAGCCTTGCAAGCAATGTGACTAAAGTGTTAGCCACGAGATCTTGTATTACAGAACGAGTAAAGAGACTTTCCGGTAACGAGATTGAACTAGGTATAGAGATACCGACGATCGAATCTCGGGCAAGTAACATACCGAAGAACAAAGGGAACAGTATACGGGATTAACTGAATCCTTGACATAGAGGTTCGACCGATAAAGATCTTCGTAGAATATGTAGGAGCCAATATGGGCATCCAGGTCCCGCTATTGGTTATTGATCGTAGAGGTGTCTCGGTCATGTCTACATAGTTCTCGAACCCGCAGGGTCTACACACTTAACGTTTGGTGACGATTAGTATAGTTGAGTTATTTTGTTGGTGACCGAAGGTTGTTCGGAGTCTCGGATAAGATCCCGGACATGACGAGGATCTCCGGAAGAGTCCGGAGGTAAAGATTGATATATGTGATAATAGTGTTTTGATCTCCGAAAGGGGTTCCGGGTGTTTACCGAAGTGTTCGGGTGCAGCAACACTTTATATGGGCCAAAGGGGTAAAGCCCACGAGGTATTGGAAAGTGCAAAAGGAAGTTTTGCTGCTGCCTTAAGTGGTACTACCGCTGGTAAGGCAGTACTACCGCGTAAGCGGTACTACCGCTTGTATGAAACGGTACTACCGCTCAAGCGGTACTACCGCTCGTGAGCGGTACTACCGCTTGTGCGCGGTACTGCAGGGATCCGAGTTGGACTCTTTCCCTGCGGGCCAAACCGACCTTGTGCGGGCAAAACCGACCTGGAGGAGGCTTTTACTCCAAGTTTAGACCCCAAGGCTCAACATATAAATAGAGAGGCAGGGCTAGCACACGGGACACATTAAGATTTCCCAAGCCGTGTGTCGGCAACCCTAACCCTCTAGTTCTCTCGTCATAATCTCCGTAGTGCTTGGCGAAGCCCTGCAGATATTGTTCCTCACCACCATCACCACGCCGTCGTGCTGCCGGAACTCATCTACTACTTCACCATCGCTCGCTGGATCGAGGAGGTGAAGGCGTCATCAAGCCGTACGTGTGTTGAACGCGGAGGTGCCGTCCGTTCGGCGCTAGTTCGTGATCGGATCGAGGGACGACTTGCGATTTGGATCGCGGAGACGTTCGACTACATCAACCGCGTTTCTTAACGCTTCCGCTTAGCGATCTACAAGGGTATGTAGATTCACTCTCCCTCTCGTAGATGCTCATCACCATGGATAGATCTTGCGTGTGCGTAGGAAAAATTTTGTTTCCCATGCAACGTTCCCCAACAGTTTACTATAGTTTTGTATGATTTTGGTGCACTTTTATATGGTTTTTATATGATTTTCATGGACTAACATATTTACCTAGTGCCCAGTGCCAGTTGTTGTTTTCTGCTTGTTTTTGGTTTTCCAGAAAATCTATATCAAATGAAGTCCAAATGCAGCAAAACTTTTTGACGATTTTTTCTGGAACATAAGAGACACTAGAAGCTTTGGGAGGAGGCCAGAAGACCCACAGGGGCCCCACGAGCCACCAGGGCACCCCCCCAGGCGCGCCCTAGTGCCTCGTGGGCCCCCTGTGGCCCTTCTTCGCGTGATTCCAATGCTGAAAAATCATATATATTCAGAAACCCCCGAAAGTTAACCTAGATGAGTTTTTATGCCGCCGCAAGCCTCTGTACCTCCACGATCTCATCTACAACCCTTTTCCGGCACCCTGCCAGAGGGGGGAAAGCATCACCAGAGGCCATCTTCATCATCCCGGCGGTCTCCATGACGAGGAGGGAGTAGTTCACCCTCGGGGCTGAGGGTTTGTACCAGTATCTATGTGTTTGATCCCTCTCTCTCTCTCGTGTTCTTGATTTGGCATGATCTTGATGTATCGCGAGCTTTGTTAATATAGTTGGATCATATGGTGTTTCTTCCCTCTCTATCCTTGTTGTGATGAATCGAATCTTTTCCCTTTGAGGTTTCGTTATTGTCAGATTGAATATTTCAGATTTGAGAACACTTGATATATGTCTTGCATATGAATACCCGTGGTGACAATGGGGTATTATATTGATTCACTTGATATATGTTTTGGCACTCAACTCACGGATTCCCGAGGTGACATTGGGGTAATCTATGCATAGGGGTTGATGCACGTTTTCATTATCTTTTCTCCGATAGAAACTTTGGGGTGCTCCTTGGAGTTCTTTGTGTGGATTGAATATTATGATTATGAAGTTGTTTGATGCATATCGTATAATCAACTCACGGATACTTGTGGTGACATTGGAGTATCTAGGTGACATTAGAGTTGGTTGATGTGTATCATTGGTGTTATTTTAGTACGAACTCTAGGGCTGTTTGTGACACTTATAGGAATAGCTCAATAGATCGATCGGAAAGGATAACTTTGAGGTGGTTTCGTACCCTACAAACAATTTCTATCTTATGTTCTCCGCTAATAGGAACTTGGGAGTGATTCTTTATCGCACGTTGAGGGATGGTTATATGATCCAATTATATTAGCATTGTTGAGAGATTGCACTAGCGAAAGTATGAACCCTAGGCCTTGTTTCTAAGCATTGCAATACCATTTATGCTCACTTTTGTTACTTGCTACCTTGCTGTTTTTTATTGTTTGCACTACAAAAACCTATATCTACTATCCATACTACACTTGTATCACCATCTCTTCACCGAACTAGTGCACCTATACAATTTACCATTGTATTGGGTGTGTTGGGGACACAAGAGACTCTTTGTTATTTGGTTGCAGGGTTGTTTGAGAGAGACCATCTTCAACCTATGCCTCCCACGGATTGATAAACCTTAGGTCATCCACTTGAGGGAAAATTACTACTGTCCTACAAAACTCTGCGCTTGGAGGCCCAACACGAGTCTACAAGAATAAGTTGTGTAGTAGACATCACTAATGCCTTGAGCCGTAAATCATACTGTTGTGAACTTGAGGTTCAGCTACAACAACCACTCCTGTATGAAGAGCTTCGAAAGATGAACATCGAGATAGTTCCTCAAGGATATCTAAATAACTTGGTTGTTGAACCAGATCTCGAGCACACCATCAAGACAAGGCAGAAGTATGATTCCAAAGTCGAGAAGATCACAAGCTAGCTCTCCAAAGGAAATGCATCATTCTTCACTGTTGATGGTGATGGTGCCTTGTTCTTCAGAGGCCGCCTAGTGGTCCCCAGAAAGCACAATCTGGACTCACGCTCGGATGTCATGAAAGAAGCACATGACACACCTTTGTCTATTCATCCGGGTAGTACTAAGATGTACCAAGACATTCGTCAGCGGTACTGGTGGCCTGATATGAAGCGAGACATTGCTCGTTGTGTTGCTGAGTGTGGCGTTTGTCGTCGCATCAAAGCAGAACATCAAAGACCTGCTGGAACTCTGCAACCACTTGCTATTCCCGAATGAAAATGGGACAAAATTTAAATGGATTTCATTACTGGATTTCCCAGATCACAGAAGGGTCATGATGCTATTCTTGTCGTCATTGACCGATTCTCAAAGGTTGCTCATTTTCTGCCAGTCAAGGAGACAATCACTGCTAGCCAGTTAGCAGACTTGTATGTTTCCAGAATTGTGTCACTCCACGGTGTTCCGTTGGAGATCAGTTCAGACCGTGGCAGACACTTTACCTCAAGGTTCTGGGAAAGTTTCCAAGCAGCTATGGGAACTCATCTATCCTTTAGCACTGCTTTTCACCCCCAGTCCTAGGGTCAAGTTGAATGAGTCAACCAAGTGCTTGAAGATATGCTTCGCGCATGTGTCATCTCCTTTGGCAAGAAATGGGAGGAATCTCTCCCGTATGCTGAGTTCTCCTACAACAATAGCTTTCAAGCTAGTCTGAAGATGGCACCATTTGAAGTTCTTTATGGACGTAAGTGCCGAACTCCTCTGAATTGGTCAGAAACTGGGGAACGGCCACTCTTCGGTCCAGACATTATCCAACACGTTGAAGAGCAAGTCCGTATTGTTCGTGAACATCTGAAGACTGCTCAGTCCCGTCAGAAGAGCAATTATGACCGTAAACACAAGGTAATGGTCTACCAACCTGGCGAACAAGCATACCTTCGTGTTACTCCGATGAAAGGCACTCACCGTTTCAGAATCAAGGGCAAGCTAGCTCCTCGCTACATCGGCCCATTCCGTATTCTCGCAAGACGTGGAGAAGTGGCCTATCAGTTGGAACTACCGCCGAACCTTTCTCAGGTTCACGATGTTTTCCATGTGTCGCAACTCCGCCGCTGCTTCAAGGATCCGATCCGAGCAGTGGATCATGAAGTGCTTGTATTGCAGGATGACCTGTCTTATAAGGAACATCCGATCCATGTTCTTGATCAAGCTGAACGTCGAACCCGTCAGAAGGCAATCAAGTTTCTTAAGCTTCAGTGGTCGAATCATTCAGAAGATGAAGCCACTTGGGAACGCGAGGATCGTCTTCGTGAAGAATACCCCGACCTTTTCCCTTCTACCTCTTAATTCTCAGGACGAGAATTTCTTTTAGGGGAGGAGAATTGTAACACCCTCTGTAATAAAGCACAGTGATCATCTTTTAATCATGCCAAGTCATCTTCATTTGCAATGCTTGATCACTAGGGAAATCATATCTCATTTCAAATTCCACCTCAATTCAAAATTCATTTAGTAAGTAAAATTTTAAAATCCACAAACTAGCAAGAAAAATAGTTCATCATGTTGGAAATAATCCATAGTTAATTATGGTGGAGAAAAACTAAGTCACTTGTTTGCTTATTTAAAAGTTAACACCCAAAAACAGTGACTAAAATAGCCACTTTAATTCATTTGCATTTAATCAAAAATCTAATGATTTCAAGTATTCCCCCAACCATTTTATAGCAGTGCCAAATATTGCATGGTATTTATTGAGCCAAGTCTCATATTTTACAAAAGTAATATTGTGGCCAAATATTTTGCAAAACAGAGAAGAAGTAAATAAACAGAAAAAGAATAAAGAAAAGGGCAGAGGGGCACTGTGCCTGTGGGCTTAAGTGGCTACAGTGCCGGCCCAGCCCAGCCAGCACCTCCTCCCACCTCCCGCTCCTCTCTCTCTCTCTCTCCTCGCTGTCGCCTCTGCAGCCCGCGCGCGCGCTCCCATAGCCTGCCCCCCCCCCCTCTGCGGCTTGACAGCGCGGCCTGCCGCCGCCGTGGTGGATAAGGGCGAAGCCCCGCGCCCCCCTGGCTTCCTCCTGGCCTCACTATCTCCCTCTCTCCCTCTCTGTCACACCCTCCCGAGCGCCGCCATGGCTGGCCCTCGCTGAAGCGCGCGGCCACCACCGTCCCCGTGCCCTGCAAGGCTGTCCAGGAGCTCCTCCTCCGTCATCTTCTTCCTCTACGAAGACCAGCTCGAGCCGGGCGACACCACCACCCGCGGATCGAGCCGATCCCGTCCTCTGCATCGTCGGCGATCACCGTCGAACCTGACGACCCCTGCGCTCCAAAGCTCACACCGGCCTTTCTTGTGCCTCCCGGTGAGCGTCCGCTCGACTCCCCTCCCTCTGCGTGTCGTTCCCGTGCCCCATTTGCCGATGCCCTTGTCGCTGCTCCCGTCGCCGTAGACGAGCTCACCGGCGTGGCCTCCGTCACTTTCATGGCCGACCGAGCTCACGCGCGAGCTCAGGGCCTCCCCCTGAAGCCACCCACCGCGTTAGATCGCTCGCATGCGTGCTGCAATGAGCAGATGCTCGAGGCCCGAGCTCCGGCGTCCGCTGCGGTGGTCGCCGTCGACGCCACGGGCCATCCCCGACGCTGCAACCCCCACGAATGGACGCGGCGCAGCCCTGGCTCTCGAACACGCCTACTCCCGTGCCAAACGGGGCTCTGTGCGCGGTTTCCGGCCAACTCCAGCGTGCTGCCGCCGCGGATTTGTCGACGGCGTCATCGCCGGCGCCGCCGCTGACCTGGCCTGACCGGTGGACCCCCCCTGGGTCGCTGGCAGCTGGGACCCGCGGGCCCAGTTGACCAGGTCAACTAGCTGACGGGGCAGCGCCCAGTCACTGCCAGTGGGTCCACCGTGGGCCCCGTTGACTGGTCAGCTAGTCAGTTGACCGCTGACGCAATGATGACGCCAAGATGACATCATATTTCCTTTTCTGTCGAATTTAGTAATTAAAACAATTTCAGAATATTGGTAAAACTTTGAAAAATCATAGAAATTAAACCGTAACTCGGATGAAAATAATTTATATATGAAAAATGATCAGAAAATAAGACGAATCCGAATATGTCATCTGCAGTCATGTTAGAACCCTCTAAGTAGATGAACATGGAACTTTTCGCCTGTTTTCGATAGATGAATAGTGCCTGACCTCTGGTAAATAATTCCTAAATTAACTAAAGTGGTTTAGGGTTGTATTAGGTCACCCCCTGCATTGCATATTGCCATGTCATGCTCTGTGAGTGCATTTGTTTGCTATGTATTTATCTGTTTCCTCCCCCTCTTCTCTCCGGTAGACCCCGAGACCGACGTTGCCCCCGAGGACTGCTACTCCACCGAAGACCCCTCTTTTACCGCAGAGCTTCCAGGCAAGCAAAACCCCCTTGATCATTCCTATACCGCCATTCTTTCTCTCACATGCTTGCATTAGATTTTGCTACTGTAATTGATTGCTCCCATTCTAATGCATAGCCTGATTTTGTAACCTGCTGTTGATACTTTACCTATTGTCCTAAATGCTTAGTATAGGCTGGTTAGTGAACCATCTGTGGCCCCTCATCCTTGTCCTAGTTGCCCCGCTTTGTTACAAGTGTCCCGATCGATGTGATCGACGGGCTAAGACCAGCACATCACCGCACACCCCCTAAGTTGTACGACTCTACAGAGCTAATATCGAGTGCCGAGGGTGATACCTCATACATCACTTCTGATGATATCTATGTAGCCTAGCCAGTCGGTTGTGGGCTACCGAGGGTGATTCCTCTTTCACCACCTCCGATGAAGCTTCTGTCATGCAACCCCTCAAGTGTGAATCCATCGAGGGTGATTCCTCCGGGTTCACCTTGACGGATACATCGAGTGGGAATCCAACGAGGGTGATTCCTCGGACTCCTACTTGATGTGTTGGACACACGGTTACCATATAATTATTTCAGTCGCTGATTAAAGTCGGGTCGGCCCCGAGGGGTACCCGCGAGAGATGTGGAGTCGGGTTGACCATGAGGGTACCCGCGAGATAATTACGTGGCACGGCCGGGCAGGTAGACCGCCCCAGGAGAGGGTTGGGCATGGCCCTTGCCGTAAGTCCACGAGATGGGGTGACGGGGTCACATGATCGTGGATCTCTGCTCGTTTCCGCGAGCTCCTAATAATTCACTAACGGATTTGGGTATTTGATCTGAGTTGGCCACTGGCCTATACGCACTACCACCACACGGGATAATGGTTTAATGGGGCCCTCGGCGCCGTATGTATCAACCGAAAGCTCTGTCAGATGTCCAGTTCAGCATTGTGGGCCTGTCGGGCCATTGCCATCCAGGATGAGGTGGTGCTCGTCCCGGCTCGTCACATAACGACCCGGAGTGCAAAGGGGGATGGGCCCAAGACCCCTGAGCGCTTAGGATGTAGACCGGCGGGGACCTCTCTGCGGAGCCTAGGTAGGACTACGTCATGTCGATCAGCCGAGGCCGGGCATGACCCGGAAAAGTGTGTCCGGCCAGAGTTAATCGAGCGTGTTGGGTAACAGTAGTGCACCCCTGCAGGGAAGTTATCTATTCGAATAGACGTGTCCACGGTAACAGGACGCTCAGTGTTGTATCCCGATCTACTTCAACTTGAACTGGATACATGTTAATTAATATGTAAGCTCCGGGATCGCTTTCTCGCAGGGAGTCGAGGAAGGATCTCTAGGCTTTGCTACTACTTGCTTACAACTTTATAATATGCTAGTCTGCACTCTTCTAATGCTGCAAGATGCTAGTCTTCGATAGGCTAGGCCTTCCCCTCTATTCTGACATTTCTGCAGTATAGTCCACGGATACAGTCCCTTCCCTTTGATACCGATGCATACTTAGCATAGTTCTGATGTAAGTCTTGCGAGTACTTTGGATGAGTACTCACGGTTGCTTTGCTACCTCTTTTCCCCATACCCGATTGCTGTGATCAGATGACGGAGCCCAGGAGCCAGCTGCGCCCGCCGACGACTACTACTACCCTACCGGTGGAGCCTACTACTACGTGGAGACCGACGACCAGGAGTAGATTCGGAGGCTCCCAGGCAGGAGGCTTGCGCCTTTCGATCAGAAGCCGTTGTTTGTTTTCGCCTTATTAAGGCACTTTTGTCTAATTATGTCTGTTCCCAGACATTGTTGCTTCCGCTGAGGCTTGTATGACTCAAGCTTGTAATATAAAGCTTGTATGACTTTTATTTGTGTTTAGAATTGTGTTGTGATATCTTCAAGTGAGTCCTTATGCTTGATCGTGTGCATTTGCGTGTATGATTAGTGCACGATTAAGTCGGGGGCGTCACAAAGATACATGACACCAAAGGAGCCACTAACAAGGTCCGAATGCACCAAGAGCTGGTACATCGAGACCCTCGGCGACCATGTTTCTGCAATCGATATGACCAAGACAAGGTAGCAGCCCGCCGCCGGAGGAAAATCACGCTCCATCAACTCCCATGAGGCCACCATAGTTGTTCCATCATCCGTGTCTGCCTCCGAAGAAGGCCCCCTGCCCTCTCGTCCTGGATCGGAGGACGCCGCACCGTCGGCAGGCAGAGCCGCTCACCCCCGAGCTCGTATGACCTGGACCAACAGGTAGCCGGGGAGAGGACGACAGCACGACAACCTCCTCTTGCAAAACAGCACCCTGTACATCACCACACCTCCGGCAAGGACTGACGTCAACCGCAAGCAGCCGAGCAAGAGCATCTCTGTAGAATCCGGTAGCCTCCCACCAACTTCGAAGCCCCAACCAACACTCCACAGTCCCAAGGTGGCGCCTTCAAGAAGTAAAACGACGCCGGAGCGCCATCGCCACCCAATCCAGATTCTGAGATCACTATTCTGGATGTAGTAGAAAACATGATCAATAGTGCTACATAGTTCATAGCTGCGAACATGTTTTCGGGTCAAACCACTTATGGTGAAGCAAAGAAAACAAATGAAAGAAAAAAAAAACTGAAATGAAGAATGGCCTTGTTTGTATAGTGACATGGAGAACAACTAGTCCCCTACGTCCGCGATGGCTAGTATTCTAAATGTCTTGTTGGAAGTTTTGCCTTGAGAATTGAAGATAAATGACTGGTGATGGCCAAATGGAGGCAAAGATGGATGGTGTCGCTGGCCAAGTTTTGACCGTTCAAGTTGATCATACTATCTCTTTTAACCGGTATAGTTCCTTTAACTACTGATGACAAGTGGTATTTAGGGAAGGAAACATCAATATTAAGCCTGAAGGTCAGAGCTGCTACAAGTCAGACAACCAGAAACATGGCTGTTTTGTGTCTACATCATCTTGACGTTGCAAGCTATGCTAAAAGGAGGTCTAGTTCTTACACACAAGCCCCTTAATTAGAACACAAGATACAAACAAACTACTGGCCTTCACAGAGGAAAAATAATCTGTCACCCCAGGAGCTGCAAAACTTGTACAGAGCAGAGCTAATCTTTCCATTTCCCAGCGTGTCAAAATGCGCACTCGTGATTTTTCTTCAGGAGGAAACCAAGAAGCTACGGATGACTCTGAAGGTGCATAGGAGGAGGAAGAACTGCAATACGTTTCTCATTGTAGTTGAGTTGATTTTGAAAGAAGCTGTGTAGTTTGAATTCAGATGATGTGTCATGCATTGTAATTCCCTTAACTCAGTGGATCCATGTCAATGAATATGTTAATTAAATGAGGTAAACACTAAACACCATTGCCGCCAAGTATTGATTTTCTCTGCAGTGTGACATGAAACTGGCCTGGCATATACAGCAATTGTATTGAACAAAATTTGCAGCATTTGCAAAATTCAGACAGCAAGTACACATGAGCTCTTGGCAATCAGGATTCAGGAGTTTAGGAGACATGCTTTTTGGCGCCTTCCTGATGTGACAAATAAATTCTGAATTGTTGTGGTGTAAACTTTTCTAGACGGAGCACGCATATCTGTTCTTCTCCTGAAAAATAGCAGTCATTTGGAATAGTTCAAGCACAGAAGCAATCTTCTTCGTTCATGAATTTTTTTGTTATTAGGAGGGAACATACAACAGATGAAAACATAGAAAGAGATCTAGTGGCAGATGCTTGCATACATCAGATCCAATGCTTTTACATAAAACAAATCCTTTGCATTAATTCATGAATCTCACTCGCACTACTGGAAAACATGCCAGTGAAATACTCCTACACACTGCCGACTCTGCTTCCTCTGCTTTTCTCAGCTAGGTGAGAGTACGACTGCCGACTCTGCTTCCTCTACCACCAGCACTGCTGATGATTTCTTCCTCTGCTTCCATCACTTGGGCACACATCCGTGGATTTGCATCACTTGAGCAACGTCTCCATGCATGTCCCGTCGACGAGCCATCTCGATGAGCTGAGCTTGAGCACGCCATGCTTCCTGTGTTGCTTGGAGCAGCTCCTCAGGGGACTTGGTCACGTCGGAGGGATCAATGTATGGCCATGGGTCGTTGAACTGCACGGTGTCCACCATCTGCTCCACCTTTCGCCGGGCCTATGCCCTGCTGCGCTCGATGTCCCGCCGACGGCTGGCCTCTTCTTCGGCGGCAGAGCGAGCCTTGTCGAGGAGAGCCATGGCGAGGCGAGCCTTCTCGATCAGTTCGCGCATGCTGATGGGCGGCTTCGATTGCGTCGCGTTCGCCGGAGATTCGGCGACCTGGTTCTTGATCACGGAGGAGTGGAGGTACTTCGGACTCTTCGGATCCTTGCCGCTGCTGGGACACAGAAGCTTGCTGCTGTTCTTGATGTTGGCGGGGGCTGCGACATGGAGCTCGTCCCCAGAGCTGGCACCGCGTACGCGCTTCGCCGGCGGTTGCAGGTCGCGCACGGATCCGGGACGCTTTGGCCTCTTGGCAGCCGCGGGGTTCGCCATCAAGGCGGGGTTTACGCGCACGCGGGAGGAGCAGGAGTGCAGGTCGGCGGCGGCGGCGGCGCAACGGTGCGGGAGCAGAGACGGCGGGAGCACCGTGGTGCCGCCCATGGTCGCGGCCGTGGAATCGCAAGAGCAACGATCCGGCGTTGGGAGGGAGAGGAAGATGGATCGAGGGAGGCCGATGGGAGGGCGAGGTGAGATGGATGGGGAATTGGGGAAACGGTGCGAGCAAGAAAGAAGAGATGCGGCAAGCAATTTGAATCCGAGTCGGCCCAGGCATAGTTAAAACGCGCACTAATTGATGCCATCTTTCCATCTTTCCTACTACTAGCAGTAATGAATCCGAACCTTGTCCGTACCCATTCTGTCTTCCTTTTTTCCTTTCGAAAATGAGAATGACCCAGGCCTCAGCCCTCTCATTTTATTAATTATTCACAAAGATCTTATAAAAAAATACAGGCACATGATCAGGGCCGCCTGCCCTGACCTCACACCAACGCCTAACATCAAAACCAGAGGCCCCAACCAAGCCGTCCAACGGCAGGTCGAGGGCACAAACCGGTCCAGCATACTCTCAACAAGCACCGCATGCGCACGCTGCAGAGGCCGTCGCCACCATCTTCCGCCGATCCCTCTTCAGAACTGGTAGCAACGTATTGACCTTGCCAGACCTGCCGTCGACGCCGCCAGACAGCGCCACCTCCCTACGCGCGTCGATCATCCCACATCCATCGCCAAGACCTTGCTGCGCCACACCGCCGAGACTCCACGCCGTTGATGCGTCAGAAGCAACACCGCTTCACCGTTGAAACCGTCCACTGGTCCCTCGAGCCGATGAACACCTCCAATAATGACGCCCCCACTGGAGTAACGACACATGAGCGCCGCCATCATCCAATCAACTGATCAAGGGTTTCCCCCAAAGGTAGCGGAAGGAAGTGGAAACTTCACCTCGATGATGCCTTCAAGAAGGAAACGGAGCCAAGGGCGTCGCCATCACCGGCTCGAGCCACCGACCGAAGACAAGGTAGTCACCCGAATCTGCCCCACTAGATTCGAACCAACATCCTGTGCACTGGCCAGACCACCTTCAAAGCCTCGGATCTGGCCGCCCAGATCCGGCGACTACCCACAGCAACACTGGCATCGCGGGATCCCTGACGCTTCGGCCACTGCCGGCGAACGCCACCACTGGAGCCTGGGGGCGAGCTGCCACCCCACCTCGCCAAACCGCGAGAGCCGTCGGGAAGGATCCTTGTCCCGCTCGTCACTATCGCTGATCCGAACCAACCGGAGCCAAAGCGACTAGGTCGCCGGTACAACTCCACCTTGGACATGGGCACCACCATGCCATGCTGCTGAGGGCCGCCTGAGCTTCACCTGCCGCCGCCGACAGGGGGCGCTGCCCCGGGATCGAGGCCGGACGTCGCTGCCGCCACCAGCCATGCCCGGCCACACCTCCGTACCTCCGGCCGAACCCCACCAGCAGCACACCAAGCGTCGCCGCCGCGCCGCCGGGAGGGCCGCACCCCGCAGATCTGGCGCCCGCGGATCCAAGAGAGGCCCTACGCCGCCTTTGCCCGACACAGACCACCGGCGGCGACGGAGGGGGAGGAGGCTCGCTGGAGGAGGTCGCTGGTGGCGGAGGTGGAGGCCTCCAGTATCGCCCACGAGGGGGGCGACGTGAGAGGAGAGGAAGGTTAGAACGCTTCCCCAATCAGTCTTCCTCTGACCCTTGTTAACTTTCCCGCCTTCAGTTCCGTGTTAACCAGCTTTTTTTTTTCAAGAGCACATAAAATGTGTGCCTTAGCTTTATAGAAGATAGAGAATAAAATACAAGAAGCTCCCACCACATCCCGGTGAGAAGCAAGAACTACTCCAACTCGAACGAACACAAAACAACCACAACGCAAATGAGCCTGCCCTAAGAAGTCTAACAAGGCCGCGTCTCGGCCAACATCGGTCACTTCCGAAGAGCAACAACTCCAAAAAACTCTCCTTGCCAACGCACCAACCACCCATGAGCGCCTAAAGAGTTGGCAGGTGGGTGGCGGGACTCGGACAACTCCGCGAAAGCCATCGTCTTGGAAACACCCGCGATGGCGTACATAGCGCCCTTGAAGTACAATCCAGAGCAGCGGCGAGTACCGAAGAAACACAACAAGGAAGCTCCAAGCCCTGCCTCCAACAAATGATGCTCCCAACAGAGGAACAACGCCAATGACGCCGTCATCGCCGATTCGGAACCGAATCAAGGCTTTCGCCCGGAGACAACATACCAAATGAGAGGGAGCGAGGTGTCGACGCACCACAACGACGCCTCCAAGAAGGGGAACGACACCCACAGGTGCCGTCGCCGCTGGCACCAACCATAGCCGGGCAGGATTTTCATCCGTATCGCCGAGGTGTTAAACAGCTTAACAGCTTAACCAGTTCAGTGTTAAACAGCTATTCCGAAAGTTGTCCGTACCCATTCTGTCTTCCTCTGACCCATTTTGTCTTCCTCTGATTCTTGTCTTTTTTCAATCCAGAACAGCACTTATTTGGAGATCCTGATGTATTTGTCAAGTTGAATGTGCCGGCTAAGTATAAGTTTTGGTTTGCCATGTATGATCTCAGAAACCTGAAGATCAAGCTTGCAAAGATTCCACTGACCCTTGCGTCTGTTTCTAACTGGAACCTTGTCCACTGTAATAGTTCCTTATGCTTTGTCAACTTTCCAGCATTCGGAACTTTTTTTGTATATTAACAGCGCTTATTTGGAGATCCCGATGTGTTTGTAGTGTGTGCAGCTACAGATCTTAACTCTGAGCTCTGTAGTTGCTGCTTGTCAAGTTGAAGTCTGATTATGCGCAAAAAAAAAAAAAAGAAAAAAAAAAAGAGTTGAAGTCTGATTATTCTGTAGTTGAACATGCCGGCTAAGTGTCAGTTTTGGTTTGCCATGTACGATCTCAGAAACCTGAAGGTCAAGCTTACAAAGATTCCAAGGATGCCGTGGAAAATAGGAACAACAAAACATGAAACATTGCACGTTTGAATTACAATGTAGCTGATGGAAAATCAGTCTGGTAGTTGGTACCACAGAAACATGTTTATTTTCACTATACAAAACTGGTCTTAATATCTCGAATATGTACACTACCTGAGCCGTAAAAAGCCCATAATCCTTGCTTACATTTTTATTATATATATGCTACTGAATGTTGTTCATCATATCAAACCTCCGGGTCCAGAATGATTCGAACTCTAGTCGACATTGGAGCTGAACTCGTTATGGTTATGTCTATTGTCCTGCTTGATTGGCCCATGTATGTCGATGTCGTGTCTCTGTCAGCACACCCATGGATCAGCGCGGTGGGCTTCTTAGGCTCCATTGGTAAGCTTATGCTTTCAGAGTTCAGCATTGCAGCAACATCTGTCATGGTGGGCCGATCTGCTGGATCTTCCTGAGCACAAAGTAGTGCCACCTGAGCACATCTCTTTATCTCAGCGACTTCATATCCGTCCCCTAACAACGGATCCACAAGCTCATGCAACCTTTGTTCCTTCCACATACGCCAGGCCTGAAATAGTTTTTCAACAAGCTTGACATAAGAGAACTGCAGCGCAAAAGAAGGAAAATAATCTGGCAACAAAAGTAAACTTCTCGTGAATGTTTACTATAAGAAATCTTGCTTGAAATAGATGTTCAGTTCACTCACATCTCGTACAAGATCACCAAGAGTATCCCCTCGCTTGTCGAGTATGGTATTCTTTCGGCCACTAATAATCACCAGAACCAAAACGCCAAAGCTGAACACATCTGTCTTCATCGAGTAAACTCCTCGAGATGCATACTCCGGAGCTTTGTAACCACTGAAAAGTGAAACAAAAGATATCAAAACTGTAAGATTAGAACAACTGAAGACAAAATGGTGTGAATCTGTGATGATTGACATATTAGGTAGCTGATACCTGGTTCCCACGACTCTACTCGTGCGCTCTTCTGCTACATCTGAACTCAGTGCTCTAGCTGATCCAAAATCAGCAATCTTTGGGATCATGTTACAATCCAAGAGGACATTATGTGGTTTCAAGTCTCTGTGGACAAGCCAGAACATGGAGTGCTTATGCAGGTAAACAATTCCCTCTGTTAACCCTGTAATTATCTTGAATCGCTTAGACCAGTTTAGCAATGGCCCCTTTGTTCTGTCTGCAAAATGTTCGAAGAATGATTATCTTTTTGGAATTTTTTATTCTGCTCTAAACCAAACTATAATAGTTTCAAATCAATTATGATGTGGAACTAGGGTTGTTGTAGACTTGATTTAATTGTAGACGTTTTGCGTTCGTGCACATACTTGGAATTAAACGAGGCATGCTTGGAAATAACTTATAATAGGGAAAACTTACCACACATGTAACGATCCAAGGAACCATTTTGCATGAACTCATACACTAGAATCCTTTCTTTCCCATGGATGCACCACCCCAATAACCTAATCACATTGGCATGCTGAAGCTTTGCAAGCTGCAATTCACTTTTGACATCAAGCATTGCTGCATGCTCATCAGCTCTTTTGATGGCAAAATTAAGTCCACCAGGCAACTGGCCCTGCAATTTTTACTAAGGGAGTTAAAACTAACTTTCTCTAAGCGGACATCCACGCTTTATTAGGAAGACAAGGGGGATATGCATTCATTTTGTTAACTTGTTTCTATATTGGCTTACCTTGTACACCCTCCCAAATCCTCCCCATCCAACTATCATCTTCTCTGAGAAATTGTCTGTAGCATCCATAATCTGAAAGAAATCAAACCTTGTGAATCCCGCGCAAGCCTCTTCCATACGGGTACAAAGCTCCACAAGTTCTTCAATGTCGAAGATATTCTGTTCTTGCGTGTCAACTTTTCCTGACTCACAGATAATCTATCCTTGTCACCAATGGGAATTTAACAAACATTGACACTACTAAAAGTATAAAAAATATTGAGAAAAATGCTCCACTTTGTTTGTGTTTCATGTGGTTACTAATGGAGTAAGTATGTGCTAAAGGAATTTCTCAAGTACAGAACTGTATGTTCGGTAGTATGAAGTTCTTATTTTGTATCATACATGTATGTTTGCTTCCACTAGCTGGTGCTCTTCCATTACATGTGCTTATTAACTTCTATTTTACTACAGTGAAATTCTATGTGGCAACACAATATTCATTCCTGAAAAAGTATGCTTGTATAACAAAAGTAATATCAAAATCATTCATATGGACATAATGAAGCAATTCCGAAATCCTTGAAGCATATAACATTGACATAAAACTTCAGCCTATTAGTTTCCATAACTGAGTCCATGATTGAGCACATTAGGAAATTCACTGAAGTAAGTGCTTAACTACAAATGGTTGTTCTCCAACATCGCAGAGTTCAGTAGCTCCTTGAATGCGTATTTTGGTGAACTCCAAAGGTTTTGTTGGAAACCTAAACGTAGGAAAATCTCATCATTATTGTGCCACCCATCTTTGGTTTCAACAGTCATAAGAAGTGGGAAACTTCATCCACTTGAGTCTGTATAGCTGAACTTATGGCACGGATAATAACTTGAGCATGACAATGACTCGACAAGGAAAAATCATGCTTATTGACAAAGATACTAGGAATATGTCAAATCATTGTGTATTAAGTCAAAAAAAAAATCATTGATCTAACCTGATGTGACGATTTGAACCATCTGTGACTACAGTGAGCACTTCCTCATCAGCCTGAGACAATATCAAATATTATCGTTACTGATGTACAGCTGACCAGCACAGATTGTATGATTGAGGTTACCTGTAGCCTTATTACAAAGCTGAAACACCCTACGGAATCAGAATTGTAAATTCATATCGAATTATTTAACTGGCAATTAACGATCTGCAATTGGACCCTAATGCAGACGCAGTCACTTGAATAGATAAGTTCAACCGAATTTAAATAAAATCGCTCTGAAATCAGTGCGCTCCCTCGATCACATACAACCGGAGAGGTTTCAGTTTTGATATTAAGCACGAAAATTAAGCACGCAAATTCTGATATTACTAACCTTGGCACGGCGACTGTTTGCAGAATTGTCGACGAGGGCGATTAGCGGGATGAGGCGGATGAACATGTCGATCTCGTGCTGCGCGGCGCGGAGTTCTTCGGCCATCCGTGCACCCAGGACCAGGCGGCGCAGGTAGCCGCAGTCCTGGCACGCCGTGACGAGCGCGTAGCACCGCCGCAGCGCGGCGCGGAGCTGCTCCAGCGGCCGCCTGGTGGCCTCCTGCCGCATCAACTCCGCGAGCTCCAGCTCTCTGAGCAGGCCTCCGACGAGCTCCACGTGCTTCGCGAGCCGCACGCAGGCGTCCCGGTGGCGACGCGCCACTAGGGCGGCCTGCACGACCATGGAGACCAGCCCGAGCGCATCCACGCCGACCAGCTGGGCCATGGTGGAGGCTTGCCCCAGGGCGCCCCACAGGCCGCTCGAGGGGCTGTCCCATGGGCTCGCCATGCTCGCTGCTCCCCGCTCCAGGCCTCGTTGCCGCCACCCGCCATTGACGGGCGCGGGCGCGACATGTATCTATCGGTGAGCTTGTGTGTGGAACGGCGACTTTGACTAAGGGTATTATTATTTATTTATTTTTTGACATGAAACACTTGTATTCCATTTTAAGACACGGCAGAATCACTGATTACAGCCCGGGTTACATCATCAGGGTAGTTGTCAAACCATTGTGGACTATCACCGTACACTAACCCTGCACCCAGAGCAGCTAACACATGAGCTGGCTTGTTACATTCACGGGGAACATGAACCACAGAAGCATGGATGAACTCAGTATGCAGCTTTAGCTTAATCTCTCTGAACAAGTTGCCTAACGGGGCGTAGTCAAACTTGCTGGTGCTCATTGCATTTGCAAGGGTGAGACAATCAGTTTCAAAACAGGCCCTGCCGACGCCCAGGTGGTCCGCCATCGACACAACATGGTGCAGGGCATCTGTCTCAGCATGGAGAGCATTAGCGTAGTTCTGTCCCGCTCCGGCCGCTGCAAACTGGACATCTGCGGCCGAATCTCTGCAAATAAACCCTCATCCTCCCTTCCCTGTCTCGGCAGAAAAAGCTCCATCTACATTAATCTTTACCATGTCCAGAGGAGGCCTTTCCCATGAAGCAGTTGTATTCGAGTGCGAGTAGGCCTTTGGTTTCAGAAATTCCATCCATTCGCTCACGTGCCGGCGGACAGTAAACTGAAACTCTTCAGTGCTCATATGATTGTCGCCATGCCTGCCCTTGTTCCGCTCATGCCACCAGCACCATAACAGCGCGATAGCCATCAATCTCCTCTCCTCCGGCAATGTCAGAATGGCCTGTACCACCTCCTTTGCTGAGCTGCATTTTGACAACAGGATCCTGACCTCCTACATCAGCAAAGCTCGCCACCTCTGCTTCACTAGCTTACAGTTAAGGAACAAATGGCCACCGTCCTCGAACAGCTTTCCACACACTGCACAGCGTGTATCAAGCTCAACGCCTCGCCTGCTTATGTTCATATACATTGGGTGGCTATTGTGTGCCAGTCTCCAAAGAAAATGGTGTACTTTAGGAGGACATGTAGTCTTCCACAGGGCTGCAAACATCTTTGCCATATGATCATCGCTTGTTGAACCCTGCCCACTCTGCCTATGTGCCTCTCGTCGTAGCATGTTAACATGGACTTTATAAGCAGATTTGACAGAAAAGAGTCCTTTGTTATCAAAATGTCAGGCCAAGAAATCATCCTCATGCTCACTGATCGGGATGCTCATAATTTGGGGAACGTCAGATTGGTGGAAGCAACCCTCGACCAGATCAGGATCACAGGCTCCTGTGTTTGGGTCGATGAGTTCAGAAACACGAGAGAGGAGGCATCGTCCCTGGTGAGTCGAAGGCCGTCGTGTGTCTCCACGAGGTATCCATGGGTCCTCCCAAATTCTGACACTAGTACCACTGCCAATTCTCCATATCAAGCCTTCCTTAAGCACTTCGATGCCCTTCAGAATACTCCGCCACACATAGCTCATGCCCTTTATTGGTTCAGCAGCAAGAATGTCACCAGCAGGGAAATATTTGGCTCGGAGAACTTGTGCACATAGTGATTCCGGAGATTGAATCAGCCGCCACCCTTGCTTAGCCAGCATCGCCATGTTGAAGGAGTGTAGGTCTCGAAAGCCCAAACCACCTTCCTTCTTTGAGAGCTTCAACTTTTCCCATCCAACCCAATGCATCTTGTTTTCCTCCTCCTGCCTATTCCACCAGTAGTGACATATTAGCTGGCTGATCTCATCACAAAGTGACTTAGTAAGGTCGAAACAAGCCATGGCATAAGTAGGAATTGCCTGAGCTATTGCCTTAATATAGATCTCCTTCCCTGCCATGGACAAGCACCTGTCCCAGCCACCATTGAGCCGGCCCGAAATGTTATCTTTTATATATGTGAAACACTCTTTTTTTGACTTCCCCACATAAGTCGGCAGCCCCTGGTATTTTCCCCTTTCAGCCACGGTACCCAACTGCAACTCTTGCATGATTAAATTCTTTAAACTTTGGCACGCATTGGCACTGAACATGACCGATGACTTCTCACGGTTTATCATCTGACCCGAGCACTCCTCATACGCCTGCAGAATGTTATTAATGGTCTGGACACCTTGTGTGCTTGCTTCCAAGACTAACAAGGAGTCGTCGGCGAACAAGAGATGATTGACCCTTGGTGCATTAGGGGCTAGTTTAATCCCACGAATTTGGTTGTCCTCATCTGCTTTATTCAGTAAAGCTGAGAACCCTTCAGCACAGATTAGGAAGAGGTATGGTGAGATGGGATCACCCTGCCTGAGTCCTCTTCCGGGGACAACCATATCTGAAATGTCGTCGTTAACACGGAATCGATATGTGACTGTCGTGACGCATTTCATAACCAGTTGCACAAAGGCATCAGCAAAACCCAGCCTCCGCATCATTCCTTCCAGGAAAGGCCACTCAACTCTGTCATACGCTTTGCTCATGTCTAGTTTCAGGGCCATGTACACATCCTTCCCCTTCCTCTTCCTCCGCATAAAATGTGTCATCTCATAGGCAAGAATAGTATTATCCGATATCAACCTCCCAGGAATGAAGGCACTCTGGTTTGCAGAGATAAGCTCGTCCAAAATCAGTTTGAGCCGGTTAGCAATCACCTTTGATACAAGCTTGTACACGACATTGCAAAGGCTAATAGGGCGTAGATCCTTTATCCGATCTGGGTTCCGAACCTTTGGGATGAGCACCACAATTGTTTCATTCCATCCCTGAGGTATACAGCCGCCCTGCAACACATGCAGCACCTCTTGCACCACAGCTTCACTCACCGTACTCCAAAACCTCTTATAGAACACGGCCGGCATGCCATCCGCATCGGGTGCTTTAAGATCACCCATTTCATCCAAGGCCTTCTTTATTTCCGCTTCCGTATATTCACTGCATAGCAGTTCATTCATTTGCGGGTTCACTCGCGGCAACACTGCTTCAAGCACACGATGCATATTCATACCTGCCATGGGGGGTAAACAAGCTAAAGAAATGGTTAGTAATAAGAGTCTTCAATCCCTCTTCCCCCTGTACTTCCACTCCATCATCCCCCTTCAGCTTGTCAATACGATTTTTACGTTTCCGCTCAGAGGCAAACCGATGGAAGAATTATGTATTCCTATCGCCCTTCACCAGCCAACCCGTATGTGCCCTCTGTTTCCAAAAAAATTCGAGTTGTTCCTCCAAACGTTCTAGCTTGAAACGTAGCACTTGTTCGCGTTGAACCGCAGCCGCTGTAAGATCATCGCTCCAGCATCTCTCCAGCTCTTCCTTCAATTTTTTATGCGCTTCTGTAGATCGCCCAGCACCTTCTACTCCACTCATCCAACTCCCTCGAGACAAGCTTCAAACGTTGCGCCACTGTACTATCTCATGTACTTCCTGCTTTCTCCCATGCACTCACCACAATATCCTCACATCCTTCCTCCTCTAACCACCTCGCTTCAAAACGTTTATTTAGGTTATTCGGTCTGGGCCTGGGCCGCTTGGTTGCACCATTGACTGACAAAATTATCGGCCGATGATCCGAGTGCTCCGGACAGCCGTTAACAACCTTGTACCCAGAGGAAAGCGTGCACACCATTCCACATTAGCCACTGCCCTATCAAGACGCTGGCGGATATAACCTTCAACCCGGTAATTATTATTACGCCAAGTAAAAATGTCACCCTCAAAACCGAGGTCATTCAGGTTACAAAAGTTTAAGGCATCACAAAAACGACTCATATAAACTTGAGCTTTTGGCAGCCCTCCTTGCTTCTCAAAACTATAAAGGATTTCATTAAAATCACCCATGCACACCCACGTCAACTTTTCTTGTTGATGCAGCGTTCTGAGCAGCTTCCATGTGTGTTCCTTCAGTTCTGTTTTAGGCTGTCCGTAAATCCCCGTGAGCCTCCACTTGAAACCATCCTCCTCAGTGATAGTAGCATCAATGTGCATACGCCCTAGCCAGCGCAAGCTCAAGTTTATTTCCCTCTTCCACAACATAGCCAAACCACCACTCTTGCCATCGCACGCCCTGAAAACGATACGAGGCATTTTCAAGGTGTACCTGAGCCTCTCTACTTTATTTTTATTAAGCCTCGTCTCTGAAAGAAATAACACATCGGGGTCCTCCTTCTTCTGGAGCTCCAGAAGACCTCGAACTGCCGGCCCGTTCCCCAAACCCCGGCAGTTCCAAGCAATGATTTTCATTACGGCTCACAGGGCTGACCTGGCAGCCCCGCGCTCACAGAAGTGTTGTCCGTAACTTGAACCCCTTTCTGCTCAATACACTATTTTATGTGCGTATCATCACCGTCCAGATCCATGTTTTCACTGGCCCTCTTCTTACCAGGTGCCATTCCTTCCAATAGCCACAGTCCCCGCTCCCTTCCTCCCCTCCTGCTTATCCCTACCTTCCAGTCTCTTATATGTACCCTGCTTCTTTGGCTGCTGCAGATCGTCCTGGGTCACCTGCTGTGCATCTGCCTTTTCCCCATAATCCTTCACATCCTGGTTCTTAATATGGCCTCCTCCTTGAACTGGTTCCTTTCCATGGTGATTCTGCATACCAAACACAGTATCACCTTTGTGAGTAGCAATCTTATCACCCCCCTTCTGTTCTGTTAACCAGTCTCTCGGTATGTCGCTACCCCCGGGATCAAACTGTATGCATTTAAAACGAATATATACAGTCACGGAAGTATTGCAAATATAAAAAATAGCATAATGTAGTTGTGTTTATCAATCTAATACATCAAGTTTATATCATACATATCCAATACATAGCAATTGTCCAATAAACAACAAAAGGCTTCAGTCCGAAAGCAAGCTATATTGGTAGGTGTCGTCATATCCTACCCCCTAACAAAAGAATTGAAAGTGCGGCGTGCGGGTGCATGTTATGTTTTTACAAATAATAGCAACAGGGTTTGAGCATGACACAAATCAGCACCCAGGCAGTAGATCCACGTAGAGATAGATAGACGAAAAAGCAATGATACAATACCAAAGTCTAATTAAGTATTAGATGACATAGCTTATGATAACAATGTAGTTTAAGCTTTGTACAGACATAGCTTGTTTGATAGCATTCAGGTAGGATACACATATAGTTAGACTACAATAGGCAAGGAGTAGCAGTCTTATACAGAAATTCACTGTCTGATATGATCCATACAAAGTACTGGCTCATACTTCTAAGCACACATAATGTACATTAGGGGCAGAAAAGATGCATATTTGCAATATGCACAACTCAGAAAGCCTGACCATAACCCAAAAGCACCTCATCTTCTTGTTGCTGAATTATCAAGCATTCTCATCATAGAGGAAGTCATTAGAATGTAACAACATGAACTAACCAGGTGGGTCAAATACATAATTAAATGTATGTGGGACAAAAGGGCGCAATGGAATCAGAGCTAATAGAGACACGTGACATTGTCGAACAGCATCTGAAGAGACACCCCCATAGCCAACCATCATTTCTTCGTGAATCCACAAACAAAAAGATAAGGTCCTGCATATATAAATTTCCAACCGTAGATCAACAGGATACTCATCACAGGAGTCATTGAAGTAAGAAGGAGAAGATCAAACAGACATACGGCGAGCACTTAACAACACCAGACCTCTCTGGTTTCAGCGGCACCTGGCCTTCTTGGTTTTGGTGGGGATCACCTCATTAGCCAACGGCACATCCCTTAGGTCACTACGGAGAGGGAAAACAGTCAGACCCGCTCAAAAGGAACCCATGGATCAAATAGGAAGCACCAGAGGCAAGTAGCAGCACATACGTTGAAGTACCGCCCACCTTGTCAACTTGGGCAGCAGGATCATCGACCAACAACGCATTTTCCTAGAAGCCCAAAGCACACACAACCCATTAGATGAGCATGATACTGATATTGATCCTATTCCTACAAAAGACAGAAGGGATACCTTAGAACTGTCATCTGGGAACAGAGGCTTGCGTACATCAGCATTGTTAAATCAGTTATAGAAAGGCCTTTCTTCAAACCGATGCCGCTTTAGACAACAAAATAAAAAAAAATCAATCAATAATAATGAGTTGCACATGGACATAGGTCTAAATCAGGACTTGGTTTGATTGTTCTGATCTAATCCTCACCGTATCCAGGCCACTTCTTTCCACACCAGACCGAGTGCAATGAAAGCTAGAGAAGAAAATGTTGTCTCGAGATAAGTACCAGAAGGCGGCTAAGGCAAATGAAGATTACAAATAAAAGGCAATTTCATCTACATATGTTTTCTCGAGAGAAGTACCAGAAGGTGGTCAAGGCAAATGGAAGCAGGTGTTGTATTTGAAGGTAATTAAGTACCTTTAGGTATCCTAACAGCCAATCACAAACCATACATCAGTACATGTGAATGCTAGTCTTTTCAACAGAATTTAATGGTAAGTGACAATCATCCTATGTAAGGCATCACTACATGTTATTCTTTTAGCCCATCCAAAGCCAGAAAGAGATGCAAAGTATAAGCTCAAATCACCTGATAAAAGACTCATCTCCATGTTGGTGTTTCAGCTCAATAACCCGACAGGAGATTGCTCGTCGTACGTATCATTCTCCCAGCCAACGTAAGCAACACATGCAGATCATCCAACAGACCAACATGATGGCATGAACTTCATAAGCTGCACTGTACTCAAGTATGACTTGAATCAGTTGATAGTTTTAGAAAAAAGATTAAAAAAATATTGTCTGAAATAGGTGCTACCCTTTAAGAACAGATTCACTGCATACAGAAAAAAGGAAAACTATTCAAAACTCATTTAAAAGGATAGATGATTGCAACAGAGATATTCTCAGTGGCGAGCTATTGTTAGATCTTACTGGAAATTGTGGTTAACAATGTTTAATCTGTGCAACATACTCAATTCTGAATAAGCTCTAAACTAAAATTGTGATTTTTTGGAACATCAGCATACACTAATGCTTGAAACAAAAAAAAGAGCTTAGCTCTACTCTGCCTCTGTTTCAGCACTACAGAGCTAGCTCTTTTGTCTGTCCATAACTATTGATGCAAATCTCTCTTTATCTCTACTCTTTCACAAAATTGGTAGCTTCCAATATCAAGCAATTTCTTATGCGATTAGTGAGTGAGAGAGATTAACATGCACAATTACTACTGACAATTTACAGGGAGAGAAGTGTTTGGTTTAGTACCACATGATCAATAGAATCATGAAGTGATGGCAATGTTCTGAAGAGGCTAACATGAAGTGATAGTCCAAAAACCATGAAGCGATGGCATAAACAGAGAGATAATAGTGATGTAATCATACTTCTTAGCCTGCTAACTCATACGCTGGATCAATCAATAGATATTGACTTCACGCATACAACATCATGAAAGTTTCTCCAGTATGCAAGTAGTTGGTTTGGCCTGGTACAGATTGTGTCATGCTCGTGAGAAAATAGACTATAAGATTAAGTATGTAAAAAGTAATATTTTCTCATTGACTCAACAAATAGGATAATATACTTCTCGACATCTCTCTGTGTAAAAACAAAACCAACAAAGTCCTCTTTTTTAATCATAGAAAGCCTGGCTTGACTACAAATTTGAATGGTATTTTCAAAACATTGCTGAAATATTCATTTTGGTAAGCAAATACTGAAGAAAAATATGAGAGCTTGAATGCATTATTTATTTTCTCGACCCATCAACCACCACTTGGGGCAGGTGTTAAAAAGATGGACAAATAGAAATTGGGGACATGGTAGGCCAAGTAATTACCTAATTCTTGCTGCAGATGATTCATATATTAGAAATCATATACAGACCAACCAATTAAACAGCTGGAATCAGAACTCACAAATTCTCCTGGATTGAACAATTGATTGGCATGCACAACAAACCAAACCAAGTAAAAAAACTAAAACTAATCAGTCCATCTTCCACACATGCACCCATTGAAGCCATTCATTTCGAGGGCTAATAAGCAGTAACTCATACAGTTCAAAGTAGAGAATCAAACATGTATAAGCCAATCTAATAAGTAGTCAGGCATACAGTTCAAAGCATATAATCGAACATGTATAAACCAATCATCCATTTTGAAGGAAATAACACATCAAGACTCCTAAAAAAAATTGAAGATAGTTAACTGCAGGGCATGTAGTACATCGAGTGGACGGCGAAGAAGAGCACCTGAGACGGATGCACACGAGGTAGGCCGGCTAAATCAGAAGGAACAACAGCCACACACCCATGGACTGCTAAGAAGAACACATGAGGCATGCCGGCCTGTTCAGGAAGTTCATGTCTAGAGCTGCGGAAGAAGAAACGTCCGGAGATATAATGTCATGCGAAAGTGGCAAAGGCAAGCTTCCATGCACTGCTCAGCGTTGCTAATGTTCAGTGATGAGACGTCCAGATCCAGATTCAGCATCAGTATTATCTCAGACTGCGCACAAGCAATTAAAATGTATGAGCAAGATAAAGTACCCTTGAGTTTTAGTAAGCTAGGGACCAAATAATGTAAATTTTTCAAGAACATAAGGTTACAAAATGTCAATTTATACATGCTAGAACAAAAGCTAACATAAAATCTAGCAAATGCAAAAACAGCCCTTGTTCAACGCTACACTATAGAACATACTTTCGCTGGACAGTCTAGCTTCCAAATTTCTGAGACTAATACTGCTCTCCAAGCATGCGTGTACAGAGAAAACTCACTCATGGATGAGAAAACCAAAGAAAATGAAATTCAAGCAAGCAATCATCAAGTCAACCCTGCTGCAGTTCTACAATTATGTTGCTTGCATCAGAATACTACATTGTGTGGAGTATCTTCTAGATCCTAACTATTAAAGGGCTACGCTATACTGATCTGTCCTAGCAAATACATATGCTTCCAGTGGAATTACCTAGTTGGTGTAGTAAAGCTTGCAGGCCTTGGCCGGGATGAACTGCACACCGTTCCTCAGGTTCCTCGCCCTGATGACAACCTGCCTGCAAAAAACAAAATCCTCGCATCAGCTACATCAGCAGATAGCAGCTCAATAACGAAAAGGATTTGTACAAACGAAAATTTTGCACACAGAATCGGCTAACATACTACTACCAGTTGCTAGACACCGTCAAAAATTAAGGCCAAGCAGAAACATCACAAGGATTAGGCTTGAACATTATCGACCAAATACGTCAAAAGAAGTTGCTGCTACAGAGAACAAAGACTGCTACTGTATGAATTCCCTCATCAATTTATATGGACGTTCAGTCATTCTCATGAAATAGAATGAATATTATAGTTTTCACAAGAGTAATATGGGCACTGGATGTCGCCATATTTAGAATGTTCACTATTAAATACAATAGATATGCTTAATCTCATGTAACAAAAGTTCATGGAAATAAAGTAACATAAAGTAATTATTGTGACACCTTTGCATATTTATCTCTAATAGTACGGAGCCTATATGCAAGCTTCCTTTTATTAACATCTCATAAGGAGAAGTAAACCAGTCAGCCTCAAAATCATGTTAAGGTCTTTCCCATCATCATACTCATATAAAGCACTGATATAGGGTTGATTGTAGTTCTCAATCTGCATACGTGAGGGAACAAAAACTGTCAGTATAAACAAAGGACATATAAAATGGACACACGTCGTACAAATGTGCAGCTAGATGGCTTATCCATAACATCAAAAGAGGAAATGTAGTACAGTTTTGGTATTTTAGGCACAATGACAAGCATACAAAAATACATT
Source organism: Elymus sibiricus (assembly GCA_039707655.1). Classification (NCBI taxonomy): domain Eukaryota; kingdom Viridiplantae; phylum Streptophyta; class Magnoliopsida; order Poales; family Poaceae; genus Elymus; species Elymus sibiricus. The sequence goes on from CM077676.1 coordinate 386,796,153, forward strand.
GCTCTAGTAAGCTGTCAGCAGACAAGATTCGAGGTGTCGACTGACCTCCTCATAGAAGAAGTGCTCATCGCAGAGTTCAAGAACGATGGTCTCCCAACGCTTGCCTATTTCAGTACCTTTTTCATGAATCTTGAGGCCTTCAAAATGCCCAGCAAACGACCCATCTGCAGCGCCTTGAGCAGAATAAGCGTTTCATCCAGGTCCCACGCATACAGGTTGATAGGCTGATCTGTCGCGGCATCATCGGACAATGTTTGGCTATTAGCTGAAGCAGAGATGACCTCGTCAATCCCAATTCAAATCAACCAATAACTTGACATTGAGTGACCAATAAAAATTTATGCAAGATTTTTATCTCGACGTAACAATGTGAAATATGTTCAGTTAAACAACTCTAGAGGTTCATTTTTCTGCAGGTAAACAACTCACCTCTCCAAGAAGAAACCACGTCTTTCCATCCTCCTTGAAGTACCATAGCTACAACCCCCGCTTTGGCCGTCGCAAGAGCAGCAGCAGCGCCGCCTCCTGCAAGAAAAAAAGGGAAGATCGATGAGAGTTCACTTGGAGCAGCAGATAGTCTATGCATCTGTTACGGACCTGCTAAAACATCACAGGAATCGCCGGAACCAGGCTTGCTCAATTCTTGTCATCAAATCAGATCCAAGTTATACAGGAGAAGAGGAAGGAAATTACAGGAGAGAAGATCTTTTCATCGCATTAGCATCAGGGAACGGGTGATGGGACGGTGGCCATTGCGGACGTTGTTTAGACTGAAGTGTGCTCCGGTCGAATGCGACACAGGAGTGTTGATGGTGTCCGTCACCTGCCGCTGTTGATGCGGATTCCACGGCCGACAGCGGGAACGACCCTGATGCCACGCGGGAGCTCTGGGCTCGACCCCGGCGTTCTCGACTGGGAGCTCTGGCAAGACGATGGGATGAGCAGCGGTCAGATTACGGGAGCACATCGATGGACGTACGCAGAGAGAGGAGAGAGAGAGAGGAGGAGGGAGAGGGGAACCTGGATGGAGGACCGGAATCAGGGTTGGAGGACGAGGAGATGCGGCGGCGGCTCGCGGTGGATCTCCTGGGCAGCTGCAACTCGCACCGGCAGGTGGGCGCTGGTTCGGCGCCGCTGGCCCTTGAAGTGGAGCCCACGGCCTCGGCGTCCATCTGCGTGAAGCTCCATGACACCCATCCACCGGTCGGCTCCTGAGGAACGACGGCGGGGCAAGCAGAGAGGCGGCGGCGGCGGCGGCCGGATCCAGAGACGGAGGAGAAAGGAGGGGGCGAAGCGAGGGCGGGCCTCGATGCGACGGTCACCAGCTGGCGGCGCGAGAGGTGGCTCGACGCGCCAACCGGTGGCGATGGCGCGCTCCGCCTGGCCTCCTCCCATCGCCCCCCTGGCCTCCTCCCGTCGCCCCGCCTGGCCTCCTCCCATCGACGGCGCGACGACGCGCTCCTACGGGAAGAGCAGCGCCAGCTTCCTCTCCCCCGACGACGTGACAGGCGAGCTCGAGGGGGAGCGCCGGCGCGGGCGGCAGATCCTCGATGGCGACCGCGGCGCGACAGAGAGAGGAACGCGATGGGGAAGAGGCGGCTAGGGTTCTCACCAATGGGTCACCTTCTCTCCTTTACACGCCGACCAGCCATCCACGAGGCGACACGCAAGGGTGAGGACGTGAAATGACGAAACTACCCCCGGCGGGATGCAAAATTTTCAGGCGGTGGCACGAACTCCCCACCCGAAGCATACAGCACCGGGAGCCCATCGACCCGCGGTCGCTGACGGGCACGGCCCACCACGCCCGGGTCCCACGAGTCATAGAGAGACAGCGTGGCAGCGCGGGTGTGAAAATACGGACACTATTCATTGGTTGTCACATCAGCTCCGATCCAACGGCCAGGATCGTCTCAACCGAAGATCCGACGGCCCGGATCGTTTTGGAAATCGAATCCGACGGCTGAGAATCGTGACACCCTGAGGAGGCTCGCTACCGCTCCAGACTCTTAACAATGGGAATGGGAATTCCTTGTTTTCGTTGGCCAATGGTCTTTTGAAAGGAAAAGACCCCTTTTTAAAAAAAAAATCCAATTCTATTATAAAAATTACAAAGGTCCTCAAACATAATAAACAAATTACATCGAGATTTCTAGACCATCGAACGACCACTATCGACCCTAGGATGAGCCGCCGGCGTGCCATTGTCGCCACTCCCACATTGGAGCCAACTTGATCTTGTCGATGATAGCCGGGAAGTCTTCGTGCACATGAGGACTAGCGCCCTGGAGCCACAGTTGTCGCCGTTGAACCCTTTAATATATCTGAAACAACTGACATCAAATCTCGCCGCCACGAACGCACGATGAGAAACCCTAACCTCGACGCCCCAAGGAGACGGCAGGAATCTACACCGGAGGACAAACTTGAGGAGGATCGGAGCTCAAAAGAGCGCATGTAGCAATGTTGATGAACCTCGTTAACAGATCTCGGTGTTGTGCTCGTGCTTGTCCCTTGACGGATCAATGTGCACATCGAATTATTCTAACAATTTTTGCAAAACACATGACTCGTCACTGTGTTTTGCGCCTTCTTTTTGTGCTGATGTTTATGGCTTGTTTCAGACCCCGTATCGAAAAGGAAATCTCCACACAAAGTTCCCTTTTGGCTTGCAAGATCTAATGAGCAGAAACGCAAATTGCTCGCTGTAAAGTATCAATTTTCTGATGGATTTGGTCGGGTAGTTGATACATTGCATATGAGACTAACTCCTCAGAATTCAGAAAGCACAAGTGAGTTTTTCTTTCATAAAGCCCTCCTGCCAGTATAAGAATTCTAAACTGCCTGCTTGTAGCATTGAGTTCATTTTGCGGTGTGTCAAAATCTGAAGAATGTGAAATATCTATGGCCCCTTTAATCTTGGATGGGCGAGGAAAGGTAGACCAGGTTGCAGTTTTAGGGATAATGGCTTCTGATTTCTATGAATCGTGCTTAGAGCTTAGGCCTCTCTGCTTCAGGTGCCCATCATGTCTTCATCTGACCCTACATCTGCTTTCTCATTGGAACCTCGTCCACTGTAATAGTCCGTTATGCTCTGTTAGCTTACCCACCTTCAGTTCAAAGTTAAACATCTAACCAGCATGGTGCATTTTGGAAATGTTTTTTTTTTATCCAGAACCTTTTTTTTAATCTAGAACAGCGCTTATTATGAGATCCTGATGTGTTTGTAGTGTGTGCAGCTACAAGATCTTAACTCAGAGTTCTGTGGTTGCTGTTTGTCAAGTTGAAGTTTGATGAATCTCAAGTTGAATGTGCTGGCTAAGTATCAGTTTTGGTTTGCCATGCATGATCCAGCTTGCAGAGATTCCGAGATCCCTATCTCTGGATGCCGTAGAAAATAGGAACAACAAAACATGAGACATTGTAGGTTTGAATTACAATGTAGCTGATGGAAAACCAGTCTGGTAGCTGGTACCAACCAGAGACACATGCTTATTTTCACTCCACAAAACTGGTCTTGATATCTCGAATATCTACACTACCTGAGCCGTAGAAGGCACATAATCCGTACTCACATTCTAATTATATACTCCAGATGGTAGTACTAAATGTTCATCATATCAAACCTCCGGGTCTAGAATGATTCGAACTCTAGTCGACATTGGAGCTGAACTCGTTATGGTTATGTCTATTGTCCTGCTTGATTGGCCCATGTATGTCGATGTCGTGTCTCTGTCAGCGCACCCACGGATCAGCGCGGTGGGTTGCTTAGGCTCCATTGGCAAGCTTATGCTTTCAGAGTTCAGCATTGCAGCAACATCTGTCATGGCAGGCCGGTCTGCTGGATCTTCCTGAGCACAAAGCAGTGCCACCTGAGCACATCTCTTTATCTCAGCGACTTCATATCCGTCCCCTAACAACGGATCCACAAGCTCGTGCAACCTTTGGTCCTTCCACATATGCCAGGCCTGAAATATATAATACATTTGATGGGCCAGGAATTAAAATAAGTCTTGCTTTTTCACACCTATTAGAAAAGTTGACAACTTTTGATGCCAAGCAATGGTATAGGTTAAAACTCACCACTTCAGTAAAAAATTGTAGAAAGTCTATTTTCTAATACTGAGAGTGGAGAAAAAATGTTGCTTGAAATGTATGTTTTCACTCACATCTCGTACAAGATCACCAACAGTATCCCCTTGCTTGTTGAGTATGGTATTCTTTCGGCCACTAATAATCACCAGAACCAAGACACCAAAGCTGAACACATCTGTCTTCAGCGAGTAAACTCCTCGAGATGCATATTCTGGAGCTTTGTAACCACTGAAAAGTGAAACAAAGGATGCCAAGACTGTAAGATTAGAACATCTGAAAACAAATGATGGGAATCTGTGATTATTGATATTGTAGGCAGCTGATACCTGGTTCCCACGACCCTACTTGTCCGTCCTTCTGCTACATCTGAACTCAGTGTCCTAGCTGATCCAAAATCAGTAATCTTCGGGTTCATGTTATAATCCAAGAGGATATTATGTGGTTTCAAGTCTCTATGGACAAGGCAGGACATGGAGCCTTTATGCAGGTAAACAAGGCCCTCTGTTAACCCTGTAATTATCTTGAATCGCTTAGACCAGTCTAGCAATTGCCCTTTTGTTCTGTCTGCAAAAGATAATCAAATTGCAACTTCTATCAACTGTTGACGTATTGCTCTGAACCAAGCTAGAATAGTTTTTATGATTTGAGCAACAAAGAATCAGGTGAAACTAGATCTGTTGTAGCCTTCCATTTAACTGTAGATGTTTTGAATTCATGCACATTTACTAGGAATTAAAGGAGGTGTGCTTGAAAAATATCTCTGATAATACGGAAAATGTACCAGATATGTAATGGTCCAAGGAACCATTTTGCATGAGCTCATAGACAAGAATCCTTTCTTTCCCATGAATGCACCACCCCAGCAACCTAATCAGATTGGTATGCTGAAGCTTTGCAAGCTGCAATTCGCTGTCGAAGTCAAATATCATTGCATGCTCATCAAGCCTTTTGATGGCAACCATAAGTCCGTTGGGCAACTGACCCTGCAGTGGTTACTAAGGGAGTTCAAATAACATTCTCTCAACAGAAATTAGTTCTTTATTGGGAAGACAAGGAGGACGGGCATTCGCTTTGTTTGTATGTTGGCACATATTTACCTTATACACTGTACCGAATCCACCAAACCCAATTATTCTCCTCTCTGAGAAATTGTCTGTAGCATCCACAATCTGAAAGAAGTTGAACTTTGAAAATCCCGCACAAGTTTCTTCTATGCGGGTACAAAGCTCAACAAGTTCTTCAATGTTGAAGATTTTCTGTTCTTGCAGGTCCACTTTTCCTGATTAAATGGATAATCGATCCTTGTCATGACGGGATCGCAAAAAACATTTAGATGACTGAGAACACAAAATTATTGAGAGCATGCTCCAGTTTGTTTTTTCCATCGATCATCAAATCATCATAATTAAGGACTTCCCATTGTATGAAAAAAAATGGAGATTGTAATAGAAGAAGTCATGCAAAATACTGATGATGTTTCTATCACTCAAAGTCAAATCTTTCACGTGGCTGCTAACAGAGTAAATATGCGATGTATGTTAATTTCAACTAGCTAGTGCTCTAACCATGACATGTGTTTATTAACTTAAATTTGGACACAGTGAATGGTGACGCAATGCTTGCTCATGAAAAAGAAAGCACGTATAATTTTTTTATATCAAACCATTCATATGGACATTTTATACTGTCTCTGTTGCAATATATCCAAAAAACATGAGCAGCAGGATATTGCAACAGCACACAGACATAGCATAGCAATTCAAAGTCCTTGAAACAACTAACATTGACTGATTGACATGAAACTTCATTCCATTAATTTCCATACCTAAGTTCATTATTAAGCGCATTAGGAAATTCATAGAATAACTACTTACCTATAGATGGTTTTTCTCCAACACTGGGAAGTTCAGTAGCTCCTTGAATCCGTATTTTGGTGAATTCCAAAGCTCTTCCTGGAAATGGTTCACTCCTAAAAGGTGGCGAACTTTAGACATTTGAGTCTGTATAACTAATGAACTTATGGTATGGTTACATAACTTGACTTCACAGTTCACGCTGACTCAATATGAGAAGGGGAAAAAGAACCTAAAAAGGGATATAAGAAGGATGAAATCATGCTTAATGACAAATGTACAGAAATTTGTCGAAACATAGTATATTTTATTTTTTTCAGGAATAACATAGTATATTTTAAGTCAAACAAACTCATTGATCTGATGCGCCGCTTACATTACAGACATTAAATCTACAGATATGTTGTAGGTTTGTAACAAGTAGCTCTGAACCAGATTTTATTCTAGAATCTAAACCAAGCGGTGCCACTAGTCAACCTAATATGGTCAACAGTCATCTGGTTTGCACTTGTCACTTTGTCAGATAATAAGTGGTTAACCTCCCACGTTATTGTTTCATTGTTTGGTCAAAGACGCCACAAAACTTTGGATTTAAATTTCAAAAAGCGATGACTTGTTCACTGAGTAATAAACTACATAACGAAAATTATCTGACCTGATGTGACTACTTGAATTGTCTGTGACAACACTGAGCATCCCCTCCTCGGCCTGCTAGACAAGGATCAGGATGATTAAATGAAAAATATTATCAACGTAAAATCAACCAGCAGAGGTACTGTGGTTGAGGCGCCCTAAAACAAAATCAGAATTGCTAAATTCATATCGAATTGTGTAGCTGGCAGTACCGAATTGCAGTCGCACTCCAATTCAGGCGAAATATATCAGATCACTCGAAGAGATCAATTTGACAAATAATAAATAAAGTAACTCTATAATCAGTGTTTTTCCCCAATCATATACAACCATGGGCTTCAATTTTGATGATTGCTACTGCTACCCAGCGACAAATTGAAACATGCGTACCTTGACACGACGAGTGTTTGTCGAATTGTCGACGAGGGAGATGAGCGGGATGAGGCGGATGAACATGTCTATCTCGTGCTGCGCGGCGCGGAGCTCGTCGGCCATCCTTGCGCCCAGCAGCAGGCGGCGGAGGTAGCCGCAGTCCTGGCACGCCGTGACGAGCGCGTAGCACCGCCGCAGCGCGCCGCCGAGCTGCTCCAGCGGCCGCCTGGTGGCCTCCCGCCGCATCAGCTCCGCGAGCTCCAGCTCCCTGAGCAGGCCGCCGACGAGCTCCACGTGCTGCGCGAGCCGCACGCAGGCGTCCCGGTGGCGGCGCGCCGCCAGGGCGGCCTGCACGACCATGGAGACCAGCCCCAGCGCGTCCACGCCGACCAGCTGCGCCACGTTGGAGGCCTGCCCCAGCGCGCCCCACAGACCGCTCGAAGTGCTGTCCCATGGGCTCGCCATGCTCGCTGCTCCCCGCTCCTGCGCTCTGCGGCCTCTCCCTCTCCAGGCCTCGTTGCCGCCATTGACACGTATCTATCGGCGTGTCTGTGTGTCGCCGGCGACTTTGACTAAGCGTGGTATATGTGTGGACTTTCGTTGCATTCTAATGCCACATTTCTTGTGTTAATTTTTATGAGGACACAAATGGCCTTTATTTTTTCGGAATGTCGCGTTCGCATTCTATGGATACAAATGGACTACACATACAAATCCACAAATTAACTTTTACCATCGTTGATTCTAAAAAAAAAAAAACTTTTACCATCGTTGTTGACAAGGTTCGCCGATAGTAATGTCTTCAGCGAGGAAGTAGTGTTAGATCATCGGTTTTCATCAAAAAAGGACTCGATAAGCTCCGGACAATGCATTCAGCAAGGAGCGTAAATCGGAAGGCCAAATCTAAGATTTTCAAAATTCAAAATTTAGTACTCAAAGAGCACCACCATAGACAAAGTCTTCTATGTTCACACCATAAAATTATCTAATACTCTCATATGGGGGAGCAACTTCGCTCAGTTTGGCGCATCCATAGGTTCGTATTGGTCCCACAGTGTGTGAGATCCACAATTCCATTTTATTCTTTGCTAATAGTAAAGAATTGGTTTGGTCATATTCTAACTCACTGAAATTCTAGTTTGAAAATACCTAAATATTTGAGTAGTGACGGGCGACCTTAAGTGCCCGCGACTGATATACCTTCCCACACGCTTATGGTGGGTCAAATCAGTAGCAATAATACCAGTGACTAGTGTTTAGATGGACCCACAACTATTGCTCTAACTATCAGTGGCAGGCCGATTTGGGACGCCCGTCACTGGTACATTTGCCCCACGGCTAATCTGGACCCAAACAACCAGTGGAGGACGGAGAGGACCGCCACCACCGGTAAATTAATTCTAGTGGTGGGCTTAGTTTTTCACCGCCATTGGTATCAGGCCAAATTTACTAGTGGCGAGTCCCTAAGCCTACCCGTCACTGATTTGACCCCACCTATAAGCTATTTACTAGTAGTGACGATCTCCTGTTTCCAACCCTAGTCGCAGCCGCCAAAGGTCTCCTCCATGCCCCCTCCTCTCCCTTGTCTGACGACCTCCACAACGGCATGAGGAGATGGGACTCGTCTGTTTCGTTTTTCTTTTCCTTAGGTATTGTTTCGCTGGCGGCATCGACGAGGTGGCGGCGGCGATGTGTGTTGGAATAAGGTCTCTCCGGCCTCTCCCTACCTCGACGACATTCGATTCGGCTCCGTCGAAGGGTCTGTGAGAGTTTGTGTCACCAAATCTATTGGCTCTCTTTGGATACTGGTAGTTCATGTGTCTATCAAGAAGAGCAATTGACTGGCTTTTGGTGCGGCGACTTCGACATATTTTACTGTGTTGTCTTGCAGCATGGTATGGTTTATCCTACTCTTTGGACCAATGATGATGGATTGCATGCTTGTGCTGCTTGGGGTGATTCTCCAACCGATATTTCTTCAACGATTTCTATATCTCTTTTCAAGGGGCGAGAAGACTAGTATGATTTTTAATGTAATTTTATTTTTTTAGTTTCCTTTCTACTAGCTACTGTTTTCCTTGATAATTATTAGATCTTAGATGCCCTTTGGTCATCTTTTCTCAAGAAATAATAAATAACACAAAGGCCCACACAAGTTGGGCGGGCCTCACTCTCTACAAAGAAAAGAAGAGAGAAGACACGACAATACCGTGCGAGCCCGTCCTGGAGAAACACAAATCTTGGTGCACTGTATCGGACGGCTCGGATGTTGGGTGAAATATATAAAGCATGCAAGGAAACATATGGATAGTACTGTGAAGCAAACATGTGTCATGCAAAAAAATGTGATATGAGAATTGAATCACTATGATATATAGGTTGTTGGAACTTGGAAGTATGTTATATGAACCAATGAAGCATTTTTTTTACGGGTGAAGCATGTTAATTTTTAAGTCAACATGAAAGCAAATTACAATCGGCAACGAATCAAACTTTCTTACCAACGAAAACATAGTTTTGGTGCATGGAAAATGAACTGTGTTACAATACAGAACAAAAGGGTCAAGATAAGTTTTAGTTGCATTGCAAGCAGACTGTGATAACTGATAACACTGGATACAGATTTTGCTTTGTACTAATAATAAGGGAACAAACTGCATGGTGGGGAAGCTTATTTCCCTAGATTAATTATTTTTATAAAAATCTAGAATTAGTTTTTTATAGTGCATGTCTTGCTTCCTAATATTATTTCGTTCTTCAAAATAATCACGTGATTTCTGGGCAGTTGTATTAGTGGAGTACCTCCAAATCCAATCAAAACGGACGTCGGTGGCAGTGATTCTCCCAAGGAAATAAAACGAAGGCAAGGGAAAAGACCATACGTGTCCGCCATGGAAACAAAAACCGTGTCCTTCGTGACTCGTGAGCCTCCCCTTTATCGGATCCAGTACAAAATCACCCAAGAAGTTCCTACCTTCTCCATCGGAGGCAACGAAACCAAGGAGTCTTTCGATGGACGCCGTGCAGAGCAACATGCTTCTTTCGCTTGATGTTATTTATTTTAAACTAGTCATTTTTTCAGTGTTTTCGGGAGGACAAAAGTTGCGCCTGAAGCAATGAAATTATTTTCGCACTACTCGGTTACAATATGTAAAGTGATTTTATAATTTCATCCAACTGGTATGTGCCCTTTTCAACTTTTAATGTAACAACTATAAGTGATATCATATTTCTATTCAATATATTGTCTTTGAGTGATATATACTTTTGTTGTACGATGGTGTGAAACTAACAACTCAGAGGGGATGCCACTTACTACTCAAATCCATGGAATTACAAGAGTTGCGTTCTTATATGCAAGAAGAAGACTTTGAAAGAACAAAGAAGTTATACTTAATTAATTAATCACAAATCCTCACATTGAGTCAATGAGTGAACCCAATGGTTAAATTTTTTGGCTCCGCCCATGCTGGTGGTTAATAACCCCCACGAGGGGTACTCCGTCTTCGAGTTAAACCTCGACCCTCTATTCTCTGGTGAGCCCGACAGGAGTTCCCACTGATTATCAACCTCCCTAATCCCGCTGTCAGCTCCAACTAGGTACGACGCTTGGAAAACATGGTCATCACCGTCTCTGGCAATCTCATTGTCGCCGCCACCACCACCAAGTCCCGGACATTGCTCTACGACACCGACTCGCGCTCCACCTCCACCGGCCCGGACATGCGGTCCAGCAAACTCTCATTCCTCCTTATCCCTGTTGCAGACGATATGTTCTTCGCCATGTCCTTCTACCCACACCTCGACCCAAAAGACACTCCCACGCCGAGCTTCTAGCCAACAACACGCGCGCCGGTGATCACTTGGCTTGGCACCCCATCCCGGATCCATCGCTCCTGTCCAACCCACGCCCTGGCTGCAGGAGGGAATGGCACATCACGGGTTACTTCGTCGCGGGCACGCGTGTCTGGTTTTCCTTCTTGCATGAAGGAACCTTCTGCTTCGACACGGCGTGCCACCGGTGGCGCCATGAAGGCACCTGGGAGTTGCCCCGTCGCAGGCGGGGCCATCTTGATACCGGAGTTTCTGGGCGGCGGTCGACATCTGCTCTTTGGCTTTTCCTCCGGGGATGGCCACTTTTGCGCCTGTGATATAGAGGCTAGGCCACCGGTGATCATCAAGTCCTCACTACTAGGGAAAACCCTAGCAGTAGTGCGGGTTAAAGGCCTATCAGTAGCGCGGGTCCCCACGCTACTGATACGACACTACATCTAACTTTTAGCAGTAGCGTGTGTTCTGACCCGCGCTACTGCTACTCAAAGATAGTAGTAGCGTGTGGCCGAACCCACGCTACTGCTAAAAGCTGCAGCGCATCTATTTATCATGCGCTACTGCTAAGGCCGCGTTGCTGCTATGCACATACCCCGCGCTACTGTTATTATTTTCTGTATTTTTTTTCTACGTATTATTTTCTGTATTTTTTCCTACGTATTTTCTTCGTATTTGTACAGGTTTTATACAATAGTCTCTATCATATGATACACACAATAGTCTCATCATATTATACACATACAAATCTCATCATATCATACACATACAATAGTCACATCATATATATCTCATGTCATCATCAACATCATGATCCAACACAAATGATGTCTCTCGTCATCATCTCGAAATAGCGATAGAAGTTGTCACATGTCAAGGTGGCAATATTCCCCGTGGGGACGGGTACCCGCGGGGATTTACCCATCATGGAGCGGGGATGGGGAACAAATTCACCCCATGGGTATTGTCTGGTGGGTACCCGTTAGTCTCGCGGGGCGGGGATGGGGAGGATGGGGATAAAATTCCCCCCATGGGGACTCCATGGATACCCGAAAAACTATGCCATGTGTACTACAAATGCACAATATATAGATTAATACCTAGATATTTCACACAATTATTTTTGTCCACCTCTCCCAACAACCATGCCTTCTCCAATCTCACCTATCCCAGTCAGCTTTGAGATCCCCATGGATACCCGACGGGTACCGGGTACCCGATATTAACAGGGATGGGGGGCGTTTTGTCCCCGCGAAGCTTCACGGGGCTCGCGGGTATGGGGAATGGCGGGGATCGGGGCGGGGATGGTGGAGTCATCCCCGGTCATCCCCGTCCCCGTTGCCACCGTGAGTCACATGTCTCGAATACATGCAACTACATGGTCATCACATGCACATGTTTCATCATCCATCTAAACTATGATATAGAAGAGAAGAGCAATCACTATGAGGAATAGCGGAATTATGTAGTAGCTTGATACATCCCAAACGTATCTACTTTTTCAAACACTTTTGCTCTGGTTTTGGACTCTAATTTACATGATTTGAATGGAACTAACCCGGACTAACGCTGTTTTCAGTAGAATTGCCATGGTGTTATTTTTGTGCAGAAATAAAAGTTCTCGGATGGACCTGAAAATCTACGGAGAATTGTTTCAGAATATATAAAAAATACTGGCGAAAAGATCTACTGGAGGGGGGGCCACCCAGGAGCCACAAGCTCAGGGGGCGCGCCTACCCCCCAAGGCGCGCCCCCAGGCTTGTGGGGCCCTGGCAGCTCCGTTTACCCTAATTCCAACGCTATAAGTACCTATTCATCCAGGAAAAAAAATCAGAGAGAAAGAATCATCACGTTTTACGATACGGAGCCGCCGCCACCTCATGTTCTTCATCGGGAGGGCTGATCTGGAGTCCGTTCGGGGCTCCGGAGAGGGGGATTCGACGCCGTCGTCATCATCAACCATCCTCCATCACCAATTTCATGATGCTCATCACCGTGTATGAGTAATTTCTTCGTAGGCTTTTTGGACGGTGATGGGTTGGATGAGATTTATCATGTAATCGAGTCAATTTGTTAGGGCTTTGATCCCTAGTATCCACTATGTTCAGAGATTGATGTTGCTATGACTTTGCTATGCTTAATGCTTGTCACTAGGGCCCGAGCGCCATGATTTCAGATCTGAACCCTTTATGTTTTCATGAATATATTTGTGTTCTTGATCATATCTTGCAAGTTATATGCACTTATTACGTGTTATGATCCGCATACCCCAAGGTGACAATAATTGGGTGTAACACCCCCTTGTAATATGCTACAGTGATCATCTTCTAATCATGCCAAGTCATCTTCATTTGCAGTGCTAAATCGTCATTTGTTCATATCTCATTTCAAGTTCCACTTTAAACAAAAATTCAAAATACAAGTTAAAATAAAAGTTGATCAAATTTTAAAACAAAATAGTTCATAATATTGCAAATAATCCCAAAGAAATTGTAGAAATAAAACCAACATTATTGGAATTCCCAAATTGACCCTAACATCCAAAATCAGTGACTAAAACAGCCACTTTAATACATTTGCATTTAATCAAAAATCAAATGATTTCAAATATTACCCAACCATTTTATAGCAGTACCAAATATTGCATGGTATTTATTGAGCCAAGTCTCATATTTTACAAAAGTAATATTGTAGCCAAACATTTTGCAAAATGGAGAAGAAGTAAATAAACAGAAAAAGAATAAAGAAAAGGGGAGAGGAGCACTGTGCCTACGGGCCTAAGTCGAACAGTAGCCGGCCCAGCCCATTCCCCTGGTCATCCCCTTCCTCTTGTGCGCTGTCGGCCGTGCGCGCTGACACGCCGCCGATCGCCACGCGCCGTACATCCCGCGGTGCCCCGGCGAGGATAAGGCCGCCCTCGGCCTCCCCATCCACCCCGCGTCAAACCCTAGCTCCTCTACTCCCCCCTCCCTCGCTCTCTCCCCTCTGTCCAAGCTCACCCGAGCGTGCATGTCGCCGTCCGCCGCTCGTACCCGCGGCCGCCGTGCTCCCCGTGCCGCGAGAAGCTGTCCAGGAGCTCCGCTTGCCTTCCCTACGTCGCCTGCGCGCCACCGCCCGAGCTCTGCGCCACTACAGCGAGCGGATCGAGCTCTACCCCGACTTCGGTCGTCGCCGTTCGCCATCGTCGATCCGCTTCACTGCTGCTCCTAGCCACTCACCGGGCCGTCGTGTGCCTCCTCGGTGAGCTCAGCTCGCTTCCCCTCTCTCCGCTGCTCAGTTCACCGCTGCTGCTCGCCACTGCCATTGCTGCTGCTTCGGTCGCCGCCACTGAGCTCACCGTCGTCACTGCCGTCCTCCAAGTGGCCAGCCAAGCACGCCACCGTGCTCGTGGCCTCGCTTAGGAGCCGCCTGGACTGCTAGATCATCAAGGCCGAGCCTTTGTGCTCGAAGCCTTCGACCCCGTGCTCCGGCCGCCGCTGCCCGTAGTTCCCGCGCTCGCCTCCGGCCACTTCCGGTGCCGCCGATGTCCTAGATCGATGCGGAGCGTCGAGGGCGTCCCGTTGGGCCAAACCTCGGGCCAAATGGTGGCCTGTGCGCCGTTTCCGCTCGTCGCCGCTGAAAGCACATTTGCTCCCTTGGTGGTTTTGGTAATTCATGCCAACATACATGTTGTTGGACTAATGCTTTTATCTAGTGAATTTCAGACAAGTTCAACAATGGCGTGGCATGGACAAGAGGACGTGAACCCCTTCAAAATGCTAAGGACAAGGATTGGCAAAAGCTCAAGACTCTACATTTTTGGTTTAGTGATCCAAGATCACATTGAGTCCATAGGAAAGCCAATACTATTAAAAGGGGATGAGGTGTTGCTTAATGGTCTTTCTGCTCAAGTGCTTAGTGACAGTACTCCTAAACCCTCAACCACTCTCTCTACCCAAATATGTCCAAAACCCACATTCCAACTCGGCCCCACCGAATTTCTCTATCCGGCCCCACCGAGTTCACCAAGACTTAGCCACTGCCAAAACCCTAACAAATCAGATCCACCGAAATGGATCTCGGTCCCACCGAGATGGCCTTGCCAACTCTCTGTAATCGTTTGCACTTACTTCGGTCTCACCGAGTTTTGCAAATCGGTCTCACCGAGATGGTTTGCCAACTCTCCGTTGCCTTATTGCTTCACTTCGGTCCTACCGAGTTGATGCAATCGGTGCCACCGAGATGAGGATTGCCCTAGCCATTGCACTTCGGTCCATCCAAGTTGTTGGTATCGGTCCCACCGAGATTCCTAAAGTTCATATCTTTTACATAGTTCGGTGCTACCGAGATGATCGTTTCGGTGCCACCGAGTTGGGTCAAAAGTCTGTAACGGTTGGATTTTGTGTGGAGGCTATATATACCCCTCCACCATTTCCTTCTCTGTAAAGGAGAACCATCAGAACGTGCCTACACTTCCACCATACATTTTCTGAGAGAGAACCACCTACTCATGTGTTGAGATCAAGATATTCCATTCCTACCATTTGAACCTTGATCTCTAGCCTTTCCCAAGTTGCTTTCCACTCAACTCCCTCTTCCACCATAGCCAAATCTGTGAGGAGTTGTTTGAGTGCTGGGAAGACTATCATTTGAAGCACAAGAGCAAGGAGTTCATCAACAACACACCGTCTATTACCTTTTGGAGAGTGGTGTCTCCTAGATTGGTTAGGTGTCACTTGGGAGCCTCCGACATGATGTGGAGTTGAACCAAGAGTTTGTAAGGGCAAGGAGATCGCCTACTTCGTGAAGATCTACCCCGAGTGAGGCTAGTCCTTCGTGGACGTAAGCCATGGTGGAATAGACAAGGTTGCTTCTTCGTGGACCCTTCGTGGGTGGAGCCCTCCGTGGACTTGCGCAGCCGTTACCCTTCGTGGGTTGAAGTCTCCATCAACGTGGACGTACGATAGCACCACCTATCGGAACCACGCCCAAAACCACCGTGTCTTCATTGCATTTGATCTTCCATACTTTACCCCTTTACTTTCCGTACTCTTGCATGCTTTATCATTTCCGCTGCTCAATCTCTAGATATGCATGTGTAGAAAGTATTGGAGTGATCTTAACTTGTGCCAAAATCTGCCTAAGTTCCAAGAGAAATTAAAAAAAACTGCTACTTTGGCTGGTTAAGGGTCTATTCACCCCCCTCTAGACCTATCTCCTCGATCCCACAGCCGTCGTCTCTGGTGGTCACCGGAGCGCGCGCCGGCGTTTAAACGCCGGCGGGACCCACCTGTCAGGTCATTAGCACTAACCCCCGGGCCACTAACCACCTCGCTGTGCCACTGACAATGGGCCCCACTGCAGCTAATTAGGCTAAATAGAAGTTAAACTAACCTAAAATGCCACTGACACCCGGGGCCCACCCGCTAATTAAACCCTGTTTAAAAATAAAACACTGATTAACCTTGTAGTGTATGACATGTGGGGCCCCTAGTACTGTTCAAACGGATAAGATGGGTCCAGTCAGCGTGCTGACTCAGCCGGGGCCCCACCAGTCAGCCTCTGCTGACTGGACCCAGTTGACCAGTCAACGGTCCAGTCAACTGCTGACTGGGCAGTTAACTGGCCCCACCTGTCAGTCTCAGCAGCACATCTGTGGGTACACTTCTGTGTACCCATAGCATTTTATTCTTTTAATTTTGAAATTAAATTAAATTCCAGAAATTCCAGAAAATGATTAAAACTTTGAAAAAAATAATATAAAATAAACCGTAACTCGGATAAAAATAATTTATATATGAAAAATGATCAGAAAAATCCAACGAATCCGAAAATGTCATCTGCATGCATGTTAGAACCTTCTGCGTAGGAGAACCTGTAACTTTAGGCATGTTTATGATAGATGAATAGTGCCTGACCACCGGTAAATAATTCCAAATAAATTCCTAAAACTTCTAAAATATGCAGAGATGCAGTATATCACCCCTACATATCATTTAGGCATGTCATGCATAGTGATTGTATTTGTATGCTTGTATTTATCTGTTTCTCTCCCCTCTTCTTCTACGGTAGACTCCGAGACCGCTGACGAACCGGGGATCGACTACACCGTTGCAGACTCCTTTTCGCCTGCAGAGCAACTAGGCAAGCAAACCCCCTTGAACATGTCTATATCACCTATTCTTTCCCCCTCCTGCTTGCATTAGAATTTGCTACTGCTTTTGATTGATCCTATTCTGATGCATAGCCTGTTTTTGTAAACTGCTTGATACCTTACCTGCTATCCAAAATGCTTAATATAGATTGTTAGTGATCCATCTGTGGCCCCTCTTCCTTGTCCTAGTTGCCCCGCTTAGTTACCAATGCCCCGATCGAGGTGATCGACGGGCTGATACCAGCACATCATCGCACACCCCCTAAGTTGTACGACTCTACAGAGTTACCAACGAGTGCCGAGGGTGATACCTCTTATCTCACTCCTAATATTGTCTCTATAGCCCAGCTAGTCGGTTGTGGGTTAACGAGGGTGATTCCTCTTTCACCACCTCCGATAAGGCTTCTGTCGTGCAACTCCTCAAGAGTGATTCCCTCGAGGGTGATTCCTCTGGGTTCACCTTGACGGTTACATCGAGTGGGAAATCCAACGAGGGTGATTCCTTGGATTCCTTCTTGATGTTATGGACACACGGTTACTTTGACTTTACTACAGTTACTTGATAAAGTCGGGTCGACCCAGAAGGGTACCAGCGAGTAATATGGAGTCGGGTTGACCGAGAGGGTACCCGAGAGATGATTACGTGGCACGGCCGGGCATTCCTGGCCCTTGCCGTAAGTCCACGAGACGGGGCGACGGGGTCACATGATCGTGGATCTCTGCTCGTCTCCGCGAGCTCCTAATAATTCACTAACAGATTTGGGTATTTGATCTGAGTTGGCCACTGGCCTATACGCACTACCACCACGCGGGATAATGGTTTAATGGGGCCCTCGGCGCCGTATGTATCAGCCGAAAGCTTAGTCAGACGTCCAGTTCAGCATTGTGGCATGGTCGTATCACGCCATCCAGGCAGAGGTGGCGTTGGTATTCACCCTGCACACAACGACCCGGAGTGCAAAGGGCGATGGGCCCAAGACCCCTGAGCACTTAGGATGTAGACCGGCGGGGAACTCTCTGCTGAGCCTAGGTAGGACTATGTCGTGTCGATCAGCCGAGGCCGGGCATGACCCAGAAAAGTGTGTCCGGCCAGAGTTAATCGAGCGTGTTGGGTAACAGTAGTGCACCCCTGCAGGGAAGATTATCTATTCGAATAGCCGTGTCCACGGTAACAGGACGCTCAGTGTTGTATCCCGATCTACTACAACTTGAACTGAATACATGTTACCTTAATTGTAAGCTCTGGGATCGCTTTCTCGCAGGGAGTCGAGGAAGGATCTCTTGGCTTTGGTACTACTTGCTTACAACTTTATAATATGCTAACCTACACTCTTCTAATGCTGCAAGACGCTGAAGATGCTAGTCTTTGATAGGCTAGGCCTTCCCCTCTATTCTGGCATTTCTGCAGTCTAGTCCACAGATACTGCCCATTCATTTGATACCGATGCATACTTAGCATAGATCTGATGTAAGTCTTGCGAGTACTTTGGATGAGTACTCACGGTTGCTTTGCTACCCCTTTTTCCCCATACCCGATTGCTGCGATCAGATGACGGGGCCCCAGAGCCAGCTGTTTCCGCCGACGACTTCTACTACCCCGACGGAGCCTACTGCTACGTGGAGACCGACGACCAGGAGTAGTTAGGAGGCACCCAGGCAGGAGGCCTGTGCCTTTCGATCCAGTGTCGTTGTTTTGCTTAGCCTTCTTAAGGCAGACTTGTTTAACTTTATGCCTATACTCAGACACTGATGTTGCTTCCGCTGATGTTTGTATGACTCAAGCTTATGTATTCGAGCCCTCGAGGCCCCTGGCTTGTAATATAAAGCTTGTATGACTTTTATTTGTGTTTAGAGTTGTGTTGTGATATCTTCTCATGAGTCCTTAGGCTTGATCGTGTGCATTTGCGTGTATGATTAGTGCACGGTCGGGCCGGGGGCATCACATTGGGATCCTTTCCGGTGATTACCGTAGTTTGAGGAGTTCATGTATTCACTATGTGTTAATGCTTTGTTCCGGTTCTCTATTAAAAGGAGGCCTTAATATCCCTTAGATTTCCTTATGGACCCCGCTGTCACGGGAGGGTAGGACAAAAGATGTCATGCAAGTTCTTACTATAAGCACGTATGACTATATATGGAATACATGCCTACATTACATTGATGAATTGGAGCTATTGTGTATCGCCCTAGGTTGTGATTGTTATATGATGAGTGTCATCCAACATAATTATCCATCACCGATCCAATGCCTACGACTTTCGCATATTGATCTTTGCTAAGTTACTTCTGTTGTTGCTGCTGTTACAATCACTACAAAACTGCTACTGTTACTGTCTCTGTTACTATTGCTACTGTTACTACTGCTATTGAAACTATCATATTATTGTGCTACTAAACACTTTGCTGCAGATATTTAGTTCTCCAGGTGTGGTTGAATTGACAACTCAACTGCTAATACTCACAAATATTCTTTGGCTCCCCTTGTGTCGAATCAATAAATTTAGGTGAAATACTACCCTCGAAGACTGTTGCGATCCCCTATACTTGTTGGTTATCATATCTCATGAGGCGGCGGTTCTGATCCCTCTCTCGCGCTAGCGTGAACCTCAAGTAACTAGCTTCCGCTTCCCCTCTGCTATCGAACCCTCTGTGGCTGCCGCCCGGGAACCGGTACACTTGGGCCTGACACTCTGGCCACTCGTCGTACATTCCTGGAACCTTCCCTATGTACACGGCATAGCACTTCTTCGCCATCGATGATCTATGTACCTGTTAGAGATGCATTCAACGATATATAATATGCAACATAATATATATACTTGAGCAACATGAAGAGAAAGAGTAAGCAAATAGAAGCAACATATAGTAAACATAATTAACGAAGTTCATCGTAACTAATTAACTAGCGCTACGCAAGTTCAGCAGGACCGTTTACATCACAAAGTTTCAAAGTTGCATCGAATACATAAAGTTCAAATTCAACGGACACGCCATCATCGTGATCGTCAATCACGGGAACTTCCATTCGTCCATGTCCGGAAGGGTGCACCCTAGCTTCGTGAAAGGCGTCATGTCCATACGCTATAGGCCTATGCGAGCTCGGACGTCAGCCCGCGATATAGGGCCGCCGTGGAAAATCCCATTCTTTTCGACGACGTCTTTCACGATGATTGTCGCAATGTCCTGCTGGATGCGATAGAAGTCATTCCTCAGTTTATGATCTGGTTCGGCTCCTATGGATTCGGCCCATTTGAGGATATGGGCATCGGATGAAGATGTGATGCCAAGTTGTTGACGATCCCTTCTGAATTTCATCATGTGATGGATGACGTAGAATCCATCGTTCGTACTTACTGCCGGTTGCTGGACGCAGCATGTAACACCCCTAGGTAATGAGCTACAGTGGTCATCATCATTAAGCTAAGCTAATTTGGTTTGCAATGCTTGATCACATATGAATCATATCTCATTTCAAATTCCAACTCAAATTGCAATTCAAATATGAGGTGAAAATAAAAGTTGTTCAAATTTGGAAACTAAATAGTTCATAATTTTGGAAATATTCCATAACTATTTATGTTCAGGAAAACAACATCACCAAAATTCCCTAGATGACTCTAACATCTTGAAAACAGGGCCAACATCACCTTTTTGAATCTTTTAAATGCAATACAAAATTCAAATGGAATTATATTGCCCCCAAACTTTTTATGGCACTTCCAAGAATTGCAACATAATTATTTGGCCAGGTTGCACATTTTTCAAAAGTGATTTCGTGGCCAAACAATTTGCAAATCAGAAGGGAAATGAAAAGCAGAAAAAGAAAAGGAAAAGGGCCAGCGGTTACTGTGCTTGTGGGCTTCAAGTCCACAGTAGCCAGCCCAGCCCACTCCCCCGCTCGTCTTCCTCCTTCTGTTCAACCCCGCGCTGCTGTCGCCGCGCGCGCGCTCGCCGCACCAGGCCCCCTCTCTCCCGCACGACAACGCGCCGCTACAGAGCCTCTGGAGGGGATAAGGAACCCTCCTCGCCCCCGAGGATGAACCCTAGCCCCTCTTCTCCCTCTCTCCCGCACTCTCCCACCTCTCCCGAGCGCGGCCATGGCCTCGCCGCCGTGAACGTCGCGGCCACCGCCGTCCCCGCGTCCCCGGAGCGTGTCCAGGAGCTCCGCCGGCCTCCGCCTCTTCTTCCCCGACCACCATCTGGAGCTGGGGCGCACTACAACCTCGGCATCGAGCTCCTCTTCTTCTTCGGACATCGTCACTGCCCCGAGTCGATCCGCCTCGCCCCTGCTCTGCTAAGCCCTCACCGGACCACAGTGCGTCCCCGTGGTGAGCTATGCCCCTCCCCCTTCTCCGCTTTGGCTCGGTTTCGAGCCGTAGCTAGCTGTCACCGACGCCGCACTCTGTCATCCGCCATTTCCGGCGTATTGCTCGAAGCAGAGCCGCCCGAGCCATCCCAAGTTGTCAGCCGTGATCCGGGTGCTCCGTAGAGCCCGCCGGTGAGCTCCTTTAGCTCGTTAGCTCACCGCAGCCGCGCGCCTGAGTTCACCCGAAAGCCACCGCCGCCAAACCTCGACGCCGGCGTCGTTTTGGTCGTCTCCGGCACCCGCCGATGGCACCATCATGCGCGCGACGTCGAGCCGCGTCCAACGAGCCCATCCACGGGTCCGAAGACCCTCTGTAGCCGAATCCCGAAGCTCGCCGGAGCTCGCCGCCATGTTTTCTGGCGCCGGCGGCTGAACACCGGCCGTGCGCTGACGTGGCCGCCCTGGGGCCCCCTCCGGGTCACTGCTAGTGGCCCCCCTGGGCCCAGTTGACTGGGTTGACCCAGTCAACTATGCTGACTGGGCGGCCTGTGTCAATGACAGGTGCCCCCCACTTAATTAAAACATTTTTATAAATAATTAGTCTGTTAATTAATCTGTTAATTAAACAGTCACTGACAGTGGGTCCCGCTAGCTAATTAGATTAATCAGTTAATTTAATCCACTGTTTAAATATCGAGTCTATGACAGAGGGGTCCCACATGTCAGTTTGACCAGTCAATGGTCAAAGTTGACTGCTGACTGGACTTTGACTGGCCCCACATGTATTTGATTGTGGCTGGCTCAGTCTGAGTATAAAAAGTAATTACACTGTTTAAATTCGAATTAATTAATTAAAACAATTTCAGAAAATGATTAAAACTTTGAAAAATCATAGAAAATAAACCGTAGCTCGGATGAAAAAGTTTTCTACATGAAAGTTGATCAGAAAAATGAGACGAACCCGAATATGCCCTCCATGTATCTGTCACATGCCCACAACACCGCTAACATGGAACCTTCCCCTCCGGTTCATCAGTCTGACAGATGCCCAAAGCCGGGAAAATATTCCTAATATTTTCCCGCTCCGTCTGTAACGTGTAGCATTGCATTAGGTCACCCCCAGCACTGCATATTGCCATGCCATGCATCTATGTTGCTTTTGTTTACTTTTTATTTATTGTTTCTTCCCCCCTCTTTTCTCCGGTAGACCCCGAGTCCGATGCTGCTGCCGAGTACGACTACACCCCTGACGACCAGTCCCTTTCAGCAGAGCTTCCAGGCAAGCAAACCCCCCTTTATCATTCCAATATCGCCTATTCACTACTAGAAAAACGGCTATAGCTAATATGGACATTAATGGCGCACCATGATGGTGGTGCGCCACTGCTATATAGCAGTGGCGCACCAGAATCAGGTGCGCCATTGCTATTTTTTTACTAATGGCGCACCACTTGAGCAGTGCGCCATTGCTATTTTTTTTGTCCATCCTCCCCCCCCACCAGACATAGCAATGACGCACCACACCTAGGTGCGCCATTACTAAGGTACATAGTAGTGGCGCACCTAGGTGTGGTGCGCCATTGCTATGTCTGGTGGGGGTGTGCCTGCGTGTGTGTGTGAGGTTAGTAATGGCGCACCCTCCCTGGTGCGCCATTGCTAGGGTTAGCAATGGCGCACCAGGGAGGGTGCGCCATTACTAACGTCACACACACACACAAACACACACCCCACCACACACACACAAACACACACAAACACACAAACACACACCCCACCACACACACACAAACACACACAAACACACACCCCACCACACACACACAAACACACACAAACACACACCCCACCACACACACACAAACACACACAAACACACAAACACACACCCCACCACACACACACAAACACACACACACACCCCCCCCCCACCCCACCCCCCGTGGATCGCCTTTTCAGTTTAAAAAAAATAAAAGAAAATGATAAAAGATTCAAAAAATTCAAAAAAATAGATGCCCATGTGTTATGTGTTCTAGTTGTTAGGAAAATTAACAAACATGAATTTCCAATTTTTTTGCAAAAGGCCGCCGTGTTTCGGAAAAATGGCCGTAACTTTTGCATACGACCTCCGATGAAAAAGTTTTTTATATGAAAAAGCATCTACTCGAAAAGTTACATCCGAATTCAACGGGCTATGCCCGTTATCGATTTTTTAGAATCCTCAAAAACCCCACAGAAAAAAAGTTACGATGCTTTTAAGATCTGGAGGCAAAAAAATTAAAAAATTAAAAAAAGTTAGCAATGGCGCACCAGTGCATAGTGCGCCACTACTATTTTCCCGCCTTCAAAATTCAAAAAAATTTAAAAATCAAACTCAGTAATGGCGCACCTGCCCATGGTGCGCCATTACTAATTTAAAAATCAAACTCAATAATGGCGCACCTGCCCATGGTGCGCCATTACTATCTTCCCGCCTTCAAAATTCAAACTGTATCAAAAAAATAAAAAAAAGTTAGTAATGGCGCACCTGCCCAAGGTGCGCCATTACTATCTTCCCGCCTTCAAAATTCAAAATAAATCAAAAAAATTAAAAAAAAATTAGTAATGGCGCACCTGCCCACGGTGCGCCATTACTATGCCGTATATATGGCTGGGCGGGGTCCTCTCCTACTTACCTCTTCATTTTTCTCCTCCACTCCACCTCTCCTCCACTCCATCTCCTCCACTCCATCTCCCCTCCTCTCCTCCACCATACTCCCCTCCTCCTCTCCGGCGACCTCCTCCTCCTCCTCTCCGGTGACCTCCTCCCACTCCTCTCCGGCGACCTCCTCCTCCTCTCCGGCGACCTCCTCCTCCCTCCTCTTCTCCCCTCCCCTCACGGTTTCTCCTCCCTCCTCTCCGGTGAGCTCCTCCTCCCTCCTCTCCTCCCCTCCCCTCACGGTTTCTCCTCCCTCCTCTCCGGTGAACTCCTCTCCGGCGACCTCCTCCTCCTCTTCGGCGATGTAGGCGAGCTCCTCTCCGGTGACCTCGTCCTCCTCCTCTCCGACGATGTAGGCGAGGTCCTCTCCGGTGACCTCCTCCTCCTCCCTCCTCTCCTCCTCACGGTCTCTTCTCGGCCCTCCTCTCCGGCGAACTCCTCTCCGGCAAAAGAACGTACAAGATCCAAAAACGAGAACAAAATTTGAAAAAATATCATGCAAAAAAACGAGCAAAAAAAAGGGCAAAAAAATCGCGATCCAGATCCAGATTCAAAATTCAAAATAGTAATGGCGCACCGTGGGGGTTAGAATGTGCGCCATTACTATTTTCCCGCTTCCAAATTCAAAAAAAAAAATCGACAAAAAATAATAATAAAAGTTACCAGTGGCGCACCTGAAAAGGTAGTAATGGCGCACATGTGGTGCGCCATTACTACCTGAGATAGTAATGGCGCACTATGTGGTGCGCCACTATTATCTGGGATACTAATGGCGCACCAGAGGTGCGCCATTACTATTTGTTAATAATGGCGTGTTAATAGTGGCGCACCTATAGTGCGCCATTAATAGCAAAAACTGGTGCGCCACTAACAGCCTTTTTTCTAGTATTCTTTCTCTCCCATGCTTGCATTAGAATTTGCTACTGAACTTGATTGCTCCTATTCTGATGCATAGCCTGTTTTTGTAACCTGCCATTGTTACTTTACCTGTCATCCTAAACTGCTTAGAATAGGTTGGTTAATGATCCATCAGTGACCCCTCACCCTTGTCCCTGTTGCCCCGCTTTGTTACCAGTGCCTCGATCATTGTGATCGATGTGCAGAGACCGACACATCACCGCACACCCCCCTTAGTTGTACGACTCTGCAGGGCTACTATCGAGTGCCGAGGGTGATACCTCGTACTGCACTCCTGATGATATCTCTGTAGTATAGCACATCGGTGGTGATTGCAGAGGGTGATTCCTCGCTTTCCACTTCCCGATGATGGCTC
Source organism: Elymus sibiricus (assembly GCA_039707655.1). NCBI lineage: Eukaryota > Viridiplantae > Streptophyta > Magnoliopsida > Poales > Poaceae > Elymus > Elymus sibiricus. Next base: position 386,821,341 of record CM077676.1, read on the forward strand.
TGTCGTGCAACCCCTCAAGTGTGCACCATCGAGGGTGATTCCTCCTGGTTCTCCTTGACGGATTACATCGAGTAGGATTCCAACAAGGGTGATTCCTCGGATTCCCCTTGATGTGATGAACACACGGTTACCATGAATTTTACTTCAGTACCTTGTTGGAGGCGGGTCGACCCCGAGGGGTACCCGCGAGAGATGTGGAGTCGGGTTGACCATGAGGGTACCCGCGAGTTGATTACGTGGCACGGCCGGGCATTCCTGGCCCTTGCCGTAAGTCCACGAGACGGGGCGACGGGACCACAAATCATGGATCACTGATTGTCACCGCGAGCTCCCAGAGCACTAACGGTTTAGGATATGTGATCTAAGTAGGCCTCTGGCCTTTTCGCACTAACCACCACGCGGGAATAAGTATGGGCACTCGGCGTCGTATGATTCTTCCGAAAGCTCTCAGACATCAGCAATAGAGTGGCGCGCGCCGGGTTGGACTGGGAAAGCCTGCGCTTGTATTAAGGGGGCTAGGTCTGCTCCCGGTCGCGTTCGCAATGCGCATGATTGCAAAGGATGATTGGCCCATGTCACCTTCGCATTTAGGAGTTAGACCGGCGTGCTGGCCTCTCTGTTCAGCCTAGGTAGGACTACGGTGTGTCGATCAGCCGAGGCCGGGCCTGACCTGATAAAAGTGTGTCCGGCCGGAGTTAATCGAGCGTGTTGGGTAAGTTGGTGCACCCCTGCAGGGAAGTATATCTATTCGAATAGCCGTGTCCATGGTAACGGACGCTCAGAGAGTATCCCGATCTACTACAACTAGAAATGGATACTTGTGATGTTAAATGGATATGTTGGCTCCGGGATCGCTTTCTCATAGGGAGTCGAGGAAGGATCTCTGGGCGTTGTTACTACTTGCTTACTACTTCACTATGTACTAATCTACACTCTTCTAATGCTGCAAGATACTGCAAGTTGCTAGTCTTCGATAGGCTAGGCCTTCCCTCTATTCTGGCATTTCTGCAGTCTAGACCACAGATACAACCCCTTCTTTGATACCGATGCATAAATAGAATAGTTCTGATGTAAGTCTTTCTAGTACTTTGGAGGAGTACTCACGGTTGCTTTGCTTACCCTTTTTCCCATATCCGATTGCTGTGACCAGATGACGGAGCCCAGGAGCCTGCTGCCCCCGTCGACGACTACTACTACCCTACCGGTGGAGCCTACTACTACGTGGAGACCGACGACCAGGAGTAGATTCGGAGGCTCCCAGGCAGGAGGCCTGCGTCTTTCGATCTAGTTATCGTTGTTTTGCTCAGCCTTCTTAAGGCAGACTTGTTTCCTTTATGTCTGTACTCAGATATTATTGTTGCTTCTGCTAACGCTTGTACGCGAGCTTATGTATTCGAGCCCTCGAGGCCCCTGGCTTGTAATATAAAGCTTGTATGACTTTTATTTGTGTTTAGAGTTGTGTTGTGATATCTTCCCGTGAGTCCTTTGGCTTGATCGTGTGCATTTGCGTGTATGATTAGTGCACGATTAAGTCGGGGGCGTCACAAGTTGGTATCAGAGCCGACTGCCTGTAGGAATCCCCCTTTCCAACTCCTTGGCCGAAGTTGAGTCTAGTCATTGAAAACTGTTTTACTAACATGGCTGTGTGGCTTACGTGCCCACGTCGCCAATGGGTGGTATTAGGATCTTTTATTCCTCTTCCTTACTCTGGGACTCTGATCTCTCTTCCTTTCGGGTTAAAGATTTTACTAACTCTGACATTAGGTTCTCATGTTCACATTCACCCGGAGAGCTGGATTATCTGCAAACATTCCTTTCAAAGTTATTTCATGCTTCTCACACTGTCTCATGACATCTTGCACTTCTTGTTTCAGATGCGTCCCGCAAGACATCTCGTACACCACACTATGGTTGTTGATGCGACTGGGTTCCCTGCTATCCTGGTCGACCTCCTGACCAGCCTGGGATATCGCTGGTACCCCGAGTACACTGTTTACGAGGATTACCGCGAGTTCAACTAGGAGCAGTACTGATGGAAATATGCCCTAGAGGCAATAATAAAGTTGTTATTATTTTATATTTCCTTGTTCATGATAAAGGTTTATTATTCATGCTAGAATTGTATTGACCGGAAACTTAAATACATGTGTGAATACATAAACAAATACCGTGTCCCTAGTGAGCCTCTACTAGACTAGCTCGTTGATCAAAGATGGTTAAGGTTTCCTAACCATAGACATGAGTTGTCATTTGATAACGGGATCACATCATTAGGAGAATGATGTGATGGACAAGACCCATCTGTTAGCTTAGCATATGATCGTTCTGTTTATTGCTACTGCTTTCTTGAATGTCAAATACATGTTCCTCCGACCATGAGATCATGCAACTCCCGGATACCGGAGGAATACCTTGTGTGCTATCAAACGTTACAACGTAACTGGGTGATCATAAAGATGCTCTACAGGTATCTCCGAAGGTGTCTGTTGAGTTGGCATGGATCGAGACTGGGATTTGTCACTCCGTGTTTCGGAGAGGTATCTCTGGGCCCTCTCGGTAATGCACATCATAAGAAGCTTGCAAGCAAAGTGACTAAGGAGTTAGTTATGGGATGATGTATTACGGAACGAGTAAAGAGACTTGCCGGTAACGAGATTGAACTAGGTATGGAGATACCGACGATCGAATCTCGGGCAAGTAACATACCGACGGACAAAGGGAATTACGTATGTTGTCATTGCGGTTCGACCGATAAGATCTTCGTGGAATATGTAGGAACCAATATGGGCATCCAGGTTCCGCTATTGATTATTGACCGGAGAGGCATCTCGGTCATGTCTACATCATTCCCGAAGCCGTAGGGTCCGCACGCTTAACGTTCGTTGACGATATAGTGTTATATGAGTTATGTGAATTGGTAACCGAATGTTGTTCGGAGACCCGGATGAGATCCCGGACGTCATGAGGAGTCTCGGAATGGTCGAGAGGTAAAGATTTATATATGGGAAGTCATATTTTGGGTTCCGGAAAAAGGTGCAGTTTTTTCGGTATTGTATCGGGAAGCTTCCAGAAGGTTCCGGAGGATTCCGGAAGTCCACAAGTGGGTCCACCACATCCCAAGGGCTGGCATGGGCTAAGGGGAGGCGCCCTGGCCTTATTGGTCCAGGCGCACCAAGTCCTCAAAAGCCCACGCAGTTAGGGAAGGAAAAAATGAGAGTCCTAGTAGGAATAGGATTGGACTTTGGAGTCCAAGTCCACGTGTGTACTATTCACGTGGTACTGTTCACGTGGCACTATTCCTTCTACTCCAAGCCCCTACACATATATAAATAGAGGAGAGGGGGTGCCCCAAACAAGCCACAACATTGTCTTAGCCGTGTGCGGCGCCCCCCTCCACAGTTCCGTCCCTCGGTCATATTTTCGCAGTACTTGGGCAAAGCCCTGCGGAGATAGAATCACCATCACCGTCACCACGCCGTCGTGTTGCCGGAACTCATCCACTACCTCGCCGTCTTGCTGGATCAAGAAGTCGAGGACGTCACCGAGCTTAATGTGTGCTGAACGCGGAGGTGCCGTACGTTCGGTGCTCGGTCGGTTGGATCGTGAAGTTGTTCGACGACATCAACCGCGTTGTTCTAACGCTTCCGCTTACGGTCTACGAGGGTACGTAGACACACTCCCCCTCTCGTAGCTATGCATCTCCATGGATAGATCTTGCGTGTGCGTAGAAATTTTTTGTTTTCCATGCAACGTTCCCCAACAGTGGCATCATGAGCCAGGTCTATGCGTAGATGATATGCACGAGTAGAACACAAAGAGTTGTGGGCGATGATCGTCATACTGCTTACCACCAATGTCTTATTTTGATTCGACGGTATTGTAAGATAAAGCGGCCCGGACCAACCTTACATGTCCACGTACATGAGACCGGTTCCACCGACAGACATGCAACTTGTTTTGCATAAAGGTGGCTGGCGGGTGTCTGTTTCTCCTACTTTAGTTGAATCAAATTTGACTGCGGCCGGTCCTTGTTGAAGGTTAAAACAACAAACTTGATAAATCACCGTTGTGGTTTTGTGCCGTAGGTAAGAACGGTTCTTGCTAGAAGCCCGTAGCAGCCACGTAAAACTTGCAACAACAAAGTAGAGGACGTCTAACTTGTTTTTGCAGGGTATGCTGTGATGTGATATGGTCAAGACATGATGTGATATACGTTATTGTATGAGATGATCATGTTTTGTAATTTATCGGCAACCGGCAGGAGCCTTATGGTTGTCTCTTTATTGTATGAAATGCAAGCGCCATGTAATTGATTTACTTTATCGCTATGCGTTAGCAATAGTTGTAGAAGCAATAGTTGGCGAGACGACCACGACGCAACGATGGAGATCAAGGTGTCGAGCCGGTGACGATGGAAATCATGACGATGCTTTGGAGATGGAGATCAAAAGCACAAGATGATGATGGCCATATCATGTCACATATTTTGATTGCATGTGATGTTTATCCTTTATGCATCTTATTTTGCTTAGAACGACGGTAGCATTATAAGATGATCCCTTCACTAAATTTCAAGATAAAAGTGTTCTCCCCGAGTATGCACCGTTGCTAAAGTTCGTCGTTCCGAAGCACCTCGTGATGATCGGGTGTGATAGATTCTACGTTCACATACAACGGGTGTAAGCCAGTTTTACACAAGCAGAATACTTGGGTTAAACTTGACGAGCCTAGCATGTACAGACATGGTCTCGGAACACTGGAGACCGAAAGGTCAAACATGAGTCATATAGTAGATATGATCAACATGGAGATGTTCACCATTGATGACTATCCCATCTCACGTGATGATCGGACATGGGCTAGTTGATTTGGATCATGTATCACTTAGTTAACTTGAGGGATGTTAATTTAAGCGGGAGTTCATTAGTAATTTGATTAATTGAACTTAATTTATCATGAACTTAGTCCTGATAGTCTTTGCAAATTATGTTGTAGATCAATAGCTCGCGTTGTAGCTCCCCTGTTTTTGATACATTCCTAGAGAAAGCTTAGTTGAAAGATGATGGTAGCAATTACACGGACTGGGTCCGTAACTTGAGGATTATCCTCATTGCTGCACAGAAGGATTATGTCCTTGATGCACCGCTAGGTGATGGACCTGCTGCAGGAGCTACTGCAGACGTTGTGAACGCCTGGCAGGCTCGATCTGATGACTACTCGATAGTTCAGTGTGCCATGCTCTACGGCTTAGAACCGGGACTACAAAAGCGTTTTGAACACCATGGAGCATATGAGATGTTCCAGGAGCTAAAATTGATATTTCAAGCTAATGCCCGGGTTGAGAGATATGAAGTCTCCAACAAGTTCTTCAGCTGTAAGATGGAGGAGAACAGTTCTGTCAGTGAACACATACTCAGAATGTCTGGATACCACAACCACTTGACTCAGCTGGGAATTGATCTTCCAGTTGAGAGTGTTATTGACAAAGTTCTTCAGTCACTGCCACCAAGCTATAAAGGCTTCGTGATGAACTATAATATGCAAGGGATGGAGAAGACAATTCCCGAGCTCTTCGCGATGCTGAAATCGGCGGAGGTAGAAATCAAGAAGGAGCATCAAGTGTTGATGGTTAACAAGACCACTAGTTTCAAGAAAAAGGGCAAGGGAAAGAAGGGGAACTTCAAGAAGAATGGCAAGCAAGCTGCCACTCCCACGAAGAAACCCAAAGTTGGACCCAAGCCTGAAACTGAGTGCTTCTACTGCAAAGGAACTGGTCACTGGAAGCAGAACTGCCCCAAGTATTTGGCGGATAAGAAGGATGGCAAAGTGAACAAAGGTATATTTGATATACATGTTATTGATATGTACCTCACTAGTGCTCGTAGCAGCGTCTGGGTATTTGATACCGATTCAGTTGCTAAATATTAGTAACTTGAAGCAGGAGCTGCAGAGTAACGGAGACTAGCTGAGGGCGAGGTGACGATATGTGTTGGAAGTGTCTCCAAGATTGATATGATCAATATCGACACGCTCGTAATACCTTCGGGATTAGTATTAAACCTAAATAATGGTTATTTGGTGCTTGCGTTGAGCATAAAACATTATATCTGGATATTGTTTATTGCAAGACGGTTATTCATTTAAGTCAGAGAATAATTGTTATTCTGTTTATATGAATAATATCCCTCGTGATCATGCACCCTTGTGAATGGTTTATTCTTGTTGAATCTCGATCGTAGTGATACACATATTCATAATATTGATGCCAAAAGATGCAAAGTTGATAATGATAGTGCAACATACTTGTGGCACTGCCGTTTAGGTCATATTGGTGTAAAGCGCATGAAGAAACTCCATGCTGATGGACTTTTGGAATCTCTTGATTATGAATCATTTGATACTTGCGAACCATGCCTCATGGGCAAGATGACTAAAACTCCGTTCTCCGGAACAATGGAGCGAGCTACTGATTTGTTGGAAATAATACATACCGATGTATGCGGTCCGATGAATGTTGAAGCACATGGCGGGTATCGTTATTTTCTAACCTTCACAGATGATTTGAGTAGGTATGGGTATATCTACTTGATGAAACACAAGTCTGAAACATTTGAAAAGTTCAAAGAATTTCAGAGTGAAGTAGAGAATCATCGTAACAAGAAAATAAAGTTTCTACGATCCGATCGCAGAGGCGAATATTTGAGTTACGAGTTTGGCCTTCATTTAAGAAAATGTGGAATTGTTTCACAACTCATGCCACCTGGAACACCACAGCGTAATGGTGTGTCTGAACGTCGTAACCGTACTTTATTGGATATGGTGCGTTCTATGATGTCTCTTACCGATTTGCCACTATCATTTTGGGGCTATGCATTAGAGACAGCTGCATTCACGTTAAATAGGGCACCGTCTAAATCCATTGAGACGACACCGTATGAACTGTGGTTTGGCAAGAAACCTAAGCTGCCGTTTTTTAAAGTTTGGAGATGCGATGCTTATGTGAAAAAGCTTCAACCTGATAAGCTCGAACCCAAAGCGGAGAAGTGCGTCTTCATAGGATACCCTAAAGAAACAATTGGGTACACCTTCTACCACAGATCCGAAGGCAAGGTCTTTGTTGCCAAGAATGGGTCCTTTCTAGAGAAGGAGTTTCTCTCGAAAGAAGTGAGTGGGAGGAAAGTAGAACTTGATGAGGTAATTGTACCTTCTCTCGAATTGGAAAGTAGCTCATCAGAGAAAATCGTTCCCGTGATGCCTACACCAATAAGATAGGAAGATAATGGTGAAGATCATGAAACTTCAAATCAAGTTACCACTGAACCTCGTAGGTCGACCAGAGTACGTTCCGCACCAGAGTGGTACGGTAATCCTGTTTTGGAAGTCATGTTGTTAGACAACGGTGAACCTACGAACTATGAAGAAGCTATGATGAGCCCAGATTCCGACAAATGGCTTGAGGCCATGAAATCTGAGATAGGATCCATGTATGAGAACAAAGTATGGACTTTGGTGGACTTGCCCGATGATCGGCAAGCCATTGAGAATAAATGGATTTTTAAGAGGAAGACAAACACTGATGGTAATATCACTGTCTATAAAGCTCGACTTGTCGCGAAAGGTTTTCGACAAGTTCAAGGGGTTGACTACGATGAGACTTTCTCACCCGTAGCGATGCTTAAGTCTGTCCGAATCATGTTAGCAATTTCCGCATTTTATGATCTGGCAAATGGATGTCAAAACTGTATTCCTTAATGGTTTTCTCAAAGAAGAGTTGTATATGATGCAACCAGAAGGTTTTGTCGATCCTAAGGGTGCTAACAAAGCGTGCAAGCTCCAGCGATCCATCTATGGACTGGTGCAAGCATCTCGGAGTTGAAATATACGCTTTGATGAGGTGATCAAAGCATATGGTTTTGTACAGACTTATGGTGAAGCCTGTATTTACAAGAAAGTGAGTGGGAGCTCTGTAGCATTTCTAATATTATATGTGGATGACATATTGTTGATTGGAAATGATATAGAATTTCTAGATGGCATAAAAGGATAGTTGAATGAAAGACCTCGGTGAAGCTGCTTATATATTGGGCATCAAGATCTATAGAGATAGATCAAGACGCTTGATAAGACTTTCAATGAGTACATACCTTGACAAGATTTTGAAGGAGTTCAAAATGGATCAGTCAAAGAAGGAGTTCTTGCCTGTATTGTAAGGTGTAAAGTTGAGTAAGACTCAAAGCTCGACCACGGCAGAAGATAGAGAGAGAATGAAAGTCATTCCCTATGCCTCAGCCATAGGTTCTATAATGTATGCCATGCTGTGTACCACACCTAATGTGTGCCTTGCCACGTGTCTAGCAAAGGGGGTACAAGAGTGATCCAGGAGTGGATCACTGGACAGCGGTCAAAATTATCCTTAGTAGCTAAAGGACTAAGGAAATGTTTCTCAATTATGGAGGTGATAAAGAGTTCGTCGTAAAGGGTTACGTCGATGCAAGCTTTGACACCAATCTGGATATCTCTGAGTAGCAAACCGGATACGTATAATGGAGCAGTCATTTGGAATAGCTCCAAGTAAAGCGTGATAGCAACATCTACAGTATGACATAAGGATTTGCAAAGCACACATGGGTCTGAATATTGTAGACCCATTGACTAAAATTCTCTCTCACGAGCAAAACATGATCACACCTTAGAACTCTTTGAGTGTTAATCACATGGTGATGTGAACTAGATTATTGACTCTAGTGAACTCTTGGGTGTTAATCACATGGCGATGTGAACTAGATTATTGACTCTAGTGCAAGTGGGAGACTGATGGAAATATGCCCTAGAGGCAATAATAAAGTTGTTATTATTTTATATTTCCTTGTTCATGATAAGGTTTATTATTCATGCTAGAATTGTATTGACCGGAAACTTAAATACATGTGTGAATACATAAACAAATACCGTGTCCCTAGTGAGCCTCTACTAGACTAGCTCGTTGATCAAAGATGGTTAAGGTTTCCTAACCATAGACATGAGTTGTCATTTGATAACGGGATCACATCATTAGGAGAATGATGTGATGGACAAGACCCATCTATTAGCTTAGCATATGATCGATCTGTTTATTGCTACTGCTTTCTTGAATGTCAAATACATGTTCCTCTGACCATGAGATCATGCAACTCCCGGATACCGGAGGAATACCTTGTGTGCTATCAAACGTCACAACGTAACTGGGTGATCATAAAGATGCTCTACAGGTATCTCCGAACGTGTCTGTTGAGTTGGCATGGATCGAGACTGGGATTTGTCACTCCGTGTTTCGGAGAGGTATCTCTGGGCCCTCTCGGTAATGCACATCATAAGAAGCTTGCAAGCAAAGTGACTAAGGAGTTAGTTACGGGATGATGTATTACGGAACGAGTAAAGAGACTTGCCAGTAACGAGATTGAACTAGGTATGGAGATACCGACAATCGAATCTCGGGAAAGTAACATACCGACGGACAAAGGGAATTACGTATGTTGTCATTGCGGTTCGACCGATAAGATCTTCGTGGAACATGTAGGAACCAATATGGGCATCCAGGTTCCGCTATTGATTATTGACCGGAGAGGCGTCTCGGTCATGTCTACATCATTCCCGAACCCGTAGGGTCCGCACGCTTAACGTTCGTTGACGATATAGTGTTATATGAGTTATGTGAATTGGTAACCGAATGTTGTTCGGAGTCCCGGATGAGATCCCGGACGTCACGAGGAGTCTCGGAATGGTCGAGAGGTAAAGATTTATATATGGGAAGTCATATTTTGGGTTCCGGAAAAAGGTGCAGTTTTTTCGGTATTGTACCGGGAAGCTTCCAGAAGGTTCCGGAGGATTCCGGAGGGGTCCGGAAGTCCACAAGTGGGTCCACCACATCCCAAGGGCTGGCATGGGCTAAGGGGAGGCGCCCTGGCCTTATTGGGCCAGGCGCACCAAGTCCTCAAAAGCCCACGCAGTTAGGGAAGGAAAAAATGAGAGTCCTAGTATGAATAGGATTGGACTTTGGAGTCCAAGTCCACGTGTGTACTATTCACGTGGTACTGTTCACGTGGTACTGTTCACGTGGCACTATTCCTTCTACTCCAAGCCCCTACACATATATAAATAGAGGAGAGGGGGCGCCCCAAACAAGCCACAACATTGTCTTAGCCGTGTGCGGCGCCCCCCTCCACAGTTCCGTCCCTCGGTCATATTTTCACAGTACTTGAGCGAAGCCCTGTGGAGATAGCATCACCATCACCCGTCACCACGCCGTCGTGCTGCTGGAACTCATCCACTACCTCGCCATCTTGCTGGATCAAGAAGTCGAGGACGTCACCGAGTTGAACGTGTGCTGAACGCGGAGGTGCCGTACGTTCGGTGCTCGGTCGGTTGGATCGTGAAGTTGTTCGACGACATCAACCGCGTTGTTCTAACGCTTCTGCTTACGGTCTACGAGGGTATGTAGACACACTCCCCCTCTCGTAGCTATGCATCTCCATGGATAGATCTTGCGTGTGCGTAGAAATTTTTTGTTTTCCATGCAACGTTCCCCAACAAGTACCACGCTGTGGTTCGTATCTTTGATCGGCAGAACAACTCCATCACTGAGTTGCACACCTTTCATGGTGTTGGAGTGACTATTGACATGGCAGTCCATGATGTTGCCTATACTGCTATTGCCCGTCTCTGTGGAGAGCACAGTCGCTTGGAGAAGACTGCTTTCAGATATATCCCTTATGCCCCCGCTGGGGACGAGAGTGGATACTACACTGCTGTCTGTACCCCTTACGTGCGACATCGCTATGACCCGCAGGTTTTGGTACAGTACACTCAGGCTCTGGATCGTACTGCCCGAGCTCTGGCTGTCGAGTTGTACGCCACTCGTGCTCGTCTTTACGACGCTCTAACACAGTTGCTGCCAGCAGTCAGTGCAGGGATACATCCAGAGTACATCCTTTACCCGGGCAGGACGAAGATGCCACCAGGTCTTGAGTGGCCTGCTGTTGGAGGTTGTACTCCTCTGTGTGGTTCTCTTCTTCCAGTTCGGGACCAGGTTCTGCACCAGAGTGTTCACGGAGCGCAGGATTCTTACATCGAGGGTACCCTGCGTCGTCGCTTGCCGCTGCCTGCCTTCAGTGGTTTTCTCCGACGTTGATGTAGCTATCGCTATGTCCCGTTATTGTATCCCTCCATCGCATGCCTGCGTGCCGCCTAGTGTGTCTAGTTTTCCTTTCCGTTGTTGTAACGCTGGCTTGTAACCGAATCTATGTATGGATCTGTATGTCATGTTTGACTATGTTGATGTATCTATTGCACTCCATTTGTTGTGCGTGTTACTTCATGAATAATTCCATACACCAGTAAATGCTCGTTGCTAAACTACCCCCTGTTGATCTTAGCAGGATGGTTAGACCCGCTGGTCGCGGCCGTGGTGCCAACAATCCACCACCGCCCGACTATATGGCTGGAATGATGTAGCAGTTTGAACTGAACCGCCAATTCATACAAGGGATTATGGATCAGTTTCCCCGTTCAAATGCCAACCAGCAGCCAGTCTCAATAACTTTGCAAGAGTTTGTGCACCTCAATCCAACTGTCTTCCGCAACTCAGTGCAGCCGCTTGATGCTGATGACTGGCTCCGCGACATCACTTATGAGATGGAGTCTGCTAATGTGGCCCCTGCCAGCTATGTCACTTTTGCATCGTACTTTCTGAAGGGCCCTGCAGCTCAATGGTGGGACAGTCTCAGGCATACCCTAGCTGCTGGAACCATCATCACTTGGGTGGAGTTCAAAGCTGCCTTCCGTGCCCGTTACATTCCGCAAGGAGTTATGGACCGGAAGAAGCGTGAGTTCCGCAACCTTACCTAGGGCAGCAAGACCGTGGAAGTTTATCAGCGGTAGTTCCTTGAATTGTCTTGCTATGCTGAGGAAGACATTGCTACTGATGCTCGCAGACAGGAGAAGTTCCGTGAAGGGCTCAACCCAGATATCAAGTTAGCACTGCTTGTCCAAGACTTCGCCGACTTCGCCACCCTGGTGAACAAGGCCATTCAGGTCGAGACTGGTCTGAAGGATCACAAGGATGCGCTCAAGCGCACCCGAGAAGCGGGCTCATCTTCGGGCTCGTCTTCGCAGAAGCGCCGTATATGGATTCCTCATAGCATGTACCGCCCGACTGTTCCTGCTCCAAGGCCGTCGTATGCTGCACCTCGTCTGCCTCCTCCACCTCTGAGGCAGCCAAGACCTCAAGCTCCACTACTTCGAGCTCCTTCTCTCCGTCCCGAAGACGGGCTCCGCTTCAAGTATGGCCGTCCAGGTCACCATGCCACATAATGCCCTCAGAATCAGAATCAGCTTGCACTTCCCCCTGCTGGCCGTGGAAATGGCCGTGGTAACTATCAGCTCCGCAACAACAATGACAGGCCTTCTTATGGTCGTGGTCAGGCTTATCATGTAGATCTAAATGAAGCTCAAGGTCAGCCAGCTACTTCGAAGGGTACTCTTCTTGTTAATTCAGTACCAGCTTCTGTTCTTTTGATTCAGAAGTATCGCATTCATTTTTATCATAAGCTTTTGCATACATGCATGGCATTAAATATGACGAGTTGAAATCATTCCAGTCGTTCACGGTTTCTAAGGGGTACTTCCAGAAGAACTTCCCGGAATGCCCTGATCCTTTCCCTTCTACCTCCTGAATTCTCGGCACGAGAATTTCTTTTAGAGGAGGAGAATTGTAACACCCCTAGGTAATGAGCTACAGTGGTCATCATCATTAAGCTAAGCTAATTTGGTTTGCAATGCTTGATCACATGTGAATCATATCTCATTTCAAATTCCAACTCAAATTGAAATTCAAATATGAGGTGAAAATAAAAGTTGTTCAAATTTGGAAACTAAATAGTTCATAATTTTGGAAATATTCCATAACTATTTATGTTCAGGAAAACAACATCACCAAAATTCCCTAGATGACTCTAACATTTTGAAAACAGGGCCAACAGCACCTTTTTGAATCTTTTAAATGCAATAGAAAATTCAAATGGAATTATATTGCCCCCAAACTTTTTATGGCACTGCCAAGAATTGCAACATAATTATTTGGCCAGGTTGCACATTTTTCAAAAGTGATTTCATGTCCAAACAATTTGCAAATCAGAAGGGAAATGAAACGCAGAAAAAGAAAAGGAAAAGGGCTAGCGGTTACTGTGCTTGTGGGCTTTAAGTCCACAGTAGCCGGCCCGGCCCACTCCCCCGCTCGTCTTCCTTCTTCTGTTCATCCCCGCGTTGCTGTCGTCGCGCGTGCGCTCGCCGCGCCAGGCCCTCCCTCTCTCCCGCACGACAACGCGCCGCTACAGAGCCTCTGGAGGGGATAAGGAACCCTCCTCGCCCCCGAGGACGAACCCTAGCCCCTCTTCTCCCTCTCTCCCGCACTCTCCCACCTCTCCCGAGCGCGGCCATGGCCTCGCCGCCGTGAACGCCGCGGCCACCGCCGTCCCCGTGTCCCCGGAGCGTGTCCAGGAGCTCCGCCGGCCTCCGCCTCTTCTTCCCCGACCACCATCTGGAGCTGGGGTGCACTACAGCCTCGGCATCAAGCTCCTCTTCTTCTCCGGCCATCGTCACTGCCCTGAGTCAATCCGCCTCGCCCCTGCTCTGCTAAGCCCTCACCGGACCACCGTGCGTCCCCGTGGTGAGCTATGCCCCTCCCCCTTCTCCGCTTTGGCTCGGTTTCGAGCCGTAGCTAGCTGTCACCGACGCCGCACTCTGTCATCCGCCATTGCTGGTGTATTGCTCAAAGCAAAGCCGCCCGAGCCATCCCACGTTGTCAGCCGTGATCCGGGTGCTCCGTAGAGCCCGCCGGTGAGCTCCTTTAGCTCGTTAGCTCACCGCAGCCGCGCGCCCGAGTTCACCCGAAAGCCACCGCCGCCAAACCTTGACGCCGGCGTCGTTCCGGTCGTCTCCAAACCTGGGCCCAGTTGACTGGGTTGACCCAGTCAACTGTGCTGATTGGGCGGCCTGTGTCAATGACAGGTGGCCCCCACTTAATTAAAACATTTTTATAAATAATTAGTCTGTTAATTAATCTGTTAATTAAACAGTCGTTGACAGTGGGTCCCGCTAGCTAATTAGATTAATCAGTTAATTTAATCCACTGTTTAAATATCTAGTCCATGACAGAGGGGTCCCACATGTCAGTTTGACCAGTCAATGGTCAAAGTTGACTGCTGATTGGACTTTGACTGGCCCCACATGTCTTTGACTGTGGCTGGCTCAGTCTGAGTATAAAAAGTAATTACACTGTTTAAATTCGAATTAATTAATTAAAACAATTTCAGAAAATGATTAAAACTTTGAAAAATCGTAGAAAATAAACCGTAGCTCGGATGAAAAAGTTTTCTACATGAAAGTTGATCAGAAAAACGAGATGAACTCGAATATGCCCTCCATGTATCTGTCGCATGCCAACAACACCGCTAACATGGAACCTTCCCCTCCGGTTCATCTGTCTGACAGATGCCCAAAGCCGAGAAAATATTCCTAGATATTTTCCTGCTCCGTCTGTAACATGTAGCATTGCATTAGGTCACCCCCAGCACTGCATATTGCCATGCTATGCATCTGTGTTGCTTTTTATTTGCTTTTTATTTATTGTTTCTTCCCCCCCTCTTCTCTCCGGTAGACCCCGAGACCGACGCTGCTGCCGAGTACGACTACGCCCCTGATGACCAGTCCCTTTCAGCAGAGCTTCCAGGCAAGCAAACCCCCCTTGATCATTCCAATATCGCCTATTCTTTCTCTCCCATGATTGCATTAGAATTTGCTACTGAACTTGATTGCTCCTATTCTGATGCATAGCCTGTTTTTGTAACCTGCTATTGTTACTTTACCTGTCATCCTAAACTGCTTAGAATAGGTTGGTTAGTGATCCATCAGTGACCCCTCACCCTTGTCCCTGTTGCCCCGCTTTGTTACCAGTGCCTCGATCATTGTGATCGATGTGTAGAGACCGACACATCACCGCACACCCCCCTTAGTTGTACGACTCTGCAGGGCTACTATCGATTGCCAAGGGTGATACCTCGTACTGCACTCCTGATGATATCTCTGTAGTATAGCACATCGGTGGTGATTGTAGAGGGTGATACCTCGCTTTCCCCTTCCCGGTGATGGTTCTGTCGTGCAACCCCTCAAGTGTGGACCATCGAGGGTGATTCCTCCTGGTTCTCTTTGACAGATTACATCGAGTAGGATTCTAACGAGGGTGATTCCTCGGATTCCCCTTGATGTGATGAACACACGGTTACCATGACTTTTACTTCAGTACCTTGTTGGAGGTGGGTCGACCCCGAGGGATACCCGCGAGAGATGTGGAGTCGGGTTGACCATGAGGGTACCCACGAGTTGATTACGTGGCACGGCCGGGCATTCCTGGCCCTTGCCGTAAGTCCACAAGACGGGGCAACGGGACCACAGATCGTGGATCACTGATTGTCACCGCGAGCTCCCAGAGCACTAACGGGTTAGGATATGTGATCTGAGTAGGCCTCTGGCCTTTTCACACTAACCACCACGCGGGAATAAGTATGGGCACTCGACGTCGTACGATTCTTCCGAAAGCTCTGAGACGTCAGCAATAGAGTGGCGCGCGCCGGGTTGGACTGGGAAAGCCTGCGCTTGTATTAAGGGGGCTAGGTCTGCTCCCGGCCGCGTTCGCAATGCGCAGGATTGCAAAGGATGATTGGCCCATGACACCTTCGCATATAGGAGTTAGACCGGCGTGCTGGCCTCTCTGTTGAGCCTAGGTAGGACTACGGTGTGTCGATTAACCGAGGCCGGGCCTGACCCGATAAAAGTGTGTCCGGCCGGAGTTAATCGAGCGTGTTGGGTAAGTTGGTGCACCCCTGTAGGTAAGTATATCTATTCGAATAGCCGTGTCCACGGTAACGGACGCTCAGAGAGTATCCCGATCTACTACAACTAGAAATGGATACTTGTGATGTTAAATGGATATGTTGGCTCCGGGATCGCTTTCTCGCAGGGAGTCGCAGGGAAGGATCTCTGGGCATTGTTACTACTTGCTTACTACTTCACTATGTACTAATCTACACTCTTCTAATGCTGCAAGATGCTGCAAGTTGCTAGTCTTCGATAGGCTAGGCCTTCCCTCTATTCTGGCATTTCTGCAGTCTAGACCACAGATACAGCCCCTTCTTTGATACCGATGGATAAATAGAATAGTTCTGATGTAAGTCTTGCGAGTACTTTGGAGGAGTACTCACGGTTGCTTTGCTTCCCCTTTTTCCCATATCCGATTGCTGCGACCAGATGACGGAGCCCAGGAGCCTGCTGCCCCCGTCGACGACTACTACTACCCTACTGGTGGAGCCTACTACTACATGGAGACCGACGACCAGGAGTAGATTCGGAGGCTCCCAGGTAGGAGGCCTGCGTCTTTCGATCTAGTTATCGTTGTTTTGCTCAGCCTTCTTAAGGCAGACTTGTTTCCTTTATGTCTGTACTCAGATATTATTGTTGCTTCCGCTAACGCTTGTACGCGAGCTTATGTATTCAAGCCCTCGAGGCCCCTGGCTTGTAATATAAAGCTTGTATGACTTTTATTTGTGTTTAGAGTTGTGTTGTGAAATATTCCCGTGAGTCCTTAGGCTTGATCGTGTGCATTTGCGTGTATGATTAGTGCAGGATTAAGTCGGGGGCGTCACACAGCAGAACTCAGTTTTATGTAAGAAAGCCGGCGCATTCCTCCTTTGCCACCCCTCATTCTAAAGCCAAGGAGAGCACGATCCAGAACACTCTGAATGTTTGTGTAGTCTTTCTTCACCGTGTTTTTGGACGAGTCCAAATACAAAGCGTAGGAGACTTGCGGGTAAAGAATGATAAGGACGGCGCGCCCCTCGCTGCGCAAAATAAATACACCTCAAATTAGCCTCCCTACGTTCGAAGGAATGATTGAAATGTACCAAAGGATGTGTTAAAGCGGCTATCCAGGAATGACTTACATGGGATGATAAGGCAGCAAAATCCTTTCCTTGTTCTTATTCATTACCATGAAGTCTTCGATGTAGTTAGTCGCAGCTAGACGTTCCACATCGCTGATTCCCAGGAAGCCCTCATGCATGTAGTAGGGGTCCGCTACGGCGATTAGCGAGATTTGTTCTTTCCTGATGATGTAGCTCATATGTAGCGCAAAAGGCGGACGAGCGTAAAGTCCTACC
Source organism: Elymus sibiricus (assembly GCA_039707655.1). NCBI lineage: Eukaryota > Viridiplantae > Streptophyta > Magnoliopsida > Poales > Poaceae > Elymus > Elymus sibiricus. Next base: position 386,838,587 of record CM077676.1, read on the forward strand.
GCCTCTGGAGATACATATCGTAGATGTGATCAAACCGCGGGAAGAAGATATCCGCTGGGCATGTAGCGACGTAGCCCTTGCCCATCGGCAAACGAACCATGTATAGCGGGTATCCTGAATCCTCCGAGGCGAGAAGGCTCTTCTCTGTCAACAACACATGGTCATGGAGTCTCCTGAGATCCCCATCTATGGCCATGAGACCGTCCGGCGGTAGCATCGGCTTGCCCACGATATGGAGTAACGGCGAATCTCTTATCGATACACTGTCCGCAACCCTGTTCACCGGAGGCGGCTGGCTGCTAGAAGCAGCTTTGGTGGTAGCAGAGCCTTTCTTTGCAGGTCTCTTCCTCTGCTTCTTCTTGGGTTGAGCTACTGAGCCTTCCAGACCCTTCCTGACCCCCGCCCCAAGTGTTGTCGGGCTAAGCACTACACGACCCTCGGGTAGTTGGCCCTGGGTTGAGGCGGCATCCGGAGGCGTGTCCTGCGAGGATTGCATGAACAGAGACTTCTTGCACTCAACCCGAGGATGTTTCAGCTCTTGTGCATCATGCATCTCATCTTCACGCTCATAGCCTGAGTCATATGGCGGCTGGCTCATCATTTCTGCGTCGTCATAGCCGGTATTAAGGTACTGGAGAGGGTCATCCTCATCCATGTCATCATTCATATCTTCTTCCATGGGGGCGACGGTTGGACCCCCTTGCTTGCATCGTGCGCTCTCACCCAACACGACAGACGGTGGTGGTAATTGCGTGGGTGGGGTGGTGGTCATACCTTGAATCGGTATTGTTGTCGTTGGTGTGCTCCCGGCCGCCTCCACATGAAGAAGATTCTTCGGCCACAGCAACGGCCAATTCTTGCATTGGCCCAGCTGCGCCGGGCTCTCGTCGTCCTCTCCCCCGGTTCGTAGCGGGGGAGCCAAACCCTCGTAGGCAGTTTTCACACTCGCCACGGAAACCCTGAAGACGTTATCGGGCATCCGTCGGCCGTGGAACAAGCGCTCCTTAGGCTTTGTTATCGTACCCTTTCCCACATCCACCAACTGGCCGTTGATGTGGTAGAGTAGGGTGCACGGATTTTCGTCGGCCTGCGAAGACATGTGTGCGGTGTGTCAGACATCCGAAAGGCAACGGGAACGGAAGATTATAGATATGTTGATGAGGGTGCGACGCGTAATTACCGTGAGGGCGTCGAGCTCAGCCAATGTGGAAGCCCCACTGAGCATGCCAGAGATGGAGGACGGGCTGCTATGAGCGGGTGTGGGAGCAGGTGCGGTTGCGAGAGCAGGCGATGGTGCGATGTTCACCGAGTTGCTCCCGACGAAGCTGGGACGGGGATAATCTGCTGCTGTTTTGCCTGGATTTTGCCTCGTCCAGTCGATAACAGCCGGAATCAAGGTATTAACTGAAGCTACGAAATCACTTCTGCAGGCAGCTAAAGCTGCACTGACTGCCTGCTGGATCATCTCATCTCTTGTCGCTAGAGCGGTCTCAGCTGCATTTTTCTCGACCGCAAGCTTCACCTTCTCGTCGATGTTCACCTGACTAAACTTCCTTCTCTGCCTTTTGGACTCCGGGTCCTCGTGGTAGTAGAACTTCCACGTGGCACCGTCTCCGATGCCGTGCACACGTCCATACTACAGCCGGTTGTCCAAAGGGAGCCCCTTCAGTATGTTCAAGGCCCGGTTGAGAGGGGTGTGATATGTCTCCGTCGTATCTACTTTTCCAAACACTTTTGCTCTTGTTTTGGACTCTAATTTGCATGATTTGAATGAAACTAACCCGGACTGACGCTGTTTTCAGCAGAATTGCCATGGTGTTGTTTTTTGTGCAGAAATAAAAGTTCTTGTTATTGGATGAAACTTTTTGGAGATTTTTTATGGAATATATAAAAATTATTGGCGCAAGAATCAACAGAAGGGGGGCCACCCAGTGCCCACGAGGCACCAGGGCGCGCCACCCCCCCCCCCAGGCGCGTCCTGGTACCTCGTGGGGCCCACGTGGCTCCGTCTGACCTAATTCCAACGCTATAAATTCAGTTTCCCGAAGAAAAAAATAGGAGAGGAAGTTTTATTGCGTTTCACGACACGGAGCCGCCGCCACCTCCTGTTCTTCATCGGGAGGCCAGATCTGGAGTCCGTTTGGGGCTCCGGAGAGGGGGATCTTCCGGCATCGTCATCATCAACCATCCTTCATCACCAATTTCATAATGCTCACCGCCGGGAGTGAGTAATTCCTTCATAGGCTTGCTGGACGGTGATGAGTTGGATGAGATTTATCATGTAATCGAGTTAGTTTTGTTAGGGCTTGATCCCTAGTATCCACTATGTTCTGAGATTGATGTTGCTATGACTTTGCTATGCCTAATGCTTGTCACTTGGGCCCGAGTGCCATGATTTCAGATCTGAACCCTTTATGTTTTCATGAATATATTTGTGTTCTTGATCCGATCTTGCAAGTTATATGCACCTGCTACGTGTTATGATCCGCATACCCCAAGGTGACAATAATTGGGATTCTTTCCGGTGATTGCCGTAGTTTGAGGAGTTCATGTATTCACTATGTGTTAATGCTTTGTTCCGGTTCTCTATTAAAAGGAGGCCTTAATATCCCTTAGTTTCCTTATGGACCCCGCTGCCACGGGAGGGTAGGACAAAAGATGTCTTGCAAGTTCTTATCGCAAGCACGTATGACTATATACGGAATACATGCCTACATTACATTGATGAATTGGAGCTAGTTCTGTGTCGCCCTAGGTTATGACTGTTACATGATGAATGTTATCCAACAATATCACCGATCCAATGCCTATGAGTTTTTCACATATTGTTCTTGCTAAGTTACTATTGTTGCTACTGTTGTTACAATTGCTACTACTATTGCTGCTACTGTTACTGTTACTATAATTGCTACTGCTATCAAACTATCATACTACTGTGCTACTGATCACTCTGCTGCAGATATTTAGTCTCCAGGTGTGGTTGAATTGACAACTCAACTGCTAATACTTGCAAATATTCTTTGGCTCCCCTTGTGTCGAATCAATAAATTTGGGTTGAATACTCTACCCTCGAAAACTGTTGCGATCCCCTATACTTGTGGGTTATCAGGGTGTCCCACTTGGGCCTCGCCGACGACTGAGACGACGAGTCGCTTTCGGCCACAAGCTTGTGTTGCTCTTTCTGCAAAAGAAACGTGAACCGTTCACAAATGTTACTACAACGTGTAGTCGACTTGATCAGAAGCTAATATAAGGTGGAAAAATAATAATTACAAGTAATCTTATCAATTTCCTCGTGGGCGCGTTCGTGTACCAAACCTTTTTCTCCTTGTCCCACTTGTAGCGGGCCCTGATGAAGTCACGCTCCTGCGGGTTGGTGAACTCTGCAAAGGGGTCTGGGATCCCCGCGGCTTCACGTTCCGCATCCTCCTTATCCCATATGGGCCTCTTGCCAATGTAACCGTGGCTTCCGAGGCGGTGGCTCCCCGTGTTCTTTTCCTGCATCCCCTTGAATTTCTCCGACTTACGCTTGGTTTCATCAGTAGCGCAAGTCTCCTTGAATTTTTCAAACTCCTCTTTCGAAAGTGTCAGATTGTCCTCCCAAATCTTGGAGTAGGGTTCTTTTTTTCAATCGCTCGTTTCACCCTGCCTTTCCAGGCGGCCAACGCGTTGCTGAACTTGCTGATGGCGGCGTTGTTTATCTTGACCATGGCAGGATCTTCCCACGGAAGTTTTTCGTCATTCCGGCCGGGGAACTGGAATCTGTTGTGCAACTTCGTTAGGAGGAAGAGCTCCATATTTGGTTTACTCCTTAAGTCCGAGTCATTGATGCTCGCGGTTTCCCATAGGATGCATCCGACTTGGTTGCCGTAGCATTTGCGAGCTTCATCCGACTCTGTTGGCTCGAATTTGCCGGGGTGCACCTCTGTGACCAGCAGTCTTTCGGTGCCGAGCTTGTTTGGGCGTCGTGTCCTCGACTTCTTCTTCTTCGCTTCATTAGCGGCTTCGAAGCCGGTACCATCCGCGCCGGTCTAGGTGCCGCCGGTGTCGGTGCCATCGGTGCCGGTGCCGGTCTCAGTGTCGGCGTCCGCGGCAGTACCACCGTCCGCTGTGACAAGGGGGCCCTGCTGTTGGGGAACGACGCATGGGAAACAAAAAATTTTCTACGCACACGCAAGATCTATCCATGGTGATGAGCATCTACGAGAGGGAGAGTGAATCTACATACCCTTGTAGATCGCTAAGCGGAAGCGTTAAGAAACGCGGTTGATGTAGTCGAACGTCTTCGCGATCCAAATCGCAAGTCGTCCCTCGATCCAAACACGATCTAGCGCCGAACGGACGGCACCTCCGCGTTCAACACACGTACGGCTTGATGACGCCTTCACCTCCTCGATCCAGCGAGCGATGGTGAAGTAGTGGATGAGTTCCGGCAGCACGACGGCGTGGTGATGGTGGTGAGGAACAATCTCTGCGGGGCTTCGCCAAGCACTACGGAGATTATAACGGGAGGAACTAGAGGGTTAGGGTTGCCGGCACATGGCTTGGGAAATCTTGATGTGTCCCGTGTGCTAGCCCTGCCCCTCTATTTATATGTTGAGTCCTGGGGTCTAAACTTGGAGAGAAAGCCTCCACAAGGTCGGTTTAGCCCGCACAAGGTCGGTTTGGCCCGCACGGAAAGAGTCCCACTCGGATTCCAGCAGTACCGCGTACAAGCGGTAGTACCGCTCACGAGCGGTAGTACTGCTTGAGCGGTAGTACCGCTTCACACAAGCGGTAGTACCGCTTACGCGGTAGTACTGCCTTACCAGCGGTAGTACCGCTTAAGGCAGCAGCAAAACTTCCTTTTGCACTTTCCAATACCTCGTGGGCTTTACCCTTTTGGCCCATATAAAGTGTTGCTGCACCCGAACACTTCGGTAAACACCCGGAACCCCTTCCGGTGAATTCTGGAACCCTTCCGGAGATCAAAACACTATTATCACATATATCAATCTTTACCTCTGGACTCTTCCGGAGATCCTTGTTATGTCTGGGATCTTATCCGGGACTCCGAACAACCTTCGGTCACCAACACAATAACTCAACTATACTAATCGTCACCAAACGTTAAGTGTGTAGACCCTGCGTGTTCGAGAACTATGTAGACATGACCGAGACACCTCTACGGCCAATAACCAATAGCGGGACCTGGATGCCCATATTGGTTCCTACATATTCTACGAAGATCTTCATCTGTTGAACCTCTATGTCAAGTATTCAGTTAATCCCGTATACTGTTCCCTTTGTTCTTCTGTATGTTACTTGCCCGAGATTCGATCGTCGGTATCTCTATACCTAGTTCAATCTCGTTACCGGCAAGTCTCTTTACTCGTTCTGTAATACAAGATCTCGTAGCTAACACTTTAGTCACATTGCTTGCAAGGCTCATTGTGATGTTGTATTACCGAGTGGGCCCTGAGATACCTCTCCGTCACACGGAGTAACAAATCCCAGTCTTGATCCATGCCAACCCAACAGACACCCTCGGAGATACCTGTAGAGCACCTTTATAGTCACCCAGTTACGTTGTGACGTTTGATACACACAAGGTATTCCTCCGATGTCAGTGAGTTGCATGATCTCATGGTCATAGGAACAGATACTTGACATGCAGAAAACAATAGCAATAAACTGACACGATCATATGCTATGTTCGTAGTTTGGGTCTTGTCCATCACATCATTCTCCTAATGATGTGATCCCGTTATCAAATGACATCTCATGTCTATGGCTAGGAAACCTTAACCATCTTTGATCAACGAGCTAGTTAACTAGAGGCATACTAGGGACACAGTGTTGTCTATGTACCCACACATGTATTTGAGTTTCCAATCAATACAATTATAGCATGGATAATAAACGATTATCATGAACAAGGAAATATAATAATAACCAATTTATTATTGCCTCTAGGGCATATTTCCAACAGTTGCAAACCTCGGCTTTGCTGACTAGACAAAAAGTCAAGGTAATCATGCTCATGCTGTAAGGGGGCCCTGCAAACCTCGTCAGTGTGGGCAGAAGCCCCGGCTTCGTCGTTGCTCGACATGTTTCCTACGATTAAGTCTGCTAGTTTAATTCCCAAACTATAATAAAATGAATAATGACATAAAAAAGGCCTATGGTTTACTGGAATGCCGTTTCATTCCCGTCCCGGCAAATCCCGGGCACTCGATATGTCATACTTTCTAGCACAAGTCATGTCGAAATTCATGGGAAATTTCGGCATGACCTTTGCTAAAAAGTGGACATATCGAGCGCCTGAAATTTGCCGGAATGGAAATGAATCAACATTCCGGCAAAACATAGGCCACTCGGATCCCTGCAAACAATATAAGCCAAGATATAGCTTTCACAAATTCCAGAAAATGATCAAGCTCTCACTGGCCATGATATAGCTTTCACAGTACCAAATGCATCTAAAGTAGGGCAGCAGCACTACCATTCCACAATTTAACTGAATTTCAATAAATATATAGCACACAAATTAGAAAACTAATGGCAGCAACACTAGAATTTGAGAACTAGTTGAATTTATATTCAACAAAAACAAAAATTCTTTAAATAGCAACAATTTTTTTTTCTTTAAATAGCAACAATTGCTTACTAAGTTTTTTTAAATAGCAACAATTCTGTTCTTTGTTTAAATAGCAGCAATTGCTTACTAAGTTTTTTTAAATAGCAACAATTGCTTACTAATTTTTTTTAAATAGCAACAATTGCTTACTAAGTTTTTTTAAATAGCAACAATTCTGTTTTTTCTTTAAATTCCTAGCTACTAGGGTTGAAATATAAAACAACTACTGTCCTAATAAAAAAACACTAGCACTAGGGTTCAAATTTTAATCTAGCACTAGGGTTCAAATTTTAATCTAGCACTAGGGTTCAAATTTTAATCCTGTTTAATCTAGCACTAGGGCTCAAATTTTAATCTAGCACTAGGGTTCAAATTTTAATCTAGCACTAGGGTTCTAGGGTTCAAATTTCTGCCTAGGGTTCATACTTCTGCCTCCTTGGGTTCATACGAGAGAGAGAGAGAGAGGGAAGAGGGGAGGGGAGAGGCTTACGGGGCGGCGGCGACGATGGCGGAGTAGGGGCTCGGGCGGTGGCGGTGAGGTCGAGGGCGGGCGGCGATGACAGTGGAGTAGGGGCTCGGGCGGCGGCGACGACGACGGAGTAGGGGCTCGATGATGATGGCCCGGGCGGCGGTGAAGCATGGGCTCGGGCGACGGCGAGGCAGTGGCTCGGGCGACGGCGAGGAGAGAAAGGGAATGGGGAATTGGGGGAGAAAGGAGGGAGGCGCCCCGCGCGGTGGTTAAGTCAAACTTAGCTGTAGCGCGTGGCATGTACCCCGCGCTACAGCTAAGTTAGCTCTAGCGCGGGGTACACGCCCCGCGCTACAGCTAACTTAGCTGTAGCGCGGTCCAGGGTATCCCGCGCTACAACTAACATTTGCTATTTCATTTCTTTTTATTATTTATTCTTATTCTTTCCCTTTTTCTTTTTCTTTTTGCTTTTGCTTTTATTTTCCTTTTCCTTTTCCTTTTCCTTTTCCTTTTCTCTTTCTTTTCCTTTTTCTTTTCTTTTCCTTTTCCTTTTCCTTTTCTCTTTCTTTTCCTTTTTCACCTCCGAATGACTAAGCTAGCAGGGGATAATAATGTATATAACTCAGATCGATGCATCATATTAATTAGTGATATATTAGTGCATAATATATATATTACATCACTTGACTATTAACGGTTAAGTGCGTACACAAAATAGATACATATATATAAATGATGGTTTCTCAGCGTCGATGACGTTTCTGAGTGAGCTTCTTTCTTCTCTTGTTCGTTGTCGAATAATTGAGCCCCTCGTTGTGACTTTTCCTTTTCCATGGAGTACGATCTTTCTTAAGTAATGTAGTCTTGATTCTTCTTTTGACGTATGCTTCATCGTCATCGTCATTTTCCCTCATCGGGTTGCTGTACTGGTCGAAGTCTTCCTCGTTGGTGACTCCATCCATTCCGACGATGTTCCTTTTGCCTCTTCTCACAACAACACGGCTGGGATTGCTCGGGTCGGTTATGAAGAAGCATTGTGTCACATGCTTAGCGTGTACCCATGGCTCATTTTTGGCGATGACATTCACGGTAGCGCTCTTGGTGTCGGGTATAGACATGGTAGTGAAATACCGGTTTTCTCTTTCGACGTTCTTAGCCCATCTGACACGAAACATTGTTGCATTGTGCAGTTTAGAGTAGTCAAGCTCCCAGATCTCTTCGACCCTTCCGTAGAATCTTTCAGTTGCATCGTTGTCGTCGGTCATGCATTCCATCGTCACCCCTGAGTTCTGGAAATCACTGTTTATATCTTTGGCCTCCATGTAGAACGTGTATCCATTGATATCGTATGCCTGATAGGTTGTGAGGTTGGCCGCGGGGCCATGTGCTAAGGCGTATATGAGCAATCCGTCCGTAGAGCCCTCTTCCGGGGGATTAGCAAGAACATGCTCTTTGAACCAAGGCAAGAAAGTGGAGTTGTTCTCACTAATAACTTCGGCGTCCGTCTTGCGTAGCCCCCGGTCACGGTACTTCTTTGCGATGGTTTCTTTGTGCAGTGTCGCGAAAGGATCTACCACGTCTAGGTGCTGTAGCACTACTAAGTTTGCTCTGTCAAAGTCGTTGCGTCGATCCGAGTGGTCCACATGCAGTTCCCTCCGGTCATTGGTGTGACCTTCTCCTCCGAGCCTCCCAAGGTGCTTGTTAACGGGCAAACCAACATGTTCTCCGCCGTATAGATAATTCTCGCAGAAGGAGATGCACTCTTTGGTCAGATAGCCCTGGACGATGCTTCCATCCGGACGGGACATGTTACAAACGAATCCTTTGATGACCCCATTCATCCTCTCGAACGGCATCATGCTGTGCAGGAATGTTGGCCCGAGGTCGATGATGTCGTCCACAATGTGGACACACAGATGCACCATGACGTCAAAAAACGCGGGCGGGAAGTACATCTCAAGCTCATTTAGTATGACAACGATCTCTTCCTGTAGCCCTCGGAGCTGCTTCACACTGATCGACTTTCGAGAGATAACGTCAAAAAAGTTGCAGAGACCAGTAAGCATGTCACAGACGTGCTTGTCCATTATCCCTCTAAGGGAAACCGGGAGTATCTGCGTCATCATCACGTGACAGTCATGAGACTTCATCCCGCTGAACCTTTTCTTCTTGGTGTCTAAAAATCTGCTTATCTTCCCACAATAACCGGAACTAACTTTGATCCCGGTAAGGCACTTGAAGAATTGATCAATCTCCTTCGGACTTAAGGTGAAGCAAGAGGGGGGGGGCAATATTTCTCTTCCTTCTTGTTGCCTTTTTTGCCCCTGTCCCCCGCCTCCGTCTCCGTCTTCGTTTCCTCCTCCGACTTTTTACGGGGCATGTGGATATCTGCCCTGATTTTCAAATCTTCCAAGTCTCTTCTTGCCTTTGGCCCATCCTTGGTCTTCTCCGGCATGTTCATCAGTGTGGCAAGCAAGCTCTCGAGGACATTCTTCGTGATATGCATTTGATCAAGGCAATGAGGCGTCTCGAGTTTGGGCGAGTACTCCAAGTCCCAGAAAACAGACCTCGTTTTCCATACCTTCAGCAGCGGCTCCGGCGCTTTTTTCATCTTTCCAGGCGCGGAGCAGTCTTCCCAGTTTTTCAACAACTCATAAATTTCGGCGCCGCTCCTCTTACGTGGAGGTCCTCAATGCTCAGCCTCACCATTGAATAGATCTCCATGGTTTCTCCACGGGTCATCCTTCTCGAGCCATCTTCGATGCCCCATGTACACGATTTTCCCAGACCCGCTATCTTTCGTTAGCTGCTGAGACGTTGTATCATCCATGCACCTGGTGCATCCGCAATATCCGTGGCACACCTGGCCTGATACATATCCGTAACCGAGATAGTCGTGCACCATCGTCATCAGCGCTGCTCTCATATCGAAATACTCTCCTTTGCTGACGTCCCATGTCTTGACCGGTGCTGTCCATAACGTGTCTAGCTCCTCTTTAAGTAGCCCGAGATACAGATTAATATTATTTCCCGGTTGTTTCGGCCCTTGAATCAGCATGCTCATGTGTATGTACTTTGTCTTCATGCACTTCCAGGGGGGAAGGTTGTACATCCATACAAACACTGGCCATGTGCTATGGTTGGTGTTCTAGTTGCCAAACGGATTCATGCCATCGGTACTCGTGCCAAGCACGATGTTCCTTGGATCACCTGCGAAAAATTGATATTCGATGTTGAACGCTCTCCACTGGCTTGCATCCGCGAGGTGTCTCAGCTTCGAATCATCTCCATCGTCGGGCTTCACCCTCTCCGCGTGCCAGCGCATGAGCTTTGCTTCCATAGGATCTACGAAATAACGCTGCAGACGGGGAGTGATGTGACGCCCCGGCCCGACCGTGCACTAATCATACAAGCAAATGCGCACGATCAAGCCCAGGGACTCACGGGAGGATATCACAACACAACTCTAGACACAAAATAAAATAATACAAGCTGTATATTACAAGCCAGGGGCCTCGAGGGCTCGAATACATAAGCTCGCGTACAAGCGTTAGCGGAAGCAACCATAATATCTGAATACAGACATAAAGTTAAACAAGTTTGCCTTAAGAAGGCTGAGCAAACAACAACATCTGATCAAAAAGGCGCAGGCCTCCTGTTGGGGATATTCCCCACGGTTTGACCCAGTTAGGAGGAATGACCCGGCCCATCACTTGGCGGCTCATGGGTCACCTCGTTTACCGGGTCGACCTGGATGACAAGGCCTAAGGCCCAGTGTGCAACCCATCAGAAGGCCGGCTCACGGAGAGGCTTGGAGGGCCGGCTCGCAGAGAAGGTCCAAGAAGAGGAAGACCTGGCAAGGGAAGCAAGACTCGGACTAATATCCGGCTTGTAGTAGAAAAGAGACTAGTTGTAGTCCTACTAGGACTCTACATGTAAGCCGGTCCCTTCAATTTATATAAGGAGGGGCAAGGCACCCCAAGAGGGACAAGCCAAGATAGACAGAAAACAAGTCTTAGACAAGATCAAAGTTACAAGCTCTCGAGTACTAAGTTAGCCAAGTTGCACCCTTGTAATCGAGATCATCATCATCAATAACAATCAAGCAGGACGTAGGCTATTACCTCCACTGCGAGGGGCCGAATCTGGGTAAACCCTTGTCTCTCGATTCCGATCAACCCCGTTCGAGTTACCACCTAGCTGCAATGGCCTCACGACCAAGTCCTTTCACAAGGACATCTGCCGTGACAAAACCACGACAGTTGGTGCCCACCGTGGGGCCAGCGCACGGTGGTGTTGTGTTCTTGGAGGGAGCTCTTTAGGGATCGAGAAGCTCATGATTGGCCGAATTAACTTTGAAGCCGGTAGTACGAGGTTTGAGTTCAAGAGTGTTAGCACTCATTTTTGGCAGAAGGCGACTCAAGGCTGATGACCCGCCGCCAGGATGACCCGGTGTGGCGATGACTCGGCTAGTGACAGCTCAAGGATTACTGCTAAAGAGGCACCATTGTGAAGGAGATGTAGCAGCCCAGAGAGTTCACAGGGTTATCAAAGGCTGACGAGATTGAGACCCGGCAAGGCGGCTGATCAGCAAAGCGGCGGATTACGAAGCAAAGTGAGCTGGCGTCAACACAGAGGAGCAACGGGTGACTCAGGGAGCCGAAGAGCAACGGGCGACTCAGGGAGCCAGGAGCAACGGGCGTCTCAAGGAGCTAAGAGCAACGGGCGATTCAGGAAGCCAAGAGTAAAGGGCGACTCAGAAAGCCAGGGTCTATAAGCCGGCTCTACAGCTCAGAAGAAGGAAAGCTGACTGCGAGAAGCTGAAGGTGGACTCAGAAGACCAAGGCCGGCCCATGCTTTCGGCGACTCACACTGTAAACCGGCCCAGTAGAGAGTCTGAGCCCAAGACGGCCCTGGCGGGTGACTTACCTAGTTAGGGTTAGAAACCGACTCTGATTGTAACTTGTAATCCGTGTAGGAGTCTCTTACTTGTACGGGAAGTCCAGCCGCCTCATATATATGTGAGAGGTGATGGCCGATTGAAGCAAGCAAACAATCGACATATCAATACAACCTACTTTTTATCCCTTAACCCTTGTTCATGCTTCCGTTATTCGGCGACTTCGCGTAAGTTCATCGGATATCGACAACCGAGCCGGGGGCGAGCGAATCGACCCGGTTCAGCCAATCGTCGCCGGCTTCCTCCGACGGGGTCCCTCCCGAGGAACTGGGGCGTCTGGTCTCAAAAGTGCCGGCTTACTGTCTTGCGTATCGCGCTGTGAGCCGGCCTCCCGCGGGGCGAGTTGCGGTGCATCACCCCCGGCCCTGTGGGTACACGTTGACGTGTTCGTGTGCGAACAAAGAGAAATTAGGGTTGCATCTATGCGCCACCGCACGCGACCAGGCGATCCGTCGAGGCCAGATTAATTTCTGTTGCCGCTGCAAGTCGAAGTCTCGCATCCAAAATTGATCGATGCAAGGTACAAGTCACCGAGACCGACAAGATCTGACGGCTGCATCGTCCGTGTCCAGATCAAGTTCGGAGGTTGACTTTCCTCTGCGGCGTCGAGATCCAGACGAATACCGCTGCACCAAATAGCTGACGCGGTGCGATTTACTCCGGCGGCTGCTGCTCCTGAGGATAATCACGGCAGCAGAAGCAAAGCTAGCAGCACAAGCATCAAATCCGCCGAGTTGCCGTTTCCGCTGCTACTACTCTTTAGGCGTGAAGGCCAAAGCAATCTAAGTATAGGCTGAGGCCGCGAATGACGCGTGCACGTACAGCCAAGTTCAGGAACACAGTCAACCCATGTGCAGCCACACAAACATCAACGCAGCAAGCAAGTTCACTAGTCGACCGGAGCGGCCCAAGGTATTAATATAATATTAGGAGTACTACTTGTGAAGCAAATCCCAAGCCATTACACGAGATCCGATTGAAATCCTACGAGAAGAAGCAAGCCACCCATGGCGTGACTCCCAAGGCTAATTGGTGTCAGATGCCTTTTCTGCTATTAGCACCGGCCTATTTACTTCCTGCGGGAGGCCAATAGATCATACTATTGCGTCTGCCGGTCAAAGAAATCATCAGTAACACAAAGCTAAAGCATCAAGGCCCCTGGCGATCTGATTCATTCGGAAGCAACGAAACAACAGCACATACTGGGAGAATTATATCGGATGCTATGTCGCACGATGAAGCCACCATATCTAAATGCCGGTCAGATCAAAACCCTGCTGCCGCAATCAGTACAGGCACAAAGAGAAAAAAAAGGAGGAAAGAGATGCGTGTACGCCTCCTATATGTGCAGGCAACAACAACGACAACAAAAAACTGGCGGCGGCGACTGTTTTTTTTTTGACCTCAAAAAGACCTCTTTATTTAATAGATAATAATGTTACATCGTTCACCATGAGAGGTACAATAGAGGGGGGAGGATCATCCAACCAGACCCTACTGGCCTGGAACTTAGCCAACTGGGCTAGTTCATGAGCTACAGAATTCGTTTCCCTATTCGCATGCTCATACTTGACCCTAACAAATTCTGCCTCCATAGAAAAACAATCATGAAAAATCGCTGCAGTAATACCCGTTGGAGGCCTCTCATTCATCATAATTTCTATTAATTCACTATTATCAGAACTCATAACAACTCTATTACAACCCATGGATTCAGCTAAGAACAAACCATGCTTGAGAGCGAGAGCCTCAGCCGAAAGAACATCTTGAACCATATCCAAACGTGCATTACACGCGGCGATGAACTTCCCTTTTTTATCACGAATGACTGCACCTGTAGTTCCCCTTAACATATCTGGATCGAAAGAAGCATCAATGTTTATCTTAACGCAATCACCTATTGGTGGAGCCCATCTATCCTTTCTCAACCTTGCATGAGGAACTTCAGCAGACCTGAAATTTGAGGATAACATTTTGATTGCCATCGCAGATCTTTCTGGGGATTGCACCTGAATATCACGGCTAATTTGCCTCCTCTCCCACCATAAATACCAACAGGCCACCGCAACAAGCTCTGGCAATGGGGCTTGTCCCAAAACCAGTGACTGATCAGGGCTTGAGTACAACAATTCCTCTAGAACAGACTGTCCTGGACGATGAACAAGACAAGATCTCTCAATTAAGTCATGAATGCCCAGTGCTTGCCATACGTGCTTTGCTCGGCTACACTTGAACAGGAGATGCTTAATGTCTTCCGCTCCAATCTTACAGATTGGGCACTGCCCGCTCACTTTGATATGGCGGTTCGCCAGGGCAACCCGACAAGGAATAGTATTATGCATAGCTCTCCAAAGAAAGATTTTTACCTTTGCGGGCACTTTGAGACCCCAAATTTTATCCCAAATTGGGTGTGGTTTGATACCATCTTGATGGCCTATGTTTAACCTTTGGCCATATTGGCCCTCCCATTCTGCATAATATGCTGAACGCACAGAGAAGGTGTTCATACGAGTCAGGTTCCAAGCAACAAAGTCTTGCATGCCAGACGATGATAAAGGGATAGCAAGAATCCTTTGAACATCCACTTGCCAAAAGGTCTGCCTCACTAGATCCACATCCCACAGATTTGTGTTAGGGTCAATAAGGTCGCTCACCCTATTAAGAATGTTCTGGCCCCTTCTAGTTATAACTTTACGTGATGCACTATTAGGGATCCATTCGTCTTTCCAGATATCAATATTAGTTCCATCACCCACACGCCATATATGACCACGTTTTAATGTATTAATCCCAGCCCATATACTTTGCCATGTAAAGGAGCTCCCTTTTTTCAACTCGGCGTTTAATAAGTCTCCTGATGGAAAATACCTTGCACGCAAAACAGTAGCACAGAGAGAATCAGGATTCTCAATTAGTCTCCATGCTTGTTTAGCTAGCAAGGCAAGGTTAAAGCAATGGATATCCCTGAAGCCCATTCCTCCAAATTTCTTCGGGATGCACATTTTCCACCAAGCCAGCCAATGCATCCGTCTTTGATCCGCATCATCGCCCCACCAATATTGCGACATACCGTCAGTGATCCCTTTGCAGATTTGTTTTGGGATTTTAAAAACAGACATCGCATATGATGGTATCGCCTGCGCAATCGCTTTCAGAAGCACCTCTTTACCACCTGTTGACAAAATTTTCTCTTTCCATCCAAGCAGTCTCTTTAACACCCTATCAACCAGGAACTGGAAGTTATCACTTCTGTCAGCCCCAACAATGGCTGGCAATCCGAGATATTTATCCGTCAGAGCTTCGGTCATTATATTCAGAATTGTACACACTTCCTCTCTAACCTCAGGCTCTGTACTCGGACTAAAGAAAATGCTCGACTTGTCTTCACTCACTAATTGCCCAGACGCTTTACAATACTACTACGGCATCAAATAAGTACGTCACATCCATGCCCTGTACGCGCGGAGACCAAGGCAGATCATACGAGAGTTAACAAGCCAGACAAAAGTTCATCGGAAGATACAGGAGACTAGTACTAATCATCGTATGGATTAGACACATGTATCTAGTCCTCCCATCAAGAAGACTTGGACTAGTACTAAAAGTAGTACTTTTACATTAGAAGCTCGCCAGATCGTCGCACCGACTCAAGTTTGAATTAAAATATCCGGTGGGCACTGGGCAAGCTCTCTCTACTGAAACCCTGTCGGTTTCATATTCTGGTGGGTTCTGCGTCCGGCTGGATATGATACGACTGGTCCTCGTATAGCATCAGGTCTAACTCCATGTCAGAGGCCGCGCCAGCATCCGTCCGCGTCCACGCCCAATTGCCCAGCAGAGGCGTGCGGTCCCTGTGGTCCGGCGTACATCAACAAGCGGGGTCACCCGGCGGACGCCCGCGTAAAATTCGCTGCCCTACAATGCATCAGCATCAGCACACCAGAGATCGTAACGGCGTCCGCTTACACGGCGCAGCCAGTCGGCCCAACGGTCAAAATCACATCACCATCAACTAGCATTTTTTATTGAGGCAAGAACTGCAACCGGCTCACCATCACATCTAAAGAAAAGAAAAAAAAAGTGGATCGGTCCGCAGCATGAAATACTATGGCGAGTCTATTCAAT
Source organism: Elymus sibiricus (assembly GCA_039707655.1). Taxonomy (NCBI): domain Eukaryota; kingdom Viridiplantae; phylum Streptophyta; class Magnoliopsida; order Poales; family Poaceae; genus Elymus; species Elymus sibiricus. The sequence continues at coordinate 386,854,760 of CM077676.1, forward strand.
CGGACAGCCCGCGGACGTTGCACACGGATCATCTGTCGTCCAAATAAATCAGGTGCTATCAGTCCAGTCTGTTTTATTAGCACATGTTAATTTCTTTAAAAAACAACTACTCTGGCTTGCGATATTTTTTATGCAGGACAATTATTCACTGCAAGGGTGATCGTCGTGCCACGGATATAGAGTTGATGCCAACATTATCATGCGCCAGCATCCGTCCATGCCGCATTGCTCAATGGACACGCGTGCAAGCCGCCGCCCCTGCGGTCCAATTTACATCAACGTGTCGGTGCCGCGCCCGCTCGTACGAGCTGCCCAGCGGATGCGTGCAAGCCGCCGCCCTTGCGGGCCGGTCTACTCCAGCCACGCTGGAGCAAAAAAAAGAGAAAAAAGGTGATATTCGGAATCATGTCTTGCGCGACGTCGCCGGAGCACGCGCCAGCCTCCACCCGTGCCGGGCTGCCCAAATGGATGGGTGCATTGGTCTGCCGTTCCCACGGCCCGGTCTTCTTCAGCACATTGAGGAAATAAGAGAGTCATCAATAGAGGAATTGTCCGTGGAGAAGCTAGATGAGCCAGCCACCATTGAGCCGGCAATTCAAAAGCCAGCAGCAAAGAAACATAAAAGAAAACGGCCCTGGAGAGCCAGACCAAAAGGCGTATGAACTCAATTTGGGCATATACACCAAGCATCGTGAAGATCATCAACTCACCATAACGCCTGTGGCTTCAATAAATTTCAGCTCTCAGCTGTCAATTATACGCCGATTTGTGCTACAGCCAAGTATAAAGAATCTCAAGCCGGCTCGTCGAGTCAAGTTAAGACTCGGGGGCTACATAGACATGACTCGGCAGATTTGGCTGGTTTCAACAAATACAAGAACCCCGGATCATTGCAGGGAAGACAACCCAGTCCCGGGGGCTTCTGCCTCATTGGCGAAAAAGTAAGGGTTGCCAAAGAGGACTAGCTGCCACGATGCGCAGTTTAAACATAGGTATCCTGCCTCATTGGCGAAAAATTAAAGGTTGCCAAAGAGGACTAGCTGCCACGCTGCGCAGTTCAAACATGGGCATCCTGCCGTATTGGCGAAAAGAAAGGTTACCAAAGAAGACTAGTCGCAATGATGCACAGTCTAAATATGGGTATCCTACTCAATTATGATCGATGGAATAAGGCCGGTTTATCTGGACCCCAGATGTTTTGCAGTAGTAGCATTGTCTCCTGTATATCCTATGCTGAGCTTTTCCATGATCATATGGTTACTTGGGGGCTTTCAACTCATCGAGTTTAGATTACAAAACCCTTTTAACCCGGCGAAAAGCCAAAATATACTTGGTTAAACCTACCTGTTAGCAAGATGCTACTCCGAAAAGGTGACCCGGCGTACGCCTGATGAGTCAATCACAGAGGTGACCCTGAATTCATCAGAGTTAAAACGTCAGTTGGTCACGTGAGAGCCGGCTTTCAGAGAGATAGGACAAACCAAAAGAGGCCAAAAAGCCTGCTTCCACAGGAAGCGAAACCAAGACTCGAGCCTCGAAAGCTGGTCTTATGTCGTGCCTCGAAAGCCGACATTTTTATACTCTGTTACCATACCCATACATCATCATACATTGCATCATCATGCATTGCATCATCATACAATGCATCATCATCCAATGCATATCTATATTCGTTTATGTTGCAGGAACCGGTCTTCAAAACCGGGTTACAATGTAACTATGCAGGAACAAACAAATCCTTGATGGCCAAAATGGCCGGGTCTTCATCATGGTTTATCATAACCAGTATTATATGATTGAGGTTTTCAATGCCGGCTCAGAGAGATGGCTATTCTTTTTAAATCCAAAATGCTGGCTTACAGTGAGGAGCAGGGTTTAATAAATTACCAGTGGCAATTCACAATTTGGATTATTCTGATGCTGCAAAGGAGAAAAAAATTCAAAAAAGGATATCATGGCAAAGATCATGACAATCGGCTTTATCAAAGGCAATGAAATATGAAGTGTTATGCAAGGCAGCACTCTTTATGGATTAAGCAACAAGTTCAACATTGATATGCAAAGCACTCAACAACATCATCCAGACCGTCTCTCAATCTCAGAAGAAAAAGTAAGTGCCGAGTCGCCGCAGGCACACGACCCGACACTTGGAGGCTACAGTGGATCTGAGTTCATTCTACGATGGAAGGAATAGTCCCGAGTCGCCGCAGGCAATACGACCCAGCACTTGGGGGCTACATTATTCAAATCAAGATTACATTCAGTATGAAAGTCCCATGTCGCTACAAGCATGCACCACGGCACTTGGGGGCTAATGCATTGTCATTTTAAAAGTATTTTCATTGAAGACTCGGCTCACTATTAATAGTGACCCGGCCCTTGGGGGCTACAGTCATTGACTACAGATAGTTCAAGTTCCAGATTGATGAGAACAGCTAACCCGGCACTTGGGGGCTACACTATTTGCAACTATACATCTACAAACATCAAAAGCTAAGTTCAAAGTCCCAAGTTGCGACAAGCAAGACAACCCGACACTTGGGGGCTACAGCGTTCAGTTGTTTAAATAGATCATAAGGTCCATATTGAAGACCCGGCCCATCACATACTGATGAGCCGGCCCTTGGGGGCTACACATGTGAAATGCAAAACATTCAGTTTATGATTGGTGACTCAGATGAACAATCTGGATTTCTCCAAAGTTGCAACGTTTATATTTAAGCAAGTCTTAAGCTCTCACTACTTTCCACTCTTAAGACTTGGGGGCTACAGGTAATATGGATATAAGGGAGGAACACCTTCAAGTCCTCAGTTTTGAGCGAACCGGGTCTCATATTCTCGAAGGAAAATTTTGCAAAGTTTATTTGCTCCAAGCTATTCTTAGAAGGCCCAGAAAGCCGGCTCAACATCAGACGGGTGTTTATTCCCAAAAAAAATTATCAAGTTGAGGCACTGAAAACTGGCTCAACATCAGATGGATTTCTTATTTCCCAATATTTCTATCAAGACGAAGCACTGAAAACCAGCTCAACATCAGATGGATTTCTTATTTTCCAATATTTCTATCAAGACGAAGCACTGGAAACCGACTCAACGTCAGATGGGTTATTTTTCTCAATATTTTTCCGCAAGGAACCCGCGTGAGCAAGTTGATTGTGAAGTCGGCTCGTTGATATGAAAAAGAAATTCGGATTTTTCAGAAGCTGGTTCAATGAATAAAGACGGCCTTTTGAGCGAGCCATTTTCATTTAACGTATTAATTATTCTTGTTTTCAGGATCTTAGCATGAATAAATTCAAGCTAACCTGGGGGCTAATGTTGGGGATATTCCCCACGGTTTGACCCGGCTAGGAGGAATGACCCGGCCCATCACTTGGCGGCTCATGGGTCACCTCGTTTACCGGGTCGACCTGGACGACAAGGCCTAAGGCCCAGTGTGCAACCCGTCAGAAGGCCGGCTCACGGAGAGGCTTGGAGGGCCGGCTCGCAGAGAAGGTCCAAGAAGAGGAAGACCTGGCAAGGGAAGCAAGACCCAGACTAATATCCGGCTTGTAGTAGAAAAGAGACTAGTTGTAGTCCTACTAGGACTCTACATGTAAGCCAGTCCCTTCAACTTATATAAGGAGGGGCAAGGCACCCCAAGAGGGACAAGCCAAGATAGACAGAAAACAAGTCTTAGACAAGATCAAAGTTACAAGCTCTCGAGTACTAAGTTAGCCAAGTTGCACCCTTGTAATCGAGATCATCATCATCAATAACAATCAAGCAGGACGTAGGCTATTACCTCCACTGCGAGGGGCCGAACCTGGGTAAACCCTTGTCTCTCGATTCCGATCAACCCCGTTCGAGTTACCACCTAGCTGCGATGGCCTCACGACTAAGTCCTTTCACGAGGACATCTACCGTGACAAAACCACGACACCTCCTGCCTAGGAGCCTCCTAAACTACTCCTGGTCGTCGGTCTCCACGTAGTAGTAGGCTCCGTCAATGTAGTAGTAGTTGTCGGCGGGGTCAGCTGGCTCCGGGACTCCGCCATCTGATCGCAGCAATCGGGTATGGGGAAAAAAGAGGTAGCAAAGCAACCGTGAGTACTCATCCAAAGTACTCGCAAGACTTACATCAGATGTATTCTAGATATGCATCGGTTTCAAAAGGAGGGCTGTATCTTTGGGCTAGACTGCAGAAATGCCAGAATAGAGGGGAAAGCCTAGCCTATCGAAGACTAGCAACTTGCAGCGTCTTGTAGCATTAGAAGAGTGTAGATTAGTACATAAATATAGTAGTAGCAACAAGTATAACAATAGCCAAGCCCAGAGATCCTTCCTCGACTCCCTGCGAGAAAGTGATCCTGGAGCCAACATATTATTTAAAGTAACATGTATCCAGTTCAAGTTGTAGTAGATCGAGATACAACACTGAGCGTCCTGTTACCATGGACACGGCTATTCGAATAGATAAACTTCCCTGCAGGGGTGCACTACTATTACCCAACACGCTCGATTACCCCTGGCCGGACACACTTTTTCGGGTAATGCCCGGCCTCGGATAACCGACACGACACAGTCCTACCTAGGCTCCGCAGAGAGGTCCCTGCCGGTCTACATCCTAAGCGCTCAGGGGTCTTGGGCCCATCGCCCTTTGCACTCCGGGTCGTTGTGCGCAGGGGGATACCAGCGCCACCTCTGTCCTGGATGGCGCGATCCGGCCCGGCCACAATGCTGAACTGGACGTCTAACAGAGCTTTCGGCTAATACATACGACGCAGAGGGCCCCATAAACCATTATCCCGCGCGGTGGTAGTGCGTATAGGCCAGTGGCCAACTCAGATCAAATACCCAAATCCGTTAAGCGTGTTATTAGGAGCTCGCGGAGACGATCAGTGATCCACGATCAGTGGTCCCGTCGCCCCGTCTTGCGGACTTACGGTAAGGGCCAGGAATGCCCGGCCGTGCCGCGTAAATTTCTCGCGGGTACCCTCATGGTCAACCCGACTCCCATAACTCTCGCGGGTACCCCTCGGGGTCGACCCGACTTTAACAAGGGGCTGAGGTAAAACATGGTAACCGTGTGTCCATAGCATCAAGGGGGAATCCGAGGAATCACCCTCGATGGATTCCCACTCGATGTAACCGTCAAGGTGAACTCGGAGGAATCACCCTCGACGGGTTCACACTTGAGGGCTGCATGACAGAGGTATCATCAGAGGTGGTGAAAGAGGAATCACCCTCGGTAACCCACAGCCGACTAGCTACAGTACAGAGATATCATCAGGAGTGGGGTAGGAGGTATCACCCTCGGCACTCGATTATAGCTCTGCAGAGTCGTACAACTAAAAGGGGGGTGGTGGTGCGATGATGTGTCGGTCTCTGCATGTCGATCACCTTTATCGAATCTTCCGGTAGCAAAGCAGGGCAACACGGACAAGGGTGTGGGGCCACTGATGTATCACTAACCAACCTATACTAAGCATTTAGGACAACAGGTAAAGTATCAACAGCAGGTTACAAAATCAGGCTATGCATCAGAATAGGAGCAATCAATTACAATAGCAAAATCTAATGCAAACACGAGAGAGAAAGAATGGGCGATATAGGAATGATCAAGGGGGTTTTGCTTGCCTGGTTGCTCTGCAGACGAAACCGGATCTTCACTGTGTAGTCGATGGCGGGATCATCAGCGGTTTCGGGGTCTACCAGAAAGGAGAAGAAGAGGGGGAAACAATAAATAACAGAGCAAACAAATGCAACACAGATGCAATGGCACGACAAGAAGTGTTGGTGATATGCTCTAATGCATTACTAGGCATTTTAAAAGAAGAGGGAAAATATTCGGTAATATTTTCCCAGCTCCAGGTATTATTCGGTCAGACGATTCGGAGGGGAAGGTTCCATGTTTGCAGTGATGGAGGGGTGTGGCAGGTATATGGATGACATATTCGGATTCGTCAATTTTTTCTGATCGTTTTTCATATATAAATTATTTTCATCAGACTTACGGTTAGTTTTCTATTAATTTTCAAAGTTTATCGTTTTTCAGAAATTTCTTGTTTTATTTTATTTTGATTTAATCCGAATTGACCAAGTCAATTTGACTAGTCAAAAGTGGCAGGTGTGGCCCACATGTCATTGTCACAGAAACTAACTAGTGTCTAGATTAAAAAATGGGGCAACGTGTCATTGTTTTATTAAACTAAGTTAATAATCAACTAAACTAGCTAACCTAATTAGTACTACTAATTAGAGCATGGCCGGCCACACTGGACGAGCCAGCCCCTTGCTGTGCTCGCCATGGTTGCACAGGGAGCAGCAGCGGCAGCAGTAGGTAGCAAGAGCAGCGGCAGCCAGCAACATAGCAGCAGCTAGCGGTAGCAGCGCGCCACAAGGGGCAGCCAGTAGCAGTACAAGCAGCAAGCAGCGGCAGAGCATGAGCAGCAACAGCTAGCGGCGATAGGAGCAGCAGCAGCGCAGCGCAGCAAGCGGTAGCAGCAACATGCGGCAGCACCAGCAAGCAGCAGCAGAGCGGCGCGGCAGCCAGCAGCACAGAGCAGTAGCACAACGGCAGTAGCAACAGCAAGCAGCATAGCGGCAGTAGCAACAGCAAGGCAGCAGCATGCGCGCGTACGCGGATGCCGAGATTCGGCCATGGCGGCGGCCGGCTCGTACAGGTGACTACGGCGACGGATCGAGACCGGGGTGAGGGGGATTCGGAGGAGGAGCTCACCGCGTGTCCGTTGGCGTGCTCGGGGAGGGTCGGGGTGGACCGGAAAAGCGGCAAACGATGACGAACGATGGCGATGTACGTGACGGAAATGAGCTCGATGGCGAGCGTACGGGGCGGCTCCGCTCGATTCGGTGCTTGGGGATGACGGAGTCGACGGTGGCGGTCCTCCTGGACATCTTCTCAGGCGACGGGGAGCACGGTGGCCGCGGCTACGACGACGGCCATGGCGAGCACGAGCGGGCGAGTTCTAAATTGGAACAGATAGTGAACGAGGGGGAGAATGGGGATTAGGGTTTGTCCTGGGGGTTGGGGGTGGTCTTATCCTTCTCCAGATGGTCGTGGATGCTCGACCCGAGCTCAATCGAGTGTGTGGACGGCGTGCGCGCGGCCACGCCATGGCTCTTGTACGTGAGGTTGAAGGAGACAGGAGGTGGGCTGTGTCATGTACTGTAGCACTGGGCCTAAGTGCATAGTGTCTTTCTTCTTTTTCCCTTATTCTTTTTCTGTTTTCCATTTGCAGCTACTGTTTTGCATTAATCCTTGAACCGAATGACTTTTGTATAATGTGTAGCTTTGACATATAATTACTATACATTATTTAGCACTGCCACAAAAGTTTGAGGATTATTTGAATCCATTTGAATTTTTTTTAAATAGAAATGATTTAAATTGGGGCTGTTTTGCTACTGTTTTGGATGCTAGCTTCAAAATGAGTAAACAAGTGATGTTATTTTTCTTAACCATAATTACATATGGATTATTTACAAAATTATGAACTATTTTGCTTGCAAGTTTGGAATTTTTCTAATTTCACTTGTTATTTGAATTTTGAATTTAAGTTGAATTATTTCTTAATTGCATTTCTTAGGATATAATGATGATGACTTGGCATCATTACCATGTGGTCACTGTAGCTAACCACTGGGGGTGTTACAAATCTCCTCCACTAAAAGAAATCTCGTCCCAAGATTTAAGAGGTAGAGTAAGGCGAAAGAATTGGTTACGAAATTCTAACGAGTCTGCTCGATCTTGGTTGCCCTTCTCAAAGAAGTTGATCCCTTTCATTGATGTCTTCATTTCTCTGGTTCAGTGCATCATAATGAAGTTGTCATCCTTTCTTCAGAATCTCCATCATACTTACGAAAAGAATAAGGGGTATCTTCGGGAGAACGGACCTTTGCAAGGTTGAATATCTGGTGGATAACTCAGGGAATGTGGCAGAAAGTATCTCTCGAGTTGAAACTCAGAGAAATCATCGAGAGCGAGATACATTTATTAGAAGGTATGAGAAGTTTCAAGTGGATAGGAAATCGTTCGATGCCTAATTCAAAAGGTGAAAAGGGGTTCATAACAACAGGAATAAGTATTGTGTCTGATACCAGAATAGATCATCTCTAGGAGGGTGGCTCGTGATTTACATACGAAGCCAAGCGTGAGGAATAACTTTGGAAACAGGGATGTACAGGAGAGTCAGGTTTCGATCCTGTGGAACTGTGGTTAGTGTGGATTAAGAGTAGGAAGGGCGGTGCCATCTTGCACGGTCACGATAGCAAGGCATGTTAGAGGATAGCTTGTCAGCTATGTTGGTAACAACGTCGGTACCAAGGGCGGGGGATGAAGAGAACCGTTTTCCAGCTCGTAAAAACGAGGCGGACCAATAGGCAAAGTTCTCATCCATCGATGGTTACCGGAATGTTAACAACAATAGCTACGGGGTTTTACTGACAGGGTTGTACACCGGGGTGTTTACATAAGCAGGGGATTATTACTGCTTAGATCATATAGATCACAAGAAAGGTTAAACAAACGAATGGAAAGTAAAATGTGTTTATCAGATCAAACAGACCAATGGAAAGGAAAATGTGATTATACACAAGTATTAGGTGTATATCCTTCCCTAGGAAAAGCAGAGCATGATATACATGACAGGACAGCAAGTACAAAATCATTTAGATAAAGGGGCGAGGAAATTCATGATGTTGCTCACACAACGATGTTTGGATAATTGATCAAGAAACATTTAGCATTGCGCTTCCGATGTTCTTGTTGATAATCGGAATACCACAGTCATGCTTCGGGATAGCAATTTATATGGTGTTTCAAGTAAAGATTGGGTCTGAAGATCACAAGAAATATACAAAGACAACCTTAAGCATAGTAAGGGATCCAAGGTATAATCAGAACATGACCACGTCTGTGTTGGCATGAAGTCAAGGATGTTGTCGATGATAACACAAATCATCGAGGGGCAAGGATGGTATTTCTCACCATGAATTCAATTCACATCTTGGAAGAAGCCAAAATGTTGACGATGATCACGACACATTTTGTCGAGAGGTTTCAAGAGGAGGCAATTGAACAGCAACGGCATCAAGCAAGGGAATGACGAAGTGGAAAGTTGCGGGAACAACAGATAGGATGCACGCTCGGAATCGGAGTTGCTTTTCAAGACAACAAAATGATGTTGAAAACTCGACGTAAGCCTTGCTCACGGTTTGAAGAATTCGTGCACCAAAGAAGGACTAGGTAGCACGGTCAAAGGTAGCATGATAAGGATGTAGCTGGTAGTCTAGGAATGACAAGATTGAGTTTAAATTTCCCAACAACAATTTACTAAAAGCAGAGGATACAATTTACCAAAGGCATTATGTATCAGGGGAAGAACTCACAAGATTTTTGAATGTGAAGGACACGGTCGGATAATAACCCAGCAATGGGTCTGGCGGCCCACAACGGATCTGATGTGAGTATCGGTACTCAACCAGAAGAAGAAGGAATGCAAAGGCATCGGATTATAGAAACATCTGAATAATTCGACGGTTAAATACAAAGAAATTATGATATCCAGATCGGTGTATCAGAATCAGATGCTTTGATTAAATATGAGTGAGTTAAATAGAACTAGAGGGACAATCAATTGGAACTTAATTGGCCGAGAGCCAACTTATGTCCAAAATGACGTCTGAGCCGAAAGGATGAATTCTAGGAATTAACTGATGATAGCGAGCATTCACAGCAGATTGAATCAAGGGACTCAAAATGGCAATGACAAGGGATGTCAACGAAGATTACTAGACGTATGGAATTAACCATAATGCAGGCAGGCAAGACTTTCCAAAGCAATAGGTTGCAGAGGATTCTCGGGAGATCAGATAGTATTTCAAAGCATTTTGGGAAACACATGAACAACTGGGGATGAACGAATCCCCGGTAAGTGTGAGGAATTAATCATAAGGTATTCTGGCGACAAGGAACTGCAAGGCAGTAAGCACAATGGATTCTCGGAATATATGAGAGATGTTTCGGGGTATCTTGTAATAATAAGAGCAGATGGGAATGAATGTATGAACAAGTGTATGTAGTAATCCATAGGGATTTATCGATGGAAGGGGATAGCAAAGTCCGTGGGCACAAGGGTCTCGGGAAACATCGAAGAGTATTTTCGGAATCTTCTGGTGAATCGAGCGATCATCTGGAATGAGGGGCTCTCCGGGAGGAAGTAGTTACGAGAACCTAATGTTAGAGTTAGTAAAATCTTTAACCCGAAAAGAAGAGAGATCAGAATCCCAGAGTAAAGGAGAGGAATAAAAGATCTTAATCCCATCCATTGGCGACCTGGGCCCGTAAGCCACACAGCCATGTTAGTAAAACAATTTTTCAAAGACTAGACTCAACTTTGACCAAGGAATCGGAAGGGGGCTTCCTACAGGCAGTCGGCTCTGATACCAACTTGTGACGCCCCGGCCCGACCGTGCACTAATCATACACGCAAATGCGCATGATCAAGCCCAGGGACTCACGGGAGGATATCACAACACAACTCTAGACACAAAATAAAATAATACAAGCTGTATATTACAAGCCAGGGGCCTCGAGGGCTCGAATACATAAGCTCGCGTACAAGCATTAGCGGAAGCAACCATAATATCTGAGTACAGACATTAAGTTAAACAAGTTTGCCTTAAGAAGGCTGAGCAAAACAACGACATCTGATCGAAAAGGCGCAGGCCTCCTGCCTGGTAGCCTCCTAAACTACTCCTGGTCGTCGGTCTCCACGTAGTAGTAGGCTCCGTCGATGTAGTAGTAGTCGTCGGCGGGGTCAGCTGGCTCCGGGACTCCGCCATCTGATCGCAGCAATCGGGTATCGGGAAAAAAGAGGTAGCAAAGCAACCGTGGGTACTCATCCAAAGTACTCGCAAGATTTACATCAAATCTATTCTAGATATGCATCGGTTTCAAAAGGAGGGCTATATCTGTGGACTAGACAGCAGAAATGCCAGAATAGAGGGGAAAGCCTAGCCTATCGAAGACTAGCAACTTGCAGCGTCTTGCAGCATTAGAAGAGTGTAGATTAGTACATAAATATAGTAGTAGCAACAAGTATAACAATAGCCAAGCCCAGAGATCCTTCCTCGACTCCCTGCGAGAAAGCGATCCCGGAGCCAACATATTATTTAAAGTAACATGTATCCAGTTCAAGTTGTAGTAGATCGGGATACAACACTGAGCGTCCTGTTACCGTGGACACGGCTATTCGAATAGATAAACTTCCCTGTAGGGGTGCACTACTGTTACCCAACACGCTCGATTACCCCTGGCCAGACACACTTTTTCGGGTAATGCCCGGCCTCGGATAACCGACACGACGCAGTCCTACCTAGGCTCCGCAGAGAGGTCCTTGCCGGTCTACATCCTAAGCGCTCAGGGGTCTTGGGCCCATCGCCCTTTGCACTCCGGGTCGTTGTGCGCAGGGGGATACCAGCGCCACCTCTGTCCTGGATGGCGCGATCCGGCCGGCCACAATGCTGAACTGGACGTCTAACAGAGCTTTCGGCTGATACATACGACGCAGAGGGCCCCATAAACCATTATCTCGCGCGGTGGTAGTGCGTATAGGCCAGTGGCCAACTCAGATCAAATACCCAAATCCGTTAAGCGTGTTATTAGGAGCTCGCGGAGACGATCAGTGATCCACGATCAGTGGTCCCGTCGCCCCGTCTTGCGGACTTACGGTAAGGGCCAGGAATGCCCGGCCGTGCCGCGTAAATTTCTCGCGGGTACCCTCATGGTCAACCCGACTCCCATAACTCTCGCGGGTACCCCTCGGGGTCGACCCGACTTTAACAAGGGGCTGAGGTAAAACATGGTAACCGTGTGTCCATAGCATCAAGGGGGAATCCGAGGAATCACCCTCGATGGATTCCCACTCGATGTAACCGTCAAGGTGAACTCGGAGGAATCACCCTCGACGGGTTCACACTTGAGGGCTGCATGACAGAGGTATCATCAGAGGTGGTGAAAGAGGAATCACCCTCGGTAACCCACAACCGACTAGCTACAGTACAGAGATATCATCAGGAGTGGGGTAGGAGGTATCACCCTCGGCACTCGATAATAGCTCTGCAGAGTCGTACAACTAAAAGGGGGGTGGTGGTGCGATGATGTGTCGGTCTCTGCATGTCGATCACCTTTATCGAATCTTCCGGTAGCAAAGCAGGGCAACACGGACAAGGGTGTGGGGCCACTGATGTATCACTAACCAACCTATACTAAGCATTTAGGACAACAGGTAAAGTATCAACAGCAGGTTACAAAATCAGGCTATGCATCAGAATAGGAGCAATCAATTACAATAGCAAAATCTAATGCAAACACGAGAGAGAAAGAATGGGCGATATAGGAATGATCAAGGGGGTTTTGCTTGCCTGGTTGCTCTGCAGACGAAACCGGATCTTCACTGTGTAGTCGATGGCGGGATCATCAGCGGTTTCGGGGTCTACCAGAAAGGAGAAGAAGAGGGGGAAACAATAAATAACAGAGCAAACAAATGCAACACAGATGCAATGGCACGGCAAGAAGTGTTGGTGATATGCTCTAATGCATTACTAGGCATTTTAAAAGAAGAGGGAAAATATTCGGTAATATTTTCCCAGCTCCAGGTATTATTCGGTCAGACGATTCGGAGGGGAAGGTTCCATGTTTGCAGTGATGGAGGGGTGTGGCAGGTATATGGATGACATATTCGGATTCGTCAATTTTTTCTGATCGTTTTTCATATATAAATTATTTTCATCAGACTTACGGTTAGTTTTCTATTAATTTTCAAAGTTTATCGTTTTTCAGAAATTTCTTGTTTTATTTTATTTTGATTTAATCCGAATTGACCAAGTCAATTTGACTAGTCAAAAGTGGCAGGTGTGGCCCACATGTCATTGTCACAGAAACTAACTAGTGTCTAGATTAAAAAATGGGGCAACGTGTCATTGTTTTATTAAACTAAGTTAATAATCAACTAAACTAGCTAACCTAATTAGTACTACTAATTAGAGCATGGCCGGCCACACTGGACGAGCCAGCCCCTTGCTGTGCTCGCCATGGCTGCACAGGGAGCAGCAGCGGCAGCAGTAGGTAGCAAGAGCAGCGGCAGCCAGCAGCATAGCAGCAGCTAGCGGTAGCAGCGCGGCACAAGGGGCAGCCAGTAGCAGTACAAGCAGCAAGCAGCGGCAGAGCATGAGCAGCAGCAGCTAGCAGCAGCTAGCGGCGATAGGAGCAGCAGCAGCGTAGCGCAGCAAGCGGTAGCAGCAACATGCGGCAGCACCAGCAAGCAGCAGCAGAGCGGCGCGGCAGCCAGCAGCACAGAGCAGCAGCACAACGGCTGTAGCAACAGCAAGCAGCATAGCGGCAGTAGCAACAGTAAGGCAGCAGCATGCGCGCGTACGCGGATGCCGAGATTCGGCCATGGCGGCGGCCGGCTCGTACAGGCGACTACGGCGACGGATCGAGACCGGGGTGAGGGGGATTCGGAGGAGGAGCTCACCGCGTGTCCGTTGGCGTGCTCGGGGAGGGTCGGGGTGGACCGGAACAGCGGCAAACGACGACGAACGACGGCGATGTACGCGACGGAAATGAGCTCGATGGCGAGCGTACGGGGCGGCTCCGCTCGATTCGGTGCTTGGGGATGACGGTGGCGGTCCTCCTGGACATCTTCTCAGGCGACGGGGAGCACGGTGGCCGCGGCTACGACGACGGCCGTGGCGAGCACGACTCGGGCGAGTTCTAAATTGAAACAGATAGTGAACGAGGCGGAGAATGGGGATTAGGGTTTGTCCTGGGGGTTGGGGGTGGTCTTATCCTTCTCCAGATGGTCGTGGATGCTCGACACGAGCTCAATCGAGCTTGTGGACGGCGTGCGCGCGGCCACGCCATGGCTCCTGTATGTGAGGTTGAAGGAGACAGGAGGTGGGCTGGGTCATGTACTGTAGCACTGGGCCTAAGTGCATAGTGTCTTTCTTCTTTTTCTGTTTTACATTTGCAGCTACTGTTTTGCATTAATCCTTGAACCGAATGACTTTTGTATAATGTGGAGCTTTGACATATAATTACTATACATTATTTAGCACTGCCACAAAAGTTTGAGGATTATTTGAATCCATTTGAATTTTGTTTAAATAGAATGATTTAAATTGGGGCTGTTTTGCTACTGTTTTGGATGCTAGCTTCAAAATGAGTAAACAAGTGATGTTATTTTTCTTAACCATAATTACATATGGATTATTTACAAAATTATGAACTATTTTTCTTGCAAGTTTGGAGTTTTTCTAATTTCACTTGTTATTTGAATTTTGAATTTGAGTTGAATTATTTCTTAATTGCATTTCTTAGGATATAATGATGATGACTTGGCATCATTACCATGTGGTCAGTGTAGCTAACCACTGGAGGTGTTACAAGTGATTAGTAAGTACCATACAACTTTCTGGGGAGATTTCTTTCCGGCCTTCTTGTATCGAGAAGCATTGCACACCGGATAGCTGGTTTTTTCCGCCTGCTCATTCCGATAAATGATGCAATCGTTGATGCATGCATGGTATCTAATGTGCGGCAGATCAAGAGGGCACACGATCTTCTTGGCCTCATCGACACTAGTAGGACGCAGGTTCCCCGCGGGGAGAACTTTTTGTAGGTACTTCAAATGCTCATCGAGGCTTCTGTCGGTCCATTTGTTTTTAGCCTTTGTCTTTAGAAGTTCGGGCGTGAAACTCAAGCGGGTCACCTCGGGATCGCAACCATCATACAATGGTGTTGGGGAACGTCGCATGGGAAACAAAAAATTTCCTACGCACACGCAAGATCTATCCATGGTGATGAGCATCTACGAGAGGGAGAGTGAATCTACATACCCTTGTAGATCGCTAAGCGGAAGCATTAAGAAACGCGGTTGATGTAGTCGAACGTCTTCGCGATCCAAATCGCAAGTCGTCCCTCGATCCAAACACGATCTAGCGCCGAACGGACGGCACCTCCGCATTCAACACACGTACGGCTTGATGACGCCTTCACCTCCTCGATCCAGCGAGCGATGGTGAAGTAGTGGATGAGTTCCGGCAGCACGACGGCGTGGTGATGGTGGTGAGGAACAATCTCTGCAGGGCTTCGCCAAGCACTACGGAGATTATGACGGGAGGAACTAGAGGGTTAGGGTTGCCGGCACACGGCTTGGGGAAATCTTGATCTGTCCCGTGTGCTAGCCCTGCCCCTCTATTTATATCTTGAGCCCTAGGGTCTAAACTTGGAGAGAAAGCCTCCACAAGGTCGGTTTTGCCCGCACAAGGTCGGTTTGTCCCGCACGGAAAGAGTCCCACTCGGATTCCAGCAGTACCGCGCACAAGCGGTAGTACCGCTCACGAGCGGTAGTACCGCTTCACACAAGCGGTAGTACCGCTTACGCGGTAGTACTGCCTTACCAGCGGTAGTACCGCTTAAGGCAGCAGCAAAACTTCCTTTTGCACTTTCCAATACCTCGTGGGCTTTACCCCTTTGGCCCATATAAAGTGTTGCTGCACCCGAACACTTCGGTAAACACTCGGAACCCTTCCGGAGATCAAAACACTATTATCACATATATCAATCTTTACCTCCGGACTCTTCCGGAGATCCTTGTCATGTCCGGGATCTTATCCGGGACTCCGAACAACCTTCGGTCACCAACACAATAACTCAACTATACTAATCGTCACCAAACGTTAAGTGTGTAGACCCTGCGGGTTCGAGAACTATGCAGACATGACCGAGACACCTCTACGGTCAATAACCAATAGCGGGACCTGGATGCCCATATTGGTTCCTACATATTCTACGAAGATCTTCATCGGTTGAACCTCTATGTCAAGGATTCAGTTAATCCCGTATACTGTTCCCTTTGTTCTTCGGTATGTTACTTGCCCGAGATTCGATCGTCGGTATCTCTATACCTAGTTCAATCTCGTTACCGGCAAGTCTCTTTACTCGTTCCGTAATACAAGATCTCGTGGCTAATACTTTAGTCACATTGCTTGCAAGGCTCATTATGATGTTGTATTACCGAGTGGGCCCTGAGATACCTCTCTATCACACGGAGTAACAAATCCCAGTCTTGATCCATGCCAACCCAACAGACACCCTCGAAGATACCTGTAGAGCACCTTTATAGTCACCCAGTTACGTTGTGACGTTTGATACACACAAGGCACTCCTACGGTGTCAGTGAATTGCATGATCTCATGGTCATAGGAACAGATACTTGACATGCAGAAAACAATAGCAATAAACTGACACGATCATATGCTACGTTTATAGTTTGGGTCTTGTCCATCACATCATTCTCCTAATGATGTGATCCCGTTATCAAATGACATCTCATGTCCATGGCTAGGAAACCTTCACCATCTTTTGATCAACGAGCTAGTTAACTAGAGGCTTACTAGGGACACAGTGTTGTCTATGTACCCACACATGTATTTGAGTTTCCAATCAATACAATTATAGCATGGATAATAAACGATTATCATGAACAAGGAAATATAATAATAACCAATTTATTATTGCCTCTAGGGCATATTTCCAACACTCTCCCACTTGCACTAGAGTCAATAATCTAGTTCACATCACTATGTGATTTTACATTGTAATGAATCGAACACCCATGCAGTACTGGTGTTGTTCATGTTTAGCCCTTGGAAGAGGTTTAGTCATCGGATCTGCAACATTCAGATCCGTGTGTACTTTGCAAATATTTATGTCGTCCTCCTTGATGTAATCGCGGATGGAATTGAAACGTCGCTTTATGTGTCTGGTTCTCTTGTGAAATCTTGGTTCCTTGGCTAGAGCAATGGCACCAGTATTATCACAAAACAGAG
Organism: Elymus sibiricus; assembly: GCA_039707655.1. NCBI lineage: Eukaryota > Viridiplantae > Streptophyta > Magnoliopsida > Poales > Poaceae > Elymus > Elymus sibiricus. Next base: position 386,871,656 of record CM077676.1, read on the forward strand.
TCATTGGGTTAAGCGCACTAGGCACTACTCCAAGATCTGTCATGAACTCCTTCATCCAGACACCTTCCTTCGCCGCCTCCGAGGCAGCGATGTACTCCGCTTCGCATGTAGAATCACCTACCACGCTTTGCTTGGAACTGCACCAGCTAACCGCACCCCCATTAAGAATAAATACGTATCCGGTTTGTGACTTAGAGTCATCCGGATCAGTGTCAAAGCTTGCATCGACGTAACCCTTTACGACGAGCTCTTGATCACCTCCATAAACGAGAAACATGTCCTTAGTCCTTTTTAGGTACTTCAGGATATTCTTGACCGCCGTCTTGTGTTCCATTCCTAGATCACTTTGAAACCTTCCGACCATACTTATGGCAAGGCTGACATCGGGTCTTGTGCACAGCATTGCATACATGATAGAGCCTATGGCTGAAGCATAGGGGATGACACTCATCTTTTCTCTATCTCCTGCAGTCACTGGGCATTGAGTCTTACTCAACTTCACACCTTGCAAAACAGGCAAGAACCCCTTCTTGGACTGATCCATTTTGAACTTCTTCAAAATCTTATCAAGGTATGTGCTTTGTGAAAGTCCTATTAAACGTCTTGATCTATCTCTATAGATCTTGATGCCTAATATGAAAGCAGCTTCTCCTAGGTCCTTCATTGAAAAACTCTTGTTCAAATATTCCTTCACGCTTTCCAACATTTCTATATTGTTTCCAATCAGTAATATGTCATCCACATATAATATTAGAAATGCTATAGAGCTCCCACTCACTTTCTTGTAAATACAAGCTTCTCCGTAAACTTGTATAAACTCGAACGCTTTGATCACCTCATCAAAGCGAAGATTCCAACTCCGAGATGCTTGCACCAGTCCATAAATGGATCGCTGGAGTTTGCAAACTTTGTCAGCATTCTCTGGATCGACAAAACCTTCTGGTTGCATCATATACAACTCTTCCTTAAGGAAACCGTTAAGGAACGCTGTTTTGACATCCATCTGCCAAATATCATAATCGAAAAAGGCAGCTATTGCTAACATGATTCTGACAGACTTAAGCATCGCTACGGGTGAGAAGGTCTCATCGTAGTCAACTCCTTGAACTTGTGAAAAACCCTTTGTCACAAGTCGAGCTTTATAGACGGTGACATTACCGTCCGCGTCCGTCTTCCTCTTAAAGATCCATTTGTTCTGAATGGCCTTACGCCCTTCAGGTAATACTTCCAAAGTCCACACTTTGTTTTCATACATGGATCCCATCTCGGATTTCATGGCCTCTAACCACTTCTCGGAATCCGGGCCCATCATCGCTTCTCCATAGCTCGTAGGTTCATCGTTGTCCAACAACATGACCTCTAAGACAGGGTTGCCGTACCACTCAGGAGCAGTACGCGTCCTTGTCGACCTACGAGGTTCGATAGCAACTTGATCCGAAGCTTTATGATCATCATCAACTTCCTCTTCAGCTGATGTAGGCTCTACAGAAACATCTTTCTGCGCTGCGCTACTCTCAGGTTGAAGTAAAGGTTCAACAACCTCATCAAGTTCTATCTTCCTCCCACTCAATTCTTTCGAGAGAAACTCTTTCTCAAGAAATGTTCCGTTTTTAGCGACAAACACTTTGCCTTCGGATCTGAGGTAGAAGGTATACCCAACTGTCTCTTTTGGGTATCCTATGAAGACGCATTTCTCCGCTTTGGGTTCCAGCTTTTCAGGCTGAAGCTTTTTGACATAAGCATCACATCCCCAAACTTTAAGAAACGACAGCTTTGGCTTCTTGCCAAACCAAAGTTCATATGGCGTCGTCTCAATGGATTTCGATGGTGCCCTATTTAAAGTGAATGCAGCTGTCTCTAATGCATAACCCCAAAACGATAGTGGTAAATCGGCAAGAGACATCATAGATCGCACCATATCCAATAAGGTTCGATTACGACGTTCGGACACACCATTACGCTGTGGTGTTCCAGGCGGTGTCAGTTGTGAAACAATTCCACATTGTCTTAAGTGACTGCCAAACTCATAACTCAGATATTCTCCTCCTCGATCAGATCGTAGGAATTTAATCTTCTTGTTACGATGATTCTCAACTTCACTCTGAAATTGTTTGAACTTTTCAAACGTTTCAGACTTGTGTTTCATTAAGTAAATATACCCATATCTACTTAAGTCATCAGGGAAGGTGAGAAAGTAACGATAACCACCGCGCGCCTCAATGCTCATCGGACCGCACACATCAGTATGTATGATTTCCAACAAGTCACTTGCCCGTTCCATTGTTTCAGAGAACGGCGTTTTAGTCATCTTGCCCATGAGGCATGGCTCACATGTGTCAAGTGATTCAAAATCAAGTGACTCCAAAAGTCCATCAGCATGGAGCTTCCTCATGCGTTTTACGCCAATATGACCTAAACGACAGTGCCACAAGAAAGTGGTATTATCATTATCAATTCTACATCTTTTGGCATCAATGTTATGAACATGTGTATCATTACTATCGAGATTCAATAAGAATAAACCCCTCACATCGGGTGCATGACCATAAAAGATATTACTCATATAAATAGAACAACCATTATTCTCTGATTTAAATGAGTAACCGTCTCGCAATAAACAAGATCCAGATATAATGTTCATGCTTAACGCAGGCACCAAATAACATTTATTCAGGTTCATCACTAATCCCGATGGTAATCGAAGAGCGAGCGTGCCGACGGCGATCACATCAACCTTGGAACCATTTCCCATGCGCATCGTCACTTCGTCCTTTGCCAGCCTCTGTCTATTCCGCAGTTCCTGTTTTGAGTTGCAAATATGAGCAACCGCACCGGTATCAAATACCCAGGCACTACAACGAGAGTTGGTAAGGTACACATCAATAACATGTATATCATATATACCTTGTTTGTTGTTGGCCGCCTTCTTGTCAGCCAAATAATTGGGGCAGTTCCGCTTCCAGTGTCCAGTTCCCTTGCAATGAAAGCACACAGTTTCTGGTTTGGGTTCAGCCTTGGGTTTCTTCACGGGAGGAGCAACTGCTTTGCCACTCTTCTTGGAGTTACCCTTCTTACCCTTGCCATTTTTCTTGAAACTAGTGGTTTTATTGACCATCAACACTTGATGCTCCTTCTGAATTTCAGACTCAGCGGCTTTCAGCATCGCAAACAGCTCGGCGACTGACTTGTTCATCCCGTGCATGTTATAGTTCAACACAAAGCTCTTGTAGCTAGGTGGCAATGATTGAAGAACTCTGTCAGTGATAGCCTCTGGCGGAAGGGGTATCCCCAATTCAGCCAGACGGGTGGAGTACCCAGACATTCTGAGTATGTGATCACTGATAGACCCGTTCTCCTCCATCTTGCAAGCATAGAACTTATCGGAGATCTCATACCTCTCGATCCGGGCATTCTTCTGAAAGATAAACTTCAACTCCTGGAACATCTCGTATGCTCCATGACGTTCAAAACGTCTTTGAAGTCCCGGTTCTAAGCCATACAATATTGCACATTGAACTATTGAGTAATCTTCAGAACGAGCCTGCCAGGCGTTCACAACGTCTAGAGACTCAACTAGAGCGGGTGGATCACCAAGCGGTGCATCAAGGACATAAGCCTTCTGGGAAGTCGTAAGGATAATCCTTAGATTACGGGCCCAGTCCACAAAGTTACTTCCATCATCTTTCAACTTAGCTTTCTCTAGGAACGCATTAAAATTCAGGGGTGCTACTGCGCGAGCCATGATCTACAACATAAATATAGCAACAACTTAGACTATTGTTCAAGATAATGAGTTTAGTTAATCATATTACTTAAAACTCCCACTCAAATTGACATCCCTCCGGTCATTCGAGTGTAACATGATCCAAATCCACCAACTCAAGTCCGATCATCACGTGAGTTGAGGTGGTTTCAATGGTGAACATCTTCATGTTGATCATATCTACTATATGACTCATGTTCGGCCTTTCGGTCTCTTGTGTTCCGAGGCCATGTCTGTACATGCTAGGCTCGTCAAGTTTAACCCGAGTGTTCCGCATGTGCAACACTGGCTTGCACCCGTTGTATGTGAACGTAGAGTCTATCACACCCGATCATCACGTGGTGTCTCGAAACGACGAACTTTCGCAACGGTGCACACTCGGGGAGAACACAATTTATCTTGAAATTTAAGTGAGGGATCACCTTATAATGCTACCGTCGTCCTAAGCAAAACAAGATGCATAAAAGGATTAAAATCACATGCAAATCATAAGTGACATGATATGGCCATGAACTTGTGCTTTTGATCTCCATCTCCAAAGCACCGGCATGATCTCCATCGTCACCGGCATGACACCATGATCTCCATCATCTTGATCTCCATCAACGTGTCGCCATGAGGTTGTCGCGCCGACTGTAGCTTCCACGACTATTGCTAACTCATAGCGATAAAGTAAAGCAAAATGGCGAAAATAATTAAAGACAACTCTATGGCTCCTGCCAGTTGCCGTACTCATCGACATGCAAGTCGTGATATTCTATACAACACATGATCATCTCATACATCACATATATCTCATCATGTAATTGGCCATATCACATCACAACATACCCTGCAAAAACAAGTTAGACGTCCTCTAATTTGTTGTTGCAAATTTTACGTGGCTGCTACGGGTTTGCAAGAACCGATCTTACCTACGCAAAACCACAACGTGGTGTAGTGATTGCTTTTTGATCTTCTAAAAGAACCCTCTTCATTGAAATCGATTCAACTAAAGTGAGAGAGACAGTCACCCGCCAGTCACCTTTATGCAACGAGTGCACGTAGCGGTGAAACCTGTCTCGCGTAAGCGTACGCGTAATGTCGGTCCGGGCCGCTTCATCTCACAATACCGCCGAATCAAGTATCAACTAGTAACGGCAAGCAATATGTATACACCCACGCCCACAACTCGTTTGTGTTCTACTCGAGATCTCATCTACGCATAGACCTAGCTCAGATGCCACTGTTGGGGAACGTCGCATGGGAAACAAAAAATTTCCTACGCACACGCAAGATCTATCCATGGTGATGAGCATCTACGAGAGGGAGAGTGAATCTACATACCCTTGTAGATCGCTAAGAGGAAGCGTTAAGAAACGCGGTTGATGTAGTCGAACGTCTTCGCGATCCAAATCGCAAGTCGTCCCTCGATCCAAACATGATCTAGCGCCGAACGGACGGCACCTCCGCGTTCAACACACGTACGGCTTGATGACGCCTTCACCTCCTCAATCCAGCGAGCGATGGTGAAGTAGTGGATGAGTTCCGGCAGCACGACGGCGTGGTGATGGTGGTGAGGAACAATCTCTGCAGGGCTTCGCCAAGCACTACGGAGATTATGACGGGAGGAACTAGAGGGTTAGGGTTGCCGGCACACGGCTTGGGGAAATCTTGATCTGTCCCGTGTGCTAGCCCTGCCCCTCTATTTATATGTTGAGCCCTGGGGTCTAAACTTGGAGAGAAAGCCTCCACAAGGTCGGTTTTGCCCGCACAAGGTCGGTTTGGCCCGCACGGAAAGAGTCCCACTCGGATTCCAGCAGTACCGCGCACAAGCGGTAGTACCGCTCACGAGCGGTAGTACCGCTTGAGCGGTAGTACCGCTTCACACAAGCGGTAGTACCGCTTGAGCGGTAGTACCGCTTCACACAAGCGGTAGTACCGCTTACGCGGTAGTACTGCCTTACCAACGGTAGTACCGCTTAAGGCAGCAGCAAAACTTCCTTTTGCACTTTCCAATACCTCGTGGGCTTTACCCCTTTGGCCCATATAAAGTGTTGCTGCACCCGAACACTTCGGTAAACACCCGGAACCCCTTCCGGTGAATTCCGGAACCCTTCCGGAGATCAAAACACTATTATCACATATATCAATCTTTACCTTCGGACTCTTCCGGAGATCCTTGTCATGTCCGGGATCTTATCCGGGACTCCGAACAACCTTCGGTCACCAACACAATAACTCAACTATACTAATCGTCACCAAACGTTAAGTGTGTAGACCCTGCGGGTTCGAGAACTATGCAGACATGACCGAGACACCTCTACGGTCAATAACCAATAGCGGGACCTGGATGCCCATATTGGTTCCTACATATTCTACGAAGATCTTCATCGGTTGAACCTCTATGTCAAGGATTCAGTTAATCCCGTATACTGTTCCCTTTGTTCTTCGGTATGTTACTTGCCCGAGATTCGATCGTCGGTATCTCTATACCTAGTTCAATCTCGTTACCGGCAAGTCTCTTTACTCGTTCTGTAATACAAGATCTCGTGGCTAATACTTTAGTCACATTGCTTGCAAGGCTCATTGTGATGTTGTATTACCGAGTGGGCCCTGAGATACCTCTCTGTCACACGGAGTAACAAATCCCAGTCTTGATCCATGCCAACCCAACAGACACCCTCGGAGATACCTGTAGAGCACCTTTATAGTCACCCAGTTACGTTGTGACGTTTGATACACACAAGGCACTCCTACGGTGTCAGTGAATTGCATGATCTCATGGTCATAGGAACAGATACTTGACATGCAGAAAACAATAGCAATAAACTGACAAGATCATATGCTACGTTTATAGTTTGGGTCTTGTCCATCACATCATTATCCTAATGATGTGATCCCGTTATCAAATGACATCTCATGTCCATGGCTAGGAAACCTTCACCATCTTTTGATCAACGAGCTAGTTAACTAGAGGCTTACTAGGGACACAGTGTTGTCTATGTACCCACACATGTATTTGAGTTTCCAATCAATACAATTATAGCATGGATAATAAACGATTATCATGAACAAGGAAATATAATAATAACCAATTTATTATTGCCTCTAGGGCATATTTCCAACAAATGGAGTATTCGAGTCTACCTCCAGTTGCTCCAGCTTGGCCTCCTCTCTACAAGCAGCTCTATCGTTAGTCGTCTTCTTGCGAAGCAGGTCTCGAACATGAGGGTCCCGCACGACTGAACTTAGTAGCAACGAAGGCTCCGGCGTGTCCGCGTCTTCTCCGTCATGTCCGGCCTCTTCTCCGCCCCCATGTCCGGCCTCTTCTCCTCCGCCATGTCCGGCCTCTTCTCCGCTGCCATTATCGGTCATCTCTTCGTCTGGCCCCATGTCGTCATTGGCTGCCCCGTCGACGTCATCATCATCATCTTCACTTATCCACCGAGTACAGCCATCCATGAAACCAGTCATGAGCAGGTGCGCCTTCAAACGGCCTTCCTTAAAGGGGTCGAGCCAGACTCCTCCTTTGCATCTTCGACACGGACATAAAACCTCCTTCCGGTTATTTTCATGCATGTCGTGCACCGCGGATCGCAACCATCTTTCCACCATCCTTCCACTGACCTTCATGATCGCCTGTGCGGTATAATAAGCAAAAGGATTATAAACGCATGCATGCATGCATTAAAGTCATACAAAAATTCGGCATGACCTTCCCTAAAAATAGGGACAAATAGAGTTTGCCCGAAATTCGCCGAAACAGAAATAAATCAACATTCCGGCAAAACATAAGCAACTCATGTCATGTCACCCACAATTCGGCAAATACACATATAGGCGGCAACTCACACCTATCTCAAGAGAGATCGAGCACGGTGATGAGGTCGGTGTCGCTACACACCCAGGGATCGAATGAAAGTGGACAAAGATGGCTTTGCTTCATTAAATGGATAGATCTAGTTGGGAAGGTAGATAGGTCACTTCATTAAATGAGTAGATCTAGCTAGTTGGGAAGGAGATGGCTCTAATAACTAGTGGAGGGAGGAGAGAAAAGTGAGGAAGAGAGAAAGGGGTGCATTAATGGAGATAGTGGAGGGGGCATTAAAGGAGAGAGAAGAGAGGTAGGAGAAGGAAGAGAGAACAAGGCTAGCTAGTAGTAATGGGGAAGCAAGTGAGGGAGAAGAAGTGAGGGAGGGAGGAGGGGGGAGGGGGGAAGGGGGTTGGAAAAGGTGGCAGCTGCGCCTTAGCAGTAGCGCGGGTACGCGCACAGCGCTACTGCTAAGAGCAGTAGCAGTAGCGCGGGCCTGCACCCGGCACTGCTGCTAAGCGGGGTCCACCACGTGGGACAGTGCAGCCGTAGTTGCAGCGGAGGGTTTGCGACCCGCGCTATTGGTATCTATTTAGCAGTAGCGCGTGTTTCTTGGGGCGCGCTACTAATATACGTAGCTTGGTGGGTACTATGGGGCCCACTTAGCAGCAGCGCCGTTTAGTAACCCCGTGCTACTGCTAAATAGATACCAGTAGCGCGTGTCAAAGGACCGCGCTACTGTAAAGTACCGGTAGCGCGCATCTCTGACCCGCGCTACTGCTAAGCCTCCACCTATAAGATTTTCCCTAGTAGTGCCTGGCCGGAGGCCATCCCCTCCCAGCTGACCCGGCATGCCAGATACTTGGCAGTCCCGAAAACCACCACCCTTGCCTATTACGGAGCCGGTAGATTTTGCATCTCGACGATCATCATCACCGGGTACTTCCCTCAAAAGCCTATCAACAACGACGAAGTGCTCAATTTACCACGCCGCGCCGTCTCCATCGTGGCCATCGAGGTCACCCCCGGAATGCAGTTTATTAAGCACAAACTCGACTGCTACTTCATGCCAGCACAAGCCTTAGGGCCAGTTCTTTTGTAGCTTATTTGAGCTTATTGTCAAAATAAGCCAGAAGCTGAAAAGAACTCGTTTTCAGAATCTGAGCTCAGCTTATTTCCATAGACCCTTCTAGTGCAATGAGAATAAGCTGGGGGGGGGGGGGGAGGAGCTTCTCGCAGAAGCTCACTTAACCCCGAAGGATGAATAGTGTTTTACCCAAAAAATACTTTCTGAAAATTTTCGGATAATTTGAAATTTTTGAAATGTGTCGGAAAATTTGTAATTTCTGAAATGTTTTGGATGAACAGTGCTTTATCCGAAAAAAATACTTTCTGAAGATTTTCGAATAATTTGAAATTTTGGAAATGTGTCAGAAAATTTGAAAATTTTGAAATGTTTTGGATGAACAGTTGTTTATCCGAGAAAAAAAATACTTTCTGAAGATTTTCGGATAGTTTGAAATTTTTGAAATGTGTCAGAAAATTTGAAAATTTTGAAATGTTTCCGATGAACAGTTGTTTATCCGGGAAAAAAAATACTTTCTGAAGATTTTCGGATAATTTGAAATTTTTGAAATGTGTCAGAAAATTTGAAAATTTTGAAATGTTTCGGATGAACAGTGTCATACCACAGATAAGCTGAAAAAGCAGACACTGAAAAGAACTGGCTAGCTTATTATCTGGAGCTTATTTTCACAGGAGCTTATTTCCACAGGAGCTTATTTCCACAGCAGCCCTCAAAAGAACTGGCCCTTAGGGCGTGTCATCTAGTGTAGCCCAGGTCATGGCCGCCACTGTTACACATTGTAAATCCAGATGGCGGATAGCGACGGTGGGCTCGTATGGAGGGGAACCCCTGGCGGCGCGCTCTGGACGGCAAGCGTGTATGTCAGGGCTCGGACTCCAGAGCAAGCGTGTATGTCAGGGCTCGGCAAGCGTGTAGGACGACGGCATTGTAAATCCAGTACTCTCTCACCGTTCTGCTTAAAATGAACGAAATTGTTATATTCCCTCCCTCACCGTTGCAAGCATGTCTTCTCTCTTCTGTTCTGTTCTGTTCTCCCAGGCTCCCACTGCCTGCACTGCACATCTTCTCCACTCACCTCCGGCGGTCCGGCCTCCGCGCCAATCATCTCCTTGCCTAGCCGTGACATCCGCCTCTCTGCTCTGCGCTTCGAGCTCTCTCCACCTTACCCAACCCAACTAGCAACTGGGTCCCTCCCCCGCGTGGCGATGGTACCTACCACGGTCGATCTCTTCCTTCCTGGTGAAGTTGGAGCCACGCCTCCCCCCACAGTGAGCGCGACCAGCCACCGTGCCTCTTCCTCCCCTCCCCGAGCGCCTCTGGAAGACCGTTCATTTCGTTTCGTCCCTGCCGAACGGCAGCTCGTCAGGAGAATGAAGCTCCGAGTCTGGTATCTGGCTATGCCTAACAAGTGTTTGAAGTAATGTCCCACCAGGTGATCCTGCGTTGTTTATTCTACTACTCTGTTTATTGTGTTAGCTCATCTGTCATGCTTCTCAAATTCCGAATCGGTGAACGTTACATGAGCTAATGTATATGTCTCATATATAGACGGCCTTTGCAGCATCAAGTTAGTAGGATAGTAGTTTGCCTTTTTTTTTTCAGTCGCAGTATATAAAATATTTGCTGTATTCAACAAGGACATGTTTGAATTCTCATTTGCCCTAGTCAATTCGTTTAATTGCCGTTTTCTAAAAATGAGATAAATTCTGGCCTAAGCATATTACTTTGATGAGGGCTTCGAGCAAACAAACATTGCTTTCGTAAATCCTTAATTCCATTTGTCCTACACATTTTGATCAAAAAATCATGGAACTGCTTCTCGTATATGTGTTGTATAAGTTGCAACACTTAGCTCCAAAACTGAACTGCTTCTATGATCCAAATCAAACGCTCGAGTGTTAGTCACTAGTCAACTAAATATGGTCAACAAATAACGGCCTTCCGAAATTCGCTCCTGTTGGAAGCAAACTATTCATGCGAATAGTTGTGTATTTAAAAGTCACTACCTGGTTAGCTCATTCAAAGATACTTTTTGTCAACATTTCTCGCTTCCCACCCAGAGTTAGAACTTCCATATATTTTGTCACTTGTGCCGCATTGCTGCAATAGGCTATGACATGCTATACTTGGACTGGTGTATTTAAAAGTCAGCTTAGTTCATTAAAAGTAGCAAAGATACTATCCAGCGAAAGTGGCTGTTCGGGCAACAAAGAAGTGTACCTTCTAAAAAATTGTTTTATTCTGAAAGGCAAATGATAATTCAACCAAGTCGTAGAGGAGAATGTTGAACGCCCAATCGTCTTACCAACAAAATAGCGTACCTTCTAAAAAGATGATTTTACTGTGGAAGGGAAATGATGTTTTGACCAAGTCATTGGAGGAAAATGTTGAACGCTAAATCATCTATCTCCTTTAAGAAGTATTGGTATCATTCCCTTGACCTCAACGTCAACATTTCTCTTGTCCGACGGAAATTAGGACTTTCCTATATTTCGTCACTTGTGTCACAATAGGAGTACAACACAATGGTTAACACAACTTGCAACATAAGTTCTGTAGGATATTTTTTATGGCAACAAATTCATAAATAAGATTACAACGCACTGGTTGTTTATAAAGGTAACAGTAGATCGATCAATCTTCATTAAGGAGAAAGCATATAACGAAGTGCATACATTGCAACAAACACGTGTACCCATGGGCACACACCGCATTTCTACTTCAAAGATACCTACAGTTGGTAATTTTACATAATGCAACATGGTATAGATACACGAAGCTCTGAAGCTCTCTGATAACAAAGGTGGCAGAGAAGCAAACAATGAATGTAACTACCAACACAGTGATCTCTTCATTTGTAGGATGCTTTTCTGTACCATACGAGGAGGGCTGGTTGTCATTTGAATGAGGGCTGGGAGCCGCTGGTGAGTGGAAAGATAAGAGTGGATCACCAAGGAAAGACTGCTCATTGAAAGTGGAGAGTTGCCCAGTGTTTGGGACCTCTCCTGAGAGAAGCGGGTTGTACGAAACGTTGAATGTACTTAGTTTAGACAGCTTGTCTAGGCTTGATGGGAGTGCACCGGAGAAATTATTCCATGACAAATCGAGGCTCTCTAGGGAATCCATGTGACCAACCGTGAATGGAATCTGACCAGAGAAAGAATTGTTGGATAAATTTAGAGCAACTAGTTGCATCCAAGCAATTTCTGATGGTAGGTGCCCAGAGAGCCGGTTGCCATCAAGCAGGAGCAAGCTAATGTTCTTCATTTCGCTAATTGTGGAGGGTATCTCCCCGCTCAGTAGGTTTCCTGACAGCTGAACATATCCTAAGGCCGTTCGTAATGGTGAAGATATTGGAAGTATGTCATACCCCATGAGGAGCCTGTTCCACATGGTTAGGCAGTTCTTTTGAGACATCATCATTGATTCAACAAAGTCAAACTCTGGATAACTTGTCGGCACCCACCGGTACACAGCATAACATTTACTCGTGGCAGACTTGATCAGTGAAGGGTTTCTTCGGTTCTTGACAAAGGTTGGACTGGGATTCCTCCCCATACTTGCCATCTCTGGCGGGATTTTGCCAGATATCTGGTTTCCAACAAGGTTGAGCCAGAGCAAGCTAGTACAGTTTCCTATCTCCCTTGGGATCTCTCCTGAAAGTTGGTTCCCAGCCAGCATCAACAAGAGAAGCGATGCCAGGTTACCAATCTCTCGTGGGATCTCGCCGGAGAGGTTGTTGTACGACAAGTCCAATGCTTGGAGCCTCAAAAGCCGACCATACGAGGGTGGGATTTTACCAGAGAAGTTATTATATGCAAGCACGAGGCATTCGATGCTCATCATGCTAGCGATTTCGCTAGGAAGCTTGCCGGAGAATCTGTTAAAACTGAGGTCAAGGGAGATGAGGTTTGGCAACTGTAGAATGCCAGAGGAGACAATGCCTCCACTGTAATTATTCTCTTGAAGCACAAGGCTGTTCAGGCTCGTTAATTTTCCTAGGACATGTTGCACTTCTCCTCCAAAATTATTGTCACTAATCTCCAGAAATTTCAGGTTGGTGCAGTTCATCATCTCAAGTGGTATCTTGTGATGGAATTGGTTGCTCGAGAGAACTAGCTCCTCGAGCCCCACGATCGAGCCAATTCCTGGTGGTATAGATCCACCAAAGTTATTGTTCCATAAGGACAGGGATCTCAAGTTTGAGCAATTGGCAATTGAATTTGGGAAATTGCCAGACAGTTGGTTGCTGGAGATGTCCACAACCTGCAGCTTGCACCCCTTGCGAAACGTGCTGGAAGGAATGCTCCCTGTGAGGTTGTTCTTTGCGGCTTTGAACCGTGTAAGCTTTTCGATCCCTTCCCATACAGCCTTTCCGGTGAATTGATTCCAGCTAAGATCAACATCACTGAGCTTGGCGCAGCCACTGAACAGTCCACTTATCCTGCCTGTGAGGTTGTTGCCGGAGACAGCGATAACACTGAGGTTGCGGCAGATGGACGGGAAGTTTGTCCTAATGTCGCCCTGGAACCGATTCTGAGATAGATCCAGTATGCGCAGGTTGGTCAGGGTGGACACATCAAGGGCGCCACCGATGAGGTTGCTTGATAAGTTGAGGTACTGGAGACCCCAGCAGCGCTTGAGATCAGGATGGAGTTGGCCCGTAATACTGTTTGCTGAGAGATCAAGGTGCGTGAGCTGGGTGAGGCGTGAAAAGTTACCGAAGGACGGCCCAGCGATGCTGGAACTCGAGAGGTCAAGATAACCGACACGGCCGGCTGCGTCACACCCAACGCCTTGGAGACGGCATGGCGAGGCCTCGGCCTCTGACCAAGTGTCATAGGCACCACGGTTGATCGGGTTTTGCTCCTGCAGGAAGCTCTTCAGTTCACGGAGCACCTGCCTATCACTTTGCCCCAGGATCACCTCAGCTGTTGCAGCAGCGCCAGATTAAATCAGAGGCCATTGTTAGTCTGGATTAAGCAGGAAATGCAATGTAACGTGTGACTGATCATACAGGCAGGAGGATTTCATACATACCGATGATAAGTGCCTCGCAAAATGCAACAAGAATGTGGCGAAAAGCAGCCATGGATCTGAATAAAGAAACAAGTATTAGGAGTTTGGTTTGCAGCTTGTACCTCAGTCTTTGTAGGATCCTCATCCTTGTCACCAGAAAAGACTCTTCTGCAGACCACTTCAGAGATTTCACCATCAGTAGTAACTTGTCTTGGGGCTAGGCCAACCGGTCAAGTACTGGATGTGTGAGTGTGTGGTCATCATCCACAGGATTCTCAAATGACGTGTATTCTCTTCCACCCGTCAAATCACACAGCAAGAAAGCTGTTTTCTAGAACACTAAAGTTGTGCATTGTGGTCTCAATTTATTCGAAGGGCTCGAGGCCCATCTTTATTAAGCAAAGAAAAGAGGGTTACATATACATCCCAAGTTCTAACTCAACACAGAGGTTGTGTTGAAGTAGGAGAACGACAACCAACCAAAACAACAGGGAAGAAAGTCTGGGATCAGCACTTAGAGTTAAGACTGAAGCAGCCTGCAGCTCTACACACTCTCAAGTCTTCCCTGATAGCGCCTCACAAACCTACTGGACCTAGCTGTAGGACTCATCGAAAATTTTGGCAATTCGCTCTCTGCAAATACTCCAGTGCGCCAGGATGGTCATCGTATCGAAGTCTTTACTTGGTTCTTTTGAGACTGCAATCACACTTTTCCGTGCTGGTGTGATAGGGAAGTTGGCCGCAGCCCACTCGCGCAAGTTGGTCTAGATTTGCTGCGAGAATCTGCGGTGGACAAACAAGTGGGTGCGGCATTCCGGCGAGACTATGGTATGCATTTTGCGTACTCTTGAAAAAAAAACATTCCGCGAAGATGAGGCACAGCTGCAGGTTGCATTATTCGGCCAACTGAAGGTTATCATTCATGAGGCCACGTTGATGAACAAGTATTCACATGAAGAATTTGCTGCGGGAGGGGGCTCTGGACTTCCAGATTGCTCCGGCGCAGGCAAAGCGGGACTTGGCAGCAAAAATAAGAGGGTGGTAGGCTCTGCTCACGGCGAAAGTGCCATCAATGGAGTGGCGTCACACCGCGACGTCTGGACTACCAGGCTCCAAGTTAACACCTCGGCGACGATATCCCATAGCTATAGATACTGGGCAAGGGCTTGAGATGAGGGACCACCATGGATTTCCCCACTCTAGGAGTCACGCGAGAGCGCTTCCGCCACCGAGGGGTCAGATATATGCACAAAGGAGGTGTGTGTGGGGGGGGGGGGGGGGAGCACGCCCTCCAGGCAACCAATTATCCCACAAGAATCTGGCTCTACAAGTTGAGGTACTGGAGACCCCAGCAGTGCTTGAGATCTGGATGGAGTTGGCCTGTAATACTGTTTGCTGAGAGATCGAGGTGCGTGAGCTGGGTGAGGCGTGAAAAGTTACCATAGGACGGCCCAGCGATGCTGGAACTCGAGAGTTCGAGATAACTGACACGCCCGGCGGCGTCACACCCAACACCTTGGAGACGTGTGAGTGTGTGAACCTCCTGATCTAGGATTCTTCAGAAGAGGTATAATTCTGGTGGTTCTTCTCCAAAATTGTTTGGCCCTGTCTGTGATATTTCCTATCTTGCATTTGTCAACTCACACAACTTGGAATACTGGCGATTTTCTAGAACACTAGAATTATGTATTGTGATCTCAATTTATTCAAATGGCCAGAGACCGGTCTTTATTAAGGAAAGAAAAGATTTACAGTCATGGCCGGAGTTCTAATTCAACACCGAGATTGTGACATTGTGTTGAAGTAGGAGAGGAACAGGCAACCAAAATGGCAGGGAAGAAAATTACAGCCTCAAGAAACTGCGACCAGCACTGCTCTAGAGATGAAGATGAAAGTAGCCCGTAGCTCTCCACATTCTTGACTTCTCGAGTCTTCCCTGATAGCCTCAAAAACCTCCGGGACCGAGCTGTAGGAGTCATGAAAAATTCTGGTGTGGTAGGGAAGTCAGCCTTAGCCTACTCGCGCAAGCTGGTCTAAATTTGCTGCGAGAATCTGCAGTGGACGAACAAGCGGGTGTAACATTCAGGCGAGACGAGGCACGGCTGGCAGGTCGCATTATTCGGCCAACTGAATGTTATCAGCCGTGAAGCCACGTTGATGAACAAGTAGTCAAGTAGCCACATGAAGAATTTGCAGCCGGGAGGGGGCTCTGGACTTCCACATCGCTCCGGCAGTGGCAAAGCCGGAATTGGCAGTGCTCACGCTGAAAATGCCGTCAGTGGAGGGGGGCGGTGTTTTTTGTTTTTGAGAAAACCTTGCCTTCTCTATTGATTCAAAAGAATGTTCATAGGTACACCAATTGGGTCACGAGGATTGCCCAACCAAACATGCCTACCTATGCCTAGATTACACGCGAACTTGGCAAGATTATGAGCCTCAAAGTTGTGGTTCGTACGTTCAAAAATGAACTTACAAGAATGAAAGCTACTCGCATATGGTCAAATATTCATGTATGATGGCTGAATGGGGACCTCCTGCCCCTGCTTGACATCATTGACGATCACCTGACAATCTGAAGCCACTAGTAGATTCTGAACGTTTAGGTCCTCCGCAAGCGCCAATGATTATCTGCAGGCGTACGCTTCTAGCACCACCGGGTCGGTTACTCCGAACGCCACTGCCGAAGAACCCAGAAAAGCTCCATTGTGGTCACGGCATACCACAGCAGCCGCGCACCATCTAGGAGCAGCAGGGGACGAGATGAGGATATGCCGCCGGGCTCCGATGCGGGGCCATGGCGAGCGCCGGTGAGTGGGCTGGACAGGTGGCGGGCTCATGGACGCGATTGGGGAGATGCGCACACATCGAGCGACGGCGAGCGCATCCAACGCCAACACATCGACGTGAACTTCACCCAATCTCTCTCTCTCTTGTGTGTGCGGTGCACGGTGCAGCAGCCTGGACAGCGGCAGTAGCGGCAGTCAAGCCGACGCCGTCTGCGTCGATCTGAAGCTCGCGGAGGACGGGGACGAGGTGGGGTGGAGATTCAACAGCCACACGGTGGGAAAGCAACGGCGGCGGCTTCACCGGTGAGGAAGACTCGTCCGTAACCTTTCTCTTGTCTCCTTCCTTTGTTGATACTCTCGTCCACGTCAAGTTTTAACTTAAGAATAGATTCTGTCTGGTTGTAGTCCATATTCTTTGGCTCAAGTCCAATGTACAGAGGTCTGTTTTTAACCAGATTTTATTCAGTTTTCAGTTTGACAGAAATTCTTGATGTTATTACCTCTTAGAGCCATCTACACGTTATTGTCATATTCACGGCAATTTACTCAATTTGAGAACACGTAGAACACAGTACTATTGTAGCCACTTGGCATTGAGTTGCATTACCTGATGCCCAATAAACAGTTGACTGTAAGAAATGTTGTCTAACCAGTGACATTATTTCGCCTGTTTCGGTCTATTGCTGCTTGCTTGCTTGCTTTATTAGTTTTGCTGTACTGTGTAACTCAGGAGTGCCTGACCACTCTGTTGATGTTCATAGATCTGCGGGATGGCAAACAGTTTTTTGTGGATCACCCTGGAGCGGTTCCTATTTCCACCGCTCAGGTACTCAGAACCTTTGGCTGTTTCTGGTTTTTCTTTAAAAAGTAAATTGCATATGCTTCTGTTTGGTCACTTCCCAGCATTTGGGGGCAAGACAGTGATCTCATCTCTGTATTGATTGTAGGATGAAGAGCTGAAGAAGGTAATTGGCGGGACGGCCTACGTTGAGTGCAGCTCAAAAACACAGCAGGTAAAAGTTGACAAAATCTTCTTGTTTTTTTTACAGTATAGTGCAAGGATAGACGCATAGATCAGTTAGTGATGATTGTTGTTTTGTTTGCATGGTGCAAAACATCAAGGCGATGTTTGATGCGGCGATTAAGGTGGTTCCAGCCTCCGAAGCAGAAGCAGAAGAAGTGGAAGGCGCAGAAAGTACGCACGGACGGCCCAATTAGGGCGCGGCTTAGTGAGCAGCACACGCGTCAAGTGACGGCGATGCATCTGATCCAGGGAATAGGAAGGAGGCCTTTTCTTCCTATTGGTACCATGAGATTGGTGGCCAAGAGTGTTCTAGAGAAGGGAAAATTATAACGTGATTCATTTCTTGTGATAGATGCGTGGACCGCTGGCGGATTCAGGGTTGGAGATGACACTCTCTCTACAAGGTGAAGTTTGCTCCCATTCATTGCTTGGTTTGCTAGATTAGTTGGACTTGTGCTTAGCTACCGTTTCTTACAGAGATGTACTCCCAGTAAGAAGAAAAGGCCGCATTTTTTACTAGCAAAGATGTCGATCTTGCACATTCAGTTTCTGTGCGTAGTCTCACTACGTCATGTGTGTACTGACGAAAGTGATGCATTGAAAATGAAATTTGTTCTATTTTTGCTCCCTTTAAATTAGCCGCTCAAGAAATCGGATAAGCGCCACGTTGGTTCGGGCCTTGGTGCTAGCCCATTTATCCTGGACATGTACTGTATTCTCAGATCTATATAGTTAGTTGCTCTTGTTTTTTTATGTTGGAGCTAGAAATGCATCTCGGCCATTTAGGGAAACTGAAATCTGCATCTTCAACTCATAGTTTGCTGATTTGGGTTATTTATGAGAAGAATCCTACTTGATAGTGCCATTTCAGTTTCAATTTCAATATATGTTACTAATAATTTCAAAAAGCAGGTCCGTGTAACTACAATGTCTATTACTAGATGATACTAGATGTATGCTTGCTGCTGATTTTCTTGGAAATATGAATAACGCAATACATTATATTTTTGAAGGTTTCCAGTTTGAGAGATAAGTTTCAACATTTTATTGCTTCTGGTGGATTTGCTGGAGATCGGCGTGGTGTTGTTCCAGCATCAGAGTTTTCATTTAGCTCACAACAATTTTGGAAGGTCATCAAGGAGAATAAAGACCTTGACCTACATGCTCATAAAGTGAGTATCATCCTCCATTTTCTAACTGAGCTATCGACATAATGAGTATTGATTTTTTTGGGATCCCCACTTTGTATACAAGTGAACAATTTTGTTAGCTTTCAGTTGAAATAAAATCTATACATTGGTTTCTAATTTTATGCAAATTACCAAAATGAATGGATGTTATTTTTTGTAATATTCTAAGAGAAGCAGGTTCTCTGTTACAGCCTGCTAGCCATTTTTGGTTGTGAAATATGTAAGGGTGCCTTCTCTGCCCACATTTTTTTTGAGTGATGCTTGCTTAAATAAAATGTCTTGTGATCACACTGACATAATACCTTTTTTCCTCAGCTGGTGCAAGTACAGAAGAGACGGCAGAAGATTGAAGATCACTCTCTGTGCTGCCTCTATGTGATGATCTTGCGGCGATCAGGATTGGTCTGTATTATTTAAGTGGCTCATGCGATGTTTGAGGAAATGGCCATAAGAGATTAGCAAGTGAGTATGCATGCAGCGCATCAGTTCATATGAACTATGATTTATTCATATGAAGCCATTTTGTGATCCTATTTGAGTTATTTGATGTTTGGCAACAATGATTGATGTTGCTAATATTGATCTAAGCTACACGAACATTTTTCAGTTAATGTAAACTTGAACCGTTGAACATGTTGCTATCTGAATTCTGAAATGATCAAACATGGTCTTTCATTGTCATACAGGACATCACCGAGTACTTTAATTAAGGTAGCTGTAGGAACATTATAATTTACAAGGCTGGTGTGCAAGTTAAAGGTTCTAATACAGTTTATGTATCCAGATATTTTGAATCATGCTGATTAATGTGCTTCACATATTTGTTTTTAAGCTAAGAGCTCCTAATAATCGTATCTCCTCTTTGCAGTTGCTATTTCAGTGATCCTAATAAGTGGCTCATGAGATGTATTGACAGAAGTCGTCTCTCGGTGATGAGATTAGGTATATAGCTTCTTGCATAGTTTTATTTTTATTTTTGTTTGTTAGTATGATTTTCTCTGGATTCAGTTAGCTTAGAGAGCTAAGAGATAATATGGTAAGAAGTTTCTATCAAGTGGTTGAACTCCATTTCTCAAGGTCAATTAGGTAAGAAAGCGTCATAAAACTAATAGGTTGTACTGCAACCAATAACATAAAACTGGATTATCTAATGGGTAATGAAAGTAGCATTTTCCCTATTTGTGATGGTCGACATTGTTACTCGTTTGTGCTATTTAACCTTATTTTACTTCTAGAATTGTCCAATGTTTCCATACTTCAGTACAGGTCGACATTGTTTCTTGTTATGAACTATCTTCCAGCTTTGTGTTATGCTCAGTTTGTATGTTAGGTACTGAACTGTAGATGGTTTGGTTTCACCAGTTCCATTTTACATATATCATAAAATAGAAATTTCATTATCATCTGAATACATTAGTACTGAGTTTGATGGTTACTAAATGATCCCTTGTTTCATTTTAGTTTAATGTTTGTGTCGTGAAAGACAGAGTTACAAATCTACATGAGGACAAAGGGTTTGTGGAATTCAAAATTGAGAAAGATGCAGATAATGTAGGTTTATTTCTGTTGGCATGAAGACAATTTATTTTACCTTCATTTATCTCCTCTAGATGTAAACTGCTTTGCTTTTTGCCGGCTATTAAGATTCTGAACATGCTCAAACTATATGAAAACCAATAAAAGTGAACAAGGTATGCACTTCTCTTGACCCTCCCACCCCCCTTGGGTACTTTTGCAGCAGGTACGCAACATAGTAGTTGAACACGCATCTAGATTGCTTAGTTTATGACTTTATGATGGTGGGTGATTTAATCTCAGGTGCTTAGATGTTTGGTGTATTTGAACAAAATATTCTACCTTACTTTTGTAGTTGAGCAAACTGAAATTTTCATATTGACTACTGTTGTAAATTGCTGTCTCTGCATACTCCACATAGACAATACTCACGAACCTTTTATTAGTTATTATTCTGTCTTGGAGTGTCCACAAGCTACAGGGTGCCGTGAGCATAACAATGATTTCTGCCTGTTACCGTGTCCAACGATCAATTGATCATGATCATTGTATGCCGCAGATGCACAACACACTGTAGATAGAAATTACATATATCTGGGTCAGATCTTTGGAGCATTTGGTTTGATCTAACTTAAATATATTTCTTTCTTACTTTCAGTTATTACTTTTCTTCTAATATTATACCGTGTTGCTTCACAACTTCATCTCATCCTATGTTATATTACTGGTATACTGTAATTCTTTTCTGATACTCTTGTAGGTCATACTTGGACTAATTGGTTTGTTTTACTGATTAAACTCACTTATACCTTCCACCTTCAAGGCATGGACAAACCACTTAGTTCATCTAGCAATTGATGTTAGATCATACTGGATGGAATATACACACATTCATAGCATTTTAAGTTGTTAAAGCTTGTTTGGAATTTTCAGGTACTGGCGGTGGCGGTGGCTACAATGGCCATGACGACGGGCCGCAGAACAATGGCTATAACAACATCTCGGCATCCACAAAGGCGGACTTGGCGAGCTCTGCTTTTTTCTCTTGTTAATTTCTGTTGTCCGTGCTTTGCATTGATTCCTTTCTGAACTGAAAAAGCTCCATTTTGGATTAGTTTGCGAAGTTTTCATTGTATAAGTGTAGGCAAATTGGAAAGGTTGCATAATGTCGTTGCCTGATCCAAAACTCTGTTTCTGTACTGTAAGAGCTCATAGCCATGGTAATTTGATAATATAAGAACATGCCACTGAACTGACACGTGTGCCATCTAAACACAACCTGCTTTGTTGTCTTAGCAATACAAAACCATGAAACCGTAAGGGAGGAGAGCAATGCCAACTGACCTGTAATCATAAACGAGAAGAACAAATTCTCAGTTACATGTCTTCCTGTTGGCTCTGCACCCTTTGGTCACCTGCTGATATCTCTCCTTCTCTTTTTGATTGATAGGGTTGGTGGACATGGACACGAGCAAAACCATGGCAGCATGTGCGGCTGTCCTGATGATGACAATAGTATTCTGATTCTGAGCAACTTCCAAGTGGTGCTTACATGGAAGAGTATGTGTGAATGGATGGTGCTTACATGGAAGTGTGGATGGAAGGAAGGGTACCATTTTTATTGATTCTTCTTAGAGAAAACTGGTTGATAGATTGTTGATGAATATCTGTGTTTTCCACTTCAATTTTTTATACAAGAATTTATAAAGCTCACCATTGTTGTCATGCTAATGGGTGAACAAGAACAGCAGCCTAATTAGCAACGCACCTGTCCAACAAGGGGTTATATTAGACATCTTGAGATTCGTGTGCAGTGGGTTATTTTGTCGCTGCGCACGGGAGCACTAGTGATTTAGTTCTCCATGTCATTCTCATGTAGCAAATTTGCAGTGATCGGATGGATTTTCATCCGGTCCAACAAATGTATCCGCTTTGTTTTTTTTTTTTTGAGAGAAAATGTATCCGCTTTGTTGGTTGGATGAAAACTTGTCCAACCAAAATTTAGAACCGGACCACAAACATAAATCATGGACGCTTGCACACATGTCGTCGTCCACTATCTTTACATATCTGCGACGGGTCAATCATATCTTCCTCCCCCATAACTCACCTTGTGCGCCATCGCTTCTAGTGATGGCATTATCACGATAAACTCCTGCCAGATAGTGATAGGTGTGTTTTCAGTTTTGCTGCAGTATTTTCTTAATTTGATCCTAAAATATTAATATATTTCAAAATATTTAAATTGTAATGTTTGCATTGTTATGAAACATGAAACGAAGTAGATCTAATTTTATTCAATATTGCAACTATCATGATAAGTAAATTAAACTTTTTCTATTGGGATTTCGAGCCTAAAATTATGAAATTTCACTAAATATTGTTGAAGAACGTGGTCCTTGGGGTATTCAAAATACACAAGCATTGTAAAAATGATGTTATCACATTACAAGAACTTCACTGGAACGAAATATATATTAAAAAAATCATATATTATATGATTTTTAGTATAAATTTTAGTAGTTTTAACAATTCAAACTCGAACGCATGATTATTTTGGGATTTTCTATCACAAGTTAGGTAATTCACTCCTCTTGGAATAAAATTAAAAGCTATCTGGTTCTAAATTTCAAATGTCATGGAATAAAATTTGTATTCGTGAATGTTCATATAGTTTTTGAATGGGTCCAGTTGCATAATTTAAAGTCCAGTAATAGATAGCAAAACATATACTTTGCACTTGTTAGCACTCATTTTTGGCAGAAGGCGGTTCAAGGCCGATGACCCGCCCCCAGAGGTGACCCGGCGTGGTTATGACTCGGCTAACAATGGCTTAAAGATCATTGCTGGAAAGGCGCCAATGTGGACGAGATACAGCCGCCCAGAGAGGTCGGTTATCGGCTCAATAGCTCAGTAACCCGGCGACAGAGATCAGCTCAAGTTCACAAGGATTGTCAAAGGCTGGAAAGACCAAGACTCGGCAGGTGACGATGACCCGGCATGAAGATGACTCGGCAAGCCGTCAGGACAGCCTCTCGAGCGGTACTACGGTGTATTTACTACCGCTCTACTACCGTTTAAGAAAATACTTCTGGACCCCCGAGCGGAAGTAGTACGGCATTTAGCCGTACCCGGAGCGGTAGTACCGTGCCCATCGAGACCCGGCGAGGCGGCTGACTAGCAAAACGGCGGGTTACGAGGCAAAGTGAACTGGCGTCAACACAGAAGAGCTACGGGCGACTCAGGAAGCCAAGAGCTACGGGCGACTCAGGAGGCCAAGAGCAAAGGGCGACTCAGAAAGCCGGCTCTATAAGCTGGCTCTACGGCTCAGGAGAGGGAAAGCTGACTGCGAAAGGCTAAAGATGGACTCAGAAGACCAAGGCCGGCCCACACTTTCGGCGACTCACACTATAAGCCGGCCCAACAGAGAGTCCGAGCCCAAGACGGCCCTGGCGGGTGCCTTACCTAGTTAAGGCTAGAAACCGACTCTGATTGTAACTTGTAATCCGTGTAGGAGTCTCTTACTTGCACGGGAAGTCCAGCCGCCTCATATATATGTGAGAGGTGATGGCCGATTGAATCAAGCACACAATCGACATATCAATACAATCTACTTTTTACCCCTTAACCCTTGTTCATGCTTCCGTTATTCGGCGACTTAGCATAAGTTCATCGAATATCGACAACCGAGCCGGGGGCGAGCGAATCGACCCGGTTCAGCCAATCGTCGCCGGCTCCCTCCGACGGGGTCCCTCCCGAGGAACCGGGGCGTCTGGTCCCAAAAGCGCCGGCTTACTGTCTTGCGTATCGCGCTGTGAGCCGGCCTCCCGAGGGGCGAGTTGCGGTGCATCACCCCCGGCTCTGCGGGTACACGTTGACGTGTTCGTGTGCGAACACACTTTTTGGCGACTCCGCTGGGGACGATTCGATCTAAAAATTGGACAGCAATGACCAATTCTAAGACCGACTCCGCTGGCATCAACACTGACAACATCATCAAACCGGCTCTTGAGGAGTTGTCAGAAGCACAACGCCAAGGCTTGGCGGCTTGGGAGAAGAAGCGTGACGAGGAGCTCAAAGTGCTGCGGCAGAAGCAGGCTGAAGCAGATCGGGAGCTGTATCTGGCGAGTCTCAAGAAGGATCGGCAAGGAGTCATCTCACCGATCAAAGAGCCGGAATACGTGCCTCTGAACATCAAGATCAGCCAACCCGCCGTAAGTAATAGCCCCTTTACTCCTGAGCAATTAGCCGAAATCCATTATCATATTGGACAAAGTACAAATAATATTTATGATGTGATGCTGGAACGTGATAAGGCTAAAGAAAACACGCCGCTAAGCCGGCCATCGGAGTTACAGTCGATGAGCCAGAATAAAGATAACCGGCTTATGCCTATGTTGTCAAGTCCGACTCCCATCCAAAGCATACCTTATTCGGCTAGACAGCCGGATCAAGCAGTACGTTTTGGAGATGAGCCGGCGCCGACTCAAAATTCGGCTCTCTGGGCACAAGCCGCCCCTTTGACCAACTCATCCACTGTGCCGGCTCAATCGTACAACATGGACGATATGGTGGCCAAGCTGAGGAGTGAGTTGGATCAGATGGCTTACGATAAATTCGGGATAACACTAAAGCCTAGAAATTATACTAAGCCCTATCCCGAATATTTTGATTTACAACCTTATCCCCCTGGTTACCGAGTTCCAGAATTTTCTAAGTTCAATGGGGTGGATAATAAATCAACATGGGAACACATTAGTCAGTATTTGGCTCAACTAGGTGAAGCCAATCATGAGCATCATAAAGTTCGCTTGTTCTCATTATCTTTAACCGGCACTGCTTTTTCATGGTTTTCTGCTTTAGCTCCTAATTCCATACATACTTGGTTTCATTTAGAGCGGAAGTTTCATGAACACTTTTTTGCCGGAGAAATTGAGTTAAAATTATCTCACCTTACATCGGTTAAGCAAAAGCATGACGAGTCGGTATCCGACTATGTCAAAAGGTTTAGGAACACAAGAAACCGATGTTATAGCTTAGCTATAACTGAGAGGGATATGGCCGACTTAGTACTTAATGGTTTACGATCCCATTTAAAAGAAAATTTAGAGGGGTATGAGTTCCTAAGTGTCGGCCAAGTGCAAGAAAAGGCTCTGGTTCAGGAGAGCCGGGCCAATGAGATGAAAGAATCACATCGGGTGAGCCGGAGCCGGCTTAACACCATCGAGGGGAGTGCCGGCTCAGACGAGGAAACCGATATTTACACTGCTGAGTTTGTTTGGCCGGGTAAAGCCAAACCTTATGTGTGTGATGATCTTAAGCCGATTCGTAAGAATCGGGAAGATGAGTTTAAATGCACTTTCGACGTAGGCAAGTGTGATAGAATATTTGATGCCTTGTTGAAGGACAAAATTATAAAGATCAATCATGTCATACCACCGCTTGAAGAGATAAGGCGGCGGGCTTATTGCAAATATCATCATTCTTTCTCTCATGCCACTAATGATTGTAATGTTTTTCGTCGACAGGTCCAATCGGCCCTTAATGACGGACGATTGTGCTTTGCTAGCATGGCAATTGATCAACAGCCGTTCCCAATGAACGCGCTAGACCTGGAGGGAAAAAAGATACTCATTCGGCCAGAGACGGTCGGATCATCTAACAAAGCTAACGTTGTTGTTGGTGAGCCCAGGGACACGCAAGCCGGCAACATGGTGACTGGGAGGAAGGCGACTATAAGTCGAGAACCCGGCGGCAAGGAGGTTATCAAGATTACCATCAGCAATCCTATGCTCGGGGGGCAACAGGAAGAGCCGCCCAGATCACCGCAAAGGTTCATTAAGCCGAAGAGCCCGGAAGTCGGCCAGTGGCGGGTTAATACAGCTAATGCTAAGTACAAACGCATTAAGCCGACTTTCGACATGTTGATGAGCAAGTATGTCAGACAAGCCGACGCAAGCACAAGCCGGCCCTATGGAAAGCGTTCAAGGTCACCGGCAGAATTCAGTCGGTACGTTAAGCCAGCTGTAGCAAAGACGCCACCTCTGAAAAGCAATTTTGACAAAAGCCGGCTAGGTCCAGTAAGCCGGCTCAAGGAGCATATGCCAAGTCCAGAGAGAGGAAAGGTGTGGCGTGTCAAGCCGCGAGCTGTTAGGGCTGGTGGGCCGGAAAACATGACAAGCCAGACGTATGGCGGCTCACTTACCATCGGCAGCCAGATACTGAAGATAAAAGAACCGGTTATAGAGCCGGCAAGAGGCAGACCGATACTTATTATCGGGCCTAACGGCGTGGCGAATGACCATGAAGCTAGCTCCAGTTAGACTGAGCCGCGTGACCCAAAATACACTCGACCAAAATGGTGCCCTGCCGGGTTAACCAAGACGCAGAAGAGAAAACTGCAAAGATTGAGGAATCAAGAGAAGGCTGCAGAAGAAGCTGAGCGGCTCAGGGATGCAGGTTTTAACAAGGATCGCCCAATGATACGTTCTCAAGTCTGGGTGCCTAAGCCGGCAGAGTTCATAACCCAAACACCCGGCGTACTGGACTCTGCGCTGGAGAAGGGCAAAAAGCCGGTTGAAATACCGGCTATTACTTATTCATCGTGGGCTGATGAGGTTGAAGCTGCAGATCTAGCAAGAGATAAGTCGGCCACTGACGAGTCGGTAATGTCACAACTCACCTCAGAGGATTCAGCGGTGAATGAGTCAGCAATGACAGAACCAATGCTAAGAGAGCTGGTAACCATAGACTCAGCCATGGATGACCTATCTGGCGAGTCAGCGGCTGACGAGGAGCTTCCAAACCTCGTGATAGACGAGCCACCAGTCCCAGGAGAGTCGGCCATTGATGACCCGCCGGGCGAGTCAGCACATGATGAAGAGCTTCTGAACTATGAAGGAACGCCGACTCACATGAGCATGGACATTAACATGGTATACTATCTGTCTGATGAGTTTTGTGTCGTTGACGAAACCGGTTCAGTAGCTCAAATTAACTTCGGACCCAAGAACGTCATCTTCGAGAAGCCGGAGGAACCGGTTAAGCATCTCAAGCCTTTGTATATCAAAGGGCACATCAATGGGAAGCCGGTTACCAGGATGATGGTTGATGGAGGTGCTGTAGTCAATCTAATGCCTTATTCAGTCTTCAAAAAGTTACAACTTGATGATGATGATTTGATGAAGACGAACATGGTACTCAACGGGTTCGAAGGCGGGGAAGGAGTGGAAGCTAAAGGGGTTATCAGTCTAGAGCTTACAGTCGGAAGCAAGACCCTGGCTACTGCCTTCTTCGTTGCTGAGGTGCAAGGGAACTACAATGTGCTATTAGGACAAGATTGGTTGCATGCAAACCAGTGCGTTCCGTCTACTCTGCACCAACAGCTGGTTCAGTGGGTCGACGATGAAGTAGAAGTCGTCCATGCAGATAACTCGGCCTGCATTGCATTAGCCGAGTCACTAGTTGACTGGCAACACTCCACTGCTACATGTCTTTCGGGGCGTGACTTGTCCGGGTTTGACTTCCTAAGTGCAACCCGGGATGGGTTCGTGCCAGTATCTCTAAAGCCGGTTGGTGAAAACCGGCTCAGACTCAAGTGAATGGATAACAACAATGAGTGGCTTCAAAGCTGGCTTGACAAGTATCGGGCCAACAGGAACGATATGTTTGAGACCATTGAAGAGCCTGGCGACTTAGACAAATTGGGGCAAGGCTTTACGTCGGCTGACCCGCTTGAAGAGGTGGACCTTGGAGACGGCACGGTGCCAAGGCCGACGTTTGTAAGCCGGAATCTGGAAGCCGGCTATAAGCAGGAGTTAGTCACCCTGATCAGAGAGTATGCAGACTGCTTCGTGTGGGAGTATCATGAGATGCCTGGGTTAAGCCGCCAGCTCGTTGAGCATCGGTTACCCGTCAAAGCCGGCTTTAGACCTTACAAGCAGCCGGCTCGAAAGTTCAACCCACAGATATATGGCCGGGTCAAGGAAGAGATCGGCCGGCTTATAAAAGCAAAGTTTATTCGGCCCTGCAAGTATGCTGAGTGGGTTTCAAACATTGTCCCAGTTGAGAAGAAGGGGTCAGGAAAGATAAGGGTATGCATAGACTTCAGAGATTTAAATCGAGCTACGCCCAAAGACGAATATCCTATGCCAATAGCCGATATGCTTATCAACGAAGCCTCAGGACACAAGATCATCAGCTTCTTGGACGGTAACGCAGGGTATAACCAGATATTCATGGCCGAAGAAGATTCGGCTAAGACGGCATTTCGCTGCCCCGGTTTTGTTGGTCTATTTGAGTGGGTAGTGATGACCTTTGGATTAAAGAACGCTGGTGCTACTTATCAAAGAGCGATGAACTTAATATTTCATGACCTTCTTGGAGTCATACTGGAAGTTTACATTGACGACGTGGTAGTCAAGTCGGGCGGCGAGTTAGATCATTTGGCCGACTTACAACTTACGTTTGAAAGGATGAGGAAGTATGGGCTCAAGATGAATCCATTGAAGTGTGCCTTTGGCGTGTTAGCTGGAAAGTTTCTGGGTTTCATAATACATGAGCATGGCGTAGAGGTTGACCCGGAAAAGGTTAGAGCTATTCAAAAGGTGCAGGCACCGGCTTGCAAAAGAGACATGCAGAAGTTCCTCGGCAAGGTCAATTATTTGAGGCGGTTTATTGCTAACCTGTCTGGGAAAGTCGATGCATTTACTCAGATTCTTCGGCTTAAGAACGATGATGAATTTACTTGGGGGGCAGAACAGCAAGAAGCATTTGAAAGGATAAAGACGTGCTTATCAACCCCTCCGGTTCTGAGGGCGCCGGCTCACGGTCAGCCATGCCGGCTCTACATTGCTGCTGAAGAAAGAGTAATAGGAGCCGCCTTAACCCAAGAAGCCGAAGGGAAAGAGTATGTCATCACATACCTAAGCCGCCGTTTGATAGACGCCGAGTCAAGATACAGCTCTGTGGAAAAATTGTGCTTATCCCTTTATTATGCCTGCACTAAGCTACGCCACTACCTCTTATCTAGTGAGTGTAAGGTGGTGGGTCAGACCGATGTTCTCAGACACATGATTCAAAGGCCGATTCTCAGCGGGCGAATCGGCAAGTGGGCATATGGGTTAATTGAGTATGACTTGGCTTATGAACCTCTCAAATCTGTGAAAGGCCAGGTCGTAGCTGATTTTATTGTTGAGCATCGGATTGACCCGGAGCAAGAAGCCGGCTTACACGTTGTGTCGGCTAAGCCATGGCGGCTCTATTTTGA
Source organism: Elymus sibiricus (assembly GCA_039707655.1). Lineage (NCBI taxonomy): Eukaryota > Viridiplantae > Streptophyta > Magnoliopsida > Poales > Poaceae > Elymus > Elymus sibiricus. The sequence goes on from CM077676.1 coordinate 386,901,101, forward strand.
CGGCTCAGTTTGCAAGAATGGGCAGGGAGCCGGCGTTGCATACATCTCGCCCCACGGTACTGTATTTGAGGCCTCCTGCCGGCTTAACTACTTTTGTACTAACAATCAAGCCAAATATGAAGCACTTCTATTCGGGCTCGAGCTTTTAGTCGATACAGGGGTCTCTCATATCAAGGCATACGGTGATTCGTTACTAGTTGTTCAACAAGTGGCAAAGGTGTTTCAGTGCAATGACGAATCACTCAATATGTACCTTGACAGATGCTTAGACATTATAGCAAGTTTGGATTATTTTTCTATCTCTCACGTGTCTAGGCAGGATAATTGGCTCGCCAATGAGTTAGCGCAACAGGCATCAGGCTATCATGTCGACAGAGGCATGTTCTTCATAGCAGAAAAGCCGATGCTGATTGCTGTTGACTCAGAGAAGGCCGGCTCAAGTGAGTCGGCTGGCGAAGGAAAAACCGGCTCAGGCAAGCTGGCTGATAAGGGAGACGCCGGCCTAGATAAGCCGGCTGATAGAGAAGAAGCCGGCTCAGATGAATTGGCTACTGAGGAAGGGGCAACCCGGATTTCTGACTGGAGAGCACCTATTGTGAGTTATCTGAAGAACCCGAGTCAGAAAACAGACAGAATCGTTCGGCGACTTGCTCTCAAGTATACACTGGATAATGGCGACTTATGCCGCCGAACGGCTGATGGTCTTCTGCTTAAGTGCTTAGACGAGGATCAAGCTAGAGTCGCCATGGGAGAGGTACATGACGGCTTATGTGGAACACATCAGTTGGCTCACAAGATGAAGTGGATGCTCCGGCGAGCCGGATTTTATTGGCCGACGATGATCAATGACTGCTTCAAGTACTACAAGGGGTGCGAAGCTTGCCAGAAGTTTGGGGATATCCAGCTAGTTCCGGCTTCCAAGCTCAATCCTATCATAAAACCATGGCCCTTCCAGGGTTGGGCACTTGACTTTATCGGTATGATTCACCCGGCTTCATCAAAAGGGCATCGGTTTGTGTTGATTGCCACAGATTATTTCACCAAGTGGTCTGAAGCAGTACCTCTCAGGAACATGACTCACAAGGAGGTAATTCAATTCATTACTGAGCATATTGTTCACAGATTCGGTATTCCACAGACTCTCACCACGGATCAAGGAACTTCCTTCATGGCAAAGGAGGTTAAACAGTTTGCCGAATCACTTGGGATCAAGATGCTCAGTTCATCTCCGTATTATGCTCAAGCCAATGGACAGGCTGAGTCTAGCAATAAGATCTTGATCAAATTGATTAAGAAAAAGATCAAAGACCATCCAAGGCGGTGGCATGAGGTACTGTCCGAAGCATTATGGGCTCACCGGGTCTCAAGGCACGGGGCTACCAAGGTGACTTCTTTTGAGTTGGTATATGGGCAAGAGGCCGTCTTACCCGTTGAGGTGAATCTGGCCGCCTTAAGGTTTGCTAAGCAGAACGATTTGTCGGTCGAAGACTACTACGGCTTAATGATGGATAACCTAGACGATGTGGCCGACAAACGATTAAAGGCTCTAAGGGACATTGAGAAAGAGAAGTTGCGGGTGACAAAGACTTACAACAAGAGAGTCCGGCTCAAAGATTTTCAAGTTGGCGACTTAGTGTGGAAAGTTATACTACCAGTCGGCTCCAGAAGCCGGAAATTTGGCAAGTGGTCACCGAGTTGGGAAGGACCGCTGCGAGTCGCCAGAATAACACCCGGCAACTCTTATCTGGTGGAGACTTTGGAGGGCGACTTGCTACCTCGAGCTATCAATGGAAAATACTTGAAGAAGTTCCACCCAACTGTATGGCAATCCGCCTGAGATCGTACATGGCCGATGAGCATAAGCATCGCCCTTAGACCACATGGCCGATGAGCATAAGCATCGTCCTTAGCCAAAAATCCTACATGGAATATTTTCTAGCACGCAAGCTCTGCTAGAAAACAGGGGGGCATATGTTAGCACTCATTTTTGGCAGAAGGCGGTTCAAGGCCGATGACCCGCCCCCAGAGGTGACCCGGCGTGGTTATGACTCGGCTAGCAATGGCTTAAAGATCATTGCTGGAAAGGCGCCAATGTGGAGGAGATACAGCCGCCCAGAGAGGTCGGTTATCGGCTCAATAGCTGAGTAACCCGGCGACAGAGATCAGCTCAAGTTCACAAGGATTGTCAAAGGCTGGAAAGACCAAGACTCGGCAGGTGACGATGACCCGGCATGAAGATGACTCGGCAAGCCGTCAGGATAGCCTCTCGAGCGGTACTACGGTGTATTTACTACCGCTCTACTACCGTTTAAGAAAATACTTCTGGACCCCCGAGCGGAAGTAGTACGGCATTTAGCCGTACCCGGAGCGGTAGTACCATGCCCATCGAGACCCGGCGAGGCGGCTGACCAGCAAAGCGGCGGGTTACGAGGCAAAGTGAACTGGCGTCAACACAGAAGAGCTACGGGCGACTCAGGAAGCCAAGAGCTACGGGCGACTCAGGAGGCCAAGAGCAACGGGCGACTCAGGAGGCCAAGAGCAAAGGGCGACTCAGAAAGCCGGCTCTATAAGCCGGCTCTACGGCTCAGGAGAGGGAAAGCTGACTGCGAAAGGCTAAAGATGGACTCAGAAGACCAAGGCCGGCCCACACTTTCGGCGACTCACACTATAAGCCGGCCCAACAGAGAGTCCGAGCCCAAGACGGCCCTGGCGGGTGCCTTACCTAGTTAAGGCTAGAAACCGACTCTGATTGTAACTTGTAATCCGTGTAGGAGTCTCTTACTTGCACGGGAAGTCCAGCCGCCTCATATATATGTGAGAGGTGATGGCCGATTGAATCAAGCACACAATCGACATATCAATACAATCTACTTTTTACCCCTTAACCCTTGTTCATGCTTCCGTTATTCGGCGACTTAGCATAAGTTCATCGAATATCGACAACCGAGCCGGGGGCGAGCGAATCGACCCGGTTCAGCCAATCGTCGCCGGCTCCCTCCGACGGGGTCCCTCCCGAGGAACCGGGGCGTCTGGTCCCAAAAGCGCCGGCTTACTGTCTTGCGTATCGCGCTGTGAGCCGGCCTCCCGCGGGGCGAGTTGCGGTGCATCACCCCCGGCTCTGCGGGTACACGTTGACGTGTTCGTGTACGAACAGCACTATTGCACAAAAACCTTTTTTTTGCCGGAACACTATTGCAGAAATACCAAATGGGGAAAAAGGTTTTTTGTTTGTTCTACTAGAAGATATTTGTAACTTTGGAGATAGCATACCACATATGCCATGTGATTTTTGAAGGAATTTTTTCTACTTCATGCAAGGCACGTTCGAGGCAACTAACGCAAAGGAAAAACAAATCTAACGCGACAGCTAGCTACTGTCTTATGCAAGGCACGTTCGGTACAGCGAGTTTCATTATCCCCTATGCGTAGACAACGTCGTCAACAGGTAGGCTTTGGTCCTGCGCAACCGTCTTATGATATTTTTTGGTTGAGGGAACCGTCTTATGACTTGATGGAAGGCGAGGTGAGAGAAATCCAGCTAATTCGATCGGAGGAGATTGAACAAGTTTTTGTCGACTACGACGACAATGGCGTCCACGCTCCAGCTCCACCCAGCAACCCGGGGATCCAGGTTCGCTCCTGGTCCTCCGGTCGACGGCACAGCCAACGATGGCATCCTGCTGCTGGACCTGCTCTACGACATCCTGCTGCGTCTCTCTGCCGCTTCCGCGCCGTCTGCACCTCCTGGCACTCCCTGCTGTGCCATCCGGACTTCATCGCAGCCGCCCAACCTGACCCACGCATTGCAGGCGGCGTGTGCCACGACGGCCCTAGCAATGTCGTCATCAGCGTCCTGCACATAGAGTCCGGCGACGTCCTCAACCGGGTAAGCGTTGTCGCCACCAGCCAACACCCTGGCTCGCCGCTGCCGCATGAGACGCATGCTGTTAGTCCTGACCGAGCAGTGTGCGTCGTTGGCAAGGACGGGCGGCTCTGCCTGATCGACCCTGCCACCGGCACAGTCAAACTCTTGCCCTTCACGCCGTCATCAGACCACAAGTTTAGTTTGTGCATGCTTGGCTATGTGGCCTTCATGGGAGAGTACAAGGTGCTCGCCATCACAAACTCAATTAAGCACGCGTGGCAGATCTGCAAGATCCTCACCCTCGACGGCAATGGCTGGGAGCAGAGCTGGAGGGAGACATGGAGCCCACCCTCCAACGTAGTATTGGTTCCCGGGTCGCCCCGTACCACGTAAACGCATGGATTGAGCCCAACATGCATCATGCCTGGATCACGGAGTTTGACCTTGAAAACGAGTTGTGGCAGCAGCCTGTCCTTAGAGGTCCGCCACGCCAAATCATTGTCACCTTGGCCACGCTGCAAGGTCAACTCGTCACGCTGCAAGGACATAATTTTTCTAGTCTGATTAATGGATTATAAACCAGTGACATTAAGATAGGCAAAGAAAAAAAAATACAGAATTAGCTTTTATAATGAAAACCAACGGAAAACCAATGAAAAAAGAGAAGAGAGTGCTTTTTCAGCTCCTGGATGCCTAGGCACCCTCTATGAACAGTAAAATCAAAACAAATAGAAAAAAAAATCTGAAACTTTGCAACATCAAATATGATCAAACTTTGTAGGTGCTTGCAAGTTTTCATGCCAAAAAAACATTCGAGGAGCTCTACACACGAAAAAGATTTCAGTGCTTGAAGTTTTGAGCACTTTTAGCACTGAAATCTGAAACTCGCTCGTACACCTTTCTCTACATGATATTTTGGCATGAAAACTTGCAAGAACCTACAAAGTTTGACCATCTTTGATGTTGCAAAGTTTCAGATTTTTTTGATTTTTTTTTTGAATTTACTGTTCATAGAGGGTGCCTAGGCACCCGGGAGCTGTCACACCTTTCTCAAAAAGAGAAACAACTGTTGGCGCCAACGGATATAGACCACCACCACCTAAAGTGACCTCATCCCGAAGAGATCGTAAGCAAGATCTTCGGAGACGTCATCAAGAAGAGAAACCTCATTTGAGGACAACACTATAACCGACATCAACCCCCGTCACTAGTAGAAAAAGGCCCATTAGTCCCGGTTCCAGAGGGGCTTTAGTCCCGGTTCTGGAACCGGGACTAAAGGGTCGGGACTAATGCCCAAATCCTTTAGTCCCGGTTGGCTTACGAACCGGGACTAAAGGCCCTCCACGTGGCCGCTCTCTGTGCGTGGGCTGGAGGACCTTTAGTCCCGGTTGGTGTTACCAACCGGGACTAAAAAAAAATTTGAATTTTTTTTTTGAATATTTTTTTGATTTGTTTTTAAGTTTTATTCCGATTTTCAAATCTTTGAATTATTTGACAATTTAATCTCTAATCACCCGTCCTCACTGCTCCAGCGTGGAGCACTCATTTCAAATCGTCTAACTTCCCGGCCGGTCACCCATCCTCTCACTGCTCTAGCCCCAGCACGCTTAACTTCCCGGCCGGTCACCCATCCTCTCACTGCTCCAGCCCCAGCACGCTTAACTTCCTGGTTCTATCGAACCTAGTTTCCAAGTGTGCACTTGTTGTTTTCCTGACAATAGTAAGCTATCAATCCTATTAACCCTTAGGTCTTGATGTCACATGATTTAATTTTTTGAATTCTAAACAATTATTAAAATAAACAAAATAAGTACTAATAATATTGAATTTCAATGAAAATAAAATAAGTAATAATATTATTTTATTCATTTTTTTGCCATTTATTCATTTAATATGACATAATTAATATCTTTAAATCTGTAAATCGAAATTCGACAAATAATATATCCATTATTATCAGAAAAATGTGAGGAATCCAAATATGACATCATTTATTTATTTTAAATAAAATTAATTTTTAAAATTATTAAAATTATTATTTTTTGATTTGAAATAAATTTTTTTTCTTTTGGAATTTTGAGAATCTGAGAAAACTTCACGAGGTAAACCCGGGTGAAATCGAGTCTCAATTTTTCTCTAGTTTTTTTTGATATATTAAACTTTTTTTTTCGACGTCGTATGCAAAAGTTATGGCCGTTTTACATTTTTTTCGTTTTTTTGCAAAAAGGTCAAAATTCATATTTCAAAATTTCTATACCAACTAGACACTAAAACCTAACTACATCTCAAAGGATTTTATTTTTTGAAGATTTTATCATTTTTGTTTATTTTCTATAAAACTAAAAAAGGCGGTCCACGGGGGGGGGGGGGGGGGGGTAGAGTTTGAAAATTTCAGAACCCCTTTAGTCCGGGTTGGTGTCCATCCAATCATACCGTCGACTACACATCTGCTAGCACCGTCCCAGCCAGAGTCACAACTAAGGTTAACCAAGTCAGAAAGGTATGCGGCCGTCGGCTTCGAAGTATTAGGGTTTCAGACGAAAACTTGTCTGTTACAAAGGCATTTCATTTTTTAAACTTATTTCAACTCCAGACTTTTTGTGTGTTCATTATGCACCATTCGAAGCCACGCCATCAATTTTCAACCCTTTCTGACTTCATTTGCTATTTTTCATGCATTTACTGATTTTTTTGAGCTAAATGACCCTGAAATTGAAAAGCACTACAAATGAACTCTGAAAAGGTTGAAAGTTGGCATGGTATCATCATTTCACCCACATAGCATGTGCTAAAAAGTTGAGAGGGTTACAGCAAAAACTGGATGCACTTCGTGTACAAAATGAACAATCTCTTTCGAAGTGTCAGGGTTTCGGACGAAAACCAATCTGTTACAAAGGCATTTCATTTTTTTAAACTTATTTCAACTCCAGACTTTTTGTGTGTTCATTATGCACCATTCAAAGCCACATCCTCAAATTTCAACCCTTTCTAACTTCATTTGCTATTTTTCATGCATTTACTGATTTTTTTGAGCTAAATGACCCTGAAATTGAAAAGCACTACAAATGAACTCTGAAAAGGTTGAAACTTGGCATGGTATCATCATTTCACCCACATAGCATGTGCTACAAAGTTGAGAGGGCTACGGCAAAAACTAGATGCACTTCGTGTACAAAATGAACAATCTCTTTCGAAGTGTCAGGGTTTCGGACGAAAACCCATCTGTTACAAAGGCATTTCATTTTTTTAAACTTATTTCAACTCCAGACTTTTTTGTGCATTCAATATGCACCATACTACAACATGTTAAAATCTACAGAAAGAACTAACTAAAAATAATAAAAAACAACAATTAAATGACTAAAACAACTATATAAGCAAAACAATATTGTTTTAATTAAAATCCTAATTTAAATTATTCTAGAAATAACCAAATAAATCTTACTATGACAAGAATCTAACACGTGACTAGAAGCAAAAATAATTAAATTAAAAACTATTTGTAAACTCAAGTTATTCACAATCTAGGGTTTGAAGCAAATTTGAATAAATTCAAATTTAAACCATTCAAATTTGAAAACTAATGGAACAAACAGAAACTAGACAAAATTTTGAATCCAATGCAAAAAGAATCACTCAAAAACATCAAATATCCTAAAAGATATAAGCAAATTAAAACAGAAACTAAAAACAAAAAACAAATGTAAAAACAGAAAAAAAAGGGCTAGCTATAGTACAACCCCTTTAGTCCCGGTTGGAGACACCAACCGGGACTAAAGGCCATCCACGTGGCGCTGCCTGGGGCGGGGGAGGGAGGACCTTTAGTCCCGGTTGGTGTTACCAACCGGGACTAAAGGCTCCACCTTTAGTCCCGGTTGGTAACACCAACCGGGACTAAAGGGTATCGGCCCCTTTAGTCCCGGTTCCAGCCACAAACCGGGACTAAAGGGGTCCGGCCGGCGTCCTGCCCGCTCGAACCGGGACTGATGCACGCATTAGTCCCGGTTTGTAACAGAACCGGGACTGTTGCTCGATCTGGCCTGAACCAATGCCCTGTTTTGTACTAGTGCGTCGATCAATTGTTTTTTTTTTCATACACTTGCACGACTGCCCCACCGAACTTGGATAGGTTTGGCTAGCCAGCATCCTCAAATTCCATTGCGCCCCAACTGGCCCCGACCCAATGTGACGAAATACTCTTGGACGATGCCACCCTGGAGCATCACTGGCAACGACCCCTGTGGAAGAACAAGGCTTTCTCCCAGAACCTTATGCCTTGCCACCTTTTACCCTGGGGAGGAGCCAAGCTTGTGTGAATTGAATTCAATAGCAGTGAAGCAAATCAAAATGGACAGAAGGACGACACGAGCACCACATCGCCATGGTGGACTGCTTGCATCGTGCTATCACCACCACCACCACCATCACCACCACTACAACGAGGACTCGGGCAAGCCACAATGCCACAAAGCCAACCAAGCTCGTTGTGGCCTTAGCTCCGCTATCCGCATATCCGAACGGTAGACCACCGGCTAGGCCCCAAGCTGCTTCCACCTGCAAAGAAGCGTCGTAGGCCCTGTGCAGGCCCAGATCAGGCCCGCACTTACCCCCACGCACCTGGAGAATCGCCGGACCCCGCCACATAGTGCAACAACAGGGAAGCGAGCATCCCCCGCCGCGAGCCCCCACAGCGGACGAGGTGGAAGCCTGGCGCGTCAACCAACTCATCGGCCAGATTCGGTGGCCCGGAGGCCACACAGAATGCCACCGCTATAGCCTGAACAGAAAGGTCAAGAGCGGCAACCCGCCGAAGGTACACAATCGAGGAAGCCACCGAGCAACCCTGACGGAGGAGAGATGAGCGTCCCACCAACATGTTAGCAGGCCACCGCGCGAGGAATGGCCCTGCCGCCTCCGTCCGCGGCACTAGCTTATCCAGGCCACATCTTTCGGCGGCAACGGGGGTCTGCAAGAAAGGGAAGGTTCAGGGTGGCCGACGCCAAGGGTTCCCCTAAGACGACTAGGAGCGACTCGGGGATCAATATTTTTAGTCAAGTGCCCAGAAGTACCTGGCTTGGTTTGCTAGCACAACATGACAAAGTGAGATCAACGCCGATGTCACATGAGAACAACGATGCCCCATGAGTCGCATTGTAGGGGCCATCGCAATGTCGACTGGCTTACATTCTATAACTTTTGTCTCTTGCGTTATGACGATGGTTATATTCTTGTGCGCACTCATGTAAAAATCATGACTCCATCTCACGAGGTATTATCATCGTGTACTCAAACTAAGAGGCTTGGTATACATAGAGCAACAGACACGGACGAGTTTACTTGTGGTCGTAGGCTGATCCTCATTTGCTTCATCTTCTTGGCAGCCTTCTGTGACAGAGTGTGTTGAGCATCGACATTGGCAAGCAGTGTTCTTTCTTACCCTGTTCTCTTATAGTTTGCATTGCCTCATAAGCTATCCAGTCAACTCCCTTGTATCGTTGTGCCATCATGGCTGGTTGTAATTCCTAGCGGTTTGATGGCATTGTTAATTCAAAGTCAGGTTCCCCTTGATCCTATGTTGTAAAAAAAGGACAACGACGTCCGGAGTTGTCACATGAGACCGCGGTAGGGCTGGTGCTTTTGTCGCTGTCACAGCCGTCGCTTCTCTCTAGTCCTTTATGGCGTTTCACTCGTCCCTTGGATACCTTTCTTATCTAGGTCTAGTAGAGATTATTCGAACAACGATTACTATCATCTCCAGCAATGGTTGTCAGTATTTTTGGTGCATCAACCTAAATAGGAATAATGTAGGGATTCAGACTGACAACGATTTGTCCACCTTGTTAGGAGTTTTTAGTACGTTGAGAAAACTAACGGAATAAAGTATGAAAAATAATTATCATCTTACATGTGCACAAAATTCAGTTCATTTGTCGAGAGTTGCATAATAGATTGCTAGGGTTTTGAGGGAAAAAAATATAAAGATTTGACCCACCTCACAAGAAGCGCCAACCTCCACCTATTCACTTGTTAAGACCAGAGATGGACCGCGCCTTCTATCACTAGGTTTTGTCTAAAAACATGTGGTTGTCAAGATGCAAAATGTACATGGAACAAGAGATGACGAAACTTTGATGCCAAATTTAGTTTATTTAACTAATGTAACTTCTACTGAAAATAATAATAACAAGTACAATCTTCTACCATGAACAATTCATATTCCATTTTATTTGCTATATTAAATAGGTTTCCTTAGTTCCTTTGCAAATGCGGCATTGCAATGTTTAATATCCACTAAACCTATTTTCATATATTTTGGGGAGACATATGGCCAAACATGTGAGCTCTCTGATTAATATCTCTATTTCACATATGGATAAGCATATGAAATAAATGATTAACATATCCCATGTTTATCATGTTTAAGCCCTGAGCACAATGATTGGCACTTCACTTGTAATTTGTGATGCCTTATTCAAATTCATTTACAAATTGCAAAACGCTTTTCCTCTTGAACGGTTTATTAAATGCTTGAGAAAAATTGTTCGAGTATTAGAGTGGGATATTGTCTCAATGTTTGATGATTCTGATTTTTTATATGGCTATCTATTTGCCCTTTCCGTCTATACTATTTTGTCTCCAATGGCTTCAATGTGTTAGTTTTCGTGTACCCAAGCAATTGATCAGATTGATCTAAGCAACCACACAGAAGAAAAAACTGATGGAATGTTTTGTGGAATGCTACAATCACAGTACTCTAAATACAAATTCATGGTTATCTATCATTATAGCCAAGTTGTAATTCTATATATTGCATGATGATATGTCTCTGATGTATCTATTTTTTTTATTGTTTCATGCTGCTATCATACCTATTTTACATATTTTTTTGGCAAAAATTTATATTATTTCTATTTGGACTAACCTATTAACCCAGTGCCAAAGGCCAGTTCATGTTTTCTATTGTTTTGGGGTCTTTAGGTGAAAACATCATGGAATATATCTTGTTACGTGGATTTTTTTATGGAATATATCTTAATTTATGGCGCAAGATCAATGCAAGAAGAGGCATGTGGGCCTCACAAGCCAGGGGGGCGCCCCCCAGGGCGTGTCATGGTGACTTGTGGAGAGACCGCGAGGCTTTCGGAGCTCTCCTTCGAGTGCAAGGAAGCTAATTATGAGTGAGAAAATCATGTTAAAATTTTGGCCCAATCGGAGTTACGGATCTCCGGCTATAAAGGAAACGGTGCTCGGCCGCAGAAACCGTTCCAGAAAGTCTTGAAAACAGAGGAGGGGAGATCCAATCTCGGAGGGGCTCCCTCCCTGTGGGAGCCATTGAGGCCAAGGACGAGAGCGGGAACCCTGCTCCCATCTAGGGGGAAGGCCAAGCAAGCGTAAGAAGGAGAAGTGCCGCCGGAGCGCTGCCGGGGGAACCATCGTGACGGCGATCTACTCCAACACTTTGCCACCGTCATCAACAACTTTATCCCTCTCCGTGCAGCGGTGTATACTCTCTCACCCCGCTGTAATATCCACTTGAACATGGTACTCTATGCTGTATACTATTATCCAATGATGTGTTTGGTATGTCTCCAACGTATCTATAATTTATGAAGTATTCATGCCATGTTTATTATAGTTTTGTATGATTTTGGTGCACTTTTATATGGGTTTTATATGATTTTCATGGACTAACATATTGACCTAGTGCCCAGTGCCAGTTGCTGTTTTCTGCTTGTTTTTGGTTTTCCAGAAAATCCATATCAAATGAAGTCCAAATGCAGCGAAACTTTTTGACGATTTTTTCTGGAAGGAAACAGACCCAGGAAGCTTCGGAGGAGCAGCAGAAGAGCCACAGGGGCCCCACGAGCCACCTGGGCGCGCCTGCCCCCCAGGCACGCCCTGGTGCCTCGTGGGCCCCCTGTGGCCCCTCTTCGCGTGATTCCAACGCTGAACAATCATATATATTCAGAAACCCCCGAAAGTTAACCTAGATGAGTTTTTATGCCGCCGCAAGCCTCTGTACCTCCATGATCTCATCTACAGCCCTTTTCTGGCACCCTGCCGGAGGGGGGAAATCATCACCGGAGGCCATCTTCATCATCCCGGCGGTCTCCATGACGAGGAGGGAGTAGTTCACCCTCGGGGCTGAGGGTATGTACTAGTAGCTATGTGTTTGATCTCTCTCTCTCGTGTTCTTGATATGGCATGATCTTGATGTATCGCGAGCTTTGTTAATATAGTTGGATCATATGGTGGTTCTTCCCTCTCTATCCTTGTTGTGATGAATCTTTTCCCTTTGAGGTTTCGTTATTGTCGGATTGAATATTTTAGATTTGAGAACACTTGATGTATGTCTTGCATATGAATACCCGTGGTGACAATGGGGTATTATATTGATTCACTTGATATATGTTTTGGCACTCAACTCGCGGATTCCCGAGGTGACATTGGGGTAATCTATGCATAGGGGTTGATGCACGTTTTCATTATCTTTTCTCCGATAGAAACTTTGGGGTGCTCCTTGGAGTTCTTTGTGTGGATTGAATATTATTATTATGAAGTTGTTTGATGCATATCGTATAATCAACTCACGGATACTTGTGGTGACATTGGAGTATCTAGGTGACATTAGAGTTGGTTGATGTGTATCATATGGTGTTATTTTAGTACGAACTCTAGGGCTGTTTGTGACACTTATAGGAATAGCTCAATAGATCGATCGGAAAGGATAACTTTGAGGTGGTTTCGTACCCTACAAAAAATTTCTATCTTATGTTCTCCGCTAATAGGAACTTGGGAGTGATTCTTTATCGCACGTTGAGGGATGGTTATATGATCCAATTATGTTAATATTGTTGAGAGATTGCACTAGCGAAAGTATGAACCCTAGGCCTTATTTCTAAGCATTGCAATACCGTTTATGCTCACTTTAGATCTTTTCTGGCGCCGTTGCCGGGGAGGTGAGTGCTTGAAGGTATATCTTTAGATCTTACAATCGAATCTTTTAGTTTCTTATTTTATCACTAGTTTGGTTTATAAAAGAAAACTACAAAAAAATGGAATTGAGGTTGCCACATATTATTCGTCTTTATAATGTCTTTCTTGAAAATGATGGATCGGAAAATTGTGCTCAATTGATAGAAGAAGAATTCAATAAAATGTTTGGCATAAAATCCATGAATGATGAGCATGATTGCAATGTTGCTAGTATGAATTCTTTGAATATCCATGATGCTAGTGATATGCAAAGCCACAAGCTTGGGGATGCTATGTTTGATGAAGATGATATTTTTAGTCCCCCAAGTTTTGATGAGAAAATTTATTATGATGATTGCATGCCTCCTATCTATTGTGATGACATGTATGCTATAAAGAATAATGATAACCATGAAACTCGTCATCATGATTTTAATTTTCAATTGAATTATGCCAATCAAGTATCACATGATAGCTATTTGTTGAGTTTGCTCCCACTACTATTCATGAGAATAATTTTGCTTATGTGGAGAGTAATAAAATTTCTATGCTTGTAGATCATGAAAAGAATGATTTGTGTGATGGGTATATTGTTGAATTTCTTCATGATGCTACTGAAAATTACTATGAGAGAGGAACATATGCTTGTAGGCTTCTCAATAATATCAAGTTTCCTCTCTTTACGTTCAAAGTTTTGAAGTTATACTTGTTTTGCCTTTCTATGCTAGTTGATTCTTGCTCCCACAAATTGTTTGCTCACAAAATCCCTATGCATAGGAAGTGGGTTAGGATTAAATGTGCTAGTCATATTCTTCATGATGCTCTCTTTGTGTTTCAATTCTTTACTTTTATGTGAGCATCATTGAAATCATCATGCCTAGCTAAAAAGGCATTAAAGAAAAGCGCTTGTTGGGAGACAACCCAATATTTATACGTACTGTTTTTGTGTGTTCACATGATTAAGCTACTATAGTAATCATGTTTTATATGTTTTCTTTCAATAATGTGCCAAGTAAAGCCTTTGGGATAGTGTGGATGCTTGTTGATTTGATTCTGTTCAAAAACAGAAACTTTTGCGTGCAGTGCTGGAATTTATATTCTGTACTGGAGCATGAAAAACTTCTGAAATTTTTACACAGTATCGGGTTACAAATTTTTTACGTTGTCCTAATTTTTCAGAATTTTTGGAGGTATATAAGTATGGTTTTAAATCGCTCACTACATGCTGTTCTGTTTTTGACAGATTCTGTTTTCGATGCATAGTTTGCTTGTTTTAGTGTTTCCATAGCTTATATTGAGCAATATAAATTGTGGAAATGATAGACTACAGTAGGCATTATGTGAGAACAATTATGAATCTTGTCTTGACAGTACCTAAGTGGATGATTTATTTTTATCATACTAACCTATCTCACAAGTTCCGTTAAGTTTTGTGTGATTGAAGTTTTCAAGTTTTGGGGGAGATATCGATATGAGGAGAATAAAGAGTGGCAAGACCCTAAGCTTGGGGATGCCCAAGGCACCCCAAGGTAATATTCAAGGAAGACCCAAGCAACTAAGCTTGAGGATGCCCCGGAAGGCATCCCCTCTTTCGTCTTCAACACTATCGGTAACCTCACTTGGAGCTATATTTTTATTCGTCACATAATATGAGTTTTGCTTGGAGCGTCATTTTCTTCTGTTGATATTTGCTTGGTGTTATCAATAATCAAGTTTTGTATCTTTTAGTTCAATAAAATGCCAATTATAGCCTTTACCATGCTCAGTTTGCAAGTTCATGTGTTGCTGTTTGAAAACAGAAAGTTTTCTGTATGTCCAGAATATTCCTGAATAGTCAGAACATGATAAAAATCTGAAATTTTTACACAGTAAGCATGCATGATTTCTCTGTCACGTGGTAATTTTTCAGAATTTTTTGAGTTAGGGAAGTATGGATTCTTATTCACCCTTTATAGACTGTTCCGTTTTGACAGATTGCTGTTATAGTTGCATTGTTTGCATATGTTTGCTTGTTTAATGATTCTATTTGAGGATAGGAGTATTAAATATGCAGAGGCATTTAGTATGCAATGTTTAATTATAATTTTAGTGATTTTTTACAGTAGAGAATGTTGAGGTTTTGAGTTGATTTATACTAACTTATCTCACGAGTTCTTGTTGAGTTTTGTGTGGAAGAAGTTTTAAGATTTAGGAGAAGCCATGATATGAGAGGAATTAAGGAGACACAAGAGCTCAAGCTTGGGGATGCCCAAGGCATCCCAATATAATATTTCAAGAAGTCTCAAGCATCTAAGCTTGGGGATGCCCCGGTAGGCATCCCACCTTTCTTCATCAACAATTATCGGTTAGTCTTGGTTGAGCCTAAGTTTTTGCTTCTTCACCTGAGTTGTGCTATTCTTGGAATGTCATTTTATTTTGTTTTCTTTGCTCTTTGAATAAAGTACTTAAGATCTGGAATTTTTTTTATGAGAAAGAGTCCTCACATAGCTACCTATTTACTTAACTACTCATTTGATCTTCACTTATATCTTTTTGGAGTAGTTTGTCATTTACTCTTGTGCTTCACTTATATCCTATGAGTAAATTGTGAAAGAATTGAATATCATAAATTTGAAATTATATGTGCTTCATATGCTTGTATCATGCCTAGTAGTAGCTTCACATTGGGTTTAGAAAGTGAAATCTATTGAAGCTTGACAATCACAATATTGGTCATACAAGCAATTCATGAATGATTAGTATAAGAAAGAGAACTTTCACATATAAATATATTATCTTGAACATCTTTTATGATTGTGAATACCCATTAATTATTTTCAAACTTGAGCAAATTAGTTGAAGTTGGACAAGGAAGACAACGTAATGAGTTATGTTTGGGTATATTTGCATAGAAATTATATTGTTATGGATCCTCCAACATGTGGTGCTTGCTTAGGATCTTTTGCTAGCCAAAAATTTGTACTAAGTAGAGATACTACTTGTGCATCCAAAAACCCTTAAACCCAGTCTCTTGCCATGAGTGTCCACCATATCTACCTATGGATTGAATAAGATCCTTCAAGTAAGTTGTCATCGGTGCAAAAAGCAATAAAAATTGCTCCTAAAATATGTATGATCTTTTATTGTAAGGGAAAATAAGCGTTGTACGAACTTGTGATGGTAAAGAAATAAAAGCGATGGACTGCATAATAAAGGTTGCTATCACAAGGGGCAATATAACGTGACGTTCCTTTGCATTAAGGGCTTGTGCATTAAAAAATAAAAAGCGCATGACAACCTCTGCTTCCCTCTGCGAATGGCCTATCTTTTACTTTTATGCATTTACTTTTATGTATTTACTTTTATGCAAGAGTCAATAAGTATTCATTCACATTTCAACCTCAATTATTCTCTAGTTGGTAAGCATCATGTGGTGGATAAAGATCCACGCACATATGGCCAGTCAAATATATTTGATCATGAATTATTATTGTTGACAATTATCTCTATGATAAATGAGTTGGGTGGCGAAAATTATACCCCTATCTTTCTCTGTGTTCGATGGATGCCATTTGTTCTAAAAATATGCTTTGAGTACTAGCAATCATAGAAGACTATATGATAATTGAGTATGTGGAGCTCTTACTTAGACTTTGTTGAAATTAAGTTGAATTGCAATTGTTTGGTGACTAAGAACATAGGTTGTTAAGTTTTAAGAGATTGCATTGGACCATAACATGTGAATTGATTGCTACTTTATCATGATGAGTTTTATGAGAAAAAGTTGCTGTTATGATGCTAGGAAAAGTGATTGAAATTATCATTGATCAAACTTATGCACTATGCTAGCATTCACACTTTATAAATTATTTCTTTTATCATTTACCTACTCGAGGACGAGCAGGAATTAAGCTTGGGGATGCTGATACGTCTCCAATGTATCTATAATTTATGAAGTATTCATGCCATATTTATTATAGTTTTGTATGATTTTGGTGCACTTTTATATGGGTTTTATATGATTTTCATGGACTAACATATTGACCTAGTGCCCAGTGTCAGTTGTTGTTTTCTGTTTGTTTTTGGTTTTTCAGAAAATCCATATCAAATGAAGTCCAAATGCAGCGAAACTTTTTGACGATTTTTTTAGAAGGAAACAGACCCAGGAAGCTTCGGAGGAGCAGCAGAAGAGCCACAGGGGCCCCACGAGCCACCTGGGCACGCCTCCCCCCCAGGCGTGCCCTGGTGCCTCGTGGGCCCCCTGTGGCCCCTCTTCGCGTGATTCCAACGCTGAAAAATCATATATATTCAGAAACCCCCGAAAGTTAACCTAAATGAGTTTTTACGCCGCCGCAAGCCTCTGTACCTCCACGATCTCATCTACAGCTCTTTTCCGGCACCCTGCCAGAGGGGGGAAATCATCACCGGAGGCCATCTTCATCATCCCGGCGGTCTCCATGACGAGGAGGGAGTAGTTCACCCTCGGGGCTGAGGGTATGTACTAGTAGCTATGTGTTTGATCTCTCTCTCTCTCTCTCATGTTCTTGATATGGCACGATCTTGATGTATCACGAGCTTTGTTAATATAGTTGGATCATATGGTGTTTCTTCCCTCTCTATCTTTGTTGTGATGAATCGAATCTTTTCCCTTTGAGGTTTCGTTATTGTCGGATTGAATATTTTAGATTTGAGAACACTTGATGTATGTCTTGCATATGAATACCCGTGGTGACAATGGGGTATTATATTGATTCACTTGATATATGTTTTGGCACTCAACTCGCGGATTCCCGAGGTGACATTGGGGTAATCTATGCATAGGGGTTGATGCACGTTTTCATTATCTTTTCTCCGATAGAAACTTTGGGGTGCTTCTTGAAGTTCTTTGTGTGGATTGAATATTATTATTATGAAGTTGTTTGATGCATATCGTATAATCAACTCACGGATACTTGTGGTGACATTGGAGTATCTAGGTGACATTACAGTTGGTTGATGTGTATCATATGGTGTTATTTTAGTACGAACTCTAGGGATGTTTGTGACACTTATAGGAATAGCTCAATAGATCGATCGGAAAGGATAACTTTGAGGTGGTTTCGTACCCTACAAACAATTTCTATCTTATGTTCTCCGCTAATAGGAACTTGAGAGTGATTCTTTATCGCACGTTGAAAGATGGTTATATGATCCAATTTTGTTAATATTGTTGAGAGATTGCACTAGCGAAAGTATGAACCCTAGGCCTTATTTCTAAGCATTGCAATACCGTTTATGCTCACTTTTGTTACTTGCTACCTTGCTGTTTTTTATTGTTCGCACTACAAAAACTTATATCTACTATCCATACTACACTTGTATCACCATCTCTTTGCCGAACTAGTGCACCTATACAATTTACCATTGTATTGGGTGTGTTGGGGACACAAGAGACTTTTTGTTATTTGGTTGCAGGGTTGTTTGAGAGAGACCATCTTCATCCTACGCCTCCCACGGATTGATAAACCTTAGGTCATCCACTTGAGGGAAAATTGCTACTGTCCTACAAAACTCTGCGCTTGGAGGCCCAACACGAGTCTACAAGAATAAGTTGTGTAGTACACATCAGTGTTGCACCTCTATTATGTTTGAGTGTTTCCTTTTGTCCTATGGGTTAATTGTGTTATGGTACGGTTGATATGAGTTGTATGTTATTATGGTGTTGTCCTATGGTGCCCGCCGTGTCCCGCAAACGTGTGGGGTTCCTGCTGTAGGGTGTTGCAATATGTTAAAGATTTGCTTATAGTGGGTTGCGGGAGTGAATAAACTTAAACCCTAGTTCTTGAGTTGTTGCATATGGGATTAAAGGGGACTTTTGACTTAATGTTTTGGTTGGGTTTTACCTTAACGAATCTTTGGTAGTTGCGGATGCTTGCTAGATTTACAATCATAAGAACATATGATCCAAGTACGGAAAAGATGTTAGCTTAAGCCTCTCCCTCATAAGTATGATGAGTATCACACATATCATATCCAATTGCCTACGGACAATCCTTTTCTTATTGTTCTTCCAGAACTCTTTGCTTTATTGCACCTAACTCTTTATATTGTTGCAAAGCTATCTTATTACTCTCGCAAAGTAGTTTTATTTCTTGTTCTAGGTAAAGCAAGCGTTAGCGTGCATAGAGTTGTGTCGGTGGTCAATAGAACTTGAGAGAAAATTAATTTTACCTTTAACTCCTCGTTGGGTTCGACACTCTTATTTATCAAAAGGGCTACAACTGATCCCCTATACTTGTGGGTTATCACGTGCCTTTGAAGCATCATGTCCATGTGGAAGGATGAGGGCAACTGTAGAAGTGTTCAAGATGTTGTTCCTTCCTAATTGTCTGGTTTGAGTTGAACCTAAAACCTTATAATAACGCACATAATTGTACACTTGCAAGAACCAGTGCAGGTTCAATGTGAAAGATAAACATTTGCATGGAAATTTCTTGATCAATTTAAACATTTGTATGGTAATTTCTTAATCAAGGTAAACTTTTTTATGGTAGTCGTATTGTGGACCCGATTTTCGGCGTCCAGGGTACGGTACAATGGATCTATGACCTAAGTACAAAGACATATATGGGCGAGAAATGGATGTCCAATTGACGCCATGTGACTATCTTTAGGTGGAAGTTGTTACATTCAGGGTGGACATATCTATTACAGAAAATAGCGGAGGGTCTCCTAATTAGTATATGAAACCATCTGAGAAGGAGCGGATAAGAGAGAAATTATTCTAGAGTGGCGCCATTGTCGTACCTCAATGTCGCGGCCCAAATAACCAAATCGCCCACCAAGATTCAAGATAAGCCATGCGACGAAAACGGAAACTCCAAGATCCATCACCGCCAAGGAGGAAGATCACCGTGCTGGAAGAGACCTGAAGAAATTTTATTTACGACCGCCGTCATAATTGTCGGAGCAGAAAGGTCGGACGGGGAAAACCTATATACTAGAACCTACACCTAAGGCCTACTGCCACACAGATTCACGCGAGGATCCCGATGGCCCTCACCCACCAACGACCACGAGGTCATCAGGGACGGGCAACCGCCAGGATCAACGCCGGAAGAGGCAAAGCACGGGGCGAGACAGTTCTTTTTTTTTCTGCTCATGGGAAATTGGAATCCCTACGAAGTAGCACTCGCAGCTGCGTTGTTGCTTGTCAGCAACAAAGCAATCATTCGTTATAAACTGAAAACCGAACCGAATTGGTGATTAACTTAATTATCGGTTAGTTCTTTTGGAATGTGATTTTCGTTTTTTTGTTTTCCTAACTAAATTTGAGAAAAAAAATGAATTGTATACACCGAATTTTTGTTTCCCGAATGCCCACCCTGATTGTGTAGCGGCGGGCGCTTGAAAATCTGGTCATGACAAGATCCACGCATGACAAGACCTCCACATCGTTCACACTAAAACCAACAACTTAGGGCAGTGCCTAGTTGATTTCAGCTCATAGGTACTCAACACATTAGAACAAAGAAGTACAACTGGAACCTGGTACGACAAAGTATCTGATCAATGGAAGCATTAAATAAGAAAGGAATATAGAACACACTACAGGTGTTGACACAAAAATTTACTAGAAGAAGCAAAAGGTTTTGTACGATAAGTTTACTAATAGAAGCACCACCCAACAATGATTGAAGCATACAGTAGTATCTGATAATGGTTGAAGCAAAATGTTTGGGCAATAAAAGTGGCGGATATTTACAATGGTTTGAAGAAAAGATCATGGAATAAATCGCAAGCATAAAAAAATTGATTGCTAACATAATCAGATGCATAAAGTTGTGCTTCATGAATAAATTAAGATATACAAATGTTAGCTAATATGAACATAGGCTCTTATTAGTATAATCATAAAAATGAATATATAAGAATGAGCTATTTTCAGTTAGAAAACTTATTTTGCAAGCTTAATGAGGATTATTGACTCAACCTACCTAGACTAAAGAAGCACATGTATGATGTTTAGGAAGCATGGATATTTGGAAGCATCAAATTCATTCTATCTCAACATACTCCCTCCATCCTGGTTTATTAGGCCCCATCTTATTTTGTGTCAAAGTTTGATCATAGATTTTGACTAACAAAATCTAAACTATATGTAACAAAAATTATACCATGTGAAACCTCTTCCAAATACGAATTCAAACATATAATTTTCGTAGCATATACTCCCTCCGTCCCAAAATAAGTTACTCAACTTTATACTAAATTTAGTACAAAGTTAGTACAAAGTTGAGTCACTTATTTTGGGACGGAGGGAGTACTTTATATTTTTTGTTAATCATATTGATAGTCAAAGTTTGGCACAATATACAAAGAGACCCAATAAATCCGGACAGAGGGAGTGAAACAAGAACACAGAAAAATAGAAACATGGTTAGGAAATGCCATATTCGGTGAAGAAGTACATGTATTATATGACGCATTCGAAGCATGGATATTTGGAACAATCATATTCCTGCAGTCTCAGGTAGCTTGTGAAAAATGGAAGCAATAAATCTTGGAAGTGAAATTACCAATGCTTAGCACCAATATGTAAGTACACAATTTGGAGATCCAGACTAACAATTTCATCAAAAGTAAATTGTTGTCCTGGACTTTTGGTGAGGTCACACACAAATCAGTGGGCAAACACACGATATCAACATACGTGGATGGGAAGGTTCATCGCAAAAAAAAAAAAAACATAGACAGGAACGATGATGTAAAAACAAAAAAAACAACATAGATGAGAACGATGGAACGAGGGAGTGCGTTTGGGGAAAATGCGATTAATGTGGGAGGCGTTATGGGTGAAAACGGGGATAGAAACGGAAGTTTTGGAACAAATCCACGGATTTTGGAATGAATCTTGGCCGTCAGAAGAAAGGAAAAATGCATCGACGTCTCCTCGGTTGGTCCGACATCTTGGCCGTCACATACGTCTGCCAGCAAGCGTTTCCTAATTTGAGACCGACGTGACGGATCCTCAATGCATGAGTTGCCATAGACACAAGAAAGAAATCGAGCAGACGCTAATTAATTACGAATCAATCAGCCAGACGTTACCATATTCAACTCGATCGGCACGGAGCCTGCCGGAGTCAAGGTCTGGCCCGTCAACGCCGCCGCCAGTCCGCCTCCACCATATATAGGCCCGCCCCCGGCCTCGACCATCGGCGCTACCCTAACCCGACGCACACCTCTTCGCCTCGAATCTCAGCTCATCAAACTTGCGCCGCCGACTCCCACCACCTGCAGCATGGCCGCCAACAGCATCGTCCATGGGCAGCCCGGCCAACCGGGCGGCGACGGAAGCTACGGGTGCGCCGGTGGGGATGGCGGCGCCGGGGGTGACGGCGGGTATGGCGGCAACGGCGGCGCCGGTGGGAAAGGTGAGGACGGCGGCTGCTTCGGGCACGGTGGCGCTGGCGGTAAAGGCGGAGACGGCGGCATCGGTGGGCATGGTGGACGCGGTGGGGACGGTGGTCGCGGCGGCGATGGTGGTCGTGGTGGGGACGGTGGACGCGGCGGCGATGGCGGTCGTGCTGGGGACGGTGGCCGCGGCGGCGATGGCGGTAGTGGTGGGGACGGTGGTGGCGGCGGTGATGGCGGTCGTGGGGGGGACGGTGGCCGCGGAGGTGATGGAGGTAACGCCGGCCGTGGAAGTCGCGGCTTCAGCTGCTTCCGTGGCCTTCTCGGCGTCCGCCGCAGCCGCCGTGGCGGCGCGGGCGGTAAAGGCGGGAAAGGAGGCTACATGGCACGCGGTGGCGCCGGTGGTAAAGGTGGAAACGGCATCATCGGCGGGGAAGGCGGCCGTGGCGGGGAGGGAGGCTTCAGCGCGCCCGGCAGGGTCGGTGGCCGCGGCGGCGATGGCTCCGGTGGCTCACCGAAAATTTTATGCAGATTTTTCAGCCATTATATTAAGAAAATAGAGCGAGTTATGAAAATTTTGTGCAAATTGTTCCGGATCTGCAGCATAGTTCGTTCCTCTCTCAATGCGAATTGTTAAGACATTATGATCAGATAGAGTGAGTTCTGGATCACATGATTGTTTGTTTGTTTGATATATGGTTTGGTCGTTTGGATGATCACATGATCGATTTCCAACATCATAGCAGAGCTGCTTGCTGCACAATTTCACCTGCGCTTTAGACCTATCTAATCCACCACAAACAGCATTTTACTCATCGGCGTCTACGTTGAGAAATTGATCCGCGCACTCCGAAGTATGGACTTTTGCATCTTTGGTACTGAGCTCGGTATTATGAAATTCCTTGAATACACTTGATATTGGTATTTTGATTTAAATGCACGTTTATTTTGTGATTTTAATCAGAAACTATTAAATATGAGAAAAATATTAGAATCAGCCGGTCGACCATGCGTAGTGTTCCGTGACACTCGCAGCCGTTAGATACGAGTTTGATCAGACAACGCACAACCTCTAATCAGCCGATACGAGTTTGATCAGACAACGCACAACCTCTAATCAGCCGCCCAGGGCCTCCACCACTGGACGCGCCTCTGCAGCCTTGACAATTTCCTGCAACATCATCTGTGTTGCATATGTCCTTTCGCAACAACACTCAAATTGCAAAAAAGTTAAGACCAAAAAAAAATCTACAACATCATCTGTGTTGTTCCTTTGGCAACAACACCCATGTTGCAAAAAAGTTAAGGCGATTTTTTTTCTGCAATATCATCTGTGTTGTAGAAGTCCTTCCGGAACGACACTCATGTTCCAAAAATGTAAGACAAAAAATAAATTTCTGGAGCAGATGTTGCAAATGTTTCTGAAACAAGAGCTCTATCACAATGGGTTCTGCAACAATGGCTTTGTTGCAATGGTGAGGGAGGGGCCGGGCCGGTGGATGGCCCCGGATCAAACAGCTATGGAGGTGGCTGATCTTTTTAAAAGATCAGCCGGCCGGCGTGTAGCGTCGCCCATTAGATATTCTGTAATAGCGAGTACGATATTGGCACATATGGGCTTCCATTGTCATCGTCAACGGCATCACGCACCTACTCCCCAAAGGCTCCATGTGTACCATCGTAGGCCGGAGACCGCGCACGATCATGGCGTTCACGCTTGATAGTGAGGTGTGGCAGTAGGACATGCTATTGCTATCCAGTATCCAACTCCGAGTCTCATGGCTATCCATGGGGTTTCTGGTTCAGCGTCAGAATGATGTGGATCTAGCTAACACCCCGAAAACCAAGACTTTTACGGAGAGTGCCTTGCTGCAATAGAGTCAGTGTGTCCAAAGAGTTTGTGGCATTCATGACGGAGAGGTGCATTAGACAGGGGTAGCAGGCAAAGTTGTCAGAATCATGATTCTATTGTACGATTCTACGACTTTACGATCCAAACTTACCCCCGTGATTCTACGATTTTGGTTCATAGAATCTACATTTCTACGATCCTAATAGTTAAGATTCAACTGTTTGCGATCCTGCCATCGGAGCTCCGATCCGATTCAGAATCGCGATTCTGACAACCTTGGTAGCAGGACTAGCAGTAATCAACAGATGACAATCTAGAGGACCAACCTGGGTGACGACAAGAAACTCCCAACAAGGAGCTTTTGAACATCTTAAGATCAATGGGGTTATTTTGTCGCTGCGCACGGGAGCACAAGTGATCTAGTCAAGTCTTAATTAGTAGGCTTCTAAAAAAATAATTTTGCTTGGGCTTCTAGAATAAGCTGGGTACACTAGTAGAAAAGGGCCCATTTGTCCCGGTTCCAGAGGCCCATTTGTCCCGGTTCTGGAACCGGGACTAAAGGGTCGGGACTAAAGCCCAAAACCTTTAGTCCCGGTTCTCTTATGAAACGGAGCTTGAGGAAAATGGAGCTTGGACAAGGAGCTTCCAGAGGAGAAAGCTTAAGTGTGGCTCGGGCATTTCATCGAACACCTCATGTGCATAGGAGGTGAGCTAGAGCACCACAAAGCTCTCCCACGGCCGGCCAAAAAAACAGAGCAGTGCACTGCTCTCCTCGCGGGCAGGGGGGTATATATAGGCCAACCATTGGTCCCGGTTTGTGGCTGGAACCGGGACTAAAGGACAACATTCGGTCCCAGTTCCAGACACGAACCGGGACCAATGGGCCTCGCTCCTACCATTGGTCCCGGTTCGTGTCTGGAACCGGGACCAAAGGGGTCAGACGAACCGGGACCAATGGCCCACGAGGCCCGGCCGGCGCCCTGGCCTCACGAACAGAGACCAATGCCCCCATGGGTCCCGGTTCGTGAGTGAACCGGGATTAATGGGCTTTTCAGGGCTGGACCAAAGCCCTGTTTTCTACTAGTGGTAGGGGGCAGCTTATCCTAGAAGCTAGCAAAAGAACACGCACTTAGTTCTCCATGTCATTCTCATGTAGCAAATTTGTAGTGATCGAAGGGATTTTCATCCAGTCCAAAAAACATATCCGTGTTCTTGGTTGGATGAAACCTTGTCCAGGTCGTCGTCCACTCATCTTTACATCTTCGATGGGCCAATCATATCTTCCTCTCCCATAAGTCACCTTATGCAACATCGCTTTTAGTAATAGCATTGTCGTGGCATATCACGATGAACTTCTCAAGGCCCTGCCGGCTAGTGGTAAGTGTATTTTCAGTTTTTCTGCAGTATTTTCGTATTTTGAGCCTGAAATTTTAAACGGTTCAAATTTATAAAAATTCTAATGTTGCATTGTTATGAAAACTTGAAACGAGGTAGAATTTTATTTATATTACAACTTTCATGATAAGTAAATTAAACTTTTTTATTGTGATTTCGAGCCCAAAATTATGAAATTTCACTAAATATTGTTGAAGAAAGTGATCTTTAGGGTATTCAAAATACTCAAAAATTGTAAAAATTGATGTTATCACATTAAAAGAACATGGAACGAAATATATCTAGAAAAATTCCATATATTATATAATTTTGAATAAAAATTTCAGTAATTTTAACAATTTAATCTCGAATGCATGATTATTTTGAGATTTTCAATCAGAAATTAGGAAATTCACTTCTCTTGGAAGATAATATTCTCCAGAGTAATCAAACCACTAGAAAATTAAAAACTATCTTATTCCAAATTTCAAATGTCATGAAATAAAATTTGTATTCGTGAGTGTTCATACTCCCACCATTTCTTTTTTACTCTGCATGTCTTAAGTCAAACTTCATCAAGTTTGACCAAGGTTATAGAAAAAAATATATCAACATTCACAATATCAAAGCAATATCATTAGACGCATCATGGAATTAACTTTTATACTGTAGAACTTTAATATTGTGAATGCTCATATTTTTTTATATAAATTTGGTCAAAGAATACGAAGTTTGACTTCAGATAAATCTTATATGCGGAGTAAAAAGAAGGGAATCTGTTCAGTCGACCGGTCACGCATAGAGTTCTGTCGACCGCGCAACCGTTGAATCCATCTTGATCCAACCGCCCTTTAGACACATTCACATCTGTTTCTGCTAATCCCCAACCATCCACGGGCCCGCTCCCCTTATCTCCAGAAACCTCCGCCGTCTTCCTAGCCATTTTCCTCTCTTTCTCTCTCGGAGCTCTCATCCCCTCGCAGGTTCCATCTGTCGCCGCCTCTGGAACAAGACCTCAAGCCGTGTCTGCCATCCCGTGGGAGCATCGGCGTCCGCGTGTCCTCGCCCTGCCATCCCGGGGGAGCACCGGCATGGACAGCCATGGATGCCACCTCCTCGAGCTCAGTCACAACCACCGGTGCCGCCCCAGCAACAGTTATCGCAACTGTGCTAGTGCTGTGCGATGCGGCGACATTTATGCAACCAGACCTCCGTTGCAAAAATAATCTGCAACAAGACCTCTGTTGCAAAATAGTTCTGCAACAAGACCTCTCTTGAAAAAAAAATGCAACAAGACCTTTATTGCAAAAAAAACTGCAGCAAGATCTCTTTTGCAAAAAAAAATCTTAAAAATTATGAAACAAGACCTCTGTTGCAAAAAAATTCTGCAACAAGACATGTGTTGCGATGATGGAGTGTGCCGCTCAGCCACTTGATGCACCAGATCTGATGACTCATGACCTAGCCGATCTTTTAAAAAGATCAGTCGATGAACGCGTAGCACGCCCTTAAAAAGAAATGGAGGGAGTAGGATTTTTTAATGGGTCGAAATGCAATATATAAAATCCAGTAATAAATAGCAAAATATATACTTGCACTATTGCGCAAATAGCAAATGGGGCAAGAATTACACAGTTACATAAATTGGAAACAAAAGGCGTTTTATTTGTTTTAGAAGATATTTGTAACTTTTTTTGAGAATATATATTTATAACAGAAGATGGCTTACCACATATGCCATGTCATTTGAAAGGAAAAAGTTCATGCAATGCCGTGCTATGTGCACATGCAAGTCACGTTCGCGGCAACTAACTTTTTTTTTTTAACTGCGCGGCAACTAATTAATGCAACGAGAAAACAAATCTAACGTGACAGCTAGCTACTACCCGCAGCGGAGACAACGTCGTCAACACCTAGGCTTCCTTTGTGTTTTGGTCCTGCTGGATATACAATTACAAACACAATTCCAACCGTGGGGCGAGACGAGAGAAATCTAGCAAATTCGATCGGACGAGATTGAAGAAGTTTGCGTCGGCTACGTACGGCGACCATGGCGTCCACGCTCCACCCAGCAACCCAGCGATCCAGGTCCGCTCCTGGTCCTCCGGTCGACGGCACCACCAACGACGGCGTCCTGCCGCTAGACTTGCTCCTAGACATCCTGCTGCGCCTCCCTGCCAAGTCGATCTGCCGCTTCCGGGCCGTCTGCGCCTCCTGGCACTCCCTGCTCTGCCACCCGGACTTCATCGCTGCCGCCCAATCTGGCCCCAGCATTGCAGTCAGCGTGTGCCACGACGGCCCTAGCAGCATCGTCGTCAGCGTCCTCAACATGGAGTCCGGCCACGTCCTCAAGCAGGTAAGCATTGACCCCACCAGCCACCACGGCTCGCCGCCACCGCACGAGGCCCATGCCATGAGTCCTGGCCGAGCAGTCTGCGTCGTCGGCAAGGACAGGCAGCTCTGCCTGATCGACCCCGCCACCGGCGCTGTCAAAATCTTGCCCTTCCCGCCGTCAGCAGACCACTTGTCTACTTCGTGCACTCTTGGGCGTGCGGCCTTGACGGGAGAGTACAAGGTGCTCGCCATCACGAACTCAATTAATCACGTGCGGCAGATCTGCAAGATCCTCACCCTCGACGACAATGGCGGGGAGCAGCGCTGGAGGGTGACGGGGAGCCCACGGTTCAGTGTGGTATTGCCACTACCGCCATGGACTTACAACAGAGAGGTTGGTGTAGTCAACGGGGTGGCCTACTTCCTGGTGGCCGCGTACCACTACCACGTATACGCATGGATGGAGCCCGACCTGCATCATTGCTGGATCATGGCGTTTGACCTCCAAAACGAGGTGTGGCAGCCGGATGCCCTCCGAGGCCCGGCACGCCAAAACAATGTCACCTTGGCCTGTTGGCCACACTACAAGGCCAACTCGTCGCGTGCCATGAAGACCACCAAACCTATGAGTTGTGGTTTCTTGTTGACCCTGAGGAGGCTCTATGGTCTATGCGGCACAGGATTCTCATGCCCTGTCAAAATGTCCGGTCACCACTGGTGACCTCTCATGAGTATTTTATCAAGCCATTAGCGGTGATAGGTGACCGGAAAATCGTCGTGTGGATGCGGGTGGCCCCGCCAGGGTTCAGCAAAACGCTGGATGCGGTGATGCGGTATTATGACCCGAGAACCGTGGCTTGCACGGATGAAATGCATGTTACAAAGTGCAACGATGTGACCGTGCATTCGTGGAGCATATTGTATTTAGGAAGAGGAGGGGGGGTTTTTGTTGCTGTCGGAATAAGAAAAAGGCCAAATCCCATTGACATAATAACTGGAAGTGGGAGAAGAGGGATTACCCATGCATATTGATATGTATGTTCCATAAGAAAAGAAATTGCAATTTTTACTTGCAATTTTTACTTCAATTTTTCTATAAAATTGTTTCCGATTCACCAAACCAATTCTTATCTCTTTCTGAAAGAATAAATAAAAAGAATAAGAAAAAATACTGAAATTCTTAATTTTTCCAAAATTTATCTCATTGAAATAATCAAAAATTGGGGGGGGGGGGGGGGGGGGGGGGAGAGCAGCATTAGAGAGCTAATGGTTTACTTAATCAGTAGACAACATCATTGATCTAGAGCATCATCTTTTCAGGACCGTATTGGTCAAGATCTGATCTGTGCATCCTTCGGTAAGAAACTTGCTGTGAAATTGAAGTATGTTTGGGTGTGTTTTTGTTTTCTACTCCCTCCGATCCATAATAGTTGTCGTATTTTAGTTCTTTTTTGGTAATATATAAGTGTATGTTAATTCATAATTCCCGATTTTCAGAAGATATTGTTCTTTAATTAGGGTATGAGCACAAAAGACCACTTGAAAAATTGAAAAGGGTATTTGGTTCCAAATTGTAATTCCATGTAATAAAATTTTGGTGCATGAAAATTCACTACTCTTGACTACGTGCGCTCTTCAATAATAAACTACTTCCTCTGAAAAGAAATATAAGAGCGTTTAGATTACTATTTTAGTTATCTAAGCGCTCTTATATTTCTTTACGGAGGGAGTAGATCTTTAGATGGATTACTGGTGTATATTTGTTGTTAAGATTGATTCGTTAATGATCCCTATATTCACAATGCAAATTTACCAAATTTTAGTCTGATTTAATTTTCCTGAGTGGAAATTAACTTAGATCTTGTACTGATTTCGGAATGCTTACACAAATAACAATTCCATCTATCAAGAAATATAAGACGCGTGGTTATGCATCATTTTTTTTTCAAGAAGTTTATTCATCAAATCAATGTTTAAGAACTTTGACCTCCAGTATGTGTAAGTACTTGAACTGAGGATGCAAGAATAATATCATTGCATTTATCTTGCAAAAGATCTTTCGTGTTGTACATCTTTTTTCTTGGTTTGTAGGCATATCATGCACGGAAACTACACATGTTGTATTTCTCGACATGGTGAGTACAAATTACATGGGCACGTCAGCACAGATCTCAACATACATAAGTTTATTTGGTTTTACACAAATTAAGAATACCAGCTATAAGCATATTATGCAGATTGCTATTTAAATATTTGACAACAATTTCACCTGAAAAGAACTTACACATATTTCAGTGAACAGTTGCATACATGAATGCCACAACTGGTTTATGCAAGGCATGTACGAAGCAACCAATACAATGGAAAACAAATGTAACCGTGACAAATATGAACTCAGTTGCGTGCAGCAGGCCACACGTACAACAATAAACATACCCAAATGATAAGTGCCACACGTTAGGTGCGTGGCACTCCGGCCCTGACGTTTCTCGATGGCAATTCCAGTCACGCAAGGATGACAAATTCCAATGACACATGGCAAGTTTCTGTCAAAAATAAACCGAAGCACGAAAATTGCCATGCTAGCCAACTAAAGTTCCATCCTCGCGTAACTAAACTTGCCGTCGAAAACGTTCGCAGATGCCATGTGCTCGCACCTGACGTGTGGCACTTATCAGGGTCCTAACCATACGTAATTAAGTGTGTTTTCATGGCTGTCCTGCTATGTTTTGGAAGATGCAAACAACACCAACCGATTACGATGTGATTTGATGGTTTGACTTTATTTGAAATTTAATTGATTGTGTAGCAAGATTGATTAGACAATTAGGAGTAGGAGAAGAATTTTTTGGCCTCATGTCAAACCAATCTATGTATGGCGATGATGCTCCACCTCCACGCACCAATCATCGATGTTGAGTTCCTTCACCTAGACATGCTCTATGACATCCTTCTCTGCCTCCACGCCAACTCTACAGCTTCCGCGCCGTTTGCATGTCACGGTGCTCCATGCTCTGCACCCGGATTACTTCATCAACACACACGGCCCACCACTGTCGCCACCCTGGCTTGTTTGTCGCTGTAGGTGTGTACCAGGAGGACTCCTTTGGCATCATCAAAATCCTGGACATGGACTCCAGTGGTGTCATCAAGCAGGCAAACACCAGCTGCTGCTTGGTTTGCGAGACGCACGCCATTAGTCCTTACTGATTAGTCTGCGTTGGGGCTTGGCTCAGCATGCTGGACCCACCATCGATGCTGTCTCCCTCCAGCCCAATCACATATCGCCTCGGGGCTGTCTTGCCACCTCGTGCAAACGATATACTACCCGACATCCACTTGGTAGTACAAACTTCTAATCGCTGCCACCACAATAACAGATGTGTGGCATACATGAAAGATTCTCACCTTGGGTGTCCATGGTGCCTAATGCAAGAGGGTCACGGGGAACCCTTCTTTTCAGCTGGCATCACCACCTTCTTCACGCAGTAGGGCTGCCGCCGTCGATGGGGTTGCCTACTTCCTGGTGCTCGCTAGGTACCTTATGGGGCCTAAAGTTGACATCCATAATTGATGGATCATGGCATTCGACCTAGACAATGATGCGTGGTGGCCAACTACACCGTGCCAGGCGTCGTGGTCAGTCTCGGAGCCAAAAGATTTCAGTACAATATCAGAGCCAAAAATTTCAAGTTCAAGGCCCTGCCAATGTAGTACTAAAAAAAGATATGGGGCCTAGATCGATCCCAGTTCTAAGGACTAAAAAAATCTAGATGCGAGGGGGAGTGCCGAAATATATTGTTGTCTCTCTCCATCAGTTCAGACCTCCTGGTGAATTGACTGGAACATGAATTCAATTCATAATGCACAACATTGTCATATCGTACCACAAAACTTTGGCCAAGCCATCGCCACCACCATGCCAACGCGGGCATTTTGAGAGGACAGTGATAGTGCTTGGCGATAGGGGGATTGTTGTGTGAAATAGGTGGTTGTGCCATCGGGGCCTGACTGTAGCTCTCAACAAATATCATGGTGCGGTTCTACAACCCGAGAATCAGAGAGTTTGAGAACAAGATACGACTGAACATCAGTGGTGGGAATAGAATGACGGGCAAGCCTCCATAAGAAAACCCTCACCTTCGATGGAACGGGTATATTCACCAAGTTCAAACATTGTTCGCAAATTTTAAAAAATTGTTCGTTATTTTGAAAAATGTTCGCATATTCAGAAATGTCATGAATTTAAAAAATGCTCGAGATTTCACAAAAATGTTCATGAATTTTAAAAAAATTCACAAATCAAAAAATGTTTGCGTGTTTCAAACATTGTTCCCAAATTTCAAACAAAGTTCATCGATTCAAAAAATATTTGCTGATTCAAAAACTGTTCATGAATTCGAAAATGTTCATGCATCCAAAAAATGTTACTCAGAAACAAAAAAATCTCGTGAACTACAAAAGTTGTTTCCAAATTTGAAAAAAAAAATCATCGATTCAAAAATGTTCGCCCATTCAAAATAATGTTCACGAGTTTCAAAACAATGTTCACAATTTAAAAAAAATGTTTGCAAATTCAAAAAATATTCAAGATTTCAAAAATGCATGCCAATTTAAAAAATGTTCACATTTTCAAAAAATGTTTATGATTTTCTAGAAATGTTCACGAGTTCAAAAAATATTCATGTTTCAAGAAATGATCACGATTTTGAAAGATGTTCACACAAACGAAAAATAAAAAAAGACATAAAAATGAGAAAAAGAAAAAGGAAATAAAATGGAAAATAAAACAAAAAGAACAAACGAACATACAAAAATAAAATGAAAGAAGAAATAAAAATGAAAAACAGAAAAGATACAGAAAAAGCAAAAAAGATAGGGGGCTGCTACGCGTCCGCCGACGGATCTTTTAAAAGATCGGCCAGCTCACCAGCCATCGGATCTGGCGCATCGAGCGGCCAGCGGCGCTCTCCATTATTGCAACACAAACCTTGTTGCAGAAATATTTTGCAACCAGCAGCGCCCTCCATTATTGCAACACAGGCCTTGTTGCACAATTTTTTTGCAACTGACAGCGCCCTCCATTATTGCAACACAAACCTTGTTGCAGAATTTTTTGGCAACAAAGATCTTGTTGCATATTATTTTTTTCCAACTGGGAGCGCCCTCCATTATTGCAACACAAGCCTTGTTGCAGAATTTTTTTGCAACCGAGATTTTGTTGCAGAATGTTTTTGCCATGTTATTGAAGAAGGAACTTTTGCAACACACATGATATTGCAGAAAAAAATTGCAACAAAGATGATGTTTCAAAAACACCGCCGCCGTTGCTGACAGCACCGTCGCTATTCACGCGGCCGGTGATGGTCAGGACGGCATGGACGAGGTCTTGCATGCGGTCACGGTTCCCTGAACCACGCACTGGCTGCAAAAAACAGCATCCTCTAGCGAGGAGATTTGGGTGAGAGATTGAGAGAAGGCTTGAGAGAGACAACACGCCATGGAAGAAAGGAAAAAGTTGAGCGGTTGCTGTGCGTGAGATAAAGATGAAGGTGCTCCCTACAGATAATGCTGGACCGGCCCCACGCAACAAGCACGTCGCACGGGAGAGACGGCGGATGCTCGCGCAGGATCGGCCGCCTGATCTGAATCGTTTCCCAAAAAGATAACAAAAATGAAAAAAAACAGAAGAAAAAATAAAGAAAAGGAGAAAATAAACTGTTCAGTGAAGGTTTTATAACCTTCCCAAAAACCGGTATGGGCCGCCCACAAGTTGCCATGTAGCGATGCAGTGCGTAGCTTCCCCGTCAGCATGTCCTCCCATACCGGTTTTTCCCCATCAGTATTTCTTTATTTTTTCTTCTCGTTTTTCCTTATTTTATCCTTTTTTTGATATATTTTCCATGTTTCATTTTCCTTTATTTATTTATTTTTTGTTTCCTTTTTTCATGTTTGTTTATTCTTTTCATTTTCCATTTTATTTTCTTTCTCTTTTTAATTCATTTATTATTTTCCATTTTTATGCCTTTTTACTTTTTTAATTCCTTCAAATTCGGGAACATTTCTTGAAACATGAATGTTTTTGAAACCGTAAAGATTTTTCGAAATTGTGATCATTTTTTAAAGTCATGAACATTGTTTTTAATCGATGAACTTTTTTCAAATTTGAGAACAATTTTTGAAATTTATGAACATTTTTTTTTGTTTTTGACTAACATGTTATGAATGCATGAACTTTTTTGAATTCATGAACATTTTTTGAATTTATGAACATTTTTTGAATCAGCAAATATTTTTTGAATCGATGAACTTTGTTTGAAATTTGGGAACAATGTTTGAAATTCACGAATATATTTATTTTTTTGATTTTTTTTAAATTGACAAAAGTTTTTATGATATCCTGAGCATTTTTTAAAATTCGTGAATATTTCTTGGATATGCAAACATTTTTCAAAATAACGATCAATTTTTGAAATTTGCGAACATTTTTTGATTTGTTTGAACGTTTTTCAAAATCAAGACCATTTTTTCATTATATGAACATTTTATGATCTGTCAAACATTATTTTCAAAATTCACATTTTTCCTAAATTTTGATCTTTTTTGAATTCGTGAATTATTTTAAAGAAGAAAAAAAAAAAAAAGAGGACGTCCCATCCCGCGCATGGGACGGCGCAAAAGGGCGCGTGGGCGGAAAGAGGGGTGCAGGCTGGCTCATTCGCTAGTGCCTAGTGTGCCAAATAGGAGGTCCCAAAGGCCGACGCCTCGTCTCGCTCGGGAGAGGCCACTGCTAGGCCTGTGCCGACCGTGCCCGCAGGAGAGCAGGAGACAGGCTGGGGGAGCCTGTGAGAGCTATATCTGGCTTGGTGCGAGGGTCGCTCTCGTCACGCCTGAAGCACTTTCTTGGGTGTACTCTATTGGGCCAGCCCGCTATTAGTGTTTTTTGAAGTATCGCTCGGTTGGGGGTCGTTGCGTTGAATGCGTTTGTTCGCCGTAGTTGCTTGCTGCAACTTCTTTTAGGTCTGGTCATCTCCGGGTTCTCTTTTTTCTTTTTTCTTTTTCTTCGGTTCTTTTTGTTTTTTCAAAGGTTTTCTTTGGTTTTTCTGTTTTCTTCGTTATAACTACTCTTTTTTTGTTTTTCACTGATTTTTTCTCGGTTTTCACAAGTTTTTCTTCGTCATTCTTTTCTTCTTCATTTTTCTTCGTTTCTTTTCTTCGGGTTTTATTGGTTTTCTTTGGTTTTCTTTTCTTTTTCACCCCTTTTATTCAGATTTCTTTGTGTTTTTTCTTTCTATTCTTGTATGTGTTTTTCTTTATGGTTTTAGCGGTTTTTTAGAATCTTTGTTGATTGTTTCTTGTTCATCGGTTTCTTTTACATTTTTCATTGTTTTTCTTCATTTTATTTGTTTCTTTCTCGGTTTTCATCTTCTTCTTTTTTTCTTTTTTGTATAGGGAATGAACATTTTTCAAATACATTGATTAATTTTTTAAAATACATTCTTTTTAATGTCTACATTTTTTCATGTATATTGTATATTTTTGTATACATCAAGAACTCTTTTAATATATGTCTTTAACATTTTTATATACACGTTTAACATTTTTATATACCCTTCTCATACACATTCTACATTTTCTGTATAAATTAGGAACATTTACTATATACACGTTTAACCAATGTTGAGGAAATCGTTAACTGGCAGCTGCTCGGTTGGCTGGCGAGTAGCTAGGGGATTTTTTTTTGTGAGAAGAGTAGCTAGGGGATTACTAGGCTAATCGGCCAATTAATTAATTAATCAGCTTATTTGTCAGTTTAGCGGCTACTCGATGACCCTACAATTAGGGATTAATTGGCCATTTAACTGGTTAATCGGATGAATTTTAACATGGCGTTTAACATTTTCATATATACATTCAATATTTTTTAATACATGACTAAATTTTTTTTAAGATCTATATATTTTATGTCTACCTTTCTCATAGACATTCTACATTTTTTGTATACATCAGGAACATTTTCTATATACCCGATATTTGTTGTATAAACGTTAAACATTTTTCTAATACATATACTTTTTGATGTCTACTTTTTTCATACGCATTCTACATTTTGCGCATACGTTATGAACATTTTTTATACACGTTTAACATTTTGAAAATGCATGATTAATATTTTTTATATACATTATTAAATTTTTTAAACATGTATATTTCGATGTCTAATTTTTTCCATACGAATTATACATTTTTGGTATACATTAGAAATATTTTTTATACATGTTTCACATTTTTAAACACATAATTAATATTTTTGAAATACATGATTATCATTTTTGAAAACATATATTTTTGTGTCTACTTTTCCATACGCATTCTACATTTTTTGTTTACATGAGAAACATTTTTTATAGATGATTAACATTTGTAAAATGCATGATTAACATTTTTTATTTTTATATGTAAAGTTATTTTTGTAATAGATATATTTCGATATTTGGCAAAAGTAAAACATAATAAAGAAAATTTTAAAAGCGAAAATATGAAAAAGGAAGTGAAAAAAAGGAAGAACTACCTACCCAGACCGGCCCATTTATGGCATTCCTTGAGGCAGCGAGCGCTACAGCTCGCGTCAAGCGATACATAGCCCCGCCCGGGGGAGCCAGCCTGTGCTGGCGCGACGCACGGCCGCAAGTGTGTCTGAGGCTCGTTTTACATGGGCAGAATGACAGACATCGGGACGTCCATCATACTATCGTACGTTGGTGTGGGTTTTTTTTTTTGCGAGGTACATTGGTGTCGTTCCTGTAAAAATTCATACAGAGAAGATTGTACAGATTGTGTTCCAGAAAATAGAAAGTTACTCTCATCGAAAATCACATGACGCGATATGAGTAGGCGACTGATAGGCGCAGGTAGACCGGCCCAAATTGGGCCGGTCGCCCAGCAGCCACCCGATGCGGCCGCGTGCAGCCGTAGGATTTGGTCCTTCCCTCCTACGCCATCTTCTTCCCCACGCCGCACGCGCTTATCACGGCAGAGCGCTACCCCCTCCCCCCCCCCCTCCCGCCCGCTCGCCGCAGGTAATGTCTACCCCGCCGTCGTGGCCATGGCCGACGAGCGCCGGCGAAGCCCCCCCCCCCCCCCCTCCCACACCCACCCGCCAGGATTGCAACACGGCTGCTGGTGGATCCCAAGGCATGGTCATCATGGATATAGCACTGACGCCTGCCGGTTCCAGCTCGTGGGCGCCATGGTTGCAACAATTCTCATGCCACCGGCTCCGGCTCGCCGCCGTCGTCCAACTAGCACTATCATGTTCCCAGCGAAAAATCTGAGCAAACAAAAAAATCTCGGTGGTCAGTTGAAGCAAAAAAAAATCCCGGTTCCAGCTAGAATTAACAAAGGTTACAGGTCCGGCAAAAAAAGACACAACAACAAACTCCAACAATGTTTGATGTAGCAAATGAACTAGCCGGTTGCAGCAAACAATTGCTGCTGGTTCAGAAAAAAAATAATGTCAACCTCGTGTTCCCAGCGAAAAATCTTAGCAAACAAAAATCTCAATGGTCAGTTGAAGCAAAAAAGATCGGCTGGTTCCAGGCAGAATTTACCAAGGTTACAACAAAAAAGACATAGCAGCAAACTCAAACAAAAATCCGATGTAGCAAATGAACTAGCCGGTTCCAGCAAAACAAAATCACCGGTTCCAGCGAAAGTAAAGTCGCCGTTGAGGGCGCGTTCTAGTTCTAGCAAAAGTGGAAGCTGGTCCACCACATAGCCTTGCTGGTTGCAGCAAACACCAATGCCGGTCCCAGCAAAGTGTTGGACGGCCCCCCCGCGTCGCCGCACGCCGCGCCAGTGATTTGCCCCCAAAGCATCTCTGTCACACCGGCGTTGGTGGTTGCAGCAAAATGCACGCCGTGGCATCTCTGTCGGCCGCTGCCGGTGGTTCGCCATCAAAGTTGCAACGCCTCGCCGCGTTGGTTGCCGCCGCACGGCAGCAGGGGTCAGAGGTTGTTGGCGTAAAAAAGAAACAGAAGAGGTGGTGGAGAATGGACTAGGCGACGCGAGCGGATGGATTAGGCTGCTTCCAAAGCGGTGTGTGGACCCTGCCAGCACGTGGACGCGTGCGAGTGCGGTTGAGGATGAAACGTGAGCATCCGATCTAGACGCATCAGACGACACGCGCGAGACTGGCCTAAAGCTTCGGCCAGCCATCCGGTGGCAAACGTTTTCCATATGAGTATGCGGCAAGAGAAGATTTCCGTGAAGCGATATATATCCTTTGTGATTAGATGTGTACCCAAAAAATACACACGGAGTGGAACAAGGAGAAATATTATGACTATATACATTGATGCTGTGTCAATATGCTTGATATTTTTCAGATTTTTTAAATGTTCTACGGCATCCGGTGCACCAGTAGCACCACAAGCGTGGGTGCACCAGATACATTCATGTGAACACCATGGGTGGCGGCAAGATCATGAGGCGATTTGTTGTCAAATTCGGGACCATTGTCACATTGGATTTTTTGGAGAGTGTATGCAAACTGTGTAGCGACAAAAGCTCGAAAAGAGTATAGGCGGCTAAAGGCTTCAGATTTGCGACACAACGAAAAATTCCATAAATAATGAGTGTAATCATCAAGAACGACTAAAACATATTTATAACCCGAAATACTTGCGAGTGGTAATGTCCACAGATCACAATGTACAAGTTCAAAAGCCCGCGACGCACGACTAGTAGAACTGGAAAAATGCAACCGAACATGGCGCCCCAGCTGACATGCGTGACAAAAACTATACTCTTTTAATGTTCTATTTCATGGAAAGGAGGATGACGATGCGAGATGACGAAGAACATCTTGACCGGGGTGACCAACTCAACAATGCCAGAGGTCCGCATCGTCGGTTGTAGTGGCGAGGAAGGATGGTGGTTGTGTGGAAGGAAGATACGGGTAGAGGTCACCAGTAGCATCTACAGCCGGACTTGGCAAATCCGGCCTCCTATACGCTCGCGGGCGCGTCCAGGCGCGTCCGCGCACAGTGCTTGCTGACCCC
The DNA here is from genome assembly GCA_039707655.1 of Elymus sibiricus. Classification (NCBI taxonomy): domain Eukaryota; kingdom Viridiplantae; phylum Streptophyta; class Magnoliopsida; order Poales; family Poaceae; genus Elymus; species Elymus sibiricus. Next base: position 386,939,940 of record CM077676.1, read on the forward strand.
TCATATCTTGTCCTGCACATCCACATATCTTAAATCCGGTTTCTCAAATCCATACAAATGACGTTGTCGCACGAAAATAACAAATGTTTGGTACCGAACATAAATAGTGTTTACATATAATTTATTTTAAGTGCACAACTAAAACAACAACTCATTGGTTTCCATTGTGGGTCCATATATGCTCCACAAGATCACTGAGGAACTGCTTGTGCACCTGATGATCTCGAAGATTCTGATGCATCTGCAGAAAGTTCATGAGCTGAGTTGCATCTTGATCTTCCGGAATTTCAACTTGTTCTCCAGGTGCTTCGAAATCATTGGCTTGGGCTACACCATCACCCTCATCCTCGACAATCATGTTGTGCAAAATTACACAACATGTCATGAGCTGCCACAAAGTCTCTGATTCCCACATCATTGCAGCGCCACGAACAATTCCCCAACGAGTTTGAAGCACACCAAATGCCCTCTCCACATCCTTCCTAGTCGCTTCCTGCATTGTTGCAAAGTGGCACTGTTTTCTGCCACGCTTCGGATATTGTCTTCACAAACGCCGCCCATTGAGGATAGATGCCATCGGCAAGGCAGTATCCCATGTTATAGTCTCGGCCGTTGACGGTATAGTTGCAAGGCGGTGATTCCCCATTGCAAAGCCTCCTGAACACCGGAGATCGTTGAAGCACGTTGATGTCATTGTGAGAACCCGACATTCCAAAAAAAGCATGCCAAATCCATAAGTCATGTGATGCCACCGCTTCCAGTATGATGGTGGCCTCTTTGGTGTGACCTTGATACATTCCCCGCAAACCTTTGGGGCAGTTCTTCCATTGCCAATGCATGCAGTCAATTGATCCGAGCATTCCTGGAAAACCCCTGGCCTCTCCAATAGCCAACAACTTCTCCGTGTCCTGCGCATTTGGTTCTCTGAGATACTCAGGTCCAAACACCTCCACCACGGCGCGGGCAAACTAGACAGTAGTCTTCAGGCATGTGCTCTCCCCCATCCTGACCATCTCACCAACGGCATCTGCAGCCACTGTCTGCAGCAGTACCAAGTGCAAGCATCCTCAGAGCAGCCGTGCATTTCTGCTTGGCACCGAAAGATAGTTGGCCGCGGCAATCCCTTGTGAGCTTGAAGCAGTCATCGTGTGCCTCCACTCCCTCCACAATGCGCAAAAACAATGGTTTTCGCATGCGAAAACGGCGACGAAACCATGGATCATCCGGAAATGTTGGGTTCGGAACAAAGTAGTCCTTCTGCAGTAGCCGAGCTCTGGACACCCTATCCCGATTGATCACTCTTCTCCCTTTGATTGAGCCCTTGAAGTTGAGAATATGCTCCACTTGCCGGTCCATTTCCTCTTGCATGCTCATGACAATGATCATGTCCACTTCTTCGTCTGAATCCGAGGAATCGAAGAACTCATCTTGAATCATTTGATCAAGCTCCGTCGGTCCATACTCCTCGTCCGACGAAGCATCAGAATCCATCGTTTTCCCTAATAAATTCACAAAAGATCCGGTCAGACAATGTGTCGAACACATGAAGCACAAGGCGGAGCCAGAGATTTGCCGGACGTACCGCGGTGGCGTCCGGGCCGGCGACGATGTCCCAGGTGGCGACGACGGGACAGAGGACTGCTCTGCCGGAGCTGGCAGCACAGAGGCTAGGAACGGCTGCGGAGCGCGCACAGCGGCGGAGCTGCGAGACAGACGGCGCGGAGGAGGAAGAAGAGAGGACAGAGCAAATGGATCCGGCAAGTCCTAGGGATGGATTTGTTGCAATTTGGGGTGGGGTTGGGCTGTCGGGTCCGACGTGGCGGGCGTGCCCGGGCGCCCCCATATCCGCCCCATATTTGGGCTGGATATGGGGGGTGCCGGTCAGCCTAGGCGTTTAAGGCCCGTTTGAGGTGCCCGGCTGGGTCGAAAAATCGTGACCGGTCAGTGACCGGGTGGCCCGCTCGGGCATATGAGGCGGGTTTGAGGCGCCCGGCTGTAGATGCTCTAATGCACCTGATAATCAAGTCCTTGGTTTGAAGGTTCTTCGTAGAAATTCAGACATGGTCAAATTCAACCGAACAACAATTATCAGTTGTAATTTAACGAACGGAAAATTAATTTTTGAATTTTTATCATTTATGCCACTAGTTGTGTTCAACTACTCAGTTTGTCACTAGAAGTTTCAACTGTACAAAAGTGTCGTCGCTCCGTTAGGCGCTTGCTCAAAAATGTCACTAGGCATTATTACTGTCATCTCAAAGCTCGTTTACCATGTTATATGACTAAAATACTCATGGACAACATGTCAGCTCGCCCTCTATCTCACTATGATAAAAGTGTGGGTCCCACTCGATCCCAAACAATGTTCTTATTTTTCCTCTAAAATTATTGCTTGCTTACTCCTGAAAACTGGGGCCACACTTGTCATTGTGAGATACATGGAGCTAACATGTGGCTCCAGGGGTATTTTGGTCATATAACATGGTCAACAGGTTTGACCTGACAGTAACGGTGTAAAATGACATTTTTGAGCAAATACCTAACGGAACAATGGCTTTTTTAGCTGTTTAATGGTATTTATGAGTAAGCATCTCACGAATATTTGGGGGTAGTTGTAACTTTTAATAGCAAACTGAGTAGTGGGACATAAAGAACCTAAATTTTTAATGGTATTAGGAGTGACAAGGACATGAAGATGAAGTGGACGATTAGAGCATCTACACCGGACTCCTCAAACGTCCCATCGGACAGCCCGGTCACTGATCGGACAGAAGAGAGAAGAAAAAAGCCACCCAACCGGACCCCCACTTTCCCCCTATATGACCGGGTTGTCCGGCACTCCTCAAATCCAACCCATATATGGGTTGAATATGGGGACACCCGGACATGCCTGCCACATCAGATCCGTTTGTCCTAGGCCCACCCGACATCCACACATTTCCTCTTCTCTCTCTCTCTCTCTCTCTCTCTCTCTCTCTCTCTCTCTCTCTCTCTCCGTCACGTGCATCCTCCCGGAGCTGTCACCGCCGCCGTTCTCCCCTCCTATGAGATGCGGAGCATCCGGAGGTCGTGCCCGGTGCACGGGCCGCCGGTCCCGGTGCAGAGCATGACATCGTTCTCCCTGATGTCCCTGGATCTTGGCTATGGCGGGCCGGCGGCGTGGTGTCCTGCTCAAACCAACGAGAAAGAAGTACATTTTTCACCCCCAAATGTGGCTCAATGGACAAATACTCCCTGAAGTCGATTTTGGTACAATTTCGACCCTCAAATTTCTGAAACCGGATAAATTCCACCCTTGAGTGGTTTTGCTATGATTTTAGGTGGTTTTGGGTGAAGTCATCTTCCTCCTGTAGTGTGACCGCCACTAATTTATGATCTCCTATAAGCCCTTTCCCAGTAGTGTGACCCGCCATAGCCGTTGGTCCGAGCAGGACGAGGCGGTGATCCTCGAGACGCCGGCTGTCAGGTCCAAGGCTTCTCTCTCAGCTAGCAATGGTGGTTTCTCTCAAGACACAAAGAACAAATCAAACTCTGAAGATCTGTTATTCTTCAGAGATAAGCTAAACGGCATATATGCCTATACACACAATCAGCCAACGCCTTGACCGAGACTCATGCGAAGCTAACCCCACTATGCTCGATCCTAGATGCAAGGGACGTGCTGCATGTTCTTATCCAACGCGTCATGCACACAAAGCAAACGTGCATGCGTTACTAAAAGTAAAACAAACAGACTAAAACACGATTACACGCTGAAACCGGCCCTCCATAGTCGTTGGGTCCATTTTTCACCCCCAAATGTGGCTCAATGGACAAATACTCCCTGAAGTCGATTTTGGTACAATTTCGACCCTCAAATTTCTGAAACCGGATAAATTCCACCCTTGAGTGGTTTTGCTATGATTTTAGGTGGTTTTGGGTGAAGTCATCTTCCTCCTCTCTCCCTCTCTCCTGTGTGTCATGCATTCGACCACCATGCGTGCTGATGCTCGCCAACGAGGTGCCACGCCATCGCCCCAAAGCAATATACCTCGCCCCCGGGTGCCCTCGCCCCATCTCTCCCTTCCCCTACCCTTCATCTCTCTGTCTCTCAACATGAATCGTGCGCCCCACACGCGCCCGTGCTGCGGTCACCGCCACCGCCGTCGCGGCCCACGAGGCCACCGGCCACCTGGAGCCATGCCACCACGTCAAGAAGCTTCGCCGCGCCTCCTCGTCTACTCTGCCAAAACCAATTGGAGCAAGTCGCCCCGTAATTACGGCCTAGATGTCATCTTCCTCATCTTCGTTATGCCGCCATCGTGCACGATTCCCTAGATCTGGCATGCCCCGGCGCCTCTCCCGTCTCCCCCGAGCACCGTCCGGTGTTCCAGATGCTCCTAGAGCCTCCCCGACAAGCCCATCGACCCCAAGCTCCTTCCTCCGTGAGGCCGTGCTCCGGTAGATGCAACGAGCATCCATGGCGTCTCTGTTGTCCTCTCCAACCTGGTGTGCGAGCGCAAGGTGGCCTCTCTCCCGTTTGCTCCATTTTCACGAAGCCCTCTCTCCCCTAGCTCGATGCCCGCCTGGAGTTGCCCCGGCTCGCCGCACTAGCCCATTGTCGACCACCTTCCGTCCGCCCCGCAACCCAACCCAATGCAGCAATGCCACGTCATCTCCCAAAACCACCTAAATCATAGCAAAACCGGTCAAGGGTGTGATTTACCTGGTTTTGAATATTTCAGGGTTAAAATTGTACCAAAATCGACTTCAGGGGGGTATTTGTCCATTGAGCCACATTTGGGGGTGAAAAATGGACCCAACGACTATGGAGGGCCGGTTTCAGCGTGTAATCGTGTTTTAGTCTGTTTGTTTTACTTTTAGTAACGCATGCACGTTTGCTTTGTGTGCATGACGCGTTGGATAAGAACATGCAGCACGTCCCTTGCATCTAGGATCGAGCATAGTGGGGTTAGCTTCGCATGAGTCTCGGTCAAGGCGTTGGCTGATTGTGTGTATAGGCATATATGCCGTTTAGCTTATCTCTGAAGAATAACAGATCTTCAGAGTTTGATTTGTTCTTTGTGTCTTGAGAGAAACCACCATTGCTAGCTGAGAGAGAAGCCTTGGACCTGACAGCCGGCGTCTCGAGGATCACCGCCTCGTCCTGCTCGGACCAACGGCTATGGCGGGTCACACTACTGGGAAAGGGCTTATAGGAGATCATAAATTAGTGGCGGGCACAGCGGGGCACCTGCCACAGCTATTTTTAAAAACAAGCAGTGACGGGTGCCAAAACGTGCCGATCACATTCAATAGTCTAACTGTGGCGGGCGGGGGAAATAACCCGCCACAGGCACGTTCACCTTGGGGGCCCTTGTCTGCGTAACTCAGCAGTGACGGGCGCGCCCTCAGGTATGTGAGTAAGCATTGGCGGGTGACTCCGCGCAACCGCCACTAGTTATCCCTGCCAGATGTCCACTTTTGTCAGAAAATAGCTGTGGCGGTCGCTCGTTGCCGCCCGTCGCAGCAAGAACACAGTTTATCAACCCACGCGCACCCCCGTCGTCCCCCTCACTTGACTCACTCTCGCTCACCCTAACTCTCCCCATGGATCTCGCTCTCGGCGCCGTCATCGCCTCTGCCTCGCCGTCCTCTTCGCCGGCCCCGTCGGCCACGCGGTCCTCTTCCTCGCCCCCGTCGGTCCCGCCGTCCTCTTCGTCGGCCCCGTCGGCCCCGCCGTCGCCGTCGCCATGGGATCCGGTACGATCTCGTCGTCCCCGCCGTCACCCGCACCAACGGCTGTGGCCACCAACACCAACACCAACGCGGCCGACGGGGGCCAACGCGGCCGTGGCCGCCACCAACACCAACACCAATGCGGCCGTGGCCGCCACCAACACCAACGGCCCGTGGCCGCCACCCACATTGGTAGGGGAGCTAGGGTTAGAGTTAGGAGTACGTGGGTTATGGGGTTGCGGCTAGGGTTTGTAGATCGTAGATTGTAGTTACATTCTTTGTTCGTAGATTATACGAAGTTTCTTATTTATATTCGTAGATCGTAGATTATACAAACTAATGTTTTGGCGAAACGTTGATTCGGGGATTCATAATAAGAGCTAATGTTTTGGCGAAACGTTGATTTATTTCCGTTTCGCCAAATTTCTAGCACTTAATATGTCCATTTTAAAGCAGAGTTCATGCCCAAATTTTAATGTAGTGGTGTTGGTATTGTTAGTTACATTCTTTGTTCGTAGATTATAGGAACTTTCTTATTCATATTCGTATATCGTAAACCGTAGACTATATGAACTTTCTTTGCTGGGATTCATAATAAGAGCTAATGTTTTGGCGAAACGTTGATTTATTTCCGTTTCGCCAAATTTCTAGCACTTAATATGTCCATTTTAAAGCAGAGTTCATGCCCAAATTTTAATGTAGTGATGTTGGTATTGTTAGTTACATTCTTTGTTCGTAGATTATAGGAACTTTCTTATTCATATTCGTATATCGTAGACCGTAGATTATATGAACTTTCTTTGCAGACGTTCATAATAATAGTTAATGTAGTGGTTTGATATTGTTAGTTACATTCTTTGTTCGTAGCTATTTAATATACTTTATACAGGTAATATTTAATTAGTCTACTGATATTGTTAGCTACATTTTTTGGTCAGGGGGGCAATTCTCACTCTAAATCCACATACTGAGATGAGGGTTGTTTTGAGAGGAGGACACCGACTGTTGTCGTAGGGGTCGTCCTTTGTGACGCCCCTGCTCGACCGTGCACTAATCATACACGCAATGCACACGATCAAAATCAGAGACTCACGGAAAGATATCACAACACAACTCTAAACACAAATAAAAGAATACAAGTTTTATATTACAAGCCAGGGGCCTCGAGGGCTCGAATACATAAGCTCGCGATCAAGCGTTAGCGGAAACATCAACAGTATCTGAGTACAGACACAAAGTTAAACAAGTTGCCTTAAGAAGGCTAGCATAACAACGACACTGATCGAAAAGGCGCAGGCCTCCTGCCTGGGAGCCTCCGAATCTAGTCCTGGTCGTCGGTCTCCACGTAGTAGTAGGCTCTTCCAGAAGTGTAGTAGTAGTCGTCGGCTGTGGCAACTGACTCCTGGGATCCGTCACCTGGTCGCAGCAATCGGGTATGGGGGAAAAGAGTAGCAAAGCAATCGTGAGTACTCATCCAAAGTACTCGCAAGACTGACATCAGAACTATGCTAAGTATGCATCGGTATCAAAGGAATGGGGCTATATCTTTGGACTAACTGCAGAAATGCCAGAACAGAGGGGGGAAGGCCTAGCCTATCGAAGACTAGCATCTTCAGCGTCTTGCAGCATTAGAAGAGTGCAGATTAGCATATTATAAAGTAACAAGCATGTAGAAGCAAAGCCTAGGAATCCTTCCTCGACTCCCTGCGAGAAAGCAATCCCGGAGCTTACATATTATTTAACATGTATCCAGTTCAAGTAGTAGTAGATCGGGATACCACACTGAGCGTCCTGTTACCGTGGACATGGCTATTCGAATGGATAACTTCCCTGCAGGGGTGCACTACTGTTACCCAACACGCTCGATTAACTCTGGCCGGACACACTTTCCTGGGTCATGCCCGGCCTCGGCTGATCGACACACCGCAGCCCTACCTAGAGCTCAGCAGAGAGGTCCCCGCCGGTCTACATCCTAAGTGCTCAGGGGTCTTGGGCCATCGCCCTTAGCACTCCGGGTCGTTGTGCGCATGGGGATCCCAGGCACCACCTCTGGGGCGCAGATCCGGCCCGGCCACAATGCTGAACTGGACGTCTGACAGAGCTTTCGGCTGATACATACGGCGTAGAGGGCCCCATTAAACCATTATCCCACGTGGTGGTAGTGCGTATAGGCCAGTGGCCAACTCAGATCAAATACCCAAATCCGTTAGCGCATTATTAGGAGCTCGTGGTGACGATCAGTACTCCTGTCGTCCCGTCTCGAGGAAGTGCAACAAGGGCCAGGCCCATCCCTCTCTAGGGCGGTCTCTGCCTGCCCGGCCGCGCCTCGTAATTATCTCGCGGGTACCATCTTGGTCAACCCGACTTCACACCTCTCGCGGGTACCCCTCGGGGTCGACCAGACTTTATTCAGTAAATGTAGTAAAATCCCGGTAACTGTGTGTTCAGAACATCAAGGAGGAATCCGAGGAATCACCCTCGTTGGATTCCTACTCGATGTACCCGTCAGGGCGAACCCGGAGGAATCACCCTCGATGGTATTCACTCTTGCGGGGTTGCACGACAGAAGCCTCAATGGAGGTGGAGGAAGAGGAATCACCCTCGGTAATCAACGTCCGACCAGCTGTGCTACAACGGCATCATCGGGAGTGAGTTAAGAGGTATCACCCTCGTTACTCGAGGATAACTCTGTAGAGTCGAACAACTTAGGGGGTGTGCGGTGCTGTGCTGGTCTCAGCCCGTCGATCACATCGATCGGGGCATTAGTAACTAAGCGGGGCAACTAGAGCAAGGAGGAGGGGCCACCAATGGATTATCAACCAAACTATAGTAAGTATTTCGGATAACAGGCAGGTATCAATAACAGTTACAAAAATAGACTATGCAGCAGAATAGGATAAAACAGAGCAGTAGCAATTTCTAATGCAAGCAGGAGGGAGAAGGAATAGGTGATATAGGCATGCGTCAAGGGGGGTTGCTTGCCTGGTTGCTCTGCAGAAAAGGAGGGATCGTCGGGGATGTAGTCGGTCTCCTGGGCAGCGTCGGTCTCGGGGTCTACCGGAGAGAAGAGGGGGGAAGAAACAATAAATTCATGGCAACAAATGCAATCACTATGCATGACATGCCTAAATGATATGCAGGTGTGATATATTGTCTCTCTAACTGCTTTAGATATTTTAGGAATTTATCTGGATTTATTTTAGCAAGGTTATGCACTATTCATTTAGCGAATACAGGCAAAAAGTTCCATGTTCATCCGGATAGGAGTGATGGTCAAGCATTTTGACCACATATTCGGATTCTTCAAAAAATTTGATCATTTTTCATATATAAATTATTTTCATCCGAGTTACGGTTTATTTTATATGATTTTTTAAAGTTTTAATCATTTTTTGGAATTTCTGAAATTATTTAAATCGAATTATCCGAAACAGTGTAATGGTGACATCAGCATGACGTTACTGTGACATCAGCAGTCAAACCCGGCTGAGCCAGGTCAAACCTGACCAGTGGGTCCCACTGGTCAGTGACTCAGCTAATTAATCAGATGTTAATTTAACTAATTAACCTAATTAGCTAGTGGGGCCCATATGTCAGTGTCAGATTAATTAACAGATTAATTAACATTTTAATTAACATTTTATTTATTTTAAAAATGTTTAATTGGGGTGGGACCCGCGTGTCAGTGACACAGGTGCCCAGTCTGCCGAGTTGACTCGGTCAACTGGGCCCGCGGACCCACCAGTCAGCGTCATAGGGGTGGGCCAGGTGGCGCCACGTCGGACGTCGCCGGAGTTACTTCGGCGACCATTTTCACGGCGGCACAGCTCGGGCAGCGGTCGGATTTCGCGCTCCGGCCACCGTTTCACACGCGCGAGGCGGCGTTCGAAAGAGGGGAGCGAGGCACGTCGATCTGTGGCGGTCTCGCGAGCTGGGATGGCCGGAGTGGAGCGCTACGTCGACGGCGAGCGACGGCGCGTTCGGGCGAGCTTGGATCCGGCGGCTGCGGGCACGTCAAGGGCTGCGAGCGGGCGCATTCGGCTGCTGCGAGTGTGCTGAGCACGATGCCGTGCTCGGTTGAGCATAACGGCGACTAAATGGACGGCGACGAGCTCGTCGGCGGAGGCGGTTTCGGGCGGTGATTGCAGCGGCGGCTACGGGCAGCTAACGGCGACGGGAGATAGAGGAGAGGAAGCAGAGGCTCACGGTGAGCCTGTAGAGGTGCAAAGGTGGGCGCGGGGAGGGCTCGAGGCGGCGAATCGACGGCGACGAAATCGAAGGCGAGGCGGCGACGGCCGTAGGAGGAAGAAGAGCTCGGGGAGGTCGATGCGGTGGCGCAGAGCTCGTTCCCGTGGGCGGAGAGGGAGTAGAGGAGGTAGGCGGAGCTTCTAGCGAGGTCTCAGCCGGCGAGGACGACGGTAGCCACGGCAGCGAGCTCGGTCATGCCGACGGCGTCGGGCGCTTGCGGGGGAGGAAGAAGACGAGCGAGGGAGAGGAGAAAAGATTTGAGGGAGGGCGGCTAGGGTTGCCGTGGTGGCGTCCTTACCCCCCCGCCCTGTAGCGGCGCGGTCGGCGAGGAGGGCGCGGCTGCGACGGCGGCCGGTGACGGGCGCGGGCGACCACGCGGGAGCAGTAGGAAGGGGAGGCTGGCGAGGTGGGCTGGGCCGCGCGGCCGACTTAGGCCCAGTTACAGCGGCCTTTTTCTATTTTCTCTTTTATTTCTTCTGTTTTCTATTTTAGTTTCTGCTTTGTAAATAGTTTAGACACAAATTGAGTTTTGTAAAATAAGTGACTTGGCCCAATAATTAATATGCAATATTTAGCACTACTAGAAAAAGGTTTGGTGAGCAAATGATTTCACTTGAATTTTTATTTAATAAAAGGGATTAAAGGTTGCTGTTTTGTTACGGTTTCATGATGTTAGAGTCATTTAACTAATGCAATTAATGTTAGTTTTATTTTTATAATAGCTTTGGGATTATTTGTAATATTATGAACATTTTTGTTTTGCTGTTTGGATAACTTTTAATCTAGACTTTATTTTAAATTTGAATTTGAAGTTGAATTATTCTCTAATGCAATTTAATTAGGATGATCATGATGACATGGCAATTTAATTAGCTTAATGACAGGGTTAAGATCTGGGGATGTTACATCCTTCCTCTTCTCCTTCTCTGAGAACTTGGTAAAGCAGGAGGACAAGGTGAAGGACGACCTTCACCAACGGTCGAAATAACATTGAGTGTACATCATATATATATACAACCACTTGGGAGATGAACCGACTGTTGTCGTAGAGGGTCGTTCTGGCCTCCTCCTCCTCCGGTACGTTGGTAAAGGAGGAGGAGAAGGTGAAGAACGACCATCATCGACAGTCGAAGTACTAGTCATGGAGTGCCCAACATATGTACAACCACTTAAAAGTGAGAACTGCCCACCCGAAGAAAGACATCCGGGGTTACCGTACACAGTTTAAGTTATCTTCTTATATAGTTGCTTTCGTATAAATGTGGTTTATCTAACTGTCAACTTTTGCGATTTAGATGGAGGAGCCGACAGGCCTCTTTATGACTCCTACAGCCCTAGACGCCGTCTCGAGGCTGTTTGGGTACTCGGTGTTCGCGCTCACCTATGCGGAGAGGACCCTAGTAGACACCCAGAAGGCTCTACAATACGCCAAGAGCGATGAAGGATCTCCCGATCTTGCGAGGGCAGCCACTAAAAGCCGCAAAGCTGCTATAGAGAGTGCGCGAGGAGCCGTTGAGTCTGCCGAGAGAGTTTTTGAAACTGCCAAGTCCGCCCTAGCCGAGGTCGAGAAGATGATTGGAGACGAGGACAACTCTTCACAGAGCTGACCTTAATTGCAAGTTGCTATGATGGAGCTGAACTTTTGCTTGTCAACTATTTGTGCATTGTCATAATGTGGTCTCCATGATCGATGCTTGAATGTACTTTCTCTGTTTCTATGAACGCGATAATATGGTTTCCATAATGTGGTCTCCATAATTCTTGTAGACTTTGCTATATGTACTTGGGCAACTTGTTGTTAGCTTGTTTATTAACTATGATAAAATGTGCTACTAAACTATGATACATCGTAATGCATATGATCGAATATGTAAATTCTTGCTGCTGATTATACTTTTAGTCATGGTGGATGTAGCTGCGGTGGGAGGCGGAATTTGACCGTCATAACTACAGCATCTAGCTATGGCGGGTGGGTGGACATGCCCGCCACTGGAGGTGCTCTACCAGTGGCGGGCGTGCGCCCGCCACTGATGGGTACTAGCAGTGGCGGGAGGTCGGTGGCGGGCGGGCCTGGGAGTCTGGCCCGCCACTACGGGCCTTTTTGCGCCCGCCACTGCTAGGCATTTCTGCAGTAGTGCCAGCGGCACGGTGTTGGGTACTACTGGTGGAGGGAGGTGGCAGCAGCAGGCGGTGGGTGCTTGCTCGGGACTGCTTGACCGCCGGCTCGACGGACGGAGATTGAGGGTGATAGCCTGCTGGCCGCTGTTGCAGGCGCCGCATGCCGCTAGCTGGCCGCCGTTGTTTTCGATCCACCACCTATGGGCGCGTCCACGGGAAGCAGCGTCGGGGCTGGGCCGCGCACGCAGTTGAAAGCATCGCGTCGCCCGCAGCCGATTTGCACGCCTAGGCCATGGTCTGCTCAAGCGTGGTGTGCTATGGCCTCACGTGCGTTTGTGCTGGCGGCGTGCTCATGTGTGGCCAGTGTGCTTGATGTGTTCGTGTGTCTGTGGGCTGGTGCGACGTCGGAGCCGAGCTCGCCGGCTCCCCTCCGATGCCGCTCTTGGCTGCTGCCTCCACGGCCGCCGCGAGCGTGCTGGCGTGCCGGCTGTCCGTGGCCACCGCGAGCGTGCGTCCGCAGCCGCGTCCTGACTGGCCTCGCCTCGCATGCTCCCGTGCGTGCTCTGGTGTGTGCCCAACACATGTTTGATGAAATGTCTCGTATGGGGGGAGAAATTAAGGGGCCGTGGTTGTTTGCCAAGAAAAGTGTGGGTCCAAAACAGACGTGTCCGGGCAGTGACCGGACGTGTCCGCGGCCGTATGGGGAGCCAAATTAGGCAATTGTGTTTGCAGATGTTCTTAGGAAAAAAGAGAAGGGAGGGAGAGTTGACCGGACATAGCAACGGGAATGGAGGAGCCGTTGGCGATGACCATATGACGATAGATATGATGAGAAAGGGAGTGGAGAGTACTGGCATCGGCGGACATGTGTGTCGTCGCACCCGTGTCCATGCTACCAGTCCGTCGGAGGTTGCTGGAGTCTCGTGGTGTTGAACTGGTTGACGAGGGTGGAGGCATCTGTTGCCCTGAATCGTTGAGCTCAAAACAACTCACAGTACTGTATTCCTCCACGATGGGGTAATATATTAACAGATTACACAAGAGAGAGAGAGAGAGAGAGAGAGAGAGAGAGAGAGAGAGAGAGAGAGAGAGAGAGAGAGAGAGAGAGAGAGAGAGAGAGAGAGAGAGAGAGAGAGATTTACGTAACAAACTCTAACGGACTAAAATGCCACAATGGTGCAATCGTGGAGTAGTACAGCCGGATAAGCATGCAGGTGCATGGAGGCGGTGCTGACCATACGCAGACTCGTCGTGGGGTTCGCGCACGTTGAGGCTGGTCCGAAATTCAGTGAAGAGAGATGCCGAAAGCCCCTTGGTGAAGATGTCGGCGTACTGCGAAGATGTAGGAACATGCAACACCCTGATCTCCCCCACGAACAAAGTGTATGTCAATCTCGATATGCTTGGTGCGCTTGTGTTGTACTGGATTCGCCGACATGTAAACTGCCGACACATTATCACAGCAGACCACAGTGGTGCGATCGACCGGCCGATGAAGCTCCTGCAAAAGCTGCCGCAACCACGAGCACTCCTCAGCGGCATGGGCCACGGCTCGGTACTCGGCTTCAGCACTCGACCTGGAAATGGTTAGCTGGCGCTTCGAAGACCAAGAAATCAAGTTATCCCGAGATAAACACAAAAAACCAGAAGTAGAGCGTCGAGTATCGGGGCATCCAACCCAATCAGAGTCTGAGTAAGCAACAAGAGCCGAAGAGTGAGTACGATAAATGTGCATATCGAAGTCAAGTGCCCCATGAACATAGCGGAGAAAGCGCTTTACAAGATTGAGATGCGAAGAGCGATGTGCGTGCATAAAAAGACAAGCTTGCTGGACGGCGTACGAGAGGTCAGAGCGAGTGATCGTGAGGCACTGGAGAGCACCCGTGAGGCTGCGATAATACATGGGGTTGTCGAGGAGGTCACCGTCGGTGGAGGAAAGCTTGGAACCAGAGTCAATGGGTGTGCGTACGGGATGGCAATCACTCATACCTGCCCTCTGGAGAAGCTCAAGAGCGTATTGCCGCTGAGAGAGAAAAAGAGTATCGGCGTTACGGGTGACGGCGTTGCCAAGGAAGTGTGAGAGAGAGAGCCAAGATCGGTCATAGAGAATTCCTGACCTAGGGTGGATGTAACGTACCTAAGAAAGGACGAGGAAAAGGTGGTCAGAATTATGTCATCAACGTAAAGGAGGACATACACCGTGTGTGAAGAGGACTTATAGATAAAGAGCGAAGTATCACAACGAGAGGGTGTGAAGCCAATGGTAGAAATGAAATTTTGAAAGCATTGAAACCACGCGCGGGGGGACCTGCTTAAGACTGTAAAGAGATTTGCGAAGAAGGCAAACGTGTGAAGGGTGAGTTGGGTCCTTATATCCTTTTGGTTGCTGGCAGTAGACGGTTTCATCGAGATGGCCGCGCAAGAAAGTGTTTTTAACATCTAGTTGATGGATAGGCCGAGAGGAAGAGATGGCAAGGGAGATAACTACACGTATAGTGCTAGGTTTGACGACGGGGCTGAGTTTCGGAATAGTCGACACCTTCTTCTTGCGAGAAGCCTCGAACGACCCATCGAGCTTTGTAGCGAGCTAGGGTGCCATCGGAGTAGTGTTTGTGGCGAAAGACCCACTTACCACTCACGATGTTGGTATTGGAAGGGGGTGGAACAAGAGACCACGTGTCGTTCTGGATGAAAGCACGGTATTCATCACCATGGCGCTAGCCCAGTTGGGATCAGCGAGAGCGGTTGTGACGCCCCTGACTTAATCGTGCACTAATCATACACGCAAATGCACACGATCAAGCCTAAGGACTCACGGGAAGATATCAGAACACAACTCTAAACACAAATAGAAGTCATACAAGCTTTATATAACAAGCCAGGGGCCTCGAGGGCTCGAATACATAAGCTTGAGTCATACAAGCATCAGCAGAAGCATCAGATATCTGAGTACAGACATAAAGTTAAACAAGTCTGCCTTAAAAAGGCTGAGCAAAACAACGATAACTAGATCGAAAGGCGCAAGCCTCCTGCCTAGGAGCTTCCTGTCTACTCCTGGTCGTCGGTCTCCACGGTAGTAGGCGCCACCGGAGGGGTAGTAGTAGTCGTCAGCGAGAGCAGCTGGCTCCTGGGATCCATCATCTGATCGCAGTAATCGGGTAAGGGGAAAAAGGGAAGCAAAGCAACCATGAGTACTCATCCAAAGTACTCGCAAGACTTACATCAGAACTATTCTATTTATGCATTGGTTTCAAGTGAAGGGGCTGTATCTGTGGACTAGACTGTAGAAATGCCAAAATAGGGGGAAGGCCTAGCCTATCGAAGACTAGCAACTTGCAGCATTAGAAGAGTGTAGATTAGTACATAGATATAGTAGTAGCAACAAGTATAATAGTAGCTATGCCCAGAGATCCTTCCTCGACTCCCTGCGAGAAAGCGATCCCGGAGCTAACATATTTAAACATCACCAGTATCTAGTTCTAGATGTAGTAGATCGGGATACTTTTCGAGCGTCCTGTTACCGTGGACACGGCTATTCGAATAGATATACTTCTCTGCAGGAGTGCACTACTGTTACCCAACACGCTCGATTAACTCAGGCCGAACACACTTTTATCGGGTCATGCCCGGCCTCGGCTGATCGACACACCGTAGTCCCACCTAGGCTCAACAGAGAGGCCAGCACGCCAGTCTATATCCTAAGCGCTCAGGGGTCTTGGGCCCATCGCCCTTTGCACTCCTGCGCGTTGCGTATGCGGCCGGTGAGCAGACCTAGCCCCCTTAATACAAGCGCAGGCTTTCCCAGTCCAACCCGGCGCGCGCCTCTCAATTGCTGACGTCTGAGAGCTTTCGAAAGAATTGTACGACGCCGAGTGCCCATACTTATTCCCGCGTGGTGGTTAGTGCGAAAAGGCCAGAGGCCTACTCAGATCACATATCCTAACCCGTTAGTGCTCTGGGAGCTCGCGGAAACGAGCAACGATCCACGATCTATGGTCCCGTCGCCCCGTCTCGTGGACTTACGGCAAGGGCCACGAATGCCCGGCCGTGCCACGTAATTATCTCGCGGGTACCCTCACGGTCAAGCCGACTCCACATCTCTCGCGGGTACCCCTCGGGGTCGACCCGCCTCCAACAAGGTACTGAAGTAAAAGTCATGGTAACCGTGTGTTCATCACATCAAGGGAGAATCCGAGGAATCACCCTCGTTGGAATCCTACTCGATGTAATCCCTCAAGGAGAACCAGGAGGAATCACCCTCGATGGTCCACACTTGAGGGGTTGCACGACAGAGTCATCATCGGGAAGGGGAGAGTGAGGAATCACCCTCTGCAATCACCACTGATGTGCTATACTACAGAGATATCATCAGGAGTGTTGTACGAGGTATCACCCTCGGCACTCGATAGTAGCCCTACAGAGTCGTACAACTAAGGGGGGGGGGTTTGCAGTGATGTGTCGGTCTCTGCACATCGATCACAATGATCGAGGCACTGGTAACAAAGCGGGGCAACAGGGACAAGGGTGAGGGGTCACTGATGGATCACTAACCAACCTATACTAAGCAGTTTAGAATGACAAGTAAAGTAACAACAGCAGGTTACAAAAACAGGCTATGCATTAGAATAGGAGCAATCAATTACAGTAGCAAATTCTAATGCAAGCATGGGAGAGAAAGAATAGGCGATATTGGAATCAAGGGGGTTTGCTTGCCTGGAAGCTCTGCTGAAAAGGTCTGGTCGTCAGGGGCGTAGTCATACTCGGCAGCAACGTCGGTCTCGGGGTCTATCGGAGAGAAGAGGGGGGAAGAAACAATAAATAAAAGCAAACAATGCAACACAGATGCATGGCATGGCAATATGCAGTGTTGGGGGTGACCTAACGCAATGCTACACATAAGAGACGGAGCGGGAAAATATCTGGGGATGTTTTCCCGGCTTTGGGCATCTGTCAGACAGATGAACCAGAGGGGAAGGTTCCATGTTTGCAGTGTTGTAGGCATGTGACTGCTACTTGTAGCTTGCGTTGGTATTTCCCCGAAGAGGAAGGGATGATGCAGCACAGTAGAGATAAGTATTTCCCTCGGTTATGAAACCAAGGTTATCAAACCAGTAGGAGAATCACGCAACACCTCGTTAGCAGCACCTGCACACAAACA
The DNA here is from genome assembly GCA_039707655.1 of Elymus sibiricus. Lineage (NCBI taxonomy): Eukaryota > Viridiplantae > Streptophyta > Magnoliopsida > Poales > Poaceae > Elymus > Elymus sibiricus. The sequence continues at coordinate 386,957,182 of CM077676.1, forward strand.
ACAAATCCTTGCACTCAACGCAAACGAGAGGTTATCAATCTCTCGGCGGTCAATTGCAATATTAAATTGTATGTGATAGATAGATAGATTGAAACAAAAATACAAAATAAAATAAATAAAAGAAAATGGCAGCAATATTTTTAGGGTTTTAGTAATATGATTTAGATAGACTCGGGGGCCATAGATTTCACTAGAGGCTTCTCTCAAGAAAATAGCATACGGTGGGTAGACAAATTACTATTGGGCAATTGATAGAAAAGCAAATAATGATGACGATATCCAAGGCAATGATCATGTATATAGGCATCACGTCCAATACAAGTAGACCGACTCCTGCCTGCATCTACGACTATTACTCCACACATCGACCGCTATCCAGCATGTATCTAGTGTATTAAGTCCATAAAGAACGGAGTAACGCCTTAAGAACGATGACATGATGTAGACAAGATAAACTCACGTATGAATAAACCCTATTTTTTACCCTTAATAGCAACGATACATATGTGTCATGTCCCTTTCTGTCACTGGGATTGAGCACCGCAAGATCGAACCCATTACAAAGCACCTCTTCCCATGGCAAGATAAATCAACTCAGTTGGCCAAACCAAATCAATAGATCAGAGAAGAAATACGAAGCTATAATAATCATTCATAAAAGAGATCAGAAAAGACTCAAATATTTTCATGGATAATCTGATCATAAACTCACAATTCATCGGATCCCAACAAATACACCGCAAAAAGTGATTACATCGGATAGAACTCCAAGAACATCGAGGAGAACATTGTATTGAAGATCAAAAAGAGAGAAGAAGCCATCTAGCTACTACCTATGGACCCGAAGGTCTGTGGTAAACTACTCACGCATCATCGGAAGGGCAGCAAGGTTGATGTAGAACCCCTCCGTGATCGATTCCCCCTCCGGCGGATTACCGGAGAAGGACCCCAGATGGGATCTCTCTGGAACAGAAACTTGCGGCGGCGGAAAATGTATTTCGTGGACTCCCCTGAGGGTTTCTGATTTTTCCTGAATTTATAGTGGTGGAATTTGGTCAAATGGAGTAAAGGGGGGGCCCACGAGGCACCAGGGCGCGCCTGCCCCCCCCCCCCCCCCAGGCGCGCCCTGGCGGCTCGTGGCCACCTCCTGGGTCTTCTGGCCCTCTCTCGAAGCTTCTAATGTTTATCTTGTCCAATAAAAAATCTCCAAAAAGTTTCGTGGCATTTGGACTTCGTTTGGTATTGATTTTCTGTAAAACAAAAATAGGGCAGAAAACAGCAACTGGCACTGGGCACTAAGTTAATAGGTTAGTCTCCAAAAATGATATATAATTTCTGTAAATGATTATAAAAACATCCAAGATTGATAATATAACAGCATGGAACAATTAAAAATTATAGATACGTTGGAGACGTATCATCATCCCCAAGCTTAATTCCTGCTCGTCCTCGAGTAGGTAAATGATAAAAACCGAATTTTTGATGTGGAATGCTGCCTAACATATTCATCACATATTCTTTTCTTTTGTAGCATGGACATTAGACTTGAAAGATTCAAAGCAATAGTCTATAAATTGACATGAAAATATAAATACTCAAGCATGCTAACAAGCAACCATGTCTTTCAAAATATCAACGCTAAAGAAAGTTATCCCTAGCCCATTATGCTCAATCATTGATCCATTCATGAAACACACTCAAATATTAGCTACATCCAATGCACAAGTATGACAATAGTGCTCTCTAGTTGGTGCTTTATAAGAGAAGATGGAGACTCAAAGTAAAAATAAAAATTGCATAAAGTATATAGATAGGCCTTTCGCAGAGGGAAGCAGAGATTTGCTAATGTGCCAGAGCTCAAAGCTTAAATTAAAGAGATAAAAATATTTTGAGAGGCATGCTTTTTCCTGTCAACGAAAACGACCGAGAATTCCCAATATTTTCCATGCTAGACACATCATAGGCGGTTCCCAAACAGAAAGTAAAGTTCATTTCCTTTCCACCATTCTTTCACAATCCATGGCTAGCCGTATCCATGGGTGCCCTCCATACCAACACTTTCCAAGGAATTTTGTTGTTATTAATTTTGATTTCATTGTGGGACTGGGCATCCCTATTACCAACCACTCTCTCGTGCAATGACAAGTGAATAAACACTCATCGTGAGAATAACACACCTAGCATGGAAAATAATGGCCACCCCCTGCCGCTTCATGAGCGGTACGGGCACACAAAATGGAAAAATTATTTTGAAAATTAGAGTTGGCACACGCAAATTTACTTGTAACGGCATTGAAATACCGCATATAGGTAGATATAGTGGACTCATTTGGCACAACTTGGGTTTAAGGATTTTGGATGCACAAGCAGTATTTCCGCTTAGTACAAATGAAGGCTAGCAAAAGATTGAGAAGCAACCAACCAAAAAACGAAAATGGTCATAAACATGCATTGAACATAACTAACACCGAATAATGCACCATAAGTAGGATATAATTTCATTGCATAACTATTGACTTAACGTGCATGCATAGGGAATCACAAATCTTAACACTAATATTCTTACTAATTCACAATTACTCACTAACATGACTCACATATTATCATTTCCATATCGCAAAACTATTGCAAGGAATCACACTCATCATATCGAATGATCTATATGAAAGTTTTTATTTATATCCCTCTTGAATATTCATCACTTTGGGACCAAATTCATATCTTGTGCAAATTACCATTACTATCATCAACTCTCAAAAAGATTTAAGTGAAGCATGAGAGTGCAAATATTTCTTCAAAATTTAATCTTATCAATTCTCAAAATAATATAAGTGAAGCATGAGAATTCATTTCTTCAAAATTTTAATCTTGTCAATTCTCAAAATAATATAAGTGAAGCATGAGAATTTATTTCTTCAAAATTTTAATCAGCTCTCAAAATAATATAAGTGAAGCATGAGAGTTTATTTCTTCAAAATATAGCCACCACCGTGCTCAAAAAGATTTAAGTGAAGCACTAGAGCAACTGCCTAGCTCAAAAAATTTAAGTGAAGCACATAGAGTATTCTAACAAATGATGATAAACGTGTGGCTCTCTCAAGATAGGTGTGTTCAGAAAATATGATTGTGACAAACTAAAAAGCAAACAAAGCAAAGACTCATATAATACAAGACGCTCCAAGCAAAACACATATCATGTGACGAATAAAAATATAGCTCCAAGTAAAATTACCGATGGTTGGTAGAAGAAAGAGGGGATGCCTTCCGGGGCATCCCCAAGCTTAGACGGTTGAGTATTCCTTGAATATTACCTTGGGGTGCTTCGGGCATCCCCAAGCTTAGGCTTTTGCTACTCCTTATTCCTTCATCCATCGTGATCTCACCCAAAACTTGAAAACTTCAATTACACAAAACTCAACAAAACCTTCGTGAGATCCGTTAGTATAACAAAATAAATCACTATTTTAAGTACTGTTTCAAACCCATTCATATTTTATTTTTTCATTATACCTACTGTACTCTAACTTCACCATGGCTTATACCCCCCGATACAATCCATAGATTCATCAAAACAAGCAAGTAGTGCATCAAAAACAGAATCTGTCAAAAACAGAACAGTCTGTAGAAATATATTTCAAAGCCATACTTCTGTAACTCTAAAAATTCTGAAAAATTAGGACAACGTGGGAAATTCACATACCAATACTGTGCAAAAATTTCAGATTTTTTTGACGCTCCAGTACAGAAACAAAATTCGGGCACTGGACGCAAAACTTTCTGTTTTCCAAACAGCATCAATTATACTATCTTCCAAAACATCCCAAAGGCTTTACTTGGCACAAACACTAATTAAAAACACAAAGACACATTAATACCAGTAGCATGAATGTGAAAACACACAATAACAGAAAAAAAATTATTTTATTCATTGGGTTGCCACCCAACAAGCTCTTTCTTTATAGCCATTAAGATAGGCTTGAGATTTCAATGATGCTCACATGAAAGATAGTAATTGAAACACGAAGAGAGCATCATGAAACATGTGAAAAACACATTTAAGTCTAACATACTTCCTATGCATAGGAATTTTATAGGCAAACAAATTATCTAGACAAGCAAAACCTAGCATATGCAAGGAAGAGGAAAATAACAATCTCAACATGAAGAGAGGTAATTTAGTAACATGAAAATTTCAACAACCATATTTTCCTTTCTCATAATAATTACATGTAGTATCATATTCAAATTCAATGATATAGCTATCATGAATCACTTTATAAATTTCTTCTTTCAGCACTTCATCACAATTTTCAGATTCATGATTTTCAAGCAAAACTTCATAGAGGAAATCAAGTGCACTCAACTCACTAGCAATTGGTTCATCATAATTGGGTCTTTTGAAAAGATTAGCAAGTGGATGAGGATCCATATCAATAGATTTTTAGCAAGCGAAGATGCAAGCAAATAGAAGGCACATGGCAACACAAGCAAAGATAGCAAACAAGCAAAAAGGCAAACGGAAGATATTTTTGTATATTTGTAAAAACGTTTTAGAAGTGGGGGAGATGAAAACGAGAGGCAAATGGCAAATAAAATAAATGCAAGGAGATGAGAGTTTATGCGAAGGTACTTGATAGATGTTGATTATGTCTCCCCGGCAACGGCGCCAGAAATTCTTCCTGCTACTTGTAGCTTGTGTTGGTATTTCCCCGAAGAGGAAGGGATGATGCAGCACAATAGAGATAAGTATTTCCCTCAGTTATGAAACCAAGGTTATCGAACCAGTAGGAGAATCACGCAACACCTCGTTAGCAGCACCTGCACACAAACAACAAATCCTTGCACTCAACGCAAACGAGAGGTTGTCAATCTCTCGGCGGTAAATTGCAAGATTAAATTGTATGTGATAGATAGATAGATTGAAACAAAAATACAAAATAAAATAAATAAAAGAAAATGGCAGCAATATTTTTAGGGTTTTAGTAATATGATTTAGATAGACCCGGGGGCCATAGATTTCACTAGAGGCTTCTCTCAAGAAAATAGCATACGGTGGGTAGACAAATTACTGTTGGGCAATTGATAGAAAAGCAAATAATCATGACAATATCCAAGGCAATGATCATGTATATAGGCATCATGTCCAATACAAGTAGACCAACTCCTGCCTGCATCTACTACTATTACTCCACACATCGACCGCTATCCAGCATGTATCTAGTGTATTAAGTCCATAAAGAACGGAGTAACGCCTTAAGAACGATGACATGATGTAGACAAGATAAACTCACGTATGAATAAACCCCATCTTTTTACCCTTAATAGCAATGATACATATGTGTCATGTCCCTTTCTGTCACTGGGATTGAGCATCGCAAGATCGAACCCATTACAAAGCACCTCTTCCCATGGCAAGATAAATCAACTCAGTTGGCCAAACCAAATCAATAGATCAGAGAAGAAATACGAAGCTATAATAATCATGCATAAAAGAGATCAGAAAAGACTCAAATATTTTCATGGATAATCTGATCATAAACTCACAATTCATCGGATCCCAACAAACACACCGCAAAAAGTGATTACATCGGATAGAACTCCAAGAACATCGAGGAGAACATTGTATTGAAGATCAAAAAGAGAGAATAAGCCATCTAGCTACTGCCTATGGACCCGAAGGTCTGTGGTAAACTACTCACGCATCATCGGAAGGGCAGCAAGGTTGATGTAGAACCCCTCCGTGATCGATTCCCCCTCCGGCGGATTACCGGAGAAGGACCCCAGATGGGATCTCTCTGGAACAGAAACTTGCGGCAGCGGAAAAAGTATTTCGTGGACTCCCCTGAGGGTTTCTGATTTTTCCTGAATTTATAGTGGTGGAATTAGGTCAAACGGAGCAAGGGGGGCCCACGAGGCACCAGGGCGCGCCTGCCCCCCCCCCCAGGCGCGCCCTGGCGGCTCGTGGCCACCTCCTGGGTCTTCTGGCCCTCTCCCGAAGCTTCTAGTGTTTATCTTGTCCAATAAAAATCTCCAAAAAGTTTCGTGGCATTTGGACTTCGTTTGGTATTAACAAAAACAGGACAGAAAACAGCAACTGGCACTGGGCACTAAGTTAATAGGTTAGTCTCCAAAAATGATATATAATTGTTGTAAATGATTATAAAAACATCCAAGATTGATAATATAACAGCATGGAACAATCAAAAATTATAGATACGTTGAAGACGTATCAGTGACAGATACATGGAGGGCATATTTGGGTTTGTCTCGATTTTCTGATCAAATTTCATGTAGAAAACTTTTCGATCAGAGCAACGGTTTATTTTCTATGATTTTTCAAAGTTTTTAAACATTTTTCTAAAATTTCTGGAATTATTTTAATTAATTAATTCAAATTGAAACAGTGTAATTACTATTTATACTCAGACTGAGCCAACCACAGTCAATGACATGTGGGGCCAGTCAAAGCACAGTCAGCAGTCAACTTTGACCATTGACTGGTCAAACTGACATGTGGGACCCCTCTGTCATAGACTATATATTTGAACAGTGAATTAAATTAACTGATTAATCTAATTAGCTAGTGGGACCCACTGTCAGTGACTGTTTAATTAACAGATTTAATTAACAGATTAATTAGCAGTTTATTTATTTATAAAAACGTTTTAATTAAGTGGGGGGCACATGTAAGTGACCCAGGCTGCCCAGTCAGCAGAGTTGACCAGGTCAACTCGGCCAACTGGGCCCCACTGGGCCCACTGTCAGCGACACTGGGGAGTCCATGTGGCGGGCCACGTCAGTGCCGGTGGCCGGAGTAACTCCGGCGAGCCCGAACGCGACGGAGCGCGCCGGCGAGCGTCGGATTTTCGCTACGGTTAACCAAATCGCGTGTTTTCACTTGCGTTCGAACGAGGGAGCTGCGTCGCATCCAATGGTGGGGTCAGTTTCGCCGGGGGAGGTCAAAAACGTCGCCGGCGTCGAGCACTGGCGGCGGTTGCTTTCGGCCGAGCTCGGGCGCGCGGCTCCGGGTCATTTCCGAATGGGCTAAGCGGCTAGGCGAGATCTATGGCGCACCAGAAGCACGCCAGGGCGGTCGGGCGTGGTCGTAGGTGCTCGGGAGCATGGCGCTTGCAGCAACGGCGGCGAGCAGAGCACGGGCATGGCGACAGCGGCTAGAGGAAGCAAACGACGGTGAGAGAGGAAGGGAAGGAAGCAGAGGCTCACCGGGAGCCTGTAGGGGTGCAAGATGGGCTCGGGGAAGGCTCGGAGGCGACGAATCGAAACGGCGACCACCCGCAGCCGAAGGTTGAAGACGAGCTCGTTGTGCTCGTTGCAGAGGACCCCGGCTCGAATGAGAAGGCGTAGGCGACGTGGACGACGACGACGCACCCGCTAGACAGGTCGGAGAGGCGGAAGGAGCTCGGTGGCCGCGAGCTTACGGCGGCGAGGCCATGGTGGCACTCGGGAGAGATTGGCAGAGAGGGAGGGAAGGGGCGAAGGAGGGCCAGGGTGCACCAGAGAGGAGGGGCGCGGGGTTAGTAGGCGTCTGCGGCGCTGCAGCAGCTCGCTGTCGAGCAGCGAGAGGGGGGGGGGCAGGGCGCGGCGTGCGCGCGCGGTCTACAGCGAGGAAAGAGGGGCGGGAGGAGGGAGAAACCGGCTAAGCGGGCTGGGCCGGGCACTGTAGCCCACAGGCTTGAGTGCACAGTAGCTTATGGCCCTTTTTCTTTTTCTTTTCTGCTCTTTCATTTCCTTCTGTTTTGCAAAAAGATAGGCCCCCTATTGACTTTTGTAAATTATGTAGCTGGGCTCAATATTTAGTATGCAATATACCTCACTGCCCCAAAAAGTTTGGGGGCAATATAATTCCATTTGGATTTTGTATTGCATTTAAATGAGTCAAAAGGGTGCTGTTGGCCCTGTTTTCAAGATGTTAGAGTCATCTAGGAAATTTAGGTGATGTTGTTTTCCTGAACATAAATAGTTATGGAATATTTCCAAAATTATGAACTATTTAGTTTCCAAATTTGAACAACTTTTATTTTCACCTCATATTTGAATTTCAATTTCAGATGGAATTTGAAATGAGATATGATTCCAATGTGATCAAGCATTGTAATTGATGATGACTTGGCATGATTAACAGATGATCACTGTGCTTAAATACAGGGGGTGTTACTGTAGGAGATATGCCCTAGAGGCAGTAATAACAGTTATTTTGTATCTCCAAGTTTGTAATGAAAGTTTATGATCCATGCTATAACTGCAATGATTCTAGAGTCTACAATATCCACGAGGCTCTGAGGGAAACTAATGTGCATGTGTGGTATAATAAATGGTAAATAGTATTCCTAGTCCTGCCTCTAAGACTAGCTCAAGTGTTGCATGATGATCCTGTTTTCTGATCATGGGCATGGCTATGCCGGCAATTTTGAGGGCACAATGTTAGAAGAACACTTGTGTTGAATCGACCCGAATTGATGTTATGCTATGAGATACATTCGTCACAAGTTAATGGTTAATAACACAGAGAACGTTAATGTTTGCATAATTCCTTAGACCATGAGAGTATTGAGTTCCTTCGTACTTGCTTCGTGAACTTTGGGGTTTGTTAAACGTCATCCATAACTGGGTGGCTATTACGGCGGGTTACGAGTTCACGGAAAAGTATGACTAGAAACGAGATAGCTCAAGATTGGGATTTGCTCCTCCGACGATGGAGAAATATTCTTGGGCCCTCTCGGTGTTACGGTATCCATCATCGTCTGGCCAGACACATTGTGATTTGATCACTGGGATGCCGGAACGCGGAAACGAGAAAAGAGAACAAAACCGGTAACGAGGTAACTGGCATAGTGGACAAGTTGTTGATCCACGGGGATGCCGATAAATCTCACCTCGGGTGTTTGTTACATATCGCGAAGCAACAGGAATAGCACACGGCAACCGGAGGTTCACTCGAATATTTATTCGTGTGGGTATAGGGGTCAATATGGGTGTCCACGGCTCCGATGTTGATCATTGATCGGAAAGTGTTCCGGGTCATGTCTATTCTTCACCGAACCTATAGGGTCACACGCTTAAGGGTCATCTATCTGCTGAATACTAGACAGGGAGTCTAAGGGAAAGTCACCGGAAAAGTTTCGGAGACAACGGAAAAGTTCCGGAGAGAGAACACCGGAATAGTTTTGGTAAAACCAAAAAGTTGTTTCGGAGTATACCATTAAGTCAAATTGGTTTCGGCACACGCCTGGAAATTCTTGGAGGCTGCCAGAATAGTTCTGGAAACTTCTGGGATTTTTCCGGGATAAAAACCGGAAATGTTCCGGAGCTGCCGGAACCGGTTTGGTTGCTTTTCGCAGATGAAAATCACTAATCCGGAATTATTTTGGAACGTGTCCAAAATCATTTTAGTGGGTACTGGAATTATTCTAAGACCCACAGAAATATTTTCAGATTTAATGGTCGCGGAAAAATGTTCTGTGAATAGTGAAAGTGCTTTTGGGTTGCTTTATGGAAAGCCACCTTTTAGGGCTTTTCCCAAAAGGCTTCTAGAAGGGACTGGGGACCAAAGAACCCCCTTTGGGGGGGGGCTAGGGGTGGCCGGCCAAGATGGAGCTCCTCCATGGAGCTCCACTTGCCTTCCTTTATGCCCTTATGGAGGATCCATGTGATGGGTTTTTTTGGGTATTTTTCCCCTTGGGTTTTCCTATAAATAGAGGTGGAGAGGCACTCTGCACACTCACTCCTTTCTCACATACACAAGCCATGCATGATCTGGCCTTCTCTCTCCCTCCCCGCGAAATAGTTTCGTAGAGCCGAAAGGCTGTCTGGGTTTCGGCAGGAACTAGTTCTGGACGGCGAAGCCCTGCCGGATAGCTGACACCGTATGTGTGCAACCCCGTAGAGAGGTCGTAGTTTCGATCTTTTGCCCGAGGGGCTGTTCGAGGGTCCTCCGGAAGGGCTGTCCGAGTTACCGTTCGAGCTTCGAGGGTCCTCCAGAAGGGTTGTCCATGACATCGTCCGAGGGACTGTCCGACCGTCTCCCGAAGGGCTGTCTGGTGAGGGAGTACATCGTCGCGGTTGGGAGGTTGTAAATCCTAGCTGCGGGGATCTGCACCGACGATCTACATCGACTCTACTTCCGCTGCGCTACGAGTCGGTAATGATCAGATCAAACCTTGTATGCCATCTCCATAGTGATCCTGGGCGTGCTCGATGTACCGAATTTTTTTGTTTTCTGTCGCGTTCCCTACAGTGGCATCAAGAGCCTTGCTATGCGTAGATGCAGGTTACGATCTAGAATACATAGAGATGTATGGGTATTGCATCATATAATTTTATAGTAGATTAGATCTATTACTGAAAATTATTTATGCGGGTGGCAGATGAAATCTGTCACCCGATGTTCTTTTTGCTTCCCTAGAATTTGCGTATTTCTGATCTTGAAACGGCATGCTGGAATTTCACAAAGTTCTGGCAATCCGCGATCCTGATTGATCAACGAAGTGCTATCAGTTCTTTGGGTTCCACCATAGTTGAGAGAAAGATGAAGTTTCGCAGACGAAAGGGCAATGCAGATATGATCTGCACGGGGGTCATGCGTATGACGAAGTTCAGTATGGGGCTCGAGATTTTATTATCTCGTGTTTCATACACCCCGCGATGTTAATCTAGCGACTTGAATAATCATACTTGATGATAAACGTTGGTAGCTACGGTTTAAGTCAAAACCTTAGAAGCCACGTAAAATAAATTTTTGCATAAACCGATTAGAGGCGTCTAACTTGGTTTTGCAGGATGTGCATGTGATGTGGTATTGCAGCTTTCATATTAATTCGATTATGTATGAGATGACTATATGATGTAAATTTATTAACATGACCTGCGTGTCATGATTCGGCATGATGGCTGGAGCCATATGATTGTCACTTTAATGACCTGCGTGTCAACCTTAAGTAATGCACTTATTTTATTAGCTATAGAGATAGCAATATTATCTGGTGCATCGACAAGGTGGTGGCAATCTTCGCGAAGGTGAACACCGACGCAAATGCCGAAGACGAAGAAATACTTGACTTCTCTGTCAGAAAGGGCTATACCATATCATGCTATTATGAATTGCCTGAGATGTTTATCCCTTATGATGCACCCTTTTGATTGCGCGATAGTCGCTTTTATTAGGGTGATCTCTCACTTAAAAAATATCAAGTAGTTAGTGTTCTCCCAAGTGTAGCACCGTCTACAACACGTATCTTTTCAGGGTGCGCCGTGTCACACGGGTACGAACGATTAGAGAGGTGTAAGACGGGTGACGGTGAGACCTCACAGCAAGATCACTTGGCTGTCTTGACATTCAGGCTTGACCGTCATGAGCTCGGAACACGCCCATCGAAAGATGAACAAGAATCGCATAGAGATGTGATTGGCGAGTTGGCCTACCGGTTAAGATTTTCGTCATCAGTGGTGTTACACCAATGGCGAACAATCAAGACGCGGATCTTGAATCACTCACAATCAATTATGAGAGATATTGATTTGAGTGGGAGCGCACTTCAGAATAAAATTGTTTATTCACTAGTGCAAATTAATTATGAACAAAGTCTAAGTGAAACTTGTGTTTACCGTTGTAGATCAAATGGCTCGCAACACCGCGTTCAACTTAGGCCTGATGTTAGAGAAAGAGAAGTTAGCTGCGACTGGAAACAACTATGCGGACTGGGTCCGTAACCTGAGGATTGTCCTCAGGAGCCCTAAGAGGATGTATGTGCTTGAAACTCCTCTTCCAGCTAAACCGGCGGCAACTGCCCCAGAAGATGAACAAAATGTCTGGGCCACTAAGGATGATGATTACAACTTAGTGCAGTGCCTTATGCTAGCTTGCATGAGTCCAGAGCTTCAAAAACGTTTTGAATTCCATAATGCCCGCGATATGATCCGGGAATTGGATGCTCTGTACAAGGAAACCGCACGGTCTGAACGATTTGATATCATGAAGGCTGTGATGGATTGCAAGATGGCTGAGGGCAGTTCAGTTGGCGAACACGTGGTCAAAATGATTGGCTACGCTGAAAGGCATAAAACCCTGGAATTTCCAATTCCATCAGCCCATATGATGGACATGTTGCTTTCTTCACTCCCCCATCTTACGACGGTTTGTCATGAACTACGACATGAGTGGGATGGAGAAGACACCAAATGAGGTGCTCGCCATGCTGAAAACTGCGGAAAAATCACAAGCAAGTGTTGCTTGTGAATAAAACCACCAGTTTCAAAAAGAAAGGCAAGTCCAAGAAGGGCAAGGGCGCCGGTAAGACCGGCTCCCAAAGCAACTCTAAGGGCGGAGCCAAGAATGAAACTGAGTGCTTCTACTGCAAGGGCACAGGACACTGGAAGAGAAACTGCAAGAAGTATCTGGAAGATAAGAAGTCCGGCAAAACCGGAAAAGGTATAATTGTTATACAGGTTAATGTCATTGACGTTTTGCTTGCTTGCGAAAATTCTAAGTCTTGGGTATTTGATACCGGATCGGTTGCTCACATTTGCAACTCGATGCAGGGGCTTCAGAAGGTGCATAAGCTAGCAAGGAATGAAGTTGTGATGCGCGTCGGGAACGGTGCTGGGATCGCCGCTCAAGCCGTCGGCATTATGCCTCTATGTCTCCCTTCAGGATTTACCTTAGAACTAAGTAACTGTTATTTTGTTCCGGCATTGTATAGAAACATTATCTCTGGATCATGTTTAGTACACGATGGGTACTCTTACAAGTCTGAGAACAATGGTTGTTCACTTTATTGTAAGGATATGTTTTATGTATTTGCACCCATTGTTGGGGACCTTTTCATACTAAATCTTGAATGTGCAAATGATGTCTTTAATGTGAATGCTAAACGCCTTAAGAAGGCTGATACCACCACCACTTTCTTGTGGCACTGTTGGCTTGGCCACATCGGAAAGAAACGCATGCAAAGACTCCAGAGAGATGGAGTTTTACCATCCTTTGATTTTGAATCATTTGACACATGTGAAGCTTGTCTGATGGGGAAAATGACCAAGATGCCGTTCACGGGTCATCCTGAACGGGCGGGTGAATTATTGGAAATAATACATAGTGATGTATGTGGTTCAATGAGCACAACCGCATGGGGTGGGTATTTCTACTTCGTGACTTTTACTGACGATTTAAGTAGGTATGGATATATCTACTTGATGAAGCATAAGTCGGAAACTTTTGAAAAGTTCAAAGAATTTCAGAATGAGGTAGAAAATCATCGTAACAAAAGGATTAAGTTTCCGCGGTCAGATCGCGGAGGCGAATATCTTAGTCATGAGTTTGGCCAACATCTGAGTGACCGTGGAATCGTTTCACAGCTTACGCCTCCCGGAACTCCACAGCGAAACGGAGTGTCGGAACGACGTAACCAAACCCTGTTAGACATGGCGAGGTCGATGATGTCTCTTACAGATCTACCGATATCTTTTTGGGGTCACGCACTACTTACTGCCGCTCACACACTAAACAAAGCACCGTCTAAGTCTGTTGAGACGACACCATATGAGATATGGCACGGGAAGAAACCTGACCTGTCGTTTCTCAAAATTTGGGGTTGTGAGGCATACGTAAAGCGTTTACAGCCAAGCAAACTTGATCCCAGATCAGACAAATGTTACTTTGTAGGTTATCCCAAGGAGACAGTTGGGTATTCTTTCTACCACGCCTCCGAGAACAAAGTGTTTGTTTCAAAACACAGAGTCTTTCTCGAGAAAGAGTTTCTCGCTAAAGAAGTAAGTGGGAGGACAGTACAACTTGATGAGATTAGTGAATCTTCGGCAACCGTTGATATGGCTAAGGAACCGGAAGAAATTCCGCTAATTATCCCTACAACCGAACCGGAAGTTGTCGCATGTGATGCGGAAACTTCAGACAAGTTTGTATTTGAACCGCGCAGATCAGGTAGGGCTATCGAGCCACCTGAGTGGTTTCATAACGAAATCTTCATTCTTGAAGACGATGAACCTGCGCACTACAAGGAAGCGATGGCGGGGCCCAGCTCAAGGGAATGGCACAAGGCCATGAAATTCGAAATGGAATCCATGTATGAAAATCAACTTTGGAACTTGGTAGAACTTCCAGAAGGCGTAAAGCCCATTGTTTTAAATGGATCTTCAAAAGAAAGACAGATGCGGATGGTAACATTACTATCCATAAAGCTAGACTTGTCGCGAAAGGGTTCACGCAAGTTCCAGGAGTGGACTACGACGAGACTTTCTCGCCCGTAGCTATGCTTAAGTCTGTTCGGATATTACTAGCAATTGCTGCTTATTTCGATTATGAAATATGGCAGATGGATGTCAAAACGGCTTTCCTAAATGAAAACCTCAAAGAGAATGTATACATGATACACCCTGAAGGTTTTGTCGTTCATGAGGATGCTGGAAAGGTATGCAAACTTCAGAAGGCCATTTATGGTCTGAAGCAAGTATCAAGGAGCTGGAACATTCATTTTGATGAAGTAGTTAAAGAGTTTGGCTTCATCAAGAGTGACGAAGAATCTTATGTTTACAAGAAGTTTAGTGGGAGCGCAAAAGCATTTCTAATCTTGTATGTGGATGACATATTGTTGATTGGAAATGACGTGAATTTTCTTAGCAAAATAAAAGACTCATTGAAGAAGAGTTTTTCAATGAAAGACTTAGGTGAAGTGGCATATGTATTGGGCATCAGAATCTATAGAGATAGATCAAAATGCCTGATAGCACTTAGCCAAAGCACGTACATTGACAAGGTGTTGAAAAGGTTCAACATGGAGAACTCCAAGAAAGGCCTACTCCCCATGTCACCTGGCACAGTGCTTTGCAAGAATCAGTGTCCTCGGACTCTCGATGAGCGAGTACAAATGAATGATGTTCCATATGCCTCGGCAGTTGGTTCTATTATGTATGCCATGCTATGTACAAGACCGAATGTTTCCTATGCGCTAAGTGTTAGCAGCCGGTACCAAAGTGATCCAGGACTGGAACACTTGGCCGCAGTCAAAAGTATTCTTAAGTACCTCAGAAGGACCAAGGATTTACTCCTTGTGTACGGAGGTGATGAAGAGCTCATTGTAAGTGGTTACACTGATGCAGGCTTCATGACTGACCCAGATGACTTCATATCTCAATCAGGCTATGTTTTCACACTACACCACGACACTACAATGACGACATGCATCCGTTGGTAAAAGTGAGCATCGCCGACACTCTTTTTGTCCCAAACTATATCGACACACAGATTGTCAGTGTTATGTAAGCTCATGACGCATTATGTGTCGCCAAAGCATCACCAGAGCACCGACGTAATTTTTGTCGACGGATACATCCTTTACTGATAGTCTATGTGTCGCCGATTCGTGGGGACGGAAAAAGTGTCGGGGATGTTTGCTTCGGGTCACCCGAAAAATATGGCGCGGAAAGAGAGCAGTGTGCGCACCGTGGGAAACACCCAATTCCAAAAAAAAGGCGCTCGTTCTTGCCGCATGGCCGCATCTCCTATCTGTCTCTCTCGCATCTCCGCTAAAAGAAAAAAAATGTCACATCTCTCTTCCGCTCTCGCCGCCCACACACAACCTAAACCTAACCCTACCTGCGCCGCCGCCCCCGACCTGCGTGCCCGCCCGTTGGTCCCCGCGCCCCCGGCCTGCCTTCCCTTAGCCCGGAGTCAAGGAGCAGCAGCACCATCCGCCGAGGAGCAGCAACGCCGTCCGTCGCGCCGAGGAGCAACAGCGCCGTTCACCGGCAAGGAGCAGCAGCGCCGTCCGGCGCCGAGGATCCACCGTGCCGTCCGCTGCTGAGGAACCGCCCGTCGTTCTTCTTCATCCACCAGCGACCCCACTTGCCCTGCCCCACCTCCATACCTCAATAGGTAAGCTGCAAATCCCCATGCTGAGCTTGTTCTCCCATGTCCGCATTGTTGGTCTATGTCGAATTAGGGTTTAGAAATTAGATAATAGAGGAGCTTAATCGAAGGCGAAAATGAAACATGTGACCACCAGTAGTATAAGGATTCCATTTTCAGTTATTGGAGGCAAGATCTGCTCTTGTTCGCCATGAATTTGGATGGGTAGCACGTGGATGTGGTAGTTTGGGTTGTAAATGTGTATATGCGTGTGATACAATTAGAGGACATGTTGTATTTGTTCTTGATATGCCAGCTGACTTACACCTAGATTCTCTTGATCCTTCTGCTGTAATATAATCACATTGATGTTTTCCCAAATCTTAACATAAAAAGTGGCAGCTGCGTCTGCTGGTCTAGTTTAATGTATATTATGAGATACCTGCAACTTGTTTGCAAAGTTTGTGTAGGCAATTGACCTTGTTTTTTAGTGCTACAGTATCGTCTTCGATATAACTATTTGCAAGCTACTTCTGACCTAGTGTAGCTAGATCTGTCTGCTGCCATATAATCACATTAATGTTTTCCCAAATCCTAACATAAAAACTGGCAGTTGTGTGTGCTGGTCTAGTACTTGCAGAGAGATTACTACATTACGCCTGCTTTCCTTGTGAGTTTGTTTTTACTTCATGTACAACTGCTCTGGTTTATGTAAGCATCTTCAGCCATTCTGTTATTTGAGTATCTGACTGACAGAGATTTGACACCGCATACTCGTTGTGTTATAGGATAAAGTTGGTAAGCAGTTTAATGTCTAAGGAAGTCAGCGGCATTCTTATAATCAGGTATTACAATCTCAACATTTCACAAAATGCATTTCATTTGAATCTGAATCAGCATATACAGTGTCTATTGAAGTATCCTTATAGTAGATATGAAACTAAACAATTTAAAACTGCCAATGGTCTGGGTACTAATTTTTTTTGGGAGAGAGTTTAGTTACTAACTTTACACAGCCTTTTTAATCCGTATCGCTCTTGTGCAAGGGTGTGGCAATAACCAAAGTACCTTTACTAATATCTAGGAACTGATATCTATGAATGGTTAACATAGAGTACTCCACTTACTAGGCTGGATGTGTTTTAATTGAACTGTTAAATAATGGCATAAAATTTGTAGTGGATGAAATATTACCAGATCTTTACATGTACATTAGTTGTCACTCTGCTAACCTCCAGGTACATGTTCTAATGGATTGTTCGTTGTTTGCAGCGGTCTTGCATTCAGGTTCTACCAGCTCAGGGAATTCTTCTGCAAGATTATCAATCAGGGTAAAGAAAACCGCATCATGATGGTTGGATCTTGAAATTTTTATTCTCTTTTCTGATGATTATTTGTGGTTTGTGTAGGGGTGTGCACCGATCTATGATCTATCTGGAGCTACAGGTTCAATTGTGTCCCATGCCCTAGACGTTGTGGGTGGTGTCAATTTTCATGTTCGCCTCTCATGAAGGCTTGCAGTTGCCTTAGGCTGCCGCCTTCACATGGTGCAATCAAAATCTGCACCCACATCTACCTCTGAACCCTGCTAGCTTGACACTATATACCTGCAATCCATAATTATTCACCATCGCCTTTATTATGGCTCCTGACGCGCCGAGTCGTTTCCACCCCTCTGTCAATCTTACTGCCCGATAACCCAGTGCCTGCTTCTTTGCAGCAGCTTTGTGCATGCTTTGCCCATGTCCCATGCATTCCCATTGTCAAGATGCGAGAGTGCCTGAGCGTTTAGTGCATGGTTTTACTTTTGCTCTCACACATCTCATCTTTGGACAAAATCTCCTGTGATGTTTAAGGAATTTTATCTCATTACAATATACTTAATGGACTGGATTGTAGTTGGTAGCACTTATTTCTTTTCTATTTCAGGTAATTTTTCTCTCTCAAACTACAAGTCTGATACAAAGCCTTTGCTGTCCAGGACTCAGGGAATGATCTCCACACAAGAATAATACTACTTATCTGTTTTGCTATTGAGACTTAGCTTGTGTTTGGCATTATGGTGGATGATAATCAACTTAAACAACCATTCTTTTCCTTCAAAGTTTGTTTAACAAAACCAATCTGAGCATATAGCTATTTTTTAATAGCAGATTATATAATATGTTGGGAACAAGGTGATTATTTCCCTATGTTTAGACATCATCATATCATGCAAGTAGAGAACACAAAGTGGTCCCTTATTCACTGCAATTCTCTTTTTTTCATGATTAGCATCATCGGAATGGTGTGGGACTGTTGGACAACTATAACTGGGTAGATTTGACATGGATAATGATTTGATAACTTGGTGTGCACCTGCATCTTCAGGTATGTTTAACAATGATCCAACTCTTGATGGAGTGCTAATGTTGATAGAATCGAGGCAGAAGATTGCGAAGGAACACTTGCGGTGCATTGTTGCCACATAGTTTTCTTCTGGATGATTGAGTAGTTCAGTTTTAGCATTACATGTATTTTTTAACTTAGAGTTCCTAATTAAGATCTTTAGTTTTCTCTCAAGTGCATGTGGGTATCAACTGTTGAAAATTTTCCTTCCCATTTGTAGGATCGAAAGTATGTCTAGAGGGGGGGGGATGATTAGACTACTTGACCAAATAAAACCTAACCTTTTCCCAATTTTAATTGTAGCCAGATTTTAGCAATAATACATGTCAAGCATCACCCTACACATGCAATTCTAAGAGTATAACAGCGGAAAGTAAGCAATTGCATATGTATGTAAAGGAGGGGATCGGAGATTTCAAACGCAATGAAGACACGGTGGTTTTTGGCGTGGTTCCGATAGGTGGTGCTATCGTACGTCCGGGTTGATGGAGACTTCAACCCACGAAGGGTAACGGCTGCGCGAGTCCACGGAGGGCTCCACCCACGAAGGGTCCACGAAGAAGCAACCTTGTCTATTCCACCATGGCTTACGTCCACGAAGGACTAGCCTCACTTGGGGTAGATCTTCACGAAGTAGGCGATCTTCTTGCCCTTACAAACTCTTGGTTCAACTCCACATCATAACGGAGGCTTCCAAGTGACACCTAACCAATCTAGGAGACACCACTCTCCAAAAGGTAATAGACGGTGTGTTGTTGATGAACTCCTTGCTCTTGTGCTTCAAATGATAGTCTTCCCAGCACTCAAACAACTCCTCACAGATTTGGCTATGGTGGAAGAAGGATTTGAGTGGAAAGCAACTTGGGAAAGGCTAGAGATCAAGGTTCAAATGGTAGGAATGGAATATCTTGATCTCAACACATGAGTAGGTGGTTCTCTCTCAGAAAATGTATGGTGGAAGTGTAGGCACGTTCTGATGGCTCTCCTTGCTGAGAAGGGAGTGGTGGAGGGGTATATATAGCCTCCACACAAAATCCAATCGTTACACACTTTTGACTCAACTCGGTGGCACCGAAACAATAATCTCGGTAGCACCGAACTGTGTAAAAGATATGAACTTTAGGAATCTCGGTGGGACCGATACGAACAACTCGGATGGATCGAAGTGCAATGGCTAGGGCAGACCTCATCTCGATGGCACCGATTGCATCAACTCGGTAGGACCGAAGTGAAGCAATAAGGCAACAGAGAGTTGGCAAGCCATCTCGGTGAGACCGATTTGCAAAACTCGGTGAGACCGAAGTAAGTGCAAACGATTACAGAGAGTTGGCAAGGTCATCTCGGTGGGACCGAGATCCATCTTGGTTGATCCGATTTGTTAGGGTTTTGGCAGTGGCTAAGTCTAGATGAACTCGGTGGGGCCGGATAGAGAAATTTCGGTGGGGCCGAGTTGGAATGTAGGTTTAGGACATATTTGGATGAAGAAAGTGGTTGAGGGTTTAGGAGTACTGTCACTAAGCACTTGAGCAAAAAGACCATTAAGCAACACCTCATCCCCTTTTAATAGTATTGGCTTTCCTATGGACTCAATGTGATCTTGGATCACTAAACCAAAAATGTAGAGTCTTGATCTTTTGCCAATCCTTGTCCTTAGTATTTTGAGGGGTCCACGTCTCTAGTCCATGCCATGCCAATCATTGAACATCCTAAAATCTTTAACTTGAATGGACATTAGTTCAATGAGATATATGTTGTTATGAATTACTAAAACCATCAAGGGAGCAAATGTGCTTTCAATCTCTCCCTTTTTGGTAATTGATGACAACATATAGATCAAAGCTTCGACAAATGATTAAATGAATGAAATACATCATCGCTTTGAGAAGTATGTGATAAGCAAGAGCTCCCCCTAAATTTGTGCATTATTAAAAATTTGCGTTTGAATGCAAATGCACAATCGATTAGGCTCATGGGTCACTCTTCCATGTCACATAC
The DNA here is from genome assembly GCA_039707655.1 of Elymus sibiricus. Classification (NCBI taxonomy): domain Eukaryota; kingdom Viridiplantae; phylum Streptophyta; class Magnoliopsida; order Poales; family Poaceae; genus Elymus; species Elymus sibiricus. The sequence continues at coordinate 386,977,439 of CM077676.1, forward strand.
ATCTTGGTGGAGCACGCAAAATGATATGATTGAAATAGTAAGCACGCATCACCAACATAAGTAATTGATCATACAAGATAATGATAAGGATAAGCATTGATCATCACAATAAGCATAGTATGACCAATCACAAGCATAAATGACAGAATATCTCATAGACACTGTAGCAAGCACACACATAACAAAGTAGCATCAAACAAGCAGTAGCAAAAAACTCGAGCAAATCAAAGCAAAGCACTCTCTCTCGAAGCCTATGATCTATATAGATTCTCCTTCTTTGGCAACAAGTACCAAAAAAGTTCGAATAGGTATAGGACTAGTCGGCACTCTAAGCACGGTCCTCCGAAGCTCCTGAAGGCGATCTCCTGCTGGCAGCTCCGGTGTGCGTAGACGGCGTTGAGATAAGAGTGTCCGCGAAAACTTCGGCGGATGTTTGCTGGGCTGGTGGAGTGGAGACCTGAGGTGGCACTGTGGCAGCAGCAGCAAGTGCAGAGACTGTGGTCCGTGGATCCACAACTGGCACTGCAGCAGACCTGGCTGCCCTAGGCACTGTCTGAAATCGCTCTGTGGTTGGTCTATCATCTCCACTGTCATCTGATGGGGCTGTCCTGATAGCATCAACATCACTCTGCAGCTTCTCCACTGTCGTCTGAATCTCTGTGACCTTGACATCCAAATCATGAAATTTAGTCTCAATAATACGCTCTAGGCTAGCCTGGTGCTGGGTGAGGTTGGCCAGACTTCGCTCAATCCTCAGGGTGGCTTCAAGCAGATATGTCATTTGGTCAGACTTAGACTTTAGGTTTGCAATTGGAGCATTTGGAGCTGATGCCTCCTCGGCTGCTTTTGCTTCTTTGGCTTTGCGGATCTTCTCTTGAGCTTGTGCTGAAATGGGATGCGAAGGATCCATCACTATGACATTATCTTCAAAATCTGGACGCAATGGCAAATGCCCTCGATCAAGAAGGTATGTGCTGGTTCCAACCTTGGAATTGATCAATAGCTGAATGTGTGGAGCATATCCTCACGATCTCTTCTCATCAGCTGCAGTCCTCTTGATAGTTTCAACTATCAGGCTCATCACCTTGAATTTCTGAGGTGTATCAAACAAATGCGGCAAATTGATAGAGTGGCCACGAATCATTTTGTCATCTCCTAACTTGGGTAACAAGGTGTACCGCAAGATTGTGTTCATGGTGGCCAGTCCTGGTAGCAGATGCTTCACTGATCCAAGTTTATGAGTCTTAATGTCCTTCTCGGGAATTGCAGTGTACATGTTCTTCATGGTGTTGTGATCCATCTTGAGCTTGGCATAGATATCTATGTCATCGTCCTCTTCCTTGGGAGCACCAAGAAGACTTGCCCACTCAGAGATGGTTGACTGGTACCTGATACCCTCTGTCATCCACACTATTCTGCCATCTGGATAGAAGTGAGCTGTGGAGTAGAACTGCATGACCATCTCATCGTTCCACTTGGTCAACTTCTTTCCGACAAAGTCATCAACACCTGCAATCCTGAAGCTCTCATGGACATAAGGAAAATAATCCTCGTTCTCATCGATGTATTCCCAATCCACCCATTTCATGTCGCTAACAATGGGCTTCTTGTCAAGCAATACTGTTTCATAGAAATCTTGTTGTTCACGAGTGTGAAAGCGATAATCACACGCTGTCTTCCTCCTTATAGCATAAGGATCCGACTGTCTCCATTGACGCAGTCCTTTATCCTTCCTCAGCATCATGTTCTCCGCAACTGGGTGTGCATTGTCATGGTCTGGAATCTTAGGCTTCAACTTTCTGAGCACTAGTGGCTCTTCATCAACATTTACCTCAGGCACTGGGGCCTTGTTCTTCTCATCAGCTGAAATGTTCCTGGTAGATCTCTTTGGTGCTGACACCTTTGGCTTGGACTTGATGGGGGCAGCAGTCCTGATTGCATCAGACATAAGTTTTTGAGCTTTTGCAGGGGGTGCAGTGGCTGCTGGCTCCTCCTCCTCTTCTTCCTCCTCATCTATCATCATGGAGGGTCTGCCAATCACTCGGGCATGAGTTTTCCTTACTCTCTTCTTCTTAGCTCCTGCAGCTGCCTCTGTGTCACTAGGCTCTTCAAGAGTGAATTGCATAGTCTGCTTAGGGACTTTCCTCACAGCAATCCTCTCTTTGGCAGATGTAGGCTTAGTGCTATATTCCTTAGCAAGCACCATTCTCTTCTTCTTAGTTGCTGCTGCACTAGCAACAAAATCCTCATCCTCACTGTCAGAGGTTTTCTTCTTCCTTGTTCTGGTGGCTGCCTTTGGAAGATCTGGAGAGCTCCTCTCTCCCTCATAGAAACTCTCATCAGGGCTTGACCCTTCACTAAGTTCTGCATGCTGTTCAGACCTGTTCTGACTGTCACTGCCACTTGACATCTTGCTGAGCTGACCCTGTGAATAGATGGGTATGGGCAGAGTAGATGAGTCATCACAAAAAGCAGAAGTTTTTCATAAAATTTGAGTTTAACTCTTAGTTTCAAGTTTTCACAGGATGCATTTCGGATGGACCGAGTTGATCATCTCGGTGACACCGAAGCACTCTACAGAAACCTTACACGCCATTTCGGTCAGACCGAGATGGGGTTCGGTGGCTCCGAGATGCCAGGGTTTCACTGAGATTTTACTTTCGGTCTCACCGATACGTACAACTCGGTGGCACCAAGACGTACTAGTGCTATGGCCAGAGGCCAAATCGGTGGGGCCGAAAATTTCGAATCGGTCGGTCCGAGATGCATTTGGCGGAAACTTAAACCTAGAAATTTCGCTCGAATCTAATCTACGGAATTCTCCTGGTGGAATAAGCATTGCAATCGTGGCAAGAATCATGGCATTCCTAACGTGCATTGAATCGAAAAAAGGAAGCACGAAAGGGATCGAATCTCACCCTAACTCGGTGGAGACTCTCTACGGCGGCAACGACGGTGAAGATTGCCGTTGACGGCGACGGAATCCGGCGGCGAGAGCGCGCTGGAGACGACGGCGAAGTCCGAAGACGAAGGGCGACGGCAGCACGGGGTGCGGGAACGAGTGGGGTCGAGAAATTTCAACCGTTCGGTCCGCGCGATATATATACCTGTACGCTGTCGGTGGCGCCGAGTTGAACAACTCGGTGGCACTGATATGTGTAACTGCACGCAGTTTAGCACATCGGTGGCTCCAAAATGGTTGAACTCGGTAGCACCGAGATGGAAAACCTAGATCAATCTAAGTGATTTCGGTTGGACCGAGTTTGAGTGAATTGGTTCGGCCGAAATCATTTAGAAGGTTTTGGAGGTTCAGCCCTTTCAGATCGGTGGCTCCGAGTGCTCCTCACCCGGAGGGTCCGAAAATGACTTGTTCAATTTTTGTGATGCAGCAAGAATTGAATTTGAGACAAGAAAGTATAGATAGCTAGAGAAGGTACTTAGGCATTCTTGTACATCCACTTGGCCAGAAAAACCAAGACAATCAAAACAACAAATGGATGTCCTCGAATGATGAAAACATGCAAACCAACATGCTCACTCGATAAGATAGCAAATGAAATATGTGTCAAACATGCACAACCAATTCTAGCATCTATCAAGCAATGGCGATGACTAGGTCATCTATATATGAGTATATTGACTTAGGAGCCAAATGAGAACATTTGATCATAGGTCATACTCATCATTTAAGCACAAGTGGGGTTACCACTTTTACATAAAGCATTGATGTGTTCACACCATTAGAGTTGCTTTAGCTCAATTGTTTAGAGCAAAGCTCCCCCTAGATGTGATATCCCCCCTAAGAGGGATGAACTAACCTTGGGTTTTGTCGATGATGACTTCATGTAGATGTTGAAGATGTGGATGCTCAATGTTGATGTAGACCATCAAGAGTTGGGAGCAATCCTTTGGAGTTTTGTGCTTTCAATACCTACATGGGTTAGTCCCACACAAGGAACATACAAGGATATCCAAAGACATAGAGTGAAATACACATATGATGATGTCCATGAATGCATTAATTACCTTGTCCCTTGCCTTACCAAGAAGAGGGTTTGTAACTCCATGAACTAGTGCAAAATGTGGAAGCTGGTTGCACAAGTTCTTGCCATAAAGTATATGAGTGAAGTTTGTTGGCGGAGTCACCCTCAAGAACTCTCTAGTTCTTCTTCTTTTGGACCCACATCAACTTGATGGGAATCCTTAGAGTTGTAGTAGCACTTGATGAAGTAGAACTTGAAGAAGTCTTGGGAACCCACTTGACCATGGCTTGAGAAGCTTCTTCAAATGAATCAATCTCTTCTTGAAGCTTGTCCTTGCCTTTTAGCTTGTGGTCTTGTGGTGGAAGATCTTCTTGAGCTTGTGTTCCCTTGAAGGAAGTAGGATCATACTTCTCTTGTTGAGGAACAAACTTCGTCTTGGGGTATTGATCTTCTTCCCACTCAACTACATTGGCATTGAACTTTTGTTCAAAACCAACACCTTGGTTCTTCCGGTGCCTTCCTTGCTTGCGTACAATTTCCTCAAATTGCTTACTCCCGGCAAGACTCTTGTAGACACCTTTCTCTATAATTCCTTTCAATAGCATATGTTCTTGCTCAAGTGTAACTTGGCTAAGAGAATCATTAGTGGAATCAATAGAACTACTAGAAGCAACAACATTGGATTTAGCATTGTTATTGTTACTACTAGAGGTAGAACCCTTTTTACCCTTGATGCTAGTTTGCTTAGGTTTAACTTGTGGCATAAAGGTAGACAAGAGTAAACGTTTGGCAAGATATGAAGAACTCTTCTTTCGAAGATCGTCATTGATAGCTTTAAGAAACTCATGCTCTTGCTCTAAATTTAGCTTCTCGAAGCGTAGCTTCTCGAAGCGTAGCTTCTCATGAGTTCTTAGAAGTTCTCTATGATCCTCTTGAGTTGTTTCATGAGCTAACTTAAGAGCATTTAGTTCTTTAGTTAGACGCTCAATCTCCTTCATAGCATTGTCACTCGTTTCCTCTTGACTATCATGATTACTAGCATTTTCATTATAGCTTACATCACTAGCCCTATCAACAAGTAAATCATCATCACCAAGCAAATCATCTTCATCACTATTGAAATCAAGATACTCGGGGTGTGATACCTTGGGGCCTTTTGCCATGAAGCATCTTCCAATTCCTTCATTTGGTGAGTCAAATAGATCATAGGAGTTGGATGACACAAGAGCAAGTCCGGCAACACCTTCATCTTGACTATAGTCGGAGTTGGAGTGATAACTTCTCTCGGAGTGGTTGTCAGAGTCGGAGCCGAAAACCCATTCACCAACATGAGCTTGATGTCTTCTTCTTGTGTAGCTCTTGGATAACTTGTCCTTCCTCTCCGAATCCTTGCTTCTTTGAGAGTGTCTTCGTTCATAACGATCATCTCTACTCCTTCTCTCCTTATGAGGTGATTCATCTCTTCTATGTCTTCCTCTTGGTGATTCGTCTCTTTTCTTGTAGGGAGTCGTACACTCATTGGAATAGTGTCCAGGCTTTCCACAATTGTAGCAATTACGCTCACAACTTGATGATCTTCTCTCATAGTGTCTTGAGCTAGAGCTTCTTTCTTTCCCTTTGTTCTTGTAGAACTTGTTGAATCTTTTCACCATTAGGCTTATCTCTTCATTGGATACTAGCTTGTCACTTGTAGTCGTTGAAGCATCGGTTGAGGCTTTGTAAGCACCACTTGATTTGTTGTGTAGCTCCTCTTTGTCCTTGAGTGACATTTCATGAGCAACAATCCTTCCAATGACTTCCGTGGGCTTGAGATCTTTGTAATTTGGCATCATTTGGATCAATGTGCAAACGGTATCATATTTTCCATCCAAAGCTCTAAGTATCTTCTTGATGATGAATTTGTCGGTCATCTCCTCACTTCCTAAGCCGGCAATCTCATTTGTGATGAGAGCAAGCCTAGAGTACATTTCAGCAACTCCTTCACCATCCTTCATCTTGAACTAGTCAAGTTGACTTTGAAGCACATCCAACTTAGATTCCTTGATGGACTCGGTACCCTCATGCATATAAACCAAAGTATCCCAAATTTCCTTTGCATTCTCGAGGCGGCTGATTTTTTTGAATTCTTCGGGACATAAACCGTTGAATAGAATGTCACAAGCTTGAGCATTGTATTGCAACATATTCAATTCTTCCGGGGTTGCCTCACGATCCGGTTCCTTGCCATCCTCAAAGAAGTCACCTTGCAAGCCAACACGAACAACAGCCCAAACGGCAGGGTTATGACCAAGAATATGCATTTTCATCTTATGCTTCCAACTAGCAAAGTTTGTACCATCAAAATATGGACCTCTACGGTGATAGTTACCCTCACTAGATGCCATACTCTCCTAGGTTGTGAAACCAAGGCTATGATCACCAAAGCAATGGAAATCAAGGCTTACAGAGACCAAAGCTCTGATACCACTTGTAGGATCGAAAGTATGTCTAGAGGGGGGGTGATTAGACTACTTGACCAAATAAAACTTAACCTTTTCCCAATTTTAATTGTAGGCAAATTTTAGAAATAATACATGTCAAGCATCACCCTACACATGCAATTCTAAGAGTATAGTAGCGGAAAGTAAGCAATTGCATATGTATGTAAAGGAGGGGATCGGAGATTTCAAACGCAATGAAGACACGGTGGTTTTTGGCGTGGTTCCGATAGGTGGTGCTATCGTACGTCCACGTTGATGGAGACTTCAACCCACGAAGGGTAACGGCTGCGCGAGTCCACGGAGGGCTCCACCTATGAAGGGTCCACGAAGAAGCAACCTTGTCTATTCCACCATGGCTTACGTCCACGAAGGACTAGCCTCACTCGGGGTAGATCTTCACGAAGTAGGCGATCTCCTTGCCCTTACAAACTCTTGGTTCAACTCCACATCATGACGGAGGCTCCCAAGTGACACCTAACCAATCTAGGAGACACCACTCTCCAAAAGGTAATAGACGGTGTGTTGTTGATGAACTCCTTGCTCTTGTGCTTCAAATGATAGTCTTCCCAGCACTCAAACAACTCCTCACAGATTTGGCTATGGTGGAAGAAGGATTTGAGTGGAAAGCAACTTGGGAAAGGCTAGAGATCAAGGTTCAAATGGTAGGAATGGAATATCTTGATCTCAACACATGAGTAGGTGGTTCTCTCTCAGAAAATGTATGGTGGAAGTGTAGGCATGTTCTGATGGCTCTCCTTGCTGAGAAGGGAGTGGTGGAGAGGTATATATAGCCTCCACACAAAATCCAACCGTTACGCACTTTTGACTCAACTCGGTGGCACCGAAACAATAATCTCGGTAGCACCGAACTGTGTAAAAGATATGAACTTTAGGAATCTCGGTGGGACCGATAGTAACAACTCGGATGGACCGAAGTGCAATGGCTAGGACAGACCTCATCTCGGTGGCACCGATTGCATCAACTCGGTAGGACCGAAGTGAAGCAATAAGGCAACAGAGAGTTGGCAAGCCATCTCGGTGAGACCGATTTGCAAAACTCGGTGAGACCGAAGTAAGAGCAAACGATTACAGAGAGTTGGCAAGGCCATCTCGGTGGGACCGAGATCCATTTCGGTGGATCCGATTTGTTAGGGTTTTGGCAGTGGCTAAGTCTAGATGAACTCGGTGGGGCCGGATAGAGAAATTTCGGTGGGGCCGAGTTGGAATGTAGGTTTAGGACATATTTGGATGGAGAAAGTGGTTGAGGGTTTAGGAGTACTGTCACTAAGCACTTGAGCAAAAAGACCATTAAGCAACACCTCATCCCCTTTTAATAGTATTGGCTTTCCTATGGACTCAACGTGATCTTAGATCACTAAACCAAAAATGTAGAGTCTTGATCTTTTGCCAATCCTTGTCCTTAGCATTTTGAGGGGTCCACGTCTCTAGTCCATGCCATGCCAATCATTGAACATCCTGAAATCTTTAACTTGAATGGACATTAGTTCAATGAGATATATGTTGTTATGAATTACCAAAACCACAAAGGGAGCAAATGTGCTTTCACCATTCAATGTAAAAGTGTGCAAAATCACTTGATAATTATTGAAAATACCAAATAATTAAGGCATATAGCTTTCATTGATTTTAAGTAATTGGTATAACTTTCATTGATTGAATAATTTATTTTCTTGGTACTATATATATTTCTTAAGAGTTATGAAATAGTTGACCCGTAGCAATCATTTTGATACATTTTTACATGTAAACTCTCATGGTGACGAACTGCAGCAATCATCTTAAGTTTATACTAGATACTTGTTACAGTTGCGGGATCCTGCACTATGCATATATGTGATTTTGTTTTATTGATAGAAATGTGTCCCATTTATTTTTGCTCGTGTCAGGCAATAAGGTCCCGTGATGTGTCTTGCTTGTCTTATTCTCGATGACAATCATGCTATATGCTGCAACTCCCACTAGAGTTGCTAAAAATAGTGCAACTATTGACACATTCAGTAGTTATTATCATGAATATTTGAAGTCACATGTTGTTGTCATGATAGTATATGCAGATAACATGCTAGACAAATGATATACAAATCATCTCCATAACATGCAGAGCAACTAGTTCAGAAATTTTAAATAGCTTTTGCATCTATAACTCTTATCATCATAAAATGGTGCTAAACTTACAAGGATTGCAAATAGGAAAACAGGAGACATTCCATGCTGGTAGATTAGAAAAACTTGCTGGTGGCCAGTTAGGACAATATCTGTTTAATTAAACTTACTGATTAGAAAAACTTCAGCAAGTGCACTTCCTGCTTACGCATATATGACTGCTAGTACATGTATAGTTATAAGTGCATATCTGATTGTTTGCTGGTTGAGGAACATCAAATGCAAATCTCTAAAATTACAATAAGAACCTTATTCTTGATGCCTTAGAACAGATTTGATTGCTTATCAATGAGTGCAGAAATTTCTATAGTAAGCCATATGATATGCTAGTGCTAGCCTCACTGCGGTCAATGTTTTGTTAAGGATATCTTTTGTAACCTGTTTGCAGTACATCTACTTTTTAGATCTTTGGGATAACAGGCCACTCACAAATTTGAACAAATACTCATTTTCTAAGATTGCTCAAGCATGAGTTGTTTTGCAGGGACAAATGGAAGAAAGTAGCAAGTCCACAAGTTGATCTAAGATGTTCCAGTGATCGCTTTTGTTCATAACATGGTTGACCCATTTTGTTCATATGGAAGTTGATGTCAGCGTGGGGATCTAAGACTTGGTCTTTCATAATATGTTGTACTAGTCAAGTGATCGAACATTTGGTCCCTTAGGAACTTAGCCAACATACTTTGTAACAGGCCGTGGCCTAGATGTTGACTTATGTATTTCCTGAATGATTGTAGCTAACTTCAGTGAAGAAAACTAGGAATCTTCTATATATGTTGAATGAATGCATTGATCAATGGTATCTTGTGATGAATAGAAGAGTGCAATTGTTTCTATATGTATTGGGTACTGAACATGAAATGGACATTATGATTTAATTTCATGTTAATATGTGGTACATTTGCAATTGTGTTGAAATGTGGGCCCGGACAACAAGTCTGTCGGCATAAGTATTGGACGTCACATTATGTGTCGCCATAGCACATCGTCAGATGAACTGTCGGCATATCAATGGCCGTCGCACTATCTGTCGCCATAGCGCAATGTCAGATGATCTGTCAGCATATAAACGCATGTCGGTGTAGAAATGTCTGTCAGCGTAGACCTCATCAATGCCATCATACTTTTTGTCGGCGTAGATTTATCTGTCGGAAAAGACCTTTCCCGGCAGGACTATAGGCGACAGCTCCTTTCTGTCGGGAAAGGTCTTTGCCGACACTAAATGTGTCGCCTTAGGTGACCTATGCCGACAGATTGTTTGACGCTACTTTGAGTGTCGTGGTGTAGTGTCATATTGAACGGCGGCGCAGTTGATTGGAAAAGTTCCAAACAAAAGACTGTGGCGGATTCTACGACGGAGGCGGAATGTGTTGCAGCTTCAGAAGCCTCCAAGGAGGCGGTCTGGATCAAGCAGTTTCTTGAAGACCTTGGTGTGGTTCCAAGTGCGCTGGACCCGGTGGAGATCTATTGTGATAATAATGGCGCCGTGGCTCAGGCTAGGGAGCCATCTTCGCACCATAAGACAAGACATATTGAACGCAAATATAAACTCATTCGACATCATGTCGAAGCGGGATTAGTGAAAGTACGCAAAGTTCACACGGATCTGAACGTGTCAGACCCGATGACAAAGCCTCTACCACGAGCAAAGCATGAGCAGCACCGGATAGCCATTGGTGTTAGGGAAGCCATGTAACTGGATTATGACTCTAGTGCAAGTGGGAGTCTGTAGGAGATATGCCCTAGAGGCAGTAATAACGGTTATTTTGTATCTCCAAGTTTGTAATGAATGTTTATGATCCATGCTATAACTGCAATGATTCTCGAGTCTACAATATCCATAAGGCTCGGAGGGAAACTCATGTGCACGTGTGGTATAATAAACGGTAAATAGTATTCCTAGTCCTGCCTCTAAGACTAGCTCAAGTGTTGCATGATGATCCTGTTTTCCTGATCATGGGCATGGCTATGCCGGCAATTTTGAGGGCACAATGTTAGAAGAACACTTGTGTTGAATCGACCCGAATTGATGTTATGCTATGAGATACATTCGTCACAAGTTAATGGTTAATAACACAGAGAAAGTTAATGTGTGCATAATTCCTTAGACCATGAGAGTATCGAGTTCCTTCGTACTTGCTTCGTGAACTTTGGGGTTTGTTAAACGTCATCCGTAACTGGGTGGCTATTACGGCAGCTTACGGGTTCACGGAAAAGTATGACTAGAAATGAGATAGTTCAAGATTGGGATTTGCTCCTCCGACGATGGAGAGATATTCTCGGGCCCTCTCGGTGTTACGGTATCCATCATCGTCTGGCCAGACACATTGTGATTTGATCACTGGGATGCCGGAACGCGGAAACGAGAAAAGAGAACAAAACCGGTAATGAGGTAACTGGCCTAGTGGACAAGTTGTTGATCCACGGGGATGCCGATAAATCTCACCTTGGGTGTTTGTAACATATCGCGAAGCAACAGGAATAGCACACGACAACCGGAGGTTCACTCGAATATTTATTCGTGTGGGTATAGGGGTCAATATGGGTGTCCACGGCTCCGATGTTGATCATTGATCGGAAAGTGTTCCGGGTCATGTCTATACTTCACCGAACCTATAGGGTCACATGCTTAAGGGTCATCTATCTGCTGAATACTAGACAGGGAGTTTGAGAGAAAGTCACCGAAAAAGTTTCGGAGACAACGGAAAAGTTCCGGAGAGAGAACGCCGGAATAGTTTCGGTAAAACCGAAAAGTTGTTTCGGAGTATACCATTAAGTCAAATTGGTTTCGGCACACGCCTGGAAATTCTTGGAGGGTGCCAGAATTGTTCTGGAAACTTCCGGGATTTTTCCGGGATAAAAACCGGAAATGTTTCGGAGCTGCCGGAACCGGTTTGGTTGCTTTTCGCAGATGAAAATCACTAATTCGGAATTGTTTCGGAACGCGTCCAAAATCATTTTAGTGGGTACTGGAATTATTCTAGGACCCACAGAAATATTTTCGGATTTAACGGTCGCGGAAAAATGTTTCCATGAATAGTGAAAGTGCTTTTTGGGTTACTTTATGGAAAGCCACCTTTTAGGGCTTTTCCCAAAAGGCTTCTAGAAGGGATTGGGGACCAAGGAACCCCCTTTGGGGGGCCCTAGGGGTGGCCGTCCAAGATGGAGCTCCTCCATGGAGCTCCACTTGCCTTCCTTTTATGCCCTTATGGAGGATCCATGTGATGGGTTTTTTTCGGTATTTTTCCCCTTGGGTTTTCCTATAAATAGAGGTGGAGAGGCACTCTCCACACTCACTCATTTCTCACATACACAAGCCATGCATGATCTGGCCTTCTCTCTCCCTCCCCGCAAAATAGTTTCGTAGAGCCGAAAGGCTGTCTGGGTTCCGGTAGGAACTAGTTCTGAACGGCGAAGCCCTGCCGGATAGCTGACACCGTATGTGTGCAACGCCGTAGAGAGGTCGTAGTTTTGATCTTTTGCCCGAGGGGCTGTTCGAGGGTCCTCCCGAAGGGCTGTCCGAGTTACCGTTCGAGCTTCGAGGGTCCTCCCGAAGGGCTGTCCGTGACATCGTCCGAGGGACTGTTCGACCGCCTCCCAAAGGGCTGTCCGACGAGGGAGTACATCCTCGCGGTTGGGAGGTTGTAAATCCTAGCTGCGGGGATCTGCACCGACGATCTACATCGACTCTACTTCCGCTACGCTACGAGTCGGTAATGATCAGATCAAACCTTGTATGCCATCTCCACAGTGATCCTGGGCGTGCTCGATGTACCGAATTTTTTTTGTTTTCTGTCGCTTTCCCCTACAGTTACAGTAGTCTTATACGTGCAGGGGATAGGAGAGATGGCAGGGGCATCAACAAGGAGATTCAACCGGCGGCAAGGAAGATGAAAACCTGATTTGGCACGCGTGTGCATGTTATGCGGGTTAGCAGGTGGGGCAACATCAATGGCGTGAGGAGGAAGAGGAGGTGGGGTCGAGGGGGACGACGAAGAACTATCCCCTGAGCATGGTGTGGCAGAGACGGGCGAACCGGCTGCAATGGCAGGAGAATCGGTTGCCGTGGCAGCGGATCGAGGGCTGGGGACAACTATGGGAGGGCTGCTGGGGGAAGGCGAATTGGGTGCCATGGCAGGCGAATCGGCTATCGTGGCAGCGGATTCAGCTGCCGGGGCAGCGGATCGGGGGCTGGGAAGGCTAGCAACAGAAGAACTGCATTGGCAGTGAGTCGTCAGGAGCATAGAGAAGGATCCGGGGAAGGGCGTTGGGACGAGAATCGGGGCAACGGGCGCGAAAAGGAGGTTGGGTTGGGTGTGGTGCTCGGGGAAAAGGCCAGAGAGGGTGCTAGAGCTAGAAGGCTGATGCGCAAACGGGAAGACTTGCTCGTCAAATACCATGTGCCGAGAGAGGTATACTCGGTTAGTTGAGAGGTCTGATACTTCCTTTTAGTGATCCGGAAATGGAACAGAAAGTACCCCACCTCTATTTCCCAAAGAACTGACCCTGGGTTATCGAACCCGCGAGAGGAAGGTTCCCTTGAAGCGATGGTCTCTAGCAAGTTTTTGTGAAAGAAACAATTCCAGCTTTTGACCGTATCAAATCAAGCTAATTGGAACAAAACACTTATAATAAAAAGAGGTACGGGTATGAGGTCTTAATGCTTACAACCATGTATTTGTGTTGGGACCAGATATGATTTTAATTTGTGCGCTGGAAGTCACCCATCGAGACGTGCTTGTTACGAACCGAAGTGGGGGATGTGTCCAAATAACATCTTGACCGGCATGAGTCCTGCATCAAGAATCAGTTGTCCAACCGAGGGCCCTATGCGTGGAGTTGCCTCGATAATTAAGATTATAATAATCAGACAAGAGCTTTGGGCGTTTAATGACTCACCTCATGAATCCCCAGAGATTGGATCTGTGTTACCGTACTAAACCCTTCTGTCACTGGTGTTCAGAATAACACTTGACGGTCTCCCTGCCCTTAGCCTCTCCGTGGCTCGCTCTCCATGATCCTGGGTACCTGCAGGGATGAAGAACGCAGACGAGACAAGAGACCTGTACGGAACAATTTTATTTCACACATACGGGACGTTAATTCAAAGCACTTTCATTGATCCCCACAACAAATACAGAGGGTTGTAAGGCCTTTGCCTCAACCCATACCTTACTGAACTACTCACACGTGGAGATCAGCTCACACGAAGAACACATCATGAAGATTGATTGATTGATAATATGTCTTACAATGGGTGCCGTGTGCGATGCATGATTACAAGTATGATCTAGAGGAAGATGAACTATGGTGGTGATGGTGGCTATGAAGATGGAAATGGCGGTGGCTAGGGTTGATGAAGAGGGATGAAGATGACTTTATTCTGGCTTCGCTCGCGGACGTTCTATTCACATTTCGACCTGGTTCCCTTTATAAAAGTTGTTCAGGTGGACGAGATGTCTCGGTTTCCACGCCAAACGATCGCTCATACGAGCGCTCGCAGTCGCACGGAACGCTGTCTTTTGTGCTGTTTCTTCTGGTGCGCCTCCTCCTGATTTCTTCTATCTCCTCCTTCACTCCTTTCCATGTTCACACTTGATTTCTTCCATTTTTAGCCCATTTCCTGTGAAAACACATCAAAGAGAGGGTTTGTGTGGAATCCTTTGCATTCATTAGTCATTAGTAGCAATATCTGAGCAAATATCTCAATTTTAATGAAATATCTTTGTTTAAACAAAAGGTAAATGAGTGTAAAGTTCCTACCATTTAGAGGTAGTTCTCTCCGATCGGCATGCTCAACATCAACCTTAAAACTAAGGCTCTAGTGATCAGTATCACAAGGCTTATTTTTCTCACAACTATTTCAAATAACATTGAAATCACCCTACCACACAGGGTAAGGTGTTGTTATTATAAACCCTATAAAGTTCAACCAAGAAAGCAACTGTCCTTTAAGATTGAGCAGCACCATAAATAGTAATCAAATTCCAACAGAATTTAGCAATTTTATCATATAACAACATCCTAACAAAATAATGCCAAGTTTTAGTATGTGATACATCAAAAGATCTAAATTCTCCCCCACAAAGATCCTATCATATCTGCCTCTAGAGGGAGTCCAGATCTAATTAAAAAAATTCTACCACATAAAGTGTGCAATTCATTTCTAGAGAAGTTAGTTCCATAGTTTTCTGTAATCCCAGGAAATCTAATATATTATCTGAAGGAGTCTTTACCCCAAGCCCTAATATTCCACAAAATGCCTTTCATTTTGAAGAGGACTTGGACTTGAGGAAGGTAAGAGCAAATCCAACCGGATGCCTGGGAGGATAACCCAGACACTGCCCGAGCCACCCAACCGGACCCCTCAAACCCGACCCATCAGTTCCAACCCCTCCGTCCGCCATGGCTCGGAAGAAGGTCGCGTATTACAAAAGGCTTATGCCAAAGCACCGGGAGTAGATCATGGCAGAGATGCGTGCTGCTGAGGCACGTCGTGCCGCTCACAATGTGAGGGGAGGGGGTGGGAGGAGGAGGCGACGGGCATGCATGGGGAGGCTGAGAAGGCAGGCATGGTGGAGGAGGCAGAGGAGGCGGGCATGGAGGAGGAGGCAGATGAGGCGACGAGCATGGAGGTTGAGCCCGATGGATTTGGCATAGAGGAGGCTGATGAGCAGTTCCACCTCGTCCAAACCGCGGAGGCGCCGGAGCACCTCACAATGGAGGCACGGTTGGAGGCCGAGCACGCGGGGGTTGCCGCCTTCGTAGCCCTCGTCGGCGATCCCGACCTCATGGCCGAAAACCAGGCCATCCTCATGTCGCTCCAGTACGAGCGGGAGGTGGCGGCGAACCACCACCTTATCCACCTCCGCGAAGTGAGACAATGTCAGCGACCTCCCCCGTGCTGGGCTGGATTATGAGCTGCTCTTGGGCCTTGGGCCATGGGCCTAAGCAGAAGCTATCAGAGACATTCACTACATATACACAGAGAATGTCCGTGAGCGACTTGGCTTGGACCGGACGGTGGCTTCGGCCGAGAGGCTTGACTCTGGCTTAGGCTTCATCTTCTTCCTCCCTCTGTTGTAATCCCTCTCTCTTCCTCCTGTAATTCAAGCTTGTAACCCGAATTCATGGTGATTGGGTGGAACTAGTAGAGTGAACCTAACAGACAAGGGCAACTCTTCGCGGAGGAGGAGGAGGAGGAGGAAACGCCGGAGATTTGCCCCGCCGCTAATCACCATGAGGCCGGTGTCTCTGGCAAGGGATCCTCTGTATCTCTGATGACGATGAGTAGGATTTAGGATAGTTTCCTTTTCGAATGTAACTCGTTTCATCATTGCATCATGGACTACATATGATCAAATCAACGTTGCATGGAGTTGTATATGAAAATAACGGTTCGAAAGAGGATGTTTGATTGCCCAGGCGGACAAATAAGGGGCGGTCGCGTCTGCGAACATATAGGAGGCCGTATTTGTTCAGTTCAGTTGAAGAAACTCTAACTGCCAGTTCTTTTGCTAGCTTCTGGAATAAGCTGCCCCCTACCCAGCTTATTCTGGAAGCTCAACCATATTTATTTTTTTAGAAGCCTACTAATTAAGATTTGACTAGTAGGCTTCTAAAAATATATTTTTTATTGGGCTTTTAGAATAAGTTAGATAGGAGGCAGCTTATTCTGGAAGCCCAAAAAAGCCATCAAAAAAACTGGCCCTAAAGATCGCCGGGCCCGGGAGGCTACCTGTAGCGTGGCCCTGGTGAGTGACGACGGACCTGTGTGGCCGGGTGAGCAGGAACAACAGCTGCGCTTCCCTGCCTGCCGTTGCGATGCAGCACTAGTGGAATGGGACCTGCATTATTCATGGGTGATCCATGCTGTCTCACAACCCCACCCGAAGGCACCGGCCAGACCTCCCAACTCCTCGTCCGCATCACTCTGCGCGTATTCGCGGGCCTGTACCCGCAGGCCGCAGATGGCATGCAGTCTGCCCTCCCGAAAGCAAAAGGAACTGAAACTTGGCCTCCACCGAGTTCCCTGTGGTCCAGGCCGAGTTCGAAAGACCGTCAGGGTCAGGCTGCATCCCTGTGGTCGCCTGCTCATGCCAGACCACAAGAGCCCCAGTCCGGCCTGAACTCTACTATTAGTGTGCTTTTGTATTATAATAAGGGCCCTACAATGCTATCCTCTAAAACAGTCTATGAACCCCTAAAAAAAAGTCATATGGACAGATGTGTGAGCCGGTC
Organism: Elymus sibiricus; assembly: GCA_039707655.1. Classification (NCBI taxonomy): domain Eukaryota; kingdom Viridiplantae; phylum Streptophyta; class Magnoliopsida; order Poales; family Poaceae; genus Elymus; species Elymus sibiricus. The sequence continues at coordinate 386,994,327 of CM077676.1, forward strand.
ATCCAACTTATTACCCCAAACGTCCGCCTCTGTTAACTTAAAAAAACATACCCGCAAAAGAAAAACTAAAAAAAAAACAACTCCGCCAAATCAACATTCCGCTAAAAATGTAAAATCAGTCTTCGGGTCGCTTTAGTTCTTATAGTCGTCGCTAGGTGGTCTACGGATCTGGATGTAACTTTTATTATTTCTAGTATTCGTTGTACTATCATGATTAACTATGAATAGATTGAAAGTTTTCTCGTAAGAAAAAATAGCAACGAACGTAGGGTATGTGATGACTTTTGATTGGCTAGACGAACGTCTGGACTCCCGCAAACGTCCTGCTGGTTTATGGCCAGTTTGTGAGGATTTGGACAAGCGGATGCATCGGCGGACATATACGGGTCCACGTGATATATGCGGGCGATTTGAGGATCCTTGTTGCAGATGCCCTAACGATAGGTGTGCCAAAATTGCAAAATGTAAAAAAAGAAGGGAGTAAGTTGTAACAGCAGGCCAGATTAATCTTTATCTAGTGTCAAAAATGTTCTTATATTATGAGACGTACTAGTACTACACTCCTAGTAGTGGTATTGCACTCTAGTATTTGACCGTAGTAGCCGCAGCCGGCTGGCCGTCCACACACCCACTCGCCGGTGACGCCTCGGGGGCACGCGCCAGCTGTCCGGCAAGTGCACATGCCCTGGTCGTATCAAGCGCAGCTGCTGGCTAGCCTACTTTTGCACGCTTTTGACTAGCAGCGAATGGGCAGTAAGACGCGTGTTGATGGCCGGGGTGCGACAGAACAAGTGTGCCCGCGCCCGTGCTTGATGCCCAACAGCGCCGCTCCTCTGCAACGTATATATACGCCACACTGAAATGTGGCTCGCCGGCGTTCCCTACCAACCGCTGCTGCTCCGCCGTCCATCCGGCGGCCAGGGATGAGGGGCCAGGACCCGCGCGCCCAAGCTGTAGACATTCGGGCGAAACAGCCGCTAGCTGCCTTTTATGGCAAGGTTTTCGTAAGCTAGTACTAGTTGTTTACATTATCCCAAGTGGAACGAGCCGCCGAATTAATTAAGTGAGGAGATCTACTAGATCGCCGGCCTGTGTGGCTACTTAAACAACGACTTGCATGATTGCTTATCGGCTGCAGTTCATTCGTTACAACTGTCCGAACATGCGCGCGCGCGTGCATTTTAATAACTTTACCAGCTTCCATTGAATAATGACCTACTACTATTCAATGTTACTACAGTAGATGACTGTGGTGCATGCAAATGCAATGTACTGTATACGTACACACGGGAGCGGCCCGGGTGGGTGCCCTGGCATGGTAGCACACACACCGGAAGGAGGAGGTGGTTTGGGGGCTCGTAGCAATATACTCCTATATTCAACTCTGGGCTCTTCGGCTGCCTCCCAACGGAAGGAAGATCGCCTCGCATTGATACGGAGCAGTCCCGAGGCAAAAGCGACGGAAAGCTCGGGGAAAGGAGCTGGGGTCCGCCGGGGGGAAAAGACTAGACCAAGACTAGCCCCCCTCTCCTCCCTGTCAAAGCCCTAGAAAAGCTGGCTCGGCACGTCTCACCACCCCCTCTCCGCAGTCCGCAGACCAATCCATCCATCGGGGAAGGGCAGGGGAGGAGAGAAGAGAGAGGGCAGGAGGTGAGGGAAGAGAGCCAGATCCGGGACGAGAGAGAGAGGATGGGCGACGACCCGACGGCCACCATGGGCGCCGCCAAGGGCAGCCCCGCCGACGTCTCGCTGACCACCGGCAAGGGCACGGGCTTGATGGCCACCATGGACGCCGCCAAGGGCAGTCCCCCCAACGCCTCGCTGCCCGACGCCATGGACACCGGCAAGGGCTCGTTCTCCACCGTGGACGCCGCCAAGGGCAATCCCCCCAACGCCTCGCTGCCCGACGCCATGGACACCGGCAAGGGCTCGCTCTCCATCGTGGACGCCGCCAAGGGCGCGAACCACGACGACGCGCTGGCCACCGCCATGGACACCGGCAAGGGCTCGCTCTCCAACGTGGACGCCGCCAAGGGCGCGAACCACGACGACGCGCTGGCCACCGCCATGGACACCGTTAAGGGCTCGCTTTCCAACGTGGACGCCGCCAAGGGCGCGAACCACGACAAGGGCGCGAACGCCGACAACCCGCTGAACCCCGACGTGGATGCCGCCAAGGTCGCGAACATCGACGACCCGCTGGCCACCGCCACCAAGGGCGCGAACGCCGACAACCCGCTGAACCCTGACGTGGATGCCGCCAATGTCGCGAACATCGACGACCCGCTGGCCGATGTGGACGCCGCCAAGGGCAAGCTTCCCATCGCCGCGACTGCAGCTCCATCTGAGCCGATTCTTGGCGTAGCTGTTGCTCGGTAAATAAATAAATAAATAAGCATGTCGTTTGTTCATCTGTGATTCGCTCTTGCTAGGTTTGATGTTTCCCGTCTTGCGTTTTCGCAGCTTCTACAAGAGATTTACTCTCTGTAAAAACGCATATCGGCTGCCTGTTCATATGTTGTTTTGACTAAAGAATCCTCAAGTCCCCTGATATATGTTTGGATGTTAGATGGTTCATGCATATTTCTGTCTACTTCGTCTAGAATTAGTGGTTGCCAAGATTACAATACTAGTTATGCAGGATCCAGATTCGAAATACGGAGTAGCTTTTCGTAATCTCTTTCAGTTAGATCCAGCATGCACTTGCTGCTCCACTTCCTGTATCAGTTCAAGATAAAGGTCATTGTGAATGTGAAACTCAAACGGGGTTGCTTGTTTTTCTACTGTTTTAATAGAAGTCCTGATTAGTTTGAATGTTAGATGGATGCATGTTTCTGTCTTCTTCTTCTAGAATTGAGTACTCTCTAGAATTAGTGTGTTACCAAGATTCCAAAACTAGTTATGCAGGGTTAGCTTTCTGTAATCTCTTTAAGATTCAGTCTTAAGTTGCTTCACTATTTGTTTACTCCGTTTTTGGCTACTCCTGAAAAATCCTGATGAACAACACTATTTGTTTGGCTAAAGAATCCTGAAGTCCTGATAAGTCTGAATTTTTTATGGACGCATATATCTGTCTATTTCTTCTGGAACTAGTGTATTACCAGGATTTCAACACTAGTTATGCAGTATCCAGATTGAAAATATGGAGTAGCTTTATTTTTTTTTTAGAACGAAGACGCAAGAAGCATGGAGTAGCTTTATGTGTATCTCTTTCAGATTCAGCCACACTTCCTGTATCAGTTTAGCATAAATGTCATTATGAATGTGAAACTCGAACGTGGTTGTTTGTTTTTCTACTGTTTTAGTAATAGATAGATTGTTGTTACAATTTTTTGTACTGTCGTTGTTTGATCCTTGTTTCCTATCTACAGATTAATATACTGTAATGATTCTTCTTATCCGTACAATTACTAAGCTCTCTAGGAATAGAGGCCTAGGAGAGCTCCATTTTCTCTCTCGAAGTGGACCCCACCGGTAAGGGTCTTGTCGGGTTGTGGGTCCCGCATGACAGTATTGGAACTGGCACTCTCGTTTTGGTCAAAATTCAGTTCATTGTGTGTTGTCTCACCGCTATTTGGCTGTACTGGCAAGGAACCTACGACGACCGTTCTATTTGATAAAAAAATATTCGCAGATTTAAAAAATGTTTGTGAGTGGAAAATTGTTCTAAAATTCTAAGCCCCTTAGGAATGTTGGTCCTTGGTGCGTCAGGGAATTGGGGGTCGCTGGTGGGCAGATATATAGAACCGGCGATGATATACGTTTTCCACCGTGTGTTCGTGTATTGAATTGGCGGTGAAAATTGTGTTGATTATCACCACTGGTTCTAGCACCAAACCGACGGTACTATACATTTTCATCGCTGGTTCCGTATCATGATTATTTTCGAATGTTTTGTTCTCTGAACTTCAAGATGTTGATTGTGCTTTTTAGCTGGACGTGTTTATCTTATGTTTTATTCATCTCATTGTGCAATTTTAACAGTGTGAGTCTTGTCCCAAAAAATGCTAGATTAGTCCTCCAAACTAGATAATGGATAGCCCAATGTAAACATTACTAGTAGTTGAAACAATGACGACCACTAGCAGTTTGATATGATGTAAGATAGTATGATCCTCCTACAGAGTTTGACATGTCAGGAAATCAACAACCCCCAAAAAAGAAGTCTCAGTCTATGACAGTTGCTCCACTCGGTTCTAGTTTTGATTCAAGATTGGTCCCATATGTTTAGATTATAACATATAATTTTAATGTTGTCTGCAGGCCACCAAAGTTTGATATCGTGGAAGCTCAGAGTCTAATTGCAAAGAAGGATTGGCAAGGGATTGATGATCTCTTGTGCAAGTTTGTAGGTGATTGCCTTGGGAAGGACCCCCAAGATGCTGGCATCATGCATCCAGGTCTACTCCTTATACCACGCGAAGAAAAAATCGTACAATTATTGCAGAACCAAGCATTTGAGGAGGCTATCAATTTCTGTGAAAAGTTTATTAAGCCTCTAAAGAAATGTCAATCTAAATTCAGACCCTTGAGTCTAGATTGGCGTATCGACGATCTCATCGTGATTCTGAATAAAAGGTATTATTCAAACCCTTGAATCAGTTGCCAGTACCTTTACAGATGTTAGCTTAGTGGTAAGTTTAGTTGCTATTTACCTCTATATTCAGGTCTGCTCCCGAAAGAAGCATTGCGGAAGTTGGAAGATCAATATCAGACTACATGTTTTTGTATTTCCCATGTGCTATGTGGTGAGTGCACTTTCCTTGTTTTACTTAAGTTTAGATTTGGTCAACAACATTGTGGAAGTTGGAAATAGGAGTTTTTGTTCATGTTACATCTTAGTCCTGAAACGCAGCCAAAAATATTTAGAAGTACTCTAGTTGCCTCTACCTCATTTTGTGTAGCCTTAAGAAAGAGAATGACATCGTCCGCGTACACGGACAGTCGCTGAGGAATGACTTGATTGTTATTGATCTTGTCAACGACTCCACATTCCTAGACCTTGTCAAATAACTTGCTTAACATATCCATGGCAATCGTAAATAGCATGGGGAGAAAGGCCGTCTCCTTGCCTAAGACCACGACCGTGCCGAAAACTAACTCCAGGAATTCAGTTCAGCAAGATTTTGGTGGAGGCGGTTCTTAGTAGCATGGCAATCCAAGCACACCATTTTGGACCAAAACCAACCCTCTTTAAGACCTCAGGAAGGAACTACCAGGCAACCGTGTCGAAGGCCTTCGCAATGTCCAGTTTAAGTATGAGGCTTTTGCATCTTTTTTACTTCAGAAGCTTGGCTGATTCTCTGACCAGTTTAAAATTCTCATGCAACGAACGAACTTTTAAAAACACACCTTACTTTTCACCAATTATATGTGGGAGCACTGAGGCTAATATTCTTGAGAGCACTTTAGATACAATTTTTGCTAGGCTGTGAACAAGGCTGATCAGACAAAAGTCATTAGGACTGCTAGCTCCTGGCCTTTTTGAAAGAAGCACCAAATGTATGTCATCAAATACCTCCTTGAGCTTGTCAGACTAACCCTATCAAATGCCCGTATGTTAAGTGAATGTATGTCATCAAATACCCCCAAGTTTTTTTTTATAATCTGCCAGCAGCTTTGGTAAAAAGGAGATGTTGTAACCGTCAGGTCCCGGAGCCTTTTCCTTTGGCATATCCTTAATGGCTTCCCAAATTTCCTCCTCTGAAAAAGACATCTCTAATTTGCTCAAATCTTGTTGATTGACACCCAGATAATCAAGATTCAGAGTCTCTAGCCTGACAGCCGGTGAGCCAAACCTTCCAATAAAGTGTTCATGAAGCGCCTTTTCAATATCATTATGAGTGGATACAACCGTATTGCCATCTGATAACGACCCTATGAAGTTCTTTCTTCTTCTGTGATTAGCATGGATGTGGAAGTTGTGTTTGCATCCCTTCGCGAGGTCTCTGAATTCTAGATGTTTGCCGAGCTATAGTCCTTACAATCGTGCATAGACCCATCATTTTTTCCCAGCTCCCTTCTAAACCACCTCTCTCTGAAGGACAACACTCTGCTGTCTTTGGCCTGATCAAAGAGGCCAATATGGTCTTTGCCCAAACGATCTGTTCGTGAATGTCTCCATATTTTTTAGCTCTCCATCCTTGGAGAGCTTTGGCTGTTCGTTTGAGTTTCTCATGGAAACGCAGAATGGTATTGGAGATTATCTCCCCATCTGAGTTGTTCCAAGCTGAATCAACCGTTTCGACGAACCCATCTCCATGCGTCCAAACGGTCTCAAATCTGAACCTTTTGTACTTGTATGCCTTAACGACCGTGGACAGCAAGAGTGGGGAGTGATCTGATAAAGCGGACGAGATCTCCTTCCAAGAAACAGTCCGGAAACTGAGTTTTCTATTGCTTATACTGTTTTTGTTTTACTTACGTTTAGTTATGTTTTAGTTCTTGTTGCTTATATTGTCCTTATACTGTCCTTGTTATTTTGGTTATTTTGCTACAGCAATGAACCCAACCATGTAGAAGTGGGTACATGGCAGTTTGCCATGAAATTGCCAGTACAACCCAATCAGATTTCTTCTACTGGCAAAAGTGTGAAACCAAGACATGGGTTCAGGTGTCTAGCCTGTGGTTGGACAACAGAGGGCACCATGAGTATCACTGGATTAAAGAATCATATCGTACACTCAAGGGACGGAAAATGCTGTCCGAATGTGACGCAAGATCTTCTTGACCGCATTCAGTTGATTGATCCAAAGGATGTACCCGACCTCTCTACTATTGCTACACGCCTCAAGAACAAGAAGAGGAAGGGAGCTTCTTCAGGATCCACAGCAAATCAGAATACGGGATCTTCTCGATCTGCAGCCGGCGAGTCACCTTCTTTCGTTGCTCCTACCAGTAAGAAGAAGCTCAAGGCTGCGCCACAGACAGAAAGTCACACCCTCACATCGTCACCGGCGGCAGCAGCTGAGGTCCTCGTTGCCGATGCATCTTCCCGTGGGCTTGAAAAAATCGTCACTGATAAAGTGGATATCTTGCGAGGGATAGCTAATTTCATGTTTGATATTGAAGAGTCTTTAGATCCTGTTGCTGGCGCAGCTTGTAAGAAGAAAGCAATTGAGTTGGAGCAAGTGGCTTTCGACCTGAAGATGGCGGCTGTCAATTCAAGGCCTGGTACCTCTTTGCCTGCCCAGAACAATGCACTGGCTGTGAGTGCGCCGAGTTCTGAAATGCTATCCAAGACAGACAAGGTCTGATTACCTTTGCTTGCCCAGAAGACGCAAGATGGGATGGATTGGTTGAATATTCTTTCTTGGACCTGGTGTCTAGGGGCTAGCTCTCTTATGCTTCTCTGTATTGCTACCGTTCTGTTATTTTCTTATGGCCATGTGCTATGTACGAACTGCTGCGACCTGTCGTAATGAATCTATGCTGTTATGCTAATGCGTTCGAACTGATTTATTGATTACTTCAGTTTGTCCAGTTAACATGGTACAGTATCAAGTATTGATTGCTTGACTTATGTCGTCCAAATATATGTCAGGAAAGAATATGCACCAAATAACACTGCCATGTCATTTGTTTTAGTAGTTGATCAAGCACGAAATAACAACGATCAAGTCTTAAACACAAAATACATAACCATAAGATGGGCCTCATGATCTAGACTACGCTGGCCTTCAACGTCCATACTCTGAACTAAAAAACACGGTAACTGCCATCGTTAGCAAACTACTCCCGTGGGAAGCCCTTTGGTTGCTTTTCTTCACTCCTTTTCCTGTCCTTTTTGACCCTTTGCAGGGAAGACTCTTTTGCAGCTTGCCTGAGAGACGCCCTCTGTACGTCCAGGCAGACAGCCCGGTCAGTGACCGATCACAAGATCATGACCTAGCCGAGCTTCTCAAGCTGGTCTTATACGTCCGGGCTGACCGGCACTCCCCATATCTAGCCCATATCTGGGGCGGATATGAGGAGTCATGGACGCGCCGGGGTGTGTCCGTCACGTCGGACCAGACACACCGGAACCACCATAAATTCCACCAAATTGACCAAGTCCACCAAATCCATCGTCCTCCTGTGCCCGTCCTCCATTTTCTCGCGTCTGAACCGTCGCTGTCCTCCACCTTTGCTCTCCCATCTCTGCCGCCGCTTCCACCCACCGCCCTAGAGGTTGTCGACGGGTGCCTCGCTCCCCACCGCCGGCATGGATGTTGCCTCGGCATTGTTTGCGGGGCTCCCATCTGTGGCGATGAGTTGGAAGGCAGAGAATGTCACCCGGAGGGAGCGACAAAGGAAGTAGCGCGAGCGGGAAGCGGTGACGAAGGAAGTTCTGGGCAAGGATGTTGTGGACGTCGAGGGGGATGTGTCCCCTCCATTGCGCCTGGTTGCCCCGCGCCCGTCCATCGCCCTACCGACAAGGAAACCGTCGTCCACCCCGCCCGTGACCGACAATGATCTGACACCCGATTGGGCGATTCCGGACGCATTTACACAAACGGAGGCGTCGGACGCCGAGGTGTGCGACGCCACAACTCCAATGGGCAGGGACAAGCATGGGCAGCGTCGGCGCCCGGTGTGCCTAGGTCCCGTTCGTCGGAATGTCCCAGTAGGATACGTACAAATTTTGCTCCATTTTGTATCGCTTTGTTTATTATATTTGCTATGCCATTGGATCAAGTAATTGCATATGCCATTGAATCAATTAGTTGCATATTTCGTTAGTTTATTTGGAATAATGATCATTTTAGGAGAATATCATTCCGGACATGATCAATGAGGGTCAAGAGCCTACGGACCCCATGAAATATGACTTGGGGATCCAAATTGTCCTACGTTTGATGTTGGGGGAACATCGCACACCAACAAGAAAAGAACGACAAAGGTACCCAAGGCAAGAGGTCTGACATTCACAACATTCGAGGATGTTTGGTTGGTTAAATTTTGGTTGGCCACAAGCATAGACCATATATGTGTCACAGAGCAAAAGGCAACAACTGTTGGGAGAAGATCCACAAGGAATATGTGGAGCCCCATCTATCAGAACCACCCGCAATGTGGCCTCTCTCCAACACAGATGGTCAACTATCCAAGACAACGTGAAAAAGTTTGTCGACCACTATGCTTCCGTGTTTGGCCGGAATCATAGTAGGGTTGGAGTCCAAAGTCATGTAAGTTAAATTTCTTCGTTTTGCCATAATTTGCATTATGGGTTTTTTATGCCGGATTGTCATGATTACTTTATTGTTTGATAGATGGTGTTGGCGGCCACTTAGCCGACCGATTGTCTTCTTAAGAACGCTAGCTTTCGGCTTTGTCTGTCTGAGGTACTAGCCCGGATGACCTGGAAGTAACAATCACAGCGATGCTCCCTTTACCTCTTAGCCGAACAATTGGGAACGTAAGTACTAAGCATAGTAGCCGGGCAACCCAGCTTGGCCAAATCTTAAGTCAAATTGATGCATATTTTGGCTTGAAAAATGATTATTTATTAGAAAGCGATGTTCACAGGAATAATATAAGTGTTCCAGCGCCCCGTTGGCTATATTGAGTAAAGTCACCACGGTCGTACTGGTCATACATTCAAGCATGTATCCGAAGTATCTAGATACACTTCGGCTTGACCGAGCAGTTATGCCAAGAATAAAGGTTTAAGAACCCAGGTAGAGGAGTGCCGAACAAGCGATAGTTGTGCCATGCTAAAAAAAGAACTATAGCTAAATGCATATTAAAGATAATAGGGGGTTGCTCCGGCTAACCGTAGAAACGCCGAAGCAATGCAGCATTCCAAGGATTTTGCTCGAGTCTGTTGTCTTCGGGGTCTCGAATGCGGTACGTACCTCCGATGAGTACCTAGTCAATAATAAATGGTCCATCCCATTTAGGCGATAGTTTATGCTTCTGCTTTTCTGGGTGGAGCCGCATGACCTGGTCCCCGACATTGAATTGCTTCGATCGGACCTCCCTGCTTTGATAGCGCCTTGCCTGCTGCTGATAGAACGTAGAACGTGCCCGATCTACGTCAGGCTCCTCCTCCAGGGCGTCTAGGGCGTCCTGCCGATCGAGCTCGGACTCCCATTCCTCATACATGCGTAAGCGAGGCGCGTCATGAATAAGGTCACAAGGGAGCACAGCCTCCGCGCCGTAGACCATGAAAAATGGTGTGTAGCGTGTGGATCGATTGGGTGTGGTGCGCAAGCCCCATAGTATGGAATCGAGTTCCTCTACCCACTGACAGTCCGCCTCTTTGAGAGAACGTACTAATCTTGGCTTGATGCCACTAAGGATTAGGTCCGTTGGCGCGTTCAACATGCCCATTGGACTGGGGGTGATATACGGATGTGTAATCGAGCTTAATGCCCATCTTGGCGCACCACGCCTTTACTTCCTTGGCTGTGAAATTGGTTTCATTGTCCATTATTATGCTATGGGGGACACCATAACAGTGTACCACTCCGGAGATGAATTCAATAACCAGTTCTGACCTGGCCGAGGTTACTGGTTTCGCCTCAATCCATTTGGTGAACTTATCTACCATGATGAGTAGGTATTTATTTTTCTTTGACCCTCCTCGAAGTGTGCCAACCATGTACAGCCCCCAAACCGCGAAGGGCCAAGTGATCGGAATGGTCCGAAGAGCTGTGGGGGGAATATGGCTTTGTTTAGCGAACACCTGACAGCCGGCGCAGCGCCGCACCAAGGTTTTGGCGTCTGCGCTGGCGGTTGGCTAGTAGAACCCTGCTCGGAATGCCTTGCTGACCAGGACCCGAGCACAGAACATAGTTTTCACTAGAGGCTTCTCTCTCGAGCACAGAACATACGGTGGGTAAACAAATTACTGTTGGGCAATTGATAGAAAAGCGCATAGTTATGGCGATATTCAAGGCAATGATCATGTATATAGGCATCACGTCCGAGACAAGTAGACCGACTCCTGCCTGCATCTACTACTATTACTCCACCCATCGACCGCTATCCAACATGCATCTAGAGTATTAAGTATAAAACAGAGTAACACTTTAAGCAAGATGACATGATGTAGACAAAGTAAACTCAAGCAATATGATTAAACCCCATCTTTTTATCCTTAATGGCAACAATACAAATACGTGTCATGTCCCTTTCTGTCACTGGGATTGAGCACCGTAACATTGAACCCATCACAAAGCACCTCTCCCATTGCAAGATAAATCAATCTAGTTGGCCAAATCAAATGGATAGATCGGAGAGAAATACAAAACTATAACAATCATGCATAAAAGAGTTCATAAAAGACTCAAATAATATTCATGAATAATCTGATCATAAACCCACAATTCATTGGATCCCAACAAACACACCGCAAAAGAAGATTACATCGGATAGACCTCCAAGAACATCGAGGAGAACTTTGTATTGAAGATCAAAGAGAGAAAAGAAGTCATCTAGATACTAGCTATGGACCCGTAGGTCCGTGGTAAACTAGTCACACATCATCGGAAGGGCAGCAAGGTTGATGTAGAAGCCCTCCGTGATCGATTCCCCCTTCGGCAGAGTACCGGAAAAGGCCTCCAGATGGGATCACGGAAGAACAGAGGCTTGCGGCGGCGGTAGAGTTTTTTTCTTCTGGCTCTCTGTTGGTTTCCGAATATTTGAGAATTTATATAAGTGGAATTAGGTCAAAAGGAGCCACGAGGGGCCCACAAGGCATCAGGGCGCCCTCCCCGGGGCCGCGCCCTGTTGCCTTGTGGCCTCCTCGTGAGGCTTCTAGCATCTTCCCGAAGCTTCCAGGGTCTCTTTTGTCCAAAAAAATCGTCAAAAAGTTTCGTGGCATTTGGACTTCGTTTGGTACTGATTTCCTGAAAAACCAAAAACAAGCAGAAAACAACAAATTAGCACTGGGCACTAGGTTAATAGGTTAGTCCCAAAAAATGATATATAATTGCATATAAAACATCCAAGATTGATACTATAATAGCATGGAACAATAAAAAATTATAGATATGTTGGAGACGTATCAAGCATCCCCAAGCTTAATTCCTGCTCGTCCTCGAGTAGGTAAATGATAAAAACAGAATTTTTGATGTGGAATGCTACCTAACATGTTTCATCATGTAATCTCTTTACGGTATGAATATTAAGATCCGAATGATTCAAAGTAATAGTCTATAATTTGATATAAAGACATCAATACTTAGGCATACTAACAAACAATCATGCCTTTCAAAATAAAAATGCTAAAGAAAGTTATCCCTACAAAATCATATAATCATGTCATGCTCCATCTTCTTAACACAAAGTATTTATCATGCACTACCCCGATGACAAGCCGAGCAATTGGTTCATACTTTTTAATGCGCTTCAGCTTTTGCAACCCCCACGCATTACATGAGCACAAGCCATGGATATAGCACTATGGATGGAATAGAATGTGGTGGTAGAGATTAATAAGGGGAAGTCAAAAATAAGAAGATAGTCTCACATCGACACAACTAATCAACGGGCTATGGAGATGCCCATCAATTGATGTCAATGCAAGGAGTAGGGATTGCCATGCAACGGATGCACTAAGAGCTATAAGTGTATGAAAGCTCAACATGAAAACTAAGTGGGTGTGCATCCAACTTGCTTGCTCATGAAGACCTCGGGCATTTGAGGAAGCCCATCATCGGAATATACAAGCCAAGTTCTATAATGAAAAATTCCCACTAGTATATGAAAGTGACAAAACAGGAGACTCTCTATATGAAAAACATGGTGCTACTTTGAAGCACAAGTATGGAAAAGGATAGTAACACTGCCCCTTCTCTCTTTTTCTCTCATTTTTTTGTGGGCTCTTTGGGCCTCTTTTTTTTATTTTTTTATTATTTATTTCCTCACTGGGACAATGCTCTAATAATGATGATCATAATACTTCTATTTACTTACAACTCAAAAATTACAACTCAATATTAGAACAAATATGACTCTATATGAATGCCTCTGGCAGTGTACCAGGATGTGCAATGATACTAGCATAACATGTATAAAAAATAATGAATGGCGGCTGAGCCACAAATACTATGTTAGCTATATGATCATGCAAAGCAATTTGACAATGACGATGTGTGTCATATAAAAAAGAACGGTGGAAGTTGCATGACAATATATCTCGGAATGGCTATGGAAATGCCATAATAGGTAGGTGTGGTGGTGTAGGGTAACGCAGCAGAAAACAAAAAATTTCCGACCTACGTACCAGCCCAGGATCACTATGGAGACTGCATACAAGGTTTGATCTGTTTCGTTACCGACTCGTAGCGCAGCGGAAGTAGAGTCGATGACGATCGGCGGTGCAGATCCCCGCAGCTAGGATTTACAACCTCCCAACCGCGAGGATGTATACCCTCATCCGCCCCCGGATAGCCCTCCGGGAGGCGGTCGAACAGTCCCTCGGACGGTGTCACGGACAGCCCTTCGGGAGGACCATCGAAACTCGGACAGTCACTCGGACAGCCCTTCGGGAGGACCATCGAAACTCGGACAGTCACTCGGACAGCCCTTCGGGAGGCACTCTCGAACTAAGACCGAAACTACGATCTCTCTACAGAGTTGCACACATACGGTGTCATCTATCCGGCAGTGCTTCGCCGTCCAGAACTAGTTCCCACCGGAACCTAGACAGCCTTTCGGCTCTACGAAACTATTTCGCTGGGAGGGAGAGAGAAAGCCAGATCATGCATGGCACTTGTATGTGAGAAGGGATGAGATTTGGGCTGCCCCCTCCACCTCTATTTATAGGAGAAGGAGGGGTGGAGGGGCTGAAATTTCAGCCACATCCATCCATGTCATCTCCAAGATATTTTGTAGCAAAAGCCCAAAAAGGTGGCTTTCCAAAAAGTAATCCAAAAAGCACTTTTACTATTCACGACGACATATTTCAGCGTCCGTTCGAACTGAAAATATTCATGTGGGCTTAGAACATTTCCAGTACCCACTAAAATAATTTTCAACGCGATCCGAAACAATTCCGGTTTAGTGATTTTCATCTGCGAAAAGCATCTGAAGCGGTTCCGGCAGCTCCGGAACATTTCCGGTTTTCATCCCGGAAAATTCCAGAAAGTTTCCAGAACGATTCTGGCACCCTCCAAGAATTATCAGGCATGTGCCGAAACCATTTTGACTTTATGGTGTACTCCGAAACAACTTTTCGGTTTAGTGATTTTCATCTGTGAAAAGCAACTAAAGCGGTTTCGGCAGTCCGGAACATTTCCGGTTTTTGTCTCTGAAAAATCTCAGAAGTTACCGGAACAATTCTGGTACCTTCCAATAATTTCCAGGCATGTGCCGAAACCAATTTGACTTTATGGAATACCTTGAAACAACTTTTCAGTTTCACCGGAACTATTCCGATATCCTCTCCGGAACGTTTCCGTTTCGTCCGAAACTTTTTCGGTGATTTTCTATCAGACTCCCCGTCTAGTATTCAGCAGATAGATGACCCTTAAGCGTGTGACCCTATAGGTTCGGTGAAGTATAGACATGACCCGGAACCCCTTCCAATCAATGATCAACATCGGAGCCGTGGACACCCATATTGACCCCTATACCCACACGAATGAATATTCGAGTGAACCTCCAGTTGCCGTGTGCTATTCCTGTTGCTTCGCGATATGTTACAAATACCCGAGGTGAGACATGTTGGCATCCCCGTGGATCAACAACTTGTCCACTATGCCAGTTACCTCGTTACCGGTATTGTTCTCTTTTCTCGTTCCCGTGTTCCGGCATCCCCGTGATCAAATCACAAAATGTCTGGCCAGACGATGATGGATACCGTAACACCGAGAGGGCCCAGAGATATCTCTCCATCGTCGGAGGAGCAAATCCCAATCTTGAGCTATCAAGTTCCTTGACATACTTTTCCATGAACCCGTAAGCCGCCGTAATAGCCACCCATTTACGGATGACGTTTAACAAACCCCAAAGTTCATGAAGCAAGCATGAAGAAACTCGACACCCTCATGGTCTAAGGAATTATGCAAACATTAACTTCTCTGTGTTATTAACCATTAACTTATGACGAATGAATCTCATAGCATAACATCAATCGGGTCGATTCAACACAAGTGTTCTACTAACATTGTGCCCTCAAAATTGCCGGCATAGTCATGCCCATGATCAGGAAAACAGAACCATCATGCAACACTTGAGCTAGTCTTAGAGGCCAGACTAGGAATACTTATTACCGTTTATTATTCCACACGTGCATATGAGTCTTCCTTCAAGCCTCGTGGTTGTTGCAGACTCGAGAACCATAGCAGTTATAGCATGGAACATAAACATAATCATGATCATGGAGATAAATAATAACATTTGTTATTGCCTCTAGGGCATATCTCCTACAGACTCCCAGTTGCACTAGAGTCAATAATCTAGTCAATGCTAATGCACATTTCACCTGTGGCACACCGGTGTAAAATTGCTTCGCATGTGGTATAGCCTGATGTCCAACCGATCTGACAACTTCAGTTCCGTGTGTATCTTTGCATATCCTCGCGTTTTCACGCTTTCACAAAATTCATATTTTGTGTGGACTTGGCTTTGTATATATGTGAATCGTTGGTCGAAACCTGATTCCTCAGACTGAGCTATGGAGCAACTATCTTCAATAGTGTTCCATTGACCAAAGCCATCTTGGAATCATACTAAGTTCATGAACGAACTGTATGATTCAACATCTTCTATGTCGCTTCGAAAGCGGCAACATACTTAGCCTTAGTTATAGAATTCGCCACAGTAACCTGTTTAGAAACGATTTCCAAACACCGTGCCACCATATTGTGTATCACACAAAAACCCTTAACTTAAATCGAAAATCGCATGGAGCATTGATGAAGACTGTATCGATGTAATCACTTACAACGAGCACTTCATAATCTCTGCTTGCGAGAAAACATGTCATCAGTGCTACTTTAGTACTTAATGATATTTTTCACTGTTGTCCCAAGATCAGTACTTTGATCACTTTGGTATCTATACTCGCAACTCCTTGGGAGTACTGGACATATCTGGTTGTTTTACATACCATGGAATACATGATTAATCCAAACACGAAAGTGTGTGGAATCTCCATCATGTATTTTGCTCATCAGTGTTTTGGTACACTGAGTCTTGCAAAAACCCTTTCCATGTGACTTCGGCAAGAATCACTCCTTGGCGTTTTAATGCTAAAATGTTTTAGCATCTTGTCAATATGTATTTTTGGCTTTAGCCTATTAGGCAATTCTATCTCGTAGATAAATATGCCTAATGTCAAGGTTATTTAGCCCAAGCACTTCATCGAAAAACTATTTTTAATGAAGTCCTAATTCGTGTCAAGAAATTTCCAATCAACAATGTGTCAAGCACACAAAGATTTAGAAATATTATTATGCTCCCACTTAGTTTCTTGAAACCACAAGCATCTTCGTTATCCATTGATGAAATCAAACTTTTTCATCAAAAACGAAGATTCCAACTCCATTTTGCTCTCTTCTGTCCATCGCTGGAACTCTGAAGTTTGCATAGTTACTAGCATCCTCTGGATCGACAAAATACTTTGGACTATATCTCATACAAGTCCTAGGTTGCATTTCCATCAGATGGAAAATCTTTTTGGCATCCATGTTTCATGTCTCATGTTGAAATATGTATTAATTGCTAGTTCAATCCGAACCGACTTTTAGCATCGCTACGGTGAGACAATCTCATCGTAGTCAACTCCTTTATTGCAACAAGTCGAGCTTTATGGATAAAACTTTTTATCCACATCAGTTTACAGTTCCATAAATATTCGTTAGACTCTAAGTCTTCCGAAAGGTGTAATAAGATTTTAATCTTGAATCACTTATATGGAAACTATCTCAGATTGTATTGGCATTTAGCCAATTCCGGAGTCAGGGCCCATCAACGCTTCCTTGTGTATCGTAGGTATAATGTTGTCTAACAACAATATCTCGCTTGCGCACCTGAGAGGTTTGCACGAGTTTTGCCTACGTGGTTCAGCTGCAAGTTCGACCGAAGTCCATACATCTCATGTAGAGGCTTCCGTATCAGTCGCAGTAGGAAACTCTGGAATCACTTCCAACGTTTCTTTCCTTTGAACTGATGACGAAGATACTGTTATCTCGTCGAGTTGCACTGTTCTCCCACTCACCTTTTTGCAAGAACTATTCTCTTTAAAAGCATACCGTTTTTGTGGCAAAACTTTTTGCCTCGGTATAGTGGTGGAGGAATTCCCAATTACTTGGGATAACCTACAAAGTAGTACTTGTCTGATTTGGAATAGGTTTGTAAATATTTTACACAAGCCCCATATTCCAAATGTTAAGAAAAGACAAAGCATGGTTGGGCGTACCATACCATGGCGTCATTTCAACAGACCTGATGGCGCTCTTTTCAGTGTAAAAGCCGCAGTCACTAAAGCATTACTTTTAAAAGGGATAATGGCAAATTGATTTATGTCATCTTTGATCTTACCATGTCTTAAATGGTTTGAATACATCTTCACGGGCATTCCACTAACAGTGGTGTTCCGGGAGGTGTAAGTTATGAAAACTCTTTTCACAACTCATCAGACATTCGCTAAACTTGTAACTCAAATATTCCTTTCCGCAATCCAATTGCAGAAACATAATTTTCTTGCTACAATAATTTCTACTTCATTTTTGAAAACCTTTCGAATGATTTCAAAAGATCCAGACTTACGTCTCATCAAGTAAATATCCATTATATCTACTTGAGTCATTTCTGAAGATAGATAAAATCCACTGCTAGCAACAACATTTATCGGACTACATACATCAAAATGTATGATCACCAATAAGTTCGTTGCTCGTTCCTTATGGCCTGTGAACGGTATTTCAGTCACTTTACTTTTCCGGAGGAAATTTGCAAGTGTCAGATGATTATTAATCAAATGACTTCAAAATCCATCATAATGGAATTTCTCCATGCGGGTTTCTCCAATGTGACCAAATGCAGTGCCACACATGTGTGGTATTCTTTAGTCTTGCGACATTTAGCGTCAGTGTTATGGATGTATCATATTACCATCAATATTCATAACATACATCCCATCCACTATGGAAGCATGTCCCTTATGTTATTCATGATTCCGAACAACAATTGTTCTTTCATGAACAACACTCTTGCAACAAACATTATGCAAATGGGCTAGAGTGTATGAAACTCTAAAATGATTTATGAAAGTAAATACAGAGGTAAAGTATTATTATCAATATTCATAACATACATCTCATTCATAATAAAAGTATGGCCCTTATGTTATTCATAACACCGAACATCAAAAGTTCTCTTATGAACAACCTTCTTGCAAAATACCTTATGCAATGGGCTAGAGTGTGTAAAACTCTATAATGAATTATGAAAATAAATACATAGGTAATACACCGATGGAAGGTATAGTAACTTTTACTAAGTTCCCAACATGTATTTAAACCTCATTCCTGGTTAGTCTTTCAGGCCATAGTAGTTCTTACATCGAGTTGCAACAGAATGCAATCGAGCGGGTATCTTTGTGATTAACTCACAATACCCAAGAATTAGTGATTAACATGTTTAACCATAATTCCCAAGAACTATATCTTTGACCAGCCTTCTATACATCAAAAACTTGTATGACATTCATACATGAGCTGGATATTCCAGTCTTCTTTCCTTTTGCCTTTATACTTCTAACAGTTTAACTTTCAGTATTTCTCCTACTCTCAGAAGAAGCACCCAACTTAAGAGTGGCATTAGCCCCGGACTTCCTAGGCGTGAAAGTTTCACTAACACCCTTCGGACACTTCCTTTCTCTTTAAGTTGTCGTTTTATTCACCTTTCATCATATGACAGGCGTTCGTCTGGATCCCTCTCTTATCAGTCTAATGCATAGTAAACTCCTTTACTAATAGTTTGCAAACAAACATTGCTTTGGATATCTCATATCTTTTAGCCTTTGTCTGTCTCTGAAAATGATTTTCAGATTCCATGAATATCACATAACTATCCAAACTTTCGAAGTTTGGGTCTCATGGAAGCAAACATATTGCACTTGACTGAAATGGAATTCTAGCTTTTGGATCGATGGACGAGAGTCACATGATCCATAGCATTAGCGGGAGAATACCGAAAGCATGCGATAGGACAAAGTCCTTCTCGACACTCTAGAGGACAATCCTCACATTACGTTACCAACCGTAAAGTTTTAACTAGATATTTAACAGCTATTCAATTTTAATAGGGAAGGTGGAAACGCGGGCCATTATTCTATAACTATTATGCAAATTTCATTTAGACAAGGTTCATAATTAATTGCACTAAGAATTAAAAGAATTAATTCTAAAGTGCGCTCCCACTCAAATCAATATCTCTCATAATTGATTATGAGTGATACAAGACCCGCATTTCAATTGTTCGCCATTGGTGTAACACCACTGATGACGAAAATCTCAACCGGTAGGCCAACTTGCCAATCACATCTCCATGTGACTCCTGTTCATCTTTCGATGGGCGTATTCCGAGCTCATGACGGTCATGCTTGAACGTCAAGACAACCAAGTGATCTTGCTGCGAGGTCTCAACTCACCCGCCTCACACTTCTCTAATCGTTCGTACCCGTGTGACACGGCGCACCGCGAAAAGATAGGTGCCGTGACGGTGCTACACTTGGGTGAACACTAACTACTTGATATTTTTGTGAGAGATCACCCTAATAAAAGCGACTATCACGCAATCAAGAAGGGTGCATCATAAGGGATAAACATCTCAGGCAATTCATAATAGCATGATATGGTATCGCCCTTTCTGACGGAGAAGTCTTGTATTTCTTCGTCTTCGGCATTCGCGTCGGTGTTCACCTTCGCGAAGTTTGCCACCAACTTGTCGATGCACCAGATAATATTGCTATCTCTATAGCTAATAAAATAAGTGCATAACTTAAGGTTGACACGCAGGTCATTAAAGTGACAATCATATGGCTCCAGCCATCATGCCGAATCATGACATGCAGGTCATGTTAATTAATTTACATCATATAGTCATCTCATACATAATCAAATTAATATGAGCACTTGCTATACCACATCATATGCACATGCAAACCATCCTGCAAAACCAAGTTAGACACCTCTAATCGGTTTATGCATAATTTCATTTTACGTGGCTTCTAAGGTTTCGAACAAACCGCAGCTACCAACGTTTTATCATCAAGTATGATAATTCAAGTCGCTAGATTAACATCTCGGGGTGTATGAAACATGAGATAATTAGATCGAGCCCCATACTAAACTTCGTCATACGCATGACCCCCGTGCAGATCATATCTGCATTGCCCTTTCATTTGCGAAATTTCATCTTTCTTTTTAACTACGGTGGAATTCAAAGAACTGTTAGCACTTCGTTGATCAATCAGGATCGCGGATTGCCAGAACTTTGAAACTCCACCATACCGTTATCAAGATCAGAAATATGCAAATTCCAGGGAAGCAACAAGAACATCGGTTAACAGATTTCATCTGCTACCCGCACACATAATTTTCAGCAATAGAACTCATCTACTACCTGATTATATTGTACAACACCCATACATCTCATGTATTCTAGATCGCACCTGCATCTACGCATAACCTGGCTCTGATACCACTGTAGGGTAACGCAGCCCAGGATCACTATGGAGACTGCATACAAGGTTTGATCTGTTTCGTTAGCGACTCGTAGCGCAGCGGAAGTAGAGTCGATGACGATCGGCGGTGCAGATCCCCGCAGCTAGGATTTACAACCTCCTAACCGCGAGGATGTATACCCTCATCCGCCCCCGGATAGCCCTCCGAGAGGCGGTCAGACAGTCCCTCGGACGGTGTCGCGGACAGCCCTTCGGGAGGACCATCGAAACTCGGACAGTCACTCGGACAGCCCTTCGGGAGGACCATCGAAACTCGGACAGTCACTCGGACAGCCCTTCGGGAGGCACTCTCGAACTAAGACCGAAACTACGATCTCTCTACAGAGTTGCACACATACGGTGTCATCTATCCGGCAGTGCTTCGCCGTCCAGAACTAGTTCCCACCGGAACCTAGACAGCCTTTCGGCTCTACGAAACTATTTCGCTGGGAGGGAGAGAGAAAGCCAGATCATGCATGGCACTTGTATGTGAGAAGGGATGAGATTTGGGCTGCCCCCTCCACCTCTATTTATAGGAGAAGGAGGGGTGGAGGGGCTGAAATTTCAGCCACATCCATCCATGTCATCTCCAAGATATTTTGTAGCAAAAGCCCAAAAAGGTGGCTTTCCAAAAAGTAATCCAAAAAGCACTTTTACTATTCACGACGACATATTTCAGCGTCCGTTCGAACTGAAAATATTCATGTGGGCTTAGAACATTTCCAGTACCCACTAAAATAATTTTCAACGCGATCCGAAACAATTCCGGTTTAGTGATTTTCATCTGCGAAAAGCATCTGAAGCGGTTCCGGCAGCTCCGGAACATTTCCGGTTTTCATCCCGGAAAATTCCAGAAGGTTTCCAGAACGATTCTGGCACCCTCCAAGAATTATCAGGCATGTGCCGAAACCATTTTGACTTTATGGTGTACTCCGAAACAACTTTTCGGTTTAGTGATTTTCATTTGTGAAAAGCAACTAAAGCGGTTTCGGCAGTCCGGAACATTTCCGGTTTTTGTCTCTGAAAAATCTCAGAAGTTACCGGAACAATTCTGGTACCTTCCAATAATTTCCAGGCATGTGCTGAAACCAATTTGACTTTATGGAATACCCTGAAACAACTTTTCAGTTTCACCGGAACTATTCCGATATCCTCTCCGGAACGTTTCCGTTTCGTCCGAAACTTTTTCGGTGATTTTCTCTCAGACTCCCCGTCTAGTATTCAGCAGATAGATGACCCTTAAGCGTGTGACCCTATAGGTTCAGTGAAGTATAGACATGACCCGGAACCCCTTCCGATCAATGATCAACATCGGAGCCGTGGACACCCATATTGACCCCTATACCCACACGAATGAATATTCGAGTGAACCTCCAGTTGCCGTGTGCTATTCCTGTTGCTTCGCGATATGTTACAAATACCCGAGGTGAGACATGTTGGCATCCCCGTGGATCAACAACTTGTCCACTATGCCAGTTACCTCGTTACCGGTATTGTTCTCTTTTCTCGTTCCCGTGTTCCGGCATCCCCGTGATCAAATCACAAAATGTCTGGCCAGACGATGATGGATACCGTAACACCGAGAGGGCCCAGAGATATCTCTCCATCGTCGGAGGAGCAAATCCCAATCTTGAGCTATCAAGTTCCTTGACATACTTTTCCATGAACCCGTAAGCCGCCGTAATAGCCACCCATTTACGGATGACGTTTAACAAACCCCAAAGTTCATGAAGCAAGCATGAAGAAACTTGACACCCTCATGGTCTAAGGAATTATGCAAACATTAACTTCTCTGTGTTATTAACCATTAACTTATGATGAATGAATCTCATAGCATAACATCAATCGGGTCGATTCAACACAAGTGTTCTACTAACATTGTGCCCTCAAAATTGCCGGCATAGTCATGCCCATGATCAGGAAAACAGAACCATCATGCAACACTTGAGCTAGTCTTAGAGGCCAGACTAGGAATACTTATTACCGTTTATTATTCCACACGTGCATATGAGTCTTCCTTCAAGCCTCGTGGTTATTGCAGACTCGATAACCATAGCAGTTATAGCATGGAACATAAACATAATCATGATCATGGAGATAAATAATAACATTTGTTATTGCCTCTAGGGCATATCTCCGACAGGTGGCTGTTTTGAGAAAGATATAATGAGGCTTATGTGTGATAGAGCGTGTCATATCACGGGGTTTGGATGTACCGGCGAAGTTTGCACCGACTCTCGATGTGAGAAAGGGCAGTGCACGGTACCGAATGGGCTAGCAAATTGCGGAGAGGTGAGAGTGCGTATAATCCATGGACTCACATTAGTCATAAAGAACTCACATACTCATTGCGAAATTTTATTAGCCCTCGAAGCAAAGTACTACTACGCATGCCCCTAGAGGGATAGATTGGTAGGAAAAGACCATCGCTCGTCCCCGACCGCCACTCATAAGGTAGACAATCAATAATAAATCATGCTCCAACTTCTTAGCATAACGACAGACCATACGTGCATGCTTCGGGAATCACAAACCTTAACACCAATATTCTTACTAAACCACAATTATCTACTAGTACCTCACCCATATTACCATCTTAATATCGCAAAACTATTGCAAGGAATCAAACTTATCATATTCAGTGATCTACATGATAGTTTTTATTATATCCCTCTTGAATACCTATCATATTAGGACCAATTTCATAACCCGTGCAAATTGCCATTACTATTTATTAGACTCTCAAAGAGATATAAGTGAAGCATGAGAGTGCAAATATTTCTTTAAAATATAACCACCGCCATGCTCTAAAAGATATAAGTGAAGCACTAGAGCAACTGCCTAGCTCAAAAGATATAAGTGAAGCACATAGAGTATTCTAACAAATCACGAATAATGTGTGTCCCTCTCAAAAAGGTGTGTTCAGCAAAGATGATTATGCCAAACTAAAATGCAAACAAAAGCAAATAAACTATAGCACAAGACGCTCCAAGTAAAACACATATCATGTGATGAATAAAAATATAGGTCCAAGTGATATACCGATTGATTGTAGACGAAATAGGGGATGCCATCCGGGGCATCCCCAAGCTTAGACGCTTGAATCTTCCTTGAATATTACCTTGGGGTGCCTTGGGCATCCCCAAGCTTAGGCTCTTGCCACTCCTTATTCCTTTATCCATCGTAGTCTCACCGAAAACTTGAAAACTTCAGCACACAAAACTCAACAGAAACCTCGTGAGATCCGTTAGTACAGTAGCAATATGCCAATATTAAATATGAATCATGGCATAATGCTACTGTACTCCAACTTCTCCATGAATCATACCCCCGATACGATCCATAGATTTATCAAAATAAGCAAACTATGCACCAAAAATAGAATCTGGGCTCTAGTTCTTCTGCATTTTCCTTTGTGAAACTCATGAACATCTGAGCTGTGCCAATATCTAGCATGTCTATGACCTCCTCCCGCGAGCGACCCCTCCTCTCGCGCCGGCCGCCGCTTCGGCCCCGGTGCCCACCTCTCCCGCCGGCCACCACTCCGGTGCCGGCGTCCACCTCGCCCGGATGGCTTCACGGGTCTCTCTTTCGGCGTCGTCCTCCTCCTCCGCGGGCTCGCCACTGCCCCCGCCAAGGCCGCCCCTCCGCTCCATAGTCGTAGGTCCTGAGGTGCTCGGCTCCGCCTTCGGCCCTATCATCCAAGGAGGTGCTGCTGGTGGCCCTCGACCTTCCCCCCTCGGCCCCGCCCGCTCAGGTGTGGCAGACCGTGGCGTCGCGCCGCCCGAGCAGTCTGGTCTCCCCGCCCCCCGCGCCGGCTCCGCGCCGCCGTCTCTCCTCGACCCTGCCCACCACGTGGCCACCGAAGACCCGCATCCCAGCGGTTCTCCACGGTTGCTGCTACAACTGTGGGGATGACCGGCACATCTCGCGGGACTGCAAGAACGAGACGATCTGCGTCCGTTGTGGTGGTGAGGGCCATATCGCCCGCGGATGCACTAGGCGGAGAAGCGCCTCGTCTGGGGAGGGGCAGGCCCGCCTGCCGCCGGCTCTCCGTCGCGCTGCCCCGGCGGCTCCTCGTCTGCAAGCGGAGGCCTTTCCGCGACTTCAGCAACACCCGCCGCCACAGCTTCGTGTTCCCGCCCCGCGCTCCGACACGTCGCTGCCGCCACTACCGCCGGGCCCCCCTGCTCCTGACGCGGTCAGGGTGGCACGCCCGTGGAACGTCGTGGCGCGGGCGGAGTCCGTCGCTAGCGTGGATTGCCCTGGCTTCTCGGTGCTGTTTGCGGGTCCGGCCATGGGTACGCTGGCTCCCCTCCCCCAAGCTCTGCTGCAAGATGAGCCGGACTGTTATTTCTTGGAGGCGTCAGATGAGCTTTGGAAGATGGAGGGAGACTTGTCGCGTGCAGTGGTGGTCACCGTGACCGGCGCGCGACCGCGTGTGGATTTGGCCTCGGCGGCGGTGGCGCTGCATGCCGAGTTTGGAATTGGCCCCAACGATATGTCGATTCGCCCCTTTCTTCCCTGAGGATTTCTTAGTTATCTGCAAGCACCCTATTATTCGTCAGTTGATGGTGGACCGTGGGCGGGCGTCTTCGGCGTGGTTTGAGCTCTCGCTGCGGCCATGGATGAGGCAGGCCCAAGCGACAGGGGCCAATGTGCCGTTCTTGGTGCCCCTGAGGCTGGTCGGCGTGCCAGGACATGCCTGGACGCGGCGGACGGCGGAGGTGATTCTCAAGGGCGTCGGGTTCGTGGAGCAAGTCGCAGAACGCACAGCAAAGAGGTTTGACATGTCGGGGTTCCATGTCTGGCTGCGTACGGATGATCCGACCAGGATTCCTGCGCGCCGCCAGCTCTTCATCGAGGAACCACGTGATGGTCATGGTGGACGGGTTCCTGGCGCGCCCGCGGCACTATGGTACCCGATCTCCATATCGGTGCTCGCCCCGCCGGTTCACAATGGTTCTGGGAGTGATGGTGGTCTACCGCCCCCCCCTCGCCGCCACCACTGCCGTCGGATGAGGACGAGGGTGGCGCCGGGCAAGGTGGCTTCGGTGGACCGTGGCGTGATGGCCGCCGTGGCGGGTCTCGTCACGAGGGGAGGCATAGCAGCCGCGACGAATCTGTTGCTTCCTCCGAAGCTTCGGTGCCGCCGGTCAGGGATGAGTTGGCGTCGCCGGCAAGGGACGCGCTGGCTCCTTCGGCGCAACAGGGCGGGCTGGTCCCCGACGAGCATGGGCCTTCTTCTAGCTGTTTCGTTGCCGTCAGGGACCAGGCTTTGGCAGTTGGGCAGGATAAGGGGGACGAATCCGTGGCATGGGGTGGAATGCTTTTGACTGAGCTTTTCCAGGAATCGGCTGTGGATGGATGTGTGGGCATGCACACTGCCCAGAGCATCACGTCGTGCGGTGATCCGGCCAGCCTTCGCGAGGAAGCTCGGTTTGGCGAACTGGATGGTGGGTCCCCGCCTTCAGTGGCTCTATCGCGCTGGGGCAGGTCTGGTCCGGGGCTGTCGTGCGAACGGGCAAATGATGCCGACGCTGGACCTGGGTCAGGAGGCGTCATGATTGGATCGATCGAACTAGTGCCTATTGGCGTGGTGGGCTTGCAGCCAGAACCAGTGGGTGGCAGCATGCATCTGCTGGCGGCAAAATTTCGTGTTTTGACCCTTGTGGCTTACTATTTCAGGATTTGACCCTAGTTCTATTTTTTTTGAGATCTGACCCTTTTGCTACCGCCAGGGGGATAGGCAGTAGGGTCAGACATCCTACCGCCAGGGATCCTGGCGGTAGCAAAGACGGCCACAGCCGTCAGCTAACGGCCAGCACACCACCCTACCGCCAAAGGACACGGCGGTAGGTTATGGGACCCTACCGCCAGAGGTATCGGCGGTAGGGTCCTGGGTTTTTTGCCTGCGAACATGCTGTAACCAAAATATGCAAAACCCTGCCGGTAGGTTATGAGACCCTACTGCCAGGGGACTTGGCGGTAGGGTCCTGTGGTTTTTCCTGCAAACTTGCTGTAACCGAAAAACGCAAAACCCTGGCGGTAGGTTATGAGACCCTACCGCCAGTTGGCTTGGCGGTAGGGTGCCCATATTGCATTTTTTGCAAGTTTTAATGCTTGTTTCTTTTCTAAAATTTTATCACAGCAAATAATACAATATAATATATATTTAAGAGCCTAAAATATGCAGATCTCACACAATATAACATGTATCACACTCGAGATATTAATAAAAGTTCAACTAATAGACATGTCACACATAGCAAATTGTAGCAAACGGTTCCACATAGTTTCACAAATAGCAAATAGCAAACGGTTCCACATAGTTTGACAACCCCAACTAACACAAGTAGTTTCACAAAGCCAACTAAAACAAGTAGGCTAACAAGCCAAGACCACAATTACGTGCTTCTTCCCCTCTTGGAGGTACGGTCCTCGTTGTTCTTTGAACGAGTCTCTTCAGGCTTCTTCTTGCGCCCTCCTCGAGGAATCGGTTTCTGGAATGGGGATGGACTCTTCCAATCCTTCTTTGGCTTATTCCTCTTCGGAAGCTGAGATGGTTGACTTGGTGGAGGTCCGTATTCTTCATCGTACTCCTCCTCCCCATTGCTCTCCTCCTCCTCTTCTTCTTCATGGGCCTCCTCCTCCTCCTCCTCCTCCTCCTCCTCGTCCTCAACCAACCTAGCCGACGAGGCAGCATGGCTCGATGAAGCGATGTTACCCTGTGTGCCTGCAGGATCATGAGCTTCAACCGAGCCAGCGCACCCAAGCAGGCCTACCAGCTTGCGACAACGCTTCACGAACTTCTGCACTCACAATGAAACAAGGACATAATACGGATCAGATTTATGATTGCAAATGAACAAGAACATAGGGTATTTCTAGGCGGCTGAAATGTTACCTTCATCGTCTCCCTCATGATGTTCTCAGAATCTCCGGTCCCGGGAGCACCACCTAGTGCATCCGAGCCATCAAAGATGCATCTGTTCAGCTCGCCGGACTGTAAAGGCATAAGTGAGTCACAATGACGAATAAAATAAATTACATACAACCGCCGGTTCAAGACAGAAGAACACAACTTACCACTCTGTTGATCAGGGGTGCAAACCCCCTAAATCCACTCATGTCTCTGATGCTAGCCTGGTAGGCCTCTTCCTCGGGGGCATCCATCTCCAGCTCCGCGATATCTTCTGTCGTCCACCGAGGCCTGAGACGAAGACGGTGCTTCTGGCCATCATCGTACCACCTCATGTGTTGGGCGTAATCATCCCAGTCAATCACTCGCCTCTCCCCATCTTTACGCCACCTGCGCCGGTTCCACTCCGTCACAAAAGTTTTATGCTCCTCTCCCCAGTCTGTGATCGACTGATTTTTCTGCCGGCTCTTCCTACAAGGCATAAACAACACAAAACATCATAAGAACGTCAAACGCAACGAAATCATGGTAACGGAGAACAATGCACTCACAAGTGGAGTTCGTGGCCGCCGGTATCGTTCGGCATGCCCGGTGGTGTATGCTGGTAGATCCCAAACTGCGCGGCCATGCGGTGTGGCAAGTGCCACTCGACGGCGTACACACATAGCATGGGCACCATGCACCGCCAAAGACTCCTGTCCTGCTCGCACATGACGTTCAGCTCGAACCCCCACTCTCGGTCATGATACGGCCACCAGTTTACCTATTACACAAACATTGGTAAGTTCCCGATGAAAGTGGCGTCAAAGAGAAAGGTGAGCTAGTTCATATACCTGCGAAGTCGTCAAAGCGTCCATCTCGTTGGTGAAGGCCTTGTACGAAGCCTTGGATGTGCCTGTGTAGAGACGCACAACGTCCCACTCGTAAGCTACGGTCGGGTATCGAGTAGAGTCGCCATCTTCGCCATAGGCATCCCATGGACGTCTTCGCAACTTCTCCGGACGCCCCACCGGCAGCCGCTCCCACATCCAAATGGAGAGGGCCCACACAAATCCACACATACCAGAAGTATCTTCCGTCCTCTGGGTTGCCTCGTCAAGCTACAAAACAACAATTGATGATCAGATATAACACAATATCATGGAGCATACATTCGTAAAAAGCAATGAGATACTCTCTTACCGAGCGGTATAGGTAGGCGAGAGAGGCGCCCCCCAACTGTACCCTGCATCCCAGTCGGCTAGGAAGAAGAGATACGACCAGAGGGCAGAGTTCCCAGAGCAGTCTGGAAACACGACCTCTGTGAGAAGGTACCACATGTACGCCCTCGCGTACTGCTCCACCGTACCCTCATCGGCATTTACGGGGCATTTCTTCCGGTTCTTTAGGAGCCAGGGCAGCGATACACCAGATGTCCGGTTACCCTTAGCGTCGGGGCAGTCGCCGATGAGGGTGGTAACCCTTTGCTGCCAGTTGGTCCTCTCCACTCGCCCGGTGAGTGCATGACCCTCGATCGGTAGGGCCGTAATCATCCCCCAATCCTCGAGGGTCACCGTCATCTCCCCGCATGGGAGATGGAAAGCATGCATCTCGGGTCGCCACCGGTCAATCAAAGCCGTGAGAGCTGCGTGGACGAGCGTCGGCGGCTGACGCTTGAACTGCAGGACGAAACCCAACAGTCGGGCTCTCCTGAAGTACGGCGCGTAGCGCTCGTCGTACTCCATCTTCACGGCATTCGCGTGACCCCTCATGCGCAGTGGCGGGAGCATCTGTCAAAAAGTGGACGCCAAAAGTTAGTAACTTATTTTCATCAATCCAAAAACTTTGATTCAATATTTCGATCGTAGTACTTACCACTCCGTTCTCTATGAAACGGGCACGATGACCCTTGTCGAACGCGTAGTCAAGCATGGAGTACCGTTTGCCGATGTTGTCCGCAAGAGGTGCCCGCCTAAATAAAATTTCATAAACATAAGCATTATAAGCATAAATAAAAAAATGAAACATGGTTGATTCATTCATACAACATTCATATATTTATTCATACAACATTCATATATAACATCCACATGCATCATATATCAATACAAATTCCTCCAACATGCATCATATCATCATTTTTTTAACAAAAAAAAATTATGAACTAGGGTTCATCTTGAGGGTTCACCATTTTTTCTCCAACAACATCCACTATACATCTTGCATCATATCATATCAACATGCATCATATATCAAAACAAATTCCTCCATCATGCATCATATAATCATTTTTTTAAACAAAAAAAATTATGAACTAGGGTTCATCTTCACACTACCATTCGAACTAGTGAGTAGTGTTCATATTCAACACCACTAGTGATCAGAGAACATCTAAAATCAACCTAAAACAATCCTAGGTAAAAAATAATTCAATCTTAGTTCAAAAATAGGGGTGATTTGAAGCAAATAATGCGTCGAATCGGAAGCTATTTGACTAAAAGTAATTGGAGGGATCGGAGGAGCTTACTTTTCTTTCTTCGGAGCCATCTTGATCTGCAAAAACGGTGAAGAAACAAAGAAGATCCAAGGGGAGGAGTAGAGAGGGGCGAGCGAGAGCAAGAACAGAGTTCTTGGAGACTGGGAGGAGAGGGGATGGGGCAGATGGGGCTGGGGCGGGGGCGTCGGCCCGTATAACTGCTCGCACCCTACCGCCAGGGTCCACGGCGGTAATGTTAGACAGGCTACCGCCAGGGATAGTGGCGGTAGGGTGGGACGGAGGGGGACGGCGGCCGTCTGGGGTTGCTGACGTGGATTAGTGCCTTACCGCTAGGGTCCCTGGCGGTAAGAAAAAGGGTCAGATTTCAAAACAAAATTGAACGAGGGTCAGATCCTGAAAATCTTTGCTAAAAGGGTCAAAACACGAAATTTTGCCTCTGCTGGCCCCGAGCCAGGAACGGATCCCATCTCTGATGGACATGGAAAACGAGGTGGACCCAACTGACCTGACGGACGATGGGGGCAGCCTCGACTGCAGAGACAGGCACTCGCCTATGGCCGTTGCTCGGTCGGTAGATTTGGTGCGTATTAGTTTATCAGACCAGGCAGAGAACGCCATATGTTCACCCTACACAGGGGATTCGCCATGCAGGCCATGCAACTCCTGTAGCCCGCTGGACTTGCTACATAGAGAGCCATCGAATGCGCTCTCCCCAATCATTGCGAGGCTTCCAAGCAGGGAACCGCCAGCACCGAAGAGGAGGCCACAGAAGCAGAGGCAACCGGTCTCAAACCAACGGAGGAGTGTGCGCATTGCGCGAGGTGTGGGCCATGGATCCCAGGCGACAAAATAGCAGGGTGTCCTAATCTGTAAACTATGCCTAGCTAATGAAGGCGATCTGATCTCAGATGAGGCACCACAGGCGTACATTCAACTTTTTGACCGACCGCTCAATGACGCGCAGATCAAGGCAATCCTAGCCTTGTTTGGGTGGGAACCGTCGGTTCTTCCACTCTTCGACCAAGGTGAGGTGGTGGATGGCAGGCACTAGGTGTTGCGCATGCCGTGGAGTCTTTAGGTGGGCCACAATAATGAATGCCCACCATTGAAGATGCTAGTGTGGAACGTTCGCGGTCTAAACAGCCCGGCGCGTCGAACAGCCATTGCTCAGGTTGTCCTGGCAGCCAACCCTGCCATTGTGTGCTTCCAGGAAACGAAGATGGAGCTTGTAACACTCGATATTGTCAAACATTGCCTCGGGAATAAATTTGAGGAGTTTTTCTACTTGCCGGCGATTGGTACGCGGGGTGGAATCCTGCTTGCGTGGGATGCCACTGTTGTGGCCCTCTCACATCCGCACTATACGAGTAACACCTTTTCGGCACTTGTCAAGCTGTGCGAGGGCCAAGAATGGTGGATCACCGGCGTATATGGCCCTCAGTTAGATGCCGAGAAGATTGAATTTATGCAGGAGATTGTGGATGTTCGGGAATTGCAGGCCGGCCCGTGGATGATTGTTGGCGATTTCAACCTATTGGTGAACCCGGAAGACAAAAGCAATACCTCGATCAATAGAAGGATGATGGCCCGTTTCTGGGCCAAGTTAAACTTGCTGGAGCTGAAGGAGCTATATCTCAATGGCCACCGGTATACATGGTCGAATGAGAGGGCTCGGGCCACGCTAGAGAAGATTGACCACGTGTTCTGTACCAACTCTTGGGAGGACCTCCACCCAACATGTTACCTCACGGCTCTAGGGTCGGCAATCTCGGACCATTGCCCGATGCTCCTGGACATGAACGCGGATCTGGTTATGGGTCGCCGCTTCAAATTTGAGTCTTTCTGGACGAAGGCGGAGGGCTTTCTGGACACGGTCAGTAGTGCATGGGCGTCCGTCCCGAGCGAGGGCAACCCTTTTGTGGTTCTAGATTTGAAGTTGAGGGCCACAGCAAAAGCTTTGAAGAAATGGAGCGATAGATGGATTGGTAACATCAAGATGCAAATCGCCATCGCCTTGGAGGTAATCCTACGTCTGGATAAGGCCATGGACTGTAGGCCACTTTCTCCTCTTGAATGCGACCTGCGCAAGCTTCTGAAGAGGAAACTTCTGGGCCTTTGTTCACTCGAGAGAACAATCGCGCGGCAGAGATCACGTTTGTTGTTTCTTCATGAAGGGGATGCCAGCACTGGCTTTTTCCATTGCCATGCCCGGTAACGGCAGAGAAGAAACATGATCACGTCCCTACGGCACGGGAGCACTATTGCGACTGGACAGGAAGAGCTCACCAACATGGTAGATGATTACTACAACAACCTACTGGGGATTCCTACACTAAGGGAACACTCCATTGACCTCAGTGCTCTTCAATTGTCGCGCTTAGACATGACACATCTTGAGGCACCTTTTTCTGAGGAAGAAGTGCACAACGTGATCAAAGCCATGCCCTTAGACAAGGCGCCTGGACCAGATGGGTTTACTGGTAGATTCTATGCGGTATGCTGGCACATTATAAAGGAGGACATTATGAAGGCTTTCGAGGTATTCTACAGAGGAGATATACGAGGCTTGCCCTCGATCAACAAAGCACTCATCACGCTTCTTCCAAAGGTTGATGGAGCGATGGATATTAAGGACTTTAGGCCTGTGAGCCTCGTGCATGGAGCAGCCAAGATTTTTGATAAAGTGTTGGCCAATAGGGTGGCCGAGGAACTTCCAAAGCTCGTGGGCAATCATCAAAGCGCTTTTGTAAAAGGGAGATCCATACACGATAACTTCATGTTGGTGCAATGCACGGCCCGTAGACTACATGCTCTTTGGGAGGCAACTGTGATGCTCAAACTTGACATCACCAAGGCTTACGACACGGTCCAGTGGGCCTTCCTTCTTGAGGTCTTGCAAGCGATGGGTTTTGGACCGAGGTGGAATCCTTGAATATGTGGGCTGCTAGGAAACTCCTCAACTCGGATTATGGTCAATGGGATGCCAGGCCGGCCAATCTACAACTGTTGTGGTTTGCGAGAAGGGGACCCACTATCCCCCATGCTTTTTATCTTGGTCATGGAGCCACTACATAAGATGGTGGAGTTAGCCACGACACGTGGAATTTTTGCACCGCTAGCGAGCACGGGTATGAAACAAAGGCTATCAATGTTTGCAGATGACGTCATGCTATTCATCAAGCCAAACGATTTGGACTTGCAAGCCTATGCATTGATCCTACGGATGTTTGGAGAAGCCTTAGGACTGAAAGTGAACCTTGCCAAGAGCGAAGCCCTACCGATCAGATGTGATGAGCAAACTATGCAGCGGGTGGATGCGCTCTTGGGGTGCTCGGCGGGCACTTACCTCTGCAAGTACCTTGGACTCCCCATAACAATAAGAAGGCTGACCGTGGCACAGCTTATGACGCTCGTTGATAACCTGGCAAAATGTCTGCCAAAGTGGAGAGGTGCTACGATGCCAAAGAGTGGCCGGCTACTGCTGGTCAAGTCAATCCTTTGCGCCATTCCAATTCATACGATGATGGCGCTCGATATACCACAAAAGGTAATCACAGCAATGACACGGATATGCAGAGGTTTCCTATGGAGTGCGAGCGATAGAGCAAATGGTGGCCAATGTGCAGTTGCTTGGGAGGCCGTGTGTACACCTAAATGGGCAGGAGGCTTGGGATTGTCCAACCTTAAGTGGCTAAATATTGCTATGCAGGCTAGATGGCCATGGCTACGGCGGACAGACAACTCTAGACCATGGGCGGAGTTCCAAATTGAGGCGCCGGCTGAATCGAGACTGCTATGTGAAGCGGCGTCCCACACCACACTTGGGAATGGAATCAACACCCTTTTTTGGGAGGACCGGTGGCTCCACGGTTTCAGGGTGCAGGAACTAGCGCCCAGTGTTTATGCGACAGTTCGACCGAGCGTGCGAGCAGAAAGGACGGTCTGTCAGGCGCTGCAGTTAGGTGCTTGGGCATGGGATGTTGGGCCAGAGCTTTCGGCCCAAATTTTGAACGAGTACATGGCTCTTTGGGAGCATGTGGCTCGGGTGGACCTCAACCAGGAGGGTATGGACAACATCACTTGGAGTTGGGAGACAAATGGTAAATTCTCATGCAGATCCGCCTACGAGGCCAAGTTCTGGGGCCGGCAGCCTTCGCCCACAGCCAAGTTTACATGGTCATCCAAGGCACCGCTGCGGTGTAGATTTTTTGCATGGCTAGCTCTTCAGAACCGGTGCTGGACCTCTGACAGACTGGAGCGACGTGGACTAGATCACCAGGATACCTGCCCGTTTTGTGCGCAGGAAAAAGAGACACTTCAACACATCCTACTGAGCTATGTTTTTGCTAGAGAGGTCTGGTCTATCATCTACGGAGCGATGGACAGGCAAGATTGGACTCCAAGAGGGGATGAAACACTGGTGGAATGGTGCATTAGCAAGACCGCAACCCACATGCATATGAAAGATGTCCGAGCAGTTATCCTTTTGGTCATGTGGGAGATGTGGAAGCATCGCAATGCGATCGTGTTTGACGGCGCCTCTCCTTCCGTCAGAGTTTTGATGCGACCATCGAACAAGAAGGGCGGACGTGGAAGACAGCGGGACTCTTCAAGGGAGATGTAGAAGCCGTGTGTACGGCTTTAGCTAGGTGGGTGAGTGCGAGAGAGTAGCTATTGTCTTTGTAAGGTGGAGTTGGTCCGCATGTATCATGTAACATGTACTCACCAACGTGGAGGGGCTTTCTTCCCCACACTCTTCTTTAATATATAGTACTCACACTCGTGCGTATTCGAGAAAAAAAAACAGAATCTGTCTAAAACAGAACAGTCTGTAAAGATCTGAATTAACGTCATACTTCTGTAACTCCAAACATTCTGAAAAATTAGGACAACGTGGGAAATTCATATTCCAATACTGTGTAAAAAATTGAGAGTTATATGACGCTCCAGCAGAAAATCAAAATTCTAGTACTGGACGCAAAAGTTTCTGTTTTCAAACAGCATCAATTATACTATCTTCCAAATCACCCGAAAGGCATTACTTGGCACAAACACTAATTAAAAGATAAAAACACAACCATAACAGAGGATATAATTGTGTAAACGCACAAAAATAGAAAGTAAAACAAAAATTTATTTTATTTATTGGGTTGCCTCCCAACAAGCGCTATTGTTTTATGCCCCTAGCTAGGCATAATGCATAGTTTCAAGTATTTTCATCTTTGGACTTGACATCCTAGGTGTGTGATTTTTGGGAGATTTTTCAAAAACAATGGGGAACACATCATCAACCAAGATTTTAGGGTTATTAAGGCAACCTTCTTCAAACCCTTCTTGGTTCCCTTTTACGATCCAAGCATATTTCCGATTAATGCCATTAAAAACTTGTTGGATGATATGTATAGGAGGAACTTCCTTTTTAGTATTCTCATCAAAAGCATGTTGATCATGAAAAACGTATCTCAACATATACTCCTCATTATATAAAATTTCATCTATCACAGGATTTTCTTGGCTCATATTATAGAAATCAAAGATCTCTCTAGCTTCCCGCACTATGTAATCGAATTCATTCATGAGGATGAGGATAGCTATCTTTTTGGCCTTAGAATTGTTTATAACAGGTAACTCATAAAACAACCTTTGCAAAGTGGGATGAGTACGAATAAATCTTCTTTCCAGTTTAAGAACGAGTGCGGAGATACCTTCCCCGTAACTATTGGTTCTTTTAAGAATAGGAGTATCATTGCAAACCAAAGTTCCCGTGCAGTTAAAGAATTCTTAAATAACATTTTTCCCTATGATATTTCCACTCCCTACTACAAAAATTTTTGTATAAAAATTTGAGGGAATTTCTCTTTTTGGGATCTCACCATCCTCACTTTTTTCGATAATAAATTCAGACATGATAGCAACTTCAAGCAAAGCAAGCAAACTAGCAAACAAGCAAATAAAATTATTCTTGTCTTTTTTGTAAAATTGTTTTAGAAGTGGGGGAGATGAAAACGAGAGGCAAATGCAAATAATAAGAAAAATGAAATAAATGCAAGTGGATGATAGTTTGTGTGAAGGTACTTGATAAGTTTTGGTGATGTCTCCCCGGCAACGGCGCTAGAAATTCTTCCTGCTACTTGTGATTTGCGTTGGGATTTCCTCGAAGAGGAGAGGATGATGCAGTACAGCAGAGATAAGTATTTCCCTTAGTTAAGAACCAAGGTTATGAATCCTGTAGGAGAACCACACAGAACCTCGTTAGCAGCACCTACACACACAAAAGCAAACACTTGCACCCAACGCAAATAAGAGGGTTGTCAATCCTCTTAGCGGTTATTTGCAAGGATTAATTCTGATAGTGATAGATAGATAAAGTAAAATACAAAATAAAATAAAAGTAAATAAATTGCAGCAAGGTATTTTTGGATTTTAATATATGATAAAATTAGACCCGAGGGCCATAGTTTTCACTAGAGGCTTCTCTCAAGAAAATAGCATACGGTGGGTAGACAAATTACTGTTGGGCAATTGATAGAAAAGCAAATAATCATGACGATATCCAAGGCAATGATCATGTATATAGGCATCACGTCCGAGACAAGTAGACCGACTCCTGCCTACATCTACTACTATTACTCCACCCATCGACCGCTATCCAGCATGCATCTAGGGTATTAAGTATAAAACAGAGTAACGCCTTAAGCAAGATGACATGATGTAG
The DNA here is from genome assembly GCA_039707655.1 of Elymus sibiricus. Taxonomy (NCBI): domain Eukaryota; kingdom Viridiplantae; phylum Streptophyta; class Magnoliopsida; order Poales; family Poaceae; genus Elymus; species Elymus sibiricus. The sequence goes on from CM077676.1 coordinate 387,031,102, forward strand.
ACAAAGTAAACTCAAGCAATACGATTAAACCCCATCTTTTTATAGTTAATGTCAACAATACAAATACGTGTCATGTCCCTTTCTGTCACTGGGATTCAGCACCGCAAGATTGAACCCATCACAAAGCACCTCTCCCATTGCAAGATAAATCAATCTAGTTGGCCAAACCAAACGGATAGATCGGAGAGAAATACAAAGCTATAACAATCATGCGTAAAAGAGTTCAGAGATGACTCAAATAATATTCATGAATAATCTAATCATAAACCCACAATTCATCGGATCCCAACAAACACACCGCAAAAGAAGATTACATCGGATAGAACTCCAAGAGCATCGAGGAGAACCTTGTATTGAAGATCAAAGAGAGAAAAGAAGCCATCTAGATACTAGCTATGGACCCGTAGGTCTGTGGTAAACTACTCACACATCATCGGAATGGCAGCAAGGTTGATGTAGAAGCCCTCCGTGATCGATTCCCCCTCCGGCAGAGTACCGGAAAAGGCCTCCAGATGGGATCACGGAAGAACAGAGGCTTGCGGCGGCGGTAGGGTGTTTTCTTCTGGCTCTCTGTTGGTTTCTGAATATTTGAGAATTTATAGAAGTGGAATTAGGTCAAAAGGAGCCACGAGGGGCCCACAAGGCATCAGGGCACGCCCCCCTGGGGCCGTGCCCTGTTGCCTTGTGGCCTCCTCTTGAGGTTTCTGGCATCCTCCCGAAGCTTCCAGGGTCTCTTTTGTATAGAAAAAAAATGTCAAAAAGTTTCGTGGCATTTGGACTTCGTTTGGTACTGATCTCCTGAAAAACCAAAAACAAGCAAAAACAGCAACTGGCACTGGGCACTAGGTTAATAGGTTAGTCCCAAAAAATGATATATAATTGCATATAAAACATCCAAGATTGATACTATAATAGCATGGAACAATAAAAAATTATAGATACGTTGGAGACGTATCAGTGTCCAGCGTATCTATAATTTTTGATTGTTTCATGCTATTATATTAGCAATCTTGGATACTTTATATGCCTTAATATGCAATTTATATCATTTTTGGGAACTAACCTATTAACCCAGTGCCTAGTGCCAGTAGCTGTTTTTTTGCCTGTTTTTTGGTTTTCCAGAAAATCAGTACCAAACGGAGTCCAAACGCTACGAAACTTTCTAACGATTTTTTTGGACATAAGAAACCCTAGAAGCTCCAGGAGGAGACCAGACGGCAAACGAGGAGACGACAAGGCAACAGGGCATGCCCTGGGGGTAGGTGTGCCCTGATGCCTTGTGGGCCCCACGTGGCTCCGTCTGACCTAATTCCACTTCTATAAATTCTCAAATATTGGGAAACCAACAGAGAGCCACCTGAAATAACTTTTCCGCCGCCACAAGCTTCCGTTCTTCGGCGATCCCTGATGACCCACAAGTATACGGGATCAATCGTAGTCCTTTCGATAAGTAAGAGTGTCGAACCCAACGAGGAGCAGAAGGAAATGACAAGCGGTTTTCAGCAAGGTATTCTCTGCAAGTACTGAAAGTAGCGGTAACAGATAGTTTTGATAGCAAGATAATTCATAACAAGTAACAAGTAGTAATGGTAACAAAAGTGCAGCAAGGTGGCCCAATCCTTTTTGTAGCAAAGGACAAGCCGGAACGAACTCGTATAATAAGCAAAGCGTTCTCGAGGACACATGGGAATTTCATCTAGTCACTTTCATCTTGTTTGTTTGATTCGCGTTCGCTACTTTGAAAATTTGATATGTGGGTGGACTGGTGCTTGGGTGCTGTTCTTACTTGAACAAGCCTCCCACTTATGATTACCCCCTCTCGCAAGCATCCGCAACTACGAAAGAAGAATTAAGATAACTCTAACCATAGCATGAAACATATTGATCCAAATCAACCCTTTACGGAATAGCGCATAAACTAGGGTTTAAGCTTCTGTCACTCTAGCAACCCATCATCTAACTACTACTCCACAATGCCTTCCCTTAGGCCCAAAGATGGTGAAGTGTCATGTAGTCGACGTTCACATGACACCACTAAAGGAAGCAACAACATACATATCATCAAAATATCGAACGAATACCAAATTCACATGATTACTTATGACAAGACTTCTCCCATGTCCTCAAGAACAAAAGTAACTACTCACAAATCATATCCATGTTCAAGATCAGAGGGGTATTGAATAGCATTAAGGATCTGAACATATAATCTTTGTGGCACCCCGGCTCAGAGGAACCGGAACACCCCGTATTCCAGCCCAGAGATCAAGTCTTCTGGAATACGGCACTGCTTGGCATAGAACAAATCAGCTCTTTATTACAAATAACACGGGTACAAGGGTTCTGAAGGCATGAAGGTTACAGGGGCACGGCGACACTTCGCCTGCTCAGATAGCTCTATGCTAGCAGTGAGACATCTCGAAGCGGAATAAATTCTAGCAGCGGAACAACGACGACGGTGATGAACTCCACTCCGCAGGGACTCTGGCTGGGACTTATCCTAGAGCGCAACCTCGGGGTCCTCGACAAACAAGCAATCACGGCATCACCTGCAATCTGGCATGACACGCCAAGTGAGTACTTTGAATGTACTCGCAAGCTCACAGCAACCAAAGCAATCATGACATACAACAGCATGGCATTTACAGGTTAATCATCAAAGATGAACATGATACTACTGGAACAACATGAGCATGGCAACAACATGAGCATGGCATGTACATATAATTCATGATATGAACAGGATGATACTAGCACTAGCATGCAAGGGGGTCGACATTTAAGGTCTCATGGACCAACTTACTCTGCTCGGAGGTTATCTCGTAACCACAAACTTACCATCGTGATCATCACATGACCACATGGAGCTTGATCTCTATCTGTGATCATCGCATGACCACATAAAGATCAACCAACTTCTTTTCTCATCGAACCGGGGTTGTTATTATTCAGATTATTATTACTGTTGACCCATAGTGTGACCTACTACGAACTGTGTCCATGACCGAGGATGCGGCTATCGATAGATTATACACTCTGCAGAGGTTAGTACACTGTACCCACACCACGGAAATCATGGCCTCGTGCTCCCATTCGGGTGGACCAACGACATTCCGACAAAACCAATCTATTGCATGACACTCTCCTGGCCACTCCCGACAAACTCCCCTTTGGGCTATGTCCTGGGTTGCCCCTGATGTCAACTCGTGACATCTGCCACCTTTGTGGCTGCCATCGTCATGGCCAAAACATAACATTGTCCCAAACGGGGACCTCGGATATCCTTACAACTCGGGCACTCAAGGCTTATGGTCGCCTACCTGATCAGGGTAGCGCACACCCATAACCTTCCCTAGTTGGAGGTTCCGGCGAGAGGCATGACAATAGACCGCATTAGGGCCTCCCCATCCAGGCAAGTGTGGTTGCACTGGTGAGCTCGATTCGGTGGCACCATGACTCAGCCAACAGATTTGTTCAAGTTCGATTAATGTCAGGTTCAACTTGAATGGTGATGAGCTGAGTCATGACAGTAACATGATGAAATAATAATGCATATGAGCATGATAACAGTGCAACCATGGATGGGCAACATAACCATATAACAACAATAAATCATTTATTCTACGGGATGCAAACGAACATGGCATAACGGTGATCATGAATATCACAAGTATTTTCATAACAGACGATAGAAATTCATATGAGCATAGCATTATCACTAGCATCGGAAATAATTACAAGAATAAAACATGATGAGAATATCCTTAGCAATTAATCATATCACCTACTAGATGAAAATGAACATGGCATAAGCATAGACATGGATTCACAAGCATATTCGAAGCATTCACAAAATAATTAAATGAGCAAACCATTATTTAAATATTCAAGTGAAAACCATGGCTACTGCAATGCCATCATGCAAGTGGCTGTTGTGGCTTGCCTGGGGATGAAGGATTCACCGGGGAGAAGTACGAGACACTCGCGGAAAAAAAATTCGCCGGAAAAGTTTCCCTCTCGGCGGAGCTGTTTTAAGGGCAAGGGCAAAATGGTCATTTTCACGGGCTCGACGAACTAAGATCGTGGGCATTGGAATCACCTGATTCGGAGTTACGGTCGCGAAGTTACGGCCGTTCGTTCGTTAGGCAGAAAAAGAATAAAATCTGTTCTTTTCTGGCCTTAACGGACGAACGTCCGCTATTTAGAGATTTCGGCCGGCGGTTAAAACAGAAGGCGTACTTTGCCAAATACGCTTTCAGAAAGTGAAAGCGCACTTTCTCCCGCAGCCGTGACAGAATACGCTTTTATTAAGCGAAAACGTATTCTGGAGAATACGTCTTCATTTAGATCGGCGCGGGCCCGGGGTTGACTCTTCGTGCGGCTGACTGGTGTGGTCGCTGGGTGGTGGGGCCTGCCCGAACTGGTCGCCGTCTTGAACCTCGCTCTCGCTCGCGAGACAGAGGAGGAGCTCAATGCCGGTGGCCGTCCCGGCGACTCGGGCCATCTCCGGCCGAGGTGAGGACACCGGCGAGCTCGGGAGAGTGGGCCGCATCCGTCCCCGCACCGTATGGACGCCAAGGAGGGCTGGAGCCGCGGCGGCTCGCGGTGGCCGTGGACAGGGCGGCGGCTGGATTTGGGGGCGAGGCCACGGGCACTCCGGGAATGAAAAGAAGAGGTGGGGAGGATCACTGGAGCTCGGGGAAGAGGCTGGTGTGGTCAGAAGGAGGAGGGAGGGCTGGCACTGCTCGAATTCGAGCGAGGCCGAGCGGCAGCCATGGCGGCAATGCGGAGCGAGGAGGGGCTCCGGAGCTCGTTTGACTGGTTGGGGAGGGCTAGAGGAGAGCGGTGAGGAGGCTGATGAGCTCGGGAGGCCTCGGGGTGGGCTATATATAGCCGGACGGGGATGCCTTCGCCGGAAGCCGACGGGAGCTCGCGGTTGTTGCTCTCTGGCACGACCGCGTGCACGAGCGCACGCGCGGAGGGGGAGAGGGGTCTAGGGGAGGTGTATTCGGTGCTGGGGTGATTCGAGGAGGAAGAAGACAACGGCAAAGCGTCGACGGCCGCGGGCATCCCGGGACGGCGTGCTCGCCGGAGAGGAAAGAGGAGAGGGGGAGGGGTCCAGAGAGTACACGCGGACGCAGGAGAGTGGTGGCGACACAGAGGACATGGTGCGGTGGCGGAAGCTCGGCGTTTGGGTGGCGGCAGAGGGACCCGAAGTCCAGAGCATGCTTTCGGCGCGCCAGACCGCGTGGTCACCGCGTGCACAGGCGCACGCGGTGCTATCTGGCCAATCAAACGATGTCTAGCGTGTTGTCTCTCCTAAGTGGGTCCTACCTGAGGTGATATATCGAAGAAAGGCACTGTGGGTGGATGGGAGAGGTCGACTGAACTTTGCTGTTGCAAACTTAAGCAGGAAGTAGTGATCAACTTAGACAGGATAAGAATTAACCAGGATGTCCCAGTGGCTTAGGGTAGGAAGGACTATGATCCTGTTAATTTTGAGGTCATTTGGACAAGGTTAGAGTGCAGTTGCTTCACAAGTGCAAAAATTTGGCCAGAATCTAGATCAGGAAGTAGCACTCACATGGTTGCTTGTATTGAGCTGAAAATGGGTGAAGGCTGATCATTTGGGCATATGAAGGTGCCACAAAAATTTCATCCCATTTGGATAAACCAAAATGGTACTTCCTTCACAATGATACCCACTGGACAGAAACTTGGGGGAATTTTGCAGAGAAAATGGATTGGCAAAATAATGTGATTTTTGGCATTCTTACATTATTTAGGGATATTTAGGTCCTGGATTAATTTCAGAATTTTTGAAGCAATATAAAGTATAGTTGCTTCACAAACTGAAATTGTGACCAGAAACCAAGATTTGAAGGTGTGCTCAGATAGATTGTTGGATGGGGATGAAATTTGGTTAAGATTCATGATTTGATCATATAGATGATCTCCCAAAATTTCAACTCATTTGGATTAGCCTAGGTAGTACTTCCTTTACAAAGCTTCTCTCTGGTCAGAAACTTTGGAAATTTTCTGAGGAAGATTTACTAGGCAAATGAAGCTGAATTTTGGCATGTGGCAATAATTTGGATATGAGAGAGTGCCCAAAAATTTTGAGGGCAATCAAGAAAATATAAATAGCACTTCCTTCACAAAGTGCCATTCTGGACAGAATGGAAAATGAATATTCCTGGATTATTTTTGAACTAGGAAATGATGGGTTTTGGCATATTTGTGGAAGATATGATCCAAAGAATTTATGAGAATTTTGTGGGAATTTTTGGAATGGCAGAAATATAGGTTGCTTCACAACCTAAGGCAAACAAGGTTATTCCTTTAATAGAAAAAGGAATATTCCCAAGAAATAAATATTGGGGTTGGGCTAAGATGGAAATGACATGGCCTTGGGATAGATTTGAGAATGAAAAGCCACTAGGAAGTGGCAGGAGAGAAGATCTTCCCAGGTTTCAAGACCACATAGCCACGGAAAAAGAAACTCCAAATAAAAATTCGAAGAAATCCAAAAGAAAAAGAAAGGGCCAAAAATCGGGGTGTTACAAACCTACCCCCCTTACGATAAATCTCGTCCTCGAGATTTGGTTGCTTAGGGAACCAGTATGAATATTCTCACTTTAGGGAGACCGTTTCCAACTCGGGTATCCTTTTTCCTTCATATGATGTTCCCACTGAATTTCATCTAACTGATTGCCTTTCTCTGGGGTGGTTTGCTTCACCGTATCCATATTCTGACAGGCCTTCCTTCATATGTTCATCCTTGCTCTGACTTCAATTCTTTTATGTCTGCTAGCTTGTCTGATATTATCATGAATGGGATTTCCATACGTCCGGGAGTGACTTTCATTCGACGTGATATTCTTCTATCCAACACCGATAGTATCTATGGAGTTGTGAACAAATTTCCTCGGTGGACATGAAACATTTAATTTTTGCATCAGGTTACTAGATGCATGTCCTCCGGGTTCAAAACTATGCTGAGAATCATAACCGTTCTTTTGGCAGAATCTGACTGCTAGCAGGGATCTTCTGAATCATCTTGGCTGACTTCTTTGTCTCAGATCCATGCCGACGATTCCACTGTCACCTGGATATGAGGTCCTTACAACCAGAGTAGACCCCTTGGGTGTGTGTTCATGGTGGTTAATACGGAATCAAACTGTCTTGGGTACCCGTACCATGTTGTTCATCCAACAATTACCATACCTGTATTGCCGGTCTTGCTCCTTCATTATTGTTCTCTTTTTCTGAATCCTTTGCTGGAAAGAGCTTGACCATATATATCCTTAATTCTTTGGGTGACCATAGGTGCTGTCAGGTGCAAAATTCCGACAGTCATACCTTATCCTTATCCTTAGGCAGGGCAACAACGTTTAACTGGCAAATTTACCATCTCTCAAGCTCTAACTGTAGGGCAATGATCATCCGAACCTTTGCATGAAATCGGCAAATAAATCAGTAGCCACCAGAACGGTCTTTACAACTCAGATCTGGGACATTACTGAAATAACTCAACCTTGGCTCACGACGGCTGAACAGCAGCTCAAAGCATGAGGCAGTGTTGATAAGAAGAATGTAGCAGTTCCCTAAGACGGCCGAAGAACAGCTCAGAGCATAGGGTCGCTGCTACAAAAAGAAACTCAACAGCTGCCCGAGATGGCCGAAAAGCAGCTCAGAACACGGGCCAGTTGTTGAAAAGAGAAATATAAAGTCGGCATCCACCCTGGACGGCCGAAAGCAGCTCAGAACACAGGCGTGGTGCCGTTACCTGAGAAAGGTGAGCAAGGGTTCATCATGCTCATATACCAGGTTCACAGTTACTTTTATAGAGCTCACTGCCGTGGTCAATCATACATGACAGTGACAGAGGTTAATGATATCACTTTGTCGGGTGTGAGGAAGCTGGCCTTGATATCCACTGTCAAGATTATTGTCCCAACATTGTCTTGCTTCGTAGTTTGTCAGACATTGCATCACACTGAGGTGTATACTGGCTTTTCTTCCTCTTGCATAACTCATGTGGTTGTCGGATGCTCACCATGCTTGTATTATCATATAAATGACTTGCATGACCTTGGCAGCATGTTCATAATATATATGAAGGCATGTGTATCTGAGTATTTGATTCCTGAGGCAGACTTGTGTCCTGACTGATTCTTGCTTCTGACAACACTGTTGCGGATCTGATTCTTGAGATGCACTGCCATATGCGGCCAACTTACTGTGTAATATCTTGTACCAATGACGATGACTATTGGTAGTGCTGTACTGACGCAGACTGGATAGCTTGTGCTGGAAGCCATCTGAAAGTAGCGTGCTGAGGAAGGCTGGATATCTTGCACTGGAAGTTATCCACATATCGTACTGAGGAAGACTGCGGAACCTCGCATCGTAAGCTTCCCTAGTAGCGTGTGGGGGAAGACTGAGTTGCTTACACCAGAAACTTTTCTCTCTGATATGCGGACTGAATGCCATATATCTATATACACCTTTGGTATTCCTGATAATATACTGTTGGTCTTGCACACCACTTGTCTTCCGGCTGGTTCATGATGGCTGCATACTGATGTAAACTTGATGCTAATAGTCATTCCAGAATATCATTTGTATTCAAACCAGATATTCTCAATATAGTGCAGTCGGCTGAGAGTTTCATAATGTTTTGCTGAGCTTCAAAATATTTGAACTCCTTACTGATTCTTCAGGTCCGGTGTCGGTTGATGAGCAACTTTCATAAGGGGAAATAAGGTAACACCGAGGGCCCAAAGAAAGAAGCAAAAGAAACGACTAAAACAAAAGCACACACGGCATTAAGATTACATACAAGCAACTGCACACTTCACAACTATTCTCCTCACTATGCAGGCCTACTTAAGCACACAATTCTCGAGGAAACTCTGGTACTACGATCTAATATGTTGTGGCGGTGTGCACGAAAGTGAATTAGCATGTGGAGAGGTTGGTGTAAATAGGGCTACACCAAGCGCTGGCTCAGCACCGGTTGCATCTGGACGGGCTTAGCGGTGAGGACGTACTCGGTGATCCTGTAGCGTGATACGGATGTCACGACCACATCATGATCAAGCGTACGGAAGGGAACCGTACTCGTCCAGGGAATGGGTGATAGGGTAGGATAGCAATGGAAAGCAGGGCCTACTGGCATTGCCCTTTGCTGGTAACAAAGACCAGTGAGGGTTACCAAACGGCGGGTTGGATGGCATGATCCGGGGTAGAAGCATGTCTACCACCGAAACGATAGGTGTGGCTGAAAAGAATATTGGTGCGATACCTGTGCATCAATCCTGCAAGTGATCGACACCACGAGGTACCTCGGCATCACTCCGCTGGGACAGAGATGACACCAAACACCAAAGAGCAAGAATGCAAAACAGGAGGGTGCAGCTAGTGGATCAAAAACGATGCCACCTACACTCACAAGATCAACCGTTAGCGACAATATAATAAGTCTATATGCATGCTATGCAGCAAACAAATGCAACAGCCAAATGCAGCAAGCAAGCTAGACTCTGAACTACCGGTTTCTAACGCTCGCACTGACTAGGGCGTCCTACAGCCAGACCTGCTCTGATACCAAGCCTTGTGGCACCCCGGCTTAGAGGAACCGGAACACCCCGTATTCCAGCCCAGAGATCAAGTCTTCTGGAATACGGCACTGCTTGGCATAGAACAAATCAGCTCTTTATTACAAATAACACGAGTACAAGGGTTCTGAAGGCATGAAGGTTACAAGGGCACGGCGACACTTCGCCTGCTCAGATAGCTCTATGCTAGCAGCGAGACATCTCGAAGCGGAATAAATTCTAGCAGCGGAACAACGACGACGGTGATGAACTCCACTCCGCAGGGACTCTGGCTGGGACTTATCCTAGAGCGCAACCTCGGGGTCCTCGACAAACAAGCAATCACGGCATCACCTGCAATCTGGCATGACACGCCAGGGGAGTACTTTGAATGTACTCGCAAGCTCACAGCAACCAAAGCAATCATGACATACAACAGCATGGCATTTACAGGTTAATCATCAAAGATGAACATGATACTACTGGAACAACATGAGCATGGCAACAACATGAGCATGGCATGTACATATAATTCATGATATGAACAGGATGATACTAGCACTAGCATGCAAGGGGGTCGACATTTAAGGTCTCATGGACCAACTTACTCTGCTCGGAGGTTATCTCGTAACCACAAACTTACCATCGTGATCATCACATGACCACATGGAGCTTGATCTCTATCTGTGATCATCGCATGACCACATAAAGATCAACCAACTTCTTTTCTCATCGAACCGGGGTTGTTATTATTCAGATTATTATTACTGTTGACCCATAGTGTGACCTACTACGAACTGTGTCCATGACCGAGGATGCGGCTATCGATAGATTATACACTCTGCAGAGGTTAGTACACTGTACCCACACCACGGAAATCATGGCCTCGTGCTCCCATTCGGGTGGACCAACGACATTCCGACAAAACCAATCTATTGCATGACACTCTCCTGGCCACTCCCGACAAACTCCCCTTTGGGCTATGTCCTGGGTTGCCCCTGATGTCAACTCGTGACATCTGCCACCTTTGTGGCTGCCATCGTCATGGCCAAAACATAACATTGTCCCAAACGGGGACCTCGGATATCCTTACAACTCGGGCACTCAAGGCTTATGGTCGCCTACCTGATCAGGGTAGCGCACACCCATAACCTTCCCTAGTTGGAGGTTCCGGCGAGAGGCATGACAATAGACCGCATTAGGGCCTCCCCATCCAGGCAAGTGTGGTTGCACTGGTGAGCTCGATTCGGTGGCACCATGACTCAGCCAACAGATTTGTTCAAGTTCGATTAATGTCAGGTTCAACTTGAATGGTGATGAGCTGAGTCATGACAGTAACATGATGAAATAATAATGCATATGAGCATGATAACAGTGCAACCATGGATGGGCAACATAACCATATAACAACAATAAATCATTTATTCTACGGGATGCAAACGAACATGGCATAACGGTGATCATGAATATCACAAGTATTTTCATAACAGACGATAGAAATTCATATGAGCATAGCATTATCACTAGCATCGGAAATAATTACAAGAATAAAACATGATGAGAATATCCTTAGCAATTAATCATATCACCTACTAGATGAAAATGAACATGGCATAAGCATAGACATGGATTCACAAGCATATTCGAAGCATTCACAAAATAATTAAATGAGCAAACCATTATTTAAATATTCAAGTGAAAACCATGGCTACTGCAATGCCATCATGCAAGTGGCTGTTGTGGCTTGCCTGGGGATGAAGGATTCACCGGGGAGAAGTACGAGACACTCGCGGAAAAAAAATTCGCCGGAAAAGTTTCCCTCTCGGCGGAGCTGTTTTAAGGGCAAGGGCAAAATGGTCATTTTCACAATGTGACAACCTCATGAAAATGATACCATCGGAACGGGCTCGACGAACTAAGATCGTGGGCTTTGGAATCACCTGATTCGGAGTTACGGTCGCGAAGTTACGGCCGTTCGTTCGTTAGGCAGAAAAAGAATAAAATCTGTTCTTTTCTGGCCTTAACGGACGAACGTCCGCTATTTAGAGATTTCGGCCGGCGGTTAAAACAGAAGGCGTACTTTGCCAAATACGCTTTCAGAAAGTGAAAGTGCACTTTCTCCCGCAGCCGTGACAGAATACACTTTTATTAAGCGAAAACGTATTCTGGAGAATACGTCTTCATTTAGATCGGCGCGGGCCCGGGGTTGACTCTTCGTGCGGCTGACTGGTGTGGTCGCTGGGTGGTGGGGCCCGCCCGAACTGGTCGCCGTCTTGAACCTCGCTCTCGCTCGCGGGACAGAGGAGGAGCTCAATGCCGGTGGCCGTCCCGGCGACTCGGGCCATCTCCGGCCGAGGTGAGGACACCGGCGAGCTCGGGAGAGTGGGCTGCATCCGTCCCCGCACCGTATGGACGCCAAGGAGGGCTGGAGCCGCGGCGGCTCGCGGTGGCCGTGGACAGGGCGGCGGCCGGATTTGGGGGCGAGGCCACGGGCACTCCGGGAATGAAAAGAAGAGGTGGGGAGGATCACTGGAGCTCGGGGAAGAGGCTGGTGTGGTCAGAAGGAGGAGGGAGGGCTGGCACTGCTCGAATTCGAGCGAGGCCGAGCGGCAGCCATGGCGGCAATGCGGAGCGAGGAGGGGCTCCGGAGCTCGTTTGACTGGTTGGGGAGGGCTAGAGGAGAGCGGTGAGGAGGCTGATGAGCTCGGGAGGCCTCGGGGTGGGCTATATATAGCCGGACGGGGATGCCTTCGCCGGAAGCCGACGGGAGCTCGCGGTTGTTGCTCTCTGGCACGACCGCGTGCACGAGCGCACGCGCGGAGGGGGAGAGGGGTCTAGGGGAGGTGTATTCGGTGCTGGGGTGATTCGAGGAGGAAGAAGACAACGGCAAAGCGTCGACGGCCGCGGGCATCCCGGGACGGCGTGCTCGCCGGAGAGGAAAGAGGAGAGGGGGAGGGGTCCAGAGAGTACACGCGGACGCAGGAGAGTGGTGGCGACGCAGAGGACATGGTGCGGTGGCGGGAGCTCGGCGTTTGGGCGGCGGCAGAGGGACCCGAAGTCCAGAGCATGCTTTCGGCGCGCCAGACTGCGTGGTCACCGCGTGCACAGGCGCACGCGGTGCTATCTGGCCAATCAAACGATGTCTAGCGTGTTGCCTCTCCTAAGTGGGTCCTACCTGAGGTGATATATCGAAGAAAGGCACTGTGGGTGGATGGGAGAGGTCGACTGAACTTTGCTGTTGCAAACTTAAGCAGGAAGTAGTGATCAACTTAGACAGGATAAGAATTAACCAGGATGTCCCAGTGGCTTAGGGTAGGAAGGACTATGATCCTGTTAATTTTGAGGTCATTTGGACAAGGTTAGAGTGCAGTTGCTTCACAAGTGCAAAAATTTGGCCAGAATCTAGATCAGGAAGTAGCACTCACATGGTTGCTTGTATTGAGCTTAAAATGGGTGAAGGGTGATCATTTGGGCATATGAAGGTGCCACAAAAATTTCATCCCATTTGGATAAACCAAAATGGTACTTCCTTCACAATGATACCAACTGGACAGAAACTTGGGGGAATTTTTCAGAGAAAATGGTTTGGCAAAATAATGTGATTTTTGGCATTCTCACATTATTTAGGGATATTTAGGTTCTGGATTAATTTCAGAATTTTTGAAGCAATATAAAGTATAGTTGCTTCACAAACTGAAATTGTGACCAGAAACCAAGATTTGAAGGTGTGCTCAGATAGATTGTTGGATGGGGATGAAATTTGGTTAAGAGTCATGATTTGATCATATAGATGATCTCCCAAAATTTCAACTCATTTGGATTAGCCTAGGTAGTACTTCCTTTACAAAGCTTCTCTCTGGTCAGAAACTTTGGAAATTTTCTGAGGAAGATTTACTAGGCAAATGAAGCTGAATTTTGGCATGTGGCAATAATTTGGATATGAGAGAGTGCCCAAAATTTTTGAGGGCAATCAAGAAAATATAAATAACACTTCCTTCACAAAGTGCCATTCTGGACAGAATGGAAAATGAATATTCCTGGATTATTTTTGAACTAGGCAATGATGGGTTTTTGCATATTTGTGGAAGATATGATCCAAAGAATTTATGAGAATTTTGTGGGAATTTTTGGAATGGCAGAAATATAGGTTGCTTCACAACCTAAGGCAAACAAGGTTATTCCTTTAATAGAAAAAGGAATATTCCCAAGAAATAAATATTGGGGTTGGGCTAAGATGGAAATGACATGGCCTTGGGATAGATTTGAGAATGAAAAGCCACTAGGAAGTGGCAGGAGAGAAGATCTTCCCAGGTTTCAAGACCACACAGCCACGGAAAAAGAAACTCCAAATAAAAATTCGAAGAAATCCAAAAGAAAAAGAAAGGGCCAAAAATCGGGGTGTTACAATCTTCCACCAAATAAACCAACTAGCATCAACTACAAGATGTAATCAACACTACTAGCAACCCACAGGTACCAATCTGAGGTTTTGAGACAAAGATTGAATACAAGAGATGAACTAGGGTTTGAGATGAGATGGTGCTGGTGAAGATGTTGATGAAGATTGGTCCTCCCACGATGAGAGGATCGTTGGTGATGTCGATGGCTTCGATTTCCCCCTCCCGGAGGGAAGTATCCCCGGCGGAATCGATCTGCTGGAGAGCAAGAGTGCTCCTGCCCAGGTTCCGCCTCGAGACGGCGGCGCTTCATCCCGAAAGTCTTCTCTTCATTTTTTCTAGGGCAAATGGCTTCATATAGCAGAAGGAGGGGGCCAGACACCAGCCAGGGGCCCCACAAGGCATCAGGGCGCGCCCAGGGGGGCCGCGCCATGTTTCCTTGTGGGCAACTGGTGGGTCCCCCCTGGTATTTCTTTTCTCCAGTATTTTTTATATATTCAATAAAAAATCTCCATGAAGTTTCAGGTCAATCGGAGCTCTGTAGAATAGGTATCTCTGATGTGGCTATTTCAGGTCCAGAATTCCAGCTGCCAGTATTCTCCCTCTTCATGTAAACCTTGCAAATTAAGAGAGAAATGGCATGATAATTGCATTATAAAGTTTAATAATGATCAAAAACATAATAAATAACAGTAGGAAATCATGATGCAAATTGGACGTATCAACTTCCCCAAGCTTAGACCTCGCTTGACCTCAAGCGAAAAGTGGAAATCGATAATCATGACCACATGTTTAGAGAGAGAGAGACGTCGATAAAAATAAAATACGTGCATGGAGCATCATGATCTTTATTATAACAGCAATATATCATCATAAAACTTCTTAGGAAAAAGTGACAATTCATCCACAAGTTAAAGTATGAACCATAAACCAAATTGAAAACTAACAAACTATGATCTCAGTCACTGAAGCAATTGCAATTCATCATATTATCAGAAAGAGTCTATGTAAGAGCTTTGTTTAGCAAGTTCACATACTCAACTATCATTTAGTCTTCTATGATTGCTGACACTCACGTCATACTTATGGAGCAAAAGTTTTAGTCGAACACATAGAAAGATAGGGGCTTATAATTTCGCCTCCCAACATATTTACCTCAAGGGTAATGTCAACAATAATAACTCATGATCACGTACATTCAACTGGATATATATGCATGGATCAATCCCCACCACATGATGTTTGCCAAAAGAGAAAATAAAAACGGAATAGAGAAGAATACTATTGACTCTTGCATGCAAGTAAATACATAAAGTAAAAGATAGGCCCTTCGCAGAGGGAAGCAACGGTTGTCATGCGCTTTTGTTTTTGGATGTGCAAGCTCTTAATGTAAAGGAACGTCACTTTATATTCCCCCTTGTGATAGCGACCTTTATTATGCAGTCTATCGCTTTTATTGCTCCACCATCACAAGATCGTATAAAGCTTATTTTCCCTTACAATAAAAGTTCATACATATTTAGGAGCAATTTTTATTGCCTTTGCACCGATGACAACTTACTTGAAGGATCTTATTCAATCCGTAGGTAGATATGGTGGACTCTCATGGCATGAAACTGGGTTTAAGGGTTTTTGGATGCACAAGTAGTATCTCTACTTATTACATAATTTTGGCTAGCAAAGGATAGGGGGCAAACACCACATGTTAGAGGATCCAAAACAATATAACTTCTATGTGAATATAAGCAAACATAACCCATTACGTTGTCTTCCTTGTCCAACGTCGACTAATTGACATAGAATATTTGATGGGGGCTCACAATCATAAAAGATGTCCAAGATAGTGTATTTATATGTGAGACCTCTCTTCCTTTATTACTTTTTCATGAATTGCTACAATGATCAATGCTATGTTTGTCAACTTCCAACAAGTTTTATCAATTATACTTCTTTTATGTGAAGTCATCACTCCCCATGGGATTAGCATATGATCTTATTTTTATTCTTTCTTTATTTCTAAGATTGGATCATCAAAAGAAAAAACACTCAACTCAAACTACTCTTTATTATATAACTTTCACACACGATTACATAGATAGATAGATCACAAAGCAAGCACTTGAAACTAAATCATACTAAAACTTTATTCCTCTAAATCACGAAATAACTAAGGATCAAACTAAGATAGATAATGGTGATAAAAAGTGATGGTGATACGATACCGGGGCGCCTCCCCCAAGCTTGGCACAAGCCAAGGGGAGTGCCCATACCCGTGTACTTAATTATCCTTCTTGGGTGATGGTGGTGATGATGCAGTAGGCTTGTCCTTCTATTTGAGGACACGAATTTCTTCCTTTAACTTGTCATTCTCTCTTTCGAGGTCCCAGATTTTGCGACGTAGTTCATCTGAATCTTCCTGCACATGACGAAAAGGAGTGAATTGAACTTTAGGAACTTTCACCGCATTGGGCAGGCTGAACCTCTCAAATTCAACATGCATATCCCCTGGTTGAGGTAGAGGGGGGTCCTCATCCTCCTCACTAGAGGGGTCTTGCTTTCTCCTCAAATCTGCCTCCTCCTCCTCATCAGTTGACCAACCATAAGGATCAATATCCCCATAGACTCTAGGGTTCGCGATAAGTTGCGAAATATAGCTTTCTCCGTCCGAATCCTGGGATGACATGGCGATCAGCCTTGAAAATCTGATAGAAAACAGCAAGAAACAAGAACAGAGGAGAAAGTTGCGATGCGGTGGTCAAAACATACGGGAGTATATATAAAGAATTTTTATCTTGCAAAACAAGCATACGAGAAGAAAACGGAGTCGGGAAGGCACACGTGGGGCCCACAAGGCATCAGGGCGCGCCCCAGGGGGGTGGCCGCGCCCTGTTGCCTTGTGAGCACCCTGTGGGTCCTCTCGGCTGTTTCTTATTTTTGTAATTTTTCTAATATTCCTAAACTGACAGAAATATTTTTTATGGAATTTTTGGAGTCGGTTTATTTACCGTATCACATACCTACCCCTTTTCAGGGTTCTGGAGCGTTCCGGAAGGACTCTTTGATGTGTTCCTCTGGTGTCATTGTTTGAATAATATTAATTTCAACATTAATGGGAGTACCTGAGATATAATGTTTAATTCTTTGCCCATTAACCACTCTCAGATTATTTCCTTCGGAGTTGTTTATTTTGATTGCTCCGGAGCGTTAAACTTTGTCGATGATATGCGGTCCTTCTCATTTAGAGAGAAGTTTTCCTGCAAAGAATCTCAAACGAGAATTGTATAATAAAACATGATCACCTACTTTGAATTCTCATTTTTGAATTCTCTTATGATGCCATCTTTTGACTTTTTCTTTAAACAACTTGGCATTTTCATAAGCTTGGGTTCTCGATTCATCTAAAGAACTAATATCAAATAACCTCTTTTCATGGGCAAGTTTAAAATCATAGTGAAGTTCTTTAATTGCCCAATATGCTTTATGTTCTAACTCAAGAGGTAAATGACATGCTTTTCCATAAACCATTTTATACGGAGACATACCCATAGGGTTTTTATATGCAGTTCTGTAAGCCCATAATGCATCATCAAGTTTCTTAGACCAATTCTTTCTGGATCTATTAACGGTCTTTTGCAAAATCAATTTTATTTCTCTATTAGTTAATTCAACTTGACCACTAGACTGAGGATGATAAGGAGATGCAATTCTATGGTTAACATCATATTTAGCAAGCAACTTACGGAAAGCACCATGAATAAAATGCGAACCACCATCAGTCATTAAATATCTAGGGACTCCAAACCTCGGGAAAATAACTTCTTTAAGCATTTTAATAGAAGTGTTATGATCAGCACTACTAGTTGGAATAGCTTCTACCCACTTAGTAACGTAATCAACAGCAACTAAAATATGAGTGTACCCGTTGGATTTAGGAAAAGGTCCCATATAATCGAAACCCCAAACTTCAAATGGTTCAATAACAAGTGAATAATTCATAGGCATTTCTGGACGTCTACCAACATTACCAATTCTTTGACATTCATCACAAGAAAGGACAAACTTACGTGCATCCTTGAAAAGAGTACGCCAATAAAAACCAGATTGTAATACCTTGTGTGCAGTTCGGTCTCCCGCATGGTGTCCTCCATATGCCTCGGAGTGGCACTTACGTAGGATTTGTTCCTGTTCATGCTCAGGTACACAATGTCTAATAATACCATCTACTCCTTCTTTATATAAGTGTGGGTCGTCCCAAAAGTAATGTCTTAAATCAAAGAAAAACTTTTTCTTTTGTTGGTATGTAAAGCTAGGTGGTATGTATTTAGCAACAATGTAATTAGCATAGTCTGCATACCAAGGAGTATTACGAGAGCATTTATCACAGCTAATTGTTCATCAGGAAAATCATCATTAATAGGAAGTGGGTCATCAAGAACATTTTCCATTCTAAACAAATTATCAGCCACGGGTTTCTCAGCTCCCTTTCTATCAACAATATGCAAATCAAATTCTTGTAGCAAAAGAACCCATCTAATAAGTCTAGGTTTAGCATCTTTCTTTTCCATAAGGTATTTAATAGCAGCATGATCAGTGTGAATAGTAACTTTGGAATCAACAATGTAAGATCTAAATTTATCACATCCAAACACAACTGCTAAAAATTCTTTCTCAGTAGTAGCATAATTTCTTTGAGCATTGTCTAGAGTTTTACTAGCATAATGGATAACATTTAATTTCTTATCAACTCTTTGCCCTAGAACAGCACCAACAGCATAATCACTAGCATCACACATGATTTCAAAGGGTAGGTTCCAATCAAGTGGTTGAACAATAGGTGCAGAAATTAAGGCTTTCTTAAGTACTTCAAAGGCTTCTACACAATCATCATCAAAAACAAATGGAACATCTTTTTGCAAGAGATTGGTAAGAGGTCTAGAAATTTTAGAGAAGTCTTTTATAAACCTTCTATAGAAGCCAGCATGATCGAGAAAACTTCTTATACCTTTTATATCTTTAGGACATGGCATTTTCTCAACAGCATCAACTGTGGCTTTATCAACTTCAATACCTCTTTCGGAAATTTTATGCCTAAGGACTATACCTTCATTCACTATAAAGTGGCACTTCTCCCAATTCAAGACAAGATTAGTTTCTTCACATCTCTGCAAAACTCGATCATGGTTGCTTAAGCAATCACCAAAAGAAGTTCCGTAAACGGAGAAATCATCCATGAAAACCTCAACAATCTTTTCACAAAAGTCAGAGAATATAGCAGTCATACATCTTTGAAAGGTAGCAGGTGCATTACATAAACCAAAAGGCATATGGCGATAAGCATAAGTTCCAAAAGGACAAGTAAAGGTGGTTTTTTCTTGATCTTCAGGTGACACAGGTATTTGAGAAAAATCAGAATAACCATCTAAGAAACAAAAGTGTGTATGCTTAGACAATCTTTCTAACATTTGATCAATAAAAGGCAAGGGGTAATGATCTTTTCTAGTAGCTTTATTTAATTTCCTGAAATCAATTACCATCCTATAACCAGTTACAATTCTTTGCGGGATAAGTTCATTTTTATCATTAGGAACAACGGTAATACCTCCTTTTTTTAGGAGCACAATGAACAGGACTTACCCATCTACTATCAGCTATGGGATAAATTATACCTGCTTCCAGAAGCTTTAATATTTTAGTTCTTACCACATCTTTCATTTTCGTATTCAGCCTTCTTTGATGATCAACAACGGGTTTAGCATCTGGTTCCATATGAATTTTATGCTGACATAAAGTGGGACTAATGCCCTTAAGATCATCGAGAGTATATCCAATAGCGGCACGGTGCTTCTTCAGAGTTTTAAGTAATCTCTTTTCTTCATGCTCTGAAAGGTTAGCACTAATAATAACAAGATATATCTTCTTTTCATCAAGATAAGCATATTTAAGAGTATCAGGTAATTGCTTCAATTCAAACACAGGATCACCCTTGGGTGGAGGTGGATCTCCCAAGGTTTCAACAGGCAAATTATGTTTAAGGATAGGTGCTTATTTAAAGAACAGCTCATCTATTTCATTTCCTTCATTCATATGCATATCATTCTCATGCTCAAGCAAATATTTTTCTAATGGATCAGTGGGAGGCACGACAATAGAGGCAAGACCAATAATTTCATCTTTATTGGGTAATTCTTTATCATGAGGTTTGATACATCTCCAACGTATCTATAATTTTTGATTGTTCCATGCTGTTATATAATCAATCTTGGATGTTTTTATATGCATTTACAGCAATTATATATTATTTTTTTGGGACTAACCTATTAACTTAGTGCCCAGTGCCAGTTGCTGTTTTCTGCCTGTTTTTGGTTTTACAGAATATCAATACCAAACGAAGTTCAAATGCCACGAAACTTTTTGGAGATTTTTCTCTGAACAATACCAACACTAGAAGCTTCGGGAGGAGGCCAGAAGCCCCAGGGGGTGCCCACGAGGCACTAGGGCATGCCTGGGAGGGCAGGCGCGCCCTGGTACCTCGTGGGGCCCACATAGCTCCGTTTGACCTAATTCCACCACTATAAATTCCCAAAAATCAGGAAACCAACAGGGGAGTCCACAAAATACTTTTTTCGCCACCGCAAGCTTCTGTTCTTGAGAGATCCCATCTGGAGGCCTTTTCCGGCACTCCGCCGGAGGGGGAATCGATCACGGAGGGGCTCTACATCAACCTTATTGCCCTTACGATGATGCGTGAGTAGTTTACCACAGACCTTTGGGTCCATAGTTAGTAGCTAGATGGCTTCTTCTCTCTTTTTGATCTTCAATACAATGTTCTCCTCGATGTTCTTGGAGTTCTATCTGATGTAATCACTTTTTGCGGTGTGTTTGTTGGGATCCGATGAATTGTGAGTTTATGATCAGATTATCCATGAATATTATTTGAGTCTTCTCTGATCTCTTTTATGCATGATTATTATAGCTTCATATTTCTTCTCCGATCTATTGATTTGGTTTGGCCAACTTGATTGATTTATCTTGCCATGGGAAGAGGTGCTTTGTAATGGGTTCGATCTTGCGGTGCTCAATCCCAGTGACAGAAAGGGACATGACACGTATGTATCATTGCTATTAAGGGTAAAAAGATGGGGTTTATTCATGTGTGAGTTTACTTTGTCTACATCATGTCATCTTGCTTAAGGCGTTACTCCGTTCTTTATGGACTTAATACACTAGATGCATGCTGGATAGTGGTCGATGTGTGGAGTAACAGTAGTAGATGCAGGCAGGAGTCGGTCTACTTGTCTCGGACGTGATGCCCATATACATGATCATTGCCTTGGATATCGTCATGATTATTTGCTTTTCTATTAATTGCCCAACAGTAATTTGTCTACCCACCATATGCTATTTTCTTGAGAGAAGCCTCTAGTGAAAACTATGGCCCCCGGGTCTATCTAAATCATATACTAAAACCCTAAAAATACTTGCTGCACTTTTTCTTTATTGATTTTATTTTGTATTTTTGTTTCAATCTATCTATCTATCACATACAATTTAATCTTGCAACTTACCGCCGAGGGATTGACAACCCCTTGTTTGCGTTGGGTGCAAGGATTTGTTGTTTTGTGTGCAGGTGTTGCATGATTCTCCTACTGGATTGATAACCTTGGTTTCATAACTAAGGGAAATACTTATCTCTACTGTACTGCATATCCCTTCCTCTTTAGGGAATTACCAACGCAGCTCACAAGTAGCAGGAAGAATTTCTGGTGCCGTTGTCGGGGAGACATCATCAACATCTATCAAGTACCTACGCATAAAACTTACATCTCCTTGCATTTATTTTATTTTCCTTTTCCTCTCGTTTTCATCTCCCCCACTTCTAAAAAGTTTTTACAAAAATACATAAATATTTTTTCTTGTTTGCTTGCTCTTGTTGCCTTCATGTCGAACACACAAGAACAGAAAGAAAAAGCAAAAATATAAGATACTATGGATCCACTTAAAGTTTTCTACTTGGATCATCTTCGACCCTTTCATGCTCGTGCTGAAACCCCAACTAGTTTAGTTGAGGGAAAATCATTAGATGAGCATGTTCATTTTTAGCGTCACCGTTTGTCTCAAAAAGGGAGACTCTTATGGCATCAAATAAATTGTTTGCTATGCTATGCTCGGAATCTATGTGAAATTTATGATTTTACTTGTTGCTCTAAGAACCCTAAAAAACACCTCCCCTACCTTTGTGATTTCAATGATAATGAAATTTTATCTTCTTATGAAAAAGGTGTTTATAGTTACTATGATATCGAACAAATTGAAGAATTTGTTGCTTTTAAGGGTGCTTATGAAGTTGCTTCTTTGATTGAAAAGTATGATATTACTCTCTACAAATCTGAAGATTTTGCCATACTTAAGTATTGCTATGAAAATTATGCATCTAATGCCTATGTTAGTGAATTTATTGAGAGAATGTCTACTGCTTTGGAAGAGAATAATGATACACATGAATCTATAGATAATTATGATTCCGATGATTCGATTAAAATATCCCCTCTTGATGAACATGATGCTTGCTATTCTTATGGCCATGATGCCAATATTAATGATGCTTATGGAGATGAACTTGCTATAGTTCCTAATGTTAAAAATGAAATTATTTATATTGCACCCACACTTGATAGCTCCTTGAATGAAAAGCATGATTGCGATAATGTTATTATAAATTCTATGAATGTCAATTATGCTAATGATATGCAAAGCTACAAGCTTGGGGATGATAATTTTGTTATGTCCACTACTTATTGCAATGATCATGATTGGGGTGATAATGCTTTTTATGATCTTGAAAATTTATTTAAGCCTCATGATGAATATGTTATTGATAATAAAATTTGCAATACTATTAAAAGTGGGTTTGGAAGAGCGTCAACTTTTGGTAATAATGATCCCACTACTTTGGAGAATTATCAATCTTATGAATTTTTTGATAAAAGTGGGTTTGGAGAGGTCATGACTTTGTTGATGTTAATCCCACTATTTTGGAAGACTATAAGAATTTTATGCATGTGGATCATGGAGAGAAAATTTTATATGATAGCTATATTGTTGAATTTTATTCTGATCCTACGTGTAATTATTATGAGAGAGGAAAATATGGTTGTAGAAATTTTCATATTACTAAATTACCTCTCGTTATGTTGAGATTGTCAATGTTTTATTCCTGTCCTTTGCATATGCTAGATATTTCTCGTCTTGATAATTTGTTTGTATATGAAATGCCTATGCATAGGAAGTATGTTAGACTTAAAAGTTTTTGTCACATGTATTATGATGCTCTCTTTGTGCTTCAATTCTTATCTTTCATGTGAGCATCATTGAAATCTCAAAGCCTATCTTAATGGCTACAAAGAAAGAGCTTCTTGGAAGGCAACCCAATGAATAAAATAAATTTTTAACTTTACCTACTGTTTTTGTGTGTTTACACATTTATGATACTGTTATGATTGAGTTTTTGTCTTTTTAATTAGTGTTTGTGCCAAGTAAAACCTTTGGGATGATTTGGAAGATATTATAATTGATGCTGTTTGGAAAACAGAAAGTTTTGCATCCAGTACTGGAATTTTGGTGCTGTACTGGAGCGTCAGAAAAATCTGAAATTTTTACACAGTATTGGTATATGAATTGCCCACTCTGTAGTAAATTTTCAGAATTTTTGGCGTTACAGAAGTATATCTTTTAAATAGATTGCTACAGACTGTTCTGTTTTTGACAGATTCTATTTTCGATGCACTACTTGCTTGTTTTGATGAAACTATGGATTGTATCGGGGGGTATAAGCCATGGAGAAGTTATAATACAGTAGGTATAATGCAAAAATAAAATATGAATGGGTTTTCAACAGTACTTAAAGTGGTGATTTATTTTGTTATACTAACGGATCTCACGAAGGTTTTGTTGAGTTTTGTGTGATTGAAGTTTTCAAGTTTTGGGTGAGATCACGATGGATGATGGAATAAGGAGTGGCAAGAGCCTAAGATTGGGGATGCCCGAGGCACCCCAAGGTAATATTCAAGGAAGACTCAAGCGTCTAAGCTTGGGGATGCCCCGGAAGGCATCCCCTCTTTCTTCTACCAACAATCGGTAATTTTACTTGGAGCTATATTTTTATTCGTCACATGATATGTGTTTTGCTTGGAGCGTCTTGTATTATATGAGTCTTTGCTTTGTTTTCTTTTTAGTTTGTCACAATCATCCTTGATGGACACACTAATTTGAGAGAGCCACACGTTCATCATGATTTGTTAGAATACTCTATGTGCTTCACTTAAATTTTTTGAGCTAGGCAGTTGCTCTAGTGCTTCACTTAAATCTCTTTGAGCACGGCGGTGGCTATATTTTGAAGAAATAAACTCTCATGATTCACTTATATTATTTTGAGAGTTGATAAGATTAAAATTTTGAAGAAATAAACTCTCATGCTTCACTTATATTATTTTGAGAGTTGACAAGATAAAATTTTGAAGAAATATTTGCACTCTCATGCTTCACTTATATCTTTTTGAGAGTTGATAAAAGTAACGGTAATTTACACAAGATATGAATTTGGTCCCAAAGTGATGAATATTCAAGAGGGATATAACAAAAACTTTCATATGGATCATTAGATATGATAAGTGTGATTCCTTGCAATAGTTTTGCGATATGGAAATGATGATATGTGAGTCATGTTAGTAAGTAATTGTGATTTAGTAAGAATATTAGTGTTAAGGTTTGTGATTCCCTATGCATGCACATTAAGTTAATAGTTATGCAAAGAAATTATATCCTACTTATGGTGCATTATTCGATGTTAGTTATGTTCAATGCATGTTTATGACCGTTTTCGCTTTTTGGTTGGTTGCTTCTCAATCTATTTGCTAGCCTTCATTTGTACTAAGCGGAAATACTGCTTGTGCATCCAAACTCCTTAAACCCAAGTTGTGCCAACTGAGTCCACCATATCTACCTATATGCGGTATTTCCATGCCGTTCCAAGTAAATTTGCGTGTGCCAATTCTAATTTTCAAAATAATTTTTCCGTTTTGTGTGCCCGTACCGCTCATGAAGCGGTAGGGGGTGGCCAATATTTTCCATGCTAGGTGTGTTATTCTCACGATGAGTGTTTATTCACTTGTCATTGCACGAGAGAGTGGCTGGTAATAGGGATGCCCAGTCCCACAATGAAATCAAAAATTAATAACAACAAAATTCCCTGGAAAGTGATGGTATGGAGGGCACCCGTGGATACGGCTAGCCTTAGATTGTGAAAGAATGGTGGAAAGGAAATAAACTGTACTTTCTGTTTGGGAACCGCCTATGATGTGTCTAGCATGGAAGATATTGGGAATTCTCGATCGTTTTCGTTGACTGGAAAAGCATGCCTCTCAATTTTTTTATCTCTCTAATTTAAGCTTTGAGCTCTGGCACATTAGCAAATCTCTGCTTCCCTCTGTGAAGGGCCTATCTATTTACTTTTATGCAATTTTTATTTTTTATTTTGAGTCTCCATCTTCTCTTATAAAGCACCAACTAGAGAGCACTATTGTCATACTTGTGCATTGTGTGTGGCTAATATTTGAGTGTGTTTCATGGATGGATCAATGATTGAGCATAATGGGCTAGGGATAACTTTCTTTAGCGTTGATATTTTGAAAGACATGGTTGCTTGTTAGCATGCTTGAGTATTTATATCTTCATGTCAAACTATAGACTATTGCTTTGAATCATTCAAGTCCAATGTCCATGCTACAAAGAAAAGAATATATGATGAATATGATAGGCAGCATTCCACATCAAAAATTCTGTTTTTATCATTTTCCTACTCGAGGACGAGCAGGAATTAAGCTTGGGGATACTGATACGTCTCCAACGTATCTATAATTTTTGATTGTTCCATGCTGTTATATTATCAATCTTGGATGTTTTTATATGCATTTACAGCAATTATATATCATTTTTTTGGACTACCCTGTTAACTAAGTGCCCAGTGCCAGTTGTTGTTTTCTGCCTATTTTTGGTTTTACAGAATATCAATACCAAACGAAGTCCAAATGCCACGAAACTTTTTGGAGATTTTTTTCTGGACAATACCAACACTACAAGCTTCGGGAGGAGGCCAGAAGCCACAAGGGGTGCCCACGAGTGCCTCGTGGGGCCCACAGAGCTCCGTTTGACCTAATTCCACCACTATAAATTCCCAAAAATCAGGAAACCAACAGGGGAGTCCACGAAATACTTTTTCCACCGCCGCAAGCTTTTGTTCTCGAGAGATTCCATCCGGAGGCCTTTTCCGGCACTCCGCCGGAGGGGGAATCGATCACGGAGGGGCTCTACATCAACCTTGCTGCCCTTCCGATGATGCGTGAGTAGTTTACCACAGACCTTTGGGTCCATAGTTAGTAGCTAGATGGCTTCTTCTCTCATTTTGATCTTCAATACAATGTTCTCCTCGATGTTCTTGGAGTTCTATCCGATGTAATCACTTTTTGCGGTGTGTTTGTTGGGATCCGATGAATTGTGAGTTTATGATCAGATTATCCATGAATATTATTTGAGTCTTCTCTGATCTCTTTTATGCATGATTATTATAGCTTCGTATTTCTTCTCCGATCTATTGATTTGGTTTGGCCAACTAGATTGATTTATCTTGCCATGGGAAGAGGTGCTTTGTAATGGGTTCGATCTTGCCGTGCTGAATCCCAATGACAGAAAGGGACATGACACGTATGTATCATTGCTATTAAGGGTAAAAAGATGGGGTTTATTCATGCGTGAGTTTACTTTGTCTACATCATGTCATCTTGCTTAAGGCGTTACTCCGTTCTTTATGGACTTAATACACTAGATGCATGCTGGATAGCGGTCGATGTGTGGAGTAATAGTAGTAGATGCAGGCAGGAGTCGGTCTACTTGTTTCGGACGTGATGCCTATATACATGATCATTGCCTTGGATTTCATCATGATTATTTGCTTTTCAATCAATTGCCCAATAGTAATTCGTTTACCCACCGTATGCTATTTTCTTGAGAGAAGCCTCTAGTGAAAACTATGGCCCCCGGGTCTATCTAAATCATATATTAAAAACCCTAAAACTACCTTGCTGCACTTTTACTTTATCTATTTTATTTTATATTTTAGTTCAATCTATCTATCTATCACATACAATTTAATCTTGCAATTTACCACCGACGGATTGACAACCCCTTGTTTGCGTTGGGTGCAAGGATTTGTTGTTTTGTGTGCAGGTGCTGCTAACGAGGTGTTGTGTGATTCTCCTACATGATTGATAACCTTGGTTTCATAACTGAGGGAAATACTTATCTCTACTATACTGCATCTCCCTTCCTCTTTAGGGAATTACCAACGCAGCTCACATGTAGCAAGGTTTTCTATGAAATTTAGAGAAATTAAACTCATGAGACATCTCACCAAAATTAACACTAACAATTTCTTTAGTGCAATCAATCTTAGCATTAACAGTATTCAAGAAGGGTCTACCAAATATAATGGGTCAAAAATCATCTTGTGGTGATCCAAGAACAAGAAAATCAGTAGGATATTTGATCTTACCACACATGACTTCAACATCTCTAACAATCCCAAGTGGTGAAATAGTATCTCTATTTGCAAGCTTAATAGTAACATCAATATCTTCAATCTCAATAGGTGCAATATCAATCATAACTTCTTGATAGAGAGTAAACGGAATTGCACTCACACTAGCACCAACATCACATAAACCATGATAGCAATGATCTCCAATTTTAACAGAAATAACAGGCATGCCAATTACAGGTTTGTTTTTATCTTTAGTGTCTGGCTTAGCAATTCTAGTTGCTTCATCAAAGAAATATATGACATGTTCATACGTCTCCAACGTATCTATAATTTATGAAGTATTCATGCCATGTTTATTATAGTTTTGTATGATTTTGGTACACTTTTATATGGCTTTTATATGATTTTTATGGACTAACATATTGACCTAGTGCCCAGTGCCAGTTGCTGTTTTCTGCTTGTTTTTGGTTTTCCAGAAAATCCATATCAAATGAAGTCCAAATGCAGTGAAACTTTTTGACGATTTTTTTTGGAAGGAAACAGACCCAGGAAGCTTCGGAGGAGCAACAGAAGAGCCACAGGGGCCCCACGAGCCACCTGGGCGCGCCTGCCCCCCCCCATGCGCGCCCTGGTGCCTCGTGGCCCCCCTGTGGCACCTCTTTGCGTGATTCCAACGCTGAAAAATCATATATATTTAGAAACCCCCGAAAGTTAACCTAGATGAGTTTTTATGCCACCGCAAGCCTTTGTACCAAGGAGATCCCATCTGGAGCCCTTTTCCGGCACCCTGCCGGAGGGGGGAGATCATCACCGGAGGCCATCTTCATCATCCCGGCGGTCTCCATGACGAGAAGGGAGTAGTTCACCCTCGGGGCTGAGGGTATGTACTAGTAGCTATGTGTTTGATCTCTCTCTCTCGTGTTCTTGATATGGCAAGATCTTGATGTATCGCGAGCTTTGTTAATATAGTTGGATCATATGGTGTTTCTTCCCTCTCTATCTTTGTTGTGATGAATCGAATCTTTTCCCTTTGAGGTTTCGTTATTGTCGGATTGAATATTCAGATTTGAGAACACTTGATGTATGTCTTGCATATGAATACCCGTGGTGACAATGGGGTATTATATTGATTCACTTGATGTATGTTTTGGCACTCAACTCACGGATTCCCGAGGTGACATTGGGGTAATCTATGCATAGGGGTTGATGCACGTTTTCATTATCTTTTCTTCGATAGAAACTTTGGGGTGCTCCTTGGAGTTCTTTGTGTGGATTGAATATTATGATTATGAAGTAGTTTGATGCATATCGTATAATCAACTCACGGATACTTGTGGTGACATTGGAGTATCTAGGTGCCATTAGAGTTGGTTGATGTGTATCATATGGTGTTATTTTAGTACGAATTCTAGGGCTGTTTGTGACACTTATAGGAATAACTCAATAAATCGATCGGAAAGGATAACTTTGAGGTGGTTTCGTACCCTACAAACAATTTCTATCTTATGTTCTCCGCTAATAGGAACTTGGGAGTGATTCTTTATCGCACGTTAAGGGATGGTTATATGATCCAATTATGTTAGTATTGTTGAGAGATTGCACTAGCGAAAGAATGAACCCTAGGCCTTGTTTCTAAGCATTGCAATACCGTTTATGCTGACTTTTGTTACTTGCTACCTTGCTGTTTTTTATTGTTCACACTACAAAAACCTATATCTACTATCCATACTACACTTGTATCACCATGTCTTCGCCGAACTAGTGCACCTATACAATTTACCATTGTATTGGGTGTGTTGGGGACACAAGAGACTCTTTGTTATTTGGTTGCAGGGTTGTTTGAGAGAGACCATCTTCATCCTACGCCTCCCACGGATTGATAAACCTTAGGTCATCCACTTGAGGGAAAAATGCTACTGTCCTACAAACCTCTGCGCTTGGAGGGCCAACACGAGTCTACAAGAACAAGTTGTGTAGTAGACATCACATGTCCATAAATATTATCAACCAAAAGATCTTTAACCATTGCAACACTAGGTTCAACTTTAATTTGTTCAGAAGGTCTAGGTGCTCTAATATTACTCTTATTAACCATAGTTGAAGCTTTAGCATGTTCCTGCTACTTGTGAGCTGCGTTGGTAATTCCCTGAAGAGGAAGGGAGATGTAGTACAGTAGAGATAAGTATTTCCCTCAGTTATGAAACCAAGGTTATCAATCCAGTAGGAGAATCACGCAACACCTCGTTAGCAGCACCTGCACACAAAACAACAAATCCTTGCACCCAACGCAAACAAGGGGTTGTCAATCCCTCGGTGGTAAATTGCAAGATTAAACTGTATGTGATAGATAGATAGAACTAAAATATAAAATAAAATAGATAAAGTAAAAGTGCAGCAAGGTATTTTTAGGGTTTTTAATATATGATTTAGATAGACCCGGGGGCCATAGTTTTCACTAGAGGCTTCTCTCAAGAAAATAGCATACGGTGGGTAAACGAATTACTATTGGGCAATTGATAGAAAAGCAAATAATCATGATGAAATCCAAGGCAATGATCATGTATATAGGCATCACGTCCGAAACAAGTAGACCGACTCCTGCCTGCATCTACTACTATTACTCCACACATCGACCGCTATCCAGCATGCATCTAGTGTATTAAGTCCATAAAGAACGGAGTAACGCCTTAAGCAAGATGACATGATGTAGACAAAGTAAACTCACGCATGAATAAACCCCATCTTTTTACCCTTAATAGCAATGATACATACGTGTCATGTCCCTTTCTGTCATTGGGATTCAGCACGGCAAGATCGAACCCATTACAAAGCACCTCTTCCCATGGCAAGATAAATCAATCTAGTTGGCCAAACCAAATCAATAGATCGGAGAAGAAATACGAAGCTATAATAATCATGCATGAAAAGTTCAGAGAAGACTCAAATAATATTCATGGATAATCTGATCATAAACTCACAATTCATCGGATCCCAACAAACACACCGCAAAAAGTGATTACATCGGATAGAACTCCAAGAACATCGAGGAGAACATTGTATTGAAGATGAAAAAGAGAGAAGAAGCCATCTAGCTACTAACTATGGACCCAAAGGTCTATGGTAAACTACTCACGCATCATCAGAAGGGCAGCAAGGTTGATGTAGAGCCCCTCCGTGATCGATCCCCCCTCCGGCGGAGCACTGGAAAAGGCCTCCTGATGGGATCTCTCAAGAACAGAAGCTTGCGGCGGCGGAAAAAGTATTTCGTGGACTCCTCTGTTGGTTTCCCGATTTGAGAGAATTTATAGTGGTGGAATTAGGTCAAATGGAGCTGTGTGGGCCCCACGAGCCACCAGGGCGCGCCACCGCCCCGGGGCGCACCCTGGTGCCTCGTGGGCCACTGCTCCATCTTCTGGCCCTCTCCTGAAGCTTCCAGTACTTGTTATGTCCAGAAAAAAAATCTCCAAAAAGTTTTGTGGCATTTGGACTTCGTTTGGTACTGATATTTTGGAAAACCAAAAACAGGCAAAAAACATCAACTGGCACTGGGCACTAAGTTAATAGGTTAGTCCCAAAAAATGATATATAATTGCTGTAAATGTATATAAAAACATCCAAGATTGATAATATAATAGCATGGAACAATAAAAAAATTATAGATACGTTGGAGACATATCAGCATCCCCAAGCTTAATTCCTGCTCGTCCTCTAGTAGGTAAATGATAAAAACATAATTTTTGATGTGGAATGCTACCTATCATATTCATCATATATTCTTTTCTTTTATAGCATGGACATTTGGACTTGAATGATTGAAAGCAATAGTCTATAATTTGACATGTAGATATAAATACTCAAGCGTACTAACAAGCAACCATGTCTTTCAAAATATCAATGCTAAAGAAAGTTATCCCTAGCCCATTATGCTCAATCATTGATCCATTCATGAAACACACTCAATATTAGCTACACACAATGCACAAGTATGACAATAGTGCTCTCTAGTTGGTGCTTTATAAGAGAAGATGGAGACTCAAAATAAAAAATAAAAAATGCATAAAAGTAAATAGATAGGCCCTTCACAGAGGGAGGTAGAGATTTGCAAATGTGCTAGAGCTCAAAGCTTAAATTAGAGAGATTAAAATATTTTGAGAAGCATGCTTTTCCTGTCAACGAAAATGACCGAGAATTCCAAATATCTTCCATGCTAGACACATCATAGGCGGTTCCCAAACAGAAAGTAAAGTTTATTTCCTTTCCACCATTCTTTCACAATCCATGGCTAGCCGTATCCACGACTGCCCTCCATACCAACACTTGCCAAGGAATTTTGTTGTTATTAATTTTTGATTCATTGTGGGACTGGGCATCCCTATTACCAGCCACTCTCTCGTGCAATGACAAGTGAATAAATACTCATCGTGAGAATAACACACCTAGCATGGAAAATATTGGCCTCCCCCTGCCGCTTCATGAGCAGTACTGGCACACAAAACAGAAAAAATATTTTGAAAATTAGAGTTGGCACACTCAAATTTACTTGGAACGGCATGGAAATACCGCATATAGGTAGATATGGTGGACTCATTTGGCACTGGGTTTAAGGAGTTTGGATGCACAAGCAGTATTTCCGCTTAGTACAAATGAGGCCTAGCAAATAGATTAAGAAGCAACCAACCAAAAAGCGAAAACGATCATAAACATGCGTTGAACATAACTAACACCGAATAATGCACCATAAGTAGGATATAATTTCGTTACATAACTATTGACATAATGTGCATGCATAGGGAATCACAAACCTTAACACTAATATTCTTACTAAATCACAATTACTCACTAACATGACTCACATATTATCATCTCCATATCGCAAAACTATTACAAGGAATCACACTTATCATATCCAATGATCTATATGAAAGTTTTTATTATATCCCTCTTGAATATTCATCACTTTAGGACCAAATTCATATCTTGTGCAAATTACCATTACTATTGTCAACTCTCAAAAAGATATAAGTGAAGCATGAGAGTGCAAATATTTCTTCAAAATTTTAATCTTATCAACTCTCAAAATAATATAAGTGAAGCATGAGAGTTCAAATATTTCTTCAAAATATAGCCACCGCTGTGCTCAAAAAGATTTAAGTGAAGCACTAGAGCAACTGCCTAGCTCAAAAAATTTAAGTGAAGCACATAGAGTATTCTAACAAATCAGAATGAACGTGTGGCTCTCTCAAATTGCTGTGTCCAGCAAAGATGATTGTGACAAACTAAAAAGAAAAAAAATCAAAGAGAGATATAATACACGACGCTCCAAGCAAAACACATATCATGTGACGAATAAAAATATAGCTCCAAGTAAAATTACCGATGGTTGGTAGAAGAAAGAGGGGATGCCTTCCGGGGCATCCCCAAGCTTAGACGCATGAGTCTTCCTTGAATATTACCTTGGGGTGCCTTGGGCATCCCCAAACTTAGGCTCTTGCCACTCCTTATTCCTTCATCCATCGTGATCTCACCCAAAACTTGAAAACTTCAATCACACAAAACTCAACGAAACCTTCATGAGATCCATTAGTATAACAAAACAAATCACCTCTTTAATTACTGTTGCAAACCCATTCATATTTTATTTTTGAATTATACCTACTGTATTATAACTTCTCCATGGCTTATACCCCCGATACAATCCATAGTTTCATCAAAACAAGCAAGCAATGCATCAAAAATAGAATCTGTCAAAAATAGAACAGTCTGTAGAGATCTATTTAAAAGCTATACTTCTGTAACTCCAAAAATTCTGAAAAATTAGGAAAACGTGGGAAATTCATATATAAATACTGTGTAAAAATTTCAGATTTTTCTGATACGCTAGTACAGAACCAAAATTCCAGCACTGGACGCAAAACTTTCTGTTTTCCAAACAGCATCAATTATACTATCTTCCAAATCACCCCAAAGGTTTTACTTGGCAAAAACACTAATTAAAAACAAAAAAACACAATTATAACAGTATAATAAATATGAAAACACACAATAATTTATTTTATTCATTGGGTTGTCTCCCAACATGTTCTTTCTTTATAGCCATTAAAATAGGCTTGGGATTTCAATGATGCTCTCATGAAAGATAATAAATGAAACACTAGAGAGCATCATGTAGCATGTGAAAAACACATTTAAGTCTAACATACTTCCTATGCATAGGCATTTTATAGGCAAACAAATTATCTAGACAAGCAAAACCTGGCATATGCAAGGAAGAGGAAAGAAACAATAACAATCTCAACATGAAGAGAGGTAATTTAGTAACATGAAAATTTCTACAACCATATTTTCCTCTCTCATAATAATTACATGTTGGATCATATTCAAATTCAACAATATAGCTATCATAAACAATATTCTCTTTATGATCCACATGCATAAAAAATTTATAATCTTCCAAAATGGTGGGATTATCATCAACGAAAGTCCTGACCTCTCCAAACCCACTTTTATCAAAAATTTCATAAGATTGAACATTCTTCAAATATGTGGGATTATTTTTACCTAGAGTTGACACTCTTCCAAACCCACTTTCAATATTATTGCAAGCATTATTATCAATATCATATTCATCATGATGCTTAAATAAATTTTCAAGATCATAAAAAGCATTATCACCCCAATCGTGATCATTGCAATAAGTAGTGGACATGACAAAATTATCATCCCCAAGCTTGTGGTTTTGCATATCATTAGCATAATTGACACTAATAGAATTTATAATAACATCATTGAAATCATGCTTTTCATTGAAGGAGCTATCATGAATCACTTTATAAATTTCTTCTTTCAGCACTTCATCACAATTTTCAGATTCATGATTTTCAAGCAAAACTTCATAGAGGAAATCAAGTGCACTCAACTCACTAGCAATTGGTTCTTCATAATTGGGTCTTTTTAAAAGATTAGCAAGTGGATGAGGATCCATATCAATAGATTTTTAGTAAGCGAAGATGCAAGCAAATAGAAGGCACATGGCAACACAAGCAAAGATAGCAAACAAGCAAAAAGGCAAATGGAAAATATTTTTGTATTTTTGTAAAAAAAATTAGAAGTGAGGGATATGAAAACGAGAGGCAAGGCAAATAAAATAAATGCAAGGAGATGTAAGTTTTATGCGTAGGTACTTGATAGATGTTGACGATGTCTCCCCGGCAACGGCGCCAGAAATTCTTCCTGCTACTTGTGAGCGGCGTTGGTAATTCCCTGAAGAGGAAGGGAGATGCAGTACAGTAGAGATAAGTATTTCCCTCAGTTATGAAACCAAGGTTATCAATCCAGTAGGAGAATCACGCAACACCTCGTTAGCAGCACCTGCACACAAAACAACAAATCCTTGCACCCAATGCAAACAAGGGGTTGTCAATCCCTCGGTGGTAAATTGCAAGATTAAATTGTATGTGATAGATAGATAGATTGAACTAAAATATAAAATAAAATAGATAAAGTAAAAGTGCAGCAAGGTATTTTTTACGGTTTTTAATATATGATTTAGATAGACCCGGGGGCCATAGTTTTCACTAGAGGCTTCTCTCAAGAAAATAGCATACGGTGGGTAAACGAATTACTGTTGGGCAATTGATTGAAAAGCAAATAATCATGACGGTATCCAAGGCAATGATCATGTATATAGGCATCACGTCCGAAACAAGTAGACCGACTCCTGCCTGCATCTACTACTATTACTCCACACATCGACCGCTATCCAGCATGCATCTAGTGTATTAAGTCCATAAAGAACAGAGTAACGCCTTAAGCAAGATGACATGATGTAGACCAAGTAAACTCACGCATGAATAAACCCCATCTTTTTACCCTTAATAGCAAAGATACATACGTGTCATGTCCCTTTCTGTCATTGGGATTGAGCACTGCAAGATCGAATCCATTACAAAGCACCTCTTCCCATGGCAAGATAAATCAATCTAGTTGGCCAAACCAAATCAATAGATCGGAGAAGAAATACGAAGCTATAATAATCATGCATGAAAGAGTTCAGAGAAGACTCAAATAATATTCATAAATAATCTGATGATAAACTCACAATTCATTGGATCCCAACAAACACACTGCAAAAAGTGATTACATCGGATAGAACTCCAAGAACATCGAGGAGAACATTGTATTGAAGATCAAAAAGAGAGAACAAGCCATCTAGCTACTAACTATGGACCCGAAGGTCTGTGGTAAACTACTCACGCATCATCGGAAGGGCATCAAGGTTGATGTAGAGCCCCTCCGTGATCGATTCCCCCTCCAGCGAAGTACCAGAAAAGGCCTCCAGATGGGATCTCTCAAGAACAGAAGCTTGCGGCGGCGGAAAAAGTATTTCGTGGACTCCTCTATTGGTTTCCCGATTTTAGAGAATTTATAGTGGTGGAATAAGGTCAAACGGAGCTGTGTGGGCCCCACGAGCCACCAGGGCGCGCCACCCCCCCGGGGCACGCCCTGGTGCCTCGTGGGCCACTGCTCCATCTTCTGGCCCTCTCCCGAAGCTTCCAGTACTTGTTATGTCCAGAAAAAAATCTCCAAAAAGTTTCGTGGCATTTGGACTTTGTTTGGTACTGATATTCTGGAAAAACCAAAAACAGGCAAAAAACAGCAACTGGCACTGGGTACTAAGTTAATAGGTTAGTCCCAAAAAATGATATATAATTGCTGTAAATGTATATAAAAACATCCAAGATTGATAATATAATAGCATGGAACAATCAAAAATTATAGATACATTGGAGACGTATCAGTTCCTTAATCCTAACAGGGAAAGGAGGTTTGTCAATATAAGCAGTAGGCACAACTGGATCAATATGGTAAACAATTGTTTCTTCTTTAACACTAACAGGTTCTTCATTCAATTCAATAGGTGGATGATATTTAAACTATTTCTCCTTAGGGAGATCAACATGAGCAGCAAAAGATTCACAAAAGGTAGCTACTATCTCAGAGTCAAGTCCATATTTAGTACTAAACTTACGAAAAGCATCAGTTTCCATAAAATATTTAACACAATCAAACTCAAGATTTATACCTGACTCATTGCCTTTGTTGATTTCCCAATCTTCAGAGTTACGTTTAATTCTTTCTAGAAGATCCCATCTGGATTCAATAGTTCTCTTCATAAAGGAACCAGTAGAAGAAGTATCGAGCATGGATCGATCATTATAAGAAAGCCGAGCATAAATTTTTTGAAGAATTATTTCTCTTGAGAGCTCATGATTGGGGCATGTGTGCAACATATAATTAAGACTCCCCCAAGCTTGAGCGATACTTTCTCCTTCATGAGGCCAAAAATTATATATAATTCCGATCATGATGAACCAAATGCATAGGATAAAATTTCTGGTGGAATTCCAGCTTCAACCGGTTCCAGTCTCATGTTTCAGTATCATCACATAGCTTATACCATGTCAATGCCTTTCCCTCCAAAGATAAAGGGAATACTTTCTTCTTAACTCCATCTCCGGATAAACCTGCAAGCTTAAACAATCCACAGATTTCATCCACATAGATCAAGTGCATATCGGGATGTACCATTCCATCTCCTGCATAAGGATTAGCTAGCAGTTTCTTTACCATACCCGAAGGAATTTCATAATAAATATTTTCAGTAGGTTCAATAGGTTGAGGAGCAACTATTATTGCTTCCGGTCGAGGTGAAGATACCCCGAACAAGCCCCTCAAAGGATTACTTTCCATAGTGACAAGTGACAATAAATTTCAGCACGTAATATAAATGTTTCCTTACGAAATTCCACTCACCAAAGGCACTTCACTCCCCGGCAACGGCGCCAGAAAAGACTCTTGATGACCCACAAGTATAGAGGATCAATCGTAGTCCTTTCGATAAGTAAGAGTGTCGAACCCAACGAGGAGCAGAAGGAAATGACAAGCGGTTTTCAGCAAGGTATTCTCTGCAAGTACTGAAAGTAGCGGTAACAGATAGTTTTGGTAGCAAGATAATTCGTAACAAGTAACAAGTAGTAACGGTAACAAAAGTGCAGCAAGGTGGCCCAATCCTTTTTGTAGCAAAGGACAAGCCAGAACGAACTCGTATAATAAGCAAAGCGTTCTCGAGGACACATGGGAATTTCATCTAGTCACTTTCATCATGTTTGTTTGATTCGCGTTCGCTACTTTGATAATTTCATATGTGGGTGGACCGGTGCTTGGGTTCCGTTCTTACTTGAACAAGCCTCCCACTTATGATTACCCCCTCTCGCAAGCATCCACAACTACGAAAGAAGAATTAAGATAACTCTAACCATAGCATGAAACATATGGATCCAAATCAGCCCCTTACGGAATAGCGCATAAACTAGGGTTTAAGCTTCTGTCACTCTAGCAACCCATCATCTAATTACTACTCCACAATGCCTTCCCTTAGGCCCAAAAATGGTGAAGTGTCATGTAGTCGACGTTCACACCACACCACTAAAGGAAGCAACAACATACATATCATCAAAATATCGAACGAATACCAAATTCACATGATTACTTATGACAAGACTTCTCCCATGTCCTCAAAAACAAAAGTAACTACTCACAAATCATATCCATGTTCAAGATCAGAGGGGTATTGAATAGCATTAAGGATCCGAACATATAATCTTCCACCAAATAAACCAACTAGCATCAACTACAAGATGTAATCAACACTACTAGCAACCCACGGGTACCAATCTGAGGTTTTGAGACAAAGATTGAATACAAGAGATGAACTAGGGTTTGAGATGAGATGGTGCTGGTGAAGATGTTGATGAAGATTGGTCCTCCCATGATGAGAGGATCGTTGGTGATTGATATGTCTCCAACGTATCTATAATTTATGAAGTATTCATGCCATGTTTATTATAGTTTTGTATGATTTTGGTGCACTTTTATATGGCTTGTATATGATTTTTATGGACTAACATATTGACCTAGTGCCCAGTGCCAGTTGATATTTTCTGCTTCTTTTTGGTTTTCCAGAAAATCCATATCAAATGAAGTCCAAATGCAGTGAAACTTTTTGACGTTTTTTTCTGGAAAGAAATAGACCCAGGAGGCTTTGGGGGTGTAGTAGAAGAGCCACAGGGGCCCCACAAGCCACCTGGGCGTGCCACCCCCCCAGGCACGCCCTGGTGCCTCGTGGGCCCCCTGTTGCACCTCTTTGCATGATTCCAACGCTGAAAAATTCTATATATTCAGAAACCCCGAAAGTTAACCTAGATGAGTTTTTACACCGCCAAAAGCCTCTGTTCCGAAGCGATCTCATCTGGAGCTCCATTTCGGCACCCTGCCATAGGGGGAAATCATCACCGGAGGCCATTTTCTTCATCCCGGCGGTCTCCATGAGGAGGAAGGAGTAGTTCACCCTCGAGGCTGAGGGTATGTACTAGTAGCTATGTGTCTGATCTCTCTCTCTCTCTCTCTCTCTCTCTCTCGTGTTCTTGATATGGCACGATCTTGATGTACCGCGAGCTTTGTTAATATAGTTGGATCATATGGTGTTTCTCCCTCTCTATCTTGTTGTGATGAATTGAGTTTTTACCTTTCAGGTTTCACTATTATCGGATTGAATACTTTTATGGATTTGAGAACACTTGATGTATGTCTTGCATATGAGTACCCGTGGTGACAATGGGGTATTATATTGATTCACTTGATGTATGTTTTGGCACTCAACTCGCGGATTCCCGAGGTGACATTGGGGTAATCTATGCATAGGGGTTGATGCACGTTTTCGTCTTACTTTCTCCGGTAGAAATTTTGGGGTACTCTTTGAAGTTCTTTGTGTGGATTGAATATTATGAATCTGAAGTTGTTTGATGCATATCGAATAATCAACTCACGGATACTTGTGGTGACATTGGTGTATCTAGGTGACATTAGAGTTGGTTGATGCGTGTCATATGGTGTTATTTTAGTATGAACTCTAGGGCTGTTTGTGACACTTATAGGAATAGCTCAATAGATTAATCGGAAAGAATAACTTTGAGGTGGTTTCATACCCTACAACAATTTCTATCTTATGTTCTCCGCTAGATAAGAACTTTGGAGTGACTCTTTGTCGCATGTTGAGGGATTGTTATATGATCCAATTATGTTAGCACTGTTGAGAGATTTCACTAGTGAAAGTATGAACCCAGGCCTTGTTTCTAAGCATTGCAATACTGTTTGTGCTCCGTTTTATCACTTGCTACCTTGCTGTTTTTTTATTTCAGATTACAAAAACCTATATCTACTATCCATACTACACTTGTATCATCATCTCTTTGCCGAACTAGTGCACCTATACAATTTGCCATTGTATTGGGTGTGTTGGGGACACAAGAGATTTCTTGTATTTGATTGCAGGGTTGTTTGAGAGAGACCATCTTCATCCTACGCCTCCCAAGGATTGATAAACCATAGGTCATCCACTTGAGGGAAAATTGCTACTATCATACAAAACTCTGTGCTTGGAGGCCCAACACGAGTCAACAGGAATAAGTTTAGTAGACATCAGGCCTCCAAGCGCAGAGTTTTGTAGAACAGTAGCAATTTTCCCTCAAGTGGATGACCTAAGGTTTATCAATCCGTGGGAGGTGTAGGTTGAAGATGGTATCTCTCAAACAACTCTGCAACCAAATACAAGAAATCTCTTGTGTCCCCAACACACCCAATACAATGGTAAATTGTATAGGTCCACTAGTTCGGGGAAGAGATGGTGATAAAAGTGTAGTATGGATACTAGATATAGGTTTTTGTAATCTGAAAATATAAAAACATCAAGGTAGCAAGTAACAAAAGTGAGCACAAACGGTATTGCAACGCTTGAAAACAAGGCCTAGGGTTCATACTTTCACTAGTGCAATCTCTCAACAATGCTAACATAATTGGATCATATAACCATCCCTCAACGTGCAATAAAGAATCACTCCAAAGTTCCTATTCACGGAGAACATAAGATAGAAATTGTTGTAGGGTACGAAACCACCTCAAAGTTATCCTTTCCGATCAATCTATTGAGCCATCCCTATAAGTGTCACGAACAGCCCTAGAGTTCATACTAAAATAACACCATATGATACACATCAACCAACTCTAATGTCACCTAGATACTCCAATGTCACCACAAGTATCCGTGAGTTGATTATACGATATGCATCAAACAACTTCATAATCACAATATTCAATCCACACAAAGAACTCCAAGGAGCTCCCCAAAGTTTCTATCGAAGAAAAGATAATGAAAACGTGCATCAACCCCTATGCATAGATTACCCCACTGTCACCTCAGGAATCCGCGAGTTGAGTGCCAAAACATACATCAAGTGAATCAATATAATACCCCATTGTCACCACGGGTATTCATATGCAAGACATACATCAAGTGTTCTCAAATCTGAAATATTCAATCCGACAATAACGAAACCTCAAAGGGAAAAGATTCGATTCATCACAAGAAGGTAGAGAGGGAAGAAACACCATATGATCCAACTATATTAACAAAGCTCGTGATACATCAAGATCGTGCCAAATCAAGAACATGAGAGAGAGATATCAAACACATAGCCACTAGTACATACCCTCAGCCCTGAGGCTGAACTACTCCCTCCTAATCATGTAGACCGCTGGGATGATGAAGATGGCCTCCGGTGATGATTCCCCCCTCCGGCAGGGTGCCGGAAAAGGGCTGTAGATTAAATCATGGAGGTACAGAGGCTTGCGGCGGCGTAAAAACTCATCTAGGTTGACTTTCAGGGGTTTCTGATTATATATGATTTTTCAGCGTTGGAATCACGCAAAGAGGTGCCACAGGAGGCCCACGAGGCACCAGGGCGCGCCTGGGGGGTGGCGCGCCCTGGTGGCTCGTGGGGCCCCTGTGGGTCTTCTGCTGCTTCCCCGAAGCTTCCTGGGTCTGTTTGCTTCCAGAAAAAATTGTCAAAAAGTTTTGCTTCATTTGGACTTCATTTGATATGGATTTTTTGGAAAACCAAAAACAAGCAGAAAATAGCAACTGGCACTGGGCACTAGGTCAATATGTTAGTCCATAAAAATCATATAAAAGTGCACCAAAATCATACAAAACTATAATAAACATGGCATGAATACTTCATAAATTATAGATACGTTGGAGATGTATCAGCATCCCCAAGCTTAATTCCTGCTCGTCCTCGAGTAGGTAAATGATAAAAGAAATAATTTATGAAGTGTGAATGCTAGCATAGTGCGTAAGTTTGATCAATGATAATTTCAATCACTTTTTCTAGCATCATAGTAGCAACTCTTTCTCATAAAAATCATCATGATAAAGTAGCAATCAATTCACATGTTATGGTTCAAACAATGCATTCTCTTGAAACTTAACAACCTATGTTCTTAGTCACC
Source organism: Elymus sibiricus (assembly GCA_039707655.1). NCBI lineage: Eukaryota > Viridiplantae > Streptophyta > Magnoliopsida > Poales > Poaceae > Elymus > Elymus sibiricus. Next base: position 387,073,098 of record CM077676.1, read on the forward strand.
AAACAATTGCAATTCAACTTAATTTCAACAAAGTCTAAGTAAGAGCTCCACATACTCAATTATCATATACTCTTCTATGATTGCTAGTACTCAAAGCATTTTTTTAGAACATATGGCATCCATCGAACACAGAGAAAGATAGGGGCATAATTTTCGCCTCCCAACTCATTTATCATAGAGATAATTGTCAACAATAATAATTCATGATCAAATATATTTGACTGGCCATATCTACCTGGATCTTTCCCCACCACATGATGCTTACCAACTAGAGAATAATTGAGGTTGAAATGAGAAGTAATACTATTGACTCTTGCATAAAAGTAAATACATAAAGTAAATACATAAAAGTAAATACATAAAAGTAAAAGATAGGCCCTTCGCAGAGGGAAGCAGAGGTTGTCATGCGCTTTTTATTTTTGGATGCACGAGCCCTTAATGCAAAGGAACGTCACGTTATATTGCCCCTTGTGATAGCAACCTTTATTATGCAGTCCGTCGCTTTTATTTCTTTACCATCACAAGTTCGTACAGCGCTTATTTTCCCTTGCAATAAAAGATTATACATATTTAGGAGCAATTTTTATTGCTTTTTGCACCGATGACAACTTACTTGAAGGATCATATTCAATCCGTAGGTAGATATGGTGGACACTCATGGGAAGAAACTGGGTTTAAGGGTTTTTGGATGCACAAGTAGTATCTCTACTTAGTATGAATTTTTGGCTAGCAAAAGATCCTAAGAAAGCACCACATGTTAGAGGATCCATAACAATATAACTTCTATGCAAATATACCCAAACATAACTCTTTACGTTGTCTTCCTTGTCCAACTTCAACTAATTTGCTCAAGTTTGAAAATAATTAATGGGTATTCACAATCATAAAAGATGTCCAAGATAATATATTTATATGTGAAAGTCCTCCTCCTTATACTAATCATTCATGAATTGCTTGTATGACCAATATTGTGATTGTCAAGCTTCAATAGATTTCACTTTCTAAACCCAATGTGAAACTACTACTAGGCATGATACAAGCATATGAAGCACATATAATTTCAACCTTATGATATTCAACTTATTCAACAATTTACTCATAGGATATAAGTGAAGAACAAGAGTAAATGACAAACCACTCCAAAAAGATATAAGTGAAGACCAAATGAGTAGTTAAGTAAGTAGGTAGCTATGTGAGGACTCTCTCTAATATAAAAATTTCAGCTCTTAAGTATTTTATTCAAACATCAAAGAAAACAAAATAAAATGACATTCCAAGAATAGCACATCTCATGTGAAGAAGCAAAAACTTAGGCTCAACCGAGACTAACCGATAACTGTTGATGAAGAAAGGTGGGATGCCTTGGGCATCCCCAAGCTTAGTTGCTTGAGACTTCTTGGAATGTTATCTTGGGATGCCTTGGGCATCCCCAAGCTTGAGCTCTTGTGTCAACTTAATTCCTGTCATATCACAGTTTCTCTAAATCTTAAAAACTTCATCCACACAAAACTCAACAAGAACTCGTGAGATAAGTTAGTATAAATCAACTCAAAACCTTAACATTCTCTACTGTAGCAAATCACAAAAATTATAATTAAACATTGCATACTAAATGCCTCTTCATATTTAATACTCCTATCCACAAATAGAAACATTAAACACGCAAACATATGCAAACAATGCAACTATAACAGCAATCTGCCAAAACAGAACAGTCTGTAAAAGGGGAATAAGAATCCATACTTACCTAACTCCAAAAATTCTAAAAAATTACCACGTGACTGAGAACTCATGCATGCTTACGATAGTGTTGAAGACGAAAGAGGGGATGCCTTCCGGGGCATCCCCAAGCTTAGTTTCTTGGGTCTTCCTTGAATATTACCTTGGGGTGCCTTGGGCATCCCCAATCTTAGGGTCTTGCCACTCCTTATTCTCCTCATATCGATATCTTACCCAAAACTTGAAAACTTTAATCACACAAAACTTAACGGAACTTGTGAGATAGGTTCGTATGATAAAAATAAATCATCCACTTAGGTACTGTCAAGACAAGATTCATAATTGTTCTCACATAATTCCTACTGTATTCTATCATTTCCACAATTTATATTACTCAATATAAGCTATGGAAACACTAAAACAAGCAAACTATGCATCGAAAACAGAATCTGTCAAAAACAGAACAGCGTGTGGTGAGTGATTTAAAAACCATAGTTGTGTACCTCCAAAAATTCTGAAAAATTAGGAAAAAGTAAAAAATTTGTAACCCAATACTGTGTAAAAATTTCAGAATTTTTTCACGCTCCAGTACAGAATAGAAATTTCAGCACTGGACGCAAAACTTTCTGTTTTTGCACATAATCGAATCAACAAGTATCCACACTATCCCAAAGGCTTTACTTGGCACATTATTGAAAGAAAATATATGAAACATGATTACTACAGTAGCTTAATCATGTGAACACACAAAAACAGTAGGTATTTAATATTGGGTTGTCTCCCAACAAGCACTTTTCTTTAATGCCTTTTAGCTAGGCATGATGATTTCAATGATGCTCGCATAAAAGTAAAGAATTGAAACTCAAAGAGAGCATCATGAAGCATATGACTAGAATATTTAAGCCTAACCCACTTCCTATGAATAGGGATTTTGTGAGCAAATAGTTTATGGGAGCAAGAATCAACTAGCATAGGAAGGCAAAACAAGCATAACTTCAAAACTTTCAACACATAGAGAGGAAACTTGATATTATTGCAACACCTACAAGCATGTGATCCTCTCTCATAATAATTCAACAATATAACTATCACATAAAGCATTCTTTTCATGATCCACAAGCATAGAAATTTTACTACTCTCCACATAAGCAATTTTCTTCTCATTCATAATAGTGGGAGCAAATTCAATGAAATAACTATCATGAGATACTTGATTGGCATAATCCAATTCAAAATTAAAATCATGATGACAAGTTTCATGGTTATCATTATTCTTTATAGCATACATGTCATCACAATAATCATCATAGATAGCAACTTTGTTGTCATAACCAATTGAAACCTCTTCCAAAATAGTGGAATTGTCATTAAATAAAATCATGACCTCTCTAAATCCACTTTTATCAATGTAATCATCATAAATAGGAGGCATGCTATCATCATAATAAATTTTCTCATCAAAACTTGGGGGACTAAAAATATCATCTTCATCAAACATAGCATCCCCAAACTTATGAATTTGTATATCATTAGCATCATGGATATTCATAGAAAGCATACTAACAACATTGCTATCATGCTCACCATTCAAATATTTTATGCCAAACATTTTATTGAATTCTACTTCTATCAATTGAGCACAATTTTCTGATCCATCATTTTCAAGAAAGACATTATAAAGACGAATAATATGAGGCAACCTCAATTCAATTTTTTTGTAGTTTTCTCTTATAAACCAAACTAGTGATAAAACAAGAAACTAAAAGATTCGATTTCAAGATCTAAAGATATACCATCAAGCACTCACCTCCCCGGCAACGGCGCTAGAAAAGAGCTTGATGTCTACTACACAACTTATTCTTGTAGACTCGTGTTGGGCCTCCAAGCGCAGAGTTTTGTAGGACAGTAGCAATTTTCGCTCAAGTGGATGACCTAAGGTTTATCAATCCGTGGGAGGCGCAGGTTGAAGATGGTATCTCTCAAACAACCCTGCAACCAAATACAAGAAATCTCTTGTGTCCCCAACACACCCAATACAATGGTAAATTGTATAGGTGCACTAGTTCGACGAAGAGATGGTGATAAAAGTGTAGTATGGATAGTAGATATAGGTTTTTGTAATCTGAAAATATAAAAACAGCAAGGTAGCAAGTAACAAAAGTGAGCACAAATGGTATTGCAATGCTTGAAAACAAGGCCTAGGGTTCATACTTTCACTAGTGCAATCTCTCAACAATGCTAACATAATTGGATCATATAACCATCCCTCAACGTGCGATAAAGAATCACTCCGAAGTTCCTATTCATGGAGAACATAAGATAGAAATTGTTGTAGGGTACAAAACCACCTCAAAGTTATCCTTTCCGATCAATCTATTGAGCCATCCCTATAAGTGTCACGAACAGCCCTAGAGTTCATACTAAAATAACACCATATGATACACATTAACCAACTCTAATGTCACCTAGATACTCCAATGTCACCACAAGTATCCGTGAGTTGATTATACGATATGCATCAAACAACTTCATAATCACAATATTCAATCCACACAAAGAACTCCAAGGAGCACCCCAAAGTTTCTATCGAAGAAAAGATAATGAAAATGTGCATCAACCCCTATGCATAGATTACCCCAATGTCACCTCAGGAATCCGCGAGTTGAGTGCCAAAACATACATCAAGTGGATCAATATAATACTCCATTGTCACCACGGGTATTCATATGCAAGACATACATCAAGTGTTCTCAAATCTGAAATATTCAATCCGACAATAACGAAACCTCAAAGGGAAAAGATTCGATTCATCACAAGAAGGTAGAGAGGGAAGAAACACCATATGATCCAACTATATTAACAAAGCTCGCGATACATCAATATCGTGCCAAATCAAGAACACGAGAGAGAGAGAGAGAGAGAGAGAGATCAAACACATAGCTACTAGTACATTCCCTCAGCCCCGAGGGTGAACTACTCCCTCCTCATCATGTAGACCGCCGAGATGATGGAGATGGCCTCCGGTGATGATTCCCCCCTCCGGCAGGGTGCCGGAAAAGGGCTGTAGATTAAATCGTGGAGGTACAGAGGCTTGCGGCGGCGTAAAAACTCATCTAGGTTAACTTTCGGGGGTTTCTGAATATATATGATTTTCAGCGTTGGAATCACGCAAAGAGGTGCCACAGGGGGCCCACGAGGCACCAGGGCGCACCTGGGGGGGGGGGGTGGCGTGCCCTGGTGGCTCGTGGGGCCCATGTGGGTCTTCTGCTGCTCCCCCGAAGCTTCCTGGGTCTGTTTCCTTCTAGAAAAAATCGTCAAAAAGTTTTGCTGCATTTGGACTTCATTTGATATGGATTTTCTGGAAAACCAAAAACAAGCAGAAAACAGCAACTGGCACTGGGCACTAGGTCAATATGTTAGTCCATAAAAATCTTATAAAAGTCATATAAAAGTGCACCAAAATCGTACAAAACTATAATAAACATGGCATGAATACTTCATAAATTATAGATACGTTGGAGACGTATCAAGGCCCAACACGAGTCTACAAGAATAAGTTGTGTAGTAGACATCAAGCTCTTTTCTGGCGCCATTGCCGGGGAGGTGAGTGCTTGAAGGTATATCTTTAGATCTTGCAATAAAATCTTTTAGTTTCTTGTTTTATCACTAGTTTGATTTATTAAAGAAAACTACAAAAAAATATTTAATTGAGGTTGCCTCATATTATTCATCTTTATAATGTCTTTCTTGAAAATGATGGAGCGGAAAATTGTGCTCAACTGATAGAAGAAGAATTCAATAAAATGTTTGGCATAAAATCTTTGAATGATGAGCATGATTGCAATGTTGTTAGTATGAATTCTATGAGTATCCATGATGCTAATGTTATGCAAAGCCACAAGCTTGGGGATGCTATGTTTGATAAAGATGATATTTTTAGTCCCCCAAGTTTTGATGAGAAAATTTATTATGATGATTGCATGCCTCCTATCTATGATGATTATTGTGATGACATGTATGCTAGAAAGAATAATGATAAATATGAAACTTGTCATCATGATTTTAATTTTCAATTAGATTACGCCAATCAAGTATCTCATGATAGTTATTTTGTTGAGTTTGCTCCCACTATTATGAATGAGTAGAAAATTGCTTATGTGGAGAGTAGTAAAATTTCTATGCTTGTGGATCATGGAAAGAATGGTTTATGTGATAGCTATATTGTTGAATTCATTCATGATGCTACTGAAAATTATTATGAGAGAGGATCATATGCTTGTAGGTGTTGCAATAATATCAAGTTTCCTCTCTATGTGTTGAAAGTTTTGAAGTTATGCTTGTTTTGCCTTCCTATGCTAGTTCATTCTTGATCCCATAAATTGTTTGCTCACAAAATCCCTATGCATAGGAAGTGGGTTAGGCTTAAATGTGCCAGTTATATGCTTCATGATGCTCTCTTTGTGTTTCAATTCTTTACTTTTATGTGAGCATCATTGAAATCATCATGCCTAGCTAAAAAGGCATTAAAGAAAAGCGCTTGTTGGGAGACAACCCAATATTTATACCTGCTGTTTTTTTTGTGTTCACATGATTAAGCTACTGTAGTAATCATGTTTTATATGTTTTCTTTCAATAATGTGCCAAGTAAAGCCTTTGGGATAGTGTGGATGCTTGTTGATTTGATTCTGTGCAAAAATAGAAACTTTTGCGTCCAGTGCTAGAATTTCTATTCTGTACTGGAGCGTGAAAAAATTCTGAAAGTTTTACACAGTATTTTGTTTCAAATTTTTTACGTTGTCCTAATTTTTCAGAATTTTTGGAGGTACATAAGTATGTTTTAAATCGCTCACTACATGCTGTTCTGTTTTTGACAGTTTCTGTTTTCGGTGCATAGTTTGCTTGTTTTAGTGTTTCCATATCTTATATTGAGTAATATAAATTGTGGAAATGATTGAATACAGTAGTAATTATGTGAGAACAATTATTAAACTTGTCTTGACAGTACCTAAGTGTATGATTTATTTCTATCATACTAACCTATCTCACAAGATCCGTTAAGTTTTACGTGATTGAAGTTTTCAAGTTTTGGGTGAGATATAGATATGAGGAGAATAAGGAGTGGCAAGACCCTAAGCTTGGGTATGCCCAAGGCACCCCAAGGTAATATTCAAGTAAGACTCAAGCGTCTAAGCTTGGGGATGCCCCGAAAGGCATCCCCTCTTTCGTCTTCAACATTATTGGTAACCTTACTTGGAGCTATATTTTTATTCGTCACATAATATGAGTTTTGCTTGGAGCATCATTTTATTCTGTTGATATTTGCTTGGTGTTATAAATAATCATGTTTTGTATCTTTTAGTTCAATAAAATGCCAATTATAGCCTTTACCATGCTCAGTTTGCAAGTTCATGTTATGCTGTTTGAAAACAGAAAGTTTTCTGTTATATCCAGAATATTCCTGAATAGTCAGAACATGATAAAAAACTGAAATTTTTACACAGAAAGCATGCATGAGTTCTCTGTCACGTGGTCATTTTTCAGAATTTTTGGAGTTAGGAAAATATGAATTTTAAATCCCCCTTTACAGACTGTTCTGTTTTGGCAGATTTCGGTTATGGTTGCATTGTTTGCATATGTTTGCTTGTTTAATGATTCTATTTGAGGATAGGAGTATTAAATATGCAGAGGCATTTAGTATGCAATTTTTAATTATAATTTTAGTGATTGCTACATTATAGGATGTTAATGTTTTGAGTTGATTTATACTAACTTATCTCATGAGTTCTTGTTGAGTTTTGTGTGGATGAAGTTTTTAAGATTTAGGAGAAGCCATGATATGAGAGGAATTAAGGAGACACAAGAGCTCATGCTTGGGGATGCCCAAGGCATCCCAAATTAATATTTCAAGAAGTCTCAAGCATCTAAGCTTGGGGATGCCCCGATAGGCATCCCACCTTTCTTCTTCAACAACTATCGGCCAGTTTTGGTTGAGCCTAAGTTTTTGCTTCTTCACATGATATGTGCTATTCTTGGAATGTCATTTTATTTTGTTTTCTTTGCTGTTTGAATAAAATACTTAAGATCTGAAATTTTTAAATGAGAGAGAGTTCTCACATAGCTACCTATTTACTTAACTACTCATTTGATCTTCCCTTATATCTTTTTGGAGTAGTTTGTCATTTACTTTTGTGCTTCACTTATATCCTAAGAGTAAATCATTAAATGAATTGAATATCATAAAGTTGAAATTTTATGTGCTTCATATGCTTGTATCATGTCTAGGAGTAGTTTCACATTTGGGTTAGAAAGTGAAATCTATTGAAGCTTGACAATCACAATATTGGTCATACAAGCAATTCATGAATGATTAGTATAAGGAAGAGAACTTTCACATATAAATATATTATCTTGGACATCTTTTATGATTGTGAATACCCATTAATTATTTTCAAACTTGAGCAAATTAGTTGAAGTTGGACAAGGAAGACAACGTAATGAGTTATGTTTGGGTATATTTGCATAGAAGTTATATTGTTATGGATCCTCCAACATGTGGTGCTTGCTTAGGATCTTTTGCTTGCCAAAAATTCGTACTAAGTAGAGATACTACTTGTGCATCCAAAAACCCTTAAACCCAGTTTCTTCCCATGAGTGTCCACCATATCTACCTATGGATTGAATAAGATCCTTCAAGTAAGTTGTCATCGGTGCAAAAAGCAATAAAAATGTTCCTAAAATATGTATGATCTTTTATTGCAAGGGAAAATAAGCGTTGTATGAACTTGTGATGGTAAAGAAATAAAAGCGACAGACTGCAGAATAAAGGTTGCTATCACAAGGGGCAATATAATGTGACGTTCCTTTGCATTAAGAGCTTGCACATCCAAAAATAAAAAGTGCATGACAACCTCTGCTTCCCTCTGCGAAGGGCCTATCTTTTACTTTATATATTTACTTTTATGCAAGAGTCAATAGTATTACTTCTCATTTCAAGCTTAATTATTCTCTAGTTGGCAAGCATCATGTGGTGGGGAAAGATCCAGGCACATATGGCCAGTCAAATATATTTGATCATGAATTATTATTGTTGACAATTATCTGTATGATAAATGAGTTGGGAGGCGAAACATTAAGCCCCTATCTTTCTCTATGTTCGATGGATGTCATTTGTTCTAAAAATATGCTTTGAGTACTAGCAATCATAGAAGACTAAATGATAATTGAGTATGTGGAGCTCTTACTTAGACTTTGTTGAAGATAAGTTGAATTGCAATTGTTTGGTGACTAAGAACATAGGTTGTTAAGCTTCAAGAGAATGCATTGTTTGAACCATAACATGTGAATGTATTGCTACTTTATCATGATGAGTTTTATGAGAAAGAGTTGCTGTTATGATGCTAGGAAAAGTGATTGAAATTATCATTGATCAAACTTATGCACTATGCTAGCATTCACACTTCATAAATTATTTCTTTTATCATTTACCTACTCGAGGACGAACATGAATTAAGCTTGGGGATGCTGATACGTCTCCAACGTATCTATAATTTATGAAGTATTCATGCCATGCTTATTATAGTTTTGTATGATTTTGGTGCACTTTTATATGGCTTTTATATGATTTTTATGGACTAACATATTGACCTAGTGCCCAGTGCCAGTTGCTATTTTCTACTTGTTTTAGGTTTTCCAGAAAATCCATATCAAATGAAGTCCAAATGCAGCGAAACTTTTTGATGATTTTTTCTGGAAGGAAACATACCCAGGAGGCTTTGGGGGAGTAGCAGAAGAGCCACATGGGCCCCACAAGCCACCTGGGCGTGCCACCCCCCCAGGCGCGCCCTGGTGCCTCGTGGGCCCCCTGTGGCACCTCTTTGCGTGATTCCAACGCTGAAAAATCCTATATATTCAGAAACCCCCAAAAGTTCAGCTAGATGAGTTTTTACGCCGCCGAAAGCCTCTGTTCCGAAGCGATCTCATCTGGAGCTCCGTTCCGACACCCTGCCGGAGGGGGAAATCATCACCGGAGGCCATCTTCTTCATCCCGGCGGTCTCCATGACAAGGAAGGAGTAGTTCACCCTCGGGGCTGAGGGTATGTACTAGTAGCTATGTGTTTGATCTCTCTATCTCGTGTTCTTGATATGGCACGATCTTGATGTACCGCGAGCTTTGTTAATATAGTTGGATCATATGGTGTTTCTCCTTCTCTATCTTGTTGTGATGAATTGAGTTTTTACCTTTGAGGTTTCACTATTATCGGATTGAATACTTTTATGGATTTGAGAACACTTGATGTATGTCTTGCATATGAATACCCGTGGTGACAATGGGGTATTATATTGATTCACTTGATGTATGTTTTGGCACTCAACTCGCGGATTCCCGAGGTGACATTGGGTAATCTATGCATAGGGGTTGATGCACGTTTTCGTCTTACTTTCTCCAGTAGAAATCTTGGGGCACTCTTTGAAGTTCTTTGTGTGGATGGAATATTATGAATCTGAAGTTGTTTTATGCATATCGAATAATCAACTCACGGATACTTGTGGTGACATTGGAGTATCTAGGTGACATTAGAGTTGGTTGATGCGTGTCATATGGTGTTATTTTAGTACGAACTCTAGGGCTGTTTGTGACAATTATAGGAATAGTTCAATAGATTGATCGGAAAGAATAACTTTGAGGTGGTTTCGTACCCTACAACAATTTCTATCTTATATTTTGTAACACCCCTCTGTAATGAGCAACAGTGAGCCATCATGATTATGCTAAGCTACTGTGATTTGGAATGATTAATCATGTTGGAATAATATCTCATTTCAAATTCCTCCACTGAATTCAATTCAAATTCAAAGTGAAATTTGAAGTTGCTCAAAAATTGCTGGAAAATAGTTCATGTTGTAGCAAAAATTCCAAAACAAATTAATGTTCAGGAAAACAACATCACCTATTTTCCTTAAATGGGCTAGAGCATTAAAACAGTGCAATAACCGCACTTTAAATGCCATTTCCATTTTTGTAAAATTCAAATGGATTCCATAATTGCCCAAACTTTTTGTGGCAGAGCAGAATAAACATAGTAATTATGTGGACCAATTTCACATTTTACTAAATGCAATTTGGCAGCTTATTTTATTTTCTAAACCTTCTGTAAAAAGTAAAACAAAAAAAGAAAATAAAAGGCCTGACCGACTGGCCCTAAGTGCATAGTGCACTCGGCCCAGCCCAGCTGGCCTGTCTCCCTCCTCTCTCTCTCTCCCTCGCCGTGTCAGCCGTGCCATGGCCGAGCGCGCGCTCGCCAGCCAGCGGGCGACACCGCGACGCCACAGCCCGGGCGAGAGGATAAGGCCGAGCCATCCCTTCCCCCTAGACGCCTCATCCAATCCCCTGCCCCTCTCTCTCGCTCGCACGCTCTCTCTCACCTCTGCCCGAGCTCCGCCGTGGCCACTGCCCGCACTGCGCCTCCTCTTGCTGTCCACGGAGTTCGCCGCCGTCCGCTACTTCGTCTACACCAAGGATCGGGAGCCGGGGAGCTCCGCATCGAGTGGATCGAGCCGCCCCCTTCTTCTCGGGCACCGGCGACCACCGGCCGTCCCCGACCTCTCCGGCAGCTCCTAAGCCCTCGACGGCCTTTCTTGTGCCGCTAGGTGAGCCACCTCTCCTCTCCCCTCTTCTTCTTCGCCTTCCCGCGCCCGTAGCCGTCATTTTAACCAAGGCCGAGCTCGCCGCCGCACGAGCTCGTCGCCGGCTACGTTCCGGTGACCGCACGCCCGCGCAACATTGTCCATCGAGCTCGCAAGCATGCGTAGAGCACGCCTAGCCCATCCATTCGAGCTGCTGCGCGCCGCATCATCATTTCTGCCGTCACCCGAAACTGCTCCACCGCTGACCTCGTCGCCGGCGTCGATTCCGGCCGACTCCGGCGACGCCACCGCCACCATTCGACGCGGCTCGTTTGACTCGTTCGAACGAGCCCAACCGCGCGCCGTTTGGCCCCCTGTAGCCGTTTTTCGGCGAGCGCCCATGCGCTCCGCCGCATTTTTGGTCGTCGGCGGCTCGCCACCGGCCACCGCTGACCTGACCGCCACGTGGGCACCCTCGGGGTCGCTGCCAGCGGGCCCCACTGGCCCCATTGACTGGGTTGACCTAGTCAACGTGCCGACTGGGCAGCCCAGTGTCACTGACAGACGGGCCCCACCCACATAATTAACGTTTTATAATTAAAACTTATTTTGCTAATCTAATTAGATACTGACATGTGGGGCCTACGAGTTAATTAGTTTCTGTTTAGTTTAAACTAATTCCTAATTAGCCCTGAGCCACTGACCAGTGGGACCCAGCTGTCAGGTTTGACCTGGAACAGCTGGGTTGACTCGCTGATGTCACGCTGACCTCATGCTGACGTCACCTGTGTACTGTTCTGGATAATGCGAATTAATTAATTAAAATAAATCCAGGAATTTTAGAAAAGGGTTTAAATCTTTGAAAATTCGTAGAAATTCAACCGTAGCTCGGATCGAAAAGTTTTCAACATTAAAGTTGATCAGAAAAACGAGACGAATCCGAATACATGGTCAAAATGCATGACCATCACTCCTATCTATCTGAACATGGAACCTTCCCCTCTGGTTCAGTATACCGAAATCCACCTAAACGCCAGGAAAATGTCCCAGATATTTTCCCGCTTCGTCTGCGACATGTAGCACTGCATCAGGTCACCACCAGTACTGCATATCGTCATGCCATGCATCTGTGTTGCATCGATTGCTTTTATTTATTGTTTCTTCCCCCTCTTCTTATCCGATAGCCCCCGAGACCGACGCAGCTCCGGAGACCGACTACATCCCCGACGACCCCTCCTTTGCCGCCGAGCTTCCAGGCAAGCAACCCCCTTGGGCATGCCTATATCACCTATTCCTTCTCCCTCCTGCTTGCATTAGAAATTGCTACTACTCTGTTTTATCCTATTCTGATGCATAGCTTGTTTTTGTAAACTGCTTGTGATACTTTACCTGATATCCTAAATGCTTAGTATAGGTTGGATGGTAAACCATCTGTGGCCCCTCTTCTTTGCTCTAGTTGCCCCACTTTAGTACCTGTGCCCCGATCGATGTGATCGAACGGGCTGAGACTAGCACATCACCACACCCCCCTAAGTTGCTCGACTTTGCAGAGTTAGCACCGAGTGCCGAGGGTGATACCTCTTATCTCACTCTTGATGTGATCTCTGTGGTATAGCTAACCGGTCGTGGGATACCGAGGGTGATTCCTCTTTCACCACCTCCGACAAAGCTTTTGTCGTGCAACTCCGCAAGAGTGAAGCCAACGAGGGTGATTCCTCTGGATTCACCTTGACGGATACATCTAGTGGGAATCCAACGAGGGTGATTCCTCGGATTCCTTCTTGATGTTATGGACACACGGATACATTGATTTTACTACAGTTACTTGTTAAAGACGGGTCAGCCCCGAGGGGTACCCGCGAGAGATGTGGATTCGGGTTGACCATGAGGGTACCCGAGAGATGAATACGTGGCACGGCCGGGCATTCTTAGCCCTTGCCGTAAGTCCACGAGACGGGGCGATGGGGTCACATGATCGTGAGTCTCTGCTTGTCACCGCGAGCTACCAACACACTAAGGGTTAGGATATGTGATCTGAGTAGGCCTCTGGCCTTTTCGCGCAAACCAGCACGTGGGAATAATATGGGTACTCGGCGACGTATGTATCAGCCGAAGTTATTCAGACGTCAGCGATTGAGCGGCGCGCGCCGGGTTGGACTGGGAACGCCCGCGCTTGTATTAAGGGGGCTAGTTCTGCTCCCGGTCGCCCACGCAACACGCAGGAGTGCAAAGGGCGATGGGCCCAAGACCCCTTCGCACTTAGGATGTAGACCGGCGTGATGGCCTCTCTGTTGAACCTAGGTAGGGCTACAACGTGTCGATAGACCGAGGCCGGGTATGACCCAAGCAAGTGTGTCCGGCCAGAGTTAATCGAGCGTGTTGGGTAAAGTTGGTGCACCTCTGCAGGGAAGATTATCTATTCGAATAGCCATGTTCACGGTAACAGGACGCTCGGAAAGTATCCCGATCTTCTACAACTAGAAATGGGTTGAATATGTTAGCTCCAGGATCGCTTTCTCGCAGGGAGTCGAGGAAGGATCTCTAGGCGTTGTTACTACTTGTTGCTACTGCTATACTTACGTACTAATCTGCATTCTTCTAATGCTGCAAGACGCTGAAGATGCTAGTCTTCGATATGCTAGGCCTTTCTCCCTATTCTGGCATTGCTGCAGTTCAGTCCACTAATACAGCCATTCTTTGAAACCAGTTCATAAGTAGAATAGATTTGATGTAAGTCTTGCGAGTACTTTGGATGAGTACTCACGGTTGCTTTGCTCCCCTTTTTCCCCATACCCGATTGTTGCGACCAGATGACGGAGCCCCGGAGCCAGTTGCCCCTACCGGCGACGACTACTACTACCCATCTGGCGGATACTACTACTACGAGGAGCCCTCCGACGACCAGGAGTAGATAGGAGGCACCCAGGCAGGAGGCCTGCACCTTTTCGATCTTTGTCGTTGTTTTGCCCCGCCTTCTTAAGGCTTATCTGTTTTACTTTTATATCTGTACTCAGATATCTGATGCTTCCACTGATGCTTGTATGACTCAAGCTTATGTATTCGAGCCCTCGAGGCCCCTAGCTTGTAATATAAAGCTTGTATGACTTTTGTGTGTGTTTAGAGTTGTGTTGTGATATCTTCAAGTGAGTCCTTAGGCTTGATCGTGTGCATTTGCGTGTATGAATAGTGCACGATTAAGTCGGGGGCGTCACATATTCTCCGCTAGATAATAACTTTGGAGTGACACTTTGTCGCACGTTGAGGGATTGTTATATGATCCAATTATGTTAGCACTGTTGAGAGATTGCACTAGTGAAAGTATGAACCCTAGGCCTTGTTTCTAAGCATTGCAATACCGTTTGTGCTCCGTTTTATCACTTGCTACCTTGCTGTTTTTTTATTTTCAGATTACAAAAACCTATATCTACTATCCATACTACACTTGTATCATCATCTCTTCGCCGAACTAGTGCACCTATACAATTTGCCATTGTATTGCGTGTGTTGGGGACACTAGAGATTTCTTGTATTTGATTGCAGGTTTGTTTGAGAGAGACCATCTTCATCCTACGCCTCCCATGGATTGATAAACCTTAGGTCATCCACTTGAGGGAAAATTGCTACTGTCCTACAAAACTCTGCACTTGGAGGCCCAACACGAGTCTACAAGAATAAGTTGTGTAGTAGACATCAGTGATTTCTATGGCTTCGATTTCCCCCTCCCGGAGGGAAGTATCCCCGACGGAATCGCTCCGCCGGAGAGCAAAAGTGCTCCTGCCCAGGTTCCGCCTCGAGACAGCGGCGCTTCGTCCCAAAAGTCTTCTCTTCATTTTTTTCTAGGGCAAATGGCTTCATATAGCAGAAGGAGGGGGCCAGACATCAGCCAGGGGCCCCACAAGGCATATGGGCGCGCCCAGGGGGGCCGCGCCCTGTTGCCTTATGGGCAATTGGTGGGTCCCCTCTGGTATTTCTTTTGTCCAGTATTTTTTATATATTCAATAAAAAATCTCCTTGAAGTTTCAGGTCAATTGGAGCTCTGCAGAATAGGTATCTCTGATGTGGCTATTTCAGGTCCAGAATTCCAGATGCCGGTATTCTCCCTCTTCATGTAAACCTTGCAAATTAAGAGAGAAAAGGCATGAGAATTGCATTATAAAGTTTAATAATGATCAAAAACATAATAAATAACAGTAGGAAATCATGATGCAAATTGGACGTATCAATCCCATCTAGAGGCTTTTTCCGATACTCTGCCGGAAGGGGAATCGATCACGGAGGGATTCTACATCAACCTTGCTGCCCTTCCAATGATGTGTGAGTAGTTCACCATAGACCTACGGGTCCATAGCTAGTAGCTAGATGGCTTCTTCTCTCTCTTTGATCTTCAATACAATGTTCTCCTCGATCTTCTTGGAGTTCTATCAGATGTAATCTTCTTTTGCGGTGTGTTTGTTGGGATCCGATGAATTGTGGATTTATGATTAGATTATTCATTGAAAGTAACTAAGTCTTTTCTGCACTTTATTATGCATGATTATTATAGCTTTGTATTTCTCTCCGATCTATCCGTTTGGTTTGGCCAACTAGATTGATTTATCTTTAGTGGGAGAGGTGCTTTGTAATAGGTTCAATCTTGCGGTGTCCTCACCCAGTGACAGAATGGGTAGCGAGGCACATATTGTATTGTTGCTATTAAGGGTAAAACGACTGGGTTTATTCATATTGATTGGGTTTACTTGGTCTACATCATGTCATCTTGCTTAAGGCCTTACTCTGCTTGTCATGAACTTAATACCATAGATGCATGCTGGGTAGCGGTCGATTGGTGGAGTAATATTAGTAGATGCAGGCAGGAGTCGGTCTACTTGTCACGGACGTGATGCCTATATATGTGATCATTGCCATGAATAACATCATAACTATGCGCTTTTCTATCAATTGCCAACAGTAATTTGTCTACCCACCGTATGCTATTGTTTCGAGAGAGAAGCCTCTAGTGAAAACTATGGCCCCCGGGTCTACTTTAATCATATTATAAAAACCAAAAATACCTTGTTGCAATTTATTTACTTTTCTTTTCTTTTGCAATTTATCCATCTACCTATACAAGATTTGATCCTTGCAAGTAACGAGTTCAAGGGGATTGACAACCCTCTTGCCTGCGTTGGGTGCAAGTATTTGCTTTTGTGTGTGCAGGTGCTGTTCACTAGGGTTTGCATGGTTCTCCTTTTGGTTCGATAAACCTTGGTTCTCACTCAGGGAAATACTTATCTCTACTATACTGCTTCACATACCCTTCCTCTTCGGGGAAAATCCCAACGCAGCTCACAAGTAGCACTGCGGCGTGATGGCCGCTCATGTCGGAGTGTATTTCCGTAAGGAGCTCTCTTCCCTCCTCCTCGGATATGCATCGTTGGAGGACGCCCGTGGCACTTTGCTTATAGAACTCGCCTTCGTGGACCATATAAGCCTTGGACCTTCGAATGATCCGACGTGCTTCTACTTGATCCTCGGGGAGCTCCTTGCGGAGTAGGTATGCGAGGAGGGGCGCAGTCCATGGCGCGATAACTGCCATTATTTCATGAGCCGAAGTTGTCTCCTGGATGGCCGAGCCCCCAATTATGTCCTCGTCTTCCTCTATCGATGGAGAGGTGACCCTTCCAGTGTCAACTGATGCCGGTGTGTTGTTCCCGTCTTGCCAGACCACGGATGGTTTGAAAAGCTGCTCGAGGAATGTATTCTCAGGTACCTTGTCACACTTGGCACCCATTCTGGCGAGGAAGTCGGCAGCTTGATTGCTGTCCCTTGGGATATGATGGAATTCCAGTCCGTCGAACCGAGCTGAGATTGTTAGAACGGCGTTTCAGTATGCTGTCATCTTAGGATCCTTGGCGTCGAACTCGCCATTAACTTGAGAGATGGCGAGGTTAGAATCTCCTCGGACCTCAAGACGTCGGACCCCCATTGAGACTGGTATCCGAAGTCCGTGTAGCAAAGCCTCATATTCGGCTGCGTTCTTAGAGTCGGTGTACATAATTTGTAGTACGTACCGAATGTTGTCGCCTGTTGGTGACGTGAGGACTACTCCAGCCCCTAGCCCGGCCAGCATTTTGGAGCCGTCAAAGTACATGGTCCAATGTGAGTACGTGTTGTCCTCTCTAGGGAGCTCGGCTTCCGTCCATTCTACCACGAAGTCCGCCAAAACCTGAGATTTAATAGCTCGGCGTGGCCTGTATGTTATTTTGAAGGGGAGGAGTTCGATCGCCCACTTGGCAATGCGTCCCATGGTGTCCTTATTATTGATTATGTCATTGAGGGGTACTTCAGACGCCACTGTGACTGAGCACTCTTGAAAGTAGTGCCTGAGCTTCCGGGATGCCATAAAGACCGCATAGGCTATCTTCTGGTAGTGAGGGTACCACGTTTTACACGGGGTAAGTACTTCGGAAACGTAGTAGACATGTCTTTGAACCTGTAATTTGTGACCCTCCATTTCGCCCTCGACTACAAGGACGGTGCTGACTACATGGTTGGTGGCCGAGATGTATAACAACATCGGCTCACTTGCCCCAGGAGCTGCCAGTATAGGGTTGGCAGCGAGGAGGGTTTTAATTTCTGTCCCGGCCTCGCTAGTCCATTGAATTTTGTTTGTTTGTTTGAGAAATATGTAGAGGGGTAGAGCCTTTTCCCCTAGCCTTGAAATAAATCGCCTTAGTCCTGCTACGCATCCTGCCAATTTATGAACATGCTTGAGTTCAGTAGGCACTGCGAGCTGAGCTAAAGCTCGGATTTTAGCGGGGTTGGATTCTATTCCCCGATGAGAGACGATGAATCCGAGAAGCTTTCCGGCCGGTACTTCGAAGACGCATTTTTCCAGATTGAGCTTTAAATGGTAAGCTCTGAGATTCGAAAATGTTTCTCTGAGGTCGTCGGTCAGTTGGTTGATGTTTTTGGTTTTGACAACCACATCGTCGACGTAGGCCTCAACAGTTTTCCCAATTTTCTTTCCCAGGCATGTTTGAATCATGCGCTGGTATGTTCAACCAGCGTTTTTTAGTCTGAAGGGCATGGTGTTGAAATAGAATGGCTCGTAGGCCGTGATGAAAGTTGTGGCCGCCTAATCTGACTCCTTCATTTTGATCTGATGATACCCTGAGTAGGTGTCCAGGAAACATAGCGAGTCATGTCCTGCTGTGGTGTCCATAATCTGGTCGATCCGTGGCAAAGGGAAAGGGTCCTTTGGGCAGGCCTTATTGAGGTCTTTAAAATCGACGCATAGGCGTCAGGATTTATCCTTTTTGGGTACCATAACCAGGTTGGCCAGCCAGTCGGGGCGTTTGATATCTCTGATGAATTCAGCCTCGAGTAGCTTGGCCAACTCTTTGCCCATAGCTTGACGTTTGGGCTCCGAGAACCGTCGAAGCACTTGTTTGACAGGTTACGAGCCTTTAATTATATTCAGGATGTGCTTGGCTAGGTTGCGTGGGATTCCTGGCATATCAGAGGGATGCCAGGCAAAAATATCCCAAATTTTCCCTAAGGAAATTAAGCAGGGCTTCGTCAATTTCTGGCACCAGCTGCGCGCCGATGGATGTCGTCTTATTTGGGTCCGTTGGGTGCACCTGAAATTTAACGATTTCATCGGCTGGTTTAAACGAAGTTGATTTGGATCTTTTGTCGAGGATGACGTCGTCCCTGTCAACCGTGGCCCGAAGTGCTATCAATTCTTCGGCCGAGAAATTCTCGGCCAGTGACTCAAGGGTGAGCGATGCCATTTTATTTTAGGCTCGTAGTGCTCTATCGGGGTTACTTGATACAGTGATCACCCCATTCGGGCCCGACATCTTGAGCTTCATGTACCCGTAATGTGGGATGGCATGGAATTTAGAGAAGGCATCACTACCTAGCAAGGCGTGGTAGCTACCACTACTATAGGATGGTCCTAACGCGACACATGTATCGGAGACCAATCGACCAAACTATGTGTGCTATATGAATCGCAAACGGTATCATAATAAAACCGTCACCAATAAAACAAACTGTGTGCGATGACAGAGGCATCAAGCACGATTAAGAATAGAGTTACATGTGCGATAAGTGGCATACAGTTGATCCATACAAACTATTTGCGATGTGCCCAAACAACAGAAATGGTCACCAGATCAAGGTGTGTGTGCGATAGACGGCATACAGGCCACTCGGATGAACTGTTTGCGATGAGCCAAAACAACAGAAACGATTAGCCAGATCAAGGTGTGTGCGATAGATGGCATACAGGTCACTTGGATGAACTGTTTACGATGAGCCAAAACAACATAAACGGTTAGCCAGATCAAGGTGTGTGCGATAGGCGGCATACAGGTCACTCGGATGAACTGTTTTGCGATGAGCCAAAATAAACACAAACGAGTTGGCTTAACAAGATGTGTGTGATACCCGGCAAACAGGTCAGTAATTAGAATTGTGTGGGAAGACCGATAATAACGCAGACGATTCCTGCTAATAAGCTCTGTGTATTGCGGGCAAACGCTTGCTGGTATACAATTGCCAGCAATTGATGAAATCACCACCAACGGGTTCCGCAGTTTATTCCGTCTGCGATGTGATTTGCTCAGTCTGCAGAGAACATCTACGCTCTGTGTACAAAACAATATATTCTCTGTGTACAGAACATTTGCACACACCTCAATAAATAATTACATGCATACTAAGCTAGGAAAAACGCTCATCTAATCATCTAGTTCTTGTGACGCTGCCACCGCACCATGATACGTCTCCAACGTATCTATAATTTATGAAGTATTCATGCCATGTTAGCAATAAGTTTATATGGTTTTGGTGCACTTTTATATGACCTTTATATGATTTTGATGCACTAACATAATGACCTAGTGTCCAGTTCCAGTTGCTGTTTTCTGCTTGTTTTTGGTTTTCCAGAAAATCCATATCAAATGAAGCCCAAACGCAGCAAAACTTTTTGACGATTTTTTCTGGAAGGAAAGAGACCCAGGAAGCTTCAAGGGAGTACCAGAAGCCCCAGAGGGACCCCACAAGGCAACAGGGCGCGCCCAGGGGGTGGCCGCGCCCTGATGCCTTGTGGCCCCCATGTGGCACCTCTTCGCGTGATTCCAACGCTAAATATTCTTATATATTCGGAAACTCCCGAAAGTTAACCTAGATGAGTTTTTCGCCGCCGCAAGCCTCTGTTCCGAAGCGATCCCATCTGGAGCTCCGTTCCGGCACCCTGCTGGAGGGGGAAATCATCGCCGGAGGCCATCATCCCCACTGCTACCATGATGAGGCGGTATGTACCAGTAGCTATGTGTATGATCTCTCTCTCTCTCTCTCTCTCTCTCTCGTGTTCTTGCTTGGCATGATCATGATGTACCACGAGCTTTGTTAATATAGTTGGATCATATGGTGTTTCTTCCCTCTCTATCTTCTTGTGATGAATTGAGTCTTTCCCTTTGAGGTTTCATTATTATCGGATTGAATACTTTGGATTTGAGAACTCTTGATGTATGTCTTGCATGTGGATACCCGTGCTGACTATGGGGTATTCTATTGAGTCACTTGGTGTATGTTTTGGTAATCAACTTGCGGATTCCCGTGACCTTTGAGTAATCTAGGCATATGGGTTGGTACACGTTTTCATCTTCCTTTCTCCGATAGAAACTTTGGGGTACTCTTTGAAGTTCTTTGTGTGGATTGAATATTATGAATCTGAAGTTGTTTGATGCATATCGAATAGTTAACTCATGGATACTTGTGGTGACATTGGAGTATCTAGGTGACATTAGAGTTAATTGATGTGTATCATATGGTGTTATTTTAGTACGAACTCTAGGGCCATTTGTGACACATATAGGGATGGCTCAATAGATTGATCGGAAAGGATAACTTTGAGGTGGTTTCGTACCCTACGACAATTTCATCTTATGTTCTCCGCTAATAGGAACTTTGGAGTGATTCTTTATCGCACGTTGAGGGATTGTTATATGATTCAATTATGTTAGCACTGTTGAGAGATTGCACTAGTGAAAGTATGAACCCTAGGCCTTGTTTCTAAGCATTGCAATACCATTTGTGCTCACTTTTGTTGCTTGCTACCTTGCTGTTTTTTATTGTTCGGACTACAAAAACCTATATCTACTATCCATACTACACTTGTATCACCATCTCTTCGCCGAACTAGTGCACCTATACAATTTACCATTGTATTGGGTGTGTTGGGGACACCAGAGATTGCTTGTATTTGATTGCAGGGTTGTTTGAGAGAGACCATCTTCATCCTACACCTCCCACGGATTGATAAACCTTAGGTCATCCACTTCAGGGAAATTTGCTGTTGTCCTACAAAACTCTGCGCTTGGAGGCCCAACAGAGTCTACAAGAATAAAGTTGTGTAGTAGACATCACGCCACTGCTCTGCTTGTGACTTGACCCCTCATCTTCTTCAGGAAGGAGGCACTTCCTCATGTCAACGATCCGCCTGAACATCTCGTAGCTTGTGTACGCGTCCTTGACCGCATACTTGACGTGTTCTTCATCCAGTCTGCACCCATGCCTCATGCGAGGCATCCTTGTTCTTGTTGCACTCATCCTTCATGTCTCTGTAGTAGGGGTCGATGATGGCCACAGCGAGGTCAACTAGGGAGTCATTCTTCTTAGTGCTACCCCAGACCCTGTAGTGGCCATGGATGTCGACAAGCTTCTGGCAGGCCAAGCCCGAAATGTTGAGCACCTTTAGATCATTGAAGGTGTCCGCCATAGCCAACCTATAGTTGGGGCCGTTGATAAACCTGGCGAAACGCTCGCAAGGCCTTGTGGCCAGGCAGTTGTGGTAGGCGAGGATGTGATGGCGCATGCACAACTGGGGGACGGCAACCTTCTGATCATACCCGGCACGACCGCCGATGAACTCCAGGTCGAAGCCGACCACTTTGTACTTGTCATCCTCAGAAAGCAACTGCTCCATAGTGTTGATGAAGTCCTCCACCACGACTGGCTCATTGGTGTACACCACCGAGAGGTCCTTCTCCCTCACGTGGGTGTCCACTACGTGACGGACGATGAACTGCTGCTCGTCGTCATCGTCAGCCGTTGGGAGCGCCATTGGAGCCGCTAGATATCCTCTCTGTATGTGTTGTCGTGGGTGTGCTTATTGAGTTGTGGGGCGCGAGAGGTTAAGGTTAATGGCCGCGGGAATAAATGGGGGGCAGACGGCCTAGAATCTCGGCACGTCCGCATGGCAGTTTTTGCAGCGTGTAACTGCACCGTGGCGCACGTAACTGCATCGTGGCACCGCGCACGGTGCAACCGCATGCATATGGCGCCCCGAACGTCAGTGATCGTGTGCCGGCCCCAACCGCCAGCTGGCAGCACGCGCGGAGGGACGTGTGCAGAGCACGAGGGGGAATGGGAGCAGAGCGCACGCGGCGTGGAGGGTCACGAGCAGAGCGGGTGCGGCTCTGAGGGACACGAGGAGAGCGCATGCGGCGCAGAGGAACGCGAGCTGAGCGCGCCGTGGCCGCCTCAACTGCGAGCAACCACATGCATAGAGCAGTTGAACACGCAGGGAATGGCCGTCTACAAGCCGGACGGCGGCGTGATGTGAAACAACATCGCGTTTCACATCACACCGTGGGTGAACAATCGTTCGCGACGCTGCTTAGAGAACGGCCGTTTGCTAGGTAATTATATTGCAAATGTTTTTTTGTTAACCGTATGTGTACGTGTCTTTTCATCCTCCTCTCGCACATCTTGTCACCGCGTTGCCGCCCGAGGCTTCGAGTGCAAGCTGAGCACCGCACAGGCGTTTCGTTTGGCCACACATTGGCTTGAAGAGGCGCCAATGAATCGTTGGTGAGCCCGTTCCCGCTCAACCGCGCAGGTTCCCGCACGCAACCATGCTAGCTTCCCGCCCGGCTCGGCGAAATCCCCAAAAACCTCAATGCTTACCAGCCTACTATATAAACCCTCACGGCCGGCGACTCCGCATCGCATTCTCCCCCCTCCCCGTAGCTTATCTCGTCTGCTTCTCCCCCAATCGCCAATATGGCACTGGTCCTTCGTCGTCGCTCAGCAACTCCGTTGTCAGAGGACAGCTCCAGCAGCTAGGAGGCTGCACCACAACAGCGACGCAGTCCCCGGCCGCGTGTAGTGCGCGCGACGTCCCTGTTGGGTGTGCGCACACCACCCACCACACGCTCCGCCACCGTTGCCTGGCGGCGGCTGTTGCCGGCCACCGCCTCACCGTCGGCCGCCGTGGCCGTCACCCGCTCCGCCACCGCAGACCGAAGGCAGAAGGTGGACGTCGTGGCCGCCACCCCACCATCGACCGCCGCCCCACTTTCGGTTGCTGGGGCCACCACCCGTTCCGCCACTGTCGGTGTAAAAACCGGCAGACCTCGGGGTAGGGGGTCCCGAGCTGTGGATCTCGGAAAGATGGTAACAGGAACAAGGAGATGATGTTTACCCAAGTTCGGCCCCTCTTGATGGAGGTAAAACCCTACGTCCTGCTCTTGTTTATATTGATGGAGTTGTATCAAGTACAGAGTTGATCTACCTCGAGATCGTAAGATATGTTCTAGTTCTAGGGCTAGGTGAATGAGATTGTGTTGAAGTCGCTTCTAAGGGCTAAACCCTTTGGCTTATATACATGCCAGGCAGGGCATCTAAAGTTACAAGGTCGGCAACTTGGCCTAGAGGCGGCACGAGGAGTCTTGGAGTATACGTCAAGTCTTCGGCAGATGTAGTCTTGATCTCTCCTCCTGCGCATATCTTCCGGAGTCCATCTTGATAAGAATGAGGGCCCACTGGCCCAGCCCGAGGAACATGGGCCGACTAGGTTGATACCCCCTAGTCCAGGACACCGTCAGCAGCCCCCGAACTGGTCTTCTATGCCGAGGACGACCTCTTCAATAAAAGTATCTTCGGATCCGAAGTCCTTGGCTTGACAGACGAGTTCCCTTCCGTGATTCAAGATCTCTTAACCATCCTTCCATGTAGCGGTGTCTTGTGAAACGAGATTCAGCCGAATTCTCTCCCCATCTGGGGTCGTGAGTTTACTTAACCTTGAAGGCTAGCCGCCTAGGTGTGAACAGTACCTCACAGTCTGACAACTTTATCGAAGCGGCGCTACCCACGACGGGTCAGGCAGATACTGCCCTCCTCAAATCGTGGTTCGAGGCAGCCTTTTTACTGGCGCATCCAATCAAGGTGGTGATCATGCCCGTTTTCTTAGGGATATCATCAAGATTTTGTTTCCCCCCATGTGTATAACGACATCTTTTGTGGGGAGGAGTGGCGTTGTTACCGGCGCGTCAAGGGCACTCTTGGCCTTTTAGCAGCCTATAAGAGAAAAAAGACAACAGAGCCAGCAATCACACTCTCATTTCCCCCCGCCTTCTGCCTCCTTGAGCTCGAGCGCCCAGATCCAATCTCGCCTTTCTCCCACCCCTGCGCATCCGAGCTTCCCCACTCAGCCATGGCCAACACCCTCAAAGGGCACTGGGGGGCTCCACCGTGATGGAGGGTACGATCCTGGAGCAACAGAGTGCGGGGTACATCCCCGCTAACTTCACCGCCCACGCTCCGGACACCGACCAGTAGGTGCCCGCTGCCAACCCAGGGGAGTGGGTAGTCTTCATCCCTCACCTCATCCGAGGTTTAGGATCCCGCTGCACCCATTCGTGCGCGGGGTAATGTTCTACTATGGGCTCGACTTCCACCACATGGCCCCAAACTCCATTCTCCACCTCGCCTCCTTCATCATGGTGTGCGAGGCTTTCCTCCGCATCGAGCCACATTTCGGCCTGTGGCTGAAGATCTTCGGCGTTAAGCTGAAGTCCAGCGGCTCCGATCTAGCGGAGTGTGGAGGGGCCATGGTCAGCAAGAACCAGAGCGCCGACTGGTTCAAGGGCACCTTCATCGAGACAGTCAAGGAATGGCAGCGCGAGTGGTTCTTTATCACTGAGCCGCTTGCCGCTGGCCAGACCGAGGCCCCAGCCTTTTCGGCTGGGCCCCCAAGGAAGCACAAGTCCTGCAAGGGGAAGGGCATCATTTGGGGGAACCCATAGGAGGTGGGGACACTGATCAAGAAGATCAAGTGGTGGTCTACCAAGAACCTCCAACTGCCCGATGTGGTCAACGTTATGCTCCATTGCCACATCCTTCCGCTCCAGCTCCGGGCCACCCCAATGTGGGAGCACAAATCCAGGGATGCGGGGCCCGTGCTCAACTTCTTCCGCTCCTCCTTGGCTGGCATGTGGACGCGGCTCTTCAAGCTGCCCAAGGACAAGATCCCTAAGGAGGGCGAGGACCTCGGCTTCGAGGTCGGATACAGCGCCTCACCGGTGAGTGTTTGATATACACGTTCATACTCTTCTACTGTTAAGTGAGACAAATTTTGACGAATCGCCTCATTTCGCATTTGCAGAACTGGATAGCCAATATGCATTGATACGTCTCCGTCGTTTCTGTAATTTTTGATTGTTTTATGCCAATATTCAACAACTTTCACATATTTTTGGCAACATTTTATATTATTTTTTGGGACTAACATATTGATCAAGTGCCCAGTGCCAGTTCCTGTTTGTTGCATGGTTTTTGTTTCGAAGAATATCCATATCAAACGAAGTCCAAATGCAATAAAATTTTACGGAGAATTATTTTGGAATATATGTGATTTTTGGGAATTGGAATCAACACAAGGCAGTGCTCGTGGGCCCCACGAGGCACCAGGGCGCGCCAGGGAGGGTCCGGCGCGCCGTGGTGCCTTGTGAGGCCCTCGTAGGTCGGTTGGTGCTCTTCTTCGGGCGCAAGGAAGCTAATATCTGGAAAAAAAATCATGTTAGAATTTCAGCACAATCGGAGTTACGAATCTTCGGGAATTTAAGAAACGGTGAAAGGCCAGAAACCAGGAACGCGAAACAGAAGAGAACAGAGAGAGAGATCCAATCTAGGAGGGGCTCCTGCCCCTCCGCCGCCATGGCAGCCATGGACCAGAGGGGGGAACTCTCCTCCCATCTAGCGGGGAGGCCAAGCAAGAATAAGAAGGAGGGGGCTCTCCCCCCCCTCTCACCCGGTGGCGCCGGAATGCCGCCGGGGCAATCATCATGACGGCAATCTACACCAACAACTTCGCCGCCGTCAACACCAACTCTCTCCCCCTCTATGCAGCGGTGTAACACCTCTTCTCCCTGCTGTAATTCTTTACTTAAACATGGTGCTTAATGCTACATATTATTATCCAATGATTTATGGCCATCCTATGATGTTTGAGTAGATTCGTTTTGTCCTATGGGTTGATTGATGATCATGATTGGTTTGAGTTGTATGTTTTATTTTGGTGTCGTCCTATGGTTCCTTCCATGCCGCCCACACGTGGGGGATTCCCGCTGTAGGGTTTGCAATACGTTCATAATTCTCTTATGGTGGGCGGCTAGAGTGACAGAAGCTTACACCCGAGTAAGGGGGTTGTTGCGTATGGGAGTAAAGAGGACTTGATACTTAATGCTATGGATGGGTTTTACCTTAATGATCTTTGGTAGTTGCGGATGCTTGCTAGAGTTCCAATCATAAGTGCATATGATCCAAGTACGGAAAGTATGTTAGCTCATGCCTCTCCCTCATATAAAATTGCAACAATGATTACCGGTCTAGTTATCGATTGCCTAGGGACAAATCATTCTCTTGTGTTACAAAAAGCTTTCTTCTAAACAACTAACTTTTATTATCTCGCAAATTACTCCTAGTTTTATTCTCGTTAAGTACTTCTAGTCCTATCCTATCACCTACAAAATAGTTTCATACTTGTTCTAGGTAAAGCGAACATTAAGTGTGTGTAGAGTTGTATCGGTGGTCGATAGAACTTGAAGGGAATATTAATTCTATCTTTAGCTCCTCATTGGGTTTGACACTCTTATTTATCGAAAAAGCTACAATTGATCCCCTACACTTGGGGGTTATCAAGACCTTTTTCTGGCGCCGTTGCCGGGGAGCAATAGCGTGGGGTTGATATTCTCGTGTGTGCTTGTTTGCTTTATCACTAAGTAATTTTATTTTGTGCTATTTTTTTCTATCTTTAGTTCTGGGTAGGAAACGCAAAATACCAAAAAAAGTTAGTTGTACCTGCTAAACCAATGGTTGAAGAACCACCCAAAATCTATCATACTGCTGAAGCTTTCTACTTGGATCATCTTCGATCCCTATGTGCTCGTGCTAAAACCCCAACTGGCTTAGTTGAGGGAAAACCATTAGATGAGCATGCTCATTTTGTGCGACACCACTTATCTCAAAAAGGGAAACTTTTATGGCATCAAATTAATACTATGCATTGCTATGCTTGGAATTTATGCGAAATACATGATTTTACTTGTTGTTCTGAAGACCCTAAGAAACACCTTCCCTACCAATGTGAGTTTAGTGATAATGGAATCGTATCTTATTATGCTAAAGGTGTTTATAGTTACTATGATATTGAACAAATTGAAGAATTTGTTGCTTTTAAGGGTGCTTATGAAATTGCTTCTTTGATTGAAAAGTATGATGCTACTCTTTACAAATCTGAAATTTTTGTCGTACTTAAATATTACTATGAAAACTATGCTTCTAATGCTTATGTTAAAGGATATATTGAGGACTCCTCCGCTGTCCTAGAGGAGACTAATATTTTGCAGGAAACTATGGAAGAAGAAATTGCTAAAATTGTGAGCTCATTAGATGAAAAAGATGAGGAGGAGAGCAAAGAACAAAAGGAGGAAGAGCGGATTAGCTACCCATGCCCACCTTCTAATGAGAGTAACTCTTTAACTCATACATTGTTTAAATTCCCTTCGTGCTTACCGAAGGATGAATGCTATGATAATTGCTATGATCCATTGGATTCGTTTGAAATATCCCTTTTTGATGAAATTGATGCTTGCTATGCTTGTGGCCATGATGCCAATATGAATGATGCTTATGGAGATGAACTTGCTATAGTTCCTTATGTTAAGAATGAAATTGTTGCTATTGCACCTACACATGATAGTCCTATTATCTTTTTGAATTCTCCCAACTACACTATATCGGAGAAGTTTGCTCTTATTAAGGATTATATTGATGGGTTGCGTTTTACTATTGCACATGATGGTTTTGATGGATATAATATGCATGTGCTTGCTGCTCCTAATTTCAATTATTATGAGAGTGGAACTACATCTCTGCCTCTCTATGTTTCCAATGCGATAACATTGCAAGAAACTGTTTATACTATGCATTGGCCTTTACTTGATGTGCATGAATTGTTCTTTTATGACATGCCAATGCATAGGAAGAGAGTTAGACTTCATCATTTCATGATATATGTTACTTTGTGCTCACTACTAAATTACAAAACCATTGTTAATTAAAATTGGCTTTGATATACCTTGGGATCCGGGTGGATCAATTACTTGAGCACTTTATGCCTAGTTTAATGGCTTTAAAGAAAGTGCTGCCTGGGAGACAACCCGGAAGTTTTAGAGAGTCATTTATTTCTGTTGAGTGCTTTTAAAAAGTTTAAATACAAAAAAATATAGAGGGGAACCTAAAACTTTTCAAAAAGGAAAGTGAAAGTAAGAAAGACGAGCACCGTTGAAGTGGGGGAGCTCCTTGAAGTTTGTTCTTGCCCATGGAAACTTTGCAAATCTTGAATTACAGAAACTTTTCAACAAAAATAATTATCCCCTTGTACAAATCCATTGTATTATAAAAA
This sequence comes from Elymus sibiricus, assembly GCA_039707655.1. Lineage (NCBI taxonomy): Eukaryota > Viridiplantae > Streptophyta > Magnoliopsida > Poales > Poaceae > Elymus > Elymus sibiricus. The sequence goes on from CM077676.1 coordinate 387,102,181, forward strand.
TAATGTGCCAAGATTTACCGTTAGGATGTTTAAATTGCTTGTTTGGTGTGTGCGGTGCAAAAACAGAAACTTTTGCTGTAGTGCGTGAATTTACATTTTTTACTGGAACGTGCAAAAATTCTGAAATTTTTAAACAGTACTTCTATGCAAATTGTTTATTTTTTTTATAATTTTTCAGAATTTTTGGATTTACAGAAGTATGGTCAATGTTCAGATTACTACAGATTGTTCTGTTTTTGACAGATTCTGTTTTTGATGCATTGTTTTGCTTGTTTTGATGAAACTATGGATTGTATCGGAAGGTATAAGCCATGGAGAAGTTAGAATACAGTAGGTATAATGCAAAAATAAAATATGAATGGGTTTGCAACAGTACTTAAAGTAGTGATTTGCTTTATTATACTAACGGATCTCACGAAGGTTTTGTTAAGTTTTGTGTGGATGAAGTGTTCAAAGATCGAGGAGGTATTGATATGAGAAGAATGAGGAGAGGCAAGAGCTCAAGCTTGGGGATGCCCAAGGCACCCCAAGTAAATATTCAAGGAGACTCAAGCGTCTAAGCTTGGGGATGCCCCGGAAGGCATCCCATCTTTATTCAACAAGTATCGGTATGTTTCGGTTTTTGTTTTGTTCACATGATATGCGTAAATTCTTGGAGCGTCTTTTGTGTTTATTTCTTTTCTTTTCTTTTATGCATCATGCTGGTATGAGATGGTCCTTCGTTGATGTATATAATGCTCTTTGCACTTCACTTATATCTTTTGAGTACGGCTTTATAGAATGCTTCATGTGCTTCACTTATATCATTTGAAGTTTGGATGCCTGTTTCTCTTCATATAGAAAACCGTTATTTGTAGAATGCTCTTTTGCTTCACTTATATTTATTAGAGCATGGTCCTTTGTAGAAAGAATTAAACTCTCTTGCTTCACTTATATCTATTTAGAGAGTCAACAGGAATTGGTCATTCACATGGTTAGTCATAAAATCCTACATAAAACTTGTAGATCATTGAATATGATATGTTTGATTCCTTGCAATAGTTTTGCGACATAGAGATGGTAATATGTGGGAGGAACTAGTGAATGATTGTGGTTTAGTAGGAATATTGGTGTTAAGATTTGTGATTCCCGAAGCATGCACGTATAGTCTCTCATTATGCTAAGAAGTTGGAGCATGATTTATTATTGATTGTCTTTCTTTGCGTGGAGGTCGGGGGCGCGCGATGGTTAACTCCTACCAACCTCCCCCTAGGGGCATGCGTAGTAGTACTTTGCTTCGAGGGCTAATAAACTTTTGCAAAAAGTATGTGAGTTCTTTATGACTAATGTGAGTCCATGGATTATACGCACTCTCACCCTTCCGCAATTTGCTAGCCTCTTCGGTACCGTGCATTGCCCTTTCTCACCTCGAGAGTCGGTGCAAACTTCGCCGGTGCATCCAAACCCCGTGATATGATACGCTCTATCACACATAAGCCTCCTTATATCTTCCTCAAAACAGCCACCATACCTACCTATTATGGCATTTCCATAGCCATTCCGAGATATATTGCCATGCAACTTCCATCACCATCATATACATGACTTGAGCATTCATTGTCATATTGCTTTGCATGATCGTAAGATAACTAGCATGATATTTTCATGGCTTGTCCATTTTTTTATATCTTTGCCACGCTAGATCATTGCACATCCTGGTACACTACCAGAGGCATTCATATAGAGTTATACTTTGTTCTAGTATCGAGTTGTAATTTTTTGAGTTGTAAGTAAATAGAAGTGTGATGATCATCATTATTCATTATTAGAGCATTGTCCCAGTGAGGAAAGGATGATGGAGACTATGATTCCCCCACAAGTCGGGATGAGTCTTCGGACGAAATAAAAAAAGAAAAAAAAGAGGCCAAAAAGAGCCCAAGAAAAAAAGAAAAAAAGAAAGAAAAAAGAAAAAAAAGAAAAAAAAATGAAATGAGAGAAAAAGAGAGAAGGGGCAATGTTACTATCCTTTTCCACACTTGTGCTTCAAAGTAGCACCATGTTTTTCATGCAGAGAGTCTCCTATGTTGTCACTTTCATATACTAGTGGGAATTTTTCATTATAGAACTTGGCTTGTATATTCCGATGATGGGCTTCCTCAATTGCCCGAGGTCTTGAGCAAGCAAGTTGGATGCACACCCACTTAGTTTTCAGTTTGAGCTTTCATACACTTATAGCTCTTAGTGTATCCGTTGCATGGCAATCCATACTCCTCGCATTGACATCAATTGATTGGCATCTCCATAGCCCGTTGATTAGCCACGTCGATGTGAGACTTTCTTCCTTTTTTGTCTTCTCCATATTATCTCTACCACCGTATTCTATTCCACCCATAGTGCTATATCCATGGCTTGCGCTCATGTATTGCGTGGGGGTTGAAAAAGCTGAAGCGCGTTAAAAAGTATGAACCAATTGCTTGGCTGACACCGAGGTAGTACATGATAAATACTTTGTGTTAAGAAGATGGAGAATGACAAGGCTATATGATTTTGTAGGGATAACGTTCTTTAGCATTTTTATTCTGAAAGGCATGATTGTTTGTTGGGATGCCTGAGTATTAATGTCTTTATATCAAATTATAGACTATTGCTTTGAATCACTCATGTCTTAATATTCATGCCATGATTAGATTACATGATCAAGATTATGCTAGGTAGCATTCCACATCAAAAATTATCTTTTTTTATCATTTACCTACTCGAGGACGAGCAGGAATTAAGCTTGGGGATGCTGATACGTCTCTGTCATATCTATAATTTTTTATTGTTTTATGCCAATATTCTACAACTTTCACAAATTTTTTGCAACATTTTTTTTTCTGACTAACATATTGATCCAGTGCCCAGTGCCAGTTCCTGTTTGTTGCATGTTTTTTGTTTCGCAGAATATCCATATCAAACGAAGTCCAAATGCAATAAAATTTTATGGAGAATTATTTTGCAATATATGTGATTTTTGGGAGGTGGAATCAACGCAAGCGGTGCTCGTGGGCCCCACGAGGAACCAGGGCGCGCCAGGGGGGTCCGGCGCGCCGTGGTGCCTCGTGAGGCCCTCGTTGGTTGGTTGGTGTTCTTCTTCGGGCGCAAGGAAGCTAATATCCGGAAAAAAATCGTGTTAAAATTTCAATGCAATCGGGGTTACGGATCTTCGGGAATTTAAGAAACGGTGAAAGGCCAGAAACCAGGAACGCGAAACAGAAGAGAACAAAGAGAGATCCAATCTAGGAGGGGCTCCTGCCCCTCCGCCGCCATGGCAACCATGGACCAGAGGGGGGAACTCTCCTCCCTTCTAGGGGGGAGGCCAAGCAAGAAGAAGAAGGAGGGGGGATCTCTCCCCCTCTCACCCGGTGGCGCCGGAACGCCGCCGGGGCAATCATCGTGACGGCGATCTACACCAACAACTTTGCCGCCGTCAACACCAACTCTCTCCCCCTCTATGCAGCGGTGTAACACCTCTTGTCCCTACTGTAATTCTCTACTTAAACATGGTGCTTAATGCTACATATTATTATCCAATGATTTGTGGCTATCCTATGATGTTTGAGTAGATTCGTTTTGTCCTATGGGTTGATTGATGATCGTGATTGGTTTGAGTTGTATGTTTTATTTTGGTGCTGTCCTATGGTGCCTTCCGTGCCACGCACACGTGGGGGATTCCCGCTGTAGGGTTTGCAATACGTTCATAATTCTCTTATGGTGGGCGGCTAGAGTGACAGAAGCTTACACCCGAGTAAGGGGGTTGTTGCGTATGGGAGTAAAGAGAACTTGATACTTAATGCTATCGTTGGGTTTTACCTTAATGATCTTTGGTAGTTGTGGATGCTTGCTAGAGTTCCAATCATAAGTGCATATGATCCAAGTACGGAAAGTATGTTAGCTCATGCCTCTCCCTCATATAAAATTGCAACAATGATTACCGGTCTAGTTATCAATTGCCTAGGGACAAATCATTCTCTTGTGTTACAAAAAGCTTTTTACTAAACAACTAACTTTTATTATCTCGCAAATTACTCCTAGTTTTATTCTCATTAAGTACTTCTAGTCCTATCCTATCACCTACAAAATAGTTTCATACTTGTTCTAGGTAAAGCGAACGTTAAGTGCACGTAGACTTGTATCGTTGGTCGATAGAACTTGAAGGGAATATTAATTCTACCTTTAGCTCCTCATTGGGTTCAACACTCTTATTTATTGAAAAAGCTACAATTGATCCCCTATACTTGTGGGTTATCATGCAGCAGGTGTTGTGCCCAGCACCGCTGCCAGAGGAGGAGAGGTCCCCTCTGCTTGCGGCACTCCTAGTTGAGGAGCCGCACGTGGTGGTCCCCAAAGGGCCCAAGCCCCAGAAGGGCAGGGCGGGTCTTCGGAAGCGGGAGACCTCGGTCACCCGGTCCGAAGAGACCCACGCCTCCTCCACCCACGAGAGCGACGGGGGGAAGGATGAGGAAGAAGAGAACCCTCCCCCAAAGGGGAAGAGGGCGGCGTCGGAAGACGCCGAGGCTGGGATGCGGCCCGAGGGCCCAAAGCAAGGCCACAACGTCGAAGAAGGTCACACTCTCCGATGAGTCAGGAGATGATCCCATAACATTGGGGAGGAAGAAACTGGCACCTCGAAGGTACGCCGCTGTCCTTTGTGTTTGATTTTACATCAAGTCCTTTCAGCAGGACTAAATTCGCATGAGTATTTTTCCATAGCCCGCAAAGGGAACGCCTTAGCGACTCTTCCAGTGGGTTGCCGCCTGCCAGCGGGACGCCAGACTATGCTACCCCGGCTCAAGAAGGGCTGGGGGAGGTAACATCGACTCCGGCCCCTCAGGTCGACATGCCGAGGGCCGAAGAGTCAGTCGTTATGGCCGAGGTTGATACCTCGGCCCCACAGGGCCAAGGGGATGGGGTCCCCGAGGTCATCAAGGAAGGGCTGGGCCAACCGGCAGCCCAGCCAAAGTATACTCCGGCTCCACCGCCGCAGCTGGAGACCCTCGTTCCTAGCACTCAAGTTCTGGGGTGTGAGGTCTTACCACCCCCACCTTCCGCCCCAGGGCGGGTTAGCGTGGGGTGGACTAAAGAAATGGAGGCAGCCCTGATGGGCTCCTCCCTCAAGGAAGAGCAGCGCGCGTTGATTGGCGCGGTGCTGCAGGGATTCCGGTCTACTAAGGCCGGAATGCGTGAGGTCTTCAAGGGCCTCATCACAAGCTTCAAGGTAATCTTCTGTCTTTATGCGAAGAAGGACTTTTCTGAATAGATTTACTTCATCAATCCTTGTAACTGTCCGAAAACATTTGTTACATGGCGTTTAGACGGGCTAGCCAGTGAATAGCCCCCAAGCCCAAGGCCAGTTTTGAAAAAACTGGGGTTGGGGTTGAAGTGTGGGAGCAGAGGAAAGAGTAGCCCCCAGGACTGAGAAGATATGATGTATGTCCGAGGTGTCAATTGATCGTGGGGCTCATTGTAAAGTGTTTATGTAGGTTTCAACCTCGGCTCCGGGCTCCGTCTCCGAGGAGATTGCGGAGATGAACCGGAAGCTCGAGAGGTCCGAGAAGGACCTTGACCTGATGAACAAGCAGGTCGAGCGGTCTCAAGGTAAGTGACCGATGCGACGTATTTTTGAATGTAATTGTGAACAAAGGATAATGTGTTGTTTGAAAAACTGATGCCGAACTGTTTAATAACAGCGGCGTTGGCCGAGCTTGAGGGGCTCAAGGCCGAGCTGTTAAAGGCTCGGTAGGAGGCCGAGCAGCGGAAAGCTGCTGCGGCCAAGGCAGAGACGGACCTAGCCGCTGAAAAGGTGGCTAGGAGGAAAGACCAGGCGCGGGTCCTGGAGGTCGAGGAGAACCTCAAGGGCATGTATCTCGAACGCGATTCCCTTGAGAAAAAGGAGAAAGCGGCGGGCGAGGAGCTACGAAAGCTATGTCTGTCTCATACTGAGCTCCAGACCTAGGCCCGGGCCGACCGCGAGGTGCTCCAACAAGTGGAGCAGATAGCCGCGGGTAAGCCATATTTACTTCAATGCTTTTGGCAGCAAAGGGTTCGTCGATCTCACCCAGCTATGGCGATCCACAGAGGTCTTTGCTGATCTCCCGAAGAGTGCGGTGGACGCCGGCCTTCATTTCGGCCAACTGGAGGGCCATGAGGCGGAGAAGGCGTTCTGGAGGCAGTTCCAAGAGTCAACGCGGCCGCAGTTGCTCAATCATTGGATGAAGCAGCTAGCGGAACTTCTTCGGATGGCGACGCCGGTACTCCAAGACCTCTGCATCAATCTGTGGCTAACGGAAGAGTTGTCAGCCAGCTTCTTCGGACTCCTGGCGCGGCTGCAAGAGGCCGTTCCGCAAGTCGACAGCTGGAAGCGATCCGCGTGCCTGGAAGGAGCATGGCGAGCATATGCCTACGTGAAGATGCACTTTCGGAAGGTTGAGGTGAAGGTCGTTGCTGCGGGGCCCCCTGAAGGGAAGGCGCGCACCGCGGAGCAGTTCTTTGCCGAGGTGGAGGAGGGCGCCCGTGTTACCGAGGCCATGTGTCCTAAGGACAAGCTGTATTTTTAGGTAGCACTTCGGAATGCCGAAGTGCGTGGGATGTATAAAAATTATCAGTTATTTAATGAGTATGGCTTAAGTTCCTCTCATATGTTTCTACTTTATTTTTAATATTCCTCCTGTTTGACCGTGTTAAACTGAAAGTGGCCAGTCGTCGGCTTCAACCCCTTCACACAATATGCAAAGGGTGCCCCTTTTAGGCAACCATGACCCTTAGCCGACGTCTCGGTTCTCAGAGGAAGTCTATGCACAGAGGGACTAGCCAATTGGACTGTGGTGGCTTTATAACTTTCACTTAGTCATAGGAGTTTGACGGTGGGGACTGATGACGAGCCCCCGGTGAGTGAAGTGGTCAGCTTAGTCAGCCGAGGTCTATGCCCGTGCCCACCTCGACTAATTCGAGGAAGAAGCCCTTCATTTAACACGGGTGATCTCTAACGACACGTCGCTTGACGCGGTCTTTGGATGGCCGACCAGTTTTCGCTTACCTAGATAGTCAGTTTTCGGCTTTCTCCACTCAGGCGCTCTGCCAGTTGAACTAGCGGCGCTATCGCAGTGGTTCTCCCGTTACACCCTTAGCTGAATTTGTCGGGAACGTAAGGGGTACACATAGGAACCGGGCAACCCAACTATTGACCAAAATCTAGGTTCGAAACTGATGCATATAATGCAACATCCGAGACGCCGAGTACTTTGGATTTGTGCTTCAGGGTGTAAAATCGAGGCCCTTTAGCAATTGTATCTTAGAGGTGTTCCCATGGTTCATGGGCAGTGCTTGTAAGAAAATACGTTAAAGACCTTTATGGCCACGATTTCTTTATTTCATGTAGCCAAGCTTTAAATGTCAAACCTTTGATAAGAGGAACTTTGAACAAGATACAATGCGAGTAAAGATAATGAAGGAGAAACTCAAAGAAAACAGGGCGGATCTTGTCATCGGGTCTATGAGCCCGGGCCACTTCCTGCCGCACGTCTGCGTCTCCATCACTACAAAAAAACACTTCCGTGATGATACGTCTTTGTCACAGTAGGTCAAGTTTTCTGTTATGCATGTACATTCGTGACAATTTTATGACAGAATCAAGATAGTCATACCTGTGCTGTCGTAGAAGTGTTCCATGACAATACTGAAATTATCATCACGGAAGTGTCCACTTCCATGACGATAAATGTCGCGTCATGGAAGTGTTTTCGTCAAGGGTGACTGACACGTGGCATCCACCGTAACGGGTCGCCGTTAAGCTATCGGGTTCCGGTTTGGATCCGATAACCCGTTAACAGCTCGGACCAATGGGGATTTTCCACGTGTAAAATTCTCATTCGCCGGCGGATCCACGTGTCAGCTCGGTGTTGCGACAGATGTCATCCATTCACTGGACGAGAGACGCCTATGATACGTCGACACGTGGCATGGCCCAACAGTGGCCCATTTAGGTTAAAAAGGCCGGCCCAGACAAAGGCCCACAAGATTTACTCAGGTACTAGTGGGCCGGCCCACTTGCGGCCTGCTTAAACATGGCCCATTTACGGCCCACCGCCAGATCGGGCCTGTAAATTGTTCGCTCAGTCTTTGGGCCCCATTACGGCCCAGTGAGTTTTCGGCCTGTTAAAGGCCCGATGTAGAAATGTTCCCATTTCAGCCCGGTGTGCCTTTCAGCCTGTTAATGGCATGTGCTACACATGGGCCATATATGGTCTGACGCGACATTCGGCCCCTTAACGACCCGTGATCTCGGTGGCAAAATTTCAGCCCAACCTGACTTTGGGCCTGTTAAAAGCCCGTCGTACAATTCGGCCCGTTGGTCCTCTACTAAGTTTTCGGCCTACTAAAGGCCCATGATATGATTGGGCCAACCAAGGCCCAAGATATGTTTCGGCCTGGTAGCGGCCCGTCATGTAACTGGGCCAATAATGGTCCAAGGTATATTTCAGCCTGCTAAAGGCCTATGGTTGACAAATGAAAATTGAGGCCCAATAAGCTTTTCGGCCTGCTAAAGGCCCATGCTGTCTTCTGGGCCATAATAGGCCACCAGAATATTGAGCCTGTTAATGGCCCGAAGCTACATGGGCTGACCTAAAGTTTGGGCCCACTAGATGCCCATGTGAGTTATGGGCCTGGGCATACCGTGTCCATAAAGGGCTGTTACGGTAGGTCCGCGCAGGCCGGAGTAAAGCCTGTTGCGTGGAACCCATTAATGGCCCACTGAATTGGAGGCCCGTTAGAGGCGCATGTTTCGGCCCGTTCGCCTGAATCAGATTTTCACCCTTTTTCTGATAGCGAATGATGACATATACGGTAAATACGAATTAAGAACAAACCTACACTATACAATAAATAAATAATGGCATAGTAACTTAGAATAAACCTACACTATACAATAAAGGAATTAGGGCATATTACATCCACTGGGCATCAAAGTTCGCCACCAGTGATCATAAAGCGCAACCAAAAGGCAGATTACAAAACCTGGGCTTCCAACGCCCTGCCATTGCAGCGCAACAAAATATTACTTAACCAAGACAACTTGAACATAGTTCAAGAAACATTAGCTTTGCGCGGGAGCTGCTGCGCAAGCAGCTGAGCAAGGCAGTTAGAACGGCCTACCATGTCGGTCATATCTTCCAGCTCTAGCTATTTAGCAATGAGGTTCTCATTGGAGTTCTCTGCAATCTTCCTTAGAGATTGGACTTCAAGTCGAAGTTGAGTTACACTATGCCTTTCTGCTTGCAGCTGAGACTGAAGAAGTCGAACTGATTCAAGCAGCGACTTCTGTGAGCTTGTGTGACTGCTAGTCTCAAGTAACTTGAACACTGCATCAATACATGACTTTGGGGTTGTCTCACTATATTCAAGATGTTTTGCCTTCTTTGCTACAATATACGTTGGGTTTGTCTCAGAGTCTTCAGCAGACTTGTGCGTGCCATCAGGCATATCACCCTGAAACAACAAGACAGATGACAGGTTTTGCACGTATATAAACAAAGATGGTAACTGCGCTGTCAATTCCATCTAGTTTCATATTACAAAATAAAGAGACGATTCAAAATGTCAAGAGCATAATTTGGCATTGTTCATAATGCGGTGAGCTACACCACACTACTGGATTACAGATCAACAACACAAGCATAGATGCAGGCAAAAGAAAATCATTGTATCTCTTTTCGTTAACGTGCATGACATGTTCATGTCATCAGCCAGATCAGTTAAGACAAAGCAGGAAATGACAAGGTGCAAATGTGCGCAGCTTCACCACACACTGGATTATAGATCAACAACACAAGCATACATGCAGGGCTAAATAAAATCAATGGATCTGTATTGAATAATATGCATGGTATGAATAAGGAATTTGGTTTCATGACTAAAACTTGAAACTTGCAGTTGTTGCGAACATGCATTTTCATAGAAACAGCAAACTAAACAGCAGTTGACGATAGGGAGTATGAGCAAATTAAACAGCAGTTGAGGAGAAGGGCTTTAGAAGGACGGACTTACATTAACAGTTAACACCGGCTCTATAATGCCCTTCTCCATGTCAAGGGAGGTATAACTCAAGAATTTCTACACAGAAACTTCTTCATAAGCATTGCCTGTACTCTACATTTTGTAGAGAGTAATTATTGATATGATAATACTGGAAGGGATATTGGATAATGAAGATAAGATGGACAGTGATGCTACATAATCAACCACCTATCCATGTAAGTACAGTGTTACAGGACAAAATGTACTGACAAGAGAAATGGGTTACATTTCTGCACTGGCATTGTCTGTGTATTCAACTTTTTGGTAAGATTAAGTATAGATCTGATAATTTTTAGGAAATGGTGGGCACGGGAGACAAGATGAAGAGTAATGCAACACAATGAAGTACTCACTCTGTCCCATATAATATAAGTGTTTTGTACACTAGTGTAGTGTACAAAACGCTCTTATATTATGGGACGGATGGAGTAGCTGTTAATGTAAGTACAGTGATACAAGACGTTCGGTCCTTACAAGAGGACTTCATAGCTAAACTTCTTCAGAAGCATTGGGTTGATTCTAAATTTATGTATGAGTCAATACAGATCTTATAATGTCCACCAAATGGAGGATAAGGAGGCTAACATGTGCAGTGATGCTACATATGAACCAGCTATGAAAGTAAGTATGGTGATACAGGGCAAGAGGTACTCACAAGAGCAATGCAGTGTGCAGTATAGTTGCGAGATCCTGTTGTCCCTTGAGGATGGATATTCTCCTGCAAACAGTTTTCATACAAGTGAGACGGTAAGGCACATGCAAAAGTGTAGTTCAAATTGAGATGCGATATCATAGACAGTACCTTACGCTGCAGACGAGACCAGTGTGTAACAAGATTATTCCAGTCACTGTCTAGTAAATGAAGCACCGGAGACTTTATAGAAATTTTGTTTAGAGGCTTGCCATCGAAGTGTGCTTGCCTCAGGTAGCAACGATACTTCCTCAAAGAGTGCTTGAAAAGTGCAATCAAGCTTTGCTCGTCTTGACTATCCAGTTTGGTCCTTGCCTATTTAAATGAATGAAATCTCTTGAGTTCTGTCAGCAGAAACATAGGCACTAATTACCATGAATAACATTAGTACATTACTTACACGTAAGTTGTGGAGGAAGATTGGAAATTGTTGTTCGTCTGTAGTATCATCTTTCCATGAAGGAAAGATGCGCACAAAGTTCCTGACAATAATAAAAGCTTCGTCTTCTAAACTGGGAAGAAGTGGAACAGGGGTCCTATTTGCTGCAATTGGGGCTCTCTCCAGTTCGAAAAGGGATTTGGCAACTGGAGTTGGTGTACCCTTTGCTGGAATGGGGTTTTTGCGTCGTAGAGCTGGTGCTATGTCAACTGGAATCGTCATACTTTTTGCTGCATATGGGGTCTGCTGAGTTGGGGCATCTAAGATGGCCAGTGAGGTAGGGGTAGAGTCTGCTAGAGTTGGGGCTGTGTTTTGTGGGTCTGGTGATATTGCCACTACACCTAACGGGCTATTTGATTTATCAGGTGTCACTACCTTTTCCAAATACTTTGTTCATGCTCCATCGCGATCAACAATCGCCCTCTTCCTTTTGAACATCTGATACACAAGAACAACATTTCAATGGAGAAATATGGTATGATGACAGATGAAATATGTACTGAAAATGGATAGGCATGGCATATTCACATATATGATGTGTAAACTAAGCGAATGGCGGTGTAACAAAGTAGAAGCAATGCAAAGCATCATTTGCAAGATATGTGCGACCAATATAACCTTGCCAAGTTAGAGCTAGCACCTTGATGGGTGAATAAGATAGGGCATCTGCCTCTGACTCCGCCACTAGGGAGCTACATTGACTTAGGTCTCCCTCTAGCTCAGAATCATTGTTAGGATCATATTCTAAACAGGAATCTGTAGGTGGAGAGCGTGCGCATTCCATTGCATCCAGACTGGATCTCAGTCCCTTAAGGCCAAGTTTGATAGCCATGTCATTGTTCTGCTTTATTCTTCTCATGCGCCCAAGCTCATAATCATTATGACGATGTTCAGTATGTGAGATTCACGAAAACATAAAAGGTAGTTAGATTATCTTTGGAATGCATTGCGGATTCTACTCCAATAGTGTCTCCCTACAAACCCCTGCGTATACAAAGTTCATCCCCCAAATGTGCTGACCAGACCACACATAGAAATACAAACCTCTTATGTCTCTATAAGGGGCAGACACACATTTCAAAACTGAAGTAGGAACATTAGCATCATATCAAATTCGTATTTGAACAAATAAACTTCGGAATTATGAGTGGCATAATGTTTAACTTCAAGGGTGGAGTACTGGGAGTGCGACACAAAGCCCGTAGGCAGATTGTATTCCATGTAAAAGATCGTAGTCTATGTAAAAGGTGGATATAACACTTTTGTTTCTATACAATGCAGTGTTTGTTACCCACACATGATGGAAGAGATCACACAGAGAAATATTGTCGGGTCTCACGCTTCAGAAGAGATCATATCCCTTTGCGGCCTCACGCACGGTAACCCACGGCTGTCGCCTTTACCTTGGCCGAGACCGTTTGCGTCTTTTGGCTCACGTATATGATAGTGATGTTAGCATCCATATGAAAGAAAACCCGGGTTGACATGACTAGTCATAAACCAAGGTGGCACAAACGCACAGGGACAGGCATACATAACCCAGCAATGCACGTGTCGGTCATCAGCGAGTGCAACCAAAGCGTAGCAAGCTACTGGGACTCCAGTAAAACACCACTTGACATTTCCTCGTAGGGACAGACACAGGAGCAAAGAAGGATACATGCCAGTCAATCCATGTGTTTCGGAGTAGTAGCGAACTACCAAGACTCAGTGGAAGCACTAGGAGGCATTTCCCAGTAAGGAAGGCTACCAAAGCAGATAACTAGGTGTTGAATCCCAGACATACCAGTGCATTTCAAACATACACACAATATGCACGATATGTGTAAATACAACATGGCATCTCAACATAACTCTACGACTCAAAGTATTTAATTAAGAGGCTCCGAGGAGGCATACATAACATGATATTACATACATGGGTCTCACGACCCAACATACAAAGTCATACAAGCAACGGAAGCATAAACCTGTCTGAGTACAGACAACTGAAAAGAAAGAAGGCTAGAAAGCCTGACTATCTACAAGACCCTCCATAGGAACCAGACCTCTGTCTGGGATTCCCAAGCTAATTGGTCAACATCGAACTCATCACAGAAATCACTAGCGAGACTGAAGTCTCCTCTGCAAAACATAAATTAAGCAACCGTGAGTACAAAGGTACTCAACAAGACTTACATCAGAACTAACTACATATGCATCAGTGTCAACAATGGGGTTGTGCAGTTTAACTGCAGCAAACCAGCTTTTACTCTTGGCTTACCTGTACTATGACTACCAGTATTTCTTTGAGGTGACAAAGCGCACACGAGTCCACATATTCACCATATCAATACTCCACTATGGATCCTCTCCCATCTCCCTACGAGAAGGCCATACATAGCACTCACACTTATCTTGGGCATTTGAAAGTAACCACTTTAACTTATCTATGAACCATATAAGTCACCAAGTAGTCCATATCCGAGGACGCGGCTATTCGATTAGATCATTTTACCCTGCAGGGGTGTACTTCTTCACACACGCTCTCACCACTTACCACCATATACACATCATGTATCTCGGCAACCTTCAAGCGGAAGCCTGGCGAGGGAGTCGGCCACAACCTGACTAACCACACAATACTCTAGTCCAGGTTTATCGCCTATCCGAGGCTGAACTCGGAAAGGAAGTCCGGCCGAAGTTTCCATTACGGCCCCAAACGATATGTGCAGGGTTCCCAATTCCACCTCGACGGATGGTTCTGCGCTTGGTACACCGTGCCATAGTGCCTAGTCTGTCCCAAGCCCACTTGTACCGGCTGCCACTTGGTAGACTACTAACACAACCTACAAACACCAGAAACTAGTTGTAACTCTTGGACAGAGATCAAGGCGATTAATAAGCCAAGAGGGGTCGAGTTACCGGAACCCAATGTGTGGTAGTAGCTAGTCTTGGATAACATAGATAGAGCTCAGTTCTTAAGGACGATCTCAATGAGACAACCCGCCATGTACTCCTACATGGCCTCTCATCGCTACCTTTACCAAATCGTGTTCATACACTTAGCTCTCATATAGTAGGACATGAACACAACATTCCAATTCATTCCCAGATGGATCAGACCCGACACAACTCTAAGCATAGCAGGCATAACAAACAAGCATGGATGAGTAGTCACAACATGGCTCAAGCAATTCCTACTCATGCTAGAAGGTTTTAACTATTTACCGTGGCAAAGACAGGTCATGCAGAGGAATGGGTTCAACTACCGCAACATGTAACAGTTGAATCGTTGTTGTCCTAATGCAGTAAAAGGGAGCAAGAGTGAGAGAGTGGGATTGTATCAGAGTGATCAAGGGGGTTTGCTTGCCTGGCACTTCTGAAGATAGTAATGCTCTTCATCGGTGTCAACGATCACCACGTCGGAATTGTCTTCTACCGAGAAGGAACAAACACCGGCAAACAAGGGAAACAACATTCCATGCAATGCACAACCAAATGAATGGCATGACATGTTAAGGTACTGAATTGACCTAATGCAATAGTTAGTCATATTACTTGAAGTGGAATTCAACCCTACATTAAATTCCAACTCCAAATCTATTTATCAAATTTGCCCTAATCATGATTTTACCTGAACAGTGATGTTAAGTTGTTCCAACATGCATGAACATGGCAGAAACAAATTCTTCATATTTTTCTGATCATTTTTCATATATAAATTATTTCCATTGGAGTTATAGATTATTTTCTATGATTTTTCAAAGTTTTGACTATTTTCTGAAATTAATAAATCATTTCTGATTTGTTTAAAATCCAGAAAACATTTATGATGTCAGCACTGCATCATGCTTATGCCATCTAGTCAATAGGGCCGATCCAGGTCAAACCTGACCAGTGGGTCCCACAGGTCGGTGTCACAGTGCTGGCAAGGGTCACAGACAAGTGGGCCCGGTCAAAGGCCATGTCAGCAAAGTCAATGCTGACGCGTGGGTCCACTGGTTTTATTAATTAGCTTAATTATTTTAGTTAACCGGTAAACTAATATGGTGGGACCCACTGTCAGTCTCTGTTAGGGGGTAAATTAGTGGTAATTAGTGCCTAATGACGGCACCACATCAGCTCTAACCGGCGATTAGCCGCCGGCGTAAGCAGAACACGGCGAGGTTGCCTGTCCGGCCATCTCCGGTGACGGGAGCTAGCGAGGCTGGGCTCTTTGGATGCAGCGCAACGAGGCGCGTCAGGTGGTGGTGGTGGGTGGTGCTGGGGTGGCTGGAGTCGAGCGCGGCGTCGACCTCGGCGGCGCCATGGACGTGCGGCAGCGAGCTTCGGGCACGGCGGGGAATGGCGCTACGGCGAGCTATAGGCCACGAGGCTAGGGGGGAATGGCGGAGGAGCTCACTGGGAGGTCGAATAGCAGCTCGGTGGGCTCGGGAAGGCGTCGGAGATGGCGAATCGACCGGCGAAGTCCGGCGAGCAGACGTCGGCGGAGCTACTTGACTCAATGGCGAGGCGAGGCGATGACGGTGGCTAAGGCAACGTCGAGCGGTGGCAACGGCGACGCTCGGGCATGCGTGTGAGAGAGAGCTAGGGGAAAGGAAAGAGCACATTGCGAGGAGGGAAAGATCCAGGGGTCTGGGCGTCTCCGTGGCGTCGCAAGAAGGGCCTGGGAGGAGAGGAAGCAGGCAGGGAGGAGCTAGCCTCCTCGGGCGCGCGCGTTCGAGCACGCAGCTGCTCCTACTGGCAGGAGGTAGAAGACGCCTCTGCCCCTGCTGGGCTGGGCTGCTACAGTGATGGGCCTCAGGTGAGTTCTCTCTCTCTTTCCTATTTTCTATTTCATTTTCTATTTTTCTAATTTGCAGGTGTGTTTTGAATTTGGTTTTGAAACCAATTCAATTTTTTTGCTTCTGAAGAATATTGTGGGTGCTAAATGGATTATTCCAGATCCCCACAAAATGTTTCAGAATTATTGGAGCTATAAAATATTTATAGAAATTAAATGCCCCAATTCAAATACATTATGGTTTAATTCAAAAATCCAGAAAAGTCCTAGAAATGTGTGCATCATTTTTGGCAGAGGTTTTCACCTTTATCAAAAATCATGAACTTTTCTGAAGGGTATTTTGGGTTCATTGAAAAAGATTTCAATTGAACCTAGTATTTCAAAGGGGTGCTAGGGTTTGTTGAATCCCTATTTCAATTAAATTAAAATTTAAACATGATGCATGGATGATTATGCAATGACAAGCAAAGACTAAGCTAGGGCTATGACAACTCACCCCCACTAAACAAGAATCTCGTCCCGAGATTCAAGACGTAGGGTAAGAGGAAGGGGACACAGAACTAGCACGATCTTCACGATCCAGATTGCCCTTCTTGAAGATGTTGATTCATTGCATCATCTTGATTTGGACATTTTGCTTTCGAGATCTACATACAACATGATGACGAGAGAGAGAGAAACTCTACAGGAATCGATCTTCTCGAAGATTGAGCAACTCACGATCAACTCACGGAATGAGACGTTGAAACAAATCTTGAGTTGAGACACAAAACACACATCAGGGGTGATGGAAAGAAACAGATGACGAAGGTTCAGTTTGGTAGGCAACAATTCCACGCTTAAGTAAGATGAAGGATGAGTGTCAAAGTAGCGAGGAGATAAATTGCCATGATTCCATAACGGGGCACCTTAGAGGAGGTGACTCGTTGAATTATCTCCTAAGTCAGGACAAAAGAATTACTTTTGATATAGGGATCATTGAAACTCTTTGTACCAGATTGAGGCAAATTCACAAACGATCGTTTGAAGGAATCCGAAAGGATGGCATACTCAGATTGGAAAAGGAAACTAGGGTTATAGAACAACTCGGCAACGGAAGGCACATTCCAATTGATACCGAAGATATAACCTAGTGTCTGAGCATGCTTTCAAGAACTTGAGCATCTCCATATTCATCAGGGTTTTACTAACATCAATGCCGAAGATCTTGGTGACACCTCGTACTACCATGATGAATAATGATGGAGGATGCAGATGCAAAGGAAGACAACACTTTCTCAGATTTCGCCTTAGCGGTGCCAAGGGAACGAAATCTAGATGATCGACCGAGAGACATTTAGCACTCCGCTTCTAATGTTCTCCTTGATGTACTAGCGTAACGCAATTATATGTACTATTTGGTGTCTAGAACATCAAGTGAAGGTTGGACTTTGGAAACACAAAGGATCCATACGGAACAACTTCCAGAATAAGTCATATGAAATCCTCATGGTGGAGTGGCTAAATTGTTGAATCAAGACACTACAATAATAGGTCTTACGGCAAGGTGTGTTGGCCACGACATCCACTTTACCGGTAGAAAGACCAATATTATAATTCTTGGGAGATGTTCCAACCATCATATCTGTCCGAGATTCAGATCTGGTTGGTGTCATGATATTCCAGACTCAGCATGTCTAAAAAGGAAAGTTTGCAACACAAATCGAAGAGACGACGTTGCGAGATTCTCGGGGAATTAACTATGGAAGCAAGCTCCAAACATGAGCTGGATTGCAAGACACATGTGAACACATTGTCCAAGACAAACGTGACCACATAGAAGTCTTACGACGAAATGCAACCGAGTTCTGGTTGGGAACCATCATTGAGGATAACGGAATCTTGTGCATGAACTAGTATTAGCACAACAAACTCCTTTTCCTTGAACAAATCAATCAGTGGCTTAGTGTGCTATGGAATACGTATGGAATGAAGATGATAAGTCTATCAGACCATAGAATACTTCGCACATGCATGACTGACTTGGGATGATTCCAGAGGAAAACAAAACAAATTTTTCTCGAATTCATGACGGCAACTTGCATCAAATGCACGTGAATTAGAGGAAGTCACTTCTTTCATCCAAACATATGCTCTCAAAAGTTTCCAACACTAGCTTAAATGTCCATCATGAGTTATGGAGAAGATAAAGATGTTGTCGATGGGCTCAACAACAACTCATCAAGATTCCCATGAAGATGGAATTCCACAACTATGTGAACAAGTTGATAGCATTGGTCAGACCAAAAGATGTAATGGTGTGTGCTCGAGAAGACATCCACGAGTAAAACAACATTATGAAAATCGTTGGTTCTGATTTTGATTTGACGATTGCCCACACTCAAATCAAAGATTGGATAAGACAATAGATCCAACAAATTGATCACGAGGATCAATCGATGAAGATATCATCTTTCTTCAACACGCACACACAAAAAAGACATCCCTTTGAATGAACTAAGTTGGACAAGCTTTTATCTTCCAACTCTCCAAGTTGTTGTTTAGCTTAACAAACTAGCTCAGGGGTATCCAACACTGATTCTTGGAGAAGAGGTGGTTTAGAGGAAAACCAACTTGATCACGAACTCAACATAACGGTCAGGGAACAACCTGGTCATACTCCCGAGAAGATATTCGGAAAATCACGAACCACCGATATGGTATTAAGCTCGAGAACAATCTTGCTTTTCAGGGCAGGACGATATGATCAAAAGAGCGAGGGATTGGCACAATCCTGACTCATTGATGGAAGAGTGCACCAGGAAGGATGGACTAGGTAGCTAGATCAATCTTAGAATGGTGATTCAATAACCAACACACTAAGAAGGAAGTTATTGTCCATTAACTACCAAGCAACAGGGTTGCTAGGAGTATTGATTTCACACATCACGGCTCATTTGTTGGCATTCTGGTTACAACCAGCATGAAGACCAAGAAGTAAATGATGATGGCGAGAAGTATCACTATATCAAGAAGTCATAAGAGGTGGTGCAATTCCCGTGATATTCCTGACATAAAAGAGGGTAATACTCCAAGGTAGAATAGAACAGAAGCTGGATTGGCATTCTTGATCTGTGGAATACAACCGCTTTGACCCAATCCTAGATATGGATGAGGTACTGGAGTTTGTTTCTTCTAGCCATTCTGAAGTAGAATGGCTTGACGGACCACAAGAATAAGAGACATCGATGACACGAATGCATGGCATACTCTTCATTATCAGATGATGGATGAAGGTCGGAAAACAATTGAATAGAGACAACTCAAAGGAACACATAATTTTTCTGAGTTGTGGATGCCTAGGTCAACATGTCGAACCAGTTCAACATAGTTCTTCCGGATAACCCATGCAGAAGGAAAGGATTGGCAGATTCACAATGTAGAATGGAGAACTCGCCAAGAGCACTCTTGTTGTGATCTTTTGGTTCAAAAGAACTTCTGCCGAGGATGGTTCATGGTATTGGAAGAATGACATACCACAGACCTCGAGGACTAAGTAAGGTTACTAATCAACCTAAAGGAGCTACAATCTCTATCAACCGGAAATAAGCGGAATGAATCATGGGTTCAAGAACCCAGAAATAGAATACCTACTACCTAATTGGCATCACGAGATGCTTTCGAGAATGATGGCCAGAATTATCACACTAGGGATACAACACAAAGGCTGAATCTCTAGGTGGTTCACTTAAGATAACATGGTTTCCTTTTTAATTTCAATAGATATGTTAAGGTAATGGAATACCTCAACACAACAATTTGTGTGTCTAGTCTGGCCAAAAGACATCAGAACAGGAAGAAATGATTTGCAAATGCATCAAATTATTTAGAAACCTTGGATGCCTCGGACAGCATAACGGCTGTACGGGCATGAAAAATGAGACAACCTGCATGACAACTGACAACATAACAACTGAATTACTATGGAAACACCGATCCGAGGAGACAACACCTTTCCTATAAGTCTGCAGAATAGTAACTCATCATCCTAATAGATAGATGAGATAGCCTAGTTTCTTAACCCCGTAGAAAAGAGGATGGTGACTCAGAAACAGAAGGACACAAGGTAAGGAGTAAAAAGAGCCTTACGTTCCCTTCCACAATCAATTCCCCTATATAACTAAAGCATTTCTAGACTCGACATCGACCAGTTTGGCTTGGTAATCCTACAGGCAGTCAGGCTCTGATACCAACACTGTCGGGACCCCGATCCTAAGTCACACCGATCTAACATAAGACACATCATATTGCTTTGCGGCCTCACGCACGGTAACCCACGGCTGCCGCCTTTACCTTGGCCGGGACCGTTTGCGTCTTTTGGTTCATGTATATGATAGTGATGTTAGCATCCATATGACAGAGAACCCGGGTCGACATGACTAGTCATAAACCAAGGTGGCACAAACGTACAGGGACAGGCATACGTAACCCAGCAATGCACGTGTCGGTCATCAGCGAGTGCAACCGAGTCGTAGCAAGCTACAGGGAATCTAGTAAAACACCGCGTGACATTTCCCCATAGGGACAGACACGGGAGCAAAGAAGGATACATGCCGGTCAATCCATTTGTTCCAGAGTAGTAGCGAACTAGTAAGGCTCAGTGGAAGCACTAGGAGGCATTTCCCTGTAAGGAAGGCTACCAAAGCAGATAACTAGGTGTTGAATCCCACACATACCAGTGGATTTCAAACATACACACAATATGCACGATATGTGTAAATACAACATGGCATCATAACATAACTCTACGACTCAAAGTATTTAATTAAGAGGCTCCGAGGAGCCATACATAACATGATATTACAAACATGGGTCTCATGACACAACATACAAAGTCATACAAGCAACGGAAGCATAAACCTATCTGAGTACAGACAACTGAAAAGAAAGAAGGCTAGAAAGCCTGACTATCTACAAGACCCTCCATAGGAACCAGACCTCTGTCTGGGATTCCCAAGATAATCAGTCAACATCGAACTCATCACAGAAATCACTAGCGAGACTGAAGTCTCCTCTGCAAAACATAAATTAAGCAACCATGAGTACAAAGGTACTCAGCAAGACTTACATCAAAACTAACTACATATGCATCAGTGTCAATAATGGGGTTGTGGAGTTTAACTGCAGCAATCCAGCTTTTACTCTTGGCTAACCTGTACTACGACTACCAGTATTTCTTTCAGGTGAGAAAGTGCACACGAGTCCACATATTCACCATATCAATACTCCTCTATGGATCCTCTCCCGTCTCCCTACGAGAAGGCCATCCATAGCACTCACACTTATCTTGCGCATTTTGAAGTAACCACTTTAAGTTATCTATGAACCATATAAGTCTCCAAGTAGTCCATATCCGAGGACGCGGCTATTCAAATAGATCATTTTACCCTGCAGGGGTGTACTTCTTCACACACGCTCTCGCCACTTACCACCATATACACATCATGTATCTCGGCAACCTTCAAGCTGAAGCCTGGCGAGGGTGTCGGCCATAACCTGACTAACCACGCAAGACTCTAGTCCAGGTTTATCGCCTATCCGAGGCTGAACCCGCAAAGGAAGTCTGGCCGAAGTCCACCTCGACGGATGGTTCTGCGCTTGGTACACCGTGCCACGATGCCTAGTCTGTCCCAACCCCACTTGTACCGGGTGCCACTTGGTAGACTACTAACACAACCTACAAACACCAGAAACTAGTTGCAACTCCTGGACAGAGATCAAGGCGATTAATAAGCCGAGAGGGGTCGAGTTACCGGAACCCAATGTGTGGTAGTAGCTAGTCTTGGATAACATAGACAGAGCTCAGTTCTTAAGGACGGTCTCAATGAGACAACCCGCCATGTACTCCTACATGGCCTCTCATTGCTACCTTTACCAAATCGTGTTCACACACTTAGCTCTCATACAGTAGGACATGAACACAACATTCCAATTCATTCCCAGATGGATCAGACCAGACACAACTCTAAGCATAGCAGGCATAACAAACAAGCATGGATGAGTAGTCACAACATGGCTCAAGCAATTCCTACTCATGCTAGAAGGTTTTAACTATTTACCGTGGCAAAGACAGGTCATGCAGAGGAATGGGTTCAACTACCGCAACATGTAACAGTTGAATCATTGTTGTCCTAATGTAGTAAAAGGGAGCATGAGTGAGAGAGTGGGATTGTATCGGAGTTATCAAGGGGGTTTGCTTGCCTGGCACTTCTGAAGATAGTAATGCTCTTCATCGGTGTCAACGATCACCACGTCGGAATCGTCTTCTACCGAGAAGGAACAAACACCAGCAAACAAGGGAAACAACATTCAATGCAATGCACAACCAAATGAATGGCATGACATGTTAAGGTACTGAATTGACCAAATGCAATAGTTAGTCATATTACTTGAAGTGGAATTCAACCCTACATTAAATTCCAACTCCAAATCTATTTATCAACTTTGCCCTAATCATGATTTTACCTAAACAGTGATGTTAAGTTGTTCAAACATGCATGAACATGGCATAAACAGATTCTTCATATTTTTCTGATCATTTTTCATATATAAATTATTTCCATTGGAGTTATAGATTATTTTCTATGATTTTTCAAAGTTTTGACTATTTTCTGATTTATTTAAAATCCAGAAAATATTTATGATGTCGTCACTGCATCATGCTTACGTCATCTAGTCAACAGGGCCGGTCCAGGTCAAACCTGACCAGTGGGTCCCACAGGTCGGTGTCACAGTGCTGGCAAGGGTCACAGACAGGTGGGCCCGGTCAAAGGCCATGTCAGCAAAGTCAATGCTGACGCGTGGGTCCACTGGTTTTATTAATTAGCTTAATTATTTTAGTTAACCGGTAAACTAATATGGTGGGACCGCGCTGTCAGTCTCTGTTAGGGGGTAAATTAGTGGTAATTAGTGCCGAATGACGGCTCCATGTCAGCTCTAACCGGCGATTAGCCGCTGGCGTAAGCAGAACACGGCGAGGTTGTCCGTCCGGCCATCTCCAGTGACAGGAGCTAGCGAGGCTGGGCTCTACGGATGCAACGCGATGAGGCGCGTCAGGTGGTGGCGGTGGGAGGTGCTGGGGTGGCCGGAGTCGAGCGCGGCGTCGACCTTGGCGGTGCCATGGACGTGCGGTAGTGAGCTTCGGGCACAGCGGGGAATGGCGCTACGGCAAGCTATAGGCCACGAGGCTAGGGGGAAAAGGTGGAGGAGATCACTGGGAGGTCAAAGAGCATCTCGGTGGTCTCAGGGAGGCGTCGGAGACGGCGAATTAACCGGCGAAGTCCGGCGAGCAAATGCGGCGATGACGAGCTCGAAGACGAGGACGTGGTGCTCCTCAGCTTGCGTTCGTCGTCATGGAGAGGATGCGGACGTCGGTGGAGCTACTTGACTCAACGGCAAGGCGAGGCGATGAAGGTGGCTACGGCAACGTCGAGCGGCGGCGACGGCGACGCTCGGGCGTGCGCGTGAGAGAGAGCTAGGGGAAAGGAGAGAGCACGTTGCGAGGGGGGAAAAGATCCAGGGGTCTGGGCATCTCCGTGGCATCGCGAGAAGGGCCGGGGAGGAGAGGAAGAAGGCAGGGAGGAGCTAGCCTCCTCGGGTGCGCGCGTGCGAGCACGCAGCTGCTCCTACTGGCAGGAGGTAGAAGATGCCTCTGCCCCTGCTGGGCTGGGCTGCTACAGTGATGGGCCTCAGGTGAGTTCTCTCTCTCTTTCCTATTTTCTATTTCTGTTTCTGTTTTTCTAATTTGCAGGTGTGTTTTGAATTTGGTTTTGAAACCAATTCAATTTTGTTTCTTCTGACGAATATTGTGGGTGCTAAATGGATTATTCCAGATCCCCACAAAATATTTCAGAATTATTGGAGCTATAAAATATTTATAGAAATTAAATGCCCCAATTCAAATACATTATGGTTTAATTCAAAAATCCAGAAATGTCCTAGAAATGTGTGCATCATTTTTGGCAGAGGTTTTCACCTTTATCAAAAATCATGAACTTTTCTGAAGGGCATTTTGGGTTCATTGAAAAAGATTTCAATTGAACCTAGTATTTCAAAGGGGTGCTTGGGTTTGTTGAATCCCTATTTCAATTAAATTGAAATTTAAACATGATGCATGGATGATTATGCAATGACAAGCAAAGACTAAGCTAGGGCTGTGACAAATACTATTCATGCATGTCTGTGGTTCCAGGATTTTGAAACAGGGTGGTCCACCCTAAAAAAATATTGACAACAAATATGACAAGGCAAGCATAAAGCTAGTGAATCAATCATTATTTGTGAGCTTACTAGGACAAGTATGCAGAATTGTAACAGCAGTAAGAGACCGTTCAAAATCTGAATCAAGAAGTTGGGCTAGCACTTATTGTTTGCAATTAATCGAAGTGAATAATTGGATATCATATCAAATGAGTAACAAAGACTAGTAAAATTGTCAACAAACCTGGCCTGCGGTAGTAATCTGGGTCAATGTCACTATGACCAACAATCAACATGACTAGTGTTTGTTCCTAGGCGAGGAATTTTGAAACCCTATCAACTCTACAGGTGCTAAAGATTACTGAAACATCTGAACTATTAAATGTAGGTAGCACTCAGTACACAACAAACCCTAATGAGAGTCCTGCCTAATGAGTGATGAATCAATTAGAAAATGGTTGATGGGAGGTGGCTGCTGAGTGTTGCGGACGGCGTATCTCAGGATAAATCGGGTTGGCTGCGTGGGTGCTGCACACCTGAGCCCTGAGCGTACTGGGAAGCTGGGCACGCCTGCGAAGCCGGGCAACAGTGACGCTCTTGGGCGAGCGGCTCCTGACCTCCTGTTAGTCCGGCGTCTCCTCCTAAAGTCATGGCGTCCGGCGACGGCAAGTCGCCAGCGAGGCAGGTGGCTGGCGGAGAGTAGAGATCGGAAGCGGAGCAGAACAGAGGGGAATCGGGGTCTGGAGGCATTGGCTTTTTTTAGCAAAGGCATTGGCTGGTTGACCATGTTCTAATCTCTTATGGTATACAGGCCGACCCAAAATCCCAGGGTGGGCCGCGGCCCACGCTGGCCACCCTGTAGATCCGCTCCAGCGGCGCACATGCATTTCAAAATTAAATTAGGAACACTCAGCTGACCAATTAAATGACTCTATTTTACTAATATCAGCATCATATCAGATTCGTATTTGAAAAACTAAGCTTGTTTAGCTTGATGGGTGGAGCAGTGCTATTATGACACGAAGCACGTAGGCTGATCGTATAGTGATCATAAAAGGGGGGAAACCCTAAGCATGATCAAGTAAACCCTATTATGATTGTGCCATGGCAGATCTGAAGCTCCAAACTGCACAAAGGCTACTTAGCAACCAATGTTTGTGTTGAACTAACAACTAAGATTCTAAGAGCTAAAAAGAAAGTACAGTAAATAAATGACGATCTATTTTCTGGTTGAGATCAAAAAGTTGAGCAGATATGAATGAGTACCACCTATCTTGCAGCGCCGTGTAGGCATCGGGGGTGCGATGGCTGTCGGCAACATGGAAGCAGATCTACGACGGTAGACGGAGGCATCGGGGGATAAGTCCCATTGCGGTGGACGAGAAGGTCGTCGGAGCGGCCCCGACAAGGTGGACGACGGCGTGGATGAAGCGAGAGGACGCGATGCAAGGCTCCTGGTCTGGCGCCATGGATGAGGAATGTCGATCTCTTGCAGTGGACGACGCGGTCTGGGTAGGCGCTCCGGCATGGTGGAGGAGGGCGGCGATGGATGGGGTGGCGGACGGAGGAGGCTGGTGTGAAGATGGTGTTCTGGCGCCGATGGTGTATGAATGGGAAAATGGAGGGAGAGGGGTCAGGGAAACCAGGTCTTTGGGACGCGGCGCTTGTCTGAAATGTGGGGAAGTTACCAACTTAGCCCCCGTTTAAAATTTCGGACGTCTCGTCAGTTGGGGATAGGACGATAATCTCGCATCTCCCCAATATTTGCCGAGAGCGATTTCGGGTGAGGAGAGGCTGTTTTAGCGCCCACGGTTTGCGCCCACGGTGTATGAATGGGGCTGACAAGTAGGGCGGTTGTGTCACATATGAGTGAAGTTACAAACCTGCCCCTACTTAAAATATTAGCCTAGATCGATTTCGGCCAAGCAGAGTTTGTTTTGCCGCCCACCGTGTATGAATGGGCAAATGGAGGGGGGAGAGAGGTCTTTGGGACGAGGTTGAATCAAATGTGTTTTGCCACCCACGTTTGGCGCCCACCATGTCTGAATGGGGTGAGAGGCTGTGGTGCCCCGCATGAATACCACTGTAGCCAGACGGTCGCCGCACACACCAGCCCAGGAAATCACACTGGAGCGTGCCTTTACAACAAGTATCATGAACACAGGCATTTCTATTAATGGATATATAAGTCTTACATGATATTGTACAAGGGTGATGGCAGCAGAAAAGCTCTATCTAAGGCAGCATGGTCTTGGTGCGGCTCCAATCCACAGGGATCTGACTGGGTTACTCTTCTAGCCCGCGAACACTCCACCTCCTCGCTAGTGGACATCGGATCCTTAGGTGAACCTGGCCACATTGTAGGCCGCTGAGTACTTTTGAATGTACTCGCAAGCAAACCAAACCAACATATACACCAAGCAAAGCAATCCATGGCATTCAAGCATGCACTTGTTTTTAGAGCAACATTAATTATCATGGCATAGCATACCTATCTAGCAAAATCATATCGTAACAGGATTATCTAGCATGATAACTACAAAAGTAAAACATATCAAGTAAATAATCCGTACTCCGAATAAGTCATGATCCAAACCAAATCCGATGCAAATCCAATCCAAGTCTTGTGGTCATCCGACCCTTTAGCTCATAGCCATCGCATGGCTAACATGCATACCCCTGACATCATCTGATGTCCATGCATCCGTACTGCAAGTCTGACAAACCTTACCATTCTCCGATTCAGTCTTAGCAATATCATTATATAGTTTGTTCCTCCAGACTCGACACAGACCAAATAGTGTGACCTAGTACGAACTGTGTCCCATGACCGAGGACGCGGCTATTCGAATAGATTTACACTCTGCAGAGGTTGCGCACTTTACCCACACCATGGAGCTCCTTGTCCCGTACCTCGATACACTTCCCTTCTGGGTGGACCGGTGCTGCTCCAACGAAACTTGCCTAACCCGTGACTCTTCTATCGTACCACCGACAATCATTCCCCCCCGGAGTCATGCCCTGGGTGGCTCCTGTGTCACCCCGTGACACCTGCCACCGTTGTGGCCAACTAAACTGTCCCAAACGGGGACGCCGGCAAATAACTCAACTTGGGCTCCCATGGTTATCGCCGCCTACCGGGCCAGGGTAGCACGCGCGCATAACCTTCCCTCTTTGGTTGTACCAATAAGAGAGCACGCGGTTAGACCAAGTCAAGGCTGTCCCATTCCGGCAAATGTGGCTGCACTGACGAGCTCGGTTCGGTGGCACTATGACTCGATCCAGCCGACGGAGGAGGTTGTTGTCATTATATCATATTCTTTATCATTGCAATAATAATGATAATCCAAGATGTAAACTACTATACCAGCATAACAACCTATCTCCATAATGTCACCTATGAGTCACTAGTGCGATAACATGATGAGCATTAGCAGGTAATGTAAATAGCAAATTCAACTAGCAGGAGTTTAATTATTTCTAACATAGGCATAATCATTAATTAAACACGTAAGAATAACATAGAGCAATGCTTTAGGGCATATATCAGATGGTCGGCTTGCCTGGGGGTCGAGGAATACTCCGGCAAGAAGTGCGATCACCTCGCGGAAAATTCGCTGGAAAGGGTTCCCTCTCGGAAAGGCTGGATATAGGGCAGGGGCAAAATGGGCATTTTCAAAAAGTGTCAACATTATGGAAGTGACCTCATCGGAACGGGCTCGACGAACTGAGAACGTAGGCGTTGGATTTACCTCAATCGGAGTTACGGTCGCGAAGTTAGGGCCGTTCGTTCATTAAGCAGATAAACAAACAGAAAACTGTTCGTTTCTGTCTTTAACGGGTGAACATCCGCTAAACAGCTACTTCGGCCGCGGCTGAGAAAATGAAGGCGCATTTCAGCGATTACATTTTCACTGTATTGAAAACACATTTTTCACTGAAACTGCGGCTGAATGCGCTTTGTTAAGCGATAAACGTATTTGCGAAAATACGTTTTCACTTAACGGTCAATGGGTCCTGGCCAAGTCAGCTCTCAGGGGCTGGCAAGGGGGCCCCACCCTATCTTTCTCCTTCTCCCTCTGGTCCTCTTCCTCCTCCCGACTGGAGCAGAGGAGAGCGGCTCGGCTCTCGCCGTTGCCGACGGAGGGCAGCACGGCGGAGGCTGCCGGCGCCATGGGAGTGGCGGTCGTGCCCTCTCACGCCCACTGGACCAGCGCGAGGTCGCCGGGAACGAGAGACGCGGTGCCAGCAAGCTTTGAGGTGAGTGGCCAACCCAGCCATGGCCGGAGATGAGCAGGGCGAGCTCCTCCGGCCAAGTGGACTTGGGCAAAGCGATGAGGAGGTGTTGGGGAAGCTCCTGGGATCGACTAGGGGCACGGGGAGTGCTCCAGAGCTCGACTCCGACTAGAAGACCGAGGTGGAGGGAGACGGCACTTTAGCCATTGGAGAGGAAAGGGAGGCTCCGGAGCTTCGAATGAGGGGGCTGTGGGTTGCGAGGGGGTCGGGGACGCGCTATTTAAAGGCGAGGGGGAAGGCCCGGGAAGGAGCTAGCTAGCGCCAAAGCTCCTAGGCCGCCGTCATCGTGGCAACATTCCGGCGGGGCATCGGAGGTCGGCACAAGCTTCCAGGATCTAAGGGACGAGGTGGAGCAGAGGAGCAGGCGACGTGGGCGAGCAAGAGGAGCTGGGCGGCGAGCTGGGACAGCCAGAGGGGACCGGATGGCGACTGTTGCCACAGTTCACGCCGGCTGTCGACTAAAGTCATGGTCACCGCCGGCACCACGCGTCCAGGGCATTGCAGCGGCCTCAAATCATGTCAAATAGATAGATCAGAGGTCAGTGAGTTGACCTATGAGAATTTGGATGCAAGTGGAGACACTGACTTGACTGATTTGAGCTGACTTAGGTTTTGAACAGAAACTAGGATGGATCTTTGTGGAGAAATGGATGGAGGGTTCGAGCTAGTTCCTTGTCACAATGCAATGTGGTAGGAAGGAGTAGATTCTGGCCAAATTTGAAGCCATTTGGACCTTGTTTGCATGCACTTGCTTCACAAAGTGCCCTACTGGAAAGAAATGAGAAAGTTGGAGTTGTGCTCAAATGGTTGAATTAAATGAGCTGAATTTTGGTGTAGGGAGGTGATTTGGAGATATGGAGGCCCTGGTAAAATTTCATACCATTTGAAAATGCCAAAGTGGTACTTCCTTCACAAAGCTTTCTGCTGGACAGAAATTAGATAGAATTTTTGAGAGAAATTGGCTAGATGAAATGATGTGAATTTTTGCATGATCACATCATATAAGGAATGTGAGGTCCTGGATTAATTTCAAGATTTTTGAAGCAATATAAAATATAGTTGCTTCACAATCTCAAAATAGGTCCAGAAAAAAGAATTGGATGATGTGCTCAAAATTTGAACTATGGAACTTGGGATCTTGATGGAAATGGTGAAGATATGGATACGAAAAGCTCCACAAATTATTTGGGATTTTTCTTGGCTACCAAAATGGTAGTTCCTTTGGAAAGTGCCCAAAGTGCAATATTGGCTTTAAATAGGAAAAGGCAATTTCCCTTTTTTAATTATGGCCAATATTTTTATAGTAGCTAAATATGATCACAAAGAATATCTCCACAAGTTTTCATGAACTTTGGAGATGGATAGATATTTTTCTAGATTTAATTCCTTTAAATAGCAGAAAAATGAATTAATTTTAAATGAAAAATATTGCAAATGACTTGGCAATATTTTTGCATATCCAGGGTTTACGGAGATAGGAGAGTCTCTGGGAAAAGTTTGGGAGGCAATAGATCAAAGGAAATTGGGGTTCCTTTGTAACTGCGGGAATTATGGTTTCCCTTCCGGTAACTCGGAAGGTAGGGTTTCGGGGGCAAAATCCTGAGAATAAATCTTGGGTGGCAAAGTTGGTCTGAAGAGAATCTCTGGTTGGATAGGAAAGGCAAGGCTAAATGACCATCTTCATATACCTAAGAGTGAGAGAAAATCCCATAACATCGGGAAAAAAAAGACGGGAGCCAAGTCCCATGAAGGGAAAAAATTCGAGGAGCGAAAATCAGGGTGTTACAGAGGCGGTCGTGTCACGTCTGAGTGAAGTTACAAACCTACCCCTATTTAGAATAGTGGAAATCGGGCCGATAGGCTGTGCGTGTCAGGGGTAGACAGTAATTTCCATCTCCCAAACACTGGTTTCGGGCAGCCGACGTGGGAGTGGGTGTTTTTCCGCTTCTTTCGAATCTTGGGAGAATAAGCATTCACGTTTACCCTGGCAACTAGCACTAAATTCGAACCCATTTTGTATTCGATTATGAATCTTTATAAATCATTCTATGTTTTTTTATATATCTTCAAAAGCACAACAAAGATGTATTCCACCTTTATATATGAATATGATTTACAAATGCCATGATACTCGAATTCAGAAGGTTTAATCCAGTTTAAGGTGAATACGAATATTTGAAACAACTTTATGTTCAACTCAATTGTAACATGTATGACACAAGCAGCATATAGTGTACTCCCATTTAGATATGAATTTCAGAAGCCAAGCGATGTCTCAAAATTCAAAATATTGAGCAAACCAACCAATAATATAGAAGACTAACACACAAAAGACCACATATAGAGTATATGGATCAATAATATGAACTAACATACATAAGCCAGGCTGCTGTACTGTTTTTGGCTAGAAGAGCATCTTTTTTTTGTACCAAAGCTAGAACAGCATCTTGGCCCTTTCAGATGCGTGCAACTTAAGGCCCATCTATACTACTATTTCTGCTGAATGCACAATCAGCCCGATTAGCATATTTTGTAGGACTGGCATAGCAAACAAAATGAAATGTCTTTGCCTCAACAACAACAAAAATGAAATGTCTCATGTTCTTATCAATTATTACAGACTCGTGCTAAAAAAAATACAGACCAAAAAACAATTATTACATGATCTCTAAAACAAATGGTTCCAATCTATTACATGAACAAACAACACAAAGGTAATTCAACGATGGAAAAAAGATTTCACTTATGATTTACCAAGTGGGATTTTAATTTCCTTTTTTCCTCCAGGACCTTAACAATGCGGTCATTCTCAGCTTGCTTCGTTGTGAAATCCACCAAATATTTAATGGTTTTCGTGAGTACTACTTATGATTGTGCTGTTTGCTTCCTCAACATGTCAACTTCATCTCTAAGTGTTGAAGCAGACTCTCTTTCTACCAATAATTTAGCCTCTAGAGCATCAGCAGTTGGCAATTCACGATGCATGATTGGGCCGGTGCCACTGCTCTAGGATGATCCAACGTCCATGGGGACCTCGCTCTTTGATCTTGGGCTAACCTGTTTTGCCATTACAGTTCCGATTGGATTCAGAAAAGTTGAAGTTAGCGGAACATCTCAACTGGGAGTTAGAACAGCAACCCAGTTAAACAAACAAGGATTTAAAGAATTGCGATTGGATGCTGAAAAGTATAGGTTATTAACATCATTAGAGAAACCGATTGCAGTAGCAAAGTAGTTAAACAAACAACCTGTTGTGCCATTGGAGTTTCTCTTGGATCCTGAAAAGTTGAGTAGTCAGTAACTTGATTAGAGCAACAAGTTACAGCAGCAAACCAGTTACACAAATAAGTTTTCCAAAATGTACCTGCTGTGCAATTGGAGTTCCAATTGGATCCTGAGAAGTTGAAGTTGGTAACATGATTAGAGCAACAAGTTACAGCAGCAAACCAGTTAAACAAGGAAGTTTTTCAGAAGATACCTGTTGTGCCATCGGAGTTTCAATTGGATCCTGAAAACTTGATAGTTAGCAAGCATAAATAAAGTGTTGCAAGAGCCATAAGAAACTAACATCAAACTAGTAAAACTAGCCAGTTTTGGCAACGTATTTAATTACACATGAACTAGTAAAACTAACAAGTTTTTGGTAACGTATTAAAGCAACAAGTCGGTAGAGTTTACCAGCAACACATACATCTCTAAATTTCATTCGTGTAAGCAAAATGATTCTGACACATATATATAAGTTAAAAAGACACTGTCCCTCATATAAACTTGACAGTTGTCTCTCCATGAACATGTAAACATTACTAGTGCTACAAGTCATAACAGCAAACAAGATAAACAAATAGGGTATCAGAAGGAAAATTACACATGAATTTTGTTGCACCCTAGAAGTAGATATGACCAGCTATCTACGTGCTTAAGTAGCTATTGAAGTTCAGGCACAGGTAGTTCTATAATAGTAAGTAACAAACACATAGATAGGTGCAGTCTATAATAGGATTAATAGGCTATGGCATTATGTAATCAGTAGCAAACTAAATTAAGGCAAGCAAGGTAATTGAACAATTTTTTAATCAGTCGCTAGCTAAAATTCCGATAAGCAGATAACTGAACTTATGCTAGCTCTTTGTACAGGCACACTACAACTTCTTTGTCGCTTACGAGGTTCTTCGAAGGAGTCCATAACATCACTTGCTTGGATACGCAGTTCCAATACTCCATCCTTCCCACACTGCATTTTGGTAAGTCGAATGGTTAATCTTATAAGATTGTGTGACCTTGTTATATTATATGAGGACAGGTTGTGAGACTAGTTGTAGCAATGCACACCAGACTGGCTTTTACTATATAATTCATGCGATTATATTTGACCTATCGAGA
The DNA here is from genome assembly GCA_039707655.1 of Elymus sibiricus. Lineage (NCBI taxonomy): Eukaryota > Viridiplantae > Streptophyta > Magnoliopsida > Poales > Poaceae > Elymus > Elymus sibiricus. Next base: position 387,135,085 of record CM077676.1, read on the forward strand.
TCTAAGCAATCTACAATATGATGAAAAGACTGACATCGTTCTCATTATTGGCCAACTCAGTTCATAGAAACAAGCAATTCAGCCATTATGTGGATAAATCAAAAGCGCCACTGGAATACATTTCACTGCACCAATCATACACGCAAATCATACATGCAGGCCAGTATGAATTAAATGAAATGCAGGGACTTACGCTAGCTTGTTGTACAGGCTCACTGCAGCTCTGCTTGCGCTTGGGATGTTCCATGAAGAAGTCCATGTTAACACTTGTTTGGATGTGCAGGCTGTGTACTCCTTCCTCCCCCCTGCATTTTTGGCACGGCGAATGGTTGATTTAATGAGAGGAATCGACCTTGCTGTTGTACCGGAGGACAGGTACTTACAAGGTTATACGAGCGTGCAGGATGTGTACCAGATCCCGTAGCACCGTCATGCTTCGCTGAAAAATGGTTTTGCTTGTTTCATAAGATAGCTCCAGAACAAATAAGAGTTGAAGTCAAAGTTGCATAGGCGTATAAGCTAAGAGAGCAGTAAAAGGATATCCAAGCATCGTCGGAACAGTGCACAGCGCAGTGATATGTGGATACCTACTTCGGGCCGGCGCTTAGGCATACTCGCCTAGAGTGCGGGTCACTTCAGAGCCGTTGAGGGTGATGCGCTTGCATTGGCTGGCGGCCTATAGAAGTAGATCTTGAGCGGCGGTGGAGCGCTATGATGTGGTGGACAAGGCCGTTGGTCAAGCACCAGTGGGGGGGGTGGAGGTGCGACAATGTGCTCGATGAAGTAGCCCCGGTAAGGTAGAAGACGGCGTCGGTGAAACAGACCTGATGGGGTGGAAGTCGGTGTCTGTGAAGCACGTTGGCTGCGGCGGCCGACGTTGTCGGTGGACCAACCGGTGCAGTGGACGTGGGCGTAGATGAGGCAGCTCCGGTGCGGTGGTGCAGCGCGACCGTCGTCTTCGTCGTTGTCGTCCGGTACAGAGGTGGGGAACGAGACGAGACGAGGGGCGATTCGAATTTTCCTTGGGTGGCGGCGAATTAGGGATTTGAGTGCTCTGGGCGCGGAAGGGGGCAGGGGAGAAGGAGGATTTTGCAGGGCTAGAATTCGGGCCGCCAGATATTTCAATCCGAAACATGGAGGCACGCAGTTTATAACATCTGTACGACACATGCTACCTACATTTGACAATGCAAACGAATCTTTTTTTCATTGGCAAACGAATCTGTATGTATTACCATACCCGTTTTTGCCTTGCAAATAATTAGTCCTTCGAAACAACATACTAGTAATTAATTAATGATGAGTTCTTTGAATTAGAGTGTGTTTGTGACATAGCGATCTCCAATTCTAACGTGGATTTCACATTTCATGGTATCCACGCTAAGTTTTTGAATGCAAATTCATATGTATAAGATTAACACTATGGTGGTGAGAAAACTTTGGATGTATTCAAGCATATGACCACACACATACAAAATACCACAACAATCGAGTCAATATTAGTGCATCAACATTTCCAAACCATGCATATATGGCACGAATTTGAAATAATTACAGAAGCCATATGCATGGTCCTCAATTCAAATTTTACAATGTGCACTAAATTGAAACGTCAATATTAAGTCTATTACTATCTACATTCAAATGTTGTGTTTAGCCCCCCCTCCCCCCCCGACACACACACTACATACTTCCTCTATCGATCAATCTTCCACTCTTAACCACCTTATAGAGCTATTGGTTTCTGACACCCACTCATTCTTTCTCTCCATGTTTCGATCTCTAATTCTCTCAAATACACAAACCACTTTACCCCACTCTCTCAACAAACGTATTTCTCTCACACACCCGCCATTGCACTCCATGCCGATCTCTCTCTCTCCCTCCCACCCTCTCTCGCTAGATACATACATTGGCTCTCTGGACCCCCCCCTCTTGTGCACATGCATGCACGTTGTCTATCTAGGTCACCCTCTCCACACCGTCTCACTCTTTCGGCCGCACGGCGGCCCCACTCGCTCAATCTTTCTCTCTCTCTCTCTCTTTATCTAAGTCTCGATTAACCTCGCTTTCTCTCTCACACAAACATTATATTTCCTTGTTTGGGCCTCGATCGACACACTACATACTCTGTCACACGGATTATCTATCTAGGTCACTCTCACCAAACCGTCTCACTCTTTCGACCATTTGGTGGCCCACACTCGCTCAATCTCTCCCTCTCTCTTTATTTATGTCTCGATTGACCTCGCTTTCTCCCACACACAAACGATATATCTCCTTGTTTGGGCCTAGTTCGACATATTGTATATACTCTCTCACGCACATTATCTATCTAGGTCACTCTCTCCAACCCGTACTTCTCACTCTTTCGACCGCATGGTGGCCCACACTTGCTCAATCTCTCTCTCTTTATCTATGTCTCGATTGACCTTGCTTTCTCTCAAACACAAACGATATATCTCCCTGTCTGGGCCTCGATCCACACTCTGTATACTCTGTCACACACATTGTCTATGTAGGTTAATTTCTCAATAACTCCCTTACAACCCTCACCCTCCCCAAAAGCTCGATCGCACGATATCTCTCCAGAGTATATCTCTATTTTGGCCGAATGTCGGGCCACACTCACCCTATCTCCCTGTCTAACTATGTCTCGATTGACCTCGCTTTCTCACGCCGTCTCTCCCACACATAGACGCTACCTCTCCATCTCTCGCAGGGCCGGAGCTATTTACATTGCCAGGGGGACTATGCCTCCATCCTTGGATTAATTTGTGAAGGCATTTATTTCGGAGGGTTTAGGTTAGTTTTTTTCTAGCTTTTGGCCCACAACCACTTCAAACACCATTGCCCCCCTGCGGCCCTTGCCCCTCCCCCAATTATTTCCCTCTAGCTCTGTGACCGCTCTCTCGCACGCTCTTTCTCACCTTTCCAGTCGCACCATGGTATTTTTGCAAAAAAACTCTTGTGTTTTCTTTAATTATAATAAACAAGCTACAAACTACACACCGGGGGTCCACCTGTAATGGAACAAATTTTGCCCCATAAATTAAAATGCTACAAACTACACACCGGGGGACCCACCTGTCATGGAACAATTTTGGACCCATATAAATTTAAAATGAAAAGGACGAGGATCAAACAGGCGACCAGGTCCTTCCAGGCGCACGTCAGCGATTTGGTGCCCAGGGACATCTGCACCCGGTCAACAAAAAAAGTTCAAAAAAAATTCAAAAAATTGACCAAAAATTCAAAAAAGGTCAAAAAAATTCATTTTTTGTGCGTGCTAGATAATTCGTTGTGTGAGGTCCGCTCCAATTTTAAGAGCATTTGAACATCTTAGTAGCTCTCAGCAAAAAAGACAAATTGGGTCAGAACAGTACATGAACAGTATACTCTTTTACAGACCCCAAATATGTCTTTTTTGCCGAGAGCTACTCAGATGTCCAAATGATATGAAAATTGGAGCGGACATCGCGCACCAAATTGTCTACCATGCAAAAAAATGGATTTTTTTTAAAATTTTCTAGTATTTGTTTTCATTTTGTTCTTCAGCGTGGGTGCAGATGAGCCTGGACTCAGAAATCGATTGTCGCTTTGTTGTATCTTTAATGGACAACATGTTTTTATATTACTTTCAGTACATCAGTGGGACCGGCTCGTCAGCACGTACTACTCCCTTCATTGAGCCACTTACTGGTGGATCCGATGTCTGCTATCTCTCCCTCCTCCCCTTCTACTCCCATGGGTGAAGACGCACGGGCAAACACGAAGAACGCGCGAGCTAATAAACATGGCGCGCCACCCGGGGAAGATGCCCAATGCCGTCGACCGTATTTGGACGCGTTCACAAGTTACGGCACCAGTTTCACCTACTACTAGTACGTATTTTACAAGTATAGGAAAAAAAAGTGACCATGACGGACAAGTACAAGCACCCGTGGTGTATTTAACTAGTAGTAATAATTAAATGCGTGGATAAATGTATGTATCACCTAGTGCTCGAAGGGACCTGCTCGCACCCTACAAGTATTTGGACTTGACGCAGGTATTTAATATGAAATGTTTGCGATGAGAAGGAATACATGTCGCTTGATGACTTTTTTTATTTAATTTGATAGGGCTCTAGCAGAACACTCAATCGATCAAAGCATAGATTTCATTCAGTCTGACTGTGACTTTACATTCATACCACGATCGAACTAAAAAAATAAATGAATAAAACTAATTGCAGCGGCGGCGGGTGCGTCTTGCGGCGGGAAGCGGCTCCTTTGCCGTGCCCTGTGTGCCATTGGGCCACTGGCCGGCGGCGACGGCGGCGTCTTGCGCCAGCGTTGGCATACTCCTGGACGTTGGCCCTAGCTTCAAGGAAGGCCAGTCTGTTCTGGACTTCGGTCTCCAGGAGCTAGTCAACCGGCGGGAGGCGGCGACTGGCGTCGCTGCAAGGTAGTGGTCGACGGTGGCGACCCATGCCGCTGAGGGGGCCACTGGCACCAGTGCGGGGACAGGCACTGGCAACGGCGCGGCGGAGACATTCGTGTGCACATGCAGCGGCATGGGCGCGTGCGTCAGTGCACGCGCAGGCGCATGCGCTGGTAGGTGCACGGACACGTGCAAGTTAGCGGGGACCTCGTGGATGCCCGCGGCTTCAAGCTGGGCGACAGTGTGCGGCTCCCAGCCCATCAATGCCACGGGGATGGGCGCTGGCGCTGGCGTGGCGACGGGAGCTGGAACGGGCGTGGGGACAGACGCGGCGACTTCCTGCACGGCCAGGTCAAGCTCGTCCGAAACCTCATTAGGGTCTTCCTCAGGAAACTGGAAGACTAGGGGCAGCCCATCGTGATGCGCCATGGCGTACGGTGAGGTCAGGCTGATTGGAGGAAGACGACAGGAGAATCGGAGAGGCAGAGAGAAGATTGTAGCGAGAGCGGGGACTGCGGCGGTGATTTAAACTACGGCGCGGGCGCCATTAAAAGTGGGTGTGGTTGGGATGAAGGTGGGTGGCGGAGGCTGGTCAAAGGGCTCGCCTCCCGGTGAGCCTACGCTGCGGCCTACTTGCACGCCTCGCGTCGACTCACACGCTTGCTCGGACGGCACCTACCAATGAGAAGCGGGATGCGTGGCAGCACGCTGGTCTAATGCCAACGGTTTGAATATATTAGTGAACTGTTTGCGTTAACGTGATAGCTCTTTCTTCCAAAATACCTTGGCTGTTCATGTGTGCAACTTTTCATAACCAGCTTGTCTCAAATTGATCAAAAAAATTATCACAGCCTATTTGTGCCATATCACAAGACCATGCGCAGTTTCATGAATTTCAGGTGAGTTTTGGATTTTCTGGAATTTAAAAACCAGGATTCAAAACAATATCATTACATGCATCATGAAATAAACTTTCAGGCGATACATCTTTATTGTTGTAGTAGATGTTCATATTTTTTAAGATAAAATTTGGTCAAACAGTGCTTAGTTAGACTTCAAACAATGCATTGCGTCATACTCTAATAATAATGCATGTCACCAAAAATTATGTCGTTCGACTCGTATTTGAACATAGTTTCCAGTGATATTATTTTTGGTTACATGCATTAACATTTTGTTAGTTAAATGTAAGGTCAAAATTTAGCACAAAATGCGAAGAGGACCAATAAACTAGGACGGAGGTAGTAGGCACGAACAAACAAAGCTCCATTGTATACTCATCCTAGTGTAGTAGGCAATGGAGTTGACGGGTGACCTTGGGTAGCGGCGACCGAGGGACTTGAACGTGCTCGGCATGGTAGGTAACGTGGGCTAGTTACTAAAGTATCCCTCCACTGTTCATCGGTAGTAGTAGGAGTAGTCATTATAGACCGGGGACATAAGGGGAATTTCGCAGGGCTGGAATTCTGGCCGCCAGATATTTCGATTCGAAACGCGGAGGCTCAAGTGGAGGCGCAAAGTTTTATCGCGGTTCTTTTGGTTGGGGTTGGTTAGCGTACCACGCACGCCACCACCACGACACGAGCCCGGTCTGGCTGGTACGCCGTCGGGTGCTACCATTTGAGAATGCGAAAGGAATCTTTTTTTATTAGGAAAGGAATCTTTTTTTAAAATTGGCAAACGAATCTATATGTATTACAATGCCCGTATTTTCCTTGCAAATAATTGGTCATTCCAAAAGGGACGGTAATTGATTTATGACGAGTGATATAGTGATCTCAACGTGGATTTCACATTTCATGGTATCCACACTAGATTTTTTTAATGCAAATTCAAATTTAAAAGATGAACGGTATGGTGGTGAGAAAACTTTGTATGTATTCAAGCATATGACCACACACACACACACACACACAAATACAACAACAAACGAGTCAGTATAGTGCATCTACTTTTCCAATCCATGCATCTATGGCATGAATTCAAAAATAAAATGTAAGCCATACATGGTCCTCAATTCAATGTTTACAATGTACACTAAACTGAAACGTGAATATTAAGTCTACTACTATCTACACTCAAATGTTGTGTTAGGTCTGTCCATCGCCCCCCCCCCCTTCACCACACATACTTCCTATATCGATCGATCTTCATCTCTTTGTTAATAGAGCTATTGGTATTCGACACATGCTCATTATTTCTCTTCATGTTTCGATCTCCATTTATCTCACACCCGCCCTCACACTCTCAACAAATGTATTTCTCACAAACAACCTCATCGGGCCCTCCATGACGAGCTCTCTCTCTCCCTCTATATCGCCATCCCTCTCTCCCTCGAGACACATATGTTGCCTCCGTAAAAAAACTCCATGCACGCCGCGCGCTCAAACACCAAGTCTATCTAGGCCACTCTCTCGGTAACTATCTCCCTCCAGCCCTCACTACAGCTACATCGAATGATATCTCTCTGTATCATCTTTCTCATTCGAGTGTACGCTAGCCCACACTAACTCGATCTCTCCCTCTATATATGACTCGATTGACCTCGCACACATAGACGCTCGCTCTACGCCTCTTGCATAGGCGGAGCCATGTAGATTGTCGGGAGGGGGGGTAACCCCCAAGTTACCCCCAACCTTAGATAAAATTGTGAAGGTCTTTTTTTAGGAGGGTTTAGATTATATATTTTTTAACATTTGGCTCCACTCTCCCAAACACCGATGGGTTGTGCCCCCACCCCCCGGGAGAATATCAGGTGCTCCCACCTTAGATGCTATATGGCGATACGAGTTCTTGTGTGCCGTTAGATCTGAGATCCAATGGCTCCTAGTAGGTCCGAATGGTTTTTGCAAAAAAAACCTCAAAGAGTTTGGGAATTGCTCACAAGTACAAAGACTATACTCAGATGCCATTGGATCTCAGAGCGAACCACCTCGAAGCTCGTATCGCCGTAGCATCCAAGCAGCGAGAGCACCTGAGATGTTCTCTCGCGTGGGAGAATAAGAGGTGCTCCCATATCGTAGATACTACGGTGATACGAGCTCCCGGGAGATCTAATGGCTCCCATTAGGAGGTCTGAATGTTTTTGCAATATAGGCCTCAAAGAGTTTGGGAATTGCGCAGAAGTATAAATTCTACGCACATGGCATTGGATCTCAGATCTAATGGCTGCTAGCAGCTCGTATCACCGTAGCGGCTAAGCTGCAGGGAGCACCTTATATTCTCTCGTACGTGAAAATATTGGGTTCTCCCACACCTTAGATGCTACCGTGATACGAGCTCATGGGAGCCGTTGGATCCAAGATCCAGCGGCTCACAGAGGTATGTTTGTTTGTTTTTTTGCAAAAAAGCCCTCGAATAGTTTGGGAATTGCGCAAAAGTACAAAGACTACAGCCCTGTGCCATTGGATATCAGATCCAATGACGTACAATCTCGTATCACCGTAGCATCTAAGCCATGGGGAGCACGCGATATTCTCCGGCGCTGTCACTTTTGTTTCTAAACTTGTAAAATATGTGTAACTGGTGCCGTAACTTGTCTAACCGCGCAAAGTGTTTGTGCAAAAAATCCCTCGTACACAGAAATATCGGAACAACACACAGGGGTTCCACTCATCATGGAACAAATTTGGACCTAAAAATAAAAAATCAGAAGGACGAGATTCGAGCCGGCAACCTGGACTACAAAGCGTACATTGATACCCAGAAATAGCAACGGTTGTTGGCTTTGTCGCATAACTTGATTTTATACTGTACTGTATCACGTTGAGTAGAGTAGAGGGAGTGGCTCGTCAGCACGTGCATGAATGTTGACTCACTTACTGCCTGGTCCCATGTCTGCGATCTCTCTCTCCTCTCCATCTACAATCTTTAGACGCATGGGCAAACATGAAGAGCAGCGCGAGCTGGCCGTGGTGTTATTATAACTAAAAAAATGCTTGGAAAATAGATGAATCGCCTAGGAACAAGAGACCTCATGGCTGGTCGAGACGAAGCTAACCACACCTATCCTCCGTGCCACGTTAGCATGATGAAGCTGTGTAGCTAGTGGGGTGTTTTCGACCCACTAGCTGGGTCCCGAGTTCTTACCATAGCTACGTCTCATATATTTTTACATGCACATTTTCCTCCATGTTGAGACGTGGCACACCCTACCGCGTGGTTTCTGGGTCCTCTCAGGTGGTGCACGCATATTTTCTTCCTTACTGAGACATGGGATAGTGGGAGCGCGGGATGCCCTACCGCGCGGTTTTTGTGTCCTCCTCGGTCGTAGCACCGAAGTAATGAGTCATCAAATCACAAAACCCCACCTTTCCTGCCGAGTACAAGCACGGTGGCTAGCTAGTTGGGCTAGTGCGACCGATCAGCTAGGCCGCCGCCACATTTGTTTTTTCAAGCATTTTTTCCCTCCTAGCGGCTAGGTAAATTAAAATACTATCCACCGCTGCGTTGCTTTGGTCCTTGGGCATGGCAGGATTCTTTTTTTGTTTGACGGGAGCAGGCGCGGCAGGAATAAGTCATGATGACTCCGCCAGTAAAACCCACTGCCCCCTGATGTGAAAAGGCATCGACTGGGGTTTCCCATGGTGAAAACCAAAAGATCTACCCCGATCCCTCCGCCTTCCTGTAGATTGCATTGCCTTCCAGCCGTTTTTCCCACTTTGCTTCCTTTCCCCATTGCTTCTACCGGGTTTCATGGCGGCGCACCAGATCACGGAGTCTGAGGTGAGGCGCCTGACAGGGGAGCTCCAGGCCAAGGATGCGGAGCTCAGGGCCAAGGACATGGAGATCCTTGAGCTCAGGGAGGAGAAGAGTGCCATGCTCCTCCGTTATGAGCGGGAGTTCACGGAGCTTCAAAAGCGGCAGGAGTCCACCACAAAGATGCTTGAGGCGTCGGCGGCGTTGTTGCAGAAAGCGGAACATACCCTAGGCGGCCAGGTTGCCCTGATGGCGAGCCGGCTGGAGCGCGAGCGTGCCGATCGTGACGAGGTCCAGGATCGCCTCAACCACTTGCTAGACCATGTTGCCATGCAAGTGTTTCAGCTGCACGATGCCTACCGTCATGCCAGCGCGACCATGCCAGCCGTCGGCCTAAACCCGTTCGACCAGCCCATCGACTTCAATGAGCTATGGCTTCCTGACCTGGTCTCCTTCTTCACCTATATCTCCGAGGAGCTGAACCGTCTCTGCGCGGTGGTGGGGGCAGTGCTAGACAAGGAGGGGGTGCGGGCGGCCGTCGCCGTTGCCGGGCGAATCCTCTCCGGGCTACGTCACCGGAATCCATTTGTGCTATTGGACGCCGTCTTTGACGAGCTAGCTCCCGTCGACCGGGAGTGGGCTCTGCAGGCGGTGGCACCCTACATCACCACCGTCATGCGCCTGGAGAAGCAGAGGGACTTCGGTGCTGTTTAGGCATCCTCTGCATGGGCATGTCACGGCATAACATGACCGTTGGATCAAACTCAAATGGTCCAGAACAGTCACTGTAGCACAGAGCACTATAGAGGCGTGCTTCGTATGGTTCCTGTTCGGCCGAGCACTGTAGCAGCATACTCTCTGTGCACTGTACCCCGAGTATTGTTGACATTGATCTCACCGTTCATTCTTGATCGGACGTTAAAAAATGGGAATGTTACACTACTGTTCATAGGTGACATGCGCACAGCATGCCACGAGATGTCAATCCTCCCGAGACACCCTTCCGGAGCGGCTGCCGCCTCCATCCCTTGATTCTACTTCTCCAGTTGCCTTGTCTGCTAAAAATAATAGTACACCAGCACAGGTCGACTGTACGCCGAGGTAGCACGGGATAGAAGGCACGTACACGGAGGGGACCGACCCAGGACCATATTCATGAATACTAGCCGCAATGTAAACCAAAAATATGCTGAAACACTCGAACAATATCCCTCACAACAGATTTATTTATAATCAGTTACTTTTCTTTGGGTGGTATAATTAGTTTACTATACATCATTTTTTATCATCATATCTTACTACACTCGCAACAAGATAAGACTGTTGTATGAACCACTGCACATGCCTAGTAGTAGGAGTACAAGGAGTGTAAGTTCAAGTGGCTGCCGTGTTTCGCACTCCTCCGTCGCAAGAATGGAAACGCTTGCTGTAATCAAAAAAAATATTTTTTTTAAGAAATAATGAAGATGCTCTACCACGCGGATCCTCCTCCACTGTCGTCGGGACACTTGCTACTCACTTTCGCCGACGTGTGGGACAGCCAGCTTCGGGGTCCACTTGCCATGCACCAAATTACTCCGCACTAGAGTGCACAACTGCACGGTGGACTTACCGCGGTCGTAGCGCCGCAGTAATGCCCCATGAGGCGTCAAGTCACAAAACCCCACCTTTCCAGCAGTAAGTTGGACGGATGAAGCAACCATCATTTCACTCTTCTTCCTCGTCTACCTCTCTTCAAGAAAACCCCACTCGCTTCTCCCTCATCTTGTTCCTCATTTCTTCAAGAAAACCCAATTCGCTTCTGCCATTGTTCTTCTCTCCCAAAGAAGGAAAGGTGAGCGCATCAATGGTGCTGCTATACTTCCGTTTTAGTCATCTTTTGCAACCCCGCGACCGATCCTAACTCCCTCTCTATTCTTCTTTTGGGTTTCTGATTATCGTTTTCTTTCCTTTTATTTCTATTTGACAGTTTCTTGATGGACCCTGGAGCACCGGCCAAAGTGATGTCTATGGCTCTGGCCAAAACCGTCGAGGCTGACGTGGCAGGGCGTGGGGCCCCCTGGGTCACTGGCCTGTGGGCCCCGCTCACCCAGTTGGCTGGTCAACTGGTCAGCGTTGACCTGCTCACACAGCCCCGGGGCCCACCAGTCAGCCTCTGCTGACTGGGCAGTTGACTCAGTCAACTGGGGCCCTCTGTCAGCCCATCTGTGCACTGTTGGGTGCACTGCACCGGGTGCACCCAGCTTTTTCTCTGGTTTTTCGAATTAATTAAATTCCAGGATTTACAGAATATTGGTAAAACTTTAGAAATTAGTAGAAATTCAACCGTAGCTCAGATGAAAATGTTTTCTATATGAAAAATGATCAAAAAAATCTAACAAATCCGAATATGTCATCTGCATTCATGTTAGAATCCTCTAAGTAGGTGAACCTGTAACTTTTGGCATATTTCGGATAGATGAATAGTGCATGACTACCGGATAATAATTCCAAATTAATTCCTAAATTAACTAAAGTTGTTTAGAGATACATTAGGTCACCCATGCATTGCATTCTGCCCTGTCATGCTCTGTGATTGCATTTGTATGCTTTGTATTTATTTGTTTCCTCCCCCTCTTCTCTCCGGTAGACCCCGAGACCGACGTGGCCCCTGAGTACGACTACGTCAAAGACGCCCAGCCTCTTTCAGTAGAGCTTCCAGGCAAGCAAAACCCCCGTGATCATTTCAATATCGCCCATTTCTTTCTCTCCCCTGCTTGCATTAGAATTTGCTACTGTTGTCCGATATCTCCTATTCTGATGCATAGCCTGTTTTTGTAACTGTTCTTGATACCTTACCTGCTATCCTAAATGCTTAGTATAGGTTGGTTAGTGATCCATCAGTGGCCCCACACTCTTGTCCGTGTTGCCTTGCTTTGCTTCTGGATGTTTCAATCAATGTGATCGATGTGCAGAGACCGACACATCACCGCACACCCCATTAGTTGTACGACTCTGCAGAGCTACTATCGAGTGTCGAGGGTGATACCTCCTACCTCACTCCTGATGATATCTCTATAGCGTAGCTAATCGGTTGTGGATTACCAAGGGTGATTCCTCTTTCACCACCTTTGATGATGCCTCTGTCGTGCAACCCCTCAAGCGTGAACCCATCGAGGGTGATTCCTCTAAGTTCACCTTGACGGATACATCTAGTGGGAATCCATCGAGGGTGATTCCTCGGATTTCCCCCTTGATGTTACGGACACACTGTTACCTTTACCTGTTCCCCGTTTATTGTTTCTGCGGGACTGAAGGGACAGGCGGTACCACCCCGGTAGAGGTGGACCTGAGTTCCCGACAGTCTCTGGTGAAGTCAGGTTGACCTGGAGGGTACCCATGAGATAATTACGTGGCACGGCCGGGCAGGCAGACCGCCCTAGAGAGGGATGGGCCTGGCCCTTGTCATAAGTCCGCGAGACGGGGCGACAGGATCACTGATCCTCACCGCGAGCTCCCAACACACTAATGGGTTTGGATTTGTGATCTGAGTAGGCCTCTGGCCTTTTACGCACTGACCACCACGCGGGAATAAGTATGGGCACTCGGCGTCGTATGTTTCTTCCGAAGCTCTTCAGACGTCGGCAGTTGTGCGGCGCGCGCCCGGGTGAACTGTGAAAGCCTGCGTGTGTATGCAGGGGCTAGATTTGGTCCCGGCTGCGTACGCAACGCGCAGGAGTGCGAAGGGTGATGGGCCCAGACCCCTGAGCGCTTTGGGTTTAGACCAGCGTGCTGGCCTCTCTGTTGAGCCTAGGTAGGGCTATGGTGTGTCGATCAGCCGAGGCCGGGCATGACCCAAAAAGTGTGTCCGGCCGGAGTTAATCGAGTGTGTTGGGTAAGTTGGTGCACCCCTGCAGGGAAGTTATCAATTCGAATAGCCGTGTCCATGGTAACAGGACGCTCGGAGTTGTATCCTGATCTACTACAACTAGAACTAGATACTTGTGATACTAAATTGATATGATGGCTCCGGGATCACTTTCTCGCAGGGAGTCGAGGAAGCATCTCTGGGCATTACTAATATATATTTGTTACTATATGCTATGTTACTCTATTCTCTTTTGTTGCTGCAACACGCTGCAAGATGCTAGTCTTCGATAGGCTAGGCCTTACTCCTCTACTCTGGCATTCTGCAGTATTGTCCACAGATACAACCCATTCCCATTGATACCGATGCATACTTAGGATAGATCTGATGTAAGTCTTGTGAGTATGGATGAGTACTCACGGTTACTTTGCTACCTTTTTCCCCCTACCCGATTGCTGCGATCAGATGACGGAGCCCCGGAGCCAGCCGATCCCGTCGATGACTACTACTACACCGACGGAGCCTACTACTACGTGGAGACCGACGGCCAAGAGTAGATAAGAGGCTCCCAGGTAGGAGGCCTGTGCCTTTTCGATCTAGTTGTCGTTGTTTTGCTAGCCTTCTTAAGGCAAACTTGTCTAATTATGTCTGTATTCAGATACTGATGCTTTCGCTGACTCTTGTGTATTCGAGCTTATGTATTCGAGCCCTCGAGGCCCCTGGCTTGTAATATAAAGCTTGTATTATATTATTTTGTGTCTAGAGTTGTGCTGTGATATCTTCCCGTGAGTCTCTGGGCTTGATCGTGCGCATTTGCGTGTATGATTAGTGCACGGTCGAGTCGGGGGCGTCACATAATAGTAGTAGATGCAGGCAGGAGTCGGTCTACTTGTCTCAGACGTGATGCCTATATATGTGATCATTGCTATGAATAACATCATAACTATGCGCTTTTCTATCAATTGCCCAACAGTAATTTGTTTACCCATCGTATGCTATGTGTTCGAGAGAGAAGCCTCTAGTGAAAACTATGGCCCCGGGGTCTAGTTTAAATATAAAAAGAAAACTAAAAATCCTTTGCTGCAATTTTATTTCTTTTATTTTGTTTTGCAATTTATCTATCTACCACTACAAGATTTAATCCTTGCAAGTAACGAGTTCAAGGGGATTGAAGACCCTCTTGCCCGCGTTGGGTGCAAGTATTTGCTTTGGGATTTCTATCTCTGTGCCCCTGGTTGCTAAGTTCTCCTTAGTTTTGCCCCGCCCAACTAACGCTACTCACTTTTGCCCTCCCCCCTCCACCACCCGCTCACGAAAGATCAAACGGAGCACTTCCGTCCGGTCATAGCCTTTGACCGTTACCTCCTGACTAGTGGGGCCATGTGATATCCTGACAGGTGGGGTCGGTCCACACTCTCTCACCACAATGCTGACGTGGTAGAATCCTGATATATGGAGTCGATGCAACTTATGACATGTGGGGCCGCGTGATACCCTGCAGGTGGGGTCGGGCCCCTCTCTCTCCCCATAGTGTTGTCTCGTAGAATCCGGACATGTGGGGTCCAGGCAACTTATGACATGTGGGGCCGCTTGATACCCTGGTAGGTGGGGTCTGGCCACTCTCTCCCCACAGTGCAGACGCGGTAAGATCCTAACTTGTGGGGCCAGGGCAGCATATGACAGGTGGGGCCAAGGCAGCTTATGACAGGTGGGCCGGCATTGCATATGACAGGTGGGGTATATTCTCTCTATCATTTGTCAACGGCCGACCGCGCACAGCCCCGAGCACCATCCCTACAGAGCAGCCATAGCCATGGCCACAGCTTGCCCGCATCGCCGGATTTGATTCCGGCGCCAACTAGCGGCCCGCGGCGATGCACGTCTGATACGTCTCCAACATATCTATAATTTTTTATTGTTCCATGCTATTATATTATCAATCTTGGATGTTTTTATATACATTTACAGCAATTATATATCATTTTTTGGGACTAACCTATTAACTTAGTGCCCAGTGCCAGTTGCTGTTTTTTGCCTGTTTTTGGTTTTCCAGAATATCAGTACCAAACGAAGTCCAAATGCCACGAAACTTTTTGCAGATTTTTTTTCTGGACATAACAAGTACTGGAAGCTTCGGGAGAGGGCCAGAAGATGGAGCAGTGGCCCACAAGGCACCAGGGCGCGCCCCAGGGGGTGGCACGCCTTGGTGGCTTGTGGGGCCCACACAGCTCCGTTTGACCTAATTCCACCTCTATAAATTCTCTAAAATCAGGAAACCAACAAAGGAGTCCATGAAATACTTTTTTCGCCGCCACAACCTTCTGTTCTTGAGAGATCCCATCTGGAGGCCTTTTCTGGTACTCCGTCGGAGGGGGAATCGATCACGAAGGGGCTCTACGTCAACCTTGCTGCCCTTCCGATGATGCCTGAGTAGTTTACCACAGACCTTCAGATCCATAGTTAGTAGCTAGATGGCTTCTTCTCTCTTTTTGATCTTCAATACAAAGTTCTCCTCGATGTTCTTGAAGTTCTATCCGATGTAATCGCTTTTTGCGGTGTGTTTGTTGGGATCCAATGAATTGTGAGTTTATGATCAGATTATCCATTAATATTATTTGAGTCTTCTCTGAACTCTTTTATGCATGATTATTATAGCTTCGTATTTCTTCTCCGATCTATTGATTTGGTTTGGCCAACTAGATTGATTTATCTTGCCATGGGAAGAGGTGCTTTGTAATGGGTTCGATCTTGTGATGCTCAATCCCAGTGACAGAAAGGGACATGACACGTATGTATCGTTGCTATTAAGGGTAAAAAGATGGGGTTTATTCATGTGTGAGTTTACTTTGTCTACATCATGTCATCTTGCTTAAGGCGTTACTCCGTTCTTTATGGACTTAATACACTAGATGCATGCTGGATAGCGGTCGATGTGTGGAGTAATAGTAGTAGATGCAGGTAGGAGTCGGTCTACTTGTTTCGGACATGATGCCTATATACATGATCATTGCCTTGGATATCGTCATGATTATTTTCTTTTCTATCAATTGCCCAACAGTAATTTGTTTACCCACCGTATGCTATTTTCTTGAGAGAAGCCTCTAGTGAAAACTATGGCCCCCGGGTCTATCTAAATCATATATTAAAAACCCTAAAAATACCTTGCTGCACTTTTTCTTTATCTATTTTATTTTATATTTTAGTTTAATCTATCTATCACATACAATTTAATCTTGCAATTTACCGCCGAGGGATTGACAACCCCTTGTTTGCATTGGGTGCAAGGATTTGTTGTTTTGTGTGCAGGTGCTGCTAATGAAGTGTCGCGTGATTCTCCTACTGGATTGATAACCTTGGTTTCATAACTGAGGGAAATACTTATCTCTACTTTACTGCATCTCCCTTCCTCTTCAGGGAATTACCAACGCATCTCACAAGTAGCAGGAAGAATTTCTGGCGCCGTTGCCGGGGAGACATCATCAACATCTATCAAGTACCTACTCATAAAACTTACATCTCCTTGCATTTACTTTATTTACCTTTTATTTTCCTTTGCCTCTAGTTTTCATCTCCCCCACCTCTAATTTTTTTTTACAAAGATACAAAAATATTTTCCATTTGCCTTTGTGCTTGTTTGCTATCTTTGCTTGTGTTGCCATGTGCCTTCTATTTGCTTGCATCTTCGCTTGCTAAAAATCTATTGGTATGGATCCTCATCCACTTGCTAATCTTTTCAAAAGACCCAATTATGATGAACCAATTGCTAGTGAGTTAAGTGCACATGATTTCCTCTATGAAGTTTTGCTTGAAAATCATGAATCTGAAAATTGTGATGAAGTGCTGAAAGAAGAAATTTATAAAGTGATTCATGATAGCTCCCTCAATGAAAAGCATGATTGCAATGATGTTATTATAAATTCTATTAGTGTCAATTGTGCTAATGATATGCAAAACCACAAGCTTGGGGATGATAATTTTGTCATGTCCACTACTTATTGCAATGATCATGATTGGGGTGATAATGCTTTTTATGATCTTGAAAATTTATTTAAGCATCATGATGAATATGATATTGATAATAATGCTTGCAATAATATTGAAAGTGGGTTTGGAAGAGTGTCAACTCTAGGTAAAAATAATCCCACATATTTGGAGAATGTTCAATCTTATGAAATTTTTCATAAAAGTGGGTGTGGAGAGGTCGTGACTTTCGTTGATGATAATCCCACTATTTTGGAAGATTATAAAATTTCTATGCATGTGGATCATAAAGAGAATATTGTTTATGATAGCTATATCATTGAATTTGAATATGATCCTACATGTAATTATTATGAGAGAGGAAAATATGGTTGTAGAAATTTTCATGTTACTAAATTACCTCTCTTCATGTTGAGATTGTTATTGTTTCTTTCCTCTTCCTTGCATATGCTTGGTTTTGCTTGTCTAGATAATTTGTTTGCCTATAAAATGCCTATGCATAGGAAGTATGTTAGACTTAAATGTGTTTTTCAAATGCTACATGATGCTCTCTTGTGTTTCATTTATTATCTTTCATGTGAGCATCAATAAAATCTCAAGCCTATCTTAATGGCTATAAACAAAGAGCTCATTGGGAGACAACCCAATAATTACCTTTATGTTTTTTGGTGTGCACACAATTATGCTACTGTTATGGTTGTGTTTGAGTAATTAAATTAGTGTTTGTGCCAAGTAAATCCTTTTGGGTGATTTGGAAGATAGTATAATTGATGCTGTTTGGAAAACAGAAAGTTTTGCGTCCAGTGCTGGAATTTTGGTTCTGTACTGGGCATCAGAAAAATCTGAAATTTTTACACAGTATTGGTATATGAATTTCCCACGTTGTCCTAATTTTTCAGAATTTTTGGAGTTACAGAAGTATAGCTTTTAAATAGATCTCTACAGACTATTCTGTTTTTGACAGATTCTGTTTTTGATGCATTGCTTGCTTGTTTTGATGAAACTATGGATTGTATCGGGGGGTATAAGCCATAGAGAAGTTAGAATACAGTAGGTATAATGCAAAAATAAAATATGAATGGGTTTGCAACAGTACTTAAAGTGGTGATTTATTTTGTTATACTAACGGATCTCACGAAGGTTTTGTTGAGTTTTGTGTGATTGAAGTTTTCAAGTTTTGGGTGAGATCACGATGGATGAAGGAATAAGGAGTGGCAAGAGCCTAAGCTTGGGGATGCCCAAGGCACCCCAAGGTAATATTCAAGGAATACTCAAGCGTCTAAGCTTGGGGATGCCCCGGAAGGCATCCCCTCTTTCTTCTACCAACCATCGGTAATTTTCTTGGAGCTATATTTTTATTCGTCACATGATATGTGTTTTGCTTGGAGCGTCGTGTATTATATGAGTATTTGCTTTGTTTGCTTATTAGTTTGTCACAATCATCTTTGCTGGACACACCAATTTGAGAGAGCCACACGTTCATCATGATTTGTTAGAATACTCTATGTGCTTCACTTAATTTTTTTTGAGCTAGGCAGTTGCTCTAGTGCTTCACTTAAATCTTTTTGAGCACGGCGGTGGCTATATTTTGAAGAAATATTTAAACTCTCATGCTTCACTTATATTATTTTGAGAGTTGACAAGATTAAAATTTTGAAGAAATATTTGCACTCTCATGCTTCACTTATATCTTTTTGAGAGTTGATAATAGTATCGGTAATTTGCACAAGATATGAATTTGGTCCCAATGTGATGAATATTCAAGAGGGATATAATAAAAACTTTCATATGGATCATTGGATATGATAAGTGTGATTCCTTGCAATAGTTTTGCGATAAGATGATAATATGTGAGTCATGTTAGTGAGTAATTGTGATTTAGTAAGAATATTAGTGTTAAAGTTTGAGATTCCCAATGCATGCACATTAAGTCAGTAGTTATGCAACGAAATTATATCCTACTTATGGTGCATTATTCGGTGTTAGTGATGTTCAATGCATGTTTATGACCGTTTTCGCTTTTTGGTTGGTTGCTTCTCAATCTATTTGCTAGCCTTCACTTGTACTAAGCGGGAATACTGCTTGTGCATCCAAACTCCTTAAACCCAAGTTGTGCCAAATGAGTCCACCATATCTACCTATATGCGGTATTTCCATGCCGTTCCAAGTAAATTTGCGTGTGCCAACTCTAATTTTCAAAATAATTTTTCCGTTTTGTGTGCCCGTACCGCTCCTGAAGCGGCAGGGGGTGGCCAATATTTTCCATGCTAGGTGTGTTATTCTCACGATGAGTGTTTATTCACTTGTCATTGCACAAGAGAGTGGAAGGTAATAGGGATGCCCAGTCCCACAATGAATCAAAAATTAATAACAACAAAATTCCTTGGAAAGTGTTGGTATGGAGGGCACCCGTGGATACGGCTAGCCATGGATTGTGAAATAATGGTGGAAAGGAAATAAACTTTACTTTCTGTTTGGGAACCACCTATGATGTGTCTAGCATGGAAGATATTGGGAATTCTCGGTCATTTTCGTTGACAGGAAAAGCATGCCTCTCAAAATAATTTTATCTCCCTAATTTAAGCTTTGAGCTCTGGCACATTTGCAAATCTCTGCTTCCCTCTGCGAAGGGCCTATCTATTTACTTTTATGCAATTTTTATTTTTATTTTAAGTCTCCATCTTCTCTTATAGAGCACCAACTAGAGAGCACTATTGTCATACTTGTGCATTGTGTGTAGCTAATATTGAGTTGTTTCATGAATGGATCAATGATTGAGCATAATGGGCTAGGGATAACTTTCTTTAGCATTGATATTTTTAAAGACATGGTTGCTTGTTAGTATGCTTGAGTATTTATATCTTCATGTCAAATTATAGACTATTTCTTTGAATGATTCAAGTCCAAATGTCCATGCTATAAAAGAAAAAAATACATGATGAATATGATATGTAGCATTCCACATCAAAAATTCTGTTTTTATCATTTACCTACTCGAGAACGAGCAGGAATTAAGCTTGGAGATGCTGATACGTCTCCAACGTATCTATAATTTTTGATTGTTCCATGCTATTATATTATCAATCTTGGATGTTTTTATATACATTTACAGCAATTATATATCATTTTTTGGGAATAACCTATTAACTTAGTGCCCAGTGCCAGTTGCTGTTTTTTGCCTGTTTTTGGTTTTTCTAGAATATCAGTACCAAACGAAGTCCAAATGCCACGAAACTTTTTGGAGATTTTTTTCTGAACTTAACAAGTACTGGAAGCTTTGGGAGAGGGCCAGAAGATGGAGCAGTGGCCCACGAGGCACCAGGGCGCGCCCTAGGGGGGGTGCCCTGGTGGCTTGTGGGGCCCACACAGCTCCGTTTGACCTAATTCCACCTCTATAAATTCTCTAAAATCAGGAAACCAACAGAGGAGTCCATGAAATACTTTTTCCGCCGCCGCAAGCTTCTGTTCTTGAGAGATCCCATCTGGAGGCCTTTTCCAGTACTCCGCCGGAGGGGGGATCGATCACGGAGGGGCTCTACATCAACCTTGCTGCCCTTCCGATGATGCGTGAGTAGTTTACCACAGACCTTCGGGTCCATAGTTAGTAGCTAGATGGCTTCTTCTCTCTTTTTGATCTTCAATATAAAGTTCTCCTCGGTGTTCTTGGAGTTCTATCCGATGTAATCACTTTTTATGGTGTGTTTGTTGGGATCCGATGAATTGTGAGTTTATGATCAAATTATTCATGAATATTATTTGAGTCTTCTCTAAACTCTTTTATGCTTGATTATTATAGCTTGGTATTTCTTCTCCGATCTATTGATTTGGTTTGGCCAACTAGATTGATTTATCTTGCCATGAGAAGAGGTGCTTTGTAATGGGTTCGATCTTGCGGTGCTCAATCCCAGTGACAGAAAGGGACATGACACGTATGTATCGTTGCTATTAAGGGTAAAAAGATGGGGTTTATTCATGCGTGAGTTTACTTTGTCTACATCATGTCATCTTGCTTAAGGCGTTACTCCGTTCTTTATGGACTTAATACACTAGATGCATGCTGGATAGCGGCCGATGTGTGGAGTAATAGTAGTAGATGCAGGCAGGAGTCGGTCTATTTGTCTCGGACGTGATGCCTATATACATGATCATTGCCTTGGATACCGTCATGATTATTTGCTTTTCTATCAATTGCCCAACAGTAATTTGTTTACCCACCGTATGCTATTTTCTTGAGAGAAGCCTCTAGTGAAAACTATGGCCCCCGGGTCTATCTAAATCATATATTAAAAACCCTAAAACTACCTTGCTGCACTTTTTCTTTATATATTTTATTTTATATTTTAGTTCAATCTATCTATCTATCTATCACATACAATTTAATCTTGCAATTTACCGCCGAGGGATTGACAACCCCTTGTTTGCGTTGGGTGCAAGGATTTGTTGTTTTGTGTGCTGGTGCTGCTAACGAGGTGTTGCGTGATTCTCCTACTGGATTGATAACCTTGGTTTCATAACTGAGGGAAATACTTATCTCAACTGTACTGCATCTCCCTTCCTCTTCAGGGAATTACCAACGCAGCTCACAAGTAGCAACGTCTGCCACGGCACCAGCATTATTTCTCTGCCCGCATTGTCCCTCCAGGCCAACATACCCCACGCAGAGCTGCCACCGCCACACCCCCATTCCCCACCATCTGGATTTGCTCTACCGTCGAAGACAACCACCGACAGCCGCGCGACATTTCTTAGTGAGCTCTCGGATCCTGATCCGCCTTATTCAAGTGCTTCTGAACCCTTTCCCTTAATCTTGTCTGAACACCTAATTTCAGGGGCGCCGTCGAGGTAAATGTCCGGTCGTAGCAGATACCGCGGCGAGGATGGCGATTCGATCATGTCTTGGCCACGCTCACCTACACCAGATTCGGAGGAGGTTCAGGTAGTTACCGCTCACGGCCTATCTGAATGATCCCTTGTTTAATTTGTAGTGTTAATTTACTTTTGGATGGATTATTACAGTTTAACAGGCAGGCTGATGATCCTTGGTATATTGCATACCAAGATGAGTCAATCCAGTGGGGTAGAGAGAAGATGGCATTAGAGGAGGTGGTGGCTAATTTGGGTGTTGAATTAGCGAGTAAAAACAGATTGATTGTTGAACTGAAGCGTACTATTGCGGAAGAAAGGAGAATTGATCGCAACGATAAGTTGAAACTAGAGACTGATCTGGCCATATTTGATCATGTGGTAGAGGAGCTGCAAATGGATGGAGAGGAGAAAGCAAGAGTCATACAAGGACTTGAAGTGAAGGCAGAGGAGAAAAACAGATACATGGTGGCACTTACAATAGTTGTCATCTCTTTACTAGCTCTTTACTATGTAGTTAAGGTAAATTGAAATAAATTAATGTAGAGATCTCCAAATATGATGGGCTGTTGAGCAAGTGTGTACCCGTGCAATCTGGGCAAGATGTGACATCTTGTTAACCCCTTGGAATTTGGTCCACATGATATGCAACTTTGTTTGTAAAAGTTTCAGGTAAAAGATGCCCTTCCCTTCTTTTTAGGGATCCCATCCCTTCTTTTATTAGGCGTCCACACGATATCCAGTTTCAATACAAATCATATGCTATTTTGTGTTTACAAATTGGAAATTTAAGGAATTGAAAACATCGTGGTTTGTGAACTGGTCCACTTTAAATTAGCCTTGCATCCAAATGTTTAGGGATCCCAAATGTTTATTACACAAGCATGTTCAAGATAGCAGCTTGACAAACATAGCAAATAATGCTAGTACTAAAACACATTTCAGCACAAATTTCTCTCCCTCTAATTTCTTCTGCTTAACCCTTAGCTGGTTAATGGCAGCAGAATTTTTAGCATCTTTCGTTAATAACACCTCAATTTACATATCCTTCCTCTTGATCAAATCATCTGTCCAAGCCTTCTTCTGTAGCAACTCTTGATTCCATGCTTTGTAGGCCTTTAATTCAGTAAGAACTCGGGGATCCTTTTCTCTTTTGAGCCGATGCACCATGTCACGCAAATCGATCAAGTGCTGCTTCAAGAACTCGGGAACTTCCGGATCAGCCCATTTGTAGAACTTACAGCCACCAACCTATGATATTAACACTATTTAGAGTCAAGATTATATTATCATTTAATGGCCAAAAAACTTGGGAAATGAGAAGAAATAGGAAATCACCCGAACTCTTGTGCAGCAGTAATATCTCTGTCCTGGGTTGGAATCACTCCAAGAAATCCGCCTGGAAGCCTTCTCCTTGCACCAATAAGGTAATCTGGCCAATACTGCAGCGTCTTTTCTCTGTACGGTATTGGGGAAGAAGAGGATTCCTCATGGATGTACCATGTAGTGCTATTGACGCTAGAACTAGACATGTCCTGGATTTGTGCAGACTTATGAAATTAAACAAAAATGTCAATGGTCATAAAGCAGATCATGGAGCAGCTTAATGTGTAGTAGTAGCGGTGGTGATAAACTAGCTCAATGTGCAGTGGCATTGGTGATAAACTAGCTCAATGTGCAGTGGCATTGGTGAAAAACTAGGCATGTACCAAATCTAACCCCAAAATACTCTAACGTTCTTACCGGTGCCAAACGCTCAGATCCGCGGAGATCCTCGCCGCGACGCCCCCGCTCAGATCCGTGGAGATCCTCACCGCGATGCCCTGCCTAGATCCGTGTAGCCGACATGAGGCGGCGAGGAGGACGGGGGGGTGCAACCTTGTTTCAAGGGAAATGAGCTAGGGTTTAGGGTTAAACATAGCATAGTTTGTCCAAACTATCCCATATTGGGCATGGACCCTATATTTGCAAACAAAACGTCAAGGTTTTTTTTAGCTCATTTAGAGAAGGTCAAAAAAAATTGCTTAGAAATGGGGCTGTCTATCCTAGCTTTGGAGCTCATTTGGAGCACATTTTTCATGCCCCAAAAGAGACGTCTTCAAAGTACTTCACAAAAGAGACGTCTTCAAAGTACTTCACAAAAGAGATGTCTTCAAAGTACTTCAAAAGTAGCATTACATCACACAAATTGACAAATATCAAATTGTTCCTACTGAAATCCAAATTCACAACATTACAAATTTCAAACTCAAGTTCAGAACACCGAAAGGTACACAATATTACAAAGTTCAAGCTCAAGTTCACATCATTCAAAGTTCAAACTCAATTTCACATCATTTCAAAGTTCAAACTCAAATTCCAATCCTTTTCTGGCTCCTTGTGTTTTTTGCTGGATTCACCACCTTGCTCCTTGTGTTCCTTGCTGGGTTACTTGGTAGGTTCACTGACTTTGTTCTTTTGGTCTTCACAACAGGTTCTGACGGTGGAGGTGGTGAAGGAGTACTTCCAGTAACAGAACATGTGATGGCTAATGGGCAAACAACTTCAGGTGCCACAGGTTGAACTGATCTTTCTTCGGCTTCTAGCGCTTGAAAACCATCAATAGCCATTCTTTGAAAGTCATCATCAGATGTGGCTTTAACAGTTGGTTCACCTTCAGTTGATGTCAAATCAACTTGTGCTATGTTCCTTTTAGTCCCTTTCTTTGCCTTTGTTATATTCTTCTGTGTGCTTATCCTAGAGCTGTTGATAGAGAGAACATTAAAATATGTTTCCCTTAAAAAAACGAGAACAAATGCATAAAGAGAAGGCACACATACCAAGCTATACTTGCAACCATTGAAAGCTCAAGTGGCTCAAGTTGTGTTTGTTCTAGTTCTTCTAGTTGTTCTACAGCTGCTTGTCCTTCTGCCCCTTCTTCTAGCGCTTCATGATCCTCTGCATTTTCGGCGCCCCATTGATCATCCTCTCCAAATGATGGATCCACTGGATTGGTACAAATCCTAGCAATGTGGCCTAGTCCTCCACATCTTTTGCACTTGCGCCTCCTATGTGTACCTCCCTCTGCACTTGATCTTATCCTGTTCTTCCTCGGCCTTCCTGGTGGTCTAACTAAAACTGGAGCGTGAAGCTTAAAACTTGGATCGATGATGGTCCATTGGTCTTTTCCCAACAATGCAGGCACGTTCTTAGCATATGTTGCCTTAAACTTCGCAACAGAGAAGTATTCAGACACATACTGATCAACCTCACCAATTTCACCCCCGATGAGTGCCATGAAAAATAGGGCATGTATGCATGGCTGCCCACGGATCTGCCATTGTCTACAGTTGCATGTCTTACTACTTAAATCCACTGGGTACCTCCATTCCCTGTTTTTAGAGTCGGTATATGTTACCTGAGCCTCGTATGTTGATTGTCTAATGCATTTCATTCTCAATCCTCTTGCCCTAGCATGCAATGCCTTTATGACAGGCGGGATTATGACAAGGCCAACATATTGTGTATCTGCAATTCTTCTACGCAGATCCATCTTTATCATGATCATCTGCCTAATCTTGTCAAATGCTTGCCACAACATAAGCCCTTTCACTGACTTAATTTTTGAATTGGAACACTCGGCAAGGTTACTGGTCACATAGTCTACCTTGCATATTTCATTGAATTTGCTTCTTGACCACACCATTCCATGATGCGCTTCCATGTATTCCCGCACAGCAGAATTTTCAGCATACAAAACTTTCAAGTGGTGCTCATGTTTCCTCAAGCTGCAAGTGTATGATGCTGGCCATAGGTTCTCATCATACACTTTACCCCTGAATTTCTGTGTAAAATTAGTAGCTAGATGTCTCATACATTCCCTATGCTCAAATCCAGGGAAAACTACACCTACCTCTGTGTGTATAGCCAATCCTAGTGGCTGCCCTATAATGTTGCGCAAATTCTTCAAAAACCATACCCAACTTTCCTCCGACTCCATCTCCAACACACCATATGCCACTGGGAAAAGCTAGTTGTGTGCATCAACTGCACAAGCAGCTACTAGTTGTCCCCTAAATCTTCCATTCAAAGCTGTTGCATCCATAGCCAAATAAGGCCTGCAACCATCTAGAAACCCCTTCCAGCAAGCCTTGAAACAAACAAAAGCCCTCCTGAAAAATTCCTTCTCAAATGTCTTCCCCCTAATTTTGTACTGTACAGTATGCTTGTCAAGCTCTACAACACTGCCTGGACTTGCCATCTCCACTTTAGCTTTGTAGGTGTACAACAAGGCAAAACTTTCATTCCATGGACCATTAATTCTGTCAAGAGCCATTGCCTTTGCATAAAAAATCCTCATGTATGGTATGTTCATCTTATACTTGTCAAACAACAACTTGTGTAGTGTTGTAGGACCAAGTGTTGGTGTGTCTCTAAGCATATCCATGATTGCATCTGCCACCCACCTAGTTTTTGCTAATTTTGTTGTTTGGGCCTTCCCCGCTCCAGGTGGGCAAGTGTGCTTCTGTGGGTTCAGTTTGACCTGAAATTCAATGAAACAAGTGTATCAAGCAAAAGGCATCAAACATCACTGAAACTAATGTTCTGTGCAAAATTAAATACCTGAATATATTTACTTGTACGCATATGGGAGGCATGCAACCTCCACCTACACCTCTCATATGGACAGTGAACCGTCAACCTCCTGGGTTCACTCTTGTCAATCACAAAATCATTTTGAGTGAGAATGCAGTATGTAGTCAGTGCATTCCGACAGTCCACCATCGATTCGAATATTGTTCCTGGAGTAAGCTTAGGATTGTTCCTGTCCCACTCAATTGTTGGCATGTCCTCACCAGTGTATTCATCTAACACGAACATGACAGCATTCTCTTCCTTCTCTTCATCATCAGTGTCATCAAATCTAGCAAGGCTGCTTGGCTCCTCCTGGTATTCGTCCTCCATTGCTTTTTTGCTGAATTCATCAACCAATTCAGGGTACATCCTCTCATCCTCGTCATCGTTTCGAGGCACTACCTCGTCAGGCTGTGCATCATCTTCAACATCCACTGCAGCACTCACCTGGCTTTCACTGCCAGTAGGTTTAGCCGGTCCTGACCTACGAGGAGTGCGGGGCCGTTCACTGTTAGCAGAGTTATCAGGGGCCGCACCCTTTCCCTTTTCCAATTTTTTTGGAGGCTGGAGCACGTCGATTTGAATTTTTCCAAAACGGCTGGGAGCATTCATAGCAAAAATATTTTCTACATGCTCGTTGCAAGTTAGTGGCACAAATTTTTGCTCACTACTATTGAAATATTTCAGTTCAATAGCATCTGCTTGGCTCCAGGGATAATCAGAACAGAGGGATTTGCATAACTCTTTAAATGAAATAATTGTTTCTGCCACCTTTGGGTACCAAAATCCAGACAAACGATGCGCTTTTGTACCTCGCAGGATGTTAGTTTCCATTCTAACTATGAGCCGAAATGCAAGTGCTCGATCAATCCTATAGTTAGGTAGGCAATAATTCAGTCAAGGTAGGCAACAATTCACGCACCCATTGGTCAAATGCTAGGAGTTTGATCACACATTGCAAAGGGGTTCGAGGCTTAACCAGCCGGAATCCATGACTCCCCTTCTGCTCCTGGTTTGACCCAATCCTCCCCACGGTTGATGGGACGGCCGCCGGTGTCCATCGACATTCCAACCGTCGGCGAGGGTTCCTGTCGATTGTAGGCTAGATTGGGCGATGGTGGTGGGCTGGGTGGGTAGCGCTTGGTGGGGGTCATGCAGTGCAGCCTTTCTACGACCGCCCCGCCGGCTATCGGCGGATGGTCCGGCGGTGGCGGCGGCGGTGTGGGGAACGGCTCGGGCAATGGCTGTTCGAAATGAGGTAAGAGAGAGACCCACCTGCAGTAAGCTGCCTCCGCCCCATCTGTCAGGATATCAGGCGGCCCCACTAGGTAGGAGGAGACACACAAATTAACCTAGTCGGGAGGTAACGGTCAAAGGCTTTGACCGAACGGTAGTGCAACGTTCGGGACTTTTCGAGTGGGTGGTGGAGAGGAGAGGGCAAAAGTGAGGAAAAATAGTTGTGCTGGGCAAAATTGAGCACAACTAAGCAACCAGGGGCACAGAAATAGAAATCACATTTTCTTTTGTGTGTGCAGGTGTTGTTCACGAGGCTTTGCGTGATTCTCCTATTGGTTCGATAACCTTGGTTCTCACTGAGGGAAATACTTATCTCTACTGTACTGCATCTCCTCTCCTCTTCGGGGAAAATCCCAACACAGCTCACAAGTAGCACTTCCCGGTGAGCCTGCACAGTGTACTGCTCGCACACCTCCCGGTGAGCCTGCGCAGCGGAGGACTGTTCGCACGCCTCTGCCGGTCAGCCTGCGCAGCGGACTTCGCTCGCACACCTCCCATCTACTCAGACAGCTGGCCTCACGGCACCTTCTAGCCAGTAAAAAGTGGACACGCGGCATGTAAATGGTCAGTAGACCATCCACAATTTAAATAATATTGTACAACTGTTTGTAATGATAACGTGATAGCTATTTGTTCCAAAATGGCTTTGTTGGCTGTTAATGTGTGCGCCTTCTCTCATATTGGACACGAAAAATACCAGAGCATATTTGTGCTACATCATGACACCATGCCCAATTTCATGAATTTCGTGTGAGTTTTGGATTTACTAGAATTTAAACCAATATTCTCAATGTTGGCTCTAGAAAAAAAATCAAAAAACTTGTCTCAAATTGGAAAACAAACCCTACATTCCTTGCATGCACCCAAGGACACATATATGATTTTCCAACCCATTTTGGTGCACTGCAACATGTGCATGTAGTTCAAATTTGAATTATGCACATTAAATGCCTAGAAAACTCACTTAATGTATAAAAATGTCCAAACAAACCCTGAATAATTCCAAATTTTAACACGACACTCGTATTAATCCATGTTGCCTCTTCAAAAATATTCAAAGCAAGAAGAGGCAACGAATATCGTTTCGTCCACAAAGGTGACACGTTCCCTATCGAAACCACGAGGGCTTCTAGTGAGAAGCTCTGGTTTGTAAGAAGCTTATACCGAAACTTGTACCAAATTGGACAAAAAAATTACCGCAGCATGTTGGTGCCATTTCATGACACCATGCCAAGTTTCATGAATTTCAGACGAGTTTTGGATTTACAGGAATTTATATACTAAGTTTCTCAATGTTTGCGGCCGATCCATGACGCCGAGGTGTTTGAAATTCATTCCCATTTCTTGCATGGAACCTCAACATGCACCCAAGGACACATATATGATTTTTCAACCCTTTTTGGTGCACTGGAGCTTGTGCCTGTAGTTCAAATTTGAATTATGCACATTAAATGCCTAGAAAACTCACTTAATGTATAAAAATGTCCAAACGAACCCTGAATAATTCCAAATTTTAACACGACACTCGTATTAATCTAGGTTTCCTCTGCAAAAATATTCAAAGCGTGAAGAGGCAACGAATATCGTTTCGTCCACAAAGGTGACACGTTCTCTATCGGAACCACGAGGGCTTCCTGTGAGAAGCTCTGGTTTGTAAGAAGCTTATACTGAAACTTGTCCCAAATTGGACAAAAAATTTACCACGGCATGTTGGTGCCATTTCATGACACCGTGCCAAGTTTCATGAATTTCACATGAGTTTTGGATTTACAGGAATTCAAATACCAAGTTTCTCAATGTTTGCGGCCGATCCACGACGCCGAGGTGTTTGAAATTCATTCTCATTTCTTGCATGGGAGCTAAACATGCACCCAAGGACACATATATGATTTTTCAACCCTTTTTGGTGCACTGGAGCATGTGCCTGTAGTTCAAATTTGAATTATGCACATTAAATGCCTAGAAAACTCACTTAATGTATAAAAATGTCCAAACGAACCCTGAATAATTCCAAATTTTAACACGACACTCGTATTAATCCATGTTGCCTCTGGAAAAATATTCAAAGCGAGAAGAGGCAACGGATATTGTTTCGTCCACAAAGGTGATACGTTCCCTATCGGAACACGAGGGCTTAAAGTGAGAAGCTCTGGTTTCTAAAAAGTTCATACCGAAACTTGTCCCAAATTGGAAAAAAAATTACCACAACATGTTGGTGCCATTTCATGACACCGTGCCAAGTTTCATGAATTTCATACAAGTTTTGGATTTATAGGAATTTAAATACCAAGTTTCTCAATGTTTGCGGCCGATCCACGATACCGAGGTGTTTGAAATTCATTCCCATTTCTTGCATGGGACCTAAACATGCACCCAAGGACACATATATGATTTTTCAACCATTTTTGGTACAATGGAGCATGTGCCTATAGTTCAAATTTGAATTATGCACATTAAATGCCTAGGAAACTCACATAATGTATAAAAATATCCAAACGAACCCTGAATAATTCCAAATTTTAACACGACACTCTCATAGTTGCATGTTCACTGCAGATAAATGTTCTAGAAATTCAAACACTGTCCTTTCCCGTTATGACCCCATTTTGTATTTCAAATCAAAATGAAAAATCAAGTACATCACACACAGTTTCTTATCACGAATCGTGTGAGATGCAATACAAAATATCTTGGAGCACCCTCATATATGGCTTATGCCGGAAGGTTCATCGGCTACAGTCCACGCCGGCATGTCAATCACACTTGCTCCCCAATATCATTTTACAGTTCAATCGTCGTCGGTCAAAATGGGGAAGTGGACCAGTGTCATGAGGGCAACTTCAGTGGCCCACTACGGCCAGAGCACGGCCGCAGCCACCATTAGCGCGCTCACAACCTCCATGAGCGCGGCCGCAATCTCCGACCGGGAGGCTGTGGCAGCCGAAAGGGCAGATGTTGTAGCTGAGATGGCGGCAGCAACATCTGCGACGGGGATAGCAAATGGCGAGAGCGGCACAGCAGCTGTCCGTTCCTCGGCGGCCACCGTAGCCCTGATGGAGGCCGCCCACGCCCATGTGGAGGCCGCCCACGCCCAGCTCGTGGCGGTCACTGCACAAATCACATGAAGCTTCTCCGACCCCGATCGGTAACCCACTTCCGAAGAGTTGGCAATCGCCGAGAGCGGTCGAGCATCCGTCCATTCATCGGCGATATCCCTAGCCGAGATGGAGGCCATCCACGCCCAGACCACGGCCGCCCACGCCCAGCTCGTGGTGGCCTTTTCCAAAGAGATGGCGGACGCGGACGGCAAGATACTTGCCGAGTATGTTGCGATGGATACCATGGAGCCCCTTGATGACCCACAAGTATAGGGGATCAATCGTAGTCCTTTCGATAAGTAAGAGTGTCGAACCCAACGAGGAGCAGAAGGAAATGACAAGCGGTTTTCAGCAAGATATTTTCTGCAAGCACTGAAATTAGCGGTAACGAGTAGTTTGATAGCAAGATAATTTGTAACAAGTGACAAGTAGCAATAGTAACTAAGGTGCAGCAAGGTAGCCCAATCCTTTTTGTAGCAAAGGACAGGCTAGAACGATCTCTTATAATAAGCAGAGCATTCTCGAGGACACATGGGAATTTCATCTAGTCACTTTCATCATGTTTGTTTGATTCGCGTTCGCTACTTTGATAATTTGATATGTGGGTGGACCGGTGCTTGGGTGTTGTTCTTACTTGAACAAACCTCCCACTTATGATTAACCCCTGTCGCAAGCATCCGCAACTACGAAAGAAGAATTAAGATAAATCTAACCATAGCATTAAACATATGGATCCAAATCAGCCCCTTACGGAATAGCGCATAAACTAGGGTTTAAGCTTCTGTCACTCTAGCAACCCATCATCTAATTACTACTCCACAATGCATTCCCTTAGGCCCAAAGATGGTGAAGTGTCATGTAGTCAACGTTCACATGACACCACTAAGAGAGTCAACAACATACATATCATCAAAATATCGAACGAATACCAAATTCACATGATTACTTATGACAAGACTTCTCCCATGTCCTCAAGAACAAAAGTAACTACTCACACATCATATTCATGTCCAAGATCAGAGGGGTATTGAATAGCATAATGGATCTGAACATATAATCTTCCACCAAATAAACCAACTAGCATCAACTACAAGATGTAATCAACACTACTAGCAACCCACAGGTACCAATCTGAGGTTTTGAGACAAAGATTGAATACAAGAGATTAACTAGGGTTTGAGATGAGATGTTGCTGGTGAAGATGTTGATGAATATTGGTCCTCCCACGATGAGAGGATCATTGGTGATGTCGATGGCTTCGATTTCCCCCTCCCGGAGGGAAGTATCCCCGGCGGAATCGCTCCGCCGGAGAGCAAAAGTGCTCCTACCCAAGTTCCGCCTCGAGACGGCGGCGCTCCGTCCCAAAAGTCTTCTTCTTTTTTTTCTAGGGCAAATAGTCTTATATACCAGAAAATGGGCACCGGAGGCTGGCCAGGGGCCCCACAAGCCACCAGGGCGCGCCTGGGGTGGGGGGTGTGGCACGCCCTGGTGCCTCGTGGGCACCTGGCTGGCCCCCTCTGGTACTTCTTTCTTCCAATATTTTTATTTATTCCGAAATATATATCCATGAAATTTCAGCTCATTGGTAGATGTGCAGAATAGGTATCTCTGACATAGCTTTTTCAGGTACAGAATTCCTGCTGCCGGCAATCTCCCTCCTTATGTAAATCTTGCATATTAAGAGAGAAAAGGCATTAGAATTGCTCCACAAAGTGTTATATTGATTAAAAACACTATAAATAATAGTAGGAAAACATTATGCAAAATGGACGTATCAACTCCCCCAAGCTTAGACCTCACTTGTCCTCAAGCGAAAGCCGATATCGATAATCATGTCCACATGTTTCGAGAGAGAGGTGTCGATAAAAACAAAATACGGACATAGTAGCATCATGATCATTATTATAACAGCAATATTCATTATCATAAAAATTCTCATGAGCAAGTAACAATTCATCACAACAATGAAGTATAAGACATAAACTTTCTTGAAAACTAACAAACTATGTTCTCAGTCAACAATGCAATTGCAATTCATCATATTTTCAAGAAGGGTCTCATGTAGGAGCTTTTTAGCAAGTCCACATACTCAACCATCATTTAGTATTCTATGATTGCTAACACTCACAACATATATATGGAGAAAAAAGTTTCAGCCAGACACATAGAAAGATAGGGGCTTATAATTTTGCCTCCCAACTTATTCACCTCAAGGGTAATGTCAACAATAATAACTCATGATCACTCATATCCAACTGGATATATATGCCTAGATCTTCCCCACCACATGATGCTTGCAAAAGAGAAAAATAAAAAGGAATAGAGGAGAACACTATTGACTCTTACATAAAAAGTAAATACATAAAAGTAAAAGATAGGCCCTTCGTAGAGGGAAGCAGAGGTTGTTATGCGATGTTTGTTGTTGGATGCACAAGCTCTTAATGCAAAGGAACGTCACTTTATATTGCCCCTTGTGATAGCAACCTTTATTATGCAGTCCATCGCTTTTATTTCTTTACCATCACAAGTTCATACAAAGCTTATTTTCCCTTACAATAAAAGTTCATGCATATTTAGAGGCAATTTTTATTGCTTTTTGCACCGAGGACAACTTACTTGAAGGATCTTGTTCAATCCATAGGTAGATATAGTGGACTCTCATGACATGAAACTGGGTTTAAGGGTTTTGGATGCACAAGTAGTATCTCTACTTGGTGCGGATTTTTGGCTAGCAAAGATATTGGGCAAGCACCACATGTTAGAGGATCTATGACAATATAACTTCTATGTGAATATAAGCAAACATAATTCATTACGTTGTCTTCCTTGTCCAACGTCAACAATTTGACATAAAATACTCAATGGGGGCTCACAATCATAAAAGATGTCCAAGATAGTGTATTTGCATGTGAATCTTCTCTTCCCTTATTAATTTTTTCATGAATTGCATCATTGACCAATGTTATGTTTATTAACTTTCAATAAATTTTACCACTTATACTTTTCTTTATGTAATGTCATTACTTTCCATAAGATTAGCATACGATCTTTTTCATTATTTTCTTTGCTAGGATTGAAACATAAAAGTAAATAAGCAAAAAATAAAACTACTCTTTATTATATAACTCTCAACTCAATTACATAGATTGATAGATCACGAAACTAGCACTCGAAAATAGATCATACTAAACTTTTATTCAACTAAATCACGAAATAACTAAGGATCGAACTAAAAATAGGTAAAGATAATAAAAGTGATGGTGATACGATACCGGGGCACCTCCCCCAAGCTTGGCACAAGCCAAGGGGAGTGCCCATACCCATGTACTCAAGTTTTGAATTTCTCGGTGATGGTGATGGTGAAGTAGTGGGCTTGTCCTTCATGACATTAATTAGGATCTCCTTTAAGCTTTGAATTTCTCGGAGCACATGCTGTATCATCTGTGTATTCCTTTGGACTTCGGCCATAATATGTTTATTCTCTGGCCCCCAAGCATTCTTTCCTGCATCACTTTCACTTGGACGAGAGATGTCCCAGTTGGAGGGTATGTGCATACGAGGAGTATTTTCAACCCCATAATTGTGAACCAAATTATGAAAGTTCTTCCCATGTAACCTGTGTAGGGAAACCCTTCTTGTACCTCTGGACTCCTATGGCTTGTAGTACTTCTCACGGCTTGATGTGGGTTTGGAATTGTGGAGATGCTGGCAAGGGTGCCCCTCTCAGAGGCCGGAGGGTGGACTTCAAGCGAATCTCCATCATCTTCTTCCATGATGACCTCTCCTTCCTCCCCCCTCCCGAGCTCCATCTGCATCAACCAAGTGTCGTCTCCCACATTGTTGGAGGAAGAGGAAGACATGATGTCGGGCCTCGAAATCAGACAGAAAATAGCACGAAACAAGAACAGAGGAGAAACCTGTGATACGGTGGTCAAAACATACAGAAGTATATATATAAAGAATTTTTATCTTGCAAAACAAGTATTCCAGGAGAAAACGGAGTCGGGAAGGCTCACGAGGGGCCCACGAGCCACCAGGGCGCGCCTGGGGGGGTGGCGCGCCCTGGTGCCTCGTGTGCACCTCATGGGTCCCCTCGGTTGTTTCTTATTTTTGTATTTTTTCTAATATTCCAAAACTGTCAGAAAGTATTTTTATGGAATTTTTGGAGTCAGTTTACTTACCGTATCACGTACCTCTTCCTTTTCAGGGTTCTGGAGTGTTCCGGAAGGACTCTTTGATGTGCTCTTCTGGTGTAATTGTTTCAATAATATTAGTTTCAACATTAATGGGAGTACCTAAAATATAGTGATTAATTCTTTGCCCATTCACCACTCTCGGATTAGTGCCTTCGGAGTTGTTTATTTTGATGGCTCCGGAGCGATAAACTTCTTCGATGATATACGGTCCTTCCCATTTAGAGAGAAGTTTTCCTGCAAAAAATCTAAAACGAGAATTGTACAATAGAACATACTCACCCACTTTGAATTCCCGTTTTTGGATTCTTTTATCATGCCATCTTTTAACTTTTTCTTTAAATAGTTTGGCATTTTCATAAGCTTGGGTTCTCCATTCATCTAGTGAGCTAATATCAAATAACCTCTTTTCATCGGCAAGTTTAAAATCGTAATTGAGTTCTTTAATTGCCCAATATGCTTTATGTTCTAACTCAAGAGGTAAATGACATGCTTTTCCATAAACCATTTTATTGGGAGACATACCCATAGGATTTTTATAAGCAGTTCTATAGGCCCATAATGCATCGTCAAGTTTCTTAGACCAATTCTTTCTAGATCTATTGACGGTTTTTTGCAAAATTAATTTTATTTCTCTATTGCTCAATTCAACTTGACCACTAGATTGAGGGTGATAGGGAGATGTAATTCTATGGTTGACATCATATTTAGCAAGCAGTTTACGGAATGCACCATGAATAAAATGTGAACCACCATTAGTCATTAAATATCTAGGGACTCTGAACCTTGGGAAAATAACTTCTTTAAGCATTTTAATAGAAGTGTTATGATCAACACTACTAGTGGGAATAGCTTCTACCCACTTAGTAACGTAATCAACAGCAACTAAAATATGTGTATACCCATTGGATTTAGGAAAAGGTCCCATATAATCGAATCCCCAAACATCAAATGGTTCAATAACAAGTGAATAATTCATAGGCATTTCCTGACGTCTACTAATATTATCAATTCTTTGGCATTCATCACAAGATAAGACAAACTTACGAGCATCCTTGAAAAGAGTAGGCGAATAAAAACCAGATTGTAGTACCTTATGCGCAGTTCTGTCTCCCGCATGGTGTCCTCCGTAAGCCTCGGAGTGACACTTCCGTAAGATTTGTTCCTGTTCATGCTCAGGTATACAACGTCTAATAATACCATCCACTCTTTCTTTATATAGATGTGGGTCATCCCAAAAGTAATGTCTTAAATAAAAGAAAAACCTTTTCTTTTGTTGATATGTAAAACTAGGTGGTATAAAATTAGCAACAATATAATTGGCATAGTCTGCATACCAAGGAGTATTACGAGAAGCATTTATCACAGCTAATTGTTCATCAGAAAAATCATCATTAATAGGAAGTGGGTCATCAAGAATATTTTCCATTCTAGACAAATTATCAGCTATGGGGTTCTCAACTCCCTTCCTGTCAGTAATATGGAAGTAAAATTCTTGTAGCAATAGAACCCACCTAATGAGTCAAGGTTTAGCATCTTTCTTTTCCATAAGGTATTTAATAGCAGCATGATCGGTGACGGTGTCTTGGACTAGGGGGTACTCACCACGTTGTCTCCCGACCAATGGGTCGGGCCGAGGATCCCCATGACGGTTCACTCATGGGCCACTTCGGGCAGCCCATGACGCATACAAGGAAGACTCCACAAGACTTGGCGCACAAGATAAGGACTCTTCTAAACCCTAGGCCTCCGGTGCATATATAAACCGAGGCCAGGCTAGTCAATAGATCGACTCATATTCATTAGAACAATCTCGTGGTAGATACATGTACTCTGTACTACACCCCATATGAATACAATCAAAAGCAAGACGTAGGGTATTATCTCTTTGAGAGAGCCCGAAGTTGGGTAAAATCCTGTGTCCGTGTTACCATCGCTCCAAGATGCCTAGCTTAGGACCCCTACTACGAGATATGCCGGATTTAGAACCGACATTAGTGCTTTCATTGAGAACCTGCTGGGTAGTCGCCACGGTGCGATGGGAATTCAGATCGGCTCCACCGCGATCTACGCGTCGGAACCGAGCTACATCGTCAGCGTCGGCATCTTCGTCGCCGGCCCGACTGGTCACCTTGGCTGGACCGAGGACTAGTCTTCTTTTCGGATCGTCAAGATCGGACGGATGTCTTCATCATCATCAACTCCGATCTCATCTGGGATCATGGAAAAATCGTCCATGGTGCTCGGGGGCTCAACGTCAACATTGCCCTCGCGCGATCATGCAGTTTTTTCTAGACAGCGGATTCTTGTTCGCCGTCCCCATCTCCTCGAGCATCACTTTGACGATTGCTTCGGTGCAATTGTGCGGAATTGAGTCTAGAACAACCCTGTAAAATTTCATCGCGTTCCGATGGAGGAATCTCTGGCAACCTCCGATATACCGGAGCCCTGTCGAGTCTGGACGGGAATCTGGATGAGTTTGGGGCGAGGAGTCCAGGAGTTAGCTCGGACATCCTTTGGAAGATCCTACCGTTCATCGGCTGCGGAATTCCTATATCAATCACCCCTCAAAATTTCAGCTCGATCCAACAGTTCAAACTCCGGAAAACGTCCGATGAGTGCATCAATTTTCGGATCTATTTTCTGCGCGAAAACGAATCCGACCCGAATTCAACTTTCTTGATGAACGGGATATTGGACATCCTTTTTGAAGGAATTTTTTCTAGGGTATTGTGTGTTGTTCTCAAACACGTGCCCACAAATTTTGAGTCTTTTCTGAAGCGATCTTCACCGTCACGCCGATGTCAAACCGGCCCGACCACGTTGCTCCACGGCTACCGACCTGCGCCAACATCGACTGCGTCGTCGCTCCATCGAGCCGACGACAACCACCTCAGATCGTCACCTCGGCGAGCCGACCAAGAGTTTGGCATCGTGAAGGACAAATAATCATCAAGACAAGATCGTCGCCCCACGGATTGCACGGGTCGGGCGCGCCGGCATCGCCACGCGGTCACTTCATCAAGCCGGCATTGACCAGTTCCGACCTGCGTCGACATCGCCGCACCGTTGCTTCTTCAAGCCGATACCCACCATGCCAACCTGCTTCGACACCTCGACTGGCATGGGGGTTGCAACATCACCTTACTGACCTGCTTCGTCACTTCGGCTAGTCCGGGGGCTTCGTCATCTCTTCATCAACCTACTCTGGGGACTTCGGCGTCATCAGCCGACCAGTTTCGTCATGTTAGCTGGACCGGGGGCTTCCCTCGCCATATCAACCGTGCTGCGTCGCCACTTCGTAAAGCCGAGCTCCTCGCTCAGTCACCTCGGGCTTGGGAGCTGGGACCTTGGACAAGTCGAGGACTACGCACCATGTCGGATCTGTCAAAGTTCGCTAGGCGTCCTCGTCCCGCCACAAGCCCGGATCGTGTCATCAACACCGAACACATTAACCAGCTAAGTCGCTTTCATGCTCAGATTTTTTAAATGTTTAATTTTTGTTCGGTTCTACCAAGCATTATATTTGTGTTAAACAAAAAAGCCATTTGTTAAAAACAATGTTTGTTAAAAACACCTTTTTTCCCATGTTAACTGGGGGCTCTTAAATTTATATGAGCCATTGTATAATAAGTGTTTTCTTCTAAGTCGTTGCAAAGTCTTTTTCTACTACTCCTTTTTCTGACGCGAGTGTGTGGTCAATAGCCGGATAGCCTGGTTTCTTTCTAAAGTCGCTCGAGTTTAGTTCGCTAAACAGGCCTGAGAAACACTCCGCCTTCGGGATG
Organism: Elymus sibiricus; assembly: GCA_039707655.1. Classification (NCBI taxonomy): domain Eukaryota; kingdom Viridiplantae; phylum Streptophyta; class Magnoliopsida; order Poales; family Poaceae; genus Elymus; species Elymus sibiricus. Next base: position 387,173,885 of record CM077676.1, read on the forward strand.
GGAGGTTGAAGCCAAAGGCTGACCCACTTGAAGTCTGGAGATCGGACGTATCATGTTAAAGCACGACAGAAGCACAAAATAAATTTTAAGACCAATTTCGGATTGGCACCAAAAAACTTGATTTCTAGATGGAAAGGTTTTGTGTAAGTTTTTTGGTTTTCCGAGCCTATGAATCTTTTAAACCTATTTGTATGTTTTTTTTCAGGAGGCGGGTCATCTTCTTGACCGAGGTGACGTGCCTAATAATTCGGCTCGGGAAATCTTTTCCGACCCGTAGTTCGGCAACTTCCCTGCCGAGCTGCACCTCGGCACGCCCGAACACTCCAAACACCGGGGGCTAGTTACTTGCCCCCACAGTCACGCTCCTATGATTAAGTGAAAGTTATAAAGCCTACATATCTGATTGCCTCGTTTCCGCTAACACAACCGCCTCCGGGCACCGAGACGTCGGCTAAGGGTTGTCTTGTTATTGCGAAAACACCCTGCGTAGCATCTACAAAGGGGTGGAAGCCGACGATGGGCCACTTTCAAATTATAAACGGTCGCACAGGAGTCAAAATAAACACATTGAACCTATCAAAGTGTCTAATAAACCGTACTGGGGGATCCTTGAGGCACCTCAGCGTGGTTACTTTGGGACTCCTGGAGAGTCCGATGTATTCTCAGCATTTGTATTCAGTATACGAGCGTTGCCTTCCCATAAATCGTTATAAAGCCACAATATGCATTAATTCTTTCCAGAAGATCCCATCTGAATTCAATAGTTTTCTTCATAAAGGAGACAGTCGAAGAAGAATCGAGCATGGTTTGATCATCATGAGAAAGCCGAGCATAAAAATTTTGAAGGATTATTTCTCTTGAGAGCTCATGATTGGGGCATGTGTACATGATGTACTTAAGCCTCCCCCAAGCTTGAGCGATGCTTTCTCCTTCACGAGGCCAAAAATTATATATATAATTCTGATCACGATGAAGCAAATGCATAGGATAAAATTTCTGGTGGAATCCCAGCTTCAACCGGTTCCAGTCCCATGTATCAGTATCATCACATAGCCTATACCATGTCAATGCCTTTCCCTCCAAACATAAAGGGAATACTTTCTTCGTAACTCCATCCACGGATAAACCTGCAAGCTTAAATAATCCACAAATCTTATCCACATAGATCAAGTGCATATCAGGATGTACCGTTCCATCTCCTGCATAAGGATTAGCTAGCAGTTTCTGTGACACCCTGATTTTTCAAACTTCTTCTTTTCAAAACTTTTTGGTTCTATTTGCCAGTTGTTGGTTTTTGGAGTCAATTCTTTGGACTATGGACTTGAGCACACTTCCATTTCTTCTCCCAAGTGTGCCAAGGCTCTCATAATCTCTCTAAAATCCTGCTGGATCAAACCCTAATTTTTATTCTCCCAAGATAATCCATTTACTCCTTTGAATATGCTCATCTTCACTATGGGTTGTGAAGCAACCTATAGTTCTGTTGATCAGAAAAATCCCAAATTAATACCACATCTTCTTGAGATCATCTACTCCCACAATCTCCAAAAATATTTTGTTGTTCAATATAAAATTTTGTCCAGAATATTCCTTTTACCTTTTGGACAGAATTGACCCTTTGTGAAGCAACATATATTTCTATGACTCAGAAAATTCCCAAATAAATCCCAGGGTTACTAGGACTCATATCTTTCCACAATATCCAAAAGTCTCACCTAGCCCAGTTCAATTTTTTAGCAATAATATTCTGACAAGCCTCTGGTCATTTCAAACCCTTGTGAAGGAAGTACCAGCCAGAGGTATCCATTTGCTCTGAAATTTTTGTGGCATATTCTCTCTACCAAATAACCTCCCAATACCAAATTTCAGACTCAACAGAGCATCCATGTGAGTGCATCTTCCTCAGCATGTTTCTGGACCAGAATGTGGTTTACACAGGAACTATGTTCAAAACTTTGCAAAAGTTGCTCAAATTTTCCCAGCATGTAGTCTTTCCTACCTAGAACACACCAGACAACCCCGTTGGCTCCATCTCTAAGTCATCTCTCTTCTGGATCCCTCCCAAGATCCTAGCCAGAAGATGTTCTTGATGCTACCCATCAGCTCAGGATGCACCTAGCCGATTCAGTGGCACTGAGAGGCTAAGTGACCTAGGGTAGACGCTCTGGACAAAGTTTGCCAGGCGTGCGTGGCCTCCAGGCGCCAGCACCCATGGTGAGCACGACGCTGGCATTCCTGTGCACGCGCTCTGCGCGTCCAGGCGCTCGGACACGACCACTCAGGCCACTCCGCGTCGTCGTACCTTGTCTAGTCGTGCCGACATCATTGCCGCCACCCACGTACCCTCCTCCAGAGTCTTCTCCTCATCGGAAACGCCCTCGCCGGCCGCCACCGAATGCCGTCACTGTGGCGCCCGTGCTGCCACTGTGGCCGCGCTAGCTGTCCCCTTCCTCCCGTCGAACCATCGTGTCGCCATAACTCCCCTGACCTCCTCCATCACTTCGCCCACGCCGCGATAGCCAGCTTGCCGTCCTTGCTCCGGCGACATGGTCGTGGTGCCGCTCGGCTCCAGAATCATCCCTCCCGCCCATATATAGCCTGCCCGGCTCGTCCCAGCTCCTCACCGCACTCCACCACCTCCCAATCGAGCCCCAGCTCGCCTAGCAAAGGCTGAGAGGCCCTCTGGCCTCGTATCTCGCCGGAGCTCCGCCGCCAAGATAGCCTCGCGTCCCTTCTCTTCCAGACCACCCCAGCCTCACCCAAGCCCACTGTCAAGCTCAGGGCATTCCCCTGACCCCACCTGACCTCTTCCCTAGCCGAGGTGCTGCCGGAATAGCCATTTCCGACGACACCTGAGACCAGCCGCCGCCGGAGAGGAAGGGGGCGATGCCGTTAGGCCGTCTCCGGAGAAGCTGCGGGTACGGGGAGAGTCGTCGTCGTCCGCTCGATCCATCCCCGCCATTCCCCAAGCTCGCCGCCGTCTCTATCGCCGGTGATCGTCGTCGGTGAGCCGCCCGCCTCTGTTCCTCTCACCCTCTCTCGGTTTAAACCCAGCCTGACCCCACCTGTCAGCGGCCCATGCCCGCGCCCGAAGCGGTATAAGTGGAGGCGGCCCTCCACTTTACGTCTTTGACGTGGCCCGCTGTGGGTTTTTCTGTTTTTGTTTAAATTCAATTTTAATCCAGAAATTTAACTAGACTTTGACCAGCTCTAACTTTTAAACCACAAGTCCAATTGAATTGATTCATTTTGCAACAGTTTTGTATTGAGCCCCTCTATTTTCTAGCCAAATTTGGTTTTTTTCCAATGTTCACAGAATTTTTGGTCAACAAAAAGGCTGTATGTGACATTTTCATTTGCTATTTAAAACTCTTTTCAGAAGGAAATTATTGTGGAATTGAAGACCAGGAGTTTGTTGACAACCCACTTGAGCAAGGCAAGCCACATCATCCATTGCATAAGGCATTACAATAGTGTTGGCTTTATAATGGATCATTTTGCACTTAATTCAATTTAAATATGCCATATTATTTGAAATATTACAATAACCCTGCCATGTTAGTTCATTTGTCCAGCAATAGCTAATATAACCAGTAACTTTAATTGTTAAATAACACTTTGATGGTTGATCAAGTGCCACCGACCCGGACTTACCCGTGCAACCACATCTGCCGGAATGGGACGGCCTTGACTTGGTCTGACCGCGTGCTCTTTTACCGGTACCACCAAAGAGGGGAGGTTATGCCTGCGTGCTGCCCTGATCAGGTAGACGACGATAACCTCATGAGCCCAAGTTGAGTTATTTACCGGCGTCCCCATTTGGGACAGTTTAGTTGGCCACGACAGTTGCAGGTGTCAGGAGTGACACAGGGGCCACCCAGGGCAAGACCCGGAGGGGGAATGATTGTCGGTGGTACGATAGAGGAGTTACAGGTTAGACAAGTTTCGTTGGACGAATGTCCATGGTGTGGGTAATGTGCGCAACCTCTGCAGGGTGTAAGAATCTATTCGAATAGCCACGTCCACGGTATTGGACACAGTCCGCACTAGGTCACACTATGTGGTCAACCGTAATAATAATGATGGAAGTACTTGTCTCATGCTGAAAAGTGACTGATGGGTCATGAGTGCTCCGGGTGTCATGGAGTGAACCCGGAAGAGAGTAAGTCGATAACCGGCAATAGTAAGTGAGCATACTAAACCATTTAGCATATTCATTGCCATGTTGTTGTTTGCTGCACTATTTTGGTTGTTGTGAGCTTGTGAGTACATTCAAAGTACTCACCTGGCGTATCATGCCAGATGCAGGAGAAGCCGAGGATGTAGATCCCGATGGTTCGTGCTACGCTAACTAGGTCGTGTCCCAGCAGTGTCCCTATGGGATGGAGTGTCCCACGCGATGTTCCGCTATGCTGTAGTCTTTCCACTAGTACTGAGGCCCTTGAGATGTTTCATAAATAATGTAGATACTGTCATAGCATGAGTAGTGCTCCTGGCCTCACTATCTTATGTAATATCCGAGCTTGTACTTGTACAATATCAATAAAGATCAGTTCTGTTCCAAGTTGTTGTGTGTTTCCAGAAGACATGATCTCTGGGTTGGGAACACAGGGTAAACCGGTCCTCTGAGCCGGGGTACCACAACGCTTGGTATCAGAGCCGTGCTGATTGTAGGACACCCCAGTTAACCCCGCGTTAGAGCCCTGACTAGTTTAGAGTCTTGGAGTGTGCCTTGCTTACTGCATTTGTTTGTTTCATAGCATGCATCTCGATTGATTTGTTTTACTAACCGTTGGTCTGATGGGTGTAGATGGCACCAGTTCCGTACCACTACAACCATGAGTCAGCACCGTTCACCTTTCCGATACTGCTTCGCTGCGTCTGGCTTCGACTGTATCCCAACGGCGAAGACCCAGTGTATCAGGTGTTCCGAGAGCAGCTTGCAGATTCAGTGTACGATTATCACGCTGAGGCTTTCCTTACTGCGAGCTCGGAGATCGGCAGCTACTCCCGCTCTTCTAAGGGTGGAACTGCTTCTACTCCCGATCTGGTGATCCAGTTTGCTGCTATGGAGGCTCTCACTGACTTGCACTTCCACGAGGTTGAGATGCAGACGCACCCAGGTTTCTTTCACTACCCCACCCTGTCGCCTACGACAGGGCGAGTCCTTTTTGCACCTGTTGATCCGGCGAGTGATCGTGTGACTGTTGTTTTATCTCGTTATCTGAACACCAGTTATCGTATGATCATCTCCTTGGCTGAGGAGTTGTCCCGTGCCCAAGAGGCACTTGCAGCTGCCACTACAGCACAGTCTCCTCCTCCTCCTGTGTTTTCACCTATGTATACACCGCCTGTTCCACCTCCACATATGCCTGAGACTCCTTCTAGCTCACTCGGACAGCCAGGCACTTCGTCTGGTATCCAACGTGAGACTCCAGCTGAGTGGGCCTCGCTGTTAGCCACTCCAGCTGCTCCGATACTGAGGCATCGTGCTTCTTCTTCCTTAGAGGGAGAACCTTCCCGTCAGCGTCGTCATGTTTCCTTTGATCCGGAGGACGTGATCCACATCATCAGTTCCGATTCAGAGGCAGAATCGGATGACGAGGAGTCTTCAGTCTGCCAGTGTCCGTGTCACCCGCGCTACTAGAGTAGATGCTTGAGTTTTAGCATGTGTATGCATCATAGCATCTTTTCATATGTCAACTGCCGTATGAGCAGTACCAGTCATGATACCCCCTACTAGTTTGCCATGTATGATGTCGGAATGCCTTGTATAATTAGGTTGCTTTTCTCGTTTTCCTTGGATTTTGTTTCTTGGTGTCACATGGTCGTATTTCCCCTATGGATGTTTCTCATCAATTCGGTGTTTTGCAATGGGAACGGTTATAGGATGAAGAGGTGTAGCAATCAAGGCAGCGATGGAACTCCGGTCCGTCGATCCGCCAGACAGGCAGGACAACCACCGGAAGATTTGCCACCTCCACCACCACAGCCACCGACCACTGATCAGATTATGAGGATGTTTGAGGAGAAAAGAAATCAGGATCTGATGGAGTTTCTGAAGAGTATGCAGACTATGGTAGGACAGAATCAGAACAACGGGACACATTCCATGCTGTCTGATTTTCAGTGTACTAAGCCGCCCAGTTTTGGCCAAGCTGTTGATCCAATTGAAGCTGATGACTGGCTGAGGACCATGGAAAAGAAGCTGGAAATAGCTCGCTGTGATGAGTCAGACAAGGTTCCTTTTGTTACTCACTACCTGGAAGGACCGGCAGCTATCTGGTGGGATAATGCAAGAATGGCGTGGCCTCCTGGGGAAAACATTTCCTGGGAGAAATTTAAGGAGGTATTCCGGAGGTATCATATTCCCACCGGCATTATGAAGGTGAAGCAGAGGGAATTCCTTGCTCTTACTCAAGGAAACATGTCAGTCGGTGAGTATCTGAACAAATTTAATAATTTGGCACGGTACTCCACCCATGATGTGTCCACGGAGGAAAGGAAGATAGATCGGTTCCTAGGGGGGACTCAACCATGCCCTCCGTTGTCAGCTCTGCATGCTGGATTTTCCGGATTTTCAGACCCTGGTAAACAAAGCTTTCATAGCTGAACGGGAGCATAAGTCTGGATATGATGATCGCAAACGAAAGTTCGAACCCAAGAAAGACAATCGCGAGCAGTTTGTGCAGATGCCACGTATCTGGCAACCGGTTCAGCATGAGTACAAGCCTACCTGGAACAATGGCAATAATTACAATAAGCCAGGTAACCAGGACAAGACCTATGGCAAGCAGCCAGTACTGGAAGATTGTCGCCGCAACAACACTTGTTTCACTTGTGGTCAGAGCGGGCATTATTCCAAGCAGTGCCCTACAAGAGCTGGGAAGCCACAGTCCGACTTCAAGCCACAAGTCAATAACATTGGATGCCGCCCCAATCAGAACTTCTGTCATGACCATGTTCATCATATCTCCGCTGAGGAAGCCCGCGAAGCACCAGATGTGGTCCTCGGTATGTTCTCTATTAACGACATACCCGCAATAATTTTATTTGATTCCGGGGCTTCCCATTCGTTTATTTCGCGGAGTTTTGCCACCATACACAAATTTTCTCCTTCTCTTTTGGACAAAATCATGGTGGTACAATCCCCTGGCTCCATGCTCAGAACAAATGTTATATATAAGGACCTGGAAATCTTGATACATGGAGTTAAGTTTCTGTAACACCCCGATTTTTTGCCCTTTCTTTTTCTTTTGGTTTTATTTGGTTTTTGCTCTGGTTTTCTTTTTGGAGCAGTTCTATGGACTTGAAACCTGGGAGATCATCATTTCTTCTTCTCCCAAGTAGTATTACATCCTTGCATCTTTCCCAAGATCAAGGCCTCTCTATACTAGCCCAACTCCAAAATTCTTTTCTTAGGGAATATTCCTTTTCTTATTAAAGGAATAACCCTATTTGACCTAGGTTGTGAAGCAACCTATATTTCTGTCATTCCAAAAAAAATCCCAAATAATTCTCATAAATTCTTTGGAGCATATGTTCCCCAAATATGTCCAAACTCTTCCTTGCTTAGTTCAAAAATAATTCAGGAATATCCCTTTCCCAATCTGCCCAGTTTGGCACTTTATGAAGGAAGTGCTATTTAAACTTTCTTGATTGCTCTCAAAAAATTTGGGCACTCTTTCCTATCCAAATCATTACCACATGACATAATTCAGCTCCATTTTCCTAGTGAATCTTCCTCAGCAAATTCCCAAAGTTTCTGTCCAAAGAGAAGCTTTGTGAAGGAAGTACTAGCCAGGAGTACCCATTTGAGCTGAAATTTCGCCAGGTTATTCATATGCTCAAATGATTTCCCTCCACCAAATTTTGGCTCCATCCAACTAACTATGTGAGCACATCTTCCAATCTTTGGTTCTGGTCAAATTTTCAGTGTATGAAGCAACTACATTTTATGTTGCTTCAAAAATTCTGAAATTAATTCAGGACCTAAATACCCCTATATCCTTTGAACATGCCAAATTTCACATTAGGTTGCCAAGCCATTTGCTCTGCAATATTCTCCCAAGGTTCTGTGCAGGAAGGACCTTTGTGAAGGAAGTACCATCTAGGTATTTCCAAATGGCATGAAATTTTGCCAGTATCTGCGTGGTCCTAAATCATCATCCTATACCTAATTACAGCCCAATCCCACACTCCATGTGAGTGCATCTTCCTGATCTAGTTTCTGTGCTGTTTTGGGCAGTTGTATAGCAACTATCTTCAAATCTTATCCAAACCATCTCAAAATTCAAAGGACTGTAGTCCTTCCTACCCTAAACCCTTGAGACATCACCTCTGGTCCATTGGTCAAGTAACTTGACCACAACTTCCAACCCAAGTTGACTACAGAAACTTTCATCTGATGCATCCCATCTGCCCACAGTCACTTTGATCGATCCATCTCATCATGGAGGCTGTAGGATGGGTGGACAACACTGTGAACATTGTTTACCAGGCCTACATGCCCTCTCCGTGGCCATGCACGCAGTGACCGCACTGTGGGCATGCGGGCGTGTGTGCTCTACGTGCAGCGAGCGCGCTCTGGGTGTCGCCGAGCTGCGGGCTTCTTCTCGGCCGCGTTCTCGCGTTCGCTGGCACCGCACTCCCTCTCCGGCATCCACCTAGCCGCCTAGCCACGTCCCCCCCCCCTCCTGCTTTCCCTCTCCTCGTGCCACGACGTCTTTGTCGTCGCCGCACACGCGCGCACAGTGCGCTAGTGGCCGACCGCGCGTGCTCCTGCCATCCCGCGTTCGCTTTCTGCCATCCCGCGTCGCTGGCCCGCCTCTCAGTCTCTCTCCCGTCGCAGCCCAAGCTCGCACGCGTGCCTGGTCCCCTCGCCGGAGCTCGCCCATCTGGTCGCGGCGGCATCTGGACTGGCACCTCTCCCCCGCCTATTTAAGCCGTCCCCGGCCGCAGCTCGCCTCACCACTCCACCTCCTCCTCGCCTAATCGACCCCAGCGCCACCCAGCCGAGCCCCGGAGCTCTTCTTCCTCCTCTCCGGCCAAAGCTCCAACGTTCGGCCATCTCCTCCTCGAGCTCATTCCGAGCCACCCCGGCCCCAGCTGAGGCCACCATCGAGCTCCCCTCACTCCCCTAGTCCTCCTTAGCCTCTATCCCGAGCCATGGGTCGCCGGAGTCATCGATCTCACCGGCACCCGTAGCTTGCCACCGCCGGAAACGAAGGGTGCGACGCCGTCCGGCCACCATTCGAGGAGCCACGGGTACAGGCGAGTGCGCCGTCGAGTGCCCGTTACATCCCCTCCCTCGCCCAGCTCCGCTGTCGTCTCTACGCCGGCGAACGGCCGACGGTGAGCCGCCTCTTCTCTGTTCCCTCCTCTCTCTCTCTTTAAAACTGATGGCCCGGCCCCACTCGTCAGCCACAGCAAGGCCGCCCGAAGCGTTTTTCAAGTGGAGGTGTAATCTGGCTTTACGCCTTCGACGTGGCCTCCTGAGGAAATTTCAGAAATTCATTTCTAAATCTATTTTAATCCAGATTTGACCCAACTTTGACCTAGAATAACTTCTAAACTACAAGTCCAAATGAATTAATTCTTTTTGCATTATTTTTCTTTTGAGCTCCTCTATTTTCTGGTAGAGTTTGGTATTTTTCTCTTCTGTCTAGAATTTCTGGAAAAAAGTATTTGCTTTATGTGATATTTATAAATGCTTGCAAAAATGTTTTCAGAGTGTTTGTGGTGTGTTGGTGAAGACCAGGAGCTTTTCCCCTCTCTTTTGGAGCAAGGCAAGCCACACCCTCCATTTGCATGATTGCAATGCAATGCCATGGTTTATTTGAATAAAAAAATTTAATATTGCATTATTTAGAAATGGTTTATTCATGGCATTATGATTGGATATTATGTGAGTTTGCTACTGCCATGATGATGCTTGGATCTATAGGACCAATATTTTGTAGAGAATGGCATGTTACTTCAGGAGTATGGGTAGCAGTAATCATGCTTTATTCATGATCTTATTGAAATATATTGCTTATTGGAGTTCATAATAATGATGTGGGTACATTATGCATTGGAGTATTGGATGGATGTTGTTATGTTTTATATCACAGGTTGGTATGTAACATTGGAGTAACAGTTCTGTCACAAACTTATCTTGGAGACAAATTCCGTCATTTCGTTGGTCAGGTGCCACCGAATCGAGCTCACTAGTGTAGCCACACTTGCCTGGATGGGGAGGCCCTAATTCGGTCTATTGTCATGCCTCTCGCCGGTGCCTCCAACTAGGGAAGGTTATGTGCTCGCGCTGCCCTGGCCCGGTAGGCGGTCATAACCTTGTGTTCCCAAGTTGCGTTGTACCCGGGTGTCCCCGTGTGGGACGAGATTGTTTTGTTTGGCCACGACGGTGGCAGCCATAGAGGTGGCGGATGTCACGAGTGACATCGGGGCCACCCATGACATAGCCCAAAGGGGAGTTTGTCGGGAGTGGCCGGGAGAGTGTCATGCAATAGATCGGTTTTGTCGGAATGTCGTTGGTCCACCCGAATGGGAGCACGAGGCCATGAGTTCCGTAGTGTGGGTATAGTGTACTAACCTCTGCAGAGTGTATAAACTATCGATAGCTGCGTCCTCGGTCACGGACACAGTTCGTTGTAGGTCACACCGTTCGATCAACACTCACAATGACGGAATGACTTATATTATGGCTTATAGTTGTTTGTGGGCAAGTATCAATTTGGCAGGAGTTCATTGATGACATCAAGATGATTTTGAGGATGATCATCAGATTGCGTGGTGATCACGCGGTGATCACAAGGATATATTGCTCACGAGGTGATCAAAATGATATGTTGCTTGGTCGGATAGCCAAGAGGGTGATGGTCCATGTGGCCCAAGATAATGGTTTAGCAGTGATTCTAGTCTTACAATATTACTTTGAGTAATATCTACTTCCACCTTATAGTAGTTGGTAATAAGTTAACTTGTTAATGCTATGTGTTGTTTTGCCTTGATGCTTTTGATTGTTGTGAGCTTGCGAGTACATTCAAAGTACTCACCTGGCGTGTCATGCCAGATTGCAGGTGATGCCATGATTGATTGTTGGACGAGGATTCCATTCGTGTGAGCTAGACCGTGTCCCAGCCAGAGTCCCTGCGGACTGGAGTTCACCACCGTCGTTGTTGCCCCGCTGCTACGAGTTGTTTCGCTGCTAGCATAGAGCTACCTTAGCAGGCATAGTATCGTCGTGCCATTGCAATCCTTGTAATAGCAAACCTTTGTACCTTTATCATTTGTTATAAGAGCTGATTTGTTCTATGCCAAGCAGTGCCGTATTCCAGAAGACTTGATTTCTGGGCTAGAATACGGGGCGTTCCGGTCCCTCTGAGCCGGGGTGCCACAGTTTCCAGCCACCCTTGTCGCCATTGAATCCCCTGGACTGGACATAATATTGGGGATGGATTGGTTGACACCGCATCAGGTCTGCATCAACTGTGCCACCAGAACAGTGACATTGGTTAACCCGGCAGGATAAACAGTTCAATTTACTGCCAGCAGAATGATGTCAAAGAAACGAATGGCATTCAAGACCACTGTTACAGATATGAACTTGATTCCGGTAGTCAATGAATTTCCGGACGTGTTCCCTGAGGAACTACCAGGAATGCCACCCGACCAGGAACTAGAGTTTGCTATTGATGTTATTCCCGGAACCGCTCCAATATACAAGAAATACTACCGGATGCCATCCACAGAGTTGGTGGAATTGAAGAAACAACTGGATGAGCTGCTACAGAAAGGGTACATCCGCCCAAGAATCTCACCATGGGGATCACCCGTACTGTTTGTCAAGAAGAAGGATGGCAGTCTACGAATGTGCGCGGACTATCGCCCGCTGAATGAGGTCACTATTAAAAATAAGTACCCGCTCCCTCGCATTGATGACTTGTTTGACCAGTTGAGTGGAGCCCGAGTATTTTCCAAAATTGACCTCCGAACAAGATATCACCAGCTAAAGATTAGGAAAGAGGATATCCCCAAGACAGCCTTCACCACCCGATATGGTCTGTACGAATTTACAGCCATGTCGTTTGGGCTGACCAATGCTCCAGCTTATTTCATGAGCATGATGAACAAAGTCTTCATGGACTTTTTGGACAAGTTTGTAGTGGTGTTCATCGATGATATCCTTATATACTCCAAGGATGAAGACGAGCACAAACAACACCTCCGTGTTGTCCTGGAAAGGCTAAGGCACCACCGCTTGTATGCCAAGTTCAGCAAGTGTGAATTTTGGCTAAGAGAGGTGGGATTTCTAGGGCACATTCTGTCAGAACAAGGTGTGGCCGTCGACCCCAGTAAAGTGACTGCTGTATTAAACTGGAAGACACCAGCCTCGGTAACCGAAGTCCGCAGTTTTCTGGGATTGGCAGGCTACTACCGTCGTTTCATTGAAGGCTTCTCTAAGATAGCCAAGCCACTGACAGAATTGTTGAAGAAGAATCACAAGTTTGACTGGACGGAGGAATGTGATAGCAGCTTTATGGAGCTAAAGACGAGGCTAACTATGGCCCCGGTCTTAATTCTTCCAGATATCCATAAGAGCTTTGACATATACTGTGATGCTTCCAGGCGTGGAATTGGCTGCGTATTAATGCAAGAAGGAAAGGTTGTAGCATATGCATCCAGACAGCTACGACCCCATGAAGAGAACTACCGCACTCATGACTTAGAATTGGCAGCCGTGGTTCATGCCCTAAAGATTTGGAGGCATTATCTCACTGGGCAGCGCTGTGAGATATACACGGACCACAAGAGTCTCAAGTATATTTTCACACAACCCGATCTCAATCTCAGGCAGAGAAGATGGCTTGAACTGGTCAAGGACTATGACCTGGGGATCAATTACCATCCGGGAAAAGCCAATGTAGTCGCAGATGCCCTCAGCAGGAAACCGGGCACTGTGAATGCAATAATGGAAGGTATTCATCTAAGGTTACAAGAAGAGTTTGCCAAGCTCAACTTAATGCTTTGTGGCCCAATTGGCCCAGATACATTGGAAATCGCTCCGACACTTATGGAAGAAATTAAGGAAGCTCAGAAAATAGATAAGGGCATACAAGAGATCAAGGAGAACATACAGCAAGGAAAGGCCAAGTCCTTCCGTATTGACGATCAGGAGACAATATGGTTTGACAACCGAATATGTGTGCCTGACCAAGAAAATCTGAGACAGCAAATACCCTGAGAGGCATATGAATCCGCATATTCTATTCACCCAGGAGGAACAAAAATGTACCAGGACTTAAGAGAAACTTTTTGGTGGCCAGGAATGCGAAAAGATATTGCCTACTATGTTGCATGTTGCGATATATGCAATAAGGTCAAGGCTGAGCACCAAAAACCAGCTGGACTGTTACAGCCCTTACAAGTTCCCTAGTGGAAATGGGATGACATATGCATTGACTTTATTGTTGGGCTACCCAAGTCAACAAGAGGTCACGATGCCATCTGGGTTATCGTGGATATACTTACCAAAGTGGCTCATTTCATTCCAGTAAAGACTACTTTCAGGGCTGACCAGCTTGCACAGCTCTATATGTCCCGGATTGTCAGCCTTCATGGAGTACCCAAGTCCATCACATCAGATAGAGGATCCTTGTTCACGTCAGCATTTTGGCTACGTTTGCATCAGGCCCTGGGAACAACGTTGAAGCATAGCACGGCATATCACCCACAGACGGACGGGCAGACCGAACGAGTGAATCAAATATTGGAAGATATGCTTTGGTCTTGTGCTCTCACCTATGGACCCAAGTGGGAGGATAGTCTTCCCTATGTGTTATTTTCCTACAACAACAGCTATCAGGCAAGTCTCAAGATGTCACCGTTCGAAGCACTGTATGGGCGTAAATGCCGCACCCCCTTAAATTGGTCATAGACAGGAGACAGTCATATCTTTGGCACAGATTTGATGCTCGAGGCTGAGAAGCAAGTTAAGAAAATTCAAGAGCGTCTTCGAGCAGCTAAATCCAGTCAGAAGAGCTACTATGATCAGAAGCACCGGGAAGTAACTTTTGAGCCCAGAGAGTATGCTTACCTCCGAGTAACGCCCATGAAAGGGGTAAAGAGGTTTCATACTTGAGGAAAACTTGCACCCAGATATATCGGTCCTTTTCTAGTGATTGCTAGAAGAGGCAGGGTAGCCTACCAATTAGAGTTACCGCCAGAGTTGTCCGAGGTTCACGATGTCTTTCACATATCATAGCTGAGAAAGTGCATTGCACCTCCGATTAAATAGGCAAATATGAGTGAGCTAGAGCTAACCAAGGATTTGACATATGAGGAGAAACCTGTCAGAATTTTGGATGAGATGGAAAGAACCACTAGGAGTAAGGTGATCAGGTTTTACAAGGTACTGTGGGGTCACCATACCGAAGAAGAGGCTACTTGGGAAAGAGAAGATTTTCTGAGATCAGCATATCCGCATTTGTTCCCTGAGCAACCGAATCTCGAGAACGAGATTCATCCTAAGGGGGGTAGGTTTGTGACACCCTGATTTTTCAAACTTTTTCTTTTCAAAACTTTTTGGTTCTATTTGCCATTTGTTGGTTTTTTGGAGTCAATTCTTTGGACTTTGGACTTGAGCACACTTCCATTTCTTCTCCCAAGTGTGCCAAGGCTCTCATAATCTCTCTAAAATCCTGCTGGATCAAACCCTAATTTTTATTCTCCCAAGATAATCAATTTACTCCTTTGAATATGCTCATCTTCACTATGGGTTGTGAAGCAACCTATAGTTCTGTTGATCAGAAAAATCCCAAATTAATACCACATCTTCTTGAGATCATCTACTCCCACAATCTCCAAACATACTTCATTGTTCAATATAAAATTTTGTCCAGAATATTCCTTTTACCTTCTGGACAGAATTGACCCTTTGTGAAGCAACAACATATATTTCTATGACTCAGAAAATTCCCAAATAAATCCCAGGGATACTAGGACTCATATCTTTCCACAATATCCAAAACTCTCACCTAGCCCAGTTCAATTTTTCAGCAATAATATTCTGACAAGCCTCTGGTCACTTCAAACCCTTGTGAAGGAAGTACCAGCCAGAGGTATCCATTTGGTCTGAAATTTTTGTGGCATATTCTCTCTACCAAATAACCTCCCAATACCAAATTTCAAACTCAGCAGAGCATCCATGTGAGTGCATCTTCCTCAGCAAGTTTCTAGACCAGAATGTGGTTTACACAGGAACTATGTTCAAAACTTTGCAAAAGTTGCTCAAATTTTCCCAGCATGTAGTCTTTCCTACCTAGAACACACCAGACAACCCCGTTGGCTCCATCTCCAACTCATCTCTCTTCTGGATCCCTCCCAAGATCCTAGCCAGAAGCTGTTCTTGATGCTACCCATCAGCTCAGGATGCACCTAGCCGATTCAGTGGCACAGAGAGGCTAAGTGACCTAGGGTAGATGCTCTGGACAAAGTTTGCCAGGCGTGCGTGGCCTCCAAGCGCCAGCACCCGTGGTGAGCACAACGCTGGCATGCCTGTGCACGCGCTCTGCGCGTCCAGACGCTCGGACATGACCACTCCGGCCACCCCGCGTCGCCGTACCTTGTCTGGTCATGCCGACGTCGTCGCCGCCACCCACGTACCCTCCTCCAGAGTCTTCTCCTCGCCGGAAACGCCCTCGCCGGCCACCCACTGTGGCCGCGCTGGCTGTCCTCTTCCTCCCGTCAAGCCATCGCGTCACCATAACTCCCCTGACCTCCTCCATCACTTCGCCCGCGCCGCGACAGCCAGCTCGCTGTCCTTGCTCCGGCGACGTGGCCGTGGCGCCGCTCGGCTCCAGAACCATCCCTCCCGCCTATATATAGCCTGCCCGTCTCGTCCCAGCTCCTCACCGCACTCCACCACCTCCCAATCGAGCCCCAGCTTGCCGAGCCAAGGCCGAGAGGCCCTCTGGCCTCGTATCTCGCCAAAGCTCCGCCGCCAAGCTAGCCTCGCCTCCCTTCTCTTCTAGACCACCCAAGCCTCACCCAAGCCCATAGTCGAGCTCAGGGCATTCCCCTGACCCCGCCTGACCTCTTCCCTGGCCAAGGTGCTGCCGGAATAGCCATCTCCGACGATACCCGAGACCAGCCGCCGGAGAGGAAGGGGGCGACGTCGTTAGGCCGTCTCCGGAGAAGCTGCGGGTACGGGGAGAGTTACCGTCGTCCGCTCGATCCATCCCCGCCGTTCCCCAAGCTCGCCGCCGTCTCTATCGCCGGTGATCGCCGTCGGTGAGCCGTCCGCCTCTGTTCCTCTCTCCATTTCTTTGTTTAAACCCAGCCCGACCCCACCTGTCAGCGGCCCACGCCCGCGCTCGAAGCGGTATAAGTGGAGGTGCCCCTCCACTTTACGTCTTCGACGTGGCCCGCTGTGGGTTTTTCTGTTTTTGTTTAAATTCAATTTTAATCCAGAAATTTGACCAGACTTTGACCAGCTCTAACTTTTAAACCACAAGTCCAATTGAATTGATTCATTTTGCAACAGTTTTGTATTGAGCCCCTCTATTTTCCGACCAAATTTGGTTTTTTCCAATGTTCACAGAATTTTTGGTCAACAAAAAGGCTCTATGTGACATTTTCTTTTGCTATTTAAAAATCTTTTCAGAAGGAAATTATTGTGGAATTGAAGACCAAGAGTTTGTTGACAACCCACTTGAGCAAGGCAAGCCACATCATCCATTGCATAAGGCATTACAATAGTGTTGGCTTTATAATGGATAATTTTGCACTTAATTCAATTTAAATATGCCATATTATTTGAAATATTGCAATAACCCTGCCATGTTAGTTCATTTGTCCAACAATAGCTAATATAACCAGTAACTTTAATTGTTGAATAACACTTTCATGGTTGATCAAGGGCCACCGACCCGGACTTACCCGTGCAGCCACATCTACCGGAATGGGACGGCCTTGACTTGGTCTGACCGCGTGCTCTTTTACCGGTACCACCAAAGAGGGGAGGTTATGCGTGCGTGCTGCCCTGATCAGGTAGACGACGATAACCTCGTGAGCCCAAGTTGAGTTATTTGCCGGCATCCCCGTTTGGGACAGTTTAGTTGGCCACGACGGTGGCAGGTGTCAGGAGTGACACAGGGGCCACCCAGGGCAAGACCCGGAGGGGGAATGATTGTCGGTGGTACGATAGAGGAGTTACGGGTTAGACAAGTTTCATTGGACGAATGTCCATGGTGTGGGTAACGTGCACAACCTCTGCAGAGTGTAAGAATCTAATCGAGTAGCCACGTCCACGGTATTAGACACAGTCTGCACTAGGTCACACTGTGTGGTCAACCGTAATAATAATGATGGAAGAACTAGTCTCATGCTCAGAGGTGACCGATGGGTCACGAGTGCTCCGGGTGTCATGGAGTGAACCCAGAAGAGAGTAAGTTGATAACCGGCAATGGTAAGTGAGCATACTAAACCATTTAGCATATTCATTGCCATGCTGTTGTTTGCTGCACAGTTTTGGTTGCTGTGAGCTTGCGAGTACATTCAAAGTACTCACCTGGCGTATCATGCCAGATGCAGGAGAAGCCGAGGATGGAGATCCCGATGGTTCATGCTACGCTAACTAGGTCGTGTCCCAGCAGTGTCCCTATGGGATGGAGTGTCCCACGCGATGTTCTGCTACGCTGTAGTCTTTCCACTAGTACTGAGGCCCTTGAGATGTTTCATAAATAATGTAGATACTATCATAGCACGAGTAGTGCTCCTGGCCTCACTATCTTATGTAATATCCGAGCTTGTACTTGTACAATATCAATAAAGATCAGTTCTATTCTATTCCAAGTTGTTGTGTGTTTCCAGAAGACATGATCTCTGGGTTGGGAAGACAGGGTAAACCGGTCCTCTGAGACGGGGTGCCACAGTTTCTCTATCATACCCGAAGGAATCTCATAACAAATATTTTCAGTAGGTGCAGTAGGTTGAGGAGCAACTCTTTGTGCTTCCGGTCGAGGTGAAGATACCCCGAACAAGCCCCTCAAAGGATTACTTTCCATAGTGACAAGTGACAATAAATTTCAGCACGTAATATAAATGTTTCCTTACCAAATTCCACTCACCAAAGGCACTTCACTCCCCGGCAACGGCACCAGAAAAGAGTCTTGATGACCCACAAGTATAGGGGATCAATCGTAGTCCTTTCAATAAGTAAGAGTGTCGAACCCAACGAGGAGCAGAAGGAAATGACAAGCGGTTTTCAGCAAGGTATTTTCTGCAAGCACTGAAATTATCGGTAACGAGTAGTTTGATAGCAAGATAATTTGTAACAAGTGACAAGTAGCAATAGTAACTAAGGTGCAGCAAGGTAGCCCAATCCTTTTTGTAGCAAAGGATAGGCCGGAACGATCTCTTATAATAAGCAAAGCGTTCTCGAGGACACATGGGAATTTCATCTAGTCACTTTCATCATGTTTGTTTGATTCGCGTTCGCTGCTTTGATAATTTGATATGTGGGTGGACCGGTGCTTGGGTGTTGTTCTTACTTGAAAAAACCTCCCACTTATGATTAACCCCTCTCGCAAGCATCGGCAACTACGAAAGAAGAATTAAGATAAATCTAACCATAGCATTAAACATATGGATCCAAATCAGCCCCTTACGGAATAGCGCATAAACTAGGGTTTAAGCTTCTGTCACTCTAGCAACCCATCATCTAATTACTACTCCACAATGTATTCCCTTAGGCCCAAAGATGGTGAAGTGTCATGTGGTCAACGTTCACATGACACCACTAAGAGAATCAACAACATACATATCATCAAAATATCGAACGAATACCAAATTCACATGATTACTTATGACAAGACTTCTCCTATGTCCTCAAGAACAAAAGTAACTACTCACACATCATATTCATGTCCAAGATCAGAGGGGTATTGAATAGCATAATGGATCTGAACATATAATCTTCCACCAAATAAACCAAATAGCATCAACTACAAGATGTAATCAACACTACTAGCAACCCACAGGTACCAATCTGAGGTTTTGAGACAAAGATTGAATACAAGAGATGAACTAGAGTTTGAGATGAGATGGTGCTGGTGAATATGTTGATGAAGATTGGTCCTCCCACGATGAGAGGATCGTTGGTGATGTCAATGGCTTCGATTTCCCCCTCCCGGAGGGAAGTATCCCCGGCGGAATCACTCCGCCGGAGAGCAAAAGTGCTCCTGCCCAAGTTTCGCCTCGAGACGGTGGCGCTCCGTCCCAAAAGTCTTATTCTTATTTTTTCTAGGGCAAATGGGCTTTTATACCAGAAAATGGGCACCGGAGGCTGGCCAGGGGCCCCACAAGCCACCAGGGCGCGCCTGGGGGTGGCACGCCCTGGTGCCTCGTGGGCACCTGGGTGGCCCGCTCTGGTACTTCTTTCTTCCAATATTTTTTATTTATTCCAAAATAAATCTCCATGAAATTTCAGCTCATTTGGAGATGTGCAGAATAGGTATCTCTGACATAGCTTTTTCAGGTCCAGAATTCCAGCTGCCGGCAATCTCCCTCCTTATGTAAATCTTGCATATTAAGAGAGAAAAGGCATTAGAATTGCTCCACAAAGTGTTATATTGATTAAAAACACTATAAATAATAGTAGGAAAACATGATGCAAAATGGACGTATCACCCCTTCCCCAGGAGATCGTCGAGCGCGAGCTGGACATGGAGGAGGCGGCAGAGATCGACGAGCGCCAGGCGGAGTAGTAGTCTTTGTTTAGAGCGTCGGTCTTTTGTTAGAGTAATGTTTAGGTCAGCTAGCTCTGTTTAATTGCTGAACTTGCTCGATTAAGAAGTGTGGGTGTGCTGTAGGCTCTTTTGTGTACCCCAATTATGCAATGACGTGGATGACCACTATAACTAGGGAAATTCGAACCTAAATTTGCACGTTCAAACTCATCACACACGGGGTAAACCATATGAACCGTTTGTGATGTTCAGATATCGTACACAGTGCTGAATAAGGGATTGTGTCTGATGAAACTTTGCGCGCCAGTTTTTCGTTGCACCGAGCGAAAAATTTCGGCATCCGCGGAAATATCTACCTCCCCCCCTCCTGACCAAACACCACTTTTCCCCTGTTTCCGCCTTCCTTTCCAAGTTCAAACCTTCACTGCTTGCTTGCAGCGCCACCTCCTCACCGGCGACGCTCCTTCCTGATGCTCGGCCTCGTCGATCTAGTCAGGTAATCCACACTCCACCCCATCCTCCTCCTTCTCCATCCCACATGCCTCGACCGTTGGCGCGACACCTTCCACCCAAATCACCGCCCCATCCTCCAAATAATCGCCGCCCAAAGCCATGGTGCACGTAGTACAGCCAGGAGCTCAAGGAGCATTTGGCAGCGGAGAAGCAAATCGTGGCCGCACGCGCGGATGAGGTCGCGATGGCTGCCATGCGTGCCGACCCCCAGATCTTGATGGAGCAACTCACCATCAAGGCCACTGTTGATGCCTCGCGTGCGGACGTCGCCACGCGGTTGTCTGCTTTAAATGATAGTTCGTGGTGTTTTCTCGAGGCCACCGTCGGTGCCTTCGACGAAGACTACGAGGTGTTTTCTCAGTGTGCCCATGCTTACCTCAACTCCAGAGCCAGCAGGTTGGTGCCCGAAGCGGCTCAGGTGACTCACCACTACGAGGAGGGCACCCACGATGTGGATGCCGCACCCTCTTCCAAGTTTACGGAGCCCATCATCATCGATATCTCCAACGATGAGGAGTAGCTTTTTTTAGCTTACTATAAGGACCTATGTTCAGCTAGCTACGCCAGTTAAGCATGTTCGGTTTACCTATTGCACGTGCTGCTCCTGCCTTTCCTTTAGAAATTCTAGTGAATTGTCCTATGTAATGTTATACTATGCAATCTAATCTTCTAGTATATTATTGTTTTGTTCTATATATTGTGCAATGTGGTGCTCGTTTAACTGTTTGGTTCATTTGTTGTGATGTTCAGTTAACTATTTGTTCAATTCTGCAATGTGATGTTTAATTCTTGTGGGTACAATTTTGGCTTGTTATGCATGTGAGAAATAAATCGAATTTGGCAGTACTAAATACATGAGAAACATATACAAGTGCTACATTTCCAAGTTGCTAAGCATGCTTGGTTTGGTTAACTGTCTGATCTTCTAGTATGTTCTATTGTGCAATGTGGTGCTCAGTTAACTGTTTGGTTCATTTGTTGTCGTGTTCAGTTAACTGTTTTGTTCAGTTCTTCAATGCGATGTTCAATTCTTGTGGATACATTTTTGTATTGTTATGCATGTGAGAAATAAATCAAATTTGGTTGTACTAAATACATGAGAAACATATACAATTGCTATATTTCAAAGTTGTTAAGCATGCTTGGTTTGGTTAACTGTCTGGTCTTCTAGTATGTTCGATTGTGTAATGTGGTGCTCAGTTAGTTGTTTGGTTCATTTGTTGTGGTGTTCAGTTAACTGTTTTGTTCAATTCTGCAATGCGATGTTCAATTGTTGTGGGTAGAATTTTTTATTGTTATGCATGTGAAAAATAAATCGAATTTGGTTGTACTAAATACATGAGAAACATATACAATCGCTATATTTCCTAGTTCTTAAGCATGCTTGGTTTGGATAACTGGCTTTTCCATGTGGCTCGAATTAATCTGCTGGATCTGCAATGATGTGTTTATTTTTCATCAACATATTTTACTGATAGTATGCCAACTCTCACTTAACCTGATCAATAACTACCTTATATGTGTGGCAGGGAAACAATGGGAGGCACTGAGGTTTACCATCGAGGTTTGTACATGCATGGTCCTTTGGCTAATAGCACATTATTATGCAATTGCAGGAACCATTCTAATATTTAGGTTTTTAACAATTTGGTCTTACACATGTAGGTCCTGTTGTCAGAGGGCTAGACCCACTGTTCAACCCATTTTGCATATGGGGAAATGAGATGTCCATGAATATCAGTCAAGTCAAGAAACTCAGAAAGATTGTTAGGATGAAGAAACTAGCGACGAAAAACAACAAGATCTTTGTCTGCACAATGAAGAAGACATCAGTCAACTACAGGATGGTACTAACTCTTATACCTTGTTTTTTTGTTCCTCTACGCCAATTCAAAATTTAGAGAAGATATTTATGCATATCTTTGTTTTCAGGCCTTTCCAAAGCAGTTCGCCGATTATTACCTCTCAAACCACCTGTATGGTCAAGAGGCGAGGAAGATATTCATACAACACCCATGGTACAATATTGAAGTCTTCCTCAAGAGGACGAAGGATGGGCGGTCAATCATCCACAGGCACTGGCCTAAAGTTGCAAGGACCTTTAGCATCGTTGAAGGCTCAATATTCGCCTTCCGCTTCAGCAGTTTTCCAGATGAGATTCATTTGTCTATCTACCATCTATGATGCTAATTTCCAAAGGTTTTAGATGTTGCATGTGAAACTTGGTGTTGTTGTGTAATGGGGTAGCTAGCTATATGCCTATACGGTGTAACTAAGTGCTGAAGATATATGATGTTGTACTCTGATGTATTTCAATTATGAAATCATGGTTGCCGTAATACGAAAATGAAATATATTGTGTGTTTAATATGAAATGTCAATTTGATTACTAAATGTATTAAAAATAATAGGCCAATTAGCCTACTTATTGGGTTTTTCTATCGCGGGCGGTTATTGAGACATAACCATTGGCGTTGACCTCAGACAACCCACACAGTTTCTAGGAAGTAAACATGTTGGATCAATGGACAATCACAGACGATTTCCTCTGAACAACTGTTTGCGTTAGGCCACCTTGCACAAACATTTTCCACATAAAAAGTGTGTGTGATGGACAGCCTATGCCATACAGTTTCTTCTAGGCACCATGCGTGATCCATTCAATAACGCAAACGTTAAAATTATAAATATCGTCTGGGATGGCAATGCCATCACAGACGATGTGATGCGGAAAATTGTGTGTGATGTACATATGAACGGAAACATTTGTCTGGGATTCACTCTATGGGATGCTAAGAACATCTCACATGATTAGGCATGTATAATTGTCTGCGATGGCTCGCCTGATCACACACGAGCTCTTTTTGTCCCGCGTGTGTGATCGGAGGAGCTATCGCCGACGGTTTCTGGGTCGTGTGGCCCCTATCACACACACAGGCAAGGCGGCTGTTTAAAACTCTGTCACGGAAAGGGGGTAAAAACCGTTTGTATATCAGTCGCCTGCACTAGTGCACTTTGGAAGGGCACGATGTGGAAGGTCAACTCCTCGGATCAGTAGTTCTCAGGAGTTCCGAAGACCACGCCTAGGGTGATTTCTATGCTACATCGCGCCTCCTTTCCAGGGATTATCCCTTTAAATGTAGTATGACTTTGTTTGATGCGTGATTTATCAATTTGCATCTTATCTAAAGTCTCTTCGTAGATGAGGTTTAGACTGCTGCCGCCGTCCATTAGGACCTTGCGGAGTCGACACCCACCTACGATGGGGTCGAGGACCAGGGCGGCCGGACATCGGTTTAGGCCGTACTTCGGCCTGTCCCGGAGTTCGAAAGCGATTAGCGTGTCTAACCATGAATCCGTGCTCGCGATCTGGTAGACTTGGTTTAGCTCCCGAAGGTCTCTCTTCCTCTGGCCTTTTGACGTGTAAGTTTCGGAGATCATTAGGACTCCATCTTCGCCTGAGGATGACGCTGGATGCTTATAACTCTGCGTGTTCGCCAGGAGGGCCTCGCCTTTCTTAGCCACCTGTTGCACCACCCAACAGTCTCGAAGGTTGTGGTTTGGACTGGTGTTTAATAGGACAGAGTAGATTGGGCATGGCTTGTCCAGCAAATCGTCGAGGGCCGTTTTGGTTCCTGTGACAGGTTTCTTTCTTTTCCGTGATGGCTCGATCAGCACGGGGCGATGAAGATCCTCCCTCTGGCGTGTTTGCCTATCACGTTTTGTCTTTTGGCGCAGATCAAATCTGCTAGCTCCTTTTGGGCTAACCAAGCGTCCTCGATGGTGCAGAATTTGGACACCAGGTCCGATAACTCGGAGAAGGTCTAGATGTGACGTCGGGCGAGGGCATTTAAGACGCCTTCATCTTTACAGTTAAGCTGAAAGGTTGTCAGGATATCTGAATCGCGATAGTCCGGTATCTTATTCTTGACGAACAGGAACCTAGTCCAGAATTGTCGCACTGTTTTCGTTAGACTTCTGTTTTATGTAGATTAGATCCCAGACATCGGAAGGCCCTGAGTTACTCAGGCAATATTTGATGTGGGGGTGGGTGGGATCAAAAATTGTATCCCCGCCGCTTGTGGGCTCGAGGCCCCGATGAGTTTATCCCTAGCGGGGTGGGACGACGACGAGCCAGCCGAATTAGTTTTAAGATCCGGGTGTTGGGGAACGTTGCATGGGAAACAAAAAATTTCCTACGCACACACAAGATCTATCCATGGTGATGAGCATCTACGAGAGGGAGAGTGAATCTACATACCCTTGTAGATCGCTAAGCGGAAGCGTTAAGAAACGCGGTTGATGTAGTCGAACGTCTCCGCGATCCAAATCGCAAGTCGTCCCTCGATCCGATCACGAACTAGTGCCGAACGGACGGCACCTCCGCGTTCAACACACGTACGGCTTGATGACGCCTTCACCTCCTCGATCCAGCGAGCGATGGTGAAGTAGTAGATGAGTTCCGGCAGCACGACGGCGTGGTGATGTTGGTGAGGAACAATCTCTGCAGGGCTTCGCCAAGCACTACGGAGATTATGACGGAAGAACTAGAGGGTTAGGGTTGCCGACACACGGCTTGGGAAATCTTAATGTGTCCCGTGTGCTAGCCCTGCCCCTCTATTTATATGTTGAGCCTTGGGGTCTAAACTTGGAGTAAAAGCCTCCTCCAGGTCGGTTTTGCCCGCACAAGGTCGGTTTGGCCCGCAGGGAAAGAGTCCAACTCGGATCCCTGCAGTACCGTGCACAAGCGGTAGTACCGCTCATGAGCGGTAGTACCGCTTGAGCGGTAGTACCGCTTCACACAAGCGGTAGTACCGCTTATGCGGTAGTACCGCTTCACACAAGCGGTAGTACCGCTTACGCGGTAGTACTGCCTTACTAGCGGTAGTACCGCTTAAGGCAGCAGCAAAACTTTCTTTTTCACTTTCCAATACCTCGTGGGCTTTACCCCTTTGGCTCATATAAAGTGTTGCTGCATCCGAACACTTCGGTAAACATCCGGAACCCCTTCCGGTGAATTCCGGAACCCTTCCGGAGATCAAAACACTATTATCACATATATCAATCTTTACCTCCGGACTTTTCCGGAGACCCTCGTCATGTCCGGGATCTTATCCGGGACTCCGAACAACCTTCGGTCACCAACACAATAACTCAACTATACTAATCGTCACCAAACGTTAAGTGTGTAGACCCTGCGGGTTCGAGAACTATGTAGACATGACCGAGACACCTCTACGATCAATAACCAATAGTGGGATCTGGATGCCCATATTGGCTCCTACATATTCTATGAAGATCTTTATCGGTCGAACCTCTATGTCAATGATTTAGTTAATCCCGGATACTGTTCCCTTTGTTCTTCGGTATGTTACTTGCCCGAGATTCGATCGTTGGTATCTCTATACCTAGTTCAATCTCGTTACCGGCAAGTCTCTTTACTCGTTCCGTAATACAAGATCTCGTGGCTAACACTTTAGTCACATTGCTTGCAAGGCTCATTGTGATGTTGTATTACCGAGTGGGCCCTGAGATACCTCTCCGTCACACGGAGTAACAAATCCCAGTCTTGATCCATGCCAACCCAACAGACATCCTCGGAGATACCTGTAGAGCACCTTTATAGTCACCCAGTTACGTTGCGACGTTTGATACACACAAGGTACTCCTCCGATGTCAGGGAGTTGCATGATCTCATGGTCAAAGGAACAGATACTTGACATGCAGAAAACAATAGCAATAAACTGACACGATCATATGCTACGTTCATAGTTTGGGTCTTGTCCATCACATCATTCTCCTAATGATGTGATCCCGTTATCAAATGACATCTCATGTCAATGGCTAGGAAACCTTAACCATCTTTGATCAACGAGCTAATCAACTAGAGGCTTACTAGGGACACAGTGTTGTCTATGTACCCACACATGTATTTGAGTTTCCAATCAATACAATTATAGCATGGATAATAAACGATTATCATGAACAAGGAAATATAATAATAACCAATTTATTATTGCCTCTAGGGCATATTTCCAACAGTCTCCCACTTGCACTAGAGTCAATAATCTAGTTCACATCACTATGTGATTTACATTGTAATGAATCGAACACCCATGCAGTTCTGGTGTTGTTCATGCTTAGCCCTTGGAAGAGGTTTAGTCATCGGATCTGCAACATTCAGATCCGTGTGTACTTTGCAAATATTTATGTCGTCCTCCTTGATGTAATCGCGGATGGAATTGAAACATCGCTTTATGTGTCTGTTCCTCTTGTGAAATCTTGGTTCCTTGGCTAGAGCAATGGCACCAGTATTATCACAAAACAGAGTCATTGGGTTAAGCGCACTAGGCACTACTCCAAGATCTGTCATGAACTCCTTCATCCAGACACCTTCCTTCGCCGCCTCCGAGGCAGCGATGTACTCCGCTTCGCATGTAGAATCAGCTACCACGCTTTGCTTGGAACTGCACCAGCTAACCGCACCCCCATTAAGAATAAATACGTATCTGGTTTGCGACTTAGAGTCATCCGGATCAGTGTCAAAGCTTGCATCGACGTAACCTTTTACGACGAGCTCTTGATCACCTCCATAAACGAGAAACGTGTCCTTAGTCCTTTTCAGGTACTTCAGGATATTCTTGACCGCCATCCAGTGTTCCATTCCTGGATCACTTTGAAACCTTCTGACCATACTTATGGCAAGGCTGACATCGGGTCTTGTGCACAGCATTGCATACATGATAGAGCCTATGGCTGAAGCATAGGGGATGACACTCATCTTTTCTCTATCTTCTGCAGTCACTGGGCATTGAGTCTTACTCAACTTCACACCTTGCAATACAGGCAAGAACCCCTTCTTGGACTGATCCATTTTGAACTTCTTCAAAACTTTGTCAAGGTATGTGCTTTGTGAAAGTCCTATTAAGCGTCTCGATCTATCTCTATAGATCTTGATGCCTAATATGAAAGCAGCTTCTCCTAGGTCCTTCATTGAAAAACTCTTGTTCAAATATTCCTTCACGCCTTCCAACATTTCTATATTGTTTCCAATCAGTAATATGTCATCCACATATAATATTAGAAACGCTATAGAGCTCCCACTCACTTTCTTGTAAATACAAGCTTCTCCGTAAACTTGTATAAACTCGAACGCTTTGATCACCTCATCAAAGCGAAGATTCCAACTCCGAGATGCTTGCACCAGTCCATAAATGGATCGCTGGAGTTTGCAAACTTTGTCAGCATTCTCTGGATCGACAAAACCTTCTGGTTGCATCATATACAACTCTTCCTTAAGGAAACCGTTAAGGAACGCTGTTTTGACATCCATCTGCCAAATTTCATAATCGAAAAAGGCAGCTATTGCTAACATGATTCTGACGGATTTAAGCATCGCTACGGGTGAGAAGGTCTCATCGTAGTCAACTCCTTGAACTTGTGAAAAACCCTTTGCCACAAGTCGAGCTTTATAGACGGTGACATTACCGTCCGCGTCCGTCTTCCTCTTAAAGATCCATTTGTTCTGAATGGCCTTACGCCCTTCAGGTAATACTTCCAAAGTCCATACTTTGTTTTCATACATGGATCCCATCTCGGATTTCATGGCCTCTAACCACTTCTCGGAATCCGGGCCCATCATCGCTTCTCCATAGCTCGTAGGTTCATCGTTGTCTAACAACATGACCTCTAAGACAGGGTTGCCGTACCACTCAGGAGCAGTACGCGTCCTTGTCGACCTACGAGGTTTGATAGCAACTTGATCCAAAGCTTCACGATCATCATCATTAACTTCCTCTTCAGCTAATGTAGGCTCTACAGAAACATCTTTCTGCGCTGCGCTACTTTCAGGTTGAAGTAAAGGTTCAACAACCTCATCAAGTTCTATCTTCCTCCCACTCAATTCTTTCGAGAGAAACTCTTTCTCAAGAAACGTTCCGTTTTTAGCGACAAACACTTTGCCTTTGGATTTGAGGTAGAAGGTATACCCAACTGTCTCTTTTGGGTATCCTATGAAGACGCATTTCTCCGCTTTGGGTTCCAGCTTTTCAGGCTGAAGCTTTTTGACATAAGCATCACATCCCCAAACTTTAAGAAACGACAGCTTTGGCTTCTTGCCAAACCAAAGTTCATATGGCGTCGTCTCAACGGATTTCGATGGTGCCCTATTTAAAGTGAATGCAGCTGTCTCTAATGCATAACCCCAAAACGATAGTGGCAAATCGGCAAGAGACATCATAGATCGCACCATATCCAATAAGGTTCGATTACGACGTTCGGACACACCATTACGCTGTGGTGTTCCAGGCGGTGTCAGCTGTGAAACAATTCCACATTGTCTTAAGTGACTGCCAAACTCATAACTCAGATATTCTCCTCCTCGATCAGATCATAGGAATTTAATCTTCTTGTTACGATGATTCTCAACTTCACTCTAAAATTGTTTGAACTTTTCAAATGTTTCAGACTTGTGTTTCATTTAAGTAAATATACCCATATCTACTTAAGTCATCAGTGAAGGTGAGAAAGTAACGATAACCACCGCGCGCCTCAATGCTCATCGGACCGCACACATCAGTATGTATGATTTCCATCAAGTCACTTGCCCGTTCCATTGTTCCAGAGAACGGCGTTTTAGTCATCTTGCCCATGAGGCATGGCTCACATGTGTCAAGTGATTCAAAATCAAGCGACTCCAAAAGTCCATCAGCATGGAGCTTCCTCATGCGTTTTACGCCAATATGACCTAAACGGCAGTGCCACAAGAAAGTGGTATTATCATTATCAATTCTACATCTTTTGGCATCAATGTTATGAACATGTGTATCATTACTATCGAGATTCAATAAGAATAAACCCCTCACATTGGGTGCATGACCATAAAAGATATTACTCATATAAATAGAACAACCATTATTCTCTGATTTAAATGAGTAACCGTCTCGCAATAAACAAGATCCAGATATAATGTTCATGCTTAATGCAGGCACTAAATAACAATTATTCAGGTTCATCACTAATCCCGATGGTAATCGAAGAGCGAGCGTGCCGACGGCGATCACATCAACCTTGGAACCATTTCCCACGCGCATCGTCACTTCGTCCTTTGCCAGCCTCCGTCTATTCCGCAGTTCCTATTTTGAGTTGCAAATATGAGCAACCGCACCGGTATCAAATACCCAGGCACTACAACGAGAGTTGGTAAGGTACACATCAATAACATGTATATCATATATACCTTGTTTGTTGTTGGCCACCTTCTTGTCAGCCAAATACTTGGGGCAGTTCCGCTTCCAGTGTCCAGTTCCCTTGCAATGAAAGCACTCAGTTTCTGGTTTGGGTCCAGCCTTGGGTTTCTTCACGAGAGGAGCAACTGCTTTGCCACTCTTCTTGGAGTTACCCTTCTTACCCTTGCCATTTTTCTTGAAACTAGTGGTTTTATGACCATCAACACTTGATGCTCCTTCTGAATTTCAGACTCAGCGGCTTTCAGCATCGCAAACAGCTCGGCGACTGACTTGTTCATCCCGTGCATGTTATAGTTCAACACGAAGCTCTTGTAGCTAGGTGGCAATGATTGAAGAACTCTGTCAGTGATAGCCTCTGGCAGAAGGGGCATCCCCAATTCAGCCAGACGGGTGGAGTACCCAGACATTCTGAGTACGTGATCACTGATAGACCCGTTCTCCTCCATCTTGCAAGCATAGAACTTATCGGAGATCTCATATCTTTCGATCCGGGCATTCTTCTGAAAGATAAACTTCAACTCCTGGAACATCTCATATGCTCCATGACGTTCAAAACGTCTTTGAAGTCCCGGTTCTAAGCCATACAATATTGCACATTGAACTATTGAGTAATCTTCAGAACGAGCCTGCCAGGCGTTCACAACGTCTAGAGACTCAACTGGAGCGGGTGGATCACCAAGCGGTGCATCAAGGACATAAGCCTTTTGGGAAGACGTAAGGATAATCCTTAGATTACGGGCCCAGTCCACAAAGTTACTTCCATCATCTTTCAATTAAACTTTCTCTAGGAACGCATTAAAATTCAGGGGTGCTACTGCGCGAGCCATGATCTACAACATAAATATAGCAAAGACAACTTAGACTATTGTTCTAGATAATGAGTTTAGTTAATCATATTACTTAAAAACTCCCACTCAAATTGACATCCCTCCGATCATTCGAGTGTAACATGATCCAAATCCACCAACTCAAGTCCGATCATCACGTGAGTTGAGGTGGTTTCAATGGTGAACATCTTCATGTTTATCATATCTACTATATGACTCATGTTCGACCTTTCGGTCTCTTGTGTTCCGAGGCCATGTCTGTACATGCTAGGCTCGTCAAGTTTAACCCGAGTGTTCCGCACGTGCAACATGGCTTACACCCGTTGTATGTGAACGTAGAGTCTATCACACCCGATCATCACGGCGTGTCTCGAAACGACGAACTTTCGCAACGGTGCACACTCGGGGAGAACACAATTTATCTTGAAATTTAAGTGAGGGATCACCTTATAATGCTACCGTCGTCCTAAGCAAAATAAGATGCATAAAAGGATTAACATCACATGCAAATCATAAGTGACATGATATGGCCATGAACTTGTGCTTTTGATCTCCATCTCCAAAGCACCGGCATGATCTCCATCGTCACCGGCATGACACCATGATCTCCATCATCTTGATCTCCATCAACGTGTCGCCATGAGGTTGTCGCGCCGACTGTTGCTTCCACGACTATTGCTAACTCATAGCGATAAAGTAAAGCAAAAACGGCGAAAATAATTAAAGACAACTCTATGGCTCCTGCCAGTTGCCGTACTCATCGACATGCAAGTCGTGATATTCTATACAACACATGATCATCTCATACATCACATATATCTCATCATGTAATTGGCCATATCACATCACAACATACCCTGCAAAAACAAGTTAGACGTCCTCTAATTATTGTTGCAAATTTTACGTGGCTGCTACGGGTTTGCAAGAACCGTTCTTACCTACGCAAAACCACAACGTGGTGTAGTGATTGCTTTTTGATCTTCTAAAAGAACCCTCTTCATTGAAATCGATTCAACTAAAGTGAGAGAGATAGACACCCGCTAGCCATCTTTATGCAACGAAGTTACATGTCAGTTGAAGGAACCTGTCTCGCGTAAGCGTACGCGTAATGTCGGTCCGGGCCGCTTCATCTCACAATACCGCCGAATCAAGTATCAACTAGTAACGGCAAGCAATATGTATACACCCACGCCCACAACTCGTTTGTGTTCTACTCGAGATCTCATCTACGCATAGACCTAGCTCAGATGCCACTGTTGGGGAACGTTGCATGGGAAACAAAAATTTTCCTACGCACACACAAGATCTATCCATGGTGATGAGCATCTACGAGAGGGAGAGTGAATCTACATACCCTTGTAGATCGCTAAGCGGAAGCATTAAGAAACGCGGTTGATGTAGTCGAACGTCTCCGCGATCCAAATCGCAAGTCGTCCCTCGATCCGATCACGAACTAGTGCCGAACGGACGGCACCTCCGCGTTCAACACACGTACGGCTTGATGACGCCTTCACCTCCTCGATCCAGCGAGCGATGGTGAAGTAGTAGATGAGTTCCGGCAGCACGACGGCGTGGTGATGTTGGTGAGGAACAATCTCTGCAGGGCTTCGCCAAGCACTACGGAGATTATGACGGAAGAACTAGAGGGTTAGGGTTGCCGACACACGGCTTGGGAAATCTTAATGTGTCCCGTGTGCTAGCCCTGCCCCTCTATTTATATGTTGAGCCTTGGGGTCTAAACTTGGAGTAAAAGCCTCCTCCAGGTCGGTTTAGCCCGCACAAGGTCGGTTTGGCCCGCAGGGAAAGAGTCCAACTCGGATCCCTGCAGTACCGTGCACAAGCGGTAGTACCGCTCACAAGCGGTAGTACCGCTTATGCGGTAGTACCGCTTCACACAAGCGGTAGTACCGCTTACGTGGTAGTACCGCTTCACACAAGCGGTAGTACCGCTTACGTGGTAGTACTGCCTTACTAGCGGTAGTACCGCTTAAGGCAGCAGCAAAACTTTCTTTTGCACTTTCCAATACCTCGTGGGCTTTACCCCTTTGGCTCATATAAAGTGTTGCTGCATCCGAACACTTCGGTAAACATCCGGAACCCCTTCCGGTGAATTCCGGAACCCTTCTGGAGATCAAAACACTATTATCACATATATCAATCTTTACCTCCGGACTTTTCCGGAGACCCTCATCATGTCCGGGATCTTATCCGGGACTCCGAACAACCTTCGGTCACCAACACAATAACTCAACTATACTAATCGTCACCAAACGTTAAGTGTGTAGACCCTGCGGGTTCGAGAACTATGTAGACATGACCGAGACACCTCTACGATCAATAACCAATAGCGGGACCTGGATGCCCATATTGGCTCCTACATATTCTACGAAGATCTTTATCGGTCGAACCTCTATGTCAAGGATTCAGTTAATCACGTATACTGTTCCCTTTGTTCTTCGGTATGTTACTTGCCCGAGATTCGATCGTTGGTATCTCTATACCTAGTTCAATCTCGTTACCGGCAAGTCTCTTTACTCGTTCCGTAATACAAGATCTCATGGCTAACACTTTAGTCACATTGCTTGCAAGGCTCATTGTGATGTTGTATTACCGAGTGGGCCCTGAGATACCTCTCCGTCACACGGAGTAACAAATCCCAGTCTTGATCCATGCCAACCCAACAGACATCCTCGGAGATACCTGTAGAGCACCTTTATAGTCACCCAGTTACGTTGCGACGTTTGATACACACAAGGTACTCCTCCGATGTCAGGGAGTTGCATGATCTCATGGTCAAAGGAACAGATACTTGACATGCAGAAAACAATAGCAATAAACTGACACGATCATATGCTACGTTCGTAGTTTGGGTCTTGTCCATCACATCATTCTCCTAATGATGTGATCCCGTTATCAAATGACATCTCATGTCAATGGCTAGGAAACCTTAACCGTCTTTGATCAACGAGCTAATCAACTAGAGGCTTACTAGGGACACAGTGTTGTCTATGTACCCACACAAGTATTTGAGTTTCCAATCAATACAATTATAGCATGGATAATAAACGATTATCATGAACAAGGAAATATAATAATAACCAATTTATTATTGCCTCTAGGGCATATTTCCAACAACGGGTCCTCGGCTCCTCCCGACAGGCTGACCTTTCGGTCGTCCGATATCTGACACTTCGGTGATCGGTCCTCTTTCATGTAGAGATCTCCAGCCGAAGTAGGAGAGAGAGCGCGGGGTTTCGAAGTTATCTCTAGCTCATCATACCTCAACCCTCGATGGAGGAGGCGCGATCCGCTAACTGGAGATTCGGGCGTATAGATTACGCCGTGAAGGTCTTGATCGTTAACCAAAACTTCCATCGATCTTTTCTTTGATCGTACAGCGAGGCTCTCAATGAAAGCACCAGTGTCGGTGTCGGTACTGAAACCGGCAGACCTTGGGGTAGGGGGTCCCGAGCTGTGGATCTTGGATCTATGGGTAACAGGAGACGAAGGGGACTGTCTTTACCAAGGTTCGGGCCCTCTCGAAGATGTAATACCCTACGTCCTGCTTTGATTGTATTGATGATGATGTATCGAGTACAGAGTTGATCTACCTCGACATCGTAAGTTTGTGTTCTAACCCTAAGGCTAGGTGGTTGTCAATGTGATCGCCCTGTCTACGGACTAAACCCTCAGCTTATATAGACGCCAGGGGGTACCTAGGGTTACACATGCTCGGTTGCCCATCTAGGGATACACATCCCGGCGGCCGATGCTATCCTTGGAGTACACGTCAAGTCTTCAGTAGAGTCCATCTTGATCACGCCGAAGTATGAGGCTTCTGGAGTCCTTCCTTACAAGAGCGGTGGGCCGCAGGCTCGGCCCGTGGACTGTGGGCGAACTAGGTTGGTACCCCCTAGTCCAGGACACTGTCAGTAGCCCCTGAACTGGTCTTCGACGCCGAGGACGACGATCTTCTTCGGATAAATGACTTCGGCCTTGGAGTCTTCAGCTTGCCAGACAAGTTCCCTTCAATGATTCGAGTCCTGCCTTGGAGTATTCGGCTCAACAAACGAGCTCTCCAGAGACCCTCCCAACCATAACAAGTTTTTAACTTGATCTGTTCTTAAAGGAACCTGCCCCCCTCCCCCCCCCCCCCCCGATCATGTTTCAACCAAATTCGTTCACATCCGATAATGGGAAATAACTTAGCCTCGAAGGCCAACCGCGTAGGTGTGTACAATGCCACCTAGCCTGACAACTTTTATCGACGCGTCATCACTTATAAGTGGGTGGGGCAATTACTGTTACTCGAATCATGGCCCGAGGCGGTTTTCTCATTGGCACGTCTCATCAAAGCAGAGATCATGCCCGTATTTTGGGGGATATCATCAAGATTTTGTTTTACCCCCACGCGCGTAATGGCATTTTTTGTTGGACCATGGCGATTCTTATGGCGCAGCCAAAGGGACTCATGGCCTTTCACGGGCCTATAAGAGCAAAGAGGTAGCGGCAGCATCCCTTTACGCTTCCACTCCGTTGCCTTCGCATACAACCTCCCTAGCTCCAGCGCCCAGATCTAGCCCCACATTCGCCTCTCTCCTTCGGTGCGCACAGCTCTCCCTCGTCCAGCGATGGCCGACGCAACCCTGAAGGGGCACTGGGTCGGCTCCTCCGTCATGGAGGGCGTGATCAAGGAGCTGCGGGACGCGGGATATATTCCCGCCAACGTCGCCTGCCGGCCTCCAAAGCTAGACCAGCGAGCCCCTACTCCCCAGCCAGGGGAGAGGGTCGTCTTCGTTCCCTACCTCATCCAAGGTCTGGGGTTCTCGCTGCACCCCTTTGTGCGCAGGGTGCTCTACTATTACGGGCTGGACTTCCACCATCTGGCCCCGAACTCAATCCTCCACCTCTTGACGTTTATCATTGTCTGTGAGGCCTTCCTCCGCGTGGAGCCACACTTTGGCCTATGGTTGAAGACATTTGGCATCAAGCCAAAGTCCAGTGGCTCCGAACTATCAGAGTGCGGAGGGGCAATGATCAGCAAGCTCCAGAAGGTCACTTGGTTCGAAGGTACCTTCGTGGAGACCGTAAAGGAATGTCAGCGGGAGTGGTTCTATATCACCGAACCGCTCGCCGGTGGCCAAGCCGAAGCCCAGCCTTCTCAGCCACTCCTCCTAAGAGGCTGGTTTCCTGGAAAAGGAAAGGCTTGGACTGGGGTATTCTTGAAGAAGTGGCCGATCTGCGACAGAGGATCAAGGCTCTGGCAGACAAGAAGTAAATAAAGTTGGTGAACGTGGTAGAC
Source organism: Elymus sibiricus (assembly GCA_039707655.1). NCBI lineage: Eukaryota > Viridiplantae > Streptophyta > Magnoliopsida > Poales > Poaceae > Elymus > Elymus sibiricus. Next base: position 387,209,529 of record CM077676.1, read on the forward strand.
GTCATGCTCCACCGCCGCATCCTGCCACTCTAGCTTTGGGCTAGCCCGATGTGGGCGCATAAGCCCAAGGACGTGCCAACCCTGCGCCGCTTCTTCCGCTCCAACCTAGTCGGGATGTGGACGGTGTTGTTCAAGCCATCCAAGAACGAGTTCCCCGGGGAAGGAGCGGACCCTGGCCTAGACGCCGAGCATGACGCCAACGAGGTAACCTTTGGCAATTATTCCGAACTTTCATTTGTATGCCATCTTTATCAGCATGATTAAAATCTTCCTTCCCTTTTTCATAAGTGGATCCTCCGGGCACAACAGATGCAATGTCCGGCGCCGCTGCCTGGGGGCACGAGATACCCTCAGCTCGAGGCACTCCTGGTCGAGGACCCCTACAAGGTTCCGGCCAAGGAGCAAAGAAAGCCCAAGGGGAAGGGCGGCCCGTGCATCCGAGATACCTTGGATGCCAGGTTTGAAGAGACCCACGCTTCCTCCATCCACGACGGGAGTGAGGAGGCGGAGGAAGAAGAAGACGCGGAGGAGGAAGCGCCCTCTTCGAAAAGGAAGAGGGCGGTGTACGAGGACGTCGAGGAGGAAGAGCACCCTCGGGGCGGCAGGAAACTGCGGAAGGCCTCGGCCGCACCATCCGGTGAACGGGCCATACCTGTCCAGGTCACCCTCTTCGACACCTCAGAAGAAGTCCTTGTGCCACCACACAGGACGAGGTCGGCGCCTCGAAGGTATTCTTTGACAGAACGCATGTGACTCTTTTATAAGAAACAAGCTTGGTGTGTGATGTCTGAATTGTTATTATTTCTCTTCAGCCCACCACGCATCCATATCGACGACGCGGTTGAGGACGACGGGCTTCCTCCGCCATTTATGGCGGAGAGCAGGTCGGCCGAGCACACCGTACCCCCTACTGCCCCTGACGGGCAGGGGGAAGCGACGTCCCACCCAGTACCAGCCGCCGACGACACGAAGGCGGAGGCCGAGGTGTCTTCGGCCGAGGACCACACCTCGGCTGCCGAGGACCAAGGGAGAAAAACCCTTTGGTCCCAGAAGGCGGGCTCGGCCAAGCGGAGTCCCCTGCTCGGGTGACTCCGACGATGCCACAGCAGCCGGAGGCCTCCACCCCCATCGCCATGATGGGGGGGCCGAGATGGCCCCGCCTCCTCCTCCTGCCCCGGAGCAAGTTTACAAGGGGTGGCCCGAGGAGGTGGAGGCGGCGCTGGCGAGCTCCTCTATTACAGAGGAGCACCGTGCACTTATCGGCACGGCGCTAGGCAACTTCCGGATCGTAGAGGCCGGAATGCATGAGGTCTTCAAGGGCCTTCTCCGAGGCTTTGAGGTATGTTCAATATAACCCCTTGCTTCATTTTATTTGTGCTCTAGTTTGACACTAGCCTCTTCCAGTTGCATTCTTCAGACAAGCCTTTGTCCGAAGACTGAAAGCTTGTGAAGAGCGCGCGAGAACGTGTAGCAACCAGTAGCCCCCGAGCCTCAAGTTGGTTTCAAGGAACTGACTTGAGGGTCGATTTTTGGATTTATAAGAGTGAAGATGCAGTAGCTCCCGAGACTCTGGTTGGGTTTGAAAGAACCAAACAGAGGATCGAACGTTGATGTCAGGAGACTAACAACACAATATATGTGCAGGCCTCGTCCTCGGCTCCGAACTCCGTCTCCGAAGAGATAGCGGAGATGAATCAGAAGCTGAAGCGGTCCGAGGAGGACCTTGACCTGATGCAGAAGCAGGTCGACCGGGCCCAAGGTGAGAGAAGGTCAACAGTATGAGCAATGCATATTTGGAATTTTTCATTTTAGCTTGTACTAACACCAAGCCTGTGTAATTATAGGTGCGACCAAGGAGCTTGAGGCCCATAAGGCCGAACTGAAAAAGGTTCGGCAAAAAACCGAGCAGCAGAGAGCTGCAGCGGCGAAGGCCAGCCAGGAGCTGGCCGAAGAAAAGGCCGCCTGTGACGAACACCAGGCTCGGGTCCTCGATGTCGAGGACACATTGAAGGGGGTGTACGTAGAGCGTGACACCCTTCAAGAGAATCAGAAGAAGGCCGCCGCCGAGCTCGAAAAGCTCGGATTGGCGCACGCCGAGGTCCAGACCCAGGCCCGAGCAGATCCCGAGGTGCTCCATCAAGTGAGGCAGATCGCTGCTGGTAAGCTGTTCTTACTTCAGTGTGTTTTTGGCCAAAAGAGGTTCCTGGAGCTTACTCGACTCTGGCAAACCACGGAAGCTTTCGCGAATCTACCGAGGAGTGCGGCCGACGCCGACCGGTACTTCGACGCCCAGGAAGGTCGCGCCACGGAGAAGGCGTTCTGGCGTCAATTCCAGGCGCCATCCCATCCACCGCTGCTCAACAACCAGATGAAGCAGTTGATGGAGCTCTATCACATGGCAAAGTTGGCGATGCAGGACCTCTGTGTCCGCTTGTGGCCGACGGAGCCACTGCCGACCAGCTTCTTCGGCTTGGTGGCTCATCTCCAAGATGCCAGCCCTCAACTCCTGCGCTGGAAGCGGTCATCATGCTTGGAGGGCGTCCAGCGGGCGTACGCCTGCATGAAGACCCACTACCCGCGCATTGATGCGACGGCCGTGGCTTCAGGCCCGCTCGAGGGGAAGGATAGGACGCCAGAGCAGTTCATGGCCGATGTGATGGAGGGTGCCCGTATCACCGAGCCACAATGCAGAAAGGATTGGTTGTATTTTTAATTTTATACTTCGGTATGCCGAGGTTTGAATGTTGTAACAAAGACAAGCTTTTGAAGTGAATTCAGCATTATATTCCGATGTGTTTTTTTTTACTCCTTTGTGACTGCTGAGGACTGAAAGTTACCAGTCGTCGGCTTCGACCCTCGTGTATAGAGTACCCGAGGTGATTCTATAGCAAGCTTTACCCTTAATCGACGTCTCGGTTCCCGAAGGTGGATCATGCTTATAGAAACAAGGCAATCGGACTATGATGGTTTTAGAGCTTTCACTTAGTCGTAGGAGCTTGACTGTGGGAGCTAGTGACTAGCCCCCAGGTTTTGAAGTGTGACGGCTTTAGCCGAGGTGTGAACCATTAGACACTTCGGCTCGCTTCAAGAAGAGCCCCTCGTTTAATACGGATGACCTCGATCGATCTCTAGTTTGACACAGTCGTCGGCTTGCCGATCAGTTTACGCTTAACAAGACAGTCAGTTTTCGGCTTTCTCCACTGAGGCGCATTACCATTCGAGCTGGAAGCGCAATCGCAGTGGTTCTCCCTTTACACTCTTAGCCGAATGGAGCGGAAACGTAAGGGGTAAACACAGGAGCCGGGCAACCCAACTTTTGACCAAAATCATGGTTCGAAATTGATTCATATAATGCAACATTCGAGATGCCGAATAAGTAGTTCAGACTTTTAGATTCAAGCGCAAGATTCGAAATCCGAGCCCCCGATCGATAGTCGGGCTGAAAAAAGGATGTTCTGTATCATGAGAGCTATCTTTGGATCAAAGGCAAAAGAAAGATAAGGGAGACACAGGTATATGTGTGATGACCACGAAAGGTTTGGTTTCCTTTATTTCATATGGTCGAACCGTACATGCCGAGCTTTAACAAAGAAGCTTGAGAGATACATCAGAGAAAAAAGAAAAAAAAGATAAGGGGAGAGGAGTTCAAACAGGGCGGCTATTGTCGGGTTTACAGCCCTAGTCTTCCCCTGCCGCACGTCTGTGCATCCATGCTGTTTACCAGCTTGCCCTCGTCTATGGCGAGGTTGTGATGTGCGGGCTGCTCGTCTGCCTATCTATGCTTTAAGCATTCGAGGGGCGGGCCCTTTGAGTAGGTTATAGCCATCGCACGATGGTTTACACCATGTAGTCCTGCTGCTCCTTTTGGGCCTTTGATAGTGCCCTGTTGGTGCGCAAGTCTTCGGGCGGGTGCCGTTTGGTCAAGCCGAACAACGACCCTTGCCTTATGTGCTCCTCGGCCTCCCATGAAATTTTGAGCGTGAAGTGATGTACTCTAGGTGCGTAGTCTTCGGCAAGGGGTAGGGAAGCGAGAAGCGCGTGACCCTATTTGGGGTCAGAATTGGGCTATCCGAAGGCGAAAGTGGTACCCCGGTTACGCTTTGAGGTGCGAGGTGTACCCTTCCCGGTTAGAGTGCGAGCTGCCTCTTCGAACGCTTGAACCTCGGCTGCGAAAGTTGTGGTCTGCTCCTCAGTACGGAGGGAGCGTTCGGTGTTGCCATTTACTGTAATAACATCATTTGATCCTTGCATCTTTAGCTTTAGATATGCATAGTGTGGGACCGCGTTGAAGCGAGCGAATGCAGTTCGCCCGAGCAGTGCGTGGTAGCCGCTGCGGAAGGGGACAATGTCGAAGATCAAGTCTTCACTCCGGAAGTTTTCAGGAGATCAGAAAACTACTTCCAGTGTGATTGCTCCCATGCAGCGTGCCTCGACGCCGGGTATGACACCCTTGAAGGTAGTAGTATTGGGCTTGATCCTTGACGGATCCGCACCCATTTTCCTGATTGTATCAGCATAGATCAGGTTGAGGCTGCTACCCCCGTCCATGAGGACGCGTGTTAAGTGGAACCCATCAATGATGGGGTCCAAGACCAGAGCTGTAGATCCTCCATGGCGGATACTGGTCGGGTGGTCATGTTTGTCGAATGTGATCGGATAAGCCGACCACGGGTTGTACTTCGGAGCCACAGGCTCTAAGGCATAGGCATCCCGAAGTGCTATTTTCCTCTCCTTTCGGGGAATATGGGTGACATAGCTCATGTTCACGTCCTTCACCTCGGGAGGGAAGTGTTTTTGGCCTCCATTATTGGGCTGTCGAGGTTCATCCTCGTCCTCGCTGTGGGCCTGGCTCTTGCCTTGCCCTTCTCCCGCTACCTTCCCGGCCTGCTTGAAGACCCAGCAGTTCCGGTTAGTGTGGTTGGCGGGTTTGTCCGAGGTCCCATGAATTTGGCAGGGTCTATCGAGGATCCTATCAAGCTGGCTAGGACCGTCCTTATTACCTTTAAAGGGCTTCTTTTTCTGTCCGACCCTTGGGCCGCTGAACCCTGCATTGACTCCTGCGTCCTCGGCGTCGCTGTCGCCGCTCTTGTGCCTACGCTTATTTTTGTTACGCCTCGGTTTGCCGTTGCCATCACGGGTTTCCGAGGTGCCTGCTTCACCATCGTGAGAGCTATGAGCCAGCCAGCTATCTTCTCCCGCGCAAAAACGGGCCATAAGGGTAGTAAGGGCCGCCATGGTCCTCGGCTTGTCCTGCCCGAGCTGTCGTGCAAGCCACTCGTCTCGGATACTATGCTTGAAGGCGGCAATGGCTTCTGCGTCCGGGCAGTCGACTATCTGGTTCTTTTTAGTCAAAAAACGAATCTAGAATTTCCTGGCTGACTCGCCGAGCTGCTGAACAATGTGGCTGAGATCGTCGGCGTCCGGAGGTCAGACGTAAGTACCCTAGAAATTTGCCCTAAAGGCGTCCTCGAGGGCTTCCTAACTTCCAATGGAGTGAGGAGGTAGGCTATTAAGCCAGTGCCTTGCCGGCCCTTTGAGTTTGAGCGGCAGGTATTTGATGGCATGAAGATCGTCTCCGTGAGCCATGTGGATGTGGAGGAGGAAGTCTTCAATCCATACTGTTGGATCGGTTGTCCCGTCATACTGTTCGATGTTTATGGGTTTAAACCCGTCCGGGAACTGGTGCTCCATCACCTCATCTGTAAAACAGATCGGGTGTGCAGGCCCTCGAAATCGAGCCGTACTATATCGGACGTCGGGAGACAGTCATGCATATGCTTGTTCCCGGGCCCTACCGTGCCTGTCTAACCAGGCCTCGTAGCCGTCAAGTCCGGCTGGCGCGCGTCCTCTTGACCCATAGATAGATCATGGCGGTGCTCGATTGGCTTCTAGCCTTCTGCACGCGTCATAGGGATCGGGATAGTCAACAGGATCCTTGCCGTAACAGCGTGTTGTTATTTGGGAATACATGGGTTCCTCTGTTTGCCTGTCGCGCCCTCTAGGGGGTCGGTCCGGCTGGTCGGCACGATCTCATGTTAAAAACACATTATCGGTTGCCTCGCCGTCAAATTCCGGTAGCAGACACCGGCGTGGGTAAGATTTGGATGTGCTTTCCCGCCGTTCTTCGAGGTCTTGTTCTGCTGCGAGGACCTCCACCCATTTGTTGTTGAGCTCGCTCTGATCGGCGTACAGTTGTTGCTGCTTCTTTTTCATACTTCTCGCGGTGGCCACCAGCCGCCGTCTGAACCACTCTTGCTCGTACGGGTCTTCGGGGACTATGAAGTCCTGGGCTCCGAGGCTTTCATCTTCCTCGGATTCAGGTAGATAGTTGTTGTCGGCCCAGTCGAAGAGATCGTCGGGGTCTTCATCTTCGGGTGTACCTGCGGGGCTATTCTGCCATCCTGGGGAGGCTTGAATGTCCTCACCCTGGTTATCAGCATTATAGGCCGTGGCGCCGTTATCGGTGGCGCCCGTGTTATGCCCGCTGGGATCACCGTTGATGCCTTTGGTTCGCCGCCATCGGCGCATCGAAGGGTTCTTGGGGGTGTCGACCATGTAAACATCGTAAGTGGATGTGGTAGTCCATCTGCCTGTATGAGCTGAGGGCGTGGCCGCGTCGAGTGTGACGCTGACATCCTCATCCATGTCGGTGGCCTCCTCGGAGGCATAGTCCAACAAGTCGGTTAAGTCATCGACCGTGACGACTAAGTGGGTGGTGGGTGGGACGTAAATTTCCCAGTCATCGGCTTTAAGTCTGATCTTATCGTAAACCAAAATCTGGCCATTCGAGATCGATAACTGCTGAATGCGATCCAGGATCTCGTTAAGGTGAGACAGATCTTCGGGGTTCATGGCCTGGCTATAGGTTGGGCCGATCTGAAGTGTGATTCGCGAGTTGCTTGATGCAACCTCGAGGCGTTGGTCGACTGGGGTCAATTACTGGTTGTCAACAGGGGAGATCGGATCCGAGCTTGATGCAGGGTCCGTGTTCGGGCTCGGATCGAGGTCCGGGACTGAAGGGACGACCAGATCCGTGTCCGAGGTGAAGCTCGATGCGACGGCGGTCGATTCTGCAGTCGAAAACGGATGCGCTAGGAGGGTCGGTCTGCAGTCCGGATCGGGGATCGGCTCCGTGATCGGGCCCGCGATGGCCGAAGGGTCGTCGATCCGACCAGGCATCCAGCCCGAAAGGGTGAGATCGCCTCACGAGTCTGCGGTGTACTCCAGGCTCCCGAACGTGATGACCTGATTCGGGGCAAAGTTCTCGACACGGGCAAGGTGGCGCGTCGAGTCGGCATGCAGAACAATGCTGCAGAACACGAAAAGCTGGCCAGGGACGAAGATGTCACTACAGCCAGAGCTGCATTTGACCTGCAGGTTAGCCATTGATCCCCTTCTGATCACCCAGCGGAACTCTCAATGAAAGCACCAATGTCGGTACTGAAACCGGCAGACCTCGGGGTAGGGGGTCCCAAGCTGTGGATCTCGGATCTATGGGTAACAGGAGACGAAGGGGAAAGTCTTTACCCAGGTTCGGGCCCCCTCAAAGAGGTAATACCCTACGTCCTACTTTGATTGTATTGATGATGATGTATCGAGTACAGAGTTGATCTACCTCGAGATCGTAAGTTTGTATTCTAACCCTAAGGCTAGGTGGTTGTCAATGTGATCGCCCTCTCTGCGGACTAAACCCTCAGCTTATATAGACGCCGGGGGGTACCTAGGGTTACACATGGTCGGTTGCCCATCTAGGGATACACATGCCGGCGGCCGATGCTATCCTTGGAGTACACGTCAAGTCTTCGACAGAGTCAATCTTGATCACGCCTGTGACGCCCCGACTCGACCGTGCACTAATCATACATGCAAATGCACATGATCAAGCCTAAGGACTCACTTGAAGATATCACAGCACAACTCTAAACACAAATAAAAGTCATATAAGCTTTATATTACAAGCCAGGGGCCTCGAGGGCTCGAATACATAAGCTCGAGTTATACAAGCATCAGCGGAAGCATCAGATATCTGAGAACAGACATAAAAGTTAAACAAGTCTGCCTTAAGAAGGCTGAGCAAAACAACGACACTGGAACGAAAGGCGCAGGCCTCCTGCCTGGGTGCCTCCTATCTACTCCTGGTCGTCGGTCTCCACGTAGTAGTAGGCTCCACCGGAGGGGTAGTAGTAGTCGTCGACTGGGGCAGCTGGCTCCGGGGCTCCGTCATCTGGTCGCAGCAATCGGGTATGGGGAAAAAGGGGAAGCAAAGCAACCGTGAGTACTCATCCAAAGTACTCGCAAGACTTACATCAGATCTATACTAATTATGCAGCGGTATCAAAGGGGAGGCTGTATCTGTGGACTAGACTGCAGAAATGCCAGAATAGATAGAGGGCCTAGACTATCGAAGACTAGCATCTTCAGCGTCTTGCAGCATTAGAAGAGTGCAGATTAGTATCATATCATATAATAGTAAGTAATAGTAACAGTGCCCAGAGATCCTTCCTCGACTCCCTTCAAGAAAACGATCTCGGAGCTAACATATTAATTAAAGTATTGCAAGTATCCAGTTCAAGTTGTAGTAGATCGGGATACAACACTGAGCGTCCTGTTACCGTGGACACGGCTATTCGAATAGATAACTTCCCTGCAGGGGTGCACTACTGTTACCCAACACGCTCGATTAACTTTGGCCGGACACACTTTTCCGGGTCATGCCCGGCCTCGGATGATCGACACGACGTAGTCCTACCTAGGCTCCGCAAAGAGGTCCCTTCCCTTGCCGAAGAAGCCAGCCATGGCGTCTAGGGTTTTTGTCTGTCGACGAGGGCAGATGTGGACGGGAATGGGGAAGAGAAGTGGATGAGGCCGGCCCTCCTACAAGCTTGCAATTTAAAAAGCATGGACTCTGGACCTTCCACTCGCTGCCATGCGGACCCGAGGTAGGTGGGCGGCATTGACTATGACCATGGTGGTGGTTGGGCGGTCGGCAAGTGGGCCCGAGACGGACACCGAGCGGACGCAGGGCGCGTCCGTCTCGTGTCCGTGTGGACGCAAATCAAGGACAAATTTGCGTCTGAAATGCGTCCACACGGACACGAGACAGACATGATTTGGGTTTGGATCGGCACTACTCGGCACGTTGGGCCGGCATTTTCATCTATTTCAGTTCAAACGGACACACGCGGACCAAATACTTCGGCGCGTGGGAGCTGCCCTTACGAGGACTTCTTTCTACGCGCAAGTCCCCGCTTACTTTGCCGCAGGATCAAAAATCGAAGGCTGAGATTCGACAAATCACTGTTCACATAAACCGTTCGCGCAAATCACTGTTGACCATACTGTATCATCCGATCTGAGCCGTCGCTTTTCAATCCGACGGACGAGACTGGACAAAGGTAGCGGAACTGTAGCTTCGCTACCTTTGCCACGGCAAGTCAGCGAATCAGAATCGCTCTTGTACACGTTGAAGTCGTCGTCCTCGTCAATGTGCCCTCTGCCAGAGAGGGAACTACCCCGTGGTCATTGGCGTGGAGCTCTGGGTCGGTCGGCGGGGTGGCAATGGGGGCTGGGACATGGCTCGGGGCAGCCGACGTGGTGGTGGAGGAGCTCGGCAGTGACGGATCTGGCGCGGTCGGATTTGACTGTGGGACGGCCGGCTCGATGGCGGAGGAGCTCGGCGGCGACCGAAATCGACACTGTGGTGGCAGTTCTGGCGATGGGGAGGACGGATCCGGCGGCTGGAGGACAGGGCTGGCCGGAATCCGGCGGTGACGGCGACGGCTGGTGCTGTGGTTCGGGGCGGTTGATCGGGATTCGCATCGACGGTGGCGTGAGATGGGCGGCGGGGCTCGGAGCGGCCGACCGAGTGGCGTCGCCAAATCTGGCGCAGCCAAAATTGGGAGGGGTGACGGCGGGCGAGGAGCTGCGCTAAAATTGGGAGCGGTGGTGCGGGCGAGGAGCGGCTGCTGGCTGAGTTCCCTATCGGGTGGTTGGGGTTCCCGCTGAAGTGTTTTTGTGGCAGCTGTTAGTGGTGATGCAAATTTGCAACTCTTGTGGCAGTTTTTGCATGGGGAAACGCTTTATATCTATTATAGTCTGATAAGACTCCAGCGTCAGACCATTCCTTCGTCGTCGATGTAACGGAAATCCGACGCTCCAGATTTGTCCTATTTTTGTAATTAAGCAAATAAAAAACAATTAGCAGGGAGCTCACCCCCGCAACGTCTGCGCGTGATCCTCTCCTAATTCCCAGATTCCAAGCAGCCGCACCGTTCGGAGCTCTTCGTCCATCCCGAGCGCACCAGAGCTCGCTCGCCTCGCCAGATCCCCTTCCCCCCGGCTTTGCCCCCTGTTCCTCCTTCTCGAGCTTCGTCCAGCAGCACAGCAAGCTCACCAGCCAGGTTCGACCACCACATCCTCCTTCTCTCCTCGTCGTCGAGCCGCCCGGCCATCCCTTCGTCCACTCCGTCGATGCGTCCCCCGGCGCGAGATGGGACGTGCGCCATCCTGGTATTCGGGGGTCGAGCCCCCAATCATCAACAGTGATTCATGGGTCAGCAGGTTACAAATCGGCTATATCCGTTACCGGAGTAGCACTGACCGGCCGGAGAAACGGCAGTGGATTGCAACCCCCAATTCCCCCACCCCTTTTGAAGCTCACATCTTGAAACCGAAGGTATTGTATTGCTTCCACGCCCTCGAATTGATGATTCATCGTCTGACTAGTATTCATGAAGTTCACGCTTTAGGTCATGTATCTGTTGAGGAAGTTTTTACATATTTCGATCACACATGGCTATGTATACATCAATCGTGCCTATTACGTAGTTCCAATGAATATGAGAAATGTAGACAAAATTTTCTGTCACTGCTTCCTGTATACAGATTCCAAAAATATGTATCATCAGTTGGCGGAAAAACTTTTTTTTATGTATCATCAGATTTCAAAATTTGATGCTTCCACTTAACACTAAAAATGCACCCTTCGCATTATTTCCTAGCTTCATACTTTTGTGCTTCCACATTGTACTCATTTTGTTACGGTCGCCTAGATGTATGCTTCCATGTCTTCGTCTCATAATGGTCTATTCCAAACATATGTATGCATAGAAATCTTTTTTTGTTTATGTTTCGAAATTTCATGCTTCCACCTAACACAAATAATGCACACTTGTAATTTTCTCCTAGCTTCATACATGTGTGCCTCTACATTGTACTCATTTTGTTAAGGTCACCTAGATATATGCTTCCATGCCTTCGTCTCATAATGGTCTATTCCAAAAATATGTACACCGAATTCTTTTTTTTATGTTTGAAAATTTCATGCTTCCACCTAACACGAATAATGCACACTTTTGAATTTTTCCTAGCTTCATACTTATGTGCTGCTACATTGTACTCATTTTGCTACAGTCGCCTAGATATATGCTTCCATGCCTTCGTCTCATAATGGTCTATTCCAAAAATATGTATCCACAGAAATCCTTTTTTGTTTATGTTTCAAAATTTCATGCTTCCACCTAACACGAATAATGCACACTTTTGATTTTTTTTCCTAGCTTCATACATGTGTGCTTCTACATTATACTCATTTTGCTACAGTCATATAGAAACATGCTTCCACGCCAAACATCTCATAATGGGTTTTAATAGGCTTGGTTCCATACAACTATGTTCAATACACAGTGAACCTATCCCTTTATTCTCTCTTACACTCTTTTTTCACAATTGGTAGCATATTACATTCCATATGTTCTCAGGTGACATTCAAAAATGAAGCAAGGCGATGGGCCGCATATGCTCAGGAGCCGATATATCGTTTCTTTTGTCAGTTAAAAAATGCTTCCATGTTACACTTCTAATATACCCATTGCTTTTTTGGTGCTTCCTATATTGGTGCTTCTATATTATAATTGTTTCTTTTGTCAGTATAAAAAAATGCTCTTCCATTGATCAATATATCATCGGTTCGGTTTGTGCGTCGGCAACACAAAAGATGCGTCCCCATGTTGGTAGCTACCTTACTTTGTTTTCCATTATAAATGATATATGCATCATACCAAGACCTCTAATGTTGAGTTCCCCGGTTTCATGCTTCTTTCATTTTGCCATACCGTGTCTTCAAGAATATTTCAAATGTTTGCATTAGTTAGCACCATTGTAGCTTAAACAATGGCCTTGTGCTTCATGGTTTGTCTAGCTAAGTTGCATAATTACACCCATGCTTCTACTATCTGTCCTTGTTGTTCGATTTTTTTTTGAGGTATTCTATTTTGAACATGGCCCCCATGCTTCTAGTTTCATCACATACTCCAGTATATCTTGTGTACGCTTTGCATCATTCCTTTCTTGCTTTCCTCATTTCCTCATTGCCATTGTGTGCTTAACCAGTTAATGTCTTATCTCCCATACTACTTATTGTTTGGACAATTCCCATAATAATTATCTATGCTAACGTACTACAATTTATAGATTTTTCGTGCACTGGTGATACTGAAAGCAATTCATCCATTCTTCAGTTGGTGTTATGCCGGCGGGTGTGCTTCCATGGTCTTGATAGCTTGTCATGTATGTCCTCCACCTCGTCGTCGAGGTGTGCTTCGATGGTTCTACTCTTCGTTGTGCCATCAAAGTCAAGTTGGACCACCAATCAGTATGGAAGAGCGTCAAAATGCTTAGACCATCTGGACGTGGAAGGATGCGCAACCCCTCTCGGTTGTGATTTGTATTGTGTCGAGACGACAAAAACATATAATCCATTCATGTTGTTCGAAGCAACTTCTATGGAAGCAAATTCAGAATTCCTTTGAAGCAAACTGTATTTTCTTCGGAAGCAAGTTCTAATTATTAATGTTTGATGGAAATAAATTTTAATTTTGTTGGATGCATGCACTCGAAACAATTCTCTGGTCGCATGGAACATATTTTTGAAACAGAAGTTTTGGAAGCAAGGACAGTCAAAAACAAAAAATAAACCAAACTAAAGATTTTGAAGCAAGGATCTCCACGATTGAAAACAGCGTACAAAGCAAACAAAAATAATCGTCACGACTGAAAAAAAATTAGGAGGCAAAGAAAATTTTAGCAAGCAAACAATCCCCGTTCGGGGCGATGCTATCTCGCGCGCGATCGATTTCCGACAGGAGCAAACCTTCCTTTTTTGGCAAATCAGGTTAGCAAGATTAGGAAACACACCGGGCCCCACCCCGTTAAAATCAGGGGGGGAGAGAAAATTATACGAGAGAGATGCATGTGACAGCGGCTCCGGTGCATGCCTCTGCGCGTTTGACTTGTTGGCCACATGGTGGGCCTGCTCTTGACCCTGTCGGCAGGAAATAAATGAAAGGATGGTCGCGCGTTGCGACGCGCGCCCGTGAAGGAGTTCTTTCGCCCCGTTCGTACCAGATTTTTATAAGAAGCAACAATCCCGGTTCGTACCAAGCAAAATGTTTTTTGGGAACCAACGTTCTTGTTTAGGAAATACAAGCGTATGAAGCAAACAAAAAAAAATCCACAATACTGAAAACTTCTTAGGAAGCGAAGAAAAATTCAGGAAGCAATGATCCCGGTTCGTACGAAGCAAAAAAAATTTGGAAGCAACGATCTTGATTCGGAAGCATTGATCCTCACAATTGGAAACAAATAAATAGCTTAATTAATCATCCCTAGATTTGGGAAGAAGTTGTTAGGAAAAAATAGGAAAGAAATTAATCGGAGTTAATGCCAAATCCTGCATGCAAACTCACGCAGGGAATCTCCTAGCGGATCGGACCCAATCGTATGGCCACGGACTAGTCTGATAGGTACAGCAAATACCAGTAGTATGTGCAATAAGTAAGTGCAATAAGTAAATTAGCTTCCACCTTATCGAAACTAAGTGCAATAAGTAAGGAGAAACGATGGTTTTTTCTATGGACTGCAAATTAGCATTGTTGAACAATAGAGCACGAGCGCCCAGTAGGTAAAGAGAAAGGTGATGGATCTTTCGTAACTCAGGCCAGGGCCATCCATTGACATCGACATGCAACCGGGAAGGCCGTGTTGCTCGAACCAACTCTGCCTCCTTACAACACGGCATCGGTGCTCGTGGAAATGCCTAACCCGGAGCAGAAACTCACATGCTTTCTACAGTCCTACGTACGGGCTACCAATCCTCCCCACAGTGCATGATTAGGTTCTTAATAAAAAAGATAAAACACCATAGCCCTTCTTCTGGTAGAGCATATAAGAAAACAATACGCCATAACTTGTAAGTACAAAAGAACAAAACCAAGGTGGATCACAATAGATGCAGCGGCTAATGGTTTCTAGTTCTGTCGGGTGCTCAACCTCTTACTTTTTGCATTTAGGCAATCTAATCGCAGTTCGAATAACAGCTTCTCTTGCTCAAATATTTTCTCCATGAACATCCTGTGATCTGGACCACCATATGTGCATGTCTTCTTCACTAGCATGGTCATGGCAGTTGAAATGTCTCCGAGGGTTTTTATTTTATTTAAAACATGATCGGCATCCACCGTCCAACCAGAAGGTGCATCGACGACATCCTGATAAAAATAAATAAATAAAATAAGAAAAAAAGATATTGCATTGTATGTATGACGGTTTGTAAACAGAGGTGGTTGAGTGCTTATGGGTGAAACGGAGAGAGGGAGGAGACTAGTGAGCTAAGGCTACGCTACACACAAAATCATGGAGCACCAGACTTGTACAAAGAAAAAAAGAGCCACCACCCCACTGTCAAGAAGCATGCCAATAATGATATTGGATAGTCCTTTGATAAACGTGTAATGTTTAGTTGATCTAAACTTGAGACGGCCCTGCTCTGCTCACCATAACTAAGACTGAATAAACGCAATTCCCCACCTGGTACTACATCTATTGACAAGAGTTAACTGATCCAAGATATTGGATACTACATCTATTGACAAGAGTTACCTGGAAATAGGAAACTGAAGTTGTGGCGGCGGACAGTCCAAAGGTTTTAGACTCAGCAGAACTAAAACTGAATACATAAGATGTGAATTTGGCACTACTACACATGAGGAGGGAGACGTGACTTTCAGAGGTCAAGTAGTGCCAAAGAATGATACCTTTCGATATCTGGGATCAATGCTACAAAGAGATGGGGATATTGATGAAGATGTTAGCCATATAATCAAAACGGGGTGGATGAATTGGAGCCAAGCATCTGGCATTCTCTGTGAAAAAAGCTACAAGGCAAGTTTTAGGGTGTGTTTGGTTCGGGAACGAAGTGGAATGGAATGTCATGGTTCCATTCCACTAGAATGGGTCGGTTCTGTTTTTCTGTTTGGTAGGGGTAATTCGGAGGAATGGAATGGTTGCATTTTGATGTTTGGTTTGAGAGATAGAATGGAATGAAATTATTCATCTCACCTCTTTTAGGTAGGAATGGTGAGATTACCTCTCATACGTGAATACGATGTATAATTCCAATGTCGGGCAATAATAATACCAAACAGATGAATCAAAAATCAAATTTTAGTAGCACCAAACAAATTGGTGCATACAACAGCAGCCAGCACTTTGGGAGATGGTCACAAACCAAACACACTATGTTAAAAGTCAAAGATATGTTTTACCAATTTTGTAGAAAGAAATTGGGAGATGGTCACAATACTAGGTTTTGGGAAGATACTTGAGTTGATGACAAGCCTTTAAAAATTGCATACCCCAGGTTATATCTTCTATGCTTTGATCACAATATCACTGTGGCTGAAGCTCTTCAGAAAGGTTGGGAAGGGTTTAGATTTAGAAGAACACTTTATGGGGAAACTTTGGATTTATGGAGTCTTAAAGGGAGATGTTAAGAGATTGAAATGGGGACAGGAAAAGATAAACTTGAGTGGACTTTGACTGCTGATAAAAAATTCACTGTCAAGTCACTATATAGAAAACTAACTAAGGTAGATTGTGATTTCCCACAGAAATTTCTATGGAAAGTCAAAGTACCTGCTAAAATTAAGGCGTTCTCTGGCTTATGGCTAGGAAAAGTATCCAACTAAGGATTCCCTGCTTAGAAGAGGGTGGAAAGGTAGTAAATTGTGTGTTTTTGTGGTAAAGATGAAACAATTGACCATTTATTTTTCAGCTGTTCTGCTGCTACTTTAGTTTGGAGCCTCTTAAAATGTGCATTTAGCTTAAACTCTGTGCCTACTTCTGTTGACAGTTGCTTTGGAAGTTGGATTAAAAGCTTCCCAAAGAATGAAAAGAAATTGGTTTTGGTTGGTGTCTCCGCTGTATTCTGGACACTTGGGAAATGCAGGAACGATGTGATGTTTGAAAAGAAATTTTATAGTGATCCAATGATTCTTATCAAGCTAATTTGCTTCTGGGTCGTTGGATGGTCTATTTTACAGATAAAGGAGGTAAACAAAGAGGTGCTGATGGTGGGGGCAAGGCTGCTAGAACAAGTAGCAAGTGAAGTATACAAGTCGTCGCAGGGCTGGAGACAGTGTGCTGAGAATTGGTGGCTGAAGAAAAAACAAAGTGGATCCGCTGATGACGATCTGTGCTTACTTCATTGTGTTGCTGTTCGACGGTGGCGGCTTCCCAGTCTTCTGTTCCTCTCATTTTGATGATGGAAACTTCTGCTGCATTTATATCTGCTTAGTCTGTCTATAAGTTATGTTTCGCTACTTGCCTATTGTCCTTGATACTCTGGATCACTGGTGGCGTGCCTTTGGTGTTCACCTGGTAGCTTGGGTCGGCTTTGGCCCAGCTGTGATGATATCTTTTGCTAGGTTGCATTTACCTTTTGGTGGTAGTTTGTAATACGATCTGAACCAGATGGTTTCTTTTAATGCAAATCGGAGGGGGAGGCCCTTCTTATGATAAAAAAAAAATACAGCAGCCAGCAAATCGGTGCCCAATGTCCATGGGTACACACCAAATTTCACCAATCTCTCATACTGTCACACGGCAACAGCCAGCAAATCAATGCAAATCGGTGCCCAATCTCCATTGTTGCATACAGCAGCAAGCAACCGCTGCTCCCTGTCCGGGGCAGGGCTGGACGCGCTCGCCTAGGCAACGGCAACACACCGTCGTTGTTGCCGTTGTTCCTTGTTACGGACCAGGGCCCGACGCGCCCATTATAGGGAACGGCGACGAGGTACGCAGAGCCCATGCGCCGTCACTGTTGCGGCTGTTCCTTGTTGCAGGCCAGGGCCCAACGTGCCATTGCTGTTGCGGTTCGTCTTCTTCCGCCAGATCTGCGGTGCGCCACCGCCACAACTTCAATAGGGAGAGAGAGCGTAGGGAATGGGAATGAGGGCGGTGACGGCCCAAGCCGCCGGCCGGAGGAAGAGACTAGGAGAGGGTGGCGGCTGGAGCTTGGCTTGGTCGAGGGAGAGGGGCAGAGTCAGGGAGAAGGTGAGACACGTGAGGCGTTCCACGTCGTTCCACCGATTTGGAGGTATGAGCACATTCCGGATCTAAGGGGAATATGCCGTTCCAGGGAACAAGTGGATTCCGACTCCTCGACCCAACCAAACACAAGAACGACCCCTGGGTGCTGAGTGCGGAACGGACCGTTACGTTCCACCTGATGACTCGAACCAAACACACCCTTACTGAATGGTGATTAGACTTGCAATGTTGTATGAAGCAGAATGTTGGCCTACAAAAAGACGACATGTTCAACAATTGAGTGTTACAGAAATGCCTATGTTGCGTTGGATTTGTGGTCATACAAGAATGGATTGAGTTCGGAACGATGATATATGTGATCGGCTAGGGGTAGCACCAATCGAAGAAAAGCTTGTCTAACACCAGTTGAGATGGTTTGGCCATATCCAAAGAAGACCCCTTGGAGGCACCAATCTCTTTTTGTAAAGCGTCCTTAAAGTGTCACTTAAGCGACGCTTAAGCGTTAGAGCGCCCTCCAAGCTCAAGGCGTCCAACTCGCCTTAGGCAGGTGTCTAAGGCGTCCGCCTTAGACATTAGAGCGTCTGAAGCGCCCGCTTAGGCGTCCTGGTTGGCGCTTTAGGGCAGAGCAGACGCTTTAGACTAGCCAGGCAGGGGCATAGAAATTTCAGGCGGGAAACTGAACTGGGTGGGAACACAAGGGCGGGAAAACTAGGTCACATGTGAAACAGTTACAGGAGGGGAAAGAAAGAGAGAGAATCAAAACCACAGAGCGTGCCCAGGCTTTCAGCTCTCTCCTCTCTCCTCTCTCCTCTGGTGGCAGCTTCCTCCTCAGATCTGCAGCAGCTTCCTCCTCTCCGGCCACAGCTCCTCCCCCTCCTCTCCGGCTGCAGCTCCTCCCCCCTCCTCTGGTGTAACCCTCTTCCACCAGACCAGCAGCACAAGGTATGGCTCCTGCCCTCTGCATTCTCTAGCAAGTGCAAAAAGGGTGGAATCGATGGATGTTATATGGGCTCTACAACCAGCAACATATGGTATATATGTCTCACTAAATGGTACTCTAATCTACTGCCCATTAGGTTCAGATCAGTCTAAAGCGTCGCCTCGCTTTACGCTTTAGCGCTGAGGCGCCCCCCCCCCCCCCCCCCCCCCCCCCAGCGCCTCGCTTCGCTTTACCGCTTTAAAAACATTGGGCACCAGTGCATAGTGGAATCCTAAGTCACAATAATAATGTGAGGAGAGGAAGGGGAAGGCTGAAATTGGCATGGAGGAGGCAACAAAAAGGGACTTGAAAAAAATGGGATATACCCAAATATTTCTGCTTCAATAGGAGTGCTTGAAAAGCCTATTCATGTTGCTTAGTGGCTCCTGTTGGGTTTTAACTCTAGCTTACCCCAACTTGCTAGGGACTGAAAGACTTTGTTGTTGTTTTTGTTTCTCAAAGAAAGCATATCACGAAATCATACATTGTACTAAATTATGCATAAACCTGGCGTATTGATACAAATGAGAAATGATACACAATGACTAAACAAGCTTGATGGCAAACCACAATTTTTAGGTCGCCTTGTATATTGTGCAGTATTAAATGACACATTTATTTTGAATGGCTAAAAGACACATTGTATTGCTATTGATTTGGAATGTGAAACGTAATTGATGAAGTAAAAGAACAGTGCCAAGTTTAGGAGTGACTTACCAGACAAAACTCCCCAGTTGTAGGTTTTAGTTTTGCACCATTGGCACTTTCGGCGGAACATTCTTGACTCAAACGCTTTGTGACTGCACAAGAAAAATATGAAGGATCACTAAGTAGATTCAATTTAGCAACATGCAATGAAAATGTTCAGGGATCAACCAACTGGAAGGAATACTGCTGAGTATACCTGCATTAGCAGGTGCTGTTCCAAAACTTTTACCTATAAATAACCCAACAGGAGAACCTGAAATGCCTGCAAGAGTTTAGCTATCGATATTAAAAAGGAAAAGGCAAGCATCACTTATTCATCAGCGAAGAGTACCCTGCAGGTGTGTCTAGGAAACTGCAGGGCACAGGAAGAGATAAAAGGTCCAGATTGTAAGTGGGAACAAATATTGTGACTACTGACTAAACTACATAACTAATAAACAGAGACAGAGGTAAGTGGGGAACAATCAACAATGAAAGTAGCTGAAATAAACTTATATATGGAGAAAACGATGGTATGTTACCTTCACTACAAGAATCTGAATGTTCTATGACCTCCAGCTTCCCAGCTAGCAAAGTTTCATCTGAAATCACACAAGTTTGTGCGCCATGGCTTGTAAGATTTTGCTAGAAAGGAGAACTTTTGCAAATTATCTAGATGTATTGGGAAGTAGACTAACTTCTGAAAAAGATATCATGCTTCTAGTTTTGAAAACATTGATTGCACAGGATAAATCGACTTAAAACAAACGGACACGACTAATTCTTCCCACAGCGTGTTATAAGCTTGTTACAAATGCTTTCTTTTAAGCAATGATAGCAAACGAACCAAATACACTAAAGCAGTTCTTCTGATAGAAGAGCGCAACAAAGCAATATGTCATACTTATAACAAAACGAAGGCCATAACAAAATTCAAGCGATTCATTCAGAACACCAGCTTGTGCATTTACACAAAAAATGCGGTAAGGACAGAGCCAAGGCAGATGTTTTACCAATAATATCCTCGAAACCCATAGGTTCACACGATAAACCTGCAATTGAAACATATGATCATCAATTAGCATGGTTATAAACACGAATAGTCAGGTATCCTTATTGATTATTATACGATGGTCTATGGGAGAAACCTTGAGTCAGTGGTGAGGAATGACGCCTGCATGAAGCAAGAGGTTAAAAGCTCTAAACTTTACAACAAACTAGGAAACAGTGGAACAACGAGAGCATCAATTCTGTGCACACGATATATATACCTCTCTTTCTGAAGAAAACGGCGGGCAAGAAGAGATGCCGACATCCGGCCTATGTTCTTCTTCCTCTTATGCCTCCGGCAACCCCTGAAATTAATTAACAAGATAACCCGACAAAGGCCCGTTACAAGTTTAACTGTAAGTGCGGCTTCTCATGAACATGGAGTAAAATGGATCTTCCACATAATAAAGTCATAACTGGGGATGGGGATGTTGTACTTACCCAAACCCGAAGGGGATGGTGTAACATGGGTGGCTTGGACACCGTGGCAACCGCATCAGATGCCTGAACTCGGGGGTTCGCGTGACCAAGTCCTGGACAACCTGCGCGGCTTTGAGCCAAATGAGCTGCCAGTCCACGGGATCCCTGTGTGGAAGAAACATCGAGAGGCTCAAACAACAATGAATGAAACTAATGGATAATTAGATAGATGATAGATGAAGGGGCAATTAGGCGAGGGAGAGAAGAGAGGAGACCAGTATGCCGGGTGAAAGCCCATGTATAAGACTGTGCGGACAGCCGCGGCGTAGTGCGGGTCCTCGCGAACAATGGTGGAAGGGATAGCGTCGAGTTGGCTCTGGAGATCTTCGGCCAAATCGATGCCCTCCAGCTTGCCCTGGGCGAGGTCGTCGAGAACGTTGAGGCGAGTGAGGAATCTGAGCGCGGTGTGCGCGGTGTGCGCCTCGACCTCGTCCTGGCACGGCAGGAAGCGGCTGAAGTACTCTCGCGCCTCCTGCCACCGGCCGTCCGCCACCAGGCGCCGCAGGAACCGCACGTCGAAGAAGACGCGCGTCTCGTGCTTCAGCCTGGACAGAAATTAAGATCTGTCGATCAGTACCAGCTAGGCTGGGCTAGGCTAGGGGGAGGAAAAGGGGAGCGGATCGAGATAGAGCAAGAGATTAAGCCGTCGAATACGTACGCGTCGAAGGTGGCGGGAAGGTTGTTGCGCCGGAGGAAGGCGAGGAGTCGCCGGCGGCGGAACCGGTTCAGGCAGTGGTGCTCCATCACGCCTCGCTTGCCGCCAGATCTCGCCATCGCGCTCTGCAACGAGAGTAATTGGGGAATATCGCCGGAACGGGGCGCACTGCGTCTCGGATATCATAGTTGAATCCAATTAGGGCAGTGCCCGCCGGGGTGCGGCGATGGTGGGGGGTGGGGGTGGGAGGAGGGGGAGGAGGGTCGGGGATGGGGGTGGGGTAGGGAGAGGGCGGGGACGCGGCTCTTAAAAAATGACAAAATTCATTGATGATAAAGAAATGGGCTCAATTCAAGGCCTTGTTTACATTAGATACTATTCACATTGTGATTGTCATTTTTGTTTTTCGATATGCACTTTTTATTGGGACCACCTATGTGACGCGCGTTGCGTCCAACAGACAGGCGCCGCACAGGGGGTCGCCCGACTGGGCCGGCCCAGCTTAGAGCGAACTACGACCGATAATTCCAAAAAAAAAAACTTAAGTGCCTGCAACGGATCGAACCCAGGACCTTTCAACAACTTACTACATTGCTAGCCACTGTACGTACTACCTGCGACTTCACGTCTAAGATGGCATCCGAGTTTAAATGAACTATCAGCCGCGATAGATTTCAAATTATTTTCAAATTTAGGACGTGATTTTGTTTGAAAATATTAAATATTTTCTGCAACACCAATATTTTTTGAGGAAAGAGGAACAAAATTGAATAATAAAATATTATTTGAATTTACGAACATTTTTTGAAAAACTGGAAAAGACATGAAAACATGAACATTTTTTGAAAATAACGAACATTTTTTTCCAAATCATGAACATTTTTTGTATTTGCGAACAAATTTTGAAAACATGAATTTTTTTGAATTTGCGGAAAATTTGGAAAGCTGAAACAGTATTTGAAATTCCCAAACATTTTTTAGATTTGTGAACAAAAAATAAAAATGCGAACATTTTGAAAATTGCCAGAACTTTTTTTGAATTTCAGAACAAATTTTCAAATTCGTGAACAAAATTAGAAACTGGGAACATTTTTTGAAGTTCCTGAACATTTTTTGAATTCGCGAATAAAATTTGAAAACATGAACATTTTTAAAATTTGTGAATTTTTTTTTGGAAAAATGGGAACACTTTTTGAAATTCCCCAAAATCGTCGGAATTTGTGAAAAAAAAAATTAAATGCGAACATTTATAAAATTTCTGAACATTTGTTGAAAAGAAGAAAAACTTGAAAAATAAATTAAAAAGGAAAGTAAATAAAAAGAGAAACGGAAAAAGAAAATAAAAATGGAAAATGAAATAAATTAAAAATAAAAAGAAATAGGAAAAAGAAACAGGAAAAAACCGGTTCAAAGAACCTTTTGGAAGGCTCCCAAAACCGATAAAACCAGACAGGAACCTGCTAGAAGGTTCCTAAAACCGAATGTATCAGATCACGTAACTGGGCCGGTCCAGTGCAATCGATCCCGCTCGATCCCTGTGCGTTTGCTCGACATTTTGACGCAACGAGTGTCCAATAGGGATTTCCCTTTTTACTTGGATCTGAAATTTTATACCATGATATATATGTACAGTACTTACATCCTCACAAAATTTCATGATTTTTCAACGCTTAAAATGCAATTACGGTGCACCGGTAGCACCAAATGTCCCGATGCATCAGATATGTTCGTCGTAGGCATGCGTCGCATGCAGATACTTAGACCCAAGAAGGACAACGGTGCCCACCAACATATATAAATAACCCATAAAAACAAATATGTTCTCGTTATTGTCGGCATCCTTGTTACATTAACTATGCATATTGTTAGGAAAACATAACCATCAACAATACATGTCCTAGTCCACAGGCTTGACTAGGGATCTGTTGGTGTTTATATTTCTACAAATATTATTAGGTTTTCCTCTGAATCTCACATTCAAGAACAAATGCAATTATACCATAGAAGTATAGACTTTAATTTGAACATGAAAAATAGAATAATAACAACTTTATTATGTTATCTAGGTCATATTTCCAACACCCGTGTGCAAGAAATCACCTAGCAAAGGCTGACAGTAGGGCCCACCGAACAAGCCCATTGGCAGCCACAGCTGAGGCCCAGCGGGCTTCACCCAGGCTTCAGAGACCACCATGTCCACTCTAGGCCCAAGAACTGACCCACCAACTGTCAGGGGGGGGGGGGGGGGGGAGCACATGGGGCGCAGGGGAGAATATCTGGCGCACACACTCTTATGGTGCTATCGGTGCACCGATTGTACAAAATACATTCTACAAACATTCAAAAAAATAAAAATAATTTGGCATGCACACAAAACATAGGTATAGCATGTCACAAAAATCATATTCAAATTAGATCTACAACTCTAAAATAAAAATGTCAAATCTTGTTATGATAGTATTCTTTTTATATTGGGTCATAAATTTGGCCCATTAACACAAACAATGCTAAATTAGCCTAAACCACATGTGGGCTGGGTGGCATTATCACTTGATGGGTCATTTGTGAAAGAAACTAGGTTGGCAGGTTCAGGCATGATTTGGAGAGACTCGGAGGGAGCAATCATCTTCTCTGCATATCGTTATCTTTTTCATTGCAAAGATGCCTTTGAATCTGCGAGTAGCGTTGTTTTGGAAGGACTGTCATTGAGTACGCAACGCTTGCTGCTTTGACGGGCAACTCGCTGGATCGATCCGCCTATGGACACCTTATAATGGAAATCAAGAAGCTTCTGGGAGCACGTGGGTTTATTCCGCAGAAAATTGAGCGTCACCAAAAATAGAGTTGCTCATAGTCCAGCTAATATTGATCGTGCTAGAGGTAGCACCTCTGTGTTGGTTGCGCCATGTTCCAGACAGTGTCTCTAACTTTGTATTAGCAGACTGTAACACTATTACCGAGGAATAAAACCCACTATCCAATCGCGGCCGGAGCAGCGTCCCCGTCCTCCATCCTCTACCCTCGCCGCCGCCGGTCCGCGCCGCCGGGCAAAGCCTGGCTGGTGTTGGCGACGGCGGGGCCCTCTCTCCTCTCCGCATGTGGGGGCTCGGCGCGGGCCGGCGATCCCGGGAGGGGGCACGGTGGCGCTCGGCAGAGCTTGGAGGCGGTCGGTCTTCAGTTCTTCGTCCCGGGCGTGGAGGGCTGGTCGCGGCGACGGCTCTCGCCTGGGTTGGCGGCGGCTGGCGGCGGCACTGCCCAGATCCGGCCTGTCGGGATCCAGGGGAGTCATGCGGTGGTTGGCCCTGCTGTTCTTCGTGCTCCAAAATTTTGATCTGCTTCATGTCGGCCTCCTCGATCTGGACACCGACGGGTTCCGGTGTTCCGCTCGGAGATCTCAGCTTTTGGCGCATGGCGCCACTGGATATCTAGATCAGAATTGATCCGGGCGGGCGCGAAGCTTCGCTGCCTTGCCAGTGCCATGGGACATGTCTAAGTATAGATTTCCACGGCGTTGACAGTGGTGAAGAAAGTCATGGTGGCTGCGATTGGAGACTTGTAACGGTGGAGAGGAGTTTTGGTTGCGTTGAAGAATGGCGGCACAAGTTTTTTCTTGTGTGTCGGGTGTTGAAGACTTGCAGCGGCGGCCTTGGCAGAAGGGGGCGGCAACATAGGTGGACAACATTTTTGGGGGTGCTTCCCGAGTACCGAGCCGCGATCTCCAGGGTGAAAGTCCAAGGTCTGGTCTTCATTGGTTGTACCTGGCAATGGTCTTGCGAAGGCATTGTTTTTGGGATCTCGGACTCTCTCCAGGGTGAAAACTCAAGGTCCTTGATCGGGCGACGACAATGCTTGTGCATTGTTTCCTTCTTGGAGGCGTCGCTTTTGGAGAACCTCTTATGTAGTCCGGGTGTTGTCTTTGGTGGTGGTTAAAGTGTTGCTGTTGTGAATGTTTCATCACTGCGACGGGGTCTTTGTTTTTATATTTTTCTCTTTTTTATTTTTGTTCTTGGCTGTGTGCATCCTTGATGTTTTTCGATGTCTTGTTGGTGCAGAGGCTAGGTGTAATTGGTATCTTCGCAATATTAATATATTCCCTTTATCAAAAATTTCCCTGAAAAAAAATAGGCCCTTGCTTTGTTTATCTCAATATTTTAACAAAAATGGCTTGCCCAAGGAAAAAACAAGTTGCCCCTTGACAGTAATATCTGGAATTGGTCCACTATCCTGGACGACGAATGCCCATGGCCCTTATTCACATTTCAACTATATATGGATACATGATGTCACCATTGAATTATTTTCTTCGTATCAAACCTCCGGGTCCAGAATGATTCGAACTCTAGTCGACATGGGAGCTGAGCTCGTGATGGTTATGTCTATTGTCCTGCTTGATTGGCCCATGTATGTAGATGCCGTGCTTTCACCGTCACTTCCTTTACTCAGAACCGTAGGCTGCTTGGGCTCCATTGATAAGCTCGTGCTTTCAGAGTTCAGCATTGCAGCAACATCTGTCATGGTGGGCCGATTTGCTGGATCTTCCTGGGTACAAAGCAGTGCCACCTGAGCACATCGCGTTATCTCAGCGATTTTATATCCGTTCCCTAGAGACGGATCGACAAGCTCATGCAACCTTTGGTCCTTCCACATATGCCAGGCCTGAAATAGTTTTCCAATAAACTTGGCATGAGAGAACAGCAGTAAATCCAAATTTATAAAGAAGGTATTGGTTGACAGCTCACACTGAATGTATTACTATGATAACTCTATATATGTTCAGTTCACTCACATCTCGTACAAGATCACCAACATTATCTCCTCGCTTGTCGAGTATGGTATTCTTCCGTCCGCTAATGATCACCAGAACCAAGACGCCGAAGCTGAACACATCTGTCTTCATCGAGTAAACTCCTCGAGATGCATACTCCGGAGCTTTGTAACCACTGAAAAGTGCAAACAGAAGACATTAAAAACTGTAATACTGGAACATCTGAACACAAATGATGGAATCTGTAATAACTGATATATCAGGCAGCTCATACCAAGTGCCCACGACCCTGCTTGTACGCTCTTCTGCTACGTCTGAACTCAGTGCTCTAGCTGATCCAAAATCAGCAATCTTTGGGGTCATGTTACAATCCAAGAGAATATTATTTGGTTTCAAGTCCATGTGAACAATCCATAACTTGGAGCCTTGGTGCAGGTAAACAAGCCCCTCTATTAACCCTTTGATTATCTTGAGCCACTTAGACCAGTCTAGCAACGACCCTTTTGTTCTGTCTGTAAAATGTTCAAATAAAGAATATCTATCAGACAAAGTAATTGCAATTTCTCTTCTATCTAATTCGAACTAGAATAGTGTCAAGTTGATTATGATGCTAAACTAGAGCTATCATAGCATGTGAATGTTTTGAATTCACATACATATTTACTAGAAATTAAATTAAGCGCGCTTGAAAAAATAACTCTGATCGTAGGGAAAACATACTGTATATGTGATGATCCAAGGAACTATTGTGCATGAACTCGTAGACTAGGATCCTTTCTTTTCCATGGATGCACCACCCAAGTAACTTAATCAGATTAGTATGATGAAGCTTCGCAAGTTGCAATTCACTGCTGACTGTTGCATGCTCAGCAGCTCTCTTGATGGCAACCGTGATCCCATCGGACAACTGACACTGCAATGGTTACTGACGGAGCTCAGATAAAATTCTCTCGACAGAGGTCAGTGCATTATTGGGGAGAAAAAGGAAGACAGGCATTCACTTTGTTGGTTTATTTCTACATTTGCATATATTTACCTTGTAAACTGTACCAAATCCACCCCGTCCTATTATTCCTTTTTCTGAGAAATTGTTTGTAGCATCCACGATCTGAAAGAAGTTGAACTTTGCGAATCCCGTGCAAGTCGCTTCTATATGGGCACAAAGCTCTGCAAGCTCTTCCATGTTGGAGATTTTCTGTTCTTGCAGGTCCACTTTTCCTGACTCATTGATAAGCTATCCGTGTCAGTTATCACCAATGGGGTTGGATAGAAATATCGACATGGCTAAGAGAATACAAAATTGTTAAGAGCACGCTCCAATATGACTGTTGCATCGATCATCAACTCATCTAATTAGGGACTTCCATTAGAAACTTCAGTCTATTAGATTCCATGTCCAAGTCCATGATTAAACGCATTGGGAATTCATAGAAGTAACTACTTACCTACAAATGGCTGTTCTTGAACATTGAGAAGTTCGGTAGCTCTTTGGATCCGTATTTTGGTGAACTCCAAAGCACTTGTTGGAAACCTAAACATAGGTAAATCTCATTACTAATCTATACACCAGCCACCAATGGTTTCAACGCAGTCCTAAAAAGTGGCAAATTTCATACATTTGAGCCTGTATAACTGACAAACGAATGATACGGTTACATAATTTGAGCTTCATGCCCATTAAATTATAAAAGAAAAAAATTATGCTTATTGATAAAGATAGTAAAAATTTGTCGAAACACTGTATATTAACTAATTAACTCAGTGATCTGATGTGCATCCTACATTACAGAACAATCGCTCTAAACATGTACTAGCTCTGAACAGAACTGCTTGTATGATCTAAACCAAGCGGTAGTCATTAGTCAGCCAAATATGCTCGACAATCATCTAGGATTCACTTGTCACTTAGCCAAGTAGTTAACCTTCCTCTAAGTAATTCACTTGCTACTTGGTCGAAAGACGCCACAAGACTTCAGATTTAAACATCAATACATTATGAATAGTTCTCTAAGTAATAGACTACATCATGAAAAATTATCCAACCTGATGTGATGATTTGAACTATCTGTGACTAAACTGAGCACCCCCTCCTCGACCTGCTAGACAAGGATAGACAAATATTATTGATGTGCAATTGACCAGCACAGGTTGTATGATGGAGGTCATCAGGTCATTACAGAGCTGACACTCCCTGCGAAATCAGAATTGCTAAACTGAAATCGAATTGTTTAACTGGCAGTACCAATTTGCAATTGGAGCCAGACACAGTCATGCACAGGATCACTTGAACAGATAAGTTCAATCGAATTATATAAATAAAACTGCCCTAAAATTAGCGTTTTTCCCCAATCACCAAATTATGATACTACTAACCATGGCACGGCGAGTATTCGTCGAATTGTCGACGAGGGCGATGAGCGGGATGAGGCGGATGAACATGTCAATCTCGTGCTGCGCGGCGCGGAGCTCGTCGGCCATCCGTCCGCCCAGGAGCAGGCGGCGGAGGTAGCCGCAGTCCTGGCACGCCGTGGCGAGCGCATAGCACCGCCGCAGCGCGGCCCCGAGCTGCTCCAGCGGCCGCCTGGTGGCCTCCCGCCGCATCAGCTCGTCGAGTTCCAGCTCCCCGAGCAGCCCCCCGACGAGCTCGACGTGCTGCGCGAGGCGCACGCAGGCGTCCCGGTGGCGGCGCGCCGCCAGCGCGGCCTGCACCACCATGGAGACCAACCCGAGCGCGTCCACGCCGACCAGCTGTGCCACGCTGGAGGCCTGCCCCAGGGCCCCCCACAGGCTGCTCGAGGAGCTGTCCCACGGCGTCGCCATGCTCGCTGCCTCCCGTTTCTGCACGCTGCGACCTCTCCTGCCCCAGGTGACCGGGCTTCGTTGCCGCCATTGACGGGCAAGGGCGCGACAGGTGTGTGTTGGTGAGCTTGTGTTTGACGGAGACTTTGATTAAGGGCGTGTTCTGAACCCTCCCAACTCCACCGAATGACTCAACCTGGCAATCGGGTCGGGTTAGGCCGGGTAGACCTCTCCCAGACCCATGAATGTTAAAACAGAAATAATTTCATATATTCCAAGAATTTTCAAACTTAAATTAATTTCATTTCTTCCCAGCAGTAAGGCGCAGAAAATATTCTGTTTAAAGTCACAAAAACAGAACGCCATTTTAGATCAGCACCGTGCTGGTTGTTATATAGGCATCCCTCTCACTTTGCTTGATACCAATAAACAGAAATTACCATCGCTACTGGAAGCCAGCAACCTGTCGATTGCATGATGGGGCGGGCACTTCTCCTTCGCACGCCCACGTGGCCTTAAAGCTGCATGGTTGTTGGGCTGCAAAGGTCGTAATAAAGCAAAGGAACGCATGTGTTGGCTGGTATTTTCCTGGCCCTAATAGCTATGTTGTTGGGCTGGTAAGAATAGAACTTCTACTTTCGTAACTTGAAGCGTGACAACTAGTCTGATGCATGTGTTTTGGGTTCTCGCGTATATACACACGTCTTTGCTTATATGTATTTGTATATTTTGTGGCCCACATATTATATGACATAAAATAGTTATATTAATTACTAATATTAATCGGGTAACCCATCGGGTAATCCATGGGCATAGATGAAGACTCATACCTTACCCACGACTAATCAGGTTGCCCATGGGCGAAGATGAAGACCCATACCCTACCCATTGGGTCGGGTGCCAATGGGCGGCCGTACCCATGGGTCGAATTGCCAGGTTGAGCAGCGACGCTGGCTTCTCCCAGCGCTGCAGCCCAGCTGGGAGGCAAGAAGCCTGTTAGGCGCCCCTTTGGGCTGGCTGGAGGCAACCCATTTCGGCAGCAAAGTTTTTTTTTTACACAGTTGTGATGGCTTGGGCTGGCGGGAACTCCTATGCAGCGCTGCAGGCGCCCGTTCGCGGAATGGGCGCTCGCGCAGCAGCGACTTGGGCCGGCCCAACGCGTGCTTGCTGGCTCGGCACTCGTTCACTGTTGAAGTAAAAAAGCAACCAATACTGGGGGGATCGCTGGGATTCGAACTCGGGATCGCAATGTTGCGAGTGCACCGCACTAGCCACTAGACCATACTAACTTTGTTGTCTACTACAAGAAAACAGTTCTAGTTAACCTTTTCGTGCAGTAAAACATTAATATATACTCAATATAAATTATCTCAAAAAAGAAAACGTAAATTCGAAAAAAAGTTCATCAAATTTTATGAAAAGTTCAAAAAAATGAAAAAGGTTCATCGATTTTCAAAAAAGTTCATCGAATTCTAAAAAAGTTCATCGTATTCGAAAAAAGTTCATCGGTTTCGAAAAAAGTTCATCGAATTCAAAAAAAAGTTCATCGGTTTCGAAAAAAGTTCATCGGATTCAAAAAAAGTTCATCGAATTTGGAAATAGGTTCATCAACTTTTTGAAAAAAGTTCATTCAATTTAGCCAAAAGAATAGAAAACCGAACAAAATAGTTCCAAATAAAAAGAAAAACGAAAAAAGAAAAGAGAGAAAGACATAGAAGAAAAAGGCGAAGAAGGGGAATTGAGCACGTGATATGGCCGCTGTCTGGTGGTTAGGGCAGTCTCCCCTCGAGCAGGAGGTCGCTAGTTCGAATCCATCCCAGCGCACCTCGTTTTTTTGGTTTAGAAAACAGATAAAAGATAGCAAGATGGGCCGAGCCCAATTCGGTGCGCCTGCAGGCGCCCGTTGGCGAACCGGCGCATAAGCGCCAAATAGGATTTGCCTGGGCTGGCTGGGCTGTACATGGTGATACACAAATATGGCTGAGTTGTACATGGTGATGCCTTGGGCTTAATGCATGCACAGTTTTTTTTAACACAGTAGCTACTGCAGCGACTTCTGCTGTACAGAAACATGTACAGAGAGCCTTTCTTTGGTACATGGTGCAACAAATATATAGCAATCATGTAATATTTTGAAAGATCCCAAATTTTCTCAGCTAACATAAGTTATAATTTAGCAGAAAAACTAGTTATATCATGTGTCATACAACAAAAGCTCCATTTGCATATAAGTTTGCAAATTAATATGGTCACACATATAAAATCATGAACATGATTACTTCACCAACTAAGAGCAATGGCGGTAGCTAGTTCATGCCTAAACAAATCCATGTTAGGACCACTTTCTGTCGTTGTTGAAGCATCCGATGCATTTGAAGGAATAACATACTTCTTGTATCTATCAGGAATAGTTGGAACATAATCCGGATCCCTCTCACACCGAAGAAAGTGGAGATCCTCTTTATCATGGAGGCGGACGTTGTTGTGTAGTGTCATGGTAGCCGCAACAATCATCTTTTGTGTTGCAATCAAGTAGTTTGGCATCTTGAGCAAGATTTGCCATTTCATCTTCCATACACCAAAGGTTCTCTCTATGGTATTGCGCTTGGAAGAGTGGATCCGGTTGAACTTCTCTACAGGAGTAGTTGGGGGTGCACCTCTTTGGAAGTCGGGGACGTGATAACGTTCTCCTTTGTACGGTGCTAGATAGCCATCTCTGTTAGGATAACCGGCATCTACAAGGTAATACTTGCCTACACAAAGTAACAACAAACATGATTGTGAGTTCGAGGATATGTTACATAAGTTGCAACAACAAGAAATACTAACCCTTGGGAGGATGTGGGAATGTGGCCTTGTCATTTTCAATTACATTGAATAGCACACTTGTATCATGCATAGAACCCGGTTGTCCAATTGAAGCATAGGTGAAATGCATATCAAAGTCGCACACCGCCATCACATTCTGAGTTGTTGCACCCGTTCTTCCAATGTACCTTACTTTTGAAGGTCCTTCCGGAATAGAAGCCCTAATATGGGCAATTAGATCACCTACTTCGTGAAGACCTACCCCGATTGACGCTAGTCCTTCGTGGGCGTAAGCCATGATGGCATAGACGAGGTTGCTTCTTCGTGGACCCTTCGTGGGTGGAGCCCTCCGTGGACTCGCACGGCTGTTACCCTCTGTGGTTGAAGTCTCCATCAACGTGGATGTACGATAGCACCACCTATCGAAACCACGAGAAAAATCACCTTGTCTTAATTGCGTTTGATTATCTCCGAACCCTCCTTTACGTTCATATGCAAAGTCTTTACTTTTCGCTGCCTACTATCTTAGACATGCATGTATAGGGTGTTACTAGACTTGAAAAGGCTAGGTTTTTTATTTGTAAAGTAGTCTAATCACCCCCTTCTAGACCTACTTGCGATCCTACAACGACGATTCGACCTGCAATGTTGTATGCCGCTGAGTGTTGGCCGACTAGGTGTAGCGGAGATGCGCATGTTGAAATGGATGTAAGGCCACACAAAGAAGGATCAGGTCCGGGATGATGATATATGGGATAGATTTGGGGTAGCACCGATTGAAGAGAAGCTTGTCCAACATCGTCTGAGATGGTTTTGGCATATTCAGCATAGGCCTCCAGAAGCTCGAGTACATAGCGGACGCTAAAGTGTGCTCATAATGTCAAAAGAGTTCGGATAGACAAAATTTGACATGGAAGGAGTCGGTAAAGAAAGATCTGAAGGATTGAAATATCACCAAAGAACTAGCCATGTAAAGAAAGATCTAAAGGATTGAAACATCACCAAAGAACTAGCCATGAGCAGGGGTGCGTGGAAGCTATTTATCCATGTGCCAGAACCATGAGTTGGTTTCGAGATTTTATGAGTTTCAATTCTATGTGCCAGAACCATGAGTTGGTTACGAAATTTTATGAGTTTCAACTCTAGCCTACCCCAACTTGTTTGGGACTAAAGGATTTGTTGTTGGGTAACCATCAATTTCATTGTCCTATACCCTACAT
Source organism: Elymus sibiricus (assembly GCA_039707655.1). NCBI lineage: Eukaryota > Viridiplantae > Streptophyta > Magnoliopsida > Poales > Poaceae > Elymus > Elymus sibiricus. The sequence continues at coordinate 387,242,363 of CM077676.1, forward strand.
GCCCCAGTTCTGTGTGTACTTGTTTTCGTTGGGAGGATTCTGGTGAAGTACATGCACTACACTTGACTGAAAATAAGTGAGTAGTTCTGTTGTTGCTATCCTCACACAAGCAATTTAATTCTCTGATATGTGTCAAACACCAGAAATAAATGGGAATCAACTAGTGCGCAATTTGAAGTTAAATGAGGTTCAGCCGACAGTGCACCATTATCTCTTACCAAGTTATGCATGGTAATGCTATTGGGCAATTCTAGCTTCCTGAAATGCTATTTTGTGGCGAGTGATGCTCTCATTCAGCTGTATAATCATTTTGTAGCTATAACCTCCTCCAATTTGCTTATTTCATGGTAGTAGTTTCACCTCAGTGTTCAGATAAAGATGCTGGAATGGATTTTCTTGAAGGCATAATTCCACAGCTGGGTGGCACCAAGGAATCACAGGATTGACATACGTATGAACTACAATTCACAATACTGTGCTAAATTCTTGTCATCATGAAGAAAGCACATTATGGAATTCTCTTAATAAAAATATCATGAAATAGAAATATTATCATATAGAGTCAGGGAATGGAATAGAGTCAGCGAATGAAGCATATTCATTAACAACTCCATTTACAGATCAAAAATGAAAAAAAAAGATTACTTCGTAATCAGTGATTCCGAAGCAGCAGCATATTGATTCATATTGTCCTAAAGCCAGTGCTTACACTGCCAATGAAGTTTGGCCAAAGAAACTGCAGAATATTCAGAGCACTGGCAGTGCAAGGTTTTCATCACACCCACTGAAACTGTTAGAACAAACCATATGGCAATTTACTTCGACAGCAGCACTGGAACTGAACAATCTGAAGTATAGCCTGTATTCTGGGCAAATGGCATTACACATGCATGTGGTGACTCCATCACATGGGATTCAGGCATTGCATCATATAGGAGATTGCATCAGTGCAAAAACTGGGAAAGTCCTACAGTTATGTTAGGTACCACTAATCAACAAGATTTTGAAGGCTTGGGAATTCTTTTTGCCCAACTTGCTCAAATTTTCACTAATCAACTGGAGCTCTGGATCAGCTGGTGGTGTTGTACTGAAATAATCTTCAGCCTACCGGGACATGCCGGTGCCCCACTCATTTAACAGTAGATAGGGAAATTCTACCTCATATCCTGTGACATCTGGAGGAGATTCCCTTGGTGGTTCTAGCGGTGGATCACCAACTTTATCAGCAAAAACACCCTTGCAATACACAACTGGAGCTCTGGATCTCTGGATCAGCTGGTGGTGCTGTACTGAAATAATCTTCAGCCTACCGGGACATGCCGGTGCCCCACTCATTTAACAGTAGATAGGGAAATTCTACCTCATATCCTGTGACATCTGGAGGAGATTCCCTTGGTGGTTCTAGCGGTGGATCACCAACTTTATCAGCAAAAACACCCTTGCAATACACATCCCGGGATAGTACCCGGATCTCTCTGAAGATCTCCTCTGGTGATTTTACCTGACCACCCATAACATTTTCAATAGTATACTCCTCGTTTTCTATAATGTATTTGTCAACCGCTTTCATCGCTTGATGTGAGTAGTAACCATAATTCCCTACCCAAAACGAGGGGGTATGAGTTCTTATTGGCCGAGCCACACCGGCTGCAGCCGCAGGTTCAACATCCAATGTGGTTCGCGTGACATCAGTCATGGACTCGCAAACTGCTTCGAAAACAGACTGGAGGCGGGCAGATTCTGACAGGTGAATACTACTCCCTCCGTCCCATAATATGTAGTGTCAAAAACGCTCTTATATTATGGAACGGAGGGAGTAATAATCTTAATGGCCTGTTTAAGAAGGTCTGTCGGGCTTCCATCTGACTTGCGTATTACATGAAATGCATGACGGAGTGCATCAACGCCAATCCACGTGTCCTTGACGTCATCTCCACCTAGACCGCCATAGGTATAACTGCTCGTGAACGAAAGTGTTTTATGGTCTTCATCTGTTATGTATAACCACCCTGTGAGATCTGGTTCCATGACAAATGTTCCAAGCTCTGGAATACAAGTCTCTGGCTGAAAAAGACATGTCAAATGACTTGTTGCAATGCTGAATTGTCGCATGGAATGAGCCAAGTCCTGCTGCTGTGTACACCTCGCAGCCAGGTCCATAACGCTCTGAGACATCAACGCATTTGCCATAATCATGAGAATACTGGCGCATTTGCGCTATTATCCTTTTGAAGCTTAATAAGACTTCATCGAAGCCATCATCCAAACACAAAATGCCTCTGTTCCTTGCCTTCAAATCTTTGATCTGATTCAGAGATTTTCTCTGCAAAAATCATCAAAAAAATAATTTCACAATTTGCATTTGATAGTGAAAAAAAAAGGAATACAGGCATTAACTTCGTTAACTAATGATCCTTGCTTAGTGTGCCTAGGCTGTAAACAAGCCACTAGGGTGATTTCATATCTTTCCTTATCGGCTATAAATAAAATGAGAAAGCCAGCGAATTGCGGCGAACCGTGACGCAAATCAATGAGCAAAAAGCATCTAGCGTGCACTTTTTTTTTTTTGAATAGGGGAAGGGCCCCGAAGGACCCAGAAGCTGCATTAGATTAGGACGGTGGTGTTACAAGTTACATTGAGGTCCTCAAAAGAACGGAAAAGTACAGCACAACCCTCAGAATTAACTAAAAGGACCTTAACAAGAAAATAGAAAAAGCAATCAAGTCCTCCACCACCGATCTTGCACTGGAGCTTCAGGACACGGCCGTCCTCACCGTCACCGGGGACGAAGCCACTTGGGACGGAGGAGACGATGGTCGCCATGCCGAAGCCGAGGAAGGGCCTCCCTTTTGGCTCGAAGACCAGGAGGTTGAAAGAGCAGCAGCACCGGAGTAAAATCAGCAGCTCAAACGCCGGCGCCAGTGCTTGGAGCGGCCGCCCTTCGGCCATGATGGTCAGCGGCAAAGCGGCAAGAAGCCAACGACGCACCGCTGAGGATGTGCTCCAAATCGCAGCCTCAGAAGTTCCCAGCCCGCCAGATATGCGCGAGAGGACAGGGACTGGTCTCCTTACTCCGCCATCTCCACGATGACCTGCAGAAAGAAGAACAGCACCTGCTCGAGCACGATCTGAAGAGCAGACACACTTCGCGAGCTTATTGAAGGGGATGAAGCCACCGGTTGCTTCCATCGCTTTTGGCCCCAACCACAGGAGCACCGCGACCAGAAGAACCGCCGTCGTCCGGATCCAGCAGCAGCTCGCATGCAGCAGAATCCTTCTCCCCATCGGCATAGCGCCAGTCTCCGGCATCGCGCCAAACACCCCTAAGATAAAACCATAGCTAAACCTACTATGTATAGCGGAGCTCCGAGCGCCTCCCCCATCCCTACCACGACCGGCGACGCCAGCGGCGGAGGTCCGGGATCGGGCCGGGCCCGAGCTCTGGAAGCCCCTAGTCGCCTCCCTTTTCGCCCTCACTCGAACAGTACCAGGAAAAGGCACAGGGGAGTCGAGCAAAGGAAGATAGTATCTAGCGTGCACTAATGTTAGTAACAATTGTTATCAGAGTAGCTAGAGTTGACGATCCTGAGCGATGTCAGCTCCTGGCCATAGCAACTCCCACACTCCACCTCGCCAGAACCAGTGTCAGTCCCCTTGGTCGGCGTCGAGATGTCCACGTTACCATATGGCTTGTGGGCGGCATCAAGTATTCGATCTTGACTCAGACGGACTAAGCCGAGTGGAGCCTCTTCATGAAGGTGATGTTGCAAGCTCACGGCCTCTAGGAGGCGATTGAGTATGGCAGCATAGAAATCAAGGAGGATCGCATGTGATGGAGGCCATCCTCCACTTAATGCCGCAAGAACATAAAATAAATGTTTCTCTGAATTGTAAACAAATCATGAACAAATTTCACAGGTCAAGATAACTCTAGTACTACAGTATTTACTATTTTCGTTGGAATTTTTTGGATCATTATCTAAAAATTAGAGTATAGGTACACCACAGCTCAAAAAATCACTCTGTTTGAAAATTATTATTTTACAAGATTTAAAGAATAATATAAATTCTGCGATTTCATACCTGCTTCCTTGATGAAAAAAATCTATAACATTGCAACTCAGATAAGAAATGGCTTGAAGAGAACATCTTGTTCAGCAGTTTTCTCCGATAAATTAGAGTGGAGATCGAAGGATCATGAACCTGCAACGTATAATTATCAATCAGATGAGATACACTTATATTGGACTGTGTATGTGAGTGTAGGAGTCTAGCCCATGTGTGCTTGTACATATCTATATGTACCGAGGATGGGAAGGTGTGATTCCCAGAAATTAAATACATATGATGAGGAAAGTTTCTTGATAGGAACAGCAGGCAACATAAGATTTTGGAGTTCGATTGAGTACAAACTAGATGATACATATGAGTATGGTTGCAATACAATTTGAAGATATTAAATTATTTGGAACATGAATATTTTATGAATAATATAAGAAATAAAACTTAAAATACATATGAGTTATTGTATTTAATTAATAGGACGAGTCTTTTCCCATGCATGTTTGAATGTTGAGGTGTGTCTTTTCATGCATGCTTGCACGATGAGATGTCATGTGTGTATGTTGAGAGAAATAGGTTAGTGGGGGCTAGCTATTTAGATATAGAAGATTTCCAGACAGCTCCCACGCCATAGAAAGATGATCAAGCATCTAAATATAACAAAATGTAAGGAATAATGTGCCAAACGATAACCAAAAACATGAAGATCATCATAAGATCAGAAGGAATACTTGTAATTTTAGAATGGTAGAGTGAATGTATTCGATGCTCCCCTTGCTAGCATCCGAAAGATCCAACACCATATCCTATAAGAGGACAAACTACACAAGTTAAAATTGGTAAACCTAACTGAGAGAAGTGACCCGTACAAAAGAGCTAAAGCACATACAAGATGTAAAGCAACAACACAAGAAAGGGAAAGTGGACAGGCCAACTCTTGCTGAGAAAATCTAATGGTCCTAGGTCCAGCTTATTGAATTGGAACACATCAAGTTAACATATGAAAGAAGCTTCAGTAAACATCAAGATTGAAAAAAAAACAAGCATGCCTAAGATTCATGTACCTTGGGGAGAACACTTAGACATGACAAACATACTGGATGTCACAACTTACAAATAGTTAGAATATCAACAATTAACTACACAGTTGACTACTTATAATGTCACGGTTCAGTTGTTCAGAACAAGGAAATTGTGTCTAGCTATTTCAGAAAGAACTACCTCAGCACACATGAAGCCTCTTTCAAAATCAGTGTGAATTGCACCAGCAGCTTGCGGGGCTTTAGTTAGACACCTGATCTGCCAGCAGTTCACCTGAAAAGAGAATTCAAGCAAAACTAAGCCAGCAGAAAATTTTCAAATGTATTCAGAAACTCCTACTTGAAACTTCAAATATCAACATGCATACATCTGAACAATCTAATATATTCCTCCACGTTTAGGACATAAACAGCCAACAAGATGCAATGCTGACGATTGTTATTGATATACAACAACAAAGACCTTTGTCCCAAGCAAGTTGGGGCAGGGCAACCATTATCATTGATATGTTCAATAATAATAAACAGAATTATGAAACAAAAATGGTATTATTTTCATTTTTCAAATCTCATTAAATTCTTTACATATTGATTGTGAAAGTTAAAGAAGCTTGATTGCACCCCTTATTTTGGAGCAGAGGCAGTAACCAATAAAGACCAATATTGATGTACAAAGACCAAGCACATGAATTTTGCACAGCAAAATTGTAACAGGCTGCTGTTATGATATGAATCCATACGGTTTCAGCAGTTTAAGAATCACTGCATACTCAATCATGACGCCATAGATTCTTTTTTAACTTGGAAATTACAGCTATAGCATAATATAGATGTGTGTATGTGGCGATAGATGCAGACTAATTCTCATAACTATTTTCAAAGGTGTATGGAATGTACATAGAAAAATCACAGTAGAATGTCATTTGAAGAACAATCGGAGCTCATGCATATAATAAGAACGCACCCATAATAGATCAACGACAAACAAAACTATAAGTTGATCAAATAACCTCATGTGCCAGTGCAGTTCCATAAATGCTGTCAAAATTTGGAGGCCCTAGGTCCAGCTTATTGAATTGCTTCTCACAGCAAAGTTCAGCATTCATAACTGTAGCATCAGCAAGGTTACAAATGTAATGAAATCCTTGTAAGTTGCCTCCAAGCTTCTCAGGTAGTAATCTGAAACAAGCATGAAAGTTCCATCCATTTTAGGACTGGGAATAGCTAATCATGGTAAATCCCAATGTTAAAATTTAAAACCACCGCTAATCTACCTTGAAGGTGCGCAAACAGTAGAAACAATGAATGATCTACACTTCAGATTATTCTTCTGGCTCTTGCTATCAAATGCAAAGGAATCCTCAAATAGCACCTTCAGACCATCAAATGCAGGACCAAAGAGATCCTCAAACAGCACCTTCTGAGAGGGAAACTTGTTATAATTCGTGACCAAATGGAATTTGTCTCTTATAAAACAGTAGATAGAACAAGGGGTAGCAGCATCACCTCATCCTCTTTGGATGCGCGTACCATTGCCGGGCAGTTGTACGGCGCCCTGTCCCCGCCACCTCCTCCTAGATTCGCGGCCACCTCCGCGCTCCTCCATGACATGGTCTCCTCGTACTGGATCTGGTCCCTCCTGGCCAGTGTGATCGAAGCCGCGTGCCGTCGCAACCAAGTAGGACACTTGTAGCCGCACCTCGCCGCGAGCGCCTCCTCCACCAGCCGGATCTCACTCGGACCATTCGCCGGCATGGGAGCCCCCGCGCGGCTCACCAGCTTGGAGTTTACCTTGAGAGTCGACAGGTCCGCCATGAACCCCGACCCGTCGGCGACTCGTCCTACCGCTTGCTTCGTGAAGATGCGCCCACGGGGAAGGACCGGCGCGGTGTAGGTGGCGTGGCCACATCGCACCAGCGCGGTCCATGCGCCGCGCCACGGCCATGGCCCCATGTCCCCGCGCCGCCGTCTCTACTCCTCGGCTAAACCCTCTTCTTCTCTTTGACGGGGGGTGGGGGTGGGGAATGCGAGCGGAGCGAGGGAGGAAGTGAGGACCCGGGGCAGAGGTGACGAGAAAGAGGCGGTTGTGTTTAGGCTTTCGGGGCGAGTCTATGTTTAGGCTTTCGGGGCGAGTCTAGTCTCTGGCTAGACTTGGTGCATGGAACAGGTCTTCCTTTCGCCGTCGGATTTAGAAAAGAGCGTTTTTTTTTTTTTTTTGAACAAGGCTAGGTCCCGGAGGACCCAGTACTTTATTGGATATTGCAAAAGAGTACAAGAACAAGCAGCAAGGCACACAACAAACTAGAAATTACATAGTAGTCCCTGGAATATGCAGAAAGGACCCCAAGAACCAGATGAGAAATGCAATCAGGTCCAAGCTTCTCCCGAACAGCTCGAATCTCGCCGGCGCCGGGGACGAAACCACTTGGTCCGTCGAGATCTCCACCGCCGCATGCCGTGGACACCGGACTGGAGAAGCACTGCCTTCCATATAGCTTCAGTGCTAGGAGGAAGAGGGTTGGCCGCCTTTCGACCTGAAGAAACGGTGGCGTGGCCATGGAGGCTGGCAGCCATCCACTAGCGCCGTAGCTCCGCCTAACGCGCCATCGTTGATGAGCTCTGGACCCAGCAGCAGAAATCCTCTTCAATCTCCCCCCCATCTCGTTGACCACCACCACAGTGGCTACCGCCGACGGGAGAGAGACAAGGGAGCTCCTGCAAACCAGGGAGGTCATCGAGCTTATTGCCAGGGATTCCGGCTTGAATCTGTCTAGCAACAGCAAACCAATCGCCGTCAGCAGCAGAATCAAATCCGGAGACCACCACACGCGGCTCGGGCACGCCGGCATCCAAATCCCCATTGGCATATAGCCAGCAACCGGCATAGCGCCAAACTCCTCTAAGGAACAAACTAATCTAGTCCTACTATTCACAACGGAGCACCGGGCGCCTCCCTCATCTCTTCCCCAACCGGCAGCGCCGACGGCGGAGATCCGAGGTCGGGCCGGGCCCAAGCACTGGAAGTCTCCGGTCGCCTCCCTCTTTGATTGTGATTGTGGAATACTGGCTGTGCCTTGGAGGTGTCGCTGGACTAGGACCAGAAGGTTCCCGCGCGGGCGCCTACCACTTTTCTGACATCTTTGGGAGGAGTCTGGCTCTTGGCTTGGTACGCGCGGTGCATGGTCTGGGACTCGGAGATAGAGGCCATGCCATCGAGCAACAGCCATTTTTCCGTAGAAACAGCGTAGCGGTGTACGTTCTCATTTTGCGTCCTTTGCCATATACTCCCTCCGTTTCATAATGTAGTGCCTATAAATTTTCTCAAAAGTCAAACATTACAAAGTTTGACCATATTTATAGAGAAAAATAGGTACATCTAGAATACCAAATGCACATCATTGGATACATCATGAGTTATATTTTCGAAATGTACATGTTTGGTATTGTAGATGTATACAGTTTTTTTTATAAACTTGGTCAAAGTTGGCAAAGTTTGACTTTCAGAAAAATCTATAGGCACTACATTGTGGAATGGAGGGAGTACCGGGCAAAACCGGGTGTACCAGCCGTAGTGCCCAGAAGTGTGGTTGACCCCTTGAGGCCACCCCTTGACCGGACCGTGACCCAAAGAGCCAGGTACTGCGGCACCTGTCATTTTGAAAAAAAGGCTAGGCCTAGAGGGTTCGTGCACGCAGAACCATCTAGAGACCGATGCATATCAGCGTGATACTACCTATATTACCCTTTCTTTACGGAACTACCTATATTGCTTGATAAAGCGTGTGTATGAAGTTTGAACATGGACCTCTACTTAATTTCGGAAGATTGTATACATTGCAGATAAAAATGCTAGCAAGTCACGTTATTCTCGATGGATTTTTTTTGTGTTGGTTATGACATCTCCAACCCGCAAATTTGCTCCCGCGTCCGTCTACGAATAGGGGGCCAGTCCGCGGACAATGATGCAGGAGCCGGCCATCCAACGCTAGTTGCATACATTTCAAACAACTTTTCAACTAAATCGGACAAATTACATGCAAACCGAATGATTTTCATACAAACTGGAGCACATTCATTACATTTCGGACATATTTCAACTAAATTATAGCAGACTAGGCTAGTCTAATCAACTAGTCTAATGTCGGCCGCGGCAGATCTCCATTCCCACGACATGGCTACCCTACGTCTGGCTCCGCTGCTCATCGGACTGCCTTGAGCCCCGGACGTATATGCTTCAGCGGAAGGGCAAGAGTAGCCTCCGTTGCAGCGAGCTTAATCTAGATGACATCCTCCAAGACTTTGGGGGGCAACGAGTGGGGTCCCGATCACATGCCTGGGTCTACCGATCACCCTCGCCGGGATCTGGAAAGTTCACTTGCTTTGTGTTTGACCGCATCAAGGCAAAGCACGCGGGCTGGAAGGGAAAGTTGATGAATCAGGCTGGTAGGAGGGCTCTGGTGAGATCCGTTCCGGCGGTGATACCGGTGTTTGCAATGATCGCCATTCAAGTGCCAAAGGGCTTTCTCGCCGACATTGACAAGATCTGCAGGCGCTTACTGTGGTGTCAGGACGAGCAGCTCACCGAGGGTAAATGCAAAGTGCAGTGGAGCACGGTCTGCAAGCCAATTGACAAGGGGGTCTGGGAATTCTTGACTCGACCAAATTCGCAAGAGCTTTACGGCTGCACTGGCTATGGCAAGCTTGGAAGTTGCCGTATCGCTGATGGGTGAACACGGAGCTCCCATGCGACAAGCAGGACCGGGAACTCTTTGCGACAGCAACATCTATCACCATTGGCAATGGTGAAACTGCAAAATTCTGGGAATCTACTTGGCTATGCATGTCGCCGCTCCAATTGATCGCCCCAAGTTGTTTTAACAGATCAAGGCGGAAGGGCAGAACGGTCAAGGATGCATTAGTAAATGATGCTTGGATTAGGGACATTGGTCAACGCGATCTTCCCCTTCAAGTGAGTGAGGAATTATTGGCCATCTGTACATGATCAGAGCCTCAAATATAACCCTACTGCCGACTGCAAGTGATGAGATAATCTGAAAAGTGTCTTCTGGAAATTACAGCACGACATTAGCCTACCGTCTACATTTCCTAGGGAAAACTGACTCCTCTCTCCCGGATATGATCTGGAAGGTGTGGGTACCGCCGCGCTGCAAATCCTTTGCCTAGTTGACGTTGCAAAACAAACTTTGGTGCGTTGATCGCCTTCAACGGCGTGGCTGGGATAACTGCTACTTCTGCCCCCTCTACATCTACAACCTGGAAACATCCTTTCACCCTCTTTGGGAGTGCCCCGTGGCTCGCCAAGTGTGGAACACAATTGCATTCTTGAGAGGCTGTCAGGCTCTGGCACCTGGGGGCTGGGGGGGTGAGACGATGGCGATGGCAGCCTGGAGCAAGATCATCAGCCTTGCTGATGTTAACAACAGAAAGGGCATCAAATCCATGCTGCTGCTGACTGTTTGGGAGCTCTGGATGGAGAGAAACAACAGAATATTCAAGAATAGATCCCTGGCTGTCCCCATGATCATTGGATCCATCAGATCATCCATGTAAGCCTGGAGAACCGCCGATGCCAAAGGCTTGTGCAGCCCTTCGGGGATCCACCATGAGAGATAGTTCATAGCATGGGGGGTATCCCCCACCTTTTTTCTAGCTTACTCTCTTTTTTCCTCCTTAGTGGCTATGTCCACACATGTATACATACTGCTCCCTACCTATAATGAAAATGTCAGCGCTTTGCTGGATCTTTCAAAAAAAAAGAGTAGCCTCCGCCTCCGTGGCCTCTGCCTCCGCCATATCTTCCCTATGTATGACTGGGCCGCTCATCGAGTGGCCCCGGAGGAATATACTTCAGTCGGAGGGGAAGAGCGACTCCTCAGTTTCCGTGAAGACGAGGCGGGGTCGAAGATGGTCTGCATTGAACCACGCAAGACTCCGGTTGTGTATGCTGGCAACGCGGTGGCAATGGCCATCGTGGGACCCAAGCGGCGGCGGCCTCCCAAGGTCTACTTTTCCTTGGTGTCGGCGACGGTCGCAGACATGCTGGCCGTCTCCACCGGCAGGGCACCGTTCCTCCAACGTTTGCGGCAGATGGCACGGCAGTAGGCGCGGGAGGAGTGTGACAACACGGCGGCGTCCACGACAGCCACGGTGCCCGTGTTGTTGTGCTCCTCCGCGTGGCGGCGTGGAGCAACTGGTCACTCCTCTGCGAGCTGGCTTGGAGCGGCGAGTTGCTACACCAGGTGCCAGCTTAGAGCAGTGACTTACTCCTTCGCTTGCCCGCCTGCAGCCTCGCCCATGGTACTGACGGCCTGGGGTGGCGAGGGAGGTGGAGCAGCGAGTTGCCTTGCTCGTATCCAGCGGGTTCGGCTGTCACATCCCTAGTCTGGTAATGCACTAGGATAGCTCTCCTTGGTTGCATCATGTTTAAATTCCATGAAACTTGAAATACGGATGATCAAAACCCTAGCACTAAATCAAATCAACTAGATCAAACTTAAAATATTTTTCAATGAATCGATGTCGGATCGTGAAGACCGTAAGCTTGCAACTCGTAGAGAGGCCGTGCTTTCGGTCTTCTGTTCGAGGGACTGTTCGTGGGTGGTTCACTGGATCGTTCATCTATGGGTCGAGGGACTTCAAGTATGATTGCTACTTGTAGTCTGCGTTGGTATTTCCCCGAAGAGGAGAGGATGATGTAGTACAGTAGAGATAAGTATTTCCCTCAGTTAAGAACCAAGGTTATCAATCCAGTAGGAGAACCAAGCAAAATTCCGTTAAGCGCACCTACACACACAAAAGCAAACACTTGCACCCAATGCAAATAAGAGGGTTGTCAATCCTCTTAGCGGTCATTTGCAAGGATTAAATCTTATCGAGGTAAATAGATAAACTAAAATACTAATTAAAATAAAAGTAAATAAATTGCAGCAAGGTATTTTTAGGTTTTTTATATGATAAAGATAGACTCGGGGACCATAGTTTTCACTAGAGGCTTCTCTCTTGAGCATAGAAACATACGGTGGGTAAACAAATTACTGTTGGGAAATTGATAGAAAAGCAAATAATTATGACGGATTCATGGCAATGATCATGTATATAGGCATCACGTCCGAGACAAGTAGACTGACTCTTGCCTGCATCTACTACTATTACTCCACTCATCGACCGCTATCTAGCATGATTCTAGAGTATTAAGTTAATAAAAACAGAGTAACGCCTTAAGCAAGATGACATGATGTAGAGAAGCAAATTCAAGCAATATGAATAAACCCCATCTTTTTATCCTTAATGGCAACAATACAAATATGTGTCATGTCCCCTTCTGTCACTGGGATTGAGCACCGCAAGATTGAACCCATCACAAAGCACCTCTTCCATTGCAAGATAAATCAATCTAGTAGGCCAAACTAAACCGATAGATCGGAGAGAAATACAAAGCTATAACAATCATGCATAAAAGAGTTCATAGATGACTCAAATATTTCTCATGAATAATCTGATCATAAACTCACAATTCATCGGATCCCAACAAACACACCGCAAAAGAAGATTACATCGGATAGAATTCCAAGAACATCGAGGAGAACATTATATTGAAGATCAAAGAGAGAGAAGAAGCTATCTAGCTACTAGCTATGGACCCGTAGGTCTATGGTAAACTACTCACACATCATCGGAAGGGCAACAAGGTTGATGTAGAAGCCCTCCGTGATCGATTCCCCCTCCGGCAGAGTACCGGAAAAGGCCTCCAGATGGGATCGCGGAAGAACAGAGGCTTGCGGCGCCGGAAAGGTTTTTCTTCTGGCTCTCTGGGGGTTTCCCAATATTTGTGAATTTATAGAAGTGGAATTAGGTCAAACGGAGTCACATGGGCCCCACAAGGCAACACGGTGCGCCGGGCGCGCCATGTTGCCTTGTGAAGCCTCCGTGAGGCTTCTGGCCTCCTCCCGAAGCTTCCAAGGTTTCTTTTGTCCAGAAAAAAATCTCTAAAAAGTTTCGTGGCATTTGGGCTTCATTTGGTACTGTTTCTCTGAAAAGCCAAAAACAAGCAGAAAACAACAACTGACACTGGGCACTAGGTTAATAGGTTAGTCCCAAAAAATGATATATAATTGCATATAAAAACATCCAAGATTGATACTATAATAGCATGGAACAATCAAAAATTATAGATACGTATGAGACGTATCAACGATCTACACCGATCTTCTTCTGCTGCAACTCGGAGTCGGTAACGATCTAATCCAAACCGTTAATGCATCTTCATATTGTTCCTGGGTGACCGTAGGGCGATTTTTTTGTTTTCTACTACGTTTCCCAACAGTTTTACCCCGTGGCATCACCACCCACCACCTTGTTCTTCTTCTCCTTAGGAGCACCCTCTCCCTCTTTGACAAATACCTCTTTGAGAGGGAGAGCTTGCTTGGTCTTGCTTTTCTTCTTTGACTTCTTCTGCTTTGGCTTGGGTGCAAATCCAAGTCCCTCCTTGGCCACAACTTCCTTTTGATTGCTTAGAAGTTCGTTGAGGTTTTTCTCACCTTGTATCACGAGTCAAGGCCTTTGTCAAGTTGCTCCTTCGACTTAGTGTTCTCCTCAACAAGATGAGTGCTACTTGTGAGCTGCGTTGGGATTTTCCCCGAAGAGGAAGGGTGAAGCAATATAGTAGCGGATAGTAACCAAGGTTATCGAACCAATAGGAGAACCACGCAAATTCCTAGTAAGCAGTACCTACACACACAAGAGCAAATACTTGCACCCAACGCGTGTAAGAGGGTTGTCAATCCCCTTGAACTCGTTACTTGCAAGGATTAAATCTGGTAATGATAGATATATAAATTGAAAAGTAAAATAAAAAGAATAAAAGTTCAGCAAGGTATTTTTGGTTTTAGCAATATGATAAAAGTAGACCCGGGGGCCATAGTTTTCACTAGAGGCTTCTCTCTTGAAACATAGCATACGGTGGGTAGACAAATTACTGTTGGGCAATTGATAGAAAAGCACATAGTTATGACGTTATTCATGGCAATGATCATGTATATAGGCATCACGTCCGTGACAAGTAGACCAAAACGATTCTGCATCTACTACTATTACTCCACTTCGAGAGCGCTTCTATGCTTGCCTCTCTACGTATTAAGTTCATAACAAACAGAGTAATGCATGAAGTATGATGACATGATGTAGACAGAATAAACTCAAGCAATATGATTAAACCCCATCGTTTTACCCTTAATGGCAACAATACAAATACGTGCCTCGCTACCCCTTCTGTCACGAGGTGAGGACACCGCAAGATTGAACCCATTACAAAGCATCTCTCCCACTAAAGATAAATCAATCTAGTTGGCCAAACCAAACAGATAGATCAGAGAGAAATACAAAGCTATAATAATCATGCATAATAAAGTTTAGAAAAGACTCAATTACTTTCAATGAATAATCTGATCATAAACCCACAATTCATCGGATCCCAACAAACACATCGCGAAAGAAGATTACATCGGATAGAACTCCATGGAGATCATGGAGAACTTTGTATTGAAGATCAAAGAGAGAGAAGAAGCCATCTAGCTACTAGCTATGGACCCGTAGGTCTGTGGTGAACTACTCACACATCATCGGAAGGGCAGCAAGGTTGATGTAGAAGCCCTCCGTGATCGATTCCCCCTCCGGCAGAGTACCGGAAAATGCCTCCAGATGGGATCACGGAAGAACAAAGACTTGCGGCGGCGGAAAAAATGTTTCGGGTGGCTCTCTAGGAGTTTTGGAATATTTGGGAATTTATAGCGCTGGAATTAGGTCAGACGGAGCCACGAGGGGCCCACAAGGCATTAGGGCGCGCCTACCCCCCTGGTCGCGCCCTATTGCCTAGCCGTCTCCTCTTAGGTCTTCTGGTCCTCCCCCGAAGCTTCTAGGGTCTCTTTTGTCCAGAAAAATCGTCAACAAGTTTCGTAGCGTTTGGATTCCATTTGGTATGGATTTTCTGTAAAACCAAAAAGAAGCAGAAAACAATAACTAGCACTAGGCACCGATTTAATAGGTTAGTCCCCAAAAATTATATAAAATTGCACATAAAGTATCTAAGAATGATAATATAATAGCATGAAACAATAAAAAATTATAGATACATTGGAGACGTATCAATGAGCATGCTCACAACAAGTTAGTTGCATGAGCATTATCAATTAAAACAAAAGGAGGACAAGTAGCAATCTCCTAAGTTAGCTTCACTTGGAGTTGATCATGAGACTCCTTGAGTGTAGCATGAGCATTATGTTTACTACACAGCTTTATTCTTGTAGACTCTGTTGGGCCTCCAAGCGCAGAGTTTTGTAGGACAGCAGGAAGTTTCCCTCAAGTGGATGACCTAAGGTTTATCAATCCGTGGGAGGTGTAGGATGAAGATGGTCTCTCTCAAGCAACCTTGCAATCAAATAACAAAGAGTCTCTTGTGTCCCCAACACACCTAATACAATGGTAAATTATATAGGTGCACTAGTTCAACGAAGAAATGGTGATACAAGTGTAGTATGTATAGTAGATATAGGTTTTTGTAATCTAAAATAATAGAAATAGCAAGGTAGCAAGTAACAAAAGTGAGCACAAACGGTATTGCAATGCTTGGAAACAAGGCCCAGGGTTCATACTTTCACTAGTGCAATCTCTCAACAGTGCTAACATAATTGAATCAGATAACAATCCCTCACGTGCGACAAAGAATCACTCCAAAGTTCTTATCAGTAATGGAGAACATAATGAAATTGTTGTAGGTAGCAAACCACCTCAAAGTTATCTTTTCGATCAATCTATTGAGCCATCCCTATAAGTGTCACAAACAGCCCTAGAGTTCATACTACGATAACACCATATGATACGCATCAATCAACTCTAATGTCACCTAGATACTCCAATGTCACCACAAGTATCCGTGAGTTAATTATTCGATATGCATCAAACAATTTTAGATTCATAATATTCAATCCAACACAAAGAACTTCAAAGAGTACCCCAAAGTTTCTATCGGAGAAAGTAGGATGAAAACGTGTATCAACCTATGTGCCTAGATTACCCCAATGTCACCACGGGAATCCGCAAGTTGATTACCAAAACATACATCAAGTGACTCAATAGAATACCCCATTGTCACCACGGGTATTCACATGCAAGACATACATCAAGTGTTCTCAAATCCAAAATATTCAATCCGATAACAATGAAACCTCAAGGAAAAGACTCAATTCATCACAACAAGATAGAGAGGGAAGAAACACCATATGATCCGACTATATTAACAAAGCTCATGATACATCAAGATCGTGCCAAATCAAGAACACGAGAGAGAGAGAGATAGAGAGAGAGAGAGAGAGAGAGAGATCAAACAGATAGCTACTGGTACATACCCTTAACCCTGAGGGTGAACTACTCCCTCCACGTCATGGAGACCACTGGGATGATGAAGATGGCCTCCGGTGATGATTCCCCCCTCCGGCAGGGTGCCGGAACAGGGCTCCGGATGAGATCGCTTCGAAACAGAGGCTTGCGGCGGCGGCGTGTAAGTTCTAGGTTTCTTTCTAGGGGTTTCCCTATTTATAAGAATTTTTGGCGTTGGTTTCACGTCAGGGGGAGTCCCGAGGGACCCACGAGCTCAGCCCACACGCCCTAGGGGGCGCGCCCCTAAGCTCGTGGCTCCCCTGGACTTTGTCTGGTCCACCTCCCAGGCTTCGGGGGTCTCTTCTTGTCCATAAAAAATCACCGTAAATTTTTGTGGCGTTTGGACTTCGTTTGGTATGGATTTTCCGCGAAACAAAAAATAGCCAAAAAACAGGAACTAGCACTGGGCACTAGGTCAATAAGTTAGTCCATAAAAATCATATAAAAGTGCACCAAAACCCTATAAAATTGTTGTAAACATGACTTGAATACTTCATAAATTATTGATACGTTGGAGACGTATCAGAGCACTTTTCAAAGCCTTGTGAGCCTTGTTAAGTAACTTAATCTCCTCTTTGAGTCTAGCATGGCCAACACCATGTTCAACATTCTCGGATTTAAGCACTCTAGCTAGAACTTGAGCATGATCATGATCTTTCTTTAAATTAGCAAGGTCAACATTTTGTGACTCCTTAAGAGCCATGCAAAGACCTTGCTCATTCTCAGAGCAATAGAAAGATCCGCAATCTCATCGGCATAATCACGACTATGCCCTTCCATCTTAGTGATGGTCTCTTCATGAGATTCAATGATATCATTGGCCTCACCTAATTGTTCCAAGAGACCAACAAAGTGCTTCTTGGTCTCACCTTTGAGCTTACCCAAGAACTAGTCAAACTCATTTTCTTCCTCCTTTGCCTCCTCACATTCTTCCACACAATCCATCAAAGAAGGATTAGTAGAAATGCTAGTTTTGATGTTGGAGATTACCTTGTTGGTGGCCTTGGCCATGAGGCGCTTGGGGGTGGTGATGAAGTTCTCATTGTGGGGGTCGAAGAGTGACACCGTGATACGTCCATTTTGCATCATGTTTTCCTACTATTATTTATTATGTTTTTGATCATTATTTCACTTTATGATACAATTCTTATGCATTTTCTCTCTTATTTTGCAAGTTTCACATGAAGAGGGAGATTGCCGGCAGCTGGAATTCTGGACCGAAAAAGGGTGAAATAGAGATAGCTATTCTGCACATCTCCAAATGACCTGAAAATTTACGGAGAATTATTTTGGAATATATAAAAATACTGGTGAAGGAATCAACAGAAGGGGACCCACCAGGTAGCCACAAGCCTGGGGGCGCGCCCTACCCCCCTGGGCGCGCCCTCTGAGCTTGTGGGGCCCCTGGCAGGCCTCCGAAGCCCATCTTCTGCTATATGATGCCATTTTCCCTAGAAAAAAAATTAGAAGAAGACTTTCGGGACGAAGCGCCACCGTCTCGAGGCGGAACCTGGGCAGGAGCACTTTTGCTCTCTGGCGGAGCGATTCCGCCGGGAAACTTCCCTCCGGGAGGGGAAAATCGAAGCCATCGACATCACCAACGATCCTCTCATCATGGGAGGACCAATCTTCATCAACATCTTCACCAGCACCATCTCATCTCAAACCCTAGTTCATCTCTTGTATTTAATCTTTGTCTTAAAACCTCAGATTGGTACCTGTGGGTTGCTAGTAGTGTTGATTACTCTCCGTAGTTGATGCTAGTTGGTTTATTTGGTGGAAGATTATATGTTCAGATCCTTAATGATATTGAATACCCCTCTGATCTTGAACATGAATATGTTTTGTGAGTAGTTACTTTTGTTCTTGAGGACATGGGAGAAGTCTTGTCATAAGTAATCATGTGAATTTGGTATTCGTTCGATATTTTGATGATATGTATGTTGTTGCTTCCTTTAGTGGTGTCGTGTGAACGTCGACTAGATGACACTTCACCATCTTTGGGCCTAAGGGAAGGCATTGTGGAGTAGTAATTAGATGATGGGTTGCTAGAGTGACAGAAGCTTAAACCCTAGTTTATGCGCTATTCCGTAAGGGGCTGATTTGGATCCATATGTTTCATGCTATGGTTAGATTTATCTTAATTCTTCTTTCGTAATTGCGGATGCTTGCGAGAGGGGGTAATCATAAGTGGGAGTCTTGTTCAAATAAGAACAACACCCAAGCACCGGTCCACCCACATATCAAATTATCAAAGTAGCTAACGCGAATCGAACAAACATGATGAAAGTGACTAGATGAAATTCCCATGTGTCCTCGAGAACGTGTTGCCTATTATAAGAGTTCGTTCCGGCTTGTCCTTTGCTATAAAAAGGATTGGGCCACCTTGCTGCACCTTTGTTACCGTTACTACTTGTTACTTGTTACGAATTACCTTGCTATCAAACTATCTGTTACCTACAATTTCAGTGCTTGTAGAGAATACCTTGCTGAAAACCGCTTGTCATTTCCTTCTGCTCCTCGTTGGGTTCGATACTCTTACTTATCGAAAGGACTACGATTGATCCCCTATACTTGTGGGTCATCACACCGTCGGTGGGGAAGTGGTGGCAATGGCCATGGAGGCCGTTGCAACCGCTTGCATCATCATCATCATCGGAGTAGTACTCTTCTTGCACCACCAACCCCTTTTGAGGCACCTTCTTCGTGTAGTTGTTGTCCTTGCTTGGGACAGACTTGGACTTGTCCTTGCGGATAAGCTTGCCTCCATTGTCTTCCCTCTTCTCATAAGGACAAAACACAACGAAGTGACTCATGTTTCCACAATTGTATCAAGTCCTCACATGTTGGCCCTAGTCTTTAGAGCCACTTGAGTTGTTCTTGGAGTAGTCGGGCTTGGAGTTCCTCTTGTTGCCCCAAAATTGCCTTGACGCAAGAGCCATGTGCTCGTGGTAAGCATATTTGGTGTCTTCGGGGCAACACTCTTCTTCTTCCTCTTCTTCCTATTCCGGCATCACCTTGGCCTTCAAAAAAAGATTGGGCTTCTTTGACCGTTGAACACGAGCAAGTGCGTTGTCGGCGGTCTTGTTCAAGATGTTCATAGCAATAAACTCATCCGCTAGAGGACAAGGTGTGGAAGTCCGATCTTTGATGGATCACAGAGGACATGCTCTTGTTGAATGGCATGATGGACTTGATGAATTTGTGCTTGATCCAATTGTCATATGTGTCCTTGCTCCCATGATCTCGGAGTGAGACCGCAAGAGTGGTCAATCTTCGGTAAAGGTCACGAGGATCTTCATCTTAATTCATAACAAACTCATCGGCTTCATCAAGAATGACCTCAAAGTTGGAGCACTAAATGCTCGAGCTTCCTTTGTATAAGGAGTTGATGTGCTCCCATGCATCCTTGGCAAGAGTGAATGGAGGAAGCTCTTCGGGAGGCATGGCAGCTTGAAGAATGAACAAGGCAGATGTATTGAGTTGATTGTCCACTTCTTCTCTTGGGGACAAGTTGCTTGGATCATGTAGGTAGTAGCCTTGTTCGATGATCCTCCAAAGTTGAGTAGAGCTATAATTCAAATGAGACTTAATACGAAACACCCAATTAGCGAAGTTAGTCAAATCAAGCTTAGGAGGAGGACCATGATTGTTGATGTGGGGTGAGGGAACCGGTCCACCGTAGAATGGGGGAGGGGCAACCGCGGCATGGATGTCCGACCCATTCTTTCCTTGAGAAGAGGTAGGTTTTAATCTATTAGTCGTCTCCTCGAAGGAGTAGACATCTGTTTCCAAGGAAGTAGGATCAACTACTTTCTCAGGAGCGGTATTAGGATTCATGCCCTCAAGGAATTTCTTTAACATGGATTGGACCTCGTCCACCATTGATGTTTTAAGTGAGGCCATGGCCTCATTTAAGACATCTCGGGTGACGACGGCCGTGCCCATGGCCGCGGGGTTCTCCTCATACCTAATCCCGTCGTCAACCATACTCTTTAGGCGGTAAAGCCCTTAATAAAGAGACGAGGCTCTAATACCAATTAAAAGGAGACTAGAGGGGGAGGGGGTGAATAGGCGACTAACAATTTTTAACTTCTTTTAACAAATTAAGGCTCGACAAGAATATAGGTTGTCTAGATATGCAACTAGGTGAATAGCCTATATGAAGAGCACAACAACAACAACAACAACAAATGCAAGCACAAGGTAAACACAAATATAATAGCTTGCACAAAGTAAAGGCACGAAGTAACCGCAAGTGGAGTCGATGGAGATGAGGATGTGTTGTCGAAGTTCCCTCCTTTTGGGGGAGGTTCGTCTTTGTTGGAGAGGTGTGGAGGCACAATGTTCCTCAAGATGTCACTAGGACCACCTTATTCTCCTCACACCATTGCACAATGCAAGATGTCGTGATTCCACTAGCGGTGCCCTTGAAGGCGGTGACCAGACCTTTACAAACAAGGTTTGGACTCTCTCCACAACTCAATTGGAGGCTCCCAACACCAACCACGAAGCTTCACCACAATGGAATGTGGCTTCGAGGTGACCTCTTCCATCTAGGGCGCCCAAACACCCAAGAGTAACGAGATCCACAATGGATAGTAGGAGGAATCAAATTTCTCTCGGTGAAAGTGTAGATCGGGGCCTTCTCCTCCAAACCCTAGAGAATCAACAAGTTTTGATTGCTAGGGAAGGAGATCGGGCAAGTTTGAGCTTGGGAAACAATGGAGCAAATGGGAAAGGAGAGGTAGATCTTCCTGGGGAAGAAGACTCCCCTTTTATAGTGGGGGACAAATCCAACCGTTATGTTCTATCTACACTTAAGCGGTACTACCGCTCGGGGGAGCGGTACTACCGCTAAGTGCAGAGGTAGTTGCCGAGACCCACGATGGACCAACGCAGAACTGGAGCGGTAGTACTGCCGGAGCGGTACTACCGCCTCTAATAAGCGGTACTATTGCGAATTAGCCAGAGGGTAGCATAAACTTCCACGGTAGTACGCTTGGTACTCCAGCGGAAGTACCGCACAAGCGGTACTACCACTAGGAGCAAGCGGTACTACCGTGAATTCTAGGAGTAACAGAGAAATCCACGGTAGTACGCGCGGTACTCTAGCAGAAGTACCGCACAAGCGGTACTACCGTGAATTCCTAGAGGGTAACCAAGACCTCCCCAGTAGTAGCCGCGGAAGTACCGTGCAATTGGTACTACCAGTAATTACCATCTAGAAAATCTAGAACACAAAGGAGGACAACTCCAAAGTTGGGGGAAGGGAATGTGGGTGCATTTAGGTTGTGTACGTGTTGATTCCACCCATACCTTCCAAGGCGGACCCCTCTTAATAGTACGTATTTCCTACTACTCAAATCAAATGAAAAGAAATGCCGAAAATCCCGTCTTCGCACTTTGCTTATCCAAGGGGAATCAAACCGTCTTGTGCCATAGATATGAATCTCTGAAATGCTCAATGCGCATGGTTAGTCCGCAAAACGCATTGTCATCAACATCAAAACCACTTAGAGAGAGACATTCCCTAACATAAGTGATTCACTGTTGGCGCCGACTGACCCACTTTCATAACATTGAGCCTCTACTTCAAACAAGAAAAGACAGGATGAAAAAGCATCTCCCTATCGGATTCCTCTAGAGGGTCTAAAATTTTCTAGTCTCTTTTCATTGAATATGACAAAAGGAAACCGAGCTTACCATGCCCATAACCACAGATATACATTACTATGGAAAACTCATTTTTTCCATGATTGCCTGAAGATAGGCTATTCAACCATGTAAGCTTTCATCATATATTTAACTTTAGAGATCAAGATCTGTGTTTTTGTGCCTTTTTTTCTTCAAAAAGTGCAAAAACTCATAAGCAGAAATAATGTTGTCAGTGTTTTTAGGGGAAGAAATAATGCTGTCAGTAATTTTGTCGTTCTAGGTCTAGGAAGTCGTGTCCCTTCTAGGCCTCCAGCATTGAATCGGTTACAAAAAATCACACGGCCCGATCTCCTTTGTCCAAGAACATGACAAGCCCTCCATGGTCCATTTATGTCTCGCCGCCGCACGTCCGTAGCTGCAAAGGATATATCTTGCTTCACGTGAGATGGAAGGATCTCTCGCATGAAGCATATACAGTAATGAGCCGACCCATGATACGTCTCCATCGTATCTACTTTTCCAAACACTTTTGCTCTTGTTTTGGACTCTAATTTGCATGATTTGAATGAAACTAACCCGGTCTGACGCTGTTTTCAGCAGAACTACCATGGTGTTGTTTTTGTGCAGAAATAAAAGTTCTTGGAATTGGACGAAACTTTTTGGAGATTTTTTATGGAATAAATAAAAAATACTGGAACGAAGACCCACTGGAGGGGGCCACCGGTTGCCCACAAGGTAACAGGGCGCGCCCTGATGCCTTGTGGGGCCACGGAGGTCCTTCTAACCTAATTCTAGCGCTATAAATTTTGTTTCCTCGAGAAAAAAATAGGAGAAGAAGTTTCATCGTGTTTTACGATACGGAGCCGCCGCCACCTCCTGTTCTTCATCGGGAGGGCTGAGCTGGAGTCCATTCGGGGCTCCGGAGAGGGGGGTTCGTCGCCATCATCATCACCAACCCTTCTTCATCACCAATTTCATGATGCTCACCGCCGGGAGTGAGTAATTCCTTCATAGGCCTGCTGGACGGTGATGGAGTTGGATGAGATTTATCATGTAATCAAGTCAATTTGTTAGGGCTTGATCACTAGTACCCATTATGTTCTGAGATTGATGTTGCTATGACTTTGCTATGCTTAATGCTTGTCACTAGGGCCCGAGTGCCAAGATTTCAGATCTGAACCCTCTATGTTTCCATGAATATATTTGAGTTCTTGATCCTATCTTACAAGTTGTATGCACCTATTACGTGTTATGATCCGCATACCCCAAGGTGACAATAATTGGCATTCTTTCCGGAGATTACCGTAGTTTGAGGAGTTCATGTATTCACTAAGTGCTAATGCTTTGTTTCGGTTCTCAATTAAAAGGAGGCCTTAATATCCCTTAGTTTCCTTATGGACCCCACTGCCACGGGAGGGTAGGACAAAAGATGTCATGCAAGTTCTTACTATAAGCACGTATGACTATATACGAAATACATGCCTACATTGCATTGATGAGTTGGACATATTGTGTATCGCTCTAGGTTGTGACTGTTATATGATGAATGTCATCCAATACAATTATCCATCACCGATCCAATGCATATGCTTTTCGCATATTGATCTTTGCTAAGTTACTATTGTTGCTGCGACTATTACAATTACTACAAAACTGCTATTGTTACTGTTTCCGTTACTATTGCTACTGTTGCTACTGCTATCAGATCTTCCATATTACTGTGCTACTAAACGCTTTGCTGCAGATATTTGGTTCTCCAGGTGTGGTTGAATTGACAACTCCACTGCTAATACTCACAAATATTCTTTGGCTCCCCTTGTGTCGAATCAATAAATTTGGGTGAAATACTACCCTCAAAGACTGTCGCGATCCCCTATACTTGTGGGTTATCAAGACCTTTTTCTGGCGCCGTTGCCGGGAGCATAGCTCTATTTGTTGAGTCATTTGGGAATTTTATTTGTTGATCACTATGAAGAATCTGAAAGATGCTAAGACCAAGATCGTACCCTCTAAGATGAGGGGAGGTAAGGAACTGCCATCACATTCCGCACTTGATTCACCTTCTGTTTTGAGTAGGCTTGCGACACCACCACCTGCTATTCATTCTAATATGTCGCAAGTAATTGATGATACCACTTCTGCTATAAATGAAACTTGTGATGATGCTAGTAATATGCTTGATGATACTGCGCCACTAGGTGAATTTCTTGATGAACAAATTGCTAAAGCTAAAGAAATTGAGAATGTTGAAACTTCTGAAAATTATGATTCACTGCTACTTGTGAGCTGCGTTGGGATTTCCCCGAAGAGGAGGGGATGATGCAGTACAGTAGAGATAAGTATTTCCCTCAGTTATGAAACCAAGGTTGTCAATCCAGTAGGAGAATCACGCAACAACTCGTTAGAAGTACCTGCACACAAAACAACAAATCCTCGCACCCAACGCGAACAAGGGGTTGTCAATCCCTTGGCGGTTAATTGCAAGATTAAATTATATGGTGATAGATTGATAGATCGAACAAAAATACAAAATAAAATAAATAAAGTAAAATGCAGCAAGGTATTTTTAGGATTTTCAATATATGATTAAGGTAGACCCGGGGGCCATAGTTTTGACTAGAGGGTTCTCTCTTGAAAATAGCATACGGTGGATGAATAAATTACTGTTGGGCAATTGATAGAAAAGAAAATAATCATGACGATATCCAAGGCAATGATCATGTATATAGGCATCACGTCCAAGACAAGTAGACCGAAACGATTCTGCATCTACTACTATTACTCCACACATCGACCGCTATCCAGCATGCATCTAGTGTATTAAGTTCATAAAGAACGGAGTAACGCCTTAAGAAAGATGACATGATGTAGACAAAGTAAACTCACGCATGAATAAACCCCATCTTTTTACCCTTAATAGCAATGATACATACGTGTCATGTCCCTTTCTGTCACTGGGATTGAGCACCGCAAGATCGAACCCATTACAAAGCACCTCTCCCATTGCAAGATAAATCAATCTAGTTGGCCAAACCAAATCAATAGATCGGAGCGAAATACGAAACTATAATAATCATGCATAAAAGAGTTCAGAGAAAACTCAAATAATATTCATGGATAATCTGATCATAAACTCACAATTCATCGGATCCCAACAAACACACCGCAAAAAGTGATTACATCGGATAGAACTCCAAGAACATCGAGGATAACATTGTATTGAAGATCAAAAAGAGAGAAGAAGCCATCTAGCTACTAACTATGGACCCGAAGGTCTGTGGTAAACTACTCACAAATCATCATCGGAAGGGCAGCAAGGATGATGTAGAGCCCCTCCGTGATCGATTCCCCCTCCGGCAGAGTGCCGGAAAAGGCCTCCAGATGGGATCTCTCGAGAACAGGAACTTGTGGCGGCGGAAAAAGTATTTCGTGGACTCCCCTATTGGTTTCCCGATTTTAGAGAATTTATAGAGGTGGAATTAGGTCAAACGGAGCAGAGGTGGGCCCACGAGGCACCAGGGCGCGCCACCCCCCTGGGGCGCGCCCTGGTGGCTCGTGGCCACCTCCTCTGTCTTCTGGCCCTCTCCCGATGCTTCTAGTGTCTCTTATGTCCAGAAAAAAATCTCCAAAAAGTTTCATGGCATTTGGACTTCGTTTGGTACTGATATTCTGGAAAACCAAAAACAGGCAAAAAACAGCAACTGGCACTGGGCACTAAGTTAATAGGTTAGTCCCAAAAAATGATATATAATTGCTTGTAAATGTATATAAAAACATCCAAGATTGATATTATAATAGCATGGAACAATCAAAAATTATAGATACGCTGGAGATGTGTCAAGCATCCCCAAGCTTAATTCCTGCTCGTCCTCGAGTAGGTAAATGATAAAAACAGAATTTTTGATGTGGAATGCTACCTATCATATTCATCATATACTCTTTTCTTTGTAGCATGGACATTTGGACTTGATTGATTCAAAGCAATAGTCTATAGTTTGACATGAAGACATAAATACTCAAGCATATTAACAAGCAACCATGTCTTTCAAAATATCAATGCTAAAGAAAGTTATCCCTAGCCCATTATGCTCAATCATTGATCCATTCATGAAACACACTCAATATTAGCTACACACAATGCACAAGTATGACAATAGTGCTCTCTAGTTGGTGCTTTGTAAGAGAAGATGGAGACTCAAATAAAAATAAAAATTGCATAAAAGTAAATAGATAGGCCCTTCGCAGAGGGAAGCAGAGATTTGCAAATGTGCCAGAGCTCAAAGCTTAAATTAGAGAGATAAAATTATTTTGAGAGGCATGCTTTTCCTGTCAACGAAAACGACCGAGAATTCCCAATATCTTCCATGCTAGATACATTATAGGCGGTTCCCAAACAGAAAATAAAGTTTATTCCTTTCCACCATTCTTTCACAATTCGTGGCTAGCCGTATCCACGGGTGCCCTCCATACCAACACTTTCCAAGGAATTTATTATTACCATCATATTAAAAAATTTCATTTCGGGACTGGGCATCCCTATTACCTGCCACTCTCTCGTGCAATGACAAGTGAATAAACACTCATCGTGAGAATAACACACCTAGCATGGAAAATATTGGCCACCCCCTGCTGCTTCATGAGCGGTACGGGCACACAAAACGGAAAATTATTTTTAAAAATTAGAGTTGGCACATGCAAATTTACTTGGAACGGCATGGAAATACCGCATATAGGTAGATATGGTGGACTCATTTGGCACAACTTAGGTTTAAGGAGTTGGATGCACAAGCAGTATTCTCGCTTAGTACAAATGAAGGCTAGCAAATAGATTGAGAAGCAACCAACCAAAAAGCAAAAACGGTCATAAACATGCATTGAACATAACTAACACCGAATAATGCACCATAAGTAGAATATAATTTCGTTGCATAACTATTGACTTTATGTGCATGCATAGGGAATCACAAACCTTAACACCAATATTCTTACTAAACCATAATTACTCACTAACATGACTCACATATTATCATGTCCATATTGCAAAACTATTGCAAGGAATCAAACTTATCATATCCAATGATCTTTCATGAAAGTTTTTATTATATCCCTCTTGAATATTCATCACTTTGGGACCAAATTCATATCTTGTGCAAATTACCATCACTATTATCAACTCTCAAAAAGATATAAGTGAAGCATGAGAGTGCAAATATTTCTTCAAAATTTTAATCTTATCAACTCTCAAAATAATATAAGTGAAGCATGAGAGTTCAAATATTTCTTCAAAATATAGCCACCACCGTGCTCAAAAAGATTTAAGTGAAGTACTAGAGCAACTGCCTAGCTCAAAAGATTTAAGTGAAGCTCATAGAGTATTCTAACAAATCATGATAAATGTGTGGCTCTCTCAAATAGGTGTGTCCAGCAAAGATGATTGTGACAAACTAAAAAGCAAACAAAGCAAAGACTCATATAATACACGACGCTCCAAGTAAAACACATATCATGTGATGAATAAAAATATAGTTCCAAGTAAAATTACCGATAGTTGGTAGAAGAAAGAGGGGATGCCTTCCGGGGCATCCCCAAGCTTAGACGCTCGAGTCTTCCTTGAATATTACCTTGGGGTGCCTTGGGCATCCCCAAGCTTAGGCTCTTGCCACTCCTTATTCCTTCATCTATCGTGATCTCACCCAAAACTTGAAAACTTCAATCACACAAAACTCAACAAAACCTTCGTGAGATCCGTTAGTATAACAAATAAATCTTTAACTTTAAGTACTGTAGTAAATTGATTCATATTTAATATTGGCATAATGCTACTGTACTCCAACTTCTCCATGACTCATAACCCCCGATACGATCCATAGATTCATCAAAATAAGCAAACTATGCAACAAAAACAGAATCTGTCTAAAACAGAACAGTCTATAAAGATCTATTTAAAAGCTATACTTCTGTAACTGCAAAAATTCTTAAAAGTTAAGACAACGTGGGCAATTCATATACCAATACTTTGTAAAAATTTCAGATTTTTCTGACGCTCCAGTACAGAATTAAAATTCCAGCACTGGACGCAAAACTTTATGTTTTCCAAACAACATCAATTATACTATCTTCCAAATCAT
Source organism: Elymus sibiricus (assembly GCA_039707655.1). Lineage (NCBI taxonomy): Eukaryota > Viridiplantae > Streptophyta > Magnoliopsida > Poales > Poaceae > Elymus > Elymus sibiricus. Next base: position 387,270,703 of record CM077676.1, read on the forward strand.
CCCAAAGGCATTACTTGGTACAAACACTAATTAAAACATAAAAACACAATCATAACAGTAGCATAATTGTGAAAACACACAAGAACAGAAATAAAAAGCAAAAAATTATTTTATTCATTGGGTTGCCTCCCAACAAGCGCTATTGTTTTATGCCCCTAGCTAGGCATAATGCATAGTTTCAAGTATTATCATCTTTCAAGTTGATTCCATAAGTGGCCCTCATAATGGATTCATAGGGTGCTTTAATTATTTTCCTAGGGAAGTGTTCCATCCCTTTCTTTAATGGAAATTGAAATCTTATATTACCTTCTTTCATATCAATAATAGCACCAATAGTTCGTAAGAACGGTCTACCAAGTATTATGGGGCAAGACGGATTGCAATCAATGCCAAGTACAATAAAATCAATAGGCACATAATTTCTATTTGCAAGAATAAGAACATCATTAATTCTTCCCAATGGCTTTTTAATAGTAGAATCTGCCAAGTGCAAATTAAGAGAACATTCATCTATATTGGTAAAACCTAGCACATCACATAGAGATTTTGGAATTGTGGAAATGCTAGCACCCAAATGACATAAAGCATTGCACTCATAATTTTTAATTTTAACTTTAATGGTGGGTTCCCACTCATCATATAATTTTCTAGGAATTGAAATTTCTAGTTCTAGCTTTTCTTCTAACGCTTTCATCATTGCTTCTACAATGTGTTTAGTAAAAGCCTTATTTTGTTCAAAAGCGTTGGGTGAATTTAGCATGGATTGTAACAAAGAAATGCACTCAATCAAAGAACAACTATCATAATTAAAGTCTTTGTAATCCAAGAGAGTGGGCACATCACTAGTTAAAGTTTTTACCTCTCCAGACCCACTTTTATCAATTTTTTCATCAAGATTTTCACCCTCCGAATTATGGGGACGCCTCCTTGCTGTGATGCCCCCGACTTAATCGTGCACTAATCATACACGCAAATGCACACGATCAAGCCTAAGGACTCACTGGAAGATATCACAACACAACTCTAAACACAAATAAAAGTCATACAAGCTTTATAATACAAGCCAGGGGCCTCGAGGGCTCGAATACATAAGCTCGCGATCAAGCGTCAGCGGAAGCAACATAATATCTGAGTACAGACAGAAGTTTAAACAAGTCTGCCTTAAGAAGGCTGAGCAAAACAACGACACTGATCGAACAGGTGTAGGCCTCCTGCCTGGGTGCCTCCTATCTACTCCTGGCCGTCGGCGGTCTTCACGTAGTAGTAGGCTCCAGCGGTAGGGTAGTAGTAGTCACCGACGGTAGCAGCTGACTCCTGGGCTCCGTCATCTGATTGTAGCAATCGGGTGTGGGGAAAAAGAGGGAGCAAAGCAACCGTGAGTACTCATCCAAAGTACTCGCAAGACTTACATCAGATCTAAACTATGTATGGATCATTATCAAAGAAGGGGGCTGTATCTGTGGACTAACTGCAGAATGCTAGGATAGAGAGAAAGGCCTAGCCTGTCGAAGACTAGCATCTTTAGAGTCTTGCAGCATTAGAAGAGTGCAGATTAGCATAATATAAAGTAGTAGTAAGTAGTAACCACGCCCAGAGATCTTTCCTCGTCTCTTGGCGAGAAAGCGATCCCGGAGCCAACATATTAGTAACATCACCATGTATCCAGTTCTAGTAATAGTAGATCGGGATACTTTCTGAGCGTCCTGTTACCGTGGACACGGCTATTCGAATAGATATACTTCCCTGCAGGGGTGCACTAACTTACCCAACACGCTCGATTAACTCAGGCCGGACACACTTTTCTGGGTCATGCTCGACCTCGGCTGATCGACACGTCGCAGCCCTACCTAGGCTCAACAGAGAGGCCAGCACGCCGGTCTAACTCCTAAGCGCGCAGGGGTCTTGAGCCCATCGCCCTTTGCACTCCTGCACATTGCGTACGCGGCCGGTGAGCAGACCTAGCCCCCTTAATACAAGCGCAGGCTTTCACGGTCCAACTCGGCACGCGCCGCTCCACTGCTGACGTCTGATGAGCTTCGGCTGATGCACACGACGCCGAGTGCCCATACTTGTTCCCGCATGGTGGTTAGCGCGAAAAGGCCAGAGGCCTACTCAGATCACATATCCAAACCCATTGTTGCGTTAGTAGCGCGCGGTGACAATCAGCGATCCACGATCTGTGGTCCCGTCGCCCCGTCTCGTGGACTTGCGGCAAGGGCTAGGAATGCCCGGCCGTGCCACGTAATCATCTCGCGGGTACCCTCACGGTCAACCCGTCTCCACATACCTCGCGGGTACCCCTCGGGGCCGACCCGACTGTTGGAAATATGCCCTAGAGGCAATAATAAATTGGTTATTATTATATTTCCTTGTTCATGATAATTGTTTATTATCCATGCTATAATTGTATTGATTGGAAACTCAAGTACATGTGTGGATACATAGACAACACTGTGTCCCTAGTATGCCTCTAGTTAACTAGCTCGTTGATCAAAAGATGGTGAAGGTTTCCTAGCCATGGACATGAGATGTCATTTGATAACGGGATCACATCATTAGGAGAATGATGTGATGGACAAGACCCAAACTATAAACGTAGCATTTGATCGTGTCAGTTTATTGCTATTGTTTTCTGCATGTCAAGTATCTGTTCCTATGACCATGAGATCATGCAACTCACTGACACCGGAGGAATACCTTGTGTGTATCAAACGTCGCAACGTAACTGGGTGACTATAAAGATGCTCTACAGGTATCTCCGAGGGTGTCTGTTGGGTTGGCATGGATCAAGACTGGGATTTGTTACTCCGTGTGACGGAGAGGTATCTCAGGGCCCACTCGGTAATACAACATCACAATGAGCCTTGCAAGCAATGTGACTAAAGTGTTAGCCACGAGATCTTGTATTACGAAATGAGTAAAGAGACTTGCCAGTAACGAGATTGAACTAGGTATAGAGATACCGACGATCGAATCTCGGGCAAGTAACATACCGAAGAACAAAGGGAACATCATATGGGATTAATTGAATCCTTGACATAGAGGTTCGACCGATATAGATCTTCGTAGAATATGTAGGAACCAATATGGGCATCCAGGTCCCGCTATTGGTTATTGACCGTAGAGGTGTCTCGGTCATGTCTACATAGTTCTCGAACCCGCAGGGTCTGCACACTTAAGGTTCGGTGACGTTTCGGTAGATTTGAGTTATGCATGTTGGTGACCGAAGGTTGTTCGGAGTCCCGGATGAGATCACGGACATCACGAGGAGCTCCGGAATGGTCCGGAGGTAAAGATTGATATATAGGAAGTCCCGTTTTGGCCACCGGAAAAGTTTCGGGTATTTCCGGTAGTGTACCGGGAGTGCCGGAGGGCCATCGGGAGGGGCCACCCACGCCGGGAGGCTACATGGGCCTAAAGGGGGTTGCACCAGCCCTTAGTGGGCTAGGCAAGGCAGCTCTATAAGGCCCATGCGGCTGGAATAAGTGGAAAAGGCATAAAACCCAAGAAAAGGGAAGGGGAACCAAATATGGAAGGTGTCCTATTTGGACTAGGAAGAAGTGGAGGAGTCCACCTCCTCCTCCTTGGTTCGGCCGCACCTAGGGGGGAAACCCTAGGGCGCCAGCCACCTCCCCCTCCCTCCTATATATACTAGAGGGGAGAGAGGGCCAAACACCCTAAGCCACGGTGCAGCCCTCTCTCCCCCCGTCTATACGGTTTTCCTCAAATCTGTTTTTGTCGGTGCTTAGGCGAAGCCCTGTCGGAACAGCTCCACCACCACCCCCACTACGCCGTTGTGCTGGCGGAGAACTCGTCTATCTCTTCGCTCTCTCTTGCTGGATCAAGAAGGCGGAGATCATCATCAAGCTGTACGTGTGCTGAACGCGGAGGTGCCGTCCGTTCGGTACTTGATCGGGACGGATCGTGATTGGATCGCGGGACGCTCGGTGATTTGGATCACGAAGACGTTCGACTACATCAACCGCGTTTCTTAACGCTTCCCGCTTAGCGATCTACAAGGGTATGTAGATTCACTCTCCCTCTCGTAGATGCTCATCACCAGGGACGGAGCCAGGATTCTAACATAGGGGGGGCAAGGTTTTCCGTGTGGTGACTGACTGGAAAAAAAATGTGCAGAGACGGCTGTGGCTTAGGTTAATGAAAGATTTCACCAAGAGAAGAAAACATGTGGTGGCTTTGAACAATTTAATTTTTACTAAAAGTTGCCATAAAAGAAATACAAAGGGTAATTCACATGCTAATGAACTAAATCTTTCTGCTGCTGGAAGGGATAAACAATGCAAAATCTTATCTCATGGGTCAGGACACAGGAGTATTTCCTAATAATAAATTCATGTATACAGTTTGTGTTCTTCCAATCCTTTAGTTCTAAAGGTACAGATTAATCTAATTATAAAATATAAGCCAAGGATGAAGTAAAGAGAATGAGAAACGAGAGTAACATAGTCTTACTTGCCTCATCGCCGATCATGCTAGCTGTGCGGCCGGCCGGCCGGCCAGCCGTGCATCCCCACAAGCTTTGGATCGCCTTGCCCCCTTCGACAGTCTAGATCTTGATTTAGGAATTGCACGGTGCTGAATACGGAACTGCCCTACACGGCGGCTATACATTAGCGATAGCATCGGAGGCAAGTAAAAGGAAAGAAAACGAATGCTAATGACGTCCTTCGTCTTCCTGTTGTGGGCTGCTGCAGGGGCCTGCCATAGATGGGCTTTATAGTTTTGCACTTCACGTGATTAGGGGGGGCAAAGTTAGCCATGCGTTCATTAATTTCCCTTATTTTTACCAGCTGCTTGATCGTTATTACGTAAAAACAAAATCGTTAGGGGGGGTCTAGCCCCCCCTCGTCCCCCCTTGGAATCGTCTCTGCTCATCACCATGGATAGATCTTGTGTGTGCGTAGGAAATTTTTTGTTTCCCATGCAACGTTCCCCAACAGTGGTATCAGAGCCAGGTTTATGCGTAGATGAGATCTCGAGTAGAACACAAAGGAGTTTGTGGGCGTTGATATTCAGATTGCTTCCCTCCTTAGTCTTTTCTTGATTCAGCGGTATTGTGGGATGAAGCGGCTCGGACCAACCTTACTCGTCCACGTACGAGAGACCGGTTCCATCGACTGACATGTAACTTTGTTGCATAAGATGGCTGGCGGGTGTCTGTCTCTCCCACTTTAGTTGAATCGGATTCGACAGAGGCGGTCCTTGTAGAAGGTGAAATAGCAACTTTTATATCACCGTTGTGGTTTTTGCGTAGGTAAGAATCGTTCTTGCTAGATACCCGTAGCAGCCACGTAAAACATGCTACAACAATTAGAGGACGTCTAACTTGTTTTTGCAGGGTATGTTGTGATGTGATATGGCCAATTACATGATGAGATATATGTGATGTATGAGATGATCGTGTGTTGTATAGAATATCACGACTTGCATGTCGATGAGTACGGCAACTGGCAGGAGCCATAGAGTTGTCTTTAATTATTGTATGACCTGCGTGTCAATCATTAAGCGCTATGTAATGCTTTACTTTATCGCTAAACGTTAGCAATAGTCGTGGAAGCAACAGTCGGCGCGACAACCTCATGGCGACACGTTGATGGAGATCAAGATGATGGAGATCATGGTGTCATGCCGGTGACGATGGAGATCATGCCGGTGCTTTGGAGATGGAGATCAAAAGCACGAGTTCATGGCCATATCATGTCACTTATGATTTGCATGTGATGTTAATCCTTTTATGCATCTTATTTTGCTTAGGACGACGGTAGCATTATAAGGTGATCCCTCACTTAAATTTCAAGATAAATTGTGTTCTCCCTGAGTGTGCACCGTTGCGAAAGTTCGTCGTTTCGAGACACGCCGTGATGATCGGGTGTGATAGACTCTACGTTCGCATACAACGGGTGTAAGCCATGTTGCACGTGCGGAACACTCGGGTTAAACTTGATGAGCCTAGCATGTACAGACATGGCCTCGGAACACAAGAGACCGAAAGGTCGAACATGAGTCATATAGTAGATATGATCAACATGAAGATGTTCACCATTGAAACCACCTCAACTCACGTGATGATCGGACTTGAGTTGGTGGATTTGGATCATGTTACGCTCGAATGACCGGAGGGATGTCAATTTGAGTGGGAGTTTTTTAAGTAATATGATTAACTAAACTCATTATCTAGAACAATAGTCTAAGTTGTCTTTGCTATATTTATGTTGTAGATCATGGCTCGCGCAGTAGCACCCCTGAATTTTAATGCGTTCCTAGAGAAAGCTAAGTTGAAAGATGATGGAAGTAACTTTGTGGACTGGGCCCGTAATCTAAGGATTATCCTTACGGCTTCCCAGAAGGCTTATGTCCTTGATGCACCGCTTGGTGATCCACCCGCTCCAGTTGAGTCTCTAGACGTTGTGAACGCCTGGCAGGCTCGTTCTGAAGATTACTCAATAGTTCAATGTGCAATATTGTATGGCTTAGAACCGGGACTTCAAAGACGTTTTGAACGTCATGGAGCATATGAGATGTTCCAGGAGTTGAAGTTTATCTTTCAGAAGAATGCCCGGATCGAGAGATATGAGATCTCCGATAAGTTCTATGCTTGCAAGATGGAGGAGAACGGGTCTATCAGTGATCACGTACTCAGAATGTCTGGGTACTCCACCCGTCTGGCTGAATTGGGGATGCCCCTTCCGCCAGAGGCTATCACTGACAGAGTTCTTCAATCATTGCCACCTAGCTACAAGAGCTTCGTGTTGAACTATAACATGCACGGGATGAACAAGTCAGTCGCCGAGCTGTTTGCGATGCTGAAAGCCGCTGAGTCTGAAATTCAGAAGGAGCATCATGTGTTGATGGTCAATAAAACCACTAGTTTCAAGAAAAATGGCAAGGGTAAGAAGGGTAACTCCAAGAAGAGTGGCAAAGCAGTTGCTCCTCCCGTGAAGAAACCCAAGGCTGGACCCAAACCAGAAACTGTGTGTTTTCATTGCAAGGGAACTGGACACTGGAAGCGGAACTGCCCCAAGTATTTGGCTGACAAGAAGGCGGCCAACAACAAACAAGGTATATATGATATACATGTTATTGATGTGTACCTTACCAACTCTCGTTGTAGTGCCTGGGTATTTGATACCGGTGCGGTTGCTCACATTTGCAACTCTAAACAGGAACTGCGGAATAGACGGAGGCTGGCAAAGGACGAAGTGACGATGCGCGTGGGAAATGGTTCCAAGGTTGATGTGATCGCCGTCGGCACGCTCGCTCTTCGATTACCATCGGGATTAGTGATGAACCTGAATAAATGTTATTTGGTGCCTGCGTTAAGCATGAACATTATATCTGGATCTTGTTTATTGCGAGATGGTTACTCGTTTAAATCAGAGAATAATGGTTGTTCTATTTATATGAGTAATATCTTTTATGGTCATGCACCCGATGTGAGGGGTTTATTCTTATTGTATCTCGATAGTAATGATACACATATTTATAACATTGATGCCAAAAGATGTAGAATTGATAATGATAAAACCACTTTCTTGTGGCACTGCCGTTTAGGTCATATTGGCGTAAAACGCATGAGGAAGCTCCATGCCGATGGACTTTTGGAATCACTTGATTTTGAATCACTTGACACATGTGAGCCATGCCTCATGGGCAAGATGACTAAAACGCCGTTCTCTGGAACAATGGAACGGGCAAGTGACTTGTTGGAAATCATACATACTGATGTGTGCGGTCCGATGAGCATTGAAGCGCGCGGTGGTTATCGTTACTTTCTCACCTTCACTGATGACTTAAGTAGATATGGGTATATTTACTTAATGAAACACAAGTCTGAAACGTTTGAAAAGTTTAAACAATTTCAGAGTGAAGTTGAGAATCATCGTAACAAGAAGATTAAATTCCTACGATCTGATTGAGGAGGAGAATATCTGAGTTATGAGTTTGGCAGTCACTTAAGACAATGTGGAATTGTTTCACAACTGACACCGCCTGGAACACCACAGCGTAATGGTGTGTCCGAACGTCGTAATCGAACCTTATTTGATATGGTGCGATCTATGATGTCTCTTTCCGATTTGCCACTATCGTTTTGGGGTTATGCATTAGAGACAGCTGCATTCACTTTAAATAGGGCACCATCGAAATCCGTTGAGACGACGCCATATGAACTTTGGTTTGGTAAGAAGCCAAAGCTGTCGTTTCTTAAAGTTTGGGGATGTGATGCTTATGTCAAAAAGCTTCAGCCTGAAAAGCTGGAACCCAAAGCGGAGAAATGCGTCTTCATAGGATATCCAATAGAGACGGTTGGATATACCTTCTACCTCAGATCCGAAGGCAAAGTGTTTGTCGCTAAAAACGGAACATTTCTTGAGAAAGAGTTTCTCTCGAAAGAATTGAGTGGGAGGAAGATAGAACTTGATGAGGTTGTTGAACCTTTACTTCAACCTGAGAGTAGCACAGTACAAAAAGATGTTTCTGTAGAGCCTGCATCAGTTGAAGAGGAAGTTAATGATGATGATCATGAACCTTCGAATCAAGTTGCTATCGAACCTCGTAGGTCGACAAGGACGCATACTGCTCCTGAGTGGTACGGCAACCCTATCTTAGAAGTCATGTTGTTAGACAACGATGAACCTACGAGCTATGGAGAAGCGATGATGGGCCCGGATTCCGAGAAGTGGTTAGAGGCCATGAAATCCGAGATGGGATCCATGTATGAAAACAAAGTATGGACTTTGGAAGTATTACCTGAAGGGCGTAAGGCCATTCAGAACAAATGGATCTTTAAGAGGAAGACGGACGCGGACGGTAATGTCACCGTCTATAAAGCTCGACTTGTGGCAAAGGGTTTTTCACAAGTTCAAGGAGTTGACTACGATGAGACCTTCTCACCCGTAGCGATGCTTAAGTCCGTCAGAATCATGTTAGCAATAGCTGCCTTTTTCGATTATGAAATTTGGCAGATGGATGTCAAAACAGCGTTCCTTAACGGTTTCCTTAAGGAAGAGTTGTATATGATGCAACCAGAAGGTTTTGTCGATCCAGAGAATGCTGACAAAGTTTGCAAACTCCAGCGATCCATTTATGGACTGGTGCAAGCATCTCGGAGTTGGAATCTTCGCTTTGATGAGGTGATCAAAGCGTTCGAGTTTATACAAGTTTACGGAGAAGCTTGTATTTACAAGAAAGTGAGTGGGAGCTCTATAGCGTTTCTAATATTATATGTGGATGACATATTGCTGATTGGAAACAATATAGAAATGTTGGAAGGCGTGAAGGAATATTTGAACAAGAGTTTTTCAATGAAGGACCTAGGAGAAGCTGCTTTCATATTAGGCATCAAGATCTATAGAGATAGATCAAGACGCTTGATAGGACTTTCACAAAGCACATACCTTGATAAAATTTTGAAAAAGTTCAAAATGGATCAGTCCAAGAAGGGGTTCTTGCCTGTTTTGCAAGGTGTGAAGTTGAGTAAGACTCAATGCCCAGTGACTGCAGAAGATAGAGAAAAGATGAGTGTCGTCCCCTATGCTTCAGCCATAGGCTCTATCATGTATGCAATGCTGTGCACAAGACCCGATGTCAGCCTTGCCATAAGTATGGTCGGAAGGTTTCAAAGTGATCCAGGAATGGAACACTGGACGGCGGTCAAGAATATCCTAAAGTACCTCAAAAGGACTAAGGACATGTTTCTCGTTTATGGAGGTGATCAAGAGCTCGTCGTAAAGGGTTACGTCGATGCAAGCTTTGACACTGATCCGGATGACTCTAAGTCACAAACCGGATACGTATTTATTCTTAATGGGGGTGCGGTTAGCTGGTGCAGTTCCAAGCAAAGCGTGGTAGCTGATTCTACATGCGAAGCGGAGTACATCGCTGCCTCGGAGGCGGCGAAGGAAGGTGTCTGGATGAAGGAGTTCATGACAGATCTTGGAGTAGTGCCTAGTGCGCTTAACCCAATGACTCTGTTTTGTGATAATACTGGTGCCATTGCTCTGGCCAAGGAACCAAGATTTCACAAGAGGACCAGACACATAAAGCGATGTTTCAATTCCTTCCGCGATTACATCAAGGAGGACGACATAAATATTTGCAAAGTACACACAGATCTGAATGTCGCAGATCCGCTGACTAAACCTCTTCCAAGGGCTAAACATGAACAACACCAGAACTGCATGGGTGTTCGATTCATTACAATGTAAATCACATAGTGATGTGAGCTAGATTATTGACTCTAGTGCAAGTGGGAGACTGTTGGAAATATGCCCTAGAGGCAATAATAAATTGGTTATTATTATATTTCCTTGTTCATGATAATTGTTTATTATCCATGCTATAATTGTATTGATTGGAAACTCAAGTACATGTGTGGATACATAGACAACACTGTGTCCCTAGTATGCCTCTAGTTAACTAGCTCGTTGATCAAAAGATGGTGAAGGTTTCCTAGCCATGGACATGAGATGTCATTTGATAACGGGATCACATCATTAGGAGAATGATGTGATGGACAAGACCCAAACTATAAACGTAGCATTTGATCGTGTCAGTTTATTGCTATTGTTTTCTGCATGTCAAGTATCTGTTCCTATGACCATGAGATCATGCAACTCACTGACACCGGAGGAATACCTTGTGTGTATCAAACGTCGCAACGTAACTGGGTGACTATAAAGATGCTCTACAGGTATCTCCGAGGGTGTCTGTTGGGTTGGCATGGATCAAGACTGGGATTTGTTACTCCGTGTGACGGAGAGGTATCTCAGGGCCCACTCGGTAATACAACATCACAATGAGCCTTGCAAGCAATGTGACTAAAGTGTTAGCCACGAGATCTTGTATTACGAAACGAGTAAAGAGACTTGCCAGTAATGAGATTGAACTAGGTATAGACATACCGACGATCGAATCTCGGGCAAGTAACATACCGAAGAACAAAGGGAACAACATACGTGATTAATTGAATCCTTGACATAGAGGTTCGACCGATATAGATCTTCGTAGAATATGTAGGAACCAATATGGGCATCCAGGTCCCGCTATTGGTTATTGACCGTAGAGGTGTCTCGGTCATGTCTACATAGTTCTCGAACTCGCAGGGTCTGCACACTTAAGGTTCGGTGACGTTTCGGTAGATTTGAGTTATGCATGTTGGTGACCGAAGGTTGTTCGGAGTCCCGGATGAGATCACGGACATCACGAGGAGCTCCGGAATGGTCCGGAGGTAAAGATTGATATATAGGAAGTCCCGTTTTGGCCACCGGAAAAGTTTCGGGTATTTCCGGTAGTGTACCGGGAGTGCCGGAGGGCCATCGGGAGGGGCCACCCATGCTGGGAGGCCACATGGGCCTAAAGGGGGTTGCACCAGCCCTTAGTGGGCTGGGCAAGGCAGCCCTATAAGGCCCATGCGGCTGGAATAAGTGGAAAAGGCATAAAACCCAAGAAAAGGGAAGGGGAACCAAATATGGAAGGTGTCCTATTTGGACTAGGAAGAAGTGGAGGAGTCCACCTCCTCCTCCTTGGTTCGGCCGCACCTAGGGGGGAAACCCTAGGGCGCCAGCCCCCTCCCCCTCCCTCCTATATATACTAGAGGGGAGAGAGGGCCAAACACCCTAAGCCACGGTGCAACCCTCTCTCCCCCCGTCTATACGGTTTTCCTCAAATCTGTTTTTGTCGGTGCTTAGGCGAAGCCCTGTCGTCACAGCTCCACCACCACCCCCACTACGCCGTTGTGCTGGCGGAGAACTCGTCTATCTCTTCGCTCTCTCTTGCTGGATCAAGAAGGCGGAGATCGTCATCAAGCTGTACGTGTGCTGAACGCGGAGGTGCCGTCCGTTCGGTACTTGATCGGGACGGATCGTGATTGGATCGCGGGACGCTCGGTGATTTGGATCACGAAGACGTTCGACTACATCAACCGCGTTTCTTAACGCTTCCCGCTTAGTGATCTACAAGGGTATGTAGATTCACTCTCCCTCTCGTAGATGCTCATCACCATGGATAGATCTTGTGTGTGCGTAGGAATTTTTTTGTTTCCACTGCTGACGTCTGATGAGCTTCGGCTGATGCACACGACGCCGAGTGCCCATACTTGTTCCCGCATGGTGGTTAGCGCGAAAAGGCCAGAGGCCTACTCAGATCACATATGCAAACCCATTGTTACGTTAGTAGCGCGCGGTGACAATCAGCGATCCACGATCTGTGGTCCCGTCGCCCCGTCTCGTGGACTTGCGGCAAGGGCTAGGAATGCCCGGCCGTGCCACGTAATCATCTCGCGGGTACCCTCACGGTCAACCCGTCTCCACATACCTCGCGGGTACCCCTCGGGGCCGACCCAACTTTATCAAGGGACTGATTAATATAAAGTACTGGTCTCGGCCCCTCGATCACATTGATCGGGGCACTAGTAACAAAGCGGGGCAACTAGGACAAGGGTGAGGGGCCACTGATGGATCACTAACCAACCTATACTAAGCAGTTTAGGATGACAGGTAAAGTAACAGTAGCAGGTTACAAAAGTAGGCTATGCATCAGAATAGGAGCTATCTATTACAGTAGCAAAATCTAATGCAAGCATGAGAGAGAAGGAATGGGTGATATAGGGATGATCAAGGGGGATTTTGCTTGCCTCGAAGCTCTGCTGAAAGGGACTGGTCCTCTGCGGTGTAGTTGTACTCGGGAGCAGCGTCAGTCTCGGGGTCTACCGGAGGGAAGAAGGGGGGGGGGGGGAAGAAACAATAAATACAAACAAACAAATGCAGCACGATGCATGGCATGGCAATATGCAGTGCTGGTGGTGACCTAGCGCAGTACTACACGTTGCAGATGAAGCGGGAAAATATCTGGGATATTTTCCCGGCCTTCGGGCATCTGCCAGACAGATGAACTGAAGGGGAAGGTTCCATGTTTGCATAGCTGTGGGCATGTGACAGCTAAACAGAGGGCATATTCGGATTCGTCTCGTTTTTCTGATCAACTTTCATGTAGAAAACTTTTTGATCCGAGCTACGGTTTAATTTCTATGATTTTTCAAAGTTTTAAACATTTTCTGAATTTATTTTAATTACTAAATTCGACAGAAAAGTAAATATGACGTCAGCATGAGGTCAGGGTGACGTTAGCAGTCAGCTTTGACCGTTGACTGGTCAACCTGACAGGTGGGGCCCCTTTGTCATAGACTAGACTAATTAAACAGTAGGTTAAACTAACTAATTTAACTAATTAGGTAGTGGGACCCACTGTCAGTGACTGTTTAGTTAACTAATTAACTAACAGATTAATTAACGATTTAATTAACATTTTATTTATTACTAAAAATGTTTTAAACAGTGTGGGGCCCGTGTGTCAGTGGTCCAGGGGTGCCCAGTCAGCAGGGTTGACTGGGTCAACCGGTCAACGGGACCCGCAGGGCCCACGGGCAGTGTCACTGGGGGTGGGGGCCACGCGTCCACGTCAGCGCCGGCCACCGGAGATGCGCCGACGAGCTCTCCCGCGGTGGCCGAACTCCGGCGAGCTCGGGTTTGCGCTGTGGTGCACCAAAATGCGCGCGGCCGGGCTCTCTGGAACGTGCACTCCGAGCTGCGTCCGTTGGTGGTGGTCTCGGCGGCAGAGGTGGCCAGAATCGGCGACGGCGACAACGGCAGGCGGCGGCAACTTTCGGGCTCGATCGGGCGCTCGGCTGTGGTTCGCTTTCGGGCGTTCTAAGCGGCTAGGCGGGGTCTATGCGATGCGGTGAGCTCAACGGGCACCAGCTCGTGACCATATGGTCACCGGAATGACGCCAGCGACGAGCTCCGCGGCGGAGAGCTCGGACACGATGGGGGCGGCAGCTACGGCTAGCAAACGGCGGCGAGAGGAGAGGGGGAACGGGGAGAAGCTCACAGTGGTCCCATAGGTGTGCTAGAGTGGGCTCGGGGAAGCGCGACGGCGGCGAATCGAGACGGCGATCACCGGCGCTCGTAGGTTGAAGACGAGCTTGTGGACGACGCGGTGGCGGCTCCGAGCTCCAACGGCGAGGCGTAGGCGACGTGATCGAGGACGGCGGAGACGCTGGACACGGCGGGGCAACGATCGGGGCTCGGTGGCCGCGAGCTCAGCGGAGAGCGCCCATGGCGGCGCTCGGGTGAGTTGGGAGAGAGCGAGGGAGAGGGAGTGAGGCGGCTAGGGTTCGCCCATGGGGTCGAGGGGGGAGTTAACCGGGTAGGGGCGGGCGCGCGTGACGCGCTGTCGTGCGGGAGATAGGGGGGGCCGAGCGCGGCGAGCGCGTGCACGTCGACAACGCGCGGGGAGGAGCAATGCGAGGTAGGGGAAGGCTAGATGGGCTGGGCCGGCCGGTTGACTAGGGCCCAGGCAGCACAGTGCCCCTTTTCTTTTTTCCTTTTTCTTTTTTCTGTTTCCTTTTTCCAGTAGCCCTTTTCATTTTCTTTTGCATTAATTGACTTCTGCAAAAATGTGCAACTAGTAGAAACAATTAGCAAGGAATATTGTGCACTGCCACAAAAAGTTTGGTAGCCAAATAATTTAATTTGGATTTTCCATAAAGGAAAAGGCATTTAAAATGCTGAATTGGCACTGTTTTCAAGATGTTTGAGACATCTAGGGAATTTTGGTGATGTTGTTTTCCTGAACATAATTCACAATGGATTATTCCCAAAATTATGAACATTTTAGTTCCTGGATTTGAACAACTTTCATTTTCACCTCATATTTGAATTTCAATTGGCATTGGAATTTGAAATGAGATATTAATCCAATATGGTTAAGCTTTGCAAAACAAGGTGACTTAGCTTAATCATGAGGGATTACTGTAGTGCATTACCCATGGGTGTTACACTTGCTAAAGTTGACTCTTCTTCAGTCCCCTTTTCATCAAGTTTTATATTGCTAAACAAGGAATCAATAGATGAAACACCAATTATTTTAATATCCTTATCATTACTATGATAGAAACCGGGAGGAATCACTTTTTCTAAAAATTCTCGTTTAGCTTTTAGCATAGCGGTTCTTTTCTTACTCTCATCCATGGAGACATATAAAGCTTTAATTGATTCATTAATATCAATTTTGGGTGGCAATATTTTAGTCTTAAGGTTTTCCACATCATGAATAATTCTATCAATGCTCCTAGACATATCATCAAGTTTACTTAATTTTTCTTCTATCGTAGTGTTGAAAACTTTTTGAGCATTAATAAATTCTTTAATATTACTTTCAAGATCAGAGGGCATCCTATTATTATTATTATAAGGATTACCATAGGAATTGCCATAATTATTAGAGGAATTTCCAGGAAACGGCCTTGGATTAAAATTACCTCTATAAGCATTATTATTAAAATTGTTTCGCGAGACAAAATTCACATCTATGGGATCATTATTTTGCTCAATCAAGGTGGATAAAGGCACATCATTAGGATCAATAGGAGTATTTTTGCTAGCAACCAATTTCATAAGCGCATCAACTTTATCACTCAAAGTACTAATTTCTTCAACAGAATTCACTTTTTTACTAGTAGGAGCTCTTTTAGTATGCCATTGTGAATAATTTTCCATAATCTTATCAAGTAATTTAGTAGCTTCCCCCAATGTAATCTCCATAAAAGTACCACCCGCGGCGGAATCTAAAAGATTTCTAGAAACAAAATTTAATCCCGCATAAATTTTTTGTATGATCATCCACAAATTTAAACCATGAGTAGGGCAATTTCTTATCATTAATTTCATACTTTCCCAAGATTGAGCAACATGTTGATGATCAAGTTGCTTGAAATTCATAATTTGGTTTCTAAGGGAAATAATTTTCATGGGAGGAAAATACTTGGTAATAAAAGCATCTTTACACCTATCCCAAGAATCGATACTATTTCATGGTAAAGACGAAAACCAAATTTTTGCATGATCCCGCAATGAGAACGGGAATAATTTTAATTTCACAATATCATTATCCCACATCTTTTTTCTTTTGCATATCACACAATTCTACGAAAGTGTTAAGATGGGATGCATCATCTTCATTAGGACTACCAGAAAATTGTTCTTTCATGACAAGATTTAACAAAGCGGCATTAATATCACAAGTCTCCGCACTAGCGGCGAGAGGAGCAATCGGTGTACTAATAAAATCATTATTATTAGTATTGGAAAAATCACACAATTTTGTATTTTCTTGAGACATCGTGGCTACGCAAACAAGATAACAAGCAAGCAAAGAAGCAAACAAGAAAAAGGCAAACGAAAAATATTTTTGTATTTTTGTAAAAACTTTTTAGAAGTGGGGGAGATGAAAACGAGAGGCAAAGGAAAATAAAGTAAATGCAAGGAGATGAAGGTTTATGCGTAGGTACTTGATAGATGTTGATGATGTCTCCCCGGCAACGGCACCAGAAATTCTTCCTGCTACTTGTGAGCTGCGTTGGTAATTCCCTAAAGAGGAAGGGAGATGATGCAGTACAGTAGAGATAAGTATTTCCCTCAGTTATGAAACCAAGGTTATCAATCCAGTAGGAGAATCACGCAACAACTCGTTAGCAGTACCAGCACACAAAACAACAAATCCTCGCACCCAACGCGAACAAGGTGTTGTCAATCCGTTGGCGGTTAATTGCAAGATTAAATTGTATGGTGATAGATAGATAGATCAAACAAAAATACAAAATAAAATAAATAAATTAAAATTTCAGCAAGCTATTTTTAGGATTTTCAATATATGATTAAGGTAGACCCGGGGGCCATAGTTTTCACTAGAGGCTTCTCTCTTGAAAATAGCATACGGTGGGTGAACAAATTACTGTTGGGCAATTGATAGAAAAGCAAATAATCATGACGATATCCAAGGCAATGATCATGTATATAGGCATCACGTCCGAGACAAGTAGACCGAAACGATTCTGCATCTACTACTATTACTTCACACATCGGCCGCTATCCAGCATGCATCTAGTGTATTAAGTTCATAAAGAATGGAGTAACGCCTTAAGCAAGATGACATGATGTAGACAAAGCAAACTCACGCATGAATAAACCCCATCTTTTTACCCTTAATAGCAATGATACATACATGTCATGTCCCTTTCTGTCACTGGGATTGAGCACCGCAAGATCGAACCCATTACAAAGCACCTCTCCCATTGCAAGATAAATCAATCTAGTTGGTCAAACCAAATCAATAGATCGGAGAGAAATACAAAGCTACAATAATCATGCATAAAAGAGTTCAGAGAAAACTCAAATAATATTCATGGATAATCTGATCATAAACTCACAATTCATCGGATCCCAACAAACACACCGCAAAAAGTGATTACATCGGATAGAACTCCAAGAACATCGAGGAGAACGTTGTATTGAAGATCAAAAAGAGAGAAGAAGCCATCTAGCTACTAACTATGGACCTGAAGGTCTATGGTAAACTAATCACGCATCATCGGAATGACAGCAAGGATGATGTAGAGCCCCTCCGTGATCGATTCCCCCTCCGGCAGAATGTCGAAAAAGGCCTCCAGATGGGATCTCTCGAGAACAGGAACTTGTGGCAGCAGAAAAAGTATCTCCCCTATTGCTTTCCCGATTTTAGAGAATTTATAGAGGCAGAATTAGGTCAAACAGAGCAGAGGTGGGCCCACGAGGCACCAGGGCGCGCCACCCCCCCTGGGGCGCGCTCTGCTGGCTCGTGGCCACCTCCTCTGTCTTCTGGCCCTCTCCCGAAGCTTCTAGTGTCTCTTATGTCCAGAAAAAATCTCCAAAAAGTTTTGTGGCATTTGGACTTCGTTTGGTACTGATATTCTGGAAAACCAAAAACAGGCAAAAAACAGCAACTGGCACTAAGTTAATAGGTTAGTCCCAAAAAATGATATATAATTGCTTGTAAATGTATATAAAAACATCCAAGATTAATATTATAATAGCATGGAACAATAAAAAATTATAGATACGTTGGAGACGTATCATTCACCTATTATGCCTAGCCCTCCTACTAGAGTTGAAATGCCTAAGATACCTGATGGTTATGTTATAGATGGAGAGACAGCTAGGGTAATTCTTGCTTGTAATGATAGAGATGATGTTAGGAAATTACTGAGTAAGTTAAAAGAAAAGTTTATGATGTAGAGAATGAAATATGATCCCAAGTTTGCTACCTCTCCTATCTTTGTTACCGATAAGGATTATGAATTCTTTGTCGATCCTGAGTTAATTACTTTGGTTGAATCTGATCCTTTTCATGGTTATGAAACTGAAACTGTTGTGGCACACCTTACTAAATTGAATGACATAGCCACCCTATTTTCTCATGAGGAAAAGCTTTGCGACTATTTCATTCTTAAGTTATTTCCTTTTTCATTAAAGGGTGATGCTAAGAAATGGTTTAATACTCTTGCTCCTGGTTGTGTGCATAGTCCCCAGGATATGATATATTACTTCTCTGAAAAATATTTTCCTGCTCATAAGAAACAAGCTGCCTTAAAGGAAATATTTAACTTTGTGCAAATTTAAGAAGAGAATCTCCCTCAAGCTTGGGGGAGGCTTCTCCAGTTACTAAATGCTTTGCCAGATCATCCTCTAAAGAAAAATGAAATACTTGATATCTTTTATAATGGACTAACCGATGCTTCTAGGGACTACCTGGATAGTTGTGCTGGTTGTGTTTTCAGGGAACAGACTATTGGACAGGCTGAAGAACTATTGAATAATATATTAAAGAATACCGATGATTGGACACTTCCTGAACCACCACCTAAACCAACTCCGAAGAAAAGAGGTATTCTATTCCTCAGTCCAGAAGATATGTAAGAAGCTAAGAAATCTATGAAAGAAAAATGTATTAAAGCTGAAGATGTTGAGAATCTACCACCTATTGAAGAAATACTTGGGCTCGACACCCCGACACAGGTAGTAGAGGTAAACTCTCTTCGTTGATTCGATGAAGGTGATATTCCTTATAATAAATCTGCTAGCCAATGCTTGGATGAATTTGATAACTACATTGTTAAGCAAGAACACTTTAATATGTATGTTAGCAATCAATTGAAATGAAATGCTATTATGATAGATCGCTTGAGTGATTTGATGTTTAGGATTGCTAGTGATGTTAAAGGCTTATGTAAACATGCTTCTATGGTACACTCAGTTAGAACAAGTCTCTAAGTCACAAAATGATTTGCTTAATGAGATGAATAATAAAATGAATGATCATGTTGTTAGGGTAATGACTAGAGGAGGTAGAATGACTCAGGAGCCCTTGTATCCTGAAGGTCATCCTAAAAGAATTGAGCAAGATTCTCAGAGAAATAATATTGATGTGCCTTGTTCATCTAAAAAGAAAAAGAAAAAGAAAAATGATGGGACTTTGCATGCTTCTAGTGAACCTGAGATAGAAAAACCTCTTGAGAATCATAATGATGTTTCTATTTCTGATGCTGAGACACAATATGGTGATGAACACCCACCTAATGATAATGATAATGATGTTCATGTTGATGCCCAACCAGATAATGATAAAGAACCAGATAATGATGTAGAAATGGAACCTGCTATTGATCTTAATAACCCACCTCCTAAGAATAAAAGATATGATAAAAGTGATTTCATTGCTAGAAAACATGGAAAAGAAAGAGAACCATGGGTTCAAAAACCCATGGCTTTCCCTACTAAACCACCTAGAAATAAAGATGAGGAAGATTTTGAGCGCTTTGTTGAAATGCTTAGACCTGTGTTTTTGCGTACTCGCTTGACTGATATTTTGAAAATGCCTCCATATGCTAAATACATGAAAGATATTGTCACTAATAAAATTAAGATACCTGAAGCTGAAATTTCCACCATGCTTGCAAACTATTCTTTTAAAGGTGGAGTGCCTAAGAAACTAGGAGATCCAGGAATACCTACTATACCATGCTCCATTAAAAGAAGTTATGTCAAAACTGCTTTATGTGATTTAGGAGCCGGTGTTAGTGTTATGCCTTTCTCTTCATATAGAAGACCTGATTTGAATAAGTGATACGTCTCCAACATATCTATAATTTTTGATTGTTTCATGCTATTATAGTATCAATCTTGGATGTTTATTATGCAATTATATGCAATTTTATATCATTTTTTGGGACTAACCTATTAACCTAGTGCCCAGTGCCAGTTGCTGTTTTTTGCTTGTTTTTGGCTTTTCAAGAAATCATTATCAAACAGAGTCCAAACGGAGAAAAAACTGTGGATTAATTTTTTCTGGACCAGAAGGGACCCTAGAAGCTTCGGGAGAAGACAAGAAGAGTCACGAGGGAGCGACAAGCTCGGGAGGCGCGCTCCAAGGCTTGTGGGCCCCTCGTGGCACCTCTGGACCTAATTCCAGCGCTATAAATTCCAAAATATTCCCAATATACTAGAGAGCCACCTCGAATAACTTTTCCGCCGCCGCAAGCTTCTATTCTTCCGTGATCCCATCTGGAGGCCTTTTCCGGCACTCTGCCGGAGGGGGAATCGATCATGGAGGGCTTCTTCATCAACCTTGCTGCCCTTTCGATGATGTGTGAGTAGTTTACCACAGACCTACGGGTCCATAACTAGTAGCTAGATGGCTTCTTCGCTCTCTTTGATCTTCAATACCATGTTCTCCTCGATGTTCTTGGAGTTCTATCCGATGTAATCTTCTTTTGCGGTGTGTTTGTTAGGATCCGATGAATTATGGGTTTATGATCAGATTTTTCATGAGAAATATTTGAGTCTTCTCTGAACTCTTTTATGCATGATTGTTATAGCTTTGTATTTCTCTCCGATCTATCTGTTTGGTTTGTCCAACTAGATTGATTTATCTTGTAATGGGAGAGGTGCTTTGTGATGGGTTCAATCCTGCGGTGCTCTATCCCAGTGACAGAAAGGGAGAAGACACGTATTTGTATTGTTGCCATTAAGGATAAAACGATGGGTTTATTCATATTATTTGAGTTTACTTTGTCTACATCATGTCATCTTGCTTAAGGCGTTACTCTATTTTATACTTAATACTCTAGATGCATGCTGGATAGCGGTTGTTGAGTGGAGTAATAGTAGTAGATGCAGGCAGGAGTCGGTCTACTTGTCTCGGACGTGATGCCTATATACATGATCATTGCCATGAATCAGTCATAACTATGCGCTTTTCTATCAATTGCCCAACAGTAATTTGTTTACCCACCTGTCGGTGGGTACGACCATCTATGGGGCCATCCAGCCCCTTGTGGTTCAGATAGGGAGATCGACGAGCACAAAGAGCATAATCAGAAGAAGCGCAAGGGATTTACCCAGGTTCGGGCCGCCGTGAGGCGTAAAACCCTACTCCTGCTTTTGGTGTATTGAGTGTGTATGAGCACAAGTACAAAGAGCGCTTCCCCGGCAAGGCGCGGGAGAGGCAGCTGCACATGCAATTTGTGAGAGGGATCGATCGCCCCCCCGTGAATGTTGCCCTGGCCCTCCTTTTATAGCTCAAGGGGTTACCACAGTGGCAAAACAGTCATTACATAGTGATTAGATAGCAAACAGTGCTATCATACCTAACTCTGCCAGTTTAGGACAAAAGCATTAAATGCTCCGTTAGGTGTCATGTCGAGGAGGAGCCCCGGCAAGGTTTCTGCACCGCTCGCCTAGCCACCTCGTATTGGCTTGACACACCTTCTGTACGGGTGTCATTAAAGGCAAATCTCCTTCCAGCACGCTGACACGTGCCCGACAAATCTCACCAAACAGCCTACGCAGTCGACACCTCACCGATTAGCGACTAGCTGCTCGGTGAGGTGGAGCGCTGACGAGCTGGCGAAAGCTTGCCGCCACGGAGCTTGCTGGATCTTCACCTTGCCGACAAGAAATATCTTCATCTCCAGTACTAGTTGAATACTTGTTGATGTTTCGTCTTGATCTTCTCTCCAGTAGCCCCTTCAACTGGGTCTGGAGTCTTGGTCTTGGTGGTTTCCGGCAAGCCTTGGCCAGCAGGGAGGCTGTCACCGTCTGTGCATAAGTCAGGGTATAAAATACCCATGTTTTATACACCGACAGGAGCCCCCGGGCCTGGGCCATACGCGCGTCCGAAGCATCGTTGGGCTAGGCCCAAACAATGAACGGACACGCGGTGGGAAACTGCCGTTGCAATTTTCGGGTACTGATGGTTTTATCCTCTGAGATCTTCTTCATTAATCTGGACTTGTGTCTGCCCTCAGCCGTTTTCTGGCAAACGTTGCCGCCGAGTGGACATCTACTGCTTGGGTCAGACTTGAATGAGTGTATGACCACACGTGGCAAGGAATAACTGCCATATGTGTCAATGCTCCTACTTTTTCTTCGCCCTCCCATTACGCGCATTCGCATGCGAGGCAGTGGATTGGCGAATGAGGGCAGTCGTTGGAGCGGTGCGTCTGGCAAAGAACGCGGAGCGCGGGATTGGTGAGACTGGACGGTCGCGGGGGTAGTGCGCCGGCCAGGGAGGCAGGGTGCAGGATTGGGGAAACTGGGTGGTTGCCCAAAAATGGTGAAGAGCCAGCCCCCGTGCCTTCCCTATAAAGAGGGGGCTGCGAGGAGCGATGCCCATCCATCTCCTCCCATTTCAATCCCTCAGCCGCTGTCATCTCCTTCTTCTATCTCCTCCTCCCGCATCTGACGGTAGTATGGCGAGGGGAAGAGGCCGTGGTCGTGCTTCCACCGTTGCGGCGAGGGCTTCTCCTCGGCTCCATGCCCACACTTTGGCCGCGGCCGCGGAAGCCGGTTCCAGCGCTCAAGGAAGGGCCGCGGCTCGTGGTCGCGGGAGACGCGGTGCCCGTGGTCGAGGGGGCCATGGCGGAGCGCTTGCCGCTTCATCTTCGGCGCTCCCTCCCCAAGCAGAAGGCCATACGGAAGACACGGCGCTCGAATTCGTCGTAGAACTATGCGATCGACCGTGGAGCTGGCTGCGGCTTCCCCGCTCCTTCGCTAGGGCGATGGAAGGCAATCATCTGCTAGGCTTGTGGCAGCGTGTGGACGGTTGCTGCAACGGCCCGGTCTGGGTGACCGTGGAGACTTCCAACAACGGCATCGTGTACTTTACGTGTGGATGGAAATCCTTCGTCCGTGCCCGTTGCTTGGGGCAGGGACATCTCCTTCACTTCAAGCTGGTCAAACCCGACATGCTTGTTGTGAAGTTCTTTGGGGCTTCAGGCGCTCGTCTGGAGTGCTGCACGGAAAGCTCGAGCGAGAGCGACTCCGCTTCCTCTAGTGAGACCGAGGATGACGATGACGAGGACGATGATGATGACGACGGCGCTCCCAACGTCAAGACCGAGGACGACGGCGATGAGTCTGGCTGATCGCCGGCAGCACCATCATCTGGTCTTCCGGGAGCGAGCCGGTCTCCGCCTAGGCGCCCCTTTTGCCCCCTTGCACTAGATGTAAACCCTGCGGGGAAGGGCCAATAAAATGTAATCGAGCACTCTTTTAATGGATATCTGTTATTTGCCATGCTCAGATGAATGCGTGCCATTTCCCTTGTTTTCTATTGCCTTTGTATGATTGTGTTCCCTACGCTGTTTGGAAGCTTGCCGGCGCGCACGCTCATCGCGAACGCTTTGAGGAACAGGTCCTTAGTAGCTCACTAGAAGTGCCGCCGCCGGCAAGGCAACTTGTCGATCATAGTGCAGCAACCTACCGGTACAGACACTTGCCGTGAGCGCTTTGAGGAATAGGTCCTTAGCAGCCTGCTGGAAGTGCTGCCGCCGGCAAGGTAACTTGCCGTCATAATGCAGCTGCACGTCTTGCCGAGCGGACTCGAGTCAAAACAAGAGCGCAATCTGATCACGACAAGGTTCCTTCGCGTGCAGGTTTTTCATACAAACACAGAATCGTTCAAGGGAAACTGCAAATGTAACAAGGAAATTGTTTCAAAGTTTTTCAACTTAGCTTTTCCTTGCACTGTCTCTCTTGTCGTATGAAATGATCACTTGAACATCATTAAATGGTACCCCATGTTACTCCCCCCGGGAAACTTGCACGCGAGGGATCCTTCTGTCTTCTGAGAAAAAGAAAGAAGAGAAAAGAGTGGTTTGGGAACCTTGACGGTTCATTAGCCATCTCATACAAGCTAAAGCGTAACTATAACATCAAATGCATTCATACACAAATGAAAGAGTTGCGAAACACTTAGCTTTATTTTAGTTATGCACAGGATCTGCGCCTGGCTTTGTACAAAGGGTTACAAGTCTTGCCGACAATGCTTGTACAAAAGGGGTTGCCGGGAGACCCGGCAACCGCGCCTTATGGGTAGAACTTGCGAAGATGCTCAATATTCCATGAGTTTTGCACTTGAAGGCCATCTTCGGTCTCCATATGGATTGCGCCAAGTCTGGTGACTCGCACTACCCGATAAGGGCCTTCCCACTTCGGTGTCAACTTGTTTGATTTCTTGGCGGACTGAACGCGCCGAAGAACAAGGTCGCCTTCCTCAAGGCTCCGGGCATGCACTTTGCGGCTATGATAGCGGCGCAAAGCTTGCTGGTAGCGAGCAGCTCGCACAGCCGCCCAAAGATGATCCTCCTCAAGGAGCGTTGCGTCATCTTGCTGCAACTGCTCTTGCTCTGCCTCATCATAGGCGAGCACTCGAGGTGACCAGCACATGAGTTCCGTGGGGAGCACCGCTTCTGCACCATAGACGAGGGAGAAGGGTGTTTGGCCGGTAGCTCGATTTGGTGTCGTCCTGAGTGACCAAAGAACTGCCGGCAACTCATCAATCCAGCGTCTTCCACACTTGCGCAACCTGTCAAAGGTTCTTGTCTTGAGTCCACGCAGCACTTCAACATTTGCCCTTTCCGCTTGGCCGTTGCTTCTCGGGTGAGCAACAGATGCAAAACAGATTTTGCTGCCAAGGTCTTGGGTGTACTGCATGAAGGTGCGGCTCATGAATTGTGTACCGTTGTCGGTGATGATTCTGTTAGGAACCCTGAAACGGCAAACTAATCCTTTGAAGAACTTGACGGCTGATTGTGCTGCCACCTTCCTCACTGGCTCCACTTCAGGCCACTTCGTGAACTTGTCGATAGCGACGTACAAGAACTCAAAGCCCCCGGTAGCACGGGGGAAGGGGCCCAAAATATCGAGCCCCCAGACAGAAAAGGGCCAGGAGAGAGGGATTGTCTAAAGAGCTTGAGTTGGTTGATGTCTGTTCTTTGAATGAAACTGGCATCCTTCACACTTGGTTACTAGCTCAGTTGCATCCTGGAGGGCAGTGGGCCAATAGAAGCCTTGCCGGAAAGCCTTGCCGACAAGTGCTCTTGATCCTATGTGAGAGCCACATATGCCTCCATGTATCTCTGCCAACAGCTTTAGTCCATCTTCCCGGCAAATACACTTCAATTTCACACCGTTCGGTCTCTTTCTGTATAGAATGCTATCCACAAACTGATACATACTTGACTGACGGGCTATTTTCTCAGCTTCTTCTTGGTCATCGGGAAGTTCTCCTATTTGAAGGAAATGAACTATTTGCTGTGCCCAAGTTGGAGCTTGCGGCTCGACGACAAGGACTAAAGGCATCTCTTCAACCGTGGGAGCGCTTGCCTTAGCGGCAACAACTTGAAGTTCTGCGCGAAGTCGCTGCTCACCAGCGGTCGTATCATTGTTCCCGGCAACATCTTTGCCGGCGGCTTTTGGGGGCTCTGCCGGAAAATATTTGCCGGTGTTCAACTTTCTTCTCTTACTGGCCCGCGTTGACGGAGTGACTAATGGTTGATTCAAATGGAGCACAAAAGTTCCCGGTTCCACAGGTAGCTTTTGAGCGGCACACTTTAACAGGCTATCAACAATGCTGTTTCCGCACGAGGAATGTGCTCTGTTTGCAATCTGTCAAAGTGTTCTTCCAATTTCCTCACCTCTTCCACATACACTTCCATCAACGGGCTCTGGTAATCTTTTGTCACTTGTTTCACAACAAGCTGCGAGTCACCGCGGACGATCAACTTTTTGATCCCAAGGTCCACTGCGATCCTAAGACCGGCAAGGAGCCCTTCGTACTCAGCAGTGTTGTTTGTTGCTTCCTCCCTGGGAAAGTGCATTTGAATTACGTACTTGAGATGCTCTCCGGTGGGTGCGACAAGCAGCACTCCGGCACTGGCGCCTTGCAGCGAGAAAGCTCCGTCAAAGTACATGATCCATTCTTTGTTCGTCTCTTTGCCGGGGAGAGCTGTTTCTTGAATTTCCTCGTCTTGTGTTGGCGTCCATTCTGCAATGAACTCCGCCAAGGCTCTGCTCTGAATAGTTGATGTGCTTTCAAACTTAAGTGCAAAGCTTAACAATTCCAACGCCCACTCCACTATCCTGCCGGTCGCATCTGGATTTCTCAAGATACGCTACAACGGAAAGCGAGTGACGACGGTGATCTCATGTGCTTGGAAGTAGTGACGCGGTTTTCTCGAGGCCATGAGAAGGCCGAAAAGCAACTTCTGCACTCCAGAGTATCTTGATCTAGCCCCCTATAGGAGGGAACTAACAAAATATACTGGTTGCTGCACCACCCTCTTCTTCGGCACTACTTGCTGATCAGTTTCATTTGCTTGCGCTGCTTTTGCTTTGTCGGCACCAGATTTTGCCAGAGAAGATTCCGGTTTGTCGCTGGATGGGCTTGCTGCTGTTACTTCTTCGCCTTCAGCTTCTCTCTGCGCCACTAATGCAGCACTGACCACTTGATTCATTGCCGCCAGATATAGCAGCAACAACTCTTGTGGTGTAGGCGCAACTAGTGTTGGCGCGGAGGAGAGGTATCTTTTCAAATCCTGCAGCGCGGCCTCCGCCTCCGGAGTCCATTTCATTGGACCTGCCTTTTTCAAAATCTTGAAAAACGGCAAGGTGCGCTCAGCAGATTTCGAAATGAACCTACTTAAGGCAGCGACACAGCTGGCAAGACGCTGCACATCCTTGACGCTTTTTGGCGCTTGAATCTGCTCGATTACTTTGATCTTGTCGGGATTTGCTTCAATCCCGTGTTGAGATACGAAGAACCCAAGAAGTTTGCCGGATGGAATGCCAAACATGCACTTCTCGGGGTTGAGCTTCAGATTAATCTTGCGCAAATTTGCAAATGTTTCTTATAAGTCTTGAACGAGGGTTGATTTGTCCTTGGTTTTGACCACTATATCATCCATATACGCTTCCACATTTTTGTGCAGCTGGGGCCCAAAACCAATTTGGACTGCTCTTGCAAACATTGAACCTGCACTCTTTAATCCGAAAGGCATACGCACGAAGCAATATGTGCCACATGGAGTAATGAATGAGGTTTTCTCCTCATCTTCCTTGGCCATGAATATCTAATGGTATCCAGAATATGCATCAAGGAAAGATAGTAAATCATAGCCGGAAGTAGAGTCTACAATTTGATCGATGCGCGGCAAGGGGAAAGGATCCTTTGGACATGCTTTGTTGATATCAGTGTAGTCAATACAAAGTCTCCACTTTCCATTTGCTTTGCGCACTACAACCGGGTTCGCCAACCAAGTTGGATGTAGTACACCTCTAACCAAACCAGCCGCTTCAAGTTTCTTGATCTACTCGGCAATGAACTATTACCGCTCCAAAGCCTGCTTCCTGACCCTTTGCTTGATGGGCCGAGCGTGAGGACAGACGGCAAGGTGGTGCTCAATTACCTCCCTGGGAACACCAGGGATATCAGATGGTTGCCATGCAAACACATCGACATTCGCCCGCAGGAAGGCAACGAGCGCGCTTTCCTATTTGCTGTCGAGAGAGGCACTGATGGTGAAGGTACCGTCAGTGCCATCCTCCTTGGCCGACACCTTCTTCGTTGCCGGTGGAGTAGCCTTGGATTTCTTGTCGGTAGAGCTCTCCGGCAAGTCTTCAACAGGTGCGCAACACTCCGAGGAGGTGCGCTTCCCGGAATTCTTGTCAGAGGTCTTGCCGGATTTCTTGCTTTTGTTTTTCTTGGCGGGAGCTGGCGCCTTGGCGGCCTCTACTGCAACCGCATCTCTGTAGAGCTTGTCGACGCATATGACTGCATCCTTCTTGTCAGATTTGATGGAAATGACACCCATTGGCCCTGGCATTTTCAACATGTTGTAAGCATAGTGGGATGCTGCCATGAACTTTGCCAAGGCTGGGCGGCCAAGAATTCCATTATACGGCAAGGGGATCTTGACAACATCAAACACAATCCTTTCTGTTCTATAGTTCAATTCCCCGCCAAACGTCACCGGTAATGTGATCTTCCCCTTGGGTTGGCTTCTCCCCGGGTTAACTCCCTGGAACGTACCAGTCTGTTCGAGCTCTACATCGGGAATCTGCAACTTCTTGATTACTTCAGGAGAGATCAAATTCAGGCCAGCCCCACCGTCAACTAACATTTTCATGACCTGGAGGTTGCGAATTGTTGGCGAAACCAACAACGGCAAACACCGGACCGCAGTTATGAGATCAGGGTGGTCCTTGGCATCGAAAATGATAGGCGTGTGTGACCATTTGAGCGGCTTCTGAGCACCTATTGCCGGTTCCGCTGCATTAACCTCACGTCCCACTGCTTGAGTTGGCGGTGAGAGGAGTGCAAAGATGCACCACCGTCAATGCACATGGCTTCTGTTGCCTTCTGGAATTCTTGTTCACTGGACTCTCCGTCGTCCTCTTCGTCACTTCCATCTTCAACTTCCTTCTTTTCACGCCCTCTAGCAGGTTTCTCTTTCTGCGGCTTGGCCTTCCCGCGGCGACCTCCTCGGCCACCACGGCCCTTCTTGCTGAATCCGCCAGCACCATCCTGGGCTTTCTCCTTGTCGCATTTTTCATATTCAGCTTTCTGCTTTTCCGCGAGGTGCTTGACTTGTCGGCACTCTTGGAGGTCATGGCCCTTGGTGCGGTGAATCTTGCAATATGGCCCATCGGATTTGCCGCCTTTCTCATTTGCCACCGCTTCCTGACAAGCGGCGCATATAGCAGCATCCTTGCCGGAGTTTTCCATTTTAGCTTTCTTGGCGGGCTCAGAGTTGCCGGACCCTTCGATAGCCATCACAGTTTTGCCCCTGCGTTTTTTGTTGTGCTTTCGGCCCTTTTTCTTCGGGGCAGCGGCGTCATCGTCCTCGGAGTCTACCTCAGCACCGGCGTCCTCCCCGAGAAGCCTCCTTCCTTCCTCAGCACACGCACACTTATCCGCCAACATGTAGAGCTCATTGACGGTCTTCGGTAGCTTGACGTTCATCTTCTCCCGCATCCTCCGATTGCGCACATTCGTGTGAAAGGCAGCGATCACGGCTGCCGGGTGTACGTCTGGGATATTGCGGTGCACGCAGCTGAATCTCTGGATGTACTTGCGCAAAGTCTCACCATCCCTCTGTGCGATCACTTGCAGGTCGCTGGGCTGCCCAGGGGCCTTGTGGCCTCTGGTAAAAGCACCAACAAACTCATCGCAGAGATCTGACCACGAGGAAATGGAGTTCTCCGGCAAATTCATCAGCCACGATCTCACGTTGGGCTTCCGTACCAACGGAAAGTAGTTGGCTAAAATCTTCTCATCCCTTCCCCCGGCAGCTTAGACGGCAATCGTGTAGATGCCCAGAAATTCTGCCGGGTTTAGCTTGCCGTCATACTTTTCTGGTACTTCCGGTTTGAAGGCTCGGACGGACGGCCAGCGGACTTGCCGCAGCTCACGAGTGAAGGCTGGGCATCCAACCTCGTAAGGTAGATACCCGCCAACACCGGGTGCAGGCTCGTCAACGACTGGGCTGTTGCGCACGTCAGATTGTCGGCGCGCCTCCCGGCGCCTTTCAATGGTGGTGCGGGCATCCTCTACCTGCCTGTCTTGCAGCACTTGTTGTTGATCTTGCCGCGCTCGTGGATCTGAAGAGGCCATTGACATCTCATCGGGCTCTGCAGTCCGCTAAGTTTGCCGCGGCTGCTGACGTTGCTGCTGTTGGGGTCGTTGTTGCGGTGGTGACTGTACCGTTGGCGCAGTTCCATCAACACGACCACCAGTTGGATCTACCGGTGCAGTTCGCGGACGCCGTGAGGGCTCCGCTTGCTGCGACTTGCTTGACTCGGCGAATCCGATAAGGCTCTGAATGGTGGCTCTCCATTCATCCATCTTATCCGCCGTCAGAGGGAACTTGAGCAGCATCTGGGCTCGTGCCATTGCCTCTGCCGCCATCGCCGGCATGTTCAGGAGTGAGGAACGCGACATCGCTCTACTCCTGGTGGAGCTAACAGGAGCGCCGTTGTGATCTTGATGCCGTGGCTCATGCGCAACAGCGGGTTGGCATGGCGGAGGTGGTGCCTAAGGATCTGGAATTTGATCAACAGGAGCCTTGCCATGCGGTCGCCGCCGCCCGGGGTCGTCAATGCCGCTCGGAGTCATACTGCGCCCATCCTGCGACGGGCGCGATGTGTGCCTTGATGCAACATCCTTGGACGTCGCCGTGGTAGGATCTTGGCTCGCGCCGGCCCGGGCATTGTTGCTCCAGTGGTTGCGCTCGTCAACGCGGCGGGGATGAGGAGGAAGACGTCCGTCCGCTCCACCCGCGTTGTTGCGGTCTTGTTCGCCGGAGAGTCGAGGAAGACGACCACCTCCAACGCTTCCGCCTCCTGCTCCGGCCACGGTGGGCATAGCGACCGCGCCGCCTGCGCTGGTCGTGCCAACCGTGGTGTCCGCACCACCCGCATTGGCCGTGCCGCCTGCGGATGTGCGCGAAGGAGCCTTGGAGGTGGAAGAAGCCGTCATTGTGATGGCCTTCTTCTTGGGAGCCATTGCTACTTGTAGCTTGCGTTGGTATTTTCCCCGAAGAAGAAGGGATGATGCAGCACAGTAGAGGTAAGTATTTCCCTCAGTTATGAAACCAAGGTTATCAATCCAGTAGGAGAATCACGCAACACCTCGTTAGCAGTACCTACACACAAACAACAAATCCTTGCACCCAACGCAAACGAGGGGTTGTCAATCCCTCGGCGGTTAATTTCAAGATTAAAATGTATGTCATAGATAGATAGATTGAAAAAAAAATACAAAGTAAAATAAATAAGATAAAAGTGCAGCAAATATTTTTAGGGTTTTAGTAATTGATAAAGGCAGACCCGAGGGCCATAGTTTTCACTAGAGGCTTCTCTCAAGAAAATAGCATACGGTGGGTAGACAAATTAATGTTGGGCAATTGATAGAAAAGCAAATAATCATGACGATATACAAGGCAATGATCATGTATATAGGCATCACGTCCGAGACAAGTAGACCGACTCCTGCCTGCATCTACTACTATTACTCCACACATCGACCGCTATCCAGCATGCATCTAGTGTATTAAGTCCATAAGAACGGAGTAACGCCTTAAGCAAGATGACATGATGTAGACAAAGTAAACTCACGCATGAATAAACCCCATCTTTTTACCCTTAATAGCAGTGATACATAGGTGTCATGTCCCTTTCTGTCACTGGGATTGAGCACCGCAAGATCAAACCCATTACAAAGCACCTCTTCCCATGGCAAGATACATTAATCTAGTTGGCCAAACCAAATCAATAGATCGGAGAATAAATACGAAGCTATAATAATCATGCATAAAAGAGATCAGAGAAGACTCAAATAATATTCATGGATAATCTGATCATAAACACACAATTCATCGGATCCCAACAAACACACCGCAAAAAGTTATTACATCGGATAGAACTCCAAGAACATCGAGGAGAACATTGTATTGAAGATCAAAAAGAGAGAATAAGCCATCTAGCTACTAACTATGGACCCGAAGGTCTGTGGTAAACTACTCACGCATCATTGGAAGGGCAGCAAGGTTGATGTAGAGCCCCTCCGTGATCGATTCCCCCTCCGGCGGAGTGCCGGAAAAGGCCTCCAGATGGGATCTCTCGAGAACAGAAACTTGTGGTGGCGGAAAAAGTATTTCGTGGACTCCCCTGTTGGTTTCCCGATTTTTGGGAATTTATAGTGGTGGAATTATGTCAAAATAGCCAGAGGTGGGCCCATGAGGCACCAGGGCGCGCCTCCCCCCCAGGCACGCCCTGGTGGCTCGTGACCACCTCTAGGGTCTTCTGGCCTCCTCCCGAAGCTTCTAGTGTTTATCTTGTCCAGAAAAAATCTCCAAAAAATTTCGTGCCATTTGCACTTCGTTTGGTATTGATTTTCTGTAAAACCAAAAACAGGCAGAAAACAGCAACTGGCACTGGGCACTAAGTTAATAGGTTAGTCCCAAAAAATGATATATAATTGCTGTAAATGTATATAAAAACATCCAAGATTGATAATATAACAGCATGGAACAATCAAAAATTATAGATACGTTGGAGACGTATCAGCCATCGACGACGAGGAAGATGGTGAAGCTGATGAAGTTGACGCGCAGTCTCCTGATTCAGGTTCGCGCAAGCGTTCCCCCTACCTGGCGCGCCAGAGATGTTGGTGGGTATGACCATCAATGGGGCCATCCAGCCCCTTGTGGTTCAGATAGGGAGATCGACGAGCACAAAGAGCAGAATCAGAAGAAGCGCAAGGGATTTACCCAGGTTCGGGCCGCCGTGAGGCGTAAAACCCTACTCCTGCTTTTGGTGTATTGAGTGTGTATGAGCACAAGTACAAGGAGCGCTTCCCCAGCAAGGCGCGTGAGAGGCAGCTGCACAGGCAAGTTGTGAGAGGGATCGATCGCCCCCCCCCCCCCCCCCCCCGTGAATGTTGCCGTGGCCCTCCTTGTATAGCTCAAGGGGTTACCACAATGGCAAAACAGTCATTACATAGTGATTAGATAGAAAACAGTGCTATCATACCTAACCCTGCTAGTTTAGGACAAAAGCATTAAATGCTCCATTAGGTGTCATGTGGAGGAGGAGCCCCGACAAGGTTTCTGCACCGCTCGCCCAACCACCTCGTATTGGCTTGACACGCCTTCTGGACGGGTGTCATTAAAGGCAAATTTCCTTCCAGCACGCTGACACATGCCCGACAAATCTCACCAAACAGCCTGCGCGGTCGACACCTCACCGATTAGTGACTAGCTGCTCGGTGAGGTGGAGCGCTGACGAGCTGGTGAAAGCTTGCCGGCACAGAGCTTGCCGGGTCTTCACCTTGCCGGCTCAGCCTTGCCGGCAAGAAATATCTTCATCTCCAGTACTAGTGGAATACTTGTTGATGTTTTGTCTTGATCTTCTCTCTAGTAGCCCCTTCAACTGGGTTTGGAGTCTTGGTCTTGGTGGTTTCCGGCAAGCCTTGGCCGGTAGGGAGGCTGCCACTGTCTGTGCATAAGTCAGGGTATAAAATACCCATGTTTTATATATCGACACCACCATATGCTATGTGTTCGAGAGAGAAGCTTCTAGTGAAAACTATGGCCCCCGGGTCTACTTTTATCATATATAAAATCCAGAAATACCTTGCTGCAATTTATTTACTTTTATTTTATTTTATTTTGTATTTTATTTTATCTATCTATCACTATCAGAATTAATCCTTGCAAGTAACCGCTAAGGGGATTGACAACCCTCTTTTTGCGTTGGGTGCAAGTATTTGCTTTTGTGTGTGTAGGTGCTGCTAACGAGGTTCTGTGTGGTTCTCCCACTGGATTGATAACCTTGGTTCTTAACTGAGGGAAATACTTATCTCTACTGTACTGCATCATCCTCTCCTCTTCGGGGAAATCCCAACGCAGTTCACAAGTAGCAATAAGCTCACACCTACTAAAGTATCTTTGCAAATAGTTGATAAATCAACTGCTATACCTACTGGAATTTGCGAGAATGTGCCCGTTGTTGTTGCAAATGTTACTATCTTAACAGACTTTGTTATACTTGATATGCCCGAGGACGACAACATGTCGATTATCCTCGGTAGACCCTTTTTGAATACTGCAGGGGCTGTTATTGATTGCAACAAAAGCAAGGTCACTTTTTGTGTCAACGCTAATGAGCATACGGTTTATTTTCCAAAGAGACAAAGTTCGGTGAATGGTATCAACTATATTGATTTTTTTTCGACAATCACTATTGGAGGTTTCAAATTTCCTCTTCCTACTGTCAAAAAGAAATATGAAACTCTTATTGTTGGGGAGATGCATATCCCCATTAAGGTAACTTAGTGTTATACGAAAATTCTTCGATTTCATGTTAGTCGGAAATAGTTTGTTAATAAGACTTGATCAACTGTATTAATAGATTCTTTTTGAGGGGCATGTGGTCGATGAATTTAGTAAGCACAACTTTCTGTAATTATAGTTTGCTCTCTGTTATTCAAAGTTTAATAAAGTAAAATGCCATGATTACCCTGTTTTCTGAATTATCTGTGCAATAAAAAATGGCCCAAAAATAAAAGTGCTCAAAATGCTATAAAATTTTAACATGATTTTTTTGGAATATTTAAGAATTTTGGCACTGAAAACATCCCAGGGGGGGTGCCCCGGTTGCTCACAAGGCAACAAGGCGCTTCTACCCCCTGGGCGCGCCATGATGCCTTGTGGGTCCTATAGGGACCCACTCACTTATCTCTTCAGTCCACTTCATCCCCTACCTACAGAAAAAAAATTCCTTGTAGCTCTCTCCCTCGTGTTCTTGCTCCCAAACCTGAGATTTTCGATCTCTTTGCTCGGAGCTCCATTTCTGAAACTATTTTGGGGGATTGCTCCTTGGTATGTGACTCCTCCATTGCTCCAATTAGTTTTTTTGCTTTAGTGGATTATATTTTGCATGATCAACTACTATTGGTGCTACTGAAAATGAGCTTGCATGTTGAATTCTTTGAGTTCTAAGTAGCTTGAATGCTTGATATGGCCTCTAGACATTCATATGAGTAGTTGCTATCAATCTTGTGAAGTTTTGTTGACATCACTTTGTGGCCCAAAAATTTCAAAAAATTTCTCTTAGGAAGATGAATTTCTTTATGAGGAATTCTTCAAGGAGAAAGTCCTCGGAAAGATCGTCGAGCCAAAGTTCGACACGTCAAGCTTACATTGAACCACAGGCAAGTTTGGTGCGAGGCGCGGAAGCAAAATCGTGTCAGTGGCCGTGCGACACCTTCATGATGGGTGCTGGCATTAAGGAAGAATTTGATCAATATATTGAGAATGCCGAGCTAACCGCCTTTGTCGCAGATAAGTGCACCCAACACTATCATCTCACCCATTCATTCACTCAAAGCTTTGAATATCATTCTTCTACTTCTAGAGTTTTATTCGACCTCTATGAGCGCTCATATAGTATGTCTCTAGAAGAATTTTGTGATGCTTGTAAAATTCTATATTGGGGTTCGCTTGCTAAACCACGGAAATCTGATTATGATATGTTTCTCAGTAGTCCTTGCAATGGTTAGGATAGGGGTGTGACCCAAGCTAGAATAAAAAGCATTCATTTTCCCACTATTTGCTACTTTGCAATTTTTAATGGGAGATGTATTGTTGGTAAACATGACTGTAGTGCACTTTGTGCTCCTGATTTGAGTATCATTCACGCTGCCTTAACTGGAAGTAGACACTATAACCTTGGGGCAATTGTTGCGCGTCGGTTGAACCGAAACGTGGGTAATGGTGATTTGTATGGAGGAATTTATGCCTCCCGCGTAGCTGCAAGACTTGGGGTATCTCCCAGACCCAATGATCCCATATTACCTGATAAGTACTTAGATTTTGAGGCGATGCAACGCCATGAGTTCATTAAATATGAGACTC
Organism: Elymus sibiricus; assembly: GCA_039707655.1. Lineage (NCBI taxonomy): Eukaryota > Viridiplantae > Streptophyta > Magnoliopsida > Poales > Poaceae > Elymus > Elymus sibiricus. The sequence continues at coordinate 387,306,353 of CM077676.1, forward strand.
ATCAATATGAATACAACTTGATATTTGATAAAAACCGTGTTGTCTCTGTTATTTTACCTGTGCTTATCCTCTTTGATTTTTAGAGCAAACAAAGGCATTTTGTCCATGAACACGAGGCCCATGAGTACAATGAGAGAGTGGAGGCTGCCTGTCTTGCAGAGGAGGCAACACTGAATGCCACACCGAGTTATCATTATGACTATTAACCTAACCAGAGGTGGTGATTACCAAGTTAGGCCAAAAGCCTAAGCTTGGGGGAGTACGTATTTCTCACCGACATTATATTCATGTTCACACATTCATTCCAGTTGTCGGTGTTCATCCTCTTTCATTGTATGATCCATGTTAGTTTTATTTTCGCTTTCTTCTTGTGTGTTTGAAAAACTTCGAAAACCCAAAAAAATTTCCCGTTTCTTCTTTTGCTTGTTGGGAGTTCTCCCGTGTAAATAGTTTTTCCCGCTTTTCGTTTTTCTTCTTTAGTTTGCTTTCTTCAGAAAAACCAAAAACTGCAAAAATATTCAGTGAGTTTCTCTGAATTTCTTTTCTTTTGTTGAGTCATCGTAGGGAGAAGACCACGATGAAATTGTTGAGTGGCTCTCACATGCTTTATGGTTGATCTAACAAAGAGCCAATATTACCTTGTTTTCTCCCTTGAATAAATTGTTCGCAGATTCTAGCTTAGTCCACGACACTCTTGCACTATTATTATTTTCATATCATTCGGTCATGCAAGTGAAAGGGAATAATGACGATGATTTGATGAAGTGACAGTGGCAGGGAAAAGCGGGTATGAACTCTTTCTGTTTTTGTTTTTGTAAATATGTTTAACTCAGCATCCATGATTTAGCATATTATGAGTAAACATGTTTGTGATAACAATTAGAGATTATAGTTGCTCATGACATGCTTAAGTAGCTAGGAGTGGATAATGATTTATCTTGGATGTCAACATGCATTAAAATGGTTATGATGTAGTATGTTAGTATGGTATCCCCCTCTGAATGTTTCAAGTGGCTTGACTTGGCACATGTTCACACATGTAGTTGATTCAAAACCAATGCAGCCTTCACGATATTTATGTTCAGGGTGTTTATATCCTACTCATGCTAGTATTCAATGTTAATTATTCGCAATGCATGATTATGACCGTTGTCGCTCTCTAGTTGGTCGCTTCTCAATCTATTTGCTAGCCTTTGCCTGTACTAAGCGGGAATATTGCTTGTGCATCCAAAATCCTTAAACCAAAGTTGTTCCAGATGAGTCCACTATATCTACCTATATGCGGTATTACTCTGCCATTCCAAGTAAATTTGCATGTGCCACCTCTAATCATTCAAATAAACATCTGTTTTGTGTGCCCGTACCGCTCATGGAGCGACAGGGGGTGGTCAGTATCTTCCATGCTAAGCGGGTTATTCTCAAGATGATTGTTTATTCACTTGTCATTGCACGAGAGAGGCTGGTAATTGGTATGCCCAGTCCTGTAATAAAAATAAAGAAAAATATAATGAAACAAACTCCCCCGGAAAGTTGATTGTTTGGAGGGCACCCGTGAATTCGGCTAGCCATGGCTCGTGTTTGTATGGTTGAGGGGGAGTAAACTTTATCTTTCCGCTTGGGAACCGCCGATAATGTGTTTAGCATGGAAGATATTGAAAATCCTCGGTTGTAATGTTGACAGGAAAAGCACACCTCTCAAAATTGTTTTCATCTCTGATTTAAGCTTCGAGCTCTGGCACCTCTGCAAATCACTGCTTCCCTCTGCGAAGGGCCTATCTATTTACTTTTATGTTATTTACTTTTATGTTATTTACATTTATTGTTGAGTCATCACCTTCTCATTTTAAGCACCAATCCTGAGAGCGCTATTGTCATATTTATGCATTGAGTATAGTTAATGTTGGGTATACCATGACTAGATTTCTTCTACCATGAATTACAATGTTTAGTTGCTGCTTGAACTTTGAAGGTGCTCTGCATTTATGTTTTGCGGTCTCAGAAAGGGCTAGCGAGATACCATGTTATCATATTATATCATGATTGTTTTGACAAATTGTTGGCATTGGAGATATGTTATTATTGCTCGCTAGTTGATTATGCCATTGATATGAGTAAATATAAATTCTAAGTGTTATCATTTGCATGGTTAGTTGATGATATTTGCTGAAAACTTGGGTGCTATTTAAGCTTATATACGGATACAAGAACAAAAGAGTTCATAAAAGTTTTTCTTTATCACTTTCAGTTTGTCAACTGAATAGCTTGAGGACAAGCAATGAGTTAAGCTTGGGGAAGTTGATATGTCTCCATCATATCTACTTTTCCAAACACTTTTGCTCTTGTTTTGGACTCTAATTTGCATGATTTGAATGAAACTAACCCAGACTGACGCTGTTTTCAGTAGAGCTACCATGGTGTTGTTTTTGTGCAGAAATAAAAGTTCTCAGAATTGGACAAAACTTTTTGGAGATTTTTTTATGGAATAAATAAAAAATACTGGAACTAAGACCCACTGGAGGGGGCCACCAGTTGCCCACAAGACAATAGGGCGCGCCTACCCCCCAGGGCGCGCCCTGATGCCTTGTGGGGCCCACGGAGGTCCTTCTGACCTAATTCCAATGCTATAAATCCATTTCCCTGAGAAAAAAATAGGAGCAGAAGTTTCATCGCGTTTAACGATACGGAGCCGCCGCCACCTCCTGTTCTTCATCGGGAAGGCTGATCTGGATTCCATTCGGGGCTCCAGAGAGGGGGATTCGTCGCCATCATCATCACCAACCCTTCTTCATCACCAATTTCATGATGCTCACCGCCGGGAGTGAGCAATTCCTTCGTATGCTTGCTGGACGGTGATGGAGTTGGATGAGATTTATCATGTAAACGAGTCAATTTGTTAAAGCTTGATCCCTAGTATCCACTATATGTTCTGAGATTGATGTTGCTATGACTTTGCTATGCTTAATGCTTGTCACTAGGGCCCGAGTGTCATGATTTCAGATCTGAACCCTCTATGTTTCCATGAATATGTTTGAGTTCTTGATCCTATCTTGCAAGTTGTATGCACCTATTACGTGTTATGATCCGCATACCCCAAGGTGAAAATAATTGGGATTCTTTCCAGAGATTACCGTAGTTTGAGGAGTTCATGTATTCACTAAGTGCTAATGCTTTGTTCCGATTCTCTATTAAAAGGAGGCCTTAATATCCCTTAGTTTCCTTATGGACCCCGCTGCCACGGGAGGGTAGGACAAAAGATGTCATGCAAGTTCTGACTATAAGCACGTATAACTATATACGAAATACATACCTACATTACATTGATGAATTGGAGCTATTGTGTATCGCTCTAGGTTGTGACTGTTATATGAGAATGTCATCCAACACAATTATCCATCACCGATCCAATGCCTACGCTTTTCGCATATTGATCTTTGCTAAGTTACTACTGTTGTTGCTGCTGTGACAACTACTACAAAACTGCTATTGTTACTGTTTCCATTACTATTGCTACTATTGTTACTGCTATCAAATCTTCCATATTACTGTGCTACTAAACACTTTGCTGCAGCCCACTCGCGAACGCTTAAAATAAATAAGGTAAGAAAAAGGGAGCGCGCACGGGCTTCGATCCCTGGTCTCCTGGGTTGTTGGAAGCGGTGCTATCCACTGGGCTCGCTTCGGGTTTGTGATGAAATAGTAGGTCGCGAAGTACTTGAGGGGAAACTAGCCCAGTTTCAACTGGTTTTTTCGGTTTCCCTGTTTTTACTGGGGTTTTTTCTTTCTTTTTGCTTCATTTCTATTCGGCTTTCTCTGTTTTTTTTCCCGTTTTCCTTTGTTTTTGGTTTGGTTATCTTCTTTCTTCTTCATTTTTTATTTTTCTTTTTCTTTGTTTCTTTCATTGTTTTCATCGGTTTTCTTTTCTACTCATTTTTCTTCAATTTTTCATTTCTTTCTTGGTTTTCAACTTTTTTTTGTTATTCTTTGCTTCTTTACCGATTTTCGCTATTTTCCATTTGTTTCTTCAGATTTGTTTGTTTCTTTTTTGCTTTTCATTTCTTTCGGTTTTTCTTTGTTTCTTTTGGTTTTCATTCTACATTTTTTGTACATGTGAAGAACATTTTTCTAATGCATGTTTAACATTTTTTGAATACAAATTTAACATTTTTTTAATACATGGTCAGCATTTTTTATAAATTTTTTTAATATTTTTTCAAATGCTTGTTTTACATTTCACAAATACAAATTTAACCTTTTTTAATACATGGTCAACTTTTTTTCTATATACATATTAAACATTTTTCAAATGCTTGATTAACATTTTTCGAATACAAGAGTAACAATATTTGAATACAGGGTCAAATTTTTTCCTATGAACACTTTTTAAACATTTTCAAATGCTTGCTTAAAAGTTTTCAAATACAAGATTAACATTTTTTTAACACATGGTCAACATTGTTTCTATACACATTTAAAAAATTTGAATGCTTGATTAACATTTTTCTCATAATTATTCAACACTTTTCAAATGTTTCATTTACATTTTTTTTTCAAATATAAGGTTAAAAAAATTATAATACATGGCCAACATTTTTTATACTAATTTAACATTTTTCAAATGCTTTATTATATTTTTCACGTACTTGTTCAACATTTTTCAAATACGTGCTTAACATTTTTTAATACATGATCAACATTTTTCTATACACATTTAACATTTTTGAAATGCTTGATTAAATTTTTTCACATACTTGTTCAACATTTTTTCAAATGTTTGATTAAAAAAATCAATTACAAGATTAACATTTTATAAATATATGATCAACATTTTTTCTATACACATTTAACATTTTGCAAATGCTTGATTAACATTTTTTACATACTTTTCCTACCTTTTTCATACGCTTGATTAACTTTTTTAAAATACATGATCAAATTTTTTCATACACATTGTATTTGTTCGTATACATTTTTTGTATACGTGATCAACATTTTCTCTATACATATTTACCATTTTTTAAATGCTTGGTTAATATTTTTCTAATATTTTATGTAGAGTTTTTTTAACAATATACATAATTAGGATATTTAAAAGTATAAACAAAATAAAAAAACAAAAACAAGAAAACGTGAAAAAAAGAAAAAACGAGGTTGTTCGTCGCGTGCTCATGGGCCGGCTTATCTGGGGCTCCCCTTCACTCTTTTTTTTTCTTTAAGTCAAAAGTGCAAAAACTCATAAGCAGAAATAATGCTGTTTGTGATTTCCCGAAATCACTAGTTGAGGAGCGCTCCCCGCAAAGGTCAGTCGGGTAGCGCTGCCTGCGTGACAAGTGTCACGCGCGGAGCGCTCCTGAGACTTTTCCGGGGCGCTCCACGCGCGACACTTGTCGCGTGGAGGAGCCCTCCCGTGATTTTCGGTTTCTGGTTTTCCTTTCTGGTTTTCCCTTTTTTAACTTTAGTCCTTCAACATTTACTGTATTGTAATATAGTTTTGATCTGTTTCTGAGATCTGTTTCTCTCTCGCGTCGCCGTCCGCGTAGCCGCCTGGGCTTTCGTGCGCGGTTTCATTTTTCCCTTTTGTTGCCGTCCTCGCCGCCCTTCGCCGCTGTTACCGCCTGCCTACGGCGGCCCTTGTTCGCGGTGCACGGCTCCGTCCCTGTTCCTGCCGTCGTCGTTGCCTTCTGCCTGCCTACTGGCTGCCTTCGTTGGTTCCCTGTTTCCGGTTTGTTTCCCTTTAATTTCCCATTATATTTCCGGGAAATGGAGATTTATGGGGTAGTTACGGGTGGGGGCTTCCAACACTATCAAATGTCAACTTTCAACTATGTTGTGCAATCAGTTCTTAATAATCACTATGTTCTTTGTAGGTATGGCTTGCCCTTTTTGCCGTATGCCAAGTGGCCCTTGTTCCTCTTTTGAGTCTTCTGCGGATGTTTTCATTGTGGTGCTGGTTCGGCGTTGTTCGAGGCGTGTTGTAAGATTAACATTTTTTATTTGTTCCAATTTTGGTTTTAAAATTTGTTGTTGCGCACATACCTATTTCTTTTGGTGCTGCTGGTGTTGTTTTAAATGGAAATTTTTCTGATTTATGGTCTTGTTTTGGTTCGTTTTGCAGTATGTTCCGTGCAGTGTTAGAGCTCATCTTGCTCGGTACATTGAGCAGTGCAGGGTTTTAGCTATTCGGAAGGGTGACAAATATCCTGAGCTTGCTCTTCACAACAGTGAGGGTGAATTATATGGTGTTCTGTTTAGTCATGGTTGGGTGAGTAGCAAATTCCATGGTTCTTCATGGGAGCAACTGGTGGCTGATTATGGTCTCCGTCATTGTGATATAATGACTGTTAGGCTTGAGCACTATGGAACGTTGATTGGTGTTGATTTTTATCGGGGTGGAGAGATGCTGTTCCCTTTTCCCTGTGTTGGTAAGGTTTATTTTCAAAGAAGTTTTTACCCTGTTTGATGTCACATGATTTGCTGTTCTCTTGATCCTGTGAAATTTCTTTTTGTAGCACTCGAAGGTCTGAGTGAGTCTGAGAATTGTTGGCAGCTGTTTTTACACTCTGGTGTTGATCTCAATTATCATCAATTGTATTTCATGTCGCGACAACTATTTGATGACAACTACATACTCTGCCGTCCTTTTATGCATAGGATTACTTCCATGAATGTTAGTGGTCATGACATGGTTAGATTTATTTTTCTTTCTTTTTCTCAGTTCCTATATTTATTATATGCTCTTTTATAGCTTTTCAATTTTGTTTATTCTAATATCTTGATGTTTTCGTCATGTTATTCCGAGCATGGTTGTGAGGAGTTTGAAGGAACTTGTGTCAGTTCCTAGTTCTGGCGTTTTAACTCTTGAAGTTACTTTGGAGTATCTTGATGATGATATATATGTGAGCATCCCTTGTTCCTATTTCATTGGCTTGGGTGGTAGAATGGTGTTCAAGAAGGAAGGTTTCAGTGATTTTCTTCAAGCATCATCTATTGAAGTAAACAGCTTGGTGCTCATAACCTTCAAGGAGCGTGATGGGGGGCTTGCTGTTATCTTCAGCTTTCTGCCGCAGTGATGTTAGTTATAGACTGTGAAGTAGAATAGATGTTATTTAAATGTATGGTAGAATATAAATGTTATTCAGATATATAAAACTGGTATGCATCTGTGTTTTAAATGTTTTTTTGGACAAATGTGAAACTATGAGAGGCACGGTTATATGTAAATCACGGGTATTGGCATGCCTTTGTGTTCCGTATGCTTGGCATGGAGACTCAAGGAGGCACGGTCCGTGCAGCTGTTGGAGGCACGGTTATATATAAAAATGGGAGGCACGATTCTGCTTGTTTGTTTCAAATGTTTCCGTTGGTGCTCACACTCGGAGAAGCATGGTCATGAATATACCAAAGGCATGGTTACTTATAAATTAGTGGCACGGCCGTGCTTTTGTTTTCGAAATGTATACAGTGACAAATGTTTTTGTTTAGTGGTGGTGCTTGTCCCTTGCGTCCATGGAGCAGAGTCACGATGGTACCCGCAGCAGAGTCATTGTTGTGGTTCTGTGTTCCAAATGTTTTTCCCGTTAACATCTCTGCTGAGAGATTGACTGTTGTGATGCTACTGGATGCACGCTTGTATATTAAGGAGAGCCATGTCGGCGCGTCTTTGTTTCCAATGTTTTTGCGCCAACAGGTTTACTCGGAGAGGCACGGTCCGTCAATCTAGTGGATGCATGGTCCTATATTACATAGAGGCACAGTCGTGCCTTTGTGTTTCAGTTATTTCAGGTGACACTCTTACTGAGAGAGGCACTGCCCTGAACCTAGTCGAGTCACGGTGGTACATGCAGCAGAGTCACGGTCGTTGTATTTTTTTTTTGGTTAACATGTTTATTGAGAGAGTCAGTGGTGTGATGCTAGTGGAGGCGCGCTCCTACATTGAGACAGTGTTTGATGTCAATGGTGTCTGCGTGATTTATTTTGTTTCAACGCGCTTAAGAGCCTAAAAGTGCTCCCAGTGCTTTCCGCAGTGGAATACCAAAATTTGTGGAAGTACTCATACTGTTTCTGAAAGCTGGAGATGGATATATTGAAGTTCCTTACAAATATTTCTAAAATTGCTGACACCAATCATGAAAAAGCATTTACAGAAATAGTTAACAAGGATACAAATAATATTTTTTATTACATAAGCACCATGAATCCGTACTATAAGTATAATAAGTAAGTACTATAATACAATAACACACGACATCTTTGACGTACTATAATCATAGTTAGAACATATGTTTGCTCAATATAAATCAACTTACTAATTAAATATAGATATCCAAAGACGTAGCAATTCACCATCCGTAGTTTCCCTTGTGGCGCTTCCAGCCGGTCGAGGATCGGTCTTCTGTCTTCTTACGGGGACGGAGTCGTTCTTTCAGTGGTGGTTGCAGCAGGTGACGTAGCCCGTCTTTAATGATTAGGATCCTTCGGTACAACTCGTAGCTAACGTACCCGTCTTTTGCTGCGTACTGATAACCCACAAGTATATGGGTTCAATCATAGTCCTTTCAATAAGTAAGAGTGTCGAACCCAACGAGGAGCAGAAGGAAATGACAAGCGGTTTTCAGCATGGTATTTCTGCAAGCACTGAAATTATCGGTAACAAGTAGTTTGAGAGCAAGATAATTTGTAACAAGTGACAAGTAGCAATAGTAAATAAAGTGCAGCAAGGTAGCCTAATCCTTTTGTTGCAAAGGACAGGCCGGGACGATCTCTTATAATAAGCTAAACATTCTCAAGGACACATGGGAATTTCATCTAGTCACTTTCATCTTGTTTGTTTGATTCGCGTTTGCTACTTTGATAATTTGATATGTGGGTGGACCGGTGCTTGGGTGCTGTTCTTACTTGAACAAGCCTGCCACTTATGATTAACCCCTCTCGCAAGCATCCGCAACTACGAAAGAAGAATTAAGATAAATCTAACCATAGCATTAAACATATGGATCCAAATCAGCCCCTTACGGAATAGCGCATAAACTAGGGTTTAAGCTTCTGTCACTCTAGCAACCCATCATCTAATTAGTACTCCACAATGCATTCCCTTAGGCCCAAAGATGGTGAAGTGCCATGTAGTCGACGTTCACATGACACCACTAAGAGAATCAACAACATACATATCATCAAAATATCAAACGAATACCAAATTCACATGATTACTTATGACGAGACTTCTCCCATGTCCTCAAGAACAAAAGTAACAACTCACAAATCATATTCATGTTCAAGATCAGAGGGGTATTGAATAGCATAATGGATCTGAACATATAATCTTCCACCAAATAAACCAACTAGCATCAACTGCAAGATGTAATCAACACTACTAGCAACCCACAGGTACCAATCTGAGGTTTTGAGACAAAGATTGAATACAAGAGATGAACTAGGGTTTGAGATGAGATGGTGCTGGTGAAGATTGGTCCTCCCATGATGAGAGGATCGTTGGTGATGACGATGTCTTCGATTTCCCCCTCCCGGAGGGAAATATCCCCGGCGGAATCGCTCCGCCGGAGAGCAAAAGTGCTCCTGCCCAAGTTCCGCCTCGAGACGGCGGCGCTCCATCCCGAAAGTCTTCTCCTTATTTTTTCTGGGGCAAATGGGCTTATATACCAGAAAATGGGCACCGGAGGCTGGCCAGGGGCCCCACAAGCCGCTAGGGCGTGCCTGGGGGGGGGGGTGGCGCGCCCTGGTGCCTCGTGGGCACCTGGGTGGCCCCCTCTGGTACTTCTTTTCTCCAATATTTTTTATTTATTCGAAAATAAATCTCTGTAAAATTTCAGCTCATTTGGAGACGTGCAGAATAGGTATCTCTGACATAGCTTTTTCAGGTCCAGAAGTCCTGCTGCCGGCAATCTCCCTCCTTATGTAAATCTTGCATATTAAGAGAGAAAAGGCATTAGAATTGCTCCACAAAGTGTTATATTGATTAAAAACACTATAAACAACAGTAGGAAAACATGATGCAAAATGGACGTATCAACTCCCCCAAGCTTAGACCTCGCTTGTTCTCAAGCGAAAGCCGATATCGATAATCATGTCCACCTGTTTAGAGAGAGAGAGTTGTCGATAAAAACAAAATATGGACATAGTAGCATCATGATCATTATTATAAAAGCAATATTCATTATCATAGAACTTCTCATGAGCAAGTAACAATTCATCACAGCAACGAAGTATAAGAAATAAACTTTCTTGAAAACTAACAAACTATGTTCTCAGTCAACAATGCAATTGCAATTCATCATATTTTCAGGAAGGGTCTCATGTAGGAGCTTTTTAGCAAGTCCACATACTCAATCATCATTTAGTCTTTTATGATTGCTAACACTCACAACATATATATGGAGCAAAAAGCTTCAGCCAGACACATAGAAAGATAGGGGCTTATAATTTCAACAATAAAAACTCATGATCACTCATATCCAACTGGATATATGTGCCTAGATCTTTCCCCACCACATGATGCTTGCAAAAGAGAAAAATAAAAAGGAATAGAGGAGAACACTATTGACTCTTGCATAAAAAGTAAATACATAAAAGTAAAAGATAGGCCCTTCGCAGAGGGAAGTAGAGGTTGTCATGCGCTTTTTGTTGTTGGATACACAAGCTCTTAATGCAAAGGAACGTCACTTTATATTGCACCTTGTGATAGCAACCTTTATTATGCAGTCTGTCGCTTTTATTTCTTTACCATCACAAGTTCGTACAAAGCTTATTTTCACTTACAATAAAAGTTCATACATATTTAGAGGCAATTTTTATTGCTTTTTGCACCGATGACAACTTACTTGAAGGATCTTATTCAATCCATAGGTAGATATAGTGAACTCTCATGACATGAAACTGGGTTTAAGTGTTTTGGATGCACAAGTAGTATCTCTACTTGGTGCGGATTTTTGGCTAGCAAAGATATTGGGCAAGCACCACATGTTGGAGGATCTATGACAATATAACTTCTATGTGAATATAAGCAAACATAATTCATTACGTTGTCTTCCTTGTCCAACGTCAATAATTTGACATAAAATACTCAATGGGGGCTCACAATCATAAAACATGTCCAAGATAGTGTATTTGCATGTGAATCTTCTCTTCCCTTATTAATTTTTTCATGAATTGCATCATTGACCAATGCTATGCTTGTTAACTTTCAATAAATTTTACCACTTATACTTTTCTTTATGTAATGTCATTACTTCCCATAAGATTAGCATATGATCTTTTTCATTATTTTCATTGCTAGGATTGAGACATAAAAGTAAAGAAGCAAAAACTCAAACTACTCTTTATTATATAACTCTCAACTCAATTACATAGATAGATAGATCATGTAACTAGCACTTGAAAATAGATCATACTAAACTTTTATTCAACTAAATCATGAAATAACTAAGGATCGAACTAAAAATAGGTAAAGATAATAAAGGTGATGGTGATATGATACCGGGGCACCTCCCCCAAGCTTGGCACAAGCCAAGGGGAGTGCCCATACCCATGTACTCAAGTTTCTTTCTTCGGCGATGATGGTGATGGTGAAGTGGTGGGCTTGTCCTCCAGCTTCCATCGCATAGGTTCCCCATCATAAAAGGATGAACGAGTCTCCGGAGTCCTGAAACTTGCAGCTAAACTCATACCTTTGAATTTTGCCTCATACTCAAAATTTTGGTTTTGAAGATCATAGATTTGGCCTTGGAGATAGTCAATTTGTTCATTGAGCTTGAAGACGATGTCCCCCATTGATTGTTCATCCACCTTGTGATCACGGGTGAATTCCGTGATCATGGAGTGGTTGGCGCTGAGTCCACATTCTACCATCCCTTGGCACTTGAAAATCTCCTACTCCACTGCTTCGAGCCTGGCCTCCACGCTCCCGGTCTTCTTGGGTCCTTGAACATCCCAGATGTGAAGCACCCCCTCACGCATCTCGATGGCTTGAGGGTGTTTCATCACCTCCGGTAGGTAGGGGTTTATGACCTTCTCATAGAACTTGTACTTGGAAGAGCTTGGTGGAGCCATTGCGATCTAGATCTGTCAGAAAAATAGCACAAAACAAGAATAGAGGATATTTCTGCGATACGGTGGTCAAAACGTCCGGGAGTATATATAAAGAATTTTTATCTTGCAAAACAAGTATTCCAGAAGAAAACGGAGCCGGGAAGGCTCACTAGGGGCCCACGAGCCAGCAGGGCACGCCTGCGGGGGGGGGGGGGGGGGTGGCGCGCCCTGGTGCCTCGTGTGCACCTCGTGGGACCCCTCGGATGTTTCTTATTTTTGTATTTTTTCTAAAATTCAAAGACTGATAGAAATTATTTTTATGGAGTTTTTGGAGTCGGTTTACTTACCGTATCACGTACCTCTTCCTTTTAAGGGTTCTGGAGTGTTCTGGAAGGTCTGTCTTATGTATTCCTCCGGTGTCATAGTTTTAATAATGTTAGTCTCAACATTAATCGGTGTACCTGAGATGTAATGCTTAATTCTTTGCCCATTGACCACCTTCGGATTAGTGCCTTCGGCGTTATTGATCTTTATGGCTCCAGAGCGATAAACTTCCTCAATGATATACGGTCCTTCCCATTTAGAGAGAAGTTTTCCTGCAAAAAATCTAAAACGAGAATTGTACAATAGAACATACTCACCCACTTTGAATTCCCGTTTTTGAATTCTTTTATCATGCCATCTTTTAACTTTTTCTTTAAACAATTTTGCATTTTCATAAGCTTGGGTTCTCCATTCATCTAGCAAGCTAATATCAAATAACCTCTTTTCACTGGCAAGTTTAAAATCATAATTGAGTTCTTTAATTGCCCAATACGCTTTATGTTCTAACTCAAGAGGTAAATGACATGTTTTTCCATAAACCATTTTATAAGGAGACATACCCATAGTATTTTTATAAGCAGTTCTATAAGCCCATAATGCATAGTCAAGTTTCTTAGACCAATTCTTTCTAGATCTATTGAAGATTTTTTGCAAAATTAACTTTATTTCTCTATTGCTCAATTCAACTTGACCACTAGATTGAGGGTGATAGGGAGACGCAATTCTATGGCTGACATCATATTTAGCAAGCAGTTTACGGAATGCAGCATGAATAAAATGTGAACCACCATTAGTCATTAAATATCTAGGGACTTCGAACCTCGGGAAAATAACTTCTTTAAGCATTTTAATAGAAGTGTTATGATCAGCACTACTAGTTGGAATAGCTTCTACCCAACTAGTAACGTAATCGACAGCAACTAAAATATGTGTATACCCATTAGAGGAAGGAAAAGGTCCCATATAATCAAATCCCCAAACATCAAATGGTTCAATAACAAGTGAATAATTCATAGGCATTTCCTGACGTCTACTAATATTACCAATTCTTTGACATTCATCACAAGATAAGACAAACTTACGAGCATCCTTGAAAAGAGTAGGCCAATAAAAACCAGATTGTAGTACCTTATGTGCAGTTCTGTCTCCCGCATGGTGTCCTTCGTAAGCCTCGAAATGACACTTCCGTAGGATTTGTTCCTGTTCATGTTGAAGTATACAACGTCTAATAATACCATCCACTCCTTATTTATAAAGATGTGGGTCATCCCAGAAGTAATGTCTTAAATCAAAGAAGAACTTTTTCTTTTGTTGGTATGTGAAGCTAGGTGGTATAAATTTAGCAACAATATAATTAGCATAGTCTGCATACCAAGGAGTATTACGAGAAGCATTTATGACAGCTAATTGTTCATCAGGAAAATCATCATTAATAGGAAGTGGGTCATCAAGAACATTTTCCATTCTAGACAAATTATCAGCTACGGGGTTCTCAGCTCCCTTCCTATCAATAATATGCAAGTCAAATTCTTGTAGCAATAGAACCCACCTAATGAGTCTAGGTTTAGCATCTTTCTTTTCCATAAGGTATTTAATAGCAGCATGATCGGTGTGAACAATTACTTTAGAATCAATTATGTAAGATCTGAATTTATCACATGCAAACACAACTGCTAGAAATTCTTTCTCAGTAGTAGCATAATTTCTTTGAGCACTGTCTAGAGTTTTACTAGCATAATGGATACCATTTAATTTCTTATCAACTCTCTATCCTAGAACAACACCAACATCATAATCACTAGCATCACACATAATTTCAAAAGGCAAGTTCCAATCAGGTGGTTGAACAATAGGTGCAGAGGTTAAGGCTTTCTTAAGTGTTTCAAAGGCTTCTACACAATCATCATCAAAAACAAATGGAACATCTTTTTGCAAGAGATTAGTAAGAGGCCTAGAAATTTTAGAGAAGTCTTTAATAAACCTTCTATAGAAACCAGCATGACCAAGGAAACTTCTTATACCTTTAATATCTTTAGGACATGGCATTTTCTCAATTGCATTAACTTTAGCCTTATCTACTTCAATACCTCGTTCAGAAATTTTATGCCCCAAGACAATACCTTCATTCACCATAAAGTGGCACTTCTCCCAATTCAAGACAAGATTAGTTTGTTCACATCTCTGCAAAACTCGATCAAGGTTGCTTAAGCAATCATCAAAAGAAGTTCCGTAAACGGAAAAATCATCCATGAAAACCTCAACAATCTTTTCACAAAAGTCAGAGAATATAGCAGTCATACATCTTTGAAAGGTAGCAGGTGCATTGCATAATCCAAAAGGCATGCGTCTATAAGCATAAGTTCCAAAAGGACAAGTAAAGGTGGTTTTCTCTTGGTTGGCTTGTGATACAGGTATTTGAGAGAAACCAGAATATCCATCAAGAAAGCAAAAGTGTGTATGCTTGGACAATCTTTCTAACATTTGATCAATAAAAGGTAAGGGGTAATGATGTTTTCTAGTGGCTTTGTTTAATTTTCTAAAATCAATTACCATCCTATAACCAGTTACAATTCTTTGTGGAATGAGTTCATTTTTATCGTTAGGAACAACAGTAATGCCTCCTTTCTTAGGGACACAATGAACGGGACTTACCCATCTACTATCAGCTATGGGATATATTATACCTGCTTCCAAAAGCTTTAATATTTCAGTTCTTACCACCTCCTTCATCTTAGGATTTAATCGTCGTTGGTGGTCGACAACTGGTTTAGCATCAGGCTCCATATTAATTTTGTGCTGACATAGAGTGGGACTAATGCCCTTAAGATCATCAAGAGTATATCCAATAGCAGCACGGTGCTTCCTCAGAGTTTTTAGTAATCTCTTTTCTTCATGCTCTGAAAGGTTAGCACTAATAATAACATGATATATCTTATTTTCATCTAGATAAGCATATTTCAATGTATCAGGCAATTGTTTCAGTTCAAATACAGGGTCACCCTTATGTGGAGGAGGGCCTCCAAGAGTTTCAACAGGCAAATTGTGTTTAAGGATAGGTGGTTGATCAAAGAACATCTTATCTATTTCATTTTTTTCATTCATGTGCATATTATTTTCATGGTCTAGCAAATATTGTTCTAACGGATCAGTAGGAGGTACGGTAATAGAAACAAGACCAATAATTTCATCTTTACTAGGCAATTCTTTATCATGGGGTTGTCTACGAAACTTGGAGAAATTAAACTCATGAGATATACCACCAAAATTAACACTAACAGTTTCTTTAGCGCAATCAATCTTGGCATTAACAGTGTTCAAGAATGGTCTACCAAATATAATGGGACAAAAATTATCTTGTGGAGAACCGAGGACTAGAAAATCAGTAGGGTATTTTATTTTTCCACACAAGACTTCAACATCTCTAAGGATCCCAAGTGGCATAATGGTATCTCTGTTTGCAAGCTTAATAGTAACATCAATGTCCTCTATTTCAATAGGTGCAATATCATTCATAATTTCTTGATATAAGGTAAACGGAATAGCACTCACACTAGCACCCAAATCACAGAAGCCATGATAATAATGATCTCCTATTTTAACAGAGACAACATGCATGCCTACTACATGTCTGTTTTTATCTTTAGGATCTGGTTTAGCAATTTTAGCTGCTTCATCACAGAAGTAAATAACATGCCCATCTATATTATCGACCAAGAGATCCTTAACCATAGCAACATTAGGTTCAACTTTAATTTGTTCCAAGGGTCTAGTTGTTCTAATATTACTTTTGTTAACCACATTTGAAACTTTAGCATGTTCCTTAATCCTAACAGGAAAAGGTGGTTTCTCAATATAAGCAGTAGGCACAACTGGATCAACATGAAAAACAATTGTTTCTTCTTTAACACTAACGAGTTCCTCAATCTTTTCTTTAATAGGGGGATGATATTTAAACCACTTCTCCTTAGGGAGATCAACATAAGTAGCAAATGATTCATAAAAGGAGGCTACTATCTCAGAGTCAAGTCCATATTTAGTGCTAAACTTATGAAAAGCATCAGTATCCATAAAAGATTTAACACAATCGAACTCAAGTATTATACCTGACTCATTACCTTTGTCGAGTTCCCAATCTTCAGAGTTGCGTTTAATTCTTTCCAGAAGATCCCATCTAAATTCAATAGTTTTCTTCATAAAGGAGCCAGTCGAAGAAGAATCGAGCATGGTTTGATCATCATGAGAAAGCCGAGCATAAAAATTCTGTAAGATAATTTCTCTTGAGAGCTCATGATTGGGACATGTGTACATCATGTACTTAAGCCTCCCCCAAGCTTGAGCGATGCTTTCTCCTTCACGAGGCCAAAAATTGTATATATAATTCCGATCACGATGAACCAAATGCATAGGATAAAACTTTTGATGAAATTCCAATTTCAATCGATTCCAATCCCACATTCCGATATCATCACATAGCCTATACCATGTCAATGCCTTTCCCTTCAAAGATAAAGGGAAAACCTTCTTCTTAACTTCATCTCCGGGTAAACCTGCAAGCTTAAATAATCCACAAATTTCATCCACATAGATTAAGTGCATATCAGGATGTATTGTTCCATCTCCTGCATAAGGATTAGCTAGCAGTTTCTCTATCATACCCGAAGGAATATCATAATAAATATTTTCAGTAGGTGCTGTAGGTTGAGGAGCAACTCTTTGTGCTTCCGGTCAAGGTGAAGATACCCCGAACAAACCCCTCAAAGGATTGTTTTCCATAGTGACAAGTGACAGTAAATTTCAGCACGTAATATAAATGTTTCCTTACCAAATTCCACTCACCAAAAGTGCTTCACTCCCCGGCAATGGCGCCAGAAAAGAGTCTTGATGACCCACAAGTATAGGGGATCAATCGTAGTCCTTTCAATAAGTAAGAGTGTCGAACCCAACGAGGAGCAGAAGGAAATGACAAGCGGTTTTCAGCAAGGTATTTCTGCAAGCACTGAAATTATCGGTAACGAGTAGTTTGAGAGCAAGATAATTTGTAACAAGTGACAAGTAGCAATAGTAAATAAAGTGCAGCAAGGTAGCCCAATCCTTTTGTTGCAAAGGACAGGCCGGGACGTTCTCTTATAATAAGCTAAACGTTCTCAAGGACACATGGGAATTTCATCTAGTCACTTTCATCATGTTTGTTTGATTCGCGTTCGCTACTTTGATAATTTGATATGTGGGTGGACCGGTGCTTGGGTGCTGTTCTTACTTGAACAAGCCTCCCACTTATGATTAACCCCTCTCGCAAGCATCCGCAACTATGAAAGAAGAATTAAGATAAATCTAACCATAGCATTAAACATATGGATCCAGATCAGCCCCTTACGGAATAGCGCATAAACTAGGGTTTAAGCTTCTATCACTCTAGCAACCCATCATCTAATTACTACTCCACAATGCATTCCCTTAGGCCCAAAAATGGTGAAGTGCCATGTAGTCGATGTTCACATGACACCACTAAGATAATCAACAACATACATATCATCAAAATATCGAACGAATACAAAATTCACATGATTACTTATGACGAGACTTCTCCCATGTCCTCAAGAACAAAAGTAACAACTCACAAATCATATTCATGTTCAAGATCAGAGGGGTATTGAATAGCATAATGGATCTGAACATATAATCTTCCACCAAATAAACCAACTAGCATCAACTACAAGATGTAATCAACACTACTAGCAACCCACAGGTACCAATCTGAGGTTTTGAGACAAAGATTGAATACAAGAGATGAACTAGGGTTTGAGATGAGATGGTGCTGGTGAAGATGTTGATGAAGATTGGTCCTCCCACGATGAGAGGATCGTTGGTGATGACAATGGCTTCGCTTTCCCCCTCCCGGAGGGAAGTATCCCCGGCGGAATCGCTCCGCCGGAGAGCAAAAGTGCTCCTGCCCAAGTTCCACCTCGAGACGGCGGCGCTCCGTCCCGAAAGTCTTCTCCTTATTTTTCTAGGGAAAATGGGCTTATATACCAGAAAATAGGCACCGGAGGCTGGCCAGGGGCCCCACAAGCCACCAGGGCGCGCCTGGGGGGGGGGGGGGGGGCGCCCTGGTGCCTCATGGGCACCTGGGTGGCCCCCTCTGGTACTTCTTTTCTCTAGTTGTTTTTTATTCCAAAATAAATCTCCGTGAAATTTTAGCTCATTTGGAGATGTGCAGAATAGGTATCTCTGACATAGCTTTTTCAGGTCCAGAATTCCAGCCGCCAGCAATCTCCCTCCTTATGTAAATCTTGCATATTAAGAGAGAAAAGGCATTAGAATTGCTCCACAAAGTGTTATATTGATTAAAAACACTATGAACAACAGTAGGAAAACATGATACAAAATGGACGTATGACGTACTCGTGGTGTAGCGGGGAGAGCGGCTTCCACTCCCAGTACTGGTGCTTGTCCTTCGGGAATGATTTCTTCATGTTCTTGTAGGAGGGGTCGATGATGGCCGCTGCAAGGTCACCCATGGAGTCCCTTTCTCCACCACCTTTGATACATAACTGTCTTTGGATGTCAACGTGGTGCTCAACTGGAATTCTGATCCATGCACGGGCAAGCATCATCTTGTCGCCCTGGTGTCGACACTAGCGAAAGTGATCGCTTTGTGTTGCAGGAATTCAAGCAATGCCTGGCACCGCTCGGACCTGCAGTAGTGGTACATGAGGACATGCTGGCACATGGCAAGTTGCACGACGATGACCCCTCAACGTGTGTAACTGCTCTTACGCGTGTATTCGAGGCCGAGGCCGACGAATTTGTTATTCTCCTTCTGGAGCCATTGCTCGTACATCTTGATGATTCGCTCCACAGTCTTTGGCTCGTTGGTGTACACCACCTCTAGCACGGTTGTGCCATGGGCAGTGATGTGTTTGGTCTCTGTTGTTAGTTTCTCGTCGTCCATGGCTGCAGGGAGGCTCTGTGGGTTTGTGGCTGCCGACGAGGAATGACCTAGGAAGATGAGGCAGATGGGTGCGGTATAAAAGGAATGGGGTCATTACTTTGTCGTGCCAAAAGGCTAACCAAGAGAAGCAGTTGCAACGTCATCTGGCAATTCCAGGCAGTTATGGGAAACAGGCGTCTGTTAGAGTAATTTTTTTTAGCGGTTCGAGCAATGTATTTTGTACCTTCGTGACACCACAAGCTCGATATGCCTGTCTGTGCATGCTCTTGATACGGCACGCTCCACTTGTTTTGTTGAATGAAATGTTATATTCATGACGTGCCTCTGTATTTCCAGCTGTTTTCAGATGACGCGCTTTCTTGGGGAGACATGCACGCGAAGGTAGTCGAGACACAGTTGTACACGCAGCAGAGCCACGGTCGTGCCTCTGTGGTCGAAGTGTTTTTTGCGTTAACAACAACTCTACTGAATGAGTCACTGTAGTTATGTTACTGGGTGCACGCTGGTATTTTAAAGAAGAAACACTCTGTTAGCGGAGGCACGTTTCGAGAAAGACTGTGTTATGCTGAAAAGAAAACATAGCGCACTTGGTTATAGTTTGGAGTTATGTCTGGGGATTATTTAGGATTCTTTTGAAAAGAGAAGTTGAAGAACTTTAATAACATGCTTACTTGGTTATAGTTTTTGATGCAAAAACTGTGTCGGTATTTGTTTGAATTTTGATTTACAGTTGAAGAAAATTGTTTTCTTTGTTGTTTGAATTATTGAATTCTAATAATTCAAAAAAGAAAATTCGGAAAAGAATCATTGCCATACTTCAAAATAGCCGGTTGGTCCATAACAGCTACATTAGTACCATTTCAAGAACCAAACAAACAGCAAGCAGGCATTTGCCCTGGATTATGATTAGGACGAAATGATCATTGAACACCCCAGAAGTCTATTCCAACTACTAAACAAACAAATCCTTAAGTGACACCTTTGCTTCCAACTGCTGGTACTAACAGAATCGAAGGAATGCGCTGGAGGATGATGGACACAGAATGATCACTGCGCTCTTTGAACGTGATTAGAACAATGTTCTCTTCAACAAATGATGCAGCTGACAGGAAGTCTCTGAAAGAAGACTTTTCAATCACCATCCTACCGTCTTTTTTGCAGATTGAGTATGACGAAGGAGTGATGACATGTGTAGGTTCATCAGGAGCTTCAAGGGTCACCTTGGCATTGGTTGGCACATCCACCCATCTCTTCAAGGTTGAAACAACACTCTTTGGAATTTTCTAAAAGAAATAGAGATAAGAGAAGAATAAAAAATGGTTAATTTGTCATTTGAACATTCAAAAGAAAATACTTAATACACTGCGTGCGAAAACAAGAAATTTTATAATATTGAATCTAACATATGTAGAATTTCTTATGAAAACAACAAGTGTTAAAATATATAGAGAATACAGCAAAATTAACATATATAGAGCACGTAATGAGAGTAACACCAAAGTGACATGCATTGAGATTAATTTGCGACTGAAGATAATTCATCAAACTATTTTTTTATGACAACGTTTGAATAATAGAAATACAGAATTTGTAGTATGAGATTGTCAGCATGTTCAAGTTCATAATTAAGTACATAAAAAAAAGAGGGCTACCAAAGTATTGTTGGTTTAATGAATTATTCAATTTTATGTGATAAGACACTTCATACTGAATGGTTAACATTAATTACTAGAAATGCATAATCAAATTTTATCAACATTTTGGGTGTTTAAAGTATAATTTATTATAATAATATATGTAAGCAAAATTAATTCGACATCATAGAATAGTAAATGTAGACGTACGATTGAAAGTGTATTGGCTGTTTTAACAAAGAGACAGTTAACTAACCATGATGCTATCTCTTGTGTTAGTGGTAGTCATCACATGGACAAACGGGCGGCAATGGATGAAAATGTCTCGAAACAGGCGTTGTAGTAAGAAACGTGTCTGGTCGTACGTAAGCTCAATATCCCGAGAGTATACACAACACTGAACGTGGTCGAAATCATCAGAAGAAAGATCGTCAAGAGCTAGGAAAACACCCATCATGTAAAATTAGAACAAGATATATAATCCAGCAGGAGGTAAACAACATACAACATCAGGCATTTTATATAAAAAAGCAGTGATAAAAATTAACTGAGAAATTGAATACGTACCAACATGAGGTAATGGAAGCAGCCTATTGTCACCGCGATATGTTTTGATCGCCAGATTCAGTCCCACATCAGGTAGTGCAAATTCTATGCGGTCTTCAGCACGAAGATCATAATCTTCAACAAGGTTGCACCAAACATCACCATAGAACTTGGTGTAGTTAGGCATGTGCTTAAACAAAGCATTGTAAGACCTTTCTTCATGGGTAACAAGTGCTGGCTCAACCTGCTTGTTAAGCAATATCCTTGCATGCTCCTTCCTTTCATCAATGTATTCAGCGAGAAAAGCTCTGACATTACAAGGTACATACTGGGGAAAATATAAAAAATAAAGAGCTGTAAATATAAATTCAAACTTATTGAACATCAATTTGAAAAATAGGCATAAAGTGCACCCAAATATCACAATAAAAGATAACAAACATAGTACTATGATGGATTAATGACTAGAGATTTGGCATGAAAATAGTTAAGGTATAAACAGGCAAGCTAACGGATAAAAAAAGATAATGAAAGTGACAATAGTAGGGGAACCTAGTATAGATACAAAGGGATACCAAAAGTTCAACAGTTGCGTTTTCAAACGTGTTTTAGCCAACTAATATGTCCACTAACCATGCATCTCCAACAATTCTCATCAAGAATAACCTCAAACTCCTGGAGAGCTTCTGGATGAGGTTGACAAGGGCCGTCTGGATGACGGCAAGTAGGGCAAACCATTCCTAGATAAATTAAGAGCAAAAATCATGGAATAACTAAAAGATGGCATAATCAAATAATAAAAAGCACACTAGGTTTAACAGATAACAATAGCAACAGGAATAGCAGATCTTAACAAGTAGGTCAAACCAATCAGAGTATCATGATTTAAAAGAAGGTTCATTGACAACCAATTTAAGCTATGAAAAATACTAACATTTCATAGTTTACTTACCGAGAAGGATGTTAGAACAGTGAATACAACATGATTATAGCTAAACGAGTTTAATTAGGCATCCCTCAAAAGAGAGAGGCAGTGGATTTGGGGTTTTTGCTCATGGTTGGGGTAAAAATCTGAGGAGATAGGTAGCTACGAAGCTAGACAAATAGAAATTGACCACAAATGTAAACCCTTAGATGTAAAATAAAGAATAATTAAAAGAACGTGATCAAAACATAAACACGGACTAGAGCATGGCGGACGCATATATTTTATACCTGCAGAAGAAGACCAGCAGCCGGCGACGAACGGGGATGGAGCAGAGGAACTTTAGTAGAAAGCACCGCAGACCAGCATCTGAAGAAAAACAGCTTAAAAATTATTGTAATCCAGAAAACCAGTCAAATTCATAGGATAACTAAAGGGGAAATCAGAACAAGAGCGCCAAGAACCACGAACCCTAGATGCAGACGATTGCACACACAGAGAGGGAGTGAGGTGCCTGTGAGCGGCGAACTGGAATAAAATATAAGGGAACACGAGGTACCAAGGGACGGAATGAATGCTCAATTTTTCTTTTCCCGAAATCGAATTGATGCTTATTGTACATGGGCACGCATTCCGATGGGTTACGGGGACACGAGATGTTTGACTCGTCCAGCTGCCTCCCACGGGACTAGTCCACCTGCTCACCGTGCCTCACAGAGCTATACGAGGCATGTTTCTACTAGCCGAAAATGCATGGTCGTATCTGTGTAATCGAAATGTCTTTAAACTCAAAGTCAATCAGAGAGGCACGTATGTGACTTTATGAGAGACACGTTCCTGATGATAGGAGATGCACGGCCATGACGTCAGGAGAGGCATGATTGTTTCGTTAGGAGAGGCAAATTCAGTGATATACTCTTCCTTTCTTTGAAGTGCAAAAACTCGAAAGAGTCTCAGCTGCAAAAACTTTTCAAGAACTGCCGAGTCACGGCTGTGTATCCAGCAGCATCACAGTCGTGGCTCTTCGTTTGCGATGTTTGCAGTCAAATGTTCACCTAGAGAGCCACGGTTGTGTTTTTGTTTTTCAAATGTTCCTTGGAATAGCCGTGGAGATATTAGAGTCCACATTTGTACCTAAGTCAGGGGCATGGTCGTGCCTTTGTGTTCCAAATGTTTTGGATGGCATGCACACCCATAAAGGCACGTGCGTGAACATACGAGAGTCACGGTTATGGATAAGCCAAATTGACACTCGTGCTTTTTGTGCCTACATAATGGTGCCTCCGCAGGCTTCACGCCCATAAAGTCACTGATAGCTTTAATTGCATCCATTCATTCGTTTACTGATAGATTCACCGCCGTGAAGATACGAGACGGACGTATTATTGTGGACCAGATGCACGGCTTCGTTTCAGATGCTTGAGGTTCCTCTCTGTGAGCGCTGCTCTAGTATATGTATTCGCCGTCGGTTCTAAGATGGACGATAGGGTCGTTGTGTGCCTCCTCGCATTCTTCTCTCGGTGTTCATCGGTCAAAAGGCGATCTGATGACCGATCGGACGGCTGTTCGATGTGATTATTCACAGTGTCAGTTACCGTGCTAAAATTAAGTTAGAGCGTCCTTGATTTCTCCACGCCATCATCATTTTACGCAGGCGTGACTCTAGTAGATGCACGGTTCCGCAAGCTGCAGAAGCAGAACCGTCTGTTCACGGTTCCCACTTCACATTAATGGGCATGGTAACTGAGTCATCTTTGTCCCTGGTTAAATACTCGTCCATTCGTGCAGGTCACCACGTTGCATTCTCGCCACACAACCGCAGGCAGTTCCCATCGGCCTCGCCACGTCCCAGCCTTGCCACAGAACCACAGCCAATCTCTATTGTCGCCCTCCTCCTCGCTGCCATGGATGATGGGAGGAACACTACTGAGCATCTCGAGATACCGGCCGATGGGAACACCAAGCTTGACGGGCGGCACACCAATGAGCCCTACAAGGTGGAGGAGATCATTGCCAAGTATGAGCAGTGGTTGCAGGAGGACATGTACAAGTTTGTTGGTCTGGACCTGGAGTACACACGAACGATTTATTATGGGTATAGGAAAGTCGCTGTCATGCAACTGGCGATGCGGAAGCATGTTGTGGTCTATCAGTTCTGCAAGGCCAGGACGGAGTGCCCTGCCCTGAAGGATTTCCTTGAGAACAGAGGTATAACTTTCGCTAGTGTAGACGTGAGGAACGACTGATAGTTTCTTTTAGAAGATTCCATTAAAAGTCCGAGAGAGTACCACATCGACATTCAAGAGAAGTTCATGATCAAAGGTGGCGAAGAAAGGGACTCCATGGCAGACCTAGCAGGAGCCATCATACACGAATCCTACTCGAAGATGAAGTCAGCTTTGCCACTAGGAGCGCATGACTACTGGGATTGGATGCCACTTTCCTTTGATCATGTGAAATATGCCGCAATTGTAAGTGAAAATTTCATTTTTGTTAATATCTGTCTTGACTTTGTTTGTTTTATTGCAATAACAGTGTGCTTGTCATTTTTCTAAATTTTCACTCTCTTGCGCTTTTCATTTTAGGACGGGTATGTGAGCTACGAGCTTTACCGCCGGTATCTGTCGATGAGGGACATCATGCATTGTCGTTCTCTTCCTGACCATAGACGTCAAGGACGTTTCTAAGCAGGACTCCATCTGCAAGGGCTGCGAAGAGAGATACCTGGTGGTTAAGTGCTAACAGCTTGGAAGACAACTAGTACTTTTGTATGATGAATAGTAAATGTCAATGTTTTTATTGAGTCGAACGGAGTGCTAGTTTGGAAATTTGCTTTTATTTTCAGAGTTTTGTGTTGTCTTGTTTGTATGCTCTAAGAATATAATTTTTTATGTTTGGTCGTATAAGATTGTGCTTTTAACTATCCATGGAAAAAGCCTTAAAAGCAAACTATCCATGCAAAGCTTAAGCATGGATGTGAGAGAGGCATGTATGTACAGTTAGGAGAGGCACTGCTTGTTCGTGGGGAAAAGGCATTGTCATGCGTCTGGGTTTCGATTGTTGTCATTCACGCGTTCACAAAGAGAGGCACTGCCATGAACCTATGATAGGCAATATTACAGATGAATCAGATGCACGGATGTGCTATTCGAGTTTTAAGTGTTTTCTTCTTTCGTTCATTCTCAAAGGCGCGGCCGCGAAGACACGAGAGGCGCGTATCAGTGTGGAGAAGACGCATGTGTGTGCTTCTATGTTTCAGATGGTTCAGGTTCCTTTATCTGTTTGCTTCTCTTATAGTGTATTCTTCTTCTTTATGCGACTACATATTCAGTGTATCATTCTTGGAGAAAGGAAAAAAAAAGGAGATGAGAAAACTGATTAATCTGGAGCTTTGCGGCTATGGCCTCCCCTCTGATAGTAAGATCGTGGGTGAGCTATTTCCTTTGTTCGTGCAGATCGAGCTTGAAGAAAGTGGGGGAGGTGCTTCGACTGTTCGTTGCACCTGTGTCTGATCCATAGAGTATATAGTTGGCTAGGTGGTGCCTCAGTTCTTCTATGAACTTTTGTTCATTTTGAAACAAGGATCACACACATGAGTCAACGGTTGCGTTTCTGCATTTCTACTATGCCTTTCAGACCCAAGTTCATGTGGATGTTATATGACGTCAGGGCTCACGGCAACAACTTTCTTGAGTAATCAAGTTTATTGCAGGTGATGTGAAATTTTAGCTTTTAGGCAAACGTTGCTCCGAGAGGCACGGCCGTGAAGGTGGAGGTGGCACGGTTCCATGAGAGGTAGAGGCATGTCTGTGCCGATGTGAAATTTTAGTTTTTAGGCACACGTTGCTCCGAGAGGCACGGTCGTGAATGTAGCAGATGCACGGTTCCATGAGAGGCAGAGGCATGTCTGTGCCTCTGTCACCACGGTAGCATATTCTGAGTCCCTTTGTTTGTTTTGAAACAAGCATCATTCACATGAGTCTACGGCTACATATTCATACCCAAGTTCACGAGGATGTTCTACGATGTCAGGGCTTACGGCAACAACTTTTTTGAGTTATTATGTTTATTGGAGGTTGCTACTTGTGAGCTATGTTGGGATTTCCCCGAAGAGGAGGGGATGATGCAGTACAGTAGAGATAAGTATTTCCCTCAGTTATGAAACCAAGGTTATCAATCCAGTAGGAGAATCACGCAACAACTCGTTAGCAGTACCTGCACACAAAACAACAAATCCTCGCACCCAACGCGAACAAGGGGTTGTCAATCCCTTGGAGGTTAATTGCAAGATTAAATTGTATGGTGATAGATAGATAGATCGAACAAAAATACAAAATAAAATAAATAAAGTAAAATTGCAGCAATGTATTTTTAGGATTTTCAATATATGATTAAGGTAGACCCGGGGGCCATAGTTTTCACTAGAGGCTTCTCTCTTGAAAATAGCATACGGTGGGTGAACAAGTTACTGTTGGGCAATTGATAGAAAAACAAATAATCATGACGATATCCAAGGAAATGATCATGTATATAGGCATCACGTCCGAGACAAGTAGACCGAAATGATTCTGCATCTACTACTATTACTCCACACATCGGCCGCTATTCAGCATGCATCTAGAGTATTAAGTTCATAAAGAACGGAGTAACGCCTTAAGCAAGATGACATGATGTAGACAAAGTAAACTCACGCATGAATAAACCCCATCGTTTTTACCGTTAATAGCAACGATACATACGTGTCATGTCCCTTTTTGTCACTGGGATTGAGCACCGCAAGATTGAACCCATTACAAAGCACCTCTCCCATTGCAAGATAAATCAATCTAGTTGGCCAAACCAAATCAATAGATCGGAGAGAAATACGAAGCTATAACAATCATGCATAAAAGAGTTCGGAGAAAACTGAAATAATATTCATGGATAATCTGATCATAAACTCACAATTCATCGGATCCCAACAAACACACCGCAAAAAGTGATTACATCAGATAGAACTCCAAGAACATCGAGGAGAACATTGTATTGAAGATCAAAAAGAGAGAAGAAGCCATCTAGCTACTAACTAAGGACCCGAAGGTCTGTGGTAAACTACTCATGCATCATCAGAAGGGCACCAAGGATGATGTAGAGCCTCTCCATGATCGAATCCCCCTCTGGTAGAGTGCCGGAAAAGGCCTCCAGATGGG
Organism: Elymus sibiricus; assembly: GCA_039707655.1. Lineage (NCBI taxonomy): Eukaryota > Viridiplantae > Streptophyta > Magnoliopsida > Poales > Poaceae > Elymus > Elymus sibiricus. The sequence continues at coordinate 387,333,962 of CM077676.1, forward strand.
ATCTCTCGAGAACAGGAACTTGCGGCGGCGGAAAAAGTATTTCGTGGACTCCTCTGTTGGTTTCCCAATTTTAGAGAATTTATAGAGGTGGAATTAGGTCAAACGGAGCAGACGTGGGCCCACGAGGCACCAGGGCGCGCCACCCCCCGGGGCGCGCCCTGGTGGCTCGTGGCCACCTCCTCTGTCTTCTGGCCCTCTCCCGAAGCTTCTAGTGTGTCTTATGTCCAGAAAAAAATCTCCAAAAAGTTTCGTGACATTTGGACTTCGTTTGGTACTGATATTCTGGAAAACCAAAAACAGGCAAAAAACAGCAAGTGGCACTGGGCACTAAGTTAATAGGTTAGTCCCAAAAAATGATATATAATTGCTTCTAAATGTATATAAAACATCCAAGATTGATACTATAACTAGCTGGGTGACCCGCGCATTTGCGCGGCTAGATTTTGTTGTAAATCTTACATAGCAGTATATAACAGATAGACTAATAATAAATTTCTTGTGACTAAAATACAACATGTGAAAACCTAATTAGAAAAAAAATTCACACTCCATTGATTCATCACCAGGTTTGACCGTTGTAGGAACCTCTCTCTTAGGTATATATAGGTACTTTTGATACCATACAACTTCGTTTACCATATAGGAAAAACTGATTTATTAAATGCCAAAAGCATAGGCATTATAATGGTAGATTTTTTTGTAGATGTTATGTCCTTCGCACATATAATTACGTAAACATTATATCAACATCGAAAAGGTATTCCAAACTTCCAAGATATACTAAATCACATAAGCTTGAAGTCGTACCAAAAAATTATGAGCGAAAAATTCATTCTTATGTGTATATAGTCGCAAAATAGCAGAAACATGCTAGTAAAGAATTAGACTATCTCTTTGTCCAAATGTAAATCCAGTGCATTTGCAATAGTCTTAATCTAAGTCATCGATTATCTAACCTATTTAGATATGGAAATAAGTAATCCTAAATTTTATTCAAATGTCGTCAGAGTAATCAAGAAACTAAATTGTTATAGTCATTATCATCTACTTTCACCACCCATGGCGCCACTGTGCCAAGCAACAGTCCCACGGTCTCTCCTCTCTCTTTCCCACTTGATCCAAACACCACGGCCCCACATTTGCAGTTGGCAAAACTAATAGTGGTTTTTATTTTATTTTTATTATTATTACAAAAAGAAGTGAAGCAACATCAAAAGTTTTCCTGGTAATTATGCATCACGTGTCTAATGCTTTTCTGCTTCACAATTAAGCACTTGTAGGCAAGTAGGCAGCTGAATTGTTCCCCACTAATGATATATATTACATACGTAACGTACTTGTGCTAGTATCATGTCAACATGATTGTCGGATTCATAAAAAAATATTATGCCATACTTCATTTTTTTAGAAGCCATCACTTACTCAGTATCGTGTAGTTTTGATGATTAATCAATGAAACAATTATAGGAATAAGGTGGAGTCTTCTTTTGTCATGGAAGATTGATATACAATTATACTCGTCGGTTCGTACGTGAGTACTATTCATTAAGGATCTACAGATTAGAAAACATTCATTATATTTCAAAAATACACCTGCCGGGAGTTCATGATTTTCCCAGTCAGTTGACCTGCCTAAATATGATTCGTAACAGTCCAATGATGTAAGTCATTTTTGGTCGTATAGTTAATCTAATTGCTACTCTCTCTGTTCCAAATTATAAGAAGTTCAATTTTTTTTTTCTAAATCGGATGTATATAGACGCGTTTTGTGTGTTTGTTCACACATTTTGGTTCGTATGCACTAGTACAAAACAGGGCTTTGGTCCAAGCTAAATCTACACATTAGTCCCGGTTGCATTACGAACCGGGACTAATGTGAGCATTAGTCCCGGTTCGAGCGGCTAGGGCGCCGGTCGGTGCTCGGCAGGCATCAGTCTCAGTTCAAATGGGACCTTTAGTCCCGGTTGGAGAGACCAACCGGGACTAAAGGGGTTGAGGCTTTAATCCCGGTTGGTGTCTCCAACCGGGACTAAAGGTTAGACCTTTAGTCCCGGTTGGAGACACCAACCGGGACTAAAGGGGTTCTGAAAGTTTCTTTTCTGTTTTTCCATTTGTTTTCTGTTTTTAGTTTCTGTTTTAAATTGCTTATATCTTTTAGGATATTTGATGTTTTTGAGTGATTCTTTTTTGCATTAGATTCAAAATTTTGTCTAGTTTCTGTTTGTGCCATTAGTTTTCAAATTTGAATGGTTTAAATTTGAATTTGTTCAAATTTGCTTCAAACCCTAGATTGTGAATAACTTGAGTTTAAAAATAGTTTTTTAATTTAATTCTTTTTGCTCCTAGTCACATGTTAGATTGTTGTCACAGTAAGATTTATTTGGTTATTTTTAGAATAATTTAAATTAGGATTTTAATTAAAACAGTACTGTTTTGCTTATATAGTTGTTTTAGTCATTTAATTGTTGTTTTTTATTATTTTTAGTTAGTTCTTTCTGTAGATTTTAACATGTTGTAGTATGGTGTATATTGAATGCACAAAAAGTCTGGAGTTGAAATAAGTTTAAAAAAAATGAAATGCCTTTGTAACAGATGAGTTTTCATCCGAAACCTTGATACTTCAAAGGAGATGGTCCAGTTTGTACACGAAGTGCATCAAGTTTTTGCCGTAACCCTCTCAACTTTTTACCACATGCTATGTGGGTGAAATGATGATACCATGCCAAGTTTCAACCTTTTCAGAGTTCATTTGTAGTGCTTTTCAATTTCAGGGTCATTTAGCTCAAAAAAATCATTAAATGCATGAAAAATAGCAAATGAAGTTAGAAAGGGTTGAAATTTGAGGATGTGGCTTTGAATGGTGCATATTGAATGCACAAAAAGTCTGGAGTTGAAATAAGTTTAAAAAATGAAATGCCTTTGTAACAGATGAGTTTTCGTCCAAAACATTGATACTTCGAAGGAGATGGTCCAGTTTGTACACGAAGTGCATCCAGTTTTTGCCGTAACCCTCTCAACTTTTTAGCACAAGCTATGTGGGTGAAATGATGATACCATGCCAAGTTTCAACCTTTTCAGAGTTCATTTGTAGTGTTTTTCAATTTCAGGGTCATTTAGCTCAAAAAATCATTAAATGCATGAAAATAGCAAATGGAATTAGAAAGGGTTGACTCTGGCTTGGTTAACCTTAGTTGTGACTGTGGCTGGGACGGTGCTAGCAGATGTAGTCGACGGTAGGATTGGATGGACACCAACCCGGACTAAAGGGGTTCTGAAATTTTCAAACTCTACCCCCTCGTATCGCCATTTTAGTTTTGAAAAAAACAAAAGAAAATGATAAAAACTTCAAAAATTAAAATCCTTTGAGATGTAGTTATATTACTACATCTACTAGTTAGGAAAATTAAAAAACATAAATTTCGACATGTTTTGCAAAAAAAGTGTTATGAAAAAGTAAAACGGCTATAACTTTTGCATACGATGTCGGAAAAAAACGTATAATATATCAAAATGTTCAGCACAAGAAGCCGGTTTCGATTTCAACGGCCATAGGCCGTTTTGCAAATTTTTAGAATCCTCAAATTCCGAAAGGAAAAAAAGTTATCCTCAAATTTAAGTTTTTTCGATTTTTTGGTCAAACTCTGGTCAAACTGTGGTCAAACAGTGGTCAAATTACTTATTCAATAAATATTAGTGTTGCTAAATAATTATTGTTTTTTAGAATAATAGTTTCAAACTCAAACGGTGAAACGTGTGACATCATGCTCAAGGGCTTAATAGGATTGATATGATACATATAACAATAAGGTATAACTTTTGATAATAATAAGATTGTCATATTTGGATTCCTCACATTTTTCTGATAATAATGGATATATTATTTGTCAAATTTCGATTTACAGATTTAAAGATATTAATTATGCCATATTAAATGAATAAATGGCAAAAAAATGAATAAAATAATATTATTACTTATTTTATTTTCATTGAAATTCAATATTATTATTACTTATTTTGTTTATTTTAATAATTGTTTGGAATTCAAAAAATTAAATCATGTGACATCAAGACCTAAGGGTTAATAGGATTGATAGCTTACTATTGTCAGGAAAACAACAAGTGCAGACTTGGAAACTAGGGGCGATAGAACCAGGAAGTTAAGCATGCTGGGACTGGAGCAGTGAGAGGATGGGTGACCGGCCGGGAAGTTAGACGATTTGGAATGAGTGCTCCACGCTGGAGCAGTGAGGAGGGGTGATTAGAGATTAAATTGTCAAATAATTCAAAGATTTGAAAATCGGAATAAAACTTAAAAACAAATCAAAAAAATAATCAATTTTTTTTTAAAAAAAAATTAAATTTTTTTTTTCAAAAAAATTCCTTTAGTACCAACCGGGACTAAAGGTCCTCCATCCCCCGCCCCAGACAGCGGCCACGTGGAGGGCCTTTAGTCCCGGTTCGTAATGCAACCGGGACTAAAGGGGGGGGCCTTTAGTCCCGATTGCTCAGTCCCGGTTGGGCAACCGGGACTAAAGGCCCTCCCGAACCGGGACAGAAGACCGTTTTCTACTAGTGATGTAGTCCATATTGAAATATCAAAACCATCTTATAGAAGTGAACGGAGGGAATAGAAAAGTGCCGAAAAGCAAATCAGGAGAATTAATATATCTAAGAACAAACAACATGACAACGAATAAACTAAATTATATAATCATCTAATGTCAATTAGTCCTACTAATTAAATAGTTTAAAATCAATCATATGCTTGTAAGTAAAGTTGTTCGATAATTTAGTTATATTACATAATTGACTGAGCACGAAAATATTAATTACTTACATTGCTCGTAGGCTCTCACCCGATTTGGCATATGAATTGAACACCAAGATTGCCCACACGAAAACAATATATACTCCCTTTGATCCATAATAATTGTCGCTGAGTTAATACAACTTTATACTAAATCAGCGAAAATTAATATGGATCGAAGGAAGTACATAAAATTATGGTTAACCCATATGCTCACAACCATCATAATTTAGCATACCAAAAATCCCTAAAACTGGTCGAAGTGAAAATAAGAGAAGATATAGAAACATTCATTTCGCAAAATGGTAGAACCTATACTGTCACTTTAGTTTGTTTTTAGAATTTAAATATGTGCATTAGAACCATTATTCCGCATGCAGCACATCTGCACTCAGAGCAAAAAAGTGACCATGATCAATCTGGTTGAGGCAAATTGATGGAACAAACCAAAAAGTCCTATTTTTTTATTGTTTGAAGGCAAAAGGCCTGATTATTTTTTTATTTCGGAGGCAAGGCATTGAGAAATTTTAATAAGTCATTATGGCTATGAATATTAAGGTCTATATTTAGAAGTATATCATTAACAAATATTAGCTCCTATCTAAGATATAACTCTGTTAGTTTTTTTGCGGGGAGTTAATTATTTGATCCTAATGCATGTGCTAAAGCAAAAGATGGAGCGATCAGACCAACACCAATATCTGGACGACGTGCTTATGTAGATATATGCAAGCAATCATCGGCTATATCCTACACGTGCAAACGGTCGTCATATCCATGAACTCGTGTTCTAAGATACTATAATATATGAATTCAGCAGACAACCATGCATGCATCATGTCAAAATCCTTAAGTTGGAGAGGAGCAGTACCCATATCTAAATAAGAACAGTAATCAAATTCTCCTGTCAGTTTAGCAGGTACATATGGACCAAACCTGCATGACGGAGTACCTTTTCCCGCGTCTGGTGACACAGGTTGCAGGTAGCCGTCACCGGCATCCAGCGGGTACTCGCCACAGCTTATGGGCATGGGCCTCCTCAGTCAATCATCAATTACGTGCTCAGATCCACATCCTAGCCGGGAGTGATATATAATTAGCCTTTAGTTTTGTTTCTACCATGAAGTACTACTTATGCTGATGACCATGATCAAAATAACTCACGGGTGCAGCAATGAAGAATAAAACTGCAGTTAACAACGATGCATGGCATCCAAGACAAACCATGTTGGCTAGGTAGACAGCTGGTGTGTAGTTCAGAGTATTAACTTGGATCTAACAATGATAAATTCAGTTTTTTCTGGAACCACACTTAAACATGAAGATTCTTTGGTTGTGCATGCATCTCCATGTAACTATAATATTTTTGAGAGATAAGAACACATGTATATATGGAATATTTCTTTTCTGATGCCAGTGAGGTCTCAAACGGTCACAAATGGAAGGGAAACTATGGCAAGACGGCAGTCAAATACTCAAATTGCAAAAACCAAGATTTCAGCTAATCGATCAGTTTGCTATTCATTAGTCATGCGAATACCACTTAAGGACCAAAATTGCTGAATTACAAACCTGAAAGGTCGAAGCACTAACTCAGCTTCTAGTCAAGTGGTCACCATTTTCTAATCTTCTACTAAAGATCACATAAGCACCGGACAACATAAGCATCAGAAAACAGAACTGTTAGTATATATTAAACTATCTTGTGTAGTTATCTGACTCTTCTTTAGTCTTTTCTCATATGAACTACTGCAAATCTAAAGCACACGCAGAGCAATATCAAGCCTATCTTTGCAAGCGTCTGCTGGTGGCATTAATGCAGCCGGCATGTATATGTATACCAAAGAACTGGAGACCGTATGGAGCAGAGATGCATCAGGAGCTGGAGCACGGCAGACATCCCACATCGTAGTCGTCGGCAGTGGCACCCATGGTGGCGTTGCCGCTGGAGGCAGTGGTATTGTAAGAGGGCGTGCACAAGGCGCAGGGTGGAGAGACGTTCCTGATTGATATGCAGAAGGTAGCCGCACATATAGAAGATTCGGAGCTGGTGGCCCGTTCTTAGCGTCCATGAAGGCCAGCAGACTACTACTGGCGACGGAGTAGAGCCGCAGCTTGTGCCGCCTACCGTTCTTGTCCAACTCATCCACGTCTCCATGAATCCAGTCATCGAGATTCACCTCAGTCGTTGATGATCTAACATACGTGGACCTTTAGTGCTGAAGATTATCTGCCTGGTCTGGCCGGCCGCCTTGTCGCCGTTTAGCAGGTTGTTGAGGCACCGCCCCACGTAGTGCTCCTTTGTGCAGTACTTGATGGTCACCACCACCTCGTCCTGCTTCTTCAAGATCTTCACCGGCTTCGCTGGCACCGCAGCCGGCTCCGCGGTTGTAAAGCACAGCGAATTGGAAACTCTAGCCGCCGGGCTCCTCTACAACGTGTGGGGTAACCGATCGGTAGGGAGAGGCACATGACAATTGGACTCTTTTTGTTTTTTAGGGAATGGGACTCTTTTTTCTTAATGCTTATACCATGTATGTCACGTGGTGGACAATGCTAGTCAATCTTCCCCTAAAAAAACACATGCCAATTGGACTCTTTTTTTTAGGGAGTTGGACTCTCTTTTTTAATGCTTATACCATGATATGTCTCGCGGTGGACAATGCTAATCAATCTTCTCCTAAAAAAACATGCTAATCAATCTCTGCCGTTCAAACATCTTTAAATATAGAGTTATTAATCTTCACCGTTCGTTTTCTATCGTTTTAAGTATATAATAGATAGCATGGAATAATAAAAAATTATAGATACGTTGGAGACGTATCAAGCATCCCCAAGCTTAATTCCTGCTCGTCCTTGAGTAGGTAAATGATAAAAACAGAATTTTTAATGGAATGCTACCTATCATATTCATCATATACTCTTTTCTTTGTAGCATGGACATTTGGACTTGAATGATTCAAAGCAATAGTCTATAGTTTGACGTGAAGACATAAATACTCAAGCATACTAACAAGCAACCATGCCTTTCAAAATATCAACACTAAAGAAAGTTATCCCTAGCCCATTATGCTCAATCATTGACCCATTCATGAAACACACTCAATATTAGCTACACACAATGCACAAGTATGACAATAGTGCTCTCTAGTTGGTGCTTTGTAAGAGAAGATGGAGACTCAAAATAAAAATAAAAATTGCATAAAAGTAAATAGATAGGCCCTTCGCAGAGGGAAGCAGAAATTTGCAAAAGTGCCAGAGCTCAAGGCTTAAATTAGAGAGATAAAATTATTTTGAGAGGCATGCTTTTCCTGTCAATGAAAACGACCGAGAATTCCCAATATCTTCCATGCTAGACACATTATAGGCGGTTCCCAAACAGAAAATAAAGTTTATTTCCTGTCCACCATTCTTTCCCAATCCATGGCTAGCCGTATCCACGGGTGCCCTCCATACCAACACTTTCCAAGGAATTTATTATTAACATCATATTTTTTTTTCATTTTGGGACTGGGCATCCCTATTACCTGCCACTCTCTCGTGCAATGACAAGTGAATAAACACTCATCATGAGAATAACACACCTAGCATGGAAAATATTGGCCACCCCCTGCCGCTTCATGAGCTATACGGGCACACAAAATGGAAAATTATTTTGAAAATTTAGAATTGGCACATGCAAATTTTCTTGGAATGGCATGGAAGTACCGCGTATAGGTAGGTATGGTGGACTCATTTGGTACAACTTGGGTTTAAGGAATTGGATGCACAAGCGGTATTCCCGCTTAGTACAAATGAAGGCTAGCAAATAGATTGAGAATCAACCAACCAAAAAGCGAAAACGGTCATAAACATGCATTGAACATAACTAACACTGAATAATGCACCATAAGTAGGATATAATTTCATTGCATAACTATTGACTTTATGTGCATGCATAGGGAATCACAAACCTTAACACCAATATTCTTACTAAATCACAATTACTCACTAACATGACTCACATATTATCATCTCCATATCGCAAAACTATTGCAAGGAATCAAACTTATCATATCCAATGATCTTTAATGAAAGTTTTTATTATATCCCTCTTGAATATTTATCACTTTGGGACCAAATTCATATCTTGTGCAAATTACCATTACTATTATCAACTCTCAAAAAGATATAAGTGAAGCATGAGAGTGCAAATATTTCTTCAAAATTTAATCTTATCAACTCTCAAAATAATATAAGTGAAGCATGAGAGTTCAAATATTTCTTCAAAATATAGCCCCCGCCGTGCTCAAAAAGATTTAAGTGAAGCACTAGAGCAACTGCCTAGCTCAAAAGATTTAAGTGAAGCACATAGAGTATTCTAACAAATCATGATAAACATGTGGCTCTCTCAAATAGGTGTGTCCAGCAAAGATGATTGTGACAAACTAAAAAGCAAACAAAGCAAAGACTCATATAATACACGACGCTCCAAGTAAAACACATATCATGTGATGAATAAAAATATAGTTCCAAGTAAAATTACCGAGAGTTGGTAGAAGAAAGAGGGGATGCCTTCCGGGGCATCCCCAAGCTTAGACGCTTGAGTCTTCCTTGAATATTACCTTGGGGTGCCTTGGGCATCCCCAAGCTTAGGCTCTTGCCACTCCTTATTCCTTTATCTATCATGATCTCACCCAAAACTTGAAAACTTCAATCACACAAAACTCAACAAAACCTTCGTTAGATCCGTTAGTATAACAAATAAATCTTTAACTTTAAGTACAGTAGTAAATTGATTCATATTTAATATTGGCATAATGCTACTGTACTCCAACTTCTCCATGACTCATATCCCCCGATACAATCCATAGATTCATCAAAATAAGCAAACTATGCAACAAAAACAGAATCTGTCTAAAACAGAACAGTCTGTAAAGATCTATTTAAAAGCTATACTTATGTAAGTCCAAAAATTATGAAAAATTAGGAAAACGTGGGAAATTCATATACTAATACTGTGTAAAAATTTCAGATTTTTCTGACGCTCCAGTATAGAATTAAAATTCCAGCACTGGATGCAAAACTTTATGTTTTCCAAACAACATCACTTATACTATCTTCGAAATCATCCCAAAGGCATTACTTGGCACAAACAGTAATTAAAATGTAAAAACACAATCATAACACTAGCATAATTGTGAAAGCACACAAGAACAGAAGTGAAAGCAAAAATTTATTTTATTCATTGGGTTGCCTCCCAACAAGCGCTATTGTTTTATGCCCCTAGCTAGGCATAATGCATAGTTTCAAGTGTTGTCATCCTTGGTTTCCAATTCCTCAATCACACATCCATTTTTCCTAGTGGATTTAACATAGGTGTTTCTCACCATCACACTTCTAGGCACGAAATCAAGAATTTTACTTTTATGAATAGGTTCCTTAATCGCATCAATGAAATTGGGGTGCACGCTAATCATTTTAAGATCCTCATTTCCCTTACTAGAAGTAGCACCAATGGTTTTAGGAACATACATAAACTTGCAATTTTTATTGGGAGGAGTTCTATCAATATTCTTAACGGAGGAAAAAGCCGAGCCCAAATTATTAATAATTTCTTCTATCTTATCGATTCTAGCGGGGCTTTGTTCTATTCTTTCATTAACTACCGATTCCTTTTCCTTTAAGGTTTTTAATGTGATTCCTACCTTAGAACCAAATTGAGTGATATGATTATGAATTTTTTTATCTAAATTCTCAAGATGTTCAATAGTAGGCATTTTATTTTCAATGGCTTCTAACCTTTGCATAACATGTTCCAAGGTCAAAGTTGTTTCATTAACAGTAATAGGTGGTGATCCCACTAAATTTCCCATAGCATTGAAAGCATCCATAGAGGGACACATCAAGAAATTCCCTTCGGTAATAGTATCAAGTATAAATCTATACCAAGTAGTAGTGCCCACATAAAAATTGCGAAGAAGGATGGTGGTGGATTGCTTACGAGTTGATCTATTATGAGCATCAAATCCTATACCAAGCATCTTTTAAATTCTCTCCTCCCATTTGTTTAAAATTTAGTACTTCATTTTTAGGGGTAATAGTAACAGGCGAAGAACTAGCCATAATGGTAAAGCAAGCAATCAAGCAAATAAGAAAAAGGCAAACGGAAAATATTTTTGTAAAAACTTTTTAGAAGTGGGGGAGATGAAAATGAGAGGCAAAGGAAAATAAAATAAATGCAAGGAGATGAAAGTTTATGCGTAGGTACTTGATAGATGTTGATGATGTCTCCCCGGCAACGGCGCCCGAAATTCTTCCTGCTACTTGTGAGCTGCGTTGGGATTTCCCCGAAGAGGAGGGGATGATGCGGTACAATAGAGATTAGTATTTCCCTCAGTTATGAAACCAAGGTTATCAATCCAGTAGGAGAATCACACAACAACTCATTAGCAGTACCTGCACACAAAACAACAAATCCTCGCACCCAATGCGAACAAGGGGTTGTCAATCCCTTGGCGGTTAATTGAAAGATTAAATTGTATGGTGATAGATAGATAGATCGAACAAAAATACAAAATAAAATAAATAAAGTAAAATTGCAGCAAGGTATTTTTAGGATTTTCAATATATGATTAAGGTAGACCCGGGGGCCATAGTTTTCACTAGAGGCTTCTCTTTTGAAAATAGCATACGGTGGGTGAACAAATTACTGTTGGGCAATTGATAGAAAAGCAAATAATCATGACGATATCCAAGGAAATGATCATGTATATAAGCATCACGTCCGAGACAAGTAGACCAAAACGATTCTGCATCTACTACTATTACTCCACACATCGACCGCTATCCAGCATGCATCTAGAGTATTAAGTTCATAAAGAACGGAGTAACGCCTTAAGCAAGATGACATGATGTAGACAAAGTAAACTCACGCATGAATAAACCCCATCTTTTTACCCTTAATAGCAATGATACATACGTGTCATGTCCCTTTCTGTCACTGGGATTGAGCACCGCAAGATCGAACCCATTACAAAGCACCTCTCCCATTGCAAGATAAATCAATCTAGTTGGTCAAACCAAATCAATAGATCAGAGAGAAATACGAAGCTATAACAATCATGCATAAAAGAGTTCAGAGAAAACTCAAATAATATTCATGGATAATCTGATCATAAACTCACAATTCATTGGATCCCAACAAACACACCGCAAAAAGTGATTACATCGGATAGAACTCCAAGAACATCGAGGAGAACATTGTATTGAAGATCAAAAAGAGAGAAGAAGCCATCTAGCTACTAACTATGGACCCGAAGGTTTGTGGTAAACTACTCACGCATCATCGAAAGGGCAGCAAGGATGATGTAGAGCTCCTCCGTGATCGAATCCGCCTCCGGCAGAGTGCCGGAAAAGGCCTCCAGATGGGATCTCTCGAGAACAGGAACTTGCGGCGGTGGAAAAAGTATTTCGTGGACTCCTCTATTGGTTTCCCGATTTTAGAGAATTTATAGAGGTGGAATTAGGTCAAACGGAGCAGAGGTGGGCCCATGAGGCACCAGGACGCGCCACCCCCCTGGGGCGCGCCCTGGTGGCTCGTGGCCACCTCCTCTGTCTTCTGGCCCTCTCCCGAAGCTTCTAGTGTCTCTTATGTCCAGAAAAAAATCTCCAAAAAGTTTCGTGGCATTTGGACTTCGTTTGGTACTGATATTCTGAAAAACCAAAAACAGGCCAAAAACAACAACTAGCACTGGGCACTAAGTTAATAGGTTAGTCCCAAAAAATGATATATAATTGCTTCTAAATGTATATAAAACATCCAAGATTGATACTATAATAGCATGGAACAATCAAAAATTATAGATACGTTGGAGACGTATCAGAGGTGATGTGAAATTTTAGTTTTCAGGCACACGTTGGTCCGTGAGGCATGGCCATGAAGGTGGAAGAGGCACGGTTCTATGAGAGGAAGAGGCATGTCCGTGCCTCTGCGATCAAAATTTTTCGACATCACATGGTTTCCTAGGGAGGAACCGTCGTGATTTTAGTAGAGTCACGGTTTCTCATGTAGTATATTCATGTGCCTCTATTTTTATCGTCTGCCAGTCACATGTTCTTTGACAGACGCACGGCGGGTTTGGTTGCGACTGTTGGAACTACAGCGCGGCCGTGCTATGAGAGACCACTGTTATAGCTGATTCAGAGGCATGGTCGTGCCTAAGTCATATGCACGCACACTGAGAGAGGCATGGTTGTCTAGATATGAGAAGCACGGCTGTGTTTCAGATGCTTGAGGTTCCTCTCTGTGTGCGCTGCTCTTGTATATTTATTCGTCGTCGGTTCTAAGATGGACGATAGGGTCGTTGTGTGCCTCCTCGCATTCTTCTCTTAGTGGTCATCGGTCAAAAGGCGATCTGATGACCGATCGGACGGCTGTTCGATGTGACTATTCAGTGTGTCAGTTACCGTGCTAGTATTAAGTTAGGGTCTCCTCGATTTCTCCAGACCATCATCATTTTGCACAGCCGTGACTCTAGGAGGTGCACGGTTCCACAAGCTTTAGATTCACAACCGTCTTTTCATGGTTCCCAATTCACATCAATGGTCATGGTAACCGAGTCGTCTTTCGTCCTGGTTAAATACTCCTCGATTCGTGCAGGTCACCACGTCGCATTCTCGCCACAGAACCGCAGGCAGTTCCCATCGACCTCGCGGCGTCCCAGGCTTGCCACAGAACCACAGCCAATCTCCATTGTCGCCCTCCTCCTTGCTTCCATGGATGACTTGAAGAACACTACCGAGTATCACGAGATACTGACCGATGGTAACACCAAGCTCGACGTGTGGTACACCAATGAGCCCTACAAGGTGGAGGAGATTATTGCCAAGTATGAGCAGTGGTTGCGGGAGGACATGTACAAGTTTGTTGGTCTGGACCTGGAGTACACACGGGAGGATTGTTATGGTTATAGAAAAGTCACCGTCATGCAATTGGCGATGCGCAATCATGTTCTGGTCTATCACTTCTGCAAGGCTAGGACAGCGTGCCCTGTTCTGAAGGATTTCCTTGAAAACAGAGGTATATCTTTCGCTAGTGTAGATGTCACCAAGTATAGAGAAGTTCTTTTTCAAGATTTCATCAGAATTCCAAGAGAGTGCCACATCGACATTCAAGAGAAGTTCATGATCAAAGGCGGCGAAGAAAGGGACTCTATGGCAGACCTAGCGGCAGCCGTCATAGATGAATCTTACTCGACGATGAAGTCAGCTTTACCAGCAGATCAGCATAACTATTGGGGTTGGAAGCCACTTTCGTTTGAGCACGTGAAATATGCAGCAATTGTAAGTGAAATTTCATTTTTGTGAATTTCTGTTTTGATCTTTTTTTGTTTTATTGCAAGAACAGCATACTTGTGCTTCTAAATTTTCATTCTCTTCCGCTTTTCCTTTTAGGACGGATATGTGAGCTATGAGCTTTATCGCCGGTATCTTTCTATGAGGGACATGATGTACTGTCGCTCTCTTCCTGATCGGAGACGTCGAGGTCGTTTTTGAGTAGTTCTGCAACTTGAAGGTCTGCGAAGATCAGCATCACAGCTGGAAGGTTTCAGTGGGGAGACTACAGTTTGTGTTTACTTTTCTGAATTAATGTGTTTAAGAACTATGCTAGGTTTGCATTTTGTGTTTTGATTAATGTTTCTATTATTGCGATTTGAAAATTTTGTGTTTGAAATGTTTCGTCTGACACGGTTGCTCAGAGAAGCACGTCCGTGAATCTAGTGCGGGCACGGTTATGTTAAGCAGAGTCATGGTCGTGCCTCTTTCCTATCATTATATGTACTGAGTCGCCTACTTAGAGAGGCGCCTCTCTGTTTGAAATGTTCCAAATGCTTGTGTGTCAGGATGAGGCACAGTTCCCAGTGTAGAAACTAGTGGGCAAATGTTTAGATAGGGAATCCACAAGTGGTTTTTCGGTTCACTGTTTTATGTATGAAAAAACAAAGATGGATGATCCTATGTTAAGAAGGGTCACCGTCGTTGCTGTGAGTTTCCATTTATTTCAGCTGACTCGTCTACTTAGAGAGGCTCAACCATGAAGCTAGTGGTGGCATGGTCCTAAATTAAGAGAAGTCACGGTCGTGCCAAGTCGTCTACTCTGAGAGGCACGTCGATCGAGCTAGTGGATGCACGGTCTCATAATAAGAAGAAGAGTCATGGTCGTGCCTCTCTTTTGCAAATGTTTCTGCTGAGATGTTTATTCTGAGGAAGCGATTTCAAGCACGGCCATTCAGAAAAATTGACCTGTGCAAGCTCTGTTGGGAAAATATGATTTTAAGTAAAACAAACACAATTGTGATTCATGATTTGAAGATTTGAAGTACGGTCGTGAAGATGCCAGAGCCAATGTTCAATCAGTGACAGAGGCATGTATGTGCCTCTGTGTTTGAAATGTTTAGATATCATTTGGTTTCTGAGGGAGCAACGGCCGTGATTCTAGTAGAGGCACGGTTCCACGTGTAGTAGAGACACCTGCCTGTATTTTTATTGTCTCGGAGTCACATGTTCTCTAATTTCCCGTGTTTCCCGTCTGAGGTGCATTTAGACAGGAACGGTCCTATGTTATGAAGAGGCACGGTCGTGCCTCTCTGTTCACATTTTTTCAGCTATGTTATGAAGACTCATCTAGTCAGACAGGCACGTCCGTCAAGCTAGTGGAGGCAATGTCCTTTGTTCCGAAGAGTCACGGTCGTGCTTCTCTTTTTGCAAATGTTTCCTCTCACGTGTACTCCAAGGAAGTGATGCTCTACTGCAATGTAGCGATATTCTGAAACTTCACTTTTTCAAGTTCCATTGGAAAATACGATTTAGTGTAGAACAAACATAGCTGTGATTCATGATTTCAAGACTTCAAAATTTAAACGCACAACTCTGTTTAACAGGAACACAATAAGGTATCTGGTCTTGCAATGACATCAGTTGAAAAATGTGAAACCGTGTTGTTCCTACAACTCCAGGTAAAATAAGCTATAGCATGGTAGTAGTCATCTTCTGTTACTTGCTCTTGGGCGCTCTATATTGTATTGTCTGAAGACGTCCCTCAGTGCTTCAAATATTGGCCCTGTATTGTGGGTAGATGTCATGATTTTGAAAGTTAGTTGTTCCCTCATCGGCTTCACATAGATCTGCAAACACAGAAAGAAGGAAATTAATAAAAGTTTTTGTAAAACACAATGAACACTACTGGCTTGTTTTAACATATAGCGACATCTTGTCCGTTGGAGCAAGCTTACCCTGTTGATAAAAAAGGAAGTCTTTAAATCAATGAGTGGTATCAAATGCATGATGTAAATACTGCTGTCTTCCCTGTTAATTGACAGCAAAATGTCACAAGAGGTTGAATACGTATTACAACAAAAAGTAGAGGTTGACGTAGAGCTGCAGTAACAAGAAACTCACTCTCTTTCTGAGTTACATACACTCTGCACAGGCTAAACGCTGAAGTTGTTGATGTTATGCGGAAAATTATTATAAGCTGAATGGTAAGCTCTTTTGATGTTTTGAATAACGACATCCGAATGTTCTTTTATACCATCGCAATTGATGTAAGGACACATTATTTCAAAGCGAGTCCTGTCGAAATTCACGACGATCAGGTAGATGAAGTGTTCTTTTTTTCTCACAGGAATTAATATCTAAAACAATGAATAGCGTCATTTATTAGAATAATAACAACAATTCGAGAAACAAAGACCAACACTGGACAGTAGAGTAAGTAAGATCAACTCACGAATCTACATTTGTTGGGCAGTCTGTACCCAACAGTTTTTTCGATGATGTGGTCCTTTAGAAGTTCGGTGCTTGCACCTTCAACCGTAAATTTTTCCTGCAAAAAGGAGAAGCCATTTCACTCAACATTTTTTTTGTTTCTAGTTTTTTATTATTATTTAAAAAAATCAAGAGGATGGAAATCAGAACTTACGGAAGCTTCCAAGTACATTATATGCTTGTGTAGATCTGTGGGCGGTGCATAAAATTGTTCTGTCAATAGCAACTCCGAGTACGCATCCATAACGAATGTGCCCATATAACCGTAGATCTTCATCGATAAACCGAAGGTTCGATGATCAGCCCAGCGTCGTTTGATTTTAAATATCCTCAGGCTGCCTCCTCCCCCCCGAAAAAACATCCGTTAACTTCCATGATTTTCTGATTTAACATGAGAGTTGGCGAGTGTTGAAAATCCAAAAATTCTATCTCCCCGTAATTTGCTGCCATCAGAAGAACATGTAGTGCAAACAAACTACGAGGACATGTATATTTATATATTACAAAACCGAAACAGTAATTGCTTGGCAAAAAACATTAAAATTATAAAATAAGGAGAAAAGTCCACATTTCAACCTTGAACTAACCACTCAGTTTGATTTACAACCCTCATCTTCGAAACCAGTCATATTGCACCCTTAACTTGCCACCAAGTTCAAAAGACAACCCTTGTCTTGTTTTTGGGCTGGTCAACCAGTTTTGACCAAAGTTAAGGCTGACTGGACGCTGACTCAGCAGCCAACTCATGCAACATCAAACCTATCCTCTCCCTCTGCCTCGATTCAGTCCACCCCGAGCCCTGACTCAGCCGCCGCCTTGGACGCCTCCACCGCCACCACCACCACCTCCGCCGTCGGCGGCTGGAGACCGGCGGCGCCGCCACACCGCCTGCACTCGCTGTACCCGCAAGCTAGCTCAAGTCCCGACCCGCTCCACACCACCAGAGCCGACGCAGCCTCGATGGAGCTGCACGAGCAGGTGGGAGAGTATGCTAGAGCGGGCACGTCTGAGGAAGCAAGCACGGGATGCTAGGATTGCGGGAGCTGCGCCGGCGAGGACTGACGGCGGAGCAAACCGGCAGCGCTAGGCGACGGAGAACCATAGGGCACGGGGAAGCTCGGGAGAAGGGGGAAAAGACCAGGCGCTCACCTAGACCACGCCGGCATGGTCAGTGAATGAGGGGAAACTCGAGAACGAGGACATGGTTGACCAAGGAGGCCACCAGAGCGAGCAGGAAGCAGGATGTACGCATGCGCTGCATGCATGCTGCTCCTCTTCCTCTAGCGCACGCGACGCCGCACGTCCGTGCCACCCGCCTTCGGCCTTCGCAGTGCTTCCCTTCATCCAGCGCCGTCGTTCATCGGTCCCCAGTGGCGGACGGATTCGTGGTCATCGGGGCCAGCTGCGATGGCGGCAGTTGTGTGGAGAGAGGAGCCAACCTCCTTTCGATCGAGCATGCACACACAATGCAAAACACACAACAACGCACGGACACTCCGAGCACACACACATCAAGCAGATCATGTATGGACACACACAACACGGATGGTTCCAAGAAGCAAGCAGAGCACCCAGCGGCACACTGCACGCATGCATGTATGTACATCGTTGTTGTTTCGTTGGAGTCGGGAGAACTGCGCACGGTCTTTGCGCCCCTGCTGCTCACGAGCTGAATTTGCGGCCGCATCGGGTCGCTGCCACACAGTTGGTGCCGCTCGACAGGGGAGGTGCACACGCGAGCGCCGTAACTGGGCCCAGACGAGAGAACTCGTCCAGCGCGAGTGCCGGAGTACGCCGATGCAGGTGCCGCGCACGCGGGTTACCGGGTTCTGGAAGCAAGGAAGATGTTGCCGGAAGTTCCCTGGCCGCCCAGCAACCTCCTACCGTCCATGATGACCCTACCCTTACCTCTGCTAGCTCCTACTTGCCTGCAGCACAACTCCTCCGCACCGCTAGAGAAACACCACCACCGCCCGCCGCTACAGCTTGCTGCCTGCCCATCTCCGGCCACATGTGTCGACCACCCCACCTCGATAGCGGAGTAGGGGAGAAGACCTTGCTGAGCGCGCCGGTGCCGGTGCTGAGGTGCAGCGCCGCACTACGCCGGTCTCCAGTCGTCGGCATCGGAGGTGGTGGTGGCGGCGGCGAGGGACCTGGGTGGCGGTTGGAGGCGTCAGGCATCCCAGGCGGCGGTAGCGGGGACTGTGGTCGGGCTCGGGATGGGACTGAATCGAGGGAGAGAGGGGTAAGTTTAGATGTTGCATGCGTGAGTTGGCTTGTCCACTTGGTGCCCAGTCAGCATTGAATAAAGTCAAAACCGGTTGACCAGCCCAAAAACAAGTCAGGGGTTGTGTTTTGAACTTTGTGGTGAGATGAGGGTGTAATACGACCGGTTTCGAAGATGAGGGTTGTAAGTCGAACCGAGTGGTTAGTTCAAGGTTGAAATGTGGACTTTTCTCTAAAATAAGAGACCAAAGTTTTACTAGTTCAAGAACAGCTAACTCATTACCTGTTATTTACACCAATATGTGGCGTATTATCGACAACTGTTTCATACACATGTTTCTCCCTGATTGAAGAATCTCTTATTTCCAAGACTTGAAGGCAATCTTGATAGTCATTCCTTGTATCAGTGAACCGAGGCTGCTCTAGCTGAGAAGGATGATGATGATGCTGGAAGACAGGTCCACGGGAGCTCATTTGACCTTCACTGATACGCTGACGGCCCTCATTATACTGTTTGTTTCTTTGGAGCACTGGCCCTTGTGGTTGCTGCTGCATGTGCATTGCTGACATACCGACACCTGGATGGCTGGTTGAACTCGAAGGAATGTCTTTGGAAAAATGTCGTACAGGAGGGCAGAAAGAGTTTATATCGTTGAACTGTGGTTCCGAGGCACTGTAAATTTGCCCATGAGACTGGGTTCCATGTGTATGCTATTGGTTCAGTTCATCAGGTGGTCGTTGGTGGCCCTGCGAACGTCCATTATTTTGAACATCATTGTGGTGGGTGAAGTGGAAATTATAGTCTGCAGGTTGCTGCTGGCACTGTTGATGGTAAGTCTGGTTGTTTATTCCATAAGGTGAGCGTTGGCTACTCTGTGAACCACTGTTCTTCTGAACATCAGGACATTGGGAGAAGTGGAGATTAAAATCAGGAGCTGGCACTACAAGAAATATGGCAACTTGCGACCATCAATATTGGTCACTGAATAGTCATTGTTTTCCATTTGTGACCTTTTTGTGACCAAAAACAGTTGGTCAAAAGCTGGCCGTCTTTAATGAAACTTAACGACCTTCTTTGTGATATGGGCGTAGAAGGTTACGACCAAAATAAAAGGTCGTAGATTCTATGACCAATTGGTTTGGTCACTGGTTGTCTGCCCAGGCCACGTCGGATCCAACGTGGCAAGCTGATGTGGAAAAATTGCGACCAATTGAATTGGTCGTTGATAAGAATCAGCCCGGTCCAATTCGGTGTCTATATGGGCCTAAGCCCATTAATTCAGCCCATTTAATTTATTTTTTCCCTGTGCTTTGATTAGCTAAATGGGCCTGGCCCAACAATTCGGCCTTTTATTTTTCGAGATGCAACCTTTTACAGTCTATTTTTTTTGGGCCTCAACCTTTTTAGAATCTGAAATTTATATTGCTCTTTTTAGAAACGAGTCCAACATAGTTTGGGCCATGGCCTTTTTAGAGCCCAAGTATTTGGTGCAATATAAATTCTGGATGTGGCCTTTTTACAATCCAATAGTGCTTGGGCCAAGCCCTCTTTTACTTACAGCCAATATTCTCAAATCAGTAATAGTAACAGTACTTCTTTCCCATGTTCAGTAATAACACAAGTATAGAAAACTTCATCTCACACGTTGCCAGCACATAACTTTATCTCGCATAACATTATACAAAACAACACATATCAATAACTTATCAACACATATCACACGTACATAACTTTATCTCACACAACATTATACAGAACTGTATCTTGCAGGTTCAAAGCACATAATCTCACAGGTTACCCGCAACAAAAGAAGATCACCATCATCTCCTAATCAATAAATGATGCAAATAACCTGCACATTCAAAAAGAAAAAACAATATGTCAAAGAGAGACAAGCAAAAAATAGCCACTTGCATCAAGTAGACCTGATGTACAGATAGTAATCAAACTAGCAGCTACTTTGCCCGAGAGATAGCATCAAACAGTTTTGTTGCCATTCATGCAGGATTATTTCTGAAACTAACAGCAAAAAAGAGATAGGATGCCAAACAGCCGACAGCAGTGCTCACATGCATCTTTCATATTTCGAAATGCTAACCAGATGACTAATTGGCTGGCAAAACGCTAGTGAAGGCATAGACAGAAACAAAGGTAACATGCATCAACATCAAAAAATACTAAGCAGTGACCCTAGATCATATATACAGTAGCAGCACTAATCAAGTCGCCCATGTATGCTAGAAATCAAGAATCAAAGGGACTTCCGCTTGTTCCGAATATCTTACCTCTATTGTTCATAGTTCAGTAGAGAAATGGTCGAGCAGTGAGCGCTACGCCTCACGGACTTGGTAGTACACAATAGGATTCAGGATAGAGCACTGATAGAATACCTCTATCTGGAAAAGAACAATAAGGAGCTATACAGTTTAAGTAAGCATCCTTGGCTGTCCAAATATGTGGTGAGAATGATATGGATCTATTTAGAATTTCTGTTGAGAAACAGTAACTTGATGTAAAGTCGCTTGAAGGTACATAGTTAGCATTTAATATTTATTTCTTACGATCTTTAATTCATCACATGATAAGGAGTGCACCAAATACTCATATAAAAGGTTGTATCAGAACTAAGAAAGTGTTATTTGGACCTCTTTTGGCTATGTAACAATCTCCTAATCCTACAGTTGACATTTGCGCATTCATTTCTTCACTAGTTTTAGCAATCAAAGATGAGACATAATACAAGTTTGATATTGGGTTATGACAGAACTTACCATAGTTGAAACGGCTTGTAGGGCTGCTGCACACATCGAAGTTGTTCTCTCGTCCTCTCCTGCTTCTTGGCTAGTTCACATAGTCTTGGGACCAGCACTTCTAGATTGGATCATATGTGTAGTAGCACAGTAGCGTCGCTGCCGTATACACAGCCGCTGGCCAATCCATCTAGGCGGGTCGAGATCACCAGCACCAGACCACCAGAGCAAGAAGCTTCAGCAAGGAGGCGCAGGCTCCACCCTTGCGTCCGGTGGCACCTGCAGGGAGGGAGAGAGACTGAGAAGCAAGCAAATAGAACACTGAAGTTCAGGGCAACCAAGCTCATGCTAGGGATCAACAACACTAACCCATAGGGCACATAAGCAAGCAAATGGCACAATGAAAATGAAAAATGGGTAGAAGAATTATGGTACAAGGTTAATTAGACCATGAAAAATATCAGTCGCCTTCTTAAGCACCTGAACTCAGATACAATCTTGGAGCTCGGCTCTCTGTCAGCTCAATAACAAACTAGTTCACTTCCTTTAATCTATGTAATAAGACAAGGACATGACTAGGTTATAGAATTTGCAGAATCTACATGAAACCATCTCAGAAGCATATGAATTTAGGCCATGTTGAAGTGGAAGTACACATTATCAATGTGCATTTCTCGGTTTGATTTGTATAGTCAACAGAAGTGCTTTGGACTGTCACATGTCATATCTGATAAACTTACACAATCATGCACCAATCCACTGGTTGTGCATAGAATCACAAATGCCAGAGCATATAATTTCATGCTAGGGGTGCGCAACACTAAACTATAGGCTATCAACAAAATTATAATCCCTCCGTCCCATAATATAAGCGCGTTTTTGACACTATACTAGTGTAAAAAATGCTCTTATATTATGGGACGGAGGGAGTAGGAGGGAAGAATAAGGGGTAGTGATGACCTGATATGGCCTCGATCCGGGAAGGCCGCTGTCGAGCTTCGGCAAGTCGGGGAGATGTCCATGTTTCCGTACCCTGGTCGTGGTTGCGGTCGGCCGCGGGTACCCACCAGGAGGTCCTGTTGATATCTGTAAAGCATTGTAGAGCTTCAAAGATAGGACCCATATGTGAAATGTATAGAACATCAGGTAGCAGTGCATACAAAATCTCTGTGTGTACAAGATGACCATACAAAATATTGCAAAGAAAGCACTCATCTTACTGTCATTTGCCAATCGTTGCTATAAAGCTCATGGTTCAGATGAAAACAAATTCAGAGCCAAATATCTCAAGATTCCAGTGTTCCTAATGCTGGCTAGTTGCTGCTCTAACTAGCTTCGACTATACTACAATACATTAACACAGATACACAGCAATATGGTAATCTGGCAAAACAAGTGTCCAGTATCGCTGCAAGAGAGCGTGTGTACTATACAGCCTGTCATATTTGTTCTTCATACAAGAGACTGAACCAACATCCAAAATCATATTTAATCATGCCTAAAATATTTGTTCTTCATGCAAGAGAGCGTGTGTACTATTTCAGTCAGAGTTGAACCAAAATCGTATTTAATCATGCCTAAAATACATCCAGATCCAGATTCACATCGCACACCAAATTAATATAGGAAGCAGGGGAGGAGGTCGCCGTACCAAATCCATCACCTTGATGGATAGGGGAAGAGCAGAAGCAGAGGAGGGAGGTCCATGGCGTCCCTCCAGATCCAGAACAACACAGCACGCCTTTCTCTCGCACCACAACCTTCCTCTTCTGTGACTTCGAGGTCGAGAAATCCTCTCGCGCCATACCTCTAGGGTCTTGCATTTTGTCGAAACAAGACTCACCTGACAAACACAACTCAAGTGAACCGATCTACCAAAGCAACAATATAAATTGTGAAAGGCAAAGAAGGCTATTCGATGGGATCATCAGCGTTACATTATCTTGAAAAAAAATTACTAGTACGAATCAAGGAATGGTCGTCTGAAGTGAAGCCACATGCTCACACAGTATCAACCCTTCCAAGAGGAGCAGGTGTTAGTTGTTTTTTACCCTTTGCCATTACCCAACAGGATGCTCAACCAGCAAAGGTAGTAGCGACTGCAAGGATGTTGCAGGATAACCTGTATCTGTTCTTATCTTGCTGATGTTTCCCCCTACTGATTCCATCCCGTAGCTTCACAGCACCAAAACCGAAGGAACTCGCAGCAGCAAGTGCCATCGAAGTCGACCTGACCTAAGCCATCGGCACAACCATCCTCGAGGGGCGACGGCGGCGCTGGCAGGAGATCTCTACTCACTACCACAACCATCTACACGACAGTACGCGGAGAAAGAAAATTTATCTGGCTGAATCAACTGAAGCCAGAGAGTAGAGGAATCCGGACTAGGGCAAGCAGTGGTGCGCCGCGAACCCACCGCCCTCGCCGGCGTTGATCGGGAATGAGATGGGAGGATTAATTACCTTGCGGGTGCCCGCGGGGGGAGCCGGGGACGGACGCCCTGGGACCGGCTGCTCCCTGCCGCGCCGGCGTCGAAACTCCAAACGGATTCTGCGCGTGCAGTGGTGGGCGCCGATCTGGCGGTGGCTGTTGAGGGAAACGAGGTCGCCGCCGATCTGGCACGCGGAGAGAAGTGAGAGAGATAGCGAGAGGGAGAGGCCGCGCTCGAGGGAAAGTGGGGATCGTGATGGGGAGGGAAGGTGGCTAGCTGAGCCGGCTCAGGTGCGGCGTGAGGGAAGGAGGGCGCCGCCGCCGAGGGGACGGGAGGCTAGGGTTTGGGCGAGGGTGAGAGGGAGATGCCTTGATCCAGGAGGGGGATGAGAGGGCCGAGCGGTGAGAGGGTGAGGGGGATGAGGGCTGCCGTCGGATCCGGGAGTATCCGACGGTGTTCGATGCATGGTCCGCGTGAGATGCTCATGAACCAATCAGAACGCAGTAAACACTTTAAAGACGCTATGACCATCTAAATTGGTCGTAATCGATTAAAAATAAGTGTTTTTTTCACAAGAAAAGTATTTTCTATTTTTTGAGTGCCAAAAATGAGTTTTTTTGTGAAGAACCTACCAAATATTTGTTGCAAAATTGGACCAAATCAATTTTCTAAAATATTAGGACATATTTAATGTACAATTGACCAAATGGTTGGGTGTCAAAAGGTTTTGATCCACCTCTCGTGAAAAAGACAAATTTCGCCGATTCATCAGGAAGCGGGTCAAATTTGAACTACAGCTGCCTCATAGTTTGCTCTTTATTTTTTTCCAAAAATCATTTCTAGGTACATAAGTATCTGTTTAATCATAAAAACACCAAAAGTTTTCCAAGATTCAACCACTAGCTAGGAACGGTCATGCCCGCCGTTTTGATCGCATTTTGAAATAGGCCTGAAAATTTCAAAAAAAAAATCAAAAAATTGAAAAACCTTCGCATTGTGTCATTATATGTGACCAAGTTAGCAGCGAAAATAATAAACTTGTAATACGGCAATTATTTTAAAAAATTGTTCTTAGAAATGAGCTATCATGTGTGAAGATTCATGGCTTTCAAGCCAAATGATCAATCTTATGGCCACATTCATGGCATAGTTTGTTCAAATGATCTCATATTGTGCACAAGGGTGCATCTTGGAATGGCAAACAATGTTGCCTAAGGAAGTTTTCATTTTCTTTGGACGAAAATTTCATTTTCCATTTTTTGAGTGCCCAAAATGAGTTTTTTTGTGAAGGACCTACCATATATTTGTTGCAAATTTGGACCAAATCAATTTTCTAAAATATTAGGCCATATTTAATGTACAATTGACCAAATGGTTGGGTGTTAAAAGGTTTTGATCCACCTCTCGTGAAAAAGACAAATTTCCGCCGATTCAGTAGGAAGCGGGTCAAATTTGAACTACAGCTGCCTCATAGTTTGCTCTTTATTTTTTCCAAAAATCATTTCTAGGTACATAAGTATCTATTTAATCAGAAAAACACCAAAATTTTTCCAAGATTCAACCACTAGCTAGGAACGGTCATGCCCGCCGTTTTGACCGCATTTTGAAATGGGCCTGAAAATTTCAAAAAAAAATCAAAAAATTGAAAAACCTTCGCATTGTGTCATTATATGTGACCAAGTTAGTAGGAAAAATAATAAACTTGTAATACAGCAATTATTTTAAAAAAGTGTTCTCAGAAATGAGCTATCATGTGTGAAGATTCATGGCTTTCAAGCCAAATGATCAATCTTATGGCCACATTCATGGCATAGTTTGTTCAAATGATCTCATATTGTGCACAAGGGTGCATCTTGGAATGGCAAACAATGTTGCCTAAGGAAGTTTTCATTTTCTTTGGACGAAAATTTCATTTTCCATTTTTTGAGTGCCCAAAATGAGTTTTTTTGTGAAGGACCTACCATATATTTGTTGCAAAATTGGACCAAATCAATTTTCTAAAATATTAGGCCATATTTAATGTACAATTGACCAAATGGTTGCGTGTCAAAAGCTTTGATCCACCTCTCGTGGAAAAGACAAATTTCCACCGATTCAGTAGGAAGCGGGTCAAATTTGAACTGTAGCTGCCTTATAGTTTGCTCTTTATTTTTTCCCAAAATCATTTATAGGTACATAAGTATTTATTTAATCAGAGATACATGGTGTGGTGGCGAGACGTCGAGGTTTGGACGGTGGTCGAGGGCCCCAACTCATAGCGCGTAAACTGGCATGCCAGCCGCGTGGTCACCACGTGACCCTGGCGTTGCCACGCGTTCTGGGCGGCCTAGGCATGTCTGGTGGGTTGGGCACTCCCCCTTTAGGTGTTAGGAAGAAGAATACAACAGAAGAATCTCGCGAGGAGACTGAACTAAGCTCAAACATGAATTAGCAGCCAAGTGTTTGATTAGCGGTGGGGGAAATTCACATGGCCAATGGGCCTGAGTTTTTGCTGAGGATGATCATCTACTAAGGAGACTGTCTTGGCAAATTTGCAGCTCAAATGGAGGAGCCTAGGTGGCACTTGCTTTGCAAAGTACCACACTGGACAGAAATATGGATGTTGAAGCTGGGCTCAAATGAATGAATGGATTGAGCTGAAATTTGGTGGAGGATGGTCATTTGGGCATAGGAAAGCACTGTAAAAATTTGATACCATTTGGACATGCCAAAGTGGTACTTCCTTCACAATGCTCTTCTCTGGACAGAAACTTGGGAAAATTAGTGAGAGAAATTGGCTAAATTAAATGAGCTCAAATTTGGTGGAGGGAAGTTATATAGATAGGAACATGCCCTGGTAAAGTTTCAGCAATAATTAAGCAATATAAAATATAGTTACTTCACAAACTGAAAATATGACCAGAATAAAAGATTGGATGATGAGCTCACATGGATTGCTGGATAGAGCTAAAATTTTGTGGATAGTGATGATTTGAGTATATGGAAGATTTGGAAAAATCTCAGATCATTTAGATAAACCTAGCTAGTACTTCCTTCACAAAGCTTCTCTTTGGATAGAAACTTTGGAAATTTGCTGATTAAGATTTACTAGGCAAATGGATCTGAATATTGGCATGTGGAAATTATTTGGATATGGAAGAGTTCCCAAAAAGTTTGAGGGCAATAGGAGGGGTCTAGATAGCACTTGCTTTGCAATGTGTCAATCTGGCCTGAAAATAGAAATTGAAGCTGGACTCACATAGATGATTGGATTGAGCTGCAATTTGGAGGAGGATGATAATTTGGGCATATGAAGGCACTTTAAAAATTTCATACCATTTGGATAAATAAAAATGGTACTTCCTTCACAATGCTCTCCACTGAACAGAAAATTGGGAAAAATATTGAGGGCAATTGGCTAAATTAAATGAGCTAAAATTTGCTGGAGGGAGGTTCTATGGGCATGGTCATGTCCTGGCAAATTTTCAGCAATTATAAAGCAATATAAAATATAGTTGCTTCACAAACTGAAAATATTACCAGAAACAAAGATTGGATGGTGAGCTCACATGGATTGTTAGATGGTGCTCAAATTTTGTGGAGAGCTATGATTTTGGCATATAGAATATGTGGCAAAAATTCAAATCATTAGGATATGCCTAGCTAGTACTTTCTTCACAAAGCTTCTAGCTGAATAGAAACTTTGGAAATTTGCTGAGGAAGATTTACTAGGCAAATGGAGCTGGATTTTTTCATGAGGCAATGATTTGGATAGGAAAGAGTGCCCAAAATTTTTAAGGGCAATCAAGAAAATATAAATAGCACTTCTTTCACAAAGTGTTGTTCTGAACAGAATGAAATTGAATATTCCTGAATTATTTTTGAACTAGGCAAGGAAGGTTTTTGACATATTTGAGGAATATATGATCCAACGAATTTATGAGAAGTTTTTGGGAATTTTGGGAATGACAGAAATGTAGGTTGCTTCACAACCTAGGGCAAAAATTGACACATGAACATGACACATAGGCAAAAATTGACACATGGACATAACACATAGGCAAAATTGATGAGGTGGCGCCTAGTCATAGCAATGCACCACAATTTACAAGGCTATGACCATCTATATTGCTCGTGATCAGCTAGAAATAAGGTAGCAGACCAGTGCTGTCTGCTTTACGACCATTTTGTGTAAGGAAATTACGACCTTTCTGACCAAAATGGTCGTTATGGTTTAGGGTTTGGAGCCCCCCGAATAGCTTATGACCAATTGGTCTCAAATGGTTGTAGATTTACGACCATTTCTTCCAGGGTCACTGACAGAAGGTCACAAGTTGACATATTTCTTGTAGTGTGGCTGTTGGCAGTGTTGGGACAAAGCAGTTGCTGTCAAACTTTCAGACAAGGCAGTTTGAGTTAAACCCACAGAGTATGACGTATCAAAGGGTTGTGAGAGGCGACTACTGCTTGACAATGACTTGGAGCCTGATCCTCTGGGCATAGATGACCCCGGACAATAAGAAAATGTAGATCTCGCTGATGAGCTTGAATGCTTGGACAAGTGCATCACAGTATCGGGTTGGCATTCTTGAGAAATGGTTTTTCGTTTCTTTTGTTCAATGTCCTTGTCAACTTGTTCATAGATAGCTGGGTCAGACCATATTGCATCATTATCAATGAAGTCACAATGGAGCAGTGCTTTGCAATTCTGAACAAGTACAGGCTGATTGGGTGCACCCTTGGGTGACTTTTCTACATGTTCTAGTATCCTAACTCTTTTTTTAGCAGGTGGCATACTTTCGTTTGTTGCATTGACTGAATCTGGTAAGGACCTCTTGTCAGTAGGCATCCGTATGTCCGTTTGATTCAGATGGTCGCTTTTGGTAATAGCAGCGCTGACGCTGGGAACAATAGCTCGATGCTCAGTACACGGTGCATGTACTGTTGAAATGACATTGTCGTTTGTATTGATAGGTGCGGCATCAACATATGGAGTATTACTACTGGATTCAATTGTTTTTTCCGTATTCAGTGCAGTGCCAGAACCGCTGCTAGAACCGCAGGGGATGGCTACTGTGTGGGCAGGGTAGCAACTAACCTTGGATTCAAATCCACTAACCTTCTCCTTGTCTCTCAAAGTGGATAGAACATCGACCTGAGCCTTTGTCTGTGAAGAAGAACATGGTTCAATAACAGTGTCTATCTTGGGTGCAGGTTCGGATACAGTGAGCTCCTTTATGTCTTTTGAAAATATGTTAACAGCAGAGTCAGGGCCACTGGATCATTTTATAATAGCTGACGTTTGCGCAACTTGAGAACCAGATGATTCAACATTCTCATGTGACAATGGACCGTGCAGTTGTTATTTCACAATGACTGATTCTGAGTTGGGTTCTTCAGTGGCAGTATGCTAATTATATTGTTGCTAAATTTGTCTAGAATGGAAAATGTTCTTGATGACCCAGTTCCTATTAATGATGATTTTCCTGATGAACAATTAGCTGTCATAAATGCTTCTCGTAATGCTCCATGGTATGCGGACTATGCTAATTATATTGTTGCTAAATTTATAACACCTAGTTTCACATACCAACAAAAGAAAAAGTTTTTCTTTGATTTAAGACATTACTTTTGGGATGACCCACATTTATATAAAGAAGGAGTAGATGGTATTATTAGACGTTGTGTACCTGAGCATGAACAGGAACAAATCCTACGTAAGTGTCACTCCGAGGCCTATGGAGGACACCATGCGGGAGACAGAACTGCACACAAGGTACTACAATCTGGTTTTTATTGGCCTACTCTTTTCAAGGATGCTCGTAAGTTTGTATTATCTTGTGATGAATGTCAAAGAATTGGCAATATTGGTAGATGTCAGGAAATGCCTATGAATTATTCACTTGCTATTGAACCATTTGATGTTTGGGGATTTGATTATATGGGACCTTTTCCTAAATCCAATGGGTATACTCATATTTTAGTTGCTGTTGATTATGTTACTAAGTGGGTAGAAGCCATTCCAACTAGTAGTGCTGATCATAACACTTCTATTAAAATGCTTAAGGAAGTTATTTTCCCAAGGTTTGGAGTCCCTAGATATTTAATGACTGATGGTGGTTCACATTTTATTCATGGTGCTTTCCGTAAACTTCTTGCTAAATATGATGTTAACCATAGAATTGCATCTCCTTATCACCCTCAATCTAGTGGTCAAGTTGAATTGAGCAATAGAGAAATAAAGTTAATTTTGCAAAAAAACGTCAATAGATCTAGAAAGAATTGGTCTAAGAAACTTGATGATGCATTATGGGCTTGCAGAACTGCTTATAAAAATCCTATGGGTATGTCTCCTTATAAAATGGTTTATGGAAAAGTATGTCATTTACCTCTTGAGTTAGAACATAAAGCATATTGGGCAATTAAAGAACTCAATTATGATTTTAAACTTGCCGGTGAAAAGAGGTTATTCGATATTAGCTCACTAGATGAATGGAGAACCCAAGCTTATGAAAATGCCAAATTGTTTAAGGAAAAAGTTAAAAGATGGCATGATAAAAGAATTCAAAAACAGGAATTCAAAGTGGGTGAATATGTTCTATTGTACAATTCTCGTTTGAGGTTCTTTGCAGGAAAACTTCTATCCAAATGGGAAGGGCCGTATGTCATCGAAGAAGTTTATTGCTCCGGAGCCATCAAAATAAACAACTCCGATGGCACTAATCCGAGAGTGGTGAATGGTCAAAGAATTAAGCACTATATTTTAGGTACTCCCATTAATGTTGAAACTAATATTATTGAAACAATTACACCAGAGGAATACATAAGAGAGACCTTCCAGAACACTCCAGAACCCTGAAAAGGAAGAGGTATGTGATACGGTAAGTAAACCGACTCCAAAAATTCCATAAAAATACTTTCTGTCAGTTTTGGAATATTAGAAAAAATACAAAAATAAGAAACAGCCGAGGGGACGCACGACTGTCAATTTGTCAATTTGTGCTAAAGCTGAAGGTTATTTTGTTGGAAGAGCAAAACATAGCCCTTCGGAGCATCAACCGTAAATTGGAGTTTTTACTAAAGCTAAAGGACAAGCCCACCACTTCATCACCACCACCATCATCGAAGAAGGAAACTTGAGTATATGGGCATGGGCACTCCCCTTGGCTTGTGCCAAGCTTGGGGGAGGTGCCCCGGTATCGTATCACCATCACTTTTGCTATCTTTACCTATTTTTAGTTCGATCCTTAGTTATTTTGTGATCTAGTTCAATAAAATTTTAGTATGATCTATTTTTGAGTGCTAGTTTCGTGATCTATCTATCTATGTAATTGAGTTGAGAGTTATATAATAAAAAATAGTTTGAGTTTTTGCTTCTTTATTTTTACGTTTCAAACCTAGCAATGAAAATAATGAAAAAGATCATATGCTAATCTTATGGAAAGTAATGACATTACATAAAGAAAAGCATAAGTGGTAAAATTTATTGGAAGTTAACAAACATAGCATTGGTCAATGATGCAATTCATGAAAAATTTAATAAGGGAAGAGAAGATTCACATGCAAATACACTATCTTGGGCATCTTTTATGATTGTGAGCCCCCATTAAGTATTTTATGTCAAATTGTTGACGTTGGACAAGGAAGACAATGTAATGAATTATGTTTGCTTATATTCACATAGAAGTTATATTGTTATAGATCCTCCAATATGTGGTGCTTGCCCAATATCTTTGCTAGCCAAAAATCTGCACCAAGTAGAGATACTACTTGTGCATCCAAAACCCTTAAACCCAGTTTCATGTCATGAGAGTCCACTATATCTACCTATGGATTGAATAAGGTCCTTCAAGTAAGTTGTCATCGGTGCAAAAAGCAATAAAAATTGCCTCTAAATATGTGTGAACTTTTAATGTAAGGGAAAATAAGCTTTGTACGAACTTGTGATGGTAAAGAAATAAAAGCAACGGACTGCATAATAAAGGTTACTATCACAAGGGGCAATATAAAGTGACGTTCCTTTGCATTAAGAGCTTGTGCATCCAACAACAAAAAGCGCATGACAACCTCTGCTTCCCTCTGCGAAGGGCCTATCTTTTACTTTTATGTATTTACTTTTTATGCAAGAGTCAATAGTGTTCTCCCGTATTCCCCTTTATTTTTCTCTTTTGCAAGCATCATGTGGTGGGGAAGATCTAGGCACATATATCTAGTTGGATATGAGTGATCATGAGTTATTATTGTTGACATCACCCTTCAAGTGAATAAGTTGGGAGGCGAAATTATAAGCCCCTATCTTTCTATGTGTCTGGCTGAAACTTTTTGCTCCATATATATGTTGTGAGTGTTAGCAATCATAGAAGACTAAATGATGGTTGAGTATGTGGACTTGCTAAAAAGCTCCTACATGAGACCCTTCCTGAAAATATGATGAATTGCAATTGCGTAGTTGACTGAGAACATAGTTTGTTAGTTTCCAAGAAAATTTATGTCTTATACTTCATTGCTGTGATGAATTGTTACTTGCTCATGAGAAGTTTTATGATAATGAATATTGCTGTTATAATAATGATCATGATGCTACTATGTCCGTATTTTGTTTTTATCGACACCTCTCTCTCTAAACATGTGGACATGATTATCGATATCGGCTTCGCTTGAGGACAAGTGAGGTCTAAGCTTGGGGGAGTTGATACGTCCATTTTGCATCATGTTTTCCTACTATTATTTATAGTGTTTTGATCAATATAACACTTTGTGGAGCAATTCTAATGCCTTTTCTCTCTTAATATGCAAGGTTTACATAAGGAGGGAGATTGCCGGTAGCTGGAATTCTGGACCAGAAAAAGCTATGTCAGAGATACCTTTTCTGCACATCTCCAAATGAGCTAAAATTTGACAGAGATTTATTTTGGAATAAAAAAAATACTGGAAGAAAGAAGTACCAGAGGGGGCCACCCAGGTGCCCACGAGGCACCAGGGCGCACCACCCCCAGGCTCGCCCTGGTGGCTTGTGGGGCCCCTGGCCAGCCTCCGGTGCCCATTTTTTTGGTATATAAGCCCATTTGCCCTAGAAAAAATAGAGAGAAGACTTTTGGACGGTGCGCCGCCGTCTCGAGGTGGAACTTGGGCAGGAGCACTTTTGCTCTCCGGCGGAGCGATTCCGCCGGGGATACTTCCCTTCGGGAGGGGGAAATCGGAGCCATCGACATCACCAACGATCCTCTCATTGCGGGAGTACCAATCTTCATCAACATCTTCACCAGCACCATCTCATCTCAAACCCTAGTTCATCTCTTGTATTCAATCTTTGTCTCAAAACCTCAGATTGGTACCTGTGGGTTGCTAGTAGTGTTGATTACATCTTGTAGTTGATGCTAGTTGGTTTATTTGGTGGAAGATTATATGTTTAGATCTATTATACTATTTAATACCCCTATGATCTTGGACATGAATATGGTTTGTGAGTAGTTACTTTTGTTCTTGAGGACATGGGAGAAGTCTTGTCATAAGTAATCATGTGAATTTGGCATTCATTCGATATTTTGATGATATGTATGTTGTTGATTCTCTTAGTGGTGTCATGTGATAGTCGACTACATGACACTTCACCATCTTTAGGCCTAAGGGAATGCATTGTGGAGTA
The DNA here is from genome assembly GCA_039707655.1 of Elymus sibiricus. Classification (NCBI taxonomy): domain Eukaryota; kingdom Viridiplantae; phylum Streptophyta; class Magnoliopsida; order Poales; family Poaceae; genus Elymus; species Elymus sibiricus. The sequence goes on from CM077676.1 coordinate 387,367,611, forward strand.
GTAATTAGATGATGGGTTGCTAGAGTGACAGAAGCTTAAATCCTAGTTTATGCGCTATTCCGTAAGGGGCTGATTGGGATCCATATGTTTAATGCTATGGTTAGATTTATCTTAATTCTTCTTTCATAGTTGCGGATGCTTGCGAGAGGGGTTAATCATAAGTGGGAGGCTTGTTCAAGTAAGAACAGCACCCAAGCACCGGTCCACCCACATATCAAATTATCAAAGTAGCGAACGCGAATCAAACAAACATGATGAAAGTGACTAGATGAAATTCCCGTGTGTCCTCAAGAGCGCTTTGCTTATTATAAGAAATCGTTCCGGCTTGTCCTTTGCTACAAAAGGATTGGGCCATCTTGCTGCACTCTTTGTTACTATTGCTACTTGTCACTTGTTACAAATTATATTGCTATCGAACTACTCGTTACCGATAATTTTAGTGCTTGCAGAAAACACCTTGCTGAAAACCGCTTGTCATTTCCTTCTGCTCCTCGTTGGGTTCGACACTCTTACTTATCGAAAGGACTACGATTGATCCCCCATACTTGTGGGTCTTCAGCGGGGCCCAGGCCCCTCCATCCAACCGCTACTTCAAGCAGTTCTCTCGGGAGGTGAACGCGGCCCTCTCGGCGCTCGAGTCCACCGGCCGCCTCAAGTGGTCTGAGTTCCCCATCGCCTTCGACGCCAGCGACCACCCCAAGTCCACGAAGGCCGTGGGCGCCGTCCCCCTGCTGTGCACCCCCACCATCAGCAACGTCGCGGTCACCAAGACCCTCATCGATGGAGGCGCCGGCCACAATGTGATCTCCATCGAGACCTTCGAGACGCTCCAAGTGCCCTACGAGCGCCTGATGCCCACTAGGCCCTTCTCGGGCATCACCGACGGCTCCACTGTCCCTCTAGGGTAGGTGCGCCTTCCCGTCACCTTTGGCACCCGCAAGAACTACCGTACGGAGTTCATCGTCTTCGATGTGGCTCACATCGGCCTGCCTTACAACGCCATCTTGGGCTACCCGGCGCTCACCAAATTCATGGCTGCGACCCACCACGCCTACGGCCTCGTCCAAATGCCTGGCTGCAGCGGTACCCTCACCGTTCGCTGCGACGAGAAGGATGCGCTGCAAACCCTCGAGCACGCCTACAAGGCTGCCCCCGTCGCGTACCCAGCCGATGAGGACGTGCCTGGGCCTGCCGAGGAGACGCCCGTGAAGAAGAACCCCTGCTCTCTCAAGAGCGGGCAGAGTCCAAGAAGGCGTTGCCGGACGGGGGTGAAGCAGGCCCCTCCCTTGCCGTCAGCAGCGGGCCCTCCCTCAAATAAGAAGGCGCGCTCGTCACCTTCCTCCGGGCAAGCCCTGATGTGTTGGCTTGGATAGCATCAGGCGAGCCCGGCCTACCGAGGGAGGTGATCGAGCACCACTCAGCCGCGTGCCGGAGCGCGCGGCCCGTCAAGCATGAAGAATGGCGCCAGACGGCCAACAAGCAGGAAGTCGTCACCCACGAAGTCAACAAGCCCCAGGATGCTAGAATTGCCCGTGAAGCTCCCCACCCCAAGTGGATCGCCAGCCTCAGCCCCGTCGCCAGGCCGTGCGGTAGCGCACGCATGTGCGTCGACTTCATCGCCCTCAACCAGGCTCGTCCCGCGGGCCCCTTCCCTCCTCCGCGGATCGACCAGACCGTGGGCTCGCCCTGGCTCATGCGTATGCCGTTCGTCCTGGAGGTTGCCGGAGCCACCTTCGCGAGGCTGATGCGCATGAGCCTGGAGTCCCACATCGCAAGGAATACGGAGGTGGTTAACACCCACCCACCGGCCCACCGTGGCCCCACTCGTGACGGAGGAGGGTGTTCCGATACAAAACACATGGAACACCCGCCATCACCTTAAGTTCTATCTGTGCCCCACGGATATGAGCGACATGGAGTTGTACACGCTCCGGGGCTCTCTCTACCCGTGCTACCTCTGGCCCGTGAGAGCTCCTTCCCACTCTCGTGGAAGCCCCATGCTCAGCGCTGGCGGCCTACTTACCCGAGGGGCCCTCGGCCGTCACATCCTCAAGCTGACCCGTGTGGAGCACGACAGCGCGAAATGGAGCTGTACATGCTTCGGAGCTCTCTCTACCAGCGCTGCCACCGGCACGCGAGAGCTCCCTCCCACTCTCGTGGAAGCCCCATGCTCAGCACTGGCGGATGCCCCATGCTCAGCGCTGGCGGCCTACTTACTTGAGGGGCCCCCGACCATCACATCTTCAAGCTGACCCGTGTCGAGCACGGCAGCGCAAAATGGAGTTGTACACACTCCGGAGCTCTCTCTACTAGCGCTGCCACCGGCACGCGAGAGCTCCCTCCCACTCTCGTGGAAGCCCCATGCTCAGCGCTGGCGGACTACTTACCTGAGGGGCCGCCTGGCCATCGCATCCTCAAGCTAACCCGTGTCGAGCACGGCAGCATGAAGGGCGCGCGCTCACGATCTCCCCCATGCGTATCACGTGAGCGGGAGCTGGGCACGGTGCCTGTGCTCCGGTCAGTCCCAGCAGCGCCGCAAAAACCCAAGTGACTGAGCTCTGGCTCGCGGGCCCACTCCCGTGCACGTCAGCTCACCAAGGTCCTTGGTGCTCTTGTCTCCTTGCGTGACACCCACAGGCGACCTCACGAGCGCTCCGCTGCATTACTTGCAAAAACTTGGCAATCTCGCTGATGCAGGACACTGGAGGCCTCAGGAGCTCCTCCTCGGGAGGCCTCATGAGCGACGTCTCGTGAGCAGGGGGCTTCGCGACACCGCAGGCCTCAGGAGCTCCTCCTCGGGAGGCCTCATGAGCGACGTCTCGTGAGCAGGGGGCTTCGCGAGCGGGCGACACCACGCCAAGTCACGTGCTGCTAAAAAGCTAAGTCTAAAGTATCGCTTGAGGCTTTGGTAGCACCCTTCGATCTTTCTTCCTTTCGCTTTCCCCTCGAAGCATCTTTGTTTTCCTTGGCACAAGCCGCCTGTGCGTAAAGGGGGAGATCCTTGAGCATCGCTCCTCGGGAACTCCTACCAGCCCTAAGAGCCCTACACCCTCTGGCCTTGCTGAGCGCGCGCTCCAGCATACTAGCGACGGTCGTAGCCTGCTCAAAGGCTGGGTCCCAGCGACGCAGGGCACAAGGGCAACGTAAAAAGGGAAGAAAGACTTCATGAGGAGACGAAAACGCAGCAAATATTAAAGTACTTCAATCAAAAGTGCTAGGCGACATCTTCACACCCCCACGGGGCCACGTCTACTCTATGACAGGAGACAAAAGGTAAAGACTCAAGCAGACGAGCCGCTGTCGGCGCCATCGTCGCCAGCGACGCCTCCGCCCTCGGCGGCCGCCATGGTGCGCTCCAGGAGCTCGCGCTCCTTCTCCTGCTCCACGGTGGTCAGCGCGAGCTCGTGCTCACGGATCTCCCTGTCCAGTTCCCGGGCTGCCACCATGCTCTCGCGCCCGCCGAGTGCCTCCTCGTGAGGGGCAAGCTGGGCCTCGCAAGTCGCGGTGTGCTCCATGTAGGCCTTCTCCGCGGCCTCCGCCTCCTCAAGTCACTGGGCGGCCTCTTCCTCATCCCGGGTCACCCCATCAAGGAGCTCCTTGGTCTTCCGGGTGGCCTCCTCACGCTCCTCCCGCACGACGCCATCCCACCAGCGGCCTAACTTGACGTCCACTTCTAGTTGCCGCCAGCCATCCGCGAGGCGCACTCGCTCTTGGCGGAGGTCCTCCTCCTCGGCCATGAGGCCGGCCTCGAGGGTGATGAGGGCTGACCGGGCGTGGCGCAGAGTCCCGCGCCGCAGCAGAGTACTATGGCCTACAAACGCCATGGCCAGGGACGCGTCCGGCCCATCTTCCTCGTCCGTCCCAGCTGGCCGCGAGAGGCCCGGGGGCTGCAGCTTCACCAAGCCCAGCAATGTCTCCATCGGCAGGGGCTTCACCCCCCGTCAGATGCTGTGGGTTCTCCACAGCCTTCACCTCCGCCTACGACTCCGTCGTGTGCGGGGGCCTTGGCGCGATCGCCTTCGGCTCTTGGCGCACTGGCGGGCACTCGGGGCTCACCGCGGCGGCTGCGTCTGTGCCTGCCGCCCCAGCCGCCGCGGAGCCCTTCGAGGGGCTCGGCCTCACGGCGTCCCCCGTGGCGTCGCCGCTTCCAGCGCCGATCCCCTCCGGCACCTTTTCCTCCATGTGGACCTCCTCCAGAGGTCCACCTCCCCCAGCAACTGGAGGCGCATCCTTTGCACAGCTGGGGAGACGTCGTTCACTCTCCCTCACCATCCGCCCCGCACCTCTCCAGGCTTGGCGGGGGCTCCAGCAGCTCTTCAATCCGCACCCCCCGCGGGGGGCACGGTCTGCCTCACGGCCCCCTCTGCCCCGGAGGCCTCCTTCTTCTTCGACGGAGGGTCCCTGCGCCGCCAAGGGGTCTCAGGCCATGCCTCAAGAGGAAGAAGAGTAAGCGTAAAGGGAAAGGACAGGACGAGGGGACTTACATGTCCATAGGGGCCCACCGCCTCTTCTTCAGCTTCACGCCGGAGCAGCTGCCGCTGCCGCTCCCTCGGGGCTCGCTCGAGCTGACTCCCGAGGCCTCGCGCGGGGGGCCTGGTGGGGCCTCCTCCCTGTAGGGGAACGCAACAGAAAACAAAAATTTTCCGACCTACACACCAGCCCAGGACCACTATGGAGACTGCATAAAAGGTTTGATCTTTTCGTTACCGACTCGTAGCGTAGCGGAAGTAGAGTCGATGACGATCGGCGGTGTAGATCCCCGCAGCTAGGATTTTACAACCTCCCAACCGCGAGGATGTACTCCCTCGTCAGCTCACCAAACGGATCTCTGGGCAGCCCTTCGGGAGGCCTCGAGACAGTCCCTCGGATAGTCCCACCGGACGGATCCTCGGACAGCCCTTCGAGAGGCCTCTGGACAGTCCCTCGGATAGTCCCACCGGACGGATCCTCGGACAGCCCTCCGGGAGGCCTCTGGACAATCCTTCGGATAGTCCCACCGGACGGATCCTCGGACAGCCCTCCGGGCGGATCACTCGGACAGCCCTTCGGGAGGACCCTTGAAACTCGGACAGCCCTTCGGGAGGACCCTCGAACAGCCCCTCGGGCAAAAAGATCGAACCTATGACCTCTCTACGGGGTTGCACACATATGGTGTCATCTATCCGGCAGGGCTTCGCCGTCCAGAACTAGTTCCCACCGGAACCCAGACAGCCTTTCGGCTCTACGAAACTATTTCGCGGGGAGGGAGAGAAGAAGGCCAGATCATGCATGGCTTGTGTATGTTGAGAAAGAGTGTGTCTTTAGGCAGCCCCCTCCACCCCTATTTATAGGCCAAGCCCAAGGGTGGCTTCTCCAAGAAGCCAAGGGGAAAAATACCAAAAGGCCCTCAAGCTGGGTTCTCCAAGAAGCCACCCAAAAAGCACTTTCACTATTCACAAAAACATTTTTCCGTGACCGTTAAATCCGAAAATATTTCTGTGGGTCTTAGAATAATTCCAGCACCCAATAAAATGATTTTGGACACATTCCGAAACAATTTCGGATTAGTGATTTTCATCTGCGAAATGCAACCAAACCGGTTCCGGCAGCTCCGGAACATTTCCGGGTTTTTTCTCCAAAAAATCCCAGAAGTTCCCAGAACAATTCTGGCACCCTCCAAGAATTTCTAGGCCTGTGCCGAAACCAATTTGACTTAATGGTATACCCTGAAACAACTTTTCAGTTTTACCGAAACTATTCCGGTGCTCTCTCTCCGAAACTTTTTCGCTGTCTCTGAAACTTTTTCGGTGACTTTCTCTCAGACTCCCTGTCTAGTATTCAGCAGATAGATGACCCTTAAGCGTGTGACCCTATAGGTTCGGTGAAGTATAGACATGACCGGAACACTTTCCGATCAATGATCAACATCGGAGCCGTGGACACCCATATTGACCCCTATACACACACGAATGAATATTCGAGTGAACCTCCAGTTGCCGTGTGCTATTCCTGTTGCTTCACGATATGTTACAAAACCCGAGGTGAGATTTATCGGCATCCCCGTGGATCAAAAACTTGTCCACTATGCCAGTTACCTCGTTGCCAGTTTTGTTCTCTTTTTTTGTTCCCGTGTTCCAACATCCCTGTGATCAAATCACAATGTGTCTGGCCAGACGATGGTGGATACCGTAACACTGAGAGGGCCCAGAGATATCTCTCCATCGTCGGAGGAGCAAATCCCAATCTTGAGCTATCAAGTTACTTGACATACTTTTCCATGAACCGGTAAGCCGCCGTAATAGCCACCCATTTACGGATGACGTTTAACAAACCCCAAAGTTCATGAAGAAAGCATGAAGAAACTCGATACTCTCATGGTCTAAGGAATTATGCAAACGTTAACTTTCTCTGCGTTATTAACCATTAACTTGTGATGAATGTATCTCATAGCATAACATCAATTCGGGTCGATTCAACACAAGTGTTCTCCTAACATTGTGCCCTCAAAGTTGCCGACATAGACATGCCCATGATCAGAAAAACAGGACCATCATGCAACACTTGAGCTAGAATTAGAGGCATGACTAGGAATACATTTTACCGTTTATTATTCCACACGTGCAAATGAGTCTTCCTCTGAGCCTCGTGGTTATTGCAGACTCGAGAACCATAGCAGTTATAGCATGGAACATAAACATAATTATGAACATGGGGATAAATAATAACATTTATTATTGCCTCTAGGGCATATCTCCTACAGACTCCCACTTGCACTAGAGTCAATAATCTAGTCAATGCTAATGCACATTACACCTATGGCATACCGGTGTAAAAATGCTTCGCATGTGGTATAGCCTGATGTCCAACGGATCTGAAAACTTCAGTTCTGTGTGTATCTTTGCATGTCCTCGCGTTTTCATGCTTTCACAAAATTCATATTTTGTGTGGACTTGTCTTCGTATATATGTGAATCACTGGTCAAACCTTGATTCCTCAGACTGAGCTACGGAGCAACTATCTTCAATAGTTTTCCGTTGACGAAAGCCATCTTGGAATCATACTAAGTTCTTGAACGAACTGTATGATTCAACATCTTCTATGTCGCTTGGAAAGTGGAAACATAATTAGCCTTAGTTATAGAATTCGCCACAGTAACCTGTTTGGAACGATTTCGAAACACCGTGCCACCATATCGTGTATAACACAAAACCCTTATCTTAAATCGAAAATCGCATGGAGTAATGATGAAGACTGTATCGATGCAATTACTTACAACGAGCACTTCATAATCTCTGCTTGCGAGAAAACATGTCATCAGTGCTACTTTAGTACTTAATGACATTTTCCACTGTTGTCCCATGATCAGTACTTTGATCACTTTGGTATCTTTACTCGCAACTCCTTGGGAGTACTGGACATATCTAGTTGTTTTACATACCATGGAATACAAGATTAATCCAAACACGAAAGTGTGTGGAATCTCCATCATGTATTTTGCTCATCAGTGTTTTGGGACACCGAGTCTTGCAAAAACCCTTTCCATGTGACTTTGGCAAGAATCACTCCTTGGCGTTTTAATGCTAAAAAGTTTTAGCATCTTGTCAATATGTATTTTTGGCTTTAGCCTATTAGGCAATTCTATTTAGCATAAGCACTTCATCGAAAACTATTTTTAATGAAGTCCTAATTCGTGTCAAGAAATTTATATTATTTCCAATCAACAATGTGTCAAGCACACAAGGTTTTAAGAAATATTATTATGCTCCCACTTACTTTCTTGCAACCACAAGCATCTTCGTTATCCATTGATGAAAACAAACTCTTTTGACTATTTCATCAAAAACGAAGATTCCAACTCCATTTTGCTCTCTTCTATCAATTGCTGGAACTCTGAAGTTTGCATACTTACTAGCATCCTCTGGATTGACAAAATACCTTGGACTGTACCACATGCAAGTCCTAGGTTGCATTTCCATCACATGGAAATCCTTTTGGCATCCATGTATCATATCTCAAGATTGAAATATGTATTGATTGCTAGTTTAACCCGATCTGACTTTAAGCATCGCTATGGTGAGACAACCTCATCATAGTCAACTCCTTGAACTTGTTATTGCAACAAGTCGAGCTTTATGGATAAAACATTTTATCCACATCATTTTATAGTTCCATTAATGTTCGTTAGACTCTAAGTCTTCCGAAGGGTTTATCAAGATATAATCTTGAATCATTTATGGAAACTATCTCGGATTATATTGGCATTTAGCCAATTCCGGAGTCAGGGCCCATCAACGCTTCCTTGTGTATCGTAGGTATACTGTTGTCTAACAACAATATCTCGCTTGTGCACCTGAGAGGTTTGCACGAGTTTTGCCTACGTGGTTCAGTTGCAAGTTCGACCGAAGTCCATACATCTCATGTAGAGGCTTCCGTATCAGTCGCAGTAGGAAACTCTGGAATTACTTCCAAGGTTTCTTTCCTTTGATCTGATGACGAAGATACTGTTATCTCGTCGAGCTGCACTATTCTCCCACTCACCTTTTTGCAAGAACCATTCTCTTTAAAAGCATACCGTTCTTGGTGGCAAACCTTTTTGCCTCGGTATAGTGGTGGAGGAATTCCCAATTACTTGGGATAACCTACAAAGTAGTACTTGTCTGATTTGGAATAGGTTTGTAAATATTTTACACAAGCCCCATATTCCAAATGTTAAGAAAAGACATAACATGGTTGGGTGTACCATACCATGGAGTCATTTCAACAGATCTGATGGTGCTCTTTTCAGTGTAAAAACCGTAGTCTCTAAAGCATTACTTTAAAAGGGATAATGGCAAATTGATTTATGTCATCTTTGATCTTACCATGTCATAAATGGTTTGATTACATCTTCACGGACATTCCACTCACAGTGGTGTTCCGGGAGGTGTAAGTTATGAAACTCCCTTCACAACTCATCAGACATTCGCTAAACTTGTAACTCAAATATTCCTTTCCGCAATCAAATTGCAGAAACATAATTTTCTTGTTACAATAATTTCTACTTCATATTGAAAACCTTTCGAATGATTTCAAAAGATCCAGACTTACGTCTCATCAAGTAAATATCCATATATCTACTTGAGTCATTTCTGAAGATAGATAAAATCCACTGCTAGCAACAACATTTATTGGACTACATACATCAAAATGTATGATCACCAATAAGTTCGTTGCTCGTTCCTTATGGCCTGTGAACGGTATTTCAGTCACTTCACTTTTCGGAGGAAAGTTGCAAGTGTCAGATGATTCATAATCAAACGACTTCAAAATCCATCATTATGGAATTTCTCCATGCGGGTTTCTCCAATGTGACCAAATGCAGTGCCACACATATGTGGTATTCTTTTAGTCTTGCGACATTTAGCGTTAGTGTTATGGATGTATCATATTACCATCAATATTCATAACATACATCCCATCCCTGATGGAAGTATGGCCTTTATGTTATTCATAATTCTGAACAACAATTGTTCTTTTATGAACAACACTTTTGCAACAAACATTATGCAATGGGCTAGAGTGTGTAAAACTCTAAAATGAATTATGAAAGTAAATACAAAGGTAATGTATTATTATCAATATTCATAACATACATCTCATTCATAATGAAAGTATGGCCCTTAAGTTATTCATAACATCGAACATCAAAAGTTCTCTTATGAAAAACCTTCTTGCAAGATACCTTATGCAATGGGCTAGAGTGTGTAAAACTCTAAAATGAATTTATGAAAATAAATACATAGGTAATACACCGATGGAATGTATAGTAACATTTACTATATTCCCAGCGCGTATCTTAACCTCATTCCCGGCAAGCCTTTTAGGCCGTAGTAGTTCTTGCATCGAGTCGCAATAGAATGCAATCGAGCGGGTATCTTTGTGATCAACTCACAATACCCAAGAATTAGTGACTAACAATTTAATCACAATTCTCAAGAACTATTTCTTTTGGCCAGCCTTCCATACATCAATAGCTTGTATGACTTTCATACATGAGCTAGACATTCCAGTCTTCTTTCTTTTTGCCTTTATACTTCTAACAGTTTTACTTTCAATAATTCTCCTACTCTCAGAAGAAGCACCAACTTGAAGAGCGGCGTCAGCCCCGGACTTCCTAGGTGTGTAAGTCATACTAACACCCTTCGGACATTTCCTTTCTCTTAAGTTGTTGTTTTATTCACCATCATCATATGACAGGCGTTCTACTGGATCCCTTTGTTATTAGTCAAATTCATAGTAAACACTTTTACTAATAGTTTGCAAAACAAACATTGCTTTGGATATCCCATATCTTTTAGCCTTTGTTTGTGTCTGAAAATGATTTTCAGTTCCATGAATATCACATAACTATCCCAAACTTTTGAAGTTCAGGTCTCATGGAAGCAAACATATTGCATTTGATCGTAACGGAATTCTAGCTTTTGGATCGAAGGACGAGAGTCACATTATCCACAGCATTAGCGGGAGAATACCAAAAGCATGCGATAGGACAAAGTCCTTCTCGACACTTTTGAGGACAATCCTCACATTACGTTACCAACCGTAAAGTTTTTAACCAGATATTTAACAGCTATTCAATTTTAAGGGGAAGGTGGAAACGCGAGCCATTATTCTATAACTTTTATGCAAATTTCACTTAGACAAGGTTCATAATTAATTGCACTGAGAATTAAGCAAGTTAATTCTACAATGCGCTCCCACTCAAATCAATATCTCTCATAATTGATTGTGAGTGATACAAGATCCGCATTTCAATTGTTCGCCATTGGTGTAACACCACTGATGACGAAAATTTCAACCGGTAGGCCTACTTGCCAATCACATCTCTATGTGATTCTTGTTCATCTTTCGATGGGCGTGTTCCGAGCTCATGACGGTCATGCCTGAACGTCAAGACAACCAAGTGATCTCGCTGCGAGGTCTCAACTCACCAGCCTCACACTTCTCTAATCGTTCGTACCCGTGTGACACGGCGCACCCCGAAAAGATAGGTGCCGTGACGGTGCTACACTTGGGTGAACACTAACTACTTGATATTTTTGTGAGAGATCACCCTAATAAAAGCGACTACCGCGCAATCAAGAAGGGTGCATCATAAGGGATAAACATCTCAGGCAATTCATAATAGCATGATATGGTATAGCCCTTTCTGACGGAGAAGTCTTGTATTTCTTCGTCTTCGGCATTCGTGTCGGTGTTCACCTTCGCGAAGTTTGCCACCACCTTGTCGATGCACCAGATAATATTGCTATCTCTATAGCTAATAAAATAAGTGCATTACTTAAGATTGACACGCAGGTCATTAAAGTGACAATCATATGGCTCCAGCCATCATGCCGAATCATGACACGCAGGTCATGTTAATTTACATTATATAGTCATCTCATACATAATCAAATTATTACGAGCACTGCTATACCACATCACATGCACATCTTATGTCATCCTGCAAAACCAAGTTAGACACCTCTAATCGGTTCATACAAAATTTCATTTTACGTGGCTTCTAAGGTTTCGAAGAAAACCAAAGCTACCAACGTCCATCATCAAGTATGATTATTCAAGTCGCTAGATTAACTTTACGGGGTGTATGAAACACGAGATAATAAAATCTCGAGCCCCATACTGAACTTCGTCATATGCATGACCCCCGTGCAGATCATATCTGCATTGCCCTTTTGTTTGCTAAATTTCATTTTTCTTTTTAACTATGGTGGAATTCAGCGAACTGTTAGCACTTCGTTGATCAATCAGGATCGCGGATTGCCAGAACTTTGAAAATTCACCATGCTGTTATCAAGATCAAAAATATGCAAATTCCAGGGAAGCAACAAGAACATCGGGTAACAGATTTCATCTGCTACCTGCACAAATAATTATCAGCAGTAGAACTCATCTACTACAAATTATATTGTGCAGCACCCATACATCTCATGTATTCTAGATCGTAACCTGCATCTACGCATAGCACGGCTCATGATGCCACTGTAGGGGAATGCAGCAGAAAACAAAAATTTTCCGACCTACGCACCAGCCCAGGACCACTATGGAGACTGCATACAAGGTTTGATCTTTTTGTTACCGACTCGTAGCGCAGCGGAAGTAGAGTCGATGACGATCGACGGTGCAGATCCCCGCAGCTAGGATTTTACAACCTCCCAACCGCAAGGATGTACTCCCTCGTCAGCTCACCGGACGGATCTCCGGGCAGCCCTTCGGGAGGCCTCGGGACAGTCCCTCGGATAGTCCCACCGGACGGATCCTCGGACAGCCCTTCGGGAGGCCTCTGGACAGTCCCTCGGATAGTCCCACCGGACGGATCCTCGGACAGCCCTCCGGGAGGCCTCACGGACAGCCCTCCGGGCGGATCACTCGGACAGCCGTTCGGGAGGACCCTCGAACAGCCCCTCGGGTAAAAAGATCGAACCTACGACCTCTCTATGGGGTTGCACACATATGGTGTCATCTATCCGGCAGGGCTTCGCCGTCCAGAACTAGTTCCCACCGGAACCCAGACAGCCTTTCGGCTCTACGAAACTATTTCGCGGGGAGGGAGAGAAGAAGGCCAGATCATGCATGGCTTGTGTATGTTGAGAAAGAGTGTGTCTTTAGGCAGCCCCCTCCACCCCTATTTATAGGCCAAGCCCAAGGGTGGCTTCTCCAAGAAGCCAAGGGGAAAAATACCAAAAGGCCCTCAAGCTGGCTTCTCCAAGAAGCCACCCAAAAAGCACTTTCACTATTCACAGAAACATTTTTCCGCGGCCCTTAAATCCGAAAATATTTCTGTGGGTCTTAGAATAATTCCAGCACCCACTAAAATGATTTTGGACACGTTCCGAAACAATTCCGGATTAGTGATTTTCATCTGCGAAAAGCAACCAAACTGGTTCCGGCAGCTCCGGAACATTTTCGGGTGTTTTCTCCGAAAAATCCCAGAAGTTCCCAGAACAATTCTGGCACCCTCCAAGAATTTCTAGGCCTGTGCCGAAACCAATTTGACTTAATGGTATACCCTGAAACAACTTTTCAGTTTTACCGAAACTATTCCGGTGCTCTCTCTCCAGAACTTTTTCGCTGTCTCCGAAACTTTTCTGGTGACTTTCTCTCAGACTCCCTGTCTAGTATTCAGCAGATAGATGACCCTTAAGCGTGTGACCCTATAGGTTCGGTGAAGTATAGACATGACCGGAACACTTTCCGATCAATGATCAACATCGGAGCCGTGGACACCCATATTGACCCCTATACCCACAGGAATGAATATTCGAGTGAACCTCCAGTTGCCGTGTGCTATTCCTGTTGCTTTGCGATATGTTGCAAAACCCAAGGTGAGATTTATCGGCATCCCCGTGGATCAACAACTTGTCCACTATGCCAGTTACCTCGTTGCCGGTTTTGTTCTCTTTTCTCGTTCCCGTGTTCCGGCATCCCTGTGATCAAATCACAATGTGTCTGGCCAGACGATGGTGGATACCGTAACACCGAGAGGGCCCAGAGATATCTCTCCATCGTCGGAGGAGCAAATCCAAATCTTGAGCTATCAAGTTACTTGACATACTTTTCCATGAACCCGTAAGCCGCCGTAATAGCCACCCATTTACGGATGACGTTTCACAAACCCCAAAGTTCATGAAGCAAGCATGAAGAAACTCGATACTCTCATGGTCTAAGGAATTATGCAAACGTTAAGTTTCTCTGTGTTATTAACCATTAACTTGTGACGAATGTATCTCATAGCATAACATCAATTTGGGTCGATTCAACACAAGTGTTCTCCTAACATTGTGCCCTCAAAGTTGCCGGCATAGACATGCCCATGATCAGGAAAACAGGACCATCATGCAACACTTGAGCTAGTCTTAGAGGCATGACTAGGAATACATTTTACCGTTTATTATTCCACACGTGCATATGAGTCTTCCTCTGAGCCTCAAGGTTATTGCAGACTCGAGAACCATAGCAGTTATAGCATGGAACATAAACATAATTATGAACATGGGGATAAATAATAACATTTATTATTGCCTCTAGGGCATATCTCCTACAATCCCGTGGCCTCGGCGAGTGCATCCTCCTCGCGAAGCGTGTTGCCCTCCACGCCAAGGGTCACCTCGTCCTCTGGAGGCACAACCTGGGAGGGCGTAACTGAGAACCCCCCTAGGCGTCATGGGGGAGTGGAGGCCGCTACGCGTCGCTCCCTGGGCCCGGCAGTTCGATGGCCCCGCGTTGTTTCGTTCCTACTGGGCGGAACGTGCGCGTCGCGGGCCCGGGGGCTACTGTCGGCCCAGTGGGAACCAGGGTACCACGACCCGTCTGCCTGCGGCCCAGGAGGCAACTCTTGGGGCGGCCCATGAAGGACGTCTCTGCCTTAGGCTCTCTGGAACAAGTCACCTCGCGAGGCCCCTTCATCGCCAGGTGGAACGCTGCAATCAACAAGTGGCAAGTAGCCTCGTGAGGGGAGGCCTTGTGAGGGGCTGCCTCGTGAGGGGCAGCCTCGTAAGGGGAGGCCTCATGAGGGGCTGCCTCATGAGGGGCCGCCTCGTGAGGGCCACCCCACGAAGGAGGCTGCACGGCGCCAGTCGCGCGGCATGTGCCCATCATGTGGGTGACGTCCTGCTGTCAGGATAAGGAAGGCAGGACACGACCAAGACCAGTTTCCTCTTTGGTGCAAGGGAGCTGCGGCGTCTGCCCCCTCCAAAGCAAGTCCCAATTCCTTCTGCTTTGGTGAAAGAAGACCAGGATAGCTCAGCGCGCCAGGATGGAGGTCATCGCCGAGCCCACCAGTGCGCCAGGAAGACTACTTTATCAGGCGGAGACCGCCTTTAGTCAGGACAAGCCTGTGTGCCTGTTCCCCTTTGAATTGCCGCCCTGTGGCCACCCTTTCCCGCTCATATTTTCGGGGAAGAGGACCAAGGCACTACAAAAGGGGCAGGGCCGCTTCCATGTAAGGGGATAGATTCATTCTCCCCCACACCTCGTGTACCTCGAGCCAGAAGCTCTCCATCATAGAGCAAGCCAACACAGGCAGGAATAGGGTATTACACAGCACGGTGGCCTGAACCTGGGTAGCTCGTGCGTCCCCTTCGTGTCCGGTGAGAGCCAGTGAGCTCGTCCTGATTCCGCCGTAGCTGCCGTCGTGTCGTAGGTTGCCAAGCAAAGTCCCCCAGAGTTCGAATCCTAAGTTCTTGGAGAAGTTTCTTGGACATAGATCCTAGACTCCGACAAGAGGCAATTTTTATTGCTTTTGCACCGATGACAACTTACTTGAAGGATCTTATTCAATCCATAGGTAGATATAGTGGACTCTCATGGCATGAAACTGGGTTCAAGGGTTTTTGATGCACGAGTAGTATCTCTACTCGGTGCGGATTTTTGGCTAGCAAAAGATAGGGGCAAGCACCACATGTTAGAGGATCTATGACAATATAACTTCTATGTGAATATAAGCAAACATAACTCATTACGTTGTCTTCCTTGTCCAACGTCAACTATTTGGCATATCATATTTAATGGGGGCTCACAATCATAAAAGATGTCCAAGATAGTATATTTATATGTGAGACCTCTCTTCCTTTATTACTTTTTCATGAATTGTAACAATGACCAATGCTATGTTTGTTAACCTTCAACAAGTTTTTATCAATTATACTTCTTTTATGTGAAGTCATCACTCCCCATGGGATTAGCATATGATCTTTTTTCATTCTTTTATTCTTTTGATTGAAACGTAAAAGTAAAGAAGCAAAAGCAAACTACTCTTTATTATATAACTCTCACACTCGATTACATAGATAGATGGATCACAAAGCAAACACTCAAAGCTAGATCATACTAAAATTTTATTCCTCTATACCACGAAATAACTAAGGATCGAACTAAGATAGATAATAATGATAAAAGTGATGGTGATATGATACCAGGGTGCCTCCCCCAAGCTTGGCTCAAGCCAAGGGGAGTGCCCATACCCGTGTACTCAAGTCTCCTTCGGTGATGGTGGTAATGATGAGGTAGGCTTGTCCTCTGTTTTCCAAGGCATAGGCTCTCCATCATAAAAGGATGAACGTGTCTTCGGAGTCCTGAAATTGCATCTAAACTCATACCTTTAAACTTAGCCTCATACTCAAAGTTCTGGTTTTGTAGATCATAGATTTGTGCTTGAAGAAAATCAATCTGGTCATTGAGCTTGAAGATGACGTCCCCAATTTTCTTGCCATCCACTTTGTGCTTACGAATGAATTCTGTGATCATGGAGTGGTTGGCACTGAGTCCGCGCTCCACCATCCCTTGGCACTAGAAGATCTTCTGCTCCATCGCTTCCAGTCTGGCCTCCTCGCTCTCGGTCTTCTTAGGTCCTTGAACGTCCCGGATGTGGAGCACCCCCTCACGCATCTCAATGGCCTGAGGGTGCTTCATCACCTCCGGTAGGTACGGATTGATGACCTTCTCATAGAACTTGTCCTTGGACGAGCTTGGAGGCGTCATGGCGATCTAGATCTGTCAGAAAAATAGCCCGAAACAAGAACAGATGAGAAACTTGCGATACGGTGGTCAAAACATACGAGAGTATATATGAAGAATTTTTATCTTAGAAGACAAGCATACAGGAAGAAAACGGAGTCGGGAAGGCACACGAGGGGCCCACAAGGCATCAGGGCGCGCCTCAGGGGGGTGGTCGCGCCCTGTTGCCTTGTGAGCACCCTGTGGGTCCTCTCGGCTGTTTCTTATTTTTGTAATTTTTCTAATATTCCAAAACTGACAGAAATAATTTGTATGGAATTTTTGGAGTCGGTTTACTTACCGTATCACATACCTACCCCTTTTCAGGGTGCTGGAGTGCTCCGGAAGGACTCTTTGATGTGTTCCTCCGGTGTCATTGTTTGAATAATATTAGTTTCAACATTAATGGGAGTACCTAAAATATAATGCTTAATTCTTTGTTCATTCACCACTCTCGGGTTGGTGCCTTCGGAGTTGTTGATTTTTATGGCTCCGGAACGGTAAACTTCTTCGATGACATATGGCCCCTCCCATTTAGAGAGGAGTTTTCCTTCAAAGAATCTTAAATGAGAATTGTATAATAAAACATGATCACCTACTTTAAATTCCCATTTTTGAATTCTCTTATCATGCCATCTTTTAACCTTTTCTTTAAACAACTTAGCATTTTCATAGGCTTGGGTTCTCCATTCATCCAAAGAGCTAATATCAAATAACCTCTTCTCACCGGCAAGTTTAAAATCATAATTGAGTTCTTTAATTGCCCAATAAGCTTTATGTTCTAGTTCAAGAGGTAAATGACATGCTTTTCCATAAACCATTTTATACGGAGACATGCCCATAGGATTTTTATATGCGGTTCTGTAGGCCCATAATGCATCATCAAGTTTCTTAGACCAATTCTTTCTAGATCTATTAACAGTCTGTTGCAAAATTGATTTTATTTCTCTATTAGTTAATTCAACTTGACCATTAGACTGAGGATGATAGGGAGATGCAATTCTATGATTAACATCATACTTAGCAAGCAATTTACGGAATGCACCATGAAAATGTGAACCACCATCAGTCATCAAATATCTAGGGACTCCAAACCTAGGGAATATAACTTCTTTAAGCATTTTAATAGATGTGTTATGATCAGCACTACTAGTTGGAATAGCTTCTACCTACTTAGTAACATAATCAACAGCAACTAGAATATGTGTATACCCATTAGAGGATGGAAAAGGTCCCATATAATCAAAACCCCAAACATCAAATGGTTCAATAACAAGTGAATAATTCATAGGCATTTCCTAATGTCTACCAACATTACCAATTCTTTGACATTCATCACAAGAAAGGACAAACTTACGTGCATCTTTAAAAAGAGTAGGCCAATAAAAATCAGATTGTAATACCATGTGTGCAGTTCTGTCTCCTGCATGGTGTCCTCCATATGCCTTAGAATGACACTTACGCAAGATTTCTTCCTGTTCATGCTCAGGTACACAGCGTCTAATGACACCATCTACTCCTTCTTTATATAGACGTGGGTCATCCCAAAAGTAATGTCTTAAATCAAAGAAGAACTTTTTCTTTTGTTGATATGTAAAGCTAGGTGGTATATATTTAGCAACAATGTAATTAGCATAGTCTGCATACCAAGGAGTACTACGAGAAGCATTGATAACAGCTAATTTTTCATCAGGAAAATCATCATTAATAGGTAGTGGATCATCAAGAACATTTTCCATTCTAGACAAATTATCTGCTACGGGATTCTCAGCTCCCTTTCTATCAATAATATGCAAGTCAAATTCTTGTAGCAGAAGAACCCATCTAATAAGTCTAGGTTTAGCATCTTTCTTTTCCATAAGGTATTTAATAGCAGCATGATCAGTGTGAATAGTAACCTTGGAATCAACAATGTAAGATCTGAATTTATCACATGCAAACACTACTTCTAAAAATTCTTTCTCAGTAGTAGCATAATTTCTTTGAGCACTGTCTAGATATTTCCTAGCATAATGAATAACATTCAATTTCTTATCAACTCTCTGTCCTAGAACAGCACCAACTGCATAATCACTAGCATCACACATAATTTCAAAGGGTAGGTTCCAATCAGGTTGTTGAACAATAGGTGCAGAAATTAAGGCTTTCTTAAGTATTTCAAAGGCTTCTACACAATCATCATCAAAAACAAATGGAACATCTTTTTGCAAAAGATTGGTAAGAGGCCTAGAAATTTTAGAGAAGTCTTTTATAAACCTTCTATAGAAACCGGCATGACCAAGGAAACTTCTTATACCTTTGATATCTTTAGGACAATGCATTTTCTCAATAGCATCAACTTTAGCTTTATCATCTTCAATACCTCTTTCAGATATTTTATGCCCAAGGACTATACCTTCATTCACCATAAAGTGTCACTTCTCCCAATTCAAGACAAGATTAGTTTCTTCAGATCTCTGCAAAACTCGATCAAGGTTGCTTAGGCAATCATCAAAAGAGGTTCCGTAAATGGCAAAATCATCCATGAAAACCTCAACAATCTTTTCACAAAAATCAGAGAATATAGCAGTCATACATCTTTGAAAAGTAGAGGTGCATTACATAAACCAAAAGGCATACGACGATAAGCATAAGTTCCAAAAGGACAAGTAAAGGTGGTTTTCTCTTGATCTTCTTGTGATACAGGTATTTGAGAAAAACCAGAATATCCATCTTGGAAACAAAAGTGTGTATGCTTAGACAATCTTTCTAACATTTGATCAATAAAAGGCAATGGATAGTGATCTTTCCTAGTAGCTTTATTTAATTTCCTGAAATGAATTACCATCCTATAACCAGTTACAATTCTTTGCGGAATAAGTTCATTTTTATCATTAGGAATAACGGTAATAACTCCTTTCTTAGGAACACAATGAACAAGACTTACCCATCTACTATCAGCTATGGGATAGATTATACCTGCCTCCAGAAGCTTTAATATCTCAGTTCTTACCACATCCTTAATTTGAGGATTCAAGCGAAGTTGATGATCAATGACAGGTTTAGCATCTGGTTCCATATTAATCTTATGCTGACAAAGAGTGGGACTAATGCCCTTAAGATCATCAAGCGTATATCCAATAGCAGCACGGTGCTTCCTCGGAGTTTTAAGTAATCTCTTTTCTTCATGCTCTGAAAGGTTAGCACTAATAATAACATGATATATCTTCTTTTCTACAAGATAAGCATATTTAAGTGTATCAAGCAATTGTTTCAATTCAAACACAGGGTCACCCTTAGGTGGTGGAGGATCTCCCAAGATTTCAACAGGCAAATTATGTTTCAGAATGGGTGCTTGTTTAAAGAATAATTCATCTATTTCATTTCTTTCATTCATATGCATATCATTCTCATGCTCAAGCAAATATTGTTCTAAAGGATCAGTAGGAGGCACGGCAATAGAAGAAAGACCAACAATTTCATCTTTATTGGGTAATTCTTTATCATGAGGTTGTTTACGAAACTTAGAGAAATTAAATTCATGGGACATATCACCAAAATTAATACTAAGAATTTCTTTATTGCAATCTATCTGAGCATTTACTATATTCAAGAAAGGTCTACCAAATATAATGGGACAAAAAGTATCTTGTGGTGATCCAAGAACTAAGAAATCAGTAGGATATTTGATCTCACCACACAAGACTTCAACATCTCTAACAATCCCAAGTGGTGTTATAGTATCTCTGTTTGCGAGCTTAATAGTAACATCAATATCTTCAATCTCAACAGGTGCAATATCATTCATGAATTCTTGATATAAGGAAAAAAGGAATAGCACTCACACTAGCACCAATATCACATAAACCATGATAACAATGATCTCCAATTTTAATAGAAATAACAGGCATGCCTACTACAGGTTTGTTTTTATCTTTAGGATCTGGCTTAGCAATTCTAGTTGCTTCATTACAGAAATATATGACATGTCCATCAATATTATCAACCAAAAGATCTTTAACCATTGCAATATTAGGTTCAACTTTAATTTGTTCAGAAGGTCTAGGTGCTCTAATATTACTCTTATTAACCACAGCTGAAGCTTTAGCATGTTCCTTAATCCTAACAGGAAGAGGTGGTTTCTCAATATAAGCAGTAGGCACAACTGGATCAACATGGTAAACAATTGTTTCTTCCTTAACACTAACAGGTTCTTCTTTTAATTCAATAGTTGGGTGATATTTAAACCATTTCTCCTTAGGTAGATCAACATGAGCAGCAAAAGATTCACAAAAGGTAGCTACTATCTCAGAGTCAAGTCCATATTTAGTAGTAAACTTGTGAAAAGCATCAGTTTCCATAAAAGACTTAACACAATCAAACTTGAGATTTACACCTAACTCTTTACCTTTGTCGATTTCCCAATCTTCAGAGTTGCGTTTAATTCTTTCCAGAAGATCCCATTTAAATTCAATAGTTATTTTCATAAAGGAACCAGTAGAAGAAGTATCGAGCATGGATTGATCATTATGAGAAAGCCGAGCATAAAAGTTTTGGATAATTATTTCTCTTGAGAGCTCATGACTGGGGCATGCATGCAACATATACTTAAGCCTCCCCCAAGCTTGAGCGATACTTTCTCCTTCACGAGGACAAAAATTATATATATAATTCCGATCACGATGAACCAAATGCATAGGATAAAATTTCTGGTGAAATTCCAGCTTCAACCGGTTCCAATCCCATGTTTCAGTATCATCACATAGCCTATACCATGTCAATGCCTTTCCCTCCAAAGATAAAGGGAATACCTTCCTCTTAACTCCATCTCCAGATAAACCTGCAAGCTTAAACAATCCACAAATTTCTTCCACATATATCAAGTGCATATCAGGATGCATAGTTCCATTACCTGCATAAGGATTAGCTAGCTGTTTCTCTATCATACCCGAAGGAATTTCATAATAAATATTTTCAGTAGGTTCAGTAGGTTGAGGGGAAAATCTCAATCCTTCCGGTCGAGGTGAAGATACCCCGAACAAACCCCTCAAAGGATTACTTTCCATAGTGACAAGTAACAATAAATTTCAGCACGTAATATAAATGTTTCCTTACCAAATTCCACTCACCAAAGGCGCTTCACTCCCCAGCAACGGCGCCAGAAAAGAGTCTTGATGACCCACAAGTATAGGGGATCAATCGTAGTCCTTTCGATAAGTAAGAGTGTCGAACCCAATGAGGAGCAGAAGGAAATGACAAGCGGTTTTCAGTAAAGTATTCTCTGCAAGCACTGAAATTGTAGGTAACAGATAGTTTGATAGCAAGATAATTCGTAACATGTAACAAGTAGTAATGGTAACAAAGGTGCAGAAAGGTGGCCCAATCCTTTTTATAGCAAAGGACAAGCCGGAACGATTTCTTATAATAGGCAACACGTTCTCGAGGACACATGGGAATTTCATCTAGTCACTTTCATCATGTTTAGTTGATTTGCGTTTGCTACTTTGATAATTTGATATGTGGGTGGACCGGTGCTTGGGTGCTGTTCTTACTTGAACAAGCCTCCCACTTACGATTAACCCCTCTCACAAGCATCCGCAACTACGAAAGAAGAATTAAGATAAATCTAACCATAGCATGAAACATATGGATCCAAATCAGCCCCTTACGGAATAACGCATAAACTAGGGTTTAAGCTTCTGTCACTCTAGCAATCCATCATCTACTTATTACTACCCAATGCATTCTTCTAGGCCCAAATATGGTGAAGTGTCATGTAGTCGACGTTCACAAGACACCACTAGAAGAAATACAACATACACATCATCAAAATATCAAACGAATACCAAATTCACATGATTAATTATAACAAGACTTCACCCATGTCCTCAAGAACAAAAGTAACTACTCACAAATCATATTCATGTTCAAGATCAGAGGAGTATTAAATACCATTAAGGATCTGAACATATTATCTTCCACCAAATAAACCAACTAGCATCAACTACAGAGAGTAATCAACACTACTAGCAATCCACAGGTACCAATCTGAGGTTTTGAGACAAAGATTGAATACAAGAGATGAACTAGGGTTTGAGATGAGATGGTGCTGGTGAAGATGTTAATGAAGATTGGTCCTCGCACGATGAGAGGATCGTTGGTGATGTCGATGGCTTTGATTTCCCCCTCCCGGAGGGAAGTATCCCCAACGGAATTGCTCCGCCAGAGAGTAAAAGTGCTCCTGCCCAGGTTCCGCCTCGAGACGGCGGCGCTTCATCCCGAAAGTCTTCTCTTTATTTTTTAGGTCAAATGAGCTTATATAGCAGAAGAAGGGGGCCAGACGCCAGCCAGGGGCCCTACAAGGCATCAGGGCGCGCCGAGGGGGGCCGCGCCCTGTTGCCTTGTGGGCAACTGGTGGCTCCGCTCTAGTATTTCTTTTCTCCAATATTTTTTATATATTCAATAAAAAAATCTCCGTGAAGTTTCAGGTCAATTGGAGCTCTGTTGAATAGGTATCTCTGATGTGGCTATTTCAGGTCCAGAATTCCAGCTGCCGGTATTCTCCCCCTTCATGTAAACCTTGCAACTTAAGAGAGAAAAGGCATGAGAATTGCATCATAAAGTTTAATAATGATCAAAAACATAATAAATAACAGTAGGAAATCATGATGCAAATTGGACGTATCAGGCACCCCGGGTCCAGGCCCAACCCCCACCCCCGAAGTGCAGCGCCTAACGACAGGCGCCACACCACCTTGTGCAGCGCCTACGCGTTAGGCGCTGCACAATGACTTAGTAACCGCCACGCGCTGGCCCTCCCCCATCCCACCCCATTCGTTCCAGAAGCAAACAGAGAGCGCGGCGGCTGCTCTCTCCTCTCCCCCTCTCATTCCCCTCCCCAAAATTCTTCAGATCTGATGATTTTTTTTTCGTGGATTTGTTCCCCAATCCCTCCTAGAAGGTAATCTCCTCCGATCCCCTTCTTTCTATCCCAAAACTCTTACACATTTTTCAGATTTGTACAAGTTAGGGTGGATGATACGTCTCCAATGTATCTATAATTTTTGATTGTTCCATGCTATTATAGTATCAATATTAGATGTTTTTATATGCAATTATATATGATTTTTTGGGACAAACCTATTAACCTAGTGCCCAGTGCCAGTTGCTGTTTTCTACTTGTTTTTGTCTTTTCAGAAAATCAGTACCAAACGAAGTCCAAATGCCACGAAATTTTTTGGAGATTTTTTTCTAGACATAAGAAACCTTGGAAGCTTCGGGACGAGGCCAGAAGCCTCACGGAGGCTTCACAAGGCAACAGGGCACGCCCCAGGGAGGTAGGTGCGCCGTGTTGCCTTGTGGGGCCCACGTGGCTCCGTTTGACGTAATTCCACTCCTATAAATTCACAAATATTCGGAAACCACCCGAGAGCCAGAAGAAAAAAATCTTTCCGCCACCGCAAGCCTCTGTTCTTCCGTGATCCCATCTGGAGGCCTTTCCCGGTGTCGTGGTGATACGACCATCTATGGGGCCATGCAACCCCTTGTGGTTCGGCGGGGAAGATAGACGTGCACAAAGAGCATGAACAATGGAACGCGAGGGATTTTACCCAGGTTCGGGCCGCTTAGAAGCGTAAAACCCTACTCCTGCTTTTGATGTATTAGTGGTATGAAAGCACAGTACAAGGAGCGCTTCTCCCGGCAAGATGTGAGGAGAGCAGCTACACAAGAGGTGCTTGTGTTTGAAAGGGGTCCGAATCCTCTAAACTGTTGCGTTGGTCCTCCTTTTATAGTTCAAGGAGTTACCACAGTGGCAAAACAGTAATTACATCGTGACTAGATAGCAAACAGTGCTATCATACCTAACTCTGCCAGTTTAGGACAAAGGCATTAAATGCGTCGTTAGGTGTCGTTTGGAGAGGTAGCCCCCGGCAAGGTTTCTGCACCGCTTGCCCATCTACCTCGTATTATGCTGACACGCCTCCTGGACGGGTGTCTTTTAGGGGCAAATCTTGTCCCGGTGTGCTGACACGTGCTCGACAAGCCTTACCAAACAGCCCGCGCGGTCGACACCTCATCCGTTAGTGAACACCTGTACGGTGAGGTGGAGCTTTGGGGTCTGGCACAAGCTTGCTGGCACGGGGCTTGCCGGGTCTTCCCCTTGCCGGTTAAAGCTTACCGGCAAGGGACGTTCTTGTCTTCGGTAGTAGTTGGGTGTTGTGTCTTGAGCTTCTTTCTGGTGGCTTCTTCGGCCGGACTTCGAATCTTGGTCTTGGCAGTTCCCGGCAAGGCCTTGGCCGGCAAGGAGGCTGCTACTATCTGTGCATAAGTCAGGGTATAAAATACCCATGTTTTATACACCGACAGGAGCCCCCGGGCCTGGGCCGTACGCGCGTCCGAAGCGGTGTCGGGCTAGGCCCAAACAATGCAAAGACACGCGGTGGGAAACTGCAGTTGTGATTTTTGCCATGATGGCTACCGCTCTTTGAGATCTTCTTTGCTTCTTCACTAATCTGGACTTGGGTGTGTTCTCAGCCGTCTTTCGGTAACTCTTGCCGTCAGGCTAGGTATGAACCGACGCGCGGCTATGCGTGGCAAGGAGTAACTGCCATATCTGTCTTTACTCCCCCCTTTTCTGCGCCCCTCCATTACACGCGTCTGCATGCATGCAGGGCGGCGGATTGCTGGAGAAGGGCGGTTGTTGGAGTGGTGCGCCTGGTAATGGGCGCAGAACGCGGTATTGGCGAACTTGGACGGTCACTGGAGTAATGCGTCCGCCCGTGAGTGCAGAGCGCGGGATTGGGGAGGCTGGGCGGCCGCCCGAAGACGGTGAAGAGCCAGCTCCCGTGCTTTCCCTATAAAGAGGGGGGCCGTGGGATGCGACGCTCATCCACTTCCTCCATCCCGTCCTTTCCGCCGCCGCCATCTCCATCTTCTCCCCCTTCTTTCCCCCTGCTTCCACGGTCACCATGGCGAGGGGGAGAGGGCGAGCTCGTGGATCTGCCCTCGCCACGAGAGCCTCTTTTCGGGATCATGCCGGCGCTTCAGCTATGGCCGCGGAGGCTGCCCCCAGCGCTCAGGGGGGAACCGCGGGTCGTGGTCGTGGAAGGCGCGGTGCCCGGGGTCGCGGTGGCCGTGGCGGTGCGCTCGCCACTCCGTCTCCGGCCATCCAACCCCCGGTAGAGGGCCATACAGAGGACATGGCGCGCGAGTTCGTCATAGAGCTGTGCGACCGGCCACGGAACCGGCTGCGGCTTCCCCGCCCTTTCGCCAGGGAGATGGAGGGCGTCGACTTGCGTGGCTTGTGTTTGCGCGTTGACGGTTGTTGTCACGGCTCGGTCTGGGTGGCCGTCGAGACTTCCGTCAACGGCATCTTGTACTTCACGCGGGGGTGGAAGTCCTTCGTCCGTGCCCGCTGCTTGGGGCAGGGGCATCTCCTCCACTTCAGGTTGGACGGGCCCGACACGCTCGTCGTGAAGTTCTTCGGGGCTTCAGGCGCTCGTCTGGAGTGCTGCGCGGAAAGCTCGAGCGACTCCGACACCGCTTCCTCCAGCGAGACTGAGGATGACGATGATGACGGTGGCGCTCCAGGCGTGAAGGTCGAGGACGACGGCTCCGACTCCTCTGTCTCGTATTGATCGCCGGCAGCACCATCATCTAGCTCTCCGGGAGCGGTACGCTTAGGCGCCCCTTTTGCCCTTGTATTGCTCTTGAGATAAACCCTGGCAAAGGGCCAAAGAAAATGTAATCAAGCGCTTTCTTAATGAAAACCTCATCGTTGTCGGGTTTAGACAAATGCATGCTGTTTCCCTTGTTTCATTTTGCTCTTGTACGAATGTGTCCCCTACGCTTGTCGGAAGCTTGCTGGTGCGCAAACTTGCCGCGAGCGCTTCGAGGAACGGGTCCTTAGCGGCCTGCTGGAAGTGTCGCTGCCGGCAAGGCAACTTGCCGGGTCAGAACGCAGCCGCCAGGTTTGCCGAGCGGACTCGAGGCAAGATAGGGCGCGGACTGACCATGACAAGGCTCCTCTCGCGTGTAGGTTTCTCATACAAAGTGCAAAATCGTTCAAGGGAGAACGGGAATGTAATCAAGGAAAATTCTCAAAGTTTTCCAACTTAGCTTTTCTTTGCATTGTTTCTCGTTCCTCTTGTTGCATGAGATGATCACTTGAACGTCATTAGAAATGGTACCCATCTCTACTCCCCCCGGGAAACTTGCGCGCGAGGGATTCCCTTGTCCTTTTAAGAAAAAGAAAGAAGAGAAAAGAGCGTTTTGGGAACCTTGACGGTTCATTAGCCATTTCGTACAACTGGAGCGTAAATCACAACATCACAAGCATCCATATATAGATGAATATGCATAAGGAGTTGCGAAATACTTAGCTTTATTATGCACAGGATCTGCGCCTGGCTTTGTACAAAGGGTTACATGTCCTGCCGACAAGGCTTGTACAAAGGGGGTTGCCGGGAGATGTCCCGGCAACTGCGCCTTACGGGTAGAACTTGCGAAGATGCTCAATATTCCATGAGTTCTGCACTGGGGTGCCATCCTCGGTCTCCATACGGACTGCGCCAAGTCTGGTGACTCATACTACCCGGTAAGGGCCTTCCCACTTCGGCGTCAACTTGTTTGATCCTTTGGCGGACTGGGCGCGCCGAAGAACAAGGTCGCCTTCCTCAAGGCTCCGGGCGTGCAATTTGCGGCTATGGTAGCGGCGCAAGGCTTGCTGGTAGCGTGCAGCTCGCACAGCCGCCCGAAGATGATCTTCCTCAAGGAGCAATGTGTCGGCTTGCCGCAGTTGCTCTTGCTCAGCTTCATCATAAGCGAGTACTCGAGGTGACCCGTATCTGAGTTCCGTGGGGAGCACCGCCTCTGCACCATAGATTAGGGAGAAGGGTGTCTAGCCGGTAGCTCGATTTGGTGTCGTCCTGAGTGACCAAAGAACTGCCGGCAACTCATCAATCCAGCGCCTTCCGCACTTGCGTAGCTTGTCGAAAGTTCTTGTCTTGAGACCACGCAACACTTCAGCATTCATCCTTTCTGCCTGGCCATTGCTTCTCGGGTGAGCGACAGACGCAAAACAGATTTTGCTGCCAAGGTCTTGAATGTACTGCATGAAGGTGCGGCTCGTGAATTGCGTGCCGTTGTCGGTGATGATCCTGTCAGGAACCCCAAAACGGCAAACTAATCCTTTGAAGATATTGATGGCTGATTGCGCTGTCACCTTTCTCACTGGCTCCACCTCAGGCCACTTTGTGAACTTGTCGATGGCGACGTACAAGAACTCAAAGCCCCCGGCAGCGTGGGGGAAGGGGCCCAAGATATCGAGCCCCCGAACCAAAAAGGGCCAGGAGAGAGGGATAGTTTGGAGAGCTTGAGCTGGTTGATGTATATTCTTTGAATGGAACTGGCATGCTTCACACTTGGTTACTAGCTCAGTCGCATCCTGGAGGGCGGTGGGCCAATAGAAGCCTTGCCGGAAAGCTTTGCCGGCAAGGGCCCTTGATCCTATGTGAGAGCCACATATGCCTCCATGTATCTCCGCCAATAGCTTTAGTCCGTCTTCCCGGTAGATACACTTCAATTTCACACCGTTTGGCCGTTTTCTGTATAGGATGCTATCCACAAACTGATACATACTTGACTGACGGGCTACTTTCTCGGCTTCTTCTTGCTCATCGGGAAGTTCTCCTGTTTGAAGGAAATGGACTATTTGCTGCGCCCATGCCGGAGCCTACGGCTCGACGACAAGGACCAAAGGCGTCTCTTCGGTTGTGGGAGCGCTTGCTTCTGTGGCAAGAATCCGAGGTTCTGCGCTGAGCCGCTGCTCACCGTTAACCGTGTTGTTGTTCCCGGCAACATCCTTGTCGGCGGCTTCCGGGAGCTCTGCCGGAAAATATTTGCCGGTACTTAACTTCCTTCTTTTACTGGCCTGCGTTGATGGAGTAACCATGGGTTGATTCAAATGGAGCACAAAGGTTCCCGGTTCCACGGGAAGCTTTTGCGCGGCGCACTTTGACAAGCTATCAGCAATGCTGTTTTCCGCACGAGGGATGTGCTCTGTTAGCAGTCCGTCAAAGTGTTCCTCCAATTTCCTCTCTTCTTCCACATATGCTCTCATCAATGGGCTCTGGTAATCCTTATTTACTTGCTTCACAACGAGCTGCGAGTCACCGCGGATGATTAACTTCTTGATTCCAAGGTCCACTGCGATCCGAAGACCGGCAAGGAGCCCTTCGTACTCAGCAGTGTTGTTTGTAGCTTGCTCCCTGGGGAAGTGCATTTGGACCACGTACTTGAGGTGCTCCCCGGTGGGTGCGACAAGAAGCACTCCGGCACCGGCGCCTTGCAGCGAGAAGGCACCATCAAAGTACATAACCCATTCTCTTGCCGTTTCCTTGTCGGGGAGAGCCGTTTCTTGAATCTCTTTGTCTTGCGTTGGCATCCATTCAGCAATGAACTCCGCCAAGGCTCTGCTCTGGATTGTTGAAGTGCTCTCAAACTTGAGTGCAAAGCTTGACAATTCCAACGCCCACTCTACTATCCTGCCGGTTGCCTCTGGATTTCTCAAGATGCGTTGTAGCGGGAAGCGAGTGACAACGGTGATCTCGTGTGCTTGGAAGTAGTGACGCAGCTTTCTCGAGGCCATAAGGAGGCCGAAAAGCAACTTCTGCACTCCAGAGTATCTCGATCTAGCACCCTGCAGAAGGGAACTAACGAAATACACCAGTTGCTGCACCATTTTCTTCTTCGGCACCACTTGCTGATCATTTTCATTTGCTTGCGCTATATCTGCCTTGTCGGCGCTAGACCTCGTCGGAGAAGATTCCGGTTTGTCGCTGGATGGGCTTGCCGTGGTTGCTTCCTCGTCACTGATTTCTCTCTGTGCCACTAATGCAGCGCTAGCCACTTGATTCGTTGCCGCTACGTATAGCAGCAACGGCTCTTGTGGTCTAGGCGCAACTAGTGTTGGCGCAGAGGAGAGGTATCTTTTCAAGTCTTGCAGCGCGGCCTCCGCTTCTGGAGTCCATTTCATCGGACCTGCCTTTTTCAAAATTTTGAAAAATGGCAAGGCGTGCTCGGCAGATCTTGAAATGAACCTACTCAAAGCAACAACACAACCGGCAAGACGCCGCACATCCTTGATGCTTTTCGGTGCTTGAATCTGCTCAATTGCCTTGATCTTGTCGGGATTTGCCTCAATTCCCCGCTGAGATACAAAGAACCCGAGAAGCTTGCCCAATGGGATGCCAAACACACACTTCTCGGGGTTGAGCTTCAGATTGATCTTGCGCAATTTCGTAAATGTCTCTTCCAAGTCTTGAATGAGGGTTGATTTGTCCTTGGTTTTGACCACTATATCATCCATGTAGGCTTCTACATTTCTGTGCAGCTGGGGCCCAAAACCTACCTGAACTGCTCTTGCAAATGTAGACCCGGCACTCTATAATCCGAAAGGCATACGCACGAAGCAGTACGTGCCACATGGAGTAATGAATGCGGTTTTCTCCTCGTCCTCCTTGGCCATGAATATCTGATGGTATCCAAAATATGCATCAAGGAAGGAGAGCAGATCACAGCCAGAGGTGGAGTCCACAATTTGATCGATGTGCGGCAACGGGAAAGGATCCTTTGGACAAGCTTTGTTGATATCGGTGTAGTCTATACAAAGTCTCCACTTCCCGTTTGCTTTGCGCACCACCACTGGATTTGCCAACCACGTGGGATGTAACACTCCTCTGACCAGGCCTGCCGCTTCGAGTTTCTTGATTTCTTCGGCCATGAACTGCTCTCGCTCCAAAGCTTGCCTCCGGACTTTCTGTTTGACGGGCCGAGCGTGGGGACAAATGGCAAGGTGGTGCTCACTTACCTCCCTGGGAACGCCGGGGAAGTCAGACGGTCGCCATGCGAACGCGTCGACATTCGCCCGCAGGAAGGCAACGAGCGCGCTTTCCTATTTGCTGTCAAGGGTGGCGCTGATGGTGAAGGTACCGTCAGCGCCGCCTTCCCTTGCTGGCACTTTCTTGGTTGCCGGTGCAGTAGCTTTGGATCTCTTACCGGTAGAGCACTCCGGCATGTCTTCAATGGGTGCGCAGCACTCCGAAGAGGTGCGCTTCCCGGAATCCTTGCTAGAGGTCTTGCCGGGGTTCTTCTTTTACTTCTTCTTGGTGGGAGCTGGCGCCTTGGCTGCCTCTGCTGCAACCACGTCCCTGTACATCTTGTCGACGCAAATGACTGCATCTTTTTTGTCGCAGTTGATGGAAATGACACCCATCGGCCCTGGCATCTTCAATGTGTTATAAGCATAGTGAGACGCTGCCATGAATCTTGCCAAGGCTGGGCGGCCAAGAATTCCATTATATGGCAGGGGGATCTTGACGACGTCAAAGACAATCTTTTCCGTCCTGTAATTCAGTTCCCCACCAAACGTCACCGGCAATGTGATCTTCCCCTTGGGCTGGCTTCTTCCCGGGTTCACTCCCTGAAACGTGCCTGTTTTCTCGAGTTCCTCGTCGGGGATCTGCAGCCTCTTGATAACTTCCGGAGAGATGAGGTTCAGGCCGGCCCCACCGTCAACTAACATCTTTGTTACCTGGAGGTTGTGAATCGTTGGTGAGACCAACAACGGCAAACACCCGACCGCAGTTACGCGATCAGGGTAGTCCTCAGCATCAAAGATGATAGGCGTGTGTGACCATTTGAGTGGCTTTTGAGAGCCCATTGCCGGCTCTGCCGCGTTAACTTCACGAACCCACTGTTTAAGTTGGCGGTGAGATGAGTGCAAAGATGTGCCCCCGTCAACGCACATGGCGTTAGTCGCCTTCTGGAATTCTTGTTCGCTGGTCTCATCGTCATCCTCTTCTTCTTCACTTCCACCATCTTCCTCTTTCTTTTCACGGCCTCTAGCAGGCTTTTCCTTCTGCTGCTTGGCCTTGCCGCGGCGGCCTCCTCGACCACCGCGGCCTTTCTTGCCGGACCCACCAGCACCATCTTGACCCTTTTCCTTGTCGCGCTTCTCATATTTAGCCTTTTGTTTCTCGACAAGGTGCTCGACTTGCCGGCACTCTTGGAGGTCATGGCCCTTGGTGCGGTGGATCTTGTAGTATGGCCCATCGGACTTGCCGGCCTTCTCGTTCGCCGCTGCCTCCTGACAAGCGGCGCATGCAGCTGCCTCCTTGCCGGGACTCTCTGTTTTGGCTTTCTTGGCGGACTCAGAGTTGCCGGAACCTTCGACGGCCATCACAGTTTTGCCTTTGCGCTTCCTATTGCGCTTTCGGCCCTTCTTCCTCGGGGTGGCAGCATCGTCGTCTTCAGAATCTACTTCGGCGCCAGCGTCCTCCCCGGGAAGCCTTCTTCCTTCCTCTGCACGTGCACACTTATCCGCCAGCGTGTAGAGCTCGTTGACGGTCTTGGGAAACTTGACGTTCATCTTCTCCCGCATCCTCCGATTGCGCACATTCGTGTGAAAGGCGGCAATCACGGCTGCGGGGTGCACGTCTGGAATGTTGCGGTGCACACGGCTGAATATCTGGATGTACTTGCGCAAGGTTTCTCCATCTCTTTGTGGGATCACCTGCAGATCACTGGGCTGTCCAAGAGCCTTGTGGCCCCCGCTGAAGGCACCAACGAACTCGTTGCAGAGGTCTGACCACGAAGAGATGGAGTTCTCCGGCAAGTTCATCAGCCAAGACCTCACGTTGGGTTTCAGTACCAACGGAAAGTAGTTGGCGAGGATTTTCTCATCTCTTCCCCCGGCAGCTTGTACGGCAATCGTATACATGACCAAAAACTCTTTCGGGTTCAGCTTGCCGTCATATCTTTCCGGTACATCTGGCTTGAAAGCACGAACGGACGGCCACCGGACTTGCCATAGCTCACGAGTGAAGGCAGGACACCCAACCTCGTAAGGTAGGTATCCGCCAACCTCTGGCGCAGGCTCATCAACGATGGGGCCGTTACGCGCATCGGATTGATGGCGCGCCTCGCGGCGCCGTTCGATGGTGGTGCGGGCATCTTTAGCCCGCCTCTCTCGCAGCACTTGCCGCTGATCTTGCCGTGCTCGTGGATCCGAAGACGCGATCGACATCTCATCGGGTCCAAAGGACTGTTGGGCTTGTCGCGGCCGTTGGCGTTGCTATTGTTGAGGCTGTTGCCGCGATGGCGACTGCACCGTTAGTGTAGTTCCGTCAGCGCGGCCACCAGCTGGAGATGCCGGCGTCGGTTGCGGACGCCGTGAGGGTTCCGCTTGCTCCGATTTACTGGCTTCGGCAAATACAATCAAGCTTTGGATGGTGGCCCTCCACTAGTCCATCTTTTCTGCCGCCGGAGGGAAGTTTAGCAGCATCTGAGCCCGCGCCATTGCTTCTGCCGCTGTGGCTGGCATGGCTGGGAGCGAAGAGCGCGACGTCGCTCTACTCCTAGCAGAGCCAGTAGGAGCGCCATCGCGGTCCTGCTGC
Organism: Elymus sibiricus; assembly: GCA_039707655.1. Lineage (NCBI taxonomy): Eukaryota > Viridiplantae > Streptophyta > Magnoliopsida > Poales > Poaceae > Elymus > Elymus sibiricus. The sequence continues at coordinate 387,400,562 of CM077676.1, forward strand.
CATGGCACATGATCAGCAGCAAGTCGTCGTGGCGGAGGTTGTGCCTGAGGATCTGGGATTTGGTCCACAGGTGTCTTGCCGTGAGGTCGCCGCTGCCCGGAGGTGTTGTGTCTTGAGCTTCTTTCTGGTGGCTTCTTCGGCCGGACTTCGAATCTTGGTCTTGGCAGTTCCCGGCAAGGCCTTGGCCGGCAAGGAGGCTGCTACTGTCTGTGCATAAGTCAGGGTATAAAATACCCATGTTTTATACACCGACACCCGCTACTCTGCCGGAGGGGGAATCGATCACGGAGGGCTTCTACATCAACCTTGCTGCCCTACCGATGATGTGTGAGTAGTTTACCACAGACCTACGGGTCCATAGCTAGTAGCTAGATGGATTCTTCTCTCTCTTTGATCTTCAATACAATGTTCTCCTCGATGTTCTTGGAGTTCTATCCGATGTAATCTTCTTTTGCGGTGTGTTTGTTGGGATTCAATGAATTGTGAGTTTATGATCAGATTATTCATGAGAAATATTTGAGTCTTCTCTGAACTCTTTTATGCATGATTAAATATAGCTTTGTATTTCTCTTTGATCTATCGATTTGGTTTGGCCAACTAGATTGGTTTATCTTGCAATGGGAGAGGTGCTTTGTGATGGGTTCAATCTTGCGGTGCTCAATCCTAGTGACAGAAAGGGACATGACACGTATTTGTATTATTGCCATTAAAGATAAAATGATGTGGTTTATTCATATTGCTTGAATTTGCTTCTCTACATCATGTCATCTTGCTTAAGGCGTTACTCTGTTTTTATTAACTTAATACTCTAGATGCATGCTGAATAGCGGTCGATGAGTGGAGTAATAGTAGTAGATGCAGGCAGGAGTCGGTCTACTTGTCTCGGACATGATGCCTATATACATGATCATTGCCATGAATCCGTCATAATTATTTGCTTTTCTATCAATTGCCCAACAGTAATTTGTTTACCCACTGTATGCTATTTGTTCGAGAGAGAAGCCTCTAGTGAAAACTATGGCCCCCGGGTCTATTTATTCATATATAAAAAACCAAAAATACCTTGCTGCAATTTATTTACTTTTATTTAGTTTAGTAATTTACTTTTTCAATTTATCTCTATCTGAATTAATCCTTGCAAATAACCACTAAGAGGATTGACAACCCTCTTATTTGCGTTGGGTGCAAGTGTTTGCTTTTGTATGTGTAGGTGCTGCTCACTGGATTTTGTCGTGGTTCTCCTACTGGATTGATAACCTTGGTTTTTAACTGAGGAAAATACTAATCTCTACTATACTGCATCATCCTGTCCTCTTCGAGAAAAATACCAACGCAGTCTACAAGTAGCAGGAAGAATTTCTCGCGCCGTTGCCGGGGAGACATCACCAAAATTTATCAAGTACCTTCGCACAAACTATCAATCACTTGTATTTATTTTATTTGCCTTTTATTTGCATTTGCTTCTCGTTTTTATCTCCCCCACTTCTCGTAATGATTAAAAAAACACAAAAAATATTTTATTTGCTTGCTTGCTTTTATTGCCTTCATGTCAAAAACACAAGAACAGAAAGTAAAAAAATATATTTTACTATCGATCCACTTAAGGTTTTCTACTTGGATCATCTTCGATCCATTTGTGCTCTGCTGAAACCCCAACTAGTTTAGTTGAGGGAAAATCATTAGATGAGCATGCTCATTTTGTGCGTCACCGTTTGTCTCAAAAAGGGAGACTCTTATGGAATCAAATAAATTGTTTTCTATGTTATGCTTGGAATCTATGTGAAATTTATGATTTTACTTGTTGCTCTAAGAACCCTAAAAAACACCTTCCCTACCTATGTGAGTTCAATGATAATGAAATCTTATCTTCTTATGCCAAGGGTGTTTACAGTTACTATGATATCGAACAAATTGAAGAATTTGTTGCCTTTAAGGGTGCTTATGAAGTTGCTTCTTTGATTGAAAAGTATGATATTACTCTCTACAAATCTGAAAATTTTGACATACTTAAATATTGCTATGAAAACTATGCTCATAATGCCTATGTTAATGAATTTATTGAGAGAATGTCTGCTACTTTGGAAGAAAATAATGATATGCATGAATCCATAGATAATTATGATTCCGTTGATTCAATTGAAATATCCCCTCTTAATGAATGTGATGCTGGCTATTATTATGGCCATGATGCCAATATTAATGATGCTTATAGAGATGAACTTGCTATAGTTCCTTATGTTAAAAACAAAATTATTGCTATAGCACCCATACTTGATAGCTCCTTGAATGAAAAGCATGATTGCAATGATGTTATTATAAATTCTATTAATGTCAATTGTGCCAATGATATGCAAAGCTACAAGCTTGGGGATGCAAAGCTACAAGCTTGGGGATGCAGTGCACCGCGCTCTCACGCGGTCACCGCGTGCACTGGCATGCGGGGTGCTTTCAGCGCTGCCACCCCATGTCCACCATGTTGTCCCTTCAACGCGGTGCCTAGAAATGCTCTGGTCTCGCCACTTGGCTCACTGGAGGTGACTAGAGGAAGCAGCAAAGTTTCTGGACAGAAACTTGCTCCAAGCACTGGGGACAAACGGCTGGGAGTTTTGAGCTGAATGTTGGTGGTTAAGCATTACTTAGGAAGGTAGTCATGTGGTAAAAATTTCAGCTTAAAAAGATCAAGGAATAATATAGTTGCTTCACAAAGTGACTTTTCTGTCCAGAAGCAATAACATTTTCCTTGGCTGAAATTTTCCAAATGACCATGGGATATTTTTGCATAGGGAGGTGAGACATGATCCAAAGAATATTTGGGAATTTTCTTGGAATTTTTAGAGCAATAAAAATAGGGGTTACTTCATAGCTTAGTGAGAAAATAGGCATTTTCAGAGAGAAAATGAAAATAATGCCATTAAATAAAAATACCCAATGGCATTATTGTGAGAGGGATGAGGTCTAGGAAGGGTTTATGGATGATAGAACCCACTTGGAAGAAAATCAAGAATAAATCCAAGTGGTAAGTCCAAAAGAATTGACAGAAATCGTCAAATGAAAAAAAATAAACAATAAATCCAAATAAAAGAAAAAGGCAAAATACAGGGTGTTACATGTTGTTTTCAGCAGAACTACCATGGTGTTGTTTTTGTGAAGAAATAAAAGTTCTCGGAATTGGACGAAACTTTTTGGAGATTTTTGATGGAATAAATAAAAAAATACTGGAGCAAAGACCCACTGGATGGGGGCCACCAGGTGCCCACGAGGCACCAGGGCGCGCCCACCCCCCTAGGGCGCGCCCTGGTGGCTTGTGGAGCCCACGTGGCTCCGCTGACCCTAATCTCAGCACTATAAATTCCTATTTCCCAAGAAAAAAATCAGAGAGGAAGTTTCATCGCGTTTTACGATACGGAGCCGCCGCCACCCCCTGTTCTTCATCGGGAGGCCAGATCTGGAGTCTGTTCAGGGCTCCGGAGAGGGGGATCTTCCGTCATCGTCATCATCAACCATCCTCCATCACCAATTTCATGATGCTCACCGCCGGGAGTGAGTAGTTCCTTTCTAGGCTTGCTGGACGGTGATGGGTTGGATGAGATTTATCATGTAATTGAGTTAGTTTTGTTAGGGATTGATCCCTAGTATCCACTATGTTCTGAGATTGATGTTGCTATGACTTTGCTATGCTTAATGCTTGTCACTAGGGCCCGAGTGCCATGATTTCAGATCTGAACCCTTTATGTTTTCATGAATATATTTGTGTTCTTGATCCGATCTTGCAAGTTATACGCACCTGCTATGTGTTATGATCCGCATACCCCAAGGTGACAAAAATTGGGATTCTTTTCGGTGATTACCGTAGTTTGAGGAGTTCATGTATTCACTATGTGTTAATGCTTTGTTCCGGTTCTCTATTAAAAGGTGGCCTTAATATCCCTTAGTTTCCTTATGGACCCCGCTGCCACGGGAGGGTAGGACAAAAGATGTCATGCAAGTTCTTATTATAAGCATGTATGACTATATACGAAATACATGCCTACATTACATTGATGAATTTGAGCTAGTTCTGTGTCGCCCTAGGTTATGACTGTTACATGATGAATGTTATCCAACATAATCACCGATCCAATGCCTACGAGCTTTTCACATATTGTTTTTGCTAAGTTACTGCTGTTGCTATTACTGCCACAGTTGCTACAAAACTATTGCTGCTACCGTTACTGTTACTGTTACCATTATTGCTATTGCTATCAAACTACCATACTACTGTGCTACTGATCACTCTGCTGTAGATATTTAGTCTCCAGGTGTGGTTGAATTGACAATTCAACTGCTAATACTTGCAAATATTCTTTGGCTCCCCTTGTGTCGAATCAATAAATTTGGGTTGAATACTCTACCCTCGAAAACTATTGCGATCCCCTATACTTGTGGGTTATCAACACCTTTTTCTGGCGCCGTTGCCGGGGAGCATAGCTCTATTTGTTGAGTCACTTGGGATTTATATCTGTTGATCACTATGAAGAATCTGAAAGATGCTAAGACCAAGATCGTTCCCTCTAAGATGAGGGGAGGTAAGGAACTGCCATCTAGCTCCGCACTTGATTCACCTTCTGTTTTAAGTAGACTTGCGACACCACCACCTGTTATGCATTCTGATATGTCGCAAGTTATTGATGATACTACTTCTGCTATGAATGATACTTATGATGATGCTAGTACTATGCTTGATAATACTGTGCCACTTGGTGAATTTCTTGATGAACAAATTGCTAAAGCTAAAGAAACTGAAAATGTTAAAACTCTTGAGAATTATGATTCACCTATTATGCCTAGCTCTCCTACTAGAGTTGAATCACCTGATGAACATGTGTTTGATAGGGAGACGGCTAGAGCCATTCTTGCTTGTAATGATAGAGATGAAGTTATAAAACTGCTTGCTGAAATGAAATAAAAATCTATGAGGGAGAGAATGAAATATGATCCTAAGTTTGCTACCTCTCCCATATTTGTTACTGATAAGGATTATGAATTCTCTGTCGATCCTGAGTTAATCACTTTGGTTGAATCTGATCCTTTTCATGGTTATGAAACTAACACTGTTGTGGCACATCTTACTAAATTAAATGATATTGCCACCCTATTTGCTCATGATGAAAAAATTCGCTATTACTATATTCTTAAGTTATTTCCTTTCTCGTTAAAGGGTGATGCTAAGAATTGGTTTAATACTCTTGATCCTGGTTGTGTGCGTAGTCCCCACGATATGATATATTACTTCTCTGAAAAATATTTTCCTGCTCATAAGAAACAAGCTACCTTACAGGAAATATTTAACTTTGTGCAAATTGAAGAAGAGAATCTCCCTCAAGCTTGGGGGAGGCTTCTCCAATTACTTAATGCTTTGCCTGATCATCCTCTTAAGAAAAATGAAATACTTGATATCTTCTATAATGGACTAACCGATGCTTCTAGGGACTACCTAGATAGTTGTGCTGGTTGTGTTTTCGGGGAACGAACTATTGAACAAGCTGAGGAACTATTGAATAATATATTGAAGAATGATAATGATTGGACGCTTCCTGAACCACCGCCTAAACCCACTCCGAAGAAGAGTGGTATTTTGTTTCTCAGTCCTGAAGATATGCAAGAAGCAAATAAATGTATGAAGGAAAAAGGTATTAAAGCTGAAGATGTTAAGAATTTGCCACCTATTGAAGAAATACATGGTCTTGACACACCGCCACAGGTGGTAGAGGAAATTCTTTTATAAAGTTTGATGAAGGTGATATTCCTTATAACAAACCTCCTAGTCAATGCTTGTATGAATTTGACAATTATATTATTAAGCAAGATCATTTCAATGCAAATGTTATGAAACAATTGAAACGAAATGCCTACATGATTGATCACTTGAGTGACTTGTTGTTTAGAATTGCTAATGATGTCAAAGGTGTAGGTAAACATGCATCTATGGTTCAAACCCAGTTAGAACAAGTTGCTAAATCTCAAAGTGAATTGCTCAATGAAATGAATGACAATATGAATGATCATGTTGTTAGAGTAATGACTAGAGGAGGTAGAATGACTAAAGAGCCACTTTATCCCGAAGGTCACCCTAAAAGAATTGAACAAGACTCTCAAAGAATTAATGTTGATGCACCTAGTCCATCTAAAAACAAAAAGAAAAAGAAAAATGATAGGACTTTGCATACTTCTAGTGAACCTGAGGTAGAAAAACCCTCTGAGGATAATAATGATGTTTCTATTTCCGATGCTGAAACACAATTTGGTAATGAACATTCACCTAGTGATAATGATAATGATAATGATGATGCTCATGTGGATGCTCAACCAGATAATGATAAAGAACCTAATAATGATGTTGAAATAGAACCTGCGGTTGATCTTGATAACCCACCTTCTAAAAATAAATGTTATGATAGGAGAGACTTCGTTGCTAGAAAACATGGTAAAGAAAGAGAACCATGGGTTCAAAAACCCATGCCCTTTCCTCCTAAACCATCTAAGAATAAGGATGAGGAAGAATTTGAACGATTTGCTGAAATGCTTAGGCCAGTCTTTTTGCGTACTCGTTTGACTGATATTTTAAAGATGGCCCCATATGCTAAATACATGAAAGATATTGTCACTAATAAAAGAAAAATACCTGAAGCTGAAATTTCCACCATGCTTGCAAACTATTCTTTTAAGGATGGAGTACCTAAGAAACTAGGAGATCCAGGAATAGCAACTATACCATGCTCCATTAAAAGAAATTATGTCAAAACTGCTTTGTGTGATTTAGGAGCTGGTGTTAGCGTTATGCCCTTCTCTTTATATAAAAGACTTGATTTGAATAAACTCACTCCCACTAAAATATCACTGCAAATGGCTGACAAATCAACTGCCATACCTATCGGTGTTTGTGAGGATGTGCCCGTTGTAATTGCAAATGTTACTATCTTAACAGACTTTGTTATACTTGATATGCCCGAGGACGATAACATGTCGATTATCCTTGGTAGACCCTTTTTGAATAATGCAGGGGCTGTTATTGATTGCAACAAAAGCAAGGTCACTTTTCATATCAATGGTAATGAACATACGGTGCACTTTCCGAAGAAACAATTTCAAGTAAACGGTATTCATGTTATTGAAAAGACTCCGACAATTACCATTGGAAGTTTTCAACTCCCTCTTCCTACTATCAAAAAGAAATATGAAACAATTATAATTGGGGAGATGCATATCCCCGTTGAGGTAACCTAGTGTTTTACGTAAGATTCTTCGGTTTCATGTTACTCGGAAATGGTTTGTTAATAAGACTTGATCAACCTTATTAATGGATTCTTTTTGAGGGGCAAGTGGTCGATGAATTTAGTAAGCACAACCTTCTGTACCCACTTTTTGTTTTCTGTTATTTTTAGTTAAATGCAATAAAATGCCATGATTATCCTGTTTTCTGAATTATCCGTGCAATAAAAAGGTGCCCAAAAATGAAAGTGCTCAAAATGATCTAAAAAATTTACATGAATTTTTATAGAATATTTAAGAATTTTTGGCACTGAAAACATCCCAGGGGGATGCCCCAGGTGCCCACGAGGCACCAGGGCGCGACCACCCCCCTGGGCGCGCCCTGGTGGCTTGTGGGCCCCACAGGGACCCCCTCACTTATTCCTTCAGCCACTTCGTCTCTTACCTCTAGCAAAAATTCCTGGTAGTTCTCTCTCTCTCATGTTCTTGCTCCCAAACTTGAGATTTTCGATCTCTTTGCTCGGAGCTCCATTTCCAAAACTGTTTTGGGGGATTGCTACTTGGTAGGTGACTCCTCCATTACTCCAATTAGTTTTGCTCTAGTGGATTATATTTTGCATAATTAGCTGCTCTTGGTGCTACTGAAAATGAGCTTGCATGTTGAATTCTTTGAGTTCCAAGTAGTTTGAATGCTTGATGTAGTCTCTAGACATCCATATGAGTAGTTGCTACCAATCTTGTGAAGTTTTGTTGACATAATTTTGTGGCCAAAAATTTCAGAAATTTGTTCATACAAAAATGAACTTCTTTAGGAGGAGTTCTTCGAGGAGGAGGTCCTCGAAGGGATCGTCGAGTGAGAGGTCGATGCGACAGGCTTATGTTGAACCAAGGGCAAGCTCGGTGCAAATATCCGATACCAAATCATGTCGGTGGCCGTGTGACGAGTTCATGATAGGCGCGGGCATTAAAGAAGAATTTGATGAATATATTCATAACACTGAGCTCGCTCCCTTCATTGTAGATAAGTGCACGCAACACTACAACCTTACCATCTCATTCACTAAAAAGTTTGAGTTTCATCCTCGCACTTCTAGAGTTTTGTTTCACTTGTATGACCGAGCCTATAATATGCCTCTAAAAGAATTCTGTGATGCATGCAAAATTCCATCTTGGGGTTCGTTAGATGAACCACCAAAATCTGATTATGAGATGTTTCTTAATAGTCTTTGCAATGGTGAGGATAGAGGAGTGATGTCTACTACACAACTTATTCTTGTAGACTCGTGTTGGGCCTCCAAGCGCAGAGTTTTGTAGGACAGTAGCAATTTTCCCTCAAGTGGATGACCTAAGGTTTATCAATCCGTGGGAGGCGTAAGATGAAGATTGTCTCTCTCAAACAACCCTGCAATCAAATACAAGAAATCTCTTGTGTCCCCAACACACCCAATACAATGGAAAATTGTATAGGTGCACTAGTTTGGCAAAGACATGGTGATACAAGTGCAGTATGGATAGTAGATATAGGTTTTTGTAATCTGAAAATAAAAAAATAGCAAGGTAGCAAGTGATAAAACGGAGCACAAACGGTATTGCAATGCTTAGAAACAGGGCCTAGGGTTCATACTTTCACTAGTGCAATCTCTCAACAGTGCTAACATAATTGGATCATATAACAATCCCTCAACGTGCGACAAAGAATCACTCCAGAGTTCTTATCTAGCGGAGAACATAAGATGAAATTGTTGTAGGGTACGAAACCACCTCAAAGTTATCATTTCCGATCAAACTATTGAGCCATCCCTATAAGTGTCACAAATAGCCCTAGAGTTCGTACTAGAATAACACCATATGATACACATCAACCAACTCTAATGTCACCTAGATACTCCAATGTCACCACAAGTATCCGTGAGTTGATTATTCGATATGCATCAAACAACTTCAGATTCATAATATTCAATCCACACAAAGAACTTCAAAGAGTGCCCCAAGATTTCTACCGGAGAAAGTAGGACGAAAACGTGTATCAACCCCTATGCATAGATTACCCCAATGTCACCTCAGGAATCCGCGAGTTGAATGCCAAAACATACATCCAGTGAATCAATATAATACCCCATTGTCACCACGGGTATTCATATGCAAGACATAAATCAAGTGTTCTCAAATCCATAAAAGTATTCAATCCGATAATAGTGAAACCTCAAAGGTAAAAACTCAATTCATCACAACAAGATAGAGAGGGAGAAACACCATATGATCCAACTATATTAACAAAGCTCGCGGTACATCAAGATCGTGCCAAATCAAGAACACAAGAGAGAGAGATCAAACACATAGCTACTAGTACATACCCTCAGCCCCGAGGGTGAACTACTCCCTCCTCGTCATGGAGACCGTCGGGATGATGAAAATGGCCTCCGGTGTTGATTCCCCCCTCCGACAGGGTGCCGGAACGGAGCTCCAGATGAGATCGCTTCGGAACAGAGGCTTGTGGCGGCGTAAAAACTCATCTAGGTTAAGTTTCGGGGGTTTCTGAATATATAGGATTTTTCAGCGTTGGAATCACGCAAAGAGGTGCCACAGGGGGCCCACGAGGCACCAGGGCGCGCCTGGGGGGTGGCATGCCCAGGTGGCTTGTGGGGTCCCGGTGGCTCTTCTGCTACTCCCCCGAAGCCTCCTGGGTCTGTTTCCTTCCAGAAAAAATCATCAAAAAGTTTCGCTGCATTTGGACTTCATTTGATATGGATTTTCTGGAAAACCAAAAACAAGTAGAAAACAGCAACTGGCACTGGGCACTAGGTCAATATGTTAGTCCATGAAAATCATATAAAATCCATATAAAAGTGCACCAAAATCATACAAAACTATAATAAACATGGCATGAATACTTCATAAATTATAGATACGTTGGAGACGTATCAGCATCCCCAAGCTTAATTCCTGCTCGTTGTCGAGTAGGTAAATGATAAAAGAAATAATTTATGAAGTGTGAATGCTAGCATAGTGCATAAGTTTGATCAATCATAATTTCAATCACTTTTCCTAGCATCATTATATATCATAAACATCAGCTCTTTTCATAAAACTCATCATGATAAAGTAGCAATCAATTCACATGTTATGGTTCAAACAATGCATTCTCTTGAAACTTACCAACCTATGTTCTTAGTCACCAAACAATTGCAATTCAACTTAATTTCAACAAAGTCTAAGTAAGAGCTCCACATACTCAATTATCATTTAGTCTTCTATGATTGCTAGTACTCAAAGCATATTTTTAGAACAAATGACATCCTTCGAATACAGAGAAAGATAGGGGCTTAATGTTTTGCCTCCCAACTTATTTATCATAGAGATAATTGTCAACAATAATAATTCATGATCAAATATATTTGACTGGCCATATGTGCCTGGATCTTTCCCCACCACATGATGCTTGCCAACTAGAGAATAATTAAGGTTGAAATGAGAAGTAATACTATTGACTCTTGCATAAAAGTAAATACATAAAAGTAAAAGATAGTCCCTTCGCAGAGGGAAGCAGAGGTTGTCATGCGCTTTTTATTTTTGGATGCACAAGCTCTTAATGCAAAGGAACATCACGTTATATTGCCCCTTGTGATAGCAACCTTTATTATGTAGTCCGTCGCTTTTATTTCTTTACCATCACAAGTTTGTACAACGCTTATTTTCCCTTGCAATAAAAGATCATACATATTTTAGGAGCAATTTTTATTGCTTTTTGCACCGATGACAACTTACTTGAAGGATCTTATTCAATCCATAGGTAGATATGGTGGAAACTCATGGCAAGAAACTGGGTTTAAGGGTCTTTGGATGCACAAGTAGTATCTCTACTTAGTACGAATTTTTGGCTAGCAAAAGATCCTAAGCAAGCACCACATGTTGGAGGATCCATAACAATATAACTTCTATGCAAATATACCCAAACATAGCTCATTACGTTGTCTTCCTTGTCCAACTTCAACAAATTTGCTCAAGTTTTAAAATAATTAATGGGTATTCACAATCATAAAAGATGTCCAAGATAATATATTTATATGTGAAAGTTCTCTTCCTTATACTAATCATTTATGAATTGCTTGTATGACCAATATTGTGATTGTCAAGCTTCAATAGATTTCACTTTCTAACCCAAATGTGAAACTACTACTAGACATGATACAAGCATACGAAGGACATATAATTTCAAATTTATGATATTCAATTCATTCAACAATTACTCATAGGATATAAGTGAAGCACAAGAGTAAATGACAAACTACACCAAAAAGATATAAGTGAAGATCAAATGAGTAGTTAAGCAAATAGGTAGCTATGAGAGGACTCTCTCTCATTTGAAAATTTCAGATCTTATTATTTTATTCAAACATCAAGAAAAATAAAATAAAATGACATTCCAAGAATAGCACATATCATGTGAAGAAGCAAAAACTTAGGCTCAACCAAAACTGACCGATAATTGTTGATGAAGAAAGGTGGGATGCCTACCGGGGCATCCCCAAGCTTAGTTTCTTGAGACTTCTTGGAATGTTATCTTGGGGTGCCTTGGTCATCCCCAAGCTTAAGCTCTTGTGTCTCCTTAATTCCTCTCATATCATGGCTTCTCCTAAATCTTAAAAACTTCATCCACACAAAACTCAACAAGAACTCGTGAGATAAGTTACTATAAATCAACTCAAAACCTTAACATTATCTACTGTAAAAAATCAATAAAATTATAATTAAACATTGCATACTAAATGTCTCTGCATTTTTAATACTCCTATCCTCAAATAGAATCATTAAACAAGCAAACATATGCAAACAATGCAACTATAACAGCAATCTGCCAAAACAGAACAGTCTGTAAAAGGGGATTTAAAATTCATACTTCCCTAACTCCAAAAATTCTGAAAAATTACCACGTGACAGCGAACTCATGCATGCTTACTATGTAAAAATTTCAGATTTTTATCATGTTCTTACTATTCAGAAATATTCTGGACATAACAGAAATTTTTCTGTTTTCAAACAGCAACACATAAACTTGCAAACTGAGCATGGTAAAGGCTATACTTGGCATTTTATTGAAATAAAGGATACAAAACATTATTATTGATAACATCAATAAAATATTAACAAAAGGAAAATGACACTCCAAGCAAAACACATATCATGTGACGAATAAAAATATAGCTCCGAGTGAGGTTACCGATAGTGTTGAAGACGAAAGAGGGGATGCCTTCCGGGGCATCCCCAAGCTTAGACACTTGACTCTTCCTTGAATATTACCCTGGGGTGCCTTGGGCATCCCCAAGCTTAGGTTCTTGCCGCTCCTTATTCTCCTCATATCGATATCTCACCCAAAACTTGAAAACTTCAATCACACAAAACTTAACGGAACTTGTAAGATGGGTTAGTATGATAAAAATAAATCATCCACTTAGTTACTGTCAAGACAAGATTCATAATTTTTATCACATAATTCCTACTGTATTACATCATTTCCACAATTTATATTACTCAATATAAGCTATGGAAACACTAAAACAAGCAAACTATGCACCGAAAATAGAATCTGTCAAAAACAGAGCAGCATGTAGTGAGCGATTTAAAAACCACACTTATGTACCTCCAAAAATTATGAAAAATTAGGAAAACGTAAAATAATTGTAACACAATACTGTGTAAAAATTTCAGAATTGTCTCATGCTCCAGTACAGAATAGAAATTCCAGCACTGGACGCAAAAATTTCTGTTTTTGCACAGAATCGAATCAACAAGTATCCACACTATCCCAAAGGCTTTACTTGGCACATTATTGAAATAAAACATATAAAACATGATTAACAAAGTATATTAATCATGTGAACACAAAAAAACAGTAGGGGTAAATGTTGGGTTGTCTCCCAACAAGCGCTTTTCTTTAATGCCTTTTTAGCTAGGCATGATGATTTCAATGATGCTCACATAAAAATAAAGAATTGAAACACAAAGAGGGCATCATGAAGCATATGACTCGCACATTTAAGCCTAACCCACTTCCTATGGGAGCAAGAATCAACTAGCATAGGAAGGCAAAACAAGCATAGGAAGGCAAAACAAGCATAACTTCAAAACTTTCAACACATAGAGAGGAAACTTGATATTATTGCAACACCTACAAGCATGTTCTCCTCTCTCATAATAATTTTCAGTAACATCATGAAGAAATTTAATAATATATCCATCACACAAAGCATTCTTGTCATGATACATAACCATAGAATTTTTACTACTCTCCACATAAGCAATTTTCTTCTCATTCATAATAGTGGGAGTATCGTATGAAACTCGAATACTATAAATTGTTTCCACATTAAAAGAGTGATGTTCAGTAAAAGGATTTTCATAATTATAACAATTATTTTAATAATAATCATCACTATTTTTCATAACATAAGTATCATCACAATAATCATCATAGATAGGAGGCATGTCATGATCATAATAAATTTGCTCATCAAAAGTAGGGGGAATAAAAAGATCATTTTCTTTAGGCATAGCATCCCCAAGCTTAGGGCAAACGTTATTTGCAGCAAATAAATTCTCGAACATATCATTCCAATCAAACATAGCATCCCCAAGCTTGTTGGTTTGCATATCATTAGCATTATCACTATTATCATCAATAGTATGAATAGCACCAATAGTATAACAATTATTATCATATTCCTCCAAGTTGGTGCCATAAAGATTTTCAAGATCATAAGAAGGATCATTATCTTCCCAATCATAATCATCACAACAAGCAATAGGCATAACAAAATCATCATCAAGTGTATCATCTTCCACAATTATTTTTGATTCATTCTCATGAGGTACAACAATAATAGGAGCAACATTATTTGGGAGAGATACCTCTTTACCTCTACTTTTCTTTCTTTTCTTTTTCTTTACCACATTATGTGTGGGTTTATTTAATTCTTCCGAGCTTCTTATTGAAGAGATTGGTTGGATAGGAAGCTCCTCCTCGTTACCTATTTGATCATGAGAGAAAATAGGAGGGAAAGGGGGGATCTTTACCCTTCCATTAGTATTTCTTTTATATTCTATTTGTTTTCCCTTTTTCTATAGTTGGCTATATAAGCATTCTCATTGCAATTTACCACACAAAACATATAGATTTCCTCTAAATTACTTTCAATGTCTTTTGTGAGAATGAACACTTCAAACCAACTATTTTTATATGTCAATTATTCACACCCCAAAAATAAACAAAGTTTATTATAAAGTTCACGGGTGATCAAATTATTGCAATATTTGGACACGATTCGATCATGAAAAAGCATGCATTGGAAATTGAGGTGACCAACTTTATTGTAAAGTCACAAGTAATAGGATAAAGAGAACATAATTTTGTAGCAAATTCATCTATCACTTAGAGCAAAAAATTGGTTCTATCATGTTTATGCTTCTTACAAAATCTATCATCCCTATAAGGCATGTCTTCACAAACTTTATGCACTCCACAAAAATTGACATGCTTATAAGAAACATTTTTGTCATGACTAGTGCAATCATCTTTAGTATTTTGGATATTCATAGAATTCATACTAACAACATTGCAATCATACTCATCATTCAAAGATTTTATGCCAAACATTTTATTGAATTCTTCTTCTATCAATTGAGCACAATTTTCCGCTCCATCATTTTCAAGAAAAACATTATAAAGATGAATAATATGAGGCAACCTCAATTCCATTTTTTTTGTAGTTTTCTTTTATAAACCAAACTAGTGATAAAACAAGAAACTAAAAGATTCAATTGCAAGATCTAAAGATATACCTTCAAGCACTCAACTCCCCGGCAACGGCGCCAGAAAAGAGCTTGATGTCTACTACACAACTTATTCTTGTAGACTCGTGTTGGGCCTCCAAGTGCAGAGTTTTGTAGGACAGTAGCAATTTTCCCTCAAGTGGATGACCTAAGGTTTATCAATCCGTGGGAGGCGTAGGATGAAGATGGTCTCTCTCAAACAACCCTGCAATCAAATACAAGAAATCTCTTGTGTCCCCAACACACCCAATACAATGGCAAATTGTACAGGTGCACTAGTTCGGCGAAGACATGGTGATACAAGTGCAGTATGGATAGCAGATATAGGTTTTTGTAATCTGAAAATAGAAAAACAGCAAGGTAGCAAGTGATAAAATGGAGCACAAATGGTATTGCAATGCTTAGAAACAAGGCCTAGGGTTCATACTTTCACTAGTGCAATCTCTCAATAGTGCTAACATAATTGGATCATATAACAATCCCTCAACGTGCGACAAAGAATCACTCCAGAGTTCTTATCTAGCGGAGAACATAAGATGAAATTGTTGTAGGGTACGAAACCACCTCAAAGTTATCCTTTCCGATCAATCTATTGAGCCATCCCTATAAGTGTCACAAACAGCCCTAGAGTTCGTACTAGAATAACACCATATGATACACATCAACCAACTCTAATGTCACCTAGATACTCCAATGTCACCACAAGTATCCGAGAGTTGATTATTCGATATGCATCAAACAACTTCAGATTCATAATATTCAATCCACACAAAGAACTTCAAAGAGTGTCCCAAGATTTCTACCGGAGAAAGTAGGACGAAAATGTGCATCAACCCCTATGCATAGATTACCCCAATGTCACCTTGGGAATCCGCGAGTTGAGTGCCAAAACATACATCAAGTGAATCAATATAATACTCCATTGTCACCACGGGTATTCATATGCAAGACATACATTAAGTGTTCTCAAATCCATAAAAGTATTCAATCCGATAATAGTGAAACCTCAAAGGTAAAAACTCAATTCATCACAACAAGATAGAGAGGGAGAAACACCATATGATCCAACTATATGAACAAAGCTCGCGGTACATCAAGATCGTGCCAAATCAAGAACACGAGAGAGAGAGATCAAACACATAGCTACTAGTACATACCCTCAGCCCCGAGGGTGAACTACTCCCTCCTCGTCATGGAGACCGCCGGGATGATGAAGATGGCCTCCGGTGATGATTCCCCCCTCCGGCAGGGTGCCGGAACGGAGCTCCAGATGAGATCGCTTAGGAACAGAGGCTTGCGGCGGCGTAAAAACTCATCTAGGTTAACTTTCGGGTGTTTCTGAATATATAGCATTTTTCAGCGTTGGAATCACGCAAAGAGGTGCCACAGGGGGCCCACGAGGCACCAGGGCGCGCCTGGGGGGTGGCGCGCCCAGGTGGCTTGTGGGGCCCCTGTAGCTCTTCTGCTACTCCCCGGAAGCCTCCTGGGTCTGTTTCCTTCCAGAAAAAAATTTCAAAAAGTTTCGCTGCATTTGGACTTCATTTGATATGGATTTTCTGGAAAACCAAAAACAAGCAGAAAACAGCAACTGGCACTGGGCACTAGGTCAATATGTTAGTCCATGAAAATCATATAAAATCCATATAAAAGTGCACCAAAATCATACAAAACTATAATAAACATGGCATGAATACGTCATAAATTATTGATACGTTGGAGACGTATCAAGGAGTCACACAAGCTAGAATAAAAAGTATACAATTTCCCTCTATTCTTTACTTTGCACTGTTTAACGGCAAATGCATCATGGGTAAACAAGACTGTAGTACACTTTGTGCCCCTGATTTGAGCCTCATACACACTGCTTTAACGGGCGTTAAACGATATAATCTTGGGGCAATTGTTGCATGAAGACTGCAATGCAACACGAGTAGTCGTCATTTTTATGGAGGAATTTATGCCTCTCACGTAGCTGCAAGGCTAGGAATCACACCTAAGCCCAATGATCCTATATTACCTGATAAATATTTAGACTTTGAGGCGATGGAGCGCCACGAGTTTATTAAGCATGGAGCTCAGAACTATGACTATAACCTGATGTTCGATAAAAAAAACCATTGTATCTGTTATTTTGCCTCCACCCGCTCTCTTTGATTTTTAGAGTAAACAAAGATATTTCATCTACGAGAGCGAGGCACACGAGTACAACGCAGCCATGGAAGCCGCTCGTCAGGCTGAGGAGGATGCACGGAGAGCCTCCACGAGCTACCACTTTGAATATTACCCAGATCAGCGATGGTGATTACCAAGCTAGGCAAATGCCTAAGCTTGGGGTAGTACGTATTTCTCACCGACATTACATTCATGTTCACACATTTCATTCCAGTTGTCAGTGTTCATCCTTTTTCATTGTATGATCCATGTTAGTTTTATTTTCTCGCTTTCTTCTTGTGTGTTTGAAAAACTATGAGAAAATCCAAAAATATTTCTCGCTTCTTTTCGGTTTTTCTTTCTAGCTTAATTAGTTGTAGTATTAAAAGAAAACCAAAAAAGATTTCCCGTTTCTTCTTTTGCTTGTTGGGAGCTTTCCCGTGTAAATAGTTTTTCTCTTCTTTTTTTGTCATCTTTAATTTGCTTCCTTCAAGAAAAAACTAAAAACTCCAAAAATATTTCAGTGTGTTTCTCTGAAATTCTTTTCTTTCATTGAGTCTTTGTAAGGAGAAGACCACGATGAAAATGTTAAGTGGCTCTCATATGCATTATTGTTGATCTAACAAAGAGCCCATATTACCTTGTCTTCTCCTTTGAATAAAATGTTTGCAGATTCTAGCTTGGTCCACGGCACTCTTGCACTATTATTATTTTCACATCATTCGGTCGTGCAAGTGAAAGGCAATAATGATGATAATTTGATGAAGTGACTGTGGCAAGGAAAAGCGGGTATGAACTCAACTTGTTTTTGTTTTTGTAAATATGTTTAACTCAGTATCCATGATTCAGCATATTATGATTAAACATGTTTATGATGACAATTAGAGATTATAGTTGCTCATGCCATGCTTAAGTAGCTAGGAGTGGATAATGATTTATCTTGGGTGTCAACATGCATTAAAATGATTGTGATGTAGTATGATGATATGGTATCCTCCTCTGAATGTTTCAAGTGGCTTGACTTGGCACATGTTCACGCATGTAGTTGATTCAAAACCAACATAGCCTCCATGATACTTATGTTCATGGGGCTTATATCCTACTCATGCTAGTATTCAATGTTGATTATTCATAATGCATCATTATGACCATTTTCGCTCTTTAGTTGGTCGCTTCTCAACCTATTTGCTAGCCTTCGCCTGTACTAAGCGGGAATACTACTTGTGCATCAAAATCCTTAAACCAAAGTTATTCCAAGATGAGTCCACTATATCTACCCATATGCGGTATTACCCTGCCGTTCTAAGTAAATTTGCATGTGCCACCTCTAAATATTCAAATGAACATCTGTTTTGTGTGCCCGTATTGCTCATGGAGCGACAGGGGGCGGTCAGTATCTTCCATGCTAAGAGGGTTATTCTCATGATGAGTGTTTATTCACTTGTCCTTGCACGAGAGGGGCTAGTAATCGGGATGCCCAGTCCCATGATTAAAATTGCAAAATAATAAAACAAACTCCCCCGAAAAGTTGTTGGTATGGAGGGCACCCGAGGATTCGGCTAGCCATGGCTTGTGTTTGTTGGTGGAGGGGGAATAAACTTTACTTTATCACTTGGGAACCGCCGCTAATTTGTTTAGCATGGAAGATATTGAAAACTATCGGTCATGACGTTGACAGGAAAGACATACCTCCCAAAATTACATTTATCTCTGATTTAAGCTTTGAGCTCTGGCACCTCTGCAAATCCCTACTTCCCTCTGCGAAGGGCCTATCTATTTACTTTTATGTTATTTTATTTTTATTGCTGAGTCACCACCTTCTCAAACAAGCACCGGTCCTGAGAGCACTATTGTCATTCTCATGCATTGTGTATAGTTAATGTTGTGTGCATCATGACTGGATCTCTTCTACCATGAATTACAATGTTTAGTCACTGCTTGAACTTTGGAGGTGCTCTGCATTTATGTTTTGCGGTCTCAGAAAGGGCTAGCGAGATACCATGTTATCATATTATATCATGATTGTTTTGACAAAGTGTTGGCATTTGAGATATTCTATTATTGCTCCATAGTTGATTATGCCATTGATATGAGTGAATATAATTTCTAAGAGTTATCATTTGCATGGTTAGTTATAATCTTTGCTGAAAACCTGGGTATTATTTAAGCATATATATAGATCCAAGAACAAAAGAGTTCGTAAAAGTTTTTCTTTATCACTTTCAGTTTGTCAACTGAATTGCTTGAGGACAAGCAATGAGTTAAGCTTGGGGGAGTTGATACATCTCCGTCGTATCTACTTTTCCAAATAGTTTTGCTCTTGTTTTGGACTCTAATTTGCAATTTGAATGAAACTAACCCGAACTGATGTTGTATTCAGCAGAACTACTATAGTGTTGTTTTTGTGCAGAAATGAAAGTTCTCAGAATTGGACGAAACATTTTAGAGATTTTTTATGGAATAAATAAAAAATACTAGAGCAAAGACCCACTGGAGGGGGCCACCAGGTGCCCACGAGGCACCAGGGCGCGCGCCCACCCCCCAGGGCGCGCCCTGGTGGCTTGTGGGGACCACGTGGCTCCACTGACCCTAATCTCAGCACTATAAATTCCTATTTCCCGAGAAAAAAATCAGAGAGGAAGTTTTATCACGTTTTACGATACCGAGCCGCCTCCACCTCCTGTTCTTCACCGGGAGGCCAGATCTGGAGTCCGCTCGGGGCTCCGGAGAGGGGGATCTTTCGTCATCGTCATCATCAACCATCCTCCATCACCAATTTCATGATGTTCACCGCCGGGAGTGAGTAATTCCTTCATAGGCTTGCTGGACGGTGATGGGTTGGATGAGATTTATCATGTAATCGAGTTAGTTTTGTTACAGCTTGATCCCTAGCATCCACTATGTTCTGAGATTGATGTTGCTATGACTTTGCTATGCTTAATGCTTGTCACTAGGGCCCAAGTGCCATGATTTCAGATCTGAACCCTTTATGTTTTCATGAATATATTTGTGTTCTTGATCCGATCTTGCAAGTTATACGCACCTGCTATGTGTTATGATCCGCACACCCCAAGGTGACAATAATTGAGATTATTTCCGGTGATTACCGTAGTTTGAGGAGTTCATGTATTCACTATGTGTTAATGCTTTGTTTCGGTTCTCTATTAAAAGGAGGCGTTGATATCCCTTAGTTTCCTTATGGACCCCGCTGCCACGGGAAGGTAGGACAAAATATGTCATGCAAGTTCTTATTATAAGCACGTGTGACTATATACGGAATACATGCCTACATTACATTGATGAATTGGAGCTAGTTCTGTGTCGCCATAGGTTATGACTGTTACATGATGAATGTTATCCAACATAATCACCGATCCAATGCCTATGAGCTTTTCACATATTGTTTTTGCTAAGTTACTACTGTTGCTATTACTGTCACAATTGCTACAAAACTATTGCTTCTACCGTTACTGTTGCTGTTACTATTATTGCTATTGCTATCAAACTACCATACTACTGTGCTACTGATCACTCTGCTGCAGATATTTAGTCTCCAGGTGTGGTTGAATTGACAACTCAACTGCTAATACTTGCAAATATTCTTTGGCTCCCCTTGTGTCGAATCAATAAATTTGGGTTGAATACTCTACCCTCGAAAATTGTTGTGATCCCCTATACTTGTGGGTTATAACTACTGTACTGCATCATCCTCTCCTCTTCGAGGAAAATACCAACACAGTCTACAAGTAGCAGTGTAACCCTTGTTTTGCTTGGATTTGAAATTTGTATGAAAAATTGAAATTGCTTTGTGTGATTTAGGATTTGTAGATGATTTGTAATCATTGTGGAACCCTAGTATTGTTGATTTGTTAAGTTGTAGATGAGTATGAAAAACCTAGATGAGTATTTTCTAGATGAGTATTTAAATTAGTATCCTAGATAAGTATTCCTATTCTTATTCCTAGATGAGTACGTAGCCCACATACCAAATATTTAATCGGGCCATGTGCCAATGTGAAAGGTAGCGCAACATACACATCGCGCGCTACTCGATTCAGGCAGCCCATGTGAACTCAATAGGTGGCTTTGTACAGCCCAAGTGCTGGAAGCCGATACGGGAACGCAGCGAGAGTTAGTGCAGACATCTGATTGCGTTCATAATTGATCCAATGGCTAATAATAATTAGGATGACGTGGCTGTGCCAGAAGCCACGAAAATCATCTAGTGGGGGGCTCCTATTTAGATATAGAAGATGTATCAGCAAGTGCTTCCTATTCCCTAATATGTATCACACATGGTGAAGATAAATGTCTCCTTTTCAGTTTGCTTCTAATTAAGTATGACTTCCTCTATTGTGATTACAACCTTATTCACGTAGTTATTTTACTTTAAAATGAAATTCACTATATACAACAAATACATCATGTATAAACACAACGTATTGATAGGGCGCACAACTATAATTTTATGTAATATCCTGTCATAAAATAATAAACAATCATTTCAATATAAAACATACAATTGTGCCGTATCGACGGGGCGGCATGCCGCCGCGCTGGGAAGGCTAGTGTCGTGGTAATTTCACGGCAGATGCCATGAGATGGATAAAGAGGTGGGGCTACGAGAGGACGCCGGTGGGTTCCGGAGGCGAGGTTGGCACGAGCAAGTGCGAGACACGAGACGTACCCAGGTTCGGGGCCCTCTAGGGAGGTAATACCCCTAATCCTGCCGAATGTAGTACGGGAAGCACAAGGGCTACAAGGTCGCTCCTGGAGCTGTTTTGGGCGGAGGCGGGAGAATGGGCTAGGCCTCCGTTCTGCCTCCCCTGTGTGTGGGTTCTGCGGAACGAGGAGCCACTAAAGGGAAGTGAAGAGCAACTATGCAACGGAAGGGGGTGAACCGAAGGAAACTAACTAGAATGTGTACTGACCTCACCTACCGACCCCTCTGCATGGAGGCCTCCCTGGGGGTCTTATAGGCCGACCCCCAGGGTTACAATGGGAAAGATACAAAGGCGCGGGCCCCTGGTGTCATTGACCGGGAGCCGGTGGCCGGGTCCCCGATGCGCCGGGACGCCGGGTCGCCGGGCTGCTGGGTCGCCAGGTGCGCCGCACCTGCCTGGCACGGGGCACTGTGGGGGTCTTGTCTCTCGTCAGTCTGGGTACGAGGCACTGTGGCACGTCTTGTCCGTCGTCAGAGGGAGGTCGGCGCCGCCGTTTCTACAGGACCGCGCGTCCCTGACACCGCCCGCCTCGGGCGGGGGCGCAGGAAAAGCTGCAGCCTCGCCTGTTCTGTCAGCGTAAAGGAAGGAGCGCTGCAGCCACGCTTGCTTCGTCGCTAAGGCTTCGTCCCCTCGTGGCCAGCCGGCATGGGCCAGCCGGCCAGGCCGGGTTGCCGTACCGAGCCGGCTCGCACCGAGGAGCCAGCGTACTGGCAAGCCGGCCTGAGGGACTTGACCTGCTCCGATGATTTTCCGAAAGGGATCCGGGCTCCGTTGCCTACCCGGGGGTCATCCCCCCGACAGTAGTCCCCGAAGCTGTGAAGGTCCGCCGGCTTCAGGCAGGAGGGCCTTCGCAGCTTACCCCCCTGTGGAGCCGGTGTGTTGATGAAGTGCCGGAGTCCGGTCGGGCGGCTTCGCCTGGCCGCTCGCCGGCTCCGCGGCTGCGGGCGCCGGGAACACCCGTTGGGGGCCAGCTTCCGGAGACCGGGTCGCGGCACCCCGGCCTGGGCGGGAAACGGAAACGCCCGCCAAATGAGTCTTGCTTTGTACGCCGATTCGTGCCCGCCGCAGCCCGATGGGCTGCCACGTGCAGCCTCGCGGCGGGCGAGGCCTGCCAGCCCACGCGCGCGACTGGACGTGACTGTGGCCAGGGCCCGCCAAGACACGCCGTCGGCCCGCGCGCGACGGATTTACTGCGGCGGCCGTTGGCGATTGCGCTTCCCCGCGCAGTTAATGAGCGTGGGGAACGTGCGCGCGTAGTGCGGGGGAGTGGGGATCGTGGGCGCAGAAGATCCCACTCCCCCACGATTTCTCGCGGTTATAAATGAGAAGGGAGGGGAAGTGCGACGGAGACGCTCGCGCTCGCACCCCTTGCTCCTCTTCTTCTCCATCGCGACCGAGCGAAGTGCTGCCGCCACCGCACGCCTTGCCCACGCTTGCTACCACGCACCGCGACCCGAAGCCCGCAGCGCGCTGCTCTTTCTCCCTCTTCTCCTCTTCATCGCCGAACCTCGACGCCCGAAGAGCTCTTCAATGGCGCTGCCGAAAGGTTCTTGGGAGGGCTCCATTACGACGGAGCAGAATATTCGGTACCTCCGCCGCACGAAACGGCTGCCGCCGGCGGAGGTACTGCTCACGCGCGCGCCGGGCTCGGAGAGGGTGCCGGAGCCGCAGGAGGGCGAGCATGTGGTCTTCTTCTCGCATTTCGAGCGTGGGCTCAGCCTCCCCGCGAGTCTCTTCTTCCGCGCGTGGCTTGATTTCTTCGGGCAGCAGCCGCATCATCTCGGCGCCAACGCCGTGCTACGGTTTGCCGGCTTCGCCACGCTCTACGAAGGCTATCTCGGGATGCTGCCAACTGTGGAGCTGTGGGCGAAGATGTTCTTCCTCAAGCAGCAGGGAGCGTCAGCCGGCGCCATGTCCGACTGCGGCGCAGCGGTGGTTACTGGCCAGGTGAACAGGCCGTTTCCCAAGCTGCCGCTTGAGGACTCGGCCAAGAAGTGGCAGACGACGTTCTTCTACGTCCGGAACGCCGACCCGGCGGTGGACGTCATCGACCTTCCGCCGTTCGTCGACGCGCCGCCGCTCGAGAAGCCAAACTGGGGCTACTGCCCCAAGAAGCCGCCGCAGGAGATGGTGAACATCTGCGGCCGGGTCGGGGAGCTGACAAAGCGCGAGGGGCTGAAGCCGGTTGACCTCATCGTGGCCTTCATCGCCCGTCGGGTTCTGCCGCTGCAGCGCCGGGCGCACCGGATCTGCGATATGAGCGGCCGGCACGACCCGACCCAGATGTCGACCAAGGAGCTGACGCCGGCTGGGATCGTCCAGCGGGTCAATTACATCTCCAAGGCCGGGATGAAGGAGGAGGGGTGGAGCTTCGGGAAGGAGCCTTATCACCGGGAGAACCCGGCACCGGAGGTGAGTCTTTGGTCTTTATATTTTGCCGCTTCGATGTTATTCTTGCGTCCTGACACCGCGGGATGGCCGCAGCTATTCGCCAGCCAGCGGAATCACGACGAGCCGAACGCCCAGATCCTGCTGGCCGACCTGCCCGACTCGGATGTGGAGGAGGCCGGCGCCGAGGCGGAGGAGGGGGCGATCGAGGCGTGCCTGGCTGACGCCGCAGCTGGCGGGTCGCGGAATGCAGGTAAGTCTCCGCCTCCAGATCTACTGCGGGACTGGCCGGATGACGACGAGGAGAGCCTGACCGACTCCCACGGTGCACCGCCCTCGGGTGGGGAGGACGCCAGCGTCGACCCCCCAAGACGGTTGCGGAGGGCGGCCGGCGCCGGGCCGGCTCACGCGGCGGCGACCGTCAGCCGGCCACACGGGAAGGAGGCAGTCGAGGCGAGATCGGCCACGAAATGCCCGGCGGCGGGGCCGACGCCCGAGAGGGCCGTCGTGAAGAAGAAGCGCCGGCTCGCCCCGTCCGTGGGGCCGAGGCGGGAGCCCCCGATGGCCATCGGGTAAGTATTTCTTGCCTTATTTCTGATCCCTACTTGCTGAATTAGTGGGGGCGAGCCAGCGCACCCACTGGGTGTAGCCCCCGAGGTTCGGCCGGGCTGCGGAGCAGCCGGGTCGAATCTTATGGCTTGTTTCTTCATTGCTTGTGCCTTCGTCGTGACAAATCTGCCGCGTACAGGTCAGCTCTCGACTTGGCGGTGGCGGCGACAGAGGCCGCGGCGGGCGAGGCCCTCTGGAGGAAGACCCGGAGCAGCGCCATCGACCGCGAGCCGGGCCGGACCGTGGAGGAGGACCTCGAGGCCCGTCAGTCCGGCCGGGATCTAGACGCGGCGACGTGCGCCGCCTGGCGGGACCGGGAGGAGGCCACGAAGGCGATGGAGGAGGCCTCGGCCCGGGCGTGGGAGACGGCCTCCGCGAAGCGGGCCAGGCCCACCACGGACCCGGCTTGGCCGGAGATGGAGAGGGGCTCGGCGCCGGTGGTGACAATCATCGAGCCGCAACCGGAGGGAGCGGGCGAGCCGTAGAGGCGGGCAGAGCCGGCCGACGGCGAGTCAGACGTCGACGACAATATCGTCGTGGACACGCCGCCACGGGCCGATCCGGCAGGAGGTGGCGAAGGCAGCGGAGGGAGGCGCGAGGCAGACTCCGCGCCATCCGGCCAAGCGTAGCCGACACCGGCCCCGGAGGCCGCGATAGGGGACGCCGGTACATTGGTGGTCATGCCGCCCCAAGCCGGCACGAACCCCGAGCGGCCGGGTGGAAGCAGATCCGGCGCCGGGACCGCACTCCAGCAGCCGTGGGCAAGCTCCAGCGAGGTCGTGGTGGGGCCGCGAACCCAAGAGGACGACGCGGCCTTGCGCTCGCAACTTCGTGGTCGGGGCGAGCACCTGCAGGCCTTTGTCCGGGAGGAGCAGGACCGGGCACGGCAGCTGGAGCAGGCGATCGCGGTGAGTTTTTTCTTCTGTGCCTGTCTTGATTGTTGAATCAGTGGGGGCGCGCCAGTGCACCCACTGGGTGTCGGCCGGGTTGCGGAGCAGCCGGGTCGAATCTTATGGCTGTCTTTTGCATTCTTCTAATCTTCTGTCTCTGCGCAGCATCTGTACGACCTGCGGGCCAGCACGTTCAACTGGCTCCGGGATCGGTACCGCGAGGCCAGAACCCATCTCGCCGCCAAGGAGGAGGAGCTGCGTCGGGTCCAAGGTACATCTTGCACGCCTCCAGTGGGTGCGCGCCAGCGCACCCACTGGGTGTAGCCCTCGAGATTCGGGCCGGACTGCGGAGCAGTCGGGTCGAATCTTAGAGCCTTGTCTTTTTCTTCTAGTCCTTGCTTCCGGCATCTGACCGGGAATCTCGTCGCGCAGCCGACGCGGCCGAGGTGCCAGGCCTTCGAGGCCGGCTTGCCGAAGCCGGCCAGCAGCGCGACCACGCCGTCAGTGACCGCGACCGGCTGCAGGCCGAGGTGGACCGGCTGGTGGCCGAGAAGGCCAAAGCGGAGGACGCCCACCAGGCGGAACCGGGCCGGCTGGCGGAGGAGCGCGGCAACGCGGCCGAGGAGCTAGCAGACGCCGGCAGGAGGATCGCCCAGCTCCAGAAAGATCTCGAAGCCCAGGCTCGTGCGTCGGCGATCCGGGAGAACGGGATGCTGGGCGAGGCGCAGCACCTTGACGAGACCTTCGCCCGTGAGTGTTGTCTTTTGGTTGGTCCGGTCGGGCTGACCGGCCAGTTATTATCTTTTGTCTGACTTGTTTCCTTCCTTGGCAGGAGTCTTCCCCGAGACGCAGGAGGCGGCCGATGCGGCCGTGTACGCCCATCGGGCCGAGCAGCGCGAGCTGGGGGCGGACATCGATGCTTACGCCGCCTGGTCCTTCTCGGAGCTCGTCCTCGCCAGCGAGGTCCGTCTTCGGGCAGTGGAGGGGCACATGCATCGGCTGTTCGAGGCCGGGCTGAGCATGGTGGGCGTCCTCTGGCCGGGCGCTGTGACGCCGGACAGCGTCACCCGGCTGGCGCGGTGGCTGGAAGCCGGCGTGGAGCGACTCGGCGCGTGGAGGGCTTCCGCGGACCGGGCCGGCGCGAAGATGGCGCTGCGCTTCGTCGTGTCCTGGTATCCGAGCGTGGACCTCGATCGTCTGGCGGTGCAGCGGGCCGGCGCGGAGGAGGACTTGGCGGTGCGGGCGAAGCGGATCGCCGGGCGGGCCAGCTACTTGGCGACGTTCGCCCCGCACGACGAGTTCATCGTCGAGCGGACGGAAGACGGCGAGGAGCTCCCTGCCGACGAGCCCGGCCTGCTGCTCAACGATCCGGACGGTAGCTCGGTCGAGACGGGTGCCTATGCCGATGACGAGGCCGACCCGGATGACGACGCCACGGCCGCGAGGACGGCGGAGAGTGCTGGACCCAACCCGGCGGCCGCGTCCACCTCGGCTGAGCCGACGGCGGCCGGAGACGACGCGGGTGCCGCTTAGGATTGCTTTTCCTTTTTATCTTTCCTGTACTCAAACTTTTGTTAGGTAGCAGGTCCACCCACTGGGGTTGTAGTTCCATGTATTCAACTCGTGGCCGAAGACCCATGCTGTATATAAATTTTGCATGCGATTTAATTTTTTGCTGTTCGGCCTTGGGCCTTTTCCTGTTTGTCTTTTCTCTGGGCTTCCTTCCCACCAGCCGGACAGCCGGGTTGCGGACTGTGGCTAGGGCGGGGACTCGGCCTTAAGAGCGGACGCACAATACTTAGGATTTTTCGGACGTTGAGCGCGAGCGAAAAAAACCACTGGGCAGGCTGGCGGCAGGCAGCGAAGCCACCCGGCGCGCAGCCGGTCGTGCGGTGAATAAGCGAAAGAAAACGGGTTGAGCCGGGCCAGCCGAACCGGGCTGTCCTTCTTAGTCGTTCTTGCGCAGCGACGCTTTGGGCCTTTGGCTCTTGCCGACCGGACAGCCGGGAGCCGGCTGTGGCTGGCGAAGAGAGGGCTTTGGCGGCTCATACGCTTCGAGACGGACTAAGGAAAAAAGCGAGGCGTGGTCTAGCCGGCTAGCCCCCGAGCTCCCGAGCCGGCTACGCCGACTCGGCGGGGGAATTAAAAAACGGGGAAGTTGCCTGTTTCCATTAAGTCCAAAAGATGGTGATTCATACATACATGAGTTTTAACTGTAAAACGGACGGAGGAGCTCCGCATTCCAGGGCCGGCTGGACTCCTCGCCGGCTGCATCTCGCTTGCGCTTGTTCGGCTTCTGGGTGTCGATGAGGTAGTACGCGTTTCGGTCGCAGAGAGCCTTGCTGACGATGAAGGGGGCCTCCTAGGGGGAGGCCAGCTTGTGCTGGCCGGCTGTTCGTTGGACGAGCCGGAGCACGAGGTCGCCTTCGCGGAACGTGAGGGGCTTGATTTTCTTACTGTGGTAGTGGCGCGGACCTTGTTGGTAGATGGCTGACCGGCTGAGGGCCAGGAGGCGCGCCTCCTCGAGCAGGTCGACGCCGCCTACGAGTGCTTCTTTTGCTTCTGCTTCGGTGTACATGGTTACTCGGGGCGAGTCGAATTTGACGTCGGTCGGAATGATCGCTTCGGCTCCGTAGACGAGGAAGAACGGGGTGAACCCGGTGGAGCGGTTCGGCGTCATTCGGAGACTCCAGAGGACGGCCGGCAGCTCGTCGAGCCAGCTGTCGGGTGAGCACACGAGAGGCTCGACGAGTCACGGCTTGATGCCGGCTAGGATGAGGCCGTTCGCCTGCTCGACCTGGCCGTTCGACTGGGGGTGTGCGACGGAGGCCAAGTCAAGCCGGATGCCGGATGCAGAGCAGTAGTGGGCCAGCGCACCCTTGGCGAAGTTGGTGCCGTTGTCCGTGATGATGCTGTGGGGAACGCCGTAGCGAACCGTGATGTCCTTGATGAATCGGAAGGCTGTGGGCCCGTCGAGCTTCTTGATCGGTCTAGCCTCGACCCATTTCGTGAACTTGTCGATGGCGACCAGGAGGTGCGTCATGCCGCCTCGAGCGGTTTTGAAAGGGCCCACCATGTCGAGTCCCCAGACGGCGAAGGGCCATGTGATCGGGATGGTTTGAAGGGCTGAAGCCGGCTAGTGGCTGCGCTTGCTAAAGCGTTGGCAGCCCTCGCACCTGAGGACCAGCTCTTTGGCGTCTTTCAGGGCCGTTGGCCAGAAGAAACCGTGCCGAAATGCTTTGGCCACCAGGGATCTCGAGGCGGCGTGGTGCCCGCACTCGCCCTGGTGGATGTCGAGGAGGATCTCGATCCCTTTGCTCTGCTCGACGCAGCGCTGGAACACGCCCGTCTAGCTGCGTTTGACGAGCTCGTGGTTGATGATGCTGTAGGCGGACGCGCGCCGCTGCACTTGCCGGGCTTCAGTTTCGTCGATGGGAAGTTCGCCGTCTTCCAAGAAAGCGAGGATTGGCTGAGCCCAGGACGGCGCCGTCACCACCGCGAGGACGGCCGCCGGGATGGGATCCGGGACGGTAGCCCCCGAGCCAGAGCCGGCAGTCCCCGAGCTTGGGCCGGCAGCCCCCGCGCCGGAGCCAGCAGTCCCCGGGCTGGAGCCGGCAGCCCCCGAGCCGGAGACGGCAGTCCCCGAGCTGGAGCTGGCAGTCCCCGAGCTTGGGCCGGGAATCCCAGGGTCGGGTGGGGCACGCTGGGGTCGTCCGGGACGAAGAGGGACTCCGACTCGGGAGACGGCTTGATGGACGGCTTCCGCAGGTGCTCGTGGGAGACACCGGACGGGATGGCTTGCCGGGTGGAGCCCACCTTCGCCAGGGCGTCGGCTGCTTCGTTGTCGGCGCGTGGGACATGGAGAAACTCGCAGCCGTCGAACCCGCCTGAGAATTGCTGGACCAGGAAGCGGTAGCTGGCCATGTTGGCGTCTTTGGCGTCCCAGTCGCCGGAGAGTTGTTGCACCACGAGGTCCGAGTCGCCGTAGCAGAGGATGCGCCGGATGCCGATCTCCCTGGCTAGCCGGAGGCCGTGCACGAGAGCTTCGTACTCGGCGACGTTGTTGGAGGCGGCGAAGTGGATCTGCAGCACGTACCGCAGCCGGTCGTTCTTGGGGGAGGACAGCACGATGTCGGCTCCCAAGCCGTTGCGCATCTTGGAGCCGTCGAAGTGCATGCGCCAGTGAGTCGACTCGGGCGCCGGCGGCAGGTACTGCGTCTTAGTCCAGTCGACGAGGAAATCGGCCAGCGCTTGGGACTTGATGGTGGTGCGCGGCTCGTAGAGGATCGTGTGGCCGGCTAGCTCGAAGGCCCACTTGGCCACCCGGCTAGAGGCATCCCGGCAGCCCATGATCTCGCCGATGGGGGCCGTGCTCACCACGGTAATGGTATGCTCCTGGAAGTACTGCCTCAGCTTCTTGGCGGCAAAGTACACGCCGTAGCACATCTTCTGGTAGTGGGGGTAATTCTGCTTGGAGGCGGAGAGCACCTCGCTCAGGTAGTACACCGGACGCTGGACCGGCTGCACCTTGCCCTCCTCAGGGCGCTCGACGACTAGCACCGTGCTAATCGCGTGGGAGGTGGCGGCAACGTACAGCAGGAGTGGCTCTTTCTCAGCCGGCGCGGCCAGGACGGGTGCGGTGGACAGCATGCGCTTGAGGTCGCGAAAAGCTTCGTCCGCCTAGTCGCTCCACTCGAACGCCGTCGTCTTCTTCATCAGCTGATACAGGGGCAGGGCCCTCTCCCCCAGCTGGCTGATGAACCGGCTGAGAGAGGCCAAGCAGCCGATGAACTTCTGGACGTCGCGCAGCCGGGTCGGCTTGCGCATCTGCTCGATTGCCTTGATCTTCTCCGGGTTGGCCTCGATGCCGCGCGCCGAGATGAGGAAGCCGAGGAGCTGGCCAGCCGGCACGCCGAAGACGCATTTCTCCGGGTTGAGCTTGATCTGGAACCGGCGCAGGTTGGCGAAGGTTTCCTTGAGGTCGGCCTGAAGCGTGAGGTGCTGCTTGGTCTTCACCACGATGTCGTCGACGTAGACGTGCACATTTCTGCCGAGCTGGGGCAGCAGGCATTTCTACATGCAGCGTTGGAAGGTGGCGTCGGCATTCTTCAAGCCGAACGACATGGTGATGTAGCACTACGCCCCAAAGGGCGTGATGAAGGACGTTTTGAGGGCGTCGGCCGGGTCCAGCTTGATCTGGTGGTAGCCGGAGTAGGCGTCCAGGAAGGACAGGAGCTCGCAGCCGGCTGTGGAGTCGATGACTTGGTCGATCCGGGGCAGAGCGAACGGGTCTTTGGGGCATGCTTTGTTCAGGCTGGTGTAGTCGATGCACATGCGCCAGGTGCTGTTTTTCTTCAGGACGAGGACTGGATTGGCCAACCACTCGGGGTGGAACACTTCCATGATGAACCCGGCTTTGAGCAGCCGGGCGATCTCTTCACCGATGGTTCTTCGCTTCTCCTCGGAGAAGCGGCGTAGCGGCTACCGGACAGGCTTGGCGTCCTTGCAGACGTGTAGTTTCTGCTCGGCGAATTCCCTCGGGACACCCAGCATGTCTTTGGGAGACCATGCAAAGATATCCTGATTCTCACGGAGGAAATCGACGAGCTCGCCTTCCTATTTGCTGTTGAGGCCGGTGCCCACGACGACGTACTTGCTGGAGCTAGGGTCGGCCGGGTTGAGCGGGACTTTCTTCGTGTCTTTGGTTGGCTTGAAGGAGGCCTCGTCGGCGGCCGGCTTGGGCGGAGCCGACATGGCCAGCTGTGCGTTAGCCAGCACCACGATCCGGTCGAGCTGGCACCTATCCTCGGCGATGACCAGCGACTCGGCCAGCTGGGAACCAGCTTTGGCGCACTCGAGGGACTTCTTGTAGTCGCCGACGACGGTGATGAGGCCCTTGGGACCCGGCATCTTCAGCTTCAGGTAGGCGTAGTGGGGGACCGCCATGAACTTGGCCATCGCGGGCCGGCCCAGCAGCGCGTGGTAGGGGCTGGCTAGATCGACCACCTCGAACCAGATCGGCTCGCGGCGGAAATGGCTGCTGGAGCCGAACAGGACGTCAAGCCGGATCCGGCCGATCGGAGAGCAGGAGAGACCCGGCACGATGCCGTGGAACACCGTCCGGGTCGGCTCCAGCTGTCGCGCCTCGATCCCGAGCTTGGTCATGGTGTCGTGGTACAGGATGTTGATGCTGCTGCCGCCGTCGATCAGCACCCGCGAAAAGCGGCAGGTGCGCTTCTCAGAGATGAAGGTGGGGTCGAGCACGAGGGCGTAGCCACCCGGCGTGGGCATGACGGCCGGGTGGTCCTCCCGGGTCCAGCTGACCGGCCGGTCGGACCAGTGCATGTACTGGGGAACCGAGGGGACGATGGCGTTCACCTCGGCCGCGTGCTTGCGCTTGGCGTGCTTGTCATCCCCCTCGCTGGTGAAGACGACGTAGGACGCGTCCGGGCACGGGAAGGGGCTGTCCGCGAGGGCACCGGGTGGCGGTGGTGGCGGCGGGAGCGGTGGCTGCTGCGAGCCGGCTCCGCCGGCTCCGGGTGGCGGCGGCGGAAGGTTGCCCTTCAACAGTCGCTGGGTGAAACTGCACTGCCGGAGCGTGTGCGGCGACGGCTTCGCGCCGATGTGGTTCTTGCAGGGGGCGTCGAGCATCTGCTCGAAAGTCAGCTTGGGCTGCCAAACGGCCTTGCCGGTGCACGGGCGCTGGCCGGGGCCTTGGTCAGCCGGCTGCTCCCCTTCCACTACAGCGACTTGCCGGTTGTCCTAGCGGGGCGCTTGCTGGTCGTTCCGGCGCTTGCCGTTGTTGTTGTTGTCTTGCCGGCACTGATTGTTGTCGCCAGCCGGCTTGGGGGGAGCCGGCTGGGCCGGGAGGAGCTTGCCGTCTGCGTCGATCGTGATCTTCACATTCATCGCGGAGTCGGCCGTTGCGTACTTGTCCGCCATGGCCATGAGCTCCGCCAGGGTCTCCGGCTCGTCGCACACCAGCCGGTGCTTGATCAGAGTGCCATCTAGGCACCCGTCAATGAAGTATTGGATGGCCTGGACCTCGTGGACGCCCTCGCAGGAGTTGTGGAGCTCCGTCCACCGCGTGAGGAAATCGCGCAGGGGTTCGCCCGGCTTCTGGACGCACATGGAGAGATGACGAGGCTTGCCTGGTCGCTTGTAGGTGCTGGTGAAGTTGCGAATGAACGCGTCTTCGAAATCCAGCCAGGAGTTCACGCTGCCGGCCCGGAGGCTGTTAAGCCACGTCCGGGCCGAGCCGAGCAGCATGAGGGGGATGTAACGGACAGCCACGCGCCGGTTGCCGCCGGCTATGCCGACAGTTGTCGTGTAGTCGGTTAGCCAGTCCTCCAGCTTCGTGGCGCCGGTGTACTTTGGCGAGTCGCGGGGTAGCGAGAAGCCTTTGGGGAAGGGTTCTTCGCGGATGCGGGGGCCGAAGCACGCCGGGCCAACAAAGCTTTCCTCCTCTAGGGCCGTGGAGCGTGCCAGCCGGTCGATGCGGTGACGGGCGTCGCTTTCGTCGTAGGGCTCGCGGGGGCCGAGTCGGTCAGCCACGGGACCGCGGGGGCCGATTCGGCCGGCCACTGGACCGCGGAGCGCAGGGGCTTCCGGGGCCGGCTCGGGCTGCCGAGCCGGCTGCACGGGGGGCTCCGGCTGGTGAACCCGGCCGTCGCCGGCCGTCTCGCCGGCATTGTCGTCTCCAGCGGTGGTGGCTCGGTTGTGCCGGCTCCGACCGGACCGGTGCCGGCCAGAGCGGCTCGCGCTTGTGGCGTGCGAGGACGTCTGCCGCGCGTCCCGGAGAGCCCTCTCCGGGTCTCTGGTTCTTCCTGAGGCGGAGGCGGATGGCTGGGCCGGGTCGAAGCGTTACTGCTGCTCATTCGCCGCGGTGATGAGGTCACGGATGCGCTGCTGCTGCTGCAGCAGCTCCTCGCCCTCCAGGAACTCGAGGTCGGCAATCGCGGCCTGCGCCGCACGCATGTTCTTGACGGGGGTGTCGTAGACGTGTTGTCCTGCACCTAGCGCACGGCCGATCGCGCCCCCACGGATCCGCACCTCCGCGACCCGGCTGGGCTCGGCGGCGGCCGGCGTGAGGCCGTGGGCGCTGTCGAATTCTCGCTAGGCGGAATCCAGCCGGCGCCGGGTTGCCGCGAGCTCCGTGGCCTCGAGCAGCAGATGCTGGCAACCCTCGTTGAGCTGGGCCGCAGCAGCAGCCATGTCGGCGTCGGGCGTGATGGGGGCTTGCAGACTCCGGATCGTATCGTGGAGCGGGTCAGTCCGGCGAGGCGGAGCCGCAACCGCGGCGGCGGCGGCCGCGGCAGCCTTCTCCTTGGCGCGCGAGGAGCCGGCGCTAGTGCCGATGGTCAGCACCTCCGCGCGGACGCAGAGAGCGGCGACGTCGTCGGAGACGGCGCAGCCAATGGGGACAGGCGAGTTGGCGAAGTTGCGCACTTCGCTGGGGAACACGTCCGGGACGAGCGCGACGAAGACGCGCAGCGCGCCGAATGGGACGATGAGACAGCTCGCAGGGCAGGCGACGTCCGCGCTCGGCGCAGCGCTGCAGCCGACCGGGTTGGTCTTGCGAGACGCACGGACCAAACCGTGCACGATGCGCTCGCCGGAGCTGGTGAAGGGCCTCGTCCGGAACTTGACCCCGGCCGGCGCCGCGAGCAGCCCCATGGTGGGCGCCAACTGTCGTGGTAATTTCACGGCAGATGCCAAGAGATGGCTAAAGAGGTGGGGCTACGAGAGGACGCCGGTGGGTTCCAGAGGCGAGGTTGGCACGAGCAAGTGCGAGACACGAGACGTACCCAGGTTCGGGGCCCTCTAGGGAGGTAATACCCCTAATCCTGCCGAATGTAGTACGGGAAGCACAAGGGCTACAAGGTCGCTCCTGGAGCTGTTTTGGAAAGAGGCGGGAGAAGGGGCTGGGCCTCCGTTCTGCCTCCCCTGTGCGTGGGTTCTTCGGAATGAGGAGCCACTAAAGGGAAGTGAAGAGCAACTATGCAACGGAAGGGGGTGAACCGAAGAAAACTAACTAGAATGTGTACTGACCTCACCTACCGACCCCTCTGCATGGAGGCCTCCCTGGGGGTCTTATAGGCCGAGCCCCAGGGTTACAATGGGAAAGATACAAAGGCGCGGGCCCCTGGTGTCATTGACCGGGAGCCGGTGGCCGGGTCCCCGGGTCGCCGGGACGCCGGGTCGCCGGGCTGCCGGGTCGCCAGGTGCGCCGCACCTGCCTGGCGCGGGGCACTGTGGCGGGTCTTGTCTCTCGTCAGTCTGGGTACGAGGCACTGTGGCACGTCTTGTCCGTTATCAGAGGGAGGTTGGCACCGCCGTTTCTACAGTACCGCGCCTCCCTGACTCCGCCCGCCTCGGGCGGGGGCGCAGGAAAAGCTGCAGCCTCGCCTGTTCTGTCAGCGTAAAGGAAGGAGCGCTGCAGCCACGCTTGCTTCGTCGCTAAGGCTTCGTCCCCTCGCGGCCAGCCGGCCAGGCCGGGTTGCCGTACCGAGCCTGCTCGCGCCAGGGAACCGGCGTACTGGCAAGCCGGCCTGAGGGACTTGACCTGCTCCGATGATTTTCCGAAAGGGATCCGGGCTCCGTTGCCTACCCGGGGGTCATCCCCCCGACAGCTAGTAATCTAGCAAAGGTAGGAGTAGGAGAAGAGAGGTCTCGGCTTCGGCTGGAGGCTCCTCCAGAATTTATTTTGGCCGCTTAAAAGTGCAGCTGTGCTTTCTCGTCGTCCCGAGCGCACGCGCTCCACGAAAAGAGTCGGCGACCACAGCTTCTATCTTCCTCTTCCAAAAAAGGGCCTTAGAGCATCTCTAGCAGATCCCGCAAACTGGGTCGTCCGCCAAAATAACTGCCGATTTGTGGGATCCATCCCATATCCCCGGCCCGAATAGATCCCACAAATCGAGCCATCCCGGAAACTTTTTTGCAGGATCCCACAACCGCGAGCCCATTTCCTACATATGTGCGGGAAATCACCAGATTTTGGAGGATCCCATTTCCCTTGGCGCGAAACAACTTCCGCCGGCTTCAGCTCCCGCCTCCACACCCCCCCCCCCCCCGCCGCCGCCTACCCAACCTCCGGCCTCGCCCTTCGGCCTCACGGTGCCAGAATTTAGCCGGATGGAGTACCCGCCGCCCCCAGGCGTGCCATAGCATGCGCCGCCGCCGCCGGTCCGTCCGCCCGGGCCTCCCACGCCAATGAGTACTACAAGCTACTACTTGTGAGCTGTGTTGGGATTTTCCCCGAAGAGGAGAGAAGATGCAGCACAGTAGAGATAAGTATTTCCCTCAGTGTCGGTGTCAAAACCGGCAGACCTCGGGGTAGGGGGTCCCGAGCTGTGGATCATGGATCAATGGTAACAGAGACAAGGGAGACGATGTTTACCCAGGTTCGGGCCCTCTTGATGGAGGTAAAACCCTACGTCCTGCTCTTGTTTATATTGATGGAGATGTATCAAGTACAGAGTTGATCTACCTCGAGATCGTAATGTATGTCTAACTCTAGGGCTAGGTGAATGATGTTGCGTTGATGTCCCCCCAACGGGCTAAACCCTATGGCTTATATACATGCCAGGGAGGGTATCTAGGGTTACAAGGTCGGTATCTAGGAGCAGGGCAGCAGGAGAGATCTTGGAGTATACGCCAAGTCTTCGGTGGAGACAGTCTTGATCACGCCTCCTGTACATCGCCTCCGGAGTCCACCTTGATTATGCACGAGGGCCCATCGGCCCAACCGAAGAGACGAGCGGGCTAGGTTAGCACCCCCTAATCTAGGACACAGTCAGTAGCCCCCGAACTGGTCTTCTACGCCGAGGACGATTTTCTTAATGGACGCCACCTCGGATCCGGAGTCCTTGGCTTGACAGACGAGTTCCCCTTTATGATTTACTCTTTTTAGTGGAGTGACGTCATCCGAGGCCCAACCGAGCTTGTACCCTACCCGAAGAGGATAGATACCTTAGCCTCGAAGGCCCGCCATCCAGTTATGAACGGTTCAATCCGGTCTGACAGCTTTATCGAAGCGGCACGCCCCACGATAGGTCGGGCAGTTACTGCTTCCCTTAAATCGTGGTTCGAGGCATCCTTTTTACTGGCACATCCCATCGAGGTGGAGATCGTGCCCGTTTTCTCAGGGATATCATTATGATTTTGTTTCCCCCCCCATATGCTTAACGGCATCTTTGATGGGGGCGGCGTTTTTATCGGTGCAGCGAGGGGGACTCTTAGCCTTTCTCAAGCTTATAAGAGAGAAGGGGAGGAAAGTGCAATTGACCCCGCTCCCATTCTCCCTTTCTACTGCTTCGTCTAGCTCCAGCGCCCAAATCCCATCCTGCTCCCCTTTCCTTCTGCGAGTCCAACCTCCACCACTAGCCATGGCCGATGCCCTTAAAGGGCACTGGGGTGGTTCCATCGTGACTGATGGCACCATCCTAGAGCTGCGTAGTGCGGCGTATCTGACCCCCGCCATCGCCGCTCGTGCTCCAACTACTGGCTAGCAGGTGCCCGCTCCCAACGCTGGGGAGCGGGTAGTCTTCGTCCCCCACCTCGTTCGAGGCCTGGGGTTCCCACTGCCAGAGGAGCCCCCGATTACCCTGCTCTCGGCACTCCTGACTGAGGAGCCGCACGTGGTGGCCCCCAAAGGGACGAGATCCAAGAGGGCTAAGTCAAGTGCTCGAACTCAGGAGACCTCGGTCACCCGGTCCGAAGAGACCCACACCTCCGCTGCCCATGATGATGACGCGGAGGAAGGTAACATCGAGGAGATCACTCCCCCGAAAGGGAAGAGATCAGCATCAGAGGACGCCAAAGCTGGCATGCCACCCAAGGGCCTGAAGAGGCCGAGGAGAACCTCGTCCGGGGCCGCCAGTACGTTGTCGGAGAGAGTCAAGCTCTCCGGCGACTCAGAAGAAGACCTCCTCACGGCGGGGAGGAAGAAATCGGCGCCTCAAGGGTAAGCCGTCGTCTTTATATCCCGTCTTTCCATTTGACAAGTTCTTTTTAGCAAGGGAGAACTCATAGAGCGCCTCTTCTCACGCAGTTCGCCGAGGGTAATCCCCAGCGGTTCTTCGAGCGGGTTGCCATCCGCCAGCAGGACTCCAGAGCCCGGTGTTCCTCCCCCAGCGCATGACGGGCTAGGGGAGGTGACATCCACCCTAGCCCCCAACGTTGACATGACGAGGGTCGGGGAGGTAGCCATCATGGCCGAGGTTGACACCTCGGCCCAACAAGACCCGGGGTAGAAAGACCCCGAGGTCATCGGAGAGGAGCTGGGCCAGTCATCGGTCCAGCCGATATCTCCCTCGGCTCCACCACCGCAGGTGGAGGCTACCCGGATCGGTACATCCGAGGTCGTCCCTCGACCCCCGCCAACTGCCCAAGGATGGGCTAGCGCGGGGTGGACCGAGGAGATGGAGGACACCCTGAAGGGCTCCTCCATCAAGGAAGAGCACCGTGCCTTGATAGGCGCGGCGCTGCAGGGCTTCCGGTCCGCAGGGGCCGGCCTGCATGAGGTTTTTAAGAGCATCGTAGCGAGTTTTGAGGTATGCTTCTATCCTCGCACCAAGTTTTAACTTGTTCATTTGAGCTTTATTGATTTATGTATTTGTCCGAGGACATAGTATCACAGCCTGCTAAACGGCTTAGTGAGTGAGTAGCCCCCGAGCCCGAAGTTGGTTTCAAGAAACCGGCATTGGGGTCATTTAATTGAGTAGGAGCCTATCAAGTAGCCCCAGGGCGCTGCCAAGGCAGCCGTCCTGGACCTTTAATAAGTTGACCGTTGCCTTTGTAATAAGGATTTTTTCTGCCAGGTTTCGACTTCGGTTTCGGACGCTGTCTCTGAGGAGATTGAGGAGATGAACCGGAAGCTCGAGAGGTCCCAGAAGGACCTCAACCAGGTGAACCAGAAATTCAAGCAGTCTCAAGGTAAGCAAGTTAAACTTGCATTACACTTTGTATGAAAGAGTTGTGCTGTGTTTTGCTAAATTAAAAACTAAGGCCGAACTGTTTCAATGATAGCGGCATTAACGGAGCTTGAGACGCTCAAGGCCGAGCTCGAAAAGGCTCGGCAGGAGGTGAAGCAGCTTGAGGCTACGGCCGCAGAGGCAGAGAAGGCCCGAGCCGCCGAGAAGGTGGCCGGGGACAAGCATCGGGCGCGGGTTCTTGAGGTCGAAGAGACACTGAAAGGCGTGTTTGAAGCACGCGACAAGCTTCTGGTGGAGGGGCAACGAATAAAGGAGGAGCTCGAGAAGCTTCAACTTGCTGACTCCGAGATCAAGACCACGACCCGGGCTGAGCACGAGGTGCTCCAACAAGTGGAGCAAATCACCTCGGGTGAGCTATTTCTGCTGCAGTGTGAGTTTGGCAGCAAAGGGTGTATCGAGCTCACCCAATTATGGCGTTCCGCAGAGGTCTTTGCGGATCTTCCGCAGAGCGCGGCGGATGCGGTGGCGTACTTCGGCCAGCTGGCGGGCCACGAGGCGGAGAAGGCCTTTTGGGGGCAGTTCCTGGGGTCACCGTCAGCACAACTGCTAAATCATCGAGTGAAGCAGCTGGTGGAGTTGTTTCGCTTGATGAGACCGGCGCTCAAGGACATCTGCGTCGCGCTGTGGCTTGCCGAGGCCATGTCCAAAAGCCTCTTCGGCTTGACGGCCCGTCTCCGAGATGCCGTGCCCTGCGTGAACCGCTGGAAGAGGTCTGCGTGTTTTGAAGGAGCGCGGAGGACATATGCCTAGGTGAGGACGCACTTCCGAAAGGTTGATGCGGTGACATGTGCCACGGGCCCTCCTGCCGACAAGCCGCGCACCGCCGAACAGTTCTTCGCCGAGGTGGAGGAGGGAGCCCGTATCACCGAAGACATGTGTCCAAAGGACACTTTGTATTTCTAAATAGTACTTCAGAATGCCGAAGTGTGTGGTGTACAAAACTTTATCTTTTGCTTGAATGAATTATGGCTTTAAATTCCATGTGTGTTTCAATTAGTTTTACCTCCTAGATGACTGTTTTAAACTGAAAGTGGCCAGTCGTCGGTTTCAGCCCCAGTGTAGATCATACAAAGGGTGTTCCTTAAGGCACTCTTGACCCTTAGCCGACGTCTCGGTGCCCGGAGGTGGTCGGTGCTTATAGGAACTAGGCAATCAGACTATAGTGGCTTTATGATTTTCAGTTAGTCATAGGAGTTTGACTGTGGGGGCTGGTGACGAGCCCCCGGTGTGGGAAGTGGTCGGCCTGGTCGACCGAGGTCTAGGCCATAACACACTTCGGCTAGAAATGACGCCCTTTGTTTAACACAGGTGATCTCTATCGTCACATCGCTTAACGCGGTCTGTGGATGGCGGACCAGTTTGCGCCTACCTAGATAGTCAGTTTTCGGCTTTCTCCACTGAGGTGCCATGCCAATTGACCTGGCGGCGCAATCGCAGTGGTTCTCCCATTACACCCTTAGCCGAATTCATCGGGAACGTAAGGGGTACACATAGGAGCCGGGCAACCCAACTATTGACCAAAATCTAGGTTCGAGACTGATGCATATAAAGCCAAAATCCGAGACGCTGAATACTTCGGACTTGTGGTACAATTGTATCTTTTTAGAGGACTTTGTCGTAGCGCAGGGGCCATGCTTATAAAGAAATACGATAAGGACCTTTAAGGGGCATGGTTTCTTTATTTCATAATTTCAAGTGTTTACGTGCCCAGCTGCAACAAGAGGAACTGAAAGAATACAACGTAAAAAGTAAAAAAGGAGGAAGAAATAGGGCGGATATTTGTCATTGGATTTTTAAGAATCCGGGCCACTACCTGCTGCACGTCTGCGCCTCCGAGCTGTTGACCAGATGTTCACCATTGATGGTGAGGACTTGCGGAGGTTGATGCCTTTGCGGCCCTTTATACGCTCCAAGCGTTTGACTAACCGAGCTCCTTAAAGGAGACGTTACCGAAGTCCGTTCTGTGGTTGAAACAACATTGACATAGTCATGTTTGGCTGTTTCTTTGACAGAGACTTGCCTGTGCGGGGGCTCGAAGCCACGTCGTTTCTTGGTCGAACCATGCCGACGTTTGAGTAGATTTTTGGCTCCTCGCGACCCAG
This sequence comes from Elymus sibiricus, assembly GCA_039707655.1. Lineage (NCBI taxonomy): Eukaryota > Viridiplantae > Streptophyta > Magnoliopsida > Poales > Poaceae > Elymus > Elymus sibiricus. The sequence continues at coordinate 387,441,496 of CM077676.1, forward strand.
GGAATCTTGAGTGCGAAATTATGCACTCTGGGGACGTAGTGCCCACTCCAGAGAGGGCACGCGAGGAGCCCGTATCCCTATTTTGGGTGCGGGGGTATATGGCTGAGGTCGATTGGTGCGGCCCGGGCGCGCTTCGAAGAGTGAGCGGCGCGTTTATCGCTGCGGGCTACCTCCTCGGACGCCTGAACCTCGGGTGCGAAAGCCACGGTCTATTCCTCCGTCTGGAGTGAGTGTTCGGTGTTACCATTGACTGTGATAATGCCGTTGGGTCCTGGCATTTTGAGCTTGAGGTAGGCATAATGCGGGACTGCGTTAAAGCGTGCGAAGGCCGTGCGCCCTAAGAGCGCATGGTATCCACTTCGGAAAGGCACGATATCGAAGATTCACTCCTCGCTTCTGAAGTTCTCGGGCGAGCCGAAGACTACCTCCAGGGTGACCGTTCTGGTACAGCGGGCTTCGACGCCAGGGATGACACCTTTAAAGGTGGTGGTACTTGGCTTGATCCGGGATGAGTCAATGCCCATCTTTCGAACCGTGTCCTTGTAAATGAGGTTGAGGCTGCTTCCTCCGTCCATCAGGACACGTGTCAGGTGATAACCATCAACAATAGGGTCCAGGACGAGTGCCGCCGATCCACCATGCCTGATGCTGGTCGGATGATCATGCTTGTCAAATGTGATCGGGTAAGCCGACCATGGGTTATACTTTGGGGCGACTGGCTCTAGCGCGTATACATCCCGAAGCACACGCTTCCTCTCCCTTTTCAGGATGTGGGTGACATCGATCGTATTAACCTTTGTTACCTCGTCAGGAAACTTCTCTTGGCCTCCCTTATTGGGCCGCCGAGGTTCTTCCTCGTCTTCGCTGTGATTTTGGGTTTTATTTTGACCCTCTGTCGCTACCTTGCCGGCTTGTTTAAAGACCCAGCAATTCCTGTTAGTGTGGGTTGCCGGTTTGTCCTGAGTGCCGTGGATTCCACATGGGCGGTCCAGGAGTCTATCAAGCTGGCTAGGTCCGTTCTTGTTCCCTTTAAAGGGTTTTCTTTTCTGTCCGGATTTAGGTCCGGTCAACCCCGCGTTGACCGCAGCGTCTTCCGTATCGCTTCCACCATTTTTATACCTGCGCTTATTTTTGTTGCGCTTGGGCTTTCCATTGGCGTCGCGTGTTTCCGAGGTGCCTGCCTCACCGTTGTGAGTACTGCGGGCAAGCCAGCTGTCCTCTCCCACACAAAAGTGAGTCATTAGTGAGGTCAGGGCCGCCATAGTCCTCGGCTTATCCTGGCCGACTTGATGGGCCAACCATTCATCACAGATATTGTTCTTGAATGCGGCGATGGCCTCGGCTTCGGAGCAGTCTATGATCTGGTTCTTCTTGGTGAGGAACCTGTTTCAGAATTTCCGGGCTGATTCTCCTGGCTGCTGGGTGACACGGCTAAGGTCATCAGCGTCCAGAGGTCGGACGTACGTGCCCTGGAAGTTTGCTCGAAAAGCATCCTCTAGGGCCTCCCAGCTGCCAATAGAGTGAGGAGGGAGGCTGTTAAGCCAATGCCTCGCCGGTTCCTTTAGCTTGAGCGGTAGGTATTTAATGGCGTGGAGATCATCTCCGTTGGCCATGTGTATGTGGAGAAGGAAATCCTCGATCCATACTGCTGGGTCAGTGGTGCCATCGTATGATTCTATATTGATGGGCTTGAATCCTTCCGGGAATTGATGTTCCATCACCCTATCTGTAAAGCAGATTGGATGAGCCGGACCTCAGAACCGAGGAGCATCTCGTCGGAGATCGGGTGAGAGTCGTGAGTAGGCCTGATCTCGAGCACGGCCGTTCCTGTCCATCCAGGCATCATAGCCATCGAGTCCGGCAGGCACGCGTCCTCTTGATCCATAGATGGACCGAGGAGGTGCCCTATTTACCTTGATGCGGCGTCTAGCGTCGTGAGGATCTAGGTAATCCACGGGGTCCTTGCCATAACGGCGTGGAGGTGGCCGGTCGTTGAGGTTTTCTCGTCTTGGCCTGTCTCGGCCTCTAGGGGATCGGTCGTGGTCGTTAGCGAGCTCCTCATCAAACTCCGGCAAGAGATGCCTGCGTGGGTATGATTTCGGCGTGCTATGGCGCCGGTCTTCCATGTCTTGCTCGGCGGAGAGCACTTCGACCCACTTTTCATTCAGCGCATCGGTATTGGCCTGCAGCTGCTGCTGCTTGCGTTTCATGCTCCGGGCCGTCGCAATGAGGCGCCGTCGGAAGCGCTCTTGTTCAAAAGGGTCTTCGGGAACGATGTAGTCTTCGGTACCGAGGCTCTCATCCTCCACGGATTCCGGCATGTAGTTATCGTTGGCCCCTTCAAAGAGGTCGTCGGGATCTGAGTCCCTGAGATGTCTGTCGGGTGTGCCGTTCCTCCCTGGGGAGGCTTGAAGGTCCTCCTCGGGGTTATCGGCGTCACCGTCTTTTGTGTTACCGTTATTGGCCGTCACGTTATTATTGCTGGGTTCCCCATTGTTGCCTCTTCGGCGTCTTCACCGATGTCTTGGAGGGGATTTGGGGGTGTCCACCATGTAAACATCATAGGTGGATATGGCGGTCTACCTGCCCGCGTTTACCGGGGGCTAGGTGTTCTTGATGGGGCCCTCAGCATCTTCATCCATGTCTGTGGCCTCACCATAGTCCAACACGTCGGTTAAGTCGTCGACCGTGGCGACTAGGTGGGTGGTGGGTGCGACTTGTGATCTGCGTTGGTTTTTTCCCTGGAGAGGAAGGGATGATGCAGTATAGTAGAGATAAGTATTTCCCTCAGTTATGAAACCAAGGTTATCAATCCAGTAGGAGAATCACGCAACACCTCGTTAGCAGCACCTGCACACAAAACAACAAACCCTTGCACCCAACACAAACAAGGGGTTATCAATCCCTTGGCGGTTAATTGCAAGATTAAATTGTATGGTGATAGATAAATAGATCGAACCAAAATACAAAATAAAATAAATAAGATAAAATTGCAGAAAGTATTTTTAGGGTTTTAGTAAATAATAAAGGTAGACCCGGGGGCCATAGTTTTCACTAGAGGCTTCTCTCATAAAAATAGCATACGGTGGGTGAACAAATTACTGTTGGGCAATTATAGAAAAGCAAATAATCATGACGATATCCAAGGCAATGATCATGTATATAGGCATCACGTCCGAGACAAGTAGACCGACTCCTGCCTGCATCTACTACTATTACTCCACACATCGACCGCTATCCAGCATGCATCTAGTGAATTAAGTCCATAAAGAACCGAGTAACGCCTTAAGCAAGATGACATGATGTAGACAAAGTAAACTCATGCATGAATAAACCCCGTCTTTTTACCCTTAATAGCAACGATACATACGTGTCATGCCCTTTCTGTCACTGGGATTGAGCACCGCAAGATCGAACCCATTACAAAGCACCTCTTCCCATGGCAAGATAAATCAATCTAGTTGGCCAAACCAAATCAATAGATTGGAGAAGAAATATGAAGCTATAATAATCATGCATTAAAAGATTTCAGAGAAAACTCAAATAATATTCATGGATAATCTGATCATAAACTCACAATTCATCGGATCCCAACAAACACACCGCAAAAAGTGATTACATCGGATAGAACTCCAAGAACATCGAGGAGAACATTGTATTGAAGTTCAAAAAGAGAGAAAAAGCCATCTAGCTACTAACTATGGACCCGAAGGTCTGTGGTAAACTACTCACGCATCATCGGAAGGGCAGCAAGGTTGATGTAGAGCCCCTCCATGATCGATTCCCCCTCCGGCGGAGTACCGGAAAAGGCCTCCAAATGGGATCTCTGGAGAACAGAAGCTTGCGGCGGTGGAAAAAGTATTTTGTAGACTCTCCTGTTGGTTTCCAATTTTTGGGAATTTATAGTGGTGGAATTAGGTCAAAAGAGTCAGAGGTGGGCCCACGAGGCACCAGGGCGTGCCTGCCCCCCCCCCCCCCCCAGGCGCGCCCTGCTGGCTCGTGGCCACCTCCTGGGGCTTCTGGCCTTCTCCCGAAGCTTCTAGTGTTTGTTATGTCCAAAAAAAATCTCCAAAAAGTTTCGTGGCATTTGGACTTCGTTTGGTACTGATATTCTGGAAAACCAAAAACAGGCAAAAAACAGCAACTGGCACTGGGCACTAAGTTAATAGGTTAGTCCCAAAAAATGATATATAATTGTTGTAAATGTATATAAAAACATCCAAGATTGATAATATAACAGCATGGAACAGTCAAAAATTATAGATACGTTGGAGACGTATCAGCATCCCCAAGCTTAATTCCTGCTCGTCCTCGAGTAGGTAAATGATAAAAACAGAATTTTTGATGTGGAATGCTGCCTATCATATTCATCATATTCTTTTCGTTATAGCATGGACATTTGGACTTGAGTGATTCAAAGCAATAGTCTATAGTTTGACATGAAGATATAAATACTCAAGCATACTAACAAGCAACCATGTCTTTCAAAATATCAACACTAAAGAAAGTTATCCCTAGCCCATTATGCTCAATCATTGATCCATTCATGAAACACACTCAATATTAGCTACACACAATGCACAAGTATGACAATAGTGCTCTCTAGTTGGTGCTTTGTAAGAGAAGATGGAGAATCAAAATAAAAATAAAAATTGCATAAAAGTAAATAGATAGGCCCTTCGCAGAGGGAAGCAGAGATTTGCAAATGTGCCAGAGCTCAAAGCTGTAATTAAAGAGATAAAAAAAAATTGAGAGGCATGCTTTTCCTGTCAACGAAAACGACCGAGAATTCCCAATATTTTCCATGCTAGACACATCATAGGCGGTTCGCAAACAGAAAGTAAAGTTTATTTCCTTTCCACCATTCTTTCACAATCCATGGCTAGCCGTATCCACGGGTGCCCTCCAAACCAACACTTTCCAAGGTATTTTGTTGTTATTATTTTTGATTTCATTGTGGGACTGGGCATCCCTATTACCAGCCACTCTCTCGTGCAATGACAAGTGAATAAACACTCATCGTGAGAATAACACACCTTGCATGGAAAATATTGGCCACCCCCTGCCTCTTCATGAGCGGTACGGGCACACAAAATGGAAAAATTATTTTGAAAATTAGAGTTCGCACACGCAAATTTACTTAGAATGGCATTGAAATACCGCATATAGGTAGATATGGTGGACTCAGTTGGCACAACTTGGGTTTAAGGGGTTTGGATGCACAAGCAGTATTCTCGCTTAGTACAAATGAAGGCTAGCAAATAGATTGAGAAGCAACCAACCGAAAAGCGAAAACAGTCATAAACATGCATTGAACATAACTAACACCGAATAATGCACCATAAGTAGGATATAATTTCTTTGCATAACTATTGACTTAATGTGCATGCATAGGGAATCACAAACCTTAACATCAATATTCTTACTAAATCACAATTACACACAAACATGACTCACATATTATCATCTCCATATCGCAAAACTATTGCAAGGAATCAAACTTATCATATCCAATGATCTATATGCAAGTTTTTATTATATCCCTCTTGAATATTCATCACTTTGGGACCAAATTCATATCTTGTGCAAATTACCATTACTATTATCAACTCTCAAAAAGATATAAGTGAAGCATGAGAGTGCAAATATTTCTTCAAAATTTTAATCTTATCAACTCTCAAAATAATATAAGTGAAGCATGAGAGTTCAAATATTTCTTCAAAATATAGCCACCGCCGTGCTCAAAAAGATTTAAGTGAAGCACTAGAGCAACTGCCTAGCTCAAAAAATTTAAGTGAAGCACATAGAGTATTCTAACAAATCATGATAAACGTGTGGCTCTCTCAAATAGGTGTGTCCAGCAAGGATGATTGTGATAAACTAAAAAGCAAACAAAGCAAAGACTCATATAATACAAGACGCTCCAAGTAAAACACATATCATGTGATGAATAAAAATATAGCTGCAAGTAAAATTACCGATAGTTGGTAGAAGAAAGAGGGGATGCCTTCCGGGGGCATCCCCAAGCTTAGACGCTTGATTCTTCCTTGAATTTTACCTTGGGGTGCCCTGGGCATCCCCAAGCTCAGGCTCTTGCCTCTCCTTATTCCTTCATCTATCGTGATCTTACCCAAAATTTCAAAACTTCAATCACACAAAACACAACAAAACCTTCGTGAGATCCGTTAGTATAACAAAACAAATCACTACTTTAAGTACTGTTGCAAACCCATTCATATTTTATTTTTGCATTATACCTACTGTACTCTAACTTCTCCATGGCTTATACCCCCCGATACAATCCATAGATTCATCAAAACAAGCAAGCAATGCATCAAAAAAGAATCTGTCAAAAACATAACAGTCTGTAGATATCTATTTAAAAGCCATACTTCTGTAACTCCAAAAATTCTGAAAAATTAGGACAACATGGGAAATTCATATACCAATACTGTGTAAAATTTTCAAATGTTTATGACACTCTAGTACAGAAATAAACCAAATCAATAGATCGGAGAAGAAATACGAAGCTATAATAATCATGCATAAAAGAGTTCAGAGAAAACTCAAATAATATTCATGGATAATCTGATCATAAACTCACAATTCATCGGATCCCAACAAACACACCGCAAAAAGTGATTACATCGGATAGAACTCCAAGAACATCAAGGAGAACATTGTATTGAAGATCAAAAAGAGAGAAGAAGCCATCTAGCTACTAACTATGGACCCGAAGGTCTGTGGTAAACTACTCACGCATCATCAGAAGGGCAGCAAGGTTGATGTAGAGCCCCTCTGTGATCGATTCCCCCTCCGGCGGAGTACCGGAAAAGGCCCCCAGATGGGATCTCTCGAGAACAGAAGCTTGCGACGGCGAAAAATTATTTCGTGGACTCTCCTGTTGGTTTCTCGATTTTTGGGAATTTATAGTGGTGGAATTAGGTCAAGAGTCAAAGGTGGGCCCACGAGGCACCAGGGCGCGCCTACCCCCCCCCCCCTAGGCGCGCCCTGGTGGCTCGTGGCCACCTCTTGGGGCTTCTGGCCTTCTCCCGAAACTTCTAGTGTTTGGTATGTCCAGAAAAAAATCTCCAAAAAGTTTCATGGCATTTGGGCTTCGTTTGGTACTGATATTCTGGAAAACCAAAAACAGGCAAAAAATAGCAACTGGCACTGGGCACTAAGTTAATAGGTTAGTCCCAAAAAATGATATATAATTGCTGTAAATGTATATAAAAACATCCAAGATTGATAATATAACAGCATGGAACAATAAAAAATTATAGATACGTTGGAGACGTATCAGTGGGTGGGATGTAAATTTCCCAATCGTCGGCTTCAAGTCCGATCTGATCATATACCGAAGTCTTGCCGTCCGAGATGGACATACTCTGGATGCGGTCAAGCATCTCATCGAGGTGAGATAGCTCTTCGGTATTCATTGCTGCGCTATAAGCAGGGCTGACTCGAAGTATGCCCGGCATGTAACTTGACGTGTCTTCGGCGCGAAGGGAATCTGAACGCAATTCCGGGTTCTGCGCCGAAGTCAGTTCTAGAACTGACGTAATTTCGGAGGTGGGAGCCAGATTTATGTCCGGACTGATGATCGGAAGGAGACTGGCCGGAGTGGTTGCGTCGGGGGTCTCTAAGGGCGCCACGACGGAGATCGGTTCCAGAGTCGAGCCCCCAGATCCGGACAAGCTCTCAATTCGGCCGGGAGTCCCTCCCGATAGGACGAGTTCGCCGCGGGAATCCACGGTGTATTCGAGGCCACCGAAGGTCACGATCCGACCTGGGGCGTAGTTCTCGACAGAGGCCAGATGACCCATCGAGTCAGTGCAAAACACCATGCTGCCGAAAACAAAAGGCTGGCCGGGGGCGTAAACACTCCCATGGCCATTGGCGCAGTTGATCTGCAGGTGAGCCATCGATCCTTCCGATGATCGCATAGCGAAACTCTCAATGAAAGCACCAGTGTCGATGTCAAAACTGGTAGACCTCGGGGTAGGGGGTCCCGAACTGTGGATCGTTGATCAATGGTAACAGAGACAAGGGAGACGATGTTTACCCAGGTTCGGGCCCTCTTGATGAAGGTAAAACCCTATGTCCTGCTCTTGTTTATATTGATGGAGATGTATCAAGTACAGAGTTGATCTACCTCGAGATTGTAATGTATATCTAACTCTAGGGCTAGGTGAATGATGTTGCGTTGATGTCCCCCCTACAGGCTAAACCCTATGGCTTATATACACGCCAGGGAGGGTATCTAGGGTTACAAGGTCAGTATCTAGGAGCAGGGCGGCAGGAGAGATCATGGAGTATACGCCAAGTCTTCGGTGGAGACAGTCTTTATCACGCCTCCTGTACATGGCCTCTGGAGTCCACCTTGATTACGCACGAGGGCCCATCGGCCCAACCGAAGAGACGGGCGGGCTAGGTTAGCACTCCCTAATCCAGGACACCGTCACTCAGTGAGAACCAAGGTTATCAAACCAATAGGAGAATCACGCAAAGCCTCGTGAACATCACCTGCACACACAAAAGCAAATACTTGTACCCAACGCGGGCAAGAGGGTTGTCAATCCCGTTGAACTCTTTACTTGCAAGGATTAAATCTTGTAGTGGTAGATAGATAAATTGCAAGAGAAAATAAAAGCAAATAAATTACAACAAAGTATTTTGGTTTTCTTTTTATATGATTTAAGTAGACCCGGGTGCCATAGTTTTCACTAGAGGCTTCTCTCTCGAACGCATAGCATACGGTGGGTAAACAAATTACTGTTGGGCAATTGATAGAAAAGCGCATAGTTATGATGTTATTCACGGCAATGATCACATATATAGGCATCACGTCCGAGACAAGTAGACCGACTCCTGCCTGCATCTACTACTATTACTCCCCCAATCGACCGCTATCCAGCATGCATCTATGGTATTAAGTATGAAATAGAGTAACGCCTTAAGCAAGATGACATGATGTAGAGAAGCAAATTCAAGAAATATGAATAAACCCCATCTTTTTATCCTTAATGGCAACAATACAAATACGTGTCATGTCCCTTTCTGTCACTGGGATTGAACACTGCAAGATTGAACCCATCACAAAGCACCTCTCCCATTGCAGGATAAATCAATCTAGTGGGCCAAACTAAACCGATAGATCGGAGAGAAATACAAAGCTATAACGATCATGCATAAAAGAGTTCAGAGAAGACTCAAATATTTCTCATGAATAATCTGATCATAAACTCACAATTCATCGGATCCCAACAAACACACCGCAAAAGAAGATTACATCGGATAGAACTCTACGAACATCGAGGAGAACATTGTATTGAAGATCAAAGAGAGAGAAGAAGCCATCTAGCTACTAGCTATGGACCCGTAGGTCTGTGGTAAACTACTCACACATCATCGGAAGGGCAGCAAGGTTGATGTAGAAGCCCTCCGTGATCGATTCCCCCTCCGGCAGAGTACCGGAAAATGCCTCCAGATAGGATCGCGGAAGAACAGAGGATTGCGGCGGAGGAAAGGTTTTTTCTTCTGGCTCTCTGGGGATTTCTGAATATTTGTTAATTTATAGAAGTGGAATTAGGTCAAAAGGAGTCATGTGGGCACCACAAGGCAGTACGGCGCCCCCCTGGGGCGCGCCCTAGTGCCTTGTGAAGCCCCTGCGGGGCTTCTGGCCTCCTCCTAAAGCTTCCCAAGTTTCTTTTGTCCAGAAAAAAATCTCCAAAAAGTTTCGTGGCATTTGGACTTCATTTGGTACTGTTTCTCCGAAAAAACCAAAAACAAGCAGAAAACAGCAACTGGCACTAGGCACTAAGTTAATAGGTTAGTCCCAAAAATGATATATAATTACTTGTAAATGTATATAAAACATCCAAGATTGATACTATAACAGCATGGAACAATGAAAAATTATAGATACGTTGGAGATGTATCAAGCATCCCCCAACTTAATTCTTGCTCGTCCTCGAGTAGGTAAATGATAAAAATAGAATTTTTGATGTGGAATGCTGCCTATCATATTCATCATATACTCTTTTATTTGTAGCATGGACATTTGGACTTGAATGATTCAAAGCAATAGTCTATAGTTTGACATGAAGACATAAATACTCAAGTACACTAACAAGCAACCATGTCTTTCAAAATATCAATGCTAAAGAAAGTTATCCCTAGCCCATTATGCTCAATCATTGATCCATTCATGAAACACACTCTATATTAGCTACACACAATGCACAAGTATGAAAATAGTACTCTCTAGTTGGTGCTTTTATAAGAGAAGATGAAGACTCAAAATAAAAATAAAAATTGCATAAGAGTAAATAGATAGGCCCTTCGCAGTGGGAAGCAGAGATTTGCATATGTGCCAGAGCTCAAGACTTAAATTAGAGGGATAAAATTAGTTTGAGAGGCATGCTTTTCCTGTCAACGAGAACGACTGAGAATTCCCAATATTTTCCATGCTAGACACACCATAGGCGGTTCCCAAACAGAAAATAAAGTTTATTTCCTTTCCACCATTCTTTCACAATCCATGGCTAGCCGTATCCACGGGTGCCCTCCATACCAACACTTTCCAAGGAATTTATTATTATTAATTTTGATTCATTGTGGGACTGGGCATCCCTATTACCTGCCACTCTCTCGTGCAATGACAAGTGAATAAACACTCATCGTGAGAATAACACACCTAGCATGGAAAATATTGGCCACCCCCTGCCGCTTCATGAGCGGTACGGGCACACAAAACGGAAAATTATTTTGAAAATTTTAGAGTTGGCACATGCAAATTTACTTGGAACGGCATGGAAATACCGCATATAGGTAGATATGGTGGACTCATTTGGCACAACTTGGGTTTAAGGAGTTTGGATGCACAAGCAGTATTCCCGCTTAGTACAAATGAAGGCTAGCAAATAGATTGAGACGCGACCAACCAAAAAGCGAAAACGGTCATAAACATGCATTGAACATAACTAACACCGAATAATGCACCATAAGTAGGATATAACGTCGTTGCATAACTATTGATTTTATGTGCATGCATAGGGAATCACAAACCTTAACACCAATATTCTTACTAAATCATAATTACTCACTAACATGACTCACATATTATTATCTCCATATCGCAAAACAATTCCAAGGAATCAAACTTATCATATACAATGATCTTTCATGAAAGTTTTTATTATATCCCTCTTGAATATTCATCACTTTGGGACCAAATTCATATCTTGTGCAAATTACCATTACTATTATCAACTCTCAAAAAGATATAAGTGAAGCATGAGAGTGCAAATATTTCTTCAAAATTTTAATCTTATCATCTCTCAAAATAATATAAGTGAAGCATGAGAGTTCAAGTATTTCTTCAAAATATAGCCACCGCCGTGCTCAAAAAGATTTAAGTGAAGCACTAGAGCAACTGCCTAGCTCAAAAGGTATAAGTGAAGCACATAGAGTATTCTAACAAATCACGAATAATGTGTGTCCCTCTCAAAAAGGTGTGTCCAGCAAAGATGATTGTGACAAACTAAAAAGCAAACAAAGCAAAGATTCATATAATACACGACGCTCCAAGTAAAATTCATATTATGTGATGAATAAAAATATAGCTCCAAGTGAGTTACCGATAGATTGTGGACGAAAGAGGGGATGCCTTCCGGGGCATCCCCAAGCTTAGACGATTGAGTCTTCCTTGAATATTACCTTGGGGTGCCTTGGGAATCCCCAAGCATAGGCTCTTGCCACTCCGTATTCCTTTGTCCATCGCATTCTCACCCAAAATTTGAAAACTCCAATCACACAAAACTCAACAAAACCTTCGTGAGATCCGTTAGTCTAACAAACAAATCTTAAACTATAGGTACTGTTGTAAATTGATTCATTTTTAATATTGACATAATGCTACTGTACTCCAACTTCTCCATGACTCATACCCCCCGATACGATCCATAGATTCATCAAAATAAGCAAACTATGCAACAAAAACAGAATCTGTCTAAAACAGAACAGTCTGTAAAGATCTATTTAAAATCCATATTTCTGTAATTCCAAAAATTCTGAAAAATTAGGACAACGTGGGAAATTCATAGACGAATACTGTGTAAAAATTTCACATTTTTCTGACGCTCCAGTACAGAATTAAAATTACAGTACTGGATGCAAAACTTTCTGTTTTCCAAACAGCATCAATTATACTATCTTCCAAATCATCCCAAAGGCATTACTTGGCACAAACTCTAATTAAAACATAAAAACTTACTCATAACAGAAGCTAAAATTGTGTAAACACACAAGAACTTATTTTATCCATTGGGTTGTCTCCCAACAAGCTCTTTTTATAGCCATTAAGATAGGCTTGAGATTTCAATGATGCTCTCATGAAAGATAATAATAAAAACACAAGGAGAACATCATGAAGCATATGAAAAACATACTTAAGTCTAACATACTTCCTATGCATAGTCATTTTATAGGAGAACAAACTATCAAGATAGGCAATATCTAGCATATGCAAATAGGAAGAATGAAGCATGAATAATTTCAACATCACGAGAGGCAATTTAGTAACATGAAGATTTCTATAACCATATTTTCCTCTCTCATAATAATTACATGTAGGATCATAATCAAACTCAACAATATAGCTATCATAAACAATAATCTCTCTATGATCCACATGCATAAAAAAATTATAATCTTCAAAGATAGTGGGATTAACATCAACTAAAGTCATGACCTCTCCAAACTCACTTTTGTCAAAAATTTCATAAGATTGATAATTCTCCAAAGTGGTGGGATCATTATTACCAAAAATTGACGCTCTTCCAAACCCACTTTTAATAGTATTGCAAACATTATTATCAATAACATATCCATCATGAGGCTTAAGTAAATTTTCAAGATCATAAGAAGCATTATCACCCCAATCATGATCATTGCAATAAGTAGTGGACATTGCTACTTGTAGCTTGCGTTAGTATTATCCCCGAAGAGGAAGGGATGATGCAGCATAGCAGAGGTAAGTATTTCCCTCAGTTATGAAACCAAGGTTATCAATCCAGTAGGAGAACTACGCAACACCTCGTTAGCAGTACCTGCACACAAACAACAAATACTTGCACCCAACGCAAACGAGGGGTTGTCAATCCCTCGGCGGTAAATTGCAAGATTAAATTGTATGTGATAGATAGATAGATTGAAACAAAAATACAAAAATAAAATAAATAAAAGAAAAGTGCAGCAATATTTTTAGGGTTTTAGTAATTTGATTTATATAGACCCGGGGGGCATAGTTTTCACTAGAGGCTTCCCTCAAGAAAATAGCATAGGGTGGGTAGACAAATTACTGTTGGGCAATTGATAGAAAAGCAAATAATCATGACGATATCCAAGGCAATGATCATGTATATAGGCATCTCGTCCGAGACAAGTAGACCGACTCCTGCCTGCATCTACTACTATTACTCCACACATCGACCGCTATCCAGCATGCATCTAGTGTATTAAGTCCATAAAGAACGGAGTAACGCCTTAAGAACGATGACATGATGTAGACAAGATAAACTCATGTATGAATAAACCCCATATTTTTACCCTTAATAGCAACGATACATACGTGTCATGTCCCTTTCTGTCACTGGGATTGAGCACCGCAAAATCGAACCCATTACAATGCACCTCTTCCCATGGCAAGATAAATCAATCTAGTTGGCCAAACCAAATCAATAGATCTGAGAAGAAATACAAGGCTATAATAATCATGCATAAAAGAGATCAGAGAAGACTCAAATAATATTCATGGACAATCTGATCATAAACTCACAATTCATCGGATCCCAACAAACACACCGCAAAAAGTGATTACATCGGAAAGAACTCCAAGAACATCGAGGAGAACATTGTATTGAAGTTCAAAAAGAGAGAAGAAGCCATCTAGCTACTAACTATGGACCCGAAGGTCTGTGGTAAACTACTCACGCATCATCGAAAGGGCAGCAAGGTTGATGTAGAGCACCTCCGTGATCGATTCCCCCTCCGGCGTAGTACCGGAGAAGGCCACCAGATGGGATCTCTCGAGAACAGAAACTTGTGGCGGCGGAAAAAGTATTTCGTGGACTCCCCTGAGGGTTTCTGATTTTTTGGGAATTTATAGTGGAGGAATTAGGTCAAACGGAGCAATGTGGGCCCCACGAGGTACCAGGGCGCGCCTGACCCCCCAGGTGCGCCCTGGTGCCTCGTGGACACCCCCTGGGGCTTCTGGCCTCCTCCCGAAGCTTCTAGTGTTTATCTTGTCTAGAAAAAAATCTCCAAAAAGTTTCGTGGCATTTGGACTTCGTTTGGTATTGATTTTCTATAAAACAAAAATAGGGCAGAAAACAGCAACTGGCACTGGGCACTAAGTTAATAGGTTAGTCCCAAAAAATGATATATAATTGCTGTAAATGAATATAAAAACATCCAGGATTGATAATATAACAGCATGGAACAATAAAAAATTATAGATACGTTGGAGACGTATCAGCATCCCCAAGCTTAATTCCTGCTCGTCCTCGAGTAGGTAAATGATAAAAACAGAATTTTTGATGTGGAATGCTGCCTAACATATTCATCATATATTCTTTTCTTTTATAGCATGGACATTGGACTTGAATGATTCAAAGCAATAGTCTATAATTTGACATGAAGATATAAATACTCAAGCATGCTAACAAGCAACCATGTCTTTCAAAATATCAACGCTAAAGAAAGTTATCCCTAGCCCATTATGCTCAATCATTGATCCATTCATGAAACACACTCAAATATTAGCTACACACAATGCATACGTATGACAATAGTGCTCTCTAGTTGGTGCTTTTGTAAGAGAAGATGGAGACTCAAATAAAAATAAAAATTGCATAAAAGTAAATAGATAGGCCCTTCGCAGAGGGAAGCAGAGATTTGTCAAATGTGCCTGAGCTCAAAGCTGTAATTAAAGAGATAAAAATATTTTGAGAGGCATGCTTTTCCTGTCAACGAAAACGACCGAGAATTCCCAATATTTTCCATGCTAGACACATCATAGGTGGTTCCCAAACATAAAGTAAAGTTTATTTCCTTTGCACCATTTCTTTCACAATCCAAGGCTAGCCGTATCCACGGGTGCCCTCCAAACCAACACTTTCCAAGGAATTTTGTTGTTATTAATTTTGATTTCATTGTGGGACTGGGCATCCCTATTACCAGCCACTCTCGTGCAATGACAAGTGAATAAACACTCATCATGAGAATAACACACCTAGCATGGAAAATAATGGCCACCCCCTGCCGCTTCATGTGTGATACGGGCACACAAAACGGAAAAATTATTTTGAAAATTAGAGTTGGCACACGCAAATTTACTTGGAACGGCATTGAAATACCGCATATAGGTAGATATAGTGGACTCATTTGGCACAACAGGGGTTTAAGGATTTTGGATGCACAAGCAGTATTTCTGCTTAGTACAAATGAAGGCTAGCAAATATATTGAGAAGCAACCAACCAAAAAATGAAAACGGTCATAAACATGCATTGAACATAACTAACACCGAATAATGCACCATAAGTAGGATATAATTTCATTGCATAACTATTGACTTGATGTGCATGCATAGGGAATCACAAACCTTAACACTAATATTCTTACTAAATCACAATTACTCACTAACATGACTCACATATTATCATCTCCATATCGCAAAACTATTGCAAGGAATCACACTTATCATATCCAATGATCTATATGAAAGTTTTTATTATATCCCTCTTGAATATTCATCACTTTGGGACCAAATTCATATCTTGTGCAAATTACCATTACTATTATCAACTCTCAAAAAGATTTAAGTGAAGCATGAGAGTGCAAATATTTCTTCAAAATTTCAATCTTATCAATTCTCAAAATAATATAAGTGAAGCATGAGAATTTATTTCTACAAAATTTTAATCTTGTCAACTCTCAAAATAATATAAGTGAAGCATGGGAGTTCATTTCTTCAAAATATAGCCACCACCGTGCTCAAAAAGATTTAAGTGAAGCACTAGAGCAACTGCCTAGCTCAAAAAAATTTAAGTGAAGCACATAGAGTATTCTAACAAATGATGATAAACGTGTGGCTCTCTCAAAATAGGTGTGTACAGCAAGGATGATTATGACAAACTAAAAATCAAACAAAGCAAAGACTCATATAATACAAGACGCTCCAAGCAAAACTCATATCATGTGACGGATAAAAATATAGCTCCAAGTAAAATTACCGATGGTTGGTAGAAGAAAGAGGGGATGCCTTCCGGGGCATCCCCAAGCTTAGACGCTTGAGTCTTCCTTGAATATTACCTTGGGGTGCCTCAGGCATCCCCAATCTTAGGCTCTTACTACTCCTTATTCCTTCATCCATCGTGATCTCACCCAAAACTTGAAAACTTCAATCACACAAAACTCAACAAAACCTTCGTGAGATCCATTAGTATAACGAAATAAATCACTACTTTAAGTACTGTTGCAAACCCATTCATATTTTATTTTTGCATTATACCTACTGTACTCTAACTTCACCATGGCTTATACCCCCCGATACAATCCATAGATTCATCAAAACAAGTAAGTAGTGCATCAAAAACAGAATCTGTCAAAAACAGAACAGTCTATAGCAATATATTTAAAAGCCATACTTCTGTAACTCCAAAAATTCTGAAAACTTAGGAAAACGTGGGCAATTCATATACCAATACTGTGTAAAAATTTCAGATTTTTCTGACGCTCCAGTACAAAAAAAAATCGGGCACTGGACGCAAAACTTTCTGTTTTCCAAACAACATCAATTATACTATCTTCCAAATCATCCTAAAGGCTTTACTTGGCACAAACACTAATTAAAAACACAAAAACACAATCATACCACTAGCATAATTGTGAAAACACACAATAACAGAAAAAATTTATTTTATTCATTGGGTTGCCTCCCAACAAGCGCTATTGTTTTATGCTCCTAGCTAGGCATAATGCATAGTTTCAAGTATTATCATCTTTCAAGTTGATTCCAAAAGTGGCCCTCATAATTGATTCATATGGTGCTTTAATTCTTTTCCTAGGGAAATGCTCCATACCCTTCTTTAATGGAAATTGAAATTTTATATTCCCTTCTTTCATATCAATAACGGCACCTATAGTTCATAAGAACGGTCTACCAAGTATTATGGGGCAAGAAGAATTGCATTCAATATCAAGAACAATAAAATCAACGAACACATAATTTCTATTTGCAAGAATAAGAACATCATTAATTCTACCCATTGGTTTTTTAATAGGAGAATCCGCCAAGTGCAAATTAAGAGAACATTCATCTATATTAGTGAAACCTAGCACATCACATAAAGATTTTGGAATTGTGGAAACGCTAGCACCCAAATCACATAAACCATTGCACTCATAATTTTTAATTTTAACTTTAATGGTGGGTTCCCATTCATCATATAATTTTCTAGGGATTGAAATCTCTAGTTCTAGCTTTTCTTCTAACGCTTTCATCATTGCTTCTACGATATGTTTAGTAAAAGCCTTGTTTTGCTTATAAGCGTTGGGTGAATTTAAAATGGATTGTAACAAAGAAATGCACTCAATCAAAGAACAATTTTCATAATTAAAATCTTTGTAATCCAAGAGAGTGGGCTCATCGCTATTTAAAGTTTTTACCTCTCCAAACCCACTTTTAGCAATTTTCTCATTAAGATTTTCACCCTCCGAATTATGGGAACGCCTACTAGCTAAAGTTGACTCTTATTCAGTCCCCTTTTCATCAAGTTTTATATTGGTAAACAAAGAATCAATAGATGAAACACCAATCATTTTAATATCCTCATCATTACTACGATAAAAACCAGGAGGAATCGCTTTTTCTAAAAATTCTCGTTTAGCTTTTAGCATGGCGGTTCTTTTCTTACTCTCATCCATGGAGACATATAAAGCTTTAATTGATTCGCTAATATCAATTTTGGGTGGCAAAATTTTAGTCTTAAGATTTTCCACATCTTGAATAATTCTATCAATGCTCCTAGACATATCATCAAGTTTACTCAATTTTTCTTCTATCGTAGTGGTGAAAACTTTTTGAGAATTAATAAATTATTTAATATTACTTTCAAGATCAGAGGGCATCCTATTATTATTATTATAAGAATTACCATAAGGATTGCCATAATTATTAGAGGAATTTCTAGGAAACGGTCTAGCGTTGAAATTACCTCTATAAGCATTATTATTAAAATTGTTTCGCGAGACAAAATTCACATCTACGGGATCCGTATTTTGCTCAATCAAAGTGGACAAAGGCACATCATTAGGATCAATATCAGCATTTTTACTAGCAACCAATTTCATAAGCGCATCAACTTTATCACTCAAAGTACTAATTTCTTCAATAGAATTCACCTTTTTACTAGTAGGAGTTCTTTCAGTATGCCATTGTGAATAATTTGCCATAATATTATCAAGCAATTTAGTAGCTTCTCCCAAAGTAATTTCCATGAAAGTACCACCCGTGGCGGAATCTAAAAGATTTCTAGAAACAAAATTCAATCTCGCATAAAAATTTTGTATGATCATCCATAAATTTAAACCATGAGTAGGGCAATTTCTTATCATTAATTTCATCCTCTCCCAAGATTGGGCAACATGTTCATGATGAAGTTGCTTAAAATTCATAATTTGATTTCTAAGTGAAATAATTTTCGCGGGAGGAAAATACTTAGTAATAAAACCATCTTTACACCTATCCCAAGAATCAATACTATTTTGTGGTAAAGATGAAAACCAAAATTTTGCACGATCCCGCAACGAGAATGGGAATAATTTTAATTTCACAATATTATTATCCACATCTTTTTTCTTTTGCATGTCACACAATTCTACGAAAGTGTTAAGATGGGATGCGGCATCTTCATTAGGACTACCGGAAAATTGATCTTTCATGACAAGATTTAGCAAAGCGGCATTAATATCACAAGTCTCCGCACTAGCGGCGGGAGGAGCAATCGGAGTACTAATAAAATCATTGTTATTAGTAATGGAAAAATCACACAATTTTGCATTTTCTTGAGACATCGTGACTATGCAAACAAGATAACAAGCAAGCAAACAAGAAAAAGGCAAACGAAAAATATTTTTGTATTTTTGTAAAAACATTTTAGAAGTGGGGGAGATGAAAACGAGAGGCAAATAAAGTAAATGCAAGGAGATGAGAGTTTATGCAAAGGTACTTGATAGATGTTGATGATGTCTCCCCGGCAACGGCGCCAGAAATTCTTCCTGCTACTTGTAGCTTGCGTTGGTATTATCCCCGAAGAGGAAGGGATGATGCAGCACAGCAGAGGTAAGTATTTCCCTCCGTTATGAAACCAAGGTTATCAATCCAGTAGGAGAACCACGCAACAACTCGTTAGCAGTACCTGCACACAAACAACAAATCCTTGCACCCAACGCAAACGAGGGGTTGTCAATCCCTCGGCGGTAAATTGCAAGATTAAATTGTATGTGATAGATAGATAGATTGAAGAAAAAAATACAAAATAAAATAAATAAAAGAAAAGTGCAGCAATATTTTTAGGGTTTTAGTAATTTGATTTAGATAGACCCGGGGGCCATAGTTTTCACTCGAGACTTCTCTCAAGAAAATAGCATATGGTGGGTAGACAAATTACTGTTGGGCAATTGATAGAAAAGCAAATAATCATGCTGATATCCAAGGCAATGATCATGTATATAGGCATCACGTCCGAGACAAGTAGACCGACTCCTGCCTGCATCTACTACTATTACTCCACACATCGACCGCTATCCAGCATGCATCTAGTGTATTAAGTCCATAAAGAACGGAGTAACGCCTTAAGAACGATGACATGATGTAGACAAGATAAACTCACGTATGAATAAACCCCATATTTTTACCCTTAATAGCAACGATACATACGTGTCATGTCCCTTTCTGTCACTGGGATTGAGCACCGCAAGATCGAACCCATTACAAAGCACCTCTTCCCATGGCAAGATAAATCAATCTAGTTGGCCAAACCAAATCAATAGACCGGAGAAGAAATACGAGGCTATAATAATCATGCATAAAAGAGATCAGAGAAGACTCAAATAATATTCATGGACAATCTGATCATAAACTCACAATTCATCGGATCCCAACAAACACACCGCAAAAAGTGATTACATCGGATAGAACTCCAAGAACATCGAGGAGAACATTGTATTGAAGATCGAAAAGAGAGAAGAAGCCATCTAGCTACTAACTATAAACCCGAACGTCTGTGGTAAACTACTCACGCATCATCGGAAGGGCGGCAAGGTTGATGTAGAGCCCCTCCGTGATCGATTCCCCCTCCGGCGGAGTACCGAAGAAGGCCTCCAGATGGGATCTCTCGAGAACAGAAACTTGCGGCGGCAGAAAAAGTATTTCGTGGACTCCCCTGAGGGTTTCTGCTTTTTTGGGAATTTATAGTGGAGGAATTAGGTCAAACGGAGCTCTGTGGGCCCCACGAGGTACCAGGGCGCGCCTGCCCCCCCCCCCCCGAGGCGCGCCCTGGTGCCTTGTGGGCACCCCCTGGGGCTTCTGGACTCCTCCCAAAGCTTCTAGTGTTTATCTTGTGCAGAAAAAAATCTCCAAAAAGTTTCGTGGCATTTGGACTTCGATTGGTATTGATTTTCTGTAAAACAAAAACAGGGCAGAAAACAACAACTGGCACTAGGCACTAAGTTAATAGGTTAGTCCCAAAAAATGATATATAATTGCTGTAAATGAATATAAAAACATCCAAGATTGATAATATAACAGCATGGAACAATCAAAAATTATAGATACATTGGAGACGTATCAGACATAACAAAATTTTCATCCCCAAGCTCGTAGCTTTGCACATAATTAGCACGATTGACATTAATAGAATTTATAATAACATCATTGCAATCATGCTTTTCAATCAAGGAGCTATCATGAATCACTTTATAAATTTCTTCTTTTAACACTTCATCACAATTTTCAGATTCATGATTTTCAAACAAAACTTCATAGAGAAAATCAAGAGCACTCAAATCACTAGCAAATGGTTCATTATAATTGGATCTTTTGAAAAGATTAGCAAGTGGATGAGGATCCATAGTGATCTTAAATTTTTGCTTTTACTTTCTGTCCTTGAGTGTTTGACATGAAGGCAATAAAAGCAAGCAAGCAAGCAAACAAGAAAATAAAAATATTTTTGTGTTTTTGTAAAAATTGTTTTAGAAGTGGGGGAGATGAAAACGAGAGGCAAATGAAAATAAAAGGTAAATAAAGTAAATGCAAGTGAATGATAATTTATGTGAAGGTACTTGATAATTTTGATGATGTCTCCCCGGCAACGGCGCCAGAAATTCTTCCTGCTACTTGTTAGCTGCGTTGGTAATTCCCTGAAGAGGAAGGGAGATGCAGTACAGTAGAGATAAGTATTTCCCTCAGTTAAGAACCAAGGTTATCAATCCAGTAGGAGAACCAAGCAAAATACCGTTAAAGCGCACCTGCACACACAAGAGAAAACACTTGCACCCAATGCGAATAAGAGGGTTGTCAATCCTCTTAGCGGTTATTTGCAAGGATTAAATCTTATCGAGGTAAATAAATAAACTAAACTACTAATTAAAATAAAAGTAAATAAATTGCAGCAAGGTATTTTTAGGTTTTTTATATGATAAAGATAGACCCG
The DNA here is from genome assembly GCA_039707655.1 of Elymus sibiricus. Taxonomy (NCBI): domain Eukaryota; kingdom Viridiplantae; phylum Streptophyta; class Magnoliopsida; order Poales; family Poaceae; genus Elymus; species Elymus sibiricus. The sequence goes on from CM077676.1 coordinate 387,463,276, forward strand.
GGGACCATAGTTTTCACTAGAGGCTTCTCTCTTGAGCACATAAGCATACGGTGGGTAAAAAAATTACTGTTGGGCAATTGATAGAAAAGCAAATAATTATGACGGATTCATGGCAATGATCATGTATATAGGCATCACGTCCGAGACAAGTAGACCAACTGCTGCCTGCATCTATTACTATTACTCCACCCATCGACCGCTATCCATCATGCATCTAGGGTATTAAGTATGAAACAGAGTAACGCCTTAAGCAAGATGACATGATGTAGAGAAGCAAATTCAAGCAATATGAATAAACCCCATCTTTTTATCCTTAATGTCAACAATACAAATACGTGTCATGTCCCTTTCTGTCACTGGGATTGAACACCGCAAGATTGAACCCATCACAAAGCATCTCTCCCATTGCAAGATAAATCAATCTAGTGGGCCAAACTAAACCGATAGATCGGAGAGAAATACAAAGCTATAACGATCATGCATAAAAGAGTTCAGAGAAGACTCAAATATTTCTCATGAATAATCTGATCATAAACTCACAATTCATCGGATCCCAACAAACACACCGCAAAAGAAGATTACATCGGATAGAACTCCACGAACATCGAGGAGAACATTGTATTGAAGATCAAAGAGAGAGAAGAAGCCATCTAGCTACTAGCTATGGACCCGTAGGTCTGTGGTAAACTACTCACACATCATCGGAAGGGCAGCAAGGTTGATGTAGAAGCCCTCCGTGATCGATTCCCCCTCTGGTAGAGTACCGGAAATGGCCTCCAGATGGGATCGCGGAAGAACAGAGGCTTGCGGCGGTGGAAAGGTTTTTTTTTCTGGCTCTCTGGGGTTTTCCGAATATTTGTTTATTTATAGAAGTGGAATTAGGTCAAAAGGAGTCATGTGGGCCCCACAAGGCAGTACGGCGCCCCCCCCCCCCGGGGCGCGCCCTAGTTCCTTGTGAAGCCCCTGCGAGGCTTCTGGCCTCCTCCCGAAGCTTCCCGGGTTTCTTTTGTCCAGAAAAAATCTCCAAAAAGTTTCGTGGCATTTGGACTTCATTTGGTACTGTTTCTCTGAAAAGCCAAAAACAAGCAGAAAACAACAACTGGCACTAGGCACTAAGTTAATAGGTTAGTCCCAAAAAATGATATATAATTGCTTGTAAATGTATATAAAACATCCAAGATTGGTACTATAACATCATGGAACAATCAAAAATTATAGATACGTTGGAGATGTATCAGTGCCCGTGCTCTCCGGGCCCCTCGGCGTCCATGGCGGCCGGCTCCTCCGCCAAGGAGGAGATTGTCCTCTCGTCCGGTGACGAGGAGGACCAGCAGCCACAGCAGCGGCCGTGCCTCCTTGCGGAGGCGGCTCTGAAGGACGAAGAATTCGTCCGTCAGATAAAGATAATGACGGAGCGCTCGCTCCATCAGATGGGCCCGGCACCACCGTCGCCGGCGTGGGTCAAGTAGGAGCCACCGTCCCTGCCGCGCTACCGCATCAAGCTAGAGCTGATGTCCCCACCCCGGCGGGTCAAGGAGGAGCCCCCCCACCCCCCCGGCCGCGGCGTCTAGATTGGACGCCGCGTGAAGGACAAGCCCGCGTCGCCACCGACGCACAGCCGATACGCGTGCATTAGCGGGCCCGACTTGCCGCCCCGCCGCATCCGCCGCCAAGCCGTCGAGGAGCTGTCGCCGGCCATAAGGAAGGCGCACGGCCGCATCCTCCATTACCTCGGAGGCGGCGGTGTTGGCGGCCCCTCGGGGTCGAGGGCCGTCGTCTCCGAGGAGGAGTGGGCGGGGCGTCAGCGGGCGCGGTACGACCGGCGCAACGCCGCCCGCCGCTCCTCGTTCGCCAAGACCGACGAGGCGCCGGAATGGGTCCGCAACGACCCGGACCTCGCCGCCGCGTGGGCCCTCGATCGTTCCGTCACCACCAATGAGACGGACGCTAGACGCCACCGCCTCGACAACGAGATCGCCAAGTACGGCGAGGAGTGGTCTCTTAGCGAGACTTCCGACGCCTGCAAGGGCAAGGCCGCCGCCAGGGCTCCGCCCGCGCCGTCGGCACTGGCCGCAGCGACACTCCGAACCGCAAAGCAGGAGGCGGAGCAGCTACGCCGCGAGCGGCAGGCAGCAGCCGGACAAGGCTGTCGCGGCCCTCCGAAAGCCTTGCGCCGCTGGACAGAAGACGACGACGGCGCAGACGGCGACGTCGATGCGGCAGGACAGGGCGGCCACGCGTACGAGGTTGTCGTCCGGTATAGAGTTTAGGTTTTTTATAATTTTTTAGTTAAACGGTCGAAATATTGACCTTTTTATGTAAATTATGTCCGAATTCTAATAAAATCTGCCGTGTTTGCACAAATTTCATCCGGTTGATTCATAAAGTGTTTGAAATATATGCGGACAGCGTTGGATGGCGGCTTCCCGCATCCGTGTCCGTGGACTGGTCCCCCTGTCCGCGGACGGATGCGGGAGGAAATTTGCGGGTCGCCATTGGAGATGCCCTCAGTGGAGATGACTCTCTTAGGTATATAGGATTTCATGATTTTTAAATATGACAAATCACTTGATTTTTTTAAAATAAATATGCAAATAATTTTAAAAAATTCATGAACATTTTTTTAAATAAACACTTTATAAATGTTCATGATTTTTCAAAAAATGTTAAAAATAGCTTTTAAAAATATCATGAACATTTTTTTAAGCCAGGGGTGGACCGGAAGAGAACGAAGGAGCCCAAGGCCCCCTCAACTTGACAAAATCATTCAAAGTTTTGATTATTTTTGGACTTTCAAAAGAAGCGTTAAACACTATACGTGAATATCTTTCTGGTTCCGCACCTTCTTGTTCGATCGTAGGTCCAGAAAAAACGCCTCACGAAATGTAAGCACTATTTTCGTTTCGAAAACAAATAAAATAATAGTAAGCACTAAACACAAGTCCCTTTTCAGTAAAGCAACTGTGAGTTTAAGAGACGAAAAAAAAGTATTAGTACGTCCGACAGGAAGGAGATCTGATTAATTTCCTCGCGAACTAGAACGGATTAGGATTTTTTTTTTTTTTTGAGGAGCAGAACGGATTAGGATTCGGACTAGGATTAGAGCTGGACTGGCCAGCGGTGGCCCAGGTGCCTCCTAGCCCTAGTTCACCAAGCGGATACGGGATACAGTGTAGCCAGATTCTCAACCAAAAAAACAAACAAACAGTGTAGCCAATACGCTGCATCCAAACGCACCCTTACAGTCACAGACTGCAGAAACAGTGTACGCCAAATGGCTAGGATTGTCAGGTAAAGATACTAGTAGAAACATGTAAAGATACCAGAAACAGTTCAATCCACGACTCACTCTAGACTGTTGACCAGGTCTTGGCCCATTCCTCAGACACAACTTTTCGACTAACTTTATTCAAGGCCTGTAATAAGCCTACAAGATGGAAAGCAGAGTCGACCAAGTCACCTTCACTGACATCAACCCGAATTCAGTCTTTATCTCATGAGTGTCAAGTCCATGTGTGTCCGCCTTGAAGGAACAACAGTGCTCCGCTGAACCGAATGGCTCCGAGGCCACCTTGAACTTCAAATCCAGAGTGGAACCATCCACTACAGCAACCACAGACCTCTTTAAGAGGCGGGACTCGCCAATTGCACCATCGAAGAGCCGGATTTCTTCATTATAACCACCGATAAAACAACTGAAGCACAGCTCAAAACTGCTCTGCACTTCTGACACGGCAACTTCTACGTTCGCCATGACTGCCTCATCAATACGTGCTACGGTTACGTCAACTGCGCCACAGTCACCATAGATGCGGTTTGTGAATGCTTGATTCCATACTCCCCACAGGTCGGCTATGCCTGATACACCATCAATCAGCTGGTGATCATCCCTTTCTGCTTTGCCTGCCTTGATACTAATGTCAAATTCCACTAGAACAGCGCAATACAAATCTATCCCTCGCTTAGGGCCAGCCATGTTGATGAAAGAACCCTACAAAATTGTTACTTTTTAGTAGCTCTTCACATGACTTGTAGTGATGCGATTATTCATGCTGGTGTGTTAAGTACCAACCAAGAGCCCAAACTATTCTGTTTGATTTTGTTTCGAACACATGATACTCACTCGGTTCCATAATTTATAAGTTTCTCATAGTAAATCACCTTTCCACAATATAAACCTGGTATAGTAGTGGCTTAAACAATCCAAACAACTATTCTGCTACTTTTGGACAGATAAGTCACATGGACACATCTTTAATGATGCAAAGAGAATAAGCGCTTGTTGTTCTATGCATGTGCTAGGTTTGGTCTTACAATGTGAACTAAATAAATTTGACATAAATCAGGTATTTGATCCCCCTATCCATTCCATATAAATCATTCCCCAGGGGGGTTTTGCCCATGCTGCAACATCCACTTAATGTGAGAACTTCCCCACTGGGTGATTTATACCATATGGAATACTTCAAGGGGCCAAAAACCTGATTTTATACTTGAGGGGGTTAAGTAGACTTATTGCTTGAAATAATTGCAGGTAAGTATGGGTTTGCACCTGCTTCACGATGATAGGATCATCCTTGCTTATATTGACAACATAATTAAGCAATGTATCCAGACAATCCCGCACTGCTATGTATCCATACAACTCTACTGGGCCAACATCCACAGTAAGTTCAGCCAACTTTAATGAGAAAAATTGTAAGACGCGACTAGGATTATGCCGGTTGCATTTTCCGTTGCGGAAGACACAATCTTTGGGATCTCCAAACCGAGCTTCATAAAAAAAACAAGTTAAAACAAGTTAAATTGTAATGGAAATCAATAGAGGAAACAAATAGTCATCATATGAAAAGTAAGCATGTCACTTGAGGATTCCATGGCCCTAATGGATGTTTTCCTTTTCATCTAAGTGGAAATTATTGATGTTCTTTTTACTAGGAATTCTAATCCCTCAAAGGTTTTTATTTTAGGAAACTCAAAGAAAAAGCGGGCAACATTTCATCACGTCAGTAAGTAAAGGCCCCTTTTACTCTCCCAGATTATTTCATAACCCCCTAAACTATTTATTGGTTACGTTTACCCCAAGAATTACTAAAACAGGTCAATTCAACCCTTAATGAAAATATTATTTTCTTTCATTTTCTAGAAGTCCTCTTGTAAGTTGGTTTTTTATTCTTTGCAATCAAAGATAACATAATAATAATAATAATAATAATAATAATAATAATAATAATAATAATAATAATAATAATAATAATAACAATAATAATATATTCCTAATTTTCTATCTTGTATAGTTGGGAGCAACTAAACCTGTTTTAGCACTCATGATAGAAAAATACGTGCTAAAAAACTGAGTTTATGAACATATTTCCATAGGGTAGGGCATGGTGACATCAAACAAGATAAAAATCATTATGCAGTGAATTGAACACAATCCTCTTCTGCAAAACGTAACAAATGTAACCCTGGAACGCAATGCATTGGCATTTAACTATTAAAAGTAATAAACAAAGTAAAGAAAATTAGCCACAAGATGTCAACATAGAACACATCGATTGACCCTATTGCTTGAAAAAGGTGCTCATAAGAAATTGAAATAGGTAAAGAGATATTGATCACTTACTCTCACTACGGTCATCAACAGCATAGTTCTTTTTCCACGCATGAGTGCTCCTGTATATAGAACCATCACGGTGTGTCCTCTTTGGAAGCAATTCCATGGGGAATACTTTATCTTCTTTGTCACCGCTCTTTGTATCCTTGGTTGCACTCCTTCCGTTTTCATCTATAACTTCCAAGGTTGTGCCACTCGTCTCTACATTTTTCGTGCCTTGGCTGATGACAGGGTTATCGTTGGCAGAAGAGATGAGCAATCGCAGAAGAGATGAGCAATCGCTTGTCTTCGAGTCCACTGTTGCTGGCCATGCTCCGAGATCCAGGAGGAAATCTATCACCAAAGAGGATAAAGAGCAAATTTGAGCACCGGGCACATTTTTTAATTATTTTTCGGTTCCCCTTTTCCCCTGGGATTAACTATAAGACCCCCACCCCCTGCCTTATTTTACGAAAATCAACACATGAAGAGTAATTAAAAACCCACAGTTGGTCAGAATCCAGATCCAAAACTATAGCAACTAACTAAAGGCGTAAACTTTGGCATCAGATGATCAAAACATACCGGGAAACACGACGGACAGATAGATCGGGAGCCATGGGAGGGAAAACTCGTCGTGCAAGCGGTGGTGGCGACCAGCAAGGCGGCGCAGAGGCCGTGAAAGAGAGGAGAGGTCGCGAGGTAGAGGAGAGGCGGAGCACTGGGTAATGAAAGGTGGCGACGCCAGGTCGTCGGAGGAGACGAAAAATCTGGCGGAGGATCGGCATCTCAGCGCGCGGCGGCGGAACGAACGCGCTTGCCCAGGACAGGCGTCCAGCAACCACCACCAATTATTAGGGCAGTGGTAGGCGCCGGCCATCGGCGCAATTTTTCGGCCGATCGGCCCAGAGCCATTCGATCTACACGCGCGCAGCCGTCAGATCTCTCCCCGTCCTCCCCCCTCCCTCGTCGTCAACCTACGAGGGAAAGGGAGAGAAAGGAGAGCGCCGCCACCGTACGCGCCGACCGCCTCACCTCGCCTCCTCGTCTTCCCCCGCCGGTCACCGCCCTCGCCGCCGGTTGCCACCTTGCCACTGGCTGCCGCCTACGTTTCTCGCCGACTCCACGCATGTAACCGTGTGCACCACACGGTGGTAGCTCCAGTGGCGACGGCGGCAGCTCGCCGGTGAGCTCCATGGTTGCAGCACCCCCGATGCGTTGTCGCCGCCCCCTCGCCGTGGAAGCTCGTTGCACAGGGTTGCGTGAAGAGTCAACGTCGTTCATGGATGTAGCAGGAAAAAAAACCCGGTCGTAGCAAAAAAGAACGACAGTTGCAGCAATTCATCGTCGCCACCGTCGCGGGTCGCGACTCCGCCTTGATGGATGTAGCAAAATCCCTCGCCGGTAGTAGAAAAATGCAACGACGGTTGCGGCAATTCATCTCGCCGCCGTCACCAGTCGCAACTCCGCCATGATGGATGTAGCAAAATCCCTCACCGGTAGTAGCAAAATATGAGGACGATTGCAACAAAAAAAAACCCACCGCCGTAGTAGGTCGCAGCTCCTCCTTGATGGATGTAGCAAATCCGTCGCTGAAAGTAGCAAAAAATGGCAATGGTTGCAGCAAAAAAACTCGACCGTTTCCAGCAAAGTTCTTGTCGTCGGTTGCCTCATTTATTTTGCTTCTTCGTCGCCGCCGTTGACTCGGGTGTTGCGACTTTTCTGCACCATGGTTCCAGTACCTTCAACGGGGGGTTGCAACTTTTCTGCGCTCCTCGCCGGCCAGTAGAGCAGAGTTGCAACATCTCACGGGCCGCGGTCCCAGTTTTTCCTGCGAATGGTTCCAACAAAAAATCACCGCGGGTTGCAGCTTTTCTGCAGCTCCCCCGCCGCCCCGGTTGAGCGCCGTCGCACGCGAGCACTTAGCCGCCGGTGAGAGAGCTTGTGGAGGTTGCGAGCAGCGTGGGGAGGCTGTGGAGGAGCAGAGCCGCGATGGCTGGAGGTGGAAGAAAGAGGAAACGAGAAGAGCGGGTAATGAATGGGGTTGGTCGCATGGGGCCCACCATGTACACGCGTCTCGCGCGGGGCGTTTGTTCCGTGGCGCGTGAGCCAGCGTAGCCCGGAAAGTTTGGCTGGCTTGCCGGCTCCAAACGTTTTCCATCTATTTATAATATATACTAGAAAAATGCCCGTGCGTGGACCGGGAGAAATAAATTGTCACACACACATAACACACATTTCTGTTGTCACTTCTTCTCATCACCACCTTGATGGTGATCATGTTGTCAACCTATTCATGATGGATGTGATTAATTTCAAGGCGATATGCTTTGTCATCACATACTAGCAGGCCGCATTTGCGAGCCCTTTACTGCATCAATTTGTAATTTTGTGGACTTGAAATACCCGTAGATGTCACCCTTTTCTCATCTACACTTTGTACATGCATTGTACCCACACTCATGCACCATAGTCCAATTTCCACCCATGTCGTCGATCCTCATCGACGATAGCCCCTCGCTACACATACTCCTAATTACTTTTAGTTATGATGAGCATCACCACCATCTCACCTTCATATGATGCATGCATCATCCCCGATAAATGATATGCATAAAGAATTACTCCCTCCGTTCCTAAATATAAGACCTTTTAGAGATTCCACTATGAACTACATACGAATGTATATAGACATCCTTTAGAGTGTAGATTCACTCATTTTGCTCCGTATGTAGTCTATAGTGGAATCCCTAAAAGATCTTATATTTAGAAACGGAGGGAGTATATGGTAATTAAAAAAATTATGAGCCGACACTCGAGTAAGTCAATTAAAATCAGTCGGTTCGGTTGCGTTCCAACAAATCAAAATAAAAACTAAATCAAGTTTGAATTAGTTGAATTGTGTTCTAGCTAACCCTAATACTAAAAAGCATCAGTAACCTTTTTTTAGATGATGCATACAGTTTCCTGGAAATTCGAAAACTAAAGAGGTGGAGGGTTAAAACCTAGGAAAAATAATTGTTGGGGCATGTGCGGCCCGGGGGCTTTTTAATTACGAGCGGAGAAGTTTTATTAGAAAGCGGGCCTCCATTCTATCGAAAGCAAGAGCTGGCGTAGCTGGTTGCGCCGTTGAGGACAGAAAGATGGAGATCAATTACCTTTTAGGTTCGAACCTTTTTTTAGCGTAAAAATTGGACTGCAGGTTTTATTACCAAAAATGGTAGGGGTGTATCTACAAAAAATTATGCCGGAGCAAGAATACCTATTTCCTTTATTAGTAAGTATAGATATTCACCCTCAGCCAGTCAGCCTTATCCATCCACGTCTATCTCGCATCGTTCTTTTCATGACAGAAAATGTTTTCGTTCGGGCCATAATATCACGAATGTGTCTTTTTTTTGTAGTGTGAGTACATGGAATGTCCTCGCAAGTTGCAAAGGAAAGTATAACAGAATATATATATATGCAGGGTAAGTATTGGTGGAGGTTTGTTTGTGTTGGGTAACGTAGTAGAAAACAAAAAAATTCGCCCTACGAACACTCAGGAACAATATGAAGATGCATATGGGTTTGGATCAACGATCGTTACCGACTCCGGAGTGCAGCGGAAGAAGACGAGACGGTGTAGATCGTACTTGGAGTCCCTCGAACGTCGATGACAATCCCGCGAACCGCCCTCGAACAAAAGACCGAAAGCACGGTCTCTCTACTTGTTTGCAAGCGTACGGTCTTCACGATCCGGCAGCGCTTTGCCGTCCAGAGCTAATCATCACCGGAGAATTAGAGGGAGGAGATTAGAACCACACAGGGCTTCTAATTATGAGGATTAGAGGAGGCTAGGGCTAGCTCTAATTAGTCAACTTGGACCAACTAGAACAAGTACTAGATGAACTAGAAGAGGCTCCAAAACTTATATTACAATAGAGCAAAAACCCCTAGTATTTATAGGTTAGAGGAGGAGGAGGGGGGCTGCCACCAAGGAGGGAAAGACCCTCCTTGGGGCGCCGACCAAAGGGGAGGAGTCATACTCCTCCCCTAGTCCAATTCGGCCCCCCCATATGGCACGGGGGGGGGGGGGGGGGGGGGGGCAGTTCCTTATGGGCCCTTGTGGCCCATAATTCCTTCCACCACTTGGCCTTTTAAGGCCCGTTGATATTAAATTAAATATATAAATGTTCTAAATATTTTCAGACCATTATATATATAATTTAACATCCCTGAAAACATTTTCCACCTATATATAATTTATCGGCAATACTCGGTATTACCCGATATTCACCGAAACCCTTCCAGTGACCCCGAAACGCTTCCGGATCCTCTCAGAACTATTCTGAATATTAATGAAACAATTCCACAAATATATTCTCATCACTCCCGTCCTACTAACACTCAGTAGATCATGATTACCTTAAGCTTGTGACCCCGTAGGTTTAGTAAATCATAGACATGAACGAAACTTGTCGGTGTATAAAACATGGGTATTTTATACCCTAACTTATGCACAGACGGTAGCAGCCTCCTGGCCGGCCAAGGCTTGCCAGGAACCACCAAGACCAAAATACAGGGCCCAGTCGCAAAAGCTATAGGGGAGAAGTTCAAGACACAGCACCAACAAGCACCCAACTAGTACCGGAGATGAAGGCATTTCTTGTCGGCAAGGCCGAGCCGGCAAGATGAAGACCCGGCAAGCTCCGTGCCGGCAAGCTCTCACCAGCGCGTCAGCGCTCCACCTCATCGGGCAGCTAGTCACTAATCGGTGAGGTGTCGACCGCGCAGACTGGTTGGTGAAGTTTGTCGGCCACGTGTCAGCACGCGGGAAGAAGATTTGCCTTTAATGACACCTGTTCAGGAGGCGTGTCAGAATAATACGAGGTAGCTGAGCAAGCGGTGCAGAAACCTTGCCAGGGCTACCTCTCCACACGACACCTAACGAGGCATTAAATGCTTTTGTCCTAAACTGGCAGAGTTAGGTATGATAGCACTGTTTGCTATCTAGTCACTATGTAATTACTGTTTTGCCAATGTGGTAACCCCTTGAGCTATAAAAGGAGGGCCAGGGCAACAGTTAGGGGGATTCGGATCCTTTTCCAAACACTAGCACGTCTCGCGTAGCTGCACTCTCGGCACCTTGCCGGAAGAAGCGCTCCTTGTACTTGTGCTCTCATACAACCAATACACCAAAGCAGGAGTAGGGTTTTACGCTTCTCAGCGGCCCAAACCTGGGTAAATCCCTCGCGCCTTCCATTGATTCTGCTCTTCGTCCATGTTGATCTCCCCTGCCGAACCACAAAGGGGCTAGATGGCCCCATAGATGGTCGTATCCACAACATCTTTGGCGCACCAGGTAGGGGAGGGCACTTGCGCGAACCTAAATTAGTGGATTGCGCGTCAGCTTCATCAACTTCATCACCGTCCTCCTTGTCGTTGATGGCCCCCAAGAAGAAGGGCATCATGATGACGGCCCCTTCGCACGTATCCGCAGGCGGCGCGGCCAATGCGGGCGGTGCGGATACCGCGGTTCGCACGACCAGCGCAGGCGGCGCGGTTGCCATGCCCACCGTGGTCGGTGCGCGAGGCGAGCACACTGGAGGCGGCCGACTTCCTCGATCCTCTGGCGAACGAAGTAGAGACGGTGCGAGCGGGGCAGACGGACGTCTTCCTCCTCCTCCTCACTGCGCCGACGAACGCAGCCACCGGAGCGGCAACGCCCGGGCCGGCGCGAGCCAAGATCCCGCCGTGGCGGCGTCCAGAGATGCTGCTTCGGGACAGATGCCGCGCCCCTCGCACAACGGGCGCGGTACGGCTCCAAGCGGCGCCAACGACTCCGGACAACGGCGACCTCACGACAAGACTCCTGCCGATCAAATCCCCGATCCTCAGGCACCGCCTCCACCACAGCGACCCGCTGCTGATCATGTGCCACGGCAGCAGGACCGCGATGGCGCTCCTGCTGGCTCTGCCAGGAGTAGAGCGACGTCGCGCTCTTCGCTTCCGGCCATGCCCGTCACGGAAGCAGAAGCAATGGCGCGAGCCCAAATGCAGCTGAATTTCCCTCCAGCAGCGGAGAAGATGGATGAGTGGAGAGCCACCATCCAAAGCTTGATTGGGTTTTGCCGAGGCCAGCAAATCACAGCAAGCAAAGCCCTCACGGCGTCCGCAAACGGCACCAGTAGCTCCAGCTGGTGGCCGCATTAACGGTGCTGCGCTAACGGTGCAATCACCCCAGCAGCAACAGTCTCAACAGCAGCAACGCCAACAACCATGGCAAGCTCAACGATCTTTCGAGCCCGACGAGGTATCGATGGCCTCTTCGGATCCGCGAGCTCAGCAAGATCAGTGGCAAGTGCTGCGAGACAGGCGGGTAGAAGACGCCCGCGCCACCATCGAACGGCGCCGGGAGGCGCGCCGTCAATCCGACGCGCACAACGGCCCAATCGTTGATGAGCCTGCGCCAGGGGTTGGCGGATACCTACCTTACGAGGTTGGGTGTCCTGCCTTCGCCCGTGAGCTGCGGCAAGTCCGATGGCCGTCCGTCTGGGCCTTCAAGCCAGAAGTACCAGAAAAGTACGACGGCAAGCTGAACCCGGCAGAATTTCTGGGCATCTATACGATTGCCGTGCAAGCTGCTGGAGGAAGAGATGAGAAAATCCTCGCCAACTACTTTCTGTTGGTGCTGAAACCCAACGTGAGATCTTGGCTGATGAACTTGCCAGAGAACTCCATTTCTTCGTGGGCAGATCTCTGTAATGAGTTTGTTGGTGCCTTTACCGGAGGCCACAAGGCCCCTGGACAGCCCAGCGATCTGCAAGTGATTCCGCAAAGAGACAGAGAAACTTTGCGCAAGTACATCCAGAGGTTCAGGCGTGTGCACCGTAACATTCTAGATGTGCACCCCGTAGCTGTCATTGCCGCCTTTCACACGAATGTGCGCAATCGGAGGATGCAGGAGAAGATGAACGTCAAACTGCCCAAAACCGTCAACGAGCTCTATACGTTGGCGGATAAGTGCGCGCGCGCTGAGGAAGGAAGAAGACTTCCCGGGGAAGACGCTGGCGCTGAGGTGGATTCCGAAGACGACGATGCTGCCACCCCGAGGAAGAAGGGCCGAAAGCGCAACAGGAAGCGCAAGGGCAAAACTGTAATGGCCGTCGAAGGCTCCGGCAACTCCGAGTCCGCCAAGAAAGCTAAAACTGAGAACTTCGGCAAGGAGGCGGCTGTATGCGCCGCTTGCTAGGAGGCGGCGGCGAACGAGAAGGCCGGCAAGTCTGATGGGCCGTACTGCAAGATTCACCGCACCAAGGGCCATGACCTCCAAGAGTGCCGACAAGTCGAACACCTTGTTGAGAAACAAAAGGCTGAATATGAAAAACGTGACAAAGAGAAAGGTCAGGATGGTGCCGGTGGATCCGATAAAAAGGGCCGTGGTGGTCGAGGAGGCCGTCGCGGCAAGGCCAAGCAGCAGAAAGAAAAACCTGCTAGAGGCCGTGAAAAGAAAGGAGAAGATGATGGAAGTGAAGAAGAAGAGGATGACGGAGAGTCCAGTGAACAAGAATTCCAGAAGGCAACTGAGGCCATGTGCGTTGACGGAGGGGCATCTTTGCACTCCTCTCACCGCCAACTTAAGCAGTGGGCTCATGAGGTTAATGCGGCAGAACCGGCAATGGGCTCCCAAAAGCCACTCAAGTGGTCACACACGCCTATCATTTTCGATGCCGAGGACCACCCTGATCGCACAACTGCGGTCGGGTGTTTGCCTTTGTTGGTTTCGCCAACAATTCGCAACCTCCAGGTCACAAAAATGCTAGTTAATGGTGGGGCCGGCTTAAACTTGATTTCTCTGGAAGTAATCAAGAGGCTACAGATTTCCGACGAGGAGCTAAAGAAGACAGGCATGTTCCAGGGAGTAAACCCGGGAAGAAGCCAGCCCAAGGGAAAGATCACATTGCCGGTGACGTTTGGCGGGGAATTGAACTACAGAACAGAAAAGATTGTGTTTGACGTTGTCAAGATCCCCTTGCCGTATAATGGAATCCTTGGCCGCCTAGCCTTGGCAAAATTCATGGCGGCATCTCACTATGCCTACAACACATTGAAGATGCCAGGGCCAATGGGTGTCATTTCCATCAACTCCGACAAGAAAGATGCAGTTATTTGCGTCGACAAGATGTACAGAGATGTGGTTGCAGCAGAAGCCGCCAAGGCGCCAGCTCTCGCCGAGAAGAAAGAAAACAAGAAGCCCGGCAAGACTTCTGGCAAGGATTCCGGGAAGCGCACCTCCTCGGAGTGCTCCGCGCCCGTTGAAGACTTGTCGGAGTGTTCTGCCGGTAAGAAATCCAAAGCTACTTCACCAGCAACCAAGAAGGTGACAGCGAGGGAGGATGGCACTGACGGTACCTTTACCATCAGTGCCACCCTTGGCAGCAAATAGGAAAGCGCGCTCATTGCCTTCCTGCGGGCGAATGTCGATGTGTTCGCCTGGCGACCGTCTGACATCCCCGGTGTTCCCAGGGAGGTAATTGAGCACCACCTTGCTATCTGTCCCCGCGCTCGGCCCGTCAAGCAGAAAGTCCGAAAACAAGCATTGGAGCGGCAACAGTTCATTGCCGAGGAAATCAGGAAGCTTGAAGCGGCAGGTTTGGTCAGAGGTGTACTACATCCAACTTGGTTGGCAAACCCGGTTTTGGTACGCAAGGCAAACGGGAAGTGGAGACTTTGTATTGACTACACTGATATTAACAAAGCATGCCCAAAGGATCCTTTCCCCTTGCTGCGCATTGATCAAATTGTAGACTCTGCTTCCGGCTGTGATTTACTCTCCTTCCTTGATGCATATTCTGGGTACCATCAGATATTCATGGCCAAGGAAGATGAGGAGAAAACCGCATTCATTACTCCATGTGGCACATATTGCTTCGTGCGTATGCCTTTCGGGTTAAACAGTGCCGGTTCAACATTCGCAAGAGCAGTCCAGATTGGTTTTGAGCCCCAGCTGCACAGGAATGTGGAAGCATATATGGAGGATATAGTGGTCAAAACCAAGGACAAGTCAACCCTCATTCAGGATTTAGAAGAGACATTTGCAAACTTGTGCAAGATCAATCTGAAGCTCAATCCCGAGAAGTGCGTGTTTGGCATTCCATCCGGCAAACTTCTCGGATTCTTTGTATCTCAATGGGGAATTGAAGCAAATCCTGACAAGATCAAAGCAATTGAGCAGATTCAAGCACCAAAAAGCGTCAAAGATGTGCGGCGTCTTGCCGGCTGTGTTGCTGCCTTGAGTAGGTTCATTTCAAGATCCACTGAGCATGCCCTATCGTTTTTCAAGATTTTGAAAAGGCAGGTCTGATGGAATGGACTCCGGAAGCGGAGGCCGCGCTGCAGGACTTGAAAAGATACCTCTCCTCCGCGCCAACGCTAGTTGCGCCTAGACCGCAAGAGCCGTTGCTGCTATATGTAGCAGCAACAAATCAAGTGGCTAGTGCTGCATTAGTGGCGCAAAGAGAAGTCGATGACGAGGAAGCGGCCGCGGCAAGCCCGTCCAGCGACGAATCGGAATCTTCTCCGGCAAAGTCCGACGCCGACAAGTCAGAAACATCACAAGCAAATGGAACTAATCAACAAGTGATGCCAAAGAAGAAGGTGGTGCAGCGGCCCGTATATTTTGTTAGTTCCCTTCTGCAGGGGGCTAGATCAAGATACTCTGGGGTACAGAAATTGCTTTTCGGCCTTCTTATGGCCTCGAGAAAGCTGTGTCACTACTTCCAAGCACACGAGAGATCCGTCGTCACTCGCTTTCCGTTGCAACGCATTTTGAGAAATCCAGAGGCAACTGGCAGGATAGTGGAGTGGGCGTTGGAATTGTCAAGCTTTGCACTTAAGTTTGAAAGCACTTCAACCATCCAGAGCAGAGCCTTGGCGGAGTTCATTGCATAATGGACGCCAACGCAAGACGAGGAAATTCAAGGAACAACTCTCCCCGGCAAAGAGACAGCCAAAGAATGGATCATGTCCATTGATGGTGCCTTCTCGCTGCAAGGCGCTGGTGCCGGAGTGCTGCTTGTCGCACCCACCGGAGAGCACCTCAAGTATGTGGTTCAAATGCACTTTCCCAGGGAGCAAGCTACAAACAACACTGCTGAGTACGAAGGACTCCTTGCCGGTCTTAGGATTGCAGTGGACATTGGAATCAAAAAATTGATCGTCCGCGGTGACTCGCAGCTTGTTGTGAAGCAAGTAAACAAAGATTATCAGAGCCCGTTGATGGAAGCATACGTGGAAGAAGTGAGAAAATTGGAGGAACACTTTGACGGTTTGCAAATAGAGCACATCCCTCGTGCGGAAAACAGCATTGCTGATCACCTGTCAAAGTGTGCCGCTCAAAAGTTACCTGTGGAACCAGGAACTTTTGTGCTCCATTTGAATCGACCGACAGTCACTCCATCAATGCAGGAGAGAAGGAAGTTGAACACCGGCAAGTATTTTCCGGCAAAGCTCCCAGGAGCCGCCGGCAAAAAAGTTGCCGGAGACAACGACACGGTTGCCGCTGAGCAGCAGCTTCGCGCAGAACCTCAGGTTTTTGCCGCAGAAGCAAGCGCTCCCGTGGCCGAAGAAGTGCCTTTAGTCCTTGTCGTCGAACCACAGGCTCCGGCATGGGCACAACAGATAGTTTGTTTCCTCCAAACATGAGAACTTCCCGATGAGCAATAAGAAGCAGAGAAAGTAGCCCGTCAGTGTGACATCCCCAGATTACTAAACAGTAGTTATGCTAATTAGTCACGCCAAGACATCATCATTAAGCCCTATAAAACAATTAAGTATAATCCAACTTCAAATTCAAATTTTAAAATAAAGTCAAAATTAGTAATTATCCAAACAGCAAAATAAAAATGTTCATAATGTTTCAGATAATCCCAAAGAAATTATAAAAATAAAATCAACATTTATTGAATTCCAAATATGACCCCAACATCCAAAAAATAGTACCCAAAATAGCCCATTTAAATCATTTCTAATTAAACAAAATTCATATGCAATTATATTGCCCCCAAACTTTTTGTGGCAGTGCCAGACATTACCTAGTATTTGATTTGGCAAGTTGTGCATTTTACAAAAGTCACTAGCTAGCTAAAGAAAATTGCAATAGAAAATAATAAAGGCAAACAGAAAAATAAAAGGAAAAAAGGCCTAGGCGCTACTGTGCTGCTGGGCCGCAAGTGCACAGTGTGCCTGGCCCAGCCCACTCTCTCTCTCCTTCCTCCTCCCGCCTATCTCCCCGAGTGTCGGCGCGGCCGTGGACGCGCGCGCGCACACCGGCGAAACGTCGACACCACGACGCTACAGGCGCCGCGGGTGGATAAGGCCGACGCCGCTCGGCCTCCTCGTCGTACTCACCCACTTTCCCCCTCCTCTCTCGCCCTCTCTCGCCCGCAAAAGAGCTCGCCCGAGAGCCGCCGTCGCCGCCAACGTCATTCCCACGCCTCGCCGCCATGTCGTAGAAGCTTGCCGTCGCCCGCTACGTCGTCCACGCCCACGGACGTGAGTCGGGGAGCCCCACATCGCCGGATCCGCGTCGTCTCCCTCCGCTACGGTCGCCGGCGTTCTTCTTCGAATCCGGCCGCCTCTGCGCTCCCGTTCACTCGCCGGGCCACCGTGTGCCTCCCCGGTTAGCTCCTGCTCGGATCCCCTCCTTCTTTCCCCTCCTTTTCTCGCCGTAGCCGCCGCATTTGACTTGGCCGAACCCGTCGCCGCCGCTGTGCTCGTCGTCGAGGCCACCGTAGTTTGAGCTCGCATCCGAGCTCGTAGACGAGCTCCTGGAGCTCATAGGCCCCCAACGCAGCTAGTCTCGCTGCTCGCCGTGCGCTGCGTCGCCGTAGCCGCCAATGGCCGAACTCCGGCGCCGCTCGCGAGCTCGCCGCCGTCACTGTATTGCCTCTCCGGCCGCGCCACCGCCGCAGATCGATGCGGCATCGAACGCACGTCCGAATGCCGCAAACCGCGCGCCAAATGGTCGCCGAAGCGCGTTTTCCGGCGGCCTCCCGAGCGCGCCGCCGCGTTTTATCGTCGCCGGCAACGAGTCGCCGGTCGCCACCGAGCTGGCAGCCACGCTGGCACCTCCCAGGGGCCCCAGTTGACCGAGTTGACTTGGTCAACTCGGCTGACTGGGCAACTACTCCCACTGACACGCGGGCCCCACCCGCTTAATTAGTTAATTAGGTAATTTAATTAATTAGTTAAACTAAATAGACACTGACATGTGGGGCCCGTTCTCTAATTAACCTTTGTTAGTTTAAATTAATTCCTAATTAGTCCTGTGTCACTGACCAGTGGGTCCCAGTGGTCAGGTTTGACCTGGCCCAGCTGGAGTTGACCACTGACGTAATGCTGATGACATACTGACGTCATCAGCCACTGTTCTGGATAATGCGAATTTATTATCTAAAATAATTCCAGAAATTTCAGAAAATAGTTTAAATCTTTGAAAATTCGTAAAAATTCAACCGTAGCTTGGATCGAAAAGTTTTTCAACATGAAAGTTGATCAGAAAAATGAGACGAATCCGAATATGTGGTCAAAATGCTTGACCATCACTCCTAACTATCTGAACATGGAACCTTCCCCTCCGGTTCAGTATACCGAAAACTGCCTAAAGGCCGGGAAAATATCTCAGATATTTTCCCGTTTCGTCCGCGACATGTAGCATTGCATTAGGTCACCACCAACACTGCATTTTGCCATGCTATGCACTGTGTTGCATTTGATTGCTTTTATTTATTGTTTCTTCCCCCTCTTCTCTTCCGTTAGACCCCGAGACCGACGCTGCCCCACAGGACTGCTACTTCGTCGACGACCCCTCTTTTGCCGCAGAGCTTCCAGGCAAGCAAACCCCCTTAAGCATGCCTATATCACCTATTCTTTCTCCCTCCTGCTTGCATTAGAATTTGCTACTGCTTTTGATTGATCCTATTCTGATGCATAGCCTGTTTTTGTAGCTGCTGTTGATACTTTACCTTTTATCCTAAATGCTTAATATAGGTTGGATGGAAATCCATCTGTGGCCCCTCTTCCTTGTCCTAGTTGCCCCGCTTAATTACCAGTGCCCTGATCGATGTGATCGAAGGGCTGAGACCAGCACATCACCACACCCCCCCTAAGTTGCACGACTCTGCAGAGCCACCACCGAGTGCCGAGGGTGATACCTCTTATCTCACTCCTGATGTTGCCTAGTACAGCTAGTCGGTCGTGGGTTACCGAGGGTGAATCCTCTTTCACCACCTCCGACGAAGCTTCCGTCGTGCAACTCCGCAAGAGTGAATCCAACGAGGGTGATTCCTCCGGGTTCACCTTGACGAATACATCGAGCAGGAATCCAGCGAGGGTGATTCCTCGGATCCCATCTTAATGTTATGGACACACGGGTACCTTGGCCTTATTACAGATACTTGATAAAGTCGGGTCGACCCCGAGGGGTACCCGCGACAGATGTGCAGTCGGGTTGACCATAAGGGTACCCGCGAGATAATTACGTGGCACGGTCGGGCATTCTTGGCCCTTGCCATATGTCCACGAGACGGGGCGATGGGGCCACATGTTTCGTGGATCTCTGCTCGTTTCCGCGAGCTCCCAATACACTAACGGATTTGTGTATTTGATCTGAGTTGGCCACTGGCCTATACGCACTACCACCACGTGGGATAATGGTTTAATGGGGCCCTCTACGCCGTATGTGTCAGCCAAAAGCTCTGTCAGATGTCCAGTTCAGCATTGTGGCTGGGTCGGATCGTGCCATCCAGGAGAGGGGTGGCGCTGGATCCACCTTGCGCACAACGACCCGGAGTTTAAAGGGCGATGGGCCCAAGACCCCTGAGCACTTAGGATGTAGACCGGCGGGGACCTCTCTGCTGAGCCGAGGTAGGACTACATCGTGTCGATCAGACGAGGCCGGGCATGACCCAGAAAAGTGTGTCCGGCCAGAGTTAATCGAGCGTGTTGGGTAACAGTAGTGCACGCCTGCAGGAAAGATTATCTATTCGAATAGCCATGTCCACGGTAACAGGACGCTCAGTAAAGTATCCCGATCTACTACAACTTGAACTGGATACATGTTAATTAATTGTAAGCTCCGGGATCGCTTTCTCGCAGGGAGTCGAGGAAGGATCTCTAGGCTTTGCTACTACATACTTATTGCTTTGTTATATGCTACTAATCTGCACTCTTCTAATGCTGCAAGACGTTGAAGATGCTAGTCTTCGATAGGCTAGGCCCTCTCTCTATTCTGGCATTTCTGCAGTCTAGTCCATAGATACAGCTCTTCTTTTGAAACCACTGCTTGTGTAGAATAGTTCTCATGTAAGTCTTGCGAGTACTTTGGATGAGTACTCACGGTTGCTTTGCTTCCCCTTTTTCCCATACCCGATTGTTGAGACCAGATGATGGAGCCCCGGAGCCAGCTGCCCCAGTCGACGACTACTACTACCCCTCTGGTGGAGCCTACTACTACGTGGAGACCGCCGATGACCTGGAGTAGTTAGGAGGCTCCCAGGTAGGAGGCCTGCGCCTTTTTGATCAGTGTCGTTGTTTTGCCCCGCCTTCTTAAGGCTTATCTGTTTATCTTTTATTTCTGTACTCAGATATCTAATGCTTCCGCTGATGCTTGTATGACTCAAACTTATGTATTCGACCCCTCGAGGCCCCTGGCTTGTAATATAAAGCTTGTATTTTTTTATTTTGTGTTTAGAGTTGTGTTGTGATATCTTCAAGTGAGTCCCTAGGCTTGATCGTGTGCATTTGCGTGTATGATTAGCGCACGATTAAGTCAGGGGCGTCACAAGCTGGTATCAGAGCTGACTTCCTGTAGGAAGCCCTTTCCAACTCCTCGGCCGAAGTTGAGTCTAGCCTTTGAAAAACAGTTTTACTAACATGGTTGTGTGGCTTACGGGCCCACGTCGCCAATGGGTGGTATTAGGATCTTTTATTACTCATCCTTACTCTGGGACTCTGATCTCCCTCCTTTTCGGGTTAAATGATTTTGCTAACACTGACATTAGGTTCTCGTATTCACATTCACCAGGAGAGCTGGATTATCTGCAATTATTCCTTTCCATGTATATCGTGCTCTGCTTTTCCTTGGGAAGGATATACACCTAATAGTTGTGTATAATCACATTTTCCTTTCCATTGGTCTGTTTGACCTTTCTTGTAATCAAACATATCTAAGCAATAATGATTCTCTTCTTATGAAAACACCTCGGTGTACCACTCTGTCAGTAACACCTTGTTACTATTGTTGTTGGCATTCAGGTAACCGACGGTGAATGAGAACTTTGTCTAATGTTCCGCCTCATCTTAACGAGCGAGAAAATTGTTCTCTTCGTCCCTCGCCCATGGTACCGACGTGTTGCCGACATAGCTGACAGATTTCCTTCAGACACGTTTTGTTGTCGTGACCGCGCAAGATGTCACTGCCTTCCCACGCTTAATCGACCCTCATCACAGTTCCACAGGATCAAAACCTGACTCTCCTATACATCCTTGATCCCGAAGATACCCCTTACCTCCACCTCTTAAATCTCGGGACGAGATTTCTTGTAGTGGGGGAGATTGTGACATCCCCAGATTACTAAACAGTAGTTATGCTAATTAGTCATGCCAAGACATCATCATTAAGCAGTATAAAAACAATTAAGTATAATCCAACTTCAAATTCAAATTTTAAAATAAAGTCAAAATTAGTAATTATCCAAACGGCAAAATAAAAATGTTCATAATGTTTCAGATAATCCCAAAGCAATTATAAAAATAAAATCAACATTTATTGAATTCCAAATTTGACCCCAACATCCAAAAACAGTACCCAAAACAGCCCATTTAAATCATTTCTAATTAAACAAAATTCATATGCAATTATATTGCCCCCAAACTTTTTGTGGCAGTGCCAGACATTACCTAGTATTTGATTTGGCAAGTTGTGCATTTTACAAAAGTCACTAGCTAGCTAAAGAAAATTGCAATAGAAAATAATAAAGGCAAACAGAAAAATAAAAGGAAAAAGGCATAGGCGCTACTGTGCTGCTGGGCCGCAAGTGCACAGTGTGCCTGGCCCAGCCCTCTCTCTCTCCTTCCTCCTCCCGCCTCTCTCCCCGCGTGTCGGCGCGGCCGTGGATGCGCGCGAGCGCACCGGCGAAACGTCGACACCGCGACGCTACAGGCGCCGCGGGTGGATAAGGCCGACACCGCTCGGCCTCCTCGTCGTCCTCACCCACTTTCCCACTCCTCTCTCGCCCTCTCTCACCCACAAACAAGCACACCCAAGAGCCGCCATCGCCATCGCCGTCGATCCCGCGGCCAACATCGTTCCCACGCCTCGCCGCCATGTCGTAGAAGCTCGCTGTCGTCCGCTACGTCGTCCACACCCACGGACGCGAGTCGGGGAGCCCCACATAGCCGGATCCGCGTCGTCTCCCTCCGCTACAGTCGCCGGCGTTCTTCTTCGAATCCGGCCGCCTCTGTGCTCCCGTTCACTCGCCGGTCCACCGTGTGCCTCCCCGGTGAGCTCCTGCTCGGATCCCCTCCTTCTTTCCCCTCCTTTTCTCGCTGTAGCCGCCGCATTTGACTTGGCCAAACCCGTCGCCGCCGCTGTGCTCGTCGTCGAGGCCACCGTAGTTCAAGCTCGCATCCGAGCTCGTAGACAAGCTCCTGGAGCTCATAGGCCCCAACGCAGCTAGTCTCGCCACTCGCCGTGCGTTGCATCGCCGTAGTCGCCAACGGCCGAACTCCGGTGCCGCTTGCGAGCTCGCCGCCGTCGCTGTATTGCCTCTCTGGCCGCGCCATCGCCGGAAATCGATGCGGCATCGAACGCACGTCCGAATGCCACAAACAGCGCGCCAAATGGTCGCCGGATCGCATTTTTCGGCAGCCTCCCTGGCGCGCCGCCGCGTTTTATCGTCGCCGGCGATGAGTCGCCGGTCGCCGCCAAGCTGGCAGCCATGCTAGAACCCCCCTGGGTAACTGCCAGTGGGCCCAAGGGCCCAAGTTGACCGAGTTGACTTGGTTAACTCGGCTGACTGGGCAACTACTGCCACTGACACGCGGGCCCCATCCGCTTAATTAGTTAATTAGGTAATTTAATTAATAAGTTAAACTAAATAGACACTGACATGGGGGGCCCGTTCTCTAATTAACCTTTGTTAGTTCAAATTAATTCCTAATTAGTCCTATGTCACTGACCAGTGGGTCCCAGTGGTCAGGTTAGACCTGGACCAGCTGGAGTTGACCACTGACGTCATGCTGAGGACATACTGACGTCATCAGCCACTGTTCTGGATAATACGAATTTATTAATTAAAATAATTCCAGAAATTTCAGAAAATAGTTTAAATCTTTGAAAATTCATAAAAATTCAACCGTAGCTCGGATCGAAAAGTTTTCAACATGAAAGTTGATCAGAAAAATGAGACGAATCCGAATATGCGGTCAAAATGCTTGACCATCACTCCTAACTATCTGAACATGGAACCTTCCCCTCCGGTTCAGTATACCGTAAACTGCCTAAAGGCCGGGAAAATATCTCAGATATTTTCCCGTTTCGTCTGCGACATGTAGCATTGCATTAGGTCACCACCAGCACTGCATTTTGCCATGCTATGCACTGTGTTGCATTTGATTGCTTTTATTTATTGTTTCTTCCCCCTCTTCTCTTCCGTTAGACCCAGACACCGACGCTGCCTCGCAGGACTGCTACTCCGTCGACGACCCCTCTTTTGCCGCAGAGCTTCCAGGCAAGCAAACCCCCTTGAGCATGCCTATATCACCTATTCTTTCTCCCTCCTGCTGGCATTAGAATTTGCTACTGCTTTTGATTGATCCTATTCTGATGCATAGCCTGTTTTTGTAGCTGCTGTTGATACTTTACCTTTTATCCTAAATGCTTAGTATAGGTTGGATGGAAATCCATCTATGGCCCCTCTTCCTTGTCCTAGTTGCTCCGCTTAATTACCAGTGCCTTGATCGATGTGATCGACGGGCTGAGACCAGCACATCACCACACACCCCCTAAGTTGCACGACTCTGCAGAGCCACCATCGAGTGCCGAGGGTGATACCTCTTATCTCACTCCTGATGTTGCCTCTGTAGTACAGCTAGTCGGTCGTGGGTTAAAGAGGGTGAATCCTCTTTCACCACCTCCGACGAAGCTTCTATCGTGCAACTCCGCAAGAGTGAATCCAACGAGGGTGATTCCTCCGGGTTCACCTTGACGAATACATCGAGCGGGAATCCAGCGAGAGTGATTCCTCGGATCCCACCTTGATGTTATGGACACACGGGTACCTTGGCCTTATTACAGATACTTGATAAAGTCAGGTTGATCCTGAGGGGTACCCGCGAGAGATGTGCAGTCGGGTTGACCATGAGGGTACCCGTGACATAATTACGTGGCCCGGCCAGGCATTCTTGGCCCTTGCCGTAAGTCCACGAGACGGGGTGATGGGGCCACATGCTTCTTGGATCTCTGCTCGTTTCCGCGAGCTACCAATACACTAACGGATTTGGGTATTGGATCTGAGTTGGCCACTGGCCTATACGCACTACCACCACGTGGGATAATAGTTTAATGAGGCCCTCTACGCCGTATGTATCAGCTGAAAGCTCTGTCAGATGTCCAGTTCAGCATTGTGGCCGGGTCGGATCGTGCCATCCAAGAGAGGGGTGGCGCTGGATCCACCTTGCGCACAATGACCCAGAGTGCAAAGGGCGATGGGCCCAAGACCCCTGAGCACTTAGGATGTAGACTGACGGGGACCTCTCTGCTGAGCCTAGGTAGGACTACGTCGTGTCGATCAGCCGAGGCCGGGCATGACCCAGAAAAGTGTGTCCGGCCAAAGTTAATCGAGCGTGTTGGTAACAGTAGTGCACCCCTGCAGGGAAGATTATCTATTCGAATAGCCGTGTCCACGGTAACAGGACACTTAGTAAAGTATCCCGATCTACTACAACTTGAGTTGGATACATGTTAATTAATTGTAAGCTGCGGGATCGCTTTCTCGCAGGGAGTCGAGGAAGGATCTCTAGGCTTTGCTACTACATACTTATTGCTTTTTTATATGCTACTAATCTGCACTCTTCTAATGCTGCAAGACGTTGAAGATGCTAGTCTTCGATAGGCTAGGCCCTCTCTCTATTCTGGCATTTCTGCAGTCTAGTCCACAGATACAGCTCTTCTTTTGAAACCATTGCATGTGTAGAATAGTTCTGATGTAAGTCTTGCGAGTACTTTGGATGAGTACTCACGGTTGCTTTGCTTCTCCTTTTTCCCATACCCGATTGCTGAGACCAGATGATGGAGCCCCGGAGCCAGCTGCACCAGTCGATGACTACTACTACCCCTCTGGTGGAGCCTACTACTACGTGGAGACCGCCGACGACCAGGAGTAGTTAGGAGGCTCCCAGGCAGGAGGCCTGCACCTTTTCGATCAGTGTCGTTGTTTTGCCCCGCCTTCTTAAGGCTTATCTGTTTATCTTTTATGTCTGTACTCAGATATCTAATGCTTCCGTTGATGCTTGTATGACTCTAGCTTATGTATTCGAGCCCTCGAGGCCCCTGGCTTGTAATATAAAGCTTGTATTATTTTATTTTGTGTTTAGAATTGTGTTATGATATCTTCAAGTGAGTCCCTAGGCTTGATCATGTGCATTTGCGTGTATGATTAGCGCACGATTAAGTCAGGGGCGTCACAGTCAGTCAAGTATGTATCAGTTTGTGGATAGCATTCTATACAGAAAGCGACCAGACGGTGTGAAATTGAAGTTTATTCGCCGAGAAGACGGACTAAAGCTGTTGGCAGAGATACATGGAGGCATATGTGGATCTCACATAGCATCAAGGGCACTTGCCGGCAAAGCTTTCCGGCAAGGCTTCTATTGGCCCACTACCCTCCAGGATGCAACTGAGCTAGTAACCAAATGTGAAGCATGCCAGTTCCATTCAAAGAACATACATCAGCCAGCTCAAGCTCTCCAAACAATCCCTCTCTCCTGGCCCTTTTCGGTCTGGGGGCTCGATATCTTGGGCCCCTTGCCCCGCGCCGCCAGGGGCTTTGAGTTCTTGTATGTCGCCGTCGACAAGTTCACAAAGTGGCCTGAAGTGGAGCCGGTGAGGAAGGTGACAGCGCAATCAGCCGTCAAGTTCTTCAAAGAATTAGTTTGCCGTTTCACGGTTCCTAACAGAATCATCACCAACAACAGGACACAATTCACGAGCCGCACCTTCATGCAGTATATCCAAGACCTTGGCAGCAAAATCTGTTTTGCGTCAGTCGCTCACCCGATAAGTAACGGCCAAGCAGAAAGGATGAATGCTGAATTGTTGCGTGGCCTCAAGACGAGAACTTTTGACAGGCTGCGCAAATGTGGAAGGCGCTGGATTGATGAGTTGTCGGCAATTCTTTGGTCACTCAGGACGACACCAAATTGAACTACCGGCCAAACACCCTTCTCCCTAATCGATGGTGCGGAAGCGGTGCTCCCCACGGAACTCATATACGGGTCACCTCGAGTGCTCGCTTACGATGAGGCTAAGCAAGAGCAGCTGCGGCAAGATGATACGTCTGCAACGTATCTATAATTTTTGATTATTCCATGCTGTTATAATATCAATCTTGGATGTTTTTATAATCATTTACAGCAATTTTATATCATTTTTGGAGACTAACCTAGTAACTTAGTGCCCAGTGCCAGTTGCTGTTTTCTGCCCTATTTTTGTTTTACAGAAAATCAATACCAAACGAAGTCCAAATGCAACGAAACTTTTTGGAGATTTTTTATTGGACCAGAAGAACACTAGAAGCTTCAGGAGGAGGCCAGAAGACCCTGGTGGGGCCCACGAGCCACCAGGGCGTGCCTAGGGGGGCAGGCATGCCCTGGTGCCTCGTGGGGCCCACCAAGCTCCGTTTGACCTAATTACAGCACTATAAATTCCAAAAAAATCAGAAACCCTCAGGGGAATCCACGAAATACTTTTTACGCCGCCGCAAGCTTCTGTTCCAGAGAGATCCCATCCGGGGTCCTTCTCCGGCGATCTGCCGGAGGGGAATCGATCACGGAGGGGCTCTACATCAACCTTGCTGCCTCTCCGATGATGCGTGAGTAGTTTACCACAGACCTTTGGGTCCATAGTTAGTAGCTAGATGGCTTCTTCTCTCTTTTTGATCTTCAATACAATGTTCTCCTTGATGTTCTTGGAGATATATCCAATGTAATCTCTTTTTGTGGTGTGTTTGTTGGGATCCAATGAATTGTGAGTTTATGATCAGATTATCCATGAAATTATTTGAGTCTTTGCTGCACTCTTTTATTCATGATTATTATAGCCTCGCATTTCTTCTCCGATCTATTGATTTGGTTTGTCCAACTTAGTTGATTTATCTTGCCATAGGAAGAGGTGCTTTGTAGTGGGTTCGATCTTGCGGTGCTCAATCCCAGTGACAGAAAGGGACATGACACGTATGTATCATTGCTACTAAGGATAACAAGATGGGATCTATTCATTGGGTTTATTAATTCGTGAGTTTGTCTTGTCTACATCATGTCATCGTTCTTAAGGCATTACTCCGTTCTTTATCGGACTTAATACACTAGATGCATGCTGGATAGCGGTCGATGTGTGGAGTAATAGTAGTAGATGCAGGCAGGAGTCGGTCTACTAATCTTGGATGTGATGCCTATATACATGATCATTTCCTTGGATATCGTCATGATTATTTGCTTTTCTATCAATTGCCCAACAGTAATTTGTCTACCCACCGTATGCTATTTTCTCGAGAGAAGCCTCTAGTGAAATCTATGGCCCCCGCGTCTATCAAAATCATATTACTAAAACCCTAAAAATATTGCTGCCATCTATTTTTATTTATTTTATTTTGTATTTTTATTTCAATCTATCAATCTATCACATACAATTTAATCTTGCAAGTTACCGCTGAGAGATTGACAACCTCTCGTTTGCGTTGGGTGCAAGGGTTTGTTGTTTGTGTGCAGGTACTGCTAACGAGGTGTTGTGTGATTCTCCTACTGGTTCGATAACCTTGGTTTCATAACTGAGGGAAATACTTATCTGTACTGTGCTGCATCATCCCTTCCTCTTCGGGGAAATACCAACGCAAGCTACATGTAGCAGGAAGAATTTCTGGCACCGTTGCCGGGGAGACATCATCAACATCTATCAAGTACCTTTGTATTTGCATTTTCCTCTCGTTTGCATCTCCCCCACTTCTAAAACACTTTTACAAAAATACAAAAATATTTTCTGTTTGCCTTTTGCGTGTTTTCTTATTTGCTATCTTTGCTTGTGTTGCCATGTGCCTTTTATTTGCTTGCATCTTCGCTTGCTAAAAATCTATTGATATGGATCCTCATCCACTTGCTAATCTTTTCAAAAGATCTTATTATAATGAACCAATCGCTAGTGATTTGAGTGCTCTTGATTTTCTCTATGAAGTTTTGCTTGAAAATCATGAATCTGAAAATTGTGATGAAGTGCTAAAAGAAGAAATTTATAAAGTGATTCATGATAGCTCCTTGATTGAAAAGCATGATTGCAATGATGTTACTATAAATTCTATTAATGTGAATTGTGCTAATAATATGCAAAACTACAAGCTTGGGGATGATAATTTTGTCATGTCCACTACTTATTGCAATGATCATGATTGGGGTGATAATGATTCTTATGATCTTGAAAATTTATTTAAGCCTCATGATGAATATGCTATTGATAATAATATTTACAATAATAATTTTGGAAGAGTTTCAACTTTAGCTAAAAATAATCCCACAAATTTGGAGAGTGTTCAATCTTATGAAATTTTTGATGAGAGTGGGTTTGGAGAGGTCATAACTTTAGTTAATTCTAATCCCACTATTTCGAAAGATTATAATTTTTTTATGCATGTGGATCATGAAGATAAAATTGTATATGATAGCTATATTGTTGAATTTGATTATGATCCTACATGTAATTATTACGAGAGAGGAAAATATGGTTATTAAAATTTTCATGTCACTAAATTACCTCTCTTTGTGTTGAAATTTTTAATGCTTCATTCTTCCTATTTGCATATGCTAGATATTGCTTGTCTTGATAATTTGTTTTCCTATAAAATGCCTATGCATAGGAAGTATGTTAGACTTAAATATGGTTTTCACATGTTTCATGATGCTCTCTTTGTGTTTCTATTATTATCTTTCATGAGAGCATCATTGAAATCTCAAGCCTATCTTAATGGCTATAAAGAAAGAGCTTGTTGGGAGACAACCCAATGAATAAAATAAAATTTTCCTTTTTTTCTGTCATAGTGTGTTTTATTACTGTTATGAGTGTGTTTTTGTGTTTTTAATTAGTGTTTGTACCAAGTAAAGCCTTTGGGATGATTTGGATGATAGTTGCTTTGATTCTGTGCAAAAACAGAAACTTTTATGTTCAGTCGAGAAAATTCTAAAAATCACTGGGGCGACGAAATTTTTTAATTTTTTACAAATGATTTGTATACAAATTTCCCACGTTGTCCTAATTTTTCAGAATTTTTAGAGTTACAGAAGTATGGCTTTTAAATAGATTGCTGCAGACTGTTCTGTTTTTGACAGATTCTGTTTTTGATGTGTTGCTTGCTTGTTTTAATGAAACTATGGATTGTATCGGGGGGTATAAGCCCTGGAGAAGTTAGAATACAGTAGGTATAATGCAAAAATAAAATATGAATGGGTTTTCAACAGTACTTATAGTAGTGATTTATTTTGTTATACTAACGGATCTCACGAAGGTTTTGTTAAGTTTTGTGTGATTGAAGTTTTCAAGTTTTGGGTGAGATCACGATAGATGAAGGAATAAGGAGTAGCAAAAGCCTAAGCTTGGGGATGCCCGAGGCACCCCAAGGTAATATTCTAGGAAGACTCAAGCGTCTAAGCTTGGGGATGCCCCGGAAGGCATCCCCTCTTTCTTCTACCAACCATCGGTAATTTTACTTGGAGCTATATTTTTATTCGTCACATGATATGTGTTTTGCATGGAGCGTCTTGTATTATATGAGTATTTGCTTTGTTTTCTTTTTAGTTTGTCACAATCATCTTTGCTGAACACACCTATCTTGAGAGAGCCACACGTTTATCATCATGATTTGTTATAATACTACATGTGCTTCACTTAAATTTTTTGAGCTAGGCAGTTGATCTAGTGCTTCACTTAAATCTTTTTGAGCACGGTGGTGGCTATATTTTGAAGAAACAAACTCTCATGCTTCACTTATATTATTTTGAGAGTTGATTAAAATTTTGAAAAAATGAATTCTCATGCTTCACTTATATTATTTTGAGAATTGAAAAGATTAAAATTTTGAAGAAATGAATTCTCATGCTTCACTTATATTATTTTGAGAATTGTTAAGATTGAAATTTTGAAGAAATATTTGCACTCTCATGCTTCACTTAAATCTTTTTGGGAGTTGATCTTTAGTAACGGTAATTTGCACAAGATATGAATTTGGTCCCAAAGTGATGAATATTCAAGAGGGATATAGATAAAAACTTTCATATAGATCATTGGATATGATAAGTGTGATTCCTTGCAATAGTTTTGCGATATGGAGATGATGATATGTGAGTAATGTTAGTGAGTAATTGTGCTTTAGTAAAAATATTGGTGTTAAGGTTTGTGATTCCCTATGCAAGCATGTTAAGTCAATAGTTATGCAATGAAATTATATCCTACTTATGGTGCATTATTCGGTGTTAGTTATGTTCAATGCATGTTTATGACCGTTTTTGTTTTTTTGGTTGGTTGCTTCTCAATCTTTTGCAAGCCTTCATTTGTACTAAGCGTAAATACTGCTTGTGCATCCAAAATCCTTAAACCCAGTTTTGCCATATGAGTCCACTATATCTACCTATATGCGGTATCTCAATGTCGTTCCAAGTAAATTTGTGTGTGCCAACTCTAATTTTCAAAATAATTTTTCTGTTTTGTGTGCCCGTACCGCTCATAAAGCGGCAGGGGGTGGCCAATATTTTCCATGTGAGGTGTGTTATTCTCATGATGAGTGTTTATTCACTTGTCATTGCACGAGTGTATGGTTGGTAATAGGGATGCCCAGTCCCGCATGAAATGAAATTAATAACAACAAAATTCCTTGGAAAGTGATGGTATGGAGGGCACCCGTGGATACGGCTAGCCATGGAATGTGAAAGAAATGGTGGGAAGGAAATGAACTTTACTTTCTGTTTGGGAACCACCTATGATGTGTCTAGCATGGAACATATTGGGAATTCTCGGTCGTTTTCGTTGACAGGAAAAGCATGCCTCTCAAAATATTTTTATCTCTTTAATTTCAGCTTTGAGCTCTGGCACATTTGAAAAATCTCTGCTTCCCTCTGCGAAGGGCCTATCTATTTACTTTTATGCATTTTTTATTTTATTTGAGTCTCCATCTTCTCTTACAAAAGCACCAACTAGGGAGCACTATTGTCATACTTGTGCATTGGATGTAGCTAATATTCGAGTGTGTTTCATGAATGGATCAATGATTGAGCATAATGGGCTAGGGATAACTTTCTTTAGCGTTGATATTTTGAAAGACATGGTTGCTTGTTAGTATGCTTGAGTATCTATGTTTTCATGTCAAATTATAGACTATTGCTTTGAATCATATAAGTCCAATGTCCATGCTTCAAAAGAAAAGAATATGTGATGAATATGTTAGGCAGTATTCCACATCAAAAATTCCGTTTTTATCATTTACCTACTCGAGGACGAGCAGGAATTAAGCTTGGGGATGCTGATACGTCTCCAACGTATCTATAATTTTTTATTGTTCCATGTTGTTATAATATCAATCTTGGATGTTTTTATAATCATTTACAGCAATTTTATATCATTTTTGGAGACTAACCTATTAACTTAGTGCCCAGTGCCAGTTGTTGTTTTCTGCCCTGTTTTTGTTTTACAGAAAATCAATACCAAATGAAGTCCAAATGCAACGAAACTTTTTGGAGATTTTTTATTGGACCAGAAGAACACTAGAAGCTTCGGGAGGAGGCCAGAAGACCCTGGTGGGGCCCACGAGCCACCAGGGCGCGCCTGGGGGGGCAGGCGTGCCCTGGTGCCTCATGGGGCCCACCAAGCTCCGTTTGACCTAATTCCAGCACTATAAATTCCAGAAAAATCAGAAACCCTCAGGGGAGTCCACGAAATACTTTTTACGCCGCCGCAAGCTTCTGTTCCAGAGAGATCCCATCTGGGGTCCTTCTCCGGTGATCTGCCGGAGGGGTAATCGATCACGGAGGGGCTCTACATCAACCTTGCTGCCTCTCCGATGATGCGTGAGTAGTTTACCACAGACCTTCGGGTCCATAGTTAGTAGCTAGATGGTTTCTTCTCTCTTTTTGATCTTCAATACAATGTTCTCCTTGATGTTCTTGGAGATCTATCCGATGTAATCTCTTTTTGCGGTGTGTTTGTTGGGATCCGATGAATTGTGAGTTTATGATCAGATTATTCATGAAATTATTTGAGTCTTTGCTGCATTCTTTTATGCATGATTATTATAGCCTCGTATTTCTTCTCCGATCTATTGATTTGGTTTGGCCAACTGAGTTGATTTATCTTGCCATGGGAAGAGGTGCTTTGTAGTGGGTTCGATCTTGCGGTGCTCAATCCTAGTAACAGAAAGGGACATGACACGTATGTATCGTTGATGACCCACAAGTATAGGGGATCAATCGTTGTCCTTTCGATAAGTAAGAGTGTCGAACCCAACGAGGAGCAGAAGGAAATGACAAGTGGTTTTCAGCAAGGTGTTTTCTGCAAGCACTGAAATTATCGGTAACGAGTAGTTTGATAGCAAGATAATTTGTAACAAGTGACAAGTAACAATAGTAACAAAGAGTGCAGCAAGTTGGCCCAATCCTTTTTTATAGCAAAGGACAAGCCGGAACGATCTCTTATAATAAGCAACACGTTCTCGAGGACACATGGGAATTTCATCTAGTCACTTTCATCATGTTTGTTTGATTCGCGTTCGCTACTTTGATAATTTGATATGTGGGTGGACCGGTGCTTGGGTGCTGTTCTTACTTGAAAAAACCTCCCACCTATGATTACCCCCTCTCGCAAGCATCCGCAACTACGAAAGAAGAATTAAGATAACTCTAACCATAGCATGAAACATTTGGATCCAAATCAGCCCCTTACGGAATAGCGCATAAACTAGGGTTTAAGCTTCTGTCACTCTAGCAACCGATCATCTAATTACTACTCCACAATGCATTCCCTTAGGCCCAAAGATGGTGAAGTGTCATGTAGTCGACGTTCACACGACACCACTAAGAGAATCAAAAACATATGATATCGAACGAATACCAAATTCACATGATTACTTATGACAAGACTTCTCCCATGTCCTCAAGAACAAAAGTAACTACTCACAAATCATCAACATGCCCATGATCAGTAGGGTATTGAATAGCATAATAGATCTGAACATATAATCTTCCACCAAATAAACCAACTAGCATCAACTACAAGATGTAATCAACACTACTAGCAACCCACAGGTACCAATCTGAGGTTTTGAGACAAAGATTGAATACAAGAGATGAACTAGGGTTTGAGATGAGATGGTGCTAGTGACGATGTTGATGAAGATTGGCCCTCCCACGATGAGAGGGTCACTGGTGATGTTGATGACGACGATTTCCCCCTCCCGGAGGGAAGTATCCCCAGCAGAATCTCTCCGCCGGAGAGCAAAACTGCTCCTGCCCAAGTTCCGCCTCGAGACGGCGGCGCACTGTCCCAAAAGTCTTCTCTCTATTTTTTTAGGTCAAATGCACTTATATACCAGAAAATGGGGGCCAGAAGTGGGCCAGGGGCCCCACGAGGTACCAGGACGCGTCTGGGGGGGTGGCGCGCCCTGGTGCCTCGTGGGCACCTGGGTGGCCCCCTCTGGTACTTTTTGCTTCCAATATTTTTTATTTATTCCAAAATAATTCTCCGTAAAATTTCAGATCATTTGGAGATGTGCAGAATAGGTATCTTGACAGAGCTTTTTCAGGTCCAGAATTCCAGCTGCCGGCATTCTCCCTCCTTGTGTGAATCTTGCATATTAAGAGAGAAAAGGCATTAGAATTACTCCAAAAAGTGTTATAATGATTAAAAACACTATAAATAACAGTAGCAAAACATGATGCAAAATGGACGTATCAATCGTTGCTACTAAGGATAACAAGATGGGATCTATTCATTGGGTTTATTAATTCGTGAGTTTGTCTTGTCTACATCATGTCATCGTTCTTAAGGCATTACTCCGTTCTTTATCGGACTTAATACACTAGATGCATGCTGGATAGCGGTCGATGTGTGGAGTAATAGTAGTAGATGCAGGCAGGAGTCGGTCTACTAATCTTGGACGTGATGCCTATATACATGATCATTGCCTTGGATATCGTCATGATTATTTGCTTTTCTATCAATTGCCCAACAGTAATTTGTCTACCCACCGTATGCTATTTTCTCGAGAGAAGCCTCTAGTGAAATCTATGGCCCCCAGGTCTATCAAAATCATATTACTAAAACCCTAAAAATATTGCTACCATCTCTTTTTATTTATTTTATTTTGTATTTTTGTTTCAATCTATCAATCTATCACATACAATTTAATCTTGCAATTTACCGCCGAGAGATTGACAACCTCTCGTTTGCGTTGGGTGCAAGGGTTTGTTGTTTGTGTGCAGGTACTGCTAACGAGGTGTTGTGTGATTCTCCTACTGGTTCGATAACCTTGGTTTCATAACTAAGGGAAATATGTATCTCTACTGTGCAGCGCCTCGTGCTCCGCCAACTTGCCGTCGCGGATTGCCGCTTCATCCTTGGCGGCATTAAGCTTTTCCTCCTGCCTTACAAGATTGCAGGCCTACTCGTTATACCATGCACGCAGTTTGTCTGCTTTCTTCTTCAGTTTCTGCTTAACCAAATCCGCGGCTTTGCGCTCCTCCTGGACTCTGTGCCATCTTCTGTTGTACCTCTCTTGGACGCCTTTGAACCCAACGGCCATGATCTCCATGAAAGCAAGATCTTCGGCGCTGTCAGTTGCATCAGTGGCCTCGTCGGTTCTCTGGTTCAAGGGGAGCAGAATCCGGGCTATTTCTTCATCAAAGTTTGGCCCCACAGCGCCAGATGAGCTAGGGGCTCCAGATTCGTGCTGGGAAGTGATCAGCGCCAAGCTGCTTGACAGGATCTGCAAGGTAGGCGCTGCTGGTTGGTTGTCGGGGTTCGGCGTGTCAATATTGACTGGCGCCTTATCCGCGTATGTCCTGGCGGGGTCGAGCATGTTGTCGGAGGACCTCTCGGATTCTTCGGGGTGTACTCTGGCCTCCTCAGCAACTTGCACAAGACCCTCTTCGGCGGCAATCTTGGCCACTTCATCGGCGGCATCCTTTGCAATATTAGCCACCTCCACGAGGACTTCGCCTTCTTCGGGGGAGGCTGGAGATGTGGATTGGAGCAAGAGCAAGGGTGGAATAAGATTCAGAATCGCAAGTCAAGTTCAAGAAAGCAAAAGAAGGGATTTTCCGTGAAAAACGTTTAAAGACAGGAGGATTACCTGTTGGTGTTTGCTGAGGAAGGGCGTCTCCTTCCCCGACAACATGCGTTGCCCGCGCACGGTCATCAGCAGCCTCGCTTGTCGTGGCATCCTCCGTGCGGGCAGGCTCGTCGGTGGAGGCCCTTGTCGGAGAAACGCTTTTCAGAACAGTGGTTGATGGGGGAGCCACAGCGGGGTCTGCCTCTTGGCGTTCTTCTTCTTGGCAGGCCTACCCCACCTCTTTGCCGGGCCCAGAAAAAGGAAATTCGGTGCTGGCACCAGTAGGCGGGATCTGCACCACATCCTCATGTAGGGGGCTAAGCTGGGGGCTGACGGCGATGGTTTCAGTCGTCCCAACCCCCTACCCAGCACTCGCCGCAGGATCTTGTGTTGTTGCGGACTTGGCCCGCTTCGACCGGTGCACAAGCGGTTCTGGGTCCCTTTCAAGACAAGAGGAATCAACTCAAAACAGCAATCGAGTGAAATCAAGACTTGATGAAGATAAGCTAAATCACTTACTCCTCCTCCTCCTCCTCAGACTCGCCAAGGACGTCGAAATCGTACATCACTGACGGAGGCGATTCTCTGGCCCTCTTATGTGCCTGGGGGGTGAACCTGTCGGCTGAGTGGATTCGACTTCCTCGGCAACCTCTTGCTGGGGGGATGGAAGCTGGGCTCGGGGGCGCCGAGGTGATTGCCGGCATACCTCTTCCTGGTGGCCGGTCTTTGTGGTCGTCTTCTTCACCAAAGGACCAGCCCCTGGCGAAGAGGTGCGCACCGGCTCTTGGCTAACTGCCCTTTGAAGACGGCATTTCTTCTTTGTCGGGGCTCGTGGGCCCTCTTCCCCTTCGGGCTCCTCGGCAACCGTAGTCCCGGCAACCTCAGCCCCGGCAAGCTCTTCCTGTTGCTCTTCGGCAGCTTCTTCTTCGGGGTACTCTTCGTGATCATCCTCAACTGCCACGGCGCCAAGACCGCCTGCTGCGTTGATCCTTGCGATCTCTGTGGCCTTGCTGGCAATGTACGCCATTTCTTCATCATTGGTGGCCCGGATAAGGTCCATTTCCATCCGGGAAGCTTTATTCGTCAGGTTGGAGGCCCAATCCATCTCGTTCACCAAGGTGGGCAGTTGCCAGTCCGCTTTTACTCCGTGGGTGTCGCAGTCCGGCATCATCGACAAGATGGAGTCCTTGGCGGAATTGATGTGCAGCGGGATGATCCCATCCGGCAAGTGGAATGTGCCGGTTCTCCGAAACAACTGCTCACAGAGGCAGGCATGCTCCATAACCGACAAGTTGTTGCCGGTCCTAGGGTACAATCGCATAATATCTGCGGCGTTCTAGTATTCCCAAGCGAATCTTTCTCTCTTCTACAGCGGTGCTATGCGTCGCCGGAGGAAATCGGCGCCAACCATCTCTATGGTCAGATTGGCGTCCTTGAGGTGGGCGATTCTGTTCAGTGCCGGGCGAAGTTTTGCGTCAGTAGCACCCATATGGCTCCAGTTCTTGCCGCGCTTGACTGCCACTATGCGCGGTATGCAGAACTGAGGAAAATACTTTTCCTGGATCCAGCACCATTCTGCCCTCCACTCGTCCCATTTGAGGTGGAGCTGCCCGGCAAGATACTGGCCCTTGGTCTTTGCCCTGGGGAACCAGGTCACGCTGCCGGAGAGTGATTTGTCTTCGATCCGGGGAATGAAAAAGTGGCAGAACAGATCCACATTGGGGGAAACTCCGACAAAGTTCTCGCACAGGTGGGCAAAAACCGCCATGCAAGTCATCGCATTTGGAGTGAAATCCAACAATCTGAACCCGAAACTAAACATCATGGCGCTGAAGAAATCTAAGAATGGATGAACCTGACCGCAGTAAAAGTAAGCACAGAAGAAGGGATACGAATCTGCGGGGTCCTTGTCACCTTCGGGAAGCACCACAGGCGCCTTGTGGTTCTTGGTGTCCCTTCCCCACATGTACGCGTACCTCCTAATCAGCTCGTTGGCATCTAAGGAGCACGGCGAGAAGATCGCATTCTCCCTCCGCCATTTTTCCAGCTCTTCCAGTGCCTTCTTTTTCTCCTCCGCCTTGGGGTCGAGCGGGAAGGTGGTCGAGTCGGGATGCGAATCGGTGACGGCGGCGGCGGCGGAAGCGGTTCTGACGAGAGGAAGGAGACGAAGCAGCGGGAAAACAGGGGCGAATGAGCAGCGCCTCCTCGAAGTTGCTTTTTTATGGGGAAGACGCGAGGGGGCTGGCTGTTCACTGTTCACCCCGGCGGCGCCCTTTTTACAGGCGCACTACCGCGAAATAACCGCAACAGTCCATGCTCCCACGTCCCACATTTAATGCATGGATTGGACGTGCGTCAGGATAACCATCATGACGAAAATTATAGCGGCAGTTTTCCCACCACGTGTCTGTGCATTGTTTGGGCCTAACCCAACGACGCTTCGGACGCGCATATGGCGCAGGCCCGGGGACTCCTGTCGGTGTATAAAACATGGGTATTTTATACCCTGACTTATGCACAGATGGTAGCAGCCTCCTTGCCGGCCAAGGCTTGCCAGGAACCACAAAGACCAAAATACAGGAACCAGTTTTAAAAGTTACAGGGGAGAAGTTCAAGACACAGCCCCAACAAGCACCCAACTAGTATCGGAGATGAAGGCATTTCTTGCCGGCAAGACTGAGCCGGCAAGATGAAGACCCGACAAGCTCCGTGCCGGCAAGCTCTCACCAGCGCATCAGCGCTCCACCTCACCGGGTAGCTAGTCGCTAATCGGTGAGGTGTCGACCGCGCAGACTGGTTGGTGAAGTTTGTCAGCCACGTGTCAGCACGCAGGAAGAAGATTTGCCTTTAATGACACCCGTCCTGGAGGCGTGTCAGAATAATACGAGGTAGCTGAGCAAGCGGTGCAGAAACCTTGCCGGGGATACCTCTCCACACGACACCTAACGAGGCACTAAATGCTTTTGTCCTAAACTGGCAGAGTTAGGTATGATAGCACTGTTTGCTATCTAGTCACTATGTAATTACTATTTTGCCACTGTGGTAACCCCTTGAGCTATAAAAGGAGGGCCAGGGCAACAGTTAGGGGGATTCGGATCCTTTTTCAAACACCAGCACGTCTTGCGTAGCTGCTCTCTCGGCATCTTGCCGGAAGAAGCGCTCCTTGTACTTGTGCTCTCATACAACCAATACACCAAAGCAGGAGTAGGGTTTTACGCATCTCAGCGGCCCGAACCAGGGTAAATCCCTCGCGCCTTCCATTGATTCTGCTCTTCGTGCACGTTGATCTCCCCTGCCGAACCACAAAGGGGCTAGATGGCCCCATAGATGGTCGTACCCACGACAAAACTCCTTTGTTCAATGACCGATAGCGGAACCGTGGACGTCAATATCGGTCCCTATGATTACACGAATGGTATTCAAGTTAACCTTTGGTAATCATGCGATGTTCCCTTTGCTTCGCGATACTTTACAAAACCCGGTGTGCATCGGTATCCTCCTGAGTCATCACCATGCTCACTGTACCGTTGCTCCCGTTACCGATTTTGTTCTTCTCTCTCATTGAAGTGTTCCCGCATCCCCGTGACGTAGTCACCTGTGTCTGGCCAGACAATGACGGATGCCTTCACACCGAGAGGGCCCTAAGAATATCTCTCCATAGTCAGAGGAGCAAATCCCACTCTCGAGCTATCTAGTTACTTGTCAAACTTTCCGATGAGCCTGGAAGTTGTCATTATGATCACCTTGTTACAGATGACGTTTGAGCAACCCCAAAGTCCATCGTCTGGTAGGAAGTGACTAAGATACTCTCATGGTCTGAAGAACTAAAACACATGTTAACACTCCGTGTTATAACAAATGATTTAAGATAATATAATCACAAAGTATAACAGACAAGTTTTGGGTCGATTCAATATGACTGTTCTTCTAACATCATACCCTCAATGTTGTTTTAGGACTATCCTTACAGTTAACGATATCCTAAAATCCAGAAAACATGATCACCAACAACACTTGAGCCAGTCTTAGAGGCGAGACTAGGAACCTATTATTTATCATTTATCATTCCACACGTGCATATGAGTTTTCCACTGATTCGCATATTCCAGGATCATAGCAGTTATAGCATGAAATATAAATTCTTAATTATGAATATGGAAATATAATAATACAATATTATTGCCTCTAGGGCATATTTCCAACAGTCTCCCACTTGCACTAGAGTCAATAATCTAGTTTACATAGTCTCTCTAACACCTATGGCTATTTGGTGTTGCTCATGCTTTGCTCGTGGTAGAGCCTTCATCATCGGGTCTGACAGATTCAAATTCGTGTGAACCTTGAGGACCTTCACAAAACCCTTCTCGACATACTGTCGGATAATGTGATACTTATGCTCGATGTGTCTGGTCTTCATGTGGGATCTTGGTTCCTTTCCTTGAGCAACGGCACCACTATTATCACAATAGAGTGCCATTGGGTTCATCGCACTTGGGACCACACTAACTTCTTCAAGAAACTTCTTGATCCAGACTGCCTCCTTCGAAGCTTCTGAAGCCGCAATATATTCTGCTTCTGTAACATCCCAAAATTCTAAATTTTGGAATGTTATATTAATTAAATAAATATTGTTTGTTTGTTTGATTGATTGATTGAAAGTGAGTGAAATTTAAAACTTTTTGAAATTTTAATGAGAGGGAATAAAAGGACTTTCCCAAAACTTCCACTTTGCATTTTGATCCCTGGGAATTCAAATTCATTACATCACCAAACCCTAGAGTGAAGATGATATGACTTCTTCCATTTAAAAGAAATGAAAAGGGAATTGAAAATGATTTGAATTTCATTTGAAATATTTCAAATATAGAAACTTTATGCAACTCAATGAGTTTCATGAGAGAAGATAAAATGACTGCTTCATATTGAAGAAAGAGAGTTGGAAGTTTCAAGAAACATTTTTGAAATCCACCTTGGAGCTTTCTGAAACCCATTTGAATTTGAATTCTTTTCAAAAGTGGCATTTGAATTATATTCAAAAATCTCTGACAAAAATACTTTGATCAAAAATTATGAGAGGAGGTGACATTACCCTTCAAAAAGTCAGAATAAATAATGCCATAATATTTGAAAGTCAAATTTGGATTTATTTGAATTTTCAAAAAAATGATTTTTATAAAAAAAAATTGCCTCTGGAGAATAGTCATCTTTTAGGATTTATTCTCCTTATCATTTTGATATATAATATGTATATATTTTGTTTTTATTTTATTTTATTTTTCTGTCTTTTTCCTTCTGTTATTTTCAAAATAGAAAAAAAACGTGTGCACGCACAGCCCACGCAGGCCCAGCCTTCTTCACATCATCTTCAACCTTTAGTACGCACGCATGCAAGCAGCAAGCAGCACCCACCCCGCGCCCCACCCCCTTCCCTCCTTCCCCTTGCCCAAGAATCCCGCTGAATGGATCCACCTCCTTCCCCTGCACCTCCTCTTCCCATTAAAGAGGCCTTTAATGCCCCGGATTTTGCTTGCTGGAAAATCCGTGGTTGCCGAATTTTGTAGCCATGGTTGCACGCACCTGGAAACCCTCTCGCACTATAAATACATGCCTCGTTTTGCCCTCTCTTCCCTCGCCCAAAGCCCTCTCCTATGGGAGCTTATCCCCCTCCCTATCCCACATAATTACTCGTCGGAGTTCGTAAACTCTGGCGGCTTCTCCACCACCGCCCGAGGCTCAGTTGGTCCTTCCTCGGCCTCCCCTGAGGTTTCCGCGATGCCCTCTTCCCCGTCCCGTGCTTGCCTTCCTCCAGGAGTCACTATATCACCGGATCCGAGCTCTTTCCCGTTATCTTCCCCAACTCCGGCGACTACTCCGGTGAGATCCAATAAATCCCGTAATTCATTTTTTTCAGAAAAATAGCAATCTTAGAAAATTCATACTCCCTCCGTCCGAAAAAGCTTGTCCCTCAAATGGATGTATCTAGCACCAAGTTAGTGCTAGATACATCCATTTGAGGGACAAGCTTGGGACAAGTTTTTTCGGACGGAGGGAGTATCTATTAGTATACTTATCCAAATTAAGTGATTAAAAAGCCTTGAGTTTCACAAAAATATGTAGTTTCTGTTGGATGCAAAAAAATTATGTTTGACCTTTTTTTAAAATTTGAGTTTGATGAAATTTGTTCAAATCACTAAATAGCTAATAACTTGAGTTTAAAAATATATTTTTATTTGATTATTTTTGCTAGTGGTCACTAGATAAATTGTTTATCCAGTAGTATTTGGTGATTTATTTTTAGTATATTCTAAATTAGGTTTTTAGCTAAAACATTATTGTTTACTATAGAAACTTGTTTTGTTTATAACTTAGTGATTTTTATTTAGTTTTAATTAGTTCTTTTTGCAAATTTTTGCGTGTTGTAGTAGATTTCTGTTAGGTTTCAGTAGCTAATTCTTAGAATTTATTTTTATTAGTTTTGCTACTGTTTAGGATTTAGTTTAACATAACTATTATATAGTGATATGAAATAGCTAGTATTATAGTTATTTTCGCTAGAAATATTTTTAGTTAATTTCTTTCTGTTGTTTTGATGAAAGTATATTTTATTTTCTGTTAAGTAATTATTTAGATTATTTTAGTGCTGTTTTGTGAGTTATGGTTTGCTATTGAATAAGTTGATTCTTTTCTTTGATTTGGAGTTTTCTTTGTATTATTTTTCATTTGATTTTCCTTTGTGTTTTATTGTGTGATGTTAAATTGCTTGTTTTTATTGTTGATTGAATATGATTGCTTATTGTATGCTATTTGATTGCTTCATTAGACTATCCAGAGTGCGAGGCTTGTTTCTACGAAGCGTTAGAGTTTCAAGATCGTCGGCAAGGCAAGTTCACTTTGATCATGTATTTTAATTACCTATGTTTTATTGCATTAGTAGTTTTCCTTCCACCATGAACAAGTAGGATATTAATCTTGAACTTGAGGTTGTATCATGAGGTAGGATAAAACCCAATACCCCTGTTACCATTGCTCGAGAAGGGACGATACTTTACCATTGCTATGCTCTAGTAGACGGGGGTTGGTTGTGTGATCTCAGGAGTGTTGTGAGGTTAAGTAATTCAAGACCTGCATGATGATCAAGACTTCAAGACTTAAAGGACTCAATATACCTCTGGGTGGAATGGAATGCATCTGGCAGCCTGATATCCATCATGGTTATGCCCGGGAATCCTAGTATCAACCTATGATCATCCCGACGGAATGCCACCCAGGCTCAAAGAGAAGGATGGATACTTCAAGGCCGGAAAGCTTACGTGTGCAACCGCAAGTCATTATGGGCTCTGGCTTGGTTGACCTTAGTTGTGACTCTGGCTGGGACGGTGCTAGCAGATGTAGACGAATGGTAGATTTGGATGGGCACCGGACAGTGGTCAGGGAAACTCTTTAGAAGATCATATTTCGATCGCCATGTTCTCAAACACCCCGAAGTGCAAGGACTTAAAGGGAGGGATCGAATCTTGCGGGTAAAGTGTACAAACCTCTGCAGAGTGTTAAACTAATCGATTAGCCGTGTCCCCGGTTACGGACAGGTTGAGCACCGGAGATGATACTATCTGCCCATCTCAACACAATTAGTAATATTGAGTGGGTATTATTAATAATTTGGGATATGAGAATTGGTTGGCGTAACCATCTCATTAACAACCAACTTTTGTAGTAATATTTGCATATGACTCCTTTGTTGTAGGAAAAATCAACTTTTCACAAAAACTATAACTTAGAGCCCCACCAGCCATATTTGCATATAGCATAGCTATTTTATTTATCTGTTCTCTCTTGTGACTTGCCGGCATATTCAAAATGTTGACCTACACGGCTGCAACGTCTCATGTTGCAGAGGATTATTCCGACCAGGAGTGAGGCTACGTTCTACGCTTGGCGATATGCCCTTTGGAGTCGGATGGACTCGGTATCTTCTACGTCTTCCGCAGTAGTCATCTCATGAGTTGGCCTTCAGCCAATTTATTATTATTGTAATAAAGACTCTATATGAGATTTCGATGTAATAAAGCAGGTGTGATTGAACTTTGATATATACATTGATGTACTGTGTG
This sequence comes from Elymus sibiricus, assembly GCA_039707655.1. Taxonomy (NCBI): domain Eukaryota; kingdom Viridiplantae; phylum Streptophyta; class Magnoliopsida; order Poales; family Poaceae; genus Elymus; species Elymus sibiricus. Next base: position 387,506,601 of record CM077676.1, read on the forward strand.
TGCCAGCATGATCTTGGGATGGTACAGATACATAGAGACTTGACCGTATTGGGTCGGGTCGCTACAGAGATGGTATCAGAGCACACGCTGACCGTAGGACGTAACCTCTAGGATTGGAAAGCACTTAGGAAGAAGATTATTTAAAACTCTAAATTCTCGTATACTCATCTGTTCATTCCCGGCTCTTCTCCGATGTTCAACTTTTAGATGGCCGTCTCCATCACCCCAGTCCTGATCACGGAGATTTGCCAGCCTGATGAGATGATGCCCTTCGGCAAGCAGCTGGTACAGATCGTCAAGGAGTTAAGGATTGCTCTGCCTACTATCACCAGGACCCCATCATGACTCTCCCGACAGATGCTCATCGGAAGATTGAAGTGCACATACCCGGAAGAACTTTCAGGAGAGGATCAAGAACTCAAAGCAGAAACTAGACCAGGGAGATGTAACACCCCGATTTTTGGCCCTTTCTTTTTCTTTTGGATTTCTTCGAATTTTTTATTTGGAGTTCTTTTTCCGTGGCTATGTGGTCTTGAAACCTGGGAAGATCTTCTCTCCTGCCACTTCCAAGTGGCTTGTCATTCTCAAATCTACCCCAAGGCCATGTCATTTCCATCTTAGCCCAACTCCAATATTTATTTATTGGGAATATTCCTTTTTCTATTAAAGGAATAACCCTGTTTGCTCTAGGTTGTAAAGCAACCTATATTTCTGTCATTCTTCAAATTCCCACAAAATTGTCATAAATTCTTTGGATCATATCTTTCACAAATATGTCAAAACCCATCCTTGCCTAGTTCAAAAATAATTCAGGAATATTCATTTTCCTATTCTGTCCAGTATGGCACTTTGTGAAGGAAGTCATATTTATCTTTTCTTGATTGCCCTCAAAATTTTTGGGCACTCTCTCCTATCCAAATTATTGCCACATGCCAAAATTCAGCTTCATTTGCCTAGTAAATCTTCCTCAGCAAATTTCCAAAGTTTCTGTCTAGAGAGAAGCTTTGTGAAGGAAGTACTACCTAGGCTAATCCAAATGAGTTGAAATTTTGGTAGGTCATTTATATGATCAAATAATTTCTCTCCCCCAAATTTCATCTCCCTCCAATCATCTATGTGAGCACACCATCCAATCTTGGTTTTTGGTAACAATTTTAGTTTGTGAAGCAACTATATTTTATATTGCTTCACAAATTATGAAATTAATCTAGGACCTAAATATCCCTAAATAATGTGAGCATGCCAAAACTCACATTATTTTGCCTAGCCATTTTCTCTACAAAATTCCCCCACGTTTCTGTCCAGTGGGTGGCATTGTGAAGGAAGTACCATTTTCGTGTATCCAAATGGGATGAAATTCTTATGGCATTTTCATATGCCCAAATAATCATCCTCCACCAATTTTCAGCTCAACCCAAGCAATCATGTGAGTGCTACTTCCTGATCTTGTTTCTGGACCAGATTTTGCAGTTGCAAAGCAACTAGGTCAAATATTGGTCCAAATCCCCTCAAATTTCACAGGCTCATAGTCCTTCCTACCATAAACCCTAGAGACATCATGGTTAGCTCTTATCTCATCTCAGTTGATCACTATTTCATGCCTAAGATTGATACAGAAAACTTTAGCTGAACCTTCCCATCAACCCAAAGCTCTTTTGATCGATCCATCACATCTGTGGGACTATTGGATGGAGGGATAACTCATTGGACCCCTTTTGCCAGTCCCGCGTGCCCTCAGAGCGCCATGCCACGCGGTGACCGCGTTGTTGACAAGCGCTGGACGCGCTCTGCGCGTCGTTTAGCCTCGGGACTCCTCTGCCCGGCCGTTCCCTCGGGCCCTCTAGTGCCATTTCCCTCCTCCTTCGCCCATGCAGCTCGCTGGACCCCTCTCCCCCTCCTGCATCGCCTGCCGCCGGCCCCAGCAGCCTCCGCACGCGAGTGCGCCGACCGCCCCTGTGCTCGCCCGTCCGCGCCCGCGCGTCTCTGGCGCCGCCCAGCATCTCCTCTGCCTCTCCCGTCGCCTCAAGGGCCCGCGCGTGCCCGGCCTCGCCGGGAGAATATCCCGTGCGCTCTTGGCGGCACCCGAGCACGACATCGCCTCCCCTGCCTATTTAAGGCCGTCCCCGAGCACCCCGACCACACCAAGCTTCCTCACCGCTCTCCTCTAGCCTCCCCAGCCTCTCCTCCGAGCTCAGGCAGCACTCCACGGTCGCCAATGCCGCCATGGCCGCCGCCGAGCTCCTCTTAAATTGGCTCAATGCCGAGCCTCCCTCCTCCTCTAACCGCCACCCGAGTTTCCCCCTGCCACCTCTGAGCTCGCCCCGTAGCCTCTCCTTTCCTCCCGTGCCCCATGGAGCCTTACACAAAACCGCCCGAGCCGCCGTCTGCCTCGGTCGTTGCCCTGCTCGTCTCGGTCTTCCTCGGCATCCGTGCTATGCAGGGATGGATGCAGCTCGGTCCCACGAGCTCGCCGGTGGTCGGAGCACGGCAAATGGTGGCCGCAGCCGACGGCTGTCGTCGCCGGAGTTCGCCTCTGCTCCGGCCAGGCACGGGCGAGAGGAAGACGGTGACCCCCCCCTCCAGCTGGCCAGGGTGGACCCCTGCGGCCCCACCTGTCATTCAAAGAAGCCCCGGGCCCGCGTGGTTAAGTGGAAGCGTATTCCACTGGAATACGTTTTCTGTTTCTGAAAGCGTATTTTTCCTCTGTTCTGGAGCAAAGTACGCTTTCACTTTTTGAAAACGTATTCAGTGAAGTACGCCTTTTGTTTTAACCGCCGGCCGAAATGGTTAAATTGCGGACGTTCGTCCGTTAGCAGCAGAAATGAATATTTTTATTTAATTTTCTGCCTAACGAACGAACGGCCGTAACTCCGCGACCGTAACTCCGAATCAGGTGATTCCAAAGCCCACGATCTGAGTTCGTCGAGCCTGTTCCGATGGTATCATTTTCATGAGGTTGTCACACTGTGAAAATGACCATTTTGCCCTTGCCCTTAAAACATCTCTGCCGAGAGGGAAACATTTCCGACGATTCTTTCTGTGAGTTCATCGCACTTCTCCCCGGTGAATCCTTCATCCCCAGGCAAGCCACAACAGCCACTTGTATGATGGCATTGCAGTAGCCATGGTTTCTACTTGAATATTTAATAATTGTTTGCGCATTTAATTCTTTTGTGAATGCTTCGAATATGTTTTGTGAATCCATGCTCATTGCTTATGCCATGTTCATTTTTCATCTAGTAAGTGTTATGATTAATTGCTAAGGCTATTCTTATCATGTTGTATTCTTGTACTCATTTCAGATGCTAGTGATAATGATACGCTCATATGAATCATTATGGTTTGATATGCAAATACTTGTTATATTCATGATCATCATTATGCTATGCTCATCTGCATCCCGTAGACTAAATGAGTTATCATTGTTGATGCTATGTTGTTATATGGTTATGCTACCCATCCATGGTTACACTGTTATCATACTCATATGCATTGTTATTTCATTATGACTCAGCTCATCACCATTCAAGTTGAACCTGACATTAATCGAACTTGAAAAAATCTGTTGGCTGAGTCATGGTGCCACCGAATCGAGCTCACCAGTGCAACCACACTTGCCTGGATGGGGAGGCCCTAATGCGGTCTATTGTCATGCCTCTCGCCGGTGCCTCCTACTAGGGAAGGTTATGGGTGCGCGCTACCCTGATCAGGTAGGCTACCATAAGCCTTGAGTACCCGAGTTGTATGGATCCGAGGTCCCCGTTTGGGACGATGTTTTGTTTGGCCACGACGGTGGCAGCCACAGAGGTGGCGGATGTCACATGTTGGCATCGGGGTAACCCAGGACATAGCCCAAAGGGGAGTTTGTCGGAGTGGCCGGGAGAGTGTCATGCAATAGATTGGTTTTGTCGGAACGTCGTTGGTCCACCCGAATGGGAGCACGAGGCCATGAGTTCCGTAGTGTGGGTACAGTGTACTAACCTCTGCAGAGTGTATATTCTATTGATAGCTGCGTCCTCGGTCATGGACACAGTTCGTAGTAGGTCACACTATGGGTCAACAGAAATAATAATATGGATAATAACAACCCCGGTTCGATGAGAAAAGAAGTTGGTTGATCTTTATGTGGTCATGCGATGATCATAGGTAGAGATCAAGCTCCGTGTGGTCATGTGATGATCACAATGGTATAGTTGATACCGAGCTTGGTTGATCCTGAGGTGATCGTGTGATGTTCATGATGGTAAGTCTGAGACATATGGTGGTTACGAGATAACCTCCGAGCAGAGTAAGTTGGTCCATGAGACCTTAAACGTCGACCCCCTTGCATGCTAGTGCTAGTATCATCCTGTTCATATCATGGATTATATGTACATGCCAAGCTCATGTTGTTGCCATGCTCAGGTTGTTCTAGTAGTATCATGTTCATCATGGATAATTAACCTGTAAATGCCATGCTGTTGTATGTCTTGATTGCTTTGGTTGCTGTGAGCTTGCGAGTACATTCAAAGTACTCACCTGGCGTGTCATGCCAGATTGTAGGTCATGACGTGATTGCTTGTTTATCGAGGATCCCAAGGTTGCGCTCTAGGATACGTCCCAGCCAGAGTCCCTGCGGAGTGGAGTTCATCACCGTCGTCGTTGTTCCACTGCTAGAATCTATTCCGCTATGAGGTGTTCCGCTGCTAGCATAGAGCTATCTGAGCAGGCGAAGTGCCACCGTGCCCCTGTAACCTTTGTCATATCGGACCCTTGTACCCCGTTATATTTGTAATAAAGAGCTGATTTGTTCTATGCCAAGAAGTGTCGTATTCTAGAAGACTTGATCTCTGGGCTGGAATATGGGATGTTCCGGTTCCTCTGAGCCGGGGTACCACAGCGATTGGTATCAGAGCAGGTCTGGCTGTAGGATGCCCTAGTCAGCGCGAGCGTTAGAAACCGGTAGTTCAGAGTCTAGCTTGCTTGTTGCATTTGGTTGTTGCATTTGTTTGTTGCATAGCATGCATGTAGACTTATTATATTGTCACTAACGGTTGATCTTGTGAGTGTAGGTGGCATCGGTTTCGATCCACTACCTGCACCCTCCAGCTTTGCATACGCGTTCTTTGGTGTTTGGTGTCATCTCTGTCCCAGCGGAGTGATGCCGAGGTACCTTGTGGTGTCGATCACTTGCAAGATTGATACACAGGTATCACACCAATATTTTCTCTTCAGCCCCACCTATCGTTTCGGTGGTAGACATGTTTCTACCCCGGATCTCGCCATCCAACCCGCCACTTTGGCAACCCTTACTGGTCTTTGTTACCAAAAGAAAGGGCAATGCCAGCAGACCCTGCTTTCCACCGCTATCCTACCCTATCACCCATTCCCTGGACGAGTACGGTTCTCTTCCGTACGCTTGATGATGATGTGGTCGTGACATCTGTGTCACGCTACATGATCACCGAGTCCGTCCTCACTGCTAAGCCAGTACAGATGCAACCGGTGCCGAGCCAGCATTTGGTGTAGCTCTGTTTACACCAACCCCTCCACACTGATCCACTTTCATGCACACCGCCACAACATATTAGATCGTAGTACCGGAGTATCCTCGAGAATTGTGTGCTTAAGTAGGCATGCATAGTGAGGTGAATAGCTGTGAAATGTGATATTGTTTGTATGTAATCTTAATGCTATGTGTGCTTTTGTTTGAGTCGTTCCTTTTGCTTCTTTCTTTGGGCCCTCGGTGTTACCTTATTTCCCCTTATGAAAGTTGCTCATAAACCGACACCGGACTCAAAGAACCAGTGAGGATTTCAAATATTTTGAAGCTCAGCTAAACAGTATGGAATTATCAGTGGACTGCAGTATATTGAGAATATTCAGCTTGATTACCAATGATATTTTGGAGTGACTATCAGCATCAAGTTTACATTAGTGTGCAACCATCACAATCGTAATGAACCAGCTGGAAGACAATTCGTGTGCAAGACAACAGTATGTTTCCAGTCAAAGAAATATCAAGGGTATACATATGTATGACATTCAGTCCGCATATCACGGAGAGAAGCTTCTGGAGTAAGCAACCCAGTCTTCCTCCACACGCTACCAGGGAAGCTTACGACGCAAGGTTCCGCAGTCTTCCTCAGTACGATATGTGGATAGCTTCCAGTGCAAGATACTCAGTCTTCTCAGGTAAGCCAGCGCAGAAAGCTTCCGGCATAAGGCACCGAATTCTTCCTCAGCAAGCAACCAGAAGGAGAAGCTTCTGAGGTACGGTACACAGTCTTCTTCAGCACGCTATCCTGGCAAAAGCTTCGAGTGCAAGATATCAAGCCTTCCTCAGCACGCTACTCTCGATGACTTCCAACACCAGCTATCCAGTCTTCGTCAGTACGGCACTACCAACTGTCATCGACATTGATACAAGGTGTTACTCAGTGAGTTGGTAGTATATGGCAGTGCATCTCAAGAATCAGATCCGCAATAGTTTGTCAGAAGCACGAGCTAGTTCGGACCCAAGTGTCTGCCTCAAGAATCAAATGCTCAGGTACATATGCTTACATATTTATGGTGAACATGCTGCCAAGGCCATGCAAAGTCACTTGTACGATGATGCAAGCATGGTGAAACTCCAACACCCCCAGGAGTTATGCAAGAGGAAGAAAAGCAAGTTATACACCTCAGTGAGATGCAATGTCTGACAGGCTATGAAGCAAGATAATGTTGGGATAACAATCCTGACAGTGGATATCAAGGCCGGCTTCCTCACACCTGACAAAGTGATATCATTAACCTCTGTTACTGTCATGTATGATTGACCACAGCAGTAAGCTCTACACAAGTAACTGGGAACCTGTTATATGATCATGATGAACCCTTGCTTACCTTTCTTGGTAACGACACCACACCTGTGTTCTGAGCTGCTTCCGGCCATCTAGGGTGGATGCCGATTTTATATTTCTCTTTTCAACAACTGGCCCGTGTTCTGGGCTGTTTTTCGGCCGTCTCGGGCAGCTGTTGAGTTTCTTTTTGTAGCAGTGACCCTATGCTCTGAGCTGTTCTTCGGCCGTCTTAGGGAACTGCTACATTCTTCTTATCAACACCGCCTCATGCTCTGAGCTGCTTTTCAGCTGTCGTGGGCCATGGTTGAGTTATTTCAGTAATGTCCCAGATCTGAGTTGTAAAGACCATTCTGGTGGCTACTGATTTATTTGCCAGTTTCATGCAAAGGTTCGGATGATCATTGCCCTACAGTTAAAGCTCGGGAGATGATAAACTTGCTAGTTAAACGTTGCTGCACTACCTAAGGATAAGGATAAGGTATGACTGTTGGAATATTGCACATGACAGCACCTATGGTCACACAAAGAATTAAAGATATTTATGGCCAAGCTCTTTCAGCAAAAGATCCGGACAAAAGGAAAACGATAATGAAGGAGCAAGACCGGCAATATAGGTATGATAATTGTGGCATGAACAACATGGTACGGATACCCAAGACAGTCTGATTCCATATTAATCACCATGAACACACACCCAAGGGGTCTACTCTGTTTGTAAGGACCTCATATCAAGGTGACAATCGAATCATCGGTACGGATTCGAGATAGTGGAGCCAACCAAGGTAATTCAGAACTACCTTCTAGCAGACAGATGCCGCCAGGAGAACGGCTATAATTCTCAGCATTGTTTTGAACCCAAACGACATGTATCTACTCGAGTAACCCGAGGCAATGATTAAAGGTTTCATGCCCATCAAGAAAATTTGCTCATAACTCCATTGACTACTATCGGTGCTGGATCGAAGAATGTCACGTCGAATGGAAGTCACCCTCGGACTTATGAAAATTCCAGTCATGATAATATATCAGTAGATATGAAGGAATTGGAGTCAGAACAAGGATGAACACATGAAGGAAGACCTGTCAGAATGTGGGATACGGTGACGCAAACCACCCCAGAGCAAGGCAGTCAGTCATATGAAATTCGGAGGGAACATAAAGGAAAAGGATACCCGAGTTGGAAACGGTTTCCTTAAGCCAGAATATTCATACTGGTTCCCTGAGCAACCAAATCTCGAGGACAAGATTTATCGTAAGGGGGGTAGGTTTGTAACACCCCGATTTTTGGCCCTTTCTTTTTCTTTTGGATTTCTTCGAATTTTTTATTTGGAGTTCTTTTTCCGTGGCTATGTGGTCTTGAAACCTGGGAAGATCTTCTCTCCTGCCACTTCCAAGTGGCTTGTCATTCTCAAATCTATCCCAAGGCCATGTCATTTCCATCTTAGCCCAACTCCAATATTTATTTATTGGGAATATTCCTTTTTCTATTAAAGGAATAACCCTGTTTGCTCTAGGTTGTGAAGCAACCTATATTTCTGTCATTCTTAAAATTCCCACAAAATTGTCATAAATTCTTTGGATCATATCTTTCACAAATATGTCAAAACCCATCCTTGCCTAGTTCAAAAATAATTCAGGAATATTCATTTTCCTATTCTGTCCAGTATGGCACTTTGTGAAGGAAGTGCTATTTATCTTTTCTTGATTGCCCTCAAAATTTTTGGGCACTCTCTCCTATCCAAATTATTGCCACATGCCAAAATTCAGCTTCATTTGCCTAGTAAATCTTCCTCAGCAAATTTCCAAAGTTTCTGTCCAGAGAGAAGCTTTGTGAAGGAAGTACTACCTAGGATAATCCAAATGAGTTGAAATTTTGGTAGGTCATTTATATGATCAAATAATTGCTCTCCACCAAATTTCATCTCCCTCCAACCATCTATGTGAGCACACCATCCAATCTTGATTTCTGGTAACAATTTCAGTTTGTGAAGCAACTATATTTTATATTGCTTCAAAAATTATGAAATTAATCCAGGACCTAAATATCCCTAAATAATGTGATTATGACAAAACTCACATTATTTTGCCAAGCCATTTTCTCTACAAAATTCCCCCAAGTTTCTGTCCAGTGGGTGGCATTGTGAAGGAAGTACCATTTTGGTGTATCCAAATGGAATGAAATTTTTATGGCATTTTCATATGCCCAAATAATCATCCTCCACCAATTTTCAGCTCAACCCAAGCAATCATGTGAGTGCTACTTTCTGATCTTGTTTCTGGACCAGATTTTGCAGTTGCAAAGCAACTAGGTCAAATATTGGTCCAAATCCCCTCAAATTTCACAGGCTCATAGTCCTTCCTACCATAAACCCCAGAGACATCATGGTTAGCTCTTATCTCATCTCAGTTGATCACTATTTCATGCCTAAGATTGATACAGAAAACTTTAGCTGAACCTTCCCATCAACCCAAAGCTCTTTTGATCGATCCATCACATCTGTGGGACTATTGGATGGAGGGATAACTCATTGGACACCTTTTGCCAGTCCCGCGTGCCCTCAGAGCGCCATGCCACGCGGTGACCGCATTGTTGACAAGCGCTCTGCGCGTCGTTTAGCCTTGGGACTCCTCTGCCCGGCCGTTCCCTCGCGCCCTCTAGTGCCATTTCCCTCCTTCTTCGCCCACGTAGCTCGCTGGACCCCTCTCCCCCTCCTGCATCGCCTGCCGCCGGCCCCAGCAGCCTCCGCACGCGAGCGCGCCGTCTGCCCGAGTGGCCGACCGCCCCTGTGCTCGCCCGTCCGCGCCCGCGCGTCCATGGCGCCGCCCAGCATCTCCTCTGCCTCTCCCGTCGCCTCAAGGGCCCGCGCGTGCCCGGCCTCGCCGGGAGATTCTCCCGTGCGCCCTTGGCGGCACCCGAGCGCGACATCGCCTCCCCTACCTATTTAAGGCCGTCCCCGAGCACCCCGACCACACCAAGCTTCCTCACTTCTCTCCTCTAGCCTCCTCAGCCTCTCCTCTGAGCTCGAGCCGCTCTCCACGGTTGCCAATGCCGCCATGGCCGCCGCTGAGCTCCTCCTAAATTGGCTCAATGCCGAGCCTCCCTCCTCCTCTAACCGCCACCCGAGACTCCCCCTGCCACCTCTGAGCTCGCCCCGTAGCCTCTCCTTTCCTCCCGTGCCCCATGGAGCCTTCCACAAAACCGCCCGAGCCGCCGTCTGCCTCGGTCGTTGCCCTGCTCGTCTCGGTCTTCCTCGGCATCCGTGCTATGCGGGGATGGATGCGGCTCGGTCCCACGAGCTCGCCGGTGGTCGGAGCACGGCAAATGCTGGCCGCAGCCGACGGCTGTCGTCGCCGGAGTTCGCCTCTGCTCCGGCCAGGCGCGGGTGAGAGGAAGACGGCGATCCCCCCCCTCCAGCTGGCCAGCGTGGACCCCTGCGGCCCCACCTGTCATTCAGAGAAGCCCTGGGCCCGCACGGTTAAGTGGAAGCGTATTCCACTGGAATACGTTTTCTGTTTCTGAAAGCGTATTTTTCCTCTGTTCTGGAGCAAAGTACGCTTTCACTTTTTGAAAACGTATTCAGTGAAGTACGCCTTTTGTTTTAACCGCCGGCCAAAACGGTTAAATTGCGGACGTTCGTCCGTTAGCAGCAGAAATGAATATTTTTATTTAATTTTCTGCCTAACGAACGAACGGCCGTAACTCCGCGACCGTAACTCCGAATCAGGTGATTCCAAAGCCCACGATCTCAGTTCGTCGAGCCCGTTCCGATGGTATCATTTTCATGAGGTTGTCGCACTGTGAAAATGACCATTTTGCCCTTGCCCTTAAAACAGCTCCGCCGAGAGGGAAACATTTCCGGCGATTCTTTCTGCGAGTTCATCGCACTTCTCCCCGGTGAATCCTTCATCCCCAGGCAAGCCACAACAGCCACTTGCATGATGGCATTGCAGTAGCCATGGTTTCCACTTGAATATTTAATAATTGTTTGCGCATTTAATTCTTTTGTGAATGCTTCGAATATGTTTTGTGAATCCATGCTCATTGCTTATGCCATGTTCATTTTTCATCTAGTAAGTGTTATGATTAATTGCTAAGGATATTCTTATCATGTTGTATTCTTGTACTCATTTCAGATGCTAGTGATAATGATATGCTCATATGAATTATTATGGTTTGATATGCAAATACTTGTTATATTCATGATCATCATTATGCTATGCTCATCTGCATCCCGTAGACTAAATGAGTTATCATTGTTGATGCTATGTTGTTATATGGTTATGCTACCCATCCATGGTTACACTGTTATCATACTCATATGCATTGTTATTTCATTATGACTCAGCTCATCACCATTCAAGTTGAACCTGACATTAATCGGCTTGAACAAATCTGTTGGCTGAGTCATGCTGCCACCGAATCGAGCTCACCAGTGCAACCACACTTGCCTGGATGGGGAGGCCCTAATGGGGTCTATTGTCATGCCTCTCGCCGGTGCCTCCTACTAGGGAAGGTTATGGGTGTGCGCTACCCTGATCAGGTAGGCTACCATAAGCCTTGAGTACCCGAGTTGTATGGATCTAAGGTCCCCGTTTGGGACGATGTTTTGTTAGGCCACGATGGTGGCAGCCACAGAGGTGGCGGATGTCACATGTTGGCATCGGGGTAACCCAGGACATAGCCCAAAGGGGAGTTTGTCAGAGTGGCCGGGAGAGTGTCATGCAATAGATTGGTTTTGTCGGAACGTCGTTGGTCCACCCGAATGGGAGCACGAGGCCATGAGTTCCGTAGTGTGGGTACAGTGTACTAACCTCTGCAGAGTGTATAATCTATCGATAGCCGCGTCCTCGGTCATGGACACAGTTCATAGTAGGTCACACTATGGGTCAACAGAAATAATAATCTGAATAATAACAACCCCGGTTCGATGAGAAAAGAAGTTGGTTGATCTTTATGTGGTCCTGCGATGATTACAGGTAGAGATCAAGCTCCGTGTGGTCATGTGATGATCACGATGGTATAGTTGATACCGAGCTTGGTTGATCCTGAGGTGATCGTGTGATGTTCACGATGGTAAGTCTGAGACATATGGTGGTTACGAGATAACCTCCGAGCAGAGTAAGTTGGTTCATGAGACCTTAAACGTCGACCCCCTTGCATGCTAGTGCTAGTATCATCCTGTTCATATCATGGATTATATGTACATGCCATGCTCATGTTGTTGCCATGCTCATGTTGTTGCCATGCTCATGTTGTTGCCATGCTCAGGTTGTTCTAGTAGTATCATGTTCATCTTGGATAATTAACTTGTAAATGCCATGCTGTTGTATGTCTTGATTGCTTTGGTTGCTGTGAGCTTGCGAGTACATTCAAAGTACTCACCTGGCGTGTCATGCCAGATTGCAGGTCATGCCGTGATTGCTTGTTTGTCGAGGATCCCGAGGTTGCGCTCTAGGATACGTCCCAGCCAGAGTCCCTGCGGAGTGGAGTTCATCACCGTCGTCGTTGTTCCGCTGCTAGAATCTATTCCGCTACGAGGTGTTCCGCTGCTAGCATAGAGCTATCTGAGCAGGCGAAGTGTCGCCATGCCCCTGCAACCTTTGTCATATTGGACCCTTGTACCCCGTTATATTTGTAATAAAGAACTGATTTGTCCTATGCCAAGCAGTGCTGTATTCCAGAAGACTTGATCTCTGGGCTGGAATACGGGGTGTTCCGGTTCCTCTGAGCTGGGGTGCCACAGGAGAAGGCCCTCACAAGAATGACAGCAATGGTCCCTTCGTGAGCAATGATGATGACCACGAGGAGAGTACCAACGGAGGTGGCACCAACATGGAATTCTGAGGAGGACACCTAGTCATGACCACCATGTTATCTTTATTTTCTCGTTGAACGATTAGGCCGATGTTTCGATTTGTCGTAAGACTTGTATCCCGTGTTTGAATCTTGATTGGATGAATGATTGGTGTGTTAATGATTGTTGTATGAATGTGGGTAGTGATATTTTCCCTTAGGCCCCTGCTCTACTCTAATTCTCATCCACTCTAAACCATCAGATGCCTCCGAGACGTGACCCCGAATTCAACTTCCCGCCAGAGCTCACTCAGCTGATTCAGCAGCAGAATGCACTGATGCAGATGTTGATCCAAAACCAAGCCAACAACAACAACAACCCTCCACCCCAGGCTGATAACCTCACCCTGTTCTTGAAGTTGAATCCACCAACTTTTTCCAGCAGCACTGAGCCCATTGTGGTTGATGACTGGCTCCGTAAGATGGAAAGAGAGTTGGTTACCACTGGATGCACTGAAGCAGAAAAGGTGCGATTTGCTGCACATCAGCTAGAAGGACCAGCCACTTCTTGGTGGGAGAACTATACCACGACTTATCCCATTGCCACTATGACATGGGATCAATTCAAGCAAGCCTTCCGCACTGCCCATGTCTCAGTTGGAGCCATGAGCTTGAAGAAGTGTGAGTTTCGCAACTTACGCCAGGGCAATCGCCCAGTGTCTGAGTACGTGGACGAGTTCAGTTTGTTGTCCAGATATGCTTCCGGAGATGTGGCTGATGATGCAGCCAAGCAGGAGAAGTTCTTGGAGGGACTTAATGATGATCTGAGTATTCATTTGGCTGTTGTCACATGCAACAACTACCAGGAGCTGGTAGACAAGGCCATTATCCTGGAAAGCAAGCAGCAGCAGATAGAAAATCGTAAAAGGAAGTATGGCCAAGGGAAGTACAGCTCAGGGGTTCAGCAGAAGTCTCACTTCACCCCGTATTCAAGGAACGCTGGACCAGGCAGATTTGGAGGACATAACCATGGAGGACATACCCATGAAGGAAATGGGAACAATCATCACAATTTCAAGAATGGTAATGGAGGGAATAATGCTCAACATCGTTCCGCTCCGGTACTGAAGGACCTGAGTACCATCACTTGTTTCAAGTGCAAGAAATTAGGCCATTATGCCAACACTTGTCCTGAAGCTAAGCCAAGCAATGGCAATGGAAATGGAAATGGCAATGGCAATGGCAATGGAAACTCGGCAACAAAGAAGCCCAATCCTTTCCCTCGAGCTCAGGTGAACCACATCAATGTGGAGGAAGTCTATGACCATCCTAGCACCATGAACGGTAAGCTCTTATAGAATTCACGTCCAGTATTGGTACTGTTTGATTCCGGTGCAACACATTCATATCAAGGGGAATGTTGGGATATAGAATATTTGGTTGAGTTAAAGTTGTACAAGTATCAAAGAGGGCCCAAAACCCACAGGCCCATGAGAGAGCAAGCCTTATCTTGTTGAAGAAGCTATGTTATCATTTGCAGACGTTTCTTAGGAAGATACGAAAACTCGAGAGTTGTGAAGAAACGCTAGATATTTTGTTTAGCTTGCAGAATCAATGGATTTAACCGAAGCCAGCTCGAGGATAAGAGAAATTCTGCAATGCTTGTGAGAATGCCCGAGTGTTAGAAATGCGAGATTTGCTAGACCTAATACAGAGTAATGATTTGGGTGCGACATGGCTTGGCCACCATGACGACTTACTCTTATCATTTGCTCTCGCTATTTGGAATGGAAAATCTGGAGTGACTTACCTATAGTAGAGAGACGACGACCGTTGAAAATCTTGTTTGAGCCTTAGAATGGTATGTTAAGAAGCCCTTGTACAAGGCAGTTCTTGCCAAACGTATGTTATACGGTGAGATTCAACCCAGACCATTTTCCTCTAGGGAACCATTATTTGTCGACCACCATGAGATTAACGACCATTGTTTAGAATTGCCGTCAGACCGGTCAAGCCCCGGAAGAACTTATGAAAGGACTCAAGATTTTGTGAGAAAGACAGATTCTGTCAAAGAAAGAAGTACAAGAGTTTTGATGGACCCATGACTTTCATTATAAGTGTGGTAGAACCCCAGACTTTCCCGACCAATGGATTCACTAGAAGACCCCCAAACCCTAACCTTTTCTTGCTAGCCTCTCCGAATCTCGAGGACGAGATTCATTTTAAGTGTGGTAGGTTTGTAACATCCCAAAATTCTAAATTTTGGAATGTTATATTAATTAAATAAATATTATTTGTTTGTTTAATTGATTGATTGAAAGTGAGTGAAATTTGAAACTTTTTGAAATTTTAATGAGAGGGAATAAAAGGACTTTACTAAAACTTCCACTTTGCATTTTGATCTCTGGGAATTCAAATTCATTACATCACCAAACCCTAGAATGAAGATGATATGACTTCTTCCATTTAAAAGAAATGAAAAGGGAATTTCAAATGATTTGAATTTCATTTGAAATATTTCAAATACAGAAACTTTATGCAACTCAATAAGTTTCATGAGAGAAGATAAAATGACTTCTTCATATTGAATAAAGAGAGTTGGAAGTTTCAAGAAACATTTTTGAAATCCACCTTTTCTGAAACCCATTTGAATTTGAATTCTTTTCAAAAGTGGCATTTGAATTATATTCAAAAATCTCTGACAAAAATACTTTGATCAAAAAGTATGAGAGGAGGTGACATGACCCTTCAAAAAGTCAGAAGAAATATTGCCATAATATTTGAAAGTCAAATTTGGATTTATTTGAATTTTCAAAAAATGATTTTTATAATTTTTTTGCCTCTGGAGAATAGTTAATCTTTTAGGATTTATTCTCCTTATCATTTTGATATATAATATGTATATATTTTGTTTTTTTATTTTATATTTCTATCTTTTTCCTTCTGTTATTTTCAAAATGGAAAAAAAACGTGACCACACACAGCCCATGCAGGCCCAGCCTTCTTCACATGGTCTTCAACCTTCAGTATGCACGCACGCAAGCAGCAGGCAGCACCCACCCCCTTCCCTCCTTCCCCTTGCCCAAGAATCCCGCTGAATGGATCCACCTCCTTCCCCTGCACCAACTCTCCCCATTAAAGAGGCCTTTAATGCCCCGGATTTTGCTCGCTGGAAAATCCGTGGTTACCGGATTTTGTAGCCATGGTTGCACGCACCTGGACACCCCCTCGCACTATAAATACATGCCTCGTGTTGCCCTCTCTTCCCTCGCCCAAATACATCTCCTATGGGAGCTTATCCCCCTCCCTATCCCGCATAATTGCTCGTCGGAGTTCGTAAACTCCGGCGGCTTCTCCACCGCCGCCCGAGGCTCGGTTGGTCCTTCCTCGGCCTCCCCTGAGGTTTCCGCGACGCCCTCTTCCCTGTCCCGTGCTTGCCCTCCTCCAGGAGTCACTACATCACCGGATCCGAGCTCTTTCCCGTCATCTTCCCCAACTCCGGCGACTACTCCGGTGAGATCCAAGAAATCCCGTAATTCATTTTTTTCAGAAAAATAGCAATCTTAGAAAATTCATATCTATTAATCTACTTATCCAAATTGAGTGATTCAAAAGCCTAGAGTTTCACAAAAATATGTATTTTCTGTTGGATGCAAAAGTGTTATGTTTGACATTTTTTTAAATTTGAGTTTGATGAAATTTGTTCAAATCACTAAATAGCTAATAACTTGAGTTTAAAAATAGATTTTTATTTGATTCTTTTTGCTAGTGGTCACTAGATGAATTGTTTATCCAGTAGTATTTAGTGATTTATTTTTAGTATATTCTAAAGTAGGTTTTTAGCTAAAACAGTACTGTTTGCTATAGAAACTTGTTTTGTTTATAACTTAGTGATTTTTATTTAGTTTTAGTTAGTTCTTTTTGCAAATTTTTGTGTGTTGTAGTATATTTATGTTAGGTTTCAGTAGCTAATTCTTAGAATTTATTTTTATTAGTTTTGCTACTGTTTAGGATTTAGTTTAACATAACTATTATATAGTGATATGAAATAGCTAGTATTATAGTTATTTTTGCTAGAAATATTTTTTGTTAATTTCTTTCTGTTGTTTTGATGAAAGTATATTTTCTTTTCTGTTAAGTAATTGTTTATATTATTTTAGTGTTGTTTTGTGAGTTATGGTTTGCTATTGAATAAGTTTATTCTTTTCTTTGATTTGGAATTTTCTTTTTATTCTTTTTCATTTGATTTTCCTTTGTGTTTTATTGTGTGATGTTAAATTGCTTGTTTTTATTGTTGATTGAATATGATTGCTTATTGCATGCTATTTGATTGCTTCGTTAGACTATCCGGAGTGCGAGGCTTGTTTCTACGAAGCGTTAGAGTTTCAAGATCGTCGGCAAGGCAAGTTCACTTTGATCATGTATTTTAATTACCTATGTTTTATTGCATTAGTAGTTTTCCTTCCACCATGAACAAGTAGGATATTGAGCTTGAACTTGAGGTAGTATCATGAGGTAGGATAAAACCCAATACCCCTGTTACCATTGCCCGGGAAGGGATGATACTTTACCATTGCTACGCTCTAGTAGACGGGGGTTGTTTGTGTGATCTCAGGAGTGTTGTGAGGTTAAGTAATTCAAGACCTGCATGATGATCAAGACTTCAAGACTTAAAGGACTCAATATACCTCTGGGTGGAATGGAATGCATCTGGCAGCCTGATATCCATCATGGTTATGTCCGGGAATCCTGGTATCAACCTGTGATCATCCCGACGGAATGCCACCCAGGCTCAAAGAGAAGGATGGATACTTCAAGGCCGAAAAGCTTACGTGTGCAATCGTAAGTCATTATGTGCTCTGGCTTGGTTGACCTTAGTTGTGACAATGGCTGGGACGATGTAACATCCCCATGTAATAGCTACAGTAATCCCCCATGATTAATGCCAAGTCATCATGATTATCTATGCTTGATCATCATTTGCATCATATCTCATTTCAAATTCCAATTCAAATTGAAATTCAAATTCAAAATGAAAAATAAAAGTTGTTCAAATTGGAAACTAAAAAGTTCATTAAATAACAAATAATTCATAACTAAATATGTTAAGAAAAACAACATCACTAAAATTCACTAGATGTCTCAAACATCTTGAATATGGTGCCAATTCAGCAAATTAAATACCTTTTCCTTGATGGAAAATCCATTTGAAATCATATTGCTCCCAAACCTTTTTATTTCACTGTCTAAAAATTGCAACATATTTAACTGGCCAGATTGCACATTTTTCAACAGTGTTTTGGTGGCTTAATATTCTGCAAAACAGAAAGGAAATAAGAGGCAGAAAAAGAAAAGGGAAAAAGGCCTGCGGCCACTATGCTAATGGGCTTAAGCTCTACAGGGGCAGGCCCAGCCCATCTCCCAGGTCGTCCTTTTCCTCCCCCGCGCTGTCGCCTCCAGATTCCCGCAAGGACTTTGTGATTTATTGTGACGCATCCCTTCAAGGATTAGGCTGTGTCCTAATGCAAGAGCGCAAGGTAATTGCTTATGGCTCTCGACAGTTGCGCCCTCATGAAGAGAACTATCCAACGCATGATCTCGAACTGGCATCAGTTATTTATGCATTAAAGTTATGGCGACATTACCTACTCGGTAATCGTTGCGAGATCTACACGGATCATAAAAGTTTGAAGTACTTGTTCACTCAGCCATCACTGAACCTCCGTCAGCAAAGATGGATGGAGGCCATTACGGACTATGATTTGGGTATTTCTTATACCCCTGGAAAGGCTAATGTAATGGCTGATGCTTTGAGCCATAAATCCTACTGTTGTGAACTTGAGGTTCAGCTGCAGCAGCCACTCCTGTATGAAGAGCTTCGAAAGCTGAACATCGAGATAGTTCCTCAAGGATAAGGGCGCTGTTGTGCTAGCCTTCTTAAGGCACCCTTGTTTAACTTTGTGTATGTACTCAGATACTTTTGTTTCCGCTGATGCTTGTGTAACTCAAGCTTATGTATTCGAGCCCTCGAGGCCCCTGGCTTGTAATATAAAGCTTGTATTATTTTATTTTGTGTCTAGAGTTGTGTTGTGATATCTTCCCGTGAGTCCTTAGGCTTGATCGTGTGCATTTGCGTGTATGATTAATGCACGATTAAGTCGGGGGCGTCACAAGTTGGTATCAGAGTCGACTGCCTATAGGAACCCCCTTCCAACTCCTTGGCCGAAGTTGAGTCTAGTTTTCCAAAAACTGTTTTACTAACATGGCTGTGTGGCTTACGGGCCCACGTCGCCAATGGATGGGATTAGGATCTTTTATTCCTCTTCCTTACTCTGGGACTCTGCTCTCTCTTCTATTCGGGTTAACGATTTTACTGACTCTAACATTAGGTTCTCGTGATCACATCCACCCGGAGTTCTGAATTATTCCCCCTTTCTTCGAGATGAGGGCCAGGTTCTACTGCACAATGCCCACGGACCGCAGGATCCTTTTATCGAGGACACCCTGCATTGTCATTTGCAGATTCCTCACCCCAGCAGTTTTCTCCGACGTGATGTAGCCTTTGCTATGTCCCGTTGTTGTATTCCTCACCGCGTGCTTGCGCGCCGCCTAGTTTGTCTAGCTGCGTGTGTTTCCGAACTCGCGTTGTCCATTGATATCCAATTTTGTGCCTGGATCTGTATGTCTTTAATGACTACTAATTTGTATCTATTGCACTCTTTGTTCATTGCTCATGTTACATCATGAATAACCTCATTCAATGCAGTTGTTCTTGCTAAACTGCCCCTGTTGTTTTGGCAGCATGGCTGACAATCCACCACCTCCACCCTATTTTACCGCAATGATGCAGCAGTTTGAGCTGAATCGTCAGTTTATGACTGGAGTAATGGCTCAGTTTCCAACTCAAAATGCTCAGCAATAGTCTGCCCCCATAACTCTGCAAGAATTCGTGCGCCTCAATCCGTCCATTTTCCGCAACTCCACCAATCCTATGGATGCTAATGATTGGCTCCGTGACATCTTGTTTGAGATGGAGTCAGCTAAAGTCGCCTCTTACAGTTACGTCACCTTTGCGGCATTTCACATGAAGGGTCCAGCTGCTCAATGGTGGGAAAGCCACAGGCGTATGCTGCCTGCTGGAACTGTAACCACTTGGCAGGAATTTCAGTCAGCCTTTCGTGCACGGCACATTCCTCAAGGTCTGATGGACCAGAAGAAGAAGGAGTTCCGCAAACTCACATAGGGTAAGATGACTGTGGATGAATATCAGAGGAAATTTCTTGAATTATCCCGCTATGCTGAGGATGACGTCTGCACTGATGCTCGTAAGCAGGAGAAATTTCATGAAGGACTGCATCCTGATCTGAAGCTCGCTCTTGTTGTTCATGAAGCTGCAGACTTTGCAACGCTTGTCAGTCAAGCTTTCCGGGTTGAAACAGGTCTAATTGAGTACCAGGAGTCGCTCAAGTGTACTCGTGAGATTGGCTCATCCTCAGGTCAGCCTACTCAGAAATGACGAGTGTGGATTCCGCACAATGTTTATCACCGACCTGCTCCAACACCAAGGCCGTCTTATGTCGCACCTCGTCTGCCTTCACCACCAAGACAGCTGAATATCCCAAGTGGACAACCCAATACTATGGCTCCTCCCCATAATGATGGTTTATGCCGCAAGTGCGGACAGCCAGGACACCTTACTATCAACTGTTGCCCGGATCAGCCTCAGGATGCACCATGTCCTCCTGTTGGTCGCAAGAAGAGCTATCGAAACCGTCATCTCAGAGGCTGTAAGGCCAGGCCGTCTGCTGTAAGCCGTGGTCAAGTCACCCATGTCAAGGTTGAAGAAGCTCATGAGGCCCCAAAGATCGTGATGGGTACCCTTCGCGTTAATTCAATGCCAGCCACTGTTCTCTTTGATTCAGGAGCATCGCATGCCTTTGTGTCCCAACAATTTGCACAGTTGCATGGGTTAGGCATGGAAAATTTACCCACTCCTTTGGCGGTTCAATCTCCGGGAGCCAAGTGGCAAACCACAATGGTAAGCCCTCACAACCAAATTGAAATTGGAGGTCTACTTTTTCCGGCTTCTCTCACTGTGCTCGGACCTTCCAACATAGACGTCATTCTTGGTATGGAATGGTTGGCAGCCTATAATGCTTTGATCAACTGTGCCGCCAAGTCAGTCAAGCTCACACACCCTTCTGGTCAGGTGATCAACTACTCAGCTAAGATGATCCAGAATGCAGAGAGCCAGATATATGCACTAAATGCATTGAATGCTTCACCTCTGGAAGGAATTGAGAATGTTCCAGTCGTTCATGAATTCCAGGATGTTTTCCCAGAGGAACTCCCAGGTGTACCACCTGCTAGGGCGGTCGAATTTGTTATCGACCTGAAACTAGGCACTACTCCCATTGCCAAGCGCCCATACAAGATGCCGCCGCATGAACTCCTTGAACTTAAGGAGGAAATCGACAAGTCACTTAAAAAGGGTTTCATTCGCCCCAGTTCTTCCGCTTGGGGATCACCTTCTCTCTTTGCCAAGAAGAAGGATGGAACAAATTGATTGGTTCAAGATTAACGGCCTATCAACCAAGCAACAATTCAGAACAAGTATCCGCTCCCTAGAATCAATGATCTGTATGATCAACTTGTTGGTTCCTCAGTATTCTCTAAACTTGATTTGAGATTGGGATACCATCAGATCCGAGTTCGTAAAGAGGACATTCCGAAGACAGCTTTCGTTACTCGCTATGGATCATACGAGTACACCGTCATGTCCTTCGGATTAACTAATGCTCCAGCAACTTTATCTCGGTTGATGAACTATATCTTCATGGATTACCTCGACAAATTCGTCATGGTTTATTTGGATGATATCCTTATATATTCCAAGAATGAAGAAGAACACGTCGAACATCTTCGGCTTGTATTGGAGAAGCTCCAAGAACACCAACTATATGCCAAATACTCTAAGTGTGAGTTATGGTTATCTGAAGTGACATATCTCGGCCATGTGATTTCTAAAGATGGCATTGCTATTAACCCAGAACGAGTTCAGGCTATTCTTGAATTGACTCCTCCGAAGAATGTCAAGCAAGTCAGAAGTTTTCTCGGTCTCGCCAGCTATTGCCGCCGATTTGTCAAGAACTTTTCCAAGATTGCCAAGCCTCTGACTGATCTGCTTCACAAAGGCATTAAGTTTGAATGGACAGAAAAATGTCAGGAAAGTTTCCAAACACTCAAGGACAAGCTGACATCTGCCCCAGTGCTTGCTCCTCCAGATTCCCGCAAGGACTTTGTGATTTATTGTGACGCATCCCTTCAAGGATTAGGCTGTGTCCTAATGCAAGAGCGCAAGGTAATTGCTTATGGCTCTCGACAGTTGCGCCCTCATGAAGAGAACTATCCAACGCATGATCTCGAACTGGCATCAGTTATTTATGCATTAAAGTTATGGCGACATTACCTACTCGGTAATCGTTGCGAGATCTACACGGATCATAAAAGTTTGAAGTACTTGTTCACTCAGCCATCACTGAACCTCCGTCAGCAAAGATGGATGGAGGCCATTACGGACTATGATTTGGGTATTTCTTATACCCCTGGAAAGGCTAATGTAATGGCTGATGCTTTGAGCCATAAATCCTACTGTTGTGAACTTGAGGTTCAGCTGCAGCAGCCACTCCTGTATGAAGAGCTTCGAAAGCTGAACATCGAGATAGTTCCTAAAGCTAAACTCGCTTAGTGGTTAATAGAACGGGACACCTGAATCTGACCCCGCCCGTCATGAAAGAAACTCATGATACACCTCTTTCAATTCACCCTGGTAGTACCAAGATGTACCAAGATATTCGACAAAGATATTGGTGGCCTGATATGAAGCGAGACATTGCTCGATATGTCGCCGAGTGTGACGTTTGCTGTCGCATCAAAGCAGAACATCAAAGGCATGTTGGAACTCTGCAACCCCTTGATATTCCCGAATGGAAATGGGACAAGGTCGAAATGGAGGGTCATGATGCTATCTTTGTCGTCATCGACCGATTCTCAAAGGTTGCTCACTTTCTACCAGTCAAGGAGACCATCACTGCTAGTCAGTTAGCAGACTTGTATGTTTCCAGAATCGTGTCACTCGACGGTGTTCCGTTGGAGATCAGTTCAGATCGTGGCAGCCTCTTTACCTCAAGGTTTTGGAACAGTTTCCAAGAAGCTATGGGGACTCATCTGTCCTTCAGCACTGCTTTTCACCCTCAGTCCCAAGGACAAGTTGAACGAGTCAATCAAGTGCTTGAAGATATGCTTCGAGCTTGTGTCATCTCATTCGGTAAGAAATGGGAGGAATCTCTCCCGTATGCTGAATTCTCTTACAACAATAGCTATCAAGCTAGTTTGAAGATGGCACCATTTGAAGTTCTATATGGACGTAAGTGCCGAACCCCTCTGAATTGGTCAGAAACTAGGGAACGTTCACTCGTCGGTTCGGATATTATCCAACAAGCTGAAGAACAAGTCTGTATCGTACGAGGACATCTGAAGACTGCTCAGTCTCGTCTGAAGAGCAATTATGATCGAAAACACCAGTCAATGGTCTATCAACCTGGCGAGCAAGCTTACCTTCGCGTCACTCCGATGAAGGGCACTCATCGATTTGGAATCAAGGGCAAGTTAGCTCCTCGCTACATCGGCCCGTTCCGTATTCTCGCCCGATGGCATATCAATTGCAGTTGTCGCCAAACCTTTCTCAAGTGCATGATGTCTTTCATGTATCTCAACTCCGACGCTGCTTCAAGGATCCTATCCGAGCTGTGGATCATGAAGTGCTTGAATTGCGAGAAGATCTGTCTTATCCAGAGTACCCAATCCGCATTCTTGATCAAGCTGAGCGTCGAACCCGTCAGAAGGCAATCAAGTTCCTCAAAGTTCAGTGGTCGAATCATTCTAAAGATGAAGCCACTTGGGAACGCGAGGATCGTCTCCGCGAAGAATACCCCGCTTTCTTTCAACCTACCTCTTAATTCTCGGGACGAGAATTTCTTGTAGAGGAGGAGAATTGTAACATCCCCATGTAATAGCTACAGTAATCCCCCATGATTAATGCCAAGTCATCATGATTATCTATGCTTGATCATCATTTGCATCATATCTCATTTCAAATTCCAGTTCAAATTGAAATTCAAATTCAAAATGAAAAATAAAAGTTGTTCAAATTGGAAACTAAAATGTTCATTAAATAACAACTAATTCATAACTAAATATGTTAAGAAAAACAACATCACTAAAATTCACTAGATGTCTCAAACATCTTGAATATAGTGCCAATTCAGCAAATTAAATACCTTTTCCTTGATGGAAAATCCATTTGAAATCATATTGCTCCCAAACCTTTTTATTTCACTGTCTAAAAATTGCAACATATTTAACTGGCCAGGTTGCACATTTTTCAACAGTGTTTTGGTGGCTTAATATTCTGCAAAACAGAAATGAAATAAGAGGCAGAAAAAGAAAAGGAAAAAAGGCCTGCGGCCACTATGCTAATGGGCTTAAGCTCTACAGGGGCAGGCCCAGCCCATCTCCCAGGTCGTCCTCTTCCTCCAACGCGCTGTCGCCCGCGCACGTCGACACGCCGCCGCGGCCACGCGCCGGCCATCCTCCGGCTCCCCTGCTGGATAAGGGCGCTCCCGCGGACCCCCGAAACCCTAGCCCTCCTCTCTCCTCACTCGCTCGCCCTCTCCTTCCTCTTCCCCTCCTCAGATCCGCCTCGCCCGAGCGCCATCGCCGCCGTCCACCGCGCTTCACCGTGGCCACCGTCTCCCTCTCGCCATTCCGACCGGTCCGGCGACCTCCCCGCGCTCGACCTCATCGACTCCGCCTGCTCATTCGCCCGGGGAAGCTCCACGACAACGCCCTCGAGCTCTTCTTCCCTGACGCTGTCCGCCACTGCCACCGCCGTCCGGTCTGCTCCGCGCCTCCCCCGAGCCCGCGTTGCACATCTGCAGGGCCCGGTGAGCACACCGTCTGGCTCCCCTCTCTCCTCTGTCTCCCCCGTAGCCCGTAGACGCGTCGCCGCGTGCTGTGCTCCGCCGTCCGCCATGGCCGGCGAGCAGCGCACTCCCGTGCCTCTCGGGCTCGTCCGAGCACGCCGTCGCGCTCGTAGTGCTGCGTAGGTGCTGCCCGCGTGCGTAGTTCGTCGAAAGCGCGGCCGTAGCACCAATCGCCATCTCGCCCAACTCCGGCCGCCGCTCTTGCTCGACGTCGGTGCCGTTTCCGTCCGCTTCAGCTCCGGCTGCGGCCACCACGAGACGCGGCGTGGAACGGCCGATCCAACGCGCCCAACCGCGTCGCGAATGGGCCTCTGTACGCGAAGTCCGGCCACTCCCCGACGCGCACCGCCACAAATGTGGTCGCCGGAGCAACTCCGGCGACGGCGCCGACCACGCTGACGTGGCACCACATGGGGCCCGCCTTTGTGCCACTGCCAGCGGGCCCGGCTGACCCATTGACCCGGTCCACGACCTGACTGGGCTGGCCCCAGCCACTGACAAGTGGGGCCCGCACCCTAATTAACTAAAAATAAATTAATAATAATTAGTTAATTTAACTAGTCACTGACATGTGGGCCCTGGGGGCTAATTAACTATTTTAGATTAAAATTAAACTCTGTTAACCCTTCTGTCTATGACAAGTGGGACCCGGTGGTCAGGTTGACCTGGTCCAGCCGGGTTTGACTGCTGACGTGAGCATTACGTCATGCTGATGTCACCTAACACTATTTTTGGATAATTCGGATTTAATTAAATAAAATAATTCCAGGAAATGATTAAAACTTTGAAAAATCATATAAATTAAACCGTAACTCGGATGAAAATAATTTATATATAAAAATGATCAGAAAAATATGAAGAATCCGAATAACCCATCCACATGCCTGCCACACCCCTCTATTATACCGAACCTGGAACTTTTTGCCCGGTTTCGATAAATGAATAGTGCATAACCTTGATAAAATAAACCCAAATAAATTCCTAAATTATCTAAAACAATTAGATAGGCAATATATCACATCTGCAAATCATTTAGGCATTTCATGCATAGTGATTGCATTTGTTGCCGTGAATTTATTGTTTCTTCCCCCTCCTTCTCTCCCGATAGACGTCGAGACCGCCGCCGACGCAGCTGAGTACGACTACGCTCCAGACGAGCAGCCTTCAAACGACCAGACCTTTTCAGCAGAGCTTCCAGGCAAGCAAAACCCCCTTGATCATCAGATATCGCCCATCCCTTCTCTCTTATGCTTGCATTAGAATTGCTTCTGTTGTTGCTCCGATAACTCCTATTCTGATGCATAGCCTGATTTTGTAACTGCTATTAATACCTTTCCTGTTATCCTAATTGCTTAGTATAGGTTTGTCAGTGTCCCACCAGTTGGCCCTACACCCTTGTTCATGTTGCTACGCTAGAATTCGGGTCGTCAGTCTCGTGGGCGGTGATCACGAGAATGCACACACATTTACTTTCATTTATTATTTGGGAACTGAAGAGCTGGCGGTACCATCCAGTAGAGATGGACCTGAGACCCGACAGCTCCCGTTGTTAAAGACGGGTTGGCTCCAAGAGCACCCGCGAGCCATGTGTCATCAAGTCGGAGCGGCAGGGATCCTGTTCGTCTCTACGAGTTGCTAAATACGCCTAATGGATTTGGGTATTTGATCTGAGTGGGTCGTTGGCCCTATACGCACTACCACCACACGGGATAATGGTTTATGGGGCCCTCTACGCCGTATGTATCAGCCGAAAGCTCTGTCAGACGTCCAGTTAAGCATTGTGGCACGGTCGGATTGTGCCGATGGCGCTGTTATTCACCCTGCTCACAACGACCCGGAGTGCAAAGGGCGATGGGCCCAAGACCCCTGAGCGCTTAGGATGTAGACCGGCAGGGACCTCTCTGCTGAGCCTAGGTAGGACTACGTCATGTCGATTACCCGAGGTCGGGCATTACCCAGCAAGTGTGTCCGTCCAGATGTAATCGAGCGTGTTGGGTAACAGTAGTGCATCCCTGCAGGGAAGTTATCTATTCGAATAGCCGTGTCCATGGTAACAGGACGCTCAGTGTTGTATCCCGATCTACTACACTTGAACTGGAGACTTGTTAATAAATTGTTAGCTCCGAGATCGCTTTCTCGCAGGGTAGTCGAGGAAGGATCTCTGGGCATTGTTAATATATGATTGTTGTTATACATGACTTTGTTCTACTCTCTCCTAATGCTGCAAGATTGCTTCAAGATGCTAGTCTTCGATAGGCTAGGCTTCTCCCCTTCTATTCTGGCATTCTGCAGTTCAGTCCAAAGATATAGCCCCCTTTCCATTGATACCGATGCATACTTAGCATAGTTCTGATGTTAGTCTTGCGAGTACTTTGGATGAGTACTCACGGTTGCTTTGCTATTCTTTTCCCCCATACCCGAATGCTGCGATCAGACGACGGAGCCCAGGAGAAGGAGATCCCCGGAGGCGCCTACTACGACGTGGAGATCCCCGACGACCAGGAGTAGTTCGGAGGCCCTAGGCAGGAGGCCTTCGCCTTTTCGATCAGTGTCGTTGTTGTGCTAGCCTTCTTAAGGAACCCTTGTTTAACTTTGTGTCTGTACTCAAATACTTTTGTTTCCGCTGATGCTTGTGTAACTCGAGCTTATGTATTTGAGCCCTCGAGGCCCCTGGCTTGTAATATAAAGCTTGTATTATTTTATTTTGTGTCTAGAGTTGTGTTGTGATATCTT
The DNA here is from genome assembly GCA_039707655.1 of Elymus sibiricus. Lineage (NCBI taxonomy): Eukaryota > Viridiplantae > Streptophyta > Magnoliopsida > Poales > Poaceae > Elymus > Elymus sibiricus. The sequence continues at coordinate 387,533,996 of CM077676.1, forward strand.
CCCGTGAGTCCTTAGGCTTGATCGTGTGCATTTGCGTGTATGATTAGTGCACGATTAAGTCGGGGGCATCACAGACGGTGCTAGCAGATGTAGACGAACGGTAGGGTTGGATGGGCACCGGACAGTGGTCAGGGAAACTCTTTGGAAGATCATGTTTCGATCGTCCTGTTCTCAAACACCCTGAAGTGCGAGGACTTAAAGGAATGGATCGAATCTTGCAGGTAAAGTGTACAAACCTTTGCAGAGTGTTAAACTAATCGATTAGCCGTGTCCCCGGTTACGGACAGCTTGAGCACCGGAGATGATACTATCTGCCTATCTCAACACAATTAATATTATTGAGTGGGTATTATTAATAATTTGGGATATGAGAATTGGTTGGCGGAACCATCTCATTAACAACCAACTTTTGTAGTAATATTTGCATATGACTCCTTTGTTGTAGGAAAAATCAGCTTTTCGCAAAAACTATAACTTAGAGCCCCACCAGCCATATTTGCATATAGCATAGTTATTTTATTTATCTGTTCTCTCTTGTGACTTGCCGGCATATTCAAAATGACGACCTACACGGCTGCAACATCTCATGTTGCAGAGGATTATTCTGACCAGGAGTGAGGCTACGTTCTACGCTTGGCGATATGCCCTTTGGAGTCGGATGGACTCGCTATCTTCTACGTCTTCCGCAGTAGTCATCTCATGAGTTGGCCTTCAGCCAATTTATTATTATTGTAATAAAGACTTTATATGAGATTTTGATGTAATAAAGCAGGTGTGATTGAACTTAGATATATATATCCATTGATGTACTGTGTGTGCCAGCATGATCTTGGGATGGTACAGATACACAGAGACTTGACCGTATTGGGTCGGGTTGCTACAGCTTCTGTTGTAGAATCCACAACAGTATTTTGCTTGAAACTTTTCCAAACATAACCCGATTGGGATTTATAGTCATCTATTAAGGGTGAAACATAACCCAATTGGGATTTATAGTCATCTATATCAGTCATTAAGCTTGCATCGGTGAAACATAACCTGATTGGGATTTATAGTCATCTATATCAGTCATTAAGCTTGCATCGGTGTAACCATTTACAACGAGTTCTTCATCTCCTCCATAGACAAGGAGCATGTCCTTTGTCCTCCTGAGGTACTTAAGAATATTTTTAACAGCTGCCCAGTGAGCCACTCCAGGATCACTTTGGTACCTGCTACTAACACTTGGCGAATAAGAAACATCTGGTCTAGTACATATCGTAGCATACATGATAGATCCAATTGCCGAGGCATATGGGACTCCACTCATCTGCACCCGCTCATCAGCTGTCTTGGGACATTGATTCTTGCTAAGTCTTGTGCCATGTGACATTGGGAGAAAACCTTTCTTTGCATTCTCCATTTTAAACCTCTTTAAAACCTTGTCAATGTACGTGCTTTGGCTTAGCACAATGAGATGTCTTGATCTATCTCTATAGATCTTTGTGCCCAATATATATGCAGCCTCGCCTAAATCTTTCATTGAAAACACACTCTTCAAATAGTCTTTTATTATGCTATGAAACTTTGTATCATTTCCAATCAATAATATGTCATCCACATATAAGATTAAAAATGCTACAGAGCTCCCACTAAACTTCTTGTATACACAAGCTTCTTCATCATTTTTAATGAAGCCAAACTCTTTTACCACTTCATCAAAATGTTGATTCCAGCTCCTTGATGCTTGCTTCAAACCATAGACTGATCTTTGAAGCTTACACACCTTTCTGGCATCCTTCGGATCATCAAAAACCTTCTGGTTGCATCATATATACATCCTCTTTCAAAAACCCATTTAGGAAAGCGGTTTTGACATCCACCTGCCATATCACATAGTCGAAATATGCAGCGATTGCCATCATAATCCGTATAGACTTTAGCATTGCTACTGGTGAAAAAGTCTCCTCATAATCAGCTCCCTCAACTTGCGAAAACCCCTTCGCTACTAGCCTTGCTTTATAGATGGTAGGATTACCATCCGCATCTATTTTTCGTTTGAAGATCCATTTGCACTGTATGGGTTTCACACCCTCTGGAAGATCAACCAAGTTCCAAACTTGATTCTCGTACATGGACTCCATCTCGGATTGCATGGCTTTGTGCCATTCTTTTGAGCTGGGCGCCGCCATCGCTTCTCTGTAGTGCGCAGGTTCATCTTCTTCTAAGATGAATATTTCATTGTGAAACCACTCAGGAGGTTCGATAACTCTGCCTGACCTACGCGGTTTTGTTACAGTTTTAACCGGTGTTTCTATACCTGGTATAGTAACTTCTGGTTTAGTTGTATAGATAACTTCTGGAACAGATTCCGTTTCGTTAGTCCTCTCAACTTCTGGAGATTCAGTAATCTCATCAAGCTACACTATCCTCCCACTTACTTCTTCAGTGAGAAACTCCTTCTCGAGAAAGTGTCCATTCTTAGCGACAAACACTTTGTCTTCAGACTTTTGGTAGAAGGAATACCCAATTGTTTCCTTGGGATAACCTACAAAGTAACATTTGTCTGCTTTGGGATCGAGCTTATTTGGCTGTAAACGTTTTACATAAGTGATAGTGTCCTGGACTAGGGGGTCCCGGCCTGGTTGATTTAGTCCATGGGCCGGACTCAAGGCCCGTTAAAGAGCATGGACTCCGGAAGCTTCCCACTTGAAGAATTGGCATATCGGGCCTCATTGAAGACTTGACGTACACCCCAAGAATATCAGATTCTGCATGTAATCCCTAGATGATAACCGACCATGTGTAACCCTAGATACCCCTGGTGCCTATATAAACCAGAGGGTTTAGTTCGTAGAGGCAGAATCATTCATCATACCCCTAGGGTTAGACACAACGTACGATCTCGAGGTAGATCAACTATGTACCTTGGTACTTCATCAATATAAACAAGATCAGGACGTAGGGTTTTACCTCCATAGAGAGGGCCCGAACCGGGGTAAATCATCGTGTTCTATGCCCCCTATTACCCATCGATCCGATCTCACAGCTCGGGCACCCCTACCCGAGGTCTGCCAGTTTTGACACCGACATTGGTGCTTTCATTGAGAGCCCGCTGTCTGATCGCCTAGGAACGATGGCTTCACCAACGGACAATCTAAGTCCCTTCGGCACCTCGGGTGCACCTGCGATCTTCGCCGACGGACCGTCTGACGATTTCAAACATCCTGGATCGCTCTCCCCCTCCAAGGCAGCGGAAAGTGGCAGGGAGACCTCTTTGAAGCTTTACACTCCCTTCGCAAGCCCGGCCGATGGAGACCGGATGAAGAAAACCTTGGATCCGAGCTCCCTCCTGAAGAACGAGCGCGGGCAGTTCGATGAGACCGGCGCATCAGGCGTTGAGCCGAGCTTTGACTCTTTCGCATGTCTCCCCCACAAGGAGCATGGGGGCACCTCGGAGACCCTCCCGATCGGATTAAATATCTCGATCCCACCCACCCCCCACGTCGGGTATTGCCCAAGTAATTCAGGCCCTCCCGACGTCTGAGACTTAATGTATATAAAACAACGAGTTGATGAAATAATTCGGCAGTTCTGGTCAAGATTCTTGTTGGTTAAGAACAAGATAACTAACTGCCCGGACATGGAAGCACTCGCCGCTTTCTGGCACAACTGTCACAACAAGGGTGGTCAAACGCCCTCTCTCGACGCTGGGTTCAGACTTTCTCAGAGCTCTCAGAGCTGATGTCAAAGTTCTACACAATTGAAGATGCCTGGTTGGCCCCAGAATCAGCCTGTAAAGGCAGCTCTGAGGAAGCCAACCCTGCACCTGGGCAGCCATCAAAGCGCCCAGTACTTACGGAGTCATTGCACAAAAGGAGGAAAACGGCATCTCCGACTGTCTTAGATAGACTGCTGGATCAACCATGCCACATACACTCCATATCTTCAAACGCGAATCCAACTCACAGCCTTCGAGCTTGCTGGGTCGTGAGACAGGTGGCCAAGGGTGGCGAAGCCCTTCTAACAGACAAACACACCATCAGTCAGGCCACCGACTCTTCGGACGAACCCGAGGTCCTCACGATCTACCAGACATATATGTCAAATAATCAAAGAAAAGGGGCTCTTCGCGAGCTCGGCCCCGCCTAGATGCACACACCTCGGGCTATGTGGTTAGACACGCCAATCACATTCGGGGATCGAGATCAGCCGGCAATTGACCTAGGCCGGTGTCCAGCCGCCCTGGTCCTCGACCCAATAGTGGACGGATGCCGGTTGTACAAGGTACTAATGGACGGAGGCAGCAGTTTGAATCTCATCTATAGAGACACCCTGGAAAGGATGCAGTTAGACATAGCTAAAATGACGTCCATTGGTGCCCAGCTGGACCCAGAAACTTACGAAGCGCTCCGAAATTTTCTTCGGGAAAACTGGGACATATTCGCCTGGCATCTCTCAGACATGCCCGGCATCCCAAGAGACTTAGCCGAGCACAGCTTGAACACTATAAAAGGGTTTAAACCAGTAAAGCAGGCACTCCAGCGATTCTCCGAACCCAAGCATCAAGCTATGGGGGAGGAACTGGAAAAATTGTTGGAGGCAGGATTTATTCATGAGATCAAACAGCCCGAGTGGTTGGCAAACCTGGTTATGGTACCGAAAAAGCATAAGTCCTGGCGGCTTTGCATTGATTTCAAAGATGTTAACAAGGCTTGCCCTAAGGACCCCTTCCCACTGCCGCGCATCGACCAGATCATCGACGCCACGGCGGGGCACGACTCTCTCTGCTTCTTGGACGCCTATTCGGGATACCATCAAATAAAAATGAAGGAATCCGACCAGGAGGCAATGATATGTCTCCAACGTATCTATAACTTTTTATTGTTCCATGCTATTATAATATCAATCTTGGATGTTTTATATGCAATTATATATCATTTTTTGGGACTAACCTGTTATCCTAGTGCCCAGTGTCAGTTGCTGTTTTTTTTGCTTGTTTTTGTCTTTTCATAAAATCATTATCAAACGGAGTCCAAACGAAGAAAAAACTTTGGATTAATTTTTTCTGAACCAGAAGATACCCTGGAAGCTTCGGGAGAAGACCAGCAGTGTCACGAGGGAGAGACAAGCTCAGGGGGCGCGCCCAGGGGGGTAGGCGTGCCCCCCAGGCTTGTGGGTCCCTCGTGGCACCTCTTGACCTAATTCCTCTGCTATAAATTCCAAAATATTCCCAATATATCAGAGAGACACACGAGAAAACTTTTCTGCCGCCGCAAGCTTCTGTTCTTCCGCGATCCCATCTGGAGGCCTTTTCCGGCACTCTGCCGGAGGGGGAATCGATCACGGAGGGCTTCTACATCAACCTTGCTGCCCTTCCGATGATGTGTGAGTAGTTTACCACAGACCTACGGGTCCATAGCTAGTAGCTAGATGGCTTCTTCTCTCTCTTTGATCTTCAGTACCATGTTCTCCTTGATATTCTTGGAGTTCTATCCGATGTAATCTTCTTTTGTGGTGTGTTTGTTGGGATCCGATGAATTGTGGGTTTATGATCAGATTATTCATGAGAAATATTTGTGTCTTTCCTGAATTCTTTTATGCATGATTATTATAGCATTGTATTTCTCTCTGATCTATCCGTTTGGTTTGGCCAAATAGATTGATTTATCTTGCAATGGGAGAGTTGCTTTGTGATGGGTTTAATCTTGCGGTGCTCTATCCCAGTGTCAGAAAGGGACAAGACACGTATTTGTATTTTTGCCATTAAGGATAAAATGATGGGGTTTATTCATATTATTTGAGTTTACTTTGTCTACATCATGTCATCTTGCTTAAGGCGTTACTCCGTTTTCATTAACTTAATACCCTAGATGCATGCTGGATAGCCGTCGATGGGTGGAGTAATAGTAGTAGATGCAGGCAGGAGTCGGTCTACTTGTCTTGGACGTGATGCCTATATACATGATCATTGCCATGAATCCGTCATAATTATGCGCTTTTCTATCAATTGTCCAACAGTAATTTGTTTACCCACCATATGATATGTGTTCGAGAGAGAAGCCTCTAGTGAAAACTATGGCCCCCGGGTCATTTATCTATCATATATAAAATAAAAAATACCTTGCTGCAATTTATTTACTTTTATTTTATTTTGCAATTTACTTATCTATCTATCACTATCAGAATTAATCCTTGCAAGTAACCACCAAGGGGATTGACAACCCTCTTGTTCGCGTTGGGTGCATGTGGCACCCCGGCTCAGAGCAACCGGTTTACCTTGCATTGCCAGCCCAGAGATCAAGTCTTCTGGCAATACACAACAACTTGGTACAGAAAACAACCGCTTTATTGATCTCTTAGCGGAAACATAGGTTTACATCTTACATGATGAGTGAGGCCAAGCAGCACACACGGTGCGGCTGCACTTATGTACATTATTTAGTAGACATGGCAGGGGCCTCGATGATAGGGAACTACTACGCGGCAGCGGAATGACGGGGTAGCGGAACTCCATTCCACAGGGACACTACTGGGACGCGGCCTAGATCGCGACAAACTGCTCAACGTCAACTCCTTGCACGGCTTCTCCTGCATCTGGCATGATAAGCCAGGTGAGTACTTTGAATGTACTCGCAAGCTCACAGCAAACAAAAGAAGTACGGCAAACAATAACAAGGCATTTAACAGATTTAATGCATGAGCATGATGCTACTCAACATGAGATGTGCGTGAAACATTGCCATGGTCTTCGGGACCAACTTGCCATCTCGGGGTTACCGCATAACCACCGTTCATAACTTACCAACGTGATCCTTACTGGATCACATTCATACCTTTCATAGTGATCCTCGATCACCATTTCTGCATGTGCCATCTTGTGAATCTTAGTGTGCAAGTTAATTATTTCTGTTGACCCACGGTGTGACCTACTACGAACTGTGTCCATATCCGAGGACGCGGCTATCGATAGATTATACACTCTGCAGAGGTTAGTACACTGTACCCACACTACGGAATTCATGGCCTCGTGCTCCCATTCGGGTGGACCAACGACATTCCGACAAAACCAATCTATTACATGACACTCTCCCAGCCACTCCAACAAACTCCCCTTTGGGCTATGTCCCGGGTGACCCTGATGTCAACATGTGACATCTGCCACCTCTATGGCTGCCACCGTCGTGGCCAAACATCAAAACTGTCCCAAATGGGGACCTCGGTACCATCAAAACTTGGGTCCTCAAGGTTATGACTGCCTACCGGGCCAGGGTAGCGCCAGAGCACAACCTTCCCTCGTAGGAGGCACCGGCGAGAGGCATGACAATAGACCGCATTAGGGCCTCCCCATCCAGGCAAGTGTGGTTGCACTGGTGAGCTCGATTCGGTGGCACCATGACTCGATCAACAGCATGTTCAAGTTGGATTATTATCAAGTTTAACTTGAAAAGAAAATGATTCGAGCCATAGTGAATGAATGGGTGCACGGGTCACGGTCATGAATAACAAATGCATCATGTTGTCATATGAGTATAAGCCATGATACCTACTGCATACTAGCAAGAAAGCATGTAACCTACTTCACAAATTATCAGCATAACAGAACAAAGTTTATGCAACAAGGTTTATATAGCAAATTATTTTAAATAGTGATTAAAGGGTGAATTTAATTCAATTAAACCAAGTCATTGCAATGCCATCCTTGCATATGAATGTTGTGGCTCGCCTTGGTTCAGAGGAGTGTCACAGTACTCCTGGCCTTCTCCAACACAACTAGGTTCTTCTGAAATTAAATTAAATGCAAAAAGAAAATGTCACATAACATTGTTCATTGCACCAGAAATTCTCAACAGCAAGAAAAATTCTGAAATTTGACATACAGAAACTTTGGAATTTTATAAACCAGTAGCAAAAAGAATCAAATCATTTGGACTTATAGATAAAAAGTTATTGCTGGTCAAAGTTGAATTGGATCGGGTCAAAATTTGATATAAAAAGAAAAACCAGAGACGCCCACGTCGAAGACGTATTCTGGGAATACGCCTTCCCTTATACCGTTTCGGGCGAGCGCGGGAGAGAATGACAGGTGGGACCGCGTCTGTTTTAAGAGAGAGAGAGAGAGAGCGGGAACAGTGCTAGGCAGCACTGTCGTCGGCGTTTCTCCAGCGAGGAGACGTCGGCGATCACCGGAGAGGAGGGGAACGGGACGAGTTCGACAAGACGGTCACGTACGTACCCGAAGCGCAGGCTGGGGTGGTCGGACGGAGTCGCGGCGATCTTCTCCAGAGACGGCGGCGGCGGAGCAGATCGGAGTCGGCGTTTCCGGTGACAATCTGGTGAGTTCTTGCTACCGTCGTGCTCAGGAGGTTTCTATGGTCTCGTTGGTGGCAGTGGTTGGAGCTGAGGTGGACTATCTTGAGTGAACGGAGGAGGGGGATCCGCGGCGGTCGCCGGCGAGGTTTGAAGGTCAGAGGCCTTCCCGGCGTTGCCCACAGCTTCTGGAGGTCGATTTGAGAGAGGAGAGGGGGTTTGGGATGGTTAGAACGGTCGCGGAGGGGCTGCATTTATAGGAGAGGCGAGGCAGTGCTCGGGCTTCCGCCGGAGCTGAGCGGGAGGGCAAACCGGGGACGGTGCGGACTTGGGCGAGCTAGGGGACGACGCAGGCGAGGCCAAGCACAGCGCTCGCACGCGGGCTCGGGCGTAGGCGCACTAAGGAGGAACAGGGCGCGCGTGCTAGCCACTGTGCCGTCGGCTAGCGCCGTGGCCGCTTCCGCCGTACCCCCTTCCGGCGCCGAGGAAGGTCAGGGAGGGGCTGGGGGAGATGAATGGGTGTACCAGGAGTGGACTAGACATGATGCGGTGGCGGGAGAGGAGAGGATGGACGGCGGCTGATCGGACCCGACGGTCAGAGCGCCCAGAGCACGTGCGTTGCACCCTGCTCACACGCGGTCACCGCGTGCATTGGCATTCAGAGTGCTTTCGGCGCTGCCAAAGCATGTCTACGGTGTTGTCCCTTCAACACTTTGCCAAGAAATGCGCTGGGCTTGCCAAATGGTGCAATGGAGGTGACAAGAGGGAGCTGCAAAGTTTCTGGACAGAAACTTGCTCGAAATGCTGAGGACAAACGGCTAAGATTCTGGGGCTGGTTTTAGGCATTTAAGCATTACTTAGGAAGGTCATTAAGTGGTAAAAAATTCAGATTAAAAAGATCAAGGAATAATATAGTTGCTTCACAAAGTGACTTTTCTGTCCAGAAGCAAAAATATTTTCCTGGGCTGAAATTTTCCAAATGACCATGGGATATTTTTGCATAGGAAGGTGAGGCATGTCCCAAAGAATATTTGGGAATTTTCTAGGATTTTTCTGAGCAATAAAAATAGGGGTTGCTTAAGAGCTTAGTGAGAAAAGAGGCATTTTCAGAGAGAAAAAGGGTATAATGCCATTAAATAAAAATACCCAATGGCATTATTATGAGAGGGATGAGGTCCAGGGAGAGTTTATGGATGAAGGAACCCACTTGGAAGAAAATCAAAAATAAATCCAAGTGGTAAGTCCAAAAGAAATGACTGGAAAACCCAATTGCAAATAAAACGTTCAATAAATCCAAATAAGTCCAAATAAAAGAAAAAGGCAAAATCCAGGGTGTTACAGTGCAAGTATTTGCTTTTGTGTGTGTAGGTGCTGCTAACAAGGTTCTGTGTGGTTCTACTACTGGATTGATAACCTTGGTTCTTAACTGAGGGAAATACTTATTGATACGTCTCCAACGTATCTATAATTTTTTATTGTTCCATGCTATTATAGTATTGATGTCTACTACGCAACTTTTATTCTTGTAGACGTTGTTGGGCCTCCAATTGCAGAGTTTTCTACGACAGCAGCAAATTTCCCTCAAGTGGATGACCTAATGTTTATCAATCTGTGGGAGGTGTAGGATGAAGATGGTCTCTCTCAAATAACCCTACAATCAAATACAAGAAATCTCTTGTGTCCCCAACACACCCAATACAATGGTAAATTATATAGGTGCACTAGTTCGGCGAAGAGATGGTGATACAAGAGTAGTATGGATAGTAGATATAGGTTTTTGTAATTTGAAAATATAAAAACAGCAAGGTAGCAAGTAACAAAAGTGAGCACAAACGGTATTGCAATGCTTGAAAACAAGGCCTAGGGTTCATACTTTCACTAGTGCAATCTCTCAACAGTGCTAACATAATTGAATCATATAACAATCCCTCAACGTGCGATAAAGAATCACTCCAAAGTTCCTATTAGCAGAGAACATTGATGTCTACTACACAACTTATTCTTGTAGACTCGTGTTGGGCCTCCAAGCGCAGAGTTTTGTAGGACAGTAGCAATTTTCCCTCAAGTGGATGACCTAAGGTTTATCAATCCGTGGGAGGCGTAGGATGAAGATGGTGTCTCTCAAACAACCCTGCGATCAAATACAAGAAATCTCTTGTGTCCCCAACACACCAAATACAATGGTAAATTGTATAGGTGCACTAGTTCGGCGAAGAGATGGTGATACAAGTGTAGTATGGATAGTAGATATAGGTTTTTGTAATCTGAAAATATAAAAACAGCAAGGTAGCAAGTGATAAAACGGAGCACAAACGGTATTGCAATGCTTGAAAACAAGGCCTAGGGTTCATACTTTCACTAGTGCAATCTCTCAATAGTGCTAACATAATTGAATCATATAACAATCCCTCAACGTGCGACAAAGAATCACTCCAAAGTTCCTATTAGCGGAGAACATAAGATAGAAATTGTTGTAGGGTACGAAACCACCTCAAAGTTATCTTTTCCGATCAATCTATTGAGCCATCCCTATAAGTGTCACAAACAACCCTAGAGTTCGTACTAAAATAACACCACATGATACGCATCAACCAACTCTAATGTCACCTAAATACTCCAATGTCACCACAAGTATCCGTGAGTTGATTATTCGATATGCATCAAACAACTTCAGATTCATAATATTCAATCCAACACAAAGAACTTCAAAGAGTGCCCCATGATTTCTACCGGAGAAAGTAGGACGAAAACGTGAGTCAACCCCTATGCATAGATTACCCCAATGTCACCTCGGGAATCCGCGAGTTGAGTGCCAAAACATACATCAAGTGAATCAATATAATACCCCATTGTCACCACGGGTATTCATATGCAAGACATACATCAAGTGTTCTCAAATCCATAAAAGTATTCAATCCGATAATAGTGAAACCTCAAAGGTAAAAACTCAATTCATCACAACAAGATAAAGAGGGAGAAACACCATATGATCCAACTATATTAACAAAGCTCGCAGTACATCAAGATCGTGCCAAATCAAGAACACGAGAGAAAGACCAAACACATAGCTACTTGTACATACCCCTAGCCTCGAGGGTGAACTACTCCCTCCTCGTCATGGAGACCGTCGGGATGATGAAGATGTCCTCCGATGTTGATTTCCCCCTCCGGCAGGGTGCCGGAACGGGGCTCCAGATGGTATTTTGAGGGTACAGAGGCTTGCGGCGGCGAAGTCCAAGTTCTAGGGTTATTTCTGGGGGTTTCTCTATTTATAGGATTTTTTGGCGTTGGAATCACGCGAAGATGGGCTAAGATGGGCCCACGAGGCACCACGGTGCCATACCCCCCCCCCCCTGGCACGCCCTGGTGCCTCGTGGGCACCTCGTGGCTCTTCTGGTCCTCCCACGAAGCTTCCTGGTTCTCTTTTGTTCCAAAAAAAATCGTCAAAAAGTTTCGCTGCAGTTGGAGAACTTTTATTTTTGTACAAAAAACAACACCACGGTAGTTTTGCTGAAAACAGCGTCAGTCCGGGTTAGTTCTAATCAATTCATACCAAAAGCATATAGAATTGTTATAAACATGGCATGAATACTTCATAAATTATAGATTGGAGACGTATCGGCATCCCCAAGCTTAATTCATGCTCGTCCTCGAGTAGGTAAATGATAAAAGAAATAATTTATGAAGTGTGAATGCTAGCATCGTGCATAAGTTTGATCAATGATAATTTCAATCACTTTTCCTAGCATCATAACAGCAACTCTTTCTCATAAAGCTCATCATGATAAAGTAGCAATCCATTCACATGTTATGGGTCAAACAATGCATTCTCTTGAAACTTAACAACCTATGTTCTTAGTCACCAAACAATTGCAATTCAACTTATCTTCAACAAAGTCTAAGTAAGAGCTCCACATACTCAATTATCGTATAGTCTTCTATGATTGCTAGTACTCAAAGCATATTTTTATAACAAATGGCATCCATCGAACACAGAGAAAGATAGGGGCTTAATGTTTCGCCTCCCAACTTATTTATCATAGAGATAATTGTCAACAATAATAATTCATGATCAAATATATTTGACTAGCCATATGTGCCTGGATCTTTCCCCACCACATGATGCTTGCCAACTAGAGAATAATTAAGGTTGAAATGAGAATGAATACTTATTGACTCTTGCATAAAAGTAAATATATAAAGTAAAAGATAGACCCTTCGTAGAGGGAAGCAGATGTTGTCATGCGCTTTTTATTTTTGGATGCGCAAGCCCTTAATGCAAAGGAACGTCACGTTATATTGCCCCTTGTGATAGCAACCTTTATTATGCAGTCCGTCACTTTTATTTCTTTACCATCACAAGTTCGTACAACGCTTATTTTTCCTTGCAATAAAAGATCATACATATTTTAGGAGCAATTTTTATTGCTTTTTGCACCGATGACAACTTACTTGAAGGATCTTATTCAATCCATAGGTAGATATGGTGGACACTCATGGGAAGAAACTAGGTTTAAGGGTTTTTGGATGCACAAGTAGTATCTCTACTTAGTATGAATTTTTTGGCTAGCAAAAGATCCTAAGCAAGCACCACATGTTGGAGGATCCATAACAATATAACTTCTATGCAAATATACCCAAACATAACTCATTACGTTGTCTTCCTTGTCCAACTTCAACTAATTTTCTCAAGTTTGAAAATAATTAATGGGTATTCACAATCATAAAAGATGTCCAAGATAATATATTTATATGTGAAAGTTCTCTTCCTTATACTAATCATTCATGAATTGCTTGTATGACCAATATTGTGATTGTCAAGCTTCAATATATTTCACTTTCTAACCCAAATGTGAAACTACTACTAGACATGATACAAGCATATGAAGCACATATAATTTCAACTTTATGATATTCAATTCATTCAACAATTTACTCATAGGATATAAGTGAAGAACAAGAGTAAATGACAAACTACTCCAAAAAGATATAAGTGACGACCAAATGAGTAGTTAAGTAAATAGGTAGCTATGTGAGGACTCTCTCTCATTTAAAAATTTCAGATCTTAAGTATTTTATTCAAACAGCAAAGAAAACAAAATAAAATTGCATTCCAAGAATAGCACATAACATGTGATCAAGTAAAAACTTAGGCTAACCGATAGGTGTTGATGAAGAAAGGTGGGATGCCAACCGGGGCATCCCCAAGCTTAGTTGCTTGAGACTTCTTGGAATGTTATCTTGGGGTGCCTTGGTCATCCCCAAGCTTGAGCTCTTGTGTCTCCTTAATTCCTCTCATATCATGGCTTCTCCTAAATCTTAAAAACTTCATCCACACAAAACTCAACAAGAACTCGTGAGATAAGTTAGTATAAATCAACTCAAAACCTTAACATTCTCTACTGTTAAAAAACACTAAAATTACAATTAAACATTGCATACTAAATGCCTCTGCATATTTAATACTCCTATCCACAAATAGAAACATTAAACAAGCAACTTATGCAAACAATGCAACTATAACCTAAATCTGTATAAACAGAATAGTCTGTAAAGGGTGAATAAGAATTCATACTTTCCTAACTCCAAAAATTATGAAAAATTACCACGTGACAGATAACTCATGCATTCTTACTGTGTAAAAATTTCAGATTTTTATCATGTTCTGACTATTCAGGAATATTCTGGACATAACAGAAAACTTTCTGTTTTCAAACAGCAACACATGAACTTGCAAACTGAGCATGGTAAAGGCTATAATTGGCATTTTATTGAACTAAACGATACAAAACATGATTATTGATAACATCAAGAAAATCTCAACAAAATAAAATGATGCTCCAAGCAAAACACATATCATGTGACGAATAAAAATATAGCTCCAAGTAAGGTTACCGATAATGTTGAAGACGAAAGAGGGGATGCCTTCCGGGGCATCCCCAAACTTAGGCGCTTGAGTCTTCCTTGAGTATTACCTTGGGGTGCCTTGGGCATCCCAAAGCTTAGGGTCTTGCCACTCCTTATTTTCCTCATATAGATATCTCACCCAAAACTTGAAAACTTCAATCACATAAAACTTAAGGGATCTTGTGAGATAGGTTAGTATGATAGAAATAAATCATCCACTTAGGTACTGTAAAGACAAGTTTCATAATTGTTCTCACATAATTCCTACTGTATTCTATCATTTCACAATTTATATTACTCAATATAAGCTATGGAAACACTAAAAAAGCAAACTATGCACCGAAAACAGAATCTGTCAAAAACAGAACAGCATGTAGTGAGCGAGTTAAAAACCATACTTCTCTACCTCCAAAAATTATGAAAAATTAGGAAAACGTAAAACATTTGTAACCCAATCCTCTGTAAAAATTTCAGAATTTCCTCACGCTCCAGTATAGAATTGAAATTCCATGACTGGACGCAAAAGTTTCTGTTTTTTCACATAATCGAATCAACAAGTATCCACACTATCCCAAAGGCTTTACTTGGCACATTATTGACAGAAAACATATAAAACATGATTACCACAGTAGATTAATCATGTGAACACAAAAAAATAGTAGGGGTAAATGTTGGGTTGTCTCCCAACAAGCGCTTTTCTTTAATGCCTTTTTAGCTATGCATGATGATTTCAACGATGCCCGCATAAAAGTAAAGAATTGAAACACAAAGAGAGCATCATGAATCATATGACAAGCACATTTAAGCCTAACACACTTCCTATGCATAGGGATTTTGTGGGCAAACAATTTATGGGAGCAAGAATCAACTAGCATAGGAAGGCAAAACAAGCATAACTTCAAAACTTTCAACACATAGAGAGGAAACTTGATATTATTGCAACACCTAGAAGCATATGATCCTCTCTCATAATAATTTTCAGTAGCATCATGAATGAATTCAACAATATAACTATCACATAAAGAATTCTTTTCATGACCTTCAAGCATAGAAATTTTATTACTCTCCACATAAGCAAATTTGTTCTCATCAATAATAGTGGGAGCAAATTCAACAAAATAACTATCATGAGATACTTGATTGGCATAATCCAATTGAAAATTAAAATCACGATGACAAGTTTCATGGTTATCATTATTCTTTATAGCATATTTGTCATCACAATAATCATCATAGATAGCAACTTTGTTGTCATAATCAATTGAAATCTCTTCCAAAATAGTGGATTCATCTTTAAATAAAGTCATGACCTCTCCAAATCCACTTTCATAATTATAATCATCATAAATAGGAGGCATGCAATCATCATAATAAATTTGCTCATCAAAACTTGGGGGACTAAAAATATCATCTTCATCAAACATAGCATCCCTGAGCTTATGGCTTTTCATATCACTCGCATCATGGATATTCAAACAATTCATACTAGCAACATTGCAATCATGCTTATCATTCAAAGATTTTATACCAAACATTTTATTGAATTCTTCTTCTATCAATTGAGCACAATTTTCCGATCCATCATTTTCAAGAAAGACATTATAAAGATGAATAATATGAGGCAACCTCAATTCCATATGTTTTTCTAGTTTTCTTTTATAAGCCAAACTAGTGATAAAACAAGAAACTAAAAGATTCGATTGCATGATCTAAAGATATACCTTCAAGAACTCACCTCCCCGGCAATGGCGCCAGAAAAGAGCTTGATGTCTACTACACAACTTATTCTTGTAGACTCGTGTTGGGCCTCCAAGCGCAGAGTTTTGTAGGACAGTAGCAATTTTCCCTGAAGTGGATGACCTAAGGTTTATCAATCCGTGGGAGGCGTAGGATGAAGATGGTATCTTTCAAACAACCCTGCGATCAAATACAAGAAATCTCTTGTGTCCCCAACACACCAAATACAATGGTAAATTGTATAGGTGCACTAGTTCGGCGAAGAGATGGTGATACAAGTGTAGTATGGATAGTAGATATAGGTTTTTGTAATCTAAAAATATAAAAACAGCAGGGTAGCAAGTGATAAAACGGAGCACAAACGGTATTGCAATGCTTGAAAACAAGGCCTAGGGTTCATACTTTCACTAGTGCAATCTCTCAACAGTGCTAACATAATTGAATCATATAACAATCCCTCAACGTGCGACAAAGAATCACTCCAAAGTTCCTATTAGCGGAGAACATAAGATAGAAATTGTTGTAGGGTACGAAACCACCTCAAAGTTATCTTTTCCGATCAATCTATTGAGCCATCCCTATAAGCGTCACAAACAGCCCTAGAGTTCGTACTAAAATAACACCATATGATACGCATCAACCAACTCTAATGTCACCTAGATACTCCAATGTCACCACAAGTATCCGTGAGTTGATTATTCGATATGCATCAAACAACTTCAGATTCATAATATTCAATCCAACACAAAGAACTTCAAAGAGTGCCCCCAGATTTCTACCGGAGAAAGTAGGACAAAAACATGCATCAACCCCTATGCATAGATTACCCTGATGTCTACTACACAACTTATTCTTGTAGACTCGTGTTGGGCCACCAAGCGCAGAGTTTTGTAGGACAGTAGCAATTTTCCCTCAAGTGGATGACCTAAGGTTTATCAATCTGTGGGAGGCGTAGGTTGAAGATGGTATCTCTCAAACAACCCTGCAACCAAATACAAGAAATCTCTTGTGTCCCCAACACACCCAATACAATGGTAAATTGTATAGGTGCACTAGTTTGGCGAAGAGATGGTGATAAAAGTGTTGTATGGATAGTAGATATAGGTTTTTGTAATATGAAAATAGAAAAACAGCAAGGTAGCAAGTAACAAAAGTGAGCACAAACGGTATTGCAATGCTTAAAAACAAGGCTTAGGGTTCATACTTTCGCTAGTGCAATCTCTCAACAATGCTAACATAATTGGATCATATAACCATCCCTCAACGTGTGAAAAAGAATCACTCCCAAGTTCCTATTAGCGGAGAACATAAGATAGAAATTGTTTGTAGGGTACGAAACCACCTCAAAGTTATCCTTTCCGATCAATATATTGAGCTATTCCTATAAGTGTCACAAACAGCCCTAGAGTTCGTACTAAAATAACACCATATGATACACATCAACCAACTCTAATGTCACCTAGATACTCCAATGTCACCACAAGTATCCGTGAGTTGATTATATGATATGCATCAAACAACTTCATAATCATAATATTCAATCCACACAAAGAACTCCAAGGAGCACCCCAAAGTTTCTAGCGGAGAAAAGATAATGAAAACGTGCATCAACCCCTATGCATAGATTACCCCAATGTCACCTCGGGAATCCGCGAGTTGAGTGCCAAAACATATATCAAGTGAATCAATATAATACCCCATTGTCACCACGGGTATTCATATGCAAGACATACATCAAGTGTTCTCAACTCTGAAATATTCAATCTGACAATAACGAAACCTCACAGGGAAAAGATTCGATTCATCACAACAAAGATAGAGAGGGATGAAACACCATATGATCCAACTATATTAACAAAGCTCGCGATACATCAAGATCGTGCCAAATCAAGAACACGAAAGAGAGATAACACACATAGCTACTGGTACAAACCCTCAGCCCCGAGGGTGAACTACTCCCTCCTCATCATGGAGACCGCTGGGATGATGAAGATAGCCTCCGGTGATGATTCCCCACTCCAGCAAGGTGCCGAAAAAGGGCTATAGATAAGATCGTGGAGGTACAAAGGCTTGCGGCAGCGTAAAAAACTCATCTAGGTTAACTTTCGGGGGTTTCTGAATATATATGATTTTTTGGTGTTGGAATCACGCGAAGAAGGGCCACAGGGGGCCCACGAGGCACCAGGGCGCGCCTGGGGCGGTGGCGCGCCCAGGTGGCTCGTGGGGCCACTATGGGTCTTCTGGCCACCTCCCGAAGCTTCTAGTGTCTCTTATGTTTCAGAAAAAATCGTCAAAAAGTTTCGCTGCATTTGGACTTCATTTGATATGGATTTTCTGGAAAACCAAAAACAAGCACAAAACAGCAACTGGCACTGGGCACTAGGTCAATATGTTAGTCCATAAAAATCATATAAAAGCCATATAAAAGTGCACCAAAATCATACAAAACTATAATAAACATGGCATGAATACTTCATAAATTATAGATACGTTCGAGACGTATCAGCATCCCCAAGCTTAATTCCTGCTCGTCCTTGAGTAGGTAAATGATAAAAGAAATAATTTATGAAGTGTGAATGCTAGCATAGTGCATAAGTTTGATCAATGATAATTTCAATCACTTTTCCTAGCATCAATATATATCATAATCAGTAGCTCATCTCATAAAACTTCTCATGATCAAATAGCAAGCTATTCACATGTTTAAAGTATAGGCCATAAACTTTCTTGAAAACTAACAAACTAAGTTCTCAGTCATCAAACAATTGAAATTCATCTTACTTTCAGGAAGGGTCTATGTAAGAGCTTTGATCTAGAAAATTCCACATACTCAACCATCATTTAGTCTTCCATGAATGCTGACACTCAAAGCATATTTTTAGAACAAACCGTTTCAGTCAAACACATAGGATGATAGGGGCTTAATGTTTCGCCTCCCAACTTATTTATCTCAGGGATAATGTCAACAATAATAACTCATGATCACCTATATTCAACTGGATATATGTGCCTGGATCTTTCCCTACCACATAATGCTTGCCAACTAAAGAATAAATAGAGCGGAATAGGGATGAACATTAATGACTCTTTCATAAAAGTAATACAGAAAAGTAAATGCATAAAAGTAAAAGATAGGCCCTTCGCAGAGGGAAGCAGAGGTTGTCATGCGCTTTTTGTTTTTGGATGCACAAGCTCTTAATGCAAAGGAACATCACGTTATATTGCCCCTTGTGATAGCAACCTTTATTATGCAGTCCGTCGCTTTTATTTCTTTACCATCACAAGTTCGTACAACGCTTATTTTTCCTTGCAATAAAAGATCATACATATTTTAGGAGCAATTTTTATTGCTTTTTGCACCGATGACAACTTACTTGAAGGATCTTATTCAATCCATAGGTAGATATGGTGGACACTCATGGCAAGAAACTGGGTTTAATGGTTTTTGGATGCACAAATAGTATCTCTACTTAGTACGATTTTTTGGCTAGCAAAAGATCCTAAGCAAGCACCACATGTTAGAGGATCCATGACAATATAACTTCTATGTGAATATAAACAAACATAACTCATTACGTTGTCTTCCTTGTCCAACGTCAACTACTTGATCAAGCTTGAAAATCATTAATGGGGGCTCACAATCATAGAAGATGTCCAACATAGTATATTTATATGTGAAATTTTTCTTCCTTCAAAATTCTTTCATGAATTGTTCAAGTGACCAATGCTATGTTTGTTAACTTTCAATAAATTTTACCACTTATACTTCTTGTATGTGAAGTCAGTACTCCTCATGGGACAAGCATGTGAAGCATATAAATTTCAACTTTATGATATTCAATTTATTCAACAATTTACTCATAGGATATAAGTGAAGAACAAGAGTAAATGACAAACTACTCCAAAAAGATATAAGTGAAGACCAAATGAGTAGTTAAGTAAATAGGTAGCTATGTGGGGACTCTCGCTCATTTAAGGATTTCAGATCTTAAGTATTTTATTCAAACAGCAAACAAAACAAAATAAGGGGGAGAAGCTCATACTATCGAAGACTACATCTTCTGCGGCTATCGTCTTGAAGCAGTAGAAGAGAGGAGCTTGCAAGGTAACATGTATCAGCGTATAGCAATAAACCTACCTGGAGATGGCCTGGCTACCTCTTTATACAAAGCAGGTGCTTACACGGACCACCCGGGCGCGTGCCGCTCAACTGTGACGTCTGTAGAGCTTTCGGGAGAAATCGTACGACGCCGAGTGTCCCATAACCATTATACCGCGCGCCGGTTAGTGCATATAGTCCAGCGGCCAACTCAGATCAAATACCCAAACTCGTTAATCGTGTTATTATGAAGTAACCGCGGACACCAACCAGGGACCAGGCCACCTCTCTCCTAGGTGGACTCTACCTGCCCTGTCGTTCCGCCACAAAGAGTCACTCAGGGGGTCGTCGGGTAAAATGTCCTTTCAGCCCCCAGTCCGTGAATCACTTGCGGGTGCTCTCCGAGCCGACCCGACTTTAGTCATATTATGTAACATGTATAGTGTATATAATATATCCGTGATCATCACCCGAAGAGATCACGGCCCGATAGTATAGCATGGCACACGGACAAGGATGTAGGGCCACTGATGGAATACTAGCATACCTATACTAAGCATATAGGATAACAGATATGGTATCAACAGTAGTAGCAAGAACAGGCTACGCAGCAGTATAGGATCAACTGATGAGGCAGTAACAGTAACACTACTCTAATGCAAGAAGTAGAGGGAAAGAATAGGCGATATTGGAATGATCAAGGGGGTTTTGCTTGCCTGGAAGCTCTGCCGAGAAGGAAGGGTCGTCGACATCGTAGTCGTACTCGGGGGCAGCGGCAGTCTCGGGGTCTACTTGAGAAGAAGAGGGGGAAGAAACAATAAATACAAAGCAAACAAATGCTGCACAATGCATGACAAGGCAGTATGTGATGATGATATGCACGAATGCATCCCTAGGCATTTTAAAAGAAGAGGGAAAACATTCCTCAGCTCCAGGTGTTTTTCGGTATATTGATCCAGGGGCAAAATGTCAATGTTCGCTATGTTAGAGGGGTGTGGCAGTTATGTGGATGACATATTCGGATTCGTTATATTTTTCTGATCAACTTTCATATATAAAACATTTCCATCAGAGTTACAGTTTATTTTCTATGATTTTTCGAAGTTTATTGGATGTTTTGAATATTCAGTATTTAATTATTTCGAAAATTATTAAATGGACAAATGCTATGTGCACCCAGAAGTGCACACAACAGCGTGTGTATGAGGCTGATAGTGGGACCAAGGGTTGCTGAGTCAGCAAGTCAACAAGTCAATGTTGACTGATCAACTGGGCCAAAGGGACCCACATGTCAGTCACACATGTTATATTTAAAGGGGGTATTTAGCAGATGGGTCCCACACGTCATAAGCTATAGGCTAACTAATCAATTAATTAAACTAACTAATTACAGGGACCCCACTTGGCATAGACTAAATTAGCCCCTAGTTAATTTAGGACTAATTTATCCTTATCCTAATTAAACATGGCCGGCCATGCTGGGCAGTAGCACATGCGCCTGTACATGGCTGCTCACACGGACGCACAGCGCACGGTGGCTACGGCCAGCAGCGGCGTGAACTGGAGCAGCTAGCAGTGGGCGGAGGCGGCTGCGGGCGTGCATGGCAAGCAGGCAACAGCAGCGATGCAGAAGTTGCAGCGGCAGCAGCGCAAGAGCAATAGCAGAAGGAGCAGCAGGTAGCAGCGTAGCAACAGGCAGCAGCAGAGCACTGGGGAAGCAGCGGCAGTGGCGAGGCCAAGGCGCGCGGGCACGGGCGGCTGCGCGGGAGCAGGTAGCAGCGGGCGAACGCGGTCGGCAGCGGTGGGCGCGTGCCAGCAGGGGCAGACGGGCATGGGCGGCTGTGGGCGACGGTGGGGGCGCGGCCATGTGCGAGCGGGCGCGCGAGGGCGAGCAGGAGGCAGCGGCGGGCGCGGGGCGGCGCGTCTAAGACGCGGCCACGGCGCAGCCGGGCGCGGTCAGGGGCGGCGCGAGCAGCTGCGTAGCAGCGGCAAGAGTAGCAGCAGCAAAAGAGCAGCGGCGGCAAAGCAGCGACAGCAGCGCAAGAGCACTAGCAGCTAGCAGGCGGGCATGGTCGGGGTGGCTGCGGGCACGACAGCGCATGCACGGGAGCTCAGGGACGCGGCTACGGGATGCGGGCGAAGCCGCGCATCGAGCTAAGGCGACTGGGGGTGCGGGGATGCACGGGGTCAACGACAGCGGCGAACGCTCGCGACGGTGGCGGCTCAGATACGACAAGCCCGAGCAAATGGCCACAGATCGACCAAACGGAGGTGGTCGGTGGCATATACGCAGCTCCTAGAGCTCGCCACATCAACAGAGGGCGCTAGGGGGCACGGCGGTGACGTGCATCGCCGGCCATGGCGGACGGCGGAGCCGAAGCTCACGGTTAGCTAGCTAGGGACAGAGTTGGAGCTCGGGAGGAGGGGGAATGCAGGGGCACTCACATCGGTGACGAGGAGCCGCTCGTTGAAGCCGGAGGAGGTCGGGACGGAGCTAATTGACGAGATGGACTGCAGCGGCCGGGGTTGGGGAAGACTGCGATGGCGGCAACATGGCACGGCTCTGGTCGAATGAATGCCCGTAGATGATGCAGTAGTCGACGGCGGTCTCCTTGGACATCAGCAGTAGGCACGGAGAGGCCAGTGGCCACGGGATCGACGCGGCGACGGCGACGGTTGTTCTGGTGCGAGCTCACAGGGCGGAGAACGGCACGAGGGGGAAAGGGAGACCTAGGGTTTGGTCCAGGGGTCGCGGGGGTCATCTTGTAGGCGTCCAGGGGTGGCGGATGGCTGCCACGCATTCAGGCACGGCCATGGCGCCACGGATGGCCGCCACGCCTCTGTTGTGTGAACAGAGGAAAGGGAAGACCCCCAGTGGGCTGGGCCGGCCACTGTTGCTAGTTGGGCTGCAGTGCACGTGGGCGTTTTCCATATGTTTTCTTTCTTTTATTTCATGTTTCTATTTATTAGCTCCTGTTTTTATTTAGTTTCAGCTATCAATTGAATTTTTTTGATCATGTAAATTTGCACATAATTCAAGCACTATATTTTGGGGCGGTACAAAAAGTTTCAAGTCATTTGCAAACAGTCAATTTTTGGTTTGTATTTAAATGTCTCAACTAAGGGTTGCAGGTCCATCTTAAATGTTCTTAGGTTCAATTTAAAAATCCATTTGATGTTGGTTCCTACAGGTTAATTTCTTAGTGAATATTTTCCACCCAACGAACATTTTTGTTTTATTGTTTGAAGAAATAATTATTTGACTTTATTTTAAATTTGAATTTCAACTAGGTTTGGATCAAAATGAAGTTTAGCAAAGTTAATTGTGCTGATGGGGCACCATTAGCATGAGTTTACTGTAGCATAACATTTGGGGTGTTACAAATCTCCTCCACTAAAAGAAATCTCGTCCCGAGATTTAAGAGGTAGAGTAAAGGGGAAAGATTTGGTTACGAAATTCTAACGAATCTTCTCGGTCTTGGTTGCTCTTCTCGAAGATGTCGGTCCATGGCATTGATGTCTTCATTTTCCCTACATCAGTGCGTCGTGACAAAGTTTCCATTCTTGCTTCACGATCTTCATCGCACTTATGAAAAGGATAAGGGGAAAAACTCAGGAAGGACGGAGCTCAAGACATGGTAGGTGCCTGGGGGCTATCTTAGTAAATGGGGCATAGAGGCATCTCTCGAGTTGAAACTTAAGAAAAACTTCAAGAGCAAAGTAAGAAGGTACAATAAGAAGTTTCAAGCGGGCAGGCAATTGCTCGATGCCTAATCAGAAGGTGAAAGGGGTTCAGAGCAACGAGAATAATTATTGCGTCTGACACTGGAATAGAACAAGTGAGGGAAGGTGGCTCGTGAAATACATACGAAGCCAAACGAAAGGGTAAGTTTGGATACAAGGATCACATAGTCATTTACATAAAACTCCATAATTAGTGAGAAAGTTCCCGTAAGGAATTCAAAGGAATGGCAGGCTCGAGGTAGAGTGATACTCGATCATATGGGCAACTGGAATATACAGTCGCAAGTGCTACAGAAAGGCAAAACATACTGCACCAGTATGTTTTTGAGGACTCGAGTGTTTTCGAATCAGTAGGATGATCAAAATCGAAGTGACCATCATTCATACAACCATGATGAATAAGAAGGGTGGTGGCATCTCGTGTGATCATGATACAGGGTTCGACAGAGAACAGTTTGTCAGCTATGCTGGCAACAACATCAGTACCAAGGGTATACCTGGGCAAAACTCGGGCCGGGCCTGACTAAGCCCGACGCAGAAAAGCTAGGCCCGGGCCCGGCCCGGCCATCGGGCCTAGAATCCAGGCCCAAGCCTGGCCCATCAGCAAAAAAGCCCGCCGGGCCTCTTCAGTAAACAGCAAATATGGCGGGCCCAGGGCCGGCCCGGCCCGTGGGCAAGGTCGGGCCGGGCCGGATCGGGCTTTTTCTGACCGGGCCGGGTCGGGCCGTCCGGGCCGGGCTGCCCATGGCCAGGACTGACCAAGGGCGAGGGATGAAGAGAACCATTTTCCTGCTCGTTAAAACGAGGTGGACCAATAGGCAAAGTTCTCGTCCATCGGTGGTTACCGGAATGTTAACAACAATAGTAACAGGGTCTTACTGACAGAGTTGTACACCAAGGTTTTTACATAAGCAGAGAATTAATTCTGCTTAGATATCATATAATTTTTTTTAAGAAAGGTTAAACAAACCAACGGAAAGGAAAATGTGATTATCCACAAGTATAAGGTGTATATCCTTCTCAAGAGCAAGCAGAGCGGGATAATAATGACAGGTCTGCAAGGACATAACCCTTTAAATAAAAGGGGCAAGGAGAATCATGATGTTTACCCATACAATGGTGTTTGGATAAATAATCAAGAAACATTTAGCATTGTGCTTCCAATGTTCTTTTTGATGATCGAAATACCATAGTCATGCTTCGGGGTAGCATCGACATGGTCATCAGGTAAAGGTCGGACTTTGGAAACACAAAGGATCCATCAGGAACTTCTGGAACAAGGCATACAATTTCAGCATGAAAAAGATGAGGATGTGGCCAACGGGCTCAGCAACAATTCATCGAGATTTCCATAAACATGGATTTCCACAATTAAGTGAACAAGGTGATAGCATTGGACACACCAAAGTATGTAATGAAGTATGTTCGAGGAGAACATCCACAATTATACATTGATCAAAAGTGCATCGGGAAATATGGACTAAGTAGCACGATCAATGTTAGAATGGTGATTCAATAACCAATAGACTTAGAATGAAACTATCGACCATTAACTTCAAAGCAATAGGGTTGCTAGAAGTTTTGAATTCACACATCATAGTTCATTTGTCGGTATTTCGGTTAGAAACAACACGGGGACCAAGAATGAATGGAGATGGCGAGAAGTATTACTATATCAAGAATTCTTAAGAGGTGGAGCAATTCTCACAACATGCTTGACATAAAAGATGGTAATACTACAAGGTAGAACATAACTTAAGCTGGATAGCAAGGAACTCAAGGTACAACACAAAACATGAACAAGTTTGTGTTGGAGGGAAGGCAAGAATGTTGTCGATGGTAACACAAATCATCGAGGGGCAAGGATGATATTTCTCATCATGAATTCAATTGACCTTTTGGAAGAAGTCAAAATGTTGAGGATGAACACGACACATTTTGTCGAGAGGTTTCATGAAGATGTAATCGATCAGCGATGGCATCAAACAAAGGAATGGTGATGCGAAAGGTTATCGGAACTATAGATAAGATGCATTCTCAGAATCAGAGTTGCCTTTCAAGCCAAACAATAGGTTGATAACTCTACATAAGCTTAGTGCATTGTCGGAGTTGTGTTCCGGGGATGAAGGACTAGGTAACACGGTCAAGCTTTAGCATGACGATGATGATGTAGCCAATCGGCTGGCAATGACTTGATTGAGTACAAACTCATAAACAATGAAGATTATTACGAGTTGTTGAATCAAAGTGCGGTCTCGATTCTGTCATCGGTGTTCTCGAGTGACTAACAGCTCAGAACCCGAGGAAAAATTGAATTCGGTGAGAAATAATAGTTGATGAAGAACTCATAAGAAGTAATGCAGTTCCATGACATTCTCGAGATACCAGAGGGTAATGCTCGAAGGTAGATTAGAATAGAGGTTGGAATGGCGTATTGACCTACAGAAGACAAGTGCTTTAACTTGTCTGAGAAATGGAATCAAAGGAGAACAACATGGTCGGAACCATGATTGCAAAGGACCCAATCATAGATACAAGTTGAAATTATACCAAGGGGACAATCATTGTTACGAGATGCTTCTATGATAAGATCTACATCATGTCCATGGGCATGAACATAAATGTTCGAGGTCGACCCCCACTTCTTCAATGTACAACTTTCCATTCACTTCTCATTTTCGAAGAAGTTGCAGTGTTGAAATTTTATCTGACGAAATGCCAGTAGAGTATAACCCGCATAACCTTCGGGTTCACACAGATTAGGGAAGGCATAGGTTCAACCCATCGGGGCATTTTACGAATCTATACAACACACTTATAGAAGCAACAGATACAAGCTCGAAAGCAGAGGGCTGACGACACGGAGTAGATGATACGATTCGCCAAAGGCATTTTGTATCAGGGGAAATTCATCAATGATTTAAAACACGAAGGAACTGTAGGGAGTAGTCCACCAAAGATCAGGTGGTCTACAAAGAATCTGGTGTGAGTATCGATACTCAACCAGAAGAAGGCAAGCGCAGCGATTAATGGAATTCTCTGAATAATTCGAGGCTTAATTACAAAGGAATTACGATTTCCAAATCAGAGGATCAGAAGCAGATGCTCTGATCAGAAGAGGTGTAAGTTGAATATAATTAGAGGGGCAATCAGTCAAGGGTTGATTTGCCGAGAACCAGCTCATGTCTGGAATGACGTCTGACCCGGAAGGATAATTATAGTTTTAACTAATGATTGCGAGTATTTGCAAACATATTGAACCCATAGGATCAGAATGGCAATGACAAGGGAAGCAAATGAAGATTGCTAGATATATGGAAGTAACCATAATGCGGTCAGGCAAGAAATTCAAGAGCAATAGGCCGTAGAGGATTTTCGGAAGATCGGATAGCATTTCAAAGAATTTTGTGAAACACATGAACAACTGGGTATGAACTAATCCCCGGTAAGTGAGGAACTATTCATAGGTGTATTCATGCGGAATGGAGCTGGAAGGCAGTAGACACAAGGATCCTCGGAATATCGGAGAGTATTTCGGGGTATCTTGTAATAACAAATACAACTAGGGATGAATGTATGAATGGCAGGTGTATGTAGTTATCCATAGTGGTTTGACTGTGGAATGGAATTGCAAAGGCGATAAGCACAAGTTCTCGAGAGAACATCAGAGAGTATCTTCGGAACCTTCTGGTGAATCAAGAGAGTAGCGGCAACAAATGGATCTCCGGACTGAAACCATCGCGTGAACCTAGAGTTGGAGTTAGCAAAATCTTTAACCCGAAGAGAAGAGGGATCAGAATCCCAGAGTAAAGGAGCGGAATAAAATATACTAATCCCACCCATAGGTGATGTGGGCCCATAAGCCACATAACATAGTTAGTAAAATAGTTTTTCTTTCAAGTCTAGACTCAACTTCGACCAAGGAGTGTGGAAGGGGTTCCTACAGGCAGTCGGCTCTGATACCAACTTATGACGTCCCTGATTCAATCGTGCACTAATCATACACGCGAACATGCTCGATCAAGATCAGAGACTCACGGGAAGATATCACAACACAACTCTATGACACAAAGGATAAACATAACACTTTATATTACAAGCCAGGGGCCACGAGGACCCCAATACATAAGTCATCAAGCAAATATTATCTGAGTACAGACATAGTTAAACAAGTTTGCCTTAAGAAGGCTGAGCAAAACAACGACGCTAGATCGAAAGGCGAGGCCTCCTGCCTGGGACCTCCGGACTACTCCTGGTCGTCAGTCTCCACGTAGTAGGCTTCGCTGGGGTAACCTGCATCCGTGGTGCTACCATCCGTTACAGCAACCGGGTCGAAAGAAAAAGGAGTAGCAAAGCAACCATGAGTACTCATCCGAAGTACTCGCAAGACTTACATCAGATCTACTCTAGATATGCATCGGTATCAACTGAATGGGGTAGTATATGTGGACTATACTGCAGAAATGCCAGAATAAGGGGGGAAGCTCATACTATCGAAGACTACATCTTCTGCGGCCATCGTCTTGAAGCAGTAGAAGAGAGGAGCTTGCAAGGTAACATGTATCAGCGTATAGCAATAAACCTACCTGGAGATCCTCTCCTCGCCTCCCTGGGAGAAAGCGATCGCCGGGTTGTATCTGTCACTTATCTGGGTGTGTTTTATCAAGTATCCGGTTTTAGTTGTAAGAGGTCGGAATACAACTCCAAGTCGTCCTGTTACCGTGGACAGGGCTATTCGAATAGATTACTTCCCTGCAGGGGTGCACCACATTACCCGATACGCTCGATTACCTCTGGCCGGACACACTTTTCTGGGTAATGCCCGGCCTCGGATGATCAACACCGTAGTCCAACCTAGGCTCTCCAGAGAGGTCAACACGCCGGTCTAAATCCTAAGCGCGAAGGGGTCATGGGCCAATCGCCCTAAGCGCTCCTACACATTGCGTGGACGGCCGGGACCAGTCCTGGCTACCTCTTTATACAAAGCAGGTGCTTACGCGGACCACCCGGGCGCGTGCCGCTCAACTATGATGTCTGTAGAGCTTTCGGGAGAAATCGTACGACGCTGAGGGTCCCATAACCATTATCCCGCGTGCCGGTTAGTGCGTATACGCCAGCGGCCAACTCAGATCAAATACCCAAACTCGTTAATCGTGTTATTATGAAGTAACCACGGACACCGACCAGGGACCAGGCCACCTCTCTCCTAGGTGGACTCTACCTACCCTGTCGTTCTGCCACAAAGAGTCACTCAGGGGGCCGTCGGGTAAAATGTCCTTTCAGCCCCCAGTCCGTGAATCACTCGCGGGTGCTCTCCAAGCCGACCCGACTTTAGTCATATTATGTAACATGTATAGTGTATATAATATATCCGTGATCATCACCCGAAGAGATCATGGCCCGATAGTATAGCATGGCACACGGACAAGGATGTAGGGCCACTGATGGAATACTAGCATACCTATACTAAGCATATAGGATAACAGATATGGTACCAACAGTAGTGGCAAGAACAGGCTATGCAGCAGTATAGGATCAACTGATAAGGCAGTAACAGTAACACTACTCTAATGCAAGAAGTAGATGGAAAGAATAGGCGATATCGGAATGATCAAGGGGGTTTTGCTTGCCTGGAAGGTCTGCCGAGAAGGGAGGGTCGTTGACGTCGTAGTCGTACTCGGGGGTAGCGGCAGTCTCGGGGTCTACCGGAGAAGAAGAGGGGGAAGAAACAATAAATACAAAGCAAACAAATGCAGCACAATGCATGACAAGGTAGTATGTGATGATGATATGCACTAATGCATCCCTAGGCATTTTAAAAGAACAGGGAAAACATCTGGGAATGTTTTCCCAGCTCTATGTGTTTTTCGGTATATTGATCCAGGGGCAAAATGTCAATGTTCGCTATGTTAGAGGGGTGTGGCAGTTATGTGGATAACATATTCGGATTCGTTATATTTTTCTGATCAACTTTCATATATAAAACATTTCCATCGGAGTTATAGTTTATTTTCTATGATTTTTTGAAGTTTATTGGATTTTCTGAATATTCAGTATTTAATTATTTCGAAAATTATTAAATGGACAAATGCTATGTGCACCCAGAAGTGCACACAACAGCGTGTATATGAGGCTGACAGTGGAATCAGGGGTTGCTGAGTCAGCAAGTCAACAAGTCAATGTTGATTGATCAACTGGGCCAAAGGGACCCACATGTCAGTCACACAAGTTATATTTAAAGGGGGTATTTAGCAGATGGGTCCCACACGTCATAAGCTATAGGCTAATTAATCAATTAATTAAACTAACTAATTACAGGGACCCCACTTGGCATAGACTAAATTAGCCCCTAGTTAATTTAGGACTAATTTATCCGTATCCTAATTAAACATGGCCGGCCATGCTGGGCAGTAGCACATGCGCCTGTACATGGCTGCTCACACGGACTCACAGCGCACGGTGGCTACGGCCGGCAGCGGCGTGAACTGGAGCAGCTAGCAGTGGGCGGAGGCGGCTGCGGGCGTGCGCGGCAGCAGCGGCAGCGGCGCAGCAGCAGGCAGCAGCAGCGCGACAAGCAGGCAACAGCAGCGATGCAGAAGCAGTAGCGCAAGAGCAGCGGCAGAAGGAGAAGCAGGTAGCAGCAGGCAGCAGCAGAGCACCGGGGAAGCAGCGGCAGTGAGCGAGGCCAGGGCGCGCGGGCGCGGGCGGCTGCGCGGGAGCAGGCAGCAGCGGGTGAACGCGGTCGGCAGCGGCGGGCGCGCGCGAGCAGGGGCAGACGGGGACGGGCGGCTATGGGCGACCGCGGGGGCGCGGCCATCTGCGGGCGGGCGCGCGAGGGCGAGCAGGAGGCAGTGGCGGGCGCGGGGTGGCGCGTCTAAGACGCGGCCACGGCGCAGCCGGGCGCGGTCAGGGGCGGCGCGAGCAGCTGCCTAGCAGCGGCAAGAGTAGCAGTAGCAAAAGAGCAGCAACGGCAAAGCAGCGACAGCAACGCAAGAGCAGCAGCAGCTAGCAGGCGGGCGTGGTCGGGGTGGCTGCGGGCACGGCGGCGCATGCACGGGAGCTCAGGGGCGCGGCTACGGGATGCGGGCAAAGCCGCGCATCGAGCTAAGGCGACTGGGGGTGCGGGGATGCACGGGGTAACGACAGCGGCGAACGCTCGCGACGGTGGCGGCTCAGACACGACGAGCCCGAGCAAATGGCCACGGATTGACCAAACGGGGGTGCCGGGGTTGGGGAAGACTGCGATGGCGGCGACATGGCGCGGCTCCGGTCGAATGAATGCCCGTAGATGATGCAGTAGTCGACGGCGGTCCCCTTGGACATCAGCAGTAGGCGCGGAGAGGCCAGTGGCCACGGGATCGACGCGGCGACGGCGACGGTTGTTCGGGTGCGAGCTCACAGGGAGGAGAACGGCACGAGGGGGGGGGGGAAGGGAGAGCTACGGTTTGGTCCAGGGGTCACGGGGTTCATCTTGTAGGCGTCCAGGGGGTGGCGGATGGCTGCCACGCACTCAGGCACGGCCATGGCGCCACGGATGGCCGCCACGCCTCTGTTCTGTGAACAGAGGAAAGGGAAGACCCCCAGTGGGCTGGGCCGGCTACTGTTGCTAGTTGGGCTGCAGTGCATGTGGGCATTTTCCATATGTTTTCTTTCTTTTATTTCATGTTTCTGTTTATTAGCTCCTGTTTTTATTTAGTTTTAGCTATCAATTGAATTTTGTTGATCATGTAAATTTGCACATAATTCAAGCACTATATTTTCGGGCTGTACAAAAAGTTTCAAGTCATATGCAAACAGTCAATTTTTGGTTTGTATTTAAATGTCTCAACTAAGGGTTGCAGGTCCATCTTAAATATTCTTAGGTTCAATTTAAAAATCCATTTGATGTTGGTTCCTACAGTTTAATTTCTTAGTGAATATTTTCCACCCAACGAACATTTTTGTTTTACTGTTTGAAGAAATAATTATTTGGGTGGAATGTGGACTAGGTTTGGATCAAAATGAAGTTTAGCAAAATTAATTGTGCTGATGTGGCACCATTAGCATGAGTTTACTGTAGCATGACATTTGGGGTGTTACAATGGGGCAGTGATTTGGGTGGAATGTGTCGCGCCGGCGGTCGAGGCATGTGGGATGGAGAAGGAGGAGGAGGATGGGGGTGGGGTGTGGATTACCTGACTATATCGACGAGACCACGCAGTGGGAACGAGCGTCGCGGCGAGGAGGCGGCGTTGCAAAGCAAGCAGTGAAGGTTTGAACTTAAAAAGGAAGGAGGAAACAGTGGAAATGTTGCTTTTGGTGGGGGGGAGGGGGTGGGGACCTAGATATTTTCGCGGCCGCCGAAAATTTACGAACGGTACAGCAAAAAACTGGTGCGTAGACGCGCGGCCGGTGGATTGTAGCCGATGAACCTTCTGGCATAAGCCATACATGAGGGAGGCCTAAGATATTTTATACTGCATCGCACACGATTCTTGCTAATAAACTGTTTGTGGTGTAATTGATTTTTTCATTTTGATTTGAAAGACAAAATGAAGTTACGGCAGGAAAGGTCAGTGTTTGAATTGCTAGAATATTTATCTGCAGTGAACATGCAACTATAGGAGTGTCGTGCTAAAATTTGGAATTATTCCGGGTTTGTTTGGCATTTTTATACATTAATTGAGTTTTCTAGGCATTTAATGTGCATAATTCAAATTTGAACTACATGCACATTCTCCAGTGCACCAAAATGGGTTGAAAAATCGTATATGTGTCCTTGGGTGAATGTTTAGGTCCCATACAAGAAATGAGAATGAATTTCAAACATTTGGGTGTCGTGGCTCGGCCGAAAACATTGAGAATCTTGGTTTTTAAATTCCTGTAAATCCAAAAAATACCTAAAAATCACAGAACTTGGCATGGTGTCTTGACATGGCACCAACATGCTGTGGTAAAAAAATTGTTCAATTTGGGACAAGTTTTGGTATAAGCTTCTTACAAACCGTAGCTTCTCTCAAGAAGGCTCATGGTTCCGATAGGGGATGTGTCACCTTTGTGGGCGAAACGACATATGTTGCCTCTTCCTGCCTTGATTTTTTTTACAGAGGCAACAAAGACCAATAGGAGTGTCGTGCTAAAATTTGGAATTATTCCGGGTTCGTTTGGCCTTTTTATACATTAATTGAGTTTTTTAGGCATTTAATGTGCATAATTCAAATTTGAACTACATACACATTCTCCAGTGCACCAAAATGGGTTGAAAATCATATATGTGTCCTTGGGTGAATGTTTAGGTCCCATACAAGAAATGGGAATGAATTTCAAACATCTGGGCGTCGTGGCTCGGCCGAAAACATTGAGAATCTTGGTTTTTAAATTCCTGTAAATCCAAAATTTGCGTAAAAACATGGAACTTGGCATGGTGTCTTGACATGGCACCAACATGTTGTGGTAAATTTTTTGTTCGATTTGGGACAAGTTTTGGTATAAGCTTCTTAGAAACCAGAGCTTCTCTCAAGAAGGTTCATGGTTCCGATAGGGGATGTGTCACCTTTGTGGGCAAAACGACATACGCTGCCTCTTCCTGCCTTGATTTGTTTTACAGAGGTAACAAAGACGAATAGGAGTGTCGTGCTAAAATTTGGAATTATTCCAGGTTCGTTTGGCCTTTTTATACATTTATTGAGTTTCTAGGCATTTAATGTGCATAATTCAAATTTGAACTACATGCACATCCTCCAGTGCACCAAAAATGGGTTGAAAAATCGTATATGTGTCCTTGGGTGAATGTTTAGGTCCCATGCAAGAAATGAGAATGAATTTCAAACATCTGGGCATCGTGGCTCGGCCGAAAACATTGACAAACTTGGTTTTTAAATTCCTGTAAATCCAAAACTTGGCATGTTGCCTTGACATGGGACCAACATGCTATGGTAAAAATTTTGTCCAATTTTTTGAAGGCGCGCAGATTAACAACTAACAAAGTCATTTTGGAACAAAGAGCTACCACGTTACAATCGGAAACACAAGTGTTATTCAAACAGTGGGCGTTGTACTAACCATTTACGTGCTGCCATGCGTCCCCATTTTTATTGGCTAGGAGGCGCCGTGCGGGGTAGCTATTTCAGTAGACGGGAGGCGTGGAGCAGACCGCTGCTACTTGTGATCTGCGTTGGTTTTTCCCCTGAAGAGGAAGGGATGATGCAGTACAGAAGAGATAAGTATTTCCCTCAGTTATGAAACCAAGGTTATCAATCTAGTAGGAGAATCATGCAACACCTCATTAGCAGCACTTGCACACAAAACAACCAACCCTTGCACCCAACGCAAACAAGGGTTGTCAATCCCTTGGCGGTTAATTGCAAGATTAAATTGTATGGTGATAGATAAATAGATCGAACAAAAATACAAAATAAAATAAATAAAGAAAAAGTGCAGCAAGTATTTTGAGGGTTTTAGTAAATGATACAGGTAGACCTGGGGGCCATAGTTTTCACTAGAGGCTTCTCTCAAGAAAATAGCATACGGTGGGTGAACAAATTACTATTGGGCAATTGATAGAAAAGAAAATAATCATGACGATATCCAAGGCAATGATCATGTATATAGGCATCACGTCCGAGACAAGTAGACCGACTCCTGCCTGCATCTACTACTATTACTCCACACATCGACCGCTATCCAGCATGCATCTAGTGAATTAAGTCCATAAAGAATGGAGTAACGCCTTAAGCAAGATGACATGATGTAGACAAAGTAAACTCACGCATGAATAAACCCCATCTTTTTACCCTTAATAGCAACGATACATACGTGTCATGTCCCTTTCTGTCACTGGGATTGAGCACCGCAAGATCGAACCCATTACAAAGCACCTCTTCCCATGGCAAGATAAATCAATCTAGTTGGCCAAACCAAATCAATAGATCGGAGAAGAAATACGAAGCTATAATAATCATGCATAAAAGAGTTCAGAGAAAACTCAAATAATATTCATGGATAATCTGATCATAAACTCACAATTCATCGGATCCCAACAAACACACCGCAAAAAGTGATTACATCGGATATAACTCCAAGAACATCGAGGAAAACATTGTATTGAAGATCAAAAAGAGAGAAGAAGCCATCTAGCTACTAACTATGGACCCGAAGGTCTGTGGTAAACTACTCACGCATCATCGGAAGGGCAGCAAGGTTGATGTAGAGCCCCTCCGTGATCGATTCCCCCTCCGGCGGAGTACCGGAAAAAGGCCTCCAGATGAGATCTCTCGAGAACAGAAGCTTGCGGCGGCGGAAAAAGTATTTCGTGGACTCTCCTGTTGGTTTCCCGATTTTTGGGAATTTATAGTGGTGGAATTAGGTCAAAAGAGGCAGAGGTGGGCCCACGAGGCACCATGGCGCGCTTGCCCCCCCCCCCCAGGCGCGCCCTGGTGGCTCGTGGCCACCTCCTGGGGCTTCTGGCCTTCTCCCGAAGCTTCTAGTGTTTGTTATGTCCAGAAAAAAATCTCCAAAAAGTCTCGTGGCATTTGGACTTCATTTGGTACTGATATTCTGGAAAACCAAAAACAGGCAAAAAACAGCAACTGGCACTGGGCACTAAGTTAATAGGTTAGTCCCAAAAAATGATATATAATTGCTGTAAATGTATATAAAAACATCCAAGATTGATAATATAACAGCATGGAACAATAAAAAATTATAGATACGTTGGAGACGTATCAGCATCCCCAAGCTTAATTCCTGCTCGTCCTCGAGTAGGTAAATGATAAAAACAGAATTTTTGATGTGGAATGCTGCCTATCATATTCATCATATTCTTTTCTTTATAGCATGGACATTTGGACTTGAGTGATTCAAAGCAATAGTCTATAGTTTGACATGAAGATATAAATACTCAAGCATATTAACAAGAAACCATGTCCTTCAAAATATCAACGCTAAAGAAAGTTATCCCTAGCCCATTATGCTCAATCATTGATCCATTCATGAAACACACTCAATATTAGCTACACACAATGCACAAGTATGACAATAGTGCTCTCTAGTTGATGCTTTGTAAGAGAAGATGGAGACTCAAAATAAAAATAAAAATTGCATAAAAGTAAATAGATAGGCCCTTCGCAGAGGGAAGCAGAGATTTGCAAATGTGCCAGAGCTCAAAGCTGAAATTAATGAGATAATTTTTTTTTGAGAGGCATGCTTTTCCTGTCAACGAAAACGACCGAGAATTCCGAATATTTTCCATGCTAGACACATCATAGGCGGTTCCCAAACAGAAAGTAAAGTTTATTTCCTTTCCACCATTCTTTCACAATCCATGGCTAGCCGTATCCACGGGTGCCCTCCAAACCAACACTTTCTCAGGAATTTTGTTGTTATTGTTTTTGATTTCATTGTGGGACTGGGCATCCCTATTACCAGCCACTCTCTCGTGCAATGACAAGTGAATAAACACTCATCGTGAGAATAACACACCTAGCATGGAAAATAACGGCCACCCCTGCCGCTTCATGAGCGGTACAGGCACACAAAACGGAAAAATTATTTTGAAAATTAGAGTTGGCACACGCAAATTTACTTAGAACGGCATGGAAATACCGCATATTGGTAGGTATGGTGGACTCATTTGGCACAACTTGGGTTTAAGGGGTTTGGATGCACAAGCAGTATTCCCGCTTAGTACAAATGAAGGCTAGCAAATAGATTGAGAAGCAACCAACCAAAAAGCGAAAACGGTCATAAATATGCATTGAACATAACTAACACCGAATAATGCACCATAAGTAGGATATAATTTCGTTGCATAACTATTGACTTAACGTGCATGCATAGGGAATCACAAACCTTAACATCAATATTCTTACTAAATCACAATTACTCACTAACATGACTCACATATTATCATCTCCATATCGCAAAACTATTGCAAGGAATCAAACTTATCATATCCAATGATCTATATGAAAGTTTTTATTATATCCCTCTTGAATATTCATCACTTTGGGACCAAATTCATATCTTGTGCAAATTACCATTACTATTATCAACTCTCAAAAAGATATAAGTGAAGCATGAGAGTGCAAATATTTCTTCAAAATTTTAATCTTATCAAGTCTCAAAATAATATAAGTGAAGCATGAGA
Source organism: Elymus sibiricus (assembly GCA_039707655.1). Classification (NCBI taxonomy): domain Eukaryota; kingdom Viridiplantae; phylum Streptophyta; class Magnoliopsida; order Poales; family Poaceae; genus Elymus; species Elymus sibiricus. Next base: position 387,570,898 of record CM077676.1, read on the forward strand.
GTGCAAATATTTCTTCAAAATATAGCCACCGCCGTGCTAAAAAAGATTTAAGTGAAGCACTAGAGCAACTGCCTATCTCAAAAAATTTAAGTGAAGCACATAGAGTATTATAACAAATCATGATAAATGTGTGGCTCCCTCAAATAGGTGTGTCCAGCAAGGATGATTGTGATAAACTAAAAAGCAAACAAAGCAAAGACTCGTATAATACAAGACGCTCCAAGTAAAACACATATCATGTGATGAATAAAAATATAGCTCCAAGTAAAATTACCGATAGTTGGTAGAAGAAGGAGGGGATGCCTTCCGGGGCATCCCCAAGCTTAGACGCTTGAGTCTTCCTTGAATATTACCTTGGGGTACCTTGGGCATCCCCAAGCTTAGGCTCTTGCCTCTCCTTATTCCTTCATCTATCGTGATCTCACCCTAAACTTGAAAACTTCAATCACACAAAACTCAACAAAACCTTCGTGAGATCCGTTAGTATAACAAAACAAATCACTACTTTAAGTACTATTGCAAACCCATTCATATTTTATTTTTGCATTATACCTACTGTACTGTAACTTCTCCATGGCTTATACTCCCCAATACAATCCATAGATTCATCAAAACAAGCAAGCAATGCATCAAAAACAGAATTTGTCAAAAATAGAATAGTCTGTAGAGATCTATTTAAAATCCATACTTTTGTAACTCCAAAAATTATGAAAAATTACGACAACGTGGGAAATTCATATACCAATACTGTGTAAAAATTCAGATTTTTCTGACGCTCCAGTACAGAACTAAAATTCCAGCACTGGACACAAAACTTTTTGTTTTCCAAACAGCATCAATTATACTATCTTCCAAATCATCCCAAAGGTATTACTTGGCACAAACACTAATTAAAACACAAAAGCACAATCATAACAGTAGCATAAATGTGAAAACACACAATAACAGAAACAAAAAGTAAAAATTTATTGTATTCATTGGGTTGCCTCCCAACAAGCGCTATTGTTTTATGCCCCTAGCTAGGCGTAATGCATAGTTTCAAGTATTGCCATCTTTGGTTTCCAACTCCTCAATCACACACCCATTTTTCCTAGCGGATTTAACGTAGGTGTTTCTCATCATCACACTTCTAGGCACAAAATCAAAAAATTTACTTTTATGAATAGGTTCCTTAATAACATCAATGAAATTGGGGTGCACGCTAATCATTTTAAGATCCTCATTTCCCTTACTAGAAGTAGCACCATTGGTCTTAGGAACATATATAAACTTGCAATTTTTGCTAGGAGTATTCTTTTTAATAGTTTTAGCGGAATAAAAAGCGGAACCCAAATTATTAATAATTTCTTCCAACTTATCAATCCTAGCGGGACTTTGTTCCATCCTTTCATTAATTATCGGTTCTTTCTCTTTTAGCATCTTAAGAGTAATCCCTACCTTTGATCCAAACTGAGTAACATGGTTGTGAATCTTTTTATCTAAATTTTCAATATGCTCTATGGTAGGCATTTTATTTTCAATAGCATCTAACTTTTGCATAATATGTTCCAAAGTCAAAGTTGTTTCATTAACAGTGATAGGTGGTGATCCCACTAAATTTCCCATAGCGTTGAAAGCATCCATAGAGGGACACATCAAGAAATTTCCTCCGGTAATAGTATCAAGTACGAATCTATACCAAGTAGTAATGCCCACATAAAAATTGCGAAGAAGGATGGTGGTAGATTGCTTACGAGTTGATCTATTATGAGCATCACAAATCCTATATCAAGCATCTTTTAAATTCTCTCCTCCCCTTTGTTTAAAATTAAGCACTTCATTTTCAGGGGTAATAGTAATGAGCGAAGAACTAGCCATAATGGTAATGTGAGCAAGCAATCAAGCAAACAAGAAAAAGGGCAAACGGAAAATATTTTTGTATTTTTGTAAAAAAAAATTAGAAGTGGGGGAGATGAAAACGAGAGGCAAAGGCAAATAAAGTAAATGCAAGGAGATGTAAGTTTTATGCATACGTACTTGATAGATGTTGATGATGTCTCCCCGGTAACGGCGCCAGAAATTCTTCCTGCTACTTGTGATCTGCGTTCGTTTTTTCCCTGAAGAGGAAGGGATGATGAAGTACAGTAGAGATAACTATTTCCCTCAGTTATGAAACCAAGGTTATCAATCCAGTAGGAGAATCATGCAACACCTCGTTAGCAGCACCTGCACACAAAACAACCAACCCTTGCACCCAACGCAAACAAGTGGTTGTCAATCCCTTGGCGGTTAATTGCAAGATTAAATTATATGGTGATAGATAAATAGATTGAACAAAAATACAAAATAAAATAAATAAAGAAAAAGTGCAGCAAGTATTTTTAGGGTTTTAGTAAATGATAGAGGTAGACCCGGGGGCCATAGTTTTCACTAGAGGCTTCTCTCAAGAAAATAGCATACGGTGGGTGAACAAATTACTGTTGGGCAATTGATAGAAAAGCAAATAATCATGACGATATCCAAGGCAATGATCATGTATATAGGCATCACGTCCGAGACAGAGTAGACCGCCTCCTGCCTGCATCTACTACTATTACTCCACACATCGACTGCTATCCAGCATGCATCTAGTGAATTAAGTCCATAAAGAAGGGAGTAGCGCCTTATGCAAGATGACATGATGTAGACAAAGTAAACTCACGCTGAATAAACCCCATCTTTTTACCCTTAATAGCAACGATACATACGTGTCATGTCCCTTTCTGTCACTGGGATTGAGCACCGCAAGATCAAACCCATTACAAAGCACCTCTTCCCATGGCAAGATAAATCAATCTAGTTGACCAAACCAAATCAATAGATCGGAGAAGAAATACGAAGCTATAATAATCATGCATAAAAGAGTTCAGAGAAAACTCAAATAATATTCATGGATAATCTGATCATAAACTCACAATTCATCGGATCCCAACAAACACACCGCAAAAAGTGATTACATCGGATATAACTCCAAGAACATTGAGGAGAACATTGTATTGAAGATCAAAAGGAGAGAAGAAGCCATCTAGCTACTAACTATGGACCCGAAGGTCTGTGGTAAACTACTCATGCAACATCGGAAGGGCATCAAGGTTGATGTAGAGCCCCTCTGTGATCGATTCCCCCTCCGGCGGAGTACCGGAAAAGGCCTCCAGATGGGATCTCTCGAGAACAAAAGCTTGCGGCGGCAGAAAAAGTATTTCGTGGACTCTCCTGTTGGTTTCCCGATTTTTGGGAATTTATAGTTGTGGAATTAGGGCAAAAGAGGCAGAGGTGGGCCCACAAGGCACCAGGGCACACCTGCCCCCCCAGGCGCGCCCTGGTGGCTCGTGGCCACCTCCTGGTGCTTCTGGCCTTCTCCCGAAGCTTCTAGTGTTTGTTATGTCCAGAAAAAAATCTCCAAAAAGTTTCGTGGCACTTGGAATTCGTTTGGTACTGATATTCTGGAAAACCAAAAACAGGCAAAAAACAGCAACTGGCACTGGACACTAAGTTAATAGGTTAGTCCCAAAAAATGATATATAATTTCTGTAAATGTATATAAAAACATCCAAGATTGATAATATAACAGCATGGAACAATCAAAAATTATAGATACGTTGGAGACGTATCAACCGCCGCGCAGGCTCACCGGGAGGCGAGCCCTTTGACCTCCATCCGCCGCCCACCTCGCTCCCAACTTCTCCATTAATGGCGCCCGAGCCCCAGTTTTAATGGCATGGCTAGGCCTTAGTCGGCTGAGATTTAAGAGAGAGAAAAGAAAATTTTGCACGGATCATGATGTAAGATCTCACGGACATAGCATCGACTGAGACTTAGCAAGACTGATATATATGAAGACGATGGCAATGGATAATAATAATTGTCTTACATATTCAGGAAGATAATTACAGATGCCACATGCGGCAACGCCCGAAAGACTTAAGAACAAAAGATGGAAGACGCAGACAATGATCTGGGTCGCAGCTCTCCACTTCACCTCGATCTACTACGCCATCTTCGTCATTTCTTCCACCTTGATCTCCATCACGTCCTCAATACGTCGCTTGCGAGCATCCACAGATTCCTCCAGGACCATTTCACGCTCCATGCGGAGCTTAGCATTCTCGTCCATAAGTTTCCTAACCATGACGGCCGTCTTCTTCAACACGGCAGTTGTCTCCTCGTGCTGCTTCGCTGATGTCTACTACACAGGTTTATTCTTGTAGACTTGTGTTGGGCCTCCAAGCGCAGAGTTTTGTAGGACAACGGCAATTTTCCCTCAAGTGGATGACCTAAGGTTTATCAATCCGTGGGAGGCGTAGGATGAAGATGGTCTCTCTCAAACAACCCTGCAATCAAATACAAGAAATCTCTTGTGTCCCCAACACACCCAATACAATGGTAAATTGTATAGGTGCACTAGTTCGGCGAAGAGATGGTGATACAAGTGTAGTATGGATGGTAGAAATATATTTTTATAATCTGAATAAATAAAAACAGCAAGGTAGCAAACGATAAAAGTGAGCACAAACAGTATTGCAATGCTTAAAAACAAGGCCTAGGGTTCATACTTTCACTAGTGCAATCTCTCAACAATGCAAACATAATTGGATCATATAACAATCCCTCAACGTGCGATAAAGAGTCACCCCAAAGTTCTTATCTAGCGGAGAACATAAGATAGAAATTGTTGTAGGGTACGAAACCACCTCAAAGTTATTATTTCCGATCAATCTATTGAGCTATTCATATAGGTGTCACAAATAGCCCTAGAGTTCGTACTAAAATAACACCATTTGATACGCATCAACTAACTCTAATGTCACCTAGATACTCCAATGTCACCACAAGTATCCGTGAGTCAATTATACGATACGCATCAAACAACTTCAGATTCATAATATTCAATCCACACAAAGAACTTCAAAGAGTGCCCCAAGATTTCTACCGGAGAAAGTAGGACGAAAATGTGCATCAACCCCTATGCATAGATTACCCCAATGTCACCTCGGGATTCCGCGAGTTGAGTGACAAAACATATATCAAGTGAATCAATATAATACCCCATTGTCACCACGGGTATTCATATGCAAGACATACATCAAGTGTTCTCAAATCCATAAAAATATTCAATCCGATAATAGTGAAACCTCAAAGGTAAAAACGCAATTCATCACAACAAGATAGAGAGGGAGAAACACCATATGATCCAACTATATTAACAAAGCTCGCGGTACATCATGATCGTGCCAAATCAAGAACACGAGAGAGAGAGAGATCAAACACATAGCTACTGGTACAAACCCTCAGCCCCGAGGGTGAACTACTCTCTCCTCGTCATGGAGACCGCCGGGATGATGAAGATGGCCTCCGGTGATGATTCCCCCCTCCGGCAGGGTGCCAGAAAAGGGTTGTAGATGAGATCGTGGAGGTACACAGGCTTGCGGTGGCGTAAAAACTCATCTAGGTTAACTTTTGGGGGTTTCTGAATATATATGATTTTTCAGCGTTGGAATCACGCAAAGAGGTGCCACAGGGGGCCCACGAGGCACCAGGGCGTGCCTGGGGGGGGGGGTGGCATGCCTTGGTGGCTTGTGGGGCCCCTGTGGGTCTTCTGCTGCTCCCCCGAAGCTTCCTGGGTCTGTTTCCTTTCGAAAAAAATGTCGAAAAGTTTCGCTGCATTTGGACTTTATTTGATATGGATTTTCTGGAAAACCAAAAACAAGCAGAAAACAGCAACTAGCACTGGGCACTAGGTCAATATGTTAGTCCACAAAAATCATATAAAAGCCATATAAAAGTGCACCAAAATCATACAAAACTATAATAAACATGGCATGAATACTTCATAAATTGTAGATACGTTGGAGACGTATCATCATCCCCAAGCTTAATTCCTGCTCATCCTCGAGTAGGTAAATGATAAAAGAAATAATTTATGAAGTGTGAATGCTAGCATAGTGCATAAGTTTCATCAATGATAATTTCAATCACTTTTCCTAGCATCATAACAGCAAATCTTTCTCATAAAACTCATCATGATAAAGTAGCAATCAATTCACATGTTATGGTTCAAACAATGCAATCTCTTGACACTTAACAACCTATGGTCTTAGTCACCAAACAATTGCAATTCAACTTATCTTCAACAAAGTCTAAGTAAGAGCTCCACATACTCAATTATCATATAGTCTTCTATGATTGCTAGTACTCAAAGCATATTTTTAGAACAAATGGTATCCATCGAACACAGAGAAAGATAGGGGCTTAGTGTTTCGCCTCCCAACTTATTTATCATATAGATAATTGTCAACAATAATAATTCATGATCAAATATATTTGACTGGCCATATGTGCCTGGATCTTTCCCCACCACATGATGCTTGCCAACTAGATAATAATTATGGTTGAAATGAGAAGTAATACTACTGACTATTGCATAAAAGTAAATACATAAAAGTAAAAGATAGGCCCTTCGCAGAGGGAAGCAGAGGTTGTCATGCGCTTTTTATTTTTGGATGCACAAGCCCTTAATGCAAAGGAACGTCACGTTATATTGCCCCTTGTGATAGCAACCTTTATTATGCAGTCCGTCGCTTTTATTTCTTTACCATCACAAGTTCGTACAACGCTTATTTTCCCTTGCAATAAAAGATCATACATATTTTAGTAAAAATTTATATTGCTTTTTGCACCGATGACAAATTACTTGAAGGATCTTATTCAATCCATAGGTAGATATGGTGGACACTCATGGGACAAAACTGGGTTTAAGGGTTTTTCGATGCACATGTAGTATCTCTGCTTAGTACAAATTTTTGGCTAGCAAAAGATCCTAAGCAAGCACCACATGTTGGAGGATCCATAACAATATAACTTCTATGCAAATATACCCAAACATAATTCATTACGTTGTCTTCCTTGTCCAACTTCAACTAATTTGCTCAAGTTTGAAAATAATTAATGGGTATTCACAATCATAAAAGATGTCCAAGATAATGTATTTATATGTGAAAGTTCTCTTCCTTATACTAATCATTCATAAATTGCTTGTATGACCAATATTGTGATTGTCAAGCTTCAATAGATTTCACTTTCTAACCCAAATGTGAAACTACTACTAGACATGATACAAGCATATGAAGCACATATAATTTCAACTTTATGATATTCAATTCATTCAACAATTTACTCATAGGATATAAGTGAAGAACAAGAGTAAATGACAAACTACTCCAAAAAGATATAAGTGAAGATCAAATGAGTAGTTAAGCAAATAGGTAGCTATGTCAGGACTCTCTCTCATTTGAAAATTTCAGATCTTATTATTTTATTCAAACAGCAAGAAAAACAAAATAAAATGACATTCCAAGAATAGCACATATCATGTGAAGAAGCAAAAATTTAGGCTCAACCAAAACTGACCGATAATTGTTGATGAAGAAAGGTGGGATACCTACCGGGGCGTCCCAAAGCTTAGTTGCTTGAGACTTCTTGGAATGTTATCTTGGGGTGGCTTGGGCATCCCCAAGCTTGAGCCCTTGTGTCTCCTTAATTCCTCTCATATCATGGCTTCTCCTAAATCTTGAAAACTTCATCCACACAAAACTCAACAAGAACTCGTGAGATAAGTTAGTATAAATCAACTCAAAACCTTAACATTCTCTACTGTAACAAATCACTAAAATTATAATTAAACATTGCATACTAAATGTCTCTGCATATTTAATACTCCTATCCTCAAATAGAATCATTAAACAAGCAAACATATGCAAACAATGCAACTATAACAGCAATCTGCCAAAACAGAACAGTCTGTAAAGTGGGATTTAAAATTCATACTTCCCTAACTCCAAAAATTCTGAAAAATTACCACGTGACAGAGAACTCATGCATGCTTACTGTGTAAAAAATTCAGATTTTGTCATGTTCTGACTATTCAGGAATATTCTGGACATAACAGAAAACTTTCTGTTTTCAAACAGCAACACATAAACATGCAAACTAAGCATGGTAAAAGCTATACTTGGCATTTTATTGAAATAAAAGATACAAAACATTATTATTGATAACGGCAAGAAAATCTTAATAAAAGGAAAATGACGCTCCAAGCAAAACACATATCATGTGACGAATAAAAATATAGCTCCAAGTGAGGTTACCGATAATGTTGAAGACGAAAGAGGGGATGCCTTCCGGAGCATCCCCAAGCTTAGTTGCTTGGGTGTTCCTTGAATATTACCTTGGGGTGCCTTGGGCATCCCCAAGCTTAGGGTCTTGCCACTCCTTATTCTCCTCATATCGATATCTCACCCAAAACTTGAAAACTTCAATCACACAAAACTTAACGGAACTTCGTGAGATAGGTTAGTATGATAAAAATAAATCATCCACTTAGGTACTATCAAGACAAGATTCATAATTGTTCTCACATAATTCCTACTGTATTATATCATTTCCACAATTTATATCTCATAATATAAGCTATGGAAACACTAAAACAAGCAAACTATACACCGAAAATAGAATCTGTAAAAAAACGGAACAGCATGTAGTAAGCGATTTAAAAACCATACTTCTGTACCTCAAAAAATTCTGAAAAATTAGGAAAACGTAAATAATTTGTAACCCAATACTGTGTAAAAATTTAAGAATTTTTTCAAGCTCCAGTACAGAATAGAAATTCCAGCACTGGACGCAAAAGTTTCTGTTTTTGCACAGAATCAAATCAACAAGCATCCACACTATCCCAAAGGCTTTACTTGGCACATTATTGGAAGAAAACATATGAAACATGATTACTACAGTAGATTAATCACATGGACACACAAAAACAGTAGGTATAAATATTGGGTTTTCTCCCAACAAGATATTTTCTTTAATGCCTTTTTAGCTAGGCATGATGATTTCAATAATGCTCACATAAAAGTAAAGAATTGAAACAGAAAGAGAGCATAATAAAGCATATGACTAGCACATTTAAACCTAACCCACTTCCTATGCAAAGGGATTTTGTGACCAAACAATTTATGGGAGCAAGAATCAACTAGCATAGGAAGGCATAACAAGCATAACTTCAAAACTTTCAACACATAGAGAGGAAACTTGATATTATTGAAACACCTACAAGCATATGACCCTCCCTCATAATAATTTTCAGTAGCATCATGAATGAATTAAACAATATATCCATCAAATAAAGTATTCTTTTCATGATCCACAAGCATAGAATTTTTACTACTCTCCACATAAGCAATTTTCTTCTCATTCATAATGGTGGGAGCAAACTCAACAAAATAACTATCATGAGATACTTGATTGGCATAATCCATTTGAAAATTAAAATCATGATGATAAGTTTCATAGTTATCATTATTCTTTATAGCATACAAGTCATCACAATAATCATCATAGATAGCAACTTTGTTATCATAGTCAATTGAAACCGCTTACAAAATAGTGGAATCATCATTAAATAAAGTTGTGACCTCTCCAAATTCACTTTCATAAATATAATCATCATAAATAGGACGCATGTTGTCATCATAATAAATTTTCTCATCAAAACTTGGGGGACTAAAAATATCATCTTCATCAAACATAGCATCCCCAAGCTTATGGCTTTGCATATCGTTAGAATCATAGATATTCATAGAATTCATACTAACAACATTGCAATCATGATCATCATTCAAAGGACTCACATTAAAAAATTTATTAAATTCTTCTTCTATTAATTGAGCACAATTTTCCGCACCATCATTTTCAAGAAAGACATTATAAAGACGAATAATATGAGGCAACCTCAATTCCATTTTTTTGTAGTTTTCTTTTATAAACCAAACTAGTGATAAAACGAGAAACTAAAAGATTCGATTGCAAGATCTAAAGATATACCTTCAAGCACTCACCTCCCCGGCAACGGCGCCAGAAAAGAGCTTGATGTCTACTACACAACTTATTCTTGTAGACTCGTGTTGGGCCTCCAGGCGCAAAGTTTTGTAGGACAGTAGCAAATTTCCCTCAAGTGGATGACCAAAGGTTTATCAAACCGTGGGAGGCGTAGGTTGAAGATGGTATCTCTCAAACAACCCTGCAACCAAATACAAGAAATCTCTTGTGTCCCCAACACACCCAATACAATGGTAAATTGTATAGGTGCACTAGTTCAGCGAAGAGATGGTGATAAAAGTGTAGTATGGATAGTAGATATAGGTTTTTATAATCTGAAAATATAAAAACAGCACGGTAGCAAGTAACAAAAGTGAGCACAAACGGTATTGCAATGCTTAAAAACAAGGCCTAGGGTTCATACTTTCGCTAGTGCAATCTCTCAACAATGCTAACATAATTGGATCATATAACCATCCCTCAACGTGCGATAAAGAATCATTCCCAACTTCCTATTAGCGAAGAACATAAGATAGAAATTGTTTGTAGGGTACGAAACCACCTCAAAGTTATCCTTTCCGATCGATCTATTGAGCTATTCCTATAAGTGTCACAAACAGCCCTAGAGTTCGTACTAAAATAACACCGTATGATACACATCAACCAACTCTAATGTCACCTAGATACTCCAATGTCACCACAAGTATCCGTGAGTTGATTATACGATATGCATCAAACAACTTCATGAACATAATATTCAATCCACACAAAGAATTCCAAGGAGCACCCCAAAGTTTATATCGGAGAAAAGATAATGAAAACGTGCATCAACCCCTATGCATAGATTACCCCAATGTCACATCAGGAATCCGCGAGTTGAGTGCCAAAACATACATCAAGTGAATCAATATAATACCCCATTGTCACCACGGGTATTCATATGCAAGACATACATCAAGTGTTCTCAAATCTGAATATTCAATCCGACAATAACGAAACCTCAAAGGGAAAAGATTCGATTCATCACAACAAAGATAAAGAGGGAAGAAACACCATATGATCCAACTATATTAACAAAGCTCGCGGTACATCAAGATCGTGCCAAATCAAGAACACGAGAGAGAGAGATAAAACACATAGCTACTAGTACAAACCCTCAGCCCCGAGGGTGAACTACTCCCTCCTCGTCATGGAGACCGCCGGGATGATGAAGATGGCATCCGGTGATGCTTTCCCCCCTCCGGCAGGGTGCCGGAAAAGGGTTGTAGACGAGATCGTGGAGGTACAGAGGCTTGCGGCGGCGGAGTCAAAGTTCTAGGGTTATTTCTGGGGGTTTCTCTATTTATAGGATTTTTCAGCGTTGGAATCAGGTCAGACGGAGCCACATGGGCCCCATGAGGTACCAGGGCGCGCCTGGGGGGGGGGGGGGGGGTGGCGCGCCCTGGTGCCTCGTGGGCACTGGGTGGCCGCCCTCCAGTGGGTCTTGGTTCCAGTATTTTTTATTTATTCCATAAAAAATCTCCAAAAAGTTTCATCCAATTCCAAGAACTTTTATTTCTGCACAAAAAACAACACCATGGCAATTCTACTGAAAACAGCGTCAGTCCGGGTTAGTTCTAATCAAATCATACCAAAACCATATAGAATTGTTATAAACATGGCATGAATACTTCATAAATTATAGATACGTTGGAGACGTATCAATCACCACCGATGTGCTATACTACAGAGATATCATCAGGAGTGCTGTACGAGGTATCACCCTCGGCACTCGATAGTAGCCCTGCAGAGTCGTACAACTAAGAGGGGGTGTGCGGTGATGTGTCGGTCTCTGCACATCGATCACAATGATCGAGGCACCGGTAACAAAGCGGGGCAATAGGGACAAGGGTGAGGGGTCACTGATGGATCACTAACCAACCTATACTAAGCAGTTTAGGATGACAGGTAAAGTAACAACAACAGGTTACAAAAACAGGCTATGCATCAGAATAGGAGCAATCAATTACAGTAGCAAATTCTAATACAAGCATGGGAGAGAAATAATAGGCAATATTGGAATGATCAAGGGGGTTTTCTTGCCTGGAAGCTCTGCTGAAAAGGTCTGGTCGTCAGGGGCATAGTCGTACTCGGCAGCAGCGTCGGTCTTAAGGTCTACCGGAGAGAAGAGGGGGGAAGAAACAATAAATAAAAACAAACAATGCAACACAGATGCATGGCATGGCAATATGCAGTGCTGGGGGTGACCTAACGCAATGCTACACGTAAGAGACGGAGCGGGAAAATATCTGGGGATGTTTTCCCGGCTTTGGGCATCTGTTAGACAGATGAACCGGAGGGGAAGGTTCCATGTTTGCAGTGTTGTAGGCATGTGACTGCTACTTGTAGCTTGCGTTGGTATTTCCCCGAAGAGGAAGGGATGATGCAGCACATTAGAGATAAGTATTTCCCTCAGTTATGAAACCAAGGTTATCGAACCAGTAGGAGAATCACGCAACACCTCGTTAGCAGCACCTGCACACAAACAACAAATCCTTGCACCCAACGCAAACGAGAGGTTGTCAATCTCTCGGCGGTCAATTGCAAGATTAAATTGTATGTGATAGATAGATAGATTGAAACAAAAATACAAAATAAAATAAATAAAAGAAAATGGCAGCAATATTTTTAGGGTTTTAGTAATATGATTTAGATAGACCCGGGGGGCATAGATTTCACTAGAGGCTTCTCTCAAGAAAATAGCATACGGTGGGTAGACAAATTACTGTTGGGCAATTGATAGAAAAGCAAATAATCATGACGATATCCAAGGCAATGATCATGTATATAGGCATCACGTCCAATACAAGTAGACCGACTCCTGCCTGCATCTACTACTATTACTCCACACATCGACCGCTATCCAGCATGCATCTAGTGTATTAAGTCCATAAAGAACGGAGTAACGCCTTAAGAACGATGACATGATGTAGACAAGATAAACTCACGTATGAATAAACCCCATCTTTTTACCCTTAATAGCAACGATACATACGTGTCATGTCCCTTTCTGTCACTAGGATTGAGCACCGCTAGATCGAACCCATTACAAAGCACCTCTTCCCATGGCAAGATAAATCAACTCAGTTGGCCAAACCAAATCAATAGATCGGAGAAGAAATACCAAGCTATAATAATCATGCATAAAAGAGATCAGAAAAGACTCAAATATTGTCATGGATAATCTGATCATAAACTCACAATTCATCGGATCCCAACAAACACACCGCAAAAAGTGATTACATCGGATAGAACTCCAAGAACATCGAGGAGAACATTGTATTGAAGATCGAAAAGAGAGAAGAAGCCATCTAGCTAATGCCCATGGACCCGAAGGTCTGTGGTAAACTACTCACGCATCATCGGAAGGGCAGCAAGGTTGATGTAGAACCCCTCCGTGATCGATTCCCCCTCCGGCGGATTACCGGAGAAGGACCCCAGATGGGATCTCTCTTGAACAGAAACTCGCGGTAGTGGAAAAAATATTTCGTGGACTTCCCTGAGGGTTTCTGATTTTTCCTGAATTTATAGTGGTGGAATTAGGTCAAACGGAGTAAAGGAGGGCCGACGAGGCACCAGGGTGCGCCTGCCCCCCCCCCCAGGCGCGCCCTGGTGGCTCGTGGCCACCTCTTGGGTCTTCTGGCCCTCTCCCGAAGCTTCTAGTGTTTATCTTGTCCAATAAAAAATCTCCAAAAAGTTTCGTGGCATTTGGACTTCGTTTGGTATTGATTTTCTATAAAACAAAAACAGAGCAGAAAACAGCAACTGGCACTGGGCACTAAGTTAATAGGTTAGTCTCCAAAAATAATATATAATTGCTGTAAATGATTATAAAAACATCCAAGATTGATAATATAACAGCATGGAGCAATCAAAAATTATAGATACGTTGGAGACGTATCAGCATCCCCAAGCTTAATTCCTGCTCGTCCTCGAGTAGGTAAATGATAAAAACAGAATTTTTGATGTGTAATGCTACCTAACATATTCATCACATATTCTTTTCTTTTGTAGCATGGACATTGGACTTGAATGATTCGAAGCAATAGTCTATAATTTGAGATGAAAATATAAATACTCAAGCATGCTAACAAGCAACCATGTCTTTCAAAATATCAACGCTAAAGAAAGTTATCCCTAGCCCATTATGCTCAATCATTGATCCATTCATGAAACACACTCAAATATTAGCTACATCCAATGCACAAGTATGACAATAGTGCTCTCTAGTTGGTGCTTTATAAGAGTAGATGGAGACTCAAAGTAAAAATAAAAATTGCATAAAGTAAATAGATAGACCCTTCGCAGAGGGAAGCAGAGAGTTGCTAATGTGCCAGAGCTCAAAGCTTAAATTAAAGAGATAAAAATATTTTGAGAGGCATGCTTTTCCTGTCAATGAAAACGACCGAGAATTCCCAATATTTTCCATGCTAGACACATCATAGGCGGTTCCCAAACAGAAAGTAAAGTTCATTTCCTTTCCACCATTCTTTCACAATCCATGGCTAGCCATATCCATGGGTGCCCTCCATACCAACACTTTCCAAAGAATTTTTTTGTTATTAATTTTGATTTCATTGTAGGACTGGGCATCCCTATTACCAACCACTCTCTCGTGCAATGACAAGTGAATGAACACTCATCGTGAGAATAACACACCTAGCATGGAAAATAATGGCCACCCCCTGCCGCTTCATGAGCAGTACGGGCACACAAAACAGAAAAATTATTTTGAAAATTAGAGTTGGCACACGCAAATTTACTTGGAACGGCATTGAAATACCGCATATAGGTAGATATAGTGGACTCATTTGGCACAACTTGGGTTTAAGGATTTTGGATGCACAAGCAGTATTTCGCTTAGTACAAATGAAGGCTAGCAAAAGATTGAGAAGCAACCAACCAAAAAATGAAAACGGTCATAAACATGCATTGAACATAACTAACACCGAATAATGCACCATAAGTAGGATATAATTTCATTGCATAACTATTGACTTAACGTGCATGCATAGGGAATCACAAACCTTAACTCTAATATTCTTACTAAATCACAATTACTCACTAACATGACTCACATATTATCATTTCCATATCGCAAAACTATTGCAAGGAATCACACTCATCATATCGAATGATCTATATGAAAGTTTTTATTTATATCCCTCTTGAATATTCATCACTTTAGGACCAAATTCATATCTTGTGCAAATTACCATTACTATCATAAATTCTCAAAAAGATTTAAGTGAAGCATGAGAGTGCAAATATTTCTTCAAAATTTTAATCTTATCAATTCTCAAAATAATATAAGTGAAGCATGAGAATTCATTTCTTCAAAATTTTAATCTTGTCAATTCTCAAAATAATATAAGTGAAGCACGAGAATTTATTTCTTCAAAATTTTAATCAACTCTCAAAATAATATAAGTAAAGCATGAGAGTTTATTTCTTCAAAATATAGCCACCACCGTGCTCAAAAAGATTTAAGTGAAGCACTAGAGCAACTGCCTAGCTCAAAAAATTTAAGTGAAGCACATAGAGTATTCTAACAAATGATGATAAACGTGTGGCTCTCTCAAGATAGGTGTGTTCAGGAAAGATGATTGTGACAAACTAAAAAACAAACAAAGCAAATACTCATATAATACAAGACGCTCCAAGCAAAACACATATCATGTGACGAATAAAAATATAGCTCCAAGTAAAATTACCGATGGTTGGCAGAAGAAAGAGGGGATGCCTTCCGGGGAATCCCCAAGCTTAGACGCTTGAGTCTTCCTTAAATATTACCTTGGGGTGCCTCGGGCATCCCCAAGCTTAGGCTTTTGCTACTCCTTATTCCTTCATCCATCGTGATCTCACCCAAAACTTGAAAACTTCAATCACACAAAACTCAACAAAACCTTCGTGAGATCCGTTAGTATAACAAAATAAATCACTACTTTAAGTACTGTTGCAAACCCATTCATATTTTATTTTTGCATTATACCTACTATACTCTAACTTCACCATGGCTTATACCCCCCGATACAATCCATAGATTCATCAAAACAAGCAAGTAGTGCATCAAAAACAGAATATGTCAAAAACAGAACAGTCTGTAGCAATCTATTTAAAAGCCATACTTATGTAACTCCAAAACTTCTGAAAAATTAGGAAAACGTGGTAAATTAATATACCAATACTGTGTAAAAATTTCAGATTTTTCTGACGCTCCAGTACAGAAACAAAATTCGGGCACTGGACGCAAAACTTTCTGTTTTCCAAACAGCATCAATTATACTATCTTCCAAATCATCCCAAAGGCTTTACTTGGCACAAACACTAATTAAAAACACAAAGACACATTCATACCAGTAGCATAAATGTGAAAACACACAATAACAGAAAAAAAATTATTTTATTCATTGGGTTGCCTCCCAACAAGCTCTTTCTTTATAGCCATTAAGATAGGCTTGAGATTTCAATGATGCTCACATGAAAGATAGTAATTGAAACACGAAGAGAGCATCATGAAACATGTGAAAAACACATTTAAGTCTAACATACTTCCTATGCATAGGAATTTTATAGGCAAACAAATTATCTAGACAAGCAAAACCTAGCATATGCAAGGAAGAGGAAAATAACAATCTCAACATGAAGAGAGGTAATTTAGTAACATGAAAATTTCTACAACCATATTTTCCTTTCTCATAATAATTACATGTAGGATCATATTCAAATTCAATGATATAGCTATCATGAACCACTTTATAAATTTCTTCTTTCAGCACTCCATCACAATTTTCAGATTCATGATTTTCAAGCAAAACTTCATAGAGGAAATCAAGTGCACTCAACTCATTAGCAATTGGTTCATCATAATTGGGTCTGTTGAAAAGATTAGCAAGTGGATGAGGATCCATATCAATAGATTTTTAGCAAGCGAAGATGCAAGCAAATAGAAGGCACATGGCAACACAAGCAAAGATAGCAAACAAGCAAAAAGGCAAACGGAAGATATTTTTGTATTTTTGTAAAAACGTTTTAGAAGTGGGGGAGATGAAAATGAGAGGCAAATGGCAAATAAAATAAATGCAAGGAGATGAGAGTTTATGCGAAGGTGCTTGATAGATGTTGATGATGTCTCCCCGGCAACGGTGCCAGAAATTCTTCCTGCTACTTGTAGCTTGCGTTGGTATTTCCCCGAAGAGGAAGGGATGATGCAGCACAGTAGAGATAAGTATTTCCCTCAGTTATGAAACCAAGGTTATCGAACCAGTAGGAGAATCACGCAACACCTCATTAGCAGCACCTGCACACAAACAACAAATCCTTGCACCCAACGCAAACGAGAGGTTGTCAATCTCTCGGCGATCAATTGCAAGATTAAATTATATATGATAGACAGATAGATAGAAACAAAAATACAAAATAAAATAAATAAAAGAAAATGGCAGCAATATTTTTAGGGTTTTAGTAATATGATTTAGATAGACCCGGGGGCCATAGATTTCACTAGAGGCTTCTCTCAAGAAAATAGCATACGGTGGGTAGACAAATTACTGTTGGGCAATTGATAGAAAAGCAAATAATCTTGACGATATCCAAGGCAATGATCATGTATATAGGCATCACGTCCAATACAAGTAGACCGACTCCTGCCTGCATCTACTACTATTACTCCACACCTCGACCGCTATCCAGCATGCATCTAGTGTATTAAGTCCATAAAGAACGGAGTAAGGCCTTAAGAACGATTACATGATGTAGACAAGATAAACTCACGTATGAATAAACCCCATCTTTTTACCCTTAATAGCAATGATACATACGTGTCATGTCCCTTTCTGTCATTGGGATTGAGCACCGCAAGATCGAACCCATTACAAAGCACCTCTTCCCATGGCAAGATAAATCAACTCAGTTGGCCAAACCAAATCAATAGATCGGAGAAGAAATACGAAGCTATAATAATCATGCATAAAAGAGATAAGAAAAGACTCAAATATTTTCATGGATAATCTGATCATAAATTCACAATTCATCGGATCCCAACAAACACACCGCAAAAAGTGATTACATCGGATAGTACTCCAAGAACATCGAGGAGAACATTATATTGAAGATCAGAAAGAGAGAAGAAGCCATCTAGCTACTGCCTATGGACCCGAAGGTCTGTGGTAAACTACTCACGCATCATCGGAAGGGCAGCAAGGTTGATGTAGAACCCCTCCGTGATTGATTCCCCCTCCGACGGATTACCGGAGAAGGACCCCAGATGGGATCTCTCTGGAACAGAAACTTAGAGCGGCGGAAAAAGTATTTTGTGGACTCCCCTGAGGGTTTCTAATTTTTCCTGAATTTATAGTGGTGGAATTAGGTCAAACGGAGCAAAGGGGGGCCCACGAGGCACCAGGGCGCGCCTGCCCCCCCCCCCCCCCAGGCGCGCCCTGGTGGCTCGTGGCCACCTCCTGGGTCTTCAGGCCCTCTCCCGAAGCTTCCAGTATTTATCTTGTCGAATAAAAAATCTCCAAAAAGTTTCGTGTCATTTGGACTTCGTTTGGTATTGATTTTCTGTAAAACAAAAATAGGGCAGAAAACAACAACTGGCACTGGGCACTAAGTTAATAGGTTTGCCTCCAAAAATGATATATAACTGCTGTAAATGATTATAAAAACATCCAAGATTGATAATATAACAGCATGGAACAATCAAAAATTATAGATACGTTGGAGATGTATCAGTGACAAATACATGGAGGGCATATTCGGGTTCGTCTCGTTTTTCTGATCAACTTTCATTTAGAAAACTTTTCGATCAGAGCTACGGTTTATTTTCTACGATTTTTCAAAGTTTTTAAACATTTTTCTGAAATTTCTGGAATTATTTTAATTAATTAATTCAAATTTAAACAGTGTAATTACTATTTATACTCAGACTGAGCTAGCCACAGTCAATGACATGTGGGGCCAGTCAAAGCACAATCACCAGTCAACTTTGACCATTGACTGGTCAAACTGACATGTGGGACCCCTCTGTCATAGACTAGATATTTAAAAAGTGGATTAAATTAACTGATTAATCTAATTAGCTAGTGGGACCCACTGTCAGTGACTGTTTAATTAACAAATTTAATTAACAGATTAATTAGCAGTTTATTTATTTATAAAAACGTTTTAATTAAGTGGGGGCCACATGTCAGTGACCCAGGCTGCCGAGTCAGCAGAGTTGACCAAGTCAACTCGGCCAACTAGGCCCCACTGGGCCCACTGTCAATGACCCTGGGGAGTCCACGTGGTGGGCCACGTCAGTGTCGATGGCCGGAGTAACTCCGGCGAGCCCGAACGCGGCGGAGCGCGCCGGCGAGCGTCGGATTTTCGCTACGGTTAACCAAATCGCGCGTTTTCACTTGCATTCGAACGAGGGAGCTGCGCCATCTCCAACGGTGGGGTCAGCTTCACCGGGGGAGGTCAAAAACGTCACCAGCGTCGAGCACTGGCGGGGGTTGCTTTCGGCCGAGCTCGGGCGCGCGGCTCCGGGTCATTTCTTAACGGGCTAAGCGGCTAGGCGAGATCTACGGCGCACCAGAAGCACGCCAGGGCGGTCGGGCGAGGTCGTAGGTGCTCGGGAGCGCGGCGCTTGCAGCAACGGCGGTGAGCAGAGCACGAGCACGGCGGCAACAGCTAGAGGAAGCAAACGACGGCGAGAGAGGAAGGGAAGGAAGCAGAGGCTCACCAGGAGCCTGTAGGGGTGCAAGATGGGCTCGGGGAAGTCTCGGAGGCGACAAATAGAAACAGCGACCACCCACAGCCGAAGGTTGAAGACGAGCTCGTTGTGCTCGTTGCAGAGGATCCCGGCTCGAATGAGAAGGCGTAGGCGACGTGGACGACGACGACGACGCACCCGCTGGACAGGTCGAAGAGGTGGAAGGAGCTCGGTGGCCGCGAGCTTACAGCGGCGAGGCCATGGTGGCGCTCGGGAGAGATTGGCAGAGAGGGAGGGAAGGGGAGAAGGAGGGCCAGGGTGCACTAGAGAGGAGGGGCGCAGGGTTAGTAGGCGTCCGCGGTGCTGCAACAGCTCGCTGTCGAGCAGCAAGAGGGGGGGGGGCCAGGGCGCGGCGTGCGCGCACGGTCGACAGCGAGGAAAGAGGGGCGGGAGGAGGGAGAAAGCGGCTGAGCGGGCTGGGCCGGGCACTATAGCCCACAGGCTTGAGTGCACAGTAGCTTAGGGCCCTTTTTCTTTTTCTTTTCTGCTCTTACATTTCCTTCTGTTTTGCAAAAAGATAGGCCCCCAATTGACTTTTGTAAATTATGTAGCTGGGCTCAATATTTAGTATGCAATATACCTCACTGCCCCAAAAAGTTTTGGGGCAATATAATTCCATTTGGATTTTGTATTGCATTTAAAAGAGTCAAAAAGGTGCTATTGGCCCTGTTTTCAAGATGTTAGAGTCATCTAGGGGATTTAGGTGATGTTGTTTTCCTGAACATAAATAGTTATGGAATATTTCAAAAATTATGAACTATTTAGTTTCCAAATTTGAACAACTTTTATTTTCACCTCATATTTGAATTTCAATTTGAGATGGAATTTGAAATGAGATATGATTCCAATGTGATCAAGCATTGTAATTGATGATGACTTGGCATGATTAACAGATGATCACTGTGCTTAAATACAGGAGGTGTTACTGTAGGAGATACGCCCTAGAGGCAGTAATAACAGTTATTTTGTATCTCCAAGTTTGTAATGAATGTTTATGATCCATGCTATAACTGCAATGATTCTCGAGTCTACAATATCCGCGAGGCTCTGAGGGAAACTCATGTGCATGTGTGGTATAATAAACGATAAATAGTATTCCTAGTCCTGCCTCTAAGACTAGCTCAAGTGTTGCATGATGATCCTGTTTTTCTGATCATGGGCATGGCTATGCCGGCAATTTTGAGGGCACAATGTTAGAAGAACACTTGTGTTGAATCGACCCGAATTGATGTTATGCTATGAGATACATTCGTCACAAGTTAATGGTTAATAACACAGAGAAAGTTAATGTTTGCATAATTCCTTAGACCATAAGAGTATCGAGTTCCTTCGTACTTGCTTCGTGAACTTTGGGGTTTGTTAAACGTCATCCGTAACTGGGTGGCTATTACGGCGGCTTACGGGTTCACGGAAAAGTATGACTAGAAACGAGATAGCTCAAGATTGGGATTTGCTCCTTCGACGATGGAGAGATATTCTCGGGCCCTCTTGGTGTTACGGTATCCATCAAAGTCTGGCCATACACATTGTGATTTGATCACTGGGATGCCGGAACGCGGAAACGAGAAAAGAGAACAAAACCGGTAACGAGGTAATTGGCATAGTGGACAAGTTGTTGATCCATAGGGATGCCAATAAATCTCACCTCAGGTGTTTGTAACATATTGCGAAGCAACAGGAATAGCACACGGCAACCAGAGGTTCACTCGAATATTTATTCGTGTGGGTATAGAGGTCAATATGGGTGTCCATGGCTCCGATGTTGATCACTGATTGGAAAGTGTTCCGGGTCATGTCTATACTTCACCGAACCTATAGGGTCACACGCTTAAGGGTCATCTATCTGCTGAATACTAGACAGGGAGTCTGAGAGAAAGTCACCGGAAAAGTTTCGGAGACAACGGAAAAGTTCCAGAGAGAGAACACCGGAATATTTTCGGTAAATCCGAAAAGTTGTTTTGGAGTATACCATTAAGTCAAATTGGTTATGGCACACGCCTGAAATTTCTTGGAGGGTGCCAGAATTGTTCTGGAAACTTCTGGGATTTTTCCGGGATAAAAACCGGAAATGTTCCAGAGCTGCCGGAACCGGGTTGGTTGCTTTTCGCAGATGAAAATCACAAATCCGTAATTGTTTTGGAACGCGTCCAAAATCATTTTAGTGGGTACTGGAATTATTCTAAGACCCACAGAAATATTTTCGGATTTAACGGTCGCGGAAAAATGTTTCCGTGAATAGTGAAAGTGCTTTTTGGGTTACTTTATGGAAAGCCACCTTTTAGGGCTTTTCCCAAAAGGCTTCTAGAAGGGATTGGGGACCAAAGAACCCCCTTTGGGGGGCCCCCCTAGGGGTGGCCGGCCAAGATGGAGCTCCTCCATGGAGCTCCACTTGCCTTCCTTTTATGCCCTTATGGAGGATCCATGTGATGGGTTTTTTGGGTATTTTTCCCCTTGGGTTTTCCTATAAATAGAGGTGGAGAGGCACTCTCCACACTCACTCCTTTCTCACATACACAAGCCATGCATGATCTGGCCTTCTCTCTCCCTCCCCGCGAAATAGTTTTGTAGAGCCGAAAGGCTGTCTGGGTTCCGACAGGAAGTATTTCTGGACGACGAAGCCCTGCCGGATAGCTGACACCGTATGTGTGCAACCCCGTAGAGAGGTCGTAGTTTCGATCTTTTGCCTGAGGGGCTGTTCGAGGGTCCCCCCGAAGGGCTGTCCGAGTTACCTTTCGAGCTTCGAGGGTCCTCCCGAAGGGCTGTTCGTGACATCGTCCGAGGGACTGTCCGACCGCCTCCCGAAGGGCTGTCCGACGAGGGAGTACATCCTCGCGGTTGGGAGGTTGTAAATCCTAGTTGCGGGGATCTGCACCGACGATCTACATCGACTCTACTTCCGCTGCGCTACGAGTCGGTAATGATCAGATCAAACCTTGTATGTCATCTCCATAGTGATCCTGGGCGTGCTCGCTGTACCAATTTTTTTTGTTTTCTGTCGCGTTCCCCTACAGTGGCATCAAGAGCTTTGCTATGCGTAGATGCAGGTTACGATCTAGAATACATAGAAATGTATGGGTATTGCATAATATAATTTTGTAGTAGATGAGATCTATTGCTGAAAATTATTTATGTGGGTGGCAGATGAAATCTGTTACCCGATGTTCTTTTTGCTTCCCTAGAATTTGCGTATTTCTAATCTTGAAACGGCATGGTGGAATTTCACAAAGTTCTGGCAATCCGCGATCCTGATTGATCAACGAAGTGCTATCAGTTCTTTGGGTTCCACCATAGTTGAGAGAAAGATGAAATTTCGCAGACGAAAGGGCAATGCAGATATGATCTGCACGGGGGTCATGCGTATGACGAAGTTCAGTATGGGGCTCGAGATTTTATTATCTCATGTTTCATACACCCCGCGACGTTAATCTAGCGACTTGAATAATCATACTTGATGATAAATGTTGGTAGCTGCGGTTTAAGTCAAAACCTTAGAAGCCACGTAAAATAAAATTTTGCATAAACCGATTAGAGGCGTCTAACTTGGTTTTGCAGGATGTGCATGTGATGTGGTATAGCAGCTCTCATATTAATTCGATTATGTATGAGATGACTATATGATGTAAATTTATTAACATGACCTGCGTGTCATGATTCGGCATGATGGCTGGAGCCATATGATTGTCACTTTAATGACCTGCGTGTCAACCTTAAGTAATGCACTTATTTTATTAGCTATAGAGATAGCAATATTATCTGGTGCATCGACAAGGTGGTGGCAATCTTCGCGAAGGTGAACACCGACGCAAATGCCAAAGACGAAGAAATACTTGACTTCTCCGTCAGAAAGGGCTATACCATATCATGCTATTATGAATTGCCTGAGATGTTTATCCCTTATGATGCACCCTTTTGATTGCGCGGTAGTCGTTTTATTAGGGTGATCTCTCACTTAAAAAATATCAAGTAGTTAGTGTTCTCCCAAGTGTAGCACCGTCTACAACACGTATCTTTTCGGGGTGCGCCGTGTCACACGGGTACGAACAATTAGAGAGGTGTAAGGCGGGTGACGGTGAGACCTCACAGCAAGATCACTTGGCTGTCTTGACGTTCAGGCATGACCGTCATGAGTTCAGAACACGCCCATCGAAAGATGAACAAGAATTGCATAGAGATGTGATTGGCGAGTTGGCCTACCGGTTAAGATTTTCGTCATCAGTGGTGTTACACCAATGGCGAACAATCAAGACACGGATCTTGAATCACTCACAATCAATTATGAGAGATATTGATTTGAGTGGGAGCGCACTTTAGAATAAAATTGTTTATTCACTAGTGCAAATTAATTATGAACAAAGTCTAAGTGAAACTTGTGTTTACCGTTGTAGATCAAATGGCTCACAACACCGCGTTCAACTTAGGCCCGATGTTAGAGAAAGAGAAGTTAGCTGCGACTAGAAACAACTATGCGGACTGGGTCCGTAACCTGAGGATTGTCCTCAGGAGCGCTAAGAGGATGTATGTGCTTGAAACTCCTCTTCCAGCTAAACCGGCGGCAACTGCCCCGGAAGATGAACAAAATGTCTGGGCCACTAAGGATGATGATTACAACTTAGTGCAGTGCCTTATGCTAGCTTGCATGAGTCCAGAGCTTCGAAAACGTTTTGAATTCCATAATGCCCGTCATATGATCCAGGAATTGGATGCTCTATACAAGGAAACCGCACGGTCTGAACGATTTGATATCATGAAGGCCGTGATGGATTGCAAGATGGCTGAGGGTAGTTCAGTTGGCGAACACGTGGTCAAAATGATTGGCTACGCTGTAAGGCTTAAAACCCTAGAATTTCCAATTCCACCAGCCCATATGATGGACATGTTTCTTTCTTCACTCCCCCCGTCTTATGATGGTTTTGTCATGAACTACAACATGAGTGGGATGGAGAAGACACGAAATGAGGTGCTCGCCATGCTGAAAACTGCGGAAGGAGGATTGCGAAAAAATCACAAGCAAGTGTTGCTTGTGAATAAAATCGCCAGTTTCAAAAAGAAAGGCAAGTCCAAGAAGGGCAAGGGCGCCGGTAAGACCGGCTCCCAAAGCAACTCTAAGGGCGGAGCCAAGAATGAAACTGAGTGCTTCTACTGCAAGGGCATAGGACACTGGAAGAGAAACTGCAAGAAGTATCTGGAAGATAAGGAGTCCGGCAAAACCGGAAAAGGTATAATTGTTATACAGGTTAATGTCATTGACGTTTTGCTTGCTTGCAAAAATTCTAAGTCTTGGGTATTTGATACCGGATCGGTTGCTCACATTTACAACTCGATACAGGGGCTTCAGAAGGTGCGTAAGCTAGCAAGGAATGAAGTCGTGATGCGCGTCGGGAACTGTGCTGGGATCGCCGCTCAAGCCGTCGGCATTATGCCTCTACGTCTCCCTTCAGGATTTACCTTAGAACTAAGTAACTGTTATTTTGTTCCGGCATTGTGTAGAAACATTATCTCTGGATCATGTTTAGTACACGATGAGTACTCTTACAAGTCTGAGAACAATGGTTGTTCACTTTATTGTAAGGATATGTTTTATGGATTTGCACCCATTGTTGGGGGCCTTTTCATACTAAATCTTGAATGTGGAAATGATGTCTTTAACGTGAATGCTAAACGCCTTAAGAAGGCTGATACCACCACCACTTTCTTGTGACACTGTCAGCTTGGCCACATCGGAAAGAAACGCATGCAAAGACTCCAAAGAGATGGAGTTTTACTGTCCTTTGATTTTAAATCATTTGACACATGTGAAGCTTGTCTGATGGGGAAAATGACCAAGACGCCATTCACGGGTCATCCTGAACGGGCCGGTGAATTATTGGAAATAATACATAGTGATGTATGTGGTCCAATGAGCACAACCGCACGGGGTGGGTATTTCTACTTCGTGAATTTTACTGGCGATTTAAGTAGGTATGGATATATCTACTTGATGA
Source organism: Elymus sibiricus (assembly GCA_039707655.1). NCBI lineage: Eukaryota > Viridiplantae > Streptophyta > Magnoliopsida > Poales > Poaceae > Elymus > Elymus sibiricus. The sequence goes on from CM077676.1 coordinate 387,596,563, forward strand.
AGCATAAGTCGGAAACTTTTGAAAAGTTCAAAGAATTTCAGAACGAGGTAGAAAATCATCGTAACAAAAGGATTAAGTTTCTGCGGTCAGATCGCGGAGGTGAATATCTTAGTCATGAGTTTGGCCAACATCTGAGTGACCGTGGAATCGTTTCACAGCTTACGCCTCCCGGAACTCCACAGCGAAATGGAGTGTCGGAACAATGTAACCGAACCCTGTTAGACATGGTGAGGTCGATGATGTCTCTTACAAATCTACCGATATGTTTTTGGGGTCACGCACTACTTACTGCCGCTCACACACTAAACAAAGCACCGTCTAAGTCTGTTGAGACGACACCATATGAGATATCGCACGGGAAGAAACCCGACTTGTTGTTTCTCAAAATTTGGGGTTGTGAGGCATACGTAAAGCGTTTACAGCCAAGCAAACTTCATCCTAGATCAGACAAATGTTACTTTGTAGGTTATCCCAAGGAGACAGTTGGGTATTCTTTCTACCACGCCTCCGAGAACAAAGTGTTTGTTGCAAAACACGGAGTCTTTCTCAAGAAAGAGTTTCTCGCTAAAGAAGTAAGTGGGAGGACAGTACAACTTGATGAGATTAGTGAATCTTCGGCAACCGTTGATATGGCTAAGGAACCGGATGAAATTCCGCTAATTATCCCTACAACCGAACCGGAAGTTGCCGCATGTGATGCGGAAACTTCAGACAAGTTTGTATTTGAACCACGCAGATCAGGTAGGGCTATCGAGCCACCTGAGTGGTTTCATAACGAAATCTTCATTCTTGAAGACGATGAACCTACGCACTACAAGGAAGCGATGGCGGGGCCCAGCTCAAGGGAATGGCACAAGGCCATGAAATCCGAAATGGAATCCATGTACAAAAATCAAGTTTGGAACTTGGTAGAACTTCCAGAAGGCATAAAGCCCATTGGTTGTAAATGGATCTTCAAAAGAAAGACAGACGCGGATGGTAACATTACTATCCATAAAGCTAGACTTATCGCGAAAGGGTTCACGCAAGTTCCAGGAGTGGACTACGACAAGACTTTCTCGCCCGTAGCTATGCTTAAGTATGTTCGGATATTACTAGCAATTGCTGCTTATTTCGATTATGAAATATGGCAGATGGATGTCTAAACGGCTTTCCTAAATGGAAACCTCAAAGAGGATGTGTACATGATATGGCCTGAAGGTTTTGTCGTTCATGAGGATGCTGGAAAGGTATGCAAACTTCAAAAGGCCATTTATGGTCTGAAGCAAGCATCAAGGAGCTGGAACATTCATTTTGATGAAGTAGTTAAAGAGTTTGGCTTCATCAGGAATGACGAAGAATCTTGTGTTTACAAGAAGTTTAGTGGGAGCGCAAAAGCATTTCTAATCTTGTATGTGGATGACATATTGTTGATTGGAAATGACGTGAATTTTCTTAGGGAAATAAAAGACTCATTGAAGAAGAGTTTTTCAATGAAAGACTTAGGCAAAGCGGCATATGTATTGGGCATCAGAATCTATAGATAGATCAAAACGCCTGATAGCGCTTAGCCAAAGCACGTACATTGACAAGGTGTTGAAAAGGTTCAACATGGAGAACTCCAAGAAAGGCCTACTCCCCATGTCACCTGGCACAGTGCTTTGCAAGAATCAGTGTCCTCGGACTCTCGATGAGCGAGTACAAATGAATGATGTTCCATATGCCTCGGCAGTTGGTTCTATTATGTATGCCATGCTATGTACAAGACCGGATGTTTCCTATGCGCTAAGTGTTAGCAGCCGGTACCAAAGTGATCCAGGACCAAAGTCAAAAGTATTCTTAAGTACCAAAGTCAAAAGTATTCTTAAGTACCTCAAAAGGACCAAGGATTTACTCCTTGTGTACGGAGGTGATGAAGAGCTCATTGTAAGTGGTTACACTGATGTAGGCTTCATGACTGACCCAGATGACTTCAAATCTCAATCAGGCTATGTTTTCATATTGAACGGCGGCGCAGTTGATTGGAAAAGTTCCAAACAAAAGACTGTGGCGGATTCTACGATGGAGGCGGAATATGTTGCAGCTTCAGAAGCCTCCAAGGAGGCGGTCTGGATCAAGCAGTTTCTTGAAGACCTTGGTGTGGTTCCAAATGCTCTGGACCCAGTGGAGTTCTATTGTGATAATAGTGGCGCCGTGGCTCAGGCTTGGGAGCCATCTGCGCACCATAGGACAAGACATATTGAACGCAAATATAAACTCATTCGACATCATGTCGAAGCGGGTTTAGTGAAACTACGCAAAGTTCACACGGATCTAAACGTGTCAGACCCGATGACAAAGCCTCTACCACGAGCAAAGCATGAGCAGCACCGGATAGCCATTGGTGTTAGGGAAGCCATGTAACTGGATTATGACTCTAGTGCAAGTGGGAGTTTGTAGGAGATATGCCCTAGAGGCAGTAATAACAGTTATTTTGTATCTCCAAGTTTGTAATGAATGTTTATGATACATGCTATAACTGCAATGATTCTCGAGTCTACAATATCCACGAGGCTCTGAGGGAAACTCATGTGCACGTGTGGTATAATAAACGGTAAATAGTATTCCTAGTCCTGCCTCTAAGACTAGCTCAAGTGTTGCATGATGATCCTGTTTTCCTGATCATGGGCATGGCTATGCCGGCAATTTTGAGGGCACAATGTTAGAAGAACACTTGTGTTGAATCGACCCGAATTGATGTTATGCTATGAGATACATTCGTCACAAGTTAATGGTTAATAACACAGAGAAAGTTAATGTTTGCATAATTCCTTAGACCATGAGAGTATCGAGTTCCTTCGTACTTGCTTCGTAAACTTTGGGGTTTGTTAAACGTCATCCGTAACTGGGTGGCTATTACGGCGGCTTACGTGTTCACGGAAAAGTATGACTAGAAACGAGATAGCTCAAGATTGGGATTTGCTCCTCCGATGATGGAGAGATATTCTCGGGCCCTCTCGGTGTTACGGTATCCATCATCGTCTGCCAAGACACATTGTGATTTGATCACTGGGATGCCGGAACGCGGAAACGAGAAAAGAGAACAAAACCGGTAACGAGGTAACTGGCATAGTGGACAAGTTGTTGATCCACGGGGATGCCGATAAATCTCACCTCGGGTGTTTGTAACATATCGCGAAGCAACAGGAATAGCACACGGCAACCGGAGGTTCACTCGAATATTTATTCGTGTGGGTATAGGGGTCAATATGGGTGTCCACGGCTCCGATGTTGATCATTGATCGGAAAGTGTTCTGGGTCATGTCTATACTTCACCGAACCTATAGGATCACACGCTTAAGGGTCATCTATCTGCTGAATACTAGACAGGGAGTGTGAGAGAAAGTCACCGGAAAAGTTTCGGAGACAACGGAAAAGTTCCGGAGAGAGAACACCGGAATAGTTTCGGTAAAACCGAAAAGTTGTTTCAGAGTATACCATTAAGTCAAATTGGTTTCGGCACACGCCTGGAAATTCTTGGAGGGTGCCAGAATTGTTCTTGAAACTTCTGGGATTTTTCCGGGATAAAAACCGGAAATGTTCCGGAGCTGCCGGAACCGGTTTGGTTGCTTTTCGCAGATGAAAATCACTAATCCGGAATTGTTTCGGAACGCGTCCAAAATCATTTTAGTGGGTACTGGAATTATTCTAGGACCCACAGAAATATTTTCGGATTTAACGGTCGTGGAAAAATGTTTCCATGAATAGTGAAAGTGCTTTTTGGGTTACTTTATGGAAAGCCACCTTTTAGGGCTTTTCCCAAAAGGCTTCTAGAAGGGATTGGGGACCAAGGAACCCCCTTTGGGGGGACCCCCTAGGGGTGGCCGGCCAAGATGGAGCTCCTCCATGGAGCTCCACTTGCCTTCCTTTTATGCCCTTATGGAGGATCCATGTGATGGGTTTTTTGGGTATTTTTCCCCTTGGGTTTTCATATAAATAGAGGTGGAGAGGTACTCTCCACACTCACTCCTTTCTCACATACACAAGCCATGCATGATCTGGCCTTCTCTCTCCCTCCCCGCGAAATAGTTTCGTAGAGCCGAAAGGCTGTCTGGGTTCCGGCAGGAACTAGTTCTGGATGGCGAAGCCCTACCGGATAGCTGACACCGTATGTGTGCAACCCTGTAGAGAGGTCGTAGTTTCGATCTTTTGCCCGAGGAGCTGTTCGAGGGTCCTCCCGAAGGGCTGTCCGAGTTACCGTTTGAGCTTCGAGGGTCCTCCCGAAGGGCTGTCCGTGACATCGTCCGAGGGACTGTCCGACCGCCTCCCAAAGGGCTGTTCGACGAGGGAGTACATCCTCGCGGTTGGGAGGTTGTAAATCCTAGCTGTGGGGATCTGCACCGACGATCTACATCGACTCTACTTCCGCTGCGCTACGAGTCGGTAATGATCAGATCAAACCTTGTATGCCATCTCCATAGTGATCCTAGGCGTGCTCGTTGTACCGAATTTTTTTGTTTTCTGTCGCGTTCCCCTACAGTTACAACGGTCTTATACGTGCGAGGGATAGGAGAGATGGCAGGGGCATCAACAAGGAGATTCAACCGGCGGCAAGGAAGACGAAAAGCTGATTTGGCACGCGTGTGCATGTTATACGGGTTAGCAGGTGGGGCAACATCAATGGCGTGAGGAGGAAGAGGAGGTGGGGTCGAGGAGGACGACGAAGAACTATCCCCTGAGCATGGTGTGGCAGAGACGGGCGAACCGGCTGCAATGGCAGGAGAATCGGTTGCTGTGGCAGCGGATCGAGGGCTGGGGACAACTATGGGAGGGATGCTGGGGGAAGGCGAATTGGGTGCCATGGCAGGCGAATCGGCTATCGTGGCAGCAGATTCAGCTGCGGGGCAGCGGATCGGGGGCTGGGAAGGCTAGCGACAGAAGAACTGCATTGGCAGTGAGTCGTCCGGAGCGTAGAGAAGGACCCGGGGAAGGGCGTTGGGACGAGAATCGGGGCAACGGGCGCAAAAAGGAGGTTGGGATGGGTGTGGTGCTCGGGAAAAGGTCAGAGAGGGTGCTAGAGCTAGAAGGCTGATGCGCAAACGGGAAGACCTGCTCGTCAAATACCATGTGCCGAGAGAGGTATACTCGGTTAGTTGAGAGGTCTGATACTTCCTTTTAGTGATCCGGAAATGGAACATAAAGTACCCCACATCTATTTCCCAAAGAAGAGACCCTGGGTTATCGAACCCGCGAGAGGAAGGTTCCCTTGAAGCGATGGTCTCTAGCAAGTGTTTGTGAAAGAAACAATTCCAGCTTTTGACCGTATCAAATCAAGCTAATTGGAACACAACACTTATAATAAAAAGAGGTACGGGTATGAGGTCTTAATGCTTACAACCATGTATTTGTGTTGGGAACAGATATGATTTTAATTTGTGCGCTGGAAGTCACCCATCGAGATGTGCTTGTTACGAACCGAAGTGGGGGATGTGTCCAAATAACATCTTGACTGGCATGAGTCCTGCATCAAGAATCAGTTGTCCAACCGAGGGCCCTATCTGTCGCGTGGAGTTGCCTCGATAATTAAGATTATAATAATCAGACAAGAGCTTTGGGCGTTTAATGACTCACCTCATGAATCCCCAGAGATTGGATCCGTGTTACCGTACTAAACCCTTCTGTCACTGGTGTTCAGAATAACACTTCACGGTCTCCCTGCCCTTAGCCTCTCCGTGGCTCGCTCTCCATGATCCTGGGTACCTGCAGGGATGTAGAACGCAGACGAGACAAGAGACCTGTACGAAATAATTTTATTTCACACATACGGGACGTTAATTCAAAGCACTTCCATTGATCCCCACAACAAATACAGAGGGTTGTAAGGCCTTTGCCTCAACCCATACCTTACTGAACTACTCACATGTGGAGATCAGCTCACACGAAGAACACATCACGAAGATTGATTGACTGATAATATGTCTTACAATGGGTGCCGTGTGCGATGCATGATTACAAGTATGATCTAGAGGAAGATGAACTATGGTGGTGATGGTGGCTATGAAGATGGAAATGGCGGTGGCTAGGGTTGATGAAGAGGGATGAAGATGACTCTATTCTGGCTTCGCTCGCGGACGTTCTATTCACATTTTGATCTGGTTCCCTTTATAAAAGTTGTTCAGGTCGACGAGATGTCTCGGTTTCCACGCCAAACGACCGCTCATACGAGCGCTCGCAGTCGCATGGAATGCTGTCTTTTGTGCTGTTTCTTCTGGTGCGCCTCCTCCTGATTTCTTCTATCTCCTCCTTCACTCCTTTCCATGTTCACACTTGATTTCTTCCATTTTTAGCCCATTTCCTGTGGAAACACATCAAAGAGAGGGTTTTTGTGGAATCCTTTGCATTCATTAGTCATTAGTAGCAATATCTGAGCGAATATCTTAGTTTTAATGAAATATCTTGGTTTAAACAAAAGATAAATGAGTGTAAAGTTCCTACCATTTAGAGGTAGTTCTCTCCGATCGGCATGCTCAACATCAACCTTAAAACTAAAGCTCTAGTGATCAGTATCACAAGGCTTATTTTTATCACAACTATTTCAAATAACATTGAAATCACCCTACCACACAGGGTAAGGTGTTGTTATTATAAACCCTATAAAGTTCAACCAAGAAAGCAACTGTCCTTTAAGATTGAGCAGCACCATAAATAGTAATCAAATTCCAACAGAATTTAGCAATTTTATCATATAACAACATCCTAACAAAATAATGCCAAGTTTTAGTATGTGATACATCAAAAGATCTAAATTCTCCCCCACAAAGATCCTATCATATCTGCCTCTAGAGGGAATCCAGATCTAATTAAAAAAATTCTACTACATAAAGTGTGCAATTCATTTCTAGAGAAGTTAGTTCCATAGTTTTCTGTAATCCCAGGAAATCTAATATATTATCTGAAGGAGTCTTTACCCCAACCCCTAATATTCCACAAAATGCCTTTCATTTTGAAGAGGACTTGGACTTGAGGAAGGTAAGAGCAAATCCAACCGGATGCCTGGGAGGATAACCCAAACACTGCCCGGGCCACCCAACCGGACCCCTCAAACCCGACCAATCAGTTCCAACCCCGCCGTCCGCCATGGCTCGGAAGAAGGTCGCGTATTACAAAAGGCTTATGCCAAAGCACCGGGAGTAGATCATGGCAGAGATGCGCGCCGCTGAGGCACGTCGTGCCACTCACAATGTGAGGGGAGGGGGTGGGAGGAGGAGGCGACGGGCATGCATGGGGAGGCTGAGAAGGCAGGCATGGTGGAGGAGGCAGAGGAGGCGGGCATAGAGGAGGAGGCAGATGAGGCGACGAGCATGGAGGTTGAGCCCGATGGATTTGGCATAGAGGAGGCTGATGAGCAGTTCCACCTCGTCCAAACCGCGTAGGCAGCGGAGCACCTCACAATGGAGGCACGGTTGGAGGCCGAGCACGCGGGGGTTGCCGCCTTCGTAGCCCTCGACGGCGATCCCGGCCTCATGGCCGAAAACCAGGCCATCCTCATGTCGCTCCGGTACGAGCGGGAGGTGGCGGCGAACCACCGCCTTATCCACCTCCGCGAAGTGAGACAATGTCAGCGACCTCCCCCGTCTTGGGCTGGACTATGAGCTGCTCTTGGGCCTTGGGCCATGGGCCTAAGCAGAAGCTATCAGAGACATTCACTACATATACACAGAGAATGTCCGTGAGCGACTTGGCTTGGACCGGACGGCGGCTTCGGCCGAGAGGCTTGACTCTGGCTTAGGCTTCATCTTCTTCCTCCCTCTGTTGTAATCCCTCTCTCTTCCACCTGTAATTCAAGCTTGTAACCCGAATTCATGGTGATTGGGTGGAACTAGTAGAGTGAACCTAACAGACAAGGGCAACTCTTCGCGGAGGAGGAGGAGGAGGAAACGCCGGAGATTTGCCCCGCCGCTAATCACCATGAGGCCGGTGTCTCTGGGAAGGGGATCCTCTGTATCTCTGATGACGATGAGTAGGATTTAGGATAGTTTCCTTTTCGAATGTAACTCGTTTCATCATTGCATCATGGACTGCATATGATCAAATCAACGTTGCATGGAGTTGTATATGAAAATAACGGTTCGAAAGAGGATGTTTGATTGCCCAGGCGGACAAATAAGGGGCGGTCGCGTCTGCGAACATATAGGAGGCCATATTTGTTCAGTTCAGTTGAAGAAACTCTAAAGATCGCCGGGCCCGGGAGGCTACCTGTAGCGTGGCCCTGGTAAGTGACGACGGACCTGTGTGGCCGGATGAGCAGGAGCAACAGCTGCGCTTCCCTGCCTGCCGTTGCGATGCAGCACTAGTGGAATGGGACCTGCATTATTCATGGGTGATCCATGCTGTCTCACAACCCCACCCGAAGGCAACACCGGCCAGACCCCCAACTCCTCGTGCCCATCACTGTGCGCGTATTCGCGGGCCTGCACCCGCAGGCCGAAGATGGCATGCAGTCTGCCCTCCCGAAGCAAAAGGAACTGAAACTTGGCCTCCACCGAGTTCCCTGTGGTCCAGGCCGAGTTCGAAAGACCGTCAGGGTCAGGCTGCACCCCTGTGGTCGCCTGCTCATGCCAGACCACAAGAGCCCCAGTCCGGCCTGAATTCTACTATTATTTTATATGTGCTCTTGTATGAAGGATCCTCCAATGCTACCCTCCAGTCATGCCAGACCACAAGAGTATCATTTAAAACAGGCTATGGACACGATGTGTGAGCCGGTCATCCAACCTATTACCCAAACGTCCGCGAATATTGCCTTTGGAGGCCGAGCTCCATGGAGCTCGGTTTTGAAATTTTCAAAATTTGTCAAATTTCATATTTTCTATGTTTCAAAATTTTCTTTAAAAAAACACAGATATACATGGAGGCATAATGCACATATGTGTAAATTTTCACAATGCAATACGCTAAATGAGTGCTGTGCAAAAAAGACAAATCTGAGGCGTTTTAACACATGATACTATTCATCCTTCCAGGCCATGAATTTGTCTTTTTTGTACAGATCGCATTTCAACATATTTCATCCTGAATTTTTACACACATATACATTTCATCCTTGCATACTTGCATATTTTTTTTTTAGATTTTTTTGAAATCGGGAAGTTTGAATTTTGATTTTTTCAAAAATTCCGGGCTCCATAGAGCCCGGCCTCCAAACATCCGTTCTCAAACGTCCGCCTCTATTAACTTAAAAAAAATACCCGCAAAAAGAACTTAAAAAAACAAATCCGCCAAATCAACCTTCCGCTAAAAATGTAAAATCAACCTTCCTCCAAATAGAAATCAATCTTTCGTACAATTAAAATATAACTATACATGTTGATTTAGGCCATCTTTGGTTCATAGAATAGAAAGGACAGAAAAAAAAAATGTCTTTTGATACATAGAATAGAATTTTTTTCATTGCGTCTAGGCTAATTTTTTTATTTGAAATATGAAAGACTGATTCCGATCCTACACAGGAATAGGAATCCATTCCTACAAAGGGCTTTCGGCCAGTTTTGCTTCGGCCGTGGGGGGAGAAGAAAGGGGCGGCCGACTTTGCTTCGGTCGGCGGGGGAGAAGAAAGGGGCGGCCGGTTTTGCTTCGGGGAAGGTATGTCCAACGCCCGTGTTATTTTGATTCAATTTGGATGGATCGGTGAGGTTCGGATGAAATTCAGGGGCATGCTTTTTTAGATGGATTAGAGTTCATCCTCGTCGTCTTCGTCGGATGATTCGGACATACACGAGATGATCCTCGACGACGATGTCGACAACCTAGTGGTGTTGCATCTCGTTGAGGAATTTGACAAGGGCCTGAAGAAAAGCGCCGCGGATCCACGATCGGCCGGCTATGCATTCCCTGCAACCGAGCTCTCGGCGACAAGATGCTCATGAAGGACTACTTCACCAAGGTACCGACATATCCGGCTCACTTATTTTGTAGGCGATATCGAATGCGTAGGTCTCTTTTCGTGCACATCGTTGAAGATTGCGAGCAGAATTGCCTTTTTTTCACTTGGCGTAGGAATGCCGCCGGTTTGATTGGCTTTAGTGCATATCAAAAATATCGACGGCGACAAGAGTGATTGCATATGGTGTTCCCGCCGACTACACAGATGAATATCTTCGCATTGGAGAAGATACCACCATCAAATGCGTCGTGTCTTTGCAAAGAAAATTATCCGGGTTTTTGGCCCGGAGTACCTTCGAGCTCCAAACAAGGAAGACACAAAGAAGCTCATGGCAATGAACGAAGAAAGGGGATGGATGGGCATGCTAGGTAGTATTGATTGCATGCATTGGAGGTGGAAGAATTGTCCGGCGGCTTGGGCAGGGCAATACACCGGCCACAAACGAAAACCCACCATTCTGTTTGAAGCCGTGGCTTCACATGATTTATGGATTTGGCATTGTTTCTTTGGTTTGCTGGGGTCTCTCATTGATATGAATGTCTTGCAACGATCTCATCTATTTGCCCAGCTAGCTAGTGGCAAAGCTCTGGCTTGCAACTATACCATCACTGGCCATGAGTATACCATGGGGTACTATCTTGCCGACGATATTTATCCTTCATGGTCAACATTTGTGAAGACCATGAGTAACCCCAAAACCAAGAAACACAAAGTTTTTGCTGAAGCACAAGAAGCTTGCCGAAAGGATATTGAGAGGGCATTTGGCGTGTTGCAGGCTCGGTTTGCCATTGTTCGAGGTCCTGCTCACTTCTGGGATAAAAAATCCCTCAAAAACATCATGACTGCTTGTGTAATTTTACACAACATGATCATCGAGAATGAGAGGGATTTGGACTTAGAGTTTAATTATGATAATGTTGGTAGCCGTGTGAAGCCTGCCAGGGACGCAGATGAGATCACTGCATTTCTTGACACCTACTGGAAGATCGAGAACCATGATTCACACAACCAACTCAAGTATGATCTTATTGAGCATCGTTGGCAACTCTATGAGGGGTAGATTCCCATTTTTATTCATATGCATTTGTGTGTGATTTGAGCAATTTGGTGTTGTCATAATTAGTGATTTCTATTTCAGTGCCCTCCGTTCCTTAGTTGTGCTCAGTTTTGCCGATGGTATCTAACTTTCCACACTTTTCCCCTCCACCACTCGCCCCGTGCTCACAAAAACCCAAACTGATCCTTGCCGTCGGGTCAAAGTAGTTGACCGTTACCTGCTCAGTTACTGACGCATGGGGACAGAGTTCTTAGGACAGGTGGGCCGCGTATGACAGGTGGGCCATGGCCGTGACCGCTTATGATGAGTGGGACCTGGCTCGGTGACCTATCATTTTCTTTTGCCTAAATTAGCCCGACCCCGAGCGAGCCGCCGCATCCCCCACCCAGCCCCACACCGCCGCCACCGCCGTGCCCCCTAGCAGCCCCACCGCCCACTCTGACTGTCTGCCTGAGCTCCGATGGCGCAGCGAAGTGGTTCTACCGGGCAGCCCTTCCGCCCATATCACTGGTACAACGAGCTGCTATACAAACGATTTTTACCCCCTTTCCGCGACACAGTTTTAAACCGTCGCCTTTCCTGTGTGTGCGATAGGGGGGTCCTTCCCACACGACCCAGAAACCATCGGCGATAGGGAGCACGCAAGCATACGTTTCGCAGAACTAAGCGTATGCGATGCCCGCATCATTCCCAAATGCTCCGTCCTTGCTACTTGTTTGTGCTCGCATTACCATCGCACTCGGTATTCTGTGGTGCAACGTTTACGATGCGCGCCCCATCACAAATAGTTCACCATTGTAAAACGTGTACGTTAAGGAGACTATCACACACATTTACCTTTCCTAGACCGTATGCGATTCGATGTAAGAGCACATATAGTTGTCCCTATAAAACTGTATGCGAAGCTTGAATATATCCAACACGTTTCTCTATCCATAAACGTTTACGATGCACATGACATCATAAACAGTTCATAATTGCGTAGCGTGTGTGATAAGGTGACTTTCACAAACATTTATTAAGAAGGAACTGTGTGCGCTGTTGTTGTTAATCTCACACTTTTTTTCTTGTCTGATCGTGTGTGCAGTAGAGTTCATCGCACATGCACTGATCTGAGAAACGTGTCTGATCTTGACGTTTATCACAGATGTTTTGCTTTCAGAAACCGTGTGCAGTGTAATGGCCTACAGAGCATAATTTATCCCTAATTTAATCCCTGCATTTAAAATTCATAGAATTTGAATTTGAAACAGATTTTCAATATGAAAGTAGGCAATCACTTATTTCATATCGAACCATGTTTATTACAAATACAAGACGCATGCATAATTCGATGCACAGGTACATATACTGAAGAACTACAGAAGCAGCAAGTAAAGAATGATGAACCACAGTTGTACTATAGACTGCAAAGAGAGAGGTAGAAGACATTCTGGTTGCTGGAGAAGGTAAAGCGGAATGCCCATATTGTGCCCTCCTCCATGCCTAATGCGCGCACGACTCTAGGCCAACCCCTTGTGATGGCCGCCCGCCCATCCTTCACTGTTTTCATTTGGACTTCTCGATGCTCATTGTAGTCTCGATGAAATACTTTAACCTTCATTGCATGTCCACCAATCATGTACTTTGCGAGGTAATCTTGAGTAAACTGCTTTGGGAACCACTGCAAACGAAAACGATTTAGACATTGTTGTCTAACAACTCATTATGGTCAGTAAAAAGAGAAGGCTACAGAGCTCGTAGTTACCATCCTACAGCTCACTGTTGTGTTGGATAGAGCGTAGACAAATAATTTAATTGTCATCGTTCATATCTTTTTGCTAATAATTCTTATCAGTTTCCTCACTTGATGCTGGTTCATGAATATCTCATTGCCCCATACGCAAAAAGGGTCGAGGCATGGATCTTTGCCTAGGACATATGTACCTACAAGCAACAAGTCAATATTAGAAGCTAAAAAGTGTCCAGTCATGGATCTGTATGCACTACATTATGGAACGGAGGCAGTATAATCCAAGGGATGAAACTAACCTCGGTGGAAAATGCTGGCCACTCCCGTTGTTGTCCTGCGTAAGTACATGGAAAGGCGTGATAAGTACTACAGGCATAACATCAACCAAACAGAGCCATGGTAAACAGCATGTAAAAATGATAGCTTGAATGTGTTTGTTTTAGCATGCTGTTAAAGCAGATAAAAAATGGAAGGGAATGATAACTACAACAGACTTAACAGGGACCAAGTATTGTAATTCAAACTGGTACTGTTGAAAATGAATAGAACGTAGCTCATGCTTAAACATCACACTGCATAAATGTGTAAAACTGAAATAAAGGGCATGTGTTAACTTCACCAGGCATAACATGAACCAAATATAGCCGTTCAAACTGGTATTGATGAAATCGAACTGCACAGTTCATACTTGCACATAATGAATATCACATTGTGAATAATGGAAATAAACAAGGCATATATGCTCACTATAACAACCTAATATAGCCATTGAAAACTGGACAGAGGCTCACTGCAACCAACCTAACAAGCAAATACAGATAAATAAGGCATCTGATTGAAAACTGGACAAAGGCTCACTACAACCAACCTAACAAGCAAATACAGATAAACAAGACATCTGCTTGATAACTGGACAAATGCTCACTGCAACCAACCTAACAACCAAATACAGATAAACAAGGCATCTGCTTGAAAACTGGGCAAATACTCACTGGAACCAACCTAACAACCAAATACAGATAAACAAGGCATCTACTCACTATAAACAACCAAATATAGCCATTCGTGGAAACTGAAGTCGACAATTCATACTTAAACATCAGATAGCCCTATTGAACATTACATTTTTGCATCATTGAAATAATTAAACACGACATAGTTAAAACATCACATGGCAAAAGCTACTACAACAATGGGTACGAGTTGGCTAGGTAGAAAAAGTAAGATTTGCTTATAGGATATTTCCTCACTTGTCATGGAAGGGATCATTCCGCTTGGAAGAGCACAGACCCAGGCAGATGGGTTGTTTCACCTTGGAAGAGCCGTAGTGGGTGCCCTTCGCATGGTCGTGGTCGATGAGATCTGACTTGGCAGCTGAGGATCCCAAGCCACCGCCGTAGAACGTGTCCTTCAGAAATGACATAATGAGCTCGATGGCGTACAAGGATCGCAAATCCTTGACCGCGAGGTGGAGGAGATCAGCGGCGGAGCCTTCAAAGAGATTGATGACGGTTGAACAAGAGGCATTGGGGATGGACCCCTTAACTCGTGACATGGCCCGTGTGAAGCCTTCGCCGTCGACGAGCTTGATGTCGTAGCCGGCTGTCCTGAGATACAGTAATACGCGAGCCCGCTGACGTGAAGCCTTCGGCATGGCGACGTTGTCAACGTCCTCGCCGGCTTCCGCAGCGAGGTGTTCCTCCGGGATCGACAGGTCGGCACGAACGTTGGCCACCTTGACATCGTTCGGCAGAGAGGCCATGATAGACCTCCTTTTGGTCGTACGCGCCTCGGGCTCCCCGGGATATGTGGCCGGCTTAGGCTGTGACTCTCTACAGTAGGGGATGGGGATCTGGCGGGGAGGGACACCGCAGGCCTCATCTAAAAACTCAGGGCCGCGAGGGTATGGGAATCGGTAGGTAACCTGAACTTATCTAAGCTAGGAGGCACAGGCAGAGCGGCCGGGGTTGGCGGCGGCGACGACGGCTTTGGCGGTGGCGGCGAGCTAGGGTTCGAGCCGGGAGGGGGGGTGTTTGTGTAGACTGTGGAGGGGGGGCGAGGTTAGGGCGGGTGGTGTTTGAGGATATGCCGCGGCTACTGAAAATTTTAGTAATGGTGGGTGGAGATGGTGGCGGACGAGGGAGGGCGACGGTTCAAATGCCTCGGCTACTGGAATTTTACTATAAGGTTGGTGGTGGAGGAGTGAGGGCGACGGTTCAAATACTGCGGCAACGAAAATTTGGGTAAAGGAAATGAAGCGGGGCGGGAGCAACCAGATCACACACGGTCCAAAGATAATAATTGTGTATGATAATAAGGAAAAGCCACAGAACCACCAATTTTTGCATCGCTCAAGGCGGGTAGCTTTTTTTGAGATTTCTAGCTAGCTGGTTTATCGCACACGGTTCGTCCTAATGTTCAAACGCATACGTGGAATTCATCCTAAATATCCTATACACGTTACCCCTTCACTTTGCAGGCACTTCCGAAGTCGTGGCGATTTTACAGGGCACGAGCATCGCACACGGTTAAGCCAGTGCACCCGTGTCTGTTGCGCGTAGGCAGTTTTCCATCCGAGTCGTCTGCTAGTATTTTATATGGGTGTGGCTAGGTCTTAGTCGACTGAGACTTAACCAAGTCTCAGTCAAGTGATATAATATGTAAGAAGAAAAACAAAAAATTGAAAAGAAATTTTTTGTATGAATCTCCGTGCAAGATGAAAGGAATATAATATCGACTGAGACATAACGAAGTTTCAGTCGACTGAGACTTAGCAAAACTGATTTTATATAGCACCATTTGGCAAAAAAAAATGCGAGAGATTGTTACAACACAACCACACCAGCATGTGGCCCAAATATATATGTATGAAAAAGGTGGTGTGTGATGTTCAAATTCCCAATGCACAACTTTGACGTGCAGGCCCACGGGTGGGCGCATCATGGAAGATCGGGTGAGAGGGGCCAGAAGACAACAACCACCTGATGGTGGCCAAATATATGTAGGAATAAAGGGTGTAATGTTTAAATACACAATGCACGACTTTGATGTGGCACCTCCCTCGCAAACCAGAAAGCCCCCTTGGATATCTATATAATTAATGACAGGTTAAGGTCGTAGCTAGGGTACCTGCCCCACCCCCACTTCGTGTCGGTGGGACGCATGCACGTACTCATACTTTGGTTGGACATGCATGCATGTCACCATGACCTACCATAAGACGGGCCAAGTGACTCTATCTTGGTCAAACGACCACTGTTGTTGTCAGTCAAAAAAGGGATGTAATAGATCGCTCGGGCCCAACAACCCCCATGAAAGCTAGGTAGTAATTAAGGACGACGTCGACGTACGTAGGGCGTCGATCGCACCCACCAATTCGAGCGCCTGTGAAGGAATCTTGAGAACGCGTGAGCTCGAACTTTGCTCGGACATGTCACCATGACCCGCGGTAACACGAACCAGGAGGAATCCATTCATGGCCAAACCCTCTCGTTGTCGGCCAAAGGGATGATATATATAGACCAGGCCCACAGATAGGCGTGTCATTGAAAAGCGCACATGGGAGATGGGGTCGATCAAAAGACCCTATACATACACTGCATGCGGCCCAAATATATGTATGGGTGGTGTGTGATGTGTTCAAATCCCCAATGCACAACTTCGATGGGGCACCAGCTGCATTACAAACCGAATACCGTACCCCCAGGAAGCTAGGTTACGTATGATGTCGGTTCCCCAACTCTTCGAGCCGGCGGGGGGGGGGGGGATCCAACAAATGTGCCCAAACTAAATTTGGTCTGACATGCCACCATGACCTACCAAGAGGAACCCATCATCGTCAAAACCTTCTCGTACCTTGTGGGTCAAAGGATAGAACGTGCGGGGCCACAGATCTCGAACGTTGTGGGTCAAATGATAGAACATGGCGGGCCCACAGATCGATCTCGATCATTCTCTGATTTTTCAAAACAACAAAAAAAAACATCATTCTCCAAATTTTCAAAACAAGGATCTCAAGGTTTATTTAATCGACATGACAAGTCACTACAGACACATTTAGTGTGTCTGTAGCGACCATATCATGGCGTTTAAATGAAGCTTGAGATATAGCAACTTCCCACCCGGTCACCCATCCTTAGACTGCTCCAGCCCCAGCACGCTTAACTCATGCGTTCTATTCGACTAGGCTAGCGGATGGGAAGCTACCCCTTGCTGATAAGCTCTGCCCCCTGGCGTTTATGGCATTTACCGATGGTCACCGTGTGGGACCTACTCCTTACTATCACACACGTTTGTGCTTTTAGAAACTGTGTGCAATCTTTACATACCGGACCACTTCCATTTTAACTTACATTTTTTTTTCTTAAAACTATCCGAAAGAAGCAAAAGCTTTGCCTTTTCATTAATTAAAAACAAGATGCCCAGTTAATTGCGGAAAACCGGGCGAAAACCGATACAAACAGGGCCTAAACCTACGAGAACTCTTGGCTGAGCATGAACTGGTACAGGTCTTCGTCCACACGTTTGATACACTCGCGGAACTGCTGTACCGCAATATCGATCTCCGCCCAGGATATTTCATCGGCGACGGTCGATTCGAAGACGCGATGAACATTTTGCTCTTCTTCATCGTTGGCGGCACCTGGGGGGCCGATGAGGTCGAAGAGCCAATCGACCAGCCTGTTGGTGTCGCGGCGGCGGATTCTGGCAGTGCGTACGCCGTCCGGCACAATTATGGCACTAACGGCGGCCACCCATTCCTGGCGGGGAATCGGGATGCTTACTGGCCCTGGAAAAGGCCTTCCGAGTGGTTGAGTCTCCAGGATGCTGACACGGCTCCGCTCAAATAGTGCAACGCACCGCACCTGATGCGCGGCGGCGTTCTCCCTCTCTTGCTCTGCTCCGCTCCATGGGCGGCGACGAACACATGTGTACACATTGGCCCGCTCAAGCACTGGGGCGCGATGATACCGCTCACGCTCGGTGGTGCGTTGCCTCTCTTGCTCGGCGGCGCACGGCCATTCTGGCTCTCCGGCCTGCTCCGGCTTGTTCTCCTCGTCGAGGAGGTTGATGACGGCGGCGGCGCTTCGCCGGATTGGCATGCTTGGAATGGTATACTGAGGTATGGCCAGTGTGTCACCGCCTAGCTAGCCTTCTATGCCCACTTACAGTACTGGCAGTGGGGAAATCGATGTGGTGGTGGGGGGGGAGGGGGAGTGGCGGGAAACCGATTGGGGGAGTGGCGGGAAACGGTAGCGTGTTTGGATATATAACACCATTAATATGGAAAACTTCGGAAAGAAGGAACCGCGAGCTACACGATGCGTGCGCACAGTGCTTACCCACGGGTGCCAGACGGTTGAGCATAACTGCTTTAAATTATTCAGGGTTCGTTTGGCCTTTTTTATACATTATAATTGAGTTTTCTTGGCATTTAATGTGCATAATTCAAATTTGAACTACAAATACATGCTCCAGTGCACCAAAATGGGTTGAAAAATCATATATGTGTCATGTTTAGGTCCCATGCAAGGAATGGGTATGAATTACAAACATCTCGACGTCCTGGCTCGGCCTCAAACATTGAGAATCTTGGTTTTTAAACCCCCATAAATCCAAAACTAACCTGAAATTCATGAAACTTCCCATGGTGTCATGACATGGCACATATATGCCATGGTAAAAAAATTGACCAATTTGGGGCAAGTTTTGGTACAAACCTCTTACAAACCGAAGCTTCTCGCAAGAAGCCTCGTGGTTCCGATAGTGAACGTGTCACCTTTGTGCGCGAAAACGACAAATCGCTGCCTCTTCTCGCCATGTATTTTTTTCTATAGGCAACATAGACCAACAGGAGATTCGTGCTGAAATATGAAATTATTTAGGGTTCGTTTGACCTTTTTATACATTAATTGAGTTTTCTAGGCATTTAATGTCCATAATTCAAATTTGAACTACAAGCACATGCTCCAGTGCACCAAAATGGCTTGAGAAAATATTCATATGTCCTTGGGTGCATGTTTGGGTCCCATGCAAGAAATGGGGATGAATTACAAACATCTTGGCGTACTGGCTCGGCCTCAAACATTGAGAATCTCGGTTTTTAAATCCCCGTAAATCCAAAACTCACCCGAAACTCATGAAACTTGGCATCGTGCCATGACATATCACATACATGCCATGGTAAAAAATGTCCAATTTGGGGCAACTTTTGGTACAAGCCTCTTACAAACCAAAGCTTCTAGCAAGAAGCCTCGTGGTTTCAATAGGGAACGTGTCACCCTTGTGGGCGAACCGACAGTCGCTACCTCTTCTCGCCTTGTATTTTTTTACAGACAACATAGACCAATAGGAGATTCGCGCTGAAATATGGAATTTTTCAGGGTTCGTTTGGCCTTTTTATACATTAATTGAATTTTCTAGGCATTTAATGTCCATAATACAAATTTGAACTACAAGCACATGCCCGTTGCACCAAAATGGATTCAAAAATCATACACATGTCATTGGGTGCATGTTTAGGTCCCATGCAAGAAATGGGGATGCATTACAAATATCTCGGTGTATTGGCTCGGCCTCAGACATTGAGAATCTCGGTTTTTAAATCCCGTAAATCCAAAACTCACCCAGAATTCATGAAACATGGCATCGTGCCATGACATGTCACATACATGCCATGGTAAAAAAATTGTCCAATTTGGGACAAGTTTTGGTACAAGCCTCTTACAAACAGGAGCTTCTAGCAAGAAGCCTCGTGGTTCCGACAGGGAACGTGCCACCCTTGTGGGCGAAACGACAATCGTCGCTGCCTCTTCTCGCGTTGTATTTGTTTCAATAGGAAACATAGACCAACAGGAGATTCATGCTAAAATATGGAATTATTCAGGCTTTGTTTGGCCTTTTTATTCATTAATTGAGTTTTATAGGCATTTAATGTCCATAGTTCAAATTTGAACTACAAGCACATGCTCGAGTGCACCAAATGGCTTCAAAAATCATACATGTGTCCTTGGGTGCATGTTTAGGTCCCATGCAGGGAATGGGAATGAATTACAAACATCTCGGCGTCCTGGCTCAGATTCAAACATTGAGAGTCTCGGTTTTTAAATCCCCGTAAATCCAAAATTCATCCGAATTTCATGAAACTTGGCATCGTGTCATTATATGGCACATATATGCCGTGGTAAATTTTTTGTCCAATTTGAGACAAGGCGCACACATTAATAGGCAACGTAGGCATTTTGGAACAAATAGATGACACGTTGCTATCACAAACGGTTGTACTATTTGAACCGTGGGCGTTCTACTAACCATTTACGTTCGGCCACGCGTCCCTCTTTTTACTAGACAGTACTACCTCGGTCCTGGTTTATTGGTCCTCTTTGTATTTTTGTGCCAAAATTTGACCATACTAGGTGGCGTGCGTGCAGCTATTTGATTAGACGGTACTAGTGCGAGAAGTCCACCGCACAGGCTCGACGGGACGCGTGCGAGCAGTCCGCCGCGCCGGCTCGACGGGACACGTGCGAGCAGTCCACCGTGCAGGCTCGATGGGACGCGTGCGAGCAGTCTGGCACGCAAGCTCACCGGGAAGCGAGCTCTTTGACCTCCACCCGCCGCCTCGCTCCCAACTTCTCCATGAATGGTGGCCGAGCAGGCTCACCGGGAAGCGAGCTCTTTGACCTCCACTCGCCACCTCGCTCCCAACTTCTCCATTAATGGTAGCCGAGCCACTGTTTAACATGCGGTTAATGAACCTGGATGGAGGGTGTTAGCTTGTGATCCCATGGCCCCGCTCAACGCTAGCATTATTGTTTGTTCGTGCCTCACTAGGAACGTGACTTTTAGCCTGTTTTTGACTCGTATACATGTACCTACGAGGTTATGAATGAAATAATACGACGAAAAATTTACAATGGCAACGGATAATAATTGTCTTACATATTCCGGATAATTTAAAATGCCACATGCGGCAACGCCTGAAAGACACAGGGGCAAGAGAAGAAGGAAATCGCAGACATCGATCTGGGTCGCTGCTCTCTACTTCTCGATGGATCGCTGGGCGAGGAGTTCCTCCAGCCCCTTCTTCACATCCTCATGACTTTGCTTCACAGCAGCCACAGATTCCTCCACCTGCAGCTCGCGCTCGATGTGTAGCTTCTTCAAGTCATCCCTAAGTTCATGGACGAGGGCTGTCAGCATCATCCGCAAGGCACTGCTCTTCTCATACAGCTTCTTCTAACCGTCGGCCTCCTCCTTTTGCTTGTGGAGCTCCTCGTGGAGCTTTGCATTGTCACCCATGAGTTGCATGACGAGGCCGGTCACCTTATCAACCGATGCATCGCTAATCTCGAGCAGCTTCACCAAGCCGACGACCAGCTCCTGCTGGTTAATCAGGCCAGCGAGAATGTCATCGTCGCTGGCTAACGACTTCAGCCCCACCAGCTCGTCGAGTTGGCCGACGCGGCGAGTGCGCTTGTGAGAGCCCTCGCCTGCCGGTGAGAGCTCGTTCGAGGGTTTCGCAGCATGGCCGGACATCTCTGCTCTGGCTGCCGCATTGTGGCGGGACCTCTCTAGTGCTTCCACGTTGCGGCGGGACCTCTCTAGTGCTTCCGCGGCCTTGGTCTTTGCTCCCTGGTTATATGTCGACCGAGAACTCCTCCTACCGGCCATGGCAGACGCAAGGAAAGCCTTAGTAGGAAAGACCTATTTTTTGGTGATGAGGAGAGGAATGTGCGGTAATTTTCGAGTGGGGAGTTTTTATAGCCCAGTGCTAAGTGGGAACACGTTTAGGTTTGATCGGTGTGAACAGATTTGCAATTACTTATTGCATGGTAATTTGTAATGTGACAGGAAACAAGCTCAAAATTTATTGATGGTTTTGTGTTCCAGGATGTCGTACGTGGCCTCGTTCTCGGATGTGTACGTGTCTTTGCAGTATCACAAACAGTCCAGATATCGTCAGCGTGTCCAATGGATGGGCCATCTCGCCTCTCACGCGTGCCAGACGGTTGACCAGAACTGCTATACGCAGGTGGTTGCTTGATGTTGAGGCGGCCGCGGCGCGCTCTGCTCGGCGTCCCTTCGCGCGCTCTGCTCGACGTTGAGGCAGCCGCGGTGCGCTCTGCTCGCGTCCCTCAACGTGCTCTGCTCGATGTTGAGGCGGCCGCAGCACACTCTACTCGCGTCCCTAAGCGCGCTCTGCTCGACATTGATGCGGCCGCAGCACGCTCTGCTCGTGTCCCTAAGCGCGCGCTCTTTCAGTAGTTGGGGCCGGCGCACGATCACGTTTTGGGCGCCATATGCATGCGGTTGTGTCCGTGCGCGTCGCCACCGTTCAGTTAATACGTGCGGCACAATGCAGTTACGCGCTGCAATAACTTCCATCTGCGCGCGCCAATACTCCAGGCCGTTCGGCCTCCCCATTTATTCCCATGGCCATTATAACCTTAGTCTCTTCAACCTTTCGATCGCGCCCCACAACACAACAAGCACACCCACGACAACACACAGAGAGAGGATATCCAGTGGCGCTCCAATGGAGTTCGGCGTGAATCATGTGGACACCCACGTGAGGGGGAAGGTCCTCTCGGTGGTGTACACCATCGACCCGGCCGTGGTGGAGGACTCCATCAACACCATGGAGCAGTTGCTTGCTAAGGACGACAAGTACAAAGTGGTCGGCATCGACCTCCAGTACACCGACGGTCTTCCCGGGGTTGATCAGGCGGTTGCCGTCGCCCAGTTGTGCATGGGCCATGACGTCCTTGTCTACCACTTCTCCCTGGCCACAGGGCCTAGCAAGCGTTTTGCTAGGTTTGTCAAGAGCCCCAGCTACAAGTTCGCTATGGTGGACACCATCAACGATGTAAAAGCGCTCAAGATTTCGGGCTTAGCCTGCCTGAAGCTTGTCGACATCCGTGGCCACTACAGGGTCTGGGGCAGCACGACGAAGGACTCCCTAGTTGAACTCGCCGCGGCCATCATCGACCTCTACTACGAAAACATGAAGGAAGGTGCCAAGAGAAATCCTGCAGCCTGGCACGGTGCCTGGGTGCGGAAACTGAATGAAGCTCTCCTCAAGTTTGCAGCCAAGAACGTGTACACATGCTACGAGATGCACAGGCGGATCGTCGACATGAGGGAGTGCCTCCTTCCTGTAGACGACGAGGGATCGAGCCACCAGTAGAGCAGCAGTGGCAAGCGTCACAAGGAGAAGTAGATGATGATTAGATATGATCGTTTATCCTAATTTATTATGCATGTAATTGTTTACTTAGGTGTGCATACGCTATCTATTGTCAGTTATGTAATCGGATGTTTAATTTGGTCATGCAATCATGTTCTTATAAGCATATATGCTGTTGTTTTGAAGACAGAGCATAGATGTTGTCCAGATAGAGCAAATTAGATCGCAGACGGACTAAACTAGGGAACCCATCGGCATAGATGTTGTGTAGATAGAGCATAGATTACTAACCTGTTTGCCGTGTATCACACACATCTTGTCAAGTTGAACCGTTTCTGTTGTGCTGGGTAATCGCAAATGGTTCATCCGAGTGAACTGTATGCCGTTTATTGCACACACCTTGATATGTCTAACCCTTTTTTGTGTGTTGGGTAATCACAAACAGTTCATCCGAGTGAACTGTATGCCGTGTATCACACACACCTTGATCTGTCTGATCATTTCTGTTGGGTTGGGTAATCACAAACAGTTCATCCGAGTGAACTGTATGCCGTGTATTGCACACACCTCAAACTGGCTGCCCGTTTCTGTTGTTCTGGCTCATCGCAAACAGTTTGTATGGATCAACTGTATGCCACGTATCGCACACGCGTCTGTAATCTTAATCGTTCTTGATGTATCCGCCATCGCAAACAGTTCATCTTATTGGTGACGGTTCTGTTACGACACCGTTTGCGATGAATGCAGTGCACACAGTTTGGCCGCGGGGTCTCTGATTCATGTGTTGCGTTTGCGGTCGGCTGCAGTAGTGTATGCCAGAACCATTCGAGATCATTGGCCTACCGGTATGTTATTAATCAAAACCCTAGCAATTTGGAATCGGTTATAAGCCGATTGAATGGGTGATTGAGCGGTTGGATTCCTGCCAGTGGTACTAGTGGCAGCTAGTTTGGAAACAGAAAACCCTAGAAATTAGGTTTTATTGAATGGAGCCCATTTAGATTGTTTTGTGGTAAATTTGATCCGAATAATCGAGTTCTTTTTTAATTCTTTGATTTGCAAATTTGTTCTTTGATTGAGGGCAAGCAGGTCCGAGCTAGAAGGGTGATGGATTTGTTTTGCCGCCGGGGATGAGCTCTTGCTGTCCAAGTGCAAGGAGATATGCTCCTGGTTTCCGAGCGCGAAATCTCTCGTGATGCACTCGCTGGGGCTGGTGTTGGAAGTGATGAGTGACGAGCCGAAGCGGTTACTTCCTAAAGGCAAGGGGGTAGTCCCAATTGAGATTCTCCTGTGGGCAATGGCAGAGGCGATGGAGTCTCTGGATCATCGGCAACGAGCCCGCTGGTACGAGTACCACTCCCGCCTCTCCTCGCTGAATCCAAAGGCGGAAGAGCTGGTGAATTTGCGTATTATTCAGGTCATCGACAAGGAGACAGAGCAGGAGGATTGTGACGAGGAGTAGGATGAAGAAGAGGAGAGCTACTAGGGGGGTTGCAGACCATCGCACAAGAGGATGCAAAGAGGAGGGCTATCAGTGGGGGGGGGGGGATGGAGATCATTGCATAGGAGGAGGATGCACAAGAGGAGGGATATCTGGAGGGAGGGGTTGGAGATCATCGCTAATCCCACTCAGGCAGACATGAATCTAGCGATTAATGAGGACGATGAGGATGAGCAGATGGTAGACTAGGAGCACTTGGAGGCTGATGCCGACAAGGATTTGGTGTTGGTTATCGTGGAGGCCAAGGTTGGCTGCAAGTGGAGGATCGAAAGTATGTCTAGAGGGGGGGTGATTAGACTACTTGACCAAATAAAAACCTACCCTTGTCCCAATTTTAGTTGTAGGCAGATTTTAGCAAGTATACAAGTCAAGCATCACCCTACACATGCAATTCTCAGAGTGTAGCAGCGGAAAGTAAACAATTGCACATGTAAGTAAAGGAGGGGATCGGAGATTTCAAACGCAATGAAGACACGGTGATTTTCGGCGTGGTTCTGATAGGTGGTGCTATCGTACGTCCAAGTTGATGGAGGCTTCAACCCACGGAGGGTAACGGCTGCACGAGTCCACGGAGGGCTCCACCCACGAAGGGTCCACGAAGAAGCAACCTTGCCTATTCCACCATGGCTTACGTCCACGATCTTCACGAAGTAGGCGATCTCCTTGCCCTTACAAACTCCTTGGTTCAACTCCACATCATGTCGGAGGCTCCCAAGTGACACCTAACCAATCTAGGAGACACCACTCTCCAAAAGGTAATAGACAGTGTGTTGTTGATGAACTCCTTGCTCTTGTGCTTCAAATGATAGTCTCCCCAATACTCAAACAACTCCTCACAGATTTGGCTATGGTGGAAGAAGGATTCGAGTGGAAAGCAACTTGGGAAGGGCTAGAAATCAAGGTTCAATTGGTAGGAATGGAATCTCTTGATCTCAACACATGAGTAGGTGGTTCTCTCTCAGAAAATGTATCGCGGAAGTGTAGGCATGTTCTGATGGCTCTCCTTACTGAGTAAGGAGGGGTGGAGGGGTATATATAGCCTCCACACAAAATCCAACCGTTACACACTTTTGACCCAACTCGGTGGCACCGATCAGAAATCTCGGTGGCACTGAACTGTGTAAAAGATATGAACGTTAGGAATCTCGGTGGGACCGATTGGAACAACTTGGATGGACCGATGTGCAATGGTTAGGGCAAACCTCGTCTCGGTGGCACCGATTGCATCAACTCGGTGGGACCGAAGTGAAGCAATAAGGCAACCGAGAGTTGGCAAGCCATCTCGGTGAGACCGATTTGCAAAACTCGGTGGGACCGAAGTAATTGCAAACGATTACAGAGAGTTGCCAAGGCCATCTCGGTGGGACCGAGATCCATATCGGTGGATCCGATTTGTTAGGTTTTTGGCAGTGGCTAAGTCCAGATGAACTCGGTGGCTCTGGATAGAAATTTTTGGTGGGGCCGAGGTGGAATGTAGGTTTTGGACATATTTGGATGGAGAAAGTGGTTGAGGGTTTTGGAGCACTGTCACTAAGAACTTGAGCAAAAAGACCAATAAGCAACACCTCATCCCCTTTTAATAGTATTGGCTTTCCTATGGACTCAATGTGATCTTGGATCACTTAACAAAAAATGTAGAGTATTGAGCTTTTGCCAATCCATGTCCTTAGCATTTTGAGGGGTCCACATCTCTAGTCCTTGCCAAGCCAATCATTGAACATCCTGAAATCTTTAACTTGAATGGACATTAGTTCAATGAGATATATGTTGTTGCAAATTACCAAAACCACCAAGGGAGCAAATGTGCTTTCAATCTCCCCCTTTTTGGTAATTGATGACAACATATAGATCAAAGCTTTGACAAATGATTAAATGAATGAAATACAACGTCGCTTTGAGAAGTATGTGATAAGCAAGAGCTCCCCCTAAATTTGTGCATTATTAATAATTTGCGTTTGAATGCAAATGCACAATCGATTAGGATCATGGGTCACTCTTCCATGTCACATACAACTTGGTGGAGCACGCAAAATGATATGAATGGAGTAGTAAGCACGCATCACCAAAAACACAAGTGAATGATCATACAAGATAATGATAAGGATAATCATTAAGCATCACATGAAGCATAGTATGATCAATCACACATATAGTATCTCCCAAACATAACGATCAAAGTATCTCACACACATATCAAAGCAAATAGAAATAGTAGCAGAAAATCAAGAAAAAAACGAGCAAAAGCAAGACACTCTCTCTCAAAGCCTAATGATCTATACAAATTCTCCCCCTTTGGCAACAAGTACCAAAAAGTTCGAACAGGTATAGGACTATGCGTCTCTCTAGGCACGATCCTCGGCAGCTCCTGAAGGTGATCTCTGGCTGGTAGCTCCGGTGTACGTAGATGGCGTTGAGAGATGTGCATCCGTGAAGGCTTCAACTGACGTCTGCTGGGCTGGTGGAGTAGAGACTAGAGGTGGCACTGTAGCAGCAGCAGCAGGTGAAGAAACTGTAGTCCTCGTATCTGCAAC
Source organism: Elymus sibiricus (assembly GCA_039707655.1). Taxonomy (NCBI): domain Eukaryota; kingdom Viridiplantae; phylum Streptophyta; class Magnoliopsida; order Poales; family Poaceae; genus Elymus; species Elymus sibiricus. Next base: position 387,623,474 of record CM077676.1, read on the forward strand.
AGGCACTGCAGCAGACCTAGATGCCCTAGGCACTGTCTGGAATCTCTCAGTTGTCGGTCTGTCATCTCCACTATCATCAGTAGCAGCCCTGGTTGCGTCAACATCATCTTTCAGCTTCTCCACTATAGTCTGTACCTTAGTGATCTTCACATCAAGATCATGAATCTTTGTCTCGACTATCCGCTCTAGGCTCGCCTGGTTCTTGGTGAGGTTGGCCAGACTTCACTCAATCCTCAGGGTGGCTTCCAGCAGATAAGTCATTTGATCATTCTTTATCTTGAGGTTAGCAATAGGTGCATTGGGAGCAGATGCCTTCTGAGCTTCTTTTGCTGCCTCAGCTGCTCGAATCCACTCTTGAGCTTGGGCAGATGTAGGGTGTGAAGGGTCCATCACCACTACATTGTCCTCGAACTCTGGACACAAAGGGAGATGCTCACGATCAAGTAGATAAGTGCTCATTCCAACCTTGGAGTTGATGAGCATCTGAATGTGTGGAGCATATCCACAAGATCTCTTCTGGTCAGCTGCAGTTCTCTTGATAGTTTCAACAATAAGGCTCATAACTTTGAACTTCTCAGGTGTGTCAAACAAGTGTAGCAGGTTGATGGAGTGGCCACATATCATCTTGTCATCTCCAGACTTGGGCAACAGAGTGTACCTCAAGATTGTGTTAGTGGTGGCCAAACCAGGTAGCAAGTGCTTCACTGAACCTAGCTTGTGAGTCTCAATATCTTTCTCAGGAATTGATGTGTACATATTTGCCATGGAATTGTGTTTCATCTTGAGCTTGGCATATATATCAATGTCATCTTCTTCTTCCTTTGGAGCACCAAGAAGAGCAGCCCACTCAGAGATGGTTGACTGGTATTTGAATCCCTCAGTCATCCACACAATTCTACCATCTGGATAAAAGTGTGCTGTCGAATAAAATTGCATGATCATCTCATCATTCCATTTGGTAAGCTTCTGTCCAACGAAATCATCAACACCAGCAATTCTGAAGCTTTCATGAACATGGGGAAATAGTCTTCATTTGCATCAATATATTTCCAGTCCACCCACTTCATATCACTGACAATAGGCTTCTTGTCAAGCAACACAGTCTCATAGAAATCTTGTTGCTCGTGTGTGTGAAAGTGGTAATCACAAGCAGTCCTCCTCCTTGCAGCATATGGATCTGATAATCTCCACTGACGCAATCCTTTATCCTTCCTGAGCATCATGTTCTTTGCAACTGGATGAGCATTGTCATGATCTGGAATCTTGGGTTTCAACTTTCTGAGCACTAGTGGCTCCTCATTAGCATCAACTTCAGGCACTGGGGCCTTGTTCTTTTCAGTAGCAGGGATGTTTCTTGTAGATCTCTTGGGTGCTGGAGCTTTGGGCTTGGATTTGGTGGGAGCAGCAGACCTCATAGCATCAGACATGAGCTTCTGAGTCTTGGCAGGAGGTGCATCAGCTACTGGTTCCTCCTCTTCCTCTTCATCAGCCATGGAGGGTTTGCCTATAACACGAGCAACTATTTTCCTTGGCCTCTTCTTCTTTCCTGCAGCAGCTTCCTCTGTATCACTTGGTTCCTCAAGTGTAAATGTCATGGTTTTCTTTGTAACTTTCTTCACAGCAGATTTGTCCATGGCAGCAGGTTTTGAGCTAGCTGCTTTGCCATACTCCTTAGCAATCACTTTCTTCTTCTTTGAAGTGGCCTCACTGGCCACAAAGTCCTCATCCTCATCATCTGAGGTTCTCTTCTTTATTGCCCTAGTAGCTGCTTTGGGCAATTCTGGAGAACTCCTCTCTCCCTCATAGTAGCTGCCCTTAGGGCTAGAGTCTGAACTGAGATCAGTGTGTGCTTCTAAGACATTCTGACTATCACTGGCATCTGACATCTTGCAAAGCTGACCCTCACTACAAGAAATATGTCAACTTGTGACCTTCTGTCAGTGACCCTGCAAGAAATGGTCGTAAATCTACGACCATTTGAGACCAATTGGTCGTAAGCTGTTCGGGGGGATCCAAACCCTAAACCATAACGACCATTTTGGTCAGAAAGGTCGTAATTTCCTTACACGAAATGGTCGTAAAGTAGACAGCACTGGTCCGCTACCTTATTTCTAGCTGATCACGACCAATATAGATGGTCATAGCCTTGTAAATTCTGGTGCATTGCTATGACTAGGCACCACCTCATCAGTTTTGCCTATGTGTCATGTCCATGTGTCAATTTTTGCCCTAGGTTATGAAGCAGCCTACATTTCTATCATTCCCAAAATTCCCAAAAAATTCTCATAAATTCTTTGGATCATATCTTCCTCAAATATGTCAAAAACCTTCCTTGCCTAGTTCAAAAATAATTCAGGAATATTCATTTTCCTATTCTGTTCAGAACAACACTTTGTGAAGGAAGTGCTATTTATATTTTCTTAATTGCCCTCAAAATTTTTGGGCACTATTTCCTATCCAAATCATTGCCTCATGACAAAATTCAGCTCCATTTGCCAAGTGAATCTTCCTGAGCAAATTTCCAAAGTTTATGTTCAGCTAGAAGCTTTGTGAAGGAAGTACTAGCTAGGCATATCCTAATGAGTTGAATTTTTGCCACATCTTATATATGCCCAAATCATAGCTCTCCACAAAATTTGAGCCCCATCTAAAAAATCCATGTGAGCTCACCATCCAATCTTTGTTTCTAGTAATATTTTCAGTTTGGGAAGCAACTATATTTTATATTACTTTATAATTGCTGCAAATTTACCACGACATGACCCTGCCCATAGAACCTCCCTCCACCAAATTTTAGCTCATTTAATTTAGCCAATTTCCCTCAATATTTTTCCCAATTTTTTGTTCAGTGGAGAGCATTGTGAAGGAAGTACCATTTTTATTTATCCAAATGGTATGAACTTTTTACAGTGCGTTCATATGCCCAAATTATCATCCTCATCCAAATTACAGCTCAATCGAATCATCTATGTGAGCCCATCTTCAATTTCTATTTTCTGGCCAGATTGGCACATTGCAAAGAAAGTGCTATCTAGACCACTCCTATTGCCCTCAAACTTTTTGGGCACTCTTCCATATCCAAATCATTGCCACATGACCATATTCAGCTCCATTTGCATAGTAAATCTTCCTCAGAAAATTTCCAAAGTTTCTATCCAGAGAGAACCTTTGTGAAGGAAGAACTAGCTAGGATTATCCAAATAATTTGATATTTTTCCAAATCTTCCATATGCTCAAATAATCACTCTCCATAAAATTTGAGCTCTATCCAGCAATCCATGTGAGCTCCTCATCCAATCTTTTATTCTGGTTATATTTTCAGTTTGTGAAGCAACTATATTTTATATTGCTTAATTATTGCTGAAACTTTACCAGGGCATGTTCCTACCTATATAACCTCCCTCCACAAAATTTTAGCTCATTTAATTTATCCAATTTCCCTCAATATTTTTCCGAAATTTCTGTTCAGTGGAGAGCATTGTGAAGGAAGTGCCATTTTTATTTATCCAAATGGTATGAAATTTTTACAGTGCGTTCATATGCCAAAATTATCATCCTCATCCAAATTGCAGCTCAATCGAATCATCTATGTGAGCCCAGCTTCAATTTCTATTTTCTGGCCAGATTGGCACATTGCAAAGCAAGTGCTATCTAGACCACTCCTATTGCCCTCAAACTTTTTGGGCACTCTTCCATATCCAAATAATTGCCACATGACAATATTCAGCTGCATTTGCATGGTAAATCTTCCTCAGAAAATTTCCAAAGTTTCTATCCAGAGAGAAACTTTGTGAAGGAAATACTAGCTAGGATTATCCAAATGATTTGAGATTTTTCCAAATCTTCCATATGCTCAAATCATCACTCTCCATAAAATTTGAGCTCTATCCAGCAATCCATGTGAGCTCATCATCCAATCTTTTATTCTGGTCATATTTTCAGTTTGTGAAGCAACTATATTTTATATTGCTTAATTGTTGCTGAAACTTTACCAGGGCATGTTCCTACCTATATAACTTCCCTCCACAAAATGTCAGCTCAATCCATTCGTTCATTTGAGCCCAGCTTCAACATCCATATTTCTTTCCAGTGTGGTACTTTGCAAAGCAAGTGCCACCTAGGCTCCTCCATTTGAGCTGCAAATTTGCCAAGACAGTCTCCTTAGTAGATGATCATCCTCAGCCAAAACTTAGGCCCATTGGCCATGTGCATTTCCCCCACCGCTAATCAAACACTTCGCTGCTAATTCATGTTTGAGCTTAGTTCAGTCTCCTCGTGAGATTCTTCTGTTGTATTCTTCTTCCTAACACCTACCGGGGGAGTGCCCAACCCACCAGATATGCCTAGGCTGCCCGGAACACGTGGCAACGCCATGGTCACGCGGTGACCACGCGGCTGGCATGCCAGTTTACGCACTCTGGAGTTGGGGGCCTCGGCCACCATCCAAACCTCGACGTCTCGCCACCACACCAAGTATCTCTGATTAAATAGATACTTTTGTACCTAAAAATGTTTTTTGGAAAAAATCATGAGCAAACTATGAGGCAGCTGCAGTTCAAACTTGACCCACTTCCTACTGAATCGGCGGAAATTTGTCTTTTTCATGAGAGGTGGATCATAGCTTTGGACACCCAACCATTTGGTCAATTGTAAATTAAATATGGCCTAATATTTCAGAAAATTGATTTGGTCCAATTTTGCAACAAATGTATGGTAGGTCCTTCACAAAAAAAACTCATTTTGGGCACTCAAAAAATGGAAAATGAATTTTTCGTCCAAAGAAAATGAAAACTTCCTTAGGCAACATTGTTTGCCATTCCAAGATGCACCCTTGTGCATAATATGAGATCATTTGAACAAACTATGCCATGAATGTGGCCATAAGATTGATCATTTGGCTTGAAAGCCATGAATCTTCACACATGATAGCTCATTTCTGAGAACACTTTTTAAAAATAGTTGCCATATTACAAGTTTATTATTTGTCCTGGTAACTTGGTCACATATAATGACACAATGCGAAAGTTTTCCAATTTTTTGATTTTTTTTGAATTTTTCATGCCCATTTCAAAATGCGGCCAAAACGGCGGGCATGACCGTTCCTAGCTTGTGGTTGAATCTTGGAAAACTCTTGGTGTTTCTCTGATTAAATAGATACTTTTGTACCTAAAAATGTTTTTTGTAAAAAATCATGAGCAAACTATGAGGTAGCTGCAGTTCAAACTTGACCCACTTCCTACTGAATCGGCGGAAATTTGTCTTTTTCACGAGAGGTGTATCATAGCTTTGGACACCCAACCATTTGGTCAATTGTACATTAAATATGGCCTAATATTTCAGAAAATTGATTTGGTCCAATTTTGCAACAAATGTATGGTAGGTCCTTCACAAAAAAAACTCATTTTGGGCACTCAAAAAATGAAAAATGAATTTTTCGTCCAAAGAAAATGAAAACTTCCTTAGGCAACATTGTTTGCCATTCCAAGATGCACCCTTGTGCATAATATGAGATCATTTGAACAAACTATGCCATGAATGTGGCCATAAGATTGATCATTTGGCTTGAAAGCCATGAATCTTCACATATGATAGCTCATTTCTGAGAACACTTTTTAAAAATAGTTGCTGTATTACAAGTTTATTATTTTTCCTGGTAACTTGGTCACATATAATGACACAATGCGATAGTTTTCCAATTTTTTGATTTTTTTTTAATTTTTCATGCCCATTTCAAAATGCGGCCAAAACGGCGGGCATGACCGTTCCTAGCTAGTGGTTGAATCTTGGAAAACTCTTGGTGTTTCTCTGATTAAATAGATACTTTTGTACCTAAAAATGTTTTTTGGAAAAAATCATGAGCAAACTATGAGGCAGCTGCAGTTCAAACTTGACCCACTTCCTATTGAATCGGCGGAAATTTGTCTTTTTCACGAGAGGTGGATCATAGCTTTTGACACCCAACCATTTGGTCAATTGTACATTAAATATGGCCTAATATTTTAGAAAATTGATTTGGTCCAATTTTGCAACAAATATATGGTAGGTCCTTCACAAAAAAAGCTTACTTTGGGCACTCGAAAAATGGAAAATGAATTTTTCGTCCAAAGAAAATGAAAACTTCCTTAGGCAACATTGTTTGCCATTCCAAGATGCACCCTTGTGCACAATATGAGATCATTTGAACAAACTATGCCATGAATGTGGCCATAAGATTGATCATTTGGCTTGAAAGCCGTGAATCTTCACACATGATAGCTCATTTCTGAGAACACTTTTTAAAATAATTACCGTATTACAAGTTTATTATTTTTCCTGGTAACTTGGTCACATGTAATGACACGATGCGTATGTTTTCCAATTTTTTGATTTTTTTTGAATTTTTCATGCCCATTTCAAAATGTGGTCAAAACAGCGGGCATGACCGTTCCGAGCTAGTAGTTGAATCTTGGAAAACTTTTGGTGTTTCTCTGATTAAATAGATACTTATGTACCTAGAAATTATTTTTGGAAAAAATCATGAGCAAACTATAAGGCAGCTGCAGTTCAAACTTGACCCACTTCCTACTGAATCGACGGAAATTTGTCTTTTTCACGAGAGGTGGCTCAAAGCTTTTGACACCCAACCATTTGGTCAATTGTACATTAAATATGGCCTAATATTTTAGAAAATTGAATTGGTCCAATTTTGCAACAAATATATGGTAGGTCCTTCACAAAAAAACTCATTTTGGGCACTCGAAAAATGGAAAATGAATTTTTCGTCCAAAGAAAATGAAAACTTCCTTAGGCAACATCGTTTGCCATTCCAAGAAGCACCCTTGTGCCCAATATGAGATCATTTGAAAAAACTATGCCATGAATGTGGTCATAAGATTGATCATTTGGCTTGAAAGCCATGAATCTTCACACATGATAGCTCATTTCTGAGAACACTTTTTAAAAATAATTGCCGTATTACAAGTTTATTATTTTTCCTGGTAACTTGGTCACATATAATGACACAATGTGAAGGTTTTCCATTTTTTTTTGAACTTTTCATGCCCATTTCAAAATGCGGTCAAAACGGCGGGCATGAGCGTTCCTAGCTAGTGGTTGAATCTTGGAAAATTTTTGGTGTTTCTCTGATTAATTAGATACTTTTTTACCTAAAAATGTTTTTTGGAAAAAATCATGAGCAAACGTTGAGGTAGCTGTAGTTCAAACTTGACCCACTTCCTACTAAATCGACGAAAATTTGTCTTTTTCACGAGAGGTGGCTCAATGATTTTGACACCCAACCATTTGGTTATTTATACATTAAATATGGGTTAATATTTTAGAAAAATGATTTGGTCGAAATTGACAACAAATATTTGGTAGGTCCTTTACAAAAAAACTCATTTTGGGCACTCGAAAAATGAAAAACAAAATTTTCGTGCAAAGAAAATGAAAACTCCCTTTGGAAACATTGTTTGCCATTCCAATATGCACCCCTGTTTACAATAAGAGATCATTTTTTTGAATTTTTCATGTGAAAAAGTAGAAGAAAAACAAAAGGAAAAACACAATTATATGTGCTCTATTCTCATTGGTGGAATTAGTTGTCACACGGATCGATGACATGGCGCCCATCCATCCGTCCATCTCTCCATCCCACATCCATCCATCCATCTATCTACAGGAAAGAAGAAGAAAAAAAGAAAATGAAAAAGGGAAACCCGCAGCCCAACTACTTCAGATCCCATCGCACTCCTCCTCCTCCCGCATCCCTAACTCAGATCTCCTCGCCGCCGCCACCGACGCCGCCATCTCCTCGTCCCCATCTCCTCGCCTCTGCCACCGACGGCGCCCGACTACCACGACGCGACGTCCCGCACCGAGCCCAACAAACCCTCGCTCGCCCCCAGCCCTTCTTCACCGACGCGGCCATGGCGGGATCCTCCCTCCTCAAGCAAGCCCGATCCTCCCCTTGATCTCGTCGGAGCGGGCGGAGATCGGGGCATGGCGATGATGGTCATCGACATCCTCACGCGGGTGAACGCCATCTGCTAGAAGGACGACAAGTATGACACCGAGAAGCACCAGGCCGTGGTCGTCGTGCTCAACGCTGAGATCCGCCATGCCAAGGCGAAGCTCCTCGAGGAGGACCTGCCCAAGCTACACGCCGGCCACGGTCCCCCCCAGCGAATCCTCTCCGGCCCTGTACGTCCCCACCAGCGAAGGCGACGTCCTCACGTGGATTCGCGTCCTCCTCCCAAGGCAGCCGTCCTCGGCGAGCCCTCCTAGTGGCCAGAGGAGGTGGAGGAGCACTTCGCCCCTGCCTCCTCTCCCCCAGCGCGTGGGCCGGCGGCTGCTTCCTCTTCCCCGCCTAGCGAATGTGGTGAGATTCCCCTCTCTACCCCTAGATCCAAATCAAAGTTTGTTCAATTTTGTATGTACGTGCAATGCTCAGATTTGCTTATCAGCACTCAAAATCCGCTTGTCTAGCTTAAGCTAATCACCTGAAGATTTCATGCTTAGACAAAATGCATGCGGGGACGCATGATTAGTGTCGGGACACGCAGTACTTACATGGGACTAGATTATGCATTTCACATGGGCATGTTCGATTAATTAGGATGTAAGTATGTAATAGGAATCCTATGTGTGAGCTAGGTTTCTTTTCTTTGCTTTTCCTGTGAGTAGTACGTATATCTTAATTAAGTACAGTAGCTTGTGGGCTAAGGGAGAAGTATGGTGGACGTGGTAGCCCTGTTGGTGTCTGGCCTTTTGGTGAGCACCTGACATAATAACAGAGTGCTGCCTAAGCTAATCACCTGGGCCATTGCAACTGATTGAGTGTCATGCAGATGCATATTCCAGTTGAGATGGTGACTTAACTAGACCACATCTGCATGCTTGTTCCCAGGGAAGGCATGATCCTGTCACTAGCACTGTCCGTTACTCCATCTATCTACAGCCAAGAGACTACATAGCAGTTTAGTAAACTGAATAATTCTTAGACCGTTCGATAATTCAGCAAATTCAGACCCAAAGAAGCAGTTCAGCAGTTTAGTAAACTGAATAATTATTAGACCATTCAGAAAAACTAAGATCTTTGAACACTATACCATTTAACCTAGCAATCCATTTGAAATGTACAAGCATGTGCAATAATCACTTCTCCAACAGAGGTGCTCTTTGCTTCTCTTCTTTTCTGCAAAAAAAGGTGTCGTGTGCTTGTGCAAGAAAGGATGTACCCCAACAGTAGTATATGCTTCAGTCAGTGTTCTCGAGAAAGCCTCTATATTCTTCTTGGTAACAGTAATTGTTAAACTTCCATCGTATCGAGGGGAAGAGAAGTCATGATTCAAATGCTCATGTGATGACAGCTTGATTCCAATGTCCATGAGGGGAAAAAAGAAAGCAAGATCCAAGAGCAAGATCCAAAAAAGAAAGCCTCTATATTCTCTCTTTTGTTAGTATGAGGTGGCCAGGCTGCCTATTTTGTAGCAGTCTGCTTCCATATTGTTTGTATGGAGTCGAGATAATTGTGTTTTCCTCTTCATGAATGCTCAACCCCCTTTTGTTACATTTGTCTTTAAGTAGTAAAATTGAGAATGGCAAGCTAAATTCTTCAACTGAACTGCTCTTTGATGTTAACGATGATGATATACTAGGAGCATTACTTTCACCTACATTAATTGGCTCAGTTTAATATAGTATAACCGGCAGAACATCTACAACTGCAGTCATGATTGCTCTGTACTGTTAAGAACAAAAACTCATTTTGACATAGTGTGTTTTTTGTTTGTGTTATCCTCTATTGAATGAATTCAATAAAGTTCTCACGAATTCTGCCTGGCCTTCTACTAGTCCAAATCTAAAGTAGTATTACTAATGATGTTAAGTTGTATAAACATGCTTGATGTTAGCTTTAAAGTTGATCTAAAGAACCATTCATGCATTTACACATTCATGATTTCCTCTGCTGTTTGTAATTCTTTTGGTTAACTGTGCTAGCAGATATTGCCTGGAAGTGTCATTTTCGGAGTCTCATCTCTTTTACAAGAGCTACATACTGGAACAACGATGCCTGGTTAGTACCTGTTCGCCTGTGCAATCCCTTTCTTATTTATTTTCCTGAATGTCTTGAACTGTCGAACATTCTTCTTTAATTGTGTGATGTTATGTACTGTGGTACCTAAATGTTGGGATTAAATGATTAATTCAGCATGCTTATGAGGAATGTTGAATATTTTTGTGCATTAGCTTCTGCTGGGATTTTTTTGGGTCGATTTGTACCCATTGGTCCATTATGGTGGTGATCCTCTTTACTTTATTGGCTGAATAAGCTTGATCTTGGAGTGATTGTGTATATTGGAATGTACAAGATTCATGTGGAATTAGTTAAGTTGATATCAAATACATTTGTTGCATGCTCCATTAGTGGTTTATACTTGAAACCTGGCCTGTCATTTTGAGTAAATATTACATCATCAAAGTTGTTTTATGCATGCTGTTGGTAACTGTATACTCTCTCCTAACAGTTTTATTACTTATTGTATGCAGGCTGATTGGAGCCTATTTTTTCCTTTAAAAGCCTATTTTTTGATATCAGGTGCTCATTGAGCTGTCTAAGAACAAGCAGATCATCATTTCACCATCTTCGGCCGCCCCAGGGTATGTCATCTCTTTGGCCTCTTCCAGCCTTAGCACTGTCTTCTTTGTTCCTGACTATAAAAATTGATGCATGTGCCCTGTTATAAAGTGGAAAATCACTGATAGCTTGTACTGTCCATCTGTTCTGTTAACTTGCACTGTGCTGGTACTTATCATTTGCAAAATATATCTCAGTTTTCGCTGTTATGAGAATGTTATATGCATGGTTTCCTGTTAAATCTAAAGTTCTGCAGCAAATTTTCATCGTTATGAGAATTTATATTCACAGATTCGCTTGATTATGTTTCTAACTTTTCATAATTTATTATTTGCAGATGCTGGCCTTCATTCTTCAAAAGTTGGGTGTACAGGAGCTCTAGGAAGAAGAATCTCGAAGAAAACCCACACCCAGCAATGCGTTTTAGCTCACTGGAGCTAGTTATGTGTATATTTAGTTGTATTTTATAGCTAAATACCAGATTTGTACTATGTATGATTGTAATGTACTTTGCTTGGCTGTTGTATGAAATATTATGCCTTATTGGCTCTTTTTGAATCAAATTATCTAATTGCACAAATATAGAACTGACGTGTGGTACCCAAACAGCAATCCTAGTAATTGGTTCCCATTTGACTAGTGGGACCTACTTCAAAATGGAAAAGAAACAAAAGAAAACTGACAAGTGGGCTGGAAACAGGCTGAGGCCCAAAAAAATGTGGACTGTAAATGGCTGTGGCCCAAAAAATAAAAGGCTGTTGGGCTTGGCCCATGTAGCTGACCAAAATTGAAAGGAAAAAAACAATAAATAGGCTGAATTAATGGGCTTGGCCCATATAGACACCGAATTGGACCGGGCTGATTCTTATCAATGACCAATTCAATTGGTCACAATTTTGCCACGTCAGCTTGCCACGTTGGATCCGACGTGGTCTGGCCATAGTGCTAGTGACCAAAACAATTGGTCGTAGGATATACGACCTTTTGGTTTGGTCGTAACCGTCTATGACCATATCACAGTGATGGTCGTTAAGTTTCATTAAAGACGGCCAGCTTTTGACCAACTATTTTTGGTCACAAAAAGGTCACAAGTGAAAAACAACGACCATTCAGTGACCAATATTGATGGTCGCAAGTTGCCATATTTCTTGTAGTGCCTGTGAATAGATGGGTATGGGCAGAGTAGATGAGTCATCACAAAAACCAGATATTTTTCATTAAAATTGAGTTCAAATCTTAGTTTCAAGTTTTCACAGAAGGCATTTTGGATCCACCGAGATGATAATCTCGGTGATACCGAAGCACTCAACAGAAACTAAACACTCCATTTTGGTCAGACCGAGATGTGGTTCGGTGTCGCCGAGATGTTAGGGTGTGACACCCACGACTTAATCGTGTACTAATCATACACGCAAGTGTACACGATCAAGCCTAAGGACTCACTTGAAGATATCACAACACAACTCTAAACACAAAATAAAATAATTCAAGCTTTATATTACAAGCCAGGGGCCTCGAGGGCTCGAATACAAAAGCTCGATGTCATACAAGCATCAGCGGAAGCATCAGGTATCTGAGTACAGACACAAAGTTAAACAGATAGGCCTTTAGAAGGCAGGGCAAAATAAAAACATTGGATCGAAAGGCGCAGGCCTCCTGCCTGGGTGCCTCCTAACTACTCCTGGTCGTCGGAGGGCTCCTCGTAGTAGTAGTCTGCAGAGGGGTACTAGTAGTATCCGCCAGGGGTGTAGTAGTGGTAGTCATCGCCGACTGGCGCAGCTGGCTCCTGGGCTCCGACATCTGGTCTCATCAATCGGATATGGGGAAAAGGGAAGCAAAGCAACCGTGAGTACTCATCCAAAGTACTCAGCAAGACTTACATCAGATCTATTCTAAATATGCAACATTATCAAAGGAAGGCTGTATATGTGGACTGATATGCAGAATTGCCAGAATAGAAGGGAAAGCCTAGCCTATCGAAGACTAGCATCTTCAGGGTCTTGCAGCATTAGAAGAGTACAGATTAGTACATAAATATAGTAGTAGCAACAAGTTTCAAACATCGCCCAGAGATCCTTCCTCGACTCCCTGCGAGAAAGCAATCCCAGAGACAATACATTTAACCCATTTCTAGTTATAGAAGATCGGGATATTCTCTGAGCGTCCTGTTACCGTGGACACGGCCATTCGAATAGATATACTTCCCTGCAGGGGTGCACCAACTTACCCAACACGTTCGATGACTCTGGCCGGACACACTTGCTCAGTCGATGCCCGGCCTCGGACTATCGACACGTCGTAGCCCTACCTAGGTTCAACAGAGAGGCCAGCACGCCGGTCTACATCCTAAGCGCTCAGGGGTCTTGGGCCCATCGCCCTTTGCACTCCTGCGCGTTGCGTGGGCAGCCGGGAGCAGACCTAGCCCCCTTAATACAAGCGCGGGCGTTACCAGTCCAACCCGGCGCGCGCCGCTCAATCGCTGACATCTGAAGAACTTCGGCTGATACCACGACGCCGAGTACCCATATTATTCCCACGTGCTGGTTAGCACGAAAAGGCCAGAGGCCTACTTAGATTACATATCCTAACCCTTAGTGCATTAGGTGCGCGCGGTAACGATCGGTTGCTCCACCCTCTGTGGTCCTGTCGCCCCGTCTCGAGGACTTGTGGCAAGGGCCAGGCCCACGGTCCGCCTGCCCGGCCACGCCTCGTAATTAACTCGTGGGTACCATCTCGGTCAACCCAACTTCCCATCTCTCGTGGGTACCCCGCTGGGCCGACCCGTCTTTATCAAGTATCAACAGTATTAATGTGCAAGTAATCGTGTGTCCATATCATCAAGCAGGAATCCGAGGAATCACCCTCGTGGATTACCACTCGATGTATCCGTCAAGGTGAATCTGGAGGAATCACCCTCGATGGTATTCACTCTGGCCGTGTTACCGACAAAGCTTCATCAGAGGTGGGGAAGAGGAATCACCCTCGGTAACCCACAACCGACTAGCTATACTACAGAGGCATCATCGGGAGTGAGATAAGAGGTATCACCCTCGGCACTCGATGTTAGCTCTGCAGAGTCGAGCAACTTAGGGGTGTGCGGTGATGTGCTGGTCTCAGCCCGTCGATCACATCAATCGGGGCACTGGTACTAAAGCGGGGCAACTACAGCAAGGAAGAGGGGCCACAGATGGTTCACTACCATCCAACCTATACTAAGCATTTTGGATAACAGGCAGGTCTCAATAACAGTTACAAGGACAGGCTATGCATCAGAATAGGATAAAACAATAGCAGCGGCAATTACTAATGCAAGCAGGAGGGAGAGAGAATAGGAGATATAAGCATGCGTCAAGGGGGGGTTGCTTGCCTGGAAGCTCTGTGGGAAAAGAGGGATCGTCAGTGGTGTCGTCGATCTCCTGGGCTGCGTCGGTCTCGGGGGCTATCGGAGAAGAAGAGGGGGAAGAAACAATAAATAAAAGGCAGACAAATGCAACACAGAGCATGTCATGCTAAAATGCAGTGCAGGGTTGCCTAAAAGTATTACTAAACCATTTTAGTTATTTTAGGATTTAAGTTGGAATTATTAACCGGTATGTATGCACTATTCATCTACCGAAAATAGGTAAAAAGTTGCGGGTTCTCCTACGTAGAGGGTCCCGACATGAAAACAGATGGCACGATCGGATTCGTGGGATTTTTCTGAGCAACTTTCATGTAGAAAGTTTTTCGATCCGAGCTACGGTTAATTTTCTATGATTTTTCAAAGTTTTAAACTATTTATGGAAATATTTAAATTAACAGAAAAGCCAAAACAGGAATATGACGTCATGCTGACATCATCTCTGCGTCAGCAGTCGGCTGACCAGCTGACTGGTCAAACAGACAGGTGGGACCCACCTGTCAGCCTCTGCGGATTAATCAGGATTAAATTTAAAACTAACAGAGTTATTTAAACTGGTGGGCCCAGCCTGTCAGAGACGGATTAATCTAACCATGTAATTAATTAGCCGTTAACTGTAATTTGCTCAGCCGGCCCCACACGTCAGCGATAGGGAGGAACAGTAATCCGGCATTGACCCGGTCAATGAAGTAAACCAAAAGCCAGGGGCCCACTGGCAGTGTCCGTGGGCGGGCCCCACGCGGTGCCACGTCGGACGCCTCGCCGGAAAAAGCTCCGGCGAGCTCGCGCACGACGGCGCATCCCCGGGGAGCTTCGGGTTTCCTCCACAGTGCACCAAATCGGACGTTTCCAGTCGCGTTCGAACGAGCAAAGAGCGCCGCATCCAACGCGGGCGGTCTCGCGAGCTACGGTGACCGGAGTCGTCGCCGGTGAGAAGAACGGCGGAGGTCCGAAATCCGGCGAACTCGCGCGCGGTGATGCGGAGGCCAAAATGGGCGGCGCGCTACTCCTACGGCATCTACTCGATGTTGCGAACTTTGTGCGGCGTTCGGCAGGTCATGGAAAGCGATAGCGCGACGGCGGCGAGCTCACCGGCGGAGCTGGACTCGGCCATGGCGGACCCGGCCGCTCCGGGCGCGGGGAAGAGCAAAAAGAGAGGGGAGGAGGTGTGTAGCTCACCGCAGCGGCTCACAGTGGCCCTTGGTGGTTTTGTAGCACAGGAACGGCGACGTACGGTGCGGCAGAGCTCCGGTGATCCGCGGCAGACGCCGGCCCGATTCGCGCAATGAGGCCGCCTCGGGCTTGCTCGTGTGGTCGGGGAAGAAGAACGAGACGACGGCGGAGCTCGTGGGCTGCTTGAGAGGACGGGACGGCGCCGGTGGCCGTGGATCGACGTCGGGTACGGCGGCGACATCGTCGGGACAGAGAGGGAAAGAGGCGAGCGCGAGCGAGGGGAAGGAGAGGGGAGAGTGAGGCGAGGCGGCCAGGAGGGAGGGCTTGGGCGCCTTTATCCTCTCGCCCCAACTGCCTCGTCGCGGTGGCTGGCTGTGGCCGGCGCCGTACGCGCCGAATGCGGTGATGGCACCACGAAGGCGGGAGCAGGTAGAAGAGGCCGATTCGGCTGGGCTGGGCCGTCCTGGGCCGCGACAGGTAAGTGGCTTGCCCCGTTTATTTTCTGTCTTTTCCATTTTTTTAATAAACAGAGACAGCAAATGATTTTTGTGGGCCACCAAACAATTTAGAAAAATGTGGAACCTAGCCCAATAAATACTTTGTATTTTTAGGCACTGCCACAAATATTTTGGAGCCCAGGGGAATTCATTTGCATTTTTTCATAAATGAATATGGAATTATAATTGCTGGAATTGCACTGGATTAAATGCTACTGTCCATTTTAGCAACTTAGTGATGTTGTTTTCCTGAACAACAAATTGTTTTCGAATATTTGCTAAATGATGAACATTTTTCCAGCAACTTTTGTGCAACTCCAAATTTCAATTGCATTTGAATTTAAATTCAGTGGCAATTTTGAAATGAGACATTAATCCAACCTGATTATCATTGCAAATCTCAGATGATTTGGCATTAATATGATGGATCACTGTAGCTCATTACATAGGGGTGTTACAATTCTCCTCCTCTAAAAGTAATTCTCGTCCCGAGAATTCAGGAGGTAGAAGGAAAGAGGTCGGGGTATTCCTCCCGAATATGATCTTCGCGTTCCCAAGTGGCTTCATCCTCAGTATGATTAGACCACTCCACTTTAAGGAACTTGGTTGTCTTCTGGCGGGTCCGACATTCAGCTTGATCAAGAATGCGGATCGGATGCTCTTTATAAGATAGGTCATCTTGCAAATCAAGCATCTCATGATCCACTGCTCGGTGCGGGGATTCCTTGAAGCAACGGCGAAGTTGCGACACATGGAAGACATCGTGGATGTGAGAGAACTGTGGCGGCAACTCCAATTTATACGCCACATGTCCACGTCTGGCGAGAATGTGGAAGGGGCCAATGTAGCGAGGAGCTAACTTGCCCTTGATTTGGAAGCGGTGAGTGCCCTTCATAGGAGTGACACGCAGATAAGCTTGATCACCAGGTTGATAGGTCAATCCCCATCGTTTGCGATCATAGTTGCTCTTCTGGCGGTCCTGGGCCGCCTTGAGATTTTCTCGTACAATTCGGACTTGGTCTTCGACGTGTTGGATAATATCCGGACCAATGAGCGGTCGTTCCCCAGTTTCTAACCAATTTAGTGGGGTTCGACACTTACGTCCATATAGAACCTCGAAGGGGGCCATTTTCAAACTTGCTTGATAGCGGTTGTTGTAAGAGAATTCGGCATACGGGAGAGATTCTTCCCACTTCTTGCCAAATGATATAACACAAGCACGCAGCATATCTTCAAGTACTTGATTAACTCTTTCGACTTGGCCTTGGCACTGGGGGTGATAAGCTGAACTCCAAGTAATATGAGTTCCCATAGCTTGTTGGAAACTATTCCAGAAGTGTGAGGTGAAGAGGCTGCCACGGTCCGAACTGATCTCCTTCGGAATACCGTGGAGTGATACAATCCTGGAGATATATAACTCTGCTAATTGACTAGCAGTGATCGTCTCCTTGACTGGCAGAAAGTGTGCAACTTTGGATAGTTGGTCGACGACGAGAAGAATAGCATCGTGACCCTTCTGTGATCTGGGAAGACCAGTAATGAGATCCATTTGAACCTTATCCCATTTCCATAAAGGAATAGGGAGCGGTTGCAGAATTCCAGCAGGCTTCTGATGTTCTGCTTTAACGCGACGGCAAACGTCACATTCAGCAACATATCGAGCAATATCCTGCTTCATTCTAGACCACCAGTACCTTTGTCAGAGATCACGATACATCTTGGTGCTACCCGGATGAATAGACAGTGGTGTATCATTTGCCTCCTTCATGACCTTGTCTGTCATCAATTCGAACCGAGGTACCACAATGCGGTCTTTGAAATACAAAGTTCCATCTTCAGCAAGCGAGAAATCCCTGTATTTTTCAAGGTGAAGATCCCTTTTCATGAGATCAACTTCAGCATCTTTAGCTTGCGCGCTTTTAACAGCCTTCTCAAGATCTGGCTGTATAACAAGGGTATTAAGAGAACCCTGTGGAACAATGTGGAGGTTCAACTGGCGCAACTCTTCATACAGATGAGGCTGAGCTCGCTGAACCATGAGGTTATTACAATAGGACTTACGGCTCAAGGCATCAGCCATCACATTAGCCTTGCCAGGGGTATAGGAAATACCACAGTCATAGTCCGTAATTGTTTCCAACCATCGCTGTTGGCGGAGATTGAGATCCGGCTGAGTAAATAAATACTTCAGACTTTGGTGATCAGTATAGATCTCACATCGGTTACCAAGGAGGTAATGTCTCCACAGCTTCAATGCATATATTACTGCAGCAAGTTCAAGATCATGCACTGGGTAATTTTCTTCGTGAGGACGCAACTGTCGCGAGGCATAAGCAATTACTCTGCGCTCTTGCATCAGGACACAGCCTAATCCCTGGCGAGAGGCGTCGCAATAAATCACGAAATCCTTACGAGAATCAGGAGGAGCAAGCACTGGTGTAGATGTCAGCTTGTCCTTGAGGGTCTGGAAACTTTCCTGACATTTGTCTGTCCACTCAAACTTAAAGCCTTTGTGAAGCAGATTAGTCAGAGGCTTGGCAATCTTTGAGAAGTTCTCGACAAAGCGACGGCAATAGCTTGCGAGTCCGAGAAAACTTCTGACTTGCTTGACATTCTTCGGAGGAGTCATTCTTGACTGGACTCGTTCTGGGTAAACAGCAATACGTGGGCAGGTAGTCGAAGAGGTTGTTGATGATAACACAGATCAGCGAGGGGCAAGGATGGCATTGCTCACCATGAATTCAATTAACATCTCGGAAGAAGTCAAAATGTTGACGCTGACCACGACACATTTTGCCGAGAGGTTCCAAAAGTGTCAAATGACAGTGTGAGAAGCATACGATAGCTTGAAAAGGAAAGGTTAAACAGACCAATGGAAAAGAAAAAGGTGGTTATCAGACTAACCAGTCCAAAAGAATGAATTAGTCGCAGACAATCCAGCTCTCCGGGTGAATATGATTACGAGAACCTAGTGTCAGAGTTAGCAAAATCATTTAACCCGAAAAGAAGAGAGATCATAGTCCCAGAGTATAGGTGAGGAATAAAAGATCGTAATACCACCCATTGGCAACGTGGGCCCGTAAGCCACACAGCCATGTTAGTAAAATCGTTTTGCAAAAACTAGACTCAACTTCGGCCAAGGAGTTGGAAAGGGGGGGTTCCTACAGGCAGTAGGCTCTGATACCAACTTGTGACGCCCCCGACTTAATCGTGTACTAATCATACACGCAAGTGTACACGATCAAGCCTAAGGACTCACTTGAAGATATCACAACACAACTCTAAACACAAAATAAAATAATTCAAGCTTTATATTACAAGCCAGGGGCCTCGAGGGCTCGAATACAAAAGCTCGATGTCATACAAGCATCAGCGGAAGCATCAGGTATCTGAGTACAGACACAAAGTTAAACAGATAGGACTTTAGAAGGCGGGGCAAAATAAAAACACTGGATCGAAAGGCGCAGGCCTCCTGCCTGGGTGCCTCCTAACTACTCCTGGTCGTCGGAGGGCTCCTCGTAGTAGTAGTCTGCAGAGGGGTGGTAGTAGTATCCGCCAGGGGTGTAGTAGTGGTAGTCATCGCCGACTGGCGCAGCTGGCTCCTGGGCTCCGACATCTGATCTCATCAATCGGATATAGGGAAAAGGGAAGCAAAGCAACCGTGAGTACTCATCCAAAGTACTCAGCAAGACTTACATCAGATCTATTCTAAATATGCAACATTATCAAAGGAAGGCTGTATATGTGGACTGATATGCAGAATTGCCAGAATAGAAGGGAAAGCCTAGCCTATCGAAGACTAGCATCTTCAGGGTCTTGCAGCATTAGAAGAGTACAGAGTAGTACATAAACATAGTAGTAGCAACAAGTTTCAAACATCGCCAGAGATCCTTCCTCGACTCCCTGCGAGAAAGCAATCCCGAAGCCAATACATTTAACCCATTTCTAGTTATAGAAGATCGGGATATTCTCCGAGCGTCCTGTTACCGTGGACATGGCTATTCGAATAGATATACTTCCCTACAGGGGTGCACCAACTTACCCAACACGTTCGATGACTCTGGCCGGACACACTTCGTCAGTCGATGCCCGGCCTCGGACTATCGACACGTCGTAGCCCTACCTAGGTTCAACAGAGAGGCCAGCATGCCGGTCTACATCCTAAGCGCTCAGGGGTCTTGGGCCCATCACCCTTTGCACTCCTGCGCGTTGCGTGGGCGGCCGGGAGTAGACCTAGCCCCCTTAATACAAGCGCGGGCGTTACCAGTCCAACCCGGCGCGCGCCGCTCAATTGCTGACATCTGAAGAACTTCGGCTGATACCATGACGCCGAGTACCCATATTATTCCCACGTGCTGGTTAGCGCGAAAAGGCCTGAGGCCTACTCAGATTACATATCCTAACCCTTAGTGCATTAGGAGCGCGCGGTAACGATCGGTTGCTCCACCCTCTGTGGTCCCGTCGCCCCGTCTCAAGGACTTGTGGCAAGGGCCAGGCCCACGGTCCGCCTGCCCGGCCACGCCTCCTAATTAACTCGCGGGTACCATCTCGGTCAACCCGACTTCCCATCTCTCACGGGTACCCCTCGGGGCCGACCCGTCTTTATCAAGTATCAACAATAATAATGTGCAAGTAATCGTGTGTCCATATCATCAAGCAGGAATCCGAGGAATCACCCTCGTGGATGACCACTCGATGTATCCGTCAAGGTGAATCCGAAGGAATCACCCTCGATGGTATTCACTCTGGTCGTGTTACCGACAAAGCTTCATCGGAGGTGGGGAAGAGGAATCACCCTCGGTAACCCACAACCGACTAGCTGTACTACAGAGGCATCATCGGGAGTGAGATAAGAGGTATCACCCTCGGCACTCGATGTTAGCTCTGCAGAGTCGAGCAACTTAGGGGTGTGCGGTGATGTGCTGGTCTCAGCCCGTCGATCACATCGATCGGGGCACTGGTACTAAAGCGGGGAAACTACAGCAAGGAAGAGGGGCCACAGATGGTTCACTACCATCCAACCTATACTAAGCATTTTGGATAAGAGGCAGGTATCAATAACAGTTACAAGGACAGACTATGCATCAGAATAGGATAAAACAATAGCAGCGGCAATTACTAATGCAAGCAGGAGGGAGAGAGAATAGGAGATATAGGCATGCGTCAAGGGGGGGTTGCTTGCCTGGAAGCTCTGCGGCAAAAGAGGGATTGTCAGTGGTGTCGTCGATCTCCTAGGCTGCGTCAGTCTCGGGGGCTATCGGAGAAGAAGAGGGGGGAAGAAACAATAAATAAAAGGCAGACAAATGCAACACAGAGCATGTCATGCTAAAATGCAGTGCAGGGTTGCCTAAAAGTATTACTAAACCATTTTAGTTATTTTAGGATTTAAGTTGGAATTATTAACCGATATGTATGCACTATTCATCTACCGGAAACAGGTAAAAAGTTGCGGGTTCTCCTACGTAGAGGGTCCCGACATGAAAACAGATGGCACGATCGGATTCGTGGGATTTTTCTGAGCAACTTTCATGTAGAAAGTTTTTCGATCCGAGCTACGGTTAATTTTCTATGATTTTTCAAAGTTTTAAACTATTTATGGAATTATTTAAATTAACAGAAAAGCCAAAACAGAATATGACGTCATGCTGACATCATCTCTGCGTCAGCAGTCGGCTGACCAGCTGACTGGTCAAACAGACAGGTGGGACCCACCTGTCAGCCTCTGCAGATTAATCAGGATTAAATTTAAAACTAACAGAGTTATTTAAACTGGTGGGCCCAGCCTGTCAGAGACGGATTAATCTAACCGTGTAATTAATTAGCCGTTAACTGTAATTAGCTCAGCCGGCCCCACACGTCAGCGATAGGGAGGAACAGTAATCCGGCGTTGACCTGGTCAACGAAGTCAACCAAAAGCCAGGGGCCCACTGGCAGTGTCCGTGGGCGGGCCCCATGCGGTGCCACGTCGGACGCCTCGCCGGAAAAAGCTCCGGCGAGCTCGCGCACGGTGGCGCATCCCCGACGAGCTTCGGGTTTCCTCCACAGTGCACCAAATCGGACGTTTCCGGTCGTGTTCGAACGAGCAAAGAGCGCCGCATCCAACGCGGGCGGTCTCGCGGGCTACGGTGACTGGAGTCGTTGCCCGTGAGAAGAACGACGGAGGTCCGAAATCTGGCGAACTCGCGCGCGGTGATGCGGAGGCCAAAACGGGAGGCGCGCTACTCCTATGGCATCTACTCGATGTTGCGAACTCGGTGCGGGGTTCGGCAGGTCATGGCAAGCGCTAGCGCGACGGCGGCGAGCTCACCGGCGGAGCTGGGCTCGGCCATGGCGGAGCCGGCCGCTCCGGGCGTGGGGAAGAGGAAAAAGATAGGGGAGGAGGTGTGTAGCTCACCGCAGCGGCTCACGGTGGCCCTTGGTGGTTTTGTAGCGCAGGAACGACGACGTACGGTGCGGCGGAGCTCCGGTGATCCGCGGCGGACGCCGGCCCAATTCGCGCAATGAGGCGGCCTCGGGCTTGCTCGCGTGGTTGGGGAAGAAGAATGAGATGATGGCGGAGCTCGTGGGCTGCTTGAGAGGATGGGACGGCGCCGGTGGCCGTGGATCGACGTCGGGTACGGCGGCAACGTCGTCGGGACAGAGAGGGAAAGAGGCAAGCGCGAGCGAGGGGAAGGAGAGGGGAGAGTGAGGCGAGGCGGCCAGGAGGGAGGGCTCGGGCGCCCTTATCCTCTCGCCCCAACTGCCTCGTCGCGGTGGCTGGCTGCGGCCGGTGCCGTACGCGCTGAATGCAGCGACGGCGCCACGAAGGCGGGAGCAGGTAGGCGAGGCCGATTCGGCTGGGCTGGGCCGTCCTGGGCCGCGACAGGTAAGTGGCTTGCCCCGTTTATTTTCTGTCTTTTCCATTTTTTTAATAAACAGAGACAGTAAATGGTTTTTGTGGGCCACCAAACAATTTAGAAAAATGTGGAACCTAGCCCAATAAATACTTTGTATTTTTAGGCACTGCCACAAATATTTTGGAACCCAGGGGAATTCATTTGCATTTTTTCATAAATGAATATGGAATTATAATTGCTGGAATTGCACTGGATTAAATGCTACTGTCCATTTTAGCAACATAGTGATGTTGTTTTCCTGAACAACAAATTGTTTTAGAATATTTGCTAAATGATGAACATTTTTCCAGCAACTTTTGTGCAACTCCAAATTTCAATTGCATTTGAATTTAAATTCAGTGGCAATTTTGAAATGAGACATTAATCCAACCTGATTATCATTGCAAATCTCAGATGATTTGGCATTAATATGATGGATCACTGTAGCTCATTACATAGGGGTGTTACATAGGGTTTCACTGAAATGTTACTTTCGGTCTCACCGATTCGTACTTCTCGGTGGCACCAAGATGTACTAGTGCAATGGCCTGGGGCCAAATCGGTGACTCCAAAAATCTCCATTCGGTCGGTCCGAGATGCTTATTGCAGAAACTTAAAGCTAATTTTTTTGCTCGAGTCTAATCTACGGAATTTCTTCATGGAACAAGCATTGCAATCTGTGGCAAGAATAATGGCAATCCATTCGTGTATAGAATTAGAAAGAGGAACATGGAGGGGGTCGAATCTCACCCTAACTTGGTGGAGATCCTCTACGGCGGCAACGGCGGGGTAGATTCCCGTTGACGGCGACGGATTCCGGCGGCGAGGGTGCGCTGGATGCAACGATGAAGTCCGGAGACGAGGGCGACGGTAGCGGAGGGGGTGCGGGAGTCGTGACGTTTGAGAAATTTCAACTGTACGGGACCGCTGAGTATATATACCCACCTACTGTCGGTGGGTCCGAGTGGAACAACTCGGTGGCACCGATATGTGTAACTGCAAACAGTATAGCAAATCGGTGACTCCGAAATGTTCAACTCGGTGACACCGAGATTGAAACCTAGATCAATCTAAATGATTTAGGTTTGACCGAGTTTGAGTGTATTGGTCCAACCAAAATGTATAAAAAAGGTTTTGGAGGTTCAGCCCTTTCAGATCGGTGACTCCGAGTGCGCCTCACCCGGAGGGTCCGAAAATGACTTGTTCAAATTTTGTGATGTAGCAAGAATAGAGTTTGAGACAAGAAAGCATAGATAGCTAGAGAAGGTACTTAGGCATTCTTGTACATCCACTTGGCCAGAAAAACCAAGACAATCAAAACAACAAATGGATGTCCTCGAATGAAGAAAACATGCAAATCAACATGCTCACACAACAAGATAGCAAATGAAACATGTGTCAAACATGCACAACCAATTCTAGCATCTATCAAGCAATGGCGATGACTAGGTCATGTATATATGAGTATATTGACTTAGGAGTCAAATGAGAACATTTGATCATAGGTCATACTCATCGTTTAAGCACAAGTGGGGTTGCCACTTTTACATAAAGCATTGATGTGTTCACACCATTAGAGTTGCTTTAGCTCAAGTCTTAGAGCAAAGCTCCCCCTAGATGTGATATCCCCCCAAAGAGGGATGAACTAACCTTGGGTTTTTTTGATGATGACTTCATGTAGATGTTGAAGATGTGGATGCTCAATGTTGATGTAGACCATCAAGAGTTGGGAGCAATCCTTTGGAGTTTTGTGCTTTCAATACCTACATGGGTTAGTCCCACACAAGGAACATACAAGGATATCCATAGACATAGAGTGAAATACACATATGATGATGTCCATGAATGCAATGACTACCTTGTCCCTTGCCTTACCAACAAGAGGGTTTGTGACTCCATGAACTAGTGCAAGATGTGGAAGTTTATTGCACAAGTTCTTGCCATAAGTGAATGTGAGTGAAGTTTGTTGGCGGACTCACCCTCAAGAACTCTCTAGTTCTTCTTGTTTTGGACCCACATCAACTTGATGGGAATCCTTGGAGTTGTAGTAGCACTTGATGAAGTAGAACTTGATGAAGTCTTGGGAACCCACTTGACCAAGGCTTGAGGTGCTTCTTCAAGTGAATCAATCTCTTCTTGAAGCTTGTCCTTGCCTTTTAGCTTGTGGTTTTGTGGTGGAAGATCATCTTGAGCTTGTGTTCCCTTGAAGGAAGTAGGATCATACTTCTCTTGTTGAGGAACAAACTTCGTCTTGGGGTATTGATCTTCTTCCCACTCAACTCCTTTGGCATTGAACTTTCGTTCAAAACCAACACCTTGGTTCTTCCGGAGCCTTCCTTGCTTGCGTACAATTTCCTCAAATTGCTTACTCCCGGCAAGACTCTTGTAGATACCTTTTTCTATAATTCCTTTCAATTGATTGTTTTCTTGCTCAAGTGTAACTTGGCTAAGAGAATCATTACCGGAATCAATAGAACTACTAGAAGCAACAACATTGGATATAGCATTGTTATTGTTACTACTAGAGGTAGAACCCTTTTTACCCTTGTTACTAGTTTGCTTAGGTTTAACTTGTGGCATAAAGGTAGACAAGAGTAAACGTTTGGGAAGATATGAAGAACTCTTCTTTCAAAGATCGTCATTGATAGCTTTAAGAAACTCATGCTCTTGCTCTAAATTTAGCTTCTCGAAGCGTAGCTTCTCATGAGTTCTTAGAATTTCTCTATGATCCTCTTGAGTTGTTTCATGAGCTAACTAAAGAGCATTTAGTTATTTAGTTAGACGCTCAATCTCCTTCATAGCATTGTCATTCGTTTCCTCTTGACTATCATGATTACTAGCATTTTCATTATAGCTCACATCACTAGCCTTATCAACAAGTAAATCATCATCACCAAGCAAATCATCTTAATCACTATTGAAATCAAGATACTCGGGGTGTGATACCTTGGGGCCTTTTGCCATGAAGCATCTTCCAATTCCTTCATTTGGTGAGTTAAATAGATCATGGGAGTTGGATGACACAAGAGCAAGTCCGGCAACACCTTCATCTTGACTATAGTCGGAGTTGGAGTGATAACTTCTCTCGGAGTGGTTGTCGAAGTCGGAGCCGGAAACCCATTCACCAACATGAGCTTGATGTCTTCTTCTTGTGTAGATCTTTGATGACTTGTCCTTCCTCTCTGAATCCTTGCTTCTTCGAGAGGGTCTTCGTTCATAACGATCATCTCTACTCCTTCTCTCCTTATGAGGTGATTCATCTCTTCTATGTCTTCCTCTTGGTGACTCATCTCTTTTCTTGTAGGGAGCCGTACACTCATTGGAGTAGTGTCCAGGTTTTCCACAATTGTAGCAATTTCGGTCACGACTTGATGATCTTCTCTCATAGTGTCTTGAGCTAGAGCTTCTTTCTTTCCCTTTGTTCTTGTAGAACTTGTTGAATCTTTTCACCATTAGGCTTATCTCTTCATTGGATACTAGCTTGTCACTTGAAGTTGTTGGAGCATCGGTTGAGGCTTTGTAAGCACCACTTGATTTGTTGTGTAGCTCCTCTTTGTCCTTGAGTGACATTTCATGAGCAACAATCCTTCCAATGACTTCCATGGGCTTGAGATCTTTGTAATTTGGCATCATTTGGATCAATGTGCAAACGGTATCATATTTTCCATCCAAAGCTCTAAGGATCTTCTTGATGATGAATTTGTCGGTCATCTCTTCACTTCCTAAGCCGGCAATCTGATTTGTGATGAGAGCAAGCCTAGAGTACATTTCAGCGACTCCTTCACCATCCTTCATCTTGAACTTGTCAAGTTGACTTTGAAGCACATCCAACTTAGATTCCTTGACGGACTCGGTACCCTCATGCATATCAACCAAAGTATCCCAAATTTCCTATGCATTCTCGAGGCGGCTGATTTTGTTGAATTCCTCGGGACACAAACCGTTGAAGAGAATGTCACAAGCTTGAGCATTGTATTGCAACATCTTCAATTCTTCCGCGGTTGCTTCACGATCCGGTTCCTTGCCATCCTCAAAGAATTCACCTTGCAAGCCAACACGAAAAACAGCCCAAACGGCCGGGTTATGACCAAGAATATGCATTTTCATCTTATGTTTCCAACTAGAAAAGTTTGTACCATCAAAATATGGACCTCTACGGAGATAATTACCCTCACTAGACGCCATACTCTCCTAGGTTGTGAAACCAAGGCTATGATCACCAAAGCAATGGAAATCAAGGCTTACGGAGACCAAAGCTCTGATACCACTTGTAGGATCGAAAGTATGTCTAGAGTGGGGGGGGGTGATTAGACTACTTGAACAAATAAAAACCTAACCTTGTCCCAATTTTAGTTGTAGGCAGATTTTAGCAAGTATACAAGTCAAGCATCACCCTACACATGCAATTCAGAGTGTAGCAGCGGAAAGTAAATAATTGCACATGTAAGTAAAGGAGGGGATTGGAGATTTCAAACGCAATGAAGACACGGTGATTTTTGACGTGGTTCAAATAGGTGGTGCTATCGTACGTCCACGTTGATGGAGGCTTCAACCCACGGAGAGTAACGGTTGCGTGAGTCCACGGAGGGCTCCACCCACGAAGGGTCCACGAAGAAGCAATCTTGCATATTCCACCATGGCTTACGTCCACGAAGGACTAGCCTCACTCGGGGTAGATCTTCACGAAGTAGGCGATCTCCTTGCTCTTAAAAACTCCTTGGTTCAATTCCACATCATGTCGGAGGCTCCCAAGTGACACCTAACCAATCTAGGAGACACCACTCTCCAAAAGGTAATAGATAGTGTGTTGTTGATGAACTCCTTGCTCTTGTGCTTCAAATGATAGTCTCCCCAACACATAAACAACTCCTCTCAGATTTGGCTATGGTGGAAGAAGGATTCGAGTGGAAAGCAACTTGGGAAGGGCTAGAAATCAAGGTTCAATTGGTAGGAATGGAATCTCTTGATCACAACACATGAGTAGGTGGTTCTCTCTCAGAAAATGTATGGTGGAAGTGTAGGCACGTTCTGATGGCTCTCCTTACTGAGTAAGAAGGGGTGGAGGGGTATATATAGCCTCCACACAAAATCCAACCGTTACACACTTTTGACCCAACTCGGTGGCACTGATCAGAAATCTCGGTGGCACCGAACTGTGTAAAAGATATGAATGTTAGGAATCTCGGTGGGACCGATTGGAACAACTCGGATGGACCGATGTGCAATGGTTAGGGCAAACCTCGTCTCGGTGGCACCGATTGCATCAACTCGGTGGGACCGAAGTGAAGCAATAAGGCAACAGAGACTTGGCAAGCCATCTCGGTGAGACCGATTTGCAAAACTCGGTGGGACCGAAGTAATTGCAAACGATTACAGAGAGTTGGCAAGGCCATCTCGGTGGGACCGAGATCCATATCAGTGGATCCGATTTGTTAGGGTTTTGGCAGTGGCTAAGTCCAGATGAACTCGGTGGCTCCGGATAGAAATTTTCGGTGGGGCCGAGTTGGAATGTAGGTTTTGGACATATTTGGATGGAGAAAGTGGTTGAGGGTTTTGGAGCACTGTCACTAAGCACTTGAGCAAAAAGACCATTAAGAAACACCTCATCCCCTTTTAATAGTATTGGCTTTCCTATGGACTCAATGTGATCTTGGATCACTTAACAAAAAATGTAGAGTCTTGAGCTTTTGCCAATCCATGTCCTTAGCATTTTTGAGGGGTCCACATCTCTAGTTCTTGCCATGCCAATCATTGAACATCCTGAAATATTTAACTTGAATGGACATTAGTTCAATGAGATATATGTTGTCACAAATTACCAAAACCACCAAGGGAGCAAATGTGCTTTCAGAAAGAATGCCCCAATAGTGGTGGAGCTGTATGAGTTCTCGGCGCAGTTTGAGCAGAATTCTCAACGCTCCCGTCGCCGCCTGGCTTGCCATCTTAAGCGTATCAAGTAGTTCATTTTGTTGCTTCTAGCTAGTGCTGAGGATCCGACATGTGGATGCCCTTTTAACTGAAAACAGTATGTTATCTAAATGTGTTTAATCATAAGTTGTATGCTATGTTTTGGATTTCCTACGTTCAGTGGGTTTAGCATGTTCAAACAGAGTGCAACATGCAAAACTTGCCAAAAATAGCAACATGCAAAACTTACCAAAAACAACAACATGCAAAACTTACTTAAAATGGGGTCAAACTTGCAATGTTAACTTTTGAAAACTTGTGGTATTGAAATTTATCATTTTTCCCACTTACCAGTGCACACAAGAGGGCTTCATGCACAAGGATTTCATTTCTTGAGGCTTTTTTCATTTTCTTTGATTTTTTCCAAAATGGGGTAAAACTTGAAATGTTGACCATTCATACCAAATGGTTTGGAATTTCAACTTTGGTTGTCCCAAGTGGATGCACCACCAACATTAGAGCATAAAATGAGTTTTGTCAATTTTAAGGACCAAATTACATCACACTTGTAGTTCAAATTTGAGCAAGTTCTGATAATTCACCGGAAATCCAGTATATCTTTGAAATATACCAATAATACTCTAAAATTCATGAAACCTAGTCAGTGGGCTTCCAATGTGGACTAATTTCTATGAAAAATGAAAAGACCAAATTTTATAACTTATTTCAGGAACTTCCTTCACAAAAAGCCATTTCTGGCACTTCAAAAATGGAAAATATGTTTTATTCAAGAAAAATTTATAATTCCTATGGCAACATTGTTCACAATAGTAACACCCATGGTTGTGCCAAATTTGAACATGTTATCATGGACTATGCCATGAAAGTGGCTAGGGCCATGGGCATATGCCTTGAAATCCATTCAAGTTCATACTAGATAGGCCATTTGTGAAGGTTTTCTTTTTCAAAACTTGTTGTATTGCAAGTTTATGATTTTTCCCACTTACTAGTCCACACAAGAGGGCTTCATGCACAAGGATTTCAATTTTTGAGGGTTTTTTCATTTTCTTTGATTTTTTCCAAAATGGGGTAAAACTTGAAATGTTGACCATTCAAACCAAATGGTTTGGAATTTCAACTTTGGTTGTCCCAAGTGGACACACCACCACATTAGATCATAAAATGATTCTTGTCAATTTTCAGGACCAAACTACATCACACTTGTAGTTCAAATTTGAGCAAGTTCTGATAATTCACTCGAAATCCAGTAAAGCTTTGAAATATAGCAATAGTACTCTGAAATTCATGAAACTTGGTCAGTGGGCTTCCAATGTGGTC
This sequence comes from Elymus sibiricus, assembly GCA_039707655.1. NCBI lineage: Eukaryota > Viridiplantae > Streptophyta > Magnoliopsida > Poales > Poaceae > Elymus > Elymus sibiricus. The sequence continues at coordinate 387,653,282 of CM077676.1, forward strand.
TACTTTCTATGAAACATGAAAAGACCAAATTTTATAACTTATTTTACGAACTTCCTTCACAAAAAAGCCATTTCTAGCATTTGAAAAATGGAAATAATAAATTTTATTCCAAAAAATGATAATTCCTATGGCAACATTGTTCACAATGGTAACACCCATGGTTGTGCCAAATTTGAACATGTTATCATGGACTATGCCATGGAAGTGGCTAGGGCCATGGGCATATGCCATGAAACCCATGCAAGTTGATACTAGATAGGCCATTTTGTGATTTTTGTTTTCAAAACTTGTGGTATTGAAAGTTTATTATTTTTCCCACTTACTAGTGCACACAAGAGGGCTTCATGCACAAGGATTTCAATTTAGGATTTTTTCATTTTCTTTGATTTTTCCCAAAATGGGGTAAAACTTGAAATTTTGACCATTCATACCAAATGGTTTATAATTTCAACTTTGGTTGTCCCAAGTGGATGCAACACCAATATTAGAGCATAAAATGATTTTTTTTAAATTTTCAGGACCAAACTACATCACACTTGTAGTTCAAATTTGAGCAAGTTCTAATAATTCACTAGAAATCCAGTAAATCTTTCAAATATAGCAATAATAATTTGAAATTCATGAAACTTGGTCAGTGGGCTTCCAATGTGGTCTACTTTCTATGAAAAATGAAAATACCAAATTTATAACTTACTTCAGGAACTTCCTTCACAAAAAATCCATTTCTAGCACTTGAAAAATGGAAATAATAATTTCTATTCCAAAACAAATTATAATTCAACATTGTTCACAATTGTAACACCCATGGTTGTGCCAAATTTGAACATGTTATCATGGACTATGCCATGGAAGTGGCTAGGGCCATGGGCATACTATTGGAAATATGCCCTAGAGACAATAATAAAATGGTTATTATCATATTTCCTTGTTCATGATAAATGTTTATTATTCATGCTAGAATTTTATTGACCAAAAACTTAAATACATGTGTGAATACATAAACAACGCCGTGTCCCTAGTAAGCCTCTACTAGACTAGCTCGTTGATCAAAGATGGTTAAGCTTTCATAACCATAGACATGAGTTGTCATTTGATAACGGGACCACAACATTAGGAGAATGATGTGATGGACAGACCCAACCGTAAGCTTAGCATATGATCGTATCACTAAGTTCACTTTGCCGTAGCATTCGTAATGTCAAGTATCTGTTCCTTAGACCATGAGATCATGCCACTCCCGAATACCGGAGGAATACTTTGTGTGCTATCAAACATCACTTTGTAACTGGGTGATCATAAAGATGCTCTACATGTATTTCCGAAAGTGTTTGTTAGGTTGCATGATTCGAGACTGGGATTTGTCACTCCGTGTGACGGAGAGATATCTTTGGGACCTCTCGATAATACAACATCACAAGAAGCTTGCAAGCATGTGACTAAGAGTTTATTCACGGGATCTTGTATTACAGAATGAGTAAAGAGACTTGCCGGTAACGAGATTGAACTAGGTATAGAGATACCGACGATCGAATCTCGGGCAAGTAACATATCGTTGGACAAAGGGAATTGCATACGGGATTAACTGAATCCTTGACATCATGGTTCAAACCGATAAAGATCTTCGTTGAATATGTGGGAGTCAATATGGGCATCCAGGTCCCTCTATTGATTATTGACCGGAGAGGTGTCTCAGTCATGTCTGCATGATTCTCGAACCCGTAGGGTCACACACTTAACGTTCGATGACGCTAGAGTAGTATTGGGATATTTGCATTGGTGACCAAATGTTGTTCGGAGTCCCGGATGAGTTCTCGGATGTCACGAGGAGTTCCGGAATGGTCCAGAGGTAAAGATTTATATATGGGAAGTCATATTCAGGGTTCCGGAAAATGTTCGGGATTTTTCTGTATTGTACCGGGAAGGTTCTAGAAGGTTCCGGAGTGGGGCCCACTTGCATGGGGGACCCACATGGACGTGGGTAGTGGGGCAAGGCACCACACCCCTGGTCTAGGCGCACAAAGATCCCCCCTAAAAGGAATAGGATCATATCCCGAAGGGATAAGATCAAGATCCCTAAATAGGGGGATAGCGATCGGTGGGGAAGGAAAGAAGGCTTCCTCCCCCCCTTTGGCCAATGACCCTAGCAGCCTGTTTGGGAACCTTTGGGAAGGGGAAGGGGAGTTCGCAAGAGGGAGTTCATCGAGGGAGTAGGCGTGGGAAATAGAATTTTACTCCCATTCCCTTGTTTGGTATATGATGGGAATTAATTTGGGATTAACAGGGTCCCCCATGGGAAGAAATTGGTGGGAATTGGCACCCTCAACTCCCATTCCCCTTCCCACTTAAACTCCCATTCTCTCTAAACAATTAGTGGACTTTTATTCTCCTTACCCCTCAACTCCCATGCCCCATCTTTAATTCCCATGAAACAAACACGCTGTAGTGGCTTGGAGGGCAAGCCACCAGCCCCTCCCATGCCTATATAAAGGTGGGGAGGCGCAGAGGGCAGCACTCCTTCCCACGGCCGCAGCCCCCTCCCGTCTCTCCCATCTCCTCGTCTCGACACCGCTTGGTGAAGTGCTGCCGGTGCTCCACCACCACCATCACCACCATGCTGTCGTGCTGGTTATGATCCCATCTACTTCTCCTCCGCCGCTTGCTGGATCAAGGAGGAGGAGACGTCACTGAGCCGCACGTATGCTAAACTCGGAGGTGCCGTCCGTTTGGCGCTAGCTCGGTTTGGATCGTGATTGGATCGCGAAGAGTATGACTACATCAACTGCGTTATATACGCTTCCACTTTCAGTCTACAAGGGTACGTAGACACACTCCCCTCTTGTTGCTATGCATATCCACAAATAGATCTTTGGGTGTTTCGTAGGAATTTTTTTGATTTTCATGCAACGTTTTCCATGAGTGGCATCATGAGCTAGGTCTATGCATAGATGATATGCACGAGTAGAACACAAAGAAGTTGTGGGCGTTGATGTTCAGATTGCTTACCTCTTTTTGTTATTTCGTATTCGGCGGTATTGTGGGATGAAGCGGCCCGGACCAACTTTACTTGTCCTCGCACAAGAGACCGGTTCCACTAACTAAAATGCAACTTGTATTGCATAAAAGTGGCTGGCGGGTGTCTGTCTCTCCCACTTTAGTTGAATCTGATTTGACAATGGCGGTCCATGTAGAAGGTTAAAAGGCAACTTGTATATCACCGTTGTGGCTTTGTGTAGGTAAAAATGGTTCTCATATGATGCCCATAACAGCGACGTAAAATTTGCAAGAACAAAGTAGAGGACGTCTAACTTGTTTTTGTAGGGCATGTTGTGTGATGTGGTATGGCCAAAACGTGATGTGATATATGTTGATGTATGAGATGATCATGTTTTGTAATAGGTTCACGACTTGCATTTCGATGAGTACGACAACCGGCAGGAGCCATAGGGTTGTATTTAATTTATTGTATGACCTGCGTGTCAATCATTAGACTCCATGTAATTGCTTTACTTTATCACTATGAGTTAGCAATACTCACAGAAGCAATAGTTGGCGGAGACAACCACATAACGACACGATGATGGAGATCATGGTGTCATGCTGGTGATGTTGGAGATCGTGCCAGTGCTTTGGAGATGGAGGTCAAAAGCACGAGATGATAATGGCCATATCTTGTCACATACTGATTGCATGTGATATTTATCTTTTTATGCATCTTATTTTCCTTAGGATGATGATGGCATTATAAGATGACCCCTTCACTTAATTTCAAGATAAAAGGTGTTCCCCCTAAGTATGCACCGTTGCGAAAGTTTGTCATTTCGAAGCACCTCGTGATGATCCAGTGTGATAAACTCTTCGTTCACATACAACGGGTGTAAGCCAGTTTTACACATGTAGAATACTTGGGTTAAACTTGACGAGCCTAGCATGTACAAACATGGCCTCGGAACATGGAGGACCAAAAGGTCGAACATGAGTCATATAGAAGATATGATCAACATGGAGATGTTCACCATTGAAATACCCCATCTCACGTGATGATCAAACTTGGGTTGGTGGAATTGGATCATGTATCACTTAGACAACTTGAGGGATGTTGATTTAAGTGGGAGTTCATTAGTAATTTGATTAATTGAACTAATTATCATGAACATAGTCTAAACTGTCTTTGCAAAATTATGTTGTAGATCAATGGCTCACACTGTAGCTCCCCTGAATTTTAATGCGTTCCTAGAGAAAACAAAGTTGAAAGATGATGGAAGCAACTATTCGGACTGGGTCCATAATTTGAGGATTATCCTCCCTGCTGCACATAAGGCTTATGTCCTTGATGCACCGCTCGGTGCGCCACCCCCTCCAGCTTCATCTGTGGATGCTAGGAACGTCAGTCAGGCATGCTTTACGGCTTAGAACCAAGGCTCCAAAGACGTTTTGAGCACCACAGAGCATATGAGATGTTCCTGGAGCTAAAATTGGTATTTCAGGCTCATGCCTAGGTTGAGAGGTATGACACCTCTGACAAGTTCTTCGGTTGTAAGATATAGGAGAACAACTCCGTTAATGAGCACATACTCAAAATGTCTGGGTAATACAATCGCTTGAATCAGTTGGGAGTTAATCTACCAGATGAAGTAGTGATTGACAGAGTTCTCCAGTCACTGCCACCAAGCTACAAGAGCATCGTGATGAACTATAACATGCAAGGGATGGAGAAGACGATCCCGGAGCTTTTCGCGATGCTTAAGGCCGCGGAAGTAGAAATCAAGAAGGAGCATCAAGTGTTGATGGTCAAAAAGACCACTAGTTTCAAGAAAGGCAAGGGAAAGAAGGGAAACTTCAAGAAGAATGGCAAGCCAGTTGCCGCTCCAGTGAAGAAACCCAAGGTTGGACCCAAACCTGAGACTGAGTGCTTTTATTGCAAGGGGAATTGCCACTCGAAGCAGAACTGCCCTAAGTACTTGGCAGATAAGAAGGCTGGCAACGTCAACAAAGGTATATCTGATATACGTGTTATTGATGTGTACCTTACTAGTGCTCGTAGTAGCGCCTGGGTATTTGATACTGGTTCGGTTGCTAATATTTGTAACTCGAAACAGGAGCTGCGGAATAAATAGAGACTAGCTAAGGACGAGGTGATGATGCGCGTTGGAAATGGCTGCAAGGTTGATGTGATCGCCGTCGGCACGCTCCCTTTACGTCTACCTTCGCGATTAGTTTTAAACCTAAATAATTGTTATTTGGTGCCTGCGTTAAGCATGAACATTATATCTGGATCTTGTTTATTGCGAGAAGGTTATTCATTTAAGTCAGAGAATAATGGTTATTCTATTTATATGGATAATATCTTTTATGGTCATGCACCCAATGTGAATGGCTTATTCTTGTTGAATCTCGATCGTAGTGATACACATGTTCATAATATTGATGCCAAAAGATGCAAAGCTAATGATGATAATACCACATACTTGTGGCACTGCCGCTTAGGTCATATTGGTGTAAAGCGCATGAAGTAACTCCATGCTGATGGACTTTTGGAATCACTTGATTATGAATCATTTGATACATGTGAACCATGCCTCATGGGCAACATGACTAAAACACTGTTTTCCAGTACAATGGAGCGGGCAAGTGACTTGTTGGAAATAATACATAGCGATGTATGCGGCCCAATGAGTGTTGAAGCGCACGGTGGATATCGTTATTTTCTTACCTTCATGGATGATTTGAGTAGTTATGGGTATATTTACTTAATGAAACACGAGTCTAAAACATTTGAAAAGTTCAAGGAGTTTCAGAGTGAAGTAGAGAATCATCGTAACAAGAAAATAAAATTTCTACGATCTGATCACGGAGGAGAATATTTGAGTTACGAGTTTGGCACGCATTTAAGACAATGTGGAATTGTTTCACAACTCACGCCACCTGGAACACCACAGCGTAATGGTGTGTCCAAACATCATAATCGTACTCTATTAGATATGGTGCATTCTATGATGTCTCTTACCGATTTGCCACTATCGCTTTGGGGTTATGCATTAGAGACAACCGCACTTTAAACAGGGAACCATCTAAATCCGTTGAGACGACACCGTATGAATTATGGTTTGGCAAGAAACCTAAACCGTCGTTTCTTAAAGTTTGGGGATTCGACGCTTATGTCAAGAGGCTTCAGCCTGATAAGCTTGAACCCAAAGCGAAGAAGTGTGTCTTCATAGGATACCCTAAAGAGACCATTGGGTATACCTTCTTTCATAGATCCGAGGGCAAGATCTTTGTTGCCAAGAATGGATCCTTTCTAGAGAAGGAGTTTGTAGGATCAAAAGTATGTCTAGAGGGGGTGGGGGTGATTAGACTACTTGACCAAATAAAACTTATCATTTTCCCAATTTTAGTGTTAGGCAAGTTTTAGCAATTCTACCAAGTCAAGGAACACCCTACACATGCAAGTCTAAGAGTTGTGCAGCAGAAAATATAGACTTTGCATATGAACGTAAAGGAGGGATCGGAGAAATCAAACGCAATCAAGACACCGTGATTTTTGGTGTGGTTCTGATAGGTGGTGCTATCGTACGTCCACGTTGATGGAGACTTCAACCCACGGAGGGTAACGCTTGCGCGAGTCCACGGAGGGCTCCACCCACGAAGGGTCCACGAAGAAGCAACCTTGATTATTCCACCATGGCTTACGTCCACGACGGGCTAGCCTTACTCGGGGTAGATCTTCACTAAGTAGGCGATCTCCTTGCCCTTACAAACTCCTTGGTTCAACTCCACAAGATCTTGGAGGCTCCCAAGTGACACCTAGCCAATCTAGGAGACACCACTCTCCAAAAGGTAATAGACGGTGTTGTTGATGATGAACTCCTTGCTCTTGTGCTTCAAATGATAGTCTCCCCAACACTCAATCACTCTCTCACAAAGAGATTTGGCTTTGGTAGGAGAAGGATTTGAGTGGAAAGCAACTTGGAGAAGGCTAGAAATCAAGTTTCAAATGGTTGGATTGGAATCTCTTGATCTCAACACATGAGTAGGTGGTTCTCTCTCAGAAAATGAAAGGTGGATGTGTAGGTTTGTTCTGATGGCTCTCTTAGAGAGTAGGAGTGGGTGGAAGGGTATAAATAGGAAACACCAAAAATCCAACCGTTACAAGCTTTTTGACCCAACTCGGTGACACCGATCAGAAAACTTGGTGATACCGACCTGTGTAAAAGGCTTGACCGTTAGGCTTTTCGGTGAGACCCAACGGAACGACTCGGTGAGACCGAAGTGCAATGGCTAGGGCAGAACCTCGTTTCGGAAATTCCGATCGTTTCATCTCGGTGACTGATACGTCCAATTTGCATCATGATTTCCTACTATTATTTATTATGTTTTTGATCATTATTTCACTTTATGGTACAATTCTTATGCCTTTTCTCTCTTAATTTGTAAGATTTACATGAAGAGGGAGAATGCCGGCAGCTGGAATTCTGGACTTGAAAGAGCCACATCAGAGATAACTAATCTACAAAGCTCCAATTGACTTGAAATTTCATGGAGATTTATTATTGAATATATAAAAAATACTGGAGAAAATAAATACCAGATGGGACCCACCTGTTGCCCACAAGGCAACAGGGCGCGCCCTAATGCCTTGTGGGGGCCCACAGCTGGCCTCTGGCCCCCTCCTTCTGCTATATGAAGCCATTTGCCCTAGAAAAAAATAAAGAGAAGACTTTCAGGATGAAGCGCCGCCGTCTCGAGGTGGAACCTGGGCAGGAGCTATTTTGCTCTCCAGCGGAGCGATTCCGCCGGGGATACTTCCCTCCGGGAGGGGGAAATCGAAGCCATCGACGTCACCAACGATCCTCTCATCGTCGGAGGACAAATCTTCATCAACATCTTCACCAGCACCAACTCATCTCAAACCCTAGTTCATCTCTTGTATTCAATCTTTGTCTCAAAACCTCAGATTGGTACCCGCGGGTTGCTAGTAGTGTTGATTAGATCTTGTAGTTGATGCTAGTTGGTTTATTTGGTGGAAGATTATATGTTCAGATCCTTAATGCTATTCAATACCCCTCTGATCTTGAACATGAATATGATTTCTGAGTAGTTACTTTTGTTCTTAAGGACATGGGAGAAGTCTTGTCATAAGTAATCATGTGAATTTGGTATTCGTTCGATATTTTGATGATATGTATGTTGTTGCTTCCTTTAGTGGTGTCGTGTGAACGTCGACTACATGACACTTCACCATATTTGGGCCTAAGGGAAGGCATTGTGGAGTAGTAATTAGATGATGGGCTGCTAGAGTGACAGAAGCTTAAACCCTAGTTTATGCGCTATTCCGTAAGGGGCTGATTTGGATCCATATGTTTCATGTTATGGTAGAGTTATCTTAATTCTTCTTTCGTAGTTGCGGATGCTTGCAGGAGGGGGTAATCATAAGTGGGAGGCTTGTTCAAGTAAGAACAGCACCCAAGCACCGGTCCACCCACATATCAAATTATCAAAGTAGCGAACGCGAATCAAACAAACATGATGAAAGTGACTAGATGAAATTCCCATGTGTCCTTGAGAACTCTTTGCTTATTATACGAGTTCGTTCCGGCTTATCCTTTTCTACAAAAAGGATTGGGTCACCTTGCTGCAATTTTTTTTACCGTTACTACATGTTACTTGTTACAAATTATCTTGCTATCAAAACTATCTGTTACCGCTACTTTCAGTACTTGCAAAGAATACCTTGCTGAAAATCGCTTGTCATTTCCTTCTGCTCCTCGTTGGGTTCGACACTCTTACTTATTGAAAGGACTATGATTGATCCCCTATACTTGTGGGTTATCAAGAGTCTTTTCTGGCACCGTTGCCGGGGAGTGAAGCGCCTTTGGTGAGTGGAATTTGGTAAGGAAACATTTATACTATGTGCTGAAATTTATTGTCACTTGTCACTATGGAAAGTAATCCTTTGAGGGGCTTGTTCGGGGTATCTTCACCTCGACTGGAAGCAATAAGAGTTGCCCCTCAACCTATTGAACCTACTGAAAATATTTATTATGAATTTCCTTCGGGTGTGATAGAGAAACTGCTAGCTAATCCTTATGCAGGAGATGGAATGGTACATCCTGATATGTACCTGATCTATGTGGATGAAATTTGTGGATTGTTTAAGCTTGCAGGTTTATCCGGAGATGGAGTTAAGAAGAAAGTATTCCCTTTATCTTTGGAGGGAAAGGCATTGACATGGTATAGGCTATGTGATGATACTGAAACATGGGACTGGAGCCGGTTGAAGCTGGAATTCCACCGGAAATTTTATCCTATGCATTTGGTTCATCGTGATCGGAATTATATATATAATTTTTGGCCTCGTGAGGAGAAAGTATCTCTCAAGCTTGGGGGAGGCTTAAGTATATGTTGCACACATGTCCCAATCATGAGCTCTCAAGAGAAATAATGCTTCAAAACTTTTATGATCGGCTTTCTCGTAATGATCAATCCATGCTCGATACTTCTTCTGCTGGTTCCTTTATGAAGAGAACTATTGAATCCAGATGGGATCTTCTTGAAAGAATTAAACGCAATTATGAAGATTGGGAAATCGACAAAGGTAACGAGTCAGGTATAAATCTAGAGTTTGGTTGTGTTAAATCTTTTATGGAAACTGATGCTTTTCGTAAGTTTAGTACTAAATATGGACTTGACTCTGAGATAGTAGCTACCTTTTGTGAATCTTTTGCTGCTCATGTTGATCTCCCTAAGGAGAAATGGTTTAAATATCATCCACCTATTGAATTGAAAGAAGAACCTGTTGGTGTTAAAGAAGAAACAATTGTTTACCATGTTGATCCAGTTGTGCCTACTTATATTGTGAAACCTCCTTTCCCTGTTAGTATTAAGGAACATGCTAAAGCTTCAACTGTGGTTAATAACAGTAATATTAGAGCACCTAGACCTTCTGAACAAATTAAAGTTGAACCTAGTGTTGCAATGGTTAAAGATCTTTTGGTTGATAATATTGATGGACATGTCATATATTCCTGTGATGAAGCAACTAGAATTGCAAAGCCAGACCCTAAAGATAAAAAAAAACATGTAGTTGGCATGCCTGTTATTTCTGTTAAAATTGGAGATCATTGCTATCATGATTTATGTGATATTGGTGCTAGTGTGAGTGCTATTCCGTTTACTCTCTATCAAGAAGTCATGAATGATATTACACCTGTTGAGATTGAAGATATTGATGTTACTATTAAGCTTGCAAATAGAGATACTATTTCACCACTTGGGATTGTTAGAGATGTTGAAGTCTTGTGTGGTAAGATCAAATACCCTACTGATTTTCTTGTTCTTGGATCACCACAAGATGATTTTTGTCCCATAATATTTGGTAGACTCTTTTTGAATACTCTTAATGCTAAGATTGATTGCACTAAAGATATTGTTAGTGTTAATTTTGGTGAGATGTCTAATGAGTTTAATTTCTCTAAGTTTCGTAGACAACCTCATGATAAAGAATTGCCTAGTAAAGATGAAATTATTGGTCTTGCCTCTATTGATATGCCTCCTATTGATCCTTTAGAACAATATTTTCTTGAGCATGAGAATGACATGAATATGAATGAAAGAAATGAAATAGATGAATTATTCTTTAAACAAGCACCTATCCTTAAACATAATTTGCCTGTTGAAACCTTGGGAGATCCACCTCCGCCCAAGGGTGATCCTGTGTTTGAATTGAAGCAATTGCCTAACACTCTTAAATATGCTTATCTTGATGAAAAGAAGATATATCCTATTATTATTAGTGCTAACCTTTCAGAGCATGAAGAAAAGAGATTACTTAAAACTCTGAAGAAGCACCGTGCTGCTATTGGATATACTCTTAATGATCTTAAGGGCTTTAGTCCCACTTTATGTCAGTATAAAATTCATATGGAGCCAGATGCTAAACCCGTTGTTGATCATCAAAGAAGGCTGAATCCTAGAATGAAGGATGTGGTAAGAACTGAAATATTAAAGCTTCTGGAGGCAGGTATAATTTATCCCATAGCTGATAGTAGATGGGTAAGTCCTGTTCATTGTGTTCCTAAAAGAGGAGGTATTACCATTGTTCCTAATGATAAAAATGAGCTTATCCCACAAAGAATTGTAACTGGTTATAGGATGGTAATTGATTTCATGAAATTAAATAAAGCTACTAGAAAAGATCATTACCCCTTGCCTTTTCTTGTTCAAATGTTAGAAAGATTGTCTTAGCATACACACTTTTGTTTCCTAGATGGTTATTCTGGTTTCTCTCAAATACATGTGTCACCTGAAGATCAAGAGAAAACCACCTTTACTTGTCCTTTTGGAACTTATGCTTATCGTCGTATGCCTTTTGGTTTATGTAAAATGGAAAATGTTCTTGATGACCCACTTCCTATTTATGATGATTTTCCTGATGAACAATTAGCTGTGATAAATGCTTCTCGTAATACTCCTTGGTATGCAGACTATGCTAATTACATTGTTGCAAAATACATACCACCTAGCTTTACATACCAACGAAAGAAAAAGTTTTTCTTTGATTTAAGACATTACTTTTGGGATGACCCACATTTATACAAAGGAGTAGATGGTATTATTAGACGTTGTGTACTGATACGTCCATTTTGCATCATGTTTTACTACTGTTATTTATAGTGTTTTTAATCAATATAACACTTTGTGGACCAATTCTAATGTCTTTTCTCTCTTAATATGCAAGATTTACACAAGGAGGGAGAATACTGACAGCTGGAATTCAGGACCTGAAAAAGCTCTGTCAAGATACCTATTCTGCACATCTCCAAATGTGTTGAAATTTCACGGAGAATTATTTTGGAATATATAAAAAATATTGGAAGCAAAAAGTACCAGAGGGGGCCACCCAGGTGCCCACGAGGCACCAGGGTGCGCCACCTCCCCCCCCAGGTGCGCCCTGGTACCTCATGGGGCCCCTGGCCCACTTCTGGCCCCCATTTTCTGGTATATAAGTGCATTTGACCTAAAAAAATTATAGAGAGGACTTTCGGGATGGTGCGCCACTGTCTCGAGGTGGAACTTGGGCAGAAGCACTTTTGATCTCCGGTGGAGAGATTCTGCCGGAGAACTTCCCTCCGGGAGGGGGAAATCATCGTCATCGACAACACCAGTGATCCTCTCATCGTGGGAGGACTAATCTTCATCAACATCTTCACCAGAACCATCTCATATCAAACCCTAGTTCATCTCTTGTATTCAATCTTTGTCTCAAAATCTCAGATTGGTACCTGTGGGTTGCTAGTAGTGTTGATTACATCTTGTAGTTGATGCTTGTTGGTTTACTTGGTGGAAGATTATATGTTCAGATCTATTATGCTATTCAATCTCTCTCTTATCTTGGATATGAACATGATTTGTGAGTAGTTTCTTTTGTTCTTGAGGACATGGGAGAAGTCTTGTCATAAGTAATCATGTGAATTTGGTATTCGTTCGATATTTTGATGATGTGTATGTTGTGATTCCCTTAGTGGTGTCGTGTGAACGTCGACTACATGACACATCACCATCTTTGGGCCTAAGGGAATGCATTGTGGAGTAGTAATTAGATGATGGGTTGCTAGAGTGGCAGAAGCTTAAACCCTAGTTTATGCGCTATTCCGTAAGGGGCTGATTTGGATCCACATGTTTAATGCTATGGTTAGAGTAATCTTAATTCTTCTTTCATAGTTGCAGATGCTTGCGAGAGGGGGTAATCATAAGTGGGAGGCTTGTTCAAGTAAGAACAGTACCCAAGCACCGGTCCACCCACATATCAAATTATCAAAGTAGCGAACGCGAATCGAACAAACATGATGAAAGTGACTAGATGAAATTCCCATGTGTCTTCGAGAACGCTTTACTTACTATAAGAGATCGTTCCGGCCTGTCCTTTGCTACAAAAAGGATTGGGCTATATTGCTGCACTCTTTTTTACTATTGCTACTTGTCACTTGTTACAAATTACCTTGCTATCAAATTACTCGTTACCGATAATTTCAGTGCTTGCAGAAAACATTTTTATTACGTGCTGAAATTTACTGTCACTTGTCACTATGGAAATTAATCCTTTGAGGGGTTTGTTCGGGGTATCTTCACCACGACCGGAAACACCAAGAGTTGCCCCTCAACTTACTGCACCTATTGAAAAAGATATTTATTATGAGATTCCTCCGGGCATGTTAGAGAAACTGCTAGCTAATCCTTATGCAGGAGATGGAATGGTACATCCTGATATGCACTTGATCTATGTGGATGAAATTTGTGGATTGTTTAAGCTTACAGGTATATACGGAGATGGAGTTAAGAAGAAAGTATTCCCTTTATCTTTGGAGGGAAAAGCATTAATGTGGTATAGGGTATGTGATGATACTGATACATGGGATTGGAACCGATTGAAACTAGAATTCCATCAGAAATTTTATCCTATGCATTTGGTTCATCGTGATCGGAATTATATATATAATTTTTGGCCTCGTGAAGGAGAAAGCATCGCTCAAACCTGGGGGAGGCTTAAGTACATGATGTACACATGCCCCAATCATGAGCTCTCAAAATAAATTATCTTACAGAATTTTTATGCTCGGCTTTCTCATGATAATCAAAATTTGCTCGATTCTTCTTCGACTGGCTCCTTTATGAAGAAAACTATTGAATTCAGATGGGATCTTCTAGATAGAATTAAACGCAACTCTGAAGATTGGGAACTCGACAAAGGTAATGAGTCAGGTATAATACTTGAGTTCGATTGTGTTAAATCTTTTATGGCCACCGATGCTTTTCATAAGTTTAGCACTAAATATGGACTTGACTCTGAGATAGTATCATCCTTTTGTGAATCATTTGCTACTCATGTTGATCTCCCTAAGGAGAAGTGGTTTAAATATCATCCCCCTGTTAAAGAAAAGATCGAGGAACCTGTTAGTGTTAAAGAAGAAACAATTGTTTACCATGCTGATCCAGTGGTGCCTACCGCTTATATTGAGAAACCACCTTTTCCTGTTAGGATTAAAGAACATGCTAAAGTTTCAACTGTGGTTAACAAAAGTCATATTAGAGCACCTAGACCCCCTGAACAAATTAAAGTTGAACCTAATGTTGCTATGGTTAAAGATCTCTTGGTTGATAATATAGATGGGCATGTTATTTACCTCTGCGATGAAGCAGCTAGAATTGCTAAACCTGATCCTAAAGATAAAAATAGACCCGTTGTGGGCATGCCTGTTGTCTCAGTTCAAATAGGAGATCATTGTTATCATGGCTTATGTGATTTGGGTGCTAGTGTGAATGCTATTCCGTTTACCTTATATCAAGAAATCATGCATGATATTGCACCTATTGAAATAGAAGACATTCATGTTACTATTAAGCTTGCAAATAGAGATACCATTACACCACTTGGGATTGTTAGAGATGTTGAAGTCTTGTGTGAAAAAATAAAATACCCTACTGATTTTCTAGTCCTTGGTTCTCCACAAGATGATTTTTGTCCCATTATATTTGGCAGACCTTTCTTGAACACTGTTAATGCCAAGATTGATTGCGCTAAAGAAATTGTTAGCGTTAATTTTGGTGGTATGTCTCATGAGTTTAATTTCTCTAAGTTTCGTAGACAACCTCATGATAAAGAATTACCTAGTAAAGATGAAATTATTGGTCTTGCTTCTATTGCCGTACCTCCTACTGATCCGTTAGAACAATATTTGCTAGACCATGAGAATGATATGCATCTGAATGAAAGAAATGAAATAGATAAGATGTTCTTTTATCAACCACCTATCCTTAAACACAATTTGCATGTTGAAACTCTTGGAGGCCCTCCTCCACCTAAAGGTGATCCTGTGTTTGAATTGAAGCAATTGCCTGATACATTGAAATATGCGTATCTTGATGAAAACAAGATATATCCTGTTATTATTAGTGCTAACCTTTCATCGCATGAAGAAAAGAGATTACTGAAAACTCTAAGGAAGCACCGAGCTGCTATTGGATATACTCTTGATGATCTTAAGGGCATTAGTCCCACTCTATGTCAGCACAAGATTAATATGGAGCCTGATGCTAAACCAGTTGTCGACCACCAACGACGATTAAATCCTAAGATGAAAGAGGTGGTAAGAACTGAAATATTAAAACTTCTGGAAGCAGGTATAATCTATACCATAGCTGATAGTAGATGGCTAAGTCCCGTTCATTATGTCCCTAAAAAAGGAGGTATTACCATTGTTCCTAATGATAAAAATGAACTCATTCCACAAAGAATTGTAACTGGTTATAGGATGGTAATTGATTTTAGAAAATTAAACAAAGCTACTAGAAAAGATCATTACCCCTTACCTTTTATTGATCAAATGTTAGAAAGATTGTCTAAGCATAAACACTTTTGTTTTCTAGATGGTTATTCTGGTTTTTCTCAAAGACCCGTATCACAACCCGATCAAGAGAAAACCACCTTTACTTGTCCCTTTGGAACTTATGCTTATAGACGTATGCCTTTTGGTTTATGCAATGCACCTGCTACCATTCAAAGATGTATGACTGCTATATTCTCTGACTTTTGTGAAAACATTGTTGAGGTTTTCATGGATGATTTTTCCGTTTACGAAACTTCTTTTGATGATTGCTTAAGCAACCTTGATCGAGTTTTGCAGAGATGTGAACAAACTAATCTTGTCTTGAATTGGGAGAAGTGCCACTTTATGGTGAATGAAGGCATTGTCTTGGGGCATAAAATTTCGGAAAGAGGTATTGAGGTTGATAAAGCTAAGGTTGACGCTATTGAGAAAATGCCATGTCCTAAAGATATTAAAGGTATAAGAAGTTTCCTTGGTCATGCTGGTTTCTATAGGAGATTTATTAAAGACTTCTCTAAAATTTCTAGGCCTCTTACCAATCTTTTGCAAAAAGATGTTCCATTTGTTTTTTATGATGATTGTCTAGAAGCCTTTGAAACACTTAAGAAAGCCTTAACCACTGCACCTATTGTTCAACCACCTGATTGGAACTTGCCTTTTGAAATTATGTGTGATGCTAGTGATTATGCTGTTGGTGCTGTTCTAGGACAAAGAGTTGATAAGAAATTTAATGTTATCCATTATGCTAGTAAAACTCTAGACAGTGCCCAAAGAAACTATGCTACTACTGAAAAAGAATTTCTAGCAGTTGTGTTTGCATGTGATAAATTTAGATCTTATATAGTTGATTCTAAAGTAACTGTTCACACCGATCATGCTGCTATTAAATATCTTATGGAAAAGAAAGATGCTAAACCTAGACTCATTAGGTGGGTTTTATTGCTACAAGAATTTGACTTGCATATTATTGATAGAAAGGGAGCGGAGAAACCCGTAGTAGATAATTTGTCTAGAATAGAAAATGTTCTTGATGACCCACTACCTATTAATGATGATTTTCCTGATGAACAATTAGTTGTCATAAATGCTTCTCGTAATACTCCTTTGTATGCAGACTATGCTAATTACATTGTTGCTAAATATATACCACCTAGTTTCACATACCAACAAAAGAAAAAGTTCTTCTTTGATTTAAGACATTATTTCTGGGATGACCCACATCTTTATAAAGAAGGAGTAGATGGTATTATTATACATTGTATACCTGAGCATGAACAGGAACAAATCCTACGGAAGTGTCACTCCGAAGCTTACGGAGGACACCATGCGGGAGACAGAACTGCACACAAGGTATTACAATCTAGTTTTTATTGGCCTACTCTTTCCAAGGATGCTCGTAAGTTTGTCTCCTCTTGTGATGAATGTCAAAGAATTGGTAATGTTGGTAGACGTCAGGAAATGCCTATGAATTATTCACTTGCTGTTGAACCATTTGATGTTTGGGGATTTGATTATATGGGACCTTTTCCTAAATCCAATGGGTATACTCATATTTTAGTTGCTGTTGATTACGTTACTAAGTGGGTAGAAGCTATTCCAACTAGTAGTGCTGATCATAACACTTCTATTAAAATGCTTAAAGATGTTATTTTCCCAAGGTTTGGAGTCCCTATATATTTAATAACTGATGGTGGTTCACATTTTATTCATGGTGCATTCCGTAAATTGCTTGCTAAATATGATGTCAACCACAGAATTGCATCTCCCTATCATCCTCAAACTAGTGGTCAAGTTGAATTGAGCAATAGAGAAATAAAATTAATTTTGCAGAAAACCGTCAATAGATCTAGAAAGAATTGGTCTAAGAAACTTGACGATGCACTGTGGGCTTATAGAACTGCTTATAAAAATCCTATGGGTATGTCTCCTAATAAAATGGTTTATGGAAAAGCATGTCATTTACCTCTTGAGTTAGAACATAAAGCTTATTGGGCAATTAAAGAACTAAATTATGATTTTAAACTTGCCGGTGAAAAGAGGTTATTTGATATTAGCTCATTAGATGAATGGAGAACCCAAGCTTATGAAAATGCCAAATTGTTTAAAGAAAAAGTTAAAAGATAGCATGATAGAAGAATTCAAAAACGGGAATTTAAAGTAGGTGAGCAAGTTCTATTGTACAATTCTCGTTTGAGATTCTTTGCAGGAAAACTCCTCTCTAAATGGGAAGGACCGTATATCATCGAAGAAGTTTATCGCTCCGGAGCCATCAAAATAAACAACTCCGAAGGCACTAATCTGAGAGTGGTGAATGGGCAAACAATTAAGCATTATATTTCAGGTACCCCCATTAATTTTGAAACTAATATTATTGAAACAATTACACCGGAGGAATACATAAGAGAGACCTTCCGGAACACTCCAGAACCCTGAAAAGGAAGAGGTATGTGATATGGTAAGTAAACTGACTCCAAAAATTCCATAAAAATATTTTCTGTCTGTTTTGGAATATTTAGAAAAATACAAAAATAAGAAACAGCCGGGGGGACCCACCTGGTGCCCACGAGGCACCAGGGCGCGCCACCCCCCAGGCGCACCCTGGTACCTCGTGGGCCCCACATGTGCAGAAGAAAAAACGTCTGGAAGTACTTGTTTTGCAAGATAAAAAATCTTTATATATACTTCCAGACGTTTTGACCACCGTATCGCAGAAATCTACTCTGTTCTTGTTTCATGCTATTTTTCTGACAGATCTAGATCGCTATGGCTCCACCAAGCTCTTCCAAGGACAAGTTCTATGAGAAGGTCATCAACCCCTACCTTCCGGAGGTGATGAAACACCGTCAAGCCATTGAGATGCGTGAGGGGGTGCTTCACATCCGGGATGTCGAAGGACCCAAGAAGACCGGGAGCGTGGAATCCAGGCTCGAAGCGGTGGAGCAGGAGATCTTCAAGTGCCAAGGGATGGTGGAGCGTGGACTTAGCGCCAAAACTCCATGATCACGGAACTCACCCGTAATCAGAAGGTGGATGGCCAATCGATGGGGGACATCATCTTCAAGCTCAATGAACGGATCGACTATCTTCAAGGCCAAATCTATGATCTTCAAAATCAAAATTATGAGTATGAGGCAAGATTCAAAGGTATGAGTTTAGTTGCAAGTTTCAGGACTCCGGAGACTCGTTCATCTTTTTATGATGGGGAACCTATGCCATGGAAACCGGAGGACAAGCCCACCACTATGAAGTAGACTTGAGCACATGGGTATGGGCACTCCCCTTGGCTTGTGCCAAGCTTGAGGGAGGTGCCCCGGTATCGTATCACCATCACTTTTATTATCATTACCTATTTTTAGTTTGATCCTAGTTATTTCGTGATCTAGTTGAATAAAAGTTTAGTAAGATCTATTTTTGAGTGTTTGCTTCGTGATCTATCTATCTACGTAATCGAGTTGAGAGGTATATAATAAAGAGTAGTTTGAGTTTTTGCTTCTTTACTTTCATGTTTCAATTCTAGCAATGAAAATAATGAAAAAGATCATATGCTAATCTTATGGAAAGTAATGACATTACATAAAGAAAAGTATAAGTGGTAAAATTTATTGGAAGTTAACAAACATAGTATTAGTCAATGATGCAATTCATGAAAGGATTAATAAGGGAAGAGAAGATTCACATGCAAATATACTATCTTGGACATCTTTTATGATTGTGAGCCCCCATCAAGTATTTCATGTCAAATTGTTGACGTTGGACAAGGAAGACAACGTAATGAATTATGTTTGTTCATATTCACATAGAAGTTATATTGTTATAGATCCTCCAACATGTGGTGCTTGCCCAATATCTTTGATATCCAAAAATTCGCACCAAGTAGAGATACTACTTGTGCATCCAAAACCCTTAAACCCAGTTTCATGTCATGAGAGTCCACTATATCTACCTATGGATTGAATAAGATCTTTCAAATAAGTTGTCATCGGTGCAAAAAGCAATAAAAATTGCCTCTAAATATGTCTAAACTTTTATTGAAAGGGAAATAAGCTTTGTACAAACTTGTGATGGTAAAGAAATAAAAGCGACAGACTGCATAATAAAGGTTGCTATCACAAGGGGCAATATAAAGTGATGTTCCTTTGCATTAAGAGCTCTAGCATCCAACAATAAAAAGCGCATGACAACCTCTGCTTCCCTCTGCGAAGGGCCTATCCTTTACTTTTATGTATTTACTTTTTATGCAAGAGTAAATAGTGTTCTCCTCTACTTCCTTTTTATTTCTCTCTTTTGCAAGCATCATGTGGTGGGGAAAGATCTAGGCACATATATCCAGTTGGATATGAGTGATCATGATTTATTATTGTTGAGATCGCCCTTGAGGTGAATCAGTTGGGAGGCGAAATTACAAGCCCCTATCTTTCTATGTGTCTGGCTGAAACTTTTTGCTCTATATATATGTCGTGAGTGTTAGCAATCATAGAAGACTAAATGATGGTTGAGTATGTGGACTTGCTAAATAGCTCCTACATGAGACCCTTCCTGAAAATATGATGAATTGCAATTGCATTGTTGACTGAGAACATAGTTTGTTAGTTTTCAAGAAAGTTTATGCCTTATACTCCACTGTTGTGATGAATTGTTACTTGCTCATGAGAAGTTTATGACAATAAATATTGCTGTTATAATAATGATCATGATGCTTCTATGTCCGTATTTTGTTTTTATCGACACCTCTCTCTCTAAACATGTGGACATGATTATAGATATCAGCTTTCGCTTGAGGACAAGCGAGGTCTAAGCTTGGGGGAGTTGATACGTCCATTTTGCATCATGTTTTACTACTGTTATTTATAGTGTTTTTAATCAATATAACACTTTTTGGAGCAATTCTAATGTCTTTTCTCTCTTAATATGCAAGATTCACACAAGGAGGGAGAATACCGGCAGCTGGAATTCTGGACCTGAAAAACCTCTGTCAAGATACCTATTCTGCACATCTCCAAATGAGCTGAAATTTCACGGAGAATAATTTTGGAATATATAAAAAATATTGGAAGCAAAAAGTACCAGAGGGGGCCACCCAGGTGCCCACGAGGCACCAGGGCGTGCCACCCCCCAGGCACACCCTGGTACCTCGTGGGGCCCCTGGCCCACTTCTGGCCCCCATTTTCTGGTATATAAGTGCATTTGACCTAAAAAAAATTATAGAGAGGACTTTCGGGATGGTGCGCCGCCGTCTCGAGGCGGAACTTGGGTAGAAGCACTTTTGATCTCCGGTGGAGAAATTCTGCCGTAGAAACTTCCCTCCGGGGGAAATCGTCGTCATCGACAACACCAGCGATCCTCTCATCGTGGGAGGACTAATCTTCATCAACATCTTCACCAGCACCATCTCATCTCAAACCCTAGTTCATCTCTTGTATTCAATCTTTGTCTCAAAACCTCAGATTGGTACCTGTGGGTTGCTAGTAGTGTTGATTACATCTTGTAGTTGATGCTTGTTGGTTTACTTGGTGGAAGATTATATGTTCAGATCTATTATGCTATTCAATCTCTCTCTGATCTTGGATATGAACATGATTTGTGAGTAGTTACTTTTGTTCTTGAGGACGTGGGAGAAGTCTTGTCATAAGTAATCATGTGAATTTGGTATTCGTTCGATATTTTGATGATATGTATGTTGCCGATTCTCTTAGTGGTGTCATGTGAACGTCGACTACATGACACTTCACCATCTTTGGGCCTAAGGGAATGCATTGTGGAGTAGTAATTAGATGATGGGTTGCTAGAGTGACAGAAGCTTAAACCCTAGTTTATGCGCTATTCCGTAAGGGGCTGATTTGGATCCACGTGTTTAATGCTATGGTTAGAGTAATCTTAATTCTTCTTTCATAGTTGCGGATGCTTGCGAGAGGGGGTAATCATAAGTGGGAGGCTTGTTCAAGTAAGAACATCACCCAAGCATTGGTCCACCCACATATCAAATTATCAAAGTAGCGAACGCGAATCGAACAAACATGATGAAAGTGACTAGATGAAATTCCCATGTGTCCTCGAAAACGCTTTACTTACTATAAGAGATCGTTCCGGCCTGTCCTGTGCTACAAAAAGGATTGGGCTATATTGCTGCACTCTTTGTTACTATTGCTACTTGTCACTTGTTACAAATTACCTTGCTATCAAATTACTCGTTACAGATAATTTCAGTGCTTGCAGAAAACACCTTGCTGAAAACCGCTTGTCATTTCCTTCTGCTCCTCGTTGGGTTTGACACTCTTACTTATCGAAAGGACTATGATTGATCCCCTATACTTGTGGGTCATCATGTACCTGAGCATGAATAGGAACAAATCCTACGTAAATGTCACTCCGAGGCATATGGAGGACACCATGCGGGAGACCGAACTGCACAGAAGGTATTACAATCTGATTTTTATTGGCCTACTCTTTTCAAGGATGCACGTAAGTTTGTCCTTTCTTTTGATGAATGCCAAAGAATTGGTAATGTTGGTAGACGTCAGGAAATGCCTATGAATTATTCGCTTATTATTGAACCATTTGATGTTTGGGGTTTTGATTATATGGGACCTTTTCCTAAATCCAATGGGTATACTCATATTTTAGTTGCTGTTGATTACGTCACTAAGTGGGTAGAAGCTATTCCAACTAGTAGTGCTGATCATAACACTTCTATTAAAATGCTTAATGAAGTTATTTTCCCAAGGTTTGGAGTCCCTAGATATTTAATGACTGATGGTAGTTCACATTTTATTCATGGTGATTTCCGTAAGTTGCTTGCTAAATATGATGTTAACCATATAATTGCATCTCCTTATCATCCTCAGTCTAGTGGTCAAGTTGAATTAACTAATAGAGAAATAAAATTGATTTTGCAAAACACAGTTAATAGATCCAGAAAGAATTGGTCTAAGAAACTTGACGATGCATTATGGGCTTATAGAACTGCATATAAAAATCCTATGGGTATGTCTCCGTATAAAATGGTTTATGGAAAAGCATGTCATTTACCTCTTGAGTAAGAACATAAAGCATATTGGGCAATTAAAGAACTTAACTATGATTTTAAACTTGCCGGTGAGAAGAGGTTATTTGATATTAGCTCCTTAGATGAATGGCAAACCCAAGCTTATGAAAATGCCAAGTTGTTTAAAGAAAAGGTTAAAAGGTGGCATGACAAAAGAATTCAAAAACGGGAATTCAATGTAGGTGATCATGTTCTATTATACAATTCTCGTTTGAGATTCTTTGCAGGAAAACTTCTCTCTAAATGGGAAGGACCGTATATCATCGAAGAAGTTTATCGCTTCGGAGCCATCAAAATAAACAACTCCGAAGGCAATAATCCGAGAGTGGTGAATGGGCAAAGAATCATGCATTACATTTCAGGTACTCCCATTAATGTTGAAACCAATATTATTGAAACAGTTACACCGGAAGAGCACATAGAAGAATCCTTCCGGAATGCTCCAGAACCCTGAAAAGGGGTAGGTATGTGATACGGTAAGTAAACCGACTCCAAAAATTCCATAAAAATTATTTCTGTCGGTTTTGGAATATTAGAAAAATTATAAAAATAAGAAACAGCCGAGGGGACCCACGTGTCGCCCACAAGGCAACAGGGCGCGACCCCCCTTGGGGCGCGCCGTGAAGCCTTGTGGGCCCCACGTGTGCCTTCCCGACTCCGTTTCCTTCTCGTATGCTTGTTTTGCAAGATAAAAATTCTTTATATATACCCCCGTATGTTTTGACCACCGTATCACGAGTTTCTCCTCTGTTCTTGTTTCAGGCTATTTTTCTGACAGATCTAGGTCGCCATGACGTCTCCAAGCTCGTCCAAGGACAAGTTCTATGAGAAGGTCATCAACCCGTACCTACCGGAGGTGATGAAGCACCCTCAAGCCATTGAGATGCATGAGGGGGTGCTCCACATCCGGGACGTTCAAGGACCTAAGAAGACTGGGAGCGAGAAGGCCAGGCTGGAAGCGGTGGAACAGGAGATCTTCAAGTGCCAGGGCATGGTGGAGCGTGGACTTTGTGATAAGCACTCCATGATCACGGAATTCATCCGTGAGCACAAGGTGGACGGCAAGAATATTGGGGACGTCATCTTCAAGCTCAATGATCGGATTGATTATCTTCAGGCCCAAATATATGATCTACAAAACCAAAATTTTGAGTATGAGGCCAAGTTCAAAGGTATGAGTTTAGCTACAAATTTCAGGACTCCAGAAACACGTTCGTCCTTTTATGATGGAGAGCCTATGCCTTGGAAGACGGAGGACAAGCCCACCACCTCACCATCACCACCATCACCGAAGAAGGAGACTTGAGTACATGGGTATGGGCACTCCCCTTGGCTTGTGCCAAGCTTGGGGGAGGTGCCCCGGTATCGTATCACCATCACTTTTTCATCATCATTATCTATCTTAGTTCGATCCTTACTTATTTCATGATTTAGAGGAATAAAATTTTAGTATGATTTAGTTTCGAGTGCTTGCTTTGTGATCTATCTATCTATGTAATCGTGTGTGAAAGTTATATAATAAAGAGTAGTTTGAGTTGAGTGTTTTGCTATTGATGATCCAATCTTAGAAATAAAGAAAGAATAAAATCATATGCTAATCCCATGGGGAGTGATGACTTCACATAAAAGAAGTATAATTGATAAAACTTGTTGGAAGTTGACAAACATAGCATTGGTCATTGTAGCAATTCATGAAAAAGTAATAAAGGAAGAGAGGTCTCACATATAAATACACTATCTTGGACATCTTTTATGATTGTGAGCCCCCATCAAATATTCTATGTCAATTAGTTGACGTTGGACAAGGAGGACAATGTAATGGGTTATGTTTTCTTATAATCACATAGAAGTTATATTGTTTTGGATCCTCTAACATGTGGTGTTTGCCCCCTATCTTTGCTAGCCAAAAATCCGCACTAAGTAGAGATACTATTTGTGCATCCAAAAACCCTTAAACCCAGTTTCATGCCATGAGAGTCCACTATATCTACCTATGGATTGAATAAGATCCTTCAAGTAAGTTATCATCGGTGCAAAAGCAATAAAAATGCTCCTAAATATGTATGAACTTTTATTGTAAGGGAAAATAAGCTTTGTACGATCTTGTGATGGTGGAGCAATAAAAGCGACAGACTGCATAATAAAGGTCGCTATCACAAGGGGCAATATAAAGTTACGTTCCTTTACATTAAGAGCTCGCACATGTAAAAACGAAAGCGCATGACAATCTCTGCTTCCCTCTGCGAAGGGCCTATCTTTTACTTTATGTATTTACTTTCATGCAAGAGTCAATAGTATTCTCTTCTATTCCTTTCATATTTTCTCGTTAGGCAAACATCATGTGGTGGGGATTGATCCATGCATATATATCCAGTTGAATGTAGGTGATCATGAGTTATTATTGTTGACATTACCCTTGAGGTAAATACGTTGGGAGGCGAAATTATAAGCCCCTATCTTTCTATGTGTTTGACTGAAACTTTTGCCCCATAAGTATGACGTGAGTGTCAGCAATCATAGAAGACTAAATGATAGTTGAGTATGTGAACTTGCTAATCAAAGCTCTTACATAGACTCTTTCTGATAATATGATGAATTGCAATTGCTTCATTGACTGAGATCATAGTTTGTTAGTTTTCAATTTGGTTTATGGTTCATACTTTAACTTGTGGATGAATTGTCACTTTTTCATGAGAAGTTTTATGATGATATATTGTTGTTATAATGAAGATCATGATGCTCCATGTCCGTATTTTATTTTTATCGACATCTCTCTCTCTAAACATGTGGTCATGATTATCGATTTCGACTTTTCGCTTGAGGGCAAGCGAGGTCTAAGCTTGGGGGAGTTGATACGTACAATTTGCATCATGATTTCCTACTGTTATTTATTATGTTTTTGATCATTATTCACTTTATGGTACAATTCTTATGCCTTTTCTCTCTTAATTTGCAAGATTTACATGAAGAGGGAGAATGCCAGCAGCCGGAATTCTGGACCTGAAATAGCCACATCAGAGATACCTAATCTACAGAGCTTCAATTGACCTGAAATTTCATGGAGATTTTTTATTGAATATATAAAAAATACTGGAGAAAAGAAATACTAGAGGGGACCCACCAGTTGCCCACAAGGCAACAGGGCACGGCCCCCCTGGGCGCGCCCTAATGCCTTGTGGGGCCCACAGCTGGCCTCTGGCCCCCTCCTTCTGCTATATGAAGCCATTTTCCCTAGAAAAAATAAAGAGAAGACTTTCGGGACAAAGTGCCACCATCTCGAGGCGGAACCTGGGCAGGAGCTATTTTGCTCTCCAGCGGAGCGATTTCGTCGGGGATACTTCCCTCCGGGAGGGGGAAATCGAAGCCATCGACATCACCAATGATCCTCTCATCGTGGGAAGACCAATCTTCATCAACATATTCACCAGCACCATCTCATCTCAAACCCTAGTTCATCTCTTGTATTCAATCTTTGTCTCAAAACCTCAGATTGGTACCTGTGGGTTGCTAGTAGTGTTGATTACATCTTGTAGTTGATGCTAGTTGGTTTATTTGGTGGAAGATTATATGTTCAGATCCTTAATGCTTTTCAATACCCCTCTGATCTTGAACATGAATATGATTTGTGAGTAGTTCCTTTTGTTCTTGAGGACATGGGAGAAGTCTTGTCACAAGTAATCAAGTGAATTTGGTATTCGTTTGATATTTGGATGATATGTATGTTGTTGCTTTCTTTAGTGGTGTCGTGTGAACGTCGACTACATGACACTTCACCATCTTTGGGCCTAAGGGAAGGCATTATGGAGTAGTAATTAGATGATGGGTTGCTAGGGTGAAAGAAGCTTAAACCCTAGTTTATGCACTATTCCGTAAGGGGCTGATTTGGATCCATATGTTTCATGCTATGGTTAGAGTTATCTTAATTCTTCTTTTGTAGTTGTGGATGCTTGTGAGAGGGGGTAATCATAAGTGGGAGGCTTGTTCAGGTAAGAACAGCACTCAAGCATCGGTCCACCCACATATCAAATTTTCAAAGTAGCGAATGCGAATCAAACAAACATGATGAAAGTGACTAGATGAAATTCCCATGTGTCCTCGAGAACGCTTTGCTTATTATACGAGTTCGTTCCGGCTTGTACTTTGCTACAAAAAGGATTGGGCCACCTTGCTGCACTTTTTGTTACCGTTACTACTTGTTACTTGTTACGAATTATCTTGCTATCAAAACTATCTTTTACCGCTACTTTCAGTACTTGCAGAGAATACCTTGCTGAAAACCGCTTGTCATTTCCTTCTGCTCCTCGTTGGGTTCGACACCCTTACTTATCGAAAGGACTACGATTGATCCCCTATACTTGTGGGTCATAAGTGACTCCGAAGTGAATCGGTGGCATTACAGAAACTTAGCCAGGCCGTCTCGGTGAGACCGAGAGCCATTTCGGTTGTACCAAAACGTTAGGGTTTGGCATGCGGCAGTGTATAGGTCATCTCGGTGGGTCCGGATGGGATGATTTCGGTGGGACGGAGATGGAATTTTAGGGTTTTGGATAGATGTGATGTGGAGAAATGTTTGAGGGTTTCAGAGCAATACCACTAAGCACTTGAGGAATTGAGTCATGATCAAAACCTCATCCCCTTTTAGTAGTATTG
This sequence comes from Elymus sibiricus, assembly GCA_039707655.1. NCBI lineage: Eukaryota > Viridiplantae > Streptophyta > Magnoliopsida > Poales > Poaceae > Elymus > Elymus sibiricus. Next base: position 387,680,354 of record CM077676.1, read on the forward strand.
GCTTTCCAATGGACTCAGTGTGATCTTGGATCACTTAACCAAAAATGAAGAGTCTTGGAGCTTTGCCAATCCTTGTCCTTAGCATTTTGAGGGGTCCACATTCACTAGTCCTTGCCATGCCAATCATTGATCTTCTCTGAAATCTATTATAAATGAGCATTAGATCAATGACATATATGTTGTTATTAATTACCAAAACCACCTGGGGATTAGTTGCACTTTCAATCTCCCCCTTTTTGGTAATTGATGTTGACATATAGATCAAAGCTTCGACAAAAGGTATAATCAATGAAATACATCGTCGTTTTGAGAAGTATGTGATAAGCAAGAGCTCCCGCCTAAATTTGTGCATTATTAAAGATTTGCGTTCGAATGCAAATGCACAATCGATTAGGATCATGGATTACTCTTCCATGTCACATATATCTTGGTGGAGCGCTCAAAATGATATGATTGCAATAAAGTAAGCCCTCATCACCAAAAAACAAGTGAATGCTCATACATAGAGCATACGGATAGATAATTAAGCATGCATATTGTTAGAGCATATTTCTCCCTTAGTGGTTTTGGTCATTGATGACAATGCATTTGCGGACTAATCGTGTGCATTGAGCATTTCAGATAATCTATCATCTGGGACAAGACGATTGTTGCCCCTCGGAGTGGTCTAGTCAACACAGTTATTTTTCCCGCGTTTCTTTTTCGATGGACTTGAGTCATAGGAAAACCGTACTATTAAGAGGGGGTCCACATCGGAAAGGTTTGGGTGGAATCATCACGTACACGTTGTCTTTGTGCACCCACTTTCCCTCTCGCTTCTTTGGAGCTTCCAACTGCTATCTCAAATATGCCTTGTTTGCTACTAGGCGGTAGTACCGCTCATCAGAGCGGTTGTACCGCTAGTACACGGTAGTAACGCCAATCCAGTACCGTGCGTACTACCGGTTAGCTTTCTGCTCTCTGGACTCGGTGGAGTGCCCAGCGGCATAGAGCGGCAGTAGGGCGGTAGTACCGCTCCAGCGGCACTTCCGCCCCTACCAGCGCTCCACCACCGCGGCCCTCGCTGTAGCTCAGTCTATGAGCGGCAGTAGCACAGTAGTGGCCAGCGGTAGTACCGCCTTCACGCGGCACTACCGTCCGCGCACTTCCGTTGCCACTACCGCTTACTTTTGGCTCTCTGGACATGTTTGCATCTCCACGGCAGTAGGGCGGTAGTACAAGCACGGTAGTACCGCTGCCACTGTACTACCCCCTCTCTTTTCCTCTGTACTGCATCCCCAGCGGTAGTACCGCTGGGGCGGGCGGTAGTACCGCTCCGGCGGCACTACCGGCCCGAGACCTTCGCCTGTTGCACCATATCGGGGAACTACTGCCCGGAGTGGTAGTACCGCTCGTGGAGCCGTAGTACCGCTCATGTGCGGGCTATGGAGGTGGATAACGGTTGGATTTGCCCCCACTATATAAAGGGGGTCTTCTTCCTCAAAGAGACTCACCTCTTATCCCCCCAAGCTCCATTGTTGCTCCAAGCTCCATTTTCACCCGATCTCCCTCGCTAGCCAATAACTCTTGTTGATTTTCTAGGGTTTGGGTGAGAGGGCCCCGATCTACACTTTCATCAAGAGAAATTTTATTCCCCCCACTAATCCCTTGCGGATCTTGTTACTCTTGGGTATTTGAGCACGCTAGATGGAAGAGGTCACCTCGGAGCCACATTCCATTGTGGTGAAGCTCCGTGGTGGTGTTGGGAGCCTCCAATTCGGTTGTGGAGAGAGCCCCAACCTTATTTGTAAAGGTCCGGTTGCCGCCTTCAAGGGCACCACTAGTGGAATCACGGCTCTTGCATTGTGCGAGGGCGTGAGGAGAATACGGTGGCCTTAGTGGCATCTTGGGGAGCATTGTGCCTCCACACCTCTCCAACGGAGACGTACTTCCCCGCAAAGGGAAGGAACTTCGGTAACACATCCTCGTCTTCACCAGCTCCACTTGTGGTCATCTCTTACCTTTACTTTGTGCTTGCTTTCGTTGTGTTGTATCAATTGCTTGCTTGTGGTTGTTGTTGTTGATAGCATCATATAGGTTGCCCACCTAGTTGCATATCTAGTCAACCTATTTGTTGCTAAACCTAATTTGTTAAGAAAAGATAAAAATTGGTAGTTGCCTATTCACCCCCCTCTAGTCAACCATATCGATCCTTTCACATATCAATAGAGTAAGGTATGATCAAGCACAAAGTAGCATAAACTCATACAAGCATTAACCAAAAGTATCTCAAAGTAGCACAAAACACATGAAGTAGCATCAAAACGTGAAGAAATCAAATGAGAAAAAGCAAAGCACTCTCTCTCTCTCATCCTAATGATCTATACAAATTCTCCCCATTTGGCAATAAGTACCAAAAAGTTCGAATGAGTAAAGAGCTAAATGTCGCTCTGGCCTCGATCTCCAGCAGCTCCTAGTGGTGAAGTCCTCTGACTTGCAGTGCCAGTGTGCGTAGACTCCGTCGGAGTGGAGATAAGTGCATCTGCAAAGACTTCGGCTGATGTTTGCTGAGTTGGAGGTGTAGAAGCAATTGGAGGAACTGATGGTGTAGCACCTGGAGCTGAGACTGTGGCTCTGGAAGTGACTGGCACAACTGCTGACCTAGGCATCTTCTGGAACTGGGTAGTTGTGGGAAGACCTGTGCCTGTGTTCTCATCATCATCACTGCTAGGTGCCATCCTGACATCATCCACTTCTTTCCTCAGACTCTCAACAGTGGTCTTTATCTTTGTGACCTCAACATCCAGATCATAGAATTTTTCCTCAATGATCCTCTCAAAACTCTCTTGGTTCTTTGCAAGGTTGGCCAGACTTTGCTTGATCCTCCGAGAAGCATGGAGAAGGTATAGAATCTGATCTGCTTTCATCTTCAGAACGGGAATTGTTGAAGAGCTAGGACCTGCACTCTTGTCAGCGTCTGCCTTCGCCTGAGCTATGGCAGAGGTAGGATGATCCTCATCCATGGTCACTGTGCAGTCCTCGAGCTCTGGCTAAAGTGAGAAGTGCTCATGATCAAGCAAGTAGAATTTGCTACCAACCTTGGAGTTGATAAGCATCTGAATATGTGGAGCAAAGCCACATGAGCGCTTCTGATCTGTAGCAGTCCTCTTGATTGTCTCTACAATCAAATCCATCACCCTGAACCTCGTGAAACCATCCACTAGATGTAGCATGTTGATTGAGTGGCCTTTGATCATCTTGTCATCACCTGACTTGGGCATCAAGGTGTGTCTCAGAATGGTATTTATAGTGGCAAGACCTGGTAAGAGATGATAGACAGATCCAAGCTTGTGTGATTCCTTGCAGCTCTCTGGAAACTCTCCATACATATCCTTCAAGGAATTATGGTCCATTTTGCCCTTAGCATAGACATCAACATAATTCTCTTCAGCTTCTGGCACATTTTACTGTTGTGCCCACTCAGCAATGCTGGACTGGAACCATGTTCCCTCAGTCATCCAGACTATCCTCCCATCGGGGTAGAAGTGTGCAGTGGAGTAAAACTGCAAGATGAGCTCATCTGTCCATGCTGTCAACTTAGTTCCTATGAACTCATCAATGCCAATGGTCTTGAAGTTCTCATGCACATTCGGGAAGTTGTCTTCATTTGCATCAATGTACTTCCAGTCTACCCATCTCATATCACTCACAATGGGCTTCTTGTCTAGCAGCACTGTCTCATAGAAGTCTTGTTGTTCACGGGTGTGAAAGCGATAGTCACTGAGTAGGGGTCAGATTCCCTCCACGTTCTCAAACCTTTGTCTTTCCGCTCCTTTATGTTTTCTGCCTCTGGATGTGAGTCATCATGCTCTGGTAGTTTTGGTCTTAGCTTCTTTAGCACTAGGGCTTCATCTTCATCATTTTCTCTCTCACGCACTGGGGCCTTGTTCTTTTCGCAATAACTCCTACCAACCTCCCTCCTAGGGGAATGCGGTGAGTGCTTTGCTTCGAGGACAAATAGGCTTTCGCAATAAGTACATGAGTTTTTTATGACTAATGTGAGTCCATGGATTATACGCACTCCTATCTTTCCGCAATTTGCTAGCCTCTTCGGTACCGTGCCTTGCCCTTTCTCACCTCGAGAGTTGGCGCAAACTTTGCTGGTGCATCCAAACCCCATGATATGATACGCTCTTTCACACATAAGCCTCCTTTTACCTTCCTCAAAACAGCCACCATACCTACCTATTATGGCATTTCCATAGCCATTCCGAGATATATTGGCATGCAACTTCCACTGTTCCATTTTTTTATGACACACATTATCATTGTCATATTGCTTTGCATGATCATATAGCTGACATAGTATTTGTGGCTCAGCCACCGTTCATCATTTTTTATACATGTTACGCTAGATCATTGCACATCTTGGTACACTTCCAGAGGCATTCATATAGAATCATATTTGTTCTAGTATCAAGTTGTAATATTGAGTTGTAAGTAAATAGAAGTATGATGATCATCATTATTAGAGCATTCTCCCAGTGAGGAAATAAAAAAAAAGGGAAAAAGAGAAAAAAAGAGGCCAAAAAGAGCCCACAGAAAAATATGAGAGAAAAAGAGAGAAGGGGCAGTGTTACTATCTTTTTCCATACTTGTGCTTCAAAGTAGCACCATGTTTTTCGTATAGAGACTCTCCTATGTAGTCACTTTCATATACTAGTGGGAATTTTTCATTATAAAACTTGGCTTGTATATTCCGATGACGGGCTTCCTCAAATGCCCGAGGTCTTCATGAGGAAGCAAGTTGGATGCACACACACTTAGTTTTCAGTTTGAGCTTTCATACACTTATATCTCTAAGTGCATCCGTTGCATGGCAATCCCTACTCCTCGCATTGATATCGATTGATGGGCATCTCCATTGCTCGTTGATCTGCCGAGCTGATGCGAGACTTTCTTCTTCTTCTTTCCATTATTTGATCCCTATCACCGCATTCTATTCCACCTAGTGCTATGTCCATGGCTCACGCTCATGTATTGTGTGAGAGTTGAAAATACTGAAGCGCGTTAGAAGTACGATCTAATTGCCTGGTTTAACACTGGGGGTGCTCACAATTTATATATTTGCGGTGAAGATGGAGTCATGCCATTACTAATATGAGAAAGTGAGTAGGGATAACACTCGTTAAGGATCGTATATTTTGAAAGTTTAATGATTATGCTTCTTATGTTCATGGATATTATAATGTTGATATTGTTAATTCATCGCTTCACAATTTATATGCCGTAAAGAGATTACATGATAGACATGTTAGGTAGCAGTCCACATAAAAAATTCTGTTTTTATCATTTACCTACTCGAGGACGAGCAGGAATTAAGCTTGGGGATGCTTGATACGTCTCCAACGTATCTATAATTTTTTATTGTTCCATGCTATTATATTATCAATCTTGAATGTTTTATATGCAATTATATGCTATTTTATATCATTTTTTGGGACTCACCTATTAACCTAGTGCCTAGTGTCAGTTGCTGTTTTCTGCTTGTTTTTGGGTTTTCAAGAAATCAGTACCAAACGAAATCCAAACGCTACGAAAACTTTTGAAGATTTTTTTTCTGGACAAAAGAGACCCTAGAAGCTTCGGGGGGGGCCCAGAAGACCAACGAGGCGGTGATAAGGTACCAGGGCGCGCCCCAGGGGGGGTCGCGCCCAGGTACCTTGTGGGCCCCTCATGGCTCCTTTTGACCTAATTCCACCTCTATAAATTCTCAAATATTGAGAAACCAACAGAGAGCCAACCAAAATACTTTTTTCACTGCCGCAAGTTTCTGTTCTTCTGCGATCCCATCTGGAGCCTTTTTCCGGCACCCTGCCAGAGCGGGAATCGATCGCGGAGTGCTTCTACATCACCCTTGCTGCTCCTCTGATGATGTGTGAGTAGTTTACCACAGACCTACGGGTCCATAGCTAGTAACTAGATGACTTCTTATCTCTCTTTGATTTTCAATACAATGTTCTTCTCGATCTTCTTGGAGTTCTATTCGATGTAATTTTCTTTTGCGGTGTGTTTGTTGGGATCCGATGAATTGTGGGTTTATGATCTGAATATTTATGAATATTAATTGAGGCTTCTTTGAACTCTTTTATGCATGATTGTTATAGCTTTGTATTTCTCTCTGATCTATCCGTTTGGTTTGGCCAACTAGATTGATTTATCTTGCAGTGGGAGATATGCTTTGTGATGGGTTCAATCTTGCGGTGTCCTCACCCAGTGACAGAAAGGGTAGCGAGGCATGTATTCCTATTGTTGCCATTAAGGATAAAACAATGGGGTTTATTCATATTGCTTGGATTTACTTTGTCTACATCATGTCATCTTGCTTAAGGCGTTACTCTGTTTTATACTTAATACTCTAGATGCATGCTGGATAGCGGTCGATGAGTGGAGTAATAGTAGTAGATGCAGGCAGGAGTCGGTCTACTTGTCTTGGACGTGATGCATATATACATGATCATTGCCTTGAATATCGTTATAACTATGCGCTTTTCTATCAATTGCCCAATAGTAATTTGTTTACCCACCGTATGCTATGCGTTCGAGAGAGAAGCCTCTTGTGAAAACTATGGCCCCCGGGTCTACTTTTATCATATATAAAATCCAAAAATACCTTGCTGCATGTTTTCTATTTTATTTTATTTTGCAATTTACTTTATCTATCTACCACTACAAGATTTGATCCTTGCAAATAACCGCCAAGGGGATTGACAACCCTCTTAATTGCGTTGTGTGTATGTATTTGCTTTTGTGTGTGCAGGTGCTGCTAATGAGGTTCTGTGTGGTTCTCCTACTAGATTGATAACCTTGGTTCTTAACTGAGGGAAATACTTATCTCTATTGTACTGCATCATCTTCTCCTCTTCAAGAAAATCCCAACGTAGCTCACAAGTAGCAGGAAGAATTTTTGGTGCCGTTGCCGAGGACACATCACCAAAACCTATCAAGTACCTTCACACAATCTATCATCTACTTGCTCTTATTTTATTTGCCTTTTTATTTGCATTTGCCTCTCGTTTTCATCTCCCCCACTTCTAATTATTTTTTTTACAAAAACACTAAAATATTTTGTTTGCTTGTTTGCTTGCTTTGTCGCTATGTCTCAAGAAAACACCAAGTTGTGTGACTTTTCAAATACTAATAATAATGATTTTATTAGTACTCCAATTGCCCCACCCACCGCTAGTGCGGAATCTTATGATATTAATGCTGCCTTGCAAAATCTGGTTATGAACAATTTTCTGGAACTCATAATGAGGATGTTGCTTCCCATCTTAATACTTTCATTGAATTATGCGATATGCAAAAGAAAAAACATGTGGATAATGATATTATTAAGTTGAAATTATTTCCGTTCTCACTAAGAGATCGTGCTAAAACTTGGTTTTCATCCTTCCCTCGCAATAGTATTGATTCTTGGGATAAGTGTAAGGATGCTTTTATTGCCAAGTATTTTCCTCCCACTAAAATTATTTCTCTAAGAAATCAAATAATGAATTTTAAGCAACTTGAGCAAGAACATGTTGCACAAGCATCGGAGAGAATGAAATTAATGATTAGAAATTGTCCCACTCATGGTTAAACTTATGGATGATCATACAATTTTTTTATGCGGGATTAAACTTTGTTTCTAGAAATCTTCTAGACTCAGCTGCAGGAGGTACTTTTATGGAAATTACATTGGGAGAAGCTACAGAACTCCTTGATAATATTATGACAAATTATTCTCAATGGCATACCGAAAGAGCGCCAACTGGTAAGAAGGTAAATTTTGTTGAAGAAATTTCTACTTTAGGTGATAAAATGGATGCTATTATGAAAATGCTTGCTAGTAAAAATGGTCATGATGATCCTAATGATGTGCCATTATCTACTTTTATTGAGCAAAATAATGATGCTATTGATGTGAATTTTGTCTCTAGAAATAATTTCAACAACAATGCTTAGAAAGGAAATTTCAATCCTAGACCGTTTCCCGGAAATTCCTCTAATAGTTATGGTAATTCATATAATAATAGTATACCTACTGATCTTGAAAGCAACATTAAAGAATTTATTAATTATCAAAAGAATTTTGATGCTATGATAGAAGAAAAATTGAACAGAGTTGATGAAATGTCTAGGAACATCGATAAAATTGCTCATGATGTGGAAAATCTTAAAATTAAAATTTTGCCACCTAAACATGATATTAATGAGTCTATTAAAGCCATCCATGTTTCCATCAATGAAAGTAAAGAAAGAACCGCTAGGTTGAGAGCTAAGCGAGAATTCCTAGAAAAGGCTATTCCACCCGATTTTTATCGTAATCATGATGAAGATATTAAAATGATTGGTGTCTCACCTATTGAATCTTTATTTCGTAAAATAAAACTTGATGAAAATGGATTGAAGATGAGTCAACTTTAGCTAGAAGGCGTCCCAATTGTTCGGAGGGTGATGATCTTAATGATAAAAATGATAAAAGTGGGTTTGGCGAGGTCAAAACTTTAAATAGTGATGTGCCTACTACTTGGATTACAATGACTTTAATTATGATAGTTGCTCTTTAGTTGAATGTATTTCCTTGTTGCAATCCATGATTAGCTCACCTAATGCCTATGAACAAAATAAAGCTTTTACTAATCATATTGTAGAAGCTATGATAAAGGCTCATGAAGAAAAGCTTGAGTTGGAAGTTTCTATACCTAGAAAATTGCATGATGAATGGGAACCTACTATTAAAACTAAAATCAAAGATTACGAATGTAATGCTTTATATGATCTAGGTGCTAGCGTCTCTACTATACCAAAATCTTTATGTGATGTGCTAGGCCTTACCAATTTGAATGAATGTTCCCTTAACTTGCATTTAGCGGATTCAACTATCAAGAAACCATTGGGTAGAATAAATGATGTGCTTATTCTTGCTAATAGAAATTATGTGCCCGTGTATTTCATTGTGCTTGATTTGAATGCAATCCGTCTTGTCCTATAATACTTGGTAGGCCTTTCCTACGAAGCATAGGTGCTATTATTGATATGAAAGAAGGTAATATAAGGTTCCAATTCCCACTAAAGAAAGGGATGGAACACTTTCCTAGAAAGAGAATTAAGCCACCATATGAATCTATTATGAGGGCCACCTATGGAATAAATTTGAAAGATGATAATACTTGAAACTTTGCATTATGCCTAGCTAGGGGCATAAAACAATAGCGCTTGTTGGGAGGCAACCCAATATTTATCTTTATTGCACTTTTTATTTTTCTTGTGTCATGCAATTTTAGCTACTGTTATGATTGTGTTTTTATGTTTTAATTAGTGTTTGCGCCAAGTAATGCCTTTAGGATGACGTGGATGATAGTATTATTGGTGCTGTCTGAAAACAGAAACTTTTGCGTCCAGTACTGTAATTAATGCTCCTTGCTGGAACATCAATAGTTGCTGAATTTTTTACACAGTATTGGGATATAAATTGTTTACATTTTCCTAAATTTTAAGTATTTTTGGAGTTACAGAAGTATAGTCAAATATTCCGTCATTACAGACTGTACTGTTTTAGATAGATTCTGTTTTTCTTGCATAATTTGCGTATTTTGATGAATCTATGGATTGTATCGGGGGGGGGGGGGTATAACTCATCGAGAAGTTAGAGTACAGTAGCATTATGCCAAGATTAAATATGAATCAATTTACAACAGTACCTAAATGTTTTGATATGTTTATTATACTAATGGATCTCACGAGGTTTCTGTTGAGTTTGGTGTGCTGAAGTTTTCAAGTTTTGGGTGAGATCACGATGTATAAAGGAATAAGGAGCGGCAAGACCCTAAGCTTGGGGATGCCCAAGGCATCCCAAGGTAATATCCAAGGAGGACTCAAGCGTCTAAGCTTGGGGATGCCCCGGATGGCATCCCGTCTTGCGTCTACAATCTATCGGTAACTCACTTGGAGCTATATTTTTATTCATCACATGATATGAGTTTTACTTGGAGCGTCTTATGCCATAGTTTTATTTTCTTTGTTTGCTTTTTAGTTTGCCACAATCATCTTTTGCTGTACACACCTTTTGAGAGGGACACACAATTATCGTGATTTGTTAGAATACTCTATGTGCTTCACCTATATCTTTTGAGCTAGGCAATTGCTCTAGTGCTTCACTTATATCTTTTTAGAGCACGGCGGTGGTTATATTTTAAAAAAATAGTTGCACTCTCATGCTTCACTTAAATCTTTTTGAGAGTCTAATAAATGGTAATGGCAATTTGCACATGTCAAAAGAATGGTCCTGATATGATAAGGTATTCAAGGGGGATATAATAAAAACTTTCATATAGATCACTAAATATGAAGTGCATGTTTAATTTTATTAATGTGGTAATATGAAAGGATATAGGTTCATGATCATTGGTTAGTAGGAATATCGGTATTAAAGTTTGTTATGACTATTCATATAAGTATTAGTCTTGGCATGGTAAAGAAGTTCGAGCATTTATAGGTCTGAAATGAAATCCTTAGTGTTGTTATAATCGGGGGCGCGCGATGGTTAACTCCTACCAACCTCCCTCCTAGGGGCATGCGGTGAGTGCTTTGCTTCGAGGGCTAGTAGGCCTTCGCAATAAGTATGTGAGTTCTTTATGACTAATGTGAGTCCATGGATTATACGCACTCCCATCTTTCCGCAATTTGCTAGCCTCTTCGGTACCGTGCCTTGCCCTTTCTCACCACGAGAGTTGGCGCAAAGTTTGCCGGTGCATCCAAACACCGTGATATGATACTCTCTTTCACACATAAGCCTCCTTTTACCTTCCTCAAAACAGCCACCATACCTACCTATTATGGCATTTCCATAGCCATTCTGAGATATATTGCCATGCAACTTCCACCGTTCCGTTTTTTATGACACACATAATCGTTGTCATATTGCTTTGCATGATCATATAGCTGACATAGTATTTGTGGCTCAGCCAGTGTTCATCATTTTTTATACATGTTACGCTAGATCATTGCACATCCTGGTACACTGCCAGAGGCATTCATATAGAGTCATATTTGTTCTAGTATCGAGTTGTAATATTGAGTTGTATGTAAATAGAAGTATGTTGATCATCATTATTAGAGCATTGTCCTAGTGAGGAAATAAAAGAAAGGCGAAAAAGAGAAAAAAGGCCAAAAAAAAGCCCACAAAAAAATATGAGAGAAAAAGAGAGAAGGGGCAATGTTACTATCTTTTTCCATACTTGTGCTTCAAAGTAGCACCATGTTTTTCATATAGAGAGTCTCCTATGTAGTCCCTTTCATATACTAGTGGGAATTTTTCATTATAGAACTTGGCTTGTATATTCTGATGATGGGCTTCCTCAAATGCCCGAGGTCTTCATGAGCAAGCAAGTTGGATGCACACGCACTTAGTTTTTAGGTTTAGCTTTCATACACTTATAGCTCTTAGCGCATCCGTTGCATGGCAATCCCTACTCCTCGCATTGATATTAATTGATGGTAATCTCCATTGCCCGTTAATCCGCCGAGTTGATGCAAGACTTTCTTATTTTTCTTTCCATTATTTAATCCCTATCACCGCATTCTATTCCACGTAGTGCTATGTCCATGGCTCACGCTCATGTATTGCGTGAGAGTTGAAAATACTGAAGCGCGTTAGAAGTACGATCTAATTGCCTGGTTTAACACCGGGGGTGCTCACAATTTATATATTTGCGGTGAAGATGGAGTCATGCCATTACTAATATGAGAAAGTGAGTAGGGATAACACTCGTTAAGGATCGTATATTTTGAAAGTTTAATGATTATGCTTCTTATGTTCATGGATATTATTATGTTGATATTGTTAATTCATCGCTTCACAATTTATATGCCGTAAAGAGATTACATCATAGACATGTTAGGTAGCATACCACATAAAAAAATTTGTTTTTATCATTTACCTACTCGAGGACGAGCAGGAATTAAGCTTGGTGATGCTTGATACGTCTCCAACGTATCTATAATTTTTTATTGTTCCATGCTATTATATTATCAATCTTGAATGTTTTATATGCAATTATATGCTATTTTATATCATTTTTTGGGACTAACCTATTAACCTAGTGCCTAGTGCCAGTTGCTGTTTTCTGCTTGTTTTTAGTTTTTCAGGAAATCAGTACCAAACGAAGTCCAAACGCTACGAAACTTTTTCATGATTTTTTTTCTGGACAAAAGAGACCATAGAAGCTTCGGGAGGGGGCCAGAAGACCTACGAGGCGGTGACAAGGCACCAGGGTGCACCGGGGGAGGGGTCGCGCCCAGGTACCTTGTGGGCCCTTCGTGGCTCCTTTTGACCTAATTCCACCTCTATAAATTCTCAAATATTGGGAAACCAACAGAGAGCCAGCCAAAATACTTTTTCCGCTGCCGCAAGTTTCTGTTCTTCCGCGATCCCATCTGAAGCCCTTTTTCGGCACCCTGCCGGAGGGGGAATCGATCATGGAGGGCTTCTACATCACCCTTGTTTCTCCTCCGATGATGTGTGATTAGTTTACCACAGACCTACGGGTCCATAGCTAGTAGATAGATGGCTGCTTCTCTCTCTTTGATCTTCAAGACAATGTTCTCCTCGATCTTCTTGGAGTTCTATTCGATGTAATCTTCTTTTGCGGTGTGTTTGTTGGGATCCAATGAATTGTGGGTTTATGATCTGAATATTTATGAATATTAATTGAGTCTTCTCTGAACTCTTTTATGTATGATTGTTATAGCTTTGTATTTCTCTCTGATCTATCCGTTTGGTTTGGCCAACATTATTGATTAATCTTGCAATGGGAGAGGTGCTTTGTGATGGGTTCAATCTTGCGGTGTCCTCACCCAGTGACAGAAAGGATAGCGAGGCATGTATTTGTATTGTCCCCATTAAGGATAAAACGATGGGGTTTATTCATATTGCTTGGATTTACTTTGTCTACATCATGTCATCTTACTTAAGGCGTTACTCTGTTTTATACTTAATACTCTAGATGCGTGCTGGATAGCGGTCGATGAGTGGAGTAATAGTAGTAGATGCAGGCAGGAGTCGGTCTACTTGTCTCGGACGTGATGCCTATATACGTTATCATTGCCTGGAATATTGTCATAACTATGCACTTTTCTATCAATTGCCCAACAGTAATTTGTTTACCCACCTTATGCTATGCGTTCGAGAGAGAAGCCTCTAGTGAAAACTATGCCCCCGGGTCTACTTTTATCATATATAAAATCCAAAAACACCTTGCTTCACCTTTTCTATTTTATTTTATTTTGCAATTTACTTTATCTATCTACCACTACAAGATTTGATCCTTGTGAATAACCGCCAAGGGATTGACAACCCTCTTGATTGCGTTGGGTGCAAGTATTTGCTTTTGTGTGTGCAGATGCCGCTAACGAGGTTCTGTGTGGTTCTGCTACTGGTTTGATAACCTTGGTTTTTAACTGAGGGAAATACTTATGTCTATTGTACTGCATCATCCTCTCCTCTTCGAGGAAATCCCAACGCAGCTCACAAGTAGCATATTGCCATACTCCTTGGCAACAACTCATTTCTTCTTCTTGGAGGTGACTTCTTCTACCTGGAAGTCCTCATCCTCTTCATCTGAGTCCTTTCTCTTTCTTGTTCTAGTGGCTGTCTTTGGCAAGCTTGGTAAATTTCTCTCTCCCTCATGATAACTTTCCTCAGGACTTGAACCTGCATCCAAGTCTATACTGTCCTCTGCTGACCTGTTCTGACTGTCACTGGCTTCTGACATACTAGCAACAGACCCTGTGAATAGATTTGATGAGGCAGAGTAGATGAGTATCAAAAAATGCAGCTAGTTTTAAAAGAAATTGAGTTCAAACTTCAGTTTTAGGTTTTCACAGAAAGCATATTGGAATTACCGATTTGATAACTTCGGTAGCACCGAAAGCAACAACAGAAACCTGGCCACACTGTTTTGGTCAGACCGATGTGCGTCCCGGTCTCTCCGAAGTGCTAGGGTTCTACTGAAATACTAGAATCGGTCTCAACAATTAGTACTGCTCGGTGGCACCGAAACGTACTAAGTGCAATGGCCAGAGGCCAAATCGGTGACTCCGATCCGTTCAGTTCGGCCAGTCCGAGATGAGTTCTGCGCAAACCTAACCCTAAAATTTTCGCTCGAATCTAATCTATGGAGTTTCTTGCTGGATAGGAAATTGCAAAACGTGGCAAGATATATCAGGCGCAATCACTAGTGCATAGAATCAGATTGGGAAGCACTAGAGGTTCGAATCTCACCCTAACTTGGCGGAGATCCTCTACGGCGGCAACGCCGGTGAAGATTTCTGTTGATGGCGACGGAATCCAATGGCGAGGGCACGCTGTATGTGAAGGCGACGATCCATAGACCAGGGGTGATGGCAGCAAAAGGGGTGCGGGAGTGGACGATTGAAGAATTTTTCAACGTACGGTCCGCGCGATATATATACCCTTTGGCTGTCGGTAGTACCGAACGAAACAACTCGGTCTCACCAAAACGCATAACTGCATAGACAGAACGTATTGGTGACGCCGAGATTTTTAGATCGGTCTTACAGAGATGGAAAAATTAGATCAGTCTAAGTAAGTTCTGGTGTGACCGAGTGGGTATGTATTGGCCTAACTGAAAATGACTTAGATAGTTTTGGAGGTCAACCCTAATCAGATCGGTGGCTCCGAGTGCTCCTCACCCGGAGGGTCCGAAAATGAGCTTGTTCAAATTTTGTGATGTAGCATGAATAGAATTTGAGACAAGTAGAGATAGATAGCTAGAGAAGGTTCTTCGGCATTCTTGTACATCCATTTGGCCAAATAAAATCGAGTCAATCAAAGCAACAAGTGGATGTCCTCGAATGAGAAATATGCATAGCAACATGCTCACTCAATAAGATAGAAAATGAAATATGTGGCAAACATGCACGAATAATCCTAGCATCTATCACACAATGGGCAATGACATAGTCGTCTACTCCCTCCATTCCTTTATATAAGGTGTATTTGTTTTTTGATAAAATTCCACAATGTAAGGTGCATTTCTTCTAATTCCTCAAAATTCCGTTTTTAGCCCTCTAGAAAAAGGAAAGTATCTCTCCCCAATTGCATGTATCTCTTCTTGTAAAGAAATAAAGGAAAGTATCTCTCTCCTGATTGTGCGTATATCTTACTTTCCCAGACTAAATGATTTACTTGCCACTAATAAATGATTTAGCCAAGGTTAATTTTGTCCTAACTTGTGTATAATTATGTGCCTTGGTCACCGTGCCAAAAATTATACACCTTACATAAAGGAATGGAGGGAGTATATATGAGTATATTGACTTAGGAGCCAAATGAGGACATTTGATCATAGGTCATACTCATTGTTTAAGCACAAGTGGGATTACCACTTTTACATAAAGCATTAATGTGTTCACACCATTAGAGTTGCTTTAACTCAAGTCTTAGAGTAAAGCTCCCCCAAGATGTGATATCCCCCGAAGGAGGGATGAACTAACCTTGGGTTTTGTCGATGATGACTTCATGTAGGTGCTGTAGATGTGGATGCTCAATGTTGATGTAGACCATCAAGAGTTGGGAGCAATCCTTGAGTGATGCACTTTCAATACCTACATGGGTTTGTCCCACAAGGAACAAATAAGGATATCCATAGACATAGAGTGAAATGCACACAAAATGATGTCCATGAATGCATTGAATACCTTGTCCCTTGTCTTACCAACAAGAGGGTTTGTGACTCCATGAACTAGTGCAAGATGTGGAAGTTGGTTGCACAAGTCCTTGCCACGAATGAATATGAGTGAAGTTTTTGGCGGAGTCACCCTCAGGAACTCTCTAGTTCTTCTTCTTTGGGACCCACATCAACTTGATGGGAATCCTTGGAGTTGTAGTTGAACTTGATGAAGTAGAACTTGATGAAGTCTTGGGAACCCACTTGACCATGGCTTGAGGTGCTTCTTCAAATGAGTCAATCTCCTGTTGAAGCATGTCCTTGCCTTTTAGCTTGTGGTCTTGTGGTGGAAGATCATCCTGAGCTTGTGTTCCCTTAAAGGAAGTAGGATCATACTTCTCTTGTTGAGGAACAAACTTCTTCTTGGGGTATTGATCTTCTTCCCACTCAACTCCATTGGCGTTGAACTTTCATTCAAAACCAACACCTTGGTTCTTCCGGTGCCTTCCTTGCTTGCGTACAAGTTCCTCAAATTTCTTACTCCCGACAATGCTCTTGTAGACACCCTTTTCTATAATTCCTTTCAATAAATTTTTTCTTGCTCAAGCGTAGCTTGGCTAAGAGAATCATTAGTGGAATCAATAGAACTACTAGAAGCAACAACATTGGATTTAGCATTGTTATTGTTACTACTAGAGGTAGAACCCTTTTTACCCTTATTACTGGCTTGCTTACATTTAACTTGAGGCATAAAGGTAGACAAGAGTAAATGCTTGGCAATGTAAGAGAAACTCTTCTTTTGAAGATCGTCATTGATAGCTTTTAGAAACTCATGCTCTTGCTCTAAAGTTAGCTTCTTGAAGCTTAGCTTCTCAGGAGTTCTTAGGAGCTCTCTATGATCCTCTTGAGTTGTTTCATGAGCTAACTTAAGAGTGTTTAGTTCTTTAGTTAGATGCTCAATCTCCTTCATAGTATTGTCATTCATTTTATCTTGACTATCATTATTACTAGCAAGTTCATTATGGCTCACATTACTAGTTTTATCAACAAGTAAATCATCATCACCAAGCAAATCATCCTCATCACTATCAAAGTCAAGGTATTCGAGGTGTGATACTGATACGACCATTTTGCATCATGTTTTCCTACTGTTATTTATTATGTTTTTGATCATTATTTCACTTTATGATACAATTCTTATGCCTTTTCTCTATTATTTTGCAAGTTTCACATGAAGAGGGAAATTGCCGGTAGCTGGAATTCTGGACCGGAGAGGGCTACAGCAGAGATAGCTATTATGCACAACTCCAAATGACCTAAAAATTTATTGAGAATTGTTTTGGAATATATAAAAAATATTGGCAAAGGAATCAACAGAAGGGGACCCACCAGGAGGCGACAAGCCTGGGGGGCACGCCCTACCCCCCTGGGCGCGCCCCCTGAGCTTGTGGCGCCCCTGGCAGGCCTCCGGGGCCCATCTTCCACTATATGATGTCATTTTCCCTAGAAAAAAATTAGAAGAAGACTTACGGGACGAAGTGCCACCGTCTCGAGGCGGAACCTGGGCAGGAGCACTTTTGCTCTCCGGCGAAGCGATTACGCCGGGGAAACTTCCCTCTGGGAGGGGGAAATCGAAGCCATCGACATCACCAACAATCCTCTCATAGTGGGAGGACCAATATTCATCAACATCTTTGCCAACACCATCTCATCTCAAACCCTAGTTCATCCCTTGTATTCAATCTTTGTCTCGAAACCTCAGATTGGTACCTGTGGGTTGCTAGTAGTGTTGATTACATCTTGTAGTTGACGGTAGTTGGTTTATTTGGTGGAAGATTATATGTTCAGATCCTTAATGATATTCAATACTCCTCTGATCTTGAACATGAATATGTTTTGTGAGTAGTTACTTTTGTTCTTGAGGACATGGGAGAAGTCTTGTTATAAGTAATCATGTGAAGTTGGTATTCGTTCGATATTTTGATGATGTGTATGTTGTATTTCTTCTAGTGGTGTCATGTGAACGTCGACTACATGGCACTTCACCATAATTGGGCCTAGGAGAATGCATTGGGAAGTAATAAGTAGATGATGGGTTGCTAGAGTGACAGAAGCTTAAACCCTAGTTTGTGCGTTATTCTGTAAGGAGCTGATTTGGATCCATATGTATCATGCTACGGTTAGATTTATCTTAATTCTTCTTTCGTAGTTGCGGATGCTTGCGAGTGGGGTTAATCATATGTGGGAGGCTTGTTCAAGTAAGAACAGCACCCAAGCACTGGTCCACCCACATATCAGATTATCAAAGTAGCGAACACGAATCATCTAAACATGATGAACGTGCTAGATGAAATTCCCATGTGTCCTCGAGAACACTTTGCTTTATATAATAGTTCGTTCTGGCCTGTCCTTTGCTATAAAAAGGATTGGGCCACCTTGTTCCACTTTTGTTACACTTGTTACTTGTTACTTGTAATGAATTATCTTGCTATCAAACTACTTGTTACCGCTACTTTCAGTGTTTGCAGAAAATACCTTACTGAAAACCGCTTGTCATTTCCTTCTGCTCCTCATTGGGTTCGACACTCTTACTTATCAAAAGGACTACGATTGATCCCCTATACTTGTGGGTTATCAAGACTCTTTTCTAGTGCCATTGCCGGGGAGTGAAGCACCTTTGGTGAGTGGAATTTGGTAAGGAAACATTTATATTACGTGCTGAAATTTATTGTCACTTGTCACTATGGAAAGTAATCCTTTGAGGGGCTTGTTTGGGGTATCTTCACCTCGACCGGAAGCAATAAGAGTTGCTCCTCAACCTACTGAACCTACTGAAAATATTTATTATGAGATTCCTTCGGGTATGATAGAGAAACTGCTAGCTAATTCTTATGCAGGAGATGGAACGGTGCATCCTGATATGCACTTGATATATGTGGATGAAATTTGTGGATTGTTTAAGCTTGCAGGTTTATCCAGAGATGGAGTTAATAAGAAGGTATTCCCTTTATATTTGGAGGGAAAGGCATTGACATGGTATATGCTATTGGATGATACTGGAACATGGGATTGGAACCGGTTGAAGCAGCAATTTCACCCGAAATTTTATCCTATGCATTTGGTTCATTGTAATCAGAATTATATATATAATTTTTGGCCTCGTGAAGGAGAAAGTATCACTCAAGCTTGGGGGAGGCTTAAGTATATGTTGCATACATGCCCCAATCATGATCTCTCAAGAGAAATAATTATTCAAAACTTTTATGCCCGGCTTTCTCATAATGATCAATCCATGCTCAATACTTCTTCTACTGGCTCCTTTATGAAGAGAGCTATTGAATTCAAATGGGATATTCTGGAAAGAATTAAACGTAACTACGAAGATTGGGAAATCGAAAAAGGTAGAGTCAGGTATAATTTTTGGGTTTGATTGTGTTAAATCTTTTATGGAAACTGATGTCTTTCGTAAGTTTAGTACTAATTATGGACTTGACTCTGAGATAGTAGCTACCTTTTGTGAATCTTTTGCTGCTCATGTTGATCTCCCTAAGGAGAAATTGTTTAAATATCATCCACCTATTGAATTAAAAGAAGAACCCATAATAGCTAAAGAAGAAACAATTGTTTACAATGTTGATCTAGTTGTGCCTACTGCTTATATTGAGAAACCCCCTTTTCCTATTAGGATTAAGGAACATGCTAAAGCTTCAATTGTGGTTAATAAAAGTAATATTAGAACACCTAGACCTTCTGAACAAATTAAAGTTGAACCTAATATTGCAATCTTTAAAGATGTTTTGGTTGATAACATTGAAGGACATGTCATATATTTCTGTGATGAAGCAACAAGAATTGCTAAGCCAGACACTAAAGATAAAAACAAACCCGTAGTTGGCATGCCTGTTATTTCTGTTAAAATTGGAGATCATTGCTATCATGGTTTATGTGATATTGGTGCTAGTGTGAGTGCTATTCCTTTTACTCTCTATCAAGAAGTCATGAATGATATTGCACCTGTTGAGATTGAAGATATTGATGTCACTATTAAGCTTGCAAATATAGATACTATCACTCCACTTGGGGTTGTTAGAGATGTTGAAGTTGATGGGGAACGTTGCATGAAAATCAAAAAATTTCCTATGAATCACCCAAGATCTATCTATGAGAAGCATAGCAACAAGAGGGGAGAGTGTGTCAACGTACCCTCATAGACCGTTAAGTGGAAGCATATGTTACGCGGTTGATGTACTCATACTCGTCACGATCCAATCGCGATCCAATCCGATGAAGTACCGAACGGATGGCACCTCCGCGTTCAGCACACGTGCGGCTCGGTGACGTCTCCTCCTCCTTGATCCAGCAAGAGAAGGGGGAGAAGTAGATGGGATCACAACTAGCATGACAGCGTGGTGGAGATGGTGGTGGTGGTGGAATTCCGGCAGCGCTTCGCTAAGCGAAAAAACTGGGGACGAGGATTATGCCGGGAGGGAGAAACGGGGCAGCAGCCAAGTCCAATCTCTTGGGGGGCTTTGCTGTGCCCCTTCCCCTTTATTTAGATGCATGGGAGGGCTAGGAGTCCAGCCCCTCCACCCCATATGGCTGGCGCACCAAGGGGGGAAGAGTTGGACTCCCAGTCCTTCTCCCCTTCTGTCGTACGGAGCTGGGACTCTTTCCCCCTTAGCTGCTTGGGTCTTTGGGGCAGGTGCTCCCAACCCAAAGAGGCCAGGATGCCTCCCCTTAGCCCATGCTAGCCCTCAGGACATGGTGGACCCACTTGTGGACTTCCGGATCCCTCTGGAATCCTCTGGAAGATTTTGGAAGCTTCCCGTTACAATACCGAAAAAACTGCTTTTTCCGGAATCCCAAAAATGACTTTCCATATATAAATCTTTACCTCCGGACTATTCCGGAGCTCCTCGTGTTGTCCGGGATCTCATCCGGGAGTCCGAACAACTTTCGGTCACCATCATCAAATACCCCAATACTACTCTAGCGTCATCGAACGTTAAGCGTGAGGACCCTACGGGTTCGAGAATCATGTAGACATGACCGAGACACCTCTTTGGTCAATAACCAATAGCGGAACATGGATGCCCATATTGGTTCCTACATATTCTACGAAGATCTTTTATCGGTTGAACCACGATGTTGAGGATTCAGTTAATCCCGTATGCAATTCCCTTTGTCCAACGATATGTTACTTGCCCGAGATTTGATCGTCGGTATCTCCATACCTAGTTCAATCTTGTTCCCGGCAAGTCTCTTTACTTGTTCCATAATACAAGATCCCGTGACTAACTCATTATCCACATTGCTTGCAAGCTCTTTACGATGTTGTATTAGCGAGAGGGCCCAGAGATATCTCTCCGTCATACGGAGTGACAAATCCCAGTCTCGATCCATGCCATGCCAACAGACACCTTTGGAGATACCTGTAGAGCATCTTTATGATCACCCAGTTATGAAGTGATGTTTGATAGCACACAAGGTATTCCTCCGGTATCCGGGAGTTGCATGATCTCATGGTCTTAGGAATAGATACTTGACATGAAGAAAGCTATAGCAATAAACTTAAGTGATACGATCAAGTGCTAAGCTTACGGTTGGGTCTTGTCCATCACATCATTCTCCTAATGATGTGATACCGTTATCAAATGACAACTCATGTCTATGGTTAGGAAACCTTAACCATCTTTGATCAACGAGCTAGTCTAGTAGAGGCTCACTAGGGACACGGTATTTGTTTATGTATCCACACATGTATTTAAGTTTCCGGTCAATACAATTCTAGCATGAATAATAAACCTTTATCATGAACAAGGAAATATGATAATAACCAATTTATTATTGCCTCTAGGGCATATTTCCAACTGTCTCCCACTTGCACTAGAGTCAATAATCTAGTTTACATAGTTACGAATCTAACACCCATGGAGTCCTAGTGCTGATCATGTTTTGCTGGTGGAAGAGGTTTAGTCAACGGGTCTGCCACATTCAGATCCGTGTGTACTTTGTAAAGTTCTATGTCTTCATCCTTAATGTAATTACGAATGGAGTTGAAGCGGCGCTTGATGTGCTTGGTCTTCTTGTGAAACCTGGGCTCCTTGGCAATGGTAATGGCTCCAATGTTGTCACAAAAGATAGTCATTGGATCCGATGAACTAGTTATTACTCCTAGATCGGATATGAACTCCTTCATCCAGACTCCCTCTTGCGCTGCTTCCGAAGCAGCTATATACTCCGCTTCACATGTAGATCCCGCCACGATGCTCTGCTTGGAACTGCACCAACTGACCGCTCTGCCATTCATTATAAATACGTA
Source organism: Elymus sibiricus (assembly GCA_039707655.1). NCBI lineage: Eukaryota > Viridiplantae > Streptophyta > Magnoliopsida > Poales > Poaceae > Elymus > Elymus sibiricus. The sequence goes on from CM077676.1 coordinate 387,702,389, forward strand.
TCCGGTTTGAGACTTAGAGTCATCCGGATCTGCGTCGAAACTAGCATCGATGTAACCCTTTACGACGAGCTCTTCGTCACCTCCATAAACGAGAAACATGTCCTTAGTCCTCTTTAGGTACTTAAGGATATTCTTGACCGTTGTCCAGTGATCTACTCCGGGATCACTTTGGTACCTCCCTGCCAGACTAATGGCAAGGCACACATCAGGTGTGGTACATAGCATGGCATACATTATAGAGCCTATGGCCGAGGCATAGGGGATGACTTTCATCCTTTCTCTTTCTTCTGCCATGGTCGGGCTTTGAGTCTTAGTCAACTTCACACCTTGCAACACAGGCAAGAACCCTTTCTTTGATTGGTCCATTTTGAACTTCAAAACTTTGTCAAGGTATGTGCTTTGTGAAAGTCCTATTAGGCGTCTTGATCTATCTCTATAGATTTTGATGCCCAATATGTAAGCAGCTTCACCCAGGTCTTTCATTGAAAAACTCTTGTTCAAATAACCTTTTATGCTTTCCCGAAATTCTATATCATTTCCAATCAACAATATGTCATCCACATATAATATTAGAAATGCTACAGAGCTCCCACTCACTTTCTTGTAAATACAAGTTTCTCCGTAAGTTTGTATAAAACCAAAAGCTTTGATCACCTCATCAAAGCATATATTCCAATTCCGAGATGCTTGCACCAATCCATAGATGGATCGCTGGAGCTTGCATACTTTGTTAGCATCCTTAGGATCGACAAAACCTTCCGGTTGCATGATATACAACTCTTCCTTAAGAAACCCGTTAAGGAATGCTGTTTTGACGTCCATTTGCCAGATTTCATAATCATAAAATTTGACAATTGCTAACATAATTCTAATAGACTTAAGCATCACTACGGGTGAGAAAGTCTCATCGTAGTCAACCCCTTGAACTTGTCGGAAACCCTTTGCGACAAGTTGAGCTTTATAGACGGTGACATTACCATCAGCGTCTGTCTTCTTCTTAAAAATCCATTTATTCTCAATGGCTTGCCGATCATCGGGCAAGTCCACCAAAGTCCATACTTTGTTCTCATACATGGATCCTATCTCGGATTTCATGGCCTCAAGCCATTTGTCGGAATCCGGGCTCATCATTGCTTCTTCATAGTTTGTAGGTTCGCCATTGTCTAACAACATGACTTCCAAGAAAGGATTTCCGTACCAATCTGGTGCGGAACGTACCCTGGTTGACCTACGAAGTTCAGTAGTGACTTGATCCGAAGTTTCATGATGATCATCATTAGCTTCCTCCCCGGTTGGTGTAGACATCATGGGAACTGCTTTCTATCATGTGTTACTTTCCAATTCGAGAGAAGGTACGATTACCTCTTCAAGTTCTACTTTCCTCCCTCTCACTTCTTTTGATAGAAACTCCTTCTCTAGAAAGGACCCATTCTTGGCAACAAAGATCTTACCCTCGGATCTGTGATAGAAGGTATACCCAATGGTCTCTTTGGGGTATCCTATGAAGACGCACTTCTCCGCTTTGGGTTCGAGCTTATCCGGCTGAAGCCTCTTGACATAAGCGTCGCATCCCCAAACTTTAAGAAACGACAGCTTAGGTTCTGCCAAACCATAACTCATACGGTGTCATCTCAACGGATTTAGACGGTGCCCTATTTAAAGTGAATGTGGCTGTCTCTAATGCATAACCCCAAAACGATAGTGGCAAATCGGTAAGAGACATCATAGAATGCACCATATCCAATAGAGTACGATTACGACGTTCGGACACACCATTATTGTCATGGTTTTCTCACGGAAAGATGTCCTCGTGAAAGGACTTAATGGTGAGGTCATCGCAACTAGGTGGTAGCTTGAACTTGGTTGATCGGAATCGAGAAGACGCGAGTTTTACCCAGGTTCGGCCTGTCGCGGTGGAGGTAAAAGCCTACATCCTGCTTGATTGATATTGATGATCATAGTCTCGATTACAAGGGTGCTGTTTCCCTGACTCTGTCTCGAGAGCTATCAAAATGTCTGTCTCGAGACCTGCCAAAACATCTATCTCCAGACTTATCTATCTATCTTGACCTCTAAAAACCCGTCTTGGGGTGCCTTGCCCCTCCTTATATAAGTTGAAGGGGCGGCTTACATGTAGAGTCCTAGTAGGACTTGGACTTAATCTATTCTGGCTTCTTATCACGGGCCTCTTACCGCGGGCGACTCACCGCGGGCTTCTTATCTTGGGCTTCTCATCTTGGGCGTCTCTTCTTCCGGGCGGCTTAAGTCTCAAGCCAGCTTAAGTCTCAGGGCAGCTTAAGTCTCAGGGATGACTTAAGTCTTAGGGTGGCTTAAGCCCAGAGATGACTTGAGTCTCAGGGCGGCTTAACGTCAGGGATGACTTAAGTCCAGAGATGACTTAATGTCAGAGATGACTTAACGTCAGAGATGACTTAAGTCCATGGCGACTTAACGTCATGAGCCGGGTCATATCATGGAGTTATATCCCCGACATTAGCCACCAGATTAGCTTGGATTTATTTTTGCTAAGCTCCCGAGTTTCTTCCATATCAATATGTTGATGCTGGTTCCATGCAGAAAAAATAACCCTGATGATATTTTTGAATTGTCTTCAAATGCCTTGGCTTGATAAAAAGAAAAATCCGTTCTGATGTTGTGCCAACTTTCAATGCTTCAGACTTTGATGAATAAAAAATCTGTATGATGTTGAGCTGACTTGTCTGAATAGCTTGGTGGAGATAACCTGTAGCCCCCAAGTCTTAAGAGTAGAACAAAGTGATAGCTTTAAGACTTGCTTAAATATAAATGTTGCAACTTTGGAAAAAATCCGGGTTGTCCGTCTGAGTCTTCAATCATGAACTGAAAGTTTTGCACTTCACATGTGTAGCCCCCAAGGGCCGGCTCATCAGTATATGATGGGTCGGGTCTTCAACTTGGACCTGTTGATCTATTTAAACAACTGACTGTTATAGCCCCCAAGTGCCGGGTCGTTTGCTTGCAGCGACTTGGAACTTACATGTACTCCTTTGAAAAGAATATCATATGATGTAGCCCCCAAGCTTCGGGTCACTATTAAGGCTTGTGTACTTTGAATTTTTGATAGGAGCAATTGGTAGCCCCCAAGGGCCGGCTCATCATTATGTGATGGGCCGGGTCTTCAATGAGACTAGTAAAAATGACCATGCATTAGCTCCCAAGTGCCGTGGTGCATGCTTGCAGTGACATGGGACTTTTATAGTTGATGTAATCTTGATTTGAATAATGTAGCCCCCAAGGGCCGGGTCGTGTGCCTGCGGCGACTCGGGACTTTTTCTTTCATTGTAGAATAAAATCATATCCACTCTGTGATGCCTTTGTGATGAAAGAAATCCTTGGGCGTGGTTGCAGTGCAACCCGGCAAATATGTGTGAGAAAATCCATAAGTGCTGTAGTCTTCTACAAAGCACATGTTGAATAACCAAAAACCCTGTCAATTAAATGACCAGGTATTATATGTGACCCGGCTGGAATTGTACCCCAGGAAAATAGGAGAATTGATATCTCAATCATTTAATGCTGGTTATGATAAACCATGATAAAGATCCAGCCATTTTGGCTATTAAAGATTTGTTTGTTCCTGCAGAGTTACAATGTAACCCGGTTTGAAAACCGGCTCCTGCAACATAACCAAATATGTTCATGCATATATGATGCATTGTATGATGATGCATTGTATGATGATGCAATGATGATGCAATGTATGATGATGTATGCGTATGTTAATAGAGTATAAAAACGTCGGCTTTCGAGGCACGACAATTTAGACCGGCTTTCGAGACTCATGTCTTGCTTCAATGAAGCTGGCGTGATAGCCCATGGTTTATCCTCGCTTTCTGTAAGCCGGCTCTCACATGACATAACCGATGTTTTAACCAAGACAAGTTCAGGGTCATAAAAATGATTGACTTTTCAAGAGTACACCGGGTCACCTAAGCGGAGTAGCATCAAGCAGACAGGCAGGTTTAACCAAGATAATGTAGCGTTTATTGCCGGGTCAAGAGGGTGAGAAAGCTAAACTCGATGAGTTGGAAGCCCCCAAGTGACCATAATTGAGCGGGATACCTATGTTTAGACTGCGCATCATGGTGAATAGTCTTCTTTGGTAACCCTGTTATATGTTTTGCCAAGAAGGCAGGATACCTATGTTTGAACTGCGCATCATGGCAGCTAGTTCTCTTTGGCAACCTTAATTTTTCACCAATAAGGCAACAGCCCCCAGGTCCGGGTTGTCTTCCTCGCAATGACTGGGGTTCTTGAATTTGTGAAAACCGACCAAATCTGACGAGTCATGTCTGTGTAGCCCCCGAGTCTTAAGATGACTCAAGGAGTCGGCTTGAGATTCCTCATACTTGGCCATAACATAAACCGGCATATAGTTGGCAGCTGATAGCTGAAATTTATTGAAGCCAGAAGCGTGTGGCGAGTTGATAATCTTCGCGACGCTTGTTGTATGTCCTTGGTGTTGATAACGCGATGTGTATCCGTGGAAAGTTGAGGTCAACCGTGGCAGGTCATAAATGATCCCATATAAGTCGTGTCAGTAATCCGGCCGATGGTTTGTCCCGGCTGTTTGTTGAAGTTAACCAAACCGCAGCGGCGGCAACTTGTGCGCCTGTCCATTGAGCCATCCGGTGCAGGCAGAGGCTCATAGTATGTTTTTATTTGCTTCAGAGTTGTTGGAGTAGACCGGGTCACAGGGGCAGCGGCGTCCGTTTGAGCAGTTCATGCAGACGGGCGTGGATCCGGGGGTCGCCCGTGGCGTTGTAAGCGCGGACGCGCGAGTCAGCCGCGTGTTGGTGTAGACTGAACCACAGAGGCGGCGGCTTGCATATGAGTTCGTCGAGCAGTTCGGCACGGTCGGATGCTGGCGCATGATAACATTTGGCGCAAGCTCTGTATCCGTGGCACGACGATCGTCCTTGCAGTGAATAATTGTCCTGTATAACAAATATCGCAAGCCAAAGTAATTGTTCTCGGAAGAATAAAAATATACCAATAAAAATAGACCGGATGGATTTCACCTGATTTGTCCGGATGATAGATGATCCGTATATAACGTCCGTGGATAACCTCCAGTAATTTCAATGGCGATTTAGCCACTCTCCTTCTCTTGCAAAAGGGCATCAACCACAGCACTGCAGCCGTCACGGACAAAAATAATTCTCTTCTCCAGCAGCGCATGGTGGAAACCAGCAGAGGCAAGGCGGCGGCTGACGAGGCCGCGGCGTAGGTGGCGGGCCGTATCGGCAAAAACGGTTCGAGGCGAGACCGCGGATGTTGAGGCAGAGGCAGCTCGTAGTGGAAGCGCGGCGGCTCGGAACGGACCGGCGGGGCAGACCAGGGCAGCGGAGTCGAATCCGTTCCTACGTCCCGCGTCCTCCTCCGGGTCGTGTTGACCAATCCACGTCCGCGTTTTTTTTACTCCACGCGGCCAGCCCCTCCTTTCCTTTTCCTTTATCGAGCCCCCAAGACCGCGAAGGCGGCAGTCAATGCAACAGGCAGCCAGCGAGGTGTGCCAGCGGAAGCGGGCCGGCGAGCTGGGGGCGATTTGGCATGCCATCGAGGGAAAGAGCTGGGGGCGGAGAGTCGGCCGGCTTGAGGCAGTGGCGAGGCGAAGGCGAGGCCACGGTGGCGACTTGGACGGCCGCCGAGGCCGAGGCGCCTTAGAGGCAACGACGACTCGCGGTGGAGACCGAGGCGGCGACCGGCAGAGGCTGGCGAAGACAGGGCCATGGCGGTTGTGGCGAACCGGGCGGCTCGGACGGAGGTGTGGCGCGACGGCGGCTCACAACAAAAACTGCACGAGGCCGAGGCAGCTCGGAGGCGCCGGACCACGGCAAAGGTGGAGACCGCGGCGGCTCGCACGAGGATGAGCGAGGGCGGCTCAATGCGAAAGCATTCAGAGCAACGGCTTGAGGCGGAAAGCGGCTCGGAAAGACGACGCTCAGAACGACGGCTCGAGGTGGAGGCCAGTGGAGACGCCCGGCGACTCGCAGCAGAGGCGAGGCCGGCTCGAGGCCGCGGAGGCAAGCTCACGTGGGGGCGAGGCCTCGGTCACAGAGGCAGCGAATCCCGGCGGCTCGAGGCTGCTCGTAGGAGTGGCCCCTCGGCGAGGCAGCTCTGCAACGGAGAAGGCGGCTTGCTGACAGCGCGAGGCGGAGGTGAATCCGCTTGGCGAGGACGGCGGCTTGCCAACGACGCGATGCTGCTTGGCTGTGGTGGAGGCGGTGGGCCGTAGCGGGGGGCGAGCCGGCGGCAGCGAAGGCGGCAGGACCGTGCTCGAGGTGGAGGCGAGGCCGGTGGCTTGGCACGGCTGCGGCTGGCGGAGGCCCCCGACGAGGAGATGCGCGACAGCTTGGCTGGCCCAAGGCGGCAGCTTTGTCCCGCCGGCGAGGGGAAAACCCTGGCAGAGACGAGCTCGCGGCAGAAGCGGCGATTTGACGTGGCGGGTCGACGAAGCGGGTCGACAAAGCAGCGGCTCAGGGTGCGGCCGTTGACCCGGCGGCGGAGGAGGCTCGGAGGTGACTCGCATGCGGCTCGCAAGGATGACAGCTCGTGGCGAGGTGAGGCGGCTGTGGATGCGTGCCAGTGAGGCACGCCTCGGCCATGGATGTGGGGGGCTCGAAGGCGCGGGGAGGACAGAGCCGGAGTTGACCGCGGCTTTGGAGTTGCTTGCAGCGGCAACTTGACGCGGAGTGAAGGCCGGCGATGCCTCGGAGGCGGGCGGCTCGAGGCCGCTCCGGCGAGGGTGGGTTGGAGGTGAGGCTGGCGACTTGGCGAGGCGAGTCTACAAAATAAGTGGTTGAGGCGAGGCCGGCGAGGCCGGCTGTGAGACCGCGGCGGCGGGTCGAAGGTGGGTCACGGCGGCGGCGACTCTGCGCAGGTGTGGCTAAAGAAGGCTCCGGCGAGGGGCCGAACCACCACAAAGGCTTGCTATTTCAGAGTTCTTCCGGACCATGATGATTTGACCTTGGTCTTTGCGTCAGAAAACGATAACTGGTCCGATTTGGAGATGTACACGCAAGTGACGACGCGGGGCGTGAAACTGTTTCCAGATTGACTCGGACTTGGACGGTTGCACGTGGAGTAGCCGCACCAACTTGGCGATTTGATGGACTTAACCTTGCTCTTGATCCTGGAACCCTAACTCGTCTGGATCTAATCTTGTACATGCTATTTTGACTGCTCCTCGACGGTGTAGATCTTTCCGCTACAGTCTTTTCTTCATCCGGCCAATCGTGTGCCTTCTCGATCCCTTAGAAGAGCTCCCTCCAAGAGCACCATACCACCGGGCGATCGTCCCACGGTGGGCGCCAACTGTCGTGGTTTTTTCACGGCAAGATGTCCTCGTGAAAGGACTTAGTGGTGAGGTCATCGCAACTAGGTGGTAGCTTGAACGGGGTTGATCGGAATCAAGAAGACGCGAGTTTTACCCAGGTTCGGCCCCTCGTGGTGGACGTAAAAGCCTACATCCTTCTTGATTGATATTGATGATCATAGTCTCGATTACAAGGGTGCTGTTTCCCTAACTTTGTCTCGAGAGCTATCAAAATGTCTGTCTCGAGACCTGCCAAAACATCTGTCTCCAGACTTATCTATCTATCTTGACCTCTAAAAACCCGTCTTGGGGTGCCTTGCCCCTCCTTATATAAGTTGAAGGGGCGGCTTACATGTAGAGTCCTAGTAGGACTTGGACTTAATCTATTCTGGCTTCTTATCGCGGGCCTCTTACCGCGGGTGACTCACCGCGGCCTTCTTATCTTGGGCTTCTCTTCTTCCGGGCGGCTAAAGTCTTAGGGCGGCTTAAGTCTCAGGGATGACTTAAGTCTCAGGGCGGCTTAAGCTCAGAGATGACTTCTCTACTTCACTCTGAAACTCCTTAAACTTTTCAAATGTTTCAGACTTGTGTTTCATTAAGTAAATATACCCATATCTACTCAAATCATCTGTGAAGGTAAGAAAATAACGATATGCACCGTGTGCTTCAACACTCATCGGACCACATACATCAGTATGTATTATTTCCAATAAGTCACTTGCCCGCTCCATTGTTTTGGAAAATGGGGTTTTAGTCATCTTGCCCATGAGGCATGGTTCACATGTCTCAAATGATTCATAATCAAGAGATTCCAAAAGTCCATCAGCATGGAGTTTCTTCATGCGCTTTATACCAATATAACCTAAGCAACAGTGCCGCAAGTATGTGGTACTATCATCATTAACTTTGCATCTTTTAGCATCAATATTATGAACATGTGTCTTACTACGATCGAGATTCAACAAGAATAAACCATTCACCAGGGGTGCATGACCATAAAAGATATTATCCATATGTATAGAACAACCTTTATTCTCTGACTTAAATGAATAACCGTCTCGCAATAAACAAGATCCAGATATAATGTTCATGCTTAACGGAGGCACCAAATAACAATTATTCAGGTTTAAAACTAATCCCGGAGTTAGATGTAGAGGGAGCGTGCCGACGGCGATCACATCAACCTTGGAACCATTTCCGACACTCATCGTCACCTCGTCATTAGCTAGTGACCATTTATTCTGCAGCTCCTGTTTCGAGTTACAAATATTAGCAATCAAACCAGTATCAAATACCCAGGCGCTACTACGAGCACTAGTAAGGTACACATCAATAACATGTATATAAAATATACCTTTGTTGACATTGCCAGCCTTCTTATCTGCCAAGTACTTGGGGCAGTTCCGCTTCCAGTGACCATTCCCCTTGCAATAGAAGCACTCAGTCTCAGGTTTGGGTCCAGCCTTGGGTTTCTTCATGGGAGCGGCAACTGTCTTGCCATTCTTCTTGAAGTTCCCTTTCTTTCCCTTGCCTTTCTTGAAACTAGTGGTCTTTTTAACCATCAACACTTGATGCTCCTTCTTGATTTCTACCTCTGCGGCCTTAAGCATCGTGAAGAGCTCGGGGATCGTTTTCTCCATCCCTTGCATATTATAGTTCATCACGAAGCCTTTGAAGCTTGGTGACAATAGAGAACTCTGTCAATAACCGTCTCATCTGGAAGATTAACTCCCAACTGATTCAAGCGGTCGTTATACCCAGACATTTTGAGTATATGCTCACTAACGGAGCTGTTCTCCTCCATCTTGCAGCTAAAGAACTTGTCGGAGGTGTCATATGTCTCAACCTAGGCATGAGCTTGAAATACCAATTTCAGCTCCTGGAACATCTCATATGCTCCGTGGTGCTCAAAACGTCTTTGAAGCCCCGGTTCTCAGCCGTAAAGCATGGCGCACTGAACTATCGAGTAGTCATCAGAACGTGCCTGCCAGATGTTCACAACATCCACAGACGACGCTGGATGGGGTGCTTCACCTAGTGGTGCATCAAGTACATAAGCCTTCTGTGCAGCAGTGAGGATAATCCTCAAGTTACAGACCCAGTCCGCATAGTTGCTTCCATCATCTTTCAACTTAGCTTTCTCTAGGACCGCATTAAAATGCAGGGGAACTACAACGCAAGCCATTGATCTACAACACAATCTTGCAAAGACAATTTAGACTAAGTTCATGATAATTAGTTCAAGTAATCAAATTACTAATGAACTCCCACTTAAATCAACATCCCTCAAGTTGTCTAAGTGTTACCTGATCCAAATCAACTGACCCATGTCCGATCTTCACGGGAGATGGGGTAGTCATCAATGGTGAACATCTCCATGTTGATCATATCTACTATATGAGTCATGTTTGACCTTTCGGTCCTCTGTGATCCGAGGCCATGTCTATACATGCTAGGCTCGTCAAGTTTAACCCAAGTATTCTGCATGTGTAAAACTGGCTTACACCCGTTGTATGTGAATGTAGAGTCTATCACACCCGATCATCACGAGGCGCTACTTTCGCAATGGTGCATACTTAGGGAGAACACAATTTCTTGAAATTAAGTGAAGGGATCATCTTATAATGCTACCATCGTTCTAAGCAAAATAAGATGCATAACAAGATAAACATCACATGCAATCAAAAAATATGTGACATGATATGGCCATTATCATCTTGTGCTTTTGATCTCCATCTCCAAAGCATCGGCATGATCTTCATCATCACCGGCATGACACCATGATCTCCATCATCATGATCTCCATCATCGTGTCGTCACGTGGTTGTCTCCGCCAACTATTGCTTCTACGACTATTACTAAAGCATAGCGATAAAGTAAAGCAATTACATGGCGATTAATAAATTAAAGACAACCCTATGGCTCCTGCCGGTTGCCGTACTCATCGACATACAAGTCGTGAACCTATTACAAAACATGATCATCTCATACATCAACATATATCACATCACGTTTTGGCCATAGCACATCACAACATGCCCTGCAAAAACAAGTTAGACGTCCTCTACTTTGTTGTTGCAAATTTTACGTGGCTGCTATGGGCAACTAGCAAGAACTGTTCTTACCTACCCAAAGCCACAACGGTGATAATCAAGTTGCCTTTTAACCTTCTACAAGGACCGCCTTTGTCAAATCAGATTCAACTAAAGTAGGAGAGACAGACACCCGCCAGCCACCTTATGCAAAACAAGTTGCATGTCAGTCGGTGGAACCGGCCTTAGGTGCGAGGACATGTAAGGTTGGTCCGAGCCGCTTCATCCCACAATACCGCTGAATCCAAATAAGATAAGAGAGGTAACAATTTGAGCATCAATGCCCACAACTTCTTTGTGTTCTTCTCGTGCATATACATCTACGCATAGACCTAGCTCATGATGCCACTGATGGGGAACGTTGCATGAAAATCAAAAAAATTCCTACAAATCACCCAAGATCTATCTATGAGAAGCATAGCAACGAGAGGGGAGAGTGTGTCAATGTACCCTCGTAGACCGTTAAGTGAAAGCGTATATTACACGGTTGATGTAGTCGTACTCGTCATGATCCAATTGCGATCCAATCCGATGAAGTACCGAACGGACGGCACCTCCGCGTTCAGCACACGTGCGGTTCGGTGACGTCTCCTCCTCCTTGATCCAACAAGAGAAGGGCGAGAAGTAGATGGGATCACAACCAGAACGACGGCGTGGTGGAGATGGTGGTGGTGGAATTCTGGCAGCGCTTCGCTAAGCGAAAAAACCGGGAACGAGGATTATGCCGGGAGGGAGAAACGAGGCAGCAGCCAAGTCCAATCTCTTGGGGGGCTTTGCTGCGCCCCTTCCCCTTTATTTATATGCGTGGGAGGGCTAGGAGTCCAGCCCCTCCACCCCATATGACTGGCAGTAACACCCCATGTCATTATGCTACAGTGATCACCTTTTGATAATGCCAAGTCACCATGCTTAACAGTGTTTGATCATCATTATGATCATATCTCATTTCAAATTCCTAATTCAAACTTCAATTTGAATTTAAAGTGAAAAATAAAAGTTGTTCAAATCAGAAACTAAAATGTTCATTAATTAGCAAATAATCCATAACTAATTATGTTCAGGAAAACTATATCACCAAAATTACCTAAGCAACTCTAACAACCTCAAACAGTAGCAAAACAGACCCATTTAATCCCATTTCAATTAAATAAAATTCAAATGAAATTATATTTTAGCCAAACCAATTTCTGGTGTTAGAGAATATTGCATTGTAATATTTGAACCAAGTCACACATTTTATAAAAGTCATTTAGTGGCCAATTATATTTTAGCCAAACCAAAAGGAAAAGGCTTACCGTTTACTGTGCCTATGGGCTCTAGTGGAATAGTAGCTGGCCCAGCCCGTTAACCGCGGTCGTCTTCCTCCCCGCGCGCTGTCGCGCGCGCGCTGACACGGCAACGGCCGTCGAGCTGTCGCCCATCCGTCGGTTCTCCGGCTAGGTTAAGGCCTCCCCCGGTGCCCTAGGGTTCGCCACTCTCCCTCTCCTTCTCGCCATTTTCCCCCTCTCGCCCCAGATCCGCCGCGCCACACCGGCCCGAAAAACGCCCGCCGCTGCCACTGCGGATCCACGGCCACCGTGCCTCCCTTGCCTCTCCGACCAGCTCGTCGGCACCGCCATCGTCTTGTCCTTCGTCTCCGACCACGCATTCGAGCCGGAGCCCGCCACATTGACCGAATCGAGCCGGCTTCCCCGTCGGATGCCGCCGCTGCCTCCGTCGATCTCCGCCGTCACCGGACCTCCCCGAGCCTATTGCCTAGTCCCTACGCTCCCGCGGTGAGCCCCTGCGCCGATTGCGCCCCTCCCTACCCCCTCTAGCCGCCTGTAGTTCCTGCTCTGACGAAGCCCGAGCATTGCACCGCCGCGGAGCTCGCCGCCGTCGCCCCCGGCGATGACATGCTCCGCCGAGCTCGTAGATGAGCTCCTGCTACCCCATAGATCCCGCCTAGCCGCTTAAATCGCCCGAAAGCGAGCCGCAACGAGGCGCTCGATCGAGCCCGACTCCGGCCGCCGCAAAAGCTCGCCGTAGTCCCTGTTCCGGCCACCCCCGCCTTTGCTGCTGCCCCCAGATCGCTTCGCGCCGTCGCCCTAGTCCCGTAGATGCTCGCGGTGGTCCAAACGGACCACCACAGCCGTTATCCGGCCGAGACCGAGCCGCACCGCCGTCTTTGAGGCCACCGGCGTTAAGCCGCTAGCGCCGCTGACGTGGCCGCGTTCTTAGCCACTAACCCGCGACCGTGTGAGACTGACAGGTGGGGCCCGCTCGCTAATTAACATCGGATTAGATTAAACCGCTAATTAACTAACCCTAACAGTCACTAACATGGGGTCCCACCTCCTAATTAAACTCAGTTAATTAAATTAATAACTGGATTAACCGCACTGTCTATGACAGGTGGGGCCAGCCACTGTTCCGGTGGATAAGCTCTGCTGAGTCAGCAGCTGACTCAGCAGGCCGGCCCCACATGTCAGCCTCTGTGGGCTGACTGCTGACTGGGCGGTTGACTTGGTCAACCTGGCCCACTGGTCAGCCGCTGTGTGCACCCCTGTGTACAGCAGAGCTGGGTACCCGTAGCATTTTGCATTTAATATTTTTCGAAATAAAAATAATCCAGAAAATCCAGGAATTCAATAAAACTTTGATAAATCATATCTTTTAAACCGTAAGTCAGATGAAAATAATTTATATATGTAAAATGATCAGAAAAATATGAAGATTCTGAATATGTAATCAAAATGCATGTCCAACACTCCTAGCTAGATGAACATGGACCATTTTGCCTGTTTTCGATAAATGAATAGTGCTCAACTTTACTAAAATAAATTCAAATAAATTCCTAAACTAACTAAATCATTTAGTTAGGCAGTAAAACACATCTGCATCTCATTTAGGCATGTCATGCATAGTGATTGCATTTTTGTCGTGAATTTACTGTTTCTTCCTCCCCCTTCTCTCCCGATAGACGCCGAGACCGACGCCATAGCAGCTGAGTTCGACTATACTCCCGACGAGCAGCCTACTGACTATCAGCCACTCTCAACAGAGCTTCCAGGCAAGCAAACCCCCTTGACGCATACCTATATCACCTATTCCTTCTCCCTCCTGCTTGCATTAGAAATTGCTTCTATTTTGTTTTATCCTAATCTGATGCATAGCCTGTCCTTGTAACTGCTATTGATACCTGCCTATTATCCAAACTACTTAGTTTAGGTTGGATGGTAAACCATCTGTGGCCTCTCTCCTTTGTTGTAGTTGCTCCGCTTTAGTATCTGTGCCCCGATCGAATGATCGACGGGCTGAGAACAGCACATCACCACACAACCCCCCTAAATTGCTCGACTCTGCAGAGCTGGCATCGAGTGCCAAGGGTGATACCTCTTGTCCCACTTCCGATGATGCCTCTGTAGAATAGCTACCCGGATGTGTGTTACCGAGGGTGATTTCTCTTTCATCGCTTTCGGTAAAGCTACCGTCGTGCAACTCCTCGAGTGGGAATCCATCGAGGGTGATTCCTTGGATTCTTACTCGATACTTGGACACACAGTTACTTTGACCTTTGACGCAGGCGGGTCCACCCCGAGGGGTACCCGCGGGGAAATGTAAAGTCGGGCTGGCCCCAAGGGTGCCCGCGAGAGAACAATGCTAAAGACGGGTAAGTACCAAGAGTACCCACGAGTGATATCAAGTCGGAGCGACAGAAACTCTGATCGTCTCTGCGAGTTACTAAATACGCCTAACGGAACTGGGTATTTGATCTGAGTGGGTCGTCGTGCCCTATACGCACTACCACCACGTGGGATAATGGTTATGGGACCCTCTACGTCGTATGTATCAGCCGAAAGCTCTTCAGACGTCACAGCTCTGAGATGCGGGCTGATCGTCGGGGTTGGGCTGGTTACGTCACTGGTGTATTCAGTGTCGCGCCTGCTCCCCGTCCAGCCACGCAACGTGCAGGAGTGCGAAGGGCGATGGCCCAAGACCCCTTCGCACTTAGGATTTAGACCGGCGTGTTGACCTCTCTGCTGAGCCTAGGTAGGACTGTGTTGTGTCGATCACCCGAGGCCGGGTATTACCCAGCAAGTGTGTCCGGCCCGAGGTAATCGAGCGTGTTGGGTAACAGTAGTGCACCCCAGCAGGGAAGTTATCTATTCGAATAGCCGTGTCCATGGTAACAGGACGCTCAGAGTTGTATCCAGATCTATGACAACTACAAATTGATGATGATTCATATTAAATTGTTAATAATGCTCTCGGGACCGCTTTCTCGCAGGGAGTCAAGAAAGGATCTTAGGGCATTGCTGTTGTATATCCACATGTATGCTACTATTATCTACTCTCTTCTGATGCTGCAAGATTGCATGAAGATTGCTAGTCTTCGATAGGCTAGGCCTTTCTCTCTATTCTGGCATTTCTGCTATATAGTCCACAGTTACAGCCTTTTCATTTGATACCAATGCATATTTAGTATAGTTCTGATGTCAGTCTTGCGAGTACTTTGGATGACTACTCACGGTTGCTCTGCTATTCTTTTCCCCATACCCACTTGATGATACATCAGACGATGGAGCCCAGGAGCCAGACGCCACTGCAGGAGCTTACTACCAGGAGAGTCCCGACGGCACGTACTACTGGATTGAGCCAGCCGACCAGGAGTAGTTAGGAGGCTCCCAGGCAGGAGGCCTGCGCCTTTTCGATCTGTGTTGTTGTTTTGCCCCGCCTGTTAGGGCATGTCTGTTTTACTTTTATATCTGTAATCAGATATCTAATGCTTCCGATGGTGCTTGTACGACATCGAGCTTATGTATTCGAGCCCTCGAGGCCCCTGGCTTGTAATATAAAGCTTGTATTGTTTTATTTGTGTCTACAGTTGTGTTATGATATCTTCCCGTGAGTCCCTGGGCTTGATCGTGTGCATTTGCATGTATGATTAGTGCACGATCGAGTTGGGGGCGTCACACTGGCGCACCAAGGGGGGGAGAGTTGGACTCCCAGTCCTTCTCCCCTTCCGTCGTACAGAGCTGGGACTCTTTCCCCTTGGCCACATGGATCTTTAGGGCTGGTGCGCCCAACCCAAAGTGGCCAGGACGCCTCCCCTTAGCCCATGCTAGCCCTCAGGATGTGGTGGACCCACTTGTGGACTTCCGGACCCCTCCAGAATCCTCCGGAAGCTTCCCGGTACAATACCGAAAAAATTGCTTTTTTTGTAATCCCAAAAATGACTTTCCATATATAAATCTTTACCTCCGGACTATTCCGGAGCTCCTCGTGATGTCCGGGATCTCATCCGGGACTCCGAACAACTTTCGGTCACCATCATCAAATACCCCAATACTACTCTAGTGTCATCAAACGTTAAGCGTGCGGACCCTACGGGTTCGAGAATCATGTAGACATGATCGAGACATCTCTCTGGTCAATAACCAATAGAGGAACCTGGATGCCCATATTGATTCCTACATTCTATGAAGATCTTTTATCGGTTGAAGCACGATGTCGAGGATTCAGTTAATCCCGTAAGCAATTCCCTTTGTCCAGCGATATGTTACTTGCCCGAGATTCAATCGTCGGTATCTCCATACCTAGTTCAATCTCGTTACTGGCAAGTCTCTTTACTCGTTCGGTAATACAAGATCCCATGACTAACTCATTAGCCACATTGCTTGCAAGCTATTTATGATGTTGTATTACCGAGAGGGCCCAGAGATATCTCTCCGTCATACGGAGTGACAAATCCTAGTCTAGATCCATACCAACCCAATAGACACCTTCGGAGATACATGTAGAGCATCTTTATGATCACCCAGTTATGAAGTGATGTTTGATAGCACACAAGGTATTCCTCCGGTATCCGGGAGTTGCATGATCTCATGGTAATAGGAATAGATACTTGACATGAAGAAAGCTATAGCAATAAACTTAAGTGATACGATCAAATGCTAAGCTTACGGTTGGGTCTTGTCCATCACATCATTCTCCTAATGATGTGATCCCGTTATCAAATGACAACTCATGTCTATGGTTAGGAAACCTTAACCATCTTTGATCAACGAGCTAGTCTAGTAGAGGCTCACTAGGGACACAGTATTTGTTTATGTATCCACACATGTATTTAAGTTTCCGGTCCGTACAATTCTAGCATGAATAATAAACCTTTATCATGAACAAGGAAATATGATAATAACCAATTTATTATTGCCTCTAGGGCATATTTCCAACAGAAGTCTTGTGTGGTATGATCAAATACCCTACTGATTTTCTTGTTCTTGGATCACCACAAGATGATTTTTGTCCCATAATATTTGGTAGACCCTTCTTGAATACAGTAAACGCTAAGATTGATTGCTATCAGTGTCAATTTTGGTGATGTGTCTCATGAATTTACTTTCTCCAAGTGTCGTAGACAACATCATGATAAAGAGTTACCCAATAAAGATGAAATTATTGGTCTTGCTTCTATTGTCGTACCTCCTACTAATCCTTTAGAACAATATTTGCTTGATCATGAGAATGATATGCATATGAATGAAAGAAATGAAATAGATGAATTATTCTTTAAACAAGCACCTACACTTAAACATATTTTGCCTGTTGAAACTTTGGGAGATCCTCTCCCGCCTAAGAGTGATCCTGTGTTTGAATTAAAGAAACTACCTGATACACTTAAATATGCTTATCTTGATGAAAAGAAGATATATCATGTTAGTATTAGTGCTAACCTTTCAGAGTACGAAGAAAAGAGATCACTAAAAACTCTGAGGAAGCACCGTGCTGCTATTGGATATACTCTTGATGATCTTAAGGGCATTAGTCCCACTCTATGTCAGCATAAGATTAATATGGAGCCAGATGCTAAACCTGTCATTGATCATCAATGTCAAATCAAATTCTTGTAGCAGAAGAACCCACCTAATAAGCCTAGGTTTAGCATATTTCTTTTCCATAAGGTATTTAATAGCAGCATGATCAGTGTGAATAGTAACTTTAGAATCGACAATGTAAGATCCGAATTTATCACATGCAAACACAACTTCTAAAAATTCTTTCTCGGTAGTAGCATAATTTCTTTGAGCACTGTCTAGAGTTTTACTAGCATAATGAATAACATTCAATTTCTTATCAACTCTTTGTCCTAGAACATCACCAACATCATAATCACTAGCATCACACATAATCTCAAAGGGTAGGTTCCAATCAGGTGGTTGAACAATAAGTGCAGATATCAAGGCTTTCTTAAGTATTTCAAAGGCTTCTACGCAATCATCATTAAAAACAAATGGAACATATTTTTACAAGAGATTAGTAAGAGGCCTATAAATTTTAGAGAAGTATTTTATAAACCTTCTATAGAAACCAGCATAACCAAGGAAACTTCTTATACCTTTGATATCTTTAGGACATGGCATTTTCTCAATAGCATCAACTTTAGCTTTATCAACTTTAATACCTCTTTCAGAAATTTTATGCCCAATGACTATACCTTCATTCGCCATAAAGTGGCACTTCTCTCAATTCAAGACAAGATTAGTTTCTTCACATCTCTACAAAACTGTGGTAAGAACTGAAATATTAAAGCTTCTGGAGGCAGGTATAATTTATCCCATAGCTGATAGTAGATGGGTAAGTCATGTTCATTGTGTTCGTAAGAAAGGAGGTATTACTGTTGTGCCTAATGATAAAAATGAACACATTCCACAAAGAATTGTAACTGGTTATAGGATGGTAATTGATTTCAGGAAATTAAATAAAGCTACTAGGAAATATAATTATCCTTTGCCTTTTATTGATAAAATGTTAGAAAGATTATCTAAGCATACACACTTTTGTTTCCTAGATGGATATTCAGGTTTCTCTCAAATACATGTATCACAAGAAGATCAAGAGAAAACCACCTTCACTTGTCCTTTTGGAACTTATGCTTATCGTCGTATGCCTTTTGGTTTATGTAATGCACCCGCTACCTTTCAAAGATGTATGACTGCTATATTCTCTAACTTTGGTGAAAAGATTGTTGAGGTTTTCATGGATGATTTCTTTGTTTACAGAACTTCTTCTGATGACTGCTTAAGCAACCTTGATCGAGTTTTGTAGAGATGTGAAGAAACTAATCTTGTCTTGAATTGAGAGAAGTGCCACTTTATGGCGAATGAAGGTATAGTCATTGGGCATAAAATTTCTGAAAGAGGTATTAAAGTTGATAAAGCTAAAGTTGATGCTATTGAGAAAATGCCATGTCCTAAAGATATCAAAGGTATAAGAAGTTTCCTTGGTTATGCTGGTTTCTATAGAAGGTTTATAAAATACTTCTCTAAAATTTATAGGCCTCTTACTAATCTCTTGTAAAAATATGTTCCATTTGTTTTTAATGATGATTGCGTAGAAGCCTTTGAAATACTTAAGAAAGCCTTGATATCTGCACTTATTGTTCAACCACCTGATTGGAACCTACCCTTTGAGATTATGTGTGATGCTAGTGATTATGATGTTGGTGATGTTCTAGGACAAAGAGTTGATAAAAAATTGAATGTTATTCATTATGCTAGTAAAACTCTAGACAGTGCTCAAAGAAATTATGCTACTACCGAGAAAGAATTTTTAGAAGTTGTGTTTGCATGTGATAAATTCGGATCTTACATTGTCGATTCTAAAGTTACTATTCACACTGATCATGCTGCTATTAAATACCTTATGGAAAAGAAAGATGCTAAACCTAGGCTTATTAGGTGGGTTCTTCTGCTACAAGAATTTGATTTGCATATTGTTGATAGAAAGGGAGCTGAGAATCCCGCAGCAGATAATTTGTCTAGAATGGAAAATGTTCTTGATGACCCACTTCCTATTAATGATGATTTTCCTGATGAACAATTAGCTGTCATAAATGCTTCTCGTAACACTCCTTGGTATTCAGACTATGCTAATTACATTGCTGCTAAATACATAAACACCAAGTTTCACATACCAACAAAAGAAAAAGTTCTTCTTTGATTTAAGACATTACTTTTGGGATGACCCACATTTATATAAAGGAGTAGATGGTATTATAAGACGTTGTGTGCCTGAGCATGAACAAGAACAAATCCTACGTAAGTGTCACTCCGAGGCATACGGAGGACACCATGCGGGAGACAGAACTGCACACAAGGTATTACAATCTGGTTTTTATTGGCCTACTCTTTTTAAAGATGCACGTAAGTTTGTCCTTTCTTGTGATGAATGTCAAAGAATTGGTAATGTTGGTAGACGCCAGGAAATGCCAATAAATTATTCACTTGTTATTGAACCATTTGATGTTTGGGGTTTTGATTATATAGGACCTTTTCCTTCCTCTAATGGGTATACACATATTTTAGTTGCTGTTGATTATGTTACTAAGTGGGTACAAGCTATTCCAACTAGTAGTTGTGATCATAACACCTCTATTAAAATGCTTAAAGAAGTTATATTTCTGAGGTTTGGAGTCCCTAGATATTTGATGACTGATGGTGGTTCACATTTTATTCATGGTGCTTTCCGTAAATTGCTTGCTAAATATGATGTTAATCATAGAATTGCATCTCCTTATCATCCTCAGTCTAGTGGTCAAGTTGAATTAACTAATAGAGAAATAAAATTAATTTTGCAAAAGACCGTTAATAGATCTAGAAAGAATTGGTCTAAGAAACTCGATGATGCATTATGGGCTTACAGAAATGCATATAAAAATCCTATGGGTATGTCTCCATATAAAATGGTTTATGGAAAAGCATGTCATTTACCTCTTGAACTAGAACATAAAGCTTATTGGGCAATTAAAGAACTCAACTATGATTTTAAACTTGCCGGAGAAAAGAGGTTATTTGATATTAGCTCTTTGGATGAATGGAGAACCCAAGCTTATGAAAATGCCAAGTTATTTAATGAAAAGGTTAAAAGATGGCATGACAAAAGAATACAAAAACGGGAATTCAAAGTAGGTGATCATGTTCTATTATACAATTCTCATTTAAGATTCTTTGCAGGAAAACGTCTCTCTAAATGGGATGGACCATACATCGTCGAAGAAGTTTATGGCTCCGGAGCTATCAAGATAAACAACTCTGAAGGCCCTAATCCGAGAGTGGTTAATGGGAAAAGAATTAAACATTATATCTCAGGTACGCCAATTAATGTTGAAACTAATATTATTCAAACAATGACACCAGAAGAGCACATAGAAGAAACCTTCCGGAACGCTCCAGAATCCTGAAAAGGAGTAGGTATGTGGTACGGTAAGTAAACCGACTCCAAAAGTTCAATAAAAGTACTTTCTGTTCGTTTTGGAATATATAAAAAATTAGGAAAATAATAAACATTCCAAAAAGTGCACGAGGAAGCGACAAGCCTGGGGGGCGCTCACTGCCCCCCAAGGCGCGCCTACCAAGCTTGTGGCTTCCACGTGGACCTTCTGGACTCCGTTTTTCTTCCATATTACTTGTCCTGCATGGGAAAAATTCATTATATATACTCACGGGTGTTTTGACCACCGTATCTCAAGTTTCTCCTCTGTTCATGTTTCGAGCTGTTTTTCTGACAAATTTAGACGCACTATGTCATCTCAAAATTCGGATGGGGAGAGCTATGTTTCACACCTTATTGCAAACCCTAGAATCTATGGGGATATTGATCCCTATGGATGGTCAACCGATGAAAAGGAGGATGCTGACTTGAGGAAGAAGCAAGATTACCTCAGTGAGAAGGAAGAGGATCTCTCTCTGCCCCAACCATGAGATATGCATGTTGAATTCAAAAAGTCCAGCCTGCCCAACACGATGAAAGTTCCTAAAGATCAATTCACTCCTTTTCACCATGTGCCGGAAGATTCAGATAAATTGTGCCTCAAAATTTGGGAACTCAAAAGAGAGATCGACAAATTAAAAGAAGAAATTCGTGTCCTCAAGTGGAAGGACGAGCCCTCATCACCACCACCACCACTGAAGAAAGAGACTTGATTACACGGGTATGGGCACCACCCTTGGCTTGTGCCAAGCTTGGGGAAGGTGCCCCGGTATCGTATCACCATCACTCTTATCATCATTATCTATCTTAGTTTGATCTTTAGTTATTTCATGGTTTAGAAGAATAAAAGTTTTAGTATGATTTAGTTTCGAGTATTTGCTTTGTGATCTATCTATCTATGTAATCATGTGCGAGAGTTATATAATAAAGAGTAGTTTGCTTTTTTCTTCTTTACTTTTATGTTTCAATCAAAGCAATGAAAGAATGAAAAAGATCATATGCTAATCCCATGGGGAGTGACGACTTCACATAAAAGAAGTATAATTGATAAAACTTGTTGAAAGTTGACAAACATAGCATTGGTCATTGTTGCAATTCATGAAAAAGTAATAAAGGAAGAGAGGTTTCACATATAAATATACTATCTTGGACATCTTTTATGATTGTGAGCCCCCATTAAATATTCTATGTCAAATAGTTGATGTTGGACAAGGAAGACAACGTAATGAGTTATGTTTGCTTATATGCACATAGAAGTTATATTGTCATGGATCCTCTAACATGTGGTGCTTGCCCCCTATCTTTGCTAGCCAAAAATCCGCACCGAGTTGAGATACTACTCGTGCATCAAAAAACCCTTAAACCCAGTTTCATGTCATGAGAGTCCACTATATCTACCTATGGGTTGAATAAGATCCTTCAAGTAAGTTGTCATCGGTGCAATAGCAATAAAAATTGCCTCTAAATATGTATGAACTTTTATTGTAAGGGAAACTAAGCTTTGTATGAACTTGTGATGGTGAAGAAATAAAAGTGACAGACTTCATAATAAAGGTTGCTATCACAAGGGGAAATATAAAGTGACGTTCCTTTACATTAAGAGTTTGCACATCCAAATACAAAAAGTGCATGAAAACCTTTACTTCCCTCTGCGAAGGGCCTATCTTTTACTTTTATGTAATTACTTTTATGCAAAGAGTGAATAGAGTTCTTCTCTGTTCTGTTTTTATTTTTCTCTTTGCAAGCATCATGTGGTGGGGAAAGATCTAGGCACATATATCCCGTTGAATATAAGTGATCATGAGTTATTATTGTTGACATTACCCTTGAGGTAAATACATTGGGAGGCGAAATTATAAGCCCCTATCTTTCTATGTGTCTGACTGAAACTTTTGCTCCATAGGTATGCCGTGAGTGTCAACAATCATAGAAGACTAAATGATAGTTGAGTATGTGAACTTGCTAAACAAAGCTCTTACATAGACTCTTTCTGATAATATGATGAATTGCAATTGCCTCAGTGACTGAGATCATAGTTTGTTAGTTTTCAATACGGTTTATGGTTCATACTTTAACCTGTGAATGAATTGTCACTTATTTATGAGAAGTTTTATGATGATAGATTGCTGTTATAATAATGATCATGATGCTTTCATGTCCGTATTTTGTTTTATCGACACCTCTATCTCTAAAAATGTGGTCATGATTATCGATTTCGGTTTTTCGCTTGAGGACAAGCAAGGTCTAAGCTTGGGGGAGTTGATATGTCCATTTTGCATCATGTTTTCCTACTGTTATTTATTATGTTTTTGATCATTATTTCACTTTATGATTCAATTCTTATGCCTTTTCTCTCTTATTTTGCAAGTTCCACAGGAAGAGGGAGATTGCCGGCAGCTGGAATTCTGGACCGGAAAGGGCTACAGCAGAGATAGCTATTCTGCACAACTCCAAATGACCTGAAAATTTACGGAGAATTGTCTTGGAATATATAAAAAATATTGGCAAAGGAATCAACAAAAGGGGACCCACTAGGAGGCGACAAGCCTGGGGGCGCGCCCTACCCCCCTAGGCGCGCCCCCTGAGCTTGTGGCGCTCCTGGCAGGCCTCCGGGGCCCATCTTCCAATATATGATGTCATTTTCCCTAGAAAAAACTAAGAAGAAGACTTTCAGGATGAATTGCCGCCGTCTCGAGGCGGAACCTGGGCAGGAGCACTTTTGCTCTCCGGCGGAGCGATTTCGCCGGGGAAACTTCCCTCCGGGAGGGGGAATTTGAAGCCATCGACATCAGCAACGATCCTCTTATCGTGGGAGGACCAATCTTCATCAACATCTTCACCATCACCATCTCATCTCAAACCCTAGTTCATCTCTTGTATTCAATCTTTGTCTCAAAACCTCAGATTGGTACCTGTGGGTTGCTAGTAGTGTTGATTACATCTTGTAGTTGATGCTAGTTGGTTTATTTGGTGGAAGATTATATGTTCAGATCCTTAATGATATTCAATATACCTCTGATCTTGAAAATGAATATGTTTTGTGAGTAGTTACTTTTGTTCTTGAGGACATGGGAGAAGTCTTGTTATAAGTAATCATGTGAAGTTGGCATTCGTTCGATATTTTGATGATGTGTATGTTGTATTTCTTCTAGTGGTGTCATGTGAACGTTGACTACATGACACTTCACCATAATTGGGCCTAGGAGAATGCATTGGGGCGTAATAAGTAGATGATGGGTTGCTAGAGTGACAGAAGCTTAAATCCTAGTTTATGCGTTATTCCGTAAGGGGCTGATTTGGATCCATATGTTTCATGCTATGGTTAGATTTATCTTAATTCTTCTTTCGTAGTTGCAGATGCTTGCGACAGGGGTTAATCATAAGTGGGAGGCTTGTTCAAGTAAGAACAGCACCCAAGCACCGGTCCACCCACATATCAAATTATCAAAGTAGCGAACGCGAATCAACTAAACATGATGAACGTGACTAGATGAAATTCCCATGTGTCCTCGAGAACGCTTTGCTTTATATAAGAGTTCGTTCCGGCTTGTCCTTTGCTATAAAAAGGATTGGGCCACCTTGCTGCACTTTTGTTACACTTGTTACTTGTTACTTGTTATGAATTATCTTGCTATCAAACTACTTGTTACCGCTACTTTCAGTGCTTGCAGAAAATACCTTACTGAAAACCTCTTGTCATATCCTTCTGCTTCTCGTTGGGTTCGACACTCTTACTTATTGAAAGGACTACGATTGATCCCCTATACTTGTGGGTCATCAGATGAGAGCGAGACTAGAGTACATTTCGGCGACTCCTTCACCATCCTTGATCTTGAACTTGTCAAGTTGACTTTGAAGCACATCGAACTTGGATTCCTTGACAGACTTGGTAACCTCGTGCATATCAACCAAGGTATCCCAAATTTCTTTTGCATTCCCGAGGCGGCTAATCTTTTTGAACTCCTCGGGGCACAAACCGTTGAAGAGAATGTCACATGCTTGAGCATTGTATTGCAACATCTTCAATTCTTCCGCGGTTGCTTCATGATTAGGTTCCTTTCCATCCTCAAAGAATTCACCTTGCAAGCCAACACGAACAACAGCCCAAACGGCGGGGTTATGACCAATAATATGCATTTTCATCTTATGCTTCCAACTAGCAAAGTTTGTACCATCAAAATATGGACCTCTGCGGTGGTAATTTCCCTCACTAGACGCTATACTCTCCTAGGTTGTGAAACCAATGCAATGGAGACTGATACGTCTCCAACGTATCTATAATTTTTCATTGTTCCATGCTATTATAGTATCAATCTTAAATGTTTAATATGCAATTATATATCATTTTCTGGGACTAACCTATTAACCTAGTGCCCAGTGCTAGTTGCTGTTTTTTGCCTGTTTTTGGTTTTTCAGGAAATCAGTACCAAACGAAGTCCAAATGCCATGAAACTTTTTGACGATTTTTTTCAGGAAAAAAGAGACCCTGAAGCTTTGGGAGGAGGCCAGAAGCCTAATGAGGAGGCCACAAGGCAACAGGGCATGACCCTAGGGGAGGCGTGCCCTGATGCCTTTTGGGCCCCTCGTGGCCACAAGGCAACGTGGCGCGGCCCCAATGGGGCGCCCTGATGCCTTTTGGGCCCCTCGTGGCTCCTTTTGACCTAATTCCACTTCTATAAATTCTCAAATATTGGGAAACCAATAGAGAGCCACACGAGAAAACTTTTCTGCCACTGCAAGCTTTTGTTCTTCCATGATCCCATCTGGAGGCATTTTCCGGCACTCTGCCGGAGGGGGAATCGATCACGGAGGGCTTCTACATCAACCTTGCTATGGGTCCATAGTTAGTAGTTTACCACCGACCTATGGGTCCATAGTTAGTAGCTAGATGGCTTCTTCTCTCTCTTTGATCTTCAATACAAAGTTCTCCTCGATGTTCTTGGAGTTCTATCCGATGTAATCTTCTTTTGCGGTGTGTTTGTTGGGATCTGATGAATTGTGGGTTTATGATCAGATTATTCATGAGAAATATTTGAGTCTTCTCTGAACTCTTTTATGCATGATTGTTATAGCTTTGGATTTCTCTTCAATCTATCCATTTAGTTTGGCCAACTAGATTGATTTATCTTGCAATGGGAGAGGTGCTTTGTGATGGGTTCAATCTTGCGGTGTTCTATATCCCAGTGACAGAAAGGGACAAGACACGTATTTGTATTGTTGCCATTAAGGATAAAATGATGGGGTTTATTCATATTGCTTGAGTTTACTTTGTCCACATCATGTCATCTGCTCAAGGCGTTACTCTGCTTTATACTTAATACTCTAGATGCATGCTGGATAGCGGTCGATGAGTGGAGTAATAGTAGTAGATGCCGGCAGGAGTCGGTCTACTTGTCTCGGACGTGATGCCTATATACATGATCCTTGCCTTGAATATCGTCATAATTATGCACTTTTCTATCAATTGCCCAACAGTAATTTGTCTACCCACTGTATGCTATGTGTTCGAGAGAGAAGCCTCTAGTGAAAACTATGGCCCCCGGGTCATTTATCATTATTATATAAAAAAAAATCATAAAAAATACTTTGCTGCAATTTATTACTTTTATTTTATTTTGCAATTTACTTTATCAATTTATCTATCACTACGAGATTTAATCCTTGCAATTAACCGCCGAGGGGATTGACAACCCCCTTGTTTGCGTTGGGTGCAAGTATTAGCTTTTGTTTGTGCAGGTGCTGCTAAAGAGGTTTTGCTTGGTTCTCCTACTGGATTGATAACCTTGGTTCTTAACTGAGGGAAATACTTATCTCTACTGTACTGCATCATCCTATCCTCTTCGAGGAAATCCCAACGCAGCTCACAAGTAGCAGGAAGAATTTCTGGCACCGTTGCCGGGGAGACATCATCAAAACTTATCAAGTACCTTCGCACAAACTATCACTTACTTGCATTTATTTTATTTGCCTTTTTATTTGCATTTGCCTCTCGTTTTCAACCCCCCCACTTCTAATTTTTTTTTACAAAAACACAAAAATATTTTATATGCTTGTTCACTTGCTTTGTCGCTATGTCTCAAGAAAATACGAAGTTGTGTGACTTTTCAAATACTAATAATAATGATTTTATTAGTACTCCAATTGCTCCTCCCACCACTAGTGTGGAGTCTTATGATATTAATGCTGCTTCCCATCTTAATACTTTCATTGAATTATGCGATATGCAAAAGAAGAAAGATGTGGATAATGATATTATTAAGTTGAAGTTATTTCTGTTCTCGCTAAGAGATCGTGCTAAAACTTGGTTTTCATCCTTGCCTGAAAGGATGCTTTTATTGCCAAGTATTTTCCTCCCGCAAAAATTATTTCTCTAAGAAATCAAATTATGAATTTTAAGCAACTTGAGCAAGAACATGTTGCACAAGCATGTGAGAGAAAGAAATTAATGATAAGAAATTATCCCACTCATGGTTTAACCTTATGGATGATCTTACAAATTTTATATGCGGGACTAAACTTTGTTTCTAGAAACCTTCTAGACTCTTCTGCATGGGGTACTTTTATGGAAATTAAATTGGGAGAAGCTACAAAACATCTTGATAATATTATGACAAATTATTCTCAATGGCACACCGAAAGAACTTCAACTGGTAAGAAGGTAAATTCTGTTGAAGAAATCTCTACTTTGGGTGATAAAATGGATGCTATTATGAAAATGCTTGCTAGTAAA
This sequence comes from Elymus sibiricus, assembly GCA_039707655.1. Classification (NCBI taxonomy): domain Eukaryota; kingdom Viridiplantae; phylum Streptophyta; class Magnoliopsida; order Poales; family Poaceae; genus Elymus; species Elymus sibiricus. The sequence goes on from CM077676.1 coordinate 387,729,819, forward strand.
AATGCTCATGTTGATCCTAATGATGTGCCATTGTCTACTTTGATTGAGAAAAATAATGATGCTATTGTTGTGAATTTTATCTCTAGAAATAATTTCATCAACAATGCTTATAGAGGAAACTTCAATCCTAGACCGTTTCCCGGAAATTCCTCTAATAGTTATGGTAATTCCTATGATAATTCTTATAATAATAATAGGATACCTACTAATCTTGAAAACAACATTAAAGAATTTATTAATTCTCAAAAGAATTTTAATGCTATGATAGAAGAAAAATTGAATAGAGTTGATGAAATGTCTAGGAACATGGATAGAATTGCTCATGATGTGGAAAAGTCTCAAAATTAAAATTTTGCTGCCTAAACATGATATAAATGAGTCTATTAAAGCCATCCATGTTTCCATTAATGAAAGTAAAGAAAGGACCGCTAGGTTGAAAGCCAAGCGAGAATTCCTAGAAAAAGCTATTCCACCCGGTTTTTATCGTAGTAATGATGAAGATATTAAAATGATGGGTGTCACACTTATTGAATCTTTATTTAGTAAAATAAAACTTAATGAAAAAGGGACTGAAGATGAGTCAACTTTAGCTAGAAGGCGTCCCAATTGTTCGGAGGGTGACGATCTTAATGATAAAATTGAAAAAAAGTGGGTTTGGAGAGGTCAAAACTTTAAATAGTGATGTGCACTACTTTAGATTACAAGGACTTTAATTATGATAATTGCTCTTTAGTCGAATGTATTTCCTTGTTGCAATCCATGATTAGCTCTCCGAATGCTTATGAACAAAATAAGGCTTTTACTAATCATATTGTAGAAGCTATGATAAAAGCTCATGAAGAAAAACTTGAGTTGGAAGTTTCTATTCCTAAAAAATTGCATGATGAATGGGAACCTACTATTAAAATTAGAATCAAATATTATGAATGCAATGCCTTATGTGACTTGGGTGCTATCATTTCTACTATACCAAAATCTCTATGTGATGTGCTAGGCCTTACCAATTTAAATGAATGTTCCCTTAACTTGCATTGAGCGGATTCTACTATTAAGAAATCATTGGGTTGAATAAATGATGTGCTTATTCTTTCTAATATAAATTATGTGCCCATGGATTTCATTGTGCTTGATATTGAATGCAATCCATCTTGCCCCATAATACTTGGTAGGCCTTTCCTACGAACTATAGGTGCTATTATTGATATGAAAGAAGGTAATATAAGATTCCAATTTCCACTAAACAAAGGAATGGAACACTTCCCTAGAAATAGAATTAAGCCACTCTATGAATCTATTATGAGGGCCACCTATGGAATAAATTTGAAGGATGATAACACTTGAAACTATGAATTTTGCCTAGCTAGGGGCATAAAACAATAGCGCTTGTTGGGAGGCAACCCAATATTTATTTTTATTGCACCTTTTTATTTTCTTGTGTCACACAATTTTAGCTACTGTTATTATTGTGTTTTTATATTTTAATTAGTGTTTGTGCCAAGTAATGCCTTTGGGATAGTGTGGATGATATTGGACTTGATTCTGTGCAAAAACAGAAACTTTTGCGTCCAGTGTAGAAATTCCTATAATTTACTGCAGCGTCAAAACCTTCTGAAATTCTTACACATGATTTATATACAAATTTACTACGTTGTCCTATTGTTTCAGAATTTTTGGAGTTACAAAAGTATAGTAAAATTTTCAATCTTTACAGACTGTACTGTTTTAGACAGATTCTGTTTTTGTTGCATAGTTTGCGTATTTTGATGAATCTATGGATTATATCGGGGGGTATAAGTCATGGAGAAGTTAGAGTGCAGTACCATTATGCCAATATAAAATATGAATCAATTTAAAACAGTACCTAAATATGTGGATGAATTTATTATACTAACGGATCTCATGAAGTTTCTGCTGAGTTTTGTGTGCTGAAGTTTTCAAGTTTTGGGTGAGATCATGATGGATAAAGGAATAAGGAGCGGCAAGAGCCTAAGCTTGGGGATGCCCAAGGTACCCCAAGGTATTATTCAAGGAATACCCAAGTGTCTAAGCTTGGGGATGCCCCGGATGGCATCCCCTCTTTCATCTACAATCTATCGGTAACTCACTTGGAGCTATATTTTTATTCATCACATGATATGTGCTTTGCTTGGAGTGTCTTGTGCTATAGTTTTATTTTTTGTTTGCTTTTTAGTTTGCCACAATCACCTTTGCTGAACACACATTTTTGAGAGGGACACAGATTATTCGTGATTTGTTAGAATACTCTATGTGCTTCACTTATATCTTTTGAGCTAGGCAGTTGCTCTAGTGCTTCACTTATATCTTTTAGAGCACAGCGGTGGTTATATTTTAAAGAAATAGTTGCACTCTCATGCTTCACTTATATCTTTTTGAGAGTCTAATAAATAGTAATGGAAATTTGCACATGTTAAAAGAATGGTCCTGATATGATAAAGTATCCAAGGGGGATATAATAAAAACCTTCATGTAGATCACTAAGTATGAAGTGCATGGTTAATTTTATTAATGTCGTAATATGAAAGGATATAGGTTCATGATCATTGGTTGGTAGAAATATCGGTATTAAAGTTTGTTATGACATATTCACCTAAATATTAGTTGTGGCATGGCGAGGAAGTTGGAGCATTTATAGGTCTGAAATAAAATCCTTGAGTTCTGTTATAATCGGGGTCGTGCGATGGCTAACTCCTACCAACCCTCCTCCTAGGGGCATGTGGTTAGTGCTTTGCTTTGAGGGCTAAGTAGACTTTTGCAATAAGTATTTGAGTTATTTATGACTAATGTGAGTCCATGGATTATACGCACTCCTATCTTTCCGTGATTTGCTAGCCTCTTTGCTACCGTGCCTTGCCCTTTCTCACCTCGAGAGTTGGCGCAAACTTTGCCGGTGCATCCAAACCCCGTGATATGATACACTCTTTCACACATAAACCCCTTTTACCTTCCTCAAAACAGCCACCATACCTACCTATTATGGCATTTCCATAGCCATTCCGAGATATATTGCCATGCAACTTCCACCGTTCTGTTTATATGACACACATCATCATTGTCATTTTGCTTTGCATGATCATATAGCTGACATAGTATTTGTGGCAAAGCCACCGTTCATCATTTTTCATACATGTTACGCTAGATCATTGCACATCCTGGTACACTACTAGAGGCATTCATATAGAGTCATATTTTTTTAGTATCGAGTTGTAATTTTGAGTTGTAAGTAAATAAAAGTGTGATGATCATCATTATTAGAGCATTGTCCCAGTGAGGAAATAAATAAATAAAAAAAGAAAAAAAAAGAGGCCAAAAAGGGCCCAACAAAAAAAGGAGAAAAGAAAAAGAAAAAAGGAAAAGAAAAAAATAAATGAGAGAAAAAGAGAGAAGGGGCAATGTTGCTATCCTTTTCCACACTTGTGTTTCAAAGTAGCACCATGTTTTTCATATAGAGAGTCTCATATGTTGTCACTTTCATATACTAGTGGGAATTTTTCATTATAGAACTTGGCTTGTATATTCTGATGATGGGCTTCCTCAAATGCCCGAGGTCTTCATGAGCAAGCAAGTTGGATGCACACCCACTTAGTTTTCAGTTTGAGCTTTCATACACTTATAGCTCTTAGTGCATCCGTTGCATGGCAATCCCTACTTCTTGCATTGATATCGATTGATGGGCATCTCCATAGCCCGTTGATCTGCCGAGTTTTCTTCTTCTCGTTTCCATTATTTGATACCTACCTGCATTCTATTCCACCTAGTGCTATATGCATGGCTTGCGCTCATGTATTGCGCGAGAGCTGAAAATGCTGAAGCGTCTTAGAAGTACAATCCAATTGCCTGGTTTAACACCGGGGTCCTCACTATTTATATATTTACGGTGAAGATAGAGTCATGCCATGATTAATATGAGAAAGTGAGTAGGGATAACAATCGTTAAGGATCGTATATTTTGAAAGTTAATGATTATGCTTCTTATGTTCATGGATATTATTATGTTGATATTGTTAATTCATCGCTTCACAACTTATATACCATCAAGGACCGAAGTGCAATGGCTAGGGCAGAACCTCATTTCGGAAATTCCGATCGTTTCATCTCGGTGACTCCGAAGTGAATCGATGGCATTACAGAAACTTGGTCAGGCTGTCTCGGTGAGACCGAGAGCCATTTCGGTTGTACCAAAACATTAGGGTTTGGCATGTGGCAGTGTATAGGTCATCTCGGTTGGTCCGGATGGGAAGATTTCGCTGGGACTGAAATGAACTTTTAGGGTTTTGGATAGATGTGATGTGGAGAAGTGATTGAGGGTTTTGGAGCAATACCACTAAGCACTTGAGCAATTGAGTCATGATCAAAACCTCATCCTGTTTTAATAGTATTGGCTTTCCTATGGACTCAATGTGATCTTGGATCACTTAAACAAAAATGAAGAGTCTTGGAGCTTTGCCAATCCTTGTCCTTAGCATTTTGAGGGGTCCACATTCACTAGTCCTTGCCATACCAATCATTGATCTTCTCTGAAATCTATTATCAAAGAGCATTAGATCAATGACATATATGTTGTCATTAATTACCAAAACCACCCGGGGATTAGTTGCACTTTCAGAGTTTCTCTCGAAAGAAGTGAGTGGGTGGAAGGTAGAACTTGATGAGGTAATCGTACCTTCTCTTGAATTAGAGAGTAGTGCATCTCATAAAGAAGTTCCTGTGATGCCTACACCAGCCGGAGAGGAAGCTAATGATGATGATCATCAAACTTCGAATCAAGCTACTACTAAACTTCGTAGGTCGACCAGGACACGTTCCGCATGAGAGTGGTATGGTAATCCTATCCTGGAAGTCATGTTGCTGGACAACAGTGAACCTACGAACTAAAAGAAGCAATGATGAGCCCGGATTCCGACAAAAGGCTTGAGGCCTTGAAATCCGAGATAGGATACATGTACGAAAACCAAGTATGGACTTTGGTGGACCTGCCCGATGACCGGCAGGCCATTGAGAGAAATGAATCTTTAAGAAGAAGACATACGCTGATGGTAATGTCATCGTCTATAAAGCTGGACTTGTCGCCAAGGGTTTTTGACAAGTTCAAGGAGTTGACTACGATGAGACTTTCTCACCCGTAGCGATGCTGAAGTCTGTTAGGATTATGTTAACAATTGCTGCATTTTTTGATTATGAAATCTGGCAGATGGACGTCAAAACACTACTAGGGAAAACCCTAGCAGTAGTGCGGGGTTTTTTCATATCAGTAGCGCGGGTGGGCGCGCTACTGCTATGGCGCTACAGCTAACTCTTAGCAGTAGCATTGTTCCACCCGCGCTACTGCTACCAGAGTTTAGCAGTAGCATGTTTCAGGGAACCTCGCTACTGCTAAAAGCTGCAGCGCGCCTGTTTACCACGTGCTACTGCTAAGGCAGCGCTGCTGCTACACACATACCCCGCGCTACTGTTACTATTTTCTGTAAAAAAAATCTGCATCGTTTTTACTCTGTTTTTTAATAGGTTTTATACAATAGCCTCTGTCATATCATACACACAATAGTCTCATCATATCATACACATGCAAATAGTCTCATCAAATCATGTCATCATCATCCAACACAAATGATGTCTCTCATCATCATCGATCTCGAAATAGCGATACAAGTTATGATATGTCTCGAATACATGCAACTACATCGTCATCCCATACACATGTTTCATCATCCATCTAAACGATGATATAGAAGAGAAGAGCTATCACTATGTGTAAGAGCGGAATTATGCAGTACATGAGGCGCCGGTTCTGATTCCTCTCTCGCTCTAGCATGAACCTCAAGTAACTAGCTTCTGCTTCTTGTCTAATATCGAACCCTTTATGGCTGCCGCCCGAGAACCGTGACACTTGGGCCTGACACTCGGGCCACTTGTCGTACACTCCCGGAACCGTCCCTATGTACACGGCATAGCACTTCTTCGCCATCAAGGACCTATGTACCTGTTAGAGATGCATCTTCATCAAGCGAATTCAACAATAATATGCAACATAATATATTTGAGCAACACGAAAAGAAAGAGTTAGCTAATAGATGCAACATATAGTAAACATAATTAATCAACACAGGTTCTCGTACCCAAACTAATTAACTAGATGTACGCAGGTCATCGTACCCAAACTAACAAACTAGCGTTACGCAAGTTCAGCAGGACCGTTGACATCACAAAGTTTCATCACTACAGAAAGTACAAGGTCAACCGACACATCATCATCGGCCTCGTCAATCACTGGAAGTTCCATCCATCCATATCCAGGAGGATGCACCCAAGCTTCGTGAACGGCGTCAGGTCCTGACGTTGCGTGCCTATGCGAGTTCTGACATCAGCTCGCGATATAGGGCCATGGTGGAACATCCCATTCTCTTCGACGACCTCTTTCATGATGATCATTGCAATGTCCTTTTGGATGCGAAAGAAGTCATCTCTGAGTTTATAATCCGGTTCGTCTCCTAAGGATTCTACCCATTTGCGGATATGTTCATCGTTTCTTGTTGTCATGCGAAGCTGTTGGTGATCCCTTCTGAACTCCATCATGAGATGGAGGAGGTAGAATCCATCGTTCTTGCTTGTTGTCGGTTGATGGATGGAGCAGAAGGTAGTTTTATGCGAGAAACCTGGCTTGTTCTTCCTTTGTTTCCTGATCTCTATGTGGCCACCCCTCATGCTGAAGCCGTGGAGAGCATCATCCAGAATATCCATTATGTGGGTGTAGTCCTTCTTCTCGTAGTTACTGGACGAGTCGAAATACACAGCGTGGGAGACTCGCGGGAAAAGAACGATAAGGACGGCGCGCCCGTTGCTGCGGGAAAAATAACACCTCAAATTAGTCTCCATATGAGCGAAGGAATGATTGAAACATACGAAAGGGTTGTCCGGCAATGACTTACATTGGATGATAAGGCAGGAGAATCGTTTCCTTGTCCTTATTCGTTATCATGAAGTATTTGATGTACTCCCTAGCAGCTTTACGTTCAAAGTCGCCGAGACTCAAGAAGGACTCATGCATGTAGTATGGATCCGCCATCGAGATTTGCGAGATTTGTTCTCTCCTGATGACGAAGTTCATGTGTAGCGCAAAAAGGTGGACGATCATAAAATCGAGCCACCTCGTGAGAAACATGTCAAAGATGTGATCAAACCGCAGGAAGAACACCTCCACGGGCAGTGTGTCGACGTAGCACTTGTCTTGAGGCACACGAACCGCGTAAAGCGGATATCCTGGATCCTCCGAGGTGAGAAGGCTTTTCTCAGTCGATAGCACATGGTCATGCAGTCTCCTGAGATCCCCTGATATGCCCTCTAGCGGTTTCGGCGGTAGGATCGGCTCGCCTGTGACATGGAACATCGCCGCACCTTTGACCGGTACACGGTCTGCAAAAATCGGTCGGCTGGCTGCTAGAAGCTTTGGCAGCTTTGGCGGCAGTAGAGCCTCTCCTCGGCGGTCTCTTCCTCTCCTTTTTCTTGTGTTGACCATCCAGACCCTTCCTTACCCCTGCCACCTGTGTTGTCAGGCTAAGCACTTTCCGATCCTCGGCTAGTTGACCCTTCCTTGAGGCGGCATCTGGAGGCATGTCCTGTGAGGATTGCATGAAGAGAGACTTCTTGCAATCAACCCTAGGACGTTCCTGCCCGGGCACATCATCCATCTCCTCATCCACATGCTCATAGCCCGAGTCATATGGCTGACTCATCATTTGTCCGTCGTCATAGGCGCCAGTATTAGGAACCGAAGAGGGTCCTCCTCCTCCATCTCATCATCCATTCCTTGTTCCACGGGGGCGACTACATTATCCACTATTGGACCCCGTTCCTCGTGTCGTCCGCCGCTCTCACCCGGCACAAGAGCCGCTGGTAATTGCGTAGGCGGGGTGGTGGTGTTCATACCTTGCTGATGTGTGGTCATTGGTGTGCTCTCGGCCGCCTCCAGACGAAGAAGATTCTTCGGCCACAGAAGCATCCAACCCTTGCATTCTCCAAGCCGCATCGGGGTCTCGTCCTCCTCTCCCCCGAGCCGTACTAGAGGAGTCAAATCCTCATGGCCCGCTTTCACACTCGACAAGGTAACCCTGAAGGTGCCAACGGGGATCGGCTGGCCGTGGAATGTGAGTTCCAAGGGCTTCGTTATCACTGCCTTTCCCACGTCCACCTTCTAGTTGTTGATCATGTAGAGTATGGTGCACGGGGTTTCGTCGGCCTGTGAAGACATGTCTGCGGCGTAAGACATCCGAAAGGCAACGAAAAATGGAAGATTATAGATTTTTTGGTGCGACGTGTAATTACCGTGAGGGCGTCGAGGTCAGCCAAAGACGAAGGCCCGCCTAGCATGCCAGAGACAGAGGACGGGCTGCTATGAGCGGGTGCGGGAGCAGGCGTAGGAGCGGGACCTTGTGCGGTAGCGGCAACAGATGGTGGTGGTGCGATGTTCACCGAGTTGCTCCCGACGAAGCTGGGCATGGGAAAATCCTGTGCCGTCTTGTCTGGATTTTGCTTCGTCCAGTCGATAATAGCCAGAATCAAGTTAGTAGCGAAATCATTTCTGAAGGCAGCTAAAGCTGCATTGACTGCCTGCTGGACCAACTCATTTCTGGTCGCTTCTGCGGCCTCAGTTGCTTTTTTCTCGGCCTCAGCTACATTTTTCTCGACCGCAAGCTTCACCTTCTCATCGATGTTCAACTGACTAAACTTCTTTTTCTTGTTTTTGGCCTCCAGGCCCTCGTCATAGTTGTACTTCCATGTGGCGCCGTCTCCGACGCCGTGCACACGTCCATATTGCGGCTGCTGGTCCAAAGGGAGTCCCTTCAGTTGGTTCAAGGCCCGGTTGAGAGGGGTGTCCCACTTGGGCCTCATCGACGACTGAGACGACGAGTCGCTTTCGGCCACAAGCCTGTGTTGCTCCTTCTACAAAAGGAACCGTTATGCGAATGTTACTACAACGTGTAGTCGACTTGATCAGAAGCTAATGGTAAAAGAATAATTACCAATAATCTAATCAATTTTCTCATGATCGGGTCCGTGTACCAAACCTTCTTTTCCCTGTCCCACTTGTACCGGGCCGTGATGAAGTCATGCTCCTGCGGGTCGGTGAACTCCACGTAGGGGTCTGGGATCCCCGCGGCTTCATGTTCCGCGTCCGCCTTATCCCATATGGGCCTCTTGCCAATGCAGCCATGGCTTCCGAGGCGTTGGTTCCCCGTGTTCCTTTGCTGAAGCCCCTTGTATTTCTTAGACTTAAGCTTGGCTGCCTCGGCAGCGGAAGTGTCCTTGAACTTTTTGAACTCCTCTTCCGTAAGTGTCAGATTGTCCGCCAAAATCTTGGACAGGGGTTCATTAGCATCAATCGCTCATTTCACCCTCCCTTTCCAGGCGGCCAAATCATTGCTGAACATGCGCATGGCGTGGTTATTGATATTTTTCATGGCAGCATCATCCCACGGGTGTTCTATGCTGTCATCCCGGCCAGGGAACTGGAATCTCTTGTGCAGCTTTGTTTGGAGCAAGTGCTCCATATGTGGTTTCTTCCTTAAGTCATTGTCGTTGATGCTCGCAGTTTCCCGTAGGATGCATCCGACTTGGTTGCCGTAGCACTTGCGAGCTTCATTCGGTGCTATTGGCTCGAATTTACCAGGGTGCATCTCTGTGACCAGCAGTCTTCCGATGCCATGTTTGTTAGGGCGTCATGTCCTCTGCTTCTTCTGCTTCTTCTTTTTGTTACCAGCTTCGGCGCCGGTACCTTCCGCGCCGGTCTCGGCACCGCCATCGGTGCTGGTGCCATCGGTGCCATCGGTGTCGATGTCGGTGGCAGTACCATCGTCCGCTATGACCAGGGCGCCCTGCAAACCTTGTGTTTCCTGGCAGCATGGTCGGAAGCCCCGTTTTTGTCGTTGTTCGACATGTTTCCTACAATTAAGTCTACTCATTTAATTCTTAAACTATAATAAAATGAGTAATGCCATAAAAAATGGTCTATGGTTTGCCGGAATGCCGTTTCATTCCCGTCCCAGCAAATCCCGGGCACTCGATATGCCTAGCACAAGTCATGCCGAAATTCACGGGAAATTTCGGCATGACCTTAGCTAAAAAGTGGACATATCGAGCGCCAGAAATTCGCCGGAATGGAAATGAATCAACATTCCAGCAAAACATAGGCCACTCGGATCATTTTCCCTGCAAACAATATAAGGCAAGACAAAACTTGGCTACAAGATCATCCACGTCATGACATGATCTTGTGCATGATCAACAAAATACACATGACATCGCCAGAACATCCACATGATCATCAAAATACACATGATCATCAAAAAAAATTAAATAGTAACAATTCTGTTTTTTCTTTAAGTAGCAACAATTGATTGAACTAAGTTTTTTTTAAATAGCAACAATTCTGTTTTTTCTTTAAATAGCAACAAATGCTTTAACTAATTTTTTTAAATAGCACTAATTCTGTTTTAACTAGGGTTCATAATCTAGCACTAACCTAGCACTAATTCTGTTTTAACTAGCTAGGGTTCATAATCTAGCACTAACCTAGCACTAATTCTGTTTTAACTAGATAGGGTTCATAATCTAGCACAAACCTAGCACTAATTCTGTTTTAACTAGCTAGGGTTCATAATCTAGCACAATTGCTTTAACTAATTTTTTTAAATAGCAACAATTCTGTTTTAACTAAAAAAATGTAAATAGCAACAATTTTTTACTAGGGTTCATAACACTAACCTAGGGTTCAAATGGCACCTAGGTTTCATAATCTAGCACTAACCCTAGGGTATACATGGCACTAATCTAGCACTAATTAACCTAGGGTTCATATGGAACTAATCTAGCACTAAATAACCTAGGGTTCATACATATGGCAGAGAGAGAGAGAGAGCAGAGAGAGAGAGAAGTGGGGAGGGGAGAGGAGGGGCTTACAGGGCGGCGAGGTTGATGGAGGAGGAGGAGGTTGGACTTGCCGACGGGGAGGGCGACGACGACACCTAGGAGGGCGACGACGACACCTACGGGGAGGGTGGTGACGGGGAGGGCGACGATGACACCGAGGAGGGCGACGACGGGAAGGGCGACGACGGGGAGGGCGACGACGATGAGGAGGCTCGGAGGCCAGGCGGGGACGCACGAGCACCGGAGACAGCGACGTCGAGGCCGGAGGCAGCAGGCATGAGGGGAAGGGGATGGAATGGGGAATTGGGGGAGAAACGCCCACGCGGTGGTTAAGTCAAAAATAGCAGTAGCGTGGGTCTGGACCCGCGCTATAGCTAACTTAGCTGTAGCGCGGGATACCCATACACGCGCTACTGCTAAGTTAGCTATAGCGCGGGTCCGAACCCGCGCTACTGCTATACCTTTCATTTTCATTTTCTTTTTTCCTTTCTCCTTTTTCTTTTTTCTTTTCATTTTCTTTTCTATTCCTTGTATTTTTCTTTTGATTTTCTTTTTATTTTTCTTTTCATTTTCTTTTCTATCCCTTGTATTTTTCTTTTGATCTCATTTTTCTTTTCCGATAGACGACCGAGCCGGAACCATGCATATATATTACACATCATTTGACCGATAACGATTAAGTGCGTACACAAAATAAATACATATATATAAATGATGGTTTCTCAGCATCGACATTTTCATTTCTGAGTGAGCTTCTTTCCCTTCTTGTTCGCTGTCGAATAATTGAGCCCCTCATTGTGACTTTTCCTTTTCCATGGAGTACGATCTTTCTTAGATAATGTAGTATTGATTCTTGTTTTGACGTATGCTTCAGCGTCATCTTCCCTCATCGGGTTGCCGTACTGGTCGTAGTCTTCATCGATCACTGTTTATATATTTGGCCTCTGTGTAGAACGTGTATCCATTGATATCGTATGCCTGATAGGTCGCGAGGTTGGCCGCGGGGCCATGTGCTAAGGCGTATATGAGCAAACCGTCCGTAGAGCCCTCTTCCGGGGGATTAGCAAGAACATGCTCTTTGAACCAAGGCAGGAAAGTGGAGTTATGCTCTCTAATAACTTCGGCGTTCGTCTTGCATAGCCCCCGGTCACGGTACTTCTTTGCGATGGTTTCTTTGTGCAGTGTCGCGAAAGGATCTACCACATCTAGGTGTTGTAGCACTACTAAGTTTGCTCTGTCAAAGTCATTGCGTCGACCCGAGTGGTCCACATGCAGTTCCCTCCGACCGTTGGTGTGACCATCTCCTCCGAGCCTCCCAAGGTGCTTGTTAACGGGCGAACCAACAACAGGGTCTCCGGCATATAGATAATTCTCGCAGAAAGAGGTGCAGTCTTGGGTCAGATAGCCCTGGATGATGCTTCCATCCGGACGGGACATGTTACGAATGAATCCTTTGATGACCCCATTCATCCTCTCGAATGGCATCATGTTGTGTAGGAATGTCGGCCCGAGGTCTATGATGTCGTCCACAATGTGGACATATAGATGCACCATGACGTCAAAGAACGCGGGCGGGAAGTACATCTCAAGCTCATTTAGTATCACAACGATCTCTTCCTGTAGCCTTCGGAGCTGCTTCACACTGATCGACTTTCGAGAGATAACATGTGCCACCCTACCCCTTGGGTTTTCCTATAAATAGAGGTGGAGAGGAGCTCTCCACACTGACTCCTTACTCTCATACATATGACATGCATGATTTGGCTTTCTCTCTCCCTCCCAGCGAAATAGTTTCGTAGAGCCGAAAGGCTGTGTGGGTTTCGGCGGGAACTAGTTCTGGACGGCGAAGCCCTACCGGATAGCTGACACCGTATGTGTGCAACCCTGTAGAGAGGTCGTAGGTTCGATCTTTTGTCCCAAAGGGCTGTCCGAGTTACTGTCCGAGTTTGAGGGTCCTCCCGAAGGGCTGTCCGTGACACCATCCGAGCGACTGTCCGACCGCCTCCTGAAGGGCCGTCCGACGGACTGTCCGTGGAACAGACGAGGGGGTACATCCTCGCGGTTGGGAGGTTGTAAATCCTAGCTGCGGGGATCTGCACCGATGATCTACATCGACTCTACTTTCGCTGCGCTATGAGTCGGTAATGATCAGATCAAAAACCTTGTATGCATCTCCATAGTGATCCTGGGCATGCTCGCAGTACCGGAAATTTTGTTTTCTTCCGCGTTCCCCTATAGTAATTTGTTTACCCACCGTATGTGATAACCCACAAGGATAGGGGATCGCAACAGTCTTCGAGGGTAGTATATCACCCAAATTTATTGATTCGATACAAGGGGAGCCAAAGAATATTTTTGAGTGTTAGCAGTTGAGTTGTCAAGTCAACCACACCTGGAGAACAAAATATCGACAGCAAAGTATTTAGTAGCATAGTAGTATGATAGTTTTGATAGCAGTGGTAACAGTAGTAATAGTAACAAAGATAGTAACAGTAGCAATTTTGTAGTGATTGTAACAGTGGCAGGAACGAAAGTAACTTAGCAAAGATCAATATGCGAAAAGCGTAGGCATTGGATCAGTGATGGATAATTGTGTTAGATGACATTCATCATATAACAATCACAACCTAGAGCGATACACAATAGCTCCAATTCATCAATGTAATGTAGGCATGTATTCCGTATATAGTCATACATGCTTATAGTAAGAACTTGCATGACATCTTTTGTCCTACCCTCCCGTGGTAGAGGGGTCCATAAGGAAACTAAGGGATATTAAGGCCTCCTTTTAATAGAGAACCAGAACAAAGCATTACACATGGTGAATACATGAACTCCTCGAATTACAGTCATCCACGGAGAGTATCCCAACTATTGTCACTTTGGGGTCTATGGATCAGAACAATAACAAGTGCATATGACAAGCGGATAGGATCAAGAACACAAATATATTCATGAAAACATAGAGGGTTCAGATCTGAAATCATGGCACTCGGGCCCTAGTGACAAGCATTAAGCATAGCAAAGTCATAGCAACATCAATCCCAGAACATAGTGGATACTAGGGATCAAGCCCTAACAAATTGACTTGATTACATGACAAATCTCATCCAACCCATCACCGTCCAGCAAGCCTATGAAGGTAATACTCACTCCCGGTGGAGAGCATCATGGAATTGTTGATGGAGGATGGTTGATGATGACAACGGCGTCGAATCCCCCTCTCCAGAGCCCCGAACGGACTCCAGATCAGCCCTCCCGATGAAGAACAGGAGATGGCGGCGGATCCGTATCGTAAACATGATGATTCCTTCTCTCTCAGATTTTTTCTCCATGAGACGGTACTTATAGCATTGGAATTAGGTCAGGAGGTGGTCTGTGGGACCCACAAGCTCACATGGTGCGGCCTGGGGGGTGGTCGTGCCCCTGAGCTTGTGGCTCCCGGGTGGCTCCCCTCCGATAGATCTTTTCGCCAATATTTTTATGTATTCTGAAATAATTCTCTGTAAATTTTTAGGTCAATCCGAGAACTTTTATTTCTGCACAAAAACAACACCATGACAATTCTGCTGAAAACAGCGTCAGTCCGGGTTAGTTCCATTCAAATCATGCAAATTAGAGTCCAAAACAAGAGCAAAAGTGTTTGGAAAAGTAGATACGTTTGGGACGTATCAGTATGCTATGTTTTGAGAGAGAAGCTTCTAGTGAAAACTATGGCCCCCGGGTCTACTTTTATCATATTACTAAAACCAAAAATACCTTGCTGCAATTTATTTACTTTTTATTTAGTTTACAACTTATCTATCTACCACTATCAGTTTTGATCCTTGCAGACAATAGGTACAAGGGGATTGATAACCCTCTTGCCCGCGTTGGGTGCAACTATTTCCTTTTGTGTGTGCAGGTACTGTTTGACTAGGGTTTGCGTGGTTCTCGTATTGGTTCGATAACCTTGGTTCTCACTGAGGGAAATACTTTTCAGCTACTATATTGCTTCACCCTTCCTCTTCGGGGAAAAACCCAACGCACCTCACAAGTAGCAAAAAGAATATCTGGCGCCGTTGCCGAGGATACATCATCAAGTACCCTATGGAAGTTGCTCATCAACCGTCGTCGGATCAATGAGGATTTCAGACATTTGGAAGCTCAGATGAACCTTATGGAATTATCAGTTGCCTGTATTGGGGATATCTGGTTGAAATGCAAATGATACCCTGGAATGGCTATCAGCATCAAGTTTGCCTCAGTGTGTAACCATTACAACCGTAAGGAACCGGTAGGAAGACCAGTAGTGTGCAAGGCCAATAGTACACTTGCCATCCAAGGTATGATTAATATACGAAGTTTGGTTTCGCTTGAGTAAAATATGAAATGGGTTGTACCCAGAAGCAAACAAGGATGTGCCATATACCCATTACTCAGCAAGATGGATAGTCAGACAAATCCTTTTTGGTACAAGTAATCAACAACTGGAGTTGTGAGGTGGTATATATGGTGTTCAGTCAGCATATCATAAAGAGAAACTTCAGGTGTAAGTGACTCAGTCTTCCTTCGCACACAATCAGAGAAGCTTACGGCGCAAGGCTCCTCAAATCTTTCTCAGTACGATATGTGGATAGCTTCCGGCATAAGCTACTCTGGCTTCTTCAGTAAGCTACCACAGAAAGCTTCCGACTTAAGGCACCGAGTCTTCCCCGATAAGCAACCAGGAGGGGAGCTTCTGAGGTACGCTACCCAGCCTTCTTCAGCATGCTATCCCGGCAGAGGCTTCGAGCATAAGCTACCCAGTCATTTTCAGCATGATGCTCTCTAAGGCTTCCCACGCAAGCTATCCAACCTTCGTCAGTACAATACTACAGCCAGCTGGCAACCTTGGTACCAGCAATTACACAGTGCGTCAGCAGTGCATCACAAGAGTCAAGCCCATAACTGCTTGATCAAGAACCCGAGCTAGCCAGGATACAAGTATCTGCCTCAGAAAGAAGAGGTTCAGCTTTGCATACATATTGTGGGCATGCCGCCCAGGTTATGCAAGTCGCTCATACAAGGAGCGACTATGTTCAAGCAGGTCTACCGGAAGAAGTTAGGAATCCAACACCTACATAAGTCTAGCAAAAGGAAGAAGACCAATATACACCTCGGCACGCTGCAAGGACTGATAAGCTATGAGGAAAAGACAATTTCGGATGCCAATCTTGGCAATAGTTGTCAAGGCAAGTCTTCTCACACCTAAGAACCTGGTATATGATCCTTATGAACCCTTGCTTGCCTTTTCTTGGTAATGGCACCACGCCTGTGTTCTGAGATGCTTTCAGCCGTCCGTGGTGGATGCCGACCTTATATTTGTCTTTTCAACAACTATCTCATGCTCTGAGCTGCTTTTCGGCCGTCTCGGGCAGCTGTTGAGTTTCTTTTTGTAGTAGTGACCCCATGCTCTGAGCTGTTTTTTGGCCATCTTAGGGAACTGCTACCTTCTTCTTATCAACCCTACCTCATGCTCTGAGCTGCTTTCCAGCCGTCTTGGGCAGCGGTTGAGTTATTTCAGTAACGTCCCAAATCTGAGTTGTAAAGACCGTTCTGGTGGCTACTAACTTATTTGCCGGTTTCATACGAGGGTTCGGATGGTCATTGCCATACGGTTGAAAGCTTGTGAGACGATAAGCTTGTCACCTAAAACATGTTGCCAAAATATTGCACCTGACTACACCTATGGTCACACGAAGAATTAAGGATATATATGGCCAAGTTCTTATGGCAAAGGATTCAGGAAAGGAAACAATGATGAAGAGCAAGACCGACAATGCAGAATTCTTCAACCGGAATCATCGCCAGTCAAGTTTCTAGAAGCTATTCCTATAAGGTATTACTTCTTTATACTGGTCATGACAGATGACCGTCGAGTCGCCAGTACGGATTTGAGACAAGGAAGTCTGCCCGGACAATTCGGACCCCCTGCAAATAGTCAGATTCTGCCAGGAGCAACGTCGCAATTTTAAGCATTGTAACCCAATGCAATGATCAAATGGTTGTATCCACCCAAGGAAATTGTTCATAACTTCTATCGGTGCTGGACGGAAAATGACACATCCATCGGAAATCACTCCCGGAATCGTGTGGTAGATCACATATTCCAGTCCAGATAACACAGTAGCCAAGGCAGGGAACATAAGGGAATTGGAGTCAACATAATGATGATCATATGAAAGACCAGTCAGGATGAGGGGACGGAGAAGCAAACCACCCCAGAGTAAGGCAACCAGATCGTATGAGATACAGTGGGTACTAGTTATAAAAGAAAAGAACTCCCGAGATGAAAAAGGTTTCCATAAGACAGTGTAAGCATACTTGTTCCCTGAGCAACCCAATCTCGAGGACGAGATTTAACCTAAGGGGGGTAGGTTTGTGACACCCTAGTTTTTCCCAACCTTTCTTTTCAAAAACCCATTTGAATTTCAGTTGGAATTTGGCTTGTTTTTTTTTTGGCTCTATGGACTTAACACTTGGGAATAAATTTCATTTTCTTTTCCCAAGTAACTCAAGCCTCCAAAAACTTCTCTCAAGTCATGCTATTTCCATTGTTGCCGAATCTCAATTTTATTCCAATTAAAATGTTCCTTTTCTATTAAAGGAATTGCTCTTTTGCTCTAGGTTGTGAAGCAACCTATATTTATGTCCTCTCCAAAAGTCCAAGAAAATTCTCATAAATTCTTTGGGCCATATGAACCCTGGATGTTTGAAAATATTCAAGGTTCCATGCTCATGGTGAGCACACCATCCAATCTTTGTTTTTGGTCACAATTTCAGTTTGTGAAGCAACTATATTTTATATTGATCCAAAATTTCTGAAATTAATCCAGGACATTCTCCAACCTATATGATCACACTTCACCAATTTTTGGCCCATTTCATTTAGCCATTTTCTCCACAAAATTCCCTCAAGTTTCTGTCCAGAGAGGAGTGTTGTGAAGGAAGTACTATTTATTCTTATCCAAATGGCATGAAATTTTTATAGCATCTTGCCACCACCAAATAACCTCCATATACCAAGTTTCATGTCCAGGAGCCCATCTATATGAGTGCATCTTCCTCAACAAGTTTCTGGACCAGAGAAGAAGTTGTGAAGCAACAACATCTAAAACTTATCCAATTGGCCTGGAATTTACCCAGCATGGGCACCTTCCTACTACAGTTCATTGTGAAAAACTCCCTCTCTTATTTCCCCGACATTTTTACCTCAGCATCTTGCCCAAGTTTCTATCCAGAAACTTGTCTGGAAGCTCCAATGCTATCAAGGCCACCTCTTGTCAAACCAGTTGCACAGGGAGGCTTCAGGGAGAAGGGACGGCCATGTAGACACGACCAAGCGTGCCAGAACGCACCGCGGGTGTCAATACACACGGTGACCACGCGTCTGGCCGGCCCAGCAGCGCGCTTTGCGCGCCAACCGCGTCGGACGCGACCACTCCGGCCACCTCATGCTGCCCCCCTTGTCCCGTCGTGCCGACGTCGTCACCTCCGATGTTACCTTATTTCCCCTTATGAATGTTGCTCATTCAACCGACACCGAACTCGAAGAATCAGTAAGGATTTCAAATATTTTGAAGCTCAGCTAAACATTATGAAACTCTCAGCCGGCTGCATTATATTGAGAATATTCAGTTTGAATACAAATGATATTCTGGAATAACTATCAGTATCAAGACTGACTCAGTGTGCAACCATCACAATCGTAATGAACCAACTGGAAGACAATTTGTCTACAAGACAACAGTACATTTCTAGTCAGAGGAATATCAAGGGCATATGTATATATGGCATTCAGTCCGCACACCGTAGTGAGAAGCTTCTGGAGTAATCAACCCAGTCTTCTTCAGCATGCTATCCCGGCAAAAGCTTCGGACGTAAGCCATTCAACCTTCCTCAGCACGCTACTCTCGATGGCTTCCAACACACGCTATCCAGTCCTCGTCAGTACGGCACTACAATCAGTCATCGCCATTAGTACAAGATACTACAGAGTGAGTTGGCAGTATATGCCAGTGCCTCTCAAAAATCAGATCCGCAACAGTTGGGTCAAAAACACGAGCTAGTCAGGACACAAGTGTTCTTCAGGAATAAAATGTTCAGATACACATGCTTCCATATATATTGTGAACATGCTGCCAAGGTCATGTAAGTCACTCGTATGATGATACCAGTACGGTGAGAATCCAGCAAATCTGTGGGTATTTAAGAGGAAGAAAGCAAGTTATACACCTTAGTGTGATGCAATGTCTGACAAGCTATGAAGCAAGACAGTGTTGGGACAACAATCCTAACAATGGATAGCAAGGCCAGTTTCCTCCCAACCGACAAGGCGATATCGTTAACCTCTGTCACTGTCATATATGAATGACCACAGCAGTGAGCTCTATACAAGTAACTGTGAACCTGGTATATGATCATGAACCCTTGCTTACTTTTCCCTGGTAACGGCACCATGCCTATGCTCTGAGTTGTTCTTCGGCCGTCTTAAGTAACTGCTACATTCTTCTTATCAACACTGCCTCATGCTCTGAGCTGCTTTTCAGCCGTCGTGAGCCATGGTTGAGTTATTTCAGTGATGTCCCAGATCTGAGTTGTAAAGACCGTTCTGGTGGCTACTGATTTATTTGCCGATTTCATGCAAAGGTTCGGATGATCATTGCCCTGCAGTTAAAGCTCGAGTGATGATAAACTTGCCAGTTAAGCGTTGCTGCACTGCCTGAGGATAAAGATAAGGTATGACTGCCGGATATTGCACCTGACAGCACCTATGGTCACACAAAGAATTAAGGATATATATGGTCAAGCTCTTTTAGCAAAAGATCCAGAAAAAGAGAGCAAGACCGGCAATACAGGTATGATAATTGAGGCATGAACAACACGGTGCGAATACCCAAGATAGTCTGATTCCGTATTGATCATCATGAACACACACCCAAGGGGCCTACTCTTTTTGTCAGGACCTCATATCAAGATGACAGCTGAATCGTCGATACGGATCTGAGACAGTGGAGCCAGCCAAGGTAATTCAGAACTACCTTCAAGCAGTCAGACTCTGCCAAAAGAACGGCTATGATTTTTAGCATTGTTTTGAACCCAAAGGACATGCATCTACTCGAGTAACCCGATGCAAGGAATAAATGTTTTGTGTCCACCGAGGAAATTTGTTCACAACTCCATCGGTACTATCAATGCTGGATATAAGAATGTCACGTCGAATGGAAGTCACTCCCGGACTTATGGAAATCCCGGTCATGATAGTATCAGACAAGCCCGCAGACATAAAAGAATTGAAGTCGGAGCAAGGATGAACATATGAAGGAAGACCCGTCAGAATGTTGGGTACGGTGAAGCAAACCACCCCAGAGCAAGGTAATCAGATCATATGAAATTCAGTGGGAACATCATATGAAGGAAAAAGGATACCCGAGTTGGAAACGGTTTCCTTAAGTCAGAATATTCATACTTGTTCCCTGAGCAACCAAATCTCGAGGACGAGATTTATCGTAAGGGGGGTAGGTTTGTAACACACCGATTTTTGGCCCTTTCTTTTTCTTTTGGATTTCTTCGAATTTTTATTTGGAGTTCCTTTTTCCGTGACTGTGTGGTCTTGAAACCTGGGAAGATCTTCTCTCCTGCCACTTCCTAGTGGCTTGTCCTTCTCAAATCTATCCCAAGGCCTTGTCATTTCCATCTTAGCCCAACCCCAATTTTTATTTCTTGGGAATATTCCTGTTTCTATTAAAGGAATAACCCTGTTTACCCTAGGTTGTGAAGCAACCTATATTTCTGCCATTCCAAAAATTCCCACAAAATTCTCATAAATTCTTCGGATCATATCTTCCACAAATATGTCAAAACCCATCCTTTCCTAGTTCAAAAATAATTCAGGAATATTCATTTCCTATTCTGTCCAGTATGGCACTTTGTGAAGGAAGTGCTATTTATCTTTTCTTGATTGCCCTCAAAAATTTTGGCCACTCTCACATATCCAAATTACTGCCACATGACAAAATTCAGCTTCATTTGTTTAGTAAAACTTCCTCAGCAAATTTCTAAATTTTCTGTCTAGAGAGAAGCTTTTTGAAGGAAGTACTACCTAGGCTAATCCAAATGAGTTGAAATTTTGGTAGATCCTTCATATGATCAAATAATTACTCTCCACCAAATTTCATCTCCATCCAACAACCTATATGAGCACACCTTCAAATCTTGGTTTCGTGTCACAATTTCAGTTTGTGAAGCAACTATATTTTATATTGCTTCATAAAATCTGAAATTAATCCAGGACCTAAACCTCCATATATAATTTGAGAATTCCAAAATTTACATCATTTTGCCCATACATTTTTCTCCACAAAATTCCCCCAAGTTTTTGTCCAGTGTGGAGCATTGTGAAGGAAGTACCATTTATAATTATCGAAATGGTATGAAATTTTTATGGTACCTTCATATGCCGAAATCATCATCCTACAGCAAATTTCAGCCCAATCCAATCATCCATGTGAGTGCTACTTCCTGATCAAGTTTCTGGACCAGTTATTGTAGTTGTGATGCAACTATGTCAAATCCTGGTTTAAATCTTTTCAAAATTCACAGGATCATAGTCCTTCCTACCCTAAGCCTCTGTGACATCCTGGTTAATCCTTATCCCATCCCATTTGATCACTATTTCATGACCAAGTTGACTACAACAAACTTTCTCTGATCATTCCCATCAGCTCACAGTGTATCTCTTCAATCTATTAACTCAAAGACGCCCTACTATGGATGGGCTACATGCTAGACATGGTTTTACTAGCCAGAGCGCACTGCGTGCGCCTGTGCACGCGGTGACCACGCGGTTGGGAAGCCATTATAGCGCTCTGGGTGGCGTTTTGCTTCGGGCACTCCTCTGCTCGTCGTTCCCGCGCATCCAAGCATGTCTTGCCACTCCGCAGCAGCCACTTGCCCTCCTCGGAGCCCTGGCCCCCTCCTCCTTCGCCCTCCTCACGCCACGGCAGCCCTGACCGTGTGCGCACAGTGGCCGAGTGGCCGACCGGACATCGCACCGCCCGCGTCTACCCTCCTCTGGCGCTCCACTACCCCTCTCCCGTCGCCGTCCGAGCCAGTCCGCGTGCGCACGCGTACGTGGTCGCGTCAGTGCATCTCCCCGAGTGCCCATGGCGGCATCCGGCGAAGGCATCGGTGCCGCGGCTATTTAAAGCCACCCCCGAGACCTACCGACCTCACAAGCTTCCTCACCGCTGTCCTCTAGCCTCCCCAGCCTCTCCTCTGAACTCGAGCAGCTCTCCTCGGCCACCAATGCCACCATGGCCGCCGCCAAGCTCCTCTTAAATTGGCTCAATGCCGAGCCCTCCTCCCTCTTCTTCCACCACCTGAGACCTTCACCTTCCTCTCTGAGCTCGCCCCGCAGCCTCTCCCTTCCTCCCGTGCACCGTGGAGCCTCCCCCAAATCCGGCCGACGCCCTCGCCGCGGATGCTCAGGCCGCCACCGCTCCAGCCATCCTCGGTGTCCGTGCGGTGCGGGGATGGGTGCGGTGCTCTCTCCCGAGCTCGCCGGTGGCCGGAGCACCTCGGGAGGTGGTCGGAGTCGGCCGGACGAGCGCCGGCGCCGGCGACCTCCTCTGTTCTGCACACGGGCATCGGGGAAAGAAGATGGAGGCGGGAGGAGAGAGAGGAGATGGAGTGGGGCCCGCCTGTAAGCCTCTCCGGCGTTGACCCCACGGGCCAGCTGACGTGGCAAGTGGAGGCGTAAACCTTGGAATACGCTTTCGCCTAAGGGAAGCGCACTCTGGTGCTTATTCGGCCAAAAGTACGCTTCCAATATTCTAAAGGCGTATTCCGCAAAAGGCGCTTTCTCTTTTCCAGCCACCGGCGCCGAAATCCGTAAATAGTGAATGTTCGTCAGTTAGCCGCAGAAAACCACAGATTTCAGTTGTTTTTCTGCCTAATGAACGAACGGCCACAACTTTTCAACCGTGACTCCGATTCAGGTGATTCCAAAGCCCACAATCTCAGTTTGTCGAGCCTGTTCTGATGGTATCATTTTCATGAGGTTGTCACACTATGAAAATGACCATTTTGCCCTTGCCCTTAAAACAGCTCCACCGGGAGGGAAACTTTTCCGGCGATTCTTTCCGCGAGTTCATCGCACCTATCCCCGGTGAATCCACAACCCCAGGCAAGCCACGACAACCACTTGCATGATGGCATTGCAATAGCCATGGTTTTCACTTGAACGTTCGAATAATTATTTATTCATATCATTATTTTGAATGTTATTGATATGCTTGTGAATCCATGCTCATTGCTTATGCCATGTTCATTTTCATCTAGTAAGTGATATGAGTAATTGCTAAGGATATTCTTATCATGTTTTATTCTTGTAATCATTTCCGATGCTAGTGATAATGATAAGCTCATTTGAATAGTTACGGTTTGTTATGAAAATACTTGTTATATTCATGATCGTCATTATGCCATGTGCATTTGCATCCTGTAGAATAGACGACTTATCATTGTTGATGTTATGTTGCTAAATGGTTATGTTGCCCATCCATGTTTATGCTGATATCATGCTCATATGCATTATCACGTTATTTTATTGTGACTCAGCTCATCATCATTCAAGTGAACCTGACATTTGTGGCACCCCACCTGAATACCACTGTAGCCAGATGGTCGCCGCACACGCCAGCCCAGGAGATCACTCTGGCGTGCGCATTTACAACAAGTATCATGAACACAAGCTTTTCTATTAATGAATATATCAGTCTTACATGATATATTACAAGGGTGATGGCAGCGGAAAAGCTCTATCTAAGGCAGCATGGTCTTGGTGTGGCTCCAATCCACAGGGATCTGACTGGGTTACTCTTCTAGCCCGCGAACACTCCAGCTCCTTGCTAGCAAACATCGAATCCTTAGGTGAACCTGGTGACATTGAAGGCCGCTGAGTACTTTTGAATGTACTCGCAAGCAAACCAAACCAACATATACACCAAGCAATGCAATCCATGGCATTCAAGCATGCATTTGTTATCTTAACAACATTAACTATCATGTTATGATAGGATTATCTAGCATGATAACTACTGAAGTAAATACAGTAAGGCAAAGCATATCAAGTAAATAATTCATACTCCGAGTATGTCATGATCCAAACCAAATCCAAGTCATGTGGTCATCCGACCACTCATCTCATAGCCATCGCATGGCCTACATCATATACCTGACATCATCCGATGTCCATGCATCTGCTCTGTAAGTCTGACAAATCATACCTTTCTCTGGTTCCATATTAGCAGTAACATTATATGGTTTGTTCCACCAGACTCGACACAGACCAAATTGGGGCCTATACGAACTGTCCATGACCAAGGATGCGGCTATTCGAATAGATTTACACTCTGCAGAGGTTGCACACTTTACCCACACCATGGAGCACCCGGCCTCGTTCTTCAGTACATGTTCCCATTCGGGTGGACCGGCGCTGCTCCAACGAAACCTGCCTAAACCGTGACTCTTCCATCGTACCACCGACAATCATACCCTCCCAGGGTCATGTCCTGGGTGGCCCCTGTGTCAACCCGTGACACCTGCCACCGTCGTGGCCAACTAAACTGTCCCAAACGGGGACCGCGCGCAAATAACTCAACTGGGCTCACAGGATTATCGTCGTCTACCTGATCAGGGCAGCACGCACGCATAACCCTCCCTAGCTTGGTGGTACCGACAGAAGAGCACGTAGTCAGACAAAGTCAAGGCCGTCCCATACCAGCAAATGTGGCTGCACGGGTAAGTCCGGATAGGCGACACTATGACTCGATCCAGTCGACGGAGGAGGTTGTTGTCATTACGTCACATTCTTAATTACTGTAATAACAACAGCAATGCATGATGAAAATATAACAACCTATCTCCATACTGTCATCTACAAGTCAAGAGTGCGATAATATGATGAACATTAGCAGGTAATGCAGATAGCAAATTCAATCTAGCAGGAGTTTAACTAATTTTAACACAGGCATAAACATTAATTAAACATGCAAGAATAACATAGAGCAATGCTTCAGGGCATATATCAGATGGTCGGCTTGCCTGGGGGTGAAGGAATACTCCGGGAAGAAGTGCGATCACCTCGCGGAAGATTTCGCCGGAAAGGATTCCCTCTCGGAGGGGCTGAATAGAGGGCAAGGGCAAAATGGGCATTTTCAGAAAGTGTAAACATGGTGAAAGTGATGTCATCAGAACGGCTTCGATGAACTGAGAATGTGGGTGTTGGATTCACCTGAATCGGAGTTGTGGAGGAAAAGTTATAGCCTTTTGAATGATAGGGACCAATCTACAAAAGAAATATTCACAAATGAGTCCCTGACCAAATTTCGGCTGAAAAAGGAGAAATGGCACTGTTGCCTGGGCCGAATCTGACCGAGCTGTCGCTGCTGTTCTTGGGCCGGCCCATCAGCGCTAGACCGGTGGTGCACCTCGCGAGGATGCGCTTTCGAAGAGGGAAGGCGCCTTTCGGGGATTACGCCTCCACTTACTAGTGCGGGCCCGGACTAACAGCCACTTACAGGCGGGGCCCGCCGGCAGGGCTTTCTTCCTCCTCGCGAAATAGAGGAGGAGCTCGGCTGGACGTGCGCCGGTGCTCGTTTCGGCGACGGTGATGCTCGAGGGGGCCGGCCGATGATGGGGATGGATGCGGTGCTCCAAGCCGCACCCGCACGTACCCGTGGTGGAGGCGGGGATGGACTGGGGTGGCCGGACGGCGGATGGAGGCGGACGGTGGCTCCAGGGAGCTCGGGGCCCGATAGGGTAGGCCGCCGACGAGGAAAATAAAGCTCACCGGAGCCTATGGGTGGTGGTGGAGGTCGATAGTGATGGCCAGGTGGAGCAGGGAGGGCTGGATGGACGCGGATTTTGCCGAGGCCGAGCGGCGGCCGTGGCGGCGATGCGGTGGCAATTCGAACAGAGGGGCTCGAATGCGCGGGCGGGGAGGCGCTAGGGAGAGGAGGAGGAGTGGTTCGTGCTCGAGGGAGGGCTCGGGCTGGGCTATTTATAGCCAGCCGAGCCACGAGGATAAGCACGGCTGCTGGCCGATGCACTGGAGCGCGCAGGCCATGTGGCTGGCGGCTTGCCGGCGTCGCGGCGCGGCCGACCTAACGAGGGCCAGGGCGATGAGATGGCTCGGGAAGGAAAAGGCCAGGGGAGGGGACGGAACGGGAGGAAGGCGGCGAGGTTCACAGGCAAACAGTGCCATGGCGGGGCTGCCGTGGCGCGTCGGGGAAGAAGAAGGAGGGGGAAGGAGCTGGAAAATGGGCACGCGGACGGTGGAAAGGAGGTTGGCACAAGGGGACGGCCGGGCTCTGCCGGAGCTGAGCCATAGATGCGACTCGCGGCGCAGAGCACCGTTTCTGCCTGCTTCGACCGTGATCACCGCGTGCACAGCACGCTCTGGCACGAGTCTGGCTGTCACACATTGTCCAACAGGTGGTTCACTGGTCAATTTGGCAGGATGCAACTCTGGAGGGACCTAGAAAAGTTTAGATTGATCAAGATGATCCAGAATAACTTCTGGACAAGAACTTGGGGACCAAGCTAAAGTGAAATGGCTTAACAAGTGAGAGTGAAATGTTGTCAAAATAAGATGGTGTAGGAAGGAGTAGATGCTTGCCAAATTTGAGGCCATTTGGACAAGTTTTGCATACACTTCCTTTGCAATGCAAATTCTGGTCCAGAAACTTGACTTTGAAGCTGCACTCATATGGCTTGATGAAATGAGCTGATTTTTGGTGGAGAATGATTATTTGGAGGTATGGAGGTACTTGGAAAATTTCAGCTCATGTGGATATGCCAAAGTGGTACTTCCTTCATAGAGTTAGAATCTGGACAGAAACTTGATGGAATTTTTGGGATAAATTGGCTAGATGAAATGATGTGAATTTTTGCATAGTCACATCATATAGGGAATGTGAGGTCCTGGATTAATTTCATGATTTTTGAAGCAATATAAATTATAGTTGCTTCACAACCTCCAAATGGGTCCAGAAATAAGAACTGGAAGATTCTCTCAAAATTTGATCTGTGGAACTTGGGATCTTGATGGAAATGGTGAAGATATGGATAGGAGAAGCTCCACAAATTATTTGGGATTTTTCCTGGCTACTAAAATGGTAGCTCCTTTGGAAAGTGCCCAAATTGCAATATTGGCTTTAAATAGGAAAAGGCAATTTCCCTTATTTAATTATTGCCAATATTTTTGTGAGAGCTCAATATGGTCACAGAGAATATCTCCACAAGTTTTCATGAACTTTGGAGATGGATAGATATTTTCCTGGATTTAATTCCTTTAACTGGCAGAAAAAGGAATTAATTTTAAATGAAAAATATTGCAAATGACTTGGCAATTTTTTTGCATATCCAGGGTTTATAAATATAGGAGAGACTCTGGGAAAAATTTGGGAGGCAATAGATCAAAGGAACTTGGGGTTCCTTCATAACGGAAGAAATTAGGGTTTCCCTTCCGGTAGACCGGAGAGTAGGGTTTCGGCGGTGAAATCCTGAGAGAATATCTTGGGTGGCAAGGTTGGTCTGGAGAGAATATCTGGTCAGATAGGAGAGGCAAGGCTAAATGACCATCTTCATATACCCAAAGGCAAGAGAAAATCCAATAACACCGAAAAAAAGACGGGAGTCAAATCCCACGAAGGAAAAAAAACAAGGAGCGAAAACCAGGGTGTCACAAACCTACCCCCCTTAAGAAAATCTCGTCCTCGAGATTTCTGGGCTTACCTCCCGGTGAAGGGGACTTACCTGTGTGCGACTTGGACCCATCAGCTATCTTGTCTTCATTTGTTTACTGACCTTTTAACTGCCTCTTTTGATGGCTCAGGTGCTGTCTTTTTTTCAGACGACTGCATTGAATCCTTCTCCTTCCTGTCAGGCAAACCCTTTGTGCTGGTAGTTTGTTGGCTGGGGTTGGTGGGTAGCTCCGAGTATCGACAAATAATCGGGTTTTCATGTCCTGGGACTAGCTGCTTCGGGTTTTATTGCGATACTTCGTACACTGACTGCCAAGGGCGAGACATTCTTTCTGGGTACCAGACTCACGTGCTCATATGGCCTGGAGTGGCTAGGAGTGGCTCTCTTTTTGCCTTGTCAGAACACTCAATCTGGCTGTGGGTTCTGTACGGATGCTTTCTTCCTGTCTCTTGCATTCTGACTTCGTTCTGAGGAGGTTCCCAGCTGAAATGGCGGGCATGATCACAAAGTAATCATAGACGGTAATCTCTGAGATGGCTCTACCATATATAGCCTCTGTGGTCCTTGCTATGACCACTTAGCTGACATAGTATGGCTGTCATTCCGTGCATTCTTTGGAGCATAACCTCTGATCTTGGCTGATGGCCCGTATTCACGATGACATACCGGCTGCATCATTGTGGCCGTATATGCAAGAGTCTGACAAGGATTGGCAATATCACGTTGTCTGTGGAGCTTTACTTCATTGACCGTCGCGGAGATTGTTTATTCAAGACTTCCTTGTTCTTGGGGGTTCCCTTTTGAGGGAACTTGTCATGACCTACCATCATGGCTCCTTGGTCATATCCCAGCTTGTTGGGCTTGTATTCACAATTTACTCTTGCATATCTCGTAGGGATTGAAGTGTTCACATCCTTCTTTGAAGTATGGGGCCGACTTTTCTCTTGAGCACAGTCATTCCCGTGTACGAGTGGCTCGCATGAACTGATCCCCTAGACTGCATGCTCACAATATATGCAGGGGTAGGATAAATCCTTTCATAACCACTGAGTTCTGAGGCAAACGCGTGTCTGGACTAGTTTGTGTTTCTGACAAGCTTGTTGCGGGCACGATGGCGTGCTAAAGGCTGAATTCCTTGCGCTCGAAGCTTCTACTAGGGTAGTGTGCTGAAGAAGGCTGGGTATCGTACCTCAGAAGCTTTCCCTCATGTGGCTTACTGCAGAAGGTCAGGTGCCTTATGCTGGAAGCTTTCTGCGGTAGCGTGCTGAGGAAGACTGGAGTACCGTACCCTAGAAGATTTTCTCACCCAGTGGTGTAGCGAGAAAAGTTGGGAGTCTTGTCTTGTAAGCTTCTCCTGACAGCTTGCGGAGGAAGGCTGGGTTTCTTCTACCAGAAGCCCTTTTGCTGGGGTATGCAGTCGGACTTGTGGCCGGTTCTGGCTTCCTTCCGAAATATCCAAAATTTACCCATAGCGGAACCAAAATTTAGTATAGGCCATACCTTGAATGAACATATCCCGTTAGTCATGCACATCACTTGTCCTTCTGCTGGTCTGATCATTGTTGCTGTAGAGGTTGCACAACTGATGCAGACTTCGTGTTGATAATTAATTCAGAATACCCTTTGTATTTGAACCAAGTGTTGCTAGTAGTGAGCAGTTGACGGATAATTCCATCCGGTTCAGCTGAGCTTCCAAGCATGTGAAATCCTCATTGATTCTGGGCAACCATGAACTAATCCATATTCATCGCAAACCTTGTTCACAGGGTCCGGAAAATTTTGTATATGCACCAAGGAATTCCAAAATATGCTTTGAAATTTGTACTAACATACCGGAGTTTTGTTGTGGCTCTCGGCACATTCACATTCTTGAAATATGTCTTCGGTGGGTAATAAATGGCTCTTGAGTCCATTGGGAAAATACTCAGGGTTCACCCGACTGACTAAAATAATCCTTATATCGAGGATGAAATAATTTGTTCTTACTGGTGTCCATTCCTGATAGCTCATCTAGCGGTTCCTTAGGTGTGATTTGTTCTGAGGCGAACTCTCTCGGGTATATTCTGGCCTTGTCTATAGCACGCAGAGTCTTCTTCTGACCCATTCTTCATTCTTGACAGATCCGGTGATAATATTCTAAGTCTTGGGCAGTTGGCGTGGCTTGACTCTTACTGAATTTGGATTATTGGGTATTATCCAAGTTGTATGCTGGTCTTCCTGACGGCACATGCAGATGGATCCAGTCGAAGCGAAAGAACGGAATCGACAAAGAAACAAGAACCGCGAAAACCCAAAAATACTAAAAAGGCAAATGAAGCTCAAATTTTGCGGACCTTACACATGTGGCCGAGGATTCACTAGTATAACTAATATAGCGCACTAGATGTACCTCCAAGGATTTAGAAGCGAAACCACACAATGCTCCTGGTAGCATTTGGGGTCAAGCTCCTACTACTTCCTTAGGGAACATCAAACTCGACGCACGACCATAGCCGAAGTGGCTTAGTCAACGATCCTAGGGTTATCGGGGAGAGATGGAATTTATAGGCGTTTCCCAAAGGAAACTGGATTTGAGGAGAGAAATGCCATGGCTAGCAAGCAAGGTGGGGATATCTGGGTTACCTACGGGTCTAGGGCTCACGGGTCGTTGCCTGGTGCGGACATTTCACACCGGAGGCAAAGGCCACGAGAGTTGGAGTCTGATGGAGCCAAAAGCCTATGGGGTTGCCTTATGATACATAGTAGCCGTGCCTGTCTGGCAAAGATGGCTGAAATCCATCTGGGCTTTCTACTGATCAAGAGACAATGAAGTCTGGCTAGGGTAACCTACAGTCAGCCTGGCTCTGATACCATCCGTTGTGGCGCCCCTCCTGAATACCACTGTAGCCAGACGGTCGCCCCACACGCCAGCCCAGGAGATCACTCTGGCGTGCGCGTTTACAACAAGTATCTTGAACACAAGCTTTTCAATTAATGAATATATCAGTCTTACATGATATATTACAAGGGTGATGGCAGCGGAAAAGCTCTATCTAAGGCAGCATGGTCTTGGTGCGGCTCCAATCCACAGGGATCTGACTGGGTTACTCTTCTAGCCCGCGAGCACTCCGGCTCCTTGCTAGCGAACGTCGAATCCTTAGGTGAACCTGGCCACATTGAAGGCCGCTGAGTACTTTTGAATGTACTCGCAAGCAAACCAAACCAACATATACACCAAGCAATGCAATCCATGGCATTCAAGCATGCATTTGTTATCTTAACAACATTAACTATCATGTTATGATAGGATTATCTAGCATGATAACTACTGAAGTAAATACAGTAAGGCAAAGCATATCAAGTAAATAATTCATACTCCGAGTATGTCATGATCCAAACCAAATCCAAGTCATGTGGTCATCCGACCACTCATCTCATAGCCATCGCATGGCCAACATCATATACCTGACATCATCCGATGTCCATGCATCTGCTCTATAAGTCTGACAAATCATACCTTTCTCTAGTTCCATATTAGGAGTAACATTATATGGTTTGTTCCTCCAGACTCGACACAAACCAAATAGGGGCCTATACGAACTGTCCATGACCGAGGACGCGGCTATTCGAATAGATTTACACTATGCAGAGGTTGCGCACTTTACCCACACCATGGAGCGCTAGGCCTCGTACTTTAGTACATGTTCCCATTCAGGTGGACCGGCGCTGCTCCAATGAAACCTGCCTAACCCGTGACTCTTCCATCGTACCACCGACAATCATACCCTCCCAGGGTCATGTCCTGGGTGGCCCCTGTGTCACCCCGTGACACCTGCCACCGTCGTGGCCAACTAAACTGTCCCAAACGGGGACCACGCGCAAATAACTCAACTGGGCTCACAGGATTATCGTCGTCTACCTGATCAGGGCAGCACTCACGCATAACCCTCCCTAGTTTGGTGGTACCGACAGAAGAGCACGCAGTCAGACAAAGTCAAGGCCGTCCCATACCGGCAAATGTGGCTGCACGGGTAAGTCCGGATAGGTGACATTATGACTCGATCCAGTCGACGGAGGAGGTTGTTGTAATTAAGTCACATTCTTAATTACTGTAATAACAACAGCAATGCATGATGAAAATATAACAACCTATCTCCATACTGTCATCTACGAGTCGATAGTGCGATAATATGATGAACATTAGCAGGTAATGCAAAGAGCAAATTCAAACTAGCAGGAGTTTAATTAATTTTAACACACGCATAAACATTAATTAAACACGCAAGATTAACATAGAGCAATGCTTCAGGGCATATATCAGATGGTCGGCTTGCCTGGGGGTGAAGGAATACTCCGGGAAGAAGTGCGATCACCTCGCGGAAGATTTCGCCGAAAAGGATTCCCTCTCGGAGGGGCTGAATAGAGGGCAAGGGCAAAATGGGCATTTTTAGAACGTGTAAACATGGTGAAAGTGATGTCATCGGAACGGGCTCGATGAACTGAGAATGTGGGCATTGGATTCACCTGAATCGGAGTTGTGGAGGAAAAGTTATAGCCTTTTGAATGATAGGGACCAATCTGCAAAAGAAATATTCACAAACAAGTCCCTGACCAAATTTCGGCTGAAAAAGGAGAAATGGCACTATTGCATGGGCCGAATCTGACCGAGCTGTCACTGCTGCTCTTGGGCCGGCCCATCAGCGCTAGACCGGTGGTGCACCTCGCGAGGATGCGCTTTCGAAGAGGGAAGGCGCCTTTCGGGGATTACGCCTCCACTTACTAGCGCGGGCCCGGACCGACAGCCGCTTATAGGCGGGGCCCGCCGGCAGGGCTTTCTTCCTCCTTGCGAAATAGAGGAGGAGCTCGGCTGGACGTGCGTCGGCGCTCGTTCCGGCGACGGTGATGCTCGAGGGGGGCGGCCGATGATGGGGATGGATGCGGTGCTCCAAGCCGCACCCACACGTACCCGTGGTGGAGGCGGGGATGGACTGGGGCGGCCGGACGGCGGATGGAGCGGACGGTGGCTCCAGCGAGCGGACGGTGGAGGCGGGGATGGACTGGGTAGGCCGCCGACGAGGAAAATAAAGCTCACCGGAGCTTATGGGTGGTGGTGGAGGTCGATAGTGATGGCCAGGTGGAGCAGGGAGGGCTGAATGGACACGGATTTTGCCGAGGCTGAGCGGCGGCCGTGGCGGCGATGCGGTGGCAATTCGAGCAGAGGGGCTCGAACGCGTGGGCGGGGAGGCGCTAGGGAGAGGAGGAGGAGTGGTTCGTACTCGAGGGAGGGCTCGGGCTGGGCTATTTATAGCCAGCCGAACCACGAGGATAAGCACGGCCGCTGGCCAATGCACTGGAGCGCGCAGGCCACGCGGCTGGCGGCTTGCCGGCGTCGCGGCGCGGCCGACCTGACGAGGGCCAGGCCGATGAGATGGCTCCGGAAGGAAAAGGCCAGGGGAGGGGACGAAACGGGAGGAAGGCGACGAGGTTCACAGGCAAACAGTGCCATGGCGGGGCTGCCGTGGTGCGTCGGGGAAGAAGAAGGAGGGGGAAGGTGCTGGATAATGGGCACGTGAACGGTGGAAAGGAGGTCGGCACAAGCGGACGGCCGGGCTCTGCCGGAGCTGAGCCATAGATGCGACTCGCGGCGCAGAGCACCGTTTCTGCCTGCTTCGCCCGTGATCACCACGTGCACAGCGCGCTCTGGCAGGAGTCTGGCTGTCACACCTTGTCCAACAGGTGGTTCACTGGTCAATTTGGCAGGATGCAACTCTGGAGGGACCTAGAAAAGTTTAGATTGATCAAGATGATCCAGAATAACTTCTGGATAAGAACTTGGGGACCAAGCTAAAGTGAAATGGCTTAACAAGTGAGAGTGAAATGTTGTCAAAATAAGATGGGGTAGGAAGGAGTAGATGCTTGCCAAATTTGAGGCCATTTGGACAAGTTTTGCATACACTTCTTTTGCAATGCAAATTCTGGTCCAGAAACTTGACTTTGAAGCTGCACTCATATGGCTTGATGAAATGAGCTGAATTTTGGTGGAGAATGATGATTTGGAGGTATGGAGGTACTGGGAAAATTATAGCTCATTTGGATATGCCAAAGTGGTACTTCCTTCACAGAGTTAGAATCTGGACAGAAACTTGATGGAATTTTTGGGAGAAATTGGCTAGATGAAATGATGTGAATTTTTGCATAGTCACATCATATAGGGAATGTGAGGTCCTGGATTAATTTCAAGATATTTTAAGCAATATAAATTATAGTTGCTTCACAACCTCAAAATGGGTCCAGAAACAAGAACTGGAAGATGCTCTCAAAATTTGATCTGTGGAACTTGGGATCTTGAAGGAAATGGTGAAGATATGGATAGGACAAGCTCCACAAATTATTTGGGATTTTTCCTGGCTACTAAAATGGTAGCTCCTTTGGAAAGTGCCCAAATTGCAATATTGGCTTTAAATAGGAAAAGGCAATTTCCCTTATTTAATTATTGCCAATATTTTTGTGAGAGCTCAATATGGTCACAGAGAATATCTCCACAAGTTTTCATGAACTTTGGAGATGGATAGATATTTTCCTGGATTTAATTCCTTTAACTGGCAGAAAAAGGAATTAATTTTAAATGAAAAATATTGCAAATGACTTGGCAATATTTTTGCATATCCAGGGTTTATAAATATAGGAGAGACTCTGGGAAAAATTTGGGAGGCAATAGATCAGAGGAACTTGGGGTTCCTTTGTAACAGAAGAAATTAGGGTTTCCCTTCCGGTAGACCGGAGAGTAGGGTTTCGGCGGTGAAATCCTGAGAGAATATCTTGGGTGGCAAGGTTGGTCTGGAGAGAATCTCTGGTCAGATAGGAGAGGCAAGGCTAAATGACCATCTTCATATACCCAAAGGCAAGAGAAAATCCAGTAACACCGAAAAAAAGACGGGAGTCAAATCCCGCGAAGGAAAAAAAACAAGGAGCGAAAACCAGGGTGTCACAACATTAATCAAACTTGAACAAATCTGTTGGCTGAGTCATGGTGCCAGCAAATCGAGCTAACCAGTTCAGCCACACTTGCCTTATGTGGGGCCCTGATTCGGTCTATTGGCATGCCTCTCGCCAGTGCCTCCAACTAGGGAAGGTTATGTGCGCGCGCTACCCTGATCAGGTAGGCGGCCATAAGCCTTGTGCCCGAGTTGTGTTGTACCCAGGTGTCCCCGTTTGGGACGAGTTTGTTTTGGCCACGACGGAGGCGGCCACAAAGGTGGCGGATGTCACGAGTTGACATCGGGGTAACCCAGGACATAGCCCAAAGGGGAGTTTGTCGGAGTGGCCGGGAGAGTGTCATGCAATAGATTGGTTTTGTCGGAATGTTGTTGGTCCACCCGAATGGGAGCACGAGGCCATGAGTTCCATGGTGTGGGTACAGTGTACTAACCTCTGCAGAGTGTATAATCTATCGATAGCCGCGTCCTCGGTCATGGACACAGTTCGTAGTAGGTCACACTATGGGTCAACAGAAATAATAATCTGAATAATAACAACCCCGGTTCCATGAGGAAAGAAGTTGGTTGATCTTTATGTGGCCATGCGATGATCACAGGTAGAGATCAAGCTCCGTGTGGTCATGTGATGATCACGATGGTATAGTTGATACCAAGCTTGGTTGATCCTGAGGTGATCGTGTGATGATCATGATGGTAAGTTTGTGGTTACGAAATAACCTTCGAACAGAGTAAGTTGGTCCAAGGGACCTTAAACATCGACCCCCTTGCATGCTAGTGCTAGAATTATCATGTTCATATCATGAATTATATGTACATGCCATGCTCATGTTATTCTAGTAGTATCGTGTTCATCATTGTTGATTAACCTGTAAATGCCATGCTGTTGTATGTCTTGATTGCTTTGGTTGTTGTGAGCTTGTGAGTACATTCAAAGTACTCACCTGGCGTGTCATGCTAGATTGCGGGTGGTGCCGTGATTGCTTGTCTGTCGAGGATCCCGAGGTTGCGCTCTAGGATACGTCCCAGCCAGAGTCCATGCGGAGTGGAGTTCATCACCGTCGTCGTTGTTCCGCTGTTAGGATTTATTCCGCTTCGAAATGTTCCGCTGCTAGCATAGAACTACCTTAGCAGGCGAAGTGTCGCCGTGCCCCTGTAACCTTTGTAATATCGGACCCTTGTACCCCATGTATTTATAATAAAGAGCTGATTTGTTCTATGCCAAGCAGTGCCGTATTCCAGAAGACTTGATCTCTGGGCTGGAATACGGGGTGTTCCGGTTTCTCTGAGCCGGGGTGCCACACATTCGAGGTGCCACGGGTACGGGAGTGCTTGTCGTCGTCTGCCCGATCCATCCCGACCATTTCCCAGCGCCGCCGCAGCCGTCACGCTGGCCAACCATCGCCAGTGAGCCGCCATCCTCTGTTCTCTCTCTCTCCGTTTAAATCTGGCGAGATGGCCCCACCTGTCAGTGACCCTGTGCGCGCCCGAAGTGGTACGCTAGTGGAGGCGTACTCTGGTTTTACGCCTTCGATGTGGCCGCTCCAGGGTTTTCTGATTTTTCTGTTAATTTCAAATAAATCCAGGAATTTGACTAAACTTTGACCAGCTATATCTTTTAAACCCTATGTCCAAATGAGTTCATTCTTTTTGCATTATTTTTCTTATGAGCTCCTCTATTTGCTGGAAAATTTTGGTATTTTTCTCTACTGTCTGCAATTTCTGGACAGAGAAAAATGCTTTATGTGGTAATTACAAATACTTTCAAAAATGCTTTTCAGAGTGTTTTGAGCAGTTGGTGAAGGCTAGGAGTACTCCCACACTCCTCTGGTGCAAGGCAAGCCACAACTCTCATTTGCATAATTGGATTGCAATATCATGGTTTAAATAATTATTTTCATGCTAAAATTTGAATTTTTGATAAGTGAGTTAGTTCATGCAATACTTGGGGAAATTCTTGGATATGTTGCTGTCATAGTGATGACTAAGGGGTTAGTAGTTAGTAGTTTTCAAGTTTGATGATGTCATGATGCAGTCGGATTAAGAGAATACCGTCTATGATTATTTTGTGATTTCACCCGGCAATTGTGGCTATGGAGTTGGTAGCAGTAGTTTGATCATGATACTCATTGGATCACTAGTTGGGTATTGTGATAACTTGGATCAATTTAGTACTGGAGTATCAGTTATTACGGAAAGATTACTTGGGGAATAAATTCCTTCATTGTTGATCAAGTGCCACTGAACTGAGCTTTCCAATGCAGCCACATCCGCCGGAATGGGACGGCCTTAACTTGGGCTAACCTTGTGCTCTTTCATCAGTACCACGAAAGAGGGGAGGTTATGCGTGCGTGCTACCCTGATCAGGTAGACCACGATAAACTTGTGAGCCCGGTTTGGTTATTGTGCTCAGGTCCCCATTTGGGACAGGTTGTGTGGCCACGACGGTGGCACGTGTCAGAAGTGACACAGGGGCCACCCAGGGCATGACCTCAGAAAGGACATGTCGGTGGTACGAGGGAAGGGACACAGGTTAGGCGAGTTTCGTTGGACGAATGTCCATGGTGTGGGTAATGTGCGCAACCTCTACAGAGTGTAAAATCTATTCGAATAACCGCGTCCACGGTATTGGACACAGTTCATATTAAGTCACACTGTCTGATCAACACCAATGATGGAATGTCTTGATAATGATGGAAAAACTCGTCATGGTATGGTAAGGTAACCGCTTGGCAGGAGGCCACTGGTAACCTTGGGGATGGTCTCGAGGAGGACCGTCAGGTGATATTGGGACAATCATGAGTTGGTCATGAGAGTAGTTGATTACCCATGGTCCCTAGATGACATGTTCATTATTTTCTTCCACCCTTTTTAAATAACATCCGCTCCTGGTATAATCTTGGTTGTTGTGATGTTGCTTTGCCTTGACGCTTTTGCTTGTTGTGAGCTTGTGAGTACATTCAAAGTACTCACCTGGCATGTCATGCCAGTTTGCAGGTGCTACCATGTTTGCAGAGCCCAAGGATTCCGAGTTGTGAGCTAGGGCGTCTCCCAGCCAGAGTCCCTACGGTGTGGAGTCCATTACCATCGTCATGGTTCCGCTGTTAGGAGTTGTGCCGCTGCTAGCATAGAGCTACCATAGCTAGCATAGCATTGTCGATGTACCCCTTTGTAATACCCCAAACACTTGTACTCCAACTATTAGTAATAAAGAGCTGATTTGTTCTATGCCAAGCAGTGCCGTATTCCAGAAGACTTGATCTCTGGGCTGGAATACGGGGTGCTCCGGTGACTCTGAGCCGGGGTGCCACAAGGAGCTATATCTTATAGCAATAGCTTCTAGAGACTTGAGTGACAGTGGTTCTGGCGGAAGAATCTTGTTTATGACAGGCTATCATTTCACTGGGTACCATATGTGAGTAAACCTGATCCGAGCTTGTTGTTCATTATTTTGATTTCTCGTTCTGTCGGTGTACTCATATGTGGGTAGTAGGCCGTGCAATGTTTCAACACGGTTGCTGGAGTCAAACTGCTAAGCTGGCCTTTGGTCTGACATGACAGACTTGGATATTTGATACTGACAATTCTGAACATATACAGTTGGACAAGCGGGTTACCTTGATATGAGGTCCTTACAAACAGAGTAGACCCCTTGGGTGTATATTCATGGTGATTGATACGGAGTCAGACTGTCTTGGGTATCTGTACCATGTTGTTCATGCAACAATTATCATACTTGTCTTTCCGGTCTTGCTCCTTCATTATTGTTCTCTTTTTCTGAATCTTTAACTGAAAGATCTTGGCCATATATATCCTTAATTCTTCTTGTGACCATAGGTACTGTCAGGTGCAATATTCTGGTAATCATACCTTATCCTCGTTACTGACTCGTGTCATAGAGAATATACCCGGTTCACATGTACTTGTATAGAGCTCATTGTTGTGGTTAATCATGTAAGGTAGTGACAAAGGTTAATGATATTACTTTGTCGGGAGTGAAGAAGCTGGCCTTGATATCCACTGTCAAGATTGTTGTCCCAAATTGTTGTCTTACTTCATAGTTTGTCAGTCCTTGCATCACACTGAGGTGTGTAACTGGCTTTCTTCCTCTTGCATAACTCATGTGGTTGTCGGATTCTCACCGTGCTTGCATCATCGTACGAGTGACTTGCATTACCTTGACAACATGCTCACAATATATATGGAAGCATGTGTAGCTGAGCATTTGATTCCCGCGGCAGACACTTGTGTCCTGACTAGCTCGTGCTTCTGACCCAACTGTTGTGAACTTGACTCTTGAGATGCACTGCCAACTCACTATTTAATTACCTGTACCAATGACGATGACTATTGGTAGTGCCGTACTGACAAAGACTGGATAGCTTGTGTTGGAAGCCATCTAAGGGTAGCGTGCTGAGGAAGGCTGGATATCTTTCGCTTGAAGCTTTCGCCGGGATAGTGTGCTAAAATAGACTGGGTACCGTGCCTCAGAAGCTTTTCCCTTGGTTGATTACTGAGGAAGATTTGGTGACTTATGCCAGAAGTTTTCTGCGGTGGCTTACCGAAGAAGACTGAGTATCTTACATTGGAAGCTATCCGCATATCGTACTGAGGAAGACTGCAGAACCTTGCATCGTAAGCTTCCCTGGTAGCGTGCAGAGGAAGACTGGGTTGCTTACTCCAGAAGCTTCTCACTATAGTGTGCGGACTGAATGCCATATATATAGATATATATATATACCCTTGCTATTCCTGCTTTGTCTCGAAATATACGGTTGGCCTTGCACACAAATTATCTTCCTGTTGGTTTAATCATTACTACTGTGAATATTGCGTGCTGATATAGACTTGATGCTGGTAGTCAATCCAGAATATTATTTGTATTCAAACCAGATATTCCCAATATAAGGAAGTCGTCTGAGAATTCCATAATGTTTAGCTGAGCTTCCAAATAATTGAATTCCTCACTGATTCTTTGAGTCCGGTGGCGGTTCAATGAGCAACTTTCATAAGGGGAAATAAGTTAACACCGATGGCCCAAAGAAAGAAGCAAAAGAAATGACCCAAACAAAAGCACACAAGGCATCAAGATCACACACAAGCAACATCACATTTTACTGCTAACAATATGCATGCCTGCTTAAGCACACAAATCTCGCGGAAACTCCGGTACTACGATCTAACATGCTGTGGCGGCGTGCACGAAGGTGAATCCACGTGTGGAGGGGTTGGTGTAAATAGAGCTACACCAAGCGCTGGTTTAGCACCAGTTGCATCTGGACGGACTCGGAGGTGAGGACAGACTCAGTGATCATGTAGCGGAACACGGATGTCATGACCACATCATCATCAACCGTACGGAAAGGAACCGTACTCGCCCAGGGAATGGGTGATAGGATAGTGGTGGAAGACCGGGTCTACTGACATTACCCTTTCCTAGTAACAAAGACCAGTAAGGGTTGCCAAAGCGGCGAGGGGATGGCAAGGTTCGGGGTAGAAACATGTCTACCACCGAGGCGATAGGTGGCTGGCGGAAAGATATTTACGCGATACCTGCAAGTGGTGTCTGGAACACTTGGTACCTCGGCATCACTCCGCTGGGACAGAGATGACACCAAACACCGAAAAGTAGGTATGCAAAGCTGGAGGGTGCAGGTAGTGCATCGAAGCCGATGCCACCTACACTCACAAGATCAACCGTTAGCGACAAGATAATAAGTCTATATGCATGCTATGCAGCAAACAAATGCAACAATCAAATGCAGCAAACCGATTAGACTCTATACTACCGGTTTCTAATGTTCGCGCTGACTAGGGCATCCTACAACCAGACCTGCTCTGATACCAAGCTTTATAGCACCCCGGCTCAGAGGAACCGGAACACCCCGTATTCTAGCCCAGAGATTAAGTCTTCTGGAATACGGCACTGCTTGGCATACAACAAATCAGCTGTTTATTTCAAAGAATACGGGTACAAAGGTTTGAGCATTACAAAAGATTACATCGGCACGGCGACACTATGCCTGCTAAGGTAGCTCTATGCTAGCAGCGGAACATCTCAAAGCCGAATAGCTTCTAGCAGCGCAACAATGACAACGGTGATGGACTCCACTCCACAGGGACTCTGGCTGGGACACGTCCTAGAGCGCAAACTCGAGATCCTTGACAAGCAATCAATCACGGCATCTCCTGCAATATGGCATGACATGCCAGGTGAGTACTTTGAATGTACTCGCAAGCTCACAACAACCAAAGCAATCAAGACAAACAATAGCATGGCATTTGCAGGTTAATTATCATTGCTGAACATGATACTACTAGAATCAACATGAGAGTGAGCATGGCATGTACATGTTACTCATGATGTGAACATGATGATACTAACTCTAGCATGAGAGGCGGGGGGGGGGGGGTCGATGTTTAAGGTCCCTTGGACCAACTTACTGTTCTCGGAGGTTATCTCGTAACCACCATATGTAACAAACTTACCGTCGTGAACATCACACGATCACCTCAGGATCAACCAAGCTCGGTATCAACAATACCATCGTGATCATCATATGACCACACGGAGCTTGATCTCTACCTGTGATCATCGCATGACCACATAAAGATCAACCGACTTCTTTTCTCATGGAACCGGGGTTGTTTATTATTCAGGTTAATATTACTGTTGACCCATAGTGTGACCTACTATGAACTGTGTCCATGACCGAGGACGCGGCTATCGATAGATTATACACTCTGTAGAGGTTAGTACACTGTACCCACACCACGGACCTCATGGCCTCGTGCTCCCATTCGGGTGGACCAACGACATTCCAACAAAACCAATCTATTGCATGACACTCTCCCGGCCACTCTGACAAACTCCCCTTTGGGCTATGTCATGGGTGGCCCCGATGTCAACTCGTGACATCCGCCACCTTTGTGGCTGCCACCGTCGTGGCCAAAATAAAATATCATTGTCCCAAACGGGGACATCAGTACTGTAAAACTCAGGCACACAAGATTATGGCCGCCTACCTAATCAGGGTAGCACGCACACATAACCTTCCCTAGTTCGAGGCACCGGTGAGAGGCATGACAATAGACCGCATTAGGGCCCCCCATAAGGCAAATGTGGCTGCACTGGTGAGTTCGATTCAATGGCACTATGACTCAGCCAACAGATTTGTTCAAGTTCGATTAATGTCAGGTTCAACTTGAATGGTGATGAGCTGAGCCATAACATAATAGTGCATATGAGCATGATGTCAACATAATCATGGATGTGCAATATAACCATTTATCACAACATCGACAACAATAAATCATTTAGTCAACGGGATGCAAATAAGCATGGCATAGAGATGATCATGAATATCACAAGTATTTGCAAAACAAACCATAACTATTCATTTGAGCTTATCATGATCACTAGCATATGAAATGATTATAAGAATGGAACATGAGAATAATACTATTAGCAAATAATCATTTAACTTACTAGATGGAAATGAACATGGCATAAGAAATGAGCATGGATTTACAAGCATATACATAGCATTCAAAATAATTACAAAGTAATTATTTAAACATTCAAGTGAAAACCATGGCTATTGAAATGCCATCACGCAAGTGGCTGTCGTGGCTTGCCTAGGGTTGATGGAGTCACCGGGGAGAAGTGCGGTGAGCTCGCGGAAAAATTTGCCGGAAACATTTCTCTCTCGAAGGGGGTTGATTAAGGGCAAGGGCAAAATGGTCATTTTCACAGTGTGACAACATCATGAAAATGACACCAACAGAACGGGCTCGACGAATAGAGAACGTGGGCTTTCGAATCACCTGATTCGGAGTTATGGTTGCGAAAATACGGCCGTTCATTCGTTAGACACAAAAACAAATAAAAACTGTGCTTTTCTGCTGCTAACGGACGAACGTTCGCAAATTAATGGTTTCAGCGCTGGCGGATGAAACAGAAAGCGCATTTTCCTGAAATACACTTTCGAATGGAGAAAATGCATTTCTGTCCGAAGAAGCAGCAGAATACGCTTTCCTTCGACGAAAATGTATTTCAGTGAATACGCCTCCACTTAAAAGTCGCACGGGCTTGGAGTCAACACCGCGGTCGCTTATAGCCGGGGCCCGCTGGCAGGCGAGGGGAGGGGTCATCGTCTTCCTCGCGTGCGTGCTCGGCCGAGGGAGCAGTGGAGCCCGACGGCGATTGCCGGCGGCTCCGGCCACCACTTGGGCCGTGCAACCTACCAGCGTGCTCAAGGGGGGAGCCGCGTCACCTGAGCTACCTTACATTTGGCGGAGAGCACGGTGGAGGGCAGGGCGACGGCCGCAGCGGACGACGACGTGATGGCAGGGGTCTCTAGGGGTGGTTAGAGGGAGAGGGAGGGCCGGAATTGCCCGAATTTAAGAGGAGGCCGGTGGCGGCCATGGTGGCAATGGGAGGGTAGGAGGGGCTCCGGCGATGGATTGAGGGGTCTAGGAGGTTGCTAAAAGAGTGGTGAGGAGAATGAGCTACTCGAGGAGGCTCGGGGCAAGCTATATATAGAGGGGCGAGCTCACGGCTGTGGCGACGCGTGTGCCGTGCACCGGAGCTCGGAGGTCACGCGGAGGAGGAGGGGAGAGGGGCCAGAGGGCTTACGCGATGCGGAGAGGCCACGGGGGTGCTCGAGAGAGCTTGAGGAGAAAGAAGACAGGAGGGACATGACGATGGCCGCGGGCATGCGGTGCGGCGTGGCAAACCGTGGAGGAAGGAGGAGGGGGCCAAGGTACGCGTGGACGGGGGAGAGGTTGGGCAGCGCTGTGGACATGACGCGGTGGCGAAAGCTCGTGGTTTGGGCGGCGGCCGAGGGCCCCAAAGTGCAGAACACGTGTTCTGCCTACAGTGCACGTGCTCTACGCGTGGTCACCGCGTGAATAGGCGCACGCGATGCGCTCTGGCTAGGAAAAAGTTGTCTACCACGTGGCCCCTACTTGCTGGAGCAACACTATGGGCTTGGTTCGATTAAACTGACT
This sequence comes from Elymus sibiricus, assembly GCA_039707655.1. NCBI lineage: Eukaryota > Viridiplantae > Streptophyta > Magnoliopsida > Poales > Poaceae > Elymus > Elymus sibiricus. The sequence continues at coordinate 387,773,537 of CM077676.1, forward strand.
TTGGGATGATGGGATGCATCAGCTAAAGTTTGTTGTAGCAAACTTGGGCATGAAGTTGTGGTCAAATGACTTGATCAATGGGCCAATAAAGATGTCACAGGGGTTTAGGGTAGGAAGGACTATGATCTGGTGTAATTTGAGATGATTTGGATAAATATTTATCATAGTTGCTTCACAACTGATAATCTGGTCTAGGAAATGGAATTTGATGCTGCACTCACATAGAGTGTTGGATAGATCTGAAATTTTGTAGAGAGTGGTCATTAGGGCATAGGAAGGCACTGTAAAAATTTCATACCATTTGGATAAATAAAAATGGTACTTCCTTCACAATGCTTCCCACTGGACAGAAACTTGGGGGAATTATTGAGAAATATTGGATGAATGAAATAAGCCCAAATTTTGTGGAGAGAGGTTATATATGTAGGATAATGTCCTGGAAAAATTTCAGAATTTATGAAGCCATATAAAATATAGTTGCTTCACAAACTGAAATTATGACCCGAAACAAAGATTGGATGGTGTGCTCACCATGAGCATGGAATCTTGAATATTTTTACATATCCAAGGTCCATATGGTCCAAAGGAATTTTGAGAATTTTGTGGGAATTTTAGGAAAGACAAAAATATTGGTTGCTTCACAACCTAGAGCAAACAGGGTTATTCCTTTAATAGAAAAAGGAATTTCCCAAGGAATAAAGATTAGGGTTGGGCTAGGATGGGACTGACATGGTCTTGGGATGGATTTGAGAATGACAAGCCACTTGGGAGAGGAAGAAGAGATGATCTTCCCAGGATTCAGGACCACAGAGCCACAGAAAAGAAATTCCAAGTAAAAATCCAAAGAAATCCAAAAGAAAAAGAAAGGGCCAAAAATCGGGGTGTCACAATTTTTCAGAATTTTTGGAGTAACAGAAGTATGGATAAGTATTCTGTCATTACAGACTGTTTTGTTTTAGACAGATTCTGTTTTTTATTGCATAGTGTGCTTGTTTTAATTGTTCTATGGATTATATCGGGGGGTATAAGTCATGGAGAAGTTAGAATACAGTAGGTATTATGCAAGATCAATTATGAATCAATTGATAACAGTACCTAAAGTGGATGGTTGATTTATTACACTAACGGATCTCATGAAGTGTCGGTGTATAAAAACACAGGTACTTTTATAACCTGACTTATGCACAGACAGTGGTAGCTCAACTGGTTGCCAGGGCTTGCCGGAGATCATCAAGACCAAGGAATCAAGATAAAACATCAGAAGGCACTTGCTTAGTGCCGAAGATAAATGGTAGTCCTTGCCAGCAAGGTCGATCCGGCAAGATGAAGGCCCAGCAAGCTCCGTGCCGGCAAGCCCTTGCCGGCTCGTTTGCGCTCCACCTCATTGAGCAGCTAGTCGCTAATCAGTGAGGTGTCGAACGCGTAGGCAGTTTGGTGAGGCTTGTCGGGGCACGTGTCAGCGTGCTGGAAGGAGAATTAGCTTTAATGACACCCGTCCAGAAGGCGTGTCAAGATAATAAGAGGTAGCTGGGCGAGCGGTGCAGAACCTTGCCGGGGCTCCTCCTCCACATGACACCTAACGGTGCATTTATTGCATTTGTCCTAGTCCGATAGAGTTAGGTATGATAGCACTGTTTGCTATCTAATCAACATGTAAAGACTATTTTGCCACTATGGTTACCCCTTGATCTATAACAGGAGGGCCAGGGCAACCTTTACAAAGGTGGACTCTTTTTGCTCATTCTGCATGCGTAGCTACTCTTCCTGCACCTTGCCGGCAAGAAGCACTCCTTGTACTTGAGCTCAAACACATCCAATATAACAAAGCAGGAGTAGGGCTTTACACCTCACGGTGGCCTGAACCTGGGTAAACCCTTTGCGTTTGTGATGATTCTGCTCTTTGTGCTTGCGCATCTCCCTAGTCGAACCGCAAAGGGGCTAGATGGCCCCATAGATGGTCATACACACGACATCTTTGGCGTGCCGGGTAGGGTGATCGCTTGCATGAACCTGAATCAGCAGTCTGCGCGTCAGCTTCATCAGCATCATCATCATCATCTTCATCGTTGATGGCCCCCAATAAGAAGGGCATCATTATGACGACTCCCTCCACCTCCAGGGCTCCTTCGCTTGTATCCGTAGGTGGAGCAGGTGGCGCAGCCAACGCGGGCGGTGCGGACGGCGTGGTTGGCACGACCGGCGTAGGCGGCGCGGTCGCCATGCCCACCGTGGTTGGAGCAGGAGGCGGAGGCGGTGGAGGCGATCAGCTTCCTCGTCACTCTGGCAATCGAAGCCACAACGACGTAGGCGGTGCGGATGGTCAGCTCCCACCTCCTGGACGCACTGGTGAACGCAGCTACCGGAGCAACACTGCCCGGACCGGTGCGAGTCAGGATCCTCTCGCTGCGACGTCTAGGGATGCAGCGTCGAGATGCACACCGCGACCATCACATGATGGGCGTGACGCGACTCCGAACGGCGCTGGCGATCCTGGGTGGCGGCATCCACATGGCAAGACACCTGTCGATCAGCCTCAAGATCTTCAGGCACCACCTCTGCCGCGTCAGCTCACTGCTGTGCATGAGCCGCGGTAGCAAGATCGTAATGGCGCTCCTGCTGGCTCTGCCAGGAGTCGAGCGACATCTCGTTCTTCGCCCCCGGCAATGCCAGCTACAGCAGCAGAGGCCATGGCGCGGGCATAGATGTTGTTGAATTTTCCTCCAGCTGCAGAGAAGATGGATGAGTGGAGAGCCACTATCTAGAGCCTCATTGGCTTTGCTGAAGCCAGCAGCTCACAACGTCCAGTGACAACACCCACTGATGGCCATGCCAGAAGGACCGCGCCAACGGTCCAGTCACCTCCACAGCGACAACTTCAGCAGCCGCGACAAAATCATCGATCCGTTGAACCCGACGAGATGTCGATGGCTTCGTCAGATCCACGAGTGCGGCAAGATCAGCGGCAAGTACGGCAAGACAGGCGGGCAGAGGATGCTCACACTACCATTGAACGGCACCGGGAGGCGCGCCATCAATCTGACGTGTGCAACGGCCCAGTCGTTGATGAGCCTGCGCCCGAGGTCGGCGGGTATCTTCCTTACGAGGTTGGATGCCCAGCTTTCACTCGCGAGCGACGGCAAGTCCGCTGGCCATCTGCCCGGGCCTTCAAACCAGAAGTGCCGGAGAAGTACAATGGCAAACTTAACCCGGCAGAGTTCTTGGGCATCTACACGATTGCCGTGCAAGCTGCCGGGGGAAGAGATGAAATGATTCTCGCCATCTACTTTCCATTAGTGCTCAAGCCTAATGTGAGGTCTTGGCTGATGAACTTGCCAGAGAACTGCATTTCCTCATGGTCCGATCTATGCAACGAGTTCGTTGGTGCTTTTACCGGAGGCCACAAAGCTCCTGGCCAACCCAGTGATTTGCAAGTGATCCCACAGAAAGATGGCGAGTCCCTGCGCAAGTACATACAGAGATTCAGTCGCATACACCGCAATATCCCAGATGTACACCCCACAGCTGTGATTGCCGCCTTTCACACGAATGTGCACAATCGGAAGATGCGGGAGAAGATGAATGTCCGGCTACCGAAGACCATCAACGAGCTGTATATGTTGGCGGATAAATGTGCACGCGCTGAAGAGAGGAGAAGACTTCTCAGGGATGACGCTGGCCCAGAAGTTGATTCTGAAGACGATGATGCCACCACCCCGAAGAAAAAGGGCCGAAAGCACAACAGGAAGCGCAAAGGCAAGATAGTTATGGCTGTTGAAGGCTCCGGCAACTCCAACGCCGCCAAGAAAGCCAAAACAGAGGGCTCTGGCAAGGAAGCTGCTACATGCGCAGATTGCCAGGAAGCCGCGGCGGGCGAGAAAACTGGCAAGTCTGATGGGCCATACTGCAAGATTCACCGCACCAAAGGCCATGATCTCCAGGAGTGCCGGCAAGTTGAACAACTTGCCGAGAAGCAAAAGGCTGAATATGAAAAGCGCGACAAGGAGAAGGGCTAGGATGGTGCTGGCAGATCTGGCAAAAAAGGTCGTGGTGGCCGATGAGGCCGTCGCGGCAAGGCCAAGCAGCAGAAAGAGAAGCTTGCTAGAGGCCGTGAGAAGAAAGAGGAGGATGATGGGAGTAAAGAACACGATGGCGAAGAATCCAGTGAACAAGAATTCCAGAAAGCAACCGAGGCCATGTGCATTGATGGAGGTGCATCTTTACACTCTTCTCACCGCCAACTCAAGCAGTGGGTGCGTGAAGTCAACGTAGCTGAATTGGCAATAGATGCTCAAAAACCGCTCAAATGGTCACACACGCCTATCATTTTCGATGCCGAGGACCACCCTGATCGCACAACAGCGGTTGGGTGCTTGCCGTTGTTGGTTTCCCGAACAATCCGCAACCTCAAGGTCACGAAAATGTTAGTGGACGGTGGGGCCGGCCTGAACTTGATTTCACCAGAGGTAATCAAGAGGCTACAAATTCCTGATGAGGAACTCAAGCAAACCGGTACGTTTCAAGGAGTTAACCCGGGAAGGAGCCAACCCAAGAGAAAGATCACTTTGCCGGTGACGTTTGGCGGGGAACTAAACTACATAACAGAGAAAATTGTTTTTGATGTTGTCAAGATCCCCTTGCCGCATAATGGAATTCTTGGCCGCCCAGCCTTGCCAAAATTCATGGCAGCATCGCACTATGCTTACAACACGTTGAAGATGCCACGGCCGATGGGTGTCATTTCCAATAACTCCGACAAGAAGGATGCAGTTATCTGCGTCGACAAGATTTACAGGGAAGCGGTTGCAGCATCGGCCGCCAAGGAGCCAGTTCCCGCTGAGAAGAAGAAAAACAAGAAGTCCGGCAAGACCTCTGGCAAGGACTCCGGGAAGCGCACCTCTTCGGAGTGCTGCGCACCTGTTGAAGATTTGCCGGAGTGCTCTACCGGCAAGAAGTCCAAAGCTACTCCACCAGTAACCAAGAAGGTGCCGGCGAAGGAAGATGGCACTGGCGGTACCTTCACCGTCAGCGCCACCCTTGATAGCAAATAGGAAAGCGCGCTCGTTGCCTTCCTGTGGGCGAATGTCGATGTGTTTGCATGGAAACCATCTGACATCCCCGGTGTTCCCAGGGAGGTAATTGAGCACCACCTTGCTGTCTGTCCTCGCGCTCGGCCCGTCAAGCAAAAGGTCAAGAAGCAAGCTTTGGAACGACAATAGTTTATTGCCGAAGAGCTAAAGAAGCTAGAAGCGGCAGGCTTAGTTAGAGGTGTACTACATCCAACATGGTTGGAAAATCCAGTTGTAGTACGCAAAGTAAATGGAATGTGGAGACTTTGTATTGATTATACTGATATAAACAAAGCATGTACAAAGGTTCCTTTCCCTTTGCCGCGCATTGATCAAATTGTTGACTCTACTGCCGACTGCGATTTACTCTCCTTTCTTGATGCATACTCTGGTCATCATCATGTATTCATGGCCAAGGAGGATGAGGAGAAAACCGCATTCATTACTCCATGTGGCACATACTCCTTCGTGCGTATGCCTTTCGGACTAAAGAGTGTTGGTTCAACATTTGTAAGGGCAGTCCAAATTGGTTTTGAACCCTAGCTACACAGGAATGTGGAAGTGTATATGGATGATATAGTGGTCAAAACCAAGGACAAATCAACCCTCATTCAAGATTTAGACGAAACATTCACAAATTTGCGCAAGATCAATCTGAAGCTCAACCCCGAGAAGTGTGTGTTTGGCGTTCCATCCGGCAAACTCCTCGGGTTCTTTGTATCTCAACGTGGAATCGAAGCTAATCCTGACAAGATCAAAGCCATTGAGCAAATTGAAGCACCAAAACGTGTCAAGGATGTGCGGCATCTTGCCGGCTGCGTTGCTGCATTAACTAGGTTCATTTCCAAATCTACTGAGCACGCCTTGCCATTTTTCAAGATTTTGAAAAAGGCAGGTCCAATGAAATGGACTCCGGAAGCGGAGGCTGCGCTGCAGGATTTGAAAAAGTACCTCTCTTCTCCGCCAACACTAGTTGCGCCTAAGCCGTTGCTACTATACTTAGCGGCAACAAATCAAGTGGTCAGTGCTGCACTAGTAGCGCAGAGGTAAGTTGAGGACAAATAAGCAGCAACGGCAAGTTCGTCAAGCGACAAACCGGAATCTTCTCCGACAGAGTCTGGTGCCGACAAGATAGAAGCAGCACAAGCAAATGAAGCAAGCAAACAAGTAGTGCCCGCGAAGAAATTGGTGCAGTGCCCAGTTTACTTTGTTAGTTCCCTTTTACAGGGGGCTAGATCAAGGTATTCTGGTGTGCAAAAGTTGCTTTTTGGCCTCCTCATGGCCTCGTGAAAGCCGCGCCACTACTTCCAAGCACATGAGATTACTGTCGTCACTCACTTTCCATTGCAATGCATTTTGAGAAATCCAGATGCAACTGGCAGGATAGTGGAGTGGGCGTTGGAATTGTCAAGCTTTGCACTTAAGTTTGAGAGTACTTCAACTATTCAGAGCAGAGCCTTGGCGGAGTTCATTGCAGAATGGACACCAACGCAGGACGAACAAATTCAAGATACAACTCTCCCCGGCAAAGAAAGAGGTAAAGAGTGGATTATGTACTTTGACGGTGCCTTTTCGCTGCAAAGCGCCGGTGTCGGAGTGTTGCTTGTCACACCCACCGGAGTGCACCTCAAGTATGTAATTCGAATGCACTTTCCCAGGGAGAAAGCTACAAACAACACTGCTGAGTATGAAGGGCTCCTTGCCGGTCTCAGGATCGCAGTGGACCTTGGAATCAGAAAGTTGATCATCCGAGGCGACTCGCAGCTTGTTGTGAAGCAAGTTAACAAGGATTATCAGAGCCCTTTGATGGAAGCGTATGTAGAAGAAGTGAGGAAATTTGAAGAACACTTTGACGGATTGCAAATAGAGCACATTCCTCGTGCTGAAAACAGCATTGCTAGTCATCTATGAAAGTGTGCTGCTCAAAAGCTACCTGTGGAACCGGGAACTTTTGTGCTCCATTTGACTCAACCCTCAGCCACACCATCAATGCACGCTAGTAAAAGAAGAAAGTTGAACACCGGCAAATATTTTCCGGCAGAGCTCCCGGAAACCGCCGACAAGAATGTTACCGGGGACAACACCATGGGTACCAGTGAACAACAGCCTCTAGCAGAACGCCAAGTTCTTGCCGCTGAGACGAGCACTCCTGCACCAGAAGAGATGCCTTTAGTTCTTGTCGTTGAGCCGCAAGCTCCGGCATGGGCACAACAGATAGTTTATTTCCTTCAAATAGGAGAACTTCCTGATGACCAAGAAGAAGTTGAAAAAGTAGCCCGTCAGTCAAGTATGTATCAGTTTGTGAACAACATTCTGCACAATAAAAGACCAAACAGAGTGAAATTGAAGTGTATTTGCCGGGAAGATGGACTGAAGCTGTTGGCGGAAATACATGGAGGCATATGTGGTTCTCACATAGAATCAAGAGCGCTTGTCAGCAAAGCTTTCTGGCAAGGCTTCTATTGGCCCACTGCCCTCCAGGATGCAACTGAGCTAGTAACCAAGTGTGAAGCATGCTAGTTTGATTCAAAAAATATACATCAGCCAGTTCAAGCTCTTCAAACAATTCCTCTCTCCTGGCCCTTTTCGGTCTGGGGGCTTGACATTTTGGGCCTTTTTCCCCGTGCTACCGGGGGATTTGAGTTCTTGTATGTTGCAATCGACAAGTTCACAAAGTGGCCTGAAGTAGAGCCAGTGAGGAAGGTGACAGCACAGTCAGCCGTCAAGTTTTTCAAAGGACTAGTTTGTTGTTTCGGGGTTACTAACAGAATCATCACCGACAACGGCACACAGTTCATGAGCCGCACCTTCATGCAGTACATCCAAGACCTTGGAAGCAAGATCTGCTTTGCATCTTTTGCTCACCCGAGAAGCAACGGTCAAGCGGAGAGAGCAAATGCTGAAGTGCTGTGTGGCCTCAAAACAAGAACTTTCGACAGGCTGCACAAGTGTGGAAGACGCTGGATTGATGAGCTCCCGGTGGTTCTTTGGTCACTCAGGACGACACCAAATCGAGCCACCAGCCAGACACCCTTCTTCCTAGTTGTCGGTGTAAAAACTGGCAGACCTTGGGGTAGGGGGTCCCGAGCTGTGGATCTCAGACAGATGGTAACAGGAACAGGGAGACGATGTTTTACCCAGGTTCGGGCCCTCTTGTTGGAGGTAAAACCCTATGTCCTGCTCTTTTTTATATCAAAGGAGATGTATCAAGTACAGAGTTGATCTACCTCGAGATCGTAAGATATGTTCTAGTTCTAGGGCTAGGTGAATGAGATTGTGTTGAAGTCCCCCCTAAGGGCTAAACCCTTCGGCTTATATACATACTAGATAGGGTATCTAGGGTTACAAGGTTGGTATCTAGGCGCGGAGGCGGTACGAGGAGTCTTGGAGTATACGTCAAGTCTTTGGCAGGTGCGGTCTTGATCTCTTCTGCGTTTATCTTCCGGAATCCATCTTGATTAGCATGAGGACCCACCGGCCCAGCCCGAGGAGTACGGGCCAACTAGGTTAGCACCCCCTAGTCTAGGACACTGTCAGTAGCCCCTGAACTGGTCTTCGATGCTGAGGACGTCTTGAACTTCGGTGCCGGAGTCTTCAACCCGGTAGGCAAGTTCCTTATATGATCCCTTTAGAATGGCCTCGGCTTGTCCTCGGGAAGATTGATGGCCCCACTGGGGAGCCTAGCTCCGCCGCATGTGGCTTCTGCCTTCTGATCTTGGATACCGTGTCTTATGGGGAAGCAAGCCGATTTATGGCAAAATGTCGAAGCGTCGGCCTCTCCCGCTTTTATCCACAAGTCGAGCGTGCGGATTTACCACAAAACCCTCAAATCCTCTTTCCAAGCAAATCGCGCAAACGCTCACCCTCCTCCCAAGTCTAGCCTCAAGAGATCCTCATGGCGAGCGACGCAGGTTCTTCGAGGCGCCCTCACGGCCCCGTCAGAGGTGACTGGGGTAGCTGCGCCATCTCACGCCTTCAGCTGGAGCGCCTGGCCAAACAGGGATACTTACCAGATTTAGATCTGGTATCAACCCGCCTCGGCTTAACATCCATCGATGGGTAGGTACACACGGAGAATTTCCCTTCCCCTCAAAAGGACAAAAGGATCTGCTTTGTCTCCTTCCTACTGCGCGGCTTAGGGTTCCCAATTCACCCCTTCCTCCGGGGTCTGCTGGAGTTCTATGGGCTGCAGCTTCATCAGCTCACCCCAACTCAATTTTGCACATTGTGGGGTATGTCACCCTATGCGAGATGCATCTTGGTTGCGAGGCGCACTTCGGGCTATGGAGGAAATACTTTTGTATAGTGCCTTGTTCCCCTGATGAGAGGCTTTATGAGGTCGGAGCAGCCGAAGTCTGCCGCATCGAGGGGGCAGAATACCCACCAGGCGCACCTCGAAAGGATACCGATGTCATGCCGACAGAGTGGTTTTATATAGCCGACGCCCCTCTTTCGGACCCAGTTCGGCCGGGGCTCCCCCCTTTCACCTCGGAGCCCCTGAAGAGGCGGTATAGTTGGAGGTCATAGGGTTTCATCCAGGAGGGTGGTGTCGAAGTGACCGAGCTTGCCGCTAAGGTGAAGCAATTGGTGAGGACCGGCCTCACCATAATAGATGTTATGGCCACGGCAATAAACCGAAGAGTCCAACCACTCTGGCAGTGCCACCACTTGTTATGCGCATATAACTGGACTGAGGACTCCTCGCGATCAATTCAGGAGAGCTTCTACGACCAAGCTGCCTTCGGGGTGGCGATAGCTGGTATCTACCCGGGGGCAGCAGAGGACTTTGCCCATCGACAATTTCGAGATGGCCTGTCCTACTACAATTCCGCCGATATAGTAAGGTTTTCTTACCTCTCCTTGTTTATCTGAGTTATTTTAATAGCCAATCCACTTGACCGAGCTTTCTAATTTTAAATAGAAATGGAGGCGTTGGGTAGAGACTCTGAGCAGCCCGGCACCTGAGCCGGAGAAGCACCATCGAGCGGAAGATCCCCTTTTTCATGAGGACGAGAACTTGGCCCTCATCTACGAGGGGTAGAAGTTTTACATGGAGTGCCTTGATGGCTCGAAAGTAGTTGTCAGCCCCGACGCACTAGGGATGAGGCCAGCTTCGTCAGTAATGCCTTCTTCCTCTAATCGAAAGCGAGCCCCTCGTCCCTAAGCCCCAAGTCTCCTGACTTCTTCTCCAAAGGGACGGTGTTCAAAACGCCTACGCGAAGCGGCGGCTCCTCAAGGGGGCCGCCCGCAGGAGGCTGGAGAAGCACAAGCCGAGGTCGTGGAGATGGGCGAAAGAGCTCCCTCAATCACCAGGTAAATGTAATTTATGGTATCTTACAAAAACCACCATCTTAGGCCCTGACCCTTTCGATCATTCGCAGACGATCCTCAATGAGCGCGGGGGCCGATGGGACCACGCCTTCAATCATGGAGGTAGAGGCGCGTCCTTCTTCGGGAGCCATTCCCGAAGTTCCCCAGCCCGAGGTCCCGGAGACCAGTTCGGCCACCCCCTCCGAGGTCCAATGTGCCATGAATTACCGATGGTGAAAGGCTTCCCTAAGAAGTCTGGCCTTCTCGGATCGGGGGTTCAATGCCCTTAGCTCCGTGGACGCATACCTCGGGGTGACCCGCGCCATTTTTGATCAATCATTAGATGTTCTGTCACAAGGGTTACAGGTAAGGTCCAGCTCGAGCTCATTTTATCTCGAAGATTTCTTACATCTTTTTGTTTGTTTGAGAGACAAACAATACTACCCACCATGGCAGTTGCCCCTAAGGCTTCATGTGGGCAAAAGTGCCCATAGCGAGGCCTGATTCTAACCCGAAGTATTTACTACATGATAGAGTGTTCGAGAAAGGAATGAGCAATTAGCCGAGGCTCTTTCCCAGACGAGGGGGGAGTTGGAAACTGCCTTGGCCGAGGTGGAGCAGGTGAAGAAGTTCACTCGTGAGGCGCACGGTAAGTGCTTTGTGTTGTATATAGTAGTCCTAGCCACTGAGATCTCCTGACATCCTAGTCCATTGTAGCAGCGAAGGCCCTAGGTCATCTTGAAAGAGATCTTAGGAAAGCTCGTGAAGATTTGCTTTACACGGAGTCGCAGCGCCAGGCCAACCAACATGTGGTGACCCAAAGAGTAGATGGTGTTAATGCGCTGAGGGCTGAGAATGCCCAGCAAGCTGATGAGATAAAGAGCTTAAAAGCTCAACTGGCTGTTGCCGAAGCCAAAAAACGTCGAACTGATGAGGAGATTTGTGGTAAGTTTTTATGGCAAGGACCGTTACTTGAATTTGAGGTTTTGTAGCCGACATAATTGGCCAACTAATGCAAACTCCTTTGCCAGTTTCATTGTCCGGCCGGTCCCTTGATGACCGAGGTCCGATGCTCGAGGACATGGCCGCTCGTCTATCCGAGGTGCATGAGACTGCGTGGAGGTCAATGAAGGAAGTGTTCAGGGCATTGTGGCTCGAAGAGCACGTGCCCGAAGACATAGCTGTCCTACCCGAACATTTGAGCAAGGCATGGCGTCGGCTGCAGGCATGGAAGGTGTCCGCCTGCCGGGAAGGAGCGAGGGAGGCCTGGGCTATGGTGAAGACCAGGTATACGAAGGTTGGAATGGCGCACCTGGCCGAGGTAGGTCCAAAGGGACCGGATGGGGAGGAAATACCCACTAGTCTCGCATATGCGGATGTCATGCCTGCTACTCGATTTTCGCAGAAGGACTGCGCCCTAGACGCTTTGATAGACGGCTTAGACCGTGTGTAATAATAATAGGTGACTCTATGTATCAAAAATACTTTACGTCACTATGCAATCCGCGCATCAAAACTCTGTCAACCAGCCATCGGCTTCAACCACCTCGGTCAGTGACCGAGGAGTGTCTGCTTACTGCTGACCGAAGTAATCGGATCAGATGCTTCAGGAGATGAGGCAATCCGGCTATGTGGTGCGAATGATGAGAGTGAGGCAGAGAGTTATGTTATATTACTTTTTAACGTAAGAAACATCTTCCGAGAAAAATAGCTCTTCCAAAAGTTCCTTTCCTCGGGTAGCTGTGTTAAACACATAGGTCCGAAGACAGGTGACCTCGGGGATTAAAGCCCCTGGTCGGGGTTTGAGAGACCCCCTCCACTTTACTCTTATGTCATGGCCGACCGATTTGTGCGTTTAAGATTGCTAGCTTTTGGCTTTGTCCGTCTGAAGTACTACACTGGATAACCCAGCAGTAACAATCACAGCGGTGCTCCCTTTGCCTCTTAGCCGAATGATTGGGAATGTAGGAGGCAAACACAGGAGCCGGGCAACCCAGCTTGGCCAAATCTTAAGTCAAATCGATGCATATGATGGCTTGAAAGACGATAGCATGTCAGCGGTGGAATAACCCGTGTTTTGAAAAGAACTTGCAGTATTGATTTTATTTCCCAAGGCCCTTTAGAGGATACCTCTAGAATCTCTTAAGAGAGAGGAAAAAGGGAAAAAGGAACAGTAGGGTGGTGTATGTATAGAGGTGAGTAATTTGCGGGACTTCAACTGTAGAAACGTCGGAGCAGCTCCGCGTTCCAGGGATTGGGTTCTAAACGCCCATCCTCTGGGCCTCGAATTCGGTAAGCGCCTCCGACGAGGACATGATCGATGATGAATGGCCCATCCCACTTGGGGGAAATTTTATGCTTCTGCTTCTCTGGATGAAGCCGCATGACGAGGTCTCCTTTGTTGAATTCCTTTCCGCGAATCTCCCTACTGTGGTAGCGGCGGGCTTCTAAGGTGTCGAAGGTGTCCTGCCGATCTAACTGGGCCTCCCGCTCCTCGTACATACGTACCCGAGGTGCATCGTGTATGATATCAGAAGGGAGCACTGCCTCGGCGCCATACACCATAAAGAAAGGAGTATACCCAGTGGATCTGTTTGGTGTGGTCCGTAGACCGCATAGCACGGAATCGAGTTCCTCTACCCATTTGCAGTCTGCCTCCTTGAGGGAGCGAACTAGCCTAGGCTTGATGCCGCTAAGGATTAGACCGTTGGCGCATTCTACTTGTCCATTTGACTACAGGTGATATACGGATGCATAGTCGAGCTTGATGCCCATGTTTGCACACCAGGCTTTCACCTCTTTGGCCGTGAAGTTTGTCCCGTTGTCTGCTATGAGACTATGGGGGATGCCATAATGGTGTACCATGCCTGAAATGAATTCGAGGACATGGGTTGCACCGGACGAAGTGACTGGCTTTGCTTCGATCCACTTAGTGAACTTGTCTACCATGACAAGTAGGTATTTATTTTTTCTTGATCCGCCCTTGAGTGGGCCGACCATATCAAGCCCCCAGACCGCGAAAGGCCAGGTGATAGGTGTCGGTGTACACAAACATGGGTGCCCTCGTACCCAGACTTGTGCACAGGCAGTTGTGGCCTCCCTGACGGCAAGGGCTTGACGGAGGATAACTACGACTCAAGAGAATCAACACCAAGACCGTGAAGAAGACCTCAAGGCAGGTCATCGAGAAATACTATTCTAAGTACTGAAGATTGACGCTGTTCTTGCCGGCCAGCCTCACCCCGGCAAGGTGAAGATCAAAGCTATGGTTGCCGGCAAGTTCCCTTCCCGGCAAGCAAGGCTTGGCAAGCTCCGTGCCAGCAGGTTTGTTCTTTCCCGTTACCGCTCCACCTCGCCATCGACCAGATAGGCTCATGGGCTAGGTGTCGAGCGGGCAGGCAGTCAACATGGCCAGCCAAGGCACGTGTCAGAATGCCATGCCGAGATTAAATTTAATGACACCCGTCCCCGAGACGTCTCGAGATTATAGGAGGGCACCAAGGCCGGTGGTACAGATCTTTTGCCCAAGGCCTCGCCTCCCCAACGTAGCACCTAAACGATCATTACATGCGTTTGTCTTACCCCGTTGGAAGATAAACGTGATGACGATGCAAGCCATTGTTCACACTCTGTAAATGACCGTATTAGCCATTGTGGTAGCCCCTTGGCCTATAAAAGGAGGCCCACGGCTACAGATAGAACGGTCGACACCCAGTTCAATTACACGCGGTTGCTGCATTTTCCCAAGCACCTTGCCGGAAAACTGTGCTCCCTGTAATCAGAGTTAATATTTGATCAACCACAGAGTAGAAGTAGGGTTTTACGCTCATAGTGGCCCGAACCTGGATAAATCCCCCGTGTGTTCTTCCACTTAGTAAAGACCTGCTCTTTGTCCCGTGCACGTCCCCTGAGCCGAATCACAAAGGGACCCGTTCGGTCCCATAGATAGTCATTTCCCACAACATCTTTGGCGCGCCAGGCAGGTGTTGTGTGTGTGTCACAAATCAGTTCTTTGGTAGTGTGATTACCAACTTCATCATCTTCATCGATGGCGCCGAAGAAAAAGAGTGGAGCCACGAAGGCTCCTCCCACATCCAAGCCACCTCACCAGGCAGGCGCAGGCGGCGGAGCCGGCGCGGGTACTACGGTTGGGACAGGCGGTGTAGGAGGCACAAGTGGTGCGGGTGCCCAGCACCCCCGCCACGATGCTGAGCCTAGCCACAGGACCGGTGACATTCTGGTGAGCGCAGTCATCATAGTAATATAGTTCATACTGCTGCCACCCAGAACCCAGCCGCCGCAACGTCTCGGAATGTAGCAGCGACATCCAAAAATGGTGCGGTGAGGCATACACTGTGACCATCGCAAGATGGGCACGACACGCTCTCCCACGTTGCTGGTGGTTCCAGACGACCGCAAGGCAGGATCCCCGTGCAGCAACTTCCGATTGCTCGCGGAGTGCCACCGCCTCCGCCACGTCCGCCTGTTGGCGAGCATGAGCCACGGCAGTACGGACATAAGGAAGTTCCTTCTGGCTCCGCCAGGAGTCGAGTGATGCCTCATTCTGTGCTCCCAGCCATGCCGACCACGGCGGCCGAGGCCATGGCGTGGGCTCAGATGCTTCTGAACTACCCTCCAGGCCCTGACAAGATGGATGAATGGAGAGCCACCATTCAGAGTCTCGTCAGTTTCGCTGCCGGCAAGACTGACAGGCCGTATTGCAAGATCCACCGCACCAAGGGCCACGACCTCCAGTAGTGCCGGCAAGTAGAGCAGCTTGCCAAGAAGCAGAAGCAAGAGTACGAGAGGCGTGATAAGGAGAAGGGCCAAGATGGTGCCGGTGGGCCCGGCAAGCAAGACCATGATGGCCGTGGAGGCTGCCGTGGCAAGGCCGAGCAGCCAAATGAGAAGGCTACTCAGGGCCAGCAAGAAGAGGATGATAGGGATGACGACGGAGGCGGGTCCAACAAGGAATTCCAAACTGCGGCAGATGCCATGTGTGTTGACGAAGGCGCGTCTTTGCACTCCTCGCACCGGCAACTAAAGCAGTGGATCCACGAAGTCAACATAGCGGAACCGGTGATGGAGGCACAGAAGCCACTCAAGTGGTCACACTCGCCATCGTCTTTGATGCCAAGGACCACCCTGATCGAACCACTACGGTCGGGTGTTTGCCGTTGTTGGTCTCACCAACAACCCGCAACCTCAAGGTGACAAAGATGCTGGTTGACGGTGGGGCTGGCTTGAACTTGATCTCTCCAGATGTGATCAAGAGGCTGCGGATCCCCGACAAGGATCTCCAAGAAATAGGCAGTTTCCAAGGGATCAGTCCGGGGAGGAACAAGCCAAAGGGCCAAGTCACATTGCCGGTCACGTTCGGCAGTGAGCTCAACTATCGGACAGAGGAGGTTACCTTTGACGTCGTCAACATGCCACTGCCGTACAATGGGATTCTGGGCTGCCCGGCCCTGGCAAAGTTTATGGCTGCGTCGCACTATGCGTACAACGTCATCAAGATGTCGGGGCTGATAGGGGTCCTCACCATCAAGTCAAACTATAAGGACGCGATCATCTGCGCCGACAAACTCTACTGGGAGGCGGCAGCGGCATCCGCCATCGAGGCATTTGTCCCTGCCGCCAGAGCTCCCGGGGGAGGGAAGAAGAAGGAGAAGACCGGCAAGACCTCTGGGAAGGACTCCGGGAAGCGCACTTTAGAGTGCCGCATGCCTGTCGAGGACGTACCAGAGAGCTCCACCGGCAAGAGCAAGATATCCAAGGCCTCCACATAGGCAACCAAGCGAGTCTCTGCGAAAGAAGGTGGGACGAGTGGCACTTTCTCTATAAGTGCCACTCTCAGCGATGAGCAGGAAAGTGAGCTCGTTGCCTTCCTACGGGTGAATGTCGATGTATTTGCGTGGCAAGAATCTGACATCCCCGGTGTTCCTAGGGAGGTAATTGAGCACCACCTTGCTGTCTGCCCTCATGCGAGACCCGTCAAGCAGAAGATCAGGAAGCAAGCTTTGGAGCGGCAAGAGTTCATTGTCGAGGAGATTAAGAAGTTAGAAGCAGCAGGCCTGGTTAGGGGAGTGCTACACCCTACATGGTTAGCCAATCCGGTGGTGGTGCACAAGGCGAACGGGAAGTGGAGGCTTTGTATCGACTTCACTGATATAAATAAAGCCTGTCCCAAGGATCCTTTCCCTTTGCCACGCATCGACCAGATTGTAGATTCCACTGCCGGCTGTGACCTACTCTCTTTCCTTGACGCCTATTCCGGTTATCATCAGATTTTCATGGCCAAGGAAGATGAGGAGAAGACCGCATTCATCACTCCATGTGGCACATACTGCTTTTTGTGTATTCCTTTCGGACTGAAGAGTGCCGGAGTGACCTTTGCCAGAGCGGTCCAGATTGGTTTTGAGCCACAGCTCCACAGAAATGTGGAAGCTTGTATGGATGACATTGTGGTCAAAACCAGAGACAGGTCAACACAGAAATGAGGAAACTTTTGCCAACTTGCGCTATTTTAACTTGAAGCTCAACCCCGAGAAGTATGTGTTTGGTGTTCCATCCGGCAAGCTTCTCGGTTTCTTCGTGTCTCAGAGGGGGATTGAAGCCAACCCAGACAAGACCGGAGCAATTGAGCAGATGGAGGCACCAAAATGCGTCAAGGATGTCAGACGCCTTGCCGGCTGCGTTGCCGCCCTCAGCAGGTTAATCTCCAAATCAGCAGAGGGCGCCTTGCCGTTCTTCAAAATTTTGAAAAAGGCAGGTCCAGTAAACTGGACTCCGGAAGCGGAGGCTGCACTCCAAGATTTGAAGGAGTACCTGTCCTCTCCGCCAGTCTTAGTCGCGCCTAGGCCGCAAGAGACATTGCTGCTATATTTAGCGGCAACAAATCAAGTGGTTAGTGCTACACTTGTGGCTGAAAGAGAGGCCGATGAGGAAGAGGTAGCAACCGCAGAGCCACGACTGGATGAGCCGGAGTCTTCTTCGACAAGGTCAGGTGCTGACAAGACAGAGATTATGCAAGCCGGCCAGCCAGATCAGCAAGTTGTGAAGAAGAAGATGGTGCAGCGCCCAGTCTACTTTGTCAACTCCCTCCTGCAAGGGGCTAGGTCAAGGTACTCTGGTGTGCAAAAGTTGCTTTTTGGCCTTCTCATGGGCTCAAGGAAGCTGCGCCATTATTTTCAAGCACACCCAGTCACCGTTGTCACTCGCTTTCCATTGCAACGCATCTTGAGAAATCTAGAGGCAACCGGAAGGATTGTGGAATGGGCGCTGGAGTTATCAAGTTTTGATCTGAAGTTTGAGAGCACCTCGGCGATCCAGAGTAGAGCCTTGGCAGAATTCATTGCAGAATGGACTCCGACGCCAGATGAAGAAAAACCAGAGACCTCTCTCCCCGGCAAGAAAACAGTTGACGATTGGGTCATGTACTTTGACGGTGCTTTCACGCTGAAAGGCGCCGGTGCTGGTGTGCTGCTTATCGCACCCACCGGAGAGCACCTCAAGTAAGTGGTCCAGATGCACTTCCCCAGGGAGCGGGCCACCAACAACACTGGTGAGTATGAGGGTTTGCTTGCCGGCCTACGCATTGCAATCGACCTCGGTATCCAGAAACTGATTATCAGAGGTGACTCGTAGCTTGTGGTGAGGCAGATCAACAAGGATTACCAAAGCCCTTTGATGGAGGCATATGTCGATGAAGTGAGAAAGTTGGAAGAGCACTTTGACAGTCTGTAAGTAGAGCACGTTCCTCGTGCCCGGAATGAGATTTCTGATGACCTATCAAAGCTTGCCACCCAAAAGATGCCTGTGGAACCAGGAACTTTTGTGCTCCACACTCAGCCATCCGTTACACCATCGAAGCTGGCAAAGAAAAGAAAACAGGATGTTGGTGGTTACTTTCCGGCAGAGCTACCCGTAACCGCCAAGAAAGCATATACCACTGACAAGCTACCCTTTACCGGTGAGCCGCAGCATCCGGCAAGCCAGATCCTTGCTAATGAGGCAAGCGCTCCCACAGAGGAAGAAATGCCTTTAGTCATTGTCGTCGAGCCACAAGCTCCGGCATGGGCGCAGCCAATTGTCCAATTCCTCCAGACAGGAGACCTTCCCGATGATCAAGAAGATGTAGAAAGAGTGGCCCATCAATCAAGGATGTACAAGTTCATTGACAATGCCTTGTACAGGAAGAGGCCTAACGAGGTAAAATTAAAGTGCATCTCCCGGGAAGATGGACAAAGGTTGTTGGAAGAGGTACATGAAGGGATGTGCGGTTCTCATATTGGGTCACGCGCGCTTGTCGGCAAGGCGTTCCGTCAAGGATTCTACTGGCCGACGGCCCTTCAAGACGCCTTGGCGGTGGTTATCAGGTGTGAAGCATGCCAGTTCCACTCCAAGGACATCCACCAACTAGCTCAAGCCCTCGAAACCATCCCTCTTTCCTGGCCCTTCTCGGTCTGAGGGCTTGACATCGTCGGCCCCTTCCCCCGTGCTACTGGGGGCTTTAAATTCTTCTACGTTGCAATCAACAAGTTTACAAAGTGGCCTGAAGTAGATCCAGTGAGAAAGGTGACGGCACAGTCAGCTATCAAGTTCCTCAAAGGATTGGTTGCCCGTTTTGGTGTACCCAACAGGATCATCACCGACAACGGCACCCAATTCATGAGTCGCGCCTTCACAGCATATTGCTAGGAACTTAGAAATAAGATCTGATATGCCTGCGTTGCTCATCCAAGAAGCAATGGGCAAGTAGAGAGGGCAAATGCAGAAGTGTTGTGTGGTCTAAAGACTAGGACTTTCGACAAGCTACACCAGTGTGGAAGGTGCTGGGTGCAAGAATTGCCGGCGGTTCATTGGTCAATCAGAACGACACCAAATCGAGCCACTGGCCAGACACCCTTCTCCCTTTTGTATGGTGCAGAAGCGATACTCCCCACAGAACTCAAATACGGGTCACCTCGAGTCTTGGCCTTCGATGAGGAGGACCAAGATGAGATGCGGCATGACGATGCCATGCTCCTTGAGGAAGATCGTTTTTGGGCTACTGTCCGTGCTGCATGGTACCAGCAAGCTTTGCGCCGCTACCATAGCCGCAAAGTGAATGCCAGGAACCTTGAGGAAGGCAACCTTGTTCTTCATCGGATTCAATCCATGAAGGGTAAAAACAAGTTGACGCCGAAGTGGGAGGTCCCTTACCAGGTAGTACGAGTCTCTAGGCCCGGTGCAGTCAGCCTAGATACCGAAGATGGCACTCCGGTGCTTAACTCATGGAATATTGAGCATCTTCGTAAGTTCTACCCGTAAGGCAGAGCTGCCGGGCTGCCCGGCAACCTTTTTGTACAAGTTTGCCGTCAAGGCATATAAACTTTTGTACAAAGCTGGGCACAGACCCCGTGCATAATAAAACTAAGTATTTCACAACTATTTGTCTGTCGGTGTATAAAACCTGGGTATTTTATACCCTGACTTATGCACAGACGGTAGCGGCCTCCTTACCGGCCAAGGCTTGCCGGGAACCACCAAGGCCAAGATTCAAGGCCCAGTTGCAGAGGCTACTGGAGAGAAGCTCAAGACACAGCACCAACAAGCACTCAACCAGTACTGAAGATGAAGACATTTCTTGCCGGCAAGGCCAAACCGGCAAGGTGAAGACCCGGCAAGCTTTCGCCAGCCCTCCAGCGCTCCACCTCACCGGACAGATGTTCGCTAATGGATGAGGTGTCGACCGCACAGGCTGGTTGGTGAGGTTTTTCGGGCACGTGTCAGCACGCTAGGACAGGATTTGCCTTTAATGACACCCGTCCAGAAGGCGTGTCAGGCTAATACAAGGTAGCTGGGCGAGCGGTGCAGAAACCTTGCCGGGGCTACCTCTCCACATGACACCTAATAGAGCATTAAATGCTTTTGTCCTAAACTGGCAGAGTTAGGTATGATAGCACTGTTTGCTATCTAATCGCTATGTAATTACAGTTTTGCCACTGTGGTAACCCCTTGAGTTATAAAAGGAGGGCCAGGGCAACAGTTAGAGGGATTTGGACCCTTTTTCAAACACCAACACGTCTCGCGTAGCGGCTCTCTCCGCACCTTGCTGGGAGAAGCGCTCCTTGTACTTGTGCTCTCATACATCCAATACACCAAAAGCAGGAGTAGGGTTTTGCGCTTCTCAGTGTCCCAAACCTGGGTAAATCCCTTGCGCCTGCCATCGATTCTACTCTTTGTGCATGCTGATCTCCCCTGCTGAACCACAAGGGGCTATATGGCCCCATAGATGGTCGTACCCACGATATCTTTGGCGCGCCAGGTAGGGGGGATCACTTGCGCGAACCTGAATCAGTGGATTGCGCATCAGCTTCACCAACTTCATCATCGTCCTCCTCGTCGTCGATGGCCCCCAAGAAGAAGGGCTTTACAACGATGGCCCCTTCACACGCATCCGTAGGCGGCGCGGCCAATGCGGGCGGTGCAGATACCGCTGTCGGCACGACCAGCGCAGGCGGCGCGGTCACCGTGCCCACCGTGGTCGATGCGAGGGACAAGCATGCTGGAGGCGGTCGACTTCCTCGACCCTCTGGCAAACGAAGCCGAGATGGCGTGAGCGGGGCAAATGGACGTCTTCCTCCTCCTCCTCGCCGCACCGACGAACGTAGCCACCGGAGAGGCAACGCCCGGGCCGGCGCGAGCCAAGATCCCGCTGTGGCAACATCCAAGGATACAGCTTCAGGACAGACGCCGCACCCCTCGCACAATGGGCGCGGTATGGCTCCGAGCGGCGCCAATGACTCCGGGCAGTGGCGACCTCACGGCAAGACTCCTGTCGATCAGATCTTAGATCCTCAGGCACCGCCTCCGCCACAGCAACCCACTGCTGATCTTGTCCCGCGGCAGCAAGACCGCGATGGCGCTCCTAGTGGCTCTGCCAGGAGTAGAGCGACGTCGCGCTCTTCGCTTCCGGCCATGCCAGCCACAGTAGTAGAAGCAATGGCACGAGCCCAGATGCTGCTAAATTTCCCTCCAGTGGCAGAGAATATGGATGAGTGGAGAGCCACCATCCAAAGCTTGATTGGGTTTGCCGAGCCCAGCAAATCACAGCAAGCAGAGCCCTCACGGCGTCCGCAAACAGCACCAGCAGCCCCAGCTGGTGACCGCGTTGACGATGCTGCACTAACTGTGCAATCACCCCAGCGGCAACAATCTCAATAGCAGCAACGCCAACAACCGCAGCAAGCTCGACGATCTTTCGAGCCCGACGAGGTGTCGATGGCCTCTGCGGATCCGCGAGCGCGGCAAGATCAGCGGAAGTGCTGCGAGACAGGCAGGTAGAAGACGCCCGCACCACCCCCGAACGGCGCCGGGAGGCGCGCCGTCAATCCGACGCGTGCAACGGCCCGATCGTTGATGAGCCTGCACTAGGGGTTGGCGGATATCTGCCTTACGAGGTTGGGTGTCCTGCCTTCACCCGAGAGCTGCGGCAAGTCCGATGGCCGTCCGTCCGGGCCTTCAAGCCAGAAGTACCAGAAAAGTACGACGGCAAGCTGAACCCGGCAGAATTTCTGGGCATCTATATGATTGCCGTGCAAGCTACCGGGGGAAGAGATGAGAAGATCCTTGCCAACTACTTTCTGGGCTGATGAACTTGGCGGAAAACTCCATTTCTTCATGGGCAGATCTCTGTAATGAGTTTGTTGGTGCCTTTATCGGAGGCCACAAGGCCCCTGGACAGCCCAGCGACCTGCAGGTGATTCCGCAAAGAGATGGAGAAACCTTGTGCAAGTACATCCAAAGGTTCAGCCGTGTGCACCGTAACATTCCAGACGTACACCCCACAGCCATCATTGCCGCCTTTCACATGAATGTGCGCAATCAGAGAATGCGGGAGAAGATGAACGTCAAGCTACCCAAAACCGTTAACGAGCTCTACACATTGGCGGATAAGTGCGCATGCGCTGAGGAAGGAAGAAGGCTTCCTGGGGAAGACGCTGGTGCCGAGGTGGATTCCGAGGACGACGATGCAGCCACCCCGAGGAAGAAGGGCCAAAAGCGCAACAGGAAGTGCAAGGGCAAGACTGTAATGGCCATCGAAGGCTCAGTCAACTTTGAGTCCGCCAAGAAAGCCAAGACTGAGAACTCCGGCAAGGAGGCAACAATGTGCGCCGCTTGCCAGGAGGCGGCAGCGAACGAGAAGGCCAGCAAGTCTGATGGGCCGTACTGCAAGATTCACTGCACCAAGGGCCACGATCTCCAAGAGTGCCGACAAGTCGAGCACCTTGTCGAGAAGCAGAAGGCGGAATTTGAAAAACGTGACAAAGAGAAGGGTCAAGATGGTGCCGGTGGATCCGGCAAGAAGGGCCGTGGTGGTCGAGGAGGCCATCGGGGCAAGGCCAAATAGCAGAAAGAAAAACCTGCTAGAGGCCGTAAAAAGAAAGGGGAAGATGATGGAAGTGAGGAAGAAGAGGATGACGAAGAGTCCAGTGAACAGGAGTTCCAAAAGGCAACCGAGGCCATGTGCATTGATGGAGGGGCATCTTTGCACTCCTCTCAGCGCCAACTTAAGTAGTGGGCTCGTGAGGTTAATGCGGCAGAGCCAGCAATGGGCTCTCAAAAGCCACTCAAGTGGTCACACACGCCTATCATTTTCGATGCCGAGGACCACCCTGATCGCACAACCGCGGTCGGGTGTTTCCGTTGTTGGTTTCGCCAACAATTCGCAACCTCCGGGTCACGAAAATGTTAGTTGATGGTGGGGCCGGCTTAAACTTGATTTCTCCAGAGGTAATAAAGAGGCTACAGATTCCCGATGAGGAGCTTGAAAAGACAGGCACGTTCCAGGGAGTAAACACGAGAAGGAGCCAGCCCAAGGGAAAGATCACATTGCCGGTGACGTTTGGCGGGGAATTGAACTACAGGATGGAAAAGATTGTCTTTGACGTTCTTAAGATCCCTTTGCCATATAAGGGAATTCTTGGCCGCCCATCCTTGGTGAAATTTATGGCAGCATCTCACTATGCCTACAACACATTGAAGATGCTAGGGCCAATGGGCGTCATTTCCGACCACTCCGACAAGAAAGATGCAGTTGTCTGCATCGACAAGATGTACAGAGATGCGGTTGCAGCAGAGGCCGCCAAGCCACCAGCTCCCGCCAAGAAGAAGGAAAACAAAAACTCCGGCAAGACCTCTAGCAAGGATTCCGAGAAGCGCACCTCTTCAGAGTGCTGCGCACCCGTCGAAGACTTGCAGGAGTGCTCTACCGGTAAGAAGTCCAGAGCCACTGCACCAACGACCAAAAAGGTGCCGGCAAAGGAGGACGGCGCTGACGGTACCTTCACCATCAGTGCCACCCTTGACAGCAAATAGGAAAGCGCACTCATTGCCTTCCTGCGGGCAAATGTCGATGTGTTCGCCTGACGACCGTCTGACATCCCCAGTGTTCCCAGGGAGGTAATTGAGCACCACCTTGCCGTCTGTCCCCACGCTCGGCCCGTCAAACAAAAGGTCCGGAAGCAAGCTTTGGAGCGGCAAAATTCATTGCCGAGGAAATTAAGAAACTTGAAGCAGCAGGCTTGGTCAGAGGTGTACTACATCCGACTTGGTTGGTAAATCCAGTTGTGGTGCGCAATGCAAACGGAAAGTGGAGACTTTGTATTGATTACACCAATGTTAACAAAGCATGTCCAAAGAATCCTTTCCCATTGCCGCGCATTGATCAAATTGTAGACTCCACTTCTGGCTGTGATTTACTCTCCTTCCTTGACGCCTATTCTGGGTACCATCAGATATTCATGGCCAAGGAAGATGAGGAGAAAACCGCATTCATTACTCCATGTGGCACATACTGCTTCGTGCGTATGCCTTTCGGGTTAAAGAGTGCCGGTTCAACCTTTGCAAGGGCAGTCCAAATTGGTTTTGAACCCCAGCTGCACAGGAATGTGGAAGCATATATGGATGATATAGTGGTCAAAACTAAGGACAAGTCAACCCTCATTCAAGATTTAGAAGAAACATTTGCAAACTTGCGCAAGATCAATCTGAAGCTCAATCCCGAGAAGTGTGTGTTTGGTTTCCCATCCGGCAAGCTTCTCGGATTCTTTTTATCTTAACGAGGAATTGAAGCAAATCCTGACAAGATCAAGGCAATTGAGCAAATTCAAGCACCAAAAAGCATCAAAGATGTGCGGCGTCTTGCCGGCTGTGTTGCTGCCTTGAGTAGGTTCATTTCAAGATCCACCGAACGCGCCCTGCCGTTTTTCAAGATTTTGAAAAAGGCGGGTCTGATGAAATGGACTCCGGAAGGGGAGGCCGCGCTGCAGGACTTAAAAAGATACCTCTCCTCCACGCCAACACTAGTTGCGCCTAGACCACAAGAGTCGTTGCTGCTATATGTAGCGGCAACAAATCAAGTGGCTAGTGCTGCGTTAGTGGCACAGAGGGAAGCTAGTGATGAGGAAGCAGCCGTGGCAAGCCCATCCTGCGACAAACCGAAATCTTCTCCGACAAGGTCCGACGCCGACAAGTCAGAAATGGTGCAAGCAAATGAAACTAACCAGCAAGTGATGCCAAAGAAGAAAGTGGTGCAGCGGCCCGTATATTTTGTTAGCTCTCTTCTACAAGGGGCTAGATGGCCCCATAGATGGTCGTACCCACGACATCTTTGGCGCGTGGAGATGGGGTACCATTTTAATGACGTTCAAGTGATCATTTCGTACGATGACGAGAACAGCGCAAGGAAAAGCTAAGTTGAATTTTTTTGAAACAAAATCCTTGTTACATTTGCGATTTCCCTTGAGCGATTTTGTGTCTGTATGAGAAACCTGCACACGAAGGAATCTTGTCATGATCAGATTACGCTCTTATTTTGCTACGAGTCCGCTCGGCAAGATATGCAGCTGCATTGTGACGGCGGGTTCCCTTGCCGGTGGCAGTGCTTCCGGCGAGCTGCTAAGGACCTGTTCCTCTAAGCGCTCGTGGCAAGTGCCTGTACCGGCAAGCTGCCGCGCTACGATCGACAAGTTACCTTGCCGGCAGCGGCACTTCCAGCAGGCTGCTAAGTACCTGTTCCTCGAAGCGCTCGCGGCAAGTGTGCGCACCGGCAAGTTTCTGAACAGCGTAGGGAATACGATCATACAAAGACGAAATAAAACGAGGGAAATGGCACGCATTCACTTAAGCTCGGCAAGCGCTAGATATTCATTAAACAAGTGCTCGATTACATTTTGTTGGCCCTTCCCCAGGGTTTACATCGAGTGCATGGAGGGCAAAAGGGGCGCCTAGGCGATGCCCTGCTTGTTCCCGGAAGGCCAGATGATGGTGCTGCCGGCGATCAGCCAGACTCGTTGTCGTTGTCTTTGGTCTTCACTTCGGGAACGCCATCATCATCGCCGTCATCATCGTCATCCTCAGCATCGCTGGAGGAAGCGGTGTCGCTGTCGCTTGAACTTTCCGCGCAGCACTCCAGACGAGCGCCCGAAGTCCTGAAGAACTTCACGACGAGCGTGTCTGGTCCATCCAACCTGAAGAGAAGACGGTGCCCTTGCCCTAGGCAACGGACACGAATTAAGGATTTCCACCCGCGCGTGAGATACATGAGGCCGTTGTTGGAGGTCTCAACGGTTACCCAGACCGGGCCGTTGCAGCAACCCTCCATGCGCAGCCACAAGCTGCGCAGGTGACGGCCTTCCATCTCCCTGGCAAAAGGACGGGAAAGCCGCAGCCAGCTCCGCGGCCGATCGCGCAGCTCCACGACGAATTCCTGTGCCGTGTCCTCCGTATGGCCCTCTGTCGGGTGAGGAAGGGCCGAAGACGAAGCGCAAGCGCTCCGCCATGGCCGCCTCGACCGCGAGCACCTCGCCTTCCGCGACCACGGGCCGCGGCCCTCCCTTGAGCACTGAAGCCAGCCTCCGCAGCCGCGGCCGAAGCGTGGGCATGGAGCCGAGGAGAAGATCTCGCCACGGCGGCAGAGACACGACCGCGGCCTCTCCCCCTCGCCATGGCGTCGTCAGATGCGGTGGAAGAAGATAAGAGAAAGAGGTGACGGTTGCTGAAGATCGAGGCAGAAGGAGATGGATGAGCATCGCACCTCACAACCCCCTCTTTATAGGGGGAGTGTGGGGGCTGGCTCTTCACAGTCTTCGGGCGGCCACCCAGATTCGCCAATCCCGCGCCCTGCGCTTCTGGCCGGGCGCATTACTCCAGCAACCGCCCACGTTCGCCAACCCCGCTCCATGCACCCCTGGCCCGGTGCGTCACTCCAACGGCCGCCCTTCTCCACCAATCCGTTGCCTTGCATGCATGCACGCGCACGTGATGGAGGGGCGCAGAAAAAGGAGAAGTAAAGACAGACATGGCAGTTATCCTTTGCCATGCGTGGCCGCGTGCCGGTTCGGTTTGAACCCACGACGCCCCACCTATGAGCATATCCCTGGTCTGAGCACGCCTAGCGGCCATCCGTTCGACGGCAAGGGTTGCCGGAAGACGACCGAGAACGCACCCGAATCCAAATCAATGAAGAAGCAAAGAAGATCTCAAGAGGAGATAACCATCATGACTAAAAATTACAGTGGCAGTTTTCCCGCCGTGTGTCCATGCATTGTTTGGGCCTAGCCCAACGTCGCTTCGGACGTGCGTATGGCCCAAGCCCGGGAACTCCTGTCGGTGTATAAAACCTGGGTATTTTATACCCTGACTTATGCACAAACGGTAGCGGCCTCCTTGACGGCCAAGGATTGCCGGGAACCGCCAAGGCCAAGATTCAAGGCCCAGTTGCAGAGGCTACTAGAGAGAAGCTCAAGACACAGCACCAACAAGCACTCAACCAGTACTGAAGATGAAGTCGTTTCTTGCCGACAAGGCCAAACCGGCAAGGTGAAGACCCGGCAAGCTCCGTACCGGCAAGCTTCCGCCAGCCCTCCAGCGCTCCACCTCACCGGACAGATGTTCGCTAATGGATGAGGTGTCGACCGCGTAGGCTAGTTGGTGAGGTTTGTCGGGCATGTGTCAGCGCGCTGGGACAGGATTTTCCTTTAATGACACCCGTCCAGAAGGCATGTCAGGCTAATACAAGGTAGAAGGCATGTCAGGCTAATACACCAAAAGCAGGAGTAGGGTTTTACGCTTCTCAGTGGCCCGAACCTGGGTAAATCCCTTGCGCCCAACATCGATTCTGCTCTTTGTGCACGCTGATCTCCCCTGCTGAACCACAAGGGGCTAGATGGCCCCATAGATGGTCGTACCCACGACATTGTCCAAATGCATATTTATTTATGTGTTGCATGTAGTCTTGTGTTACAGTATTTGCCTTGCATAAGGTGATTAACAAACCGTCAAGGTTCCAGTCTCCTCTTTTCTCTTTTTCCTTTTTCCTAAAGGAAGGAAGGATTCCTCGCATACAAGCTTCCCGGGGAGAGTGACGGTCATGCATACCAAAAGACGCGTTCAAGATATCGCCCTATGGCAAGAAGTACAGCAAGGAATGAGCTAAGTTGCCAAACTTTGAAATAAATTCTTTATAGTTGTGGCTCTCCTTGACCAATTGTCGGGCCTGTTTCCGGAATAAATCACGGGATAGCCTCAAGTCACACCAGCCCCAGGATCAGAACAACTGGTGGACTCCCTTGATATACATAACCAGTACATACATAATATTACATAAGGTTGAGCCAGGGTGCTCAACATTTATTACAAACTTGTCAATATATGACGGTGGCGGTATGAGACAATGGTGTGATGATAATACAACACTGATACAATAAACTAAAGCCAAGCGTCAGTGTGAGGCTTGACTATTTTATTGGTGGAGCAGAAGCACTACGGATGATGCATGTGGTAGACTCCAAGATCACAAGTTGACTGACTGGGAACACCTCTAAGCGTCGGGCTCACTAGCGCACTCTTCCTCCACAAGATCATCTTCTTCCAGGTCTGGCCAAAATAACAAGCCAGGGACAAGCCTGTGAGTACGTTGGAATGTACTTGCAAACATTATGAGCAAAAGATATACCGAATGCATATGTTCATGATGGACTAAATTATATGCATATGCTGATCGAGATTAAAGCATGGCATGATAAATATTAACACGGTGCAAAAAATAAATGTATTATTTTAGTAATAACCCAAGAAAATCAAATGGAACATCGGGCGCTGGACTGCCCGAGGAATTCCAAGAAGAATACCAAGCGGGTGTCTGAAAGCGACGCCTCGAAAGGTCTTGAAAAGAAATGTCAAACGGATGTCTGGAAGCGACGCCTGGAGAGGTCTTGAATAGAAATGCCAAACGGGTGTCTGAAAGCGACGCCTCGAGAGGTCTTGAAAAGAAAGGAGTACCCAGGTGGACTAGCCATCCCAAGAGATACTCAGAAAGTAATAGAAAGGAGTATCCAGGTGGACTAGCCATCCCAAGAGATACTTAAAAAGAAATAGAAATGAGGATCCAGGTGGACTAGCCATCCCAAGAGATACTCAGAAAGAAATAGAAATGAGAATCCAGGTGGACTAGCCATCCCAAGAGATACTCAGAAAGAAATAGAAATGAGTATCCAGGTGGACTAGCCATCCCAAGAGATACTCAAGGTTGCACATAAGAGGAAACGGTTAGTCCACAATAATATTCATGTTAACAATAATATTCATGATAGCATCAGTAGTGACAATAATTATCCTGCAAAATGAATCATGCTCAATTTTAAGTATTTCCTCCGAAGACCGACACCGGGACCGACACTTGACCCTTCCCAGCTAACGTCCTTGACCGTGGACATGGCTATTCAAATAGGTATAACTCTGTAGAGGGTGTACTCTTTACCCACAAGTAAAGGATTTCTTTAGCCAACATCTAGACGCTGACTAATTCCCATAACGGTCTTTGGGTTGAAAACACACCTGACCCGCACACACCAGATTAACTTTACGGATGATAGGAATCACCCAAAGCATTGTTCAAGAAAAACTCTAAGACAGGGAGACCATCGTCTCGAATAGCATGGGATCACTATTTATAATGCGCGGATTACAAGGGGTGCCCCCCTCTCGGCCCAGCCGGATACACCCATGCCCCCTGACCCGATGACTGGCATTAGTCCATGGTCATGGAACCCACATCATGGCCCCTCTATGTGGTGTGTACTCGGAAAGGGGTTAGCCACTTACTAAGCCGTACCCCCCTCACAGGAAGACAAGTGGCAGCACGATATTTAGCTAGGCTTGACGGAACAAGACTCGATCTAGGTCGGCTCAGGAGGTGTTATTGTTATGACTGGCATGCTTCACATGACAAAGTGACACCATCGTGTCATAATGTCACCCGTGCCTGCCGGCACGACAAGGACAGGGGTACACCCCTGATTTTCCCACCACTTCATCTGGGTTAGAAAAGTACTTTAATGCACGCAAGAAATGCACAAAAGGATATGACCATGCATGCATTTGCTATCCACTACATAACCGGTGATATTTCAAACTTATGCAAAACATGCATGCAATCACCATATCCCAAGTTCAAAAATACTTGCCTTGATCAAAGTAGGAAGAAGGTGATCCCTCAAAATTTTCGGCAAAGTTCCCCTCCTCGTTTTCTAGAAAGTAAGAATTCAAATCAAAAAATTTGTGACAGTACAAAAATTTGTTTCAAACTATTTTTAAATAAAAAATAAAAAAACTAGAGTTAAAAAGAAAATTTTCAGAAAAAGAATCAATCAAAAAGGAGTTATGGTTAAAAAGTAATAAGGGTTTTAAATCCAGGGACCTATCTGGAAATAAAATACCTACCAGCGGGTCCCTGAGCAGTAAAATAGAAAGCGCCTCGGGCGGGAGTACGCTTTCCAGTTCAGAAAGCATACACAGGCAGAATACGCTTTCGAAATAAAACAGAAAATAATAAAACGCTGACGGGTGGGCCCCACCCGCCAGGTTTGAAATTCAAACGGGCCTCGCGCGCGTGTACAGAGGGCGTGTGGTGGTCACCGACGGCGATCGCCGGCGTTTCAGAGGGTGGCGAGGATATGAGCGTGGTCGGGGAAGTGTTCCGCATCGGTGGGTGGTGGAGTTGGTCGCCGGAGAGAACCGTAGTGACGGCGAGGTCAACTCCGGCGAACGTCGGGGTCGGGTGGTGATGGATCTTGTCAGGGAGGGCTCCGGTCGTCAAATTGACACGCGGAATGGATGAGTGGGTGCACGAGAAGGCTACTGGTGGAGTTTGAGGGGTGGAGGTGGACGGATGGCGACGTGAGGTTCGCGGGGACAGTGGTGGATCGGGCGGCCGGAGTCGGGGAAGAAGACCTCCCCGAGGTCGTTCGACCCCTCTGGGTGGTGATTGGGAGTGGGTGGAGGTGGTGTGGGCACTGAACAGAGCTCGAGGGCTTCTTTTATAGGCGAGACAGAGGTGGCCGAAGCGAGGCGAATCGCGGCGGAGTAATTCCGGCCGGCGAGGTAGGTTTGGGCGGCGAGCGCGGTCGGTGAGCGATCAGTGAGATGAGAGGATGCTTCTGGTAGCGCCAGCGTGACGTGCTCGAGCTCTATCCACACATCCCAGCACTGGGCTCTCGTACGGCGATGGCGGCGACAAACGGCTCCGGCGACTGACAGGCGGGCTTGGGGCGGCTTGGACGGTGCGGGGAGGCTGCAGAGAGGCTGCCGCGTGGAGAGGAGGTAGGATAGGGAGCGGTGGGAGGAGTGATGGCAGCTGGTGGCCGTGCTGATCCTCCCGGCTGCCGCGGCCGAGGGCAGCGGCCGTTGCTCGGGCCTTCCACTGTTCTGTCGGCGGCGAGAGGCTGGCGAGGGGGTCCCTGGCGATGCATTGATGATCAACAGAGGCGCAGATGAGGGAGAGGTGGAGTGAAGTGCACCGCACGGCATCAATCGCCCCCGTCTCTGAACTTACTAAAAGTTCTGAATTTTTTTACAGTGAGCTACAGTGCACACCAAGTGCTTGATGAAATGCTAGATGGCCCTAGGCATTTTTGGAATTTTTGAGAATTTTTGTGGTGAGGTACTGATGCATAACAGAGATGCTGGCAAAATTTCAGAATTTTTGGAGTAACTAAAATTAGGTTTTGAGCAGAGAGTTTGAATCTGGTCCAAATTTCAATTGAATGAAATTTGAAAATTTTGAAATATGGAACAGAATGTTTTTGGTGAAATGGACTGTGGGTGCTGTCAAGTGGCTGGGATAATTTTTGTGGGTGCAGAAGAGTTGGGAAAAATATAGTTCCTTTGTAAATCAAAGGAACTAGGAATAATTGAAATTCAAATTTTGGAATTTGCTAAATATGACAAAAATATTTTTGTGGAGAGGGGAAGTATAGGGTACTGTCCTAGGGTGTGAGGTTGACTTGAATGATGATATAAAATGACAGAAAAATCTTTGTGAGAATTTTCTAGGTGTTTGAAGAAAAATGAAATGGATCATTCCATTGAAATAATTTAATTATTCAAAAACTTTTCTGAAAGAAAATATTTTTGATCCTTCAAAAATATTTACTCAAGTAAGAAACCATCAAATCAGAACCATTTTTAAATTTTTTGAAATCCCAATTAAAAACTCAAAATGGTTTTCAAAACCAAAGAAAAAGAAAAATAGGGCCATAGTAATTCAAATCATTTTTCTTTTAAAGAAAAGATTTTGAAAATCAAAGCAAATATTTTTGGGGTGTTACAACACCTACCCCCCTTAAGAAAAATCTTGTCCCCGAAATTTCAGATGTCCCTCAAATAGGTATGGGTACTCAGTCCTTAGGTGATCCTCTCTTTCCCATGTTGCTTCTTCTTCGTTGTGATTACTCCACTGGACCTTGTAAAACTTTATCACATTCCGATGAGTTCTCCGTTCTGACTCTTCCAGAATTTTTATAGGACGTTCCTTATATGTAAGGTCTGGTTGGATATCCAGGTCCTGATGTTGAACTTGTTTGTCCGGATTGCTGACACATCTCCTCAGTTGTGACATGTGAAACACATCATGAACATCTGACAATTCTGTTGGTAGTTCCAGTTGGTAGGCAACCTTGCCTCTCCTTGCAATTATTCTAAATGGTCCAATAAATCGCGGTGCCAATTTTCCTTTGACTTTAAATCTCTGTAATCCCCTCATTGGGGATACCCTGAGATACACATATTCGTCGGGTTCAAAAATGATCTAATGGTGTTTCTGGTCATAATAGCTCTTCTGCTGGCTCTGAGGTGCTTTCAGTCTGTCTCGGATAAGTTTTACTTTTGTTTCTGCTTCTTTGAGAACTTCCGGGCCGAAGATTCGGCTATCTCCAGTTTCAGACGAATTGAGTGGGGTACGGCACCTCCGTCCATATAGGGCTTCGAAGGGTGACATCTTTAGACTGGCTTGATAACTGTTGTTATATGAAAATTCCGCATATGGCAAACTATCCTCCCAGCTGACTCCATAAGTAAGAACACAAGCTCTCAGCATGTCCTCCAATATCTAATTTATCCGTTCAGTCTGCCCTCCTGTCTGTGGGTGATATGATGTGCTGAATACCAGTTGAGTTCCTAAAGCTTGCTGCAAGTGATCCCATAACCTAGAGACAAACTGAGTGCCTGTATCAGAAACTATGGTCTTGGGTACCCCGTGTAAGCAAACAATTCAAGAGAGATATAACTTAGCAAGCTTCTGTGTGGAATATGTTGTTTTTACCAAAATGAAGTGTGCCACCTTGGTTAATAAATCTGTGATAACCCAGATAGCATCATTCCTGTGTCGTGACCTTGGTAATCCGACAATAAAATCCATTCCTATCTCATCCCATTTCCATTCAGGCACTCTGAGTGGCTGTAACAATCCTGCCGGCCTTTTGCTGCTCTGCTTTTTATACGCTGACAAGAGTCACAGTGTGCCACATATACGGCTATGTCCCTTTTCATCCCGTGCCACCAAAATTTGTCCTGAAGATCTTTGTACATCTTGGTTCCTCCTGGGTGAATGGAGTATGGCGTGGTATGGGCTTCTGCCAAAATCTGTTGCTTTAGCTCTTCCTTATTGGGTAGGCATAATCTTTTCCTGTACCGTAGGATTCCTTGGGTGTCAATGGTAAATTCGGATGCCTTGCCTGAATTTACTTTCCTTTTAATTCCCTCGATACTGGGGTGTCCTTTCTGGGTTTCTTTGATCTAATCTTCCAATGTTGGTTTTACTTCTAGGCGAGCAATAGTTCCTTCCATGACTAGAACCATGTTAAGTTTGGCAAATTCCCGGTTGAACTCATGTTGTGAAAATTGCACACTGTCATTGTCGGTGCATGGATTTCGGCTGAGGGTGTCTGCCACAACATTTGCTTTACCAGGATGGTAATGAATTCCCACATCATAATCCTTAATTAGCTCAAGCCAGCGACGTTGTCGTAGGTTTAGCTCTGGCTGGGTGAAGATATACTTAAGACTTTTGTGATCCGTGTATATCTCACGTCGATTACCAAGAAGGTAATGTCGCCATTCCTTGAGTGCATGTACTACCGCTGCTAGTTCCAAGTCATGGGTAGGATAATTTTCTCCGTGTCGTCATAGTTGTCTCGAAGCATATGCTACGACCTTTCCTTCCTGCATTAGTACACATCCAAGACCTTTTCTGGAAGCGTCACAGTATATTTCAAAATTCTTGTGCACATCTGGCTCGGTTAGAACTGGTGCCGTTGTTAACCTCTTTTTTAATTCCTGGAAACTTTTCTCACATGCTTTGGTCCATTCAAACTTTTTATCCTTCTTGAGCAACTGTGTCTTGGGTTTGGCTATGGTGGAGAATCCTTCAATAAATCGTCGATAGTAGCCAGCCAAACCAGGAAAACTGCTGATCTCAGTCATGTTGGTGGGTCGTTGCTTCCATCCTAAGACATCATTTACTTTACTTGGGTCCACTGCTATTCCATCCTTTGTTAGTACATGTTCCAGAAACCCAACTTCCCATAACCAAAATTCACACTTACTAAATTTGGTATATAGTTGATTTTCCGTAATTCTTCCAGGACTATTCGAAGATGTTGCTCATGTTCTTTTGGCGTCTTGGAATAAATACGTATGTCATCAATGAACACAACCACGAACTTGTCCAGATATTTCATGAAAACTTTGTTCATGAGATGTACAAAATATGCAGGAGCGTTGGTCAAACCGAAAGGCATTACAGTGAACTCATATAATCTGTATCTGGTGGTAAAAGCGGTCTTGGGTATGTCTGATGATCGGATTTTTAACTGATGGTAGCCTGACCTCAAGTCTATTTTTGAGAAAACCTTGGCTTCTACCAGTTGGTCGAACAAGTCATTGATCCTTGGTAATGGGTATTTATTTTTGATAGTAACCATATTGAGTGCCCTGTAGTCAATACATAACCTTAGGGTACCATCCCTTTTCTTGCCAAATAAAACCGTTGATCCCCATGGTGATGAGCTGAGTCGGACATAACCCTTTTCTAATAAAATCGTAGCATTAATTTGTTTCTTCAGCTCAACCAATTTTGTCGGAGCCATTCGATAAGGCTTCTTGTAGATGGGTGTCGTTCCCGGTGCTAGTTCAATAACAAATCAATTTCACGATCTGGTGGCATGCCAGGTAGCTCCTCAGGGAATACATCGGGGTATTCGCATACCACAGGAACCTTGCTTAATTCTGTCATGTCCACTTGATTTAACTTTCCTTGCGAGGTAGAAATTCCCCCTGTACCAAACTTTACTGTCTTCCCTTGACAATTGGTGAGAGTCACTGTACGATTGTAGCAGTCTATAAAGCCTTTATTTGTGGTCAACGAGTCCATTCCCAAAATAACATCCAAATCAACTGCTTCCAATACAAT
This sequence comes from Elymus sibiricus, assembly GCA_039707655.1. NCBI lineage: Eukaryota > Viridiplantae > Streptophyta > Magnoliopsida > Poales > Poaceae > Elymus > Elymus sibiricus. The sequence goes on from CM077676.1 coordinate 387,808,706, forward strand.
AAGATTTGCAAGAAACTTCATTCCTTTTATTTCAATGTTCACATCCTGGCGGTACCATTGTGTGCTTTGCTTTGATCCTGGGGACTGAATAACCATTGAATTCTTCAAAGGAAAAAAAGAAAATTGATTCTTTGAGGCAAATCTTTTAGAGATGCACGAATGGGAAGCTCCAGAATCAAATAAAATCGTAGCATTAATGGTGTTGACAGGAAACGTACCAAACGCGATGTCCGGTGCTTCCTGTGCTTCCTCAAATGTCACGTGGTTATCCTGCCCCTTTCTGTGATTGTTGTTGGTGTTGAGATTGTTGTGTCACAGAGCTGCATTAGCACTACGGAAGCGTGTGGCATAAGTTTTCCCACCATGATGCTGTTGTTCCTGAAAAATAATGCGGAGCATATAGTACTTTTTCCTGGTCCGTACACTGGGTTATGACCAATTTTCTCTCAATATCACGCAGCCAGTCGTCTGCCTCCAAAGGTTTGTCTGTGTGAGAAAAGACAGTTGGATTGGTCCTCTGAAGTTTAGATAATTTTGATCTGGGTTGATGCTGTCCTTGGTGATTTCCCTTATTTATCAAATGATGCATCATTTCCTGGTGCTGCTGCTGACTTTGTTCATAAAGACGGCACACTTGTGAGAATGCTGAATCATTGCTTTGCTGACTTGTCTGTCTTGGTGTGAAATTATTTCCCATCTGCGCAAAGTTGTCCTTTGGTGGACTGGGCATAGAACGAGTCCAGGGACAATGCATTTTCTTTTTGGGGTATTTGTGTAACACCGATGAGAAAAGAAATTATAAAGGAAAAATAAATTTTTAAAAGACTGGAAATAATTTCCCCCCAAAAACGTAGGTACATGAAAGTAGCGAGTTATATTATACATGCGAGATTTAATTATACATGCCAGATTTAATTGTACACTACTCTCGTCGTGGTCGTGATGCTTACATGACCGCTTATTTAGACTAGTGCACTTCTCCATCCTCTTAGCGTGCTGCGATCCAAGGTCTACTACTCTCCATTTTACAAAGAAGAAAAGAAATAGAAAATAAATATTTTACAGCTACACTCTCATAAAAGGCGACTGCGGTGCTGCTGTCCAGTCTGCTATCATGGAGTGTCTGGAACGTCGTAGGCCCTGCTGAGGGTAAGTCCCAGACGGGGTGTTGAAGACTCGACCTCCTCCTCCTCGGGTATGGTGTCCAGTCGGGCAGCTGTGGATGCCATGCCTGCTCGCGGTGGCACTGTGCTCGTAGGCAGTGAAGCTCTAACCAGAGTGGGGGCAGCCAAGCGACTAGACTCATCGCTTGGGGATGTGTGTCGAATCGCGGAACGGGTAGGAGGATCATATGGAGGAGTCGGAATGCGAGGAGTGCGTGGTGAAGGAGTACGGAACTCACTCCTGCGAGGAGCCCTCGCTCAAGCCAAGTCCATATGTGCGACAAGATAGTCGTCCACCAGTGAGGTGAAGACTAACTCCAGAGCCATGATGTACTGAACAAGGGGATCAATCGCCTCGTCCCTTTCTCCCGCGATGCAAGAGAAAGCATAGTGACTAGTGTATGGAACATGGCATGGAAGATAATGATAGGGACGTGTCTGCATGACTGGATGAATGTCCCTAAGACGAGCGATGGCCTCTCGGGCAGCCATCTGGATAGCATGCCTCTCAGTAGGCATGACTCTCCCCAAAAAACGATAGTTGTGGTGAGGCGCGGCATCTCCACCCCGAATATATACCGAGGCCTGGTACATAGTCAGGGTGTCCGAGGTCCTGTCGGGAAAAACTGTGTACTCCGGACGACTCAGAGATCCCATCACGACCCTGATGATGTAGACGAGAAGATGGGAAAACCCCGCAGGCTCATTGGCGAAAATCTGAGTCGGGCAGCTGCCGCCAGACATCTACAAAAGTAGACAAAAAAGTCCAAATAGTCATATCATAAGTATATGATGACCAAGGAATTGTTACAATGCATGAGATGCTGCTAAAAAATTGTTAGGACTGACTCTACTACTAGCGATCACACCTAGGGCTTCCTACAGTCAGCCTGGCTCTGGTACCAAGGTTTGTCGGGCCTGTTTCCGAAATAAATCATGGGATAGCCTCAAGTCACACCAGCCCCAGGATCAGAACAACTGGTGGACTCCCTTCATATACATAACCAGTACATACATAATATTACACAAGGTTGAGCCAGAGTGCTCAACATTTATTACAAACTTGTCAATATATGACGGTGGCGGTATGAGACACTGGTGTGATGATAATACAACACTGATAGAATAAAGTAAAGCCAAGCGTCAGTGTGAGGCTTGACTATTTTATTGGTGGAGCGGAAGCACTTCGGATGATACATGTGGTAGGCTCCAAGACCACAAGTTGACTGACTGGGAACACCTCTAAGCGTCGGGCTCGCTAGCACACTCTTCCTCCACAAGATCATCTTCTTCCAGGTTTGGCCAAATTAACAAGCCAGGGACAAGCCTGTGAGTACGTTGGAATGTACTTGCAAACATTATGAACAAAAGATATACCGAATGCATATGTTCATGATGGAGTAAATTATATGCATATGCTGACCGAGATTAAAGCATGGCATGATAAATATTAATATAGTGCGAAAAAAATAAATGTATTATTTTAGTAATAACCCAAGAAAATCAAATGGAACATCGGGCGCTGGACCACCCGAGGAATTCCACGAAGAATGCCAAGCAGGTGTGTGAAAGCGACGCCTCGAGAGGTCTTGAAAAGAAATACCAAACAGGTGTCTGGAAGCGACCCCTCGAGAGGTCTTGAAAAGAAATGCCAAACGGGTGTCTGAAAGCGACGCCTCGAGAGGTCTTGAAAAGAAATGAGTACCCAGGTGGAATAGCCATCCCAAGAGATACTCAGAAAGTAATTGAAAGGAGTATCCAGGTGGACTAGCCATCCAAAGAGATACTTAGAAAGAAATAGAAATGAGTATCCAGGTGGACTAGCCATCCCAAGAGATACTCAGAAAGAAATAGAAATGAGAATCCAGGTGGACTAGCCATCCCAAGAGATACTCAAAAAGAAATAGAAATGAGTATCTAGATGGACTAGCCATCCCAAGAGATACTCAAGGTTGCACATAAGAGGAAAAGGTTAGTCCACAATAATATTCATGTTAACAATTATATTCATGATAGCATCAGTAGTGACAATAATTATCCTGCAAAATGAATCATGCTCAATTTTAATTATTTCCTCCGAAGACCGACACCGGGACCGACACTTGACCCTTCCCAGCTAACGTCCTTGACCGTGGACATGGCTATTCGAATAGGTATAACTCTACAGAGGGTGTACTCTTTACCCACAAGTAAAGGATTTCTTTAGCCAATACCGAGACGCTGACTAATTCCCATTATGGTCTTTGGGTTGAAAACACACCTGACCCGCACACACCAGATTAACTTTCTGGATGCCAGGAATAACCCAAAGCATTGTTCAAGAAAAAATCTTAAGACGGGGATACCATCGTCTCGAATAGCATGGGATCACTATTTATAACGCACGGATTACAAGGGGTGCCCCCTCTCGGCCCAGCCGGATACACCCATGCCCCCTGACCCGATGACTGGCATTAGTCCATGGCCATGGAACCCTCATCGTGGCCCTCTATGTGGTATGTACTCGGAAAGGGGTTAGCAACTTACTAAGCCGTACCCCCCTCACGGGAAGACAAGTGGCAGCACGATATTTAGCTAGGCTTGATGGAACAAGACTCGATCTAGGTCGACTCAGGAGGTGTTATTGTTATGACTAGCATGCTTCACATGCCACAGTGACACCATCGTGTCATAATGTGACCCGTGCCCGCCGGCACCACAAGTACAGGGGTACACCCCTGATTTTCTCACCATTTCATCTGAGTTAGAAAAGTACTTTAATGCATGCAAGAAATGCACAAAGGGATATGACCATGCATGCATTTGCTATCCACTACATAACCGGTGATATTTCCAGCTTATGCAAACATGCATGCAATCACCATATGCCAAGTTCAAAAATGCTTGCCTTGATCAAAGTAGGCAGAAGGTGATCCCTCGAAATTTTTGACAAAGTTCCCCTCCTCGTTTTCTAGAAAATAAGAATTCAAATTCAAATCAAAAAATTTGTGACAGTACAAAAATTTGTCTCAAAATATTTTTAAATAAATACTAAAAAAACTAGAGTGAAAAAGAAAATTTTCAGAAAGAGAATCAATCAAAAAGGAGTTATGGTTAAAAAGTAATAAGGGTTTTAAATCCAGGGACCTATTTGTAAATAAAATTCCTGCCAGTGGGTCCCTGAGCAGTAAAATAGAAAGCGCCTCGGGCGGGAGTATGCTTTCTAGTTCAGAAAGCGTACAGAGGCAGAATACGCTTTCGAAATAAAACAGAAAAGAATAAAACACTGACGGGTGGGCCCCACCCATCAAGTTTGAAATTCAAACGCCTCGCGCACGTGTACAGAGAGGGTGCTATGGTCACCGACGACGAGGATATGCGCATGCTCGGGGAAGTGTTCCACGTCGGTGGGTGGTGGAGTTGGTCGCCGGCGAGCACCGTAGTGACGGCGAGGTCAACTCCGGCAAACAGCGGTGTCGGGTGGTGACGGATCTCGTCGGGAAGGGCTCCGGTCGTCAAATTGACGCGGGGAATGGATGAGTGGGTGCACGAGAAGGCTACTGGTGGAGTTTGAGGGGTGGAGGTGGACGGATGGCGACGTGAGGTTCGCGGGGACAGTGGCGGATCGGGCGGCCGGAGTCAGGGAAGAAGACCTCCCCGAGGTCGTTCGACCCCCCTGGGTGGCGATTGGGAGTGGGTGGAGGTGGTGTGGGCACTGAACGGAGCTCGAGGGCTTCTTTTATAGGCGAGACAGAGGTGGCCGAAGCGAGCCGGATCGCGGTGGAGTAATTCCAGCCGGCGAGGTAGGTTTGCGTGGCGAGTGCGGTCGGTGAGCGATCAGTGAGATAAGAGGATGCTTCTGGTAGCGCTATTGCGACGTGCTCGAGCTCTATCCACACATCCCAGTGCTAGGCTCTCGTACGGCCATGGCAGCGACGAATGGCTCCGGCGACTGACAGGCGGGGTTGGGCCGGCTTGGACGGTGCGGAGAGGCTGCAGAGAGGCTGCCGCATGGAGAGGAGGTAGGAGAGGGAGCGGTGGGAGCAGTGATGGCGGTTGGTGGCCGTGCTGATCCTCTCGGCCGCGGCGGCCAAGGGCAGCGGCCGTTGCAACGGCCTGCCACTGCTCTGTCGGCGGCGAGAGGCTGGCGAGGGGGTCCCGGGGATGCATTGATGATCAACAGAGGGGCGGATGAGGGAGAGGTGGAGTGAAGTGCACCGCACGGCATCGATCTCCCCCGTCTCTGAACTTACTCAAAATTCTGAATTTTTCGACAGTGAGCTACAGTGCACACCAAGTGCTTGATGAAATGCTAGATGGCCCTAGGCATTTTTGGAATTTTTGAGAATTTTTGTGGTGAGGTACTGATGCATAACAGAGATGCTGGCAAAATTTCAGAATTTTTGGAGTAATTAAAATTAGGTTTTGAGCAGAGAGTTGAATCTGGTCCAAATTTTGATTGAATGAAATTTGAAAATTTTGAACTGTGGAACAGAATGTTTTTGGTGAAATGGAGTGTGGGTACTGTCAAGTGGCTAGGATATTTTTTGTGGGTGCAGAAGAGTTGGGAAAACTATAGTTCCTTTGTAAATAAAAGGAACTAGGAATAAATGAAATTCAAATTTTGGAATTTGCTAAATGTGATAAAAATATTTTTGTGGAGAGGGGAAGTATTGGGTACTGTCCTAGGGTGTGAGCATGACTTGAATGATGATTTAAAATGACAGAAAAATCTTTGTGAGAATTTTCTAGGTGTTTGAAGAAAAATGAAATGGATCATTCCATTGAAATAATTTAATTATTCAAAAACTTTTCTAAAAGAAAATATTTTTGATCCTTTAAAAATATTTTCTCAAGTAAGAAACCATCAAATCAAAACCATTTTTAAATTTTTTGAATTCCCAATTAAAAACTCAAAATGGTTTTCAAAACCAAAGAAAAAGAAAAATAGGGCCATAGTAATTCAAATCATTTTTCTTTTAAAGAAAAGATTTTGAAAATCAAAGCAAATATTTTTGGGGTGTTACACCGATTCTGGCCTTTGTATGAGAAACCTGCACGCTAAGGAACCTTGCCGTAATCGACTGCGCTCTTACTTTGCTTCGAGTCCGCTCGGCAACCTAAGTAGCTGCATTGTGATCGGCAAGCGTGATCTTGCCGGCAGCGGCACCCCCGGCAAGCTGCTGAGGACTTGTTCCTCGGGTACTTGCGGTAAGGGTGTGCACACCAGAAAGTCTTCGGCAAGCGTAGGGTACGGAAAATCATGCAAAGACAGAATGGAATAAGGAGAACAACATGCATACATCCATTTAAAGTACGAGCTACAGCAACTATTAAACGTTTAGATACAAAAGATCTTCTACACCCCCACGGGGTTACATTGTTTCTGATACAGGGGCAAAAGAGAGGAACCTAGGCGGAGTACAGTTCATCTTCAGGATTCTCCTTGGGCACTACTTAGGCCTAGTCGGAATCGTCGCCTTCACTCTTGATACATGAGGAGCTTTCGTCACTCTCGCTCTCGCTGGTGGAGTCGGTATCATTGCTGCTCCCGCTCTCCGCGCAACACTCCATGCGGACGCCGGAGATCCCGAAGAACTTCACAAAAAGTGTGGCAGCCCCGTCGTACCAAAACTAGAGGAGCTGCCCATGCCCTAGACCACGAGAGCGGGCGAACGATTTCCACCCCCGCGTCAAGAACAAAGAACCAGCGGCGGAGAACTCAGTCACCACCCAGGAGGGGCCGTTGCAGCAGCCATCCACCTGTAGCCACAGGCTCGAGGGCCTGCTGCTCTCCATTACCCTCGCAAAGGGATCCGGAAGCCGGAGCCAGCTGTGAAGCCGGCGGCGCATCACCACGACGAACTCGTGCGCCGCCACCACCGTATGGGCCTCCGCCTGAAGGGGAGGGGCGGCTGCCCCGCCACGCCCTCCGTGCCCGCCTCGACCACGGGTACCCCCCCCCCACGGCCGCGGGGGGCGACTCTTCCACGGGCGCCAGGGCTAGCATTCACAACGACCACCGAAGAACGCGTTCGGCCCTGAGGGGGGACCCTTGTGGTGGAGGCGGGTGCACGGGCCCGACCCCTACCCCTCACCATCGCGACGGTGGACCTCGGGAAAGCAAAGATGGACGAAAGGTTGGAGAAGGAGAGTGGCGTAGGTAGAAGATGGATGGGGGAGGTCACCACTTCCCCGCCCCCTTTTATAGCACCCTAGGGGGAGGAGATCACTCTCCCCGCTGCTCTGCCATCTTCAGTAGCGAAAAGTCGAGGAGGGAAATACGAGGAGTCAGGCGAAATGAGCAGTGCTCTCCACGTTCCCCCTTTCTTATGGGGAAGGTACGAGAGCTGGCTCTTTCTCCCTCCTGCGTGGCTGCGCCTTTTAGGCGCACTATCCCCCACTGCCGCTTCGCTCCACCTCTCCCACGCCCGCATTTAATGCACATCGTGGGCGGGTACGGTAAAAGAGGAGATTACAACAGTTATCCTCTGCCACGCGCCGCCTGTGCACTGTTTGGGCCTAGCCCAATGACGCCTCACATGCGCGTGTGGCCCAAGCCCAGGGGCTCCTGTCGGTGTACGCAAACATGGGTGCCCTCGTACCCAGACTTGTGCACAGGCAGTTGTAGCCTCCCTGACGACAAGGGCTTGACGCAGGATAACTATGACTCAAGAGAATCAACACCAAGACCGTGAAGAAGACCACAAGGCAGGTCATCGAGAAATACTATTCTAAGTACTGAAGATCGACGCTGTTCCTGCTGGCCAGCCTCACCCCGGCAAGGTGAAGACCAAAGCTATGGTTGCCGGCAAGTTCCCTTCCCGGCAAGCAAGGCCCGGCAAGCTCCGTGCCAGCAGGTTTGTTCTGTCCAGCTACCGCTCCACCTCGCCATCGACCAGAAAGGCTCATGGGCTAGGTGTCGAGCGGGCAGGCATTCAACATGGCCAACCAAGGCACGTGTCAGCACGCCACGCCGAGATTAACTTTAATGACACCTTTCCCGGGGACGTGTCGAGATTATAGGAGGGCGCCAGGGCCGGTGGTACAGATCTTTTGCCCAAGGCCTCGCCTCCACAACGTAGCACCTAAATGATGCATTAAATGCGTTTGTCTTACCCTGTTGGAAGATAAACGTGATGACGGTGCAAGCCACTGTTCACACTCTGTAAATGACCGTGTTAGCCATTGTGGTAGCCCCTTGGCCTATAAAAGGAGGCCCATGGCTACAGGAAGAACGGTCGACACCCAGTTCAATTACACGCGGTTGCTGCATTTTCCCGAGCACCTTGCCAGAAAACTGCGCTCCCTGTAATCAGACTTAATATTCGATCAACCACAGAGCAGGAGTAGGGTTTTACGCTCATAGCGGCCCGAACCTGGATAAATCCCCCGTGTGTTCTTGCACTTACTAAAGACCTACTCTTTGTCCCGTGCACGTCCCTGAGTCGAATCGCAAAGGGACCCGTTCGGTCCCATAGATAGTCGTTTCCCACGACAATAGGGATGGTGCGGAGGGCCGCATGGGGCAAGTGGCTCTGTTTGGCGAATACCTGACAGCCGGGACAACACTGCACTAACACAGCAGCATCGGTGCACGCGGTTGGCCAGTAAAAACTAGCTCGAAAAGCCTTTCTGACCAAGGTCTGAGCCGCAACGTCATGCCCGCTCATGCCGGAGTGAATTTCCTGATGTAATGATTGTCCATCCTCTTCGGATATGCATCGCTGGAGGACGCCCGTAGTGCTCATCTTATAGAGTTCTCCCTCGTGAACCTTGTAGGCTTTAGATTGTCATGCAATCCAACGCGCCTTGGTTTGGTCTTCGGGGAGCTTTTTATGGAGCAAGTATGCGAGGAGCGTCTCGGTCCATGGTGCAATGACTGCCATGGCCTCGTGTGCAGAATCTATTTTCTGAACAGCCGATCCGCCCACTATATCTAGCCCCTCGTCATCTTCGGGCGAGGTATGTTGTGCGGCATCGTTTGACGCCGACGCACCACTGTCGTCCTGCCAGACTATGGAAGGCTTAAAGAGCCGTTCGAGGAAGGTGTTATCCGGGACGTTTTCCCGTCTAGCGCCCATTCGGGCCAATATATCTACGGCTTGGTACTGTCTCGGGGTATGTGATGAAATTCAAGCCCCTCGAACCTGGACGAGATTTGTACCACAGCGTTTCGGTAGGCTGTCATCTTTGAGTCTTTTGCGTCGAATTCCCCGTTGACTTGTGATATGACAAGGTTGGAATCACCTCGGACTTCGAGGCGCTGGACTCCCATGTAGACTGCTAACCGGAGTCCATGCAACAGGGCCTCATATTCTGCCGCGTTGTTGGAGTCGGTATACATAATTTGTAACACATACCGGATACTGTCCCCTGTGGGTGAGGTAAGCACCACGCCAGCTCCTAGGCCAGCTAGCATCGTGGAACCATCGAAATGCATGGTCCAATGTGAATAAGTGTTGTATTCGCGAGGGAGTTCGGCCTCCGTCCATTCGGCCATGAAGTCGGCCAACACCTGAGATTTAATGGCCCGGCAAGGTCGGTAAGTTATTTCAGAAGGTAGGAGCTCTATGGCCCATTTGGCTATATGCCCTTTTGCATTCCTATTGTTAATTATGTCGCTTAACGGGACATCGGACGCCACGGTCACCGGGCAGTCTTGAAATTAGTGCCAAAGTTTTTGGGATGCCATGAAGACGGCATAGGCTATCTTTTGATAGTGGGGGTAGCGTGTCTTGCACGGGGTGAGGACCTCGGAGACATAGTAAACGGGCTTTTGCACCTAGAATTTATGACCCTCCATGTCTCGCTCGACCACGAGTATTGCGCTGACCACCTGGTTCATAGCCAAGATTTATAGTATCATTGGCTCACATATACCTGGTGCCTCTAAAATAGGGTTGGTCGCAAGGAGAGCTTTAATGCCTTCTAGAACCGCCGCGGCCTCCTCGGTCCATTTGAAAGTCTTTGTTTATTTTAACAGTCTGTACAGAGGTAATGCTTTTTCCCTGCATCTTGATATGAAGCGACTCAATGCCGCCACGCATCCTGCCAGCTTTTGTACATGTTTGAGCTCTATTGGTACCTCTAAGAGGTCCAAGGCTTTTATCTTTGCCGGATTGGCTTCAATTCCTCGGCTAGATACGATAAAGCCGAGGAGTTTTCCGGTTGGTACTCCAAAGACACATTTCTCCGGGTTAAGTTTAATTTGATATTCCCGCCGATTGGCGAATGTGTCGCGGAGGTTGTCTACCAATTGTCCAACGTGTTTGGTTTTAACAACCACATCATCCATGTAGGCTTTGACGGTCATGCCGATGTGTTTCTCTAAGCATGATTGAATCATGCGCTGGTATGTGGCGCCGGCATTCTTTAGTCCGAAGGGCATCATATTGAAGCAAAATGGCCCATAAGGTGTAATGAATGTTGTTGCTGCCTAGTCTGATTCTTTCATCTTAATTTGATGATATCCTGAGTAGGCGTCCAAGAAGCACAGCGAATCATGCCCAGCTGTGGCGTCTACAATTTGGTCAATTCATGGTAGGGGGAAGGGGTCCTTAGGGCATGCTTTATTGAGGTCTTTAAAATCAACGCACAAGCGCCAGGACCTATCCTTCTTTGGTACCATCACCAAATTGGCAAGCCAGTCGGGGTGTTTTATGTCTCGGATGAACCCGGCCTCCAATAATTTGGCTAGTTCTTTGCCCATTGCTTGACGCTTGGGCTCAGAGAAGCGCCGAAGTGTTTGTTTAATAGGCTTGGAGCCTTTCAATATGTTTAGGCTGTGTTCCGCAAGCCTACGGGGTATCCCCGGCATGTCCGACGGGTGCCAGGCAAATATGTCCCAATTTTCTTTAAGGAAATTGTATAGGGCCTTGTCCATCTCCAGATCGAGGTGTGCCCCTATGGACGCCGTTTTAGCTGGGTCCGTGGGGTGTACTTGGAATTTAACTATTTTATCGGCCGGCTTGAACGAGGTGGACCTCAGCCGTTTGTCGAGGATGACATCATATCGGTCGACTTCGGCTCGTAACATAGTCAGTTCTTCGGCCGCAAGGGCTTCGGACAAAGATTCATGGGCGAGCGCCGCCGTTTTGTTCTCGGCTTTGAGCGCTCTGTCAGGGTCGCTTGAAGCGGTAATTATCCGTTTGGGCCCAGCATCTTCAGCTTCATGTAGCCGTAGTGTGGTACTGCTTCAAATTTGGAAAATGCATCCCGTCCCAGGAGGGCATGATATCCGCTCCTAAAAGGGGTGATGTGGAACGTAATTTCTTTGGATCGGTAATTGTCCGGAGTTTCGAAGACCACATACAAGGTTATTTTTCCGCTGCAACGTGCCTCTCGCCCAGGGACGATGCCTTTGAAGGTGGTGCTGCTCTGTTCGATGCACATTTTATCGATTTGCATTCTGTCAAGAGTGTGCGCGTATATCAAGTTTAAGCTGCTGCCGCTGTCCATTAATTCTTTTTTGGAGACGGTAGCTGTCCACGATTGGGTCGAGGACCAGGGTGGCGGGGCATCTATTTGGGGTCGACCTCGGCTGATCTCTATGATCAAAGGTGATTGAAGTGTCTATCCACGTGCCCCGAGCTGGTAGCTGACTGATGGAATTGATTTCTCGCAGAGTCCGCTTGCGCTGGTTGTTGGACGTAAAGGTCTCGTAGATCATCATGACTTCATCCTAGTCCGGGGATTCCTCTGCATGGCCGGAGTCGCCCGTAAGGAGGGCGGTTCCTCTTTTTGCCACTTGCCTCACTACCCAATAGTCAGGAAGGCTGTGAGTCGGGCAAGAATTAAGCAAAATAGCATGTATCGGGCATGATTTGTCCAGGAGACCATCAATGATGGTCCTAGGGAGTCCAAAGGTTTTCCTCTTTTTCTGAGGTCGCTTGGCCGGTACAGTCCCCGTGCGGGGTGTGCACCGAGGTGCTGGCCTTTCACATTTTAACTTGTCTTCACAGATCGAATATGTGCTTCTCTTGGCAATCCAGGCGTCTTCGATGGTGCAAAACCTGGACACCAAGTCAGACAACTCTGGGAGGGTTTGCACACAGCGGCAGGCGAGGGCATTTGAGACGCCTTTATCTTTGCATCCGCGCTGAAAAGCTATTAAAATATCTGAGTCCTGGCAGTTTGGTATTGTCCTTGACGGACAAGAACCTGGTCCAGAACTGTCTGATTGATTCATCGGGGAGTTGTTGCACATAGGCTAGGTCCCAGACATCTGGTGGCCCCGAATAATCGGGGCAATATTCGATGTGGGAGGTGGGCGGGTTTTTGATCCTTATGGATCGTGGGCTTGAAGTCCCGATGTCTTCATCTCGTGACCAGGCTACGGCTTTCGGACCGGCTGGGCTGATTTGAGGATCAGGTTCATCGGTCGCGTCTGGCCGGTCGCCGTCTGAATCGCCTTCCAGGAAGTACTTCAGCCCTTCGCCCTTGAGAGGTAATTCGGTCGAGGCTAGGGAGGAATCACAGATCGCTTTTGTGATGGGAGCTTTCATGTCCATAAGATCAGAGTCGTGAGCCGATGATCCCATCGATCCTTTTTTGATCACACAGCGGAACTCTCAATGAAAGCACCAATGTCGGTGTAAAAACCGACAGACCTCGTGGTAGGGGGTCCCGAGCTGTGGATCTCGGACAGATGGTAATAGGAACAGGGAGACGATGTTTTACCCAGGTTCGGGCCCTCTTGATGGAGGTAAAACCCTACGTCTTGCTCATGTTTATATCAATGGAGATGTATCAAGTACACAGTTGATCTACCTCGAGATCGTAACATATGTTCTAGTTCTAGGGCTAGGTGAACGAGATTGTGTTGAAGTCCCCCCTAAGGGCTAAACCCCTCGGCTTATATACACGCCAGATAGGGTATCTAGGGTTACAAGGTCGGTATCTAGGCGCGGAGGCGGCAGGAGGAGTCCTGGAGTATACGTCAAGTCTTTGGCAGGTGCGGTCTTGATCTCTTCTACACGTATCTTCCGGAATCCATCTTGATTAGCATGAGGACCCACCAGCCTAGCCCGAGGAGTACGGGCCGACTAGGTTAGCACCCCCAAGTCTAGGACACTGTCACTACACTACAAAAAAAAGACACATCCGTGACATTATGGCCCAAACAAAAACTTTTTCTGTCATGGTTGTGACACTTCTATGACAATAATTGTGACAAAAACACGTATCATCATAGATGTTGTGGGCTCCTACTTCTATGACAAAAAATTATAACAGAAAATGGGCTTTTCGTCCTAGGCGGGCCGAACACTCACCCGCATGACATTCTTTGGGCCGTCCATGACGTAAAAAATCGTCATAGAAGTGAGGGCGAGGAAAATTTCGGGGAGTTCCCGGTTACGTTGGGTGGTCGGGGCCGAGCGATGCAGTGTGGTTTGCGCGTTTCTCAGGTACATGCGCGTGTGTGCAAGGCATTCGCTAACTGAACCCGAGCGAGGCGTTCCCTTACTAAACCCGAGCGATCGATCGATCCCTCTCACTACTACACATACTGAACCCGAGCGATCAATCCCACTACGTACTGAACCCGAGCGAGATCCTTCGCTGGCAACTGAACCCGAGTGATTCCTTTGCTGCTAACTGAACCCGATCGATCCTTCTCGCTGCTTACTGAAGCCGATCGATCAAGCCCTCGTGCAAGACGTAGCCTGCAGCCAGTGTTGGGTTGCCTCTCGATGAACAGTGCCCGTTGCTGCCGCGCGCGCGATACACATAGACACGAGTCAAGACGCATCGATCGAGCCCCTTGCGCGAGACGTGGTGAGTTGACCTAGCCGGTTGTTGGTTAGCTGTGGATGAACAGTTCCCGTTGCTGCCGCCCGCTCGTACGCCCGACCCCAGCCGGTGTGGGTTGGCTGTGGATGAACACTACCCTGGCCGTGTGAAGGTGGTTGGCGCTGGATGAACAGGAACCCGAGGAGGCCAGCCGGTTGGGAGTGGATGAACAGGGCCCCGTGGAGGCTGGATGAACAGTAGCCTGTCGAGGCTGGAGGAAGTCAACGGTGGATGAACAGTAGCTGGAGGAGGTCGACCGTGGATGAACAGTAGCCCGTGGAGTCCCGTTTTGCGGTACGCCACACCCCTCCTGATGAACAGGACCCCCGTTTCGACCGTAGGCAGTTGGGGAGAAGTTTGTTTCCTCTGTTTTGCGGTACGCCAGACCCCTCCCGATCAACAGGACCCCGTTTTGACCGTAGGCGGTTGCGTAGAAGTCTGTTTCCTCCGTTTTGTGGTATGCCAGACCCCCAGCCGATGAATAGGACCCCGTTTCGACCATAGGCGCTCGAACAGAAGGCCGTTTCCTCCATTTTGCGGTACGCCAGACACCCAGCCGGTGGGGGGTCGATGAACAGCACCCCGTTTCGGCTGTTCCGTCCAAGCCGGTTGGCTCTCGATGAACAGGACGCCTTCCGAGCCTGTCGGTTGCCTCCCGATGAACACGACGCTGTTTCTCCGTTCCGACCCAGCCGGTTGGCTGCCGATGAACATGATGTTGTTGTTGCCGTCCATTGCATCTCCATCTACACGAGCCCTGGCCATACGTATGCACGAGTACGCGTTCGAGACCCTGCCCGTATCTACGTACATGCCCGTATTTTTTGCCGTGTGGCTGTACGTACGTGTACATGATTTAGACGGGGCTGCCTGAACTGCTACGTCGGGGGTTCTACTACGACACGTGCTGCTCCTTACACGCCCATGATTCATCATTGCAGAGAGACCGATCGACCGGTATGTACATACATGTTCGTGACCAGACAGACAACGCTACGTACGCTTCGACGGAGTGGGTCCCAGCTGTCAAGGAGAATAAGGAGGCACTTCCTTGCGTGCGAAGATATAGCTATTGGGTCCCAGCTGTCAGGGGGGAGGATTCATTTTTTTTGCGCGTAATAAGGAGGCACTTCTTTGCGTGCGAAGATGTAGCTGGTGGGTCCAGCTGTCAGCCTCACCGCGTACAGTCCTCTTCCGATGGCTATCATTCATTGACCACGTTGACCATGCCGCGCCGAGAGCACCAAGGCGGTGGACGACGGCGAGTCCTAGGAAGGGAACTATGCAGAGCCGGGGAAGACGCGGCAGTGGATGCCCATGCAAAGGGGAGTACGAGGGTTGACTGGTTCGGCTGCGGTGTGAGGCTGCCGTTGCCGAAGAATAACATGGGATGTGGGTGAGTAGAGGGAAGGCCTGGCCAGCGGTGGGAGTAGGGTGGGGCGGTGAGGCCTGCGCGGCAGCATAGCCAGCCATGGGAGGCAGGACAGGCGGTCCCACCGGAGCTGGTTTGGGCGGCTGGAGCAAGAAGATCAGAGATTGAAGAAGCAGCACGGACGTTTGACGTCGTTGGATTAACATCCAACGGTCGTTGCTGCTAGAATCGTGTGTTGACTAAGTTGACAAAGCCCTGCGTACGCATCAACTTAGTAGGCCCACAAGTCAGCCTACAAATATGGTGGGTCCGCATTGTCATGGTAGGAATCGTTTTTTTCACGTAATAAGGAGGCACTTCCTTCCGTGCGAAGATATAGCCGATAGGTCCCAGCTGTCAGGGGGTGGAATCATTTTTTTCACGGAATTGCTTCCGTTCGGCCGTGGACCATGTGGGTCCCCACTGTCAACCTCTCCACGTACATTCCTCTTCCGATGGCTGTCGTTTGTTGACCACGTTGACCACGCCGCACCGAGAGCACCAACGCGGTGGACGACGGCGAGGCACAAGAAGGGAACGACCCAGAGCCGGCGAAGCCACAGCAGTGGATGCCCACACTGAGGGGAGTACGAGGGTTGACTGGTTCGGCTGCGTACGCGTCAACATAGTAAGCCCACAAGTCAGCCTCCAAATCTGTGGCAAACAACATACAACCCATTTGCCATTATTTTTAATAATTTACAGCCCATTTGCTAATTCTTAAGGATTTTTTTAAGCCCATATTCTTTTTGTTAGCATTACAGCCCATATTCTGGCCACAGTTAAAAAATTCAACGAAATTTTGCATATTACGGTGGGGTCCGAACTATTTTTAATCCCAAAATTTGGAGTCAGATTCAAACTAATTTGAAAAAGTAATTTATATTAATTTAAAATCCAAAAAAAAATTCCCACAGAAAAATCAATGAAATTTAAAATCTCGAAATCCCAGAAAAACCGTAATTTGAAACTAATTGCCGGTTTGCATTTTTTTTTGAGTGGCTATTGCCGGTTTGCTGTGTTGTTCTTAAAATTTATAGCCCATTTCTTACTACTTATAGCCCATTTTCTGGGCAAACCCCGAATACATCCCTCCTCGTCTTGAAAGATTTGCGGCTCAGCAGTGCTGAGAAAAGCAAGTAGGCCTCGGTTGGGTATTCTTCAAAAAAAAGAACTGGGCTAGCCATTTTCAGAAAGAGAAAAAGATAACTAGGTTGGTTATGTGGTAAACAGAAAATAAAAGCCTGGGCTAGACGGGCTACAGCCCCCGCATAGCCCAGTTGATACCATGCTCCGTCTCAAAAACAAAAAAGAAATTGCGTGAGCTACTGGGTCCCTGGTGTCAGCCGCTCGTTGGGCAATTCTCTCGCTTATTGACTACGTTGACAATGTCGTGGGACCCAGATGTCAAACCATTAGTAGGAAGCATTTTTTTGGCCTGTAATAAGGAGTCACTTGCTTGCATACTACAATGACCCTCGTGGGTCCCTACTGTCATCCTCTCCATGTACAGTCATCTCCTGATTCCTCTCGGTTGTTGACCATGTTGACAATGCCAGACGGCAGTGCCGTGGCATGTGAACCAAGGTGGAGGACAACGGCAAGGCCTCAGACGGGAATGAATAGGAGCCGTGGAAGATGCGACAGCGTAGTCGCAGACTCGCAGGCAGAGGGGAGTACGAGGGATTGACTGGTTCGGGTGCGGGTGCGGGTTGGGGCTGACGTCGCCGAAGAATAACAGGACGTGTGGGGGAGTGGAGTGAAGAACTGACCAATGTTTGAGGGACACGGTGGGTCGGCAATGCGTGGGCGCAGGCGGGACCGATGGCGTGGTTTTGTTTGGGAAGCGATCGAAAGGTTGAAGAGACTAAGGTTACAATGGTCGTGGGAATAAATGGGGAGGCCGGACGGACTGGAATATCGGCATGTCCGGATGGCAGTTTTTGCAGCGCGTAACTCCATTGTGTCACACGTAACTATATCGTGGCAACACGCGCGGCGCAACCGCGTGCATATGGGGCCCCCAATGTGATCGTGCACCGGCCCCAACCGCTGGCAGAGCGCGCGTGGAGGGACGCGACCCGAGCGCGCCACGGTGCGTCAATGGCGAGCAGAGCGCGCGGATGGATGCGAGAGCAGAGCACGCCGCAGCTGCCTAAACGGTGATCAAGCACATGCATAATTATTGCTTATACTAGCATTTATGATTTCTAGGCATTTAACTAAAGAAATGGGACCTAAACATTCACCCAAGGATACATTTATGATTTCTAGGCATTTAATTAAAGAAATGGCAAGCCATTGGCCCTGTTTGAAAGAAAATATGAGTCACGGCCGAGTTGAAAAGGGCAACAACATCTAACTCCAGCTTACAAACGATACAAAAGAATGAGGATCAATTGTTCATCAGGTTTAGACAAAACCCAGATTGAACAGGGCAATAGCATCTAACTCAACCAAAGTTTTCGGCAGTCACAATCAAATGGATCGGTCTGATCCATAAAATCAAGATCCAGGGCCAGAAAATCTACTGGTACATGATGACAACTTGTTGTAAATACAAGTTGAGCACGTTCAAAAGCCCTTTTGTCCACCTGAAACTTCTTTTTGTGCTGTTCAATGTGTCCATCCGTGAGAAACCTTTTGTTAAAAAACTTAATCCTGACGGACAATAGTACCCTCGCATTCAACAGGAAGAATGTGACAAAGCTAGTGTTTGCATGGTTGGATGCATATCCTTCCATCATTATTGTCCTCAAGCGAATGTCATGAGAACCGAGAAAATCCCTTTGCTTCTTATGCCACTGATTGGTTATACCTTTTTGTCCATGTGTTACTGCCTAAATAGATATGAAGATTGAAAACAGTTAATGTCTAAAAAAAGAGTATGTCGAAAGAGCGACAACTGAACGGTTAATTCTAGTACATTATATATGGGCTTTCAATGTGCGTGAAATCATCACCTCTATATACAAATTCTCCAAGCATGGAAAGCATCGCAGCAAGCCAATAATCATGTTCAGATCTAAACACCACATACGGATATGTAAGGTCTTGACAGAATCCAGCACCATTGATAGGCTATCCATGGACAAACTCTTCATTGAGCATAGAACATAATATTAGTACCAAAAGTGTACTCCAAGATGATATAAAACTTATGCACACAAATGAAAAATGCAGCTTATGATTACAAAAGTGTTGATGATAATATACAGTACCTGAATAAGTGTGGAGCCAAACACCATCTTGTGACCTTTAAACGGATCATGAATTATACCCAAGGTCTCCAGTTTAGGTGCAGAGACCACAGTTGTTTGCGAAGGTGCATAACAATAATCAAGGAGCAACCTTTGAAGTGAAGGGCATCTTCGATGATGAGCTCCTGTCCTTCAAAGCAAAATCCAATGCTTACAAGGTGAGGCGACTTTATTTGGAGACAACGGATACGGATTTCTTTTCCAAAAACAAGCAGCAAGCGCTCCAGGGCAGGGCAGCTGGAGTGGATGATGTTGTGCAGTGAGGCCTCGGACAGATCAACCACCACAAGCGCAAGTTTTTTTAGCAGTGGGAGTCGAAGCATTTGTACCAGATTATCTGCTAGATGGCACCGGGCCAAGGTAGCGGTGTGGAGAGAGGAGGAAAACCATGAGATGGACATCGGTGGTGAGGGCACAGATACAGCGGTTGGTGGTAAGCTATTCTCGTAGTAATGGTAGAACTCAAGCTGCTGGAGTTTTTTGAATTCACGGGATGTCAGCCAAGCGTCCACTATGCAGGGTATGTGCAGCAGGCAGCATGCCGGGATGCAGAGGCGTTGAACGGAGCCCTGGTGGGAGGAGATGATGGATCCATGGAGTTCAAAATCATGAACGACGGATAGCCGACGACAGTCGAGATTAAGAGGCCCGGCATGCCACAGAGGGCGCCACCGAGATGCGAGGACTTGTGTGCGGCAGCCATCCTTGGTGGGGAGAAGGGAGATGATCTCCCCAAGGATGGCGTCCGGGAGATTGCTTATTCTGTCCGCCCTAGATTCTACGAGTTCCTCAGATCCAGGGGGCCGTGGCCGCTTCTCTCCGCGCTGCTGGGTGCAGGATCTACAACCGGCGGTGGCGCTGGCCAGAGCCTCATCAGTGTACATACCAATCTGAGAGGGAAAATTGGCACAAACATATATGTAGGACATTCAAAATCAATTCTCAAGATCTGGAACAAAAAAATGGCACAAACATATATGTAGGACATTCAAAATCAATTCTCAAGATCTGGCTATGAATTATTAGCACGAATGCTAACCCTAGGCAGATTATTAGCAAAAATCATTCATACAGAACAAACAATTAATCACTAACCCTAGACGGCTACCATTCAAACAATCAATACACTACACGGATCTAACGAATCTTACTTTGATTGTTAGAGGTAGCACATATGTGGCTATTGTCACGTGGCAGGTCACAATCGACATACAAGCAGCAAATTGTCAGAGGTAGAAAATATGTCCAAATTTACTTTTTTCATGTGTCCAAATGCACAGCATGGAAGTACTAAACATGGAGAACAAATCATCCAACATGAGCACATTCATAGGAGTTGTAGATCCATGGCTACCATCAAGACAAAATGCCAAGTTTTAATTCAGACACAAGACTTGGTGAAAACAAGCATATTCATATCAGCAACATTGACATGGCATCATTGCAAGCTTGGGTCAATGGCTTTTCATGTGTTTCATGGCATGGCAATAATTTTAACAATAAGTAGGCATGAAAATGACCCAAACACATGTACAAAGTTAGGCCATATGATGCATGGATTAATTCACACAAAAATGACCAAATGGCAAGTTATGCAAAATGTCATGCACCAAAACTTATCCAAATGACAAAATTAATACCACCATTGGCGGCAAGAAATAAATATGCTACATGGCTTGTCATGGCATCTAATTGCACAGAATGCTAGTACAAATCATGGAGAACAAAACATTCAACATGAGCATCTACATAGGAGCTCCAGATTCATGGCTACCAACAAGACAAAATGAAATGTTATAAATCAGACTGGTGACTTGGTGAAAACAAGCACATTCATTTCAGCAACATTCACATGGCATCTTTTCATGGTTGGTTCAGTGGCTTATCATGTGTATCATAGCATGGATTGTTTTTTAACAGCAAGTAGGCATGAAAATGCTCCAGACGCATGTACAAAATTTCACCATATGATGCATGGATTAAATCACACAAAAAACACAAAATGACAAGTTATGCAAACATGTCATGCTCCAAAACTCATCCAAATGACAAAACTAATAGCACAGATGGATGCAGATATGCTATTCCAGTAAGCCCAAATCATAGCATATACTCTAGGATCCTATCATTCCTACTAGTCCACACAGCCCAGAACATATCACATATGCCCACCCACACAATTTTTTTATCTTCTTCTGGAAATCTATTAATCCAATTTTCTTATCTTCTTTTGGAAACAAAATTAGCCAAATTAAGTTTGATTCAGTAGTCAAGGGACAAATTCAGTTAACTAAAAAAAATTCAGTTAACTTAACATATTAAAGTTAACTTAACACACATAATGCTGCCTAGGATTCATATACATCAAGATCAAGCATTAAAAAACTACAAATTTTTCCTAGGGTTCATATACATCAAATTCTAGCACTAGAATACTACAAATTTTTCCTAGGGTTCATAATTCTGCCTAGGGTTCATATACATCATAATCCATCCCCCAAAGCATGTAGTCAAATGTTCATGCAAATTATTCAGATTAAAATGACATCCTTCCCCATTCAATGACATCTAGCATCCCCTCTCTGAACTATTATCATCACTATCACCATGACTATAATCAATACACTACACGGATCTAACGAATCTTACTCTGATTTCATCATTTCATGGACTGAGAAAACATAACCATAGGATTTCTATTCCAAAAAAATGAAGGGGGGGGAGGGGGGAGTTACCAGAGAAAACACATGATATATTTGCCGTAAAAATGGGTATAGATGACTAACCGGTTTTCGGTCGGAGTCGGAGTCGTTGCCGGAGTTGCTGTGGACCTCCGGCTCCGGCTGGCGAGGCACGATGGCGGCGACGACGTCAAGGTCGCGCTGCTACCCGCGCGAGACCTCGTCGGTGGCGACGACAACCTCTGTGCTTAGCTTCACGCGTTGCGCGGGTGCTTCACCAACCCCGGCGTCGCCACTCCCTCCGATGGTGCGCTTCGGCGGCATCCTCATACACTCCAAATGGCGGTGACCACTTTGGACAGGGTGTGCGGCCGCCTATTACGACCAGCGGCTCAGGCGCGCCATTAATATGGAGCAGTGGGAGCGAGGCGGGTGGCGGTCAAAGGGCTGGCTCACCTCCCGATGATTTTCATATTTAGACAATCCAAAAAAATTGCGTACGTGCCATTGAAAAAACTTTATTTATAAATAACGCGCCACCGTGTCATGGTTGAACTTTGATTCGTTCACGCGTGGTTCCCGACCCTCCACTTAAGTGAACAACTACTACGCACATCAAATTATCACGTGAGCTACCTCTTTGTATAGAAATGAGCTCCACCGTGTACCCGCGCGTGTGTTAGGGAAAGAGGCAAAGAGTACGTTCGTCGGTGCGTGCACCTCTTCTCTTTGTGCACGTACTCCTTTTTTTGCGGGTGATTCGTGCACGTACTCCACCTACGTTGGTGACCGTTGGTGAGTCTCACTTACACTACTTATCTCCATTTTCTTGCATAACACGTGGACCAGGATGCTGGATGTCCCACGTGTTGGCAAAAGGAAGAAGAACGATTTCCGATGATCGAGAAGGAGCCAGGAACCGCGCGGTGGAGTACTAGACAGGAGGAGTCCGAAACACGACAGCCCAGTGTAGTTACATCATACATGGCCCACCTCACGCTATCACCATATTCTCGGCCTCCGTGCGACACCTAGCTCCACCAGCCCGTATTTCTTCTAGCTCCTCTTCTCTCTGAAAGTGTGGCGGTTTGGCGATTTTGCCGTCAATTGAGGTCGGTTTGCTCCCACTCCCTCCCACATGTTAGTGATATGCCAGGGGCATTCTAAAAAAATTGATATATGCCAAGAGGAAGCGCTTTGACCGACGGACCAAACGCGACAAGCGTTGCCATGAGTGAGTCCAGTTTGTCATTTTGAACTTGTTTGGTGTATTAGTAACACTTGGTTTTGCACCTTCATAGATTGGTGAAAATCCCCGCTAAAAAGCCGCTTCGCTTTCTACTAATCCCGTCAACCGTCCTGCTACAGTACATCACTCACATGTGGTTTATAGAGCTTAATCTCCAAAAAAAATATTACTATACCATTTTGTCAGTCTAAATTTTACTGGTCACATTCACATGTTTACATTTCAAAGCGCATTAAATTGTTGCGTGCAAGGATTAACAGAAAACTAACCAATGCATGTAAATGTTATTGGTCATTGTACTACTCATGCATGCATGCGTTGATACGTACTACTACAATATACTCCAAACGCTCACCATCTAGTAGTTCATTGGCTGGTTTCGATTTTTGAATTGAGCCCCATCAACCCATACACTTGATGTTGTGCTGCTACCATCCATTATTCGCATGTGGTGGTTTCTAGAATAAAAAGGAGGTACTTACCATGGGAATGGTGGCATGATGGTTGCTTCGTCCGAGCAACTTACTGTGGGAATATTGGAGTACGAGCGGATTCAACGAATAGTGAAATGATGGTTGCTTCGTCCGCAACTTACTATGGCAAAGGTGGGGCTCTATGATTTGACTGCTCAATAGTTATTATTACTACGGCACAACGACCGGGGTGAACCTCCCCTGCGGTTGTGCACTCAATATTGGTGCATGGGACGTGGACCAGGATACTGGATGTCCCTCATGTCGGCGAAAGGAAGTTCAATGGTTTCTGGCATTGCTATCTAGTTTTCAGGATTTGTTTATATGCCACATAATTTTCCAACATAATAAATTATACTGTAATGCTATGAAGCTTTCAACTTTGGTTTCTTGTGTCCACTTGCCTCCAAGGTTGTCTCATTACAACATTCCATCAAATACAAGGTTGTCTCGTTACAACATTCCATCAAATACAAAGAAAACTAACATGGATGCTAATGCAGCACAGTGATTCACAGATTAGCCCCAATATTTACATCACAACTGAAGAAAATGTTGTGAGGTCTACAAATAAAGAAAAATTAAAAATTGATTGATGCTCTACGTAGGCATGGTTCCATTTCCTGGCCACGGTGTTCATTGGTCGGCAGCTAGTTTCACGCAAATAGAAGCCGGTCACCTTTGCAATCTCTCGTAAAACTAACTACTTGATAGAGAAGATTAGGCTCAGAGTTGGATGAGGAGGATAGCACAACCAATCTCCCTTTATGCAGTCCCACTGAAATGCAGAAAATTAGCCCGTGTGACATTTTAGTGGAACTGCACAAAACACTCTTAAGAAAAAAGTGATTTGTGCAGTTCACCAAAAGGTCGCAGTAGCAACGAGGTGAAATGGATAGCCCTGTTTGCAAAAAGAGGTAGAAAGGAAACAATTACTAGTCAATAACAGTTGATGACACATACGCCGACAAAAAAAACATATTCATTGTCTTCAGGGAATCAGGGGGAGATAGCAGCACAGTGGTTTCTCTCAAACGGTGTGAGGACGAGATTGCAAAATGGGAAGTACTACGACGGCCAAGCTACGTTTTAGGCAAAGAACTAGAGAAGATCCACATGCAGGATTTCCGCATGCAGCGACCTGGGAAGTTGGGAAGTGGAGCAAGGCCGGTTCCAGAGGAAGCTCTACCTGAGGGTCGTCGGGATGTAACTAGGAGGGCGGCGGCGGCCGGGATCTGCTGCGGCAGCGAGCAAGAAGCAAAGGCCCTACCGCGCCGGAGCTTGGTCAGAGAGAACGACGGGTACCGCAGATCGGGACGCGCCGGCAGTGAGTTTCCTGCCTCGACGCCGGTGACCGGAGCAACGCTACACATCCTCCCTTTCCGCTGGCGGACGGGATCCGGCCCGATCAGTGACTAGCGATGAGAGGGAGAGATTGGCCACCACCGTCTAGTGTGAGAAAGTGTGAAGAGACGAACCCCAGCAAGCAAGCATTGAGGCTCCTGCCTATATTTTATAGCATAGTAGAGCAGTGTTCTTTTTTCTCTCTATAACAATCATTTTATATTCTGTACGTGCCATTGAGGAATAAACTTTATTTAAAAATAACGCGCAAATGCGTCGAGTCGCACTTTGTTTCATTCACGCATGGTACACGACCCTCCATCAAGTGAACAACCGCTACACACGTCAAATTATCACATGGGCTGCCTTTTCGTACGGAAATGAGCTCCACCGTCTACCCGTGCGGGTGTGGTTGGGAACGAGACGTGAGTACGTGCGTCGTGCATGCACCTCTTCTCTTCATGCACGTACCCCACCTACGTGGGTGTGTGTGAGAGAGATACAAACATAGAGAGAGATGTTGAGTGCGTTCATGAGTGTTTTTTGGGGGGGGGGTGTGATTTCGTAAGTGTATTTGTGTGCGTGAGAGATAGACGGGGAATATGAGTCAATGATATCTCAAAAAAAAATATAACATATGCAATGTGTGTGAAATGAAGGCCTAGATATATCATATATATAGAGGGGGCGATCCACGAGAAGAGAGGGGAGGGATCATCGGCGTGAGATATATATCAATATAATCGAACAGAGGGATGAAGGTGTATGGGTGCAAGATCGATAAAGAGAGACAACGAAATTGTGTGTGCGCACGTCAAAGATATAGGGTGGGTGGCCTACTGGAATGTGAGAGGGGACAGGTGTAGTTTGTGTGTGGCAGGGAGACCTAACTAGAGCATTCGACTATCGGTGTGGGGGGGCGGAGACCTAACTAGAGAGGTAGATCGACTGGTATATGTGTGGATAAGGAAAGACCTAGCTATTTATCGAGGGAGAACGATCGGCATCCATAAATATGTGTAGGAGAGGAATAAGGTTGGGAGAGAGACAGAGCTAGAGTGCCGGAGGGGTGGTGGTGGAGTTGCTTCTCAGAGATGGTGGGAGAGGCCTACTAGACAGACGGAGGGTACGACTGCAATATCAATAAGAGAGGGGATGTGTGTCTGTGTGTGCGCGTGCGTCTGAGACACTACTGTAGGATGGTCCTAACATGACACATGCATTAGAGACCCCTTGACCAAACTGTGTGCGATGCATTAATCGCAAACGGTGTCATATTAAAACTGTCACCAATAAGAAGAACTGTGTGCGATGGCGCAGACATCAAGCACGATTCAGATTAGAGTTGCGTGTGCGATACGTGGCATGCAGTTGATCCATACGAACCATTTGCGATGAGCCAGAACAACAGAAACGGTCAGCCAATTCGAGGTGTGTGCGATATAAGGCATATAGTTCACTCGGATGAACTATTTGTGATTACCCAACACAACAGAAACAGTCAGCCAGATCAAGGTGTCTGCGATAGATGGCAAACAGTTCACTCGGACGAACTGTTTCCGATGAGCCGAAACAACAGAAACGGTCAGCCAGATCAAGGTGTGTGCAATAGACGGCAAAGAGTCCACTCGGATGAACTGTTTCCGATGAGCCAAAACAACAGAAACGGTTAGAGCATCTCCAACAGCCTTTTGTATATTGGATTGCAAAAAACATGTTATAACAAGAGGAGAGAGAAGGTTAGCAAAGCCAACATGTTTTTTGCTTTGGTAGCCTTTGTATATCGGATTGCTATATTTGCACAAAACACACAATGACATGTGGGGACAGTTTGTCATAGACACATCACATGTATACTAGCACAACTCGTGTACACGTGTGCACACGCGTATGCGTACACAGATGCAACACACACGCATACATGTACACACACGCATACATGTACACACACGCGTACACGTACACACACGCAACACAAACGCGTAGATGTACACACGCATGTACACGTACACGCACGCATCACACACATACACGCACACACGATGCACATACACAGCTCACACATCAAATGCCCTTTGGGTTTGCAAATATACATAGTGGGATGGCAGATTTAGCAAGTTTTGTAAAAAAATTAGGTGGGGGACCACTTATACAAATGATGTTGAAGGAGGTTTTTTGCCCAAGGTTGCTAAAATAGTAAGTGAGTGCAATTATAGAAAGGCTGTTGGAGATGCTCTCAGCCAGATCAAGGAGTCTGCGATATACGGGCACACATTCTAATTAAAAGAATTGTGCGCGATTGTAATAACAAGCACACACGGTTGATAGAACAAGTCGTGCGCTGACATCGCCGATTGCGGTGCACACGCTACGTACGCATCCGAGAACGCTTGCCCATGTTACACCATCCGAGAATCGTGCCGAACTTCGAAACCGGAACCGTCAATAAATTTTGAGCTTGTTTCCCGTCACATTCCAAATTACCACGCTATATTTAATTGCAAACATGTTCACACCGATCAAAATCTAAACGTTTTCCCAGTTAGCAGCTTATTACTAGGTTATAAATACTACCTACTAGAAATGAATGCACAGTCCACCTCAATTCCTCATCAACAAACAAACAAGTCTTTCTTCGTCGTTCCTTGCGTCTGCCATGGCCCGTAGGAGTTCTTTGTCAAGAATTGACCAGGGAGCGGCGAGCATGGAAGCGGAAGCAACAGAGATATCCCGCCTCGCCGCGATAGCAACCGCGAGGTCCCGCCGTGCCGCCGATGCAGCACAAAGGTCCCGCTGCACCGCCGAAGCAGCACAGAGGTCCCGCCATGCCGCCAAAGCAGCACAATGGTCCAGCCGCACCGTGGAAGCAACAAGGATGACTCGCCGCGCCGCAGAATTAGCAGAGAGGTCCTGCCGCGCCGCGGTGGCCTGGGAAGATCTCTTCCGGGAAGGCGAGGGCTCTTGCGGGCTCATGCGCGCTGAGCTTGATACGCTGAAGGATGAGATCTCTAGCTAGGCGAAGCTGCACGAGGAGATCAATGCCTCATTTGATAAGGCAATCGACGTCATCCGGGGACTAAGGGATGACAAGGAGAAGCTCCGCACCCAGCGCGACCTGCTGAGGGCAAAGATCACTGGCAGTGCGAAGCAACACGAGGAGAGCACTGTCTTGATGAAGAAGACGGCCGCCATGGTCGAGAAACTTATGGACGATAATGCCAACCTCCGCATCGAGCGCGAAACGCTAGTGTGGGAATCCAAAGCTGCACTCAAGCGAAGTATTGAGGACATGAAACAGCTCATTGCCGCTCCCCGCGAAAACTCCATCGCCATGGATGCAATGACGAAGATGGCGGAGGAGAGCCGAAAGGAGGTGAAGGTCGTGGACGCGATGAAGAAGGAGCTGGAGGAACTCCGTGCCCTGCAGCAACCCATCACGAAGGAGTAGAGCAGCGACCCAGATTGTTGTCTGCGTCTTCTTCCTTCTTCTTTTGCCCCAGTGTCTTTCGGGTGTTGCCACGTGTGGCATTTTAAATTGTCTTCCTAAATAGTATGTAAGACAATTACTATCCATTGCCATCATCATCATATATAACTAAGTCTTTGTTAAGTTTCAGTCGAGGCTATGTCCGTGAGTTATCCGTGCAGATTTTTGTTTTCAAATTTTCTTTGTTCTCCCTTAAATCTCAGTCGATTGAGACCTAGCCACACCATTAAGCGCCTATAAAATAGGGGCTCAGGCGCCATTAATGGAGAAGTTGGGAGCGGGGTGGGCGGCGGATAGAGGTCAAAGGGCTCGCCTCCCGGTAAGCCTACGCAATGGTCTGCTCCACGCCTCCCGTCTAATCAAATAGCTACCCCGCACGATGCCTCCTAGCCAATAAAAATGGGGACGCGTGGCGGCACGTAAATGGTCAGTACAACGCCCACAGTTTGAAGAACACTTGTGTTTTCGATTGTAACTTGGTAGCTCTTTGTTCCAAAATGACTTTGTTGGTTGTTAATGTGTGCGCCTTCAAAAAATGGGACAAAATTTTTACCACAGCATGTTGGTGCCATGTCAAGGCAACATGCCAAGTTTCATGATTTTCACGCAAGTTTTGGATTTACAGGAATTTAAAACCAAGTTTGTCAATGTTTTCGGCCGAGCCACGACACCCGAATGTTTGAAATTCATTCCCATTTCTTGCATGGGACCTCGACATTCACCCAAGGACACATATACGATTTTTTAACCCATTTTGGTGCACTGGAGCATGTTCAAATTTGAATTATGCACATTAAATGCCTAGAAAACTCAATAAATGTATTAAAATGCCAGATGAACCCGGAATAATTCCAAATTATAGCGTGACACTCCTATTGGTCTTTCTTGCCTCTGTAAAAAAGGTCAAGGCAAGAAGAGGCAGCGTATGTCGTTTCGCCCACAAAGGTGACACATTGCCTATCGAAACCATGAGCCTTCTTGAGAGAAGCTCCGGGTTGTAAGAAGCTTATACCAAAACTTGTCCCAAATCTAACAAAATATTTACCACAGCATGTTGGTGCCATGTCAAGACACCATGCCAAGTTCCGTGATTTTTAGGCAATTTTCGAATTTACATGAATTTTAAAACCAATTTCCTCAATGTTTTTGGCTGAGCCACGATGCCCAGATGTTTGAAATTCACTCACATTTCTTGTATGGGACCTAAACATTCACCCAAGGATGCATATACGATTTTTCAACCCATTTTGGTGCACTGGAGCATGTGCCTATAGTTCAAATTTTAATTATGCACATTAAATGCTTAGAAAACTCAATTAATGTATAAAAAAGGCCAAACGAACCAGGAATAATTCCAAATTTTAGCACGACACTCCTATAGTTGCATGTTCACTACAGATAAATGATTTATCCTAGCAATTCAAACACCGACCTTTCCTGCCGTAACCCCATTTTGTCTTTCAAGGGGCATGCATTGTGTGTATTAAACACATTATACATATTAAAACAGGGTTTAGATCATTCCGAACGTCTAGCTAGATCATGTAATGTACTGTGATTTGAATTCAACATAAAATGGATACAAATATTTGAATTGGAGATCGTATGGTACAAGTAGTTCATATTTAAATAGGATTACTACTATATGCAGGCATTGTGTTATCATGATAATATTTAAATGATGGTATAACTTGACAACAATCGTATTCAAATAGGGAAAATTGATTCAAATTGAGTCAATATGGTAGACGACAGTGTTTTGATTTATTTATTTTTGCGGGAGTGTTTTGATTTGTTTTTTTGTTGTTGTTGAGGGAAGTGCGAATTGATTTTGTACTATACACGCTAAGCTTGTTCTACTGATTTGTTTAGTTATTTGTTGTTTGTTTTGAATGCCATTTGTAGTAATATAGTAAAACGGGACATGACTCCCTCTTGTCTTGTACGAATTGTTTTTTGTTTTTATTTTTTTACACGTTAAGCTTGTTCTCCCGAAATTTCAAGCCGCGCCTTGTTATCCCGAAATTTCAAGCAATCTCTTTGTCTCTTGTGCTGTGAAACTCCCGCCCCTTCAACCCGCGCCTTGTTATCCCAAAATTTCAACGCATGCGAAAACTCCCCCCTCCTCCGAAATCGGTCGCATCGCCCCGACACGCGGAATCTCCCTTCTATCCCTCAGCCGAAAACCCCGCCTCGATGTCCCATGGTCAAAACGGGTAGGGGTACTTTCGTAACTTTCCCCACGTTTCAGACAAGCGCGTCCCTAAGCCATGGTTCCCCCCTCCCACCCCCTTCTCCCCCCCCCCCCCATTCATACACCGAGGCGGCCAAAACCCGCGAAACCCCACGCTCCTCCGTCCGCCACCCGTCCGCCACCCAGCCGGAGCCTCTTCGCCGACAACATCGTCCGCCGCAACAGCTCGACGTCCCTCATCCACCGCACCGGATGAGGATCCGTCATCAATCTCGTTGTCCCGCCGGTTTAGCCGTCCTGTCCTCCACCTCCAAGGAGCTGCCCCGATGTTCACCTCGTCTATCGCGCTACCTCCATTCCCACAGCGCTGTCTTCACCTGCACCACCGGAACCGCAGCACCATCACCGATTCCTTGGATGAAGCTGAGGCCTAGTCAGCGCCACCAAAGAGGTTATACACTAATCGTTGCATTTTCTCCTTTATTTGATCTCACGGTGCTACCGCTACTCGATCCCGAGCCGCCATGGCACGGCTCAATCGACGGCGGCATCACCGGCCACTTCCTCCACGGCGTCTCTCTGCCATGGTGTTGTTCCCTTGGCGGCGATGCCCACATCAGCAGGAGCTGCTACTGCTACCACAGCTGTCGCTGGTCGTGCTCCTGCTACTCCAGCTCTTACTCGTGCTGCTACTCTACTCTTGCTCTTGCTCGCGCTGCTGCTCTACTTTTGCTCGCACTGCTGCTGCACGAGCAGCAGCTCCGGCACTCGCTCGCCCTCCTGCTGCTGCTACGGCTCTCGCATGCACTGATGCTCCGAGCGCTGCTACTGCTGCACGACCAGCTGCCTCGGCTGCTCTCTGGTAGTCCGTTCCCTGCTGGAGCAGCTGCTGATTTAGATCACAGCTTCTCTGCCACTAGTGCCCGAACGGCCAAAACTACTAGTGCAATGCTTCTCTGCTACTACTGCGTTCAGTTCAGATAGTAAAATTCAGTTTCGACAGCAAAATTCAGTTTCGAGAGTACATTTCAGTTTCGACAGTAAAATTCAGTTTTGACAGTTAAGTTCAGAGACGAGCGGCTAATGTCTTTTACATCTAGCACTTATTGGTGATGTATTTTACATCATCTATTGGAGATGCTATTAGAATGCCACTTCAGGTTAACGTTGTCTCTCTTGTCCTGCTTCAGCCTCGCCATCGTACACCTCACCAGAGCTATTCCAACGACATAACCATCCATCACAGCGGAGCAGTACCGTCGGCTCCATCTCTAGACGCCTAAGATCTTCTTCCCCGCCTCTGACAGCCACATCAGCCGCAGCATCCTCAGCGACCAACCCAATGATGCTGAGATCGACATGGCTTCACCAAAGAGGTTGTACACTTGTCGCATCACTTTTTTACTCTACATGTAATATATATTGTCCACTGAGCACGCGTAGTAATGAGAAATACGAATAGTTTCTCCTATATGACAAGCAATGAGGTACTAGGTAAGTTAGCTATCCGTGATGGACTCTCTCGAAAGCCATCATTATTTATTTCTGCGCGTTGGAGCTGTGCATGTATAGATGGGCCTGGGAGTTGAACTAGTAGGGCAGTGGGCTTGGTCCAAAGTAGTAGAAGTAGTACAAAAACATTTTTGGAGTGTAGGATTTTGCCTGTTCAAGCCTGCCTACTAGAATCACCACTGGTTGAAAGGAAAAGTTAAGGAAAGACATAGGAATTGGAAAGTTTCCTATGGTACTACTATTCATGCATTTGGTTCAAAGGAATGGAGCAAGGGAAAACTGTAGGATTTTTTCCTTTAGTGTCTCTTTCAAAGGAAAACCGTAGGAATTTTAATATCCACTTGGCCCTCCTTTTCAAATTCCTATTCATGAAGAACAAGACTAAGTGATAGTAGCATAATAGCATTATAACTGTACATTTTCATGTGGTTTGACTTTAATATGACCATGCTTCTTTGCATTTCTGTGATCTTCCAATTCATGTGAACCAAACACCCAGATTGACAGAAATCCTGTGTTAGCAAATGCTCTATTTTCCACGTGCATTCCTATCCAATTCATGTGTATTTCCTATCCCTGCGTTGTTAGAATCATCCAATTCAAATGAGCCTTTACAGAATTACTTCTGATACAGATTGGTGTCAAAGAAAACTTTGTGTGGTTTGTCCCGCTCCTGCTGCACCATCGTCCGCTCCAGCTGAGCTGCTCCAACGACGGAAGCGTCCACCGCAGCAGAGATCCCCCCCCTCCAGACGGTCTTTCGCCGCCTCATATCTTATTCCCCGCTACCGGTAGCCACCACCACTGCATTACCATCATCAATTGAGGAGATGACCTTGAGGACTACACGGGTCCGCAAGAGAGGTTGCACTCTTTCGTGTCTGCTTACGCTATGCATCGCTTAATATTACCTGATACTTTATCATCATGTTCACCTCTTAGAATTCGAGTCAGGTCCAAACTAATAATCAAACTTGAGTTTTTAAATGGTTTTGGGGTACAAATTGAGGCAGCAATGAATAGTATCTCTGTCTACTATCTGCTTAATCTCGGGTGTCTACAATGTGTTTCATGTTGGGTGGGAAACAAACTGTAAAGGAGACATTACCTGTATTTTTTAACTGAAGCTATTATCTGCCTGCTATCATTGGTTTGGGTCTATCCACTGGTTGCTACCATCACTCTGGATTTCTGCATGCATTCCTTACATAATCTCACTATGTTTTATTCCTATGCATGTCATTTATTGTACACAATGGTACTGAACATGTAGAGCAAAAGAGAAGAGACTTGCGTGGCAATATAATGTCATGCAGAGGTCACTCCATGGTGGCCGCAATGGCAGCCCCCCTTCCACCATTCCAGATTGTAATCAAGAGGAAGATAATTGTTCAGTGGGGGATTCAGAGGGAGCAGACCACTCCTATTTACCCCCTGAGGTCTTTGCTCTCACTTGGCATGCTGATGTTGGTCATATCATGCATATGGTGCCTTGCATTGCTTACTTTACACATCATATATGTCATTTGCTTAGTTTAGACATGTTTTGTGTGAATGCCATCTGTTTAGTTTCTATATCATATATGTGAATTATGTTGGGAACGTTGCATGGAAAACAAAAAAAATTCTATGCACACGCAAGATCTATCCATGGAGATGCATAGCTACGAGAGGGGGAGTGTGTCTACGTACCCTAGTAAACCGTAAGCGGAAGCGTTAGAACAACGCGGTTGATGTCGTCGAACAACTTCACGATCCAACCGACCGAGTACCGAACGTACGGCACCTCCGCGTTCAGCACACGTTCAGCTCGGTGACGTCCTCGACTTCTTGATCCAGCAAGACGGCGAGGTAGTGGATGAGTTCCGGCAGCACGACGGCGTGGTGACGGTGATGGTGATGCATTCTCCGCAGGGCTTCGCCCAAGCACTGCGAAAATATGAACGAGGGACGGAACTGTGGAGGGGGGCGCCGCACACGGCTAAGACAATGTTGTGTCTTGTTTGGGGCGCCCCCTCTCCTCTATTTATATATGTGTAGGGGCTTGGAGTAGAAGGAATAGTGCCACGTGAACAGTACCACGTGAATAGTACCACGTGAATAGTACACACATGGACTTGGACTCCAAAGTCCAATCCTATTCCTACTAGGACTCTCCTTTTTTCCTTCCCTAGCTGCGTGGGTTTTTGAGGACTTGGTGCGCCTGGCCCAATAAGGCCAGGGCGCCTCCCCTTAGCCCATGCCAGCCCTTGGGACGTGGTGAACCCACTTGTGGACTTCCGGACCCTCCGGAATCCTCCGGAACCTTCTGGAAGCTTCCCGGTACAATACCGAAAAAACTGCACCTTTTTCCGGAACCCAAAATATGACTTCCCATGTATAAATCTTTACCTCTCGACCATTCCGAGACTCCCCGTGACATCCGGGATCTCATCCGGGACTCCGAACAACATTCGTTTACCAATTCATATAACTCATATAACACTATATCGTCAATGAACGTTAAGCGTGCGGACCCTACAGGTTCGGGAATGATGTAGACATGACCGAGACGCCTCTCCGGTCAATAACCAATAGCGGAACCTAGATGCCCATATTGGTTCCTACATATTCCACGAAGATCTTATCGGTCGAACCGCAATGACAACATACGTAATTCCCTTTGTCCGTCGGTATGTTACTTGCCCGAGATTCGATCGTCGGTATCTCCATACCTAGTTCAATCTCGTTACCGGCAAGTCTCTTTACTCGTTCCGTAATACATCATCCCGTAACTAACTCCTTAGTCACTTTGCTTGCAAGCTTCTTATGATGTGCATTACCGAGAGGGCCCAGAGATACCTCTCCGAAACACGGAGTGACAAATCCCAGTCTCGATCCATGCCAACTCAACAGACACCTTCGGAGATACCTGTAGAGCATCTTTATGATCACCCAGTTACGTTGTGACGTTTGATAGCACACAAGGTATTCCTCCGGTATCCGGGAGTTGCATGATCTCATGGTCGGAGGAACATGTATTTGACATTCAAGAAAGCAGTAGCAATAAACAGAACAATCATATGCTAAGCTAACAGATGGGTCTTGTCCATCACATCATTCTCCTAATGATGTGATCCCGTTATCAAATGACAACTATGTCTATGGTTAGGAAACCTTAACCATCTTTGATCAACGAGCTAGTCTAGTAGAGGCTCACTAGGGACACGGTATTTGTTTATGTATTCACACATGTATTTAAGTTTCCGGTCAATACAATTCTAGCATGAATAATAAACCTTTATCATGAACAAGGAAATATAAAATAATAACAACTTTATTATTGCCTCTATGGCATATTTCCATCAGTCTCCCACTTGCACTAGAGTCAATAATCTAGTTCACATCGCCATGTGATTAACACCCAAAGAGTTCACTAGAGTCAATAATCTAGTTCACATCGCCATGTGATTAACACCCAAAGAGATTACTAGAGTGTGATCATGTTTTGCTTGTGAGAGAGATTTTTTTAGTCAACAGGTCTGCAACATTCAGATCCGTGTGTACTTTGCAAATCCTTATGTCATACTGTAGATGCTGCTATCACGCTTTACTTGGAGCTATTCCAAATGAATGCTCCATTATACGTATCCGGTTTTCTACTCGGAGTTATCCAGATCGGTGTCAAAGTTTGCATCGACGTAACCCTTTACGACGAACTCTTTATCACCTCCATAATCGAGAAACATTTCCTTAGTCCTCTAGTTACTAAGGATAATTTTGACCGCTGTCCAGTGATCCACTCCTGGATCACTCTTGTACCCCTTTTGCCAGACACGTGGCAAGGCACACATCAGGTGTGGTACACAGCATGGCATATATTATAGAACCTATGACTGAGGCATAGGGAATGACTTTCATTCTCTCTCTATCTTCTACCGTGGTCGGGTTTTGAGTCTTACTCAACTTTACACCTTACAATACAGGCAAGAACTCCTTCTTTGACTGATCCATTTTGAACTCCTTCAAAATCTTGTCAAGGTATGTACTCATTGAAAGTCTTATCAAGCGTCTTGATCTATCTCTATAGATCTTGATGCCCAATATATAAGCAGCTTCACCGAGGTCTTTCATTCAAGTATCCTTTTATGCCATCCAGAAATTCTATATCATTTCCAATCAACAATATGTCATCCACATATAATATTAGAAATGCTACAGAGCTCCCACTCACTTTCTTGTAAATACAGGCTTCACCGTAAGTCTGTACAAAACCATATGCTTTGATCACCTCATCAAAGTGTATATTCCAACTCCGAGATGCTTGCACCAGTCCATAGATGGATCGCTGGAGCTTGCACACTTTGTTAGCACCCTTAGGATCGACAAAACCTTCTAGTTGCATCATATACAACTCTTCTTTGAGAAAACCATTAAGGAATGCAGTTTTGACATCCATTTGCCAGATCATAAAATGCGGCAATTGCTAACATGATTCGGACAGACTTAAGCATCGCTACGGGTGAGAAAGTCTCATCGTAGTCAACCCCTTGAACTTGTCAAAAACCTTTCACGACAAGTCGAGCTTTGTAGACAGTGATATTACCATCAGCGTCTGTCTTCCTCTTTAAAATCCATTTATTCTCAATGGCTTGCCGATCATCGGGCAAGTCCACCAAAGTCCATACTTTGTTCTCATACATGGATCCTATCTCAGATTTCATGGCCTCAAGCCATTTGTCGGAATCTGGGCTCATCATAGCTTCTTCATAGTTCGTAGGCTCGCCGTTGTCTAACAACATGACTTCCAGAACAGGATTACCGTACCACTCTGGTGCGGAACGTACTCTGGTCGATATACGAGGTTCAGTAGTAACTTGATCTGAAGTTTCATGATCTTCACCATTATCTTCCTCTCTTATTGGTGTAGGCATCACGGGAACGGTTTTCTCTGATGAGCTACTTTCCAATTCGAGAGAAGGTACAATTACCTCATCAAGTTCTACTTTCCTCCCACTCACTTCTTTCGAGAGAAACTCCTTCTCTAGAAAGGACCCATTCTTGGCAACAAAGACCTTGCCTTCGGATCTGTGGTAGAAGGTGTACCCAATTGTTTCTTTAGGGTATCCTATGAAGACGCACTTCTCCGCTTTGGGTTCGAGCTTATCAGGTTGAAGCTTTTTCACATAAGCATCGCATCCCCAAACTGTAAGAAACGACAGCTTAGGTTTCTTTCCAAACCATAGTTCATACGGTGTTGTCTCAACGGATTTAGACGGTGCCCTATTTAACGTGAATGCAGCTGTCTCTAATGCATAACCCCAAAACGATAGTGGCAAATCGGTAAGAGACATCATAGAACGCACCATATCCAATAAAGTACGGTTACGACGTTCGGACACACCATTACGCTGTGGTGTTCCAGGTGGCGTGAGTTGTGAAACAATTCCACATTTTCTTAAATGAAGGCCAAACTCGTAACTCAAATATTCGCCTCCGCGATCGGATCGTAGAAACTTTATTTTCTTGTTACGATGATTCTCTACTTCACTCTGAAATTCTTTGAACTTTTCAAATGTTTCAGACTTGTGTTTCATCAAGTAGATATACCCATACCTACTCAAATCATCTGTGAAGGTTAGAAAATAACGATACCCGCCGCGTGCTTCAACATTCATCGGACTACATACATCGGTATGTATTATTTCCAACAAATCAGTAGCTCGCTC
Organism: Elymus sibiricus; assembly: GCA_039707655.1. Taxonomy (NCBI): domain Eukaryota; kingdom Viridiplantae; phylum Streptophyta; class Magnoliopsida; order Poales; family Poaceae; genus Elymus; species Elymus sibiricus. The sequence goes on from CM077676.1 coordinate 387,845,962, forward strand.
CATTGTTCCGGAGAACGGAGTTTTAGTCATCTTGCCCATGAGGCATGGTTCGCAAGTATCAAATGATTCATAATCAAGTGATTCCAAAAGTCCATCCGCATGGAGTTTCTTCATGCGCTTTACACCAATATGACCTAAACGGCAGTGCCACAAGTATGTTGCACTATCATTATCAACTTTGCATCTTTTGGCATCAATATTATGAATATGTGTATCACTACGATTGAGATTCAACAAGAATAAACCATTCACAAGGGTGCATGATCACGAGAGATATTACTCATATAAACAGAATAACCATTATTCTCTGACTTAAATGAATAACCGTCTTGCAATAAACAATATCCAGATATAATGTTTTATGCTCAACGCAAGCACCAAATAACCATTCTTTAGGTTTAATACTAATCCCGAAGGTATTACGAGCGTGCCGATGGTGATCATATCAATCTTGGAGACACTTCCAACACACATCATCACCTCGTCCTCAGCTAGTCTATGTTACTCCGCAGCTCTTGCTTCAAGTTACTAATATTAGCAACTGAACCGGTATCAAATACCCAGACGCTGCCACGAGCACTAGTGAGGTACACATCAATAACATGTATATCAAATATACCTTTGTTCACTTTGCCATCCTTCTTATCTGCCAAATATTTGGGGCAGTACCGCTTCCAGTGACCATTTCCTTTGCACTGAAAGCACTCAGTCTTAGGCTTGGGTCCAGTTTTGGGCTTCTTCATGGGAGCGACAACTTGCTTGCCGTTCTTCTTGAAGTTCCCTTTCTTTCCCTTGCCCTTTTTCTTGAAATTGGTGGTCTTATTAGCCATTAACACTTGATGCTCTTTCTTGATTTCTACCTCCGCCGATTTCAGCATCGCGGAGAGCTTGGGAATCGTTTTCGTCGTCCCTTGCATATTATAGTTTCATCACGAAGCTCTAGTAGCTTGGTGATAGTGAATGGAGAAATCTGTCAATCACTTTATTATCTGGAAGATTAACTCCCACTTGATTCAAGCGATTGTAGCACCCAGACATTCTGAGCACATGCTCACTGGTTGAGCTATTCTCCACCATCTTGTAGGCAAAGTACTTGTCAGAGGTCTCATAACTCTCAACACGGGCGTGAGCATGAAATACCAATTTGAGCTCTTGGAACATCTCTTATGTTCCATGGCGTTCAAAGCGTCTTTGAAGCCCCGATTCTAAGCCGTACAGCATGGTGCACTAAACTATCAAGTAGTCATCAGATCGAGTATGACAAACGTTCATAACGTCTGCATCAGCTCCTGCAACAGGTCTGTCACCTAGCGGTGCATCAAGGACATAATTCTTCTGTGCAGCAATGAGGATAATCCTCAAGTTACGGACCCAGTCCGTGTGATTGCTACCATCATCTTTCAACTAAGCTTTCTCTAGGAATGTATCAAAAACAGGGGAGCTACAACGCGAGCTATTGATCTACAACATAATTTGCAAATACTATCAGGACTAAGTTCATGATAAATTTAAGTTCAATTAATCAAATTACTAATGAACTCCCACTTAAATTAACATCCCTCAAGTTAACTAAGTGATACATGATCCAAATCAACTAACCCATGTCCGATCATCACGTGAGATGGGATAGTCATCAATGGTGAACATCTCCATGTTGATCATATCTACTATATGACTCATGTTCAACCTTTCAGTCTCCAGTGTTCCGAGACCATGTCTGTACATGCTAGGCTCGTCAAGTTTAACCCAAGTATTCTGCTTGTGTAAAACTGGCTTACACCCATTGTATGTGAACGTAGAATCTATCACACCCGATCATCACGAGGTGCTTCGAAACGACGAACTTTAGCAACGGTGCATACTCGGGGAGAACACTTTTATCTTGAAATTTAGTGAAGGGATCATCTTATAATGCTACCATCGTTCTAAGCAAAATAAGATGCATAAAGGATAAACATCACATGCAATCAAAATATGTGACATGATATGGCCATCATCTTGTGCTTTTGATCTCCATCTCCAAAGCATCGTCATGATCTCCATTGTCACCAGCTCGACACCTTGATCTCCATCGTTGCGTCGTGGTCGTCTCGCCAACTATTGCTTCTACAACTATTGCTAACGTATAGCGATAAAGTAAAGCAATTACATGGCGCTTGCATTTCATACAATAAAGAGACAACCATAAGGCTCCTGCCGGTTGCCGATAAATTACAAAACATGATCATCTCATACAATAACGTATATCACATCATGTCTTGACCATATCACATCACAGCATACCCTGCAAAAACAAGTTAGACGTCCTCTACTTTGTTGTTGCAAGTTTTACGTGGCTGCTACGGGCTTCTAGCAAGAACCGTTCTTACCTACGGCACAAAACCACAACGGTGATTTATCAAGTTTGCTGTTTTAACCTTCAACAAGGACCGGCCGCAGTCAAATTCGATTCAACTAAAGTAGGAGAAACAGACACCCGCCAGCCACCTTTATGCAAAACAAGTTGCATGTCTGTCGGTGGAACCGGTCTCATGTACGCGGACATGTAAGGTTGGTCCGGGCCGCTTCATCTTACAATACCGCCGAATCAAAATAAGACGTTGGTGGTAAGCAGTATGACGATCAACGCCCACAACTCTTTGTGTTCTACTCGTGCATATCATCTACGCATAGACCTGGCTCATGATGCCACTGTTGGGAACGTTGCATGGAAAACAAAAAAAATTCTACGCACACGCAAGATCTATCCATGGAGATGCATAGCTACGAGAGGGGGAGTGTGTCTACGTACCCTCGTAGACCATAAGAGGAAGCATTAGAACAACGTGGTTGATGTCGTCGATCAACTTCACGATCCAACCGACCGAGTACCGAACGTACGGCACCTCCGCGTTCAGCACACGTTCAGCTCGGTGATGTCCTCGACTTCTTGATCCAGCAAGACGGCAAGGTAGTGGATGAGTTCCGGCAGCACGACGGCGTGGTGACGGTGATGGTGATGCAATCTCCGCAGGGCTTCGCCCAAGCACTGCGAAAATATGACCGAGGGACGGAACTGTGGAGGGGGGCGCCGCACACAGCTAAGACAATGTTGTGTCTTGTTTGGGGCGCCCCCTCTCCTCTATTTATATATGTGTAGGGGCTTGGAGTAGAAGGAATAGTGCCACGTGAACAGTACCACGTGAATAGTACCACATGAACAGTACACACGTGGACTTGGACTCCAAAGTCCAATCCTATTCCTACTAGGACTCTCCTTTTTTCCTTCCCTAGCTGTGTGGGCTTTTGAGGACTTGGTGCGCCTGGCCCAATAAGGCCAGGGCGCCTCCCCTTAGCCCATGCTAGCCCTTGGGACGTGGTGAACCCACTTGTGGACTTCCGGACCCCTCCGGAATCCTCCGGAACCTTCTGGAAGCTTCCCGGTACAATACCGAAAAAACTGCACCTTTTTCTGGAACCCAAAATATGACTTCCCATATATAAATATTTACCTCTCGACCATTTCGAGACTCCCCGTGACGTCCGGGATCTCATCCGGGACTCCGAACAACATTCGGTTACCAATTCACATAACTCATATAACACTATATCGTCAACGAACGTTAAGCGTGCGGACCCTACGGGTTCGGGAATGATGTAGACATGACAGAGACGCCTCTCCAGTCAATAACCAATAGCGGAACCTAGATGCCCATATTGGTTCCTACATATTCCACGAAGATCTTATCGGTCGAACCGCAATGACAACATACGTAATTCCCTTTGTCCGTCGGTATGTTACTTGCCCGAGATACGATCGTCGGTATCTCCATACCTAGTTCAATCTCGTTACAGGCAAGTCTCTTTACTCGTTCCGTAATACATCATCCTGTAACTAACTCCTTAGTCACTTTGCTTGCAAGCTTCTTATGATGTGCATTACCGAGAGGGCCCAGAGATACCTCTCCGAAACACGGAGTGACAAATCCCAGTCTCGATCCATGCCAACTCAACAGACACCTTCGGAGATACCTGTAGAGCATCTTTATGATCACCCAGTTATGTTGTGACATTTGATAGCACACAAGGTATTCCTTCGGTATCCGGGAGTTGCATGATCTCATGGTCGGAGGAACATGTATTTGACATTCAAGAAAGTAGTAGCAATAAACAGAACGATCATATGCTAAGCTAACAGATGGGTCTTGTCCATCACATCATCCTCCTAATGATGTGATCCCGTTATCAAATGACAACTCATGTCTATGGTTAGGAAACCTTAACCATCTTTGATCAACGAGCTAGTCTAGTAGAGGCTCACTAGGGACACGGTATTTGTTTATGTATTCACACATGTATTTAAGTTTCCGGTCAATACAATTCTCGCATGAATAATAAACCTTTATCATGAACAAGGAAATATAAAATAATAACAACTTTATTATTGCCTCTAGGGCATATTTCCATCAAATTATGCAATGCCATCTTGTTTAGCCAGGCATCATATATGGGAATTTTGCAATTCCATCCTGTTTAGCCAGTCATCATATATGTGAATTATATCATGCCATCCTTTTTTTTCATTACATATTACATTTGTAACAATGTTAGTACATTCAACTACTCTTCTTGTGCATCAGCCATTTGACACGGTGTTGGAAAAATCTAGAGTGAAAAGAAGGTCTTCAGAGCAGATAGTGCTATCTAACGAAGCGCATATCTTGCCGGTTACAGATAGCTCCTCAGAGGAGGATTCAGAGACAGATGACCAGTCGTATTTCCCCCCAGGGTGTATGCTCTAACTTGGCAGGGTTATATTGCTCATATCATGCATATGGTGTCTTGCATTGCTATGTCATTTGCTTAGTTTAGACATGCTTTGTGTGAATACCACTTGTTTAGTGTCTAATTACCATATATGTGAATTATGCAATGCCATCTTGTTGCAAGGCATTATTTATGTGAATTATGCAATGCCATGCTGTTTATCTAGGCATCATATGTGTGAATTATATCATGTCATCCTTTTTTTGTATTACGTATTCCATTTGTCGACAATGTTGGTTTATTCAACTACTCTTCCTGCATCAGCCATTTGAATTGGTGATGGAAAAATCTGGAGTGAAAACAAGGTCTTCAGAGCAGACAATGCTACCTGCTGAAGCAGATATCTTGCTGGTTACAGATAGCTCCTCAGAGGAGGATTCAGAGACAGATGACCAGTCCTATTTTCCCCCTGAGGTGTATGCTCAAACTTGGCAGGGTTATATTACTCATATCATGCATATGTTGTCTTGCATTGCTTAGCTTAGTCATCATATACACAATATTGAATGCCATATGCTTAGTTTAGACATCATATATGCGATTGCCATCTGCTTACTTGCTTAGTATATAAATCATATATGTGAATTATATCATGCCATCATGTTTACATAGACAGCATGTATGTGAATTATGGCATGCCAACCTATTTAATAAAGACATCATGTAGTTATATCATCTCATCCTGTTTACATAGTCATCATATTTTGAATTATGTCATTCTATCCGTGAATTATATCATGCTATCATGTTTCCATAGACAGCATGTATGTGAATTATGGCATGCCAACCTATTTAATAAAGACATCATATTTGAATTATGTCATTCTATCCTGTTTAGTTAGCCATCATATATGTGAAATTGTGTCATGATATCCTGTTTAGTTAGCCATCATATATGTGAAATTGTGTCATGCTATCCTGTTTGGTTAGACAACATATATGTGAATTATTTCATGCCCTCTTTTATTCCCCACTATCCATTGCACCTGTCTATCATACAATGTCTGTACATTCAATTACTTTTCTAGTTTATCAGCCATTTGAATTGGAGGGGGTGTTGGCAGTACCTAAGGGAGTAAAAACACGATCTTCAGAAAAGACAGTGCTACCCGTTGATGCAGATAGAACCATAATTGTACTTGCCCAAGAACCAGCCCCACCACACATAACCCAGACTCTCGCAGATTGTACCCCTACCCAGTTGGACAGAGAACCAGCTACACCCCATCTAACCCCAACCCCAGCAGATAGTAACGCAGTTCCACTTCACACAGCACCATCTCCACCACAGAGCACCCAAACACGAGCAGTTAGTAAGGCAACTGCAGTGCCCAAAGCACGAGGACCAGCACTGCGAACCCCAACTCAACGCTTAAAGCAGAAGAACAGCTGTTCTCAGGTCAGATTCCGTAGCTATGGTGCATACTCCTTTGCTGTTGCATCACTGTATTTACTCATACGAACTATTTCAAATTTTGAAGGATCCAATTGAAACTCCAATGGCACAACAGGTATGTTTTAAACCTGTTTCTTTAACTGGTTTGCTGTTGTAACTTCTTGCTCTATGTTGATTTCAGTTTCAATTGTATAAACAGTTTAGTTCTCATGTCATGCACATTACAAGTGTTGTTAGTGTTGTTAGTTTCCCACACTTATATTCAGTCTATGCCGCTTTGTCTTAAACATATATGATTTGAACTGCGTCTCTATCTTGATTTGGCAACATAAACTAGGATGTAGACAATACAGTGACCATAGTACATAAATATATGTTTGTTTCATGCTATTATCCTATCAACATTACTAATGAACTGGTTTACCAAAATGAGTTTCATATACTACATGCTAAATCTGTGATGTGTCTGCTTGTTCCTCTTTTAGAATGACGGCGGAATATTGGAGAAGAGTGCCCCATTATGCAGCGGTAAAGGAAGTAATGCAGACAAGGTTCAAGATAGTGAGACAACCCTGTTGGTCTCCAAGAAAGCTGATAAAAACTATCTTCAAGACAGTGAGACAACCCCAAAGTCCTACCTTGATGTAGTGTTCGAGTTACTGGCCACTACCGCTCGCACAAGCTCTTCGAACTCGCTGCCTGAATCAGTTCGGCTTCTTGAGTCTCAATTGCAAGTTGAAAGACAACGATCAGCTATGCTGCGACAAGAAGCCGAAGGACTGAGGAAGTCCCTGCAAAATTCAGATGCACACTTTCTGGTGCAACAGCAAGAGTTGTAGGAGTTTAGCGCCAAACAAGAGAAAGCTAATAAGCTTGCTAAGCTTCTTGCCAGCATGGTGGGTGCCCAAAATATCGTTTCTTTAGCTCTTCTGAAGTGGTTTCATTTATGGACTTGTTTTGCTGCCGCATTTATTTGCACTGGTGGCCACCTTAGTCGCCTGGTGTTTGTAATATGCTTCTTTGTTGTTCCCGTTATTTGCACTGGTGGCGAACTTTGATGCCCAGTGGATGTAATGTATGTAATCGACGTAATAGCCTAGCGTTAGTTGCTTTCTTATTTATTTACTTATAGTCATGTTTATTGCTTGTAGTGATCGCAGTTCTTTTACCTCGGTTTGCTAGTGGCCGCAATAACCATGGGCCAAATACAGGCCGTAGGATCCATGGGCCTCCTACGGGCCGTGGGATCCATGGGCCTCCTATGTGCCGTATGATCCATGGGCCGTACTGTTCGTGGTCTAAAACCGGAGCACAATATGGGCCGTAAACGGGCCAATTTAGGAACGGTCGGTTTAAGGGCCCGTAGCTTAACGGGTTGTTAACAGGCCGAAACTCATCACATGCTTAATTCTAAAGATAGGTATAACGGGTTGTTAATGGGCCAGAATACATGACGGGCTGAAAACAACCTAATGGGTTAACAAACCACAAACGGGCCGATTGTAACCACGGGCTAAATTTGGCCCATTAGCATAACAGGCCAGTAACGGACCGTAAGTAATCGAGGGCCGAAAATGAGCCCAAGAATTTATGGGCCCTTACAAGGCCGAAATAGAACATAGGCTGGAAACGGCCCAACTGAATCATGGGCCCGTATATGGGCTCAAAGAAGTTTACTGTTCATGATGGGCCTGATTCACCACGGGCCGTCAATGGGCCCAGAGATGCAATTGGCCTCATATGGGTCGAAAGACATAACGGGCCATAGATGGGCCGAAAGTGGCAATGGGCTGGAATCATATGGGACGGCCCACATGACGCTACTGGGCCGTATTTTCAAAGGCCATAACGGGTCGTGAGTACCCGGGCCGTAAATGGGTTGTATTCGAACAGGCTGGTAACAGGATTTCCATGGGCCGGCCCATTCACTTTTGATCAAGTCAAACAGGACGGCCTTTATAACATAAATGGGCCATTGTTGGGCCGTGCCACGTGTCACTGTTCCAGAGGTGCGTCTCATGCAATGAATGGACGACATCTGTCGCATCGTCGACCTGACACGTGGATCAGTTGGCCAATCAGAATTTTACACGTGGAAAATCCCCATTGGTCAGGGCTGTTAACGGGTTATCGGATCCAAACCGAAACCCGATAGCTTAACGGCGACCCGTTATGGTGGATGCCATGTGTCGGTCACCCTTGACGAAAACACTTCCATGACGCGACATTTATCGTCATGGAAGTGGACACTTCCATGATGATAATTTCAGTATTGTCATGGAACACTTCTACGACAGCACAGGTATGACTATCTTGATTCTGTCATAAAATCATCATGGATGTACATGCATGACAGAAAACTTGACCTACTGTGACAAAGACGTATCATCACGGAAGTGGTTTTTTTTTAGTGCTAGTCTATGGTGCAGAGGCGGTGCTCCCCACGGAACTCACATACGGGTCACCTCGAGTGCTCGCCTATGATGAGGCAGAGCAAGAGCAGTTGCGGCAAGATGACGCAACGCTCGTTGAGGAAGATCGTCTTCGGGCGGCTGTGCGAGCTCCAAACTACCAGAAAGTTTGCGCCGCTATCATAGCCGCAAAGTTCATGCCCAAAGCCTTGAGGAAGGTGATCTTATTCTTCGGCGCATCCAGTTCGCCAAGAAATCAAACAAGTTGACACCAAAGTGGGAAGGCCCTTATCGGGTAGCACGAGTCACCAGACCTGGCTGTAACACCCTAAAAATTGGGTTATCAATTTTTGTGTTGTTATTCCTTCCAAGCTTTCTTTTTTCAAAATCTTTCTCCGGAGTTTGCTGGATGATCAGGTGAATCCAGGCACTTTTCAAATTTTTAGAACCTTGCCCATGTCTTTGATGCTGGCCCAGACCCCATCTGCATCATCCAGACCTTCACCAGAACCCTAATTCCAGAACTTGGAATTTGAAACCCTGCCTTTGTGATTACAAAGGAGCCATCATTTCCTTTGCTCTGTTGATCCTCCAAAAATTCCCAAAGATATTCCTACACTTATAAACCCTGGATATGCAAAAATATTGCCAAGTCATATGCAATATTTTTCATCTGGGATTAATTCCTTCTTCCTGTCTTTCTGAGGAATTAAATCCAGAAGGATAGTAAGACATCTCTGAATTTTATGAAAATTTGTGGAGATGATCTTTGTGACTATCCCAAGCTCTGGTAAAAATATTGGTCAAATTTAAATAAGGACAATTTACTTTTCCTTCACAAGGCCGATATTGCCTCTCTGCCACTTTCCAAAGGAACTACCATTTTGGTAGCCAGGAAAATTCCCAAATAATTTGGGGAGTTTCTCCTAGATATATCTTCACCATTTTCATCCAAACCCCATGTTTCCCAGTTCAAAATTTGAGCACATGATCCAATGCAAGTTTCTGCCTTGTCTGAAACTTTGTGAAGGAAGTGCTTGATTCCTTGATCCAATTGAGCTGAAATTTTGCAGGGTAGTTCGTATTGATATATTGCTACTGCAAACCAAAAATCAGCTCAATCCATCTATCCAATCTTTCCCTAGGATTTTCTCAAGTTTCTGTTCAGATTCTAATCTTGTGAAGGAGGTACCTTCATAGAGCATCCAAGTGAGCTGCAATTTTACCAGATCATTCTCTAGACTAAATCATTGGTCTCCACCAAATTTGGGCCATTTCCATCTAGCCCTTTTTCCCCAGCACCCTCCTTTTCAGTTCTGGCCAGTTGGACACTTTGTAAAGAAAGTACCAGCAAGCCTCATCTTTTTGAGCTGATATTTTGGCACAATGATCACCTTAGTAGATCACTACCCTCCTGCAAATTCCAGGCCAGATGGAGCTGTGCATTGCACACACTCTTAATCAAACACTTTCTTGCTGAATAAGATTTGTGCACCGTGCAGTCACCTCGTGGGCCCTGGGTGTTGTTTCTTTGCATCCAACATCTTCTGGGGGAGTGCCTAACTCGCCAGACATGCTCGGGTCGTCCAGTGTGCATGGCAATGCCGTGGTCACGCGATGACCACACGTAGAGCGCGTGGCTTGCGTGCAGAGAGAGTGCTCTGTGCACTAGACGCGTGGGAGGCCCCTCCCCGGCCGCCCAGCGCACCACAGCGTGCCACGAGCTCGTCCACGTCACCTTATCCCCTGCCACCCCCGTCCCCTAGCCCATGTCCATGAGCGCCGGCGTCAGATGCTTCGCCGGAGTGTCGCCACGTTGCCGAGCCGCGTTGCCAGCTCCTCCCCCTTCCTGAGCCTTCCCCGCGGCTTCTTAGGCGTGCCTCGAGCCCCCACCCTCGCCACCAGCAGCTTTTCCTACGCCTCGGAGCTCTTCTTTGCCCTCCATGGCCGACGGCCGCCGCCAATCCCCTCGGTCATCTCCGGTCGTGACCCTTCCCCCTGCCTTCCCTCTACGTCTGAGACCATCCCAGGCGTCTGCGGAGCCACCGCTGCCCTCAACTCCAGCGGGGAGAGCCTGCCGGTGCGACCCCTACCCCTGCCTTGTTCTGGCCATGGCGCCTGAGCCGTGGTGCCGGCGCTGTGGTCCATGCCGGGCGACCCCGCGGCCACCTGCGAGTGCGGCAGGGAGCGGCGGAGCTCCCGCACTTGTCGGCCGGCCCTCTAGGGTGGCGAGGCGTCAGCCAGGCCGGCGGCCGGCCCGTCCCAGTGCCCCGGTCGGGAGCTTGGAGACGACCGAGAGGAGAGAGAGAGAACAAGACACGGTGGGCCCCACGCGTCAGCCACTCTAGTGCTGACCAGGCCGGCCCGTTGACTGGAGTAAGTGAAGACGCATTCTAAGGTATGCGCTTTCCCCATGCGAAGGCGTACTCTGCCACGGCCTCATGCGAAAATGTGCTTTCTCTATTCCGAAGGCGTATTCCAGGAAATACGCTTTCAGCCTCAGCCGCCGGTCGAACCAGTTATTTTGTGAACGTTCGCCTGTTAAGGACAGAAACGGACAGATTTTGTCTGTTTTTCTGCCTAACGAACGAACGGCCATATTTTTGCGATGTAACTCCGATTGAGGTAATTCCAAAGCCCACGTTCTCAGTTCGCCGAGCCCGTTCTGATGGTGCCATTTTCATAATGTTGTCACATGTTGAAAATGTCATCTTTGCCTTCCTCGAATCTAGGCCTCTCCCGAGTGCACCGGTTCCGATGGCTCGTTTCCAGTGGATCGTCGCATTTTCAGCCGGTGTATTCGTCCACCCCAAGGCAAGCCAACCTCTTATCATGAGAACCAGACTTGCATGTTGACTTTGCTTGAACCCTGTGCGGGTGTAAGCTGTAGTATATTCATATGATGTTTCCGTCTGCAATTTGTGCTATATGTTAGTATTGCTTGCTATGTCATGTTATGACCGGACTTCATACTATCTTTTGCCATGGTAGCAATAGTACTTCTATCGGTAATATCATGTTAAGACTGCGCCTGTATCTCATACCATGTTTGTCAATGCTATTGTGATCCTGTCATACTATATCGGTATCATGCTATTGCCATGCTTCATAGGTCATATATACTATTCACTTAAGAAGTCTAGTAAATATGTTTGTTAATGCATTCACGATATTCATGCTCATAAACATTGATGATATGGTAAGATAATGGTGATGACAAGAACATGTCTTAATAAAACAACCGCCTCCATCGGCTGGATCGTGTCATAGTGCCACCGAATCGAGCTCATCAGTGCAGCCACACTTGCCTGGATGGGGAGGCCCTAATTCGGTCTATTGTCATGCCTCTCGCCGGTACCTCCAACCAGGGAAGGTTATGTGTGCGTGCTACCCTGGCCCGGTGGGCGGCCATAACCTTGTGTACCCGGTTTTGGTATTGAGCTCAGGTCCCCGTTTGGGACAGTTTTGTTTGGCCACGATGGTGGCGGTGTGTCACACGGTGACATAGGGTCACCCATGACATAGCCCAAAGGGGAGTTTGTCAGAGTGGCCGGGAGAGTGTCATGCAATAGATTGGTTTTGTCGGAACGTCGTTGGTCCACCCGAATGGGAGCACGAGGCCATGAGTTCCGTGGTGTGGTTACAGTGTACTAACCTCTGCAGAGTGTATAATCTATCGCTAGCCGCGTCCTCGGTTATGGACACAGTTCATACTAGGTCACACTATCTGGTCTTTGTCTACATGGACGATAAATCTAATATAATAAACTTATTACAGAATGTGCCATAAAGTAAATGTGGTGACTTGGACTATGAGATAGTTGTGAGAAATCACCATGTTGTTCTGACATGATCACGAGATGAGATCTCGATGAGTCATGAGTTAGCCCAGAGGGGCAATGGCAGTAAAACTGATTGATGAACAGTATATATTATTTTAACTCTTCACGAAAGGTCAGTGTAGTTTACTCTTCAGTCTAGTTTCATGCATATCTTGTAGATACAACTATGCCATGCCTTGATATTCCATGTTATGCCATGATATGCCTTGATATGCCATGATATGCTTTGATATGTTAAAGATTTGCTTGATCCATGTTACTTGCTAGTATCATGCCATGCTTATCTTTTGCCATGAGATAAATTTATGTATGAGCATAGGGCTTGCTTTGTCATCTGCTTGTTTGGATGCTATGTATTTGGTTGTCTTGCGAGTACATTCAAAGTACTCACCTGGCCTTGCACGTGGCCAGCTGCAGGAGAAGACACATCGTGCTAGACCGTAACCATGCCAGTCCTGTGAGTTGTGGAGCCCAGCCAGAGACGGCGTGCTGCTAAACCAAGACTTCCGCCGCCATTTAGATAGCCTTAGAGCTATGCAAACCATTGTATTCATCAGCGATGTAATACTCTATTTCATGTAAATGAAATATATTTTGTGCTTGGAATGTTGTACCATGTACCTGTCGTGCGTCAGGTGTTATCCTGGGCTGACGTGTGAAGGCCCCTACACCAGTCAGATCGGGGTGCCACACTGGCGTAGTCCGTCTGGAGACCGAAGATGGCATCCCGGTGCAAAACTCATGGAACGTCGAGCATCTTCCCAAGTTCTACCCATGAGGCACAGTTGCCGGGCCTCCCGGCAACCCCTTTTGTACAAGCTTTGTCGGCAAGACTTGTAACCCTTTGTACAGAGCCAGGCGCAGATCCTGTGCATTTGTGAAATAAAGCTAAGTGTTCCACAACTCTTTGTCAAAGTACATATTTATTTGTGTATGAATGCATGTGATGTTGTGTTACATTTTGACTTGTATGAAATGGTTAATGAACCGTCAAGGTTTAAAAACCACTCTTTTCTCTTCTTTCTTTTTTTCAAAGGGCAGAAGGTTTCCTCTAAAAAAATTCGTAGCATTTGGACTTCATTAGGTACTGTTTTTCTGAAAAGCCAAAAACAAGAAGAAAACAGCAACTGGCACTGGCACTGGGCACTAGGTTAATAGGTTAGTCCCAAAAAATGATATATAATTGCATACAATTGCATATAAAACATCCAAGATTGATACTATAATAGCATGGAACAATCAAAAATTATAGATATGTTGGAGACGTATCAAGCATCCCCAAGCTTAATTCCTGCTCGTCCTCGAGTAGGTAAATGATAAAAACAGAATTTTTGATGTGGAATGCTACCTATCATGTTTCATAATGTAATCTCTCTCTTATGGTATGAAAAATAAGATCCAAATGATTCAAAGCAATAGTCTATAATTTGATATAAAGACATCAATACTCAGGCATACTAATAAACAATCATGTCTTTCAAAATAAAAATGCTAAAGAACGTTATCCCTACAAAATCATATAATCCTGTCATGCTCCATCTTCTTCACACACACAAAGTATTTATCATGCACTACCCCGGTTTTAGCCAAGCAATTGGATCATACTTTTTAACACGCTTCAGCTTTTTCAACTCCCATGCAATACATGAGCGCAAGCCATGGATATAGCACTTTGGGTGGAATTAATAGAGTATGGTGATAGAGATAAATAAGAGAAGTCAAAAAAATGGAGAAGGTCTCACATCAATGAGGCTAATCAACGGGCTATGGAGATGCCCATCAATTGATGTCAATGCGAGGAGTAGGGATTGCCATGCAACGGATGCACTAAGAGCTATAAGTATATGAAAGCTCAAAATGAAAACTAAGTGGGTGTTCATCCAACTTGCTTGCTAATGAAGACCTCGGGCATTTGAGGAAGGCCATCATCGGAATATACAAGCCAAGTTCTATAATGAAAAAATCCCACTAGTATATGAAAGTGACAAAATAGGAGACTCTCTATATGAAAAACATGGTGCTACTCTGAAGCACAAGTGTGGAAAAGGATAGTAACATTGTCCCATCTCTCTTTTTCTCTCTCTTTTTTTCTTTTTTTTCTTTTTCTTTCTTTTTTCCCTTTTTTCATGGCTCTTTTTTGCCTCTTTTTTTTCTTTTCTTTTTCTTTTCTTTCTTTTTTTTCTTTATTTTTTTCTTTCTCTTTTTTTTATTTTTCGTCCGGAGTCTCATCCCGACTTGTGGGGGAATCATGGTATCCATCATCCTTTCCTCACTGGGACAATGCTCTAATAATGATGATCATCACACTTCTATTTACCTATAACTCAACATTACAACTCAATACTAGAACAAAAATATGACTCTATATGAATGCCTCTGGCAGTGTACCAGGATGTGCAATGATGCTAGCGTAACATGTATAGCAATGATGAACGGTGGCTGAGCCACAAATACTATGTCAGCTATATGATCATGCAAAGCAATATGACAATGATGATGTATGTCACAAAAATGGAACGGTGGAAGTTGCATGGCAATATATCTCGGAATGACTATGGAAATGCCATGATAGGTAGGTATGGTGGCTGTTTTGAGGAAGATATAAGGAGACTTATGTGTGATAGAGTGTATCATATCACGGGGTTTGGATGCACCGGCGAAGTTTGCACCAACTCTCGATGTGAGAAAGTGCAATGCACGGCACCGAAGATGCTAGCAAATTACGGAAGGGTGAGAGTGCGTATAATCCATGGACTTACATTAGTCATAAAGAACACACATACTTATTGCGAAAGTCTATTAGCCCTCGAAGCAAAGTACTACTACGCATGCTCCTAGGGGGGAGGTTGGTAGGAGTTAACCATCGCGTGCCCCCGACCGCCACACAAAGGAGGACAATCAATAATAAATCATGCTCCAACTTCATAGCATAACGACAGATCATACGTGCATGCTTCGGGAATAACAAACCTTAACACAATTATTCTTACTAAACCACAATTATCTACTAATACCTCCCACATATTACCATCTGAATATCACAAAACTATTGCAAGGAATCAAGTTTATCATATTCAGCGATCTACATGAAAGTTTTTATTATATCCCTCTTGAATACCTATCATATCAGGACCAAATTCATAACCCATGCATATTACCATTGCTATCATAAGACTCTCAAAAATATATAAGTGAAGCATGAGAGTACAGCTATTTCTTTAAAATATCATTACCGCCATGCTCTAAAAGATATAAGTGAAGCACTAGAGCAACTGCCTAGCTCAAAAGATATAAGTGAAGCACATAGAGTATTCTAACAAATCACGAATAATGTGTGTCCCTCTCAAAAAGGTGTGTTCAGAAAATATGATTGTGACAAACTAAAAAGCAAACAAAAGCAAACAAACTATTTCACAAGACGCTCCAAGTAAAACACATATCATGTGATGAATAAAAATATAGCTCCAAGTGAGTTACCGATAGATTGTAGACGAAAGAGGGGATGCCTTCCGGGGCATCCCCAAGCTTAGACGCTTGAGTCTTCCTTGAATATTACCTTGGGGTGCCTTGGGCATCCCCAATCTTAGTCTCTTGCCGCTCCTTATTCCTTTATCCATCGTAGTCTCACCCAAAACTTGAAAACTTCAGCACACAAAACTCAACAAAAACCTCGTGAGATCCGTTAGTATAACAAATAAATCCTTAACCTTAAGTACTGTAGTAAATTGATTCATATTTAATATTGGCATAATTCTACTGTACTCCAACTTCTCCATGACTCGTACCCCCCGATACGATCCATAGATTCATCAAAATAAGCAAACTATGCAACAAAAACAGAATCTGTCTAAAAACAGAACAGTCTGTTAAGATGTATTTAAAAGACATACTTCTGTAACTCCAAAAATTATGAAAAATGAGGAAAACGTGGGAAATTCATATACCAATACTGTGTAAAAATTTCAGATTTTTCTGACACTCCAGTACCGAACTAAAATTCCAGCACTGGACGGAAAACTTTCTGTTTTCCAAACAGCATCAATTATACTATCTTCCAAATCATCCCAAAGGCATTACTTGCCACAAACACTAATTAAAACATAAAAACACAATCATAACAGAAGATATAATAATGCAAACACTCAAGAACAGTAGGTAAAAGCAAAAGTTTATTTTATTCATTGGGTTGCCTCCCAACAAGCGCTATTGTTTTATGCCCCTAGCTAGGCATAATGCATAGTTTCAAGTGTTGTCATCCTTCAAGTTAATTCAATAAGTGGCCCTCATAATGGATTCATAAGGTGCTTTAATTCTTTTCCTATGGAAGTGTTCCATCCCTTTCTTTAGTGGAAATTGAAATCTTATATTACCTTCTTTCATATCAATAATAGCACCAATAGTTCGAAGGAAAGGCCTACCAAGTATTATGGGGCAAGAAGGATTGCATTCAATGTCAAGAACAATAAAGTCCATGGGTACATAATTTCTATTTGCAAGAATAAGCACATCATTTATTCTACCCAATGGCTTTTTAATAGTGGAATCCGCAAGATGCAAATTAAGGGAACAAGGATCCAAGTCGGTGAGACCTAGCACATCACACTACTTTGGTATAGTGGAAACGCTAGCACCAAGATCATAAAGAGCATTACATTCATAATATTTAATTTTTACTTTAATAGTGGGTTCCCATTCATCTTGTAATTTTCTAGGAATTGATACTTCCAACCCAAGCTTTTCTTCATGTGCTTTCATCATGGCTTCTACAATATGTTTAGTGAAAGCCTTATTTTGCTCATATGCATTTGGTGAATTAATCATGGATTGCAACAAGGACATACACTCAATTAAAGAACAACTATCAGAATTAAAATCCTTGTAATCCAAAGTAGTGGGTGCATTACTATTTAAAGTTTTAACCTCTCCAAACCCACTTTTTCATTTTTATGATCAAGATTATCACTCTCCAAGCAAGTGGGACTCCCTCTATCTAAAGTTGACTCTTCTTCAGTCCCTTTTTGATCAAGTTTTATGTTACTAAATAATGATTCAATAGGAGTGACACCAATCATTTTAATATCTTCATCATTACTACGATAGAAACCGGGTGGAATCGCTTTTTCTAGAAATTCTCGCTTAGCTCTTAACCTAGCGGTCCTTTCTTTACTTTCATTAATGGAAACATAGATAGCTTTAATAGACTCATTTATATCATGCTTGGGTGGCAAAATTTTAGTTTTGAGATTTTCCACATCATGAGCAATTCTATCCATGTTCCTAGCCAATTCATCAATTCTATTCAATTTTTCTTCTATCATAGCATTGAAATTCTTTTGCGAACTAATAAATTCTTTAATATTACTTTCAAGATCAGAGGGCATCCTATTATTATTATTATAAGAATTACCATAAGGATTGCCATAATTATTAGAGGAATTTCCAGGAAACGGTCTAGCATTGAAATTACCCCTATAAGCATTATTGTTGAAATTATTTCTAGAGACAAAATTCACATCAGTAGCATCATTATTTTGCTCAATCAAAGTAGACAATGGCACATCATTGGGATCAATATGAGCATTCTTACTAGCAACCAATTTCAATAGAGCATCCATCTTATCACTCAAAGTATTAATTTCTTCAACAGAATTTACCTTCTTACCTGTTGGAGTTCGTTCAGTGTGCCATTGAGAATAATTTGCCATAATATTATCAAGAAGTTTTGTAGCTTCCCCCAATGTAATTTCCATAAAAGTACCACCTGCGGAAGAGTCTAGCAAGTTTCTAGAGACAAAGTTTAATCCCGCATAAAAAATGTGTATGATCATCCATAAATTCAAACCATGAGTTGGGCTATTTCTTATCATTAATTTCATTCTCTCCCAACATTGTGCAACATGTTCATGCTCAATTTGCTTAAAATTCATAATTTGATTTCTTAAACAAATAATTTTAGCGGGAGGAAAATACTTAGTAATAAAGGCATCCTTACACTTATCACAAGAATCAATACTATTTCTAGGCAAGGATGAAAACCAAGTTTTAGCACAATCCCGTAGTGAGAATGGAAATAATTTTAATTTGACAATATCATTATCCACATCTTTATTTTTTTGCATATCACAAAGTTCAACAAAAGTATTTAGATGGGATGCAGTATCTTCATTACAACTACCAGAAAATTGTTCTTTCATAACAATATTAAGCAAAGCAGCATTAATGTCACATGACTCGGCACAAGTGGCGGGAGGAGCAATAGGAGAACTAATAAAATCATTATTATTAGTTTGGAAAAATCACACGATTTTGTATTTTCTTGAGACATAGCGACAAAGCAAACAAACTAGCAAACAAGCAAATAAAATATTTTTGTGTTTTTGTAAAAAAAAATTAGAAGTGGGGGACATGAAAACTAGAGGCAAAAGCAAATAAAAGGTAAATAAAGTAAATGCAAGTGAATGATAATTTGTGCGAAGGTACTTGGTAATTTTGATGATGTCTCCCCGGCAACGGCGCCAGAAATTCTTCCTGCTACTTGTAGTCTGCGTTGGTATTTCCCCGAAGAGGAGAGGATGATGCAGTATAGTAGAGATAAGTATTTCCCTCAGTTAAGAACCAAGGTTATCAATCCAGTAGGAGAACCAAGCAAAATTCCGTTAAGCGCACCTGCACACACAAAAGCAAACACTTGCACCCAACGCAAATAAGAGGGTTGTCAATCCTCTTAGAGGTTATTTGCAAGGATTAAATCTTATCGAGGTAAATAGATAAACTAAACACAACAAGAAATATGTCAACTTGCGACCATCAATATTGGTCACTGAATAGTCATTGTTTTTCATTTGTGACCTTTTTATGACCAAAAACAATTGGTCAAAAGCTGGCCGTCTTTAATGAAACTTAACGGCCTTTTTTGTGAAATGGTCGTAGAAGGTTAAGACCAAAATAAAAGGTCATAAATTTTACGACCAATTGTTTTGGTCACTGGCAGCCTACCCACACCATGTCAGATCCAACGTGGCAAGCCGACGTGGCAAAATTGCGACCATATGAATTGGTCATAGATTAGAATCAGCCCGGTCCAGTTCAGCCGTCTATATGGGCCGAGCCCAGCAATTCAGCCAATTTAATATATATTTTTCCAATTAATTTTGGTTAGCTACATGGGCCTGGCCCAACATTTCAGCCTTTTATTTATTTCTAGGCCGTGGCCTTTTAACATTGTTTGGGTCATTATATTTTAGAGCTGGTCCCACCAATCAGATGGGTCCCACTTGTCATCATCTCACACATTGGGCCCACTTGACAGAAATTTCAAACTCTCAGATTATTTTCATAAGTGGGTCCCACGAGTCAGGTTTCCATTCCACGCATTTTCAAATCACATACATAATCAATATTTCAATCAGAACAAATGTAATCTATTATATTATTAAAACGATAGAAAACGAACGGCTAAGATTCAACATTATAAAGTTCAGATATTGAACGGTTGAGATTTGTCAAATATTAATTTAGGACACGGCTGGGTCCATGGATCCGGATAGGAGTCATAATGAAATCAACTACCATTTAATTAACGGTAGAAGAAGACCTATGCAGACACGTCTCCGCACAAAAAGGGGAAAAGACACGAACTAGATGGCACGTACGTGGTGGAGGAACCATAACGTGCTCATGAACTCTGAACATCAACGCAGACGTGAAAGAAATTTGGCTCTGAACACAGGAAGTTCAGTCATCTCCCAATTGACTAAAGGCTTGCCTTCAAAACCTAGGAAGATGATCTGATCAGGTACGATGTCTTCGCTTCCGGAAATCAGCGGATGGGAGCAAAGGTATGAATATGACAGAGGGAGCCAAAGAAGCCATCCCATGGCCGACATGGACGTAGACGCGTCGAAGAAGCAGCGGCGGCGGTACTCATGAACTCGAACATCAACACAGACGTGCACGAAATTTGGTTCCGAGCACAGGAACCAGTCATCTCCCAATTGAATAGAGGCTTGCCTTCAAACCCTAGAAAGATGGTCCAGTCAGGTACGATGTCTTCGCATCCAGAAATCAGCTGATGGGGGCGAAGGTATGAATACGACATAGGGAGCCGAAGAAGCCTTCCCATGGCCTACATGGACATAGACGTCAAAGAAGTAGCGGTGACAGCAGAGACGACGCCGACGATGAGGTAACCCTACAGCAGCCTCCTTGAAGCTAGCAATTGAAGCCTGGGATGTCAAAATTTAAATATAGTGTCATGCAAACATATGCACCTACAAATAGATGATTTTGGTTACAAAGCTAATTTATGTGTGGTCGCTAAAGTTTTCCCAAAGCATCACCACCCACGGCGACTATAGCATGAGGATGTGCAGGACTTGAACGCATCAGCCGAGACGAGAAAAAGTGATCATGCACAGGAACCTGTCAAATCCCAATTGAATAGAGAGGCTTGCCTTCAGTCCCTAGGAATATGATCCGATCAGGGACAAAGTCTCACGCCCAGGAAACAGCAGGCCGGAGCTAAGGTATGAGTATGACAGAGGGAGCAGAAGCAGCCATCCAATGGCCGGCGTGGACGCAGGCGCTGAAGAAGCGGCTGCGGCGGCAAAGACGACGTTGATGATTAGGTAACGCTAAAGCTATCTCATTGAACCTATCAATTGAAGCCTTCGATGTCAAATTTGAAATAGTGTCATGTAAACCGATGCACTTACAAACAGATCAATTTGTTTCCAAAGCTAATTTATGTGTGGTCGCTAAGGTCTGCACATAGCATCGCCACCCACCATGCCTACAGCATGAGGACGTAATGTGCGACATGGCACAAGAGTTTCCACGTTATGTCACAACAGTCAGCCTCACGTTACAATTGGGTGTGCGCGTGTCCGTCGGACCATGCTCGCCTGATATATTTATCTATAATTCACATAACAAAGATATTACTTCCGTTGGGGTACATCCCTTGATAGGTGGATATATAATAAAATTTGATTTAGCCAATGAAGTGAGCGTCAAATAAAAATTAAAAAAACATTAATTCAGTTTTTTTGGGTTAGAATATAATTTCATATAAAATAACAAGGACGATAAAAAAATAAATCATCACAAATATTAAGAGAGGTAAATTGTTTGATACCAGTTTTTACGAATAAGACATGGCAATAGTTATGTAGCCTCGGATGTCAGGGCATATAGAGTAATTTTTGATTTCATGGGCATCTCGAAGCATACGTGGAACATCGAGAGGCCTTCTATTGTATGATCATGAAAATGCGGGTGAAACACATCCAGCGGTGAGGCAGGAAGGCAAGAGAACACAAAGTTTAGATCTATTATTTATGACCACTTGATCACACGAACAATATAGTATTTCAATTACCACTTTATCAGAGCAACAATTAAACATGTAATCATCACTGGACCACCGCAACAATATATGAGGCAAATAAACGATCATGTTCTTCCACATAGCTAAATTATTTAAACTGTTACCTCTTTGTCAAACATAAAAAGTAATGGACAAGATCTAAAAATATATACATATGTCTAAATTTTTCTCACCATAATCGATCATATGCACATGAATTAATTCTGAAAGCAGTATAAATCATGACTAAATATAGCAATATGCAATACTATATCGGTATTTGGGCTGTAAGTTGTGGACAATTACTATTTTAGTTCGCATTATAATATTGAAATATTTGTTTTTATCAACATGTATTATTACGTCGGTTGGAAGCGACAAAAAGGAGGTTGATTCGGAAGAATCAAAGGTAACCATTCCAAATATTATTAGAAGCAGTAGCTGCTGGAGCAACAAATGAGGAAGAGAGACGACCCTTGGTGTGCATGAACTACACCACCGGTCTATTACGAAGTTCGCACTATTAAAGTAATGAGAAGTATTAGATTTGACTTCCAATATTATATATATGTAGAAGAACCATGTACGTGACATGATGGCACTGGGTAAGAATAACGAGATATCAGTATGACATGTCTATGCGCAAGTGTATTAACAATATGATTGAGGTAAAAGAGTGTCACCACTGCTGCAGAAATATTACAGCAACGAAACATGGTGCTTCATTTGAATTCTATATGATAAAAAAATTCGACAATTTCTAAAAGAAACAAAACTAACAATGAGCTCAAATCTTATGGAAAAATATTGCATCTTCTTAGTAATTCATGTGTTTTACCCATGTCCATGTGAATTTACATCCATGTGTTCATGTGTGTTCGATGTCCCAAGCATAATAATTTTATTCGGACGGGAGAACAACTTTGATATGATTAAAAAATCAAACTATGTCAAGAGTGAGTGAGAGAGAATATTATGTAATTTTCAGTGAGTATATGTATGTTACATTGCTTTTGATGACCAAACTATAGTGGAAATTAAAGAGTTAGCATGCATGGAAATATTTTGAGGCATGATATTTCACAAATGAAAAACACAACTACATATTACCAATATGTAGGTAGAAGCTAGACATTAATGTTTACATTTAGTTTCTGATGAAAGTTAGACACCAAAAAATTATTGGAAAAGTGCATGTGATATATAAAAGAGTACAAAGCTTTATTTTTTAAATGTTTACCATCTGGACTACTAACATAGTAATATACAAATCTAGCCGCGCAAATGCGCGGGTCACCCCGCTAGTTCATCAAATGACAGCAAATTAGTCTACTACAATCTGTACATAGTCTATTGCATCCTAGATATTACTACTATTACAATATTACAATCTTTATAGTCTATTACAGTCAAACAGAACAGACAACTCTTTGCTGAGTAGGTCTACACGGCTTCAAACTTCAAAATTCTTAGGCCAAGAGCTCCTGTAAAAGAGTGAACACAAAGTTTACCAGCATTAGAGTAGCTATTATTCCTGGAGTAAATTTGCAAACCTCCAGGTTTAGTGTACAGACTACCGAAAAACTATATATTTAAATAAATTTCATAGAAATGCAGATTTATGGACCAAATGGATGATAAAACTGCAAATCTGACATGAAAACAAGTTTAGACATTTGCAGGCACTGCTTGTCAAACCAGTAGAAATATTTCACAACTAGTGAGTCATTCATTGAGTGCAAAGGGTTCAAGAGCAACCTGGACAGATAAATAAAAGTAGAAACTAAGCCTACAGATGCTAGGACTAGCATTGGTTAAAAATAACTAATAATCACATGATGAAGTCCTAGGATGAAATTCCAGAAGTAGTGACCAGATTCGTCGAAACAGAACAACGATGTCATGCCATGACCAAATCCTAACCAGAATGCATTTAATAAAATGGATTGCGTCTGGCTGGTGTAGTAGTACATGCTAACGACATGAAGGTTCCATCAGGCCATGATGAACTACTTCCAAACCATTACATGCTTTGCAAAAAAAAAACTAGATGAATCTCACTAACAGGAGCACTAGGTGATTAATAGAAGAAGTAATCAGCAGATGACACAGTGAACAAGTGAAGGATTTATATCTCTCCCTGTGGAAGAACCAAGTCGATGAAGACATGCAGCAGAAGGAGGAGAACCCTTGCATCATCGGTTTGGTCAGGTCGACAACGGAAAGAACGCCGATGTACATGATCAGCACCCACGCAGCTCAACCTCTCTGTCCCCCACCTCAACTCGCCCGTGCGGCTGCTGCAGTTGGATGCAAGTGTGTAAATACAACATACTTTGCATCATATATCTAGACTATAGCATCATATTCTCACCATTATTTGTGCATCAAAATCACTACTGAAAATAAAAATGATTGCATGTAGTAATAGTAACAGGTTGATGTAGTAGTATATTCATTGTAGATCAATGAAACAACATGAAGGTTCCATCAGGTTGCATGTAGTACTACTACAAAGGTACAACTTGTCTAGCTAGTGCCGCCAACTGCACATCTGCCAGCAAAAAAAAACAAATTTGTTTCACCAATATTGCTGTAACAAGATGATGCATAGTAATTAACAAGATGATTGTATAGTTGGTACTTGCAATAGCTGAGTTACCCATACGTATATATTTCTCTAGTTCTAATTCCCTTACATGAGTTCCATATATACATATTTCATCTTAAAACTGTACCTCAGCCACACAAATCTGTGCGTGCGACTACATTTGAGCATGTGTGGATCAATTAAGTCATAACAAAAGGGTATGATCCAGGTCAAGGAAACTATTATATTGCGAATGTACTACTACACAAAACTATGGGGGCAGATATAGTAAAGCAATGACCAAAGTTACACAAGAATGTAAATTCAAGGAACTAACAGAACAACAATGATGACACATAAGGAACAATCCACTTAAGTATTTGACTATTCCCTTGGATCCAAGGGCCACAATATGCCTATTCCAGAAGTAAAACTAAGCCAAAAGATATGCTCCCACGAGATCAAGCCAGCGGGCGCAGGTATGTGCAAGAAAGAACATGCTGCTGTGTATTCAACATACTGTTGCACTAGATAAGATAAGTAAAACATGATTGTCGGGCGTGCATCCGAGTCGAGTTGGTGATGTTGCAGGCGTGCGGCTGCTCCTGCACATCAGGGAAGGGCATGGAAGGTAAGGGAAGAAAAAATTGAAAAGGAGTGGAGAGGAGAGGGGGTTTGACCTTGATGGCGTTGGGGTAGTGGTGGAGCTACGTCGTTCATGACGTCGGGACAGGGGAGGAAGAAGCCTTCCCGTCCATGGCGTCCCGGTGCTCCAGCAGCGACGGCGTGCTAGATCTGCGAGGGAGATGAGATGAGGTGAGAAAGAGAGGAAGGGATGTGACGGGGAGGAGTGGAGGGACTCACCTGGTTCACCGGAGCAACGCCGGAGCCACGCCGGCGATGTGCTGGCCCAACCCTAGCCGCTGGAAAGGGTCATGCTTGGCCGCTGGAGGGCGCGCACACCGGATCTGGCCCGATGGTTGGAAGGAGCGGAGGGAGGGGCACGGTGGTGTGATGGGCGCCGCCGAAGGACGCCGGGATCGGACGCTGTAGATGGTGGTGGCGGCGAGGAGTGGTGCGGGGCAGATGGAGAGACAAGCTAGAGAGCAGCTCGCGATGGGTGGGTGGGTGTGTGGGTGAGGGACGAGCGGCGAGGGGGATGAGGGCTGCCGTTGGATCTGGGAGCATCCGACGGTGTTTGATGCATGATCCGCGTGAGATGTCTATGGACCAATCAGAACGCAGTACACACTTTGATGATGTTATGACCTTCTAAATTGGTCGTAATCGATTAAAAATAAGGTGCTAAATTATGTCAACTACTTTACGACGTGAGAAAAAAATTTAAAAAAAGGAAAATCTTCGCATTGTGTCACCAAATGTGACCTAGTTTTCTGACAAAATAACAAACTTGAAATAAATATCTATAAAAAGTATTCTTAGAAATGAGCTTTTTTATTAAAAAAAACATTTTCTATTTTCGGAGTGTCAGAAATGATTTTTTTTGTAAAGAACCTACCAAATATTTTCAAGTTTGTACACGAAGTGCATCCAGTTTTTGCCATAACCCTCTCAACTTTTTAGCACATGCTATGTTGGTGAAATGATGATACCATGCCAAGTTTCAGCCTTTTCAGAGTTCATCTTTAATGCTTTTCAATTTCAGGATCATTTAGCATAAAAACAAATCATTAAATGCATGAAAAATAGCAAATGAAGTCAGAAAGAGTTGAAATTTGAGAATGTGGCTTTGAATGGTTCGTATTGAACACACAAAAAGTCTGGAGTTGAAATAAGTTTCAAAAAATGAAATGTCTTTGTAAGAGTTGAGTTTTCGTCCGAAACCCTGATAATTCAAAAGAGATGGTCAAGTTTGTACATGAAGTGCATCCAGTTTTTGCCATAACCCTCTCAACTTTTTAGCACATGCTATGTGGGTGAAATGATGACACCATGGCAAGTTTCAACCTTTTCAGAGTTCATCTTTAGTGCTTTTCAATTTCATGGCAAAGATGAATTCGACATCACGGCCGTGGGAAAGAGAGGGAGAAGCTCGGGAGAGTTCCGCCTTGGCCAGATGGGTCTTCTGGTGGGTGGGATTGGACCCAATAGGCACTGAGCTGCTCGAATTTAAACGAGGATCGGCAGCGGCAATGGTGGTTTTCCATTTTCGGAGTGCCCAAAATGGGATTTTTTTTTGAAGTTTTATGAATCTCACGTGTGAAGTTTTATGAATCTCAGGTAGAAATTCTATTGCACAAAAATTCTGTTGGGTCATCCATCTTCTTAAGAAATGATTCCATCATCAGAAGTGATTCTCAAAGAAAAGGTGACTCAAAAGAAATCCTTACAGCCACTAGAAAAAAGTGATGTTTGCATTAGTATCACAACAAATAACATGATATACCAGTTCAAACAAATTATTATCACAAGTTACCCAGTGGGAAGCAAAAGGAATCTAGCATATAGTACTTGCTCCCTATTACAACAATACTTACATTTCTTATTTTCATTTTCCTTTTTAGGTTTTTAAAGTATTCACCACAAAATAGTGATCGAAACATGTATTTGAAAAAATGTTAATCATGTATTCAAATAATGTTAAATTTGTATTAAAATGTTTTGGCTGTATATGAAAATTGAACAATGTGTATGAAAAAAGTATATTTCAAAACATATGTCTCAAGAAAAGTTAATCATGTATCCGAAAAATGTTTAACCTCCAAAAAAATAAAAAACTGTACAATATGTAGAGAAAACTAGACATCATAACGTACATAACAAAAAGATGCTAACCATGTATTTAATTTTTTAAACATGTATGAAATATGTAAATTATGTATTAAAAAATGTAGACATGTTTTGAAAAAAAATGGACAACAAAACCTTTATTAGAATTTTTTTTTGTTAATCATGTATAAAAAAAGTGCAATGCATATGAAAAAAGTACATTAAAACATATATTAAAAACTGTTAACCAGGTGTATAAAATATGCTAAACATGTGCAAGAAAAATGTGCGTGAAAAAAGTAGACAAGTGTTGAAAAACGAAAATACAAAAAAATGAGAAAAATGAAAGAAAAGCCCGATGTAAACCGAAAAAAGCGAAGCAAACCAATAAAAAACAAAGAAAAACCCCAAGAAAGAAATAAATAGGAAAAAGTAAAAGAAAAAGGAAAACAGAGCAAAACTGACGGAAAACCAGGCTACAAGCAATTAAAAAACCAAAAACAAAAGAAAAATTGCATCTTACAGTGTTGGGCCAGCTCGCTATTTCCTGCCTGTAGGCGAGTCCTAATAGGAATCTGTACGGGCGAGAAATAGCCCTCGAGCTCCTTCTAGTGGCCTATGGGCTGTTGGACCACTCGGCGGACTAAAATGTCTGAGAGAAAAAAAAGACAGGAGGCTCGCTACGTATATGGGCCGTTGACCCATCCGGCGGACAGAATGTTAAAGGGCGGGAGTCTAGTTGGTATTCACGAAAGTGATGTTGGCGTGGTGGTATTGTTCGGTCTTATTTACGGAATGGTCTTGGGTTCGAAACCTAGGCACTCCAATTTTTCATCAGATTATTTGCCGTGAGGTCGGTGTTGGGTCCCGCACCTTAGGTGCCACGAGGTTGGTGGTGGGTCCCGCATGTCCAGCTCAGGCTGGTGGATCTTGCGGCAGGTTGGTCCCACATGTCATTGGATAGGCTGTGTACTTGGATCTCTTGGTCAATAGGTCAATGTGTGTGTCCCACCTGTCAGTAGAAGGTGTAAATCTAGTTCTATCCAGACACATAAGCGGAAATTGACACATCGACATGACACATATGTGAAACTGGTGAGGTGGCCGCCAGGTCATTTTCAACGAATAACAAATTATCAATTATGACCTTCTAGATTGGTCGTAATCAGCTAAAGTAAGGTCGTCGGCCGCTGCTATTTGCTTTATGACCATTTTGTGTAGGATAATTACGACTTTTTTGACTAAAATGGTCGTTATGATTTAGGGTTTGGACTCTCTCAGACAGCTTACGACCAATTGGTTCGAAATGGTCGTACATTTATGACTATTTCTTTCAGGGTCACTGATAGAAGGTCACAAGTTAGCATATTTCTTGTAGTGAAAATACTAATTAAAATAAAAGTAAATAAATTGCAGCAAGGTATTTTTAGGTTTTTATATGATAAAGATAGACCCGGGGACCATAGTTTTCACTAGAGGCTTCTCTCTTGAGCACATAAACATACGGTGAGTAAACAAATTGCTGTTGGGCAATTGATAGAAAAGTAAATAATTATGACGGATTCATGGCAATGATCATGTATATAGGCATCACGTCCGAGACAAGTAGACCGACTCCTGCCTGCATCTACTACTATTACTCCACCCATCGACCGCTATCCAGCATGCATCTAGGGTATTAAGTATGAAACAAAGTAACGCCTTAAGCAAGATGACATGATGTAGAGAAGCAAATTCAAGCAATATGAATAAACCCCATCTTCTTATCCTTAATGGCAACAATACAAATACGTGTCATGTCCCTTTCTGTCATTGGGATTGAGCACCGCAAGATTGAACCCATCACAAAGTACCTCTCCCATTGCAAGATAAATCAATCTAGTAGGCCAAACTAAACCGATAGATCGGAGAGAAATACAAAGCTATAACAATCATGCATAAAAGAGTTCAGAGATGACTCAAATATTTCTCATGAATAATCTGATCATAAACTCACAATTCATCGGATCCCAACAAACACACCGCAAAAGAAGATTACATCGGATAGAACTCCAAGAACATCGAGGAGAACATTGTATTGAAGATCAAAGAGAGAGAAGAAGACATCTAGATACTAGCTATGGACCCGTAGGTCTGTGGTAAACTACTCACACATCATCGGAAGGGCAGCAAGGTTGATGTAGAAGCCCTCCGTGATCGATTCCCCCTCCGGTAGAGTACCGGAAAAGGCCTCTAGATGTGATCGTGGAAGAACATAGGCTTGCGGCGGCGGAAAGGTTTTTTCTTCTGGCTCTCTGGGGGTTTCCCAATATTTGTGAATTTATAGAAGTGGAATTAGGTCAAACGGAGTCACGTGGGCCCCACAAGGTACCACGGCGCCCCCCTGGGGCGCGCCCTGGTGCCTTGTGAAGCCTCCGTGAGGCTTTTGGACTCCTCCCGAAGCTTCCCATGTTTCTTTTGTCCAGAAAAAAATCTCTAAAAAGTTTCGTGGCATTTGGACTTCATTAGGTACTGTATCTCTGAAAAGCCAAAAACAAGCAGAAAACGGCAACTGGCACTGGGCACTAGGTTAATAGGTTAGTCCCAAAAAATGATATATAATTGCATACAATTGCATATAAAAACATCCAAGATTGATACTATAATAGCATGAAACAATCAAAAATTATAGATACGTTGGAGACGTATCAACCCTCGACACGAGGATCCTGCGCTCCGTGAACACTCTGGTGCAGAACCTGGTCCCGAACTGGAAGAAGAGGACCACGTGGAGGAGTACAACCTCCAACAGCAGGCCACTCAAGACCTGGTGGCATCTCTGTCCTGCGCGGGTAAAGGATGTACTCAGGATGCATCCCTGCACTGACTGCTGGCAGTAACTGTGTCAGAGCGTCATAAAGACAAGCACGAGTGGCGTACAACTCGACAGCAAGAGCTCGGGTAGTGCGATCCAAAGCCTCAGTGTACAGGACCAAAACCTGCGGGTCATAACGACGTCGCACGTAAGGGGTACAGACAGTAGTGTAGTATCCACTCTCATCCCCAGTGGAGGCATACGGAATGTAGCAGAATCTAGACTCATCCAAGTGAGGGTGCTCTCCACGGAGATGCGCAATAGCAGCATAGGTAGCATCATGGACTGCCATGTCAACAGTCACTCCAACACCATGAAAGGTGTGCAACTCAGTGATGGAGCTATCCTGCCGATCGAAGATTCGAACCACAGCGCGGTACTGCTTCTGGTTGAACTCGCGGTAGTCCTGGTAAACAGTGTACTCGGGGTGCCAGCGATATCCCAGCCTGGTCAAGAGGTCGACCAGAATAGCAGGGAATCTAGTCGCATCAACGGCCATAGTCTGGCGTACGAGCTGCATTGCGGGACGCATCTGTAACAAAGGAGTTCAATGATGTCAAATAATAGTGTGTGAATCGTACATCATACATTCAAAGGAATAGTTGCAGATAATCCAGCTCTCTGGGTTGATGTGAACACGAGAACCTAATGTTAGAGTTAGCAAAATCTTTAACCCGAATAGAAGAGAGATCAG
This sequence comes from Elymus sibiricus, assembly GCA_039707655.1. Classification (NCBI taxonomy): domain Eukaryota; kingdom Viridiplantae; phylum Streptophyta; class Magnoliopsida; order Poales; family Poaceae; genus Elymus; species Elymus sibiricus. The sequence goes on from CM077676.1 coordinate 387,876,652, forward strand.
AGTCCCAGAGTAAAGAAGAGGAATAAAAGATCCTAATCCCATCCATTTGCGATGTGGGCCCGTAAGCCACACAACATAGTTAGTAACATAGTTTTTCAAAGACTAGACTCAACTTCGGCCAAGGAGTTGGAAAGGGGCTTCCTACAGGCAGTCGGCTCTGATACCAACGTGTGACACCCCCGACTCGATCGTGCACTAATTGTACATGCAAATGCGCACGATCAAGCCCAGGGACTCACGGGAAGATATCACAACACAACTCTAGACACAAAATAAAATAATACAAGCTTTATATTACAAGCCAGGGGCCTCGAGGGCTCGAATACATAAGCTCGAGTTACACAAGAGTCAGCGAAAGCATTAGTATCTAAGTACAGAATAAACTACACAAGTTTGCCTTAAGAAGGCAGAGCAAAACAACGACACCTAGATCAAAAAGGCACAGGCCTCCTGCCTAGGAGCCTCCGAACTACTCCTGGTCGTCTGTCTCCATGTAGTAGTAGGCTCCGTCGGGGTAGTAGTAGTCATCGACGGGATCAGCTAACTCCGGGACTCCATCATCTGATCGCAGCAATCGGGTAGGGGAAAAAAAAGGTAGCACAGCAACCGTGAGTACTCATCCAAAGTACTCGCAAGACTTACATCAGATCTATGCTAAGTATGCATCGGTATCAAAGGGAAGGGGCTGTATCTGTGGACTATACTGCAGAAATGCCAGAATAGAGGGGAAGACCTAGCCTATCGAAGATTAGCATAACATGTAGTAACAATTATATATTAGGAACGCCCAGAGATCCTTCCTCGACTCCCTGCGAGAAACCGATCCCGGAGCCATCATATCAGTTTAGTGTCACATGTATCCAGTTCTAGTTGTAGTAGATCGGGATACAACTCCGAGCGTCCATTACCGTGGACACGGCTATTCGAATAGATAATTTCCTTGCAGGGGTGCACCAACTTACCCAACACGCTCGATTAACTCTGGCCAGACACACTTTTCCTGGTCATGCCCGGCCTCGGATGATCGACACACTGTAGTCCTACCTAGGCTCCGCAGAGAGCTCCCCGCCGGTCTACATCCTAAGTGTGAAGGGTTCATGGGCCAATCGTCCTAAGCACTCCGGGTTGTTGTGCCGTGGATCGGAGTCCAAGCCCACCACTATCCTGGATGGCACTTGCTCCAACCGGCTCATAATGCTGAATTGGACGTCTGATGAAGCTTTCGGAAGGAACGTACGACGCCGAGTTCCCATAACTTATCCCGCATGGTGGTTAGTGCGAAAAGGCCAGAGGCCTACTCAGATCACATATCCAAACCCACTAGTGTGTTGGGACCTCGCGGTGACGATCAGTGATCCTGTCGCCCCGTCTCGTGGACTTACAACAAGGGTCAGGCCCATCCCTCTCTAGGGCGGTCTCTGCCTGCCCGGCCGTGCCGCGTAATTATCTCGCGGGTACCCTCCTGGTCAACCCGACTTAACCAGAGACTGTCGGGAACTCAGGTCTACCTCTACCGGGGTGGTACCTGATACGTCTCCAACGTATCTATAATTTTTGATTGTTCCATGCTATTATAGTATCAATCTTGGATGTTTTATATACACTTACAAGCAATTATATATCATTTTTGGGACTAACCTATTAACTTAGTGCCCAGTGCCAGTTGTTGTCTTTTGCCTGTTTTGGTTTTTTAGAATATCAGTACTAAACGAAGTCCAAATGCCACGAAACTTTTTAGAGATTTTTTCTGGACATAAGAGACACTAGAAGCTTCGGGAGAGGGCCAGAAGACAGAGGAGGTGGCCACGAGCCACCAGGGCGCGCCCCAGGGGGGTGGCGTGCCCTGGTGCCTCATGGGCCCACCTCTGCTCCGTTTGACCTAATTCCACCTCTATAAATACTCTAAAATCGGGAAACCAAGAGAGGAGTCCACGAAATACTTTTTCCGCCGCCGCAAGTTCCTGTTCTCGAGAGATCCCATCTGGAGGCCTTTTCCGGCACTCTGCCGGAGGGGGATTCGATCACGGAGGGGCTCTACATCAACCTTGCTGCCCTTCCGATGATGCGTGAGTAGTTTACCACAGACCTTCGGGTCCATAGTTAGTAGCTAGATGGCTTCTTCTCTCTTTTTGATCTTCAATACAATGTTCTCCTCGATGTTCTTGGAGTTCTATCCGATGTAATCACTTTTTGCGGTGTGTTTGTTGGGATCTGATGAACTGTGAGTTTATGATCAGATTATCCATGAATATTATTTGAGTTTTCTCTGAACTCTTTTATGCATGATTGTTATAGCTTTGTATTTCTGTCTGATCTATTGATTTGGTTTGGCCAACTAGATTGATTTATCTTGCAATGGGAGAGGTGCTTTGTAATGGGTTCGATCTTACGGTGCTCAATCCCAGTGACAGAAAGGGACATGACACGTATGTATCATTGCTATTAAGGGTAAAAAGATGGGGTTTATTCATGCGTGAGTTTACTTTGTCTACATCATGTCATCTTGCTTAAGGCGTTACTCAGTTCTTTATGAACTTAATACTCTAGATGCATGCTGGATAGCGGTCGATGTGTGGAGTAATAGTAGTAGATGCAGAATTGTTTCGGTCTACTTGTCTCGGAGGTGATGCCTATATACATGATCATTGCCTTGGATATCGTCATGATTATTTGCTTTTCTATCAATTGCCCAACAGTAATTTGTTTACCCACCGTATGCTATTTTCAAGAGAGAAGCTTCTAGTGAAAACTATGGCCCCCGGGTCTACCTTTATCATATATTGAAAATCCTAAAAATACCTAGCTGCAATTTTACTTTATTTATTTTATTTTGTATTTTTGTTCGATCTATCTATCTATCACCATACAATTTAATCTTGCAATTAACCGCCAAGGGATTGACAGCCCCTTGTTCGCGTTGGGTGCGAGGATTTGTTATTTTGTGTGCAGGTGCTGCTAATGAGTTGTTGCGTGATTCTCCTACTGGATTGATAACCTTGGTTTCATAACTGAGGGAAATACTTATCTCTACTGTACTACATCATCCCCTCCTCTTCGGGGAAATCCCAACGCAGCTCACAAGAACAGGAAGAATTTCTGGCGCCGTTGCCGGGGAGACATCATCAATATCTATCAAGTACCTACGCATAAACTTTCATCTCCTCACATTTATTTTATTTGCCTTTGCCTCTAGTTTTCATCTCCCCCACTTCTAAAACAAAATTTACAAAAACACAAAAATATTTTATTTGCTAGTTTGCTTGTTTGCTCGTGTTGCCATGTGCTTCCTATTTGCTTGCATCTTTGCTTGCTAAAAAACTATTGATATGGATCCTCATCCACTTGCTAATCTTTTCCAAAAATCCAATTATGATGAACCAATTGCTAGTGAGTTGAGTGCACTAGATTATCTTTATGAAGTTTTGCTTGAAAATCGTGAATCTGTAAATTGTTATGAAGAAATTTATAAAGTGATTCATGATAGCTCCTTGAATGAAAAGCATGATTGCAATGATTTTATTATAAATTCTATTAATGTCAATTGTGTTAATAATATGCAAAACTACAAGCTTGGGGATGATGATTTTGTTATGTCCACTACTTATTGTAATGATCATGATTGGGGTGATGCTTCTTATGATCTTGAAAATTTATTTAAGCCTCATGATGAATATGTTATTGATAATAATATTTGCAATAATATTGAAAGTGGGTTTGGAAGAGTGTCAACTTTAGGTAAAAAGAATCCCACATATTCGGAGAGTGTTCAATCTTATGAGATTTTTGATAAATGTGGGTTTGGAGAGGTCATGACTTTAGTTGATGTTAATCCCACTATCTTGGAAGATTATAATTTTTTTATGCATGTGGATCATAGAGAGATTATTGTTTATGATAGCTATATTGTTGAGTTTGATTATGATCCTATATGTAATTATTATGAGAGAGGAAAATATGGTTGTAGAAATCTTCATGTTACTAAATTACCTCTCGTTATGTTGAAATTATTGATGCTCCATTCTTCCTATTGGCATATGCTAGATATTGCTTGTCTTGATAATTTATTTGCTTGTAAAATGCCTATGCATAGGAAGTATGTTAGAATTAAATGTGTGTTTCACATGTTTCATGATGCTCTCTTCGTGTTTAAATTACTATCTTTCATGTGAGCATCATTGAAATCTCAAGCCTATCTTAATGGCTATAAAGAAAGAGCTTGTTGGGAGACAACCCAATAAATTTTTATTTCTGTTCTTGTGTGTCTACATAATTATAGCCTCTGTTATGATTGTGTTTTTATGTTTCAATTAGTGTTTGTGCCAAGTAATGCCTTTAGGATGATTTGGAAGATAGTATAATTGATGCTCTTTGGAAAACAGAAAGTTTTGCGTCCAGTGCTGGAATTTTAATTCTGTACTGGAGTGTCAGAAAAATCTGAAATTTTTACACAGTATTGGTATATGAATTTCCCACGTTGTCCGAATTTTTCATAATTTTTGGAGTTACAGAAGTATAGCTTTTAAATAGATCTTTACAGACTGTTCTGTTTTAGATAGATTCTGTTTTTGTTGCATAGTTTGCTTATTTTGATGAATCTATGGATCGTATCAGGGGGTATGAGTCATGGAGAAGTTGGAGTACAGTAGCATTATGCCAATATTAAATATGAATCAATTTACTACAGTACTTAAAGTTAAATATTTGTTTGTTATACTAACGGATCTCACGAAGGTTTTGTTGAGTTTTGTGTGATTGAAGTTTTCAAGTTTTGGGTGAGATCACGATGGATGAAGGAATAAGGAGTGGCAAGAGCCTAAGCTTGGGGATGCCCAAGGCACCCCAAGGTAATATTCAAGGAAGACTCAAGCAACTAAGCTTGGGGATGCCCCGGAAGGCATCCCCTCTTTCTTCTACCAACTATCGGTAATTTTACTTGGAGCTATATTTTTATTCGTCACATATCATGAGTTTTGCTTGGAGCGTCGTGTATTATATGAGTATTTGCTTTGTTTTCTTTTTAGTTTGCCACAATCATATTTTCTGGACACACCTATTTGAGAGAGCCACATGTTTATCACGATTTGTTAGAATACTCTATGTGCTTCAATTATATCTTTTGAGCTAGGCAGTTGCTCTAGTGCTTCATTTAAATCTTTTTGAGCACGGCGGTGGCTATATTTTGAAGAAATATTTGAACTCTCGTACTTCACTTATATTATTTTGAGAGTTGATAAGATTAAATTTTGAAGAAATATTTGCACTCTCATGCTTCACTTATATCTTTTTGAGAGTTGATAATAGTAATGGTAATTTGCACAAGATATGAATTTGGTCCCAAAGTGATAAATATTCAAGAAGGATATAATAAAAACTTTCATGAAAGATCATTGGATATGGTAAGTTTGATTCCTTGCAATAGTTTTGTGATATGGAGATGATAATATGTGAGTCATGTTAGTGAGTAATTGTGATTTAGTAAGAATATTGGTGTTAAGGTTTGTGATTCCCTATGCATGCACATAAAGTCAATAGTTATGCAACGAAATTATATCCTACTTATGGTGCATTATTCGGTGTTAGTTATGTTCAATGCATGTTTATGACCGTTTTCGCTTTTTGGTTGGTCGCTTCTCAATCTATTTGCTAGCCTTCATTTGTACTAAGCGGGAATACTGCTTGTGCATCCAACTCCTTAAACCCAAAGTTGTGCCAAATGAGTCCACCATACCGACCTATATGCGGTATTTCCATGCCGTTCCAAGTAAATTTGCATGTGCCAACTCTAATTTTTCAAAATAATTTTCCATTTTGTGTGCCTGTACCGCTCATGAAGCGGCAGGGGGTGGCCAATATTTTCCATGCTAGGTGTGTTATTCTCACGATGAGTGTTTATTCACTTGTCATTGCACGAGAGAGTGGCAGGTAATAGGGATGCCCAGTCCCGAAATGAAAAAAAAATATGATGATAATAATAAATTCCTTGGAAAGTGTTGGTATGGAAGGCACCCATGAATACGGCTAGCCATGGATTGTGAAAGAATGGTGGAAAGGAAATAAACTTTATTTTCTGTTTGGGAACCGCATATAATGTGTCTAGCATGGAAGATATTGGGAATTCTCGGTCAATTTCGTTGACAGGAAAAGCATGCCTCTCAAAATAATTTTATCTCTCTAATTTAAGCTTTGAGCTCTGTCACCTCTGCGAATATCTGCTTCCCTCTGTGAAGAGCCTATCTATTTACTTTTATGCAATTTTTAGTTTCACTTTTTATTTTGAGTCTCCGTCTTCTCTTACAAAGCACCAACTAGAGAGCACTATTGTCATACTTGTGCATTGTGTGTAGCTAATATTGAGTGTGTTTCATGAATGGATCAATGATTGAGCATAATGGGCTAGGGATAACTTTCTTTAGCATTGATAATTTGAAAGACATGGTTGCTTGTTAGTATGCTTGAGTATTTATGTCTTCATGTCAAATTATAGACTATTGCTTTGAATCATTCAAGTCCAAATGTCCATGCTACAAAAGAAAAGAGTATATGATTAATATGATAGGTAGCATTCCACATCAAAAATTCTGTTTTTATCATTTACCTACTCGAGGACGAGCAGGAATTAAGCTTGGGGATGCTTGATACGTCTCCAACATATCTATAATTTTTGATTGTTCCATGCTATTATAGTATCAATATTGGATGTTTTATATACACTTACAAGCAATTATATATCATTTTTTGGGACTAACCTATTAACTTAGTGCCCAGTGCCAGTTGTTGTTTTTTGCCTGTTTTTGGTTTTTTAGAATATCAGTGCCAAACGAAGTCCAAATGCCACGAAACTTTTTAGAGATTTTTTTCTGGACATAAAAGACACTAGAAGCTTCAGGAGAGGGCCAGAAGACAGAGGAGGTGGCCACGAGCCACCAGGGCACGCCCTGGTGCCTCGTGGGCCCACCTCTGCTCCGTTTGACCTAATTCCACCTCTATAAATACCCTAAAATCGGGAAACCAACAGAGGAGTCCACGAAATACTTTTTCCGCCGCCGCAAGTTCCTGTTCTTGAGAGATCCCATCTGGAGGCCTTTTTCGGCACTCTGCCGGAGGGGGATTTGATCACGGAGGTGCTCTACATCAACCTTGCTGCCCTTTCGATGATGCGTGAGTAGTTTACCACAGACCTTTGGGTCCATAGTTAGTAGCTAGATGGCTTCTTCTCTCTTTTTGATCTTCAATACAATGTTCTCCTCGATGTTCTTGGAGTTCTATCCGATGTAATCACTTTTTGCGGTGTGTTTGTTGGGATCCGATGAATTGTGAGTTTATGATCAGATTATCCATGAATATTATTTGAGTTTTCTCTGAACTCTTTTATGCATGATTGTTATAGCTTCGTATTTCTCTCCGATCTATTGATTTGGTTTGGCCGACTAGATTGATTTATCTTGCAATGGGAGAGGTGCTTTGTAATGGGTTCGATCTTGCGATGCTCAATCTCAGTGACAGAAAGGGACATGACACGTATGTATCATTGCTATTAAGGGTAAAAAGATGGGGTTTATTCATGCGTGAGTTTACTTTGTCTACATCATGTCATCTTGCTTAAGGCGTTACTCAGTTCTTTATGAACTTAATACTCTAGATGCATGCTGGATAGCGGTCGATGTGTGGAGTAATAGTAGTAGATGCAGAATCGTTTCGGTCTACTTGTCTCGGACGTGATGCCTATATACATGATCATTGCCTTGGATATCGTCATGATTATTTGCTTTTCTATCAATTGCCCAACAGTAATTTGTTTGCCCACCGTATGCTATTTTCAAGAGAGAAGCTTCTAGTGAAAACTATGGCCCCCGGGTCTGCCTTTACCATATATTGAAAATCCTAAAAATACCTTGCTGCAATTTTACTTTTTTTTTTGTATTTTTGTTCGATCTATCTATCTATCACCATACAATTTAATCTTGCAATTAACCACCAAGGGATTGACATCCCCTTGTTCGCGTTGGGTGCGAGGATTTGTTATTTTGTGTGCAGGTGCTGCTAACGAGTTGTTGCATGATTCTCCTACTGGATTGATAACCTTGGTTTCATAACTGAGGGAAATACTTATCTCTACTGTACTGCATCATCCCCTCCTCTTCGGGGAAATCCCAACGCAGCTCACAAGTAGTAGTACCGCCTGTCCCTTTAGTCCCGCAGTAACAGTAAACAGGTAACAGTGTAAGGTAACAGTGTGTCCGTAACATCAAGGGGGAAATCTGAGGAATCACCCTCGATGGATTCCCACTCGATGTAACCGTCAAGATGATCTTGGAGGAATCACCCTCGATGGGTTCACACTTGAGGGGCTGCACGACAGAGGCATCATCGGAGGTGGTGAAAGAGAAATCACTCTCGGTAACCGACAACCGACTAGCTACGCTACAGAGATATCATCAGGAGTGAGGTAGGAGGTATCACCCTCGGCACTCGATAGTAGCTCTGCAGAGTCGTACAACTAAGGGGGTGTGCGGTGATGTGTCGGTCTCTGCACTTCGACCACACTGATTGAGCATCCGGAAGCAAAGCATGGCAACACGGACAAGGGTGCGGGGCCACTGATGGATCACTAACCAACCTATACTAAGCATTTAGGATAGCAGGTAAGGTATCAACAGCAGTTACAAAAACAGGCTATGCATCAGAATAGGAGCTTTCGGACAACAGTAGCAAATTCTAATGCAAGCACGGGAGAGAAAGAAATGGGCAATATTGAAATGATCAAGGGGGTTTGCTTTCCTGGAAGCTCTGCTGAAAGAGGCTGGGCGTCTGCGACGTAGTCGTACTCGGGGTCAACAGCAGTCTCGGGGTCTACCGGAGAGAAGAGGGGGAAGAAACAGTAAATATAAAGCAAACAAATGCATCACATTGCATGACATGACAGTATGCTATGCTAGGGATGACCTAACGCGGTGCTACACGTTACAGACGGTGCGGGAAAATATCTGGGAATATTTTCCCGGCTCTGGGCAATTATCGGACAGGCGATCCGGAGGGGAAGGTTCCATGTTTGCAGTGTTGGAGGCATGTGATAGGTATGTGGATGGCATATTCGGATTCGTCTTATTTTTTTGATCATTTTTCATAGATAAATTATTTTCATCTGAGCTACGGTTTATTTTCTACAAATTTCTGAAGTTTTAGCAATATTCTGAAATTACTGGAATTATTTTTAATTCGAATTTTAAAGAGTGCAGGAACCTTTTACACCCACTGTGGGCTAGCCACAGTGGATGACAGGTGGGGCCAATGCCTAGTCAGCAGCCAGTCAGCAGTCAACTGAATTGACTGTTGACCTGGTCAAACTAACCAAGGGGGCCCACATGTCATAGACAGAGCAGTTTAACAGAGGTTTAATTTAACTAATTAGGTTAATTAGCTAGTGGGACCCACTTGTCAGTGTCATACTAATTAACAGATTAAGTTATTTTATAAAATCAGTTTAATTAGCACGTGGGGTCCACATGTCAGAGACTGGGGCTGCCCAGTCAGCACGTTGACTGGGTTAACGCAGTCAACGGGGCCCATGGGACCCACTGGCAGAGACCCAGGGTGGGCCCCAGGGCCAGCCACGTCAGCGGCGGCGCCAGAGCTAGCTCCGGTGACCAAATCCGCGGCAGAGCGGCTCGGGCGTTCGTCGAAAAACGCCTACAGGCATCCATTTGGCGCGGGGCCGGTTGCGTTCTAACTGTTGGAAATATGCCCTAGAGGCAATAATAAATTGGTTATTATTATATTTCCTTGTTCATGATAATCGTTTATTATCCATGCTATAATTGTATTGATTGGAAACTCAAATACATGTGTGGGTACATAGACAACACTGTGTCCCTAGTAAGCCTCTAGTTGACTAGCTCGTTGATCAAAGATGGTTAAGGTTTCCTAGCCATTGACATGAGATGTCATTTGATAACGGGATCACATCATTAGGAGAATGATGTGATGGACAAGACCCAAACTAAGAACGTAGCATTTGATCGTGTCAGTTTATTGCTATTGTTTTCTACATGTCAAGTATCTGTTCCTATGACCATGAGATCATGCAACTCCCTGACATCGGAGGAGTACCTTGTGTGTATCAAACGTCGCAACGTAACTGGGTGACTATAAAGGTGCTCTACAGGTATCTCCGAGGGTGTCTGTTGGGTTGGCATGGATCAAGACTGGGATTTGTTACTCCGTGTGACGGAGAGGTATCTCAGGGCCCACTCGGTAATACAACATCACAATGAGCCTTGCAAGCAATGTGACTAAAGTGTTAGCCACGAGATCTTGTATTACGGAACGAGTAAAGAGACTTGCCGGTAACGAGATTGAACTAGGTATAGAGATACCGACGATCGAATCTCGGGCAAGTAACATACCGAAGAACAAAGGGAATAGCATACGGGATTAACTGAATCCTTGACATAGAGGTTCGACCGATAAAAGATCTTCGTAGAATATGTAGGAGCCAATATGGGCATCCAGGTCCCGCTATTGGTTATTGATCGTAGAAGTGTCTCGGTCATGTCTACATAGTTCTCGAACCCGCAGGGTCTACACACTTAACGTTTGGTGACGATTAGTATAATTGAGTTATTATGTTGGTGACCGAAAGTTGTTTGGAGTCTCGGATAAGATCCCGGACATGACGAGGATCTCCGGAATAGTCTGGAGGTAAAGATTGATATATGTGATAATAGTGTTTTGATCTCCGGAAGAGTTACGGAGTTCACCGGAATGGGTTCCGGATGTTTACCGAAGTGTTCGGGTGCAGCAACACTTTATATGGGCCAAAGGGATAAAGCGCACGAGGTATTGGAAAGTGCAAAAAGTAGTTTTGCTGCCGCGTAAGCGGTACTACCGTTTTGTGAAGCGGTACTACCGCCCAAGCGGTACTACCGCTTGTGTGAAGCGGTACTACCGCTTGTGCGCGGTACTGCAGGGATCCGAGTTGGACTCTTTCCCTGCGGGCCAAACCGACCTTGTGCGGGCAAAACCGACCTGGAGGAGGCTTTTACTCCAAGTTTAGACCCCAAGGCTCAACATATAAATAGAGGGGCAGGGCTAGCACACGGGATACATCAAGATTTCCCCAAGCCGTGTGCGGCAATCCTAACCCTCTAGTTCCTCCGTCATAATCCCCGTAGCGCTTGGCGAAGCCCTGCAGAGATTGTTCCTCACCACCATCACCACGCCGTCGTGCTGCTGGAACTCAACCACTACTTCACCATCGCTCGCTGGATCGAGGAGGTGAAGGCGTCATCAAGCCGTACGTGTGTTGAACGCGGAGGTGCCGTCCGTTCGGCGCTAGTTCGTGATCGGATCGAGGGACGACTTGCGATTTGGATCGCGGAGACGTTCGACTACATCAACCGCGTTTCTTAAACGCTTCCGCTTAGCGATCTACAAGGGTATGTAGATTTACTCTCCCTCTCGTAGATGCTCATCACCATGGATAGATCTTGTGTGTGCGTAGGAAAATTTTTGTTTCCCATGCAACGTTCTCCAACAGTGGCATCATGAGCCAGGTCTATGCGTAGATGAGATCTCGAGTAGAACACAAATGAGTTGTGGGCGTGGGTGTATACATATTGCTTGCCGTTACTAGTTGATATTTGATTCGGCGGTACTGTGAGATGAAGCGGCCCGGACCGACATTACGCGTACACTTACGCGAGACAGGTTCCTTCAACTGACATGTAACTTCGTTGCATAAAGATGGCTAGCGGGTGTCTATCTCTCTCACTTTAGTTGAATCGATTTCAATGAAGAGGGTTCTTTTAGAAGATCAAAAAGCAATCACTACACCACGTTGTGGTTTTGCGGAGGTAAGAACGGTTCTTGCAAACCCGTAGCAGCCACGTAAAATTTGCAACAACAATTAGAGGACGACTAACTTGTTTTTGCAGGGTATGATGTGATATGATATGGCCAATTGCATGATGAGATATATGTGATGTATGAGATGATCATGTGTTGTATAGAATATCACGACTTGCATGTCGATGAGTACGGCAACTGGCAGGAGCCATAGAGTTGTCTTTAATTATTGTATGACCTGCGTGTCAATCATTAAGCGCTATGTAATGCTTTACTTTATCGCTAAACGTTAGCAATAGTCGTGGAAGCAACAGTCGGCGCGACAACCTTATGGAGACACGTTGATGGAGATCAAGATGATGGAGATCATGGTGTCATGCCGGTGACGATGGAGATCATGCCGGTGCTTTGGAGATGGAGATCAAAAGCACAAGTTCATGGCCATATCATGTCACTTATGATTTGCATGTGATGTTAATCCTTTTATGCATCTTATTTTGCTTAGGACGACGGTAGCATTATAAGGTGATCCCTCACTTAAATTTCAAGATAAATTGTGTTCTCCCCGAGTGTGCACCGTTGCGAAAGTTCGTCGTTTCGAGACACGCCGTGATGATCGGGTGTGACAGACTCCACGTTCACATACAACGGGTGCAAGCCATGTTGCACACGCGGAACACTCGGGTTAAACTTGACGAGCCTAGCATGTATAGACATGGCCTCGGAACATAAGAGACCGAAAGGTCGAACATGAGTCATATAGTAGATATGATCAACATGAAGATGTTCACCATTGAAACCACCTCGACTCACGTGATGATCGGACTTGAGTTGGTGGATTTGGATCATGTTACACTCGAATGACCGGAGGGATGTCAATTTGAGTGGGAGTTTTTAAGTAATATGATTAATTAAACTCATTATCTTGAACAATAGTCTAAGTTGTCTTTGCTATATTTATGTTGTAGATCATGGCTCGCGCAGTAGCACCCCTGAATTTTAATGCGTTCCTAGAGAAAGCTAAGTTGAAAGATGATGGAAGTAACTTTGTGGACTGGGCCCGTAATCTAAGGATTATCCTTACGGCTTCCCAGAAGGCTTATGTCCTTGATGCACCGCTTGGTGATCCACCCGCTCCAGTTGAGTCTCTAGACGTTGTGAACGCCTGGCAGGCTCGTTCTGATGATTACTCAATAGTTCAATGTGCAATGTTGTATGGCTTAGAACCGGGACTTCAAAGACGTTTTGAACGTCATGGAGCATATGAGATGTTCCAGGAGTTGAAGTTTATCTTTCAGAAGAATGCCTGGATCGAGAGATATGAGATCTCCGATAAGTTCTATACTTGCAAGATGGAGGAGAACGGGTCTATCAGTGATCACGTGCTCAGAATATCTGGGTACTCCACCCGTCTGGCTGAATTGGGGATGCCCCTTCCGCCAGAGGCTATCACTGACAGAGTTCTTCAATCATTGCCACCTAGCTACAAGAGCTTCGTGTTGAACTATAACATGCACGGGATGAACAAGTCAGTCGCCGAGCTATTTGCGATGCTGAAAGCCGCTGAGTCTGAAATTCAGAAGGAGCATCAAGTGTTGATGGTCAATAAAACCACTAGTTTCAAGAAAAATGGCAAGGGTAAGATGGGTAAATCTAAGAAGGGTGGCAAAGCAGTTGCTGCTCCTGTGAAGAAACCCAAGGCTGGACCCAAACCAGAAACTGAGTGCTTTCATTGCAAGGGAACTGGACACTGGAAGCGGAACTGCCCCAAGTATTTGGCTGACAAGAAGGCGGCCAACAACAAACAAGGTATATATGATATACATGTTATTGATATGTTCCTTACCAACCCTCGTTGTAGTGCCTGGGTATTTGATACCGGTGCGGTTGCTCATATTTGCAACTCTAAACAGGAACTGCGGAATAGACGGAGGCTGGCGAAGGACGAAGTGACGATGCGCGTGGGAAATGGTTCCAAGGTTGATGTGATCGCCGTCGGCACGCTCGCTCTTCGATTACCGTCGGGATTAGTGATGAACCTAAATAAGCGTTATTTGGTGCCTGCGTTAAGCATGAACATTATATCTGGATCTTGTTTATTGCGAGACGGTTACTCATTTAAATCAGAGAATAATGGTTGTTCTATTTATATGAGTAATATCTTTTATGGTCATGCACCCGATGTGAGGGGTGTTTTCTTATTGAATCTCGATAGTAATGATACACATGTTCATAACATTGATGCCAAAAGATGTAGAATTGATAATGATAATACCACTTTCTTGTGGCACTGCCGTTTAGGTCATATTGGCGTAAAACACATGAGGAAGCTCCATGCTGATGGACTTTTGGAGTCACTTGATTTTGAATCACTTGACACATGTGAGCCATGCCTCATGGGCAAGATGACTAAAACGCCGTTCTCTGGAACAATGGAACGGGCAAGTGACTTATTGGAAATCATACATACTGATGTGTGCGGTCCGATGAGCATTGAGGCGCGCGGTGGTTATCGTTACTTTCTCACCTTCACTGATGACTTAAGTAGATATGGGTATATTTACTTAATGAAACACAAGTCTGAAACATTTGAAAAGTTCAAACAATTTTAGAGTGAAGTTGAGAATCATCGTAACAAGAAGATTAAATTCCTACGATCTGATCGAGGAGGAGAATATCTGAGTTATGAGTTTGGCAGTCACTTAAGACAGTGTGGAATTGTTTCACAATTGACACCGCCTGGAACACCACAGCGTAATGGTGTGTCCGAACGTCGTAATCGAACCTTATTGGATATGGTGCGATCTATGATGTCTCTTGCCGATTTGCCATTATCGTTTTGGGGTTATGCATTAGAGACAGCTGCATTCACTTTAAATAGGGCACCATCGAAATCCGTTGAGACGACGCCATATGAACTTTGGTTTGGCAAGAAGCCAAAGCTGTCGTTTCTTAAAGTTTGGGGATGTGATGCTTATGTCAAAAAGCTTCAGCCTGAAAAGCTGGAACCCAAAGCGGAGAAATGCGTCTTCATAGGATACCCAAAAGAGACAGTTGGGTATACCTTCTACCTCAGATCCGAAGGCAAAGTGTTTGTCGCTAAAAACGGAACATTTCTTGAGAAAGAGTTTCTCTCGAAAGAATTGAGTGGGAGGAAGATAGAACTTGATGAGGTTGTTGAACCTTTACTTCAACCTGAGAGTAGCGCAGCGCAGAAAGTTGTTTCTGTGGAGCCTACATTAGCTGAAGAGGAAGTTAATGATGATGATCATGAAGCTTTGGATCAAGTTGCTATCGAACCTCGTAGGTCGACAAGGACGCGTACTGCTCCCGAGTGGTACGGCAACCCTGTCTTAGAGGTCATGTTGTTAGACAACGATGAACCTACGAGCTATGGAGAAGCGATGATGGGCCCGGATTCCGAGAAGTGGTTAGAGGCCAGGAAATCCGAGATGGGATCCATGTATGAAAACAAAGTATGGACTTTGGAAGTATTACCTGAAGGGCGTAAAGCCATTCAGAACAAATGGATCTTTAAGAGGAAGACGGACGCGGACGGTAATGTCACCGTCTATAAAGCTCGACTTGTGGCAAAGGGTTTTTCACAAGTTCAAGGAGTTGACTACGATGAGACCTTCTCACCCGTAGCGATGCTTAAGTCCGTCAGAATCATGTTAGCAATAGCTGCCTTTTTCGATTATGAAATTTGGCAGATGGATGTCAAAACAGCGTTCCTTAACGGTTACCTTAAGGAAGAGTTGTATATGATGCAACCAGAAGGTTTTGTCGATCCAGAGAATGCTGACAAAGTTTGCAAACTCCAGCGATCCATTTATGGACTGGTGCAAGCATCTCGGAGTTGGAATCTTCGTTTTGATGAGGTGATCAAAGCGTTCGAGTTTATACAAGTTTACGGAGAAGCTTGTATTTACAAGAAAGTGAGTGGGAGCTCTATAGCGTTTCTAATATTATATGTGGATGACATATTACTAATTGGAAACAATATAGAAATGCTGGAAAGCGTAAAGGAATATTTGAACAAGAGTTTTTCAATGAAGGACCTAGGAGAAGCTGCTTTCATATTAGGCATCAAGATCTATAGAGATAGATCGAGACGCTTAATAGGACTTTCACAAAGCACATACCTTGACAAAGTTTTGAAGAAGTTCAAAATGGATCAGTCCAAGAAGGGGTTCTTGCCTGTATTGCAAGGTGTGAAGTTGAGTAAGACTCAATGCCCAGTGACTGCAGAAGATAGAGAAAAGATGAGTGTCATCCCCTATGCTTCGGCCATAGGCTCTATCATGTATGCAATGCTGTGCACAAGACCCGATGTCAGCCTTGCCATAAGTATGGTCGGAAGGTTTCAAGGTGATCCAGGAATGGAACACTGGATGGCGGTCAAGAATATCCTGAAGTACCTGAAAAGGACTAAGGACATGTTTCTCGTTTATGGAGGTGATCAAGAGCTCGTCGTAAAGGGTTACGTCGATGCAAGCTTTGACACTGATCCGGATGACTCAAAGTCGCAAACCGGATACGTATTTATTCTAAATGGGGGTGCGGTTAGCTGGTGCAGTTCCAAGCAAAGCGTGGTAGCAGATTCTACATGCGAAGCGGGGTACATCGCTGCCTCGGAGGCGGCGAAGGAAGGTGTCTGGATGAAGGAGTTCATGACAGATCTTGGAGTAGTGCCTAGTGCGCTTAACCCAATGACTCTGTTTTGTGATAATACTGGTGCCATTGCTCTAGCCAAGGAACCAAGATTTCACAAGAGGACCAGACACATAAAGCGACGTTTCAATTCCATCCGCGATTACATCAAGGAGGACGACATAAATATTTGCAAAGTACACACGGATCTAAATGTTGCAGATCCGATGACTAAACCTCTTCCAAGGGCTAAACATGAACAACACCAGAACTGCATGGGTGTTCGATTCATTACAATGTAAATCACATAGTGATATGAACTAGATTATTGACTCTAGTGCAAGTGGGAGACTGTTGGAAATATGCCCTAGAGGCAATAATAAATTGGTTATTATTATATTTCCTTGTTCATGATAATCGTTTATTATCCATGCTATAATTGTATTGATTGGAAACTCAAATACATGTGTGGGTACATAGACAACACTGTGTCCCTAGTAAGCCTCTAGTTGACTAGCTCGTTGATCAAAGATGGTTAAGGTTTCCTAGCCATTGACATGAGATGTCATTTGATAACGGGATCACATCATTAGGAGAATGATGTGATGGACAAGACCCAAACTAAGAACGTAGCATTTGATCGTGTCAGTTTATTGCTATTGTTTTCTGCATGTCAAGTATCTGTTCCTATGACCATGAGATCATGCAACTCCCTGACATCGGAGGAGTACCTTGTGTGTATCAAACGTCGCAACGTAACTGGGTGACTATAAAGGTGCTCTACAGGTATCTCCGAGGGTGTCTGTTGGGTTGGCATGGATCAAGACTGGGATTTGTTACTCCGTGTGACGGAGAGGTATCTCAGGGCCCACTCGGTAATACAACATCACAATGAGCCTTGCAAGCAATGTGACTAAAGTGTTAGCCACGAGATCTTGTATTTCGGAACGAGTAAAGAGACTTGCCGGTAACGAGATTGAACTAGGTATAGAGATACCGACGATCGAATCTCGGGCAAGTAACATACCGAAGAACAAAGGGAATAGCATACGGGATTAACTGAATCCTTGACATAGAGGTTCGACCGATAAAAGATCTTCGTAGAATATGTAGGAGCCAATATGGGCATCCAGGTCCTGCTATTGGTTATTGATCGTAGAAGTGTCTCGGTCATGTCTACATAGTTCTCGAACCCGCAGGGTCTACACACTTAACGTTTGGTGACGATTAGTATAATTGAGTTATTATGTTGGTGACCGAAAGTTGTTTGGAGTCTCGGATAAGATCCCGGACATGACGAGGATCTCCGGAATAGTCTGGAGGTAAAGATTGATATATGTGATAATAGTGTTTTGATCTCCGGAAGAGTTACGGAGTTCACCGGAATGGGTTCCGGATGTTTACCGAAGTGTTCGGGTGCAGCAACACTTTATATGGGCCAAAGGGATAAAGCCCACGAGGTATTGGAAAGTGCAAAAAGTAGTTTTGCTGCCGCGTAAGCGGTACTACCATTTTGTGAAGCGGTACTACCGCCCAAGCGGTACTACCGCTTGTGTGAAGCGGTACTACCGCCCAAGCGGTACTACCGCTTGTGTTAAGCGGTACTACCGCCCAAGCGGTACTACCGCTTGTGTTAAGCGGTACTACAGGGATCCGAGTTGGACTCTTTCCCTGCGGGCCAAACCGACCTTGTGCGGGCAAAACCGACCTGGAGGAGGCTTTTACTCCAAGTTTAGACCCCAAGGCTCAACATATAAATAGAGGGGCAGGGCTAGCACACGGGATACATCAAGATTTCCCCAAGCCGTGTGCGGCAATCCTAACCCTCTAGTTCCTCCGTCATAATCCCCGTAGCGCTTGGCGAAGCCCTGCAGAGATTGTTCCTCACCACCATCACCACGCCGTCGTGCTGCTGGAACTCAACCACTACTTCACCATCGCTCACTGGATCGAGGAGGTGAAGGCGTCATCAAGCCGTACGTGTGTTGAACGCGGAGGTGCCGTCCGTTCGGCGCTAGTTCGTGATCGGATCGAGGGACGACTTGCGATTTGGATCGCGGAGACGTTCGACTACATCAACCGCGTTTCTTAAACGCTTCCGCTTAGCGATCTACAAGGGTATGTAGATTTACTCTCCCTCTCGTAGATGCTCATCACCATGGATAGATCTTGTGTGTGCGTAGGAAAATTTTTGTTTCCCATGCAACGTTCTCCAACACTAACGGCCACTCGACGGCGCGTCGAATGGTGGTGGTGGCATCGCCGGAGGAGGCCTACAGCGACGGCGGCGACATCCGTGGCAGACTCCGGAGTTCAGTCGAGCTCGGGATCGACGCTGGGGAGCACAGGGAGGCGCGCGTGTGTGCTTGCTGGGCTCCTGGAAGCACCAGGAGCATGATGCTGTGCCCGGACGGGAGCTGCGATGGTTGTGGCCACGACGGTGAGGCGAGGCAACGGCGGCGAGCTCGGGCACGATAGCAGCTACGGCTACGGGCGACGGGAAGCAGCGCTAAAAGAGGGGAAAAGAGCGGCAGCTCACCGGGAAGGCGCACGTAGGCCCGTTGGTGGCTCAGGGGCAGCAGAGCGGCGGCATTTGTCGGAGAAGCGCCAGCGAATGTGGACGAAGAAGAGCTCGATCCCGGAGCTGTGGTGGCGCAGAGCTCGAGCTCGGGGTCGGAGAGGAAGTAGAGGAGGCAGGCGAAGCTCGTGGCGCAGTCCTACGCATTGGAGAGGTCAGTGGCCATGGCGGCGAGGTGATCCATGGCGTCGGCCACGTCGGGCGAGGTGGAAAGTGAGAGAGAGAGCGACGGAGATGGTGGGGGAAGTGGATGGGGTCGATGACGAGGCCGAGGGTCTCGTTCTTATCCCCTCGGCGGCCCTGTAGCATCGCCGTGTCGGCCAGCCACCGGCGTCACGCGCTTTGGCCATGGGCGTGGTGACACGGAGGCGAGGAGGATGACGACCGCGCGGGAGGCCAGGCTGGGCCAGCTGGGCCTGTCACTGTGCACTAAGGCCCAGTGCACAGTGGCTTGCTTTTATTTCTTTTCTGTTTTCTTTTTCCAGCAACAGTTTTGCATTTTAAATAGCAACCAAATGACTTTTATAAAATATGGGACTTGGCCACATAATTACCTTGCAATATTTGGCACTGTCACAAAAAGTTTGGGAAGTATTTGAAGTTGTTTGAATTTTGCATAAATGGAAAAGCATTTAAATATGCTGATTTGGCACTGTTTTAATTGCTAGAGCCCAATTAAGCAAATAAGTGATGTTGTTTTCCTTAACAAATAATTGTTATGGAATATTTGCTAAATGATGGACTATTTTGCAACCATGTTTGTGAAACTCTAAATTTCACTTGCAAATTGAATTGATTCCAGTGGTGGAATTTGAAATGAGATATGAATCCAATATGATCAAGCATTGCAAAGCAAAGTGACTTAGCATAATCATGATGGATTACTGTAGCTTATTACATGGGGGTGTTACAACGGACCTCTGTGGGCCCCACAAGGCATCAGGGCGCGCCCCTAGAGGGGTCGCGCCCTGTTGCCTTGTGAGCAACAGGGGCCCCCTCTCTGGTTGATTCTTGTGCCAATAATTTTTATATATTCCATAAAAAATCTCCAAAAAGTTTCATCCAATTCCGAGAACTTTGATTTCTACACAAAAACAACACCATGGTAGTTCTGCTGAAAACAGCGTCAGTCCGGGTTAGTTCCATTCAAATCATGCAAATTAGAGTCCAAAACAAGAGCAAAAGTGTTTGGAAAAGTAGATACGATGGAGACGTATCAGTACTCACCTGGCGTGTCATGCCAGATTGCAGGTAATGTCGTGATTGATTGCTTGTCGAGGATCCTGAGTTTACAAGCTAGGATGTGTCCCAGCCAGTGTCCCCGCGGAGTGGAGTCCATCACCGTCGTCGATATTCCGCTGCTAGAAGTTATTCCGCTGCTACGAGTTGTTCCGTTGCTAGCATAGAGCTACCTTAGCAAGCATAGTGTCGTCGTGCCCCTGTAACCTTTGTAATTTCAGAACCCTTGTACCCCTATTGTTTGTAATAAAGAGTTGTTTTGTTCTATGCCAAGCAGCGCCGTATTCCAGAAGACTTGATCTCTGGGCTGGAATATGGGGTGTTCCTGTTCCTCTGAGCCGGGTGCGACAGGGAGAGAGCCCCCTGCTTCTTCTTCTTGCTTGGCCTCCCCCTAGATGGGAGGAGAGTTTCCTCTCTGGTCCATGGCCGCCATGGCTCCCGGAGGGCAAGAGCCCTCCGAGATTGGATCTCTCTCTCTCTGTGTTTCTCTTCTGTTTCGCGTCTGTTTTCTGACCCCTTCATCGTTTTTTATATTCCTGGAGATCCGACTCCGATTGGGCTAAAATTTTGAGGAGATTTTTCTCCAAAAATTATCTTTCTTCCGGTGAAAAAAGGGCCCCAACCGACGTACGAGGGAGTCACAAGGCAACACGGCGCGCCCTACCCCCAGGGCGCGCCCTGTTGCCTTGTGGCCACCTCGAGCAACATTTTGCATTGATTCTTCTTCCCAAAAATCATATATATTCCAAAATAAATCTCTGTAAGATTTTATCGCATTTGGACTTTGTTTTATATGGATTTTCTGCGAAACAAAAAACATGCAAAAAACAGGAACTGTCACTGGGCACTGGATCAATATGTTAGTCCCAAAAATAATATAAAATGTTGCCAAAAGTGTATGAAAGTTGTAGAATATTGACATGAAACAATCAAAAATTATAGATACGACAGAGACGTATCAGCCACCATGAGCACCGGCCTTCGAGCCGGTGCCCTCGTGCCGGTGCTGCTGATGGGGTCCCAGACCCGGGGTGCCTACTGCAAAGGAGCCCGGCCTTGACTTTGGCTGGGGCCCACTAGTCCCAGAGGGCATCAAGGAACCCTAAGAAGGGGAGGGCGGGCGACGTGTACCCCAAGGCAGATGGCGGCGGCCAGATCGATCTGATATCTTCTCCATGTAAACCCTAGACCTCTTCTGTCTATATAAAGGGAGGTCTAGGGCCCTCATTGGGCATCCAATCTAGAACAAACTCTCGGTAGACATATCATACATCATTGTAATCCTCTGCACGAGGTGTCCCCTCACCATGAATACCAAAACAAAGCAGGACATAGGGTATTACTCTTCGGAGGCCCGAACCTGGGTAAACTGTGTGTGTAGACTCCGTTCCGGTACTTCCGGTCTCATCATGAACCCTACCGAGGGATCTGACGGGAATTTGCTCCGTCAGTTGGTGCGCCAGGCATGGGCGATGATGACCGGAGAACGAACCCGGCTCGGAGAATCATCAGAGGCCGGCGATCTCTCACCATGCCACATCCTCACAATCGGCTGTTTTAAGCTGATCGTTGACGGATCAGGGCAATTCCTCGACATCTCGCCTTCGCGCTATGTCAAACGCATGTACGACAGGCAAGGGAAGGCCCAAGAGGTCTATAACCGACCCGATCACCCCGCCTGGAGACTCATCACATGATCTCCCCGGCGCTACGAGGTCCCCTGCGAGACCTTCGTGAATATGATATTCACTACGGCTGACACGCGCTGGAACCAGAAGCTGGCCAGACACGTGATCTACGCGGCAGTGAACGTGACCAGTGAACGACTGGCATGGTCCCAAGAAACAATAACCTTCGACTCTGGGGACCACCCCGAAGTCGTTGTACAGCCAGGCAAAGATGCCCTGGTGCTAGACCCCATCGTCGGGGGCTGCCGCCTCTCACGCGTCCTGATGGACGGAGGCAGTGGCCTCAACATCATCTTCACTGACACCCTGGAGAAGATGAAAATCTCCTTGGCGGGACTACAGAGGTCGGACGTCGGTTTCCACGGAGTGGTGCTAGGCCACCTGGTGCGTCCTTTAGGCCGGATCAAGCTCGAGGTAGTCTTCGGAGATGAGTCAAACTATCGAAGCAAAACCATACAGTTCGAGGTCACGCCCTTCCAAAGTGGGTACCACGCGATCTTGGGCAGGCCCGCTTACGTGAAGTTCATGGCGGTCCCGTCTTACGCCTACCTACAGCTCAAGATGCCTGGCCCTAACGGCATAATCACTATCCGGGGAAGCATGAAGAAGGCCTACAAGGCCGAAGTGGCAAACGTGGAACTCGCTGAGGCCGCACTGGCCTCTGCAGAGCTCGCCAAGATAAGAGAGTGGATAGGGCCATCCGAGGCCGAGCTCCCCCAGAAACCGCGGCCTGGACCCGTCTTCCAGCCAGCAAAGCAAACCAAAAAGTTCTAGGTCCACCCCGAGGACCCTGACAAAACGGTGACCGTCGGAGGAGACCTCTTGGAGGACCAAGAGGCAGAGCTCCTCGCCTTCCTTCGAGCCAATTGGAACATATTCGCATGGAAGCCCGCCGACATGCCGGGAGTGCCGGCGGAGAAGGCTGAACACTGTCTAAATGTCCGCAAGGACACGAAGCCGGTAAAGCAAGCCTTGCAGCGCTTCGCCACAAAGAAACGAATGGCGATAGGAGAAGAAATCGCGCATCTACTCACGGCCAAGTTCATAAAGGAGGTCGCACACCCAGAGTGGCTAGTGAACCCCGTGATGGTACTGAAGAAAAACAACACGTGGCGCATGTGTGTAGACTACACCGACCTCAACAAGGCATGCCCCAAGGACCCGTTCCCGTTGCCAAGGATCGACCAGATAATCGACTCCATAGCAGGGTGCGAACTCCTGTGCTTCCTAGACGCATATCCAGGATACCATCAGATACGGATGAAAGAGTCCAATCAGGAGACGACCTCCTTCATCACGCCGTACGGGGCCTTCTGCTATGTCACGATGCCTTTCGGCCTCAAGAACGCGGGGGCTACGTACCAAAGGATGATGCAAAAATGTTTCAATAAATAGATCGGAGTAAACGTGGAGGTCTACATCGACGACATTGTGGTGAAGTCCAAGCAAGGCTCAAGCCTCCTGACCGACCTCCAGCAGACCTTCGACAACCTCCGTAACTTCACTATGGAGCTAAACCCAGAAAAATGTGTCTTCGGGGTTCCTGCTGGACAGCTGCTAGGGTTCATTGTATCCCAATGAGGGATAGAGGCAAACCCAGAGAAGATAAAATCTATAGTGGACCTCAAGCCCCCGGAGACAGTGCGCGATGTTGCTACTTGTGAGCTACACTGGGATTTTCCCCGAAGAAGAAGGGTGAAGCAGTACAGTAGAGATAAGTATTACCCTCAGTGAGAACCAAGGTTATCGAACCAATAGGAGAATCACACAAAAACCAGTGAACAGCACCTGCACACACAAAAGCAAATACATGTACCCAACGCGGGCAAGAGGGTTGTCAATCCCCTTGAACTCGTTAATTGCAAGGATTAAATCTTGTATAGGTAGATGGATAAATTGCAAAACAAAATAAAAAATAATAAATTTCAGCAAGGAACTTTTGGTTTTAGTAATATATGTAAAGTAGACCCGGGGGCCATAGTTTTCACTAGAGGCTTCTCTCTCGAACACGTAGCATACTGTTGGTAGACAAATTACTGTTGGGCAATTGGTAGAAAAGCGCATATTTATGATGTTATTCATGGCAATGATCACATATATAGGCATCACGTCCGTGACAAGTAGACCGACTCCTGCCTGCATGTACTACTATTACTCCACCAATCGACCGTTGTCCAGCATGCATCTATGGTATTAAGTTCATGACAAACAGAGTAACGCTTTAGGCAAGATGACATGATGTAGACCAAGTAAACCCAATAAATATGAATAAACCTAGTTGTTTTATCCTTAGTAGCAACAATACAATACATACCCCGTCCCCTTCTGTCACTGGGTGGAGACACCGCAAGATTGAACCCACTACAAAGCACCTCTCCCACTGAAGATAAATCAATCTAGTTGGCCAAACCAAACAGATAGATCAGCGAGAAATACAAAGCTATAATAATCATCCATAATAAAGTTCAAAACAGACTCAATTACTTTCAATAAATAATCTGATCATAAACCCACAATTCATCGGATCCCAACAAACACACCGCAAAAGAAGATTACATCGGATAGAACTCCAAGAAGATCAAGGAGAACATTGTATTGAAGATCAAAGAGAGAGAAGAAGCCATCTAGCTACTAGCTATGGACCCATAGGTCTGTGAAGAACTACTCACACATCATCGGAAGGGCAGCAAGGTTGATGAAGAAGCCCTTAGTGATCGATCCCCCCTTCGGCAGATTACCGAAAAAGGCCTCCAGATGGGATCGCGGAAGAACAGAAGCTTGCGGCAGAGGAAAAGTTATTTCGGGTGGCTCTCTGTTGGTTTTGGAATATTTGGGAATTTATAGGTTTGGAATTAGGTCAAACGGAGCTGCGTGGGGCCCACAAGCTCAGGGGGGCGCCCTGTGAGCTTGTGGCTCTCTCGTATCTCTTCTGGCCTCCTCCCGAAGCTTCTAGGGTCCCCTTTGGTCCAAAAATAATAATCTAAAGATTTTTTTTCCGTTTGGACTTCGTTTGATATTGATTTTCTGAAAGCCAAAAACAAGCAAAAAACAGGAACTGGCACTGGGCACTGGGTTATTAGGTTAGTCCCAAAAAATGATATAAAATAGCATATAAAGCATCCAAGATTGATATACTATAATAGCATGGAACAAGAAAAAATTATGGATACGTTGGAGACGTATCAGCATCCCCAAGCTTAATTCATGTTCGTCCTCGAGTAGGTAAATGATAAAAACAGAATTTTTGATGTTGAATGCTACCTAACATGTGTATCATGTAATCTCTTTACGGTATAAATATTAAGAAACGATGAAGTAATAATAGTAAGAACTCTAGGGTTGTTTGTGGCACTTATAGGGATGGATCAGTAGATTGATCGGAAAGATAACTTTGAGGTGGTTTGCTACCTACAACAATTTCATCTTATGTTCTCCGCTATTGATAGGAACTTTGGAGTGATTCTTTGTCACACATTGAGGGATTGTTATATGATTCAATTATGTTAGCATTGTTGAGAGATTGCACTAGTGAAAGTATGAACCCTAGGCCTTGTTTCCAAGCATTGCAATACCGTTTGTGCTCACTTTTGTTACTTGCGACCTTGCTGTTTTTTATTATTCAGATTATAGAAACCTGTATCTACTATCCATACTACACTTGTATCACCATCTCTTCACCGAACTAGTGCACCTATACAATTTGCCATTGTATTGGGTGTGTTGGGGACACAAGAGATTCTTTGTATTTGATTGCAGGGTTGTTTGAGCGAGACCACCTTCATCCTACACCTCCCACGGATAGATAAACCTTAGGTCATCCACTTGAGGGAAATTTGCTGATGTCCTACAAAACTCTGCGCTTGGAGGCCCAACAGAGTCTACAAGAATAAAGCTGCGTAGTAGACATCAAGCTCTTTTCTCGCGCCGTTGCCGGGAAGGTGAGTGCTTGAAGGTATATCTTTAGATCTTGCAATTGAATCTTTTAGTTTCTTGTTTATTCACTAGTTTGGTTTATAAAAGAAAAGTACAAAAAAATGGAAGTGAAGTTGCATCAAATTCTTTATCTTTATGATGTGTTTCTTGAAAAGGATGGTTCGGAAAATTGTGCCAAAGTGTTAGAAGAAGAATTCAATAAAATGTTTGGCATAAATTCCTTGAATGATAAGCATGATTGCAATGTTATTAGTATGTCTTCTTTGAATATCCATGATGCTAATGATATGCAAAGCCATAAGCTTGGAGATGCTATGTTTGATGAAGATGATCTTTTTAGTCTCCCTACTTTTGATGAGCAAATTTATTATGATGAAAGCATGCCTCCTGTTTATGATGATTATATTGATGAAAGTGGGTTTGGAAGAGTGTTAACTCTAGGTAATAATGATCCCACAATTTTGGAGGGTGTTGAATCTTATTGTAATAATTATGAAAGTGGATTTGGAGAGGTCATGACTTTATTTAATGACACTTCCACTATTTTGGAAGAGGTTTCAATTGATTATTACAACAAAGTCGCTATCTATGATGATTATGGTGATGACATTTATGCTATAACGAATAGTGATAACCAGGAACCTTGTCATCATGATTTTAATATTCAATTTGGTTATGCCAATCAAGTATCTCATGATAGTTATTTTCTTGAGTTTGCTCCCACTATTATTAACGAGAAGAAATTTGCTTATGTGGAGAGTAATATAATTTCTATGCTTGTGGATCATGAAAAGAATGCTTTATGTGATAGTTATATTGTCGAATTTATTCATGATGCTACTGAAAATTATTATGAGAGAGGAACATATGCTTATAGATATCTCAATAATATCTAGTTTTCTCTCTATGTGTTGAAAGTTTTGAAGTTATACTTTTTTTGCCTTCCTATGCTAGATAATTCTTGCTCCAATAAATTGTTTGATTATAAAATTCCTACGCATAGGAAGAGGATTAGGCTTAAATGTGCTTGTCATATGCTTCATGATGCTCCCTTTATGCTTCAATTCTTTACTTTTATGTGAGCATCATTGAAATCACCATGCCTAGCTAAAAAGGCATTAAAGAAAATCGCTTTTTGGGAGACAACCCAATATTTAACCCTACTATTTTTGTGTGATCACATGATTAAGATACTATAGTAATCATTTTTGTGTCTTTTATTTCAATAAAGTGCCAAGTAAGACCTTTGGGATAGTGCAAATGCTTGTTAATTTGATTCTACGCAAAAATAGAAACTTGTGCGCCCAGTATTTGATTTTACATTTTTTGCTGGAGAGTCAAAAAAATCTGAAATTTTTACAAAATATTGGGTTACAAATTTTTTGGCTGTCCTAATTTTTCAGAATTTTTGGAGTTACATAAGTATGGTTTCTATTCAGATCATTACAGACTGTTCTGTTTTTGACAGATTCTTTTTTATTGCATAGTTTGCTTGTTTTAGCGTTTACATAGCTTATATTGAGTGATATAAATTGTGGAAATGATAGAGTACAGTAGGCACTATGTGTGAACAATTATGAATCTTGTCTTGACAGTACCAAAGTGAATGATTTATTTATTATCATACTAACCTATCTCACGAGTTCCGTTAAGTTTTGTGTCATTGAAGTTTTCAAGTTTTGGGTGAGATATCGATATGAGGAGAATAAGGAGTGGAAAGACCCTAAGATTGGGGATGCCCAAGGCACCCCAAGGTAATATTCAAGGAAGACTGGAGCGTCTAAGCTTGGGGATGCCCCGGAAGGCATTCCCTCTTTCGTCTTCAACATTATCGGTATATCTTACTTGGAGCTATTTTTTTATTCGTCACATGATATGTGTTTTGCTTGGAGCGTCTTTTATTTTTGCTTGTTGTTTGAATAAAATACTTGGATCTTAAATCTTTATTTGGAGAGAGTCTTCACAAAGCTACTTAATTGTTTAGCTACTCATTGATCTTCACTTATATCTTCTGGAGTAGTTTGTCTTTCACTCTTGTGCTTCACTTATATCCTAAGAGTAAATTGTTGAACGAATTGAATATCATAAATCTGAAATTATATATGTTGTAAATGTTTAGTAGTAGTTTCACATTGGGTTTAGAAAGTGAAATCTATTGAAGTTTGACAATCACAATATTGGTCATACAAGCAATTCATGAAAGATTAGTATAAGGAAGAGAAATTTCATATACAAATATATTATCTTGGACATATTTTATGATTATGAGTACCCATTAATTATTTTCAAACTTGATCAAATAGTTGATATTGGACAAGGAAGACAACGTAATGAGTTATGTGTGGGTATATTTGCATAGAAGTTATACTGTTATGGATCCTCCAACATCTGGTGCTTGTTTATAATCTTTTGCTAGCCAAAAATTTATGTACTAAGCGGGAATTCTGCTTGTGCATCCAAAATCCTTGAGCCAAGTTTCTTCCATGAGTGTTCACCATAACAACCTATATACGGTATTACCCTGCCGTTCCAAGTAAATTTGCATGTGCCATCTCTAAAACCTTCAAATGAACATCTGTTTTGTGTGCCCGTACCGCTCATGTAGCGACGGGACGGTCAATATCTTCCATGCTAAGTGGGTTATTCTCACGATGAGAGTTTATTCACTCGTCTTGCACGAGAGGCTGGTAATTGGGATGCCCAGTCCCATTAAACAAAAATAAAGAAAAATATAATAAAACAAACTCCCCCTGGAAAGTTTATTGTTTGGAGGGCACCCGAGAATTCAGCTAGCCATGGATTGTGACTGCATGGTTGTGGGAGAGTAAACCTTTACTTTCTGCATGGGAACCGCCAATAATGTGATTAGCATGGAAGTGTTGGGGAACGTTGCATGGGAAACAAAAATTTTCCTACGCACACACAAGATCTATCCATGGTGATGAGCATCTACGAGAGGGAGAGTAAATCTACATACCCTTGTAGATCGCTAAGCGGAAGCTTATAAGAAACGCGGTTGATGTAGTCGAACGTCTCCGCGATCCAAATCGCAAGTCGTCCCTCGATCCGATCACGAACTAGCGCCGAACGGACGGCACCTCCGCGTTCAACACACGTACGGCTTGATGACGCCTTCACCTCCTCGATCCAGCGAGCGATGGTGAAGTAGTGGTTGAGTTCCAGCAGCACGACGGCGTGGTGATGGTGGTGAGGAACAATCTCTGCAGGGCTTCGCCAAGCGCTACGGAGATTATGACGGAGGAACTAGAGGGTTAGGGTTGCCGCACACGGCTTGGGGAAATCTTGATGTGTCCCGTGTGCTAGCCCTGCCCCTCTATTTATATGTTGAGCCTTGGGGTCTAAACTTGGAGTAAAAGCCTCCTCCAGGTCGGTTTTGCCCGCACAAGGTCGGTTTGGCCCGCAGGGAAAGAGTCCAACTCGGATCCCTGCAGTACCGCGCACAAGCGGTAGTACCGCTTAACACAAGCGGTAGTACCGCTTGGGCGGTAGTACCGCTTCACACAAGCGGTAGTACCGCTTGGGCGGTAGTACCGCTTCACAAAACGGTAGTACCGCTTACGCGGCAGCAAAACTACTTTTTGCACTTTCCAATACCTCGTGGGCTTTATCCCTTTGGCCCATATAAAGTGTTGCTGCACCCGAACACTTCGGTAAACATCCGGAACCCATTCCGGTGAACTCCGTAACTCTTCCGGAGATCAAAACACTATTATCACATATATCAATCTTTACCTCCAGACTATTCCGGAGATCCTCGTCATGTCCGGGATCTTATCCGAGACTCCAAACAACTTTCGGTCACCAACATAATAACTCAATTATACTAGTCGTCACCAAACGTTAAGTTTGTAGACCCTGCGGGTTCGAGAACTATGTAGACATGACCGAGACACTTCTACGATCAATAACCAATAGCGGGACCTGGATGCCCATATTGGCTCCTACATATTCTATGAAGATCTTTTATCGGTCGAACCTCTATGTCAAGGATTCAGTTAATCCCGTATGCTATTCCCTTTGTTCTTCGGTATGTTACTTGCCCGAGATTCGATCGTCGGTATCTCTATACCTAGTTCAATCTCGTTACCGGCAAGTCTCTTTACTCGTTCCGAAATACAAGATCTCGTGGCTAACACTTTAGTCACATTGCTTGCAAGGCTCATTGTGATGTTGTATTACCGAGTGGGCCCTGAGATACCTCTCCGTCACACGGAGTAACAAATCCCAGTCTTGATCCATGCCAACCCAACAGACACCCTCGGAGATACCTGTAGAGCACCTTTATAGTCACCCAGTTACGTTGCGACGTTTGATACACACAAGGTACTCCTCCGATGTCAGGGAGTTGCATGATCTCATGGTCATAGGAACAGATACTTGACATGCAGAAAACAATAGCAATAAACTGACACGATCAAATGCTACGTTCTTAGTTTGGGTCTTGTCCATCACATCATTCTCCTAATGATGTGATCCCGTTATCAAATGACATCTCATGTCAATGGCTAGGAAACCTTAACCATCTTTGATCAACGAGCTAGTCAACTAGAGGCTTACTAGGGACACAGTGTTGTCTATGTACCCACACATGTATTTGAGTTTCCAATCAATACAATTATAGCATGGATAATAAACGATTATCATGAACAAGGAAATATAATAATAACCAATTTATTATTGCCTCTAGGGCATATTTCCAACAGTCTCCCACTTGCACTAGAGTCAATAATCTAGTTCACATCACTATGTGATTTATATTGTAATGAATCGAACACCCATGCAGTTCTGGTGTTGTTCATGTTTAGCCCTTGGAAGAGGTTTAGTCATCGGATCTGCAACATTCAGATCCGTGTGTACTTTGCAAATATTTATGTCGTCCTCCTTGATGTAATCGCGGATGGAATTGAAACGTCGCTTTATGTGTCTGGTCCTCTTGTGAAATCTTGGTTCCTTGGCTAGAGCAATGGCACCAGTATTATCACAAAACAGAGTCATTGGGTTAAGCGCACTAGGCACTACTCCAAGATCTGTCATGAACTCCTTCATCCAGACACCTTCCTTCGCCGCCTCCGAGGCAGCGATGTACTCCGCTTCGCATGTAGAATCTGCTACCACGCTTTGCTTGGAACTGCACCAGCTAACTGCACCCCCATTAAGAATAAATACGTATCCGGTTTGAGACTTAGAGTCATCCGGATCAGTGTCAAAGCTTGCATCGACGTAACCCTTTACCACGAGCTCTTGATCACCTCCATAAACGAGAAACATGTCCTTAGTCCTTTTCAGGTACTTTAGGATATTCTTGACCGCCCTCCAGTGTTCCATTCCTGGATCACTTTGAAACCTTCCGACCATACTTATGGCAAGGCTGACATCGGGTCTTGTGCACAGCATTGCATACATGATAGAGCCTATGGCTGAAGCATAGGGGATGACACTCATCTTTTCTCTATCTTCTGCAGTCACTGGGCATTGAGTCTTACTCAACTTCACACCTTGCAAAACAGGCAAGAACCCCTTCTTGGACTGATCCATTTTGAACTTCTTCAAAACTTTGTCAAGGTATGTGCTTTGTGAAAGTCCTATTAAGCGTCTCGATCTATCTCTATAGATCTTGATGCCTAATACGAAAGCAGCTTCTCCTAGGTCCTTCATTGAAAAACTCTTGTTCAAATATTCCTTCACGCCTTCCAACATTTCTATATTGTTTCCAATCAGCAATATGTCATCCACATATAATATTAGAAACGCTATAGAGCTCCCACTCACTTTCTTGTAAATACAAGCTTCTCCGTAAACTTGTATAAACTCGAACGCTTTGATCACCTCATCAAAGCGAAGATTCCAACTCCGAGATGCTTGCACCAGTCCATAAATGGATCGCTGGAGTTTGCAAACTTTGTCAGCATTCTCTGGATCGACAAAACCTTCTGGTTGCATCATATACAACTCTTCCTTAAGGAAACCGTTAAGGAACGCTGTTTTGACATCCATCTGCCAAATTTCATAATCGAAAAAGGCAGCTATTGCTAACATGATTCTGACGGACTTAAGCATCGCTACGGGTGAGAAGGTCTCATCGTAGTCAACTCCTTGAACTTGTGAAAAACCCTTTGCCACAAGTCGAGCTTTATAGACGGTGACATTACCGTCCGCGTCCGTCTTCCTCTTAAAGATCCATTTGTTCTGAATGGCCTTACGCCCTTCAGGTAATACTTCCAAAGTCCAGACTTTGTTTTCATACATGGATCCCATCTCGGATTTCATGGCCTCTAACCACTTCTCGGAATCCGGGCCCATCATCGCTTCTCCATAGCTCGTAGGTTCATCGTTGTCTAACAACATGACCTCTAAGACAGGGTTGCCGTACCACTCGGGAGCAGTACGCGTCCTTGTCGACCTACGAGGTTCGATAGCAACTTGATCCAAAGCTTCATGATCATCATCATTAACTTCCTCTTCAGCTAATGTAGGCTCCACAGAAACAACTTTCTGCACTGCGCTACTCTCAGGTTGAAGTAAAGGTTCAACAACCTCATCAAGTTCTATCTTCCTCCCACTCAATTCTTTCGAGAGAAACTCTTTCTCAAGAAATGATCCGTTTTTAGCGACAAACACTTTGCCTTCGGATCTGAGATAGAAGGTATACCCAACTGTCTCTTTTGGGTATCCTATGAAGACGCATTTCTCCGCTTTGGGTTCCAGCTTTTCAGGCTGAAGCTTTTTGACATAAGCATCACATCCCCAAATTTTAAGAAACGACAGCTTTGGCTTCTTGCCAAACCAAAGTTCATATGGCGTTGTCTCAACGGATTTCGATGGTGCCCTATTTAAAGTGAATGCAGCTGTCTCTAATGCATAACCCCAAAACGATAGTGGCAAATCGGCAAGAGACATCATAGATCGCACCATATCCAATAAAGTTCGATTACGACGTTCGGACACACCATTACGCTGTGGTGTTCCAGGCGGTGTCAGTTGTGAAACAATTCCACATTGTCTTAAGTGACTGCCAAACTCATAACTCAGATATTCTCCTCCTCGATCAGATCGCAGGAATTTAATCTTCTTGTTACGATGATTCTCAACTTCACTCTGAAATTGTTTGAACTTTTCAAATGTTTCAGACTTTTG
Source organism: Elymus sibiricus (assembly GCA_039707655.1). Lineage (NCBI taxonomy): Eukaryota > Viridiplantae > Streptophyta > Magnoliopsida > Poales > Poaceae > Elymus > Elymus sibiricus. Next base: position 387,909,742 of record CM077676.1, read on the forward strand.
TTTCATTAAGTAAATATACCCATATCTACTTAAGTCATCAGTGAAGGTGAGAAAATAACGATAACCACCGCGCGCCTCAATACTCATTGGACCGCACACATCAGTATGTATGATTTCCAATAAGTCACTTGCCCGTTCCATTGTACCAGAGAACGGCGTTTTAGTCATCTTGCCCAAGAGGCATGGCTCACATGTGTCAAGTGATTCAAAATCAAGTGACTCCAAAAGTCCATCAGCATGGAGCTTCCTCATGCGTTTTACGCCAATATGACCTAAACGGCAGTGCCACAAGAAAGTGGTATTATCATTATCAATTCTACATCTTTTGGCATCAATGTTATGAACATGTGTATCATTACTATCGAGATTCAATAAGAATAAACCCCTCACATTGGGTGCATGACCATAAAAGATATTACTCATATAAATAGAACAACCATTATTCTCTGATTTAAATGAGTAACCGTCTCGCAATAAACAAGATCCAGATATAATGTTCATGCTTAACGCAGGCACCGAATAACACTTATTTAGGTTCATCACTAATCCCGACGGTAATCGAAGAGCGAGCGTGCCGACGGCGATCACATCAACCTTGGAACCATTTCCCACGCGCATCGTCACTTCGTCCTTTGCCAGCCTCCGTCTATTCCGCAGTTCCTGTTTAGAGTTGCAAATATGAGCAACCGCACCGGTATCAAATACCCAGGCACTACAACGAGGGTTGGTAAGGTACACATCAATAACATGTATATCATATATACCTTGTTTGTTGTTGGCCGCCTTCTTGTCAGCCAAATACTTGGGGCAGTTCCGCTTCCAGTGTCCAGTTCCCTTGCAATGAAAACACACAGTTTCTGGTTTGGGTCCAGCCTTGGGTTTCTTCACGAGAGGAGCAACTGTTTTGCCACTCTTCTTGGAGTTACCCTTCTTACCCTTGCCATTTTTCTTGAAACTAGTGGTTTTATTGACCATCAACACTTGATGCTCCTTCTGAATTTCAGACTCAGCGGCTTTCAGCATCGCAAACAGCTCGGCGACTGACTTGTTCATCCCGTGCATGTTATAGTTCAACACGAAGCTCTTGTAGCTAGGTGGCAATGATTGAAGAACTCTGTCAGTGATAGCCTCTGGCGGAAGGGGCATCCCCAATTCAGCCAGACGGGTAGAGTACCCAGACATTCTGAGCACGTGATCACTGATAGACCCGTTCTCCTCCATCTTGCAAGCATAGAATTTATCGGAGATCTCATATCTCTCGATCCGGGCATTCTTCTGAAAGATAAACTTCAACTCCTGGAACATCTCATATGCTCCATGACGTTCAAAACGTCTTTGAAGTCCCGGTTCTAAGCCATACAACATTGCACATTGAACTATTGAGTAATCATCAGAACGAGCCTGCCAGGCGTTCACAACGTCTAGAGACTCAACTGGAGCGAGTGGATCACCAAGCGGTGCATCAAGGACATAAGCCTTCTGGGAAGCCGTAAGGATAATCCTTAGATTACGGGCCCAGTCCACAAAGTTACTTCCATCATCTTTCAACTTAGCTTTCTCTAGGAACGCATTAAAATTCAGGGGTGCTACTGCGCGAGCCATGATCTACAACATAAATATAGCAAAGATAACTTAGACTATTGTTCTAGATAATGAGTTTAGTTAATCATATTACTTAAAAACTCCCACTCAAATTGACATCCCTCCGGTCATTCGAGTGTAACATGATCCAAATCCACCAACTCAAGTCCGATCATCACGTGAGTTGAGGTGGTTTCAATGGTGAACATCTTCATGTTGATCATATCTACTATATGACTCATGTTCGACCTTTCGGTCTCTTGTGTTCCGAGGCCATGTCTGTACATGCTAGGCTCGTCAAGTTTAACCCGAGTGTTCCGCGTGTGCAACATGGCTTGCACCCGTTGTATGTGAACGTGGAGTCTATCACACCCGATCATCACGGCGTGTCTCGAAACGACGAACTTTCGCAACGGTGCACACTCGGGGAGAACACAATTTATCTTGAAATTTAAGTGAGGGATCACCTTATAATGCTACCGTCGTCCTAAGCAAAATAAGATGCATAAAAGGATTAACATCACATGCAAATCATAAGTGACATGATATGGCCATGAACTTGTGCTTTTGATCTCCATCTCCAAAGCACCGGCATGATCTCCATCGTCACCAGCATGACACCATGATCTCCATCATCTTGATCTCCATCAACGTGTCGCCATGAGGTTGTCGCGCCGACTGTTGCTTCCACGACTATTGCTAACGTTTAGCGATAAAGTAAAGCATTACATAGCGCTTAATGATTGACACGCAGGTCATACAATAATTAAAGACAACTCTATGGCTCCTGCCAGTTGCCGTACTCATCGACATGCAAGTCGTGATATTCTATACAACACATGATCATCTCATACATCACATATATCTCATCATGTAATTGTCCATATCACATCACAACATACCCTGCAAAAACAAGTTAGACGTCCTCTAATTGTTGTTGCAAATTTTACGTGGCTGCTATGGGTTTGCAAGAACCGTTCTTACCTACGCAAAACCACAACGTGGTGTAGTGATTGCTTTTTGATCTTCTAAAAGAACCCTCTTCATTGAAATCGATTCAACTAAAGTGAGAGAGACAGACACCCGCTAGCCATCTTTATGCAACGAAGTTACATGTCAGTTGAAGGAACCTGTCTCGCGTAAGTGTACGCGTAAAGTCGGTCCGGGCCGCTTCATCTCACAGTACCGCCGAATCAAATATCAACTAGTAACGGCAAGCAATATGTATACACTCACGCCCACAACTCGTTTGTGTTCTACTCGAGATCTCATCTACGCATAGACCTGGCTCATGATGCCACTGTAGGGGAACGTTGCATGGGAAACAAAAAATTTCCTACGCACACACAAGATCTATCCATGGTGATGAGCATCTACGAGAGGGAGAGTAAATCTACATACCCTTGTAGATCGCTAAGCGGAAGCGTTTAAGAAACGCGGTTGATGTAGTCGAACGTCTCCGCGATCCAAATCGCAAGTCGTCCCTCGATCCGATCACGAACTAGCGCCGAACGGACGGCACCTCCGCGTTCAACACACGTACGGCTTGATGACGCCTTCACCTCCTCGATCCAGCGAGCGATGGTGAAGTAGTGGTTGAGTTCCAGCAGCACGACGGCGTGGTGATGGTGGTGAGGAACAATCTCTGCAGGGCTTCGCCAAGCGCTACGGAGATTATGACGGAGGAACTAGAGGGTTAGGGTTGCCGCACACGGCTTGGGGAAATCTTGATGTGTCCCGTGTGCTAGCCCTGCCCCTCTATTTATATGTTGAGCCTTGGGGTCTAAACTTGGAGTAAAAGCCTCCTCCAGGTCGGTTTTGCCCGCACAAGGTCGGTTTGGCCCGCTGGGAAAGAGTCCAACTCGGATCCCTGCAGTACCGCGCACAAGCGGTAGTACCGCTTCACACAAGCGGTAGTACCGCTTGGGCGGTAGTACCGCTTCACACAAGCGGTAGTACCGCTTGGGCGGTAGTACCGCTTCACAAAACGGTAGTACCGCTTACGCGGCAGCAAAACTACTTTTTGCACTTTCCAATATCTCGTGGGCTTTATCCCTTTGGCCCATATAAAGTGTTGCTGCACCCGAACACTTCGGTAAACATCCGGAACCCATTCCGGTGAACTCCGTAACTCTTCCGGAGATCAAAACACTATTATCACATATATCAATCTTTACCTCCAGACTATTCCGGAGATCCTCGTCATGTCCGGGATCTTATCCGAGACTCCAAACAACTTTCGGTCACCAACATAATAACTCAATTATACTAGTCGTCACCAAACGTTAAGTGTGTAGACCCTGCGGGTTCGAGAACTATGTAGACATGACCGAGACACTTCTACGATCAATAACCAATAGCGGGACCTGGATGCCCATATTGGCTCCTACATATTCTACGAAGATCTTTTATCGGTCGAACCTCTATGTCAAGGATTCAGTTAATCCCGTATGCTATTCCCTTTGTTCTTCGGTATGTTACTTGCCCGAGATTCAATCGTCGGTATCTCTATACCTAGTTCAATCTCGTTACCGGCAAGTCTCTTTACTCGTTCCGTAATACAAGATCTCGTGGCTAACACTTTAGTCACATTGCTTGCAAGGCTCATTGTGATGTTGTATTACCGAGTGGGCCCTGAGATACCTCTCCGTCACACGGAGTAACAAATCCCAGTCTTGATCCATGCCAACCCAACAGACACCCTCGGAGATACCTGTAGAGCACCTTTATAGTCACCCAGTTACGTTGCGACGTTTGATACACACAAGGTACTCCTCCGATGTCAGGGAGTTGCATGATCTCATGGTCATAGGAACAGATACTTGACATGCAGAAAACAATAGCAATAAACTGACACGATCAAATGCTACGTTCTTAGTTTGGGTCTTGTCCATCACATCATTCTCCTAATGATGTGATCCCGTTATCAAATGACATCTCATGTCAATGGCTAGGAAACCTTAACCATCTTTGATCAACGAGCTAGTCAACTAGAGGCTTACTAGGGACACAGTGTTGTCTATGTACCCACACATGTATTTGAGTTTCCAATCAATACAATTATAGCATGGATAATAAACGATTATCATGAACAAGGAAATATAATAATAACCAATTTATTATTGCCTCTAGGGCATATTTCCAACAGGAAGATATCGAAATCCTTTGGCGTGACGTTGACAGGAAAAGCACACCACTCAAAATGTAATTATCTCTGTTTTAAGCAGTGAGCTCTGGCACATAAGCAAATCCCTGCTTCTCTCTGCGAAGGGCATATCTATTTACTTTTCATATTGAGTCAACTTCTTATTCCAACCTTAACTATTCTCCACTTGGCAAGCATCGTGTGGTGGGGAAAGATCCAGACACATATATCCATTCAAATATATTTGATCATGAGTTATTATTGTTGACAATTATCTCTATGATAAGTAAGTTGGGAGGTGAAACATTAAGCCCCTATCTTCCTTTGTGTCTGATGGATGTTGTTTGTTCTAAAAATATGCTTTGAGTACTAGCAATCATAGAAGACTATATGATAATTGAGTATGTGCAACTCTTACTTAGACTTAGCCGAAAATAAGTTGAATTATAATTGTTTGGTGACTAAGAACATAGGTTGTTAAGTTTCAAGAGAATGCATTGTTTGAACCATAACATGTGAATTGATTGCTACTTTATCATGATGGGTATTATGAGAAAAGGTTGATGTTTATGATGCTAGGAAAAGTGATTGAAATTATCATTGATCAAACTTGTGCACTATTCACACTTCATAAATTATTTCTTTTATCATTTACCTACTCGAGGACGAGCAGGAATTAAGCTTGGGGATGCTGATATGTCTCCAACGTATCTATAATTTTTGAAGTACTCATGCCATGTTTACAACAATTTTATATGGTTTTGGTGCACTTTTATATGATTTGAATGAAACTAACCCGGACTGACGATGTTTTCAGCAGAACTACCATGGTGTTATTTTTTGTGCAGAAATAAAAGTTCTCGAATTGGGCTGAAAATTTACGGTGATTTTTTTTTGGACAAGAAGAGACCCCCGAAGCTTCGAGGAAGGACCAGAAGACCCACGAGGACACGACAAGCTCATAAGGCACGCCCTACCCCCTAGAGCATGTGGGCTGAGCTTGTGGGTCCCTCGGGACTCCCCCTCACGTGAAACCAACGCCAAAAATTCTTATAAATAGGGAAACCCCCAGAAAGAAACCTAGAACTTCGCTGCAGCCGCAAGCCTCTGTACCGAAGCGATCCCATCTGGAGCCCTATTCCGGCACCCTGCCGGAGGGGGAAATCATCGCCGGAGGCCATCTTCATCATCCCGGCGGCCACCATGACGAGGAGGGAGTAGTTCACCCTCGGGGCTGAGGGTATGTACCAGTAGCTATGTGTTTGATCTCTCTCTCTCTCTCTCTCTCTCTCTCTCTCTCTCTCTCTCTCTCTCGTGTTCTTGATTTGGCACGATCTTGATGTACCTCGAGCTTTGTTAATACACTTGGATCATATGGTTTTCTTCCTTCTCTATCTTGTTGTGATGAACTAAGTCTTTCCCTTTGAGGTTTCGTTATTGTCGGATTGAATACTTTGGATTTGAGAACACTTGATGTATGTCTTGCATGTGGATACCCGTGGTGACAATGGGGTACTCTATTGAGTCACTTGATGTATGTTTTGGTAATCAACTTGCGGATTCCCGTGGTGACATTAGGGTAATCTATGCACATAGGTTGATACACGTTTTCATCCTACTTTCTTCGGTAGAAACTTTGGGGTACTCTTTGAAGTTCTTTGTGTTGGATTGAATATTATGAATCTGAGATTGTTTTGATGCATATCGAATAATCAACTCGCGGATACTTGTGGTGACATTGGAGTATCTAGGTGACATTAGAGTTGATTGGTGCGTATCATATGGTGTTATTCTAGTACAAACTATAGGGCTGTTTGTGGCACTTATAGGGATGGCACAATAGATTGATCAGAAAGATAACTTTGAGGTGGTTTGCTACCTACAAAAATTCCATCTTATGTTCTCCGCTATTGATAGGAACTTTGGAGTGATTCTTTGTCACACATTGATGGATTGTTATATGATTCAATTATGTTAGCACTGTTGAGAGATTGCACTAGTGAAAGTATGAACCCTACGCCGTGTTTCCAAGCATTGCAATACCATTTGTGCTCACTTTTTTACTTGCTACCTTGCCGTTTTTATTGTTCAGATTATAAAAACTTGTATCTACTATCCATACTACACTTGTATCATCATCTCTTCGCCGAACTAGTGCACCTATACAATTTGTTATTGTATTGGGTGTGTTGGGGACACAAGAGATTCTTTGTATTTGATTGTAGGGTTGTTTGAGAGAGACCATCTTCATCCTACACCTCCCACGGATTGATAAACCTTAGGTCATCCACTTGAGGGAAATTTGTTGTTGTCCAACAAAACTCTGCGCTTGGAGGCCCAACAGAGTCTACAAGAATAAAGCTGCGTAGTAGACATCATGCTCCGCCACAAAGAATCTCTCGCGGGTGCTCTCCGAGCCGACCCAACTTTAATCATAACATGTATCATGTGTAGTGTATATAATATAAAGCAGTAATAGTCGTCGTCTTCGTCGGCATCTCGTTGCAGTCCATCTCGCTCCATGTCGTAGGCCACCGAAGTCCGGGATCCACCGAAGTAACATATATAGTATGCAGTATAAGGCATATCCGTGATCATCGCCCGAAGGGATCACGGTCCGATTACTATAGCATGACAGACAGACAAGGATGTAGGGCTATGGATGGGACTCTAGCATATCTATACTAAGCATATAGGATAACAGGTATGGTAACAACAGTAGTAGCTAGCAAAGACAGGCTATGCAGTAGTATAGGATCTACAGATAAAGCAGCAACAATATCGCTACTCTAATGCAAGCAGTAGAGAGAAGGAATAGGCGATATCGGAATGATCAAGGGGGTTTGCTTGCCTGGAAGCTCTGCTGAGAAGGATGGGTCGTCGTCGACGTAGTCGTACTCGGGGTCAACGGCAGCCTCGCGGGGTCTACCGAAAGAATAGAGGAGAGGGGGGAAACAGATAAATAACGGGCATACAGATGCAACACAGATGCATGTCATGGCAGTGTGTGATGATGATATGCTCTAATACATCCCTAAACATTTTAAAAGAGCTCTAGGTATTATTCGGTCAGTTAATTCTAATGCAAAATGTCCAGGTTCATTATGTTAGAGGAGTGTGACAGGTGTGTGGATGGCATATTCATATTCTTCATATTTTTCTGATCAACTTTCATATATAAATTATTTTAATCTGAGTTACGATTTATTTTATATGATTTTCTAAAGTTTTATTAATTTTTTGGATTTATTTTAATTATTGTTAATTCGAATTTATTTAAATGAAAAATGCTAAGTGCACACAGAAGTGTACACATCAATGTGCTGCAGGGGCTGACAGTGAGGTCAGCCTGCTGAGTCAGTAGTTGACCTAGTCAGCGTTGACTGGTTAACAGGGCCCAGAGGGACCCAGCTGTCAGTTAGACATTTATTTAACTGAGTTTAATTAATCCAGTTTAGTCAATTAGTGTGGTGGGGCCCGGTGGTCAGTGACTGAACAAATTTAACAGAGTTAGTTAATTTAACTTAATTGCTACAGTGCAAGGGCCAACGTGTCAGTGGCACATTAATGGGCTAATTATGTGGCTAATGACGCAGGCCCACTGGTCAGTGGCCCAGAACGGTGGTGCGCCGGCGACCAAAACGACGGCGGCGTGGCTCGGGACACATCGGAAAATGACCACAAGCCACGGCTAGACGTGCGGCTGGTAGCGTTCGAAAGCTGATGCTCGCACGCGTCAGCGCAAGCGGCAGCAGTTGCGGTGGCTTACAGCGACGGCGGTGACGAACATGACAGCAGCCGGAGCTCGGGATCGAGGCTGCGGGGATCGGCAAGGAGGTTTGAGGACACGGATGACATCGCCGTGAGGTCCGTGCTCAGCCGGCCATAATAGAGACGATGGCGATGACAGCAAATGCAGCGGCGGCGGCGAGCTACGGTGGCGATGGTAGCAGCAGCAGGAAGCAACGGATCGAGCCCAGAGGAGAGGGGTTTCGAAGGGGAACTCACCGCGAGGCGCAAGAAAGGCCGGTGGGAGTTTAGTAGCTGCAGGAGGCGGCGAATCGTCGGCGACGAGCTCCGGGCACCGAGGAAGAAGACGAAGTCGATGGCGACGATGCAGAGCGCCCGGCCTCGCGTGCGTTGGTGAGGAGGAAGAGTGCGTCGATGCGGATCTCCTGGACACAGCGGCGGCGTGGAGCGCTCTATGGCTACGCAGGCGGTGGATCCATGGCGACGACAGAGACGACCATGGCGGGGGAGGAGAGAGCAGCGCGAGAGGAGGGGGAAAAGATATTGGGGTTGTCCAGGGCGTTCTTACCCACCCCGCGACGTCTGTAGCGGCGCGGTGGCTGGCAGGGCTCGGCTGGGTCGGCGCCCGGGTGCATGCGCTCGGTCGGCCTCCCGCGCGCCGGGAGGTTGATGAAAGGCCGCAACTGTTGGGTTGGGCCGCACTGTGTGCACATAGAGCCCAGTGGAACAGCACATAGAGCCCAGTGGAACAGTAGTTATTAGGTCTTTTCTTTTATTCTTTTCTGTTTTATTTATTCCTCTTTGTTTTCTGCTTTATTTCCAATGTAATTGAATTTTGCTAAACATGAAACTTGGCCCATAAATACTAGGCAACATTCTGGAGCTGTCCACAAAGTTTCAAATTATTTGGAAAGGGATAAGTATTTGTGTATCTTAAGATGGCCTCAATAATTGCTGCTGGACCACTCCAAGTATTGCTAGGGCAATTTAGTAACTCAAATGGAGTTTGTTTGATTTTTTACAATTGCTTGGGATTTTATAACATAATGCAAACATTTTTAATTTGCCATTTGAAGAATTATTTTCTGACTTACATTTTAAATTTGAATTTGAATGTTGATTAATTCCTAATGCAATTTAATTATGATGATCATGATGACATGGCACATTATCTTGGTTAATGACATGACTACAATCTGGGGATGTTACATAAACACCCATTAAAACCAGATTGAGAGGAAAGAAAACATCGATAACCACGCATACACACCTCTGAAAAACCTCGCGGGGAAAAACAACATATTTCTCATCTTATTCCGAGCGAGTGTGCGTGCGAGAGAGAGAGACGCCTTAGGACTGACCACATTCAAATGCGTTTTCATTGTGTGAGCATTGAGGCCACCGTCGACAACATAAATGTGATGCCATGTGAAAATAAAGGACATGGACCTATTAGGGTCTTGAGTCATGGTTATTGGGTTAAGAGCTTGTGTTATTTTCTCTCCCGTTGCAACACACATACTCTTTTGCTAGTACTAATAAAGGGACTATTGCTTCTGCCCGTTCACCATCGGTAATAATATGCTTCCGCCCGTGCGTATATCGTACTAAACGTTTCGTTATCTCTACTATATAAAAGAAACGGAACGTTCACTCTCCCGTCTTATGTTCGATCTCTCGTTCGTCGCTCCACCCCCAACGATTTTCCTTCCTTTATTAGGACGTTCAACAACACCAGTGCGTCCCTCTTTTTAAGGCCGATGAAGGAAACCGAGCGGCCTTTCCTCGACTCGTGGCAATGAGCAGCCTAATCACCGGGTGCTGCGATTAATAAAACAGAAAGGCCTCGATTCCCTTTTTCTGATTGGGCATGTACGGGCCCATACAGTTGGGATCAATGCATGAGCATGCATCGCTGCGCAGCGGAAGGATGGGAATCACGATCGATTTCTTTCCTCCTTTTTAGTAATCATCATGTTCAGTTTCCTTTCCTCTTTTTAGGAATTACGATCACTTTCCTTCATGCAGTTTTGGATTTCAGTTCGACGCTTTTATTGTTTGGGCAACCGCGATCACTTCCCTTTTTGTTGAGTGAATCACGATATTTTTCCTTTATGCCAATGTTTTTGTTATTATATCAAAAATCTCTACTTCTCTTTTCGTATTTAGATATATATACAGTATCTTTACCTAATATTAAAGGGAGGAGACTTTCCAAGTTTTTCACAAGTCATCCCTTTATATCCGTTAACATAAAGATTGACTACTCAGATTTCTCTCCTACTATTTTTTTAGAAAAAAAAACATCGCTACATAAATCATTGTAGAAAACAGTCGAAACCGACCAAAACTCCTATCCGATCTCACCTTTGTGAATTGTGCCCTTGCAGAACTCCTATCCGTAAAAAAAAACATAGGTCAACCCATCCGTTGGCATCCGCACGATAAAAAAAACCGCTGCTACATAAATCATTGTAGAAAACCAGTCGAAGAGAACTCCTATCCGACCTCCATCCTCGCCCTGGTGGACGCGGCTTGCCTGCGGCCGCTGCGTGCGACCATCCGTGCGCCGCGCCGATCGTACGGCTGTGTCTCCACGCACTCCCCCGCTCCTGATTTTGAGTGAAAAGAAAAACAAGAATACACAGCAGAATACCGATTCCCTTCCGTAATAATCTCATCGTTAAAACTGAACACAAACCCGCGGGAAATAATCCAATCACCCGCGAAAAGACCCGCATAATATACAAAAGCGCGCCAAAATGTAAGATCTATGGAGTACTTCTCACATCAGGCGGAAGTGACCTACAGCCTTAAAGCGCACAACTACCAATGGCGGCTTAACCAGGAATCAAGAAATTCTTCTCTTGAATTGAGTGGCAAAGGAATCTCCGTCACTTGATGTCTTCTCCTAGTCATGCATCCCTGATGGCTTCTCCGAGGAGTGTTCCAGGGAACCAGGACGCTGATGAACAATCTCACACACCTAAAGTAAGAAATCCCACTCAGTTGTGATGATAAATCAGCGGCAAATTCTGTAATTTCTGATTGACTTTCCGTGCGACTGTGACACGATCCAGAGTGTTGTCCGGGAAAACCAGCATGCTGCATCCTTGTAGAACTTCTACAGGGATCTGTGACCGCAATCTGCAAAAGCCAAACAACAACGGAAAATTAGTTTTGTTGCATTTTCACATTTAATTGCACGTTCAGACGTTCTTTTACCATCTCGGATTTTAGTTTTTGGAAAACATCCACTACAGTTTTTTCTATTCCTTTTACAATGCATATAGTTCATGGACAAACATAAGAGATAGTTGTCCGAACGCATATACTTGCACAAACCGTATACTGATATGAAATATAAACAGAACAAGGATTTTAGAGTGCATCTTGATTTCTCCTCTAAAACTTAAGACTCTCGTGATAGGCAAATATGATTGCTATATGTGTGTATTAACTTAATTGAATCCTACTGATATAGGATCAAGAAACTGCAGTAGATGACAGCAATGAAAGGGTACCAAAACTTGGCATGAAATTTTTATCTGAAGAGGAAGCTTATTTATTTTATAACAAGTATGCTAAAACTATCGGTTTTAGCATCAGAAGAAGCAGTGGTCATAAAGTGATGAACTCTTGTACAATGCAGCAACGGACATTTACATGCTCTCGTCAAGGTATGGTTTATTTTCATCTTTTAATTCTAATCACTTCTTTATCTGCTAAGACATTTACAACAACTTATAGGTCATCGCCGGGAAGATAAAAGAGAGGAGACATTCACTTACAGTAGGCCTGAAACACGATGTGGTTGTGATGCCCGTATGAAGATTAGCCTTAGAGATGGATTTTATTATGTGTATGAATTTGAGGCGTCACATAACCACACTCTTGCTAATGGAATCATGGCCCAATACTTGAGATCCCAGAGAAAAGTGACAGAAGCACAGATAGCAAATGCAGAAATCGCAAAGTCAGTTGGCATTTCAAATAAAGCAACAATCGATTTGATGGCCAAAGAAGCAGGTGGAAGTGAAAACCTTGGCTTTACACCTCAAGATATGAAAAAATGTTTGTACTCAAAGAGAACAATAAAAGCGAAGGTAGGTGACACAGGGGGAGTATTAGAATACATGGAGAAAAAGGTGTCGGAAGATGTGAAATTCTTCTATTCAATTCAAGTGGATGAGGATGAGTTGATAACTAATATTTTTTGGGCAGACTCCAAAATGGTTTCAGACTATGCAATATTCGGTGATGTTATATGCTTTGACACGACATATAGAAAACTAGATGATGGACGTCCATTTGGTTTGATTGTCGGGGTGAATAATCATCAGAAAACTATGGTCTTTGGTGTTGCACTTCTCTATGATGAAACCGCTGCTAGTTTTGGTTGGCTTTTCAGAACTTTCCTAAAAGTTATGTCAGGAAAACATCCACGGACAATTCTCACCGATGAAGATGCGGCAATGGCAAAGGCAATTCGTGAAGTCTTCCCTCACTCTCACCATAGGCTTTGTGCGTGGCATATGAATCAAAATGCTTGCAAGCACTTGGCCGGAGTTGTTGACGAATATAAGAAGTTCAATGTTGATTTTCAGCACTGTATATATGATATAGAAGAGGAGGATGAATTTATAGGCGCATGGGATAAAATGATTGACAAGTATGGACTGCGTGACAATGAATGGCTGCAAAGGCTATTTGAGAAAAAGGAACACTGGGCACTAGTGTATGGTAAAAGTACGTTCTCTGCCCACATGAGCACTACCCAAAGAAGTGAAAGCATGAATAATGAACTAAAGAGATACATTAGTATTAAATATGACATGCTTACTTTCTTTGAGCATTTTGAACGGCTAGTTTCGGATAAAAGATGTGAAGAGGTGAAGTATGACTTTAAAGCAACACAGACTACTCCTAAGTTGAAGGCTGAATCTAGTTATATGTTAAAACAAGCTGCAGCTACATATACTCCAGCAATATTCAAGATGGTTCAAGATCAAGTGCTTCGGACTCTAAACTACGACACATTGCTTTGTGATAAAAGTGACACGGAGCTGAAGATATATGTAGTAAAATTTCATGGCACACAACGTGAACATGTTGTTAGATTCATTCCAAAAGAAGAAAAGGTTAGCTGCAGTTGCAAAAGGTTTGAGTTTGCTGGAATTCTTTGCTCTCATTGCTTAAAGGTACTTGATATTAATAATATCAAGCATATCCCTGGGGAATATATCTTGAAAAGATGGACAATAGATACCAAAGTTCTAGATATAATAAGCAAATGCAACCAGTATGATAACCTAAAAGCAAGAATGTCTAATCGATACAAGGAACTGTGCAGAATATTTGTGAAAATAGCTGCTCGTGCCGCCGAGTCAGAAGAATCATACAATAAGGATGTTAAGTGTGCAGAGCAATTAGCACAAGATGTGGAGAAATGCTTGAAGATTAGGGCTGATCCAGATTTGGTTAGCACTGATCAAGATTTGGTTAGCGCTAATCCAGAGTTGGTTGGAGCTCATCCAGATTTGGTTACTGCTGATCAAGATTTGGTTAGTGCTCATCCAGATTTGGGTAAGTCATGTACGAAAGAAGGTACAAACTATACTAACAATAATTGCCTAGACTATTGTAAAACAAAGACTGATATTTAGCATTACAGTGGCTGGAGTGAACATCCCCTCTAGTAGAATTTCAAAACACGGTGAGGGGCTTGCAAAACCAAAAGGTATGAAGGTCAAGGAGAAGACTATGAAAGGATCAAAAAGACCCGTTGGTGGATTTGAGAAAGCAACTTCAAAGAAGAAGAACAGAAATGATATTGTGCAACTAGAGCCTCATGGCCCCTCAACGGTATTATATTTTGTCACTTGATTCCTATAAAACATTCAACGTACTGAGCTATCTCTATCATTTTCGACAGCAACCTTCAAAGAAAGCAACTTTAAAGAAGAAAAAGGACACAAATGATACTGTACAACTACAATCCCATGACTCATCAACGGTAATAATACTCTGTTGCTTGTTTCTTATAAAACCTCACTTGTACTAACCTTTCTATATCATCTCCTACAGGGTCCTATGGAATTTTTCACAAACCAAATGGCTGCATATCAATTGCACTACAATGCTATGCTAAGGGATTCAATGCAACCATCAATTAGTAATGTAATCCCTATGGCACCACAGACCCGACAACTGTTGGCTGGATTCCAACCATACAATACAGCAATGGTAGAAGTAGTCCACACTTTCAAGTTTTCCTAATTTTTAAACGTCAGTGCAACTGAACTTTGCTTTCTCCACAGAGTCATCCGACAAATAATATGTACACCCCGCTGCAAGGGACCATTGGGGCCTCTAACTATGGTTCGATGATAGGAGAAAATCAGGACTTCCTCCATCAATCGAATCCAACATCTATCCTGCAAGCTTCAATGTTGCAATCAAGTGGTCATACCATCCCAATGCCACCGCAGATCCAAGAACCACGCAACACTGAAGTGGTATAATCAGTCCACACTTTCATTTCAAGTATTCTAATTTTTTAAACTTGAAAATAAGTATTCTAATTTTATATCCTAAATGAAACTGAACTTTTCTAATTTTCTACACAGGGTCATCCAACAAATCACATGCATACATATTTACAACGGCAACATTCCTTGTTGAATCCGTCAGTGCAAGGGGCCATTGGGACCTCTGACACTAGTTTGATGAGAGGACAAAATCAATTCTTTCTCAATCAACCGAAGACAACCTAATTAATTTTGTTCTTCGCGAGTTTTATCTCATGTGTGTTAGAGTTCCAAGTTGCAAGTGATTTTTATTTGAACTTGTACGTACTGTTAACTGAATGCTACTCAATCTCCCTAGTCAAATATACTGCTTCACGGAATTATCTATGCACAATTATCACAGGCATCATGCTCATTTGAACTCTCAGCTATCTTTCAATTTAAGTAGTATGATCGAGTAGACAACAAATCAATTGGTCCGATACTCCGAGATTGGTACTTCGCATTGTGAGCACAAGATTGACAATACCATGAACATAATATTAATTAAACGGAATGAATTTGACCTCAGCTTGCTCCCAATTTAATTTGCATCATATGGTACCAACACAAGAAGAAAAGGAAATTTACCTGGGTCATGTGTAGGTGATGCTCAAGATTGCAGTCCCTCTTCCCCTCCAAGCAGGGCCGGCCCTGGGGGGGGCAAACGGGGCGGCCGCCCCGGCCCCCAAAAGTCAGCGGCCCCCTCCCAGGTATACGTATGTACGTAAAGGTCTTCGAGGAAAAAAAACTGAAAGTCTCATCTGAATCGCAGAACGCAGCAGCCAGCACCTCGCTCGATCAGTTTCTCCCGTGCGCCGTGCTAGCCTAGGATTAGGAAAGATCGATTGATTTCCTGGCCCATGTTGGGCCTGGCCAGCTGGCCCATGTTTGCACGTACGTGGTCAAGTGGAATTGTGGAAACAGATCGATTGATTTCCTGTAACTCCGCTGGCGCCGTCTAATCTCCTTCGACAGTTCGACTTCGACTCTCACGAGCGAGCGACGCCGACGCGACGAGCCGACGACTGCGGCAGGTCGCACCCTCTTCCCAGTTCGGCAGTTCCCTCGCATGATCTTCCCTTGTGTCTTGGACTCTTGGTCTTATTTCTTTTCTTCCTAATTCTGAATTTCTGATTCCCAATCTCTGGATCAATCTTTTGCAGCTTAACAGGGAATTTTTTCAGGGCGCTCGAATCATTGCGCCCAGGTTGCCACTTGCCAGATTAGATTAGAGAGAGAGAGGTACTATACGTCTATACCATCAGGCCTGTATACCAATACCATGCCCTAACACTAACAGATTCTCATTATATTAGACGATGTTCTGATTCTGTACTTAATCTAATATTTTAATTAGTTCTGCGCTAATTTTAAAAGCTAATTGTTCCTTTCAATTTGGGCAGAGTCATGTCGAGTTCGGGTAGAAAGTATCCATCCGGAAGTCATAAAAGAAAAAAGAAGAAGGAGGCAGATGAGGAGAAACAAGCATTGAGCGGATCTCTTTTTAAATATTATAAGAGCGATACGAGCACGCCAAGAAATCCAGACGAGTTGGCGATAGTTCTTGCGGAAGACGGTGGTCATACTCCTACACCTACAGAAGACGATGTTGACATCGACATGGATGATACCAATGTGAGTGATCATGAGCCCCCATTTAATTCATCTGCGACAGAATCTGCTAGTGTTGATGAGGAACCGGTTATTACTGTTGATATTTATGATCCAAGCAATTGGGGTAGTCTTGATAACAAAGCGAGAGACATATTAGTGGAAAAGGGGCCTAAAAGGGAAGAAGAAAACACTAAATATCCGTTGGATGAAACTTCGCGACATTTTTCGTATAGCCATTACTCAAGAAAAATGAGCAATGGAGAGGTGCGTGATAGGAGATGGTTAGTGTTTTCAAAACACGCAAACAAAGTGTATTGCTTTTGTTGTAAGCTTTTCAATTCCGATAAATGCAAGAGTGCATTGGGGAATGATGGGTTTTGTGATTGGCGGCACATTAGTGAGAGATTGAAAGAACATGAAGCTAGTGTCGACCACATTACTAACATGAACTCTTGGAATGAACTGAGAATTAGACTGAGCAAGAATGAAACAATTGACAAAGAGTTACAACAACAAATCACAAAGGAGAAGGAACGCATAAGGCAAGTTTTATTAAGAATAGTTGCCATTGTGAAATTTCTTGGTAAGCGCAATTTGGCTTTTAGAGAATCCAGCGAGCAACTTTATGATGATTCAAATGGCAATTTCTTAGCTTGTGTGGAGATGGTTGCAGAATTTGATTTGGTAATGGAGGATCATCTTAGGCGTATTCAGAACAAAGAGATCCATTACCATTATCTTAGCCATAAAATTCAAAACGAGTTGATTTCTCTTATGGCTACTGACATTAGAAGTTCTATCATCAAGATTGTCAAAGTGGCCAAATATTTCACTGTTATCCTAGATTGTACTCCGGATGTGAGTCATCAAGAACAAATGAGTTTGTTGGTTCGATGTGTTCATATGTCTGATGGGAAAATACAAATTGTGGAGTACTTTCTTGGTTTTTTGGTAGTGGACGACACATCTGGTTTGGGAATTTTCAAGGTATTGGTTGATTCTATGAAGTCCTTCGATCTTAATATTGATGACATTAGGGGCCAAGGTTATGACAATGGATCTAACATGAAAGGGAAATACAAGGGGGTACGAAGTCGGTTGCTTGAGGTAAATCCAAGAGCTTTGTATATGCCATGTGCTTGCCACAGTCTCAATCTCACTCTTTGTGATATGGCTAAATCTTGTGGTAAAGCTGTTTCTTTTTTTGGAATTGTGCAACGAATATATGTACTATTTAGTGGTTCTACCAAAAGATGGAAAGTTTTTGTTACCCATGTGAAAGATTTAACTGTGAAATCTTTGAGCAATACTCGCTGGGAGAGTCGGATCAAAAGTGTTAAAGCAATTAGATTTCAAGCTCCTAACATAAGATCAGCTCTACTTGAGTTAAGTGAAGATAGTGGTACCGAACCCAAGGATAGGAGTGATGCAAAAAAATTGTTTGATGTGCTTGGCAGCTATGAGTTCATACTTGGCATGGTCATTTGGCATGACATTCTATTTGCTGTAGATACAGTGAGCAGGAAGCTGCAATCACCATCCATGTGCATTGAGACTGCCTTAACGCAAATAGATGGTGTGAGGACGTTTTTTGACACTTATAGAGAGGAAGGGTTTGAATCTAGTGTGCTAACTGCCAAAGAAATTGCAGCTGAAATGGGTGTTGAGCCATCGTTTCCAGTAAAGCGTCGTGTTTCTAGGAGGAAACAATTTGATGAAGATGACAATGATGAAGCAATATTGGAAGCTGAGAAGGACTTTAAAGTCAATTATTTTTTGATCATGGTTGATAAGGCGGCCACTTCACTGAAAATCAGATTTGAAGAACTTGAATCATTCCAAAAAATATTTGGATTTTTAATGAGTTCAACGACCTTGAAGTCATTGGACCATTCTGAACTTAAAAACAATTGCACTAAATTTGCAAGTTCTTTCTCCTCAGGTGGTTCATCTGATGTAGATCTAAATGATCTGATTTCTGAGTTAATTGTTATGCAGTCAACTTTGCCCGATAGAGCAATGTCTGCTATGGAGATTTTTGAGTTTGTCATAGAAGCAGATTGTTATCCTAATATTTCTATTGCATATCGGATTCTCTTTACTATGCGTGTGACTGTGGCATCAGCTGAAAGAAGTTTCTAAAAGTTGAAGTTATTGAAGAACTACCTGAGATCTACAATGTCACAAGAGAGGTTAAATGGCTTGGCAACCTTATGCATTGAGAAAAAAATGCTTGATGAAATTGATATTGATACTATCATTAGCGATTTTGCATCACAGAATGTTAGGAGAAACTTTTAAAGGTAATATGTAATACATTATGTGATATGTACACTGATTTTGGATGCACTTAATTGTTTTCTTTGCTAAATTATATCCACATATGATGATTACTAGTTAGTCATTTATACTAGGGGCCCCGAAGGGCCCCGGATTATAATTTCGCACCGGGCCCCTGAAATCTCAGGACCGGCCCTACCTCCAAGCATCGCTGTCCCCCCTTCTTCCTCTCCAGGGGCGTATCAATTTCTGCGGTCCTGGACGTCCTTCCTCTTTCTCCCTCGACTCCTCCTCCAAGCTCCTCCCCAAGACCGAGGTCCCGCTGGCGCCCGTCAGCCTCCACGCCTCTGAGCGGCGACTAGGGTCCAGCCGATGCCGATTGAGGCGCCTGTTCTAGCCAAGCTGCCGCACGGTCAGGTATGGCAAGCACACGTGGGTCGTCGCCGGCCGAGCCTGGGCGGTATGGGATGTGGTCCCGCAGCCGCCCGCCAAGCTCCTCGCCTTTGAGCAGCGACGCAGGTCCGGACGAGTCCGGCAAGCGCCCGCCAAGCTCCGCACCTTTGAGCAGCGACGCAGGTCCGGCCGATTCAGGCAAGCGCACGCGCACGCCGCCAGCGGCCAGCCGAGCCGGGGCGGGATGAGGCATGGTCTTGGTGGGAACGGACGGCCGGAGGAGAACGGGGACACGAACGCGCTAACTCATCTAGGTGGACGCCGGACGGGGGTACGACGAGATCCAGGCGGCTGGAAGGCTCCGGTGGCTGGAGGTTGGAGTAGCACAAGCTTCAGCTCGAGGTTGACTACACACAGAAGAGGAAAGATGTGGATAGGACTGGGAATCGATATTCTGCTATGTATTCTTGTTTTTCTTTTCACTCAAAATCAGGAGCGGGGGAGTGCGTGGAGACATAGCCGTACGATCGGCGCGGCGCACGGATGGTCGCACGCAGCGGCCGCAGGCAAGCCGCGTCCCGCCCTGGTGCTCTTCCCTCCATAAAGATGGGATCGCTAAGCTCCAAGACTTTCCTCTCCCCGCGACCTCGAGGAGCCGTCGGCGTCGGCGCCCTGCTGGAGAAGTCGGCTACATGTTCGACGTACTCCAAGCGCCAGCACCTAGTCACGGGTCTCGGGCGGCATGTCTAGGAGACGCCGTTGCTGATACAGCTGTTCAGCGACCGGCGGGAGGGCGTGACGGTGCCGTCCGAGCCTGCGCAAGTGAAAAGCTCTCCCGACGTGAGGCGAAGGTGGGGCCGTGTAGGCCCGACGGGATCGTGCATCGTGCTGGTTGAGCAGGTCGACGCCCGACAGACTCCACTTGCCCATTGCTGCCCAACTCAGATCGATTGAGCTCCACCCGGACCGGTCCACCGCGTGTGATTCCTCCGCCAGTTGTCTCTTCTACTCAGCCCCGCCGGACGCTCCCGCTCACACCTGCCGGCGTCCTTCCTCGCAACCCGGCTCCTCACTGTCGCGGCCGGCCGCCACCAGGTCGTTGCCTCTCCACCCGCTAGCCGTCCCCTTCTTTATTAGTCATTGAAAAAAATAGCACGCTATAGCGTCGCTAATAGCATGCTATAACGTATTGAGAATTATCTCGTTATATATATCGATGTATAACGTCTCGCTAATAGCATGCTATAGCGCGATATAGCACGCTAATAGCAGATTTTGAGGTCGGCGCTATTTTGCTGTAGCGCGCTATTTTTTTCCTTGGTATTAGTACATTATTTACTGGAGTATTTACATACACTGTGCTAATGATGCCACGTCGACCACAGGTCAGGCAACAGATCTTCCGACCAGGACAACATCAATTATTTACGCTAAATCTTGAAGCTCTGTTACGAGAGATTTCTTAAAACTAAAATCTGTTACATGGCGAAGAAATCCTCGGGCACCAAAAGTCAGTGTTTCCATATCCTCTGAAGCAACAACACATTCCGGTCAATCAGAACTCACAATGAATACAGTCCAGTCATGCTACATGGGTAGAAAAGATACAGAGGTTTTGACCAAGTCGTTTGTTTGTTTCTTATTACAAAGTGATGCACACCGTGCGCCTGCCTCACCTGGAGTCTGCGTAATTATTCAGACAAAGTGATTAACAGTAAAGCTCATGGGCCAGCTAATATGCTTTGCAGTTTTCCATGAAATTGCAGTACGGCTGTTCAGTTAGAAACATTTCTCTCCATGAGGAGCAAAGCCTAATCGAGTTTCAGTTTGTTTATTGCCTATATCAAATGGGGAACAACAGTTGATTGGAAAAATATCACTACTCCCATGACCAATTTTTCCAAGTTAAGTTCAAGCCTTTTTCACGCTTAATGTTGCCTAAATACAGGAATAAGAGAATGGAGACAACTCACCTCAATGACCCCGCCAACAGATCTGGCTGGACACACGGATTTTCATTATGTGCGTGATCCATACCAGCCGCGCCATCCCACGACTTCATCACGCAGAGCAAGTGGCAACCGGGAGAAAAACAAGGAGAGAGGGAGTACCACTAGTGGAGAAACGGCCTTTAGTCCCGGTTGGGAAGGATCTTTAGTCTCAGTTCACCAACCGGGACTAATATATCGGGACTAAAGGCCCTCACCCTTTAGTCCCGGTTGGACACGACCCGGGACTAAATCCCTGCCACGTGACCGGCAGCGCGTGCCGGGGGCTGGGGACCTTTAGTCCTGGTTGGTGACACCAACCGGGACTAAATCCCTGCCACGTGGCCGGCAGCGCGCGCCGGGGGCTGGGGACCTTTAGTCCCGGTTGGTGACACCAACCGGGACTAGGGGTTTAGGGGTTTAGGGTTTATTGTTTATTTTTCCTTTTCATTTTGTGTTTTCCATTTAATTCTTTTTCATTTCAAACATATTTTACGCTATTACATACTGTACACGTTATGCATATATAATAGAATTTCTCGTAGAACCAATCATATATCATAGAATTTCTCGTACGACCATACATACACACACACACACACACACACACACATATATATATATATATATATATATATATATATATATAATTTGGTATATACAATTTCTCCTACAATTTGCAGATCATTACATGCAGGCATTAGATGAAATGGTATTCTCCGTCGGGAGATATGACCTGCTCAAGCAAAAATCCCGCCATTTCCTCTTGAAGTGCTCGTATGCGGTCCTTTGGTAGGAGCCTATCCCGCATCTCCACCATCTTTAAAGAAGGAGATCAATATGAATATATTAGTTGTGTGTATATATATTAGATCATGATAAAAAAAATGTGAATAGTGTTTACGTACCCAAAGATGTCTTGCATCTCTGCTCCTTTCGGTCATAAAGCGAATGTTCTCGCAAACGTAGTATGCACAAAAATTAGTCCCCTTTTTCTGCCTCATACACTTTACGAGAATAGAATTCAATCAGATAATAATCAAGCATGATAATGGTATTGAAACTAGAATTAAAGAGATGCGTGGACGTAGCTAGTACTACTTAATTACCTTGGACCGTCGCCATTTCAGCTGTGGTTTCCATTCACCGACAACCTCTTTGATGAACTTTTTCTAAACCCTGCCCGGCAAAAAAAATGAATAAAGGAGTTATTAATTACTTGATATCAGGAAATGAACTAAAGAGGCCGACATAGTGCGATAATGATTGAAATTACCTGTCGAGCATCAAAAACAGGCTCCTGTATTCTTCAGGGTCTTTAGCTAGTGAGTCCAGTACTTCAACAGCTCCCTCGTCAACTCTAATGATTAGCAGGATCCAATGGAATCTGCGCACACGTTTGTATAAGCGGGCATGCATAACTCATCAACTACACTTAACATCGAGTAAGCAAAAAAAAATTGTAGTACAAGACAGTAACACTCACCTGAAGTTGTAAGAAAAAAGTATTTCTGGTCTGGTATTTAGTTCCTTCAAAAACATTAGCAAGTTGTTCTCTGTGTCTTGTTTGTGGTTATTTAACACATTTTCATTAACGGTATTTGGGTCAATGAACCCAATGCCATAGACTCTATCTCTTTTCAATTCAAAAATCTTCATTCTGCATAATAACACACAAAAGAATATAGTGAGGATAATTATAGGCAATGAACGAGCTGAGCTAGAGACTTAAATTACAGAAAGATATCACTTATAGACAATAGCAACTGACGAGAGATTTGTCGAGTGCGTCTTGATTGAATAACTGAAAAATTTCTGGAAAATCAATCCACACATCTTTTCCATTGAAGTAATGCTCTGGCTTGACTTTCACCATGAGGCTGTCTCGCCCGGCCTTTATTTCTCTCAGGTACCAGTCATGCAATCTGCGCATTTGCGTTGATAGAAGCTCCTCCTCGTCAGGCCTGACCAGAGGGTTCCCGGGGACATATTTCCATGCTAGTTCCTTCGGATCCATCGTGGGGACTTCCTCGATGCCTAGGAGTTGTTCAACAGTGATACCCATCTCTCTAGCCATCTCTCTATCAGCGTCGGTTACCGCCTTATCGGTACTCACCTTGAGCGGGGGGATCGATTGCACTGCCTGTTCTCCGAGCTGGGGAACAATTTTCCCGCTTTTATTACTACCTATAAGGCTCGACTGCTGATTTTTTTGTTGATAATATGACTTGCTAATAGAGCGTTCATAGTCTGATCGCCTTTTCTCCACAGCCGGTTTAGCATGATCCACAAAGTGTTGTACGACTTTCTCAGGTATTTTCTCCTTCGGCGGCGGGGGCGGTTTCGGTGCAAAATGGGCCTTCACGTGGGCATCCACGACCCCTTTGTTTTCCTCCTCAGTCATCTCGTAAGCTAAATTCTTTTTGGTAGGAGGCTCGGGTTTCTTCTTTGGTGCTCTCTTCCGCTTTGGAGTCGGCTCACGCGGCGGAGATCGATATCGCGTACTCGCGCTGGGCTCCGTCTCGAGGTGGGGTGGATTCGGCTGACGCGGCGAAGATCAATATGGCGGACTCGCGCTGCGCTCCGTCTCGAGGTGGGTTGGAGTCGGCTGACGCGGCGGACTTGGAGGAGGAGTCGATGGCCTTGGCACCGAGTTTGGAAACACGATGCATTCCTTTCTCCATACAATGAGACCACGTATGGCTTCTCCCAGTGTCTGCTCCCCTTGACCTCCAGGAAAGTCAAGCTCTAGTGAGTCATATCCCGACAGAACTTCATCCACCCCGACACGAGCATAGCTAGGTGGAATCGGATTGCCGTGGATGGTTGCTTCAGGTGCATTCGGTAAAGCAAAGCCGTCCGCCACCTTCATGGATATGTTCTTCATTTTCATGTGTAGCTCACAAGTTGTCGTCTCTTGGATATCATCCATGGGGTAGCGAGCCAGCAGTGCATCATCGGCAGGGACCCCTGTGGAACCCACGCTGCTTTTCGGCATAGATGGGATGGTACTATCCAATGCTGGACCTGGTTGCTCCTGCCGCTGAGACGCCCTTTGCTGGCTAATTGTGTCGATCTGCTCCTGCTGCCGCATGAAAGCCTGTTCCAACTCCGCATTCTTTGATTCTACCTTTTGAAGCCGTTCTGCATCCTGCTTCTTCTTGTCTGCATCCTGCTTCTTCTTTCTCGCACGGCTTCTGTAAGTGTCGTTCCACTCCGCAAACCCCTCAACCCACGGAACAACGCCTTTGCCTCGTGTTCGTCTCGGGTGTTCAGGATTCTCGAGGGCGCGTGTAAGCTCGTCGTTCTCTCTCTCGGGCTGAAACGCCCCCGTTCGAGCCTCTTCTATTGCTTCAAGTAAAGCGTCTGAGGCTTCTTTAAGACTTGCCTGTTCAATAATCTCCCATGTCTTTGGGTCCAACTTTCCCCCATGCGCATAAAACCAAGTCCTGCACCTGTCGGGCCAACCCATTGTTTTTAGAGTGACCCCTGCAGCAATCATCTTTTCCTCAGCTTCATCCCACTTAGGCAACCCAGTCTTGTAGCCACCTGGCCCCAAAACATGGTGAAACTTTTTTTCTCAGCATTTATCTTGTTTTTCCTCGACCGTTCCTTAGCTGCTTCCGATTCCTTGAACTCCACAAATAAGTCCCAGTGATCTTTTACCTTCTCTAGTGGTCCAGTGAATTCTGGAGTCTTCTTTTCCGCGTTGACGTAGTTGGCCCATAATCTTTTCTTCCAAGTCTGGAATTGTGTGGCCATCTTCTTAAGAGCACACTTCTTGACTTTCTCCCGTTGGAGATCTGTGAAACCCTCTGATAGGGTGAAATGTGACATGAGCGTATCCCAAAGCAGATTTTTTGCTCTTTCGTCGACAAAACTAACTCCTCGATCTTCCTTTGGCTTATTCCATTCTTGAATGGTGATCGGGATTTGGTCCCTAACAATAACTTCGCATTGACGTATAAATTTGTCCGCATTCGTTTTAGGAGCAATCGGTTGGCCATCTTCTTTGATTTCATCGATGTTGTACTTTATGCCATCGGGCAACTTTTTGGCCGGGCCTCGTACTACCCTTGTAGAAGATTTGCTCGATCCGGAGGGCTAAAAGAAGAAAGATTCGTTAATATATATATACAAATCAATTAATACATGTAATGATCACCAGAGGCCTTATATATATATATATATATATATATATATATATATATATATATATATATATATATATGTATATATATATATATATATGTTTGTGTGCACCAGAGGCCCTATACATATACCTCGCCGGACTTTGTTAATTGAAGAACATTTCCTTCGCCATCATTGTTTGTGTGCCCTTCATCTATTGGTTCTTCGTCAATTCCCTCACCGGACTCGTTCAGATATTGTGAGCCGTCATCTGGTTCAATCTCTGGGTTTTGGGAGCGTATCATGTCGAACATGATATCCTCTTGATCATGGTCGTCTCTGCCGCTATAGTCCATAGCTTAACTAATCCAGAAGAAAGATAAAACAATTTAGTATTCAAATTAGAATGCATTCAATAAGCAAAAACTAATACATCTCGAATAATCCAGTTAATGCATCATCGAATATTATCGAATATTATCACTAATACATCTCGAATATTATCATATAACATCACTAATACAGCTTGAATATTATCGAATAATCCAGTTGACTCGCGGTTCTTGAGGCGCGGGCGGTGGACACCCAAAGAGAAGGAACCATCACAGGATCATAGCTCGGGTGAGATCCCTGAAGAACCTGCCAGGTATTGGAGAACCTGACGTCCAACGCAACCATGTAGCGACGGACGTGCTCGTCCTCCTCCCTGACACGGCGACGTACCACCTCCTCGGGGGCCGGCTGCCTCCGCACCGATAGTGGCCCACGCGACCGCCACCAAAGAAGCTCCGGGTCGACGACGGGAGCCCGATTCCTCACCAAGTTGCGCGCCCCGGAAGGTAGCACCTCCCAGTGCCAGCCCGGCGGAGCCCAGTCCCGGACATGGCGCCTCTCAAGCAGGTTGTTGCCGCCGAGTCGGCGACGAGGATGCGGGCCGGGCATCGTCGACGTTGAGAACAAATTCTTATGAAAACAAATTCCTATGCAATAATTATCATTTTATTATGCTACTCATATTTAATAAACTTTTACAACTATAGTAGATGAGCAAATTTGAACAACATTTTATATCATTGATCCAACCATTCTTTTTATAGAGAACCCACACTTGAACAACATTTCTATTCATCCATTTAACATCCATCTATCTAACATTTCTATTCATCCATCATTCTAACATACATCAATATAACATCTATCCATCTACATATCCATCTAACATTCATCTACACACAAAAATACATAATAAATCCATCTAATTAACATTCATCTACACACAAAAATTATATACTCCCAAAATCTCATGTCTCAACCACAATGTCGTTATCAAAATTAACCATCTGCTCACACTAATAATTAACATTAACATGACTTGAAAAATACAAGGACATTTTCAATCTCATCGATCATTGTCTATGGTGGCGGCCGAGCTCGGGGTGTGCGGGGCGGGGGGGGGGGGTAGTTAGTGTTGGAAATATGCCCTAGAGGCAATAATAAATTGGTTATTATTATATTTCCTTGTTCATGATAATCGTTTATTATCCATGCTATAATTGTATTGATTGGAAACTCAAATACATGTGTGGGTACATAGACAACACTGTGTCCCTAGTAAGCCTCTAGTTAACTAGCTCGTTAATCAAAAGATGGTGAAGGTTTCCTAGCCATGGACATGAGATGTCATTTGATAACGGGATCACATCATTAGGAGAATGATGTGATGGACAAGACCCAAACTATAAACGTAGCATATGATCGTGTCAGTTTATTGCTATTGTTTTCTGCATGTCAAGTATCTGTTCCTATGACCATGAGATCATGCAACTCACTGACACCGGAGGAATACCTTGTGTGTATCAAACGTCGCAACGTAACTGGGTGACTATAAAGATGCTCTACAGGTATCTCCGAGGGTGTCTGTTGGGTTGGCATGGATCAAGACTGGGATTTGTTACTCCATGTAATGGAGAGGTATCTCAGGGCCCACTCGGTAATACAACATCATAATGAGCCTTGCAAGCAATGTGACTAAAGTGTTAGCCACGAGATCTTGTATTACGGACCGAGTAAAGATACTTGCCGATAACGAGATTGAACTAGGTATAGAGATACCGACGATCGAATCTCGGGCAAGTAACATACCGAAGAACAAAGGGAACAGCATACGGGATTAACTGAATCCTTGACATAGAGGTTCGACCGATATAGATCTTCGTAGAATATGTAGGAACCAATATGGGCATCCAGGTCTCGCTATTGGTTATTGACCGTAGAGGTGTCTCGGTCATGTCTACATAGTTCTCGAACCCGCAGGGTCTGCACACTTAATGTTTGGTGACGATTAGTATAGTTGAGTTATTGTGTTGGTGACCGAAGGTTGTTCGGAGTCCCGGATAAAATCCCGGACATGACGAGGATCTCCGGAAGAGTCCGGAGGTAAAGATTGATATATGTGATAATAGTGTTTTGATCTCCGGAAGGGTTCCGGAATTCACCGGAAGGGGTTCCGGATGTTTACCGAAGTGTTCGGGTGCAGCAACACTTTATATGGGCCAAAGGGGTAAAGCCCACGAGGTATTGGAAAGTGCAAAAGGAAGTTTTGCTGCTGCCTTAAGCGGTACTACCGCTGGTAAGGCAGTACTACCGCGTAAGCGGTACTACCGCTTGTGTGAAGCGGTACTACCGCTCAAGCGGTACTACCGCTCATGAGCGGTACTACCGCTTGTACGCGGTACTGCTGGAATCCGAGTGGGACTCTTTCTGTGCGGGCCAAACCGACCTTGTGCGGGCAAAACCGACCTTGTGGAGGCTTTCTCTCCAAGTTTAGACCCCAGGGCTCAACATATAAATAGAGGGGCAGGGCTAGCACACGGGATACATCAAGATTTCCCAAGCCGTGTGCCGGCAACCCTAACCCTCTAGTTCCTCCCGTCATAATCTCCATCGTGCTTGGCGAAGCCCTGCAGAGATTGTTCCTCACCACCATCACCACGCCGTTGTGCTGCCGGAACTCATCCACTACTTCACCATCGCTCGCTGGATCGAGGAGGTGAAAGCGTCATCAAGCCGTACGTGTGTTGAACGCGGAGGTGCCGTCCGTTCGGCGCTAGATCGTGTTTGGATCGAGGGATGACTTGCGATTTGGATCGCGAAGACGTTCGACTACATCAACCGCGTTTCTTAACGCTTCCGCTTAGCGATCTACAAGGGTATGTAGATTCACTCTCCCTCTCGTAGATGCTCATCACCATGGATAGATCTTGCGTGTGCGTAGGAAATTTTTTGTTTCCCATGCGACGTTCCCCAACAGTTAGAGGCCGTGCGCGGGCCAGGGGAGAGCGGGGGAAGACAAGGGGGGCTCACAGCGAGGTCGTCGCGAGCTCGGGGAGGGCTCAGGGAGGTCGTGGACGCGTCGGTGCTCGAGGGCGAGGTCGAGGCAGTGGTGGCGACCGGCGAGGAGGAAGACGATGGTGCGGGCGCTGTGGGGCTCTTTGCTCGCTCCCGTGGTCGAGGAAGATGCAGCGGGCTGCGGGCTCAGGGAGGGGCCGGAGCGAGCGGGACGGCGTTGGCGATCTCCGGCGTCGGAGGTTGAAGACGAGCGGCCTGGCGGCGTGTGGTGTTCGATATGTCTCCTGGGCAGTGGAAAACGCTAAGTGACAGTTATATAGGATCGACCTTTAGTCCCGGTTGAATCCACGCCCCGGGACTAAAGGACCTTTAGTCCCGGTTCGTGGCTGCAACTGGGACTAAAAGGTTGGCCTTTAGTCCCGGTTACAGCCGCGGGCAGGGACTAAAGGCCTGTTTTCGGGGCCCAAATTAAGCGCGGGAGGAGGACCTTTAGTCCCGGCTGGTTGTGCCAACCGGGACTAAAGGTTTTTTTTCATTTTTTCTGTTTTTGCTTTATTTTTTTTCTTTTGTTTCTACTTACAGCCAAATATTTAGAGTTTTTGAGTGAATCTTTTTGCTTTAGGTCACAAAAATTATAAACTTTCTGTTAGTGCCAGTAGTTTTCAAATTTGAATAGTTTAAATTTGAATTCTTTGAAATTTGTGTGAATCACTCGTTTGTGAATAACTTTAGTTTAAAAATAGATTTTTGAGTGATTCTTTTTCCTGCTGTTTAATATTAGTGTGTTTTATCAGTATGTTCAATTTGGTAATTTTTAGGTTATTTTAAATAGGTGTTTTAATCAAAAACAGATTCTGTTTAGCTCTTTTAGTTTTATGCCTTCATTTGTTTTAAATATTTTAGTTTATATGTTTTCTTGTTATTCTTTTGCCAAATTATATTATGTTTCTGTTAGTCATCATGAGGAGTTTTAATTTTCAACCCTTACTTACTTCATTTGTTATTTTTCATGCATTTAATGATTTTTTTTAATCTAAATGACTCTGAAATTGAAAAGCACTACAAATGAACTCTGAAAAGGTTGAAACTTGGCATGGTATCATCATTTCACCCACATAGCATGTGCTAAAAAGTTGAGAGGGTTACGGCCAAAACCGGATGCACTTCGTGTACAAACTCGACCATCTCTTTCGAAGTATCAAGGTTTCGGACGAAAACTCATCTGTTACAAAGGCATTTCGTTTTTTTAAACTTATTTCAACTCCAGACTTTTTGTGCATTCAATATGCACCATTCAAAGCCACATCCTCAAATTTCAACCCTTTCTAACTTCATTTGCTATTTTTCATGCATTTAATGATTTTTTTGAGCTAAATGACCCTGAAATTGAAAAGCACTACAAATGAACTCTGAAAAGGTTGAAACTTGGCATGGTATCATCATTTCACCCACATAGCATGTGGTAAAAAGTTGAGAGGGTTACGGCAAAAACTGGATGCACTTTGTGTACAAACTGGCCTATCTCGGCTACCCACTAGAGAAGAAAGTGATGACGGTGAAGCCGATCACATTCCAGAGTGGGATCTTGGGGTATAAAACTTTTTCTTCGCGTGTGTCCCTTTGCACCGTAACCATGGATAATCTTCATCATTTAACAGGATGCTTGGGCCAGTCTTCACTGTGAAGGGAGGAATTTCATGAAATTTTTCATAATCTTCTGACATGTCTGTCTTGTCCTTCACTCCCACGATGTTTCTTTTCCCTGAAAGAACTATGTGGCGCTTTGGCTCACTGTATGATGTATTCGCTTCCTTATCTTTCCTTTTTCTCGGTTTGGTAGACATGTCCTTCACATAGAAAACCTGCGCCACATCATTGGCTAGGACGAATGGTTCGTCTGTGTACCCAAGATTGTTGAGATCCACTGTTGTCATTCCGTACTGCGGGTTTACCTTTACCCCGCCTCCTGTCAGATTGACCCATTTGCACCGAAACAAAGGGACCTTAAACTCACGTCCATAGTCAAGTTCCCATATCTCCTCTATGTAACCATAATATGTGTCCTTTTCCCTATTGGTGTTTGTTGCATCAAAGCGGACACCACTGTTTTGGTTGGTGCTCTTTTCATCTTGGGCGATCGTGTAAAATGTATTCCCATTAATCTCGTACCCTTTGAAAGTCAATATAGTCGAAGATGGTGACTTGGCCAACAAGTACAGCTCATCTCCAACACTGTCGTCATTCATGAGATGTGTTTGCAACCAACCGCCGAAAGTCGCCATGTGTGTACGTTTAATCCAGGGGTCAGACTGCTCCGGGTTCTTGGAGCGTACAATATACATGTGTTCCTCGATATACGGAGCCACCAAGGTGAAATTTTGTAGAACTGTGTAGTGTGCTTGGGCCCAAGAATGCCCGTCCCTACATATTACTGAATCCTTTCCTAGCGTGCCTTTTCCACTCAGTCTCCCCTCATGCCGCGATTCAGGAACACCAATCGGCTTAAGGTCAGGAATAAAGTCAACACAAAACTCAATAACCTCCTCTGTTTCATGGCCCTTGGAGATGCTTCCTTCTGGCCTAGCACAGTTATGAACATATTTCTTTAAGACTCCCATGAACCTCTCAAAGGGGAACATATTGTGTAGAAATACAGGACCCAGAATGGCAATCTCTTCGACTAGGTGAACTAGGACGTGCGTCATGATATTGAAGAAGGATGGTGGGAACACCAACTCGAAACTGACAAGACATTGCACCAAATCATTCTGTAACCTTGGTAGGATTTCTGGATCGATTACCTTCTGGGAAATTGCATTGAGGAATGCACATAACTTCACAATGGCTAATCGAACATTTTCCGGTAGAAGCCCCCTCAATGCAACAGGAAGTAATTGCGTCATAATCACGTGGCAGTCATGAGACTTTAGGTTTTGAAATTTTTTCTCTGGCATATTCATTATTCCCTTTATATTCGACGAGAAGCCACACGGGACCTTCATACTGAGCAGGCATTCAAAGAAGATTTCCTTCTCTTCTTTGGTAAGAGCGTAGCTGGCAGGACCTTGATACTGCTTTGGATGCATGCCGTCTTTTTCGTGCATACGTTGCTGGTCCTCCCGTGCCTCCGGTGTATCTTTTGTCTTCCCATACACGCCCAAGAAGCCTAGCAGGTTCACGCAAAGATTCTTCGTCATGTGCATCACGTCGATTGCAGAGCGGACCTCTAGGACTTTCCAATAGGGTAGGTCCCAAAATATAGATTTCTTCTTCCACATGGGTGCGTGTCCGTCAGCGTCATTCGGAACAGATTGTCCGCCAGGACCCTTTCCAAAGATTACTCTTAAATCCTTGACCATATCAAGTATATGATCACCAGTACGGTGGTCAGGCTTCTTCCGGTGATCTGCCTCACCTTTTAAATGCTTGCCTTTCTTTCTTAAGAGATGCTTGATCGGAAGAAATCGACGATGTCCCAGGTACACATTCTTCTTACATTTATCCAAATATATACTTTCGGTCTCATCTAAACAGTGCGTGCATGCGTGGTATTCCTTATTTGTCTGTCCTGAAAGGTTACTAAGAGCTGGGCAATCATTGATGGTTACAAACATCAATGCTCGTAGGTCAAATTCCTGCTGTTTGTGCTCATCCCACACACGTACACCTTTTATGTCCCACAGCTGTAAAAGTTCTTCAACTAATGGCCTTAGGTACACATCAATGTCGTTGCCGGGTTGCTTAGGGCCTTGGATGAGCACTGGCATCATAATGAACTTCCGCTTCATGCACAACCAAGGAGGAAGGTTATAGATACATAGAGTCACAGGTCAGGTGCTATGATTGCTGCTCTGCTCCCCAAAAGGATTAATGCCATCTGCACTTATACCAAACCATAAGTTCCTTGCATCACCTGCAAACTCCGGCCACTTTCTCTCGATTTTTCTCCACTGCGACCCATCAGCGGGTACTCTCAACTTCCCGTCTTTCTTACGGTCTTCTTTGTGCCATCGCAACAACTTGGCATGCTCTTTGTTTTGGAACAAACGTTTCAACCGTGGTATTATAGGAGCATACCACATCATCTTGGCAGGAATTCTCTTCATGGGACGCTCGCCCTCAACATCATCACCAGGGTCATCGCGGCTGATCTTATAGCGCAATGCACCGCATACCGGGCATGCATTCAAATTCTCATACTCCTCACCGCGGTAGAGGATGCAGTCATTAGGGCATGCATGTATCTTCTGCACCTCTAATCCTATAGGGCAGACAGCCTTCTTTGCTCCGTACGTACTGTCGGGCAATTCGTTGTCCTTTGGAAGCTTTTTCTTCATTATTTTCAGCAACTTTTCAAATCCCTTGTCAGATACACCATTCTCTGCCTTCCATTGCAGCAATTCCAGTGTGGTACCCAGCTTTTTCTTGTCATCTTCGCAATTTGGGTACAACAATTTTTGTGATCCTCTAACATGCGCTGCAACTTCAACTTCTCCTTTTCACTTTCGCAGTTTCTCTTTGCATCAGCAATGGCCCGACCAAGATCATTAGCGGGCTCATCTGATGCCTCTTCTTCATCTTCTTCTTCTTCATTCTCTTCCCCCATTGTAGTACCATCGTATTCAGGGAACCCAGGATAGTTGTCATCATCCTCTTCTTCTTCATTCTCTTCCATTAGAACCCCTCTTTCTCCGTGCTTGGTCCAACAGTTATAGCCGGACATGAAACCGGACGTAAACAGGTGGACGTGAATGACTTTTGAGCTAGAGTAATTCATATCATTCTTACAGACACCACATGGACAACACATAAAACCATTCCGCTTGTTTGCCTCAGCCGCACGCAGAAAACTATGCACGCCATTAATGAACTGGGGAGAGCGTCGGTCATCGTACATCCAATGCCGACTCATCTTCATTACACAACACCGAAAAGACCAAATTAATACAAGTGCATACATAAAGTTCATACACACTTATTCTCATAAAACAACATAAAACTATCTAGCTAAAGCATTTAAATGCAACAACAAATGCGATCAAAATCACAACTAAGGTAATAATTGATCCAAGAGCATAATGATACCAAGCTTCTTTATTAACGGCATATTTTCTAACCTTTCCAATCTTCAAGCGCATTGCATCCATCTTAATCTTGTGATCATCGACGACATCGGCAACATACAACTCCAATTTCATCTTCTCTTCTTTAATTCTTTTCAATTTTTCTTTCAAATACTCGTTTTCTTTTTCAACTAAATTTAACTTCTCGACAAGAGGGTCGGTTGCAATTTCCGGTTCACATACCTCCTAGATAAAAATATCTATGTCAACTTGATGGGCATAATTGTCATAAACACGAAATGCAACAAATAGTTATAAAAGAGAATATACCACATCCGAATCATAAACCGGACGAGGGC
Source organism: Elymus sibiricus (assembly GCA_039707655.1). NCBI lineage: Eukaryota > Viridiplantae > Streptophyta > Magnoliopsida > Poales > Poaceae > Elymus > Elymus sibiricus. The sequence goes on from CM077676.1 coordinate 387,943,966, forward strand.
CGACGAGGACGGATATCAAAACCATGGCACTATGTATAAAAAACAATCATACAAGTAAGAAAATTATACAAGTAACTATCTAAATCATACAAATAAGATTTTTTTTATAAAAAGGATAAGAACAAGAGGCTCACCAAGGTGGTGCCGGCGACGGGACGGTGCGGGCGATCGACGGTGGTTAGGACGGGGACGGGAAGGCACCAAGTAAACCACACCTACACATATGCAAACTAAGAAGTTAATTTGAGCTCAAATTGCATATAAATCAAATAAACTTCCACATAATTACTCCCAAACTAAAACCCACAAATCACTATACTTATAGAGCATTGCACGAGCTAATCTAGTAATGAGAGATGAAAGGACAAAGTTTCTAACCTTTGTGAACACTTGGATAGATGGGGTGCCTCAAATCTTGGCAAAAATGGAGGATGAGCTCGAGCAAGGGGAAGAGAACAGAGGAGAGAAAGGAGAAAACAGAAAAAGGAGAGCTTGGGCTCGGGCTGGACGAAGCATTATATATAGTGATATCTTTAGTCCCGGTTGGTGATACCAACCGGGACTAAAGGTCCATCTCTAGTCCCAGTTGGTGATACCAACCGGGACTAAAGGGGCTCGCAGGGGCCCAAGCCTGACGCCAGCCTGCCACCACCCCTTTAGTCCCGGTTGGTAACACCAACCGGGACTAGAGGTCACAAATGAACCGGGACTAAAGCCTTGCCGTTGGAACCAGGACTAGTGGTCACATTAGTCCTGGTCCAAAACCCGACCGGGACTAATGCTCTGGACGAAAGGCCTGTTTTCTACTAGTGTACGTGCATGCGGCAATCCTCCACTAGCTACCTGCATGTGCAGGTCACATCGGCAGCCATGCATACAATATTTTAAAATGAGAAAAAAATCATTGTAGGTCCTATAACTTGCGTTGGTGGTCGCTTTAGTCCCCGTAGTTCAAAATACCTGAAATACCATCCCTAAACTTGCTCTAGGGGTTCACATACGGTCCAAAATACGAGTTGCTCAACGTATGTGCTGATTTGGCAGTGGTCAAGTCGATCCACGTGGGCGCTGGCTGCCACATCGTCTCAGCCGCTTGAATATGCAGGGAACCAGGGGGTCTTTTGCAAAAACAACTCACGGGAACGGCGACATCCCCAGCCGCCTCCCGCTCGACAGCCCGCCATGGACGCCTCCAGCGCCAGCGTGAGGCAGAACCCCTCGAAGCAAAACACGGCGACACCGCAGGCGAACGGAACGCCCCAGAGCCCCGCGAACGCGCTCCGGCCGGCGAAAGGCCGCCCGCGCTCGGCCAGGAGCTGGACGTCCTCCTTGACGACCGCGGCGACAGCCAGCACGGTGCAGGCGTTGGCGAGTATGCTGAAGGGCGCGAGCGTGGAGAGGGAGCGGACAAAGGAGAGCACGACCTCGGACGGCAGCAGGAGCGCCAGGACGACGGTGGTCGGCGAGATCGCGGGGAGCATGGAGCTGATGTTCTGGCCGATGAAGACGAGGTATGCCACGGTGCCGCCGGTCTGGCAGAGGACGATGATGGCCTCCGTGAAGTGCCTGCCGACGGGCCGAAGCATCGGTCGCCCAGGATCGCCGTAGGTGTAGTTGCCGCCATCGCCATGGCGGCTCTGCTTATCTCTGAGCCTGTCCTCCTCTGTTTCTTGCTCCCGCAGCTTGTCCCTGCAATCCAGCTTCAGACCCAACCGCAGCTAAAGTCAACTGTGAATGTGTGACTAAACTTCATCAGACCAATCGATTGAGCAGATTAAGCTGAATATTTACTAAAAATTTGAGGCCGCAACGGCGTCAGTCCTTGGCAAAGGTGGCGCCTTTAGCCACAAGTACTGCTGTAATACACCTTCAATGCACAAATTAGTACTGATGTAAATCTATATGAGTTAATTGGCTCTGGACAACGGTCATAATTCATCATAATTTGGCACTAATGACCCAAAATCATTTGCCACTTTTAGCAGTAACTCTTGCTTGATTGTCAGTACACTTTTATCTTTTGAAACTTTACTACCTGGGGTACTCTTGCTTTTGTACTATAGTAGTACTACTCTTCGGTCTTCACTTGCAAATGCAGCAGCTATTGATCCATGTTCTCATGTGTTTGATTGAAGCAAAATTTAGATGGAGATTTCAGGCAGCAACAAAATAGTTTGTGATTCCTCTCTGGACAAAAAGTAAAGCAGCTAATTGATTTTCATGTGTTTGATGCAGGGCGGTTCGGCGCGTCGTCGCCGATGCACCTGAACTAGCAGTGTTAATGAACTAGCTACATTGGCATTTAGATTTCAGAAACAACGGACAAAATCTCTACCTAAAAATGAAACGAGGGCAGGAACAAAATGGTAAACATGTACTCCCTCCGTAAACAAATATAAAAGCGTTTAGATCACTAAAATAGTGATTAAACGCTCTTATATTTCTTTTAGGGGGGAGTACTATCAGACTTGCGTTAGTGCCAAGCTTGATAGAAACAATCAGCTGCATGGTCAAAGGTTCAAATGGCAGATATCCTTTTTTATCGCATGGAAAAAACTCAGCATTACAATGTGTTCCGATGATAAGTATGCAGTGGCATATGAGCATAGGATCATTTATACTTGAACATCTGTATGCACGGATAACTGAGAATGGCAGATAGTCTGTTAGTTATGCAGTCGCCAGTCGGATCCACCACTGTCAACTGAAGATGCCCAGATAGTCTACTAGTTAACGGCGAATTAGCCACTTTGGCGTCTGTTTAAAGCGGAAGCAAGTCCGAGATCAGAACCTTGGAGACGACGTGGGAGGTGTCGAGCAGAAGCTCGAGGAGCTCGCGCGCTTGCGTCGCCGCGGCGCGCTGCTCGAGCCCCACGCGGAGGGCGGCGAGGGCCGCGGACGTGGTGGCGCGGAAGGCGGAGACCTTGTCCCTGAGGTCGGCGAGTGGCCGCGGACGTGGCGGCGACCTTGTCCCTGAGGTCGGCGAGCGGGGCGCGCATGCGGGCGGCGGCGGCGTCGACGCCCTTGAGGCGGGTGCTGAGGCCGACGAAGTCGGCATAGTCGCGGTTGATGAGGCCGACGAGCTTGGCACAGAGGGCGGCGAGGTCGGAGCGCAGCTCGGCGGCGAGGCTCTCGATGGGGTGACGTAGGCGTCCGGATCGAAGCCCACGCGCAGGAAGGCCTCCGGCCTGAACCACGGCTGGTGCGCCTCGATCGTCTTCCCGAACAGGTCCTTCGCCGCCGCCGGTGTCTGCGGCACGGCGGCAGGGCTCGGCGCCGCTACGGGGAGATCCGCCATGATTCTCCTGGAGCTGCTTCTGATCGCGCGGGGGTGGCTCGGGAGCAGACGACGCGCCGGCGATTATGAGAATAGGAAGTGCAGCGAGTGGCCGGACAAGGCGCAACCCTCGTCGCCATGGACCCCGACGGCGGCGAGAGTCGCGTACGTGGACGACGACGAGTGCGCGATGGACGACAGTCTCGAGCTCCCGCCCACGCCGCCGTCGGCCTACTCCACCAACGCCGCCTCCTCCGCCAAGCTCCTGCTCCTCCCCGGCCCGGACTCGCCGGTCCAACCACCTCCGCAGCCGCCGGCCACCAGCAGCAGCCCGAGGTACGCCGACCTCCAGGAGCCAGCGCAGCTCCACTCCGTCGGCCTCGACCTGCAGCTCCCGCACACGGCGCAGGACGCGTCGTCGCTGCCGTTCCCGTGCGTCGTTTTTGCAAAATACCCCCTGGTTCCTGCGTATTCAAGCGGCTGAGACGACGTGGCAGTCAGCGCCCACGTGGATCGACTTGACCACTGCCAAATCAGCACATACGTAGAGCAAATCATATTTTGAACCGTATGTGAACCCCTAAAGCAAGTTTAAGAATCGTATTTCGGGTATTTTGAACTATGGGAACTAAAGTGACCGCCGGCGTAGTTATAGAACCTACAGTAAATTTTTCTCTTTTAAAATAAAACAAAACAAAACTACAAGGCTGTGAGGTTAGCTTCGGCCAACAGGGAGTGGGACCACTTATCACGCAGCAGCCGGCAGACCTGCTTCGGTGGGTGCAGCCCTGCACGGCTGCACCGACTGCTCCGCTCCGGCGATGCTGCGATACAGTACTGATGCAACTCGCCGATCATGTCCCCGCCCTCGTAATGGCCCATCTACTTCTATTACTTCGGTTCGTGTGTTAGGAGTTACGTGGAAGCTCAATTGTGGTTATAATCGTGTGTGCATCAAATCGTAAGCTCTATTTCAATATAATAATTGAGAGCATAACTGGTAGCGCGATGACTTCTCTTTGCACCTGGACGATTCATTAGAAATATTCTCCATAAACAGTAGTGTTTTTAACTTTTGAAATAGACATAGGGTCGCCGCCCGTCCCATACCAAAGTCCATCCCATTTTTCAAATTTTTTGGAAAAAATGTCCATCTCACTCCATGAATTGGATCGTAACCGGCGCCTTCCACTTTGAAGCTTTACCTGGATCGGTCGTCTCCCGTCTCCGCCGCCTCCGCCGCCGTTTGTCCACCTGGGAACCTCCACTCCGCCCCATCTTCTAGCCTGCCGCCGTGAGCACCGGGGCATCATCCGATATCAGTGCATCACGTCAGGATCGACGCGTCGACAGCGTTGGCGCGGGCGCAAGGAAGCGCCTGGTCCAGGTGCGGTGCTCTGGGCGGCGGCCATGATATGTGCGCCTGATGCGCGACCTAACCACACGCGCCGTTAGTTTATTGCCGTGTGGCGCTCCTCTTTCTTGAACATGATGCCGCAGGCGTCGCACAATGACTGACAACGCATACGCACAAACAACGGCTGCGACAGGAGAACAAGATGGGAACGTGAGAATGCGTGTGCCGAACTTGGGTGTTGGGTCCGCGAGGGAGGTTCCTTCAGAGCGGGGATGGACGCATGTCCATGAGCTGCTCATGCCCCGCAATGATCTCGATGCATGGTAGTGCATGCAGAGCTTAGATTTTCTGAGCTCCTACACAGCTGCATATGCATTTTGGCCGGTTCCCGCTCAGTTTGTACAGTGTACCCAGAAGTTATATTGTACACTATGGCTGACTAATTTAGGTGAGTGCCACCACTATCTCTGCGTGCAGCTTTCTCTACTTCTCTACAAAAAAATAGACTAAAAAGAAGATGTACTCCTGCACAAGAGAGAGAGAGAGAGAGAGAGAGAGAGAGAGAGAGAGCGCAATAATCATATGTCTAGATAAATGCAAGCGATGGGCATTTTTGAATGAATAGTTAGTAGTACAACTTTTAATAATTAGTAGTACTACATAGTAATTGTTATTTAATGTCCATTATGTGTAGACTAGGAGCGGATGCGGTGCCGATTTTGGAACCAAACTGTAGTCACGTCTTGGTAAGACAATGTGAAGTATAATGCAACTGCACCGTTACTAATGGACATATAAAGTGGAAAGGGGATTTCAGCCTACATGCAACATTGGATTAAGGGTCTAGATCTTGGATTGGGGAGGCACCGACACAGAGATAGTGGGTGGAAAGAAGAAGAAGAAGAAGAAGAAGAAGAAGAAGAAGAGTATTTAACATTAAAAAGGTACATTATGTTTCATATTCTTAGTTTTGATCGGTAAATCATGGTGATTGTATACAAAATATTGTACTCCCGTTGCAACGCACGGGCACTTACCTAGTCATTAATAAAAAGGAAACGCTATGATTTGAGTTCGTCCGTCCATGGAATTTCCAGCCGCAGCGGCCCAGTGGCCCAACTCAGCCCGCATCTCTCTGATTTGCGTTCGCGTCCACGGAATTTCCAGCCGCAGCGGCCCAGTGACTCAACTCAGCCGGCCCATCCCTCTGATGAAAGCACGCAAAAATAGTTGCGAGTACGTGGAATCAAACTCGCATCCTCCGGACGAGCTTAATAAGCTTTTGCCAGTTGTGTTAGCACAAGTTTTTGGGTGGAAAAGGGTTCGTCCTCTTTTGAAATAGTACCACCTCGCCCCTTGCATGCAATCACACAAGTTTATATACGTGCAAAACTTTTACATACTCAGAAGCTGGCTGCTGGATGATTCCTACCAAGGTGATAAAAGAACGGATGTAGCATATTTCTATGAAGTCCATGAGAAATACGGTGCTATACGGCAACAATGCAAGACCCGGCCGATTAAGCCGGCCACGAGCAAGACCCGGCTAATATAGAAGCTACCTATATTATATACAGAGCTAACCTCGGCGGCGACAACGATCATGACGGACGGGGCGGAAGAAGCGGTAGCCAGCGGGAATGGGCTACCTACAAACCTAGCAAACGAGCCCGTGCGTTGCAACAGAAGAAAAAACAACACACGCTCTTAACCTAGTAACCATCACTCAAGACCACCATAGGTCCACATCTTTTATTTTAACGGGGCAACACATTTGTGTCGCCACTTATCCTCCTTCTCACCCTCGCGCGGCGGTGGCCTCAGTGTTCACACAAACCAAAACATATTTGAATGTGGTTAATCCTAAGGCGTCTCTCTCTCCCCCTCTCCCTCGCGCGCTTGCGATGAGAAATCTGTTATTTTTCCTTTGCGAGTTTTTTCAGAGGTGTGCATGTGTAGTTATTGATATTTTCTTTGGTCTCTATATGGTTTTAGTGGATGTTTAAGCTATCCGGATCGCCGCCGGTACAAAAGAAAAACGGACCGTGCGCTCTCGAGATGAGAAATCTGTTGTTTTTCCCTTGCGAGGTTTTTAGAGGTTTACATGTGTGGTTACCGATATTTTTTTCCGTCTCTATATGGTTTTAGTGGGTGTTTATTTGCAATCCGGATCACCGCCGGTACGAAAGAAAAATAGACCGTGCACTATAGATTATAAGTTTGCTACCAAAATAATATTTTAAAAATATTTAACAGGTAAAAATAACATTATATTTAGATTCTACACATTTTTCTAATCAAATTTCATATATAACATTAAAATCGGAGTTAAGATTTAAAAGTTATGGATAATTTAGAAAAATATTTGTTTGATTTAAATATGATCCGCGGGTGAATTACCTAAAAAGTGGGGGGGGCTCCAAAAAAATGCAACATAATGGTTCGGCTGTGACTTAAGTGTGCACAAATAATACAGGGGAATTTTTTTAAAAATGTTCGCAATTTTGAAAAAATGTTCGTAAAATAAAAAAAAGTACGTGTATTAAAAATTGTTAATGAAATTGAACAAAATGTTTGCTAATTCAAAAAATGTTCATGAATTTTAAAAAATATTCTAAAAATTTAAAAACAATTCGTGAATTACAAAAGAGTTTATTGATTCAAAGTGTTTGCTGATTCAAAAAATGTTCGTGAATTAAAAAAAACCACCAATTTCGAAAAAATGTTCGTCTATTCTAGAATTGTTTGCCGATTCAAAAGAAAATGCTTAAAAAATGTTCACAATTTAAAAAAAGTTTGCAAATAGCAAAAAATGTTCATGATTTTTAATAATGTTCCCAAATTTGTAAAAATGTTCACGAATGATCGAAGGTATATAGTTAAACAGTAATGCTTCTGATTCTTTGTGACTATATATCCGCGTGAATTTTGAAGAATTTACTGGGTCGTAGATCGGAATATTATAGTAGTATGTTTTTTTAAAACGTTTCTTGAAATTCAGAATAATTCTTGAATTACCAATTTTTTTGACCACCACATTGTTTTTTCAAAAATGTGAACAATGCTTCAATTTGTGAATAAATTTGAAAAAGGGAACATTTTCTTGCGTTTGTGAACAAGTTTTCAAAATCATGCGATGAGATGTGAACAAAATATGGTCATAGCCATTGGAGATTATGAACTTTTTTCTCCCGTTGCAACGCACGGGCCCTTTTGCTACTAGATTATAAGTTTGCTACTAAAATAATATTTAAAAAATATTTAATAGGTAAAAATAACATCATATTTAGATCCTACATATTTTTCTAATTAAATTTCATATATAACATTAAAATCGGAGTTACGGTTTAAAAGATATGTACAATTTAGAAAAATATTTGTTTGATTTAAATATGATCCGCGGGTGAATTACCTAAAAAGTCAGAGGGGGCTCCAAAAAATGCAAAATAACGGTTTGGCTGTGACTTAAGTATGCACAAATAATACAGGGAATTTTCTGTAAAATTGCGTGACGAACCGCCAGAAGCACTCCTTACTTTATTATTATTATTATTATTATTATTAGGTATATGTGTATAGATAGATGTGGATAATTAGAAGAGCCAAACGTGATTTTAGTCTGATATAAAACCGTTTTTCTGTTTTATACCGAATAGATTCTCTTTCTCTATATTCCATCGATCAAACCGAGCTCACCTGACGAAGACGAAATACTCGCACGACCAAGACAGCATAGTGGATAAATCTCACAGTTCAGTCTACTCTAACCATATACATACGTGGAGGATGAACCCTAGGTCGCGTTTGGGGAGAGAGGGGGGATTTTCAATTACTGAAACCGATCTACTCATCTAGATTCCGTCAACCTTCTCGATATTGCCCATCATCTTTTTTTTGTCGTTCGCCGATTATACGTGTGTATCATGGTCCCGCACTGTAATTTTTTAAGGGATATATATATTTTCACGCTGGATTATTGGATAAATATTGATTCATGACAAAGTATGTTCCGTTGCAACGCACTGGTTCTTTTTCTTTTTAATATTCAATAAAAATCAACTCGTAGAAACCCGACCCGCCGCTACCTCCATAGTCCCGACCCGGGGGATTGGATTATTTGCCCCACTTTACGAGGGGTTGGATGATTTGCCCTAGGGTTGGGTCAATGACCAGTGGCCCCGGCCCCCACCTGTCATTCTCAGGGGTGCAAATTATCAAATGGGGAAGTAAAGTGTGGCTTATGATCCAATTTCTCGTCCCGACCCCCGACCCCCGCCGCCCCCTCCCCGACCCTCCCCCGCCGCCCCCCTCCTCCCACCCGCATCCCCCACCATCGCCGGCCCCCGGCGGCACTGCCCTAATTGGATTCAACTATTGTCGTGGGAAACGAACACCTATGGGATCGCTGTCGAGCAGATCCCTTTACGGTTCGGCAAAGGGGAGAGGATTGCACAAAGAGCAGAACTAGCGAACAGCGCGCGGGGATTTTACCCAGGTTCGGGCCGCACGGATGCGTAAAATCCTATTCCTGCTTTGTTTGTATTGGATGTGTTTAGGCTGAGTTCTTGGAGCGCTACAGTAATCAGCAGCGACACTTGCAAAGCGAGCAAGGTCCCTCCTTCCGCCTGAAGTGCCCCCCCTGTAGCTATGCCTTGGGCCTCCTTTTTATATGAGTCAAAGGGGCTACCACAGTGGCGTAAGGGATAAGGCATGAGGTGGAAAGTAGCTGCAGGGTTGTTACAGCGTTATCATACCTAACCCTGACGGCTTAGGACAAGCTCATTAAATGCACCGTGAGGTGTCCGTCGAGGTGTCCCTCGGCGTCTCGGGCTTGGAAAAGCTTTACAGGGGATGGGCAAAAGCAGCCATCCCATCAGCACCGCTTAAACATCTCGTGGCCAGCATCGCGCCACGTCACCATGAGGACAAACCCAAAACGACAAGGCTGGCCGCTGCGCAGGAGCGATAGCGCTACACTGTGCAGAGCCTTGCCGGGGCCGAATCCTTGCCGTTCCCGGGGCTTGCCGGGTCCGACGCTTGCCGGGTGTAGGTCTTGCCGGGCCCGGTATCTTGCCGGGGCCGGGTCTCGCCGGGCGCGAGGCCTTGCCGGCAAGGGTCTTGCCGGGCCTTCGCACCCCTTTGGCCTTCCGTCTTCTGGTCTGGTCGTTGACTTGAACGTCTTTTCCCGGCAAAGCTTGCCGGGTTCCTGGCTTGCCAGCTCGCTCCCCGCCGGCAAGCACTATCTTCGTCTTGAGATTACTCCCAGCTATTCCCCGGCAAGGCCTGCCGTGGTACGGCTACAACTGCCCGTGCACAAGTAAGGGGTACTAAAAAAGACCTTACTCTCGTTCCAGAGCGCGATGGCGAGATCTCGCAAGCGAGGCGTGATGGAGTACCACTGCCTGAACCGGTTCCGCCGCCGGCGACTCCTCGCCTTCCTCCGCCGGCGACTCCTCGCCTTCCTCCGCCGCAACAACCTTCCCGCCACCTTCGACGCGTACGTATTTGACCGCTTAATCTCATCCTCTATCTCGAAGATCCGGTCCCCTTTTCCTCCCCCTAGCCTAGCCTAGCCTAGCTGGTACTGATCGATAGATCTTATAATTTCTATCCAGGCTGAAGCACGAGACGCGCGTCTTTCTCGATTTGCGGTTCCTGCAGCGCCTGGTGGTGGACGGCCGGTGGCAGGAGGCGCGAGAGTACTTCAGCCGCTTCCTCCCGTACCGGGACGAGGTCGACGCGCACACCGCGCTCAGATTCATCACTCGCCTCAACGTTCTCGACGACCTCGCCCAGGGGAAGCTGGGGTGCATCGATGCGGCCGACGATCTCGAGACCCAACTCGACGCTTTCCCTTCCAGCATGATCGAGGCCGACCCGCACTACGCCGCGGCTGTCTGCGCAGTCTTATACAATGGCTCTCACCCGGCATACTGGTCTCGTCTCTTCTCTCCCTCGCCTAATTGTCCCTTCATCTATCTAATTACCCATTAGTTTCATTCATTGTTGTTTGAGCCTCTCGATGTTTCTTCCACGCAGGGATCCCGTGGACTGGCAGCTCATTAGGCTCAAAGCCGCACAGGTTGTCAAGGACTTGGTCACGCGATCCCCTGAGTTCAGGCATCTGCTGCGGTTGCCGCGGTGTCCAAGCCACCCATGTTACACCATCCCCTTCGGCTTTGGGTAAGTACAACATCCCCATCCCCATCCCCAGTTATGACTTTATTATGTGGAAGATCCATTTTACTCCATGTGCATGCCAAGCCGCACTTACAGTTAAACTAGTAACGGGCTTGTCGCATTATCTTGTTAATTAATTTCAGGGGTTGCCGGAGGCATAAGAGGAAGAACATAGGCCGGATGTCGGCATCTCTTCTTGCCCGCCGTTTTCTTCAGAAAGAGAGGTATATATATCATATGCACAGAATTGATGCTCTCGTTGTTCCACTGTTTCCTAGTTTGTAAAATTTAGAGCTTTTAATCTTTTGCTTCATGCAGTCGTCCTTCCTCACCATGGACTCAAGGTTTCTCCCGTAGACCATCGTATAATAATTTATAATCAATAAGGATACCTGACTATTCCTGTTTATAACCATGCTAATTGATGATCATATGTTTCAATTGCAGGTTTATCGTGTGCACCTATGGATTTGGAGGAAATTATTGGTAAAATATCTTCCTTGGCTCTGTCCTTATCGCATTTTTTGTGTTCATGCACAAGCTGGTGTTCTGAATGAATCGCTTGAATTTTGTTATGGCGTCCTTTGTTTTGTTATGGCGGCCTTCGCTTTAGTGTATTGGGTTCATTTGCTATCATTGCTTAAAAGACAGCATTTGTAATAAGCTTATAACACGTTGCGGAAAGAATTAGTCGTGCCACTTTGTTTTTCGTCGATTTATCCTGTGCAATCATTGGTTCAACTTTGAAAACTAGAAGCATGATATATTTTCGCAAAGTTAGTTACTTCCCAATATACATGGATATATTTTGCAAAAGTTCTCCTTTCTAACAAAATCTGGCAAGCCATGACGCACAAACTTGTGTGATTTCAGATGAAACTTTGCTAGCTGGGAAGCAGGAGGTCAAAGAACATTCAGATTCTTGTAGTGAAGGTAACAGACCATCATTTGCTCCATATAGAAGTTTATTCCAGTTACTTTCATTGTTCCCACTTACCTCTGTCTCTGTTTCTTAGTTATGTAGTTTAGTCAGTACTCACAATATCTGTTCCCACGTACAATCTGGACCTTTTATCTCTTCTTGTTGTGCCCTGCAGTTTTCTAGACACCCGCAGGGTACTCTTCGCTAATGAATAAGTGATGCTTGCCTTTTCCTTTCTAATATCAATAGCTAAACTCCTGCAGGCATTCCAACAGTACCTTCTAATGCAGGTATACTCAACAGTATTCTTTCCAGTTGGTTGATCCCTGAACATCTTCATTGCCTGTTACTAGATTGAATCTACTTAGTGATCCCTCATATTTTTCTTGTGCAGTCACAAAGCGTTTGAGTCAAGAATGTTCCGCTGAAAGTGTGAATGGTGCAAAACTAAAACCTACAACTGGGGAGTTTTGTCCGGTAAGTCACTCCTTCACTTGGCAGTGTAACTTTACCTCATCAATTACGTTTCGCATTCCAAATCAATAGCAATACAATGTTTCTCATTTAATACTGCACAATATACAAGGCGACCTAAAAATTGTGGTTTGCCATCAAGTTTGTTTAGTCATTCTGTATCATTTCTCATTTGTATAATACACAAGGTTTATGCATAATTTAGTACAATGTATGATTTCGTGATATGCTTTCTTGAGAAACAAAAACAACAACAGTCTTTCAGTCCCTAGCAAGTTGGGGTAGGCTAGAGTTAAAACCCAACAGGAGCCACTAATCAAGGTTCAGGCACATGAATAGGCTTTTCAAGTACTCCTATTCAAGCAGAAATCTTTGGGTATATCCCATTTTATCAAGTCTCTTTCTGTTGCCTCCTCCCATGCCAATTTTAGCCTTCCCCTTCCTCTCCTCACATTATTATTGTGGCTTAGGATTCCACTATGCACTGGTGCCTCCAGGGGTCTTCTTTGGATATGGCCAAACCATCTCAACCGGTGTTGGACAAGCTTTTCTTCAATTGGTGCTACCCCTAGCCGATCACGCATATCACCGTTCCGAACTCGATCCATTCTTGTATGACCACAAATCCAACGCAACATAGGCATTTCCGCAACACTCAATTGTTGAACATGTCGTCTTTTTGTAGGCCAACATTCTGCCCCATACAACATTGCAAGTCTAATCACCGTTCAGTAAGGCTGTGTTTGGTTCGAGTCATCAGGTGGAATGTAACAGGTCCGTTCTGCACCTAGGGGTTGTTCTTGTGTTTAGTTGGGTCGAGGATTCGGAATCCACTCGTTTCCTGGAACGGCATATTCCCCTTAGATCCGGAATGTGCTCATACCTCTAAATCGGTGGAACGACCTGGAATGCCTCACGTGTCTCACCTTCTCCCCGACTCTGCCCCTCTCCCTCGACCAAGCCAAGCTCCAGCCGTCGCCCTCTCCCCGTCTCACGTATCTCCCTCCGGCCGGCGGCTCAGGCTGTCACCGCCCTCATTCCCGACGCTCTCTCTCCCCGTTGAAGTTGTGGCGGCGGCGCACCGCAGATATGGCGGAAGAAGACGAGCCGCAACAGCAACGGCACGTTGGGCCCTGGTCTGCAACAAGGAACAGCCGCAACAGCGACGGCGCATGGGCTTGCGTGCCTCGTCGCCGTTCCCTACAACGGGTGTGTCGGGCCCTTGTCCGCAACAAGGAACAACGGCAACAACGACGGTGTGTTGCCGTTGCCTAGGCGAGCGCGTCCGGCCCTGCCTCTGACAGGGAGCAGCGGTTACTTGCTGCCGTATGCAACTATGGAGATTGGGCACCGATTTGCTGTCTGTTGCTGTGTGACACTATGAGAGATTGGTGAAATTTGGTGTGTACCCATGGACATTAGGCACCGATTAGCTGGCTGCTGTTTTTTTTTAATCATAAGAAGACTGGGAAGCCGCCACCGTTGAACAGCAACACAATGAACTAAGCACAGATCGTCATCAGCGGAGCCACTTTGTTTTTTCTTCAGCCACCAATTCTCAGCACTGTGTATGTCCAGCCCTGCGACGACTTGTATACTTCACTTGCTACTCGTTCTAGCAGCCTTGCCCCCACCATCAGCACCTCTTTGTTTACCTCCTTTATCTGTAAAATAGACCATCCAACGACCCAGAAGCAAATTAGCTTGATAAGAATCATTGGATCACTATAGAATTTCTTTTCAAATATCACATTGTTCCTGCATTTCCAAAGTGTCCAGAATACAGCTGAGACACCAACCAAAACCAATTTCTTTTCATTCTTTGGGAAGCTTTTAATCCAACTTCCAAAGCAATTGTCAACAGAAGTAGGCACAGAGTTTAAGCTAAATGCACATTTTAAGAAGCTCCAAACTAAAGTAGCAGCAGAACAGCTGAAAAATAAATGGTCAATTGTTTCATCTTTACCACAAAAACACACAATTTACTACCTTAATACCCTCTTCTAAGCAGGGAATCCGTGGTAAGGATACTTTTCCTAGCCATAAGCCAGAAGAACACCTTAATTTTAGCAGGTACTTTGACTTTCCATAGAAATTTCTGTGGGAAATCACAATCTACCTCAATTAGTTTTCTATATAGTGACTTGACAGTGTTTATCAGCAGTCAAAGTCCACTCAAGTTTATCTTTTCCTGTCCCCATTTCAATCTCTTCACATCTCCCTTTAAGACTCCTCCATAAATCCAAATCCAAAGTTTCCCCATAAAGTGTTCTTCTAAATCTAAACCCTTCCCAACCTTTCTGAAGAGCTTCAACCACAGCGATATTGTGATCAAAGCATAGAAGATATAACCTGGGGTATGCAATTTTTAAAGGCTTGTCATCAACCCAAGTATCTTCCCTAAACGTAGTATTATGACCATCTCCTATTTTCTTTCTACAAAATTGGTAAAACATATCTTTGACGTTTAACATAGTGTGTTTGGTTTGTGATCATCTCCCAAAGAGCTGGCTGCTGTTGTATGCACCAATTTGCTTGGTGCTACTAATTTTTGATTTTTGATTCATCTGTTTGGTATTATTATTGCCCGACATTGGAATCATACGTTGTATTCATGTTATCATGTATGAGAGGTAATCTCACCATTCCTACCTAAAAAAGGTGAGATGAATAATTTCATTCCATTCTATCTATCAAACTAAACATAAAAAATGTAACCATTTCATTCTTCCAAATTATCCCTACCAAACAGAAAAACGGAACCGACCCATTCTAGTGGAATGGAACCATGACATTGCGTTCCACTTCGTTCCCGAACCAAAGTACCAAACACACCCTAGAACTTGTCTTTTTGCTTTTGTCACAGAGAATGCCAGATGCTTGGCGTCACTTCATCCACCCCGTTTTAATTATATGGTTAACATCTTCATCAATATCCCCATCTCTTTGTAGCATTGATCCCAGATATCGAACGATATCATTCTTAGGCACTACTTGACCTCCCAAAGTCACATCTCCCTCCTCATGTGTGGTAGTGCCAAAGTCACATCTTATGTATTCAGTTTTAGTACTGTCGAGTCTAAAACCTTTGGACTGTCTGCCGCCACAACTTCAGTTTCCTATTTCCAGGTAACAGCTCTTGTCAATAGATGTAGTATCCAATATGTTGGATCAGTTAACTCTTGTCAATAGATGTAGTACCAGGTGGGGAATTGCCTTTATTCAGTCTTAGTTATGGTGAGCAGAGCAGGGCTGTCTCAAGTTTAGACCAACTAGACGCAATGTTTACAAGTCGTAAAGTCGAGCCAAGTCGTTGGGGTACCGACTTGTGGATTAATCGAGACTAGCTAAGATTAATCGTGATTAATAGTTTACTGGTCGTTGACTACTATATGCTACAAATACCATACATAATATAACAATTAAATGCGAAAAATAGAAAAAGATGACCCATTAGTAGTTGGGCCGGCCCAGCTAGGGCCATTTCCTCTCCCATTGTCAAGAGCTACTGGATGCTATAGATATTAATCTGCACCGTCAAACTCAAGCCCTGCCTCTCTCTGCCCTAACAGCAGCAGCAGCTCTTCCACACGATGCCACAGATGACATTTCCTCTCCCATCGTCAGGAGCCCTCACACACTATGGATCTCTCAACTCCCCCGCAGCAGCTCTCTTCCCACCGCCCCTCCTCCCAGCGCGCTCCTCTTGCTGCTGCAGCGGGAGGGTCCTTCAGATCCAGCTGCCTCAAGTCGGACGACCAGAAAACTGAGATTAATCGCGCCTAATCTGGATTAGCCACCTAGTCGCGCGCCCAGGGCCGCAAGTCGAGTCGCTAGCCCAAGTCGAGGCTGCTCCTGCGACCGGTGGATTAATCTAGGATTAATCTTGGATTAATCGTCCAATTTAAAACTTTGACTAGACATTACACGTTTATCAAAGGATTGTGGGGTGGTGGTAGTGCCAATATGTTGGATCAGTTAACTCTTGTCAATATCGTTATTGGCATGCTTACTTCTTGACAGTGGGGTGGTGGCTCTTTTTTTCTTTGTACAGGTCTGGTGCTATGATTTTGTGTGTAGCGTGCGTAGCCTTAGCCAACCAGTCTCCTCCCTCTCTCCGTTTCACCCATAAGCACTCAACAACCTCTATTTGCAAACCGTCATACATGCAATGCAATATCATTTTTCTAATTAATTAATTTATTTTTATCAGGATGTCGTCGATGCACCTTCTGGTTGGATGGTGGACGCCGATCATGTTTTAAATAAAATAAAAGCCCTGGGAGACATTTCAACTGACATGGCCATGCTAGTGAAGAAGACATGCACATATGGTGGTTCAGATCACAGGATGTTCATGGAGAAAATATTTGAGCAAGAGAAGCTGTTATTCGAACTGCGATTAGATTGCCTAAATGCAAAAAGTAAGAGGTTCAACTTCTCCATTGGCAACTTGAGCACCCGACAGAACTAGAAACTCTTAGCTGCTGCATCTACTGACCCGCCTTGGTTGTGTTCATTTGTGTACAAGTTATGGCATATTGTTTTCTTATGCTCTACCAGAAGAAGGGCTATTGTGTTGTTCCATTTACTTGTGCGGTCGTTGTTTGGAATACGTACCATTTGTAAGAAGCTAATCATGAACTGTGGA
The DNA here is from genome assembly GCA_039707655.1 of Elymus sibiricus. Lineage (NCBI taxonomy): Eukaryota > Viridiplantae > Streptophyta > Magnoliopsida > Poales > Poaceae > Elymus > Elymus sibiricus. Next base: position 387,960,827 of record CM077676.1, read on the forward strand.
GAGGATTGGTTTCCCGTACGTAGGACTGTAGAAAACATGGCGAGTTTCTGCTCCGGGCGAGGCATTTCCACGAGCACCACTGCCGTGTTGTAAGGCAGGCGGCAGAGCTGGTTCGAGCAACACGACCTTCCCAGTTACACATCGATGTAAATGGATGGCCGCTCTTTCACAGGTTGATGGTGTGATCATGTCGGCTGAGTGATGCAAGATCCATTAGACCATGCTAATTTTCAGCCCATAGAAGAAACCATTGTTTCCTTGCTTATTGCACTTCGTATCGATAAGGCGGAAGTTTCAGAGTTATGCGACACGATAACCGACGCAAAAGCCGTGTGTTGTAGTAATGCATTGCTGGATCAACAAAAAGGCTCGTACTGAAGCTTGCGGTACTAGTATATGAATTTTGTTAATCGATATCTTCAGAGTAATTTTTCTGCACTCTACACAGAGCACCAAATTTCCAGCTCCTCATATCTGAAGCACTAGCCATAAGAAAAGCTACGCAGTCTTAAGAGCATCTCCAATAGCAGACCTAAAAATATAGCCGCTGCCGTTCAGCATCCATATAGCTATTTGGTGATGCACAATTTTTGGGCCGTGATGCAAAAACTGTGACAAGAGATGCAGTTTTGCATCACCACTAGCAGCTGCCACAAAACACTACAAGAGATCCGTCCTCCCCGCCACCAGACCCGCCACCGTAGCATCGATTTTGGTCGCCGCCGAGCTCCTTCGCCACCTCGCCGGTCGCCTCGAGCCATGTCCCAGCATCCGCCCCCGCCGTCACCCCGTCGGCCGGCCCAGAGCTCCACGCCAATGACAACGAGGCAGTTCCCTCCGACTAAGGGCACATCGATGAGGACGATGACTTCGACGCGTACATGAGGTGTAATGCTACGCGGTAGAGCTAGGTCAATCATAGTAGTGCTTCGCCGTAGGGCTAGGTGTATCTTAGCGCATTTTCAATGCTGACCCGCAAATTTGTTCCCGCATCCAATTTGAAATTCAAATAAAGTCCGATCCATAGCGTGCGCCAGATCACATGCCGATCACAACCAAAAAGAGGGAATTATGCTTAGCTTTACATGTCCGATCATAAAAGAACATCAGTCTGACAGTCTCCGCCTGCCGGCCCTGCAATCCGAGCCTCCCTGCTCAAGGTGCCGTCGCCGCCGCGTACGCAGCCTCCACCTCCACCTCCTTGTCCACCGCCTCCTCCTTGTCCGCCGCCTCCAACTCATCTTTCGGCCGCTGCAACATCTGGTAGCGGACGGCTTGCACGATCATTCTTATGTTGGCATCCAAAGAGTCCAAATTCAAGGATAACATCTTGGCGTCCTCCGCATTGGCGGCGATCTTCACCTTCTTCTCCTCAAGCATGGCCTTCCTCTCTTCGATCATGGTCCTTTTCTCTTCGAGCTTGAGCTTCTTCTCGGTTGCCTCCATCAACAATTTGAACCTCTGTGCCTTTTTCCCCTCGATGTTTGAGCGCTTTACGTGTGTCTCCTCCTTCTTCAACAAGATGTCCTCGAACCTCTCCGTCAGCTTGGCCGCCGCACCTTCTTGCTTCGGCCTCTCCTCCTCCCACTTCTTTCCCTGAAACCCTCTTCTAACCTTCTTGGGTGGTTCTTGTGTTGGGTCGATTGGGTCACCGGTTTCTTCCTTGGTGGCTTGGGTGGCGGTTTTGGCTATGAAATGGTTCCACTTCGGTCGCCCATTCAACTTCAACCAACAATGCACGACGGTGAAGTTTTTCTACTCCAACTTCTTGAACACCGTACAAGCACGAGAAGGCTACAAAATAAACATTGTCAACAATGCATATCCGGCTAGTGATCAACAAAACTATGCATATCTGGCTAGTGATAAAAAAAACTATGCATATTCAGCTACAATACTATGCATATCCAGTTACAATACTATGCATATCCGGCTAGTGATCAATAAAACTATGCATATTCGACTACAATGCATATCCGGCTAGTGATCAACAACCCGCTAGTGATCAACAAAACTATGCATATCCGGCTACAATATTATGCATATCCGACTAGTGATCAACAAAACTATGCATATCCGGCTAGTGATGAATATACTTGCTAGGTGATTTGCGCACCTCTAGGCCACCATGCGATGAGATGCTTCAAGTGCCTGCAATACTTCAACACGGCCTCTTGGATGGTGTACCATCGATGAGGGACTTGGATTCACGGTTGTGGATGACCGTGTCGGAGTAGGGCATGAAATGCTTGTGTTCATGGAACCAAGCGTGAATGTTGTGCCAAAAAGTTGTGCCCTTTTGCTCCGTGCCGTGGATTGGATCGAGGCTAGTGTCCAACCATGCATCGCACAACAACTCGTCCTCCCGCATGTTGAAGCTTTCTCCTCTACCCTTCTTCTTCGGATCGTCGGCAATATCATCCGGATCATCATCCTCGCCGTCCTCCTCCTCCTCCTCCTCCTCCTCCTCCTGTCCGATGGCCCAATCCTGTTGTTATGTGCTCGTGCCGGTCTGGGTGTAGGACTGCTGCGTGCCCGTCTGGGTATAGGACTGCTGCTGCATGTGTGTAGTTGCCGGACTAGGTGGGATCCGAGTCTTCCACCTGCCTGTCCTCAGAGCCATCTCCTCCTCCGCCTCCGTCGTGGATGATGTCGAACATCTCCCTGTCTACGGAGTCGTATGCCGGTTCCCTCGCTTTAGGCATTGCACCGAACAACATGCGGGCACCCATCTGCTCCCTGTCCGCCGTCCTAGCCCGAACGAGCTGTGGTGAAGAACAATTTGAGAAGAGCAGCGGCGCCGCATTTACGTCGACGATGTAAGGAACCTACCCGACAGCAATTGCCGTGGACTGCATACTGAGCTGCTTGGCGGCGTACAAGTACGGAGCCTTGTAATGCTCCGGCCATGGCGACACCGTCGGGGCACCGCGGCTAAGGCTTCGGCCTGCACCACGTCCGCGACCACCACGCACTGTTGGGGATATTCCCCATGACCAAGACCCGGCCCAGGGTGTGACCCGGCAAAGTGCTAGAGGCACTATGGGTCACCCTGTTTCTAGGTCACGATGAGGTGACAAGGAAGGACTTGAGGCCCATGGCGAGACCCGTCCGAAGGCCGGGTCGTGGAGGAGCTTTGTGGGCCGGCTCACAGGGAAGGCCCAGGTGAAGGAAATTTCCTTAACTTGGAAGGCAAGATGAATACGAGTTAGAGTAGGATGCGGGTTAGCAGTACGTCCCGGAGTCTTCTATAAACCTAGGGACTCAACCTGTTATATAAAGGGGAGCCCCTAGGACGAAAAGAGTTAAGTTGCAATTTCTCGAAAACTAGGTTAGCGAATCCGCATCCTTGTAATCGAGATCCACAGCAATATCAATCAAGCAGGAGTAGGCTTTTACCTCCGCCATGAGGGGCCGAACCTGGGTAAACTCGCGTCTCTCGTTTTCCGATCAACCCCATTAAGCTTCCACCTTCGTGCGATGGCCTCATCACTAAGTCCTTCCATGAGGACATCTGCCATGACAAAACCACGACAATTGGCGCCCACCGTGGGGCCTGCGTATGGTGGAGTTGAGTTCTTGGCGGGAGGTCTCCCAGGGATCGAGAAGTACACAATCGGCCGGATGACAAAGAGCCGGCGCGGCAAGCTCTATATCGACGACGAGGGCTGGGGTCTCGACGCCGACTCGATTGAGTACGGATACCAGGTCCCCTTCGGGAAGATCCACGTCTTCATCGGCATCATCGGTGAATCTGGCCCTGAGCCGGACGTTTCTCCAGACCGCGTCGAATCGGCCCAGCGCGCTCAACCCGGCCAGTAGCAAGCCGGCTAGGCGAGTCCCGGTCGGGCTCACGTGTTCGTCGGTTACACTCATGGTCGGGATCTGCCAGGCGATTCTGTGTCCGGTGGTGGCACGCTTGTCTACTCTGACGACGAGTTGTCGGTTGGGGACACCGAGTCGATCCTCCCTCTTTTCGATGAGAGACTGGGTGGCTACTCAGACGAGGAGATCTATCCGAAGGCCTACGAGCAACCATGCCGGGTGGCAGTGTTCATGGCTGGGAATCAAAACCCACCTCAGTACAATGCTGCTGGTCAACTGGTTACAGACACATCAGCCAATCGCGACCCAGTCAATACCACGTCGGGTCATAATGCCGCGGCAGGTGCATCAGCTATCGCTTCAGTTTCAGCCGGCTTGCAGAAATCGGGGGCTCAGGCGCTCTCTGAGATGACAGCGACGCTCATGACGCTCTTGGCTGAGCCGGTGACCCCAGAGAATGCGGATGCATGCAACGCAGAAATTGCCAAGTGTCGTGAGCAGTTGGCCAAAATCCAGGATGATATCAACGCAGAGAATGCAAGTATGGCGGAAAGACAGGCGTATATCCTCAACGAGACTAAGCATTTGGAGGAGGCGGCAGTTCATCTCAGTTTTCGCCAGAATGAAACCGAGGTGATTCACTGGAGGCGGCATCAGAGCCGACTTCCGGCGAGCATCGAGCTAACACAGTTGTTCAACACGGCGCGAGACTCACTGGCTCCGTTCAACCCGGGAAATAATATGGGATCACCAGGCACGGACCCTGTCATACCCCAATTGACACGGAACGGACCTCCCAGCTTGAACCAGCCGACTCAGCAACAACAGCCGGCTCAGCAGCAGCAACCAATGGTTCAGCAGCAATTGCTGGCTCATCGTTCACCTCATCGTTTCCAAACACCGGCTGGTCATTACTCCAACCCGGTTGATAACGTCCTAGCGGCGACTCACAACCTGGCTGCCATCCCGATCCAGGGAAATAGTCCAATTGAGATCGAGGCCAGGAAGGCTATCGACATGTTGAAGATGGTGGTCACACAGCAAGCCAATTACTCGCATAGTCAGCATCGGCTTCATTCTACCCCTCATCAGAGTCGCAGCCGAAGCAGACATGCCGAGTCTCCAGCAGTTTCGAGCAGTGCACAACGCAGAAGGGCGCAACAGCCGCCCCCTGAGCCAGCGGTTTCAAACGCGCAGGCAATCGTCGATGTAGCTCGAGCAATGAGAGGGATAGCAGCAGGCAACACAGGAGCAGCGTACGCCCAACCTGCGATTCAACCCCCACCCGGCCCAGCCCAGCCAGCGGTTCGTACTACAGGGATCACTGGACGAACTATTGGCACCCCTTGTCTGGTCCCAGCTTTGCGAGATGCCCGCATGCATACAGATTTCAAAGGCCCTCGCAAGGTGCCAAATTACATAGCAGACCTAGAGCCGGCTGAGTGGATTGAAAGCTATGAGTTAGCCATGGATATGATGGAGGCTAGTGATGCTGTATGTGCTCGGTATTTACCTTTGATGTTGGAGGGACCAGCTCATATGTGGATGAAGAATTTACCTGCCAACTCCATCAATACCTGGCAGGAGCTGAAGGAGTGCTTCATCAAAAACTTCCAGGGTACCTGCAAGCGTCCAACCACAATTGTTGATCTTGAGTATTATGTTCAGCGTGATGATGAGTCGGCACATCATTGGTCACGACGTATTGCAGAGATTATCCGCTCTTGAGATAGTATCACAGCACAGCAAGCTGTCCTTGTCTTAGAAAGAAACTGTCGTTTCCAGCCTCTGGTCCAGAAGTTGGGTCGCCTGAAGAGGAAGGTCAAGGACATGGGCGATGTCATGGATGTTCTTACTAGATATGCTAAGTCAGATAACACGAAGGATCCCGCCTCAGATGATGAGAAGTCTGGCAAGGGCAAGAAGAATGGTGGCGGCAATGGTCATCAGCAGAACGATCACCCCAACAATAATGGAAATCATAGCAACAAACGCAAGCACTCTGAGGGAGGATCAGATTTTGCCGCCAATACGAACACTGGTTTCAAAAATCAAAGGAGGAACAATGGCTCTGGTCGGCCTTACTCAGGCAATTGCCCTCGTAACTACGAGGAAGCTCTCAAAGGCCCTTGCCCGAAGCACAGTTTTGATGGCAAGCCGGCCATTCACTCTTGGGAAAACTGCTTCATCATGCAGGAATTCAAACACCAGGTCTCTCAGAACAACCACCATGGTGGAGGTAATGGCGGTCATCCTGGAAACATGGGGGCTGGCAGCTCAGGAGATGGCTTCCCAGGTGCCGGGTTCCAGCAGGCCGGGATCCAGGGAGGACCCGGTCAAAATCCTGGCTTTCAGGGAGCCGGTAACGCTGGAGGCAGTAATCAGCGATCCAATCAGGGCAACCAGAATCAGGGAGGTCAGTACGGGTTTCAGAGTAATCCCAAGCAATTGAATAGTGGGCAGTACCATGTTTTTACAACTAGTACATGCAAGCGCGACCGGAAGCTCCAGAAGCGAGCCGTCAATTTTGTTGAGCCGGCTGTCCCGCGGTACTTAAAGTGGTTAGAACAACCAGTGACCTGGAGTCGGGACGACCATCCTCCAAGGGTTGATAACCCTGGAGGGCTTGCTTTGGTGGTTGCTCCTCAAGTCGGCGGTTATACGTTGACCAAGGTGCTCATGGATGGAGGAAGTAGCATCAATATCCTCTACTATGATACTTTCAGGCGGATGAATTTATCAGAAAAACAATTAACTCCATCTTCTACAGTTTTTCATGGTATCGTCCCTGGTAAATCAGCCTATCCCATTGGCAGAATTACTTTGGAAGTGGCCTTTGGAACCAAGTTTAACTATCGCTCGGAGTTCTTGTCATTTGAGGTGGTCAAACTTAAGAGCCCATATCATGCTCTCTTCGACAGGCCGGCTTATGCATGTTTTATGGCCCGTCCTTGTTATGTTTATCTCAAGCTAAAAATGCCAGGACCGAAAGGAACTATCGCAGTCAATGGTGACAGGAAAATCGCACTGCATTGCGAGGAAGGTGACTCAGCATATGCTGAATCGGCTTGTGCAGCGGAGGAGCTGAAATTTTACAAAGATAACGTTGACCCAGCTGATATGACCCCTCTCAAAAAACCAACTTCGGAGTTTGACCCTTTGCTCAAGTTCAAGTCGGTCAGAGACACGAAGCAGGTCGACTTTACTCCTGGTGATTCTTCCGAGCAGTTCACCATCGGGGAAAACATGGATCCAAAATAGGAAAGCGCGCTCATCGAGATCATCCGTGGGAGAATCGGGACATTTTTGCATGGAAACCTTCTGACATGCCTGGTGTACCGAGAGAACTCGCTGATCACTCCCTTAATGTTGATCCTAAGTATAAACCTGTATGGCAATACCTCCATCGTTTTAACGAGGAGAGACGCAAAGCTATTGGCAAAGAAGTTGCCCAGCTCCTAGCTGCTGGGTTTATTGTTGAAGTTTTTCACCCTGAGTGGTTGGCCAACCTGGTTCTTGTGCTGAAAAAGAACGGGACTTAGCGGATGTGTGTTGATTACACGGACTTGAACAAAGCCTATCCTGGTGATCCATTTGCTCTACCCCGTATTGATCAGATCATTGATGCTACTGCCGGCTGCGAGTGCTTTTGCTTTCTGGATGCTTATTCTGGTTATCATCAGATCAAGATGAAGCTGGAAGACCAGGAAAAGACTGCCTTTATCACACCCTTCGGAGCCTTCTGTTATACATCAATGCCGTTTGGGCTGAAGTGTGCACAAGCAACTTATCAGCGCTGTGTCCAGAATTGCTTCCATAAACAGATTGGGCGCAATGTTCATGCCTATGTTGATGACATTGTGGTCAAGTCCCGCAAAAAGGAGACTCTGCTAGAGGATCCGAGGGAGACATTTGATAACTTGCGCGTTTACCAGATGAAGCTTAACCTGGCAAAATGTGTCTTTGGTGTTCCTGCCGGAAAATTGCTTGGTTTCCTTGTTTCTGAGCGTGGCATTGAAACTAACCCGGAGAAAATCAAGGCCATCACCACTTTGAAGAAGCCAGCTAGTATCAACGCTGTCCAGAAGCTGACAGGCTGTGTTGCAGCGTTGAGCCGGTTTATTAGCCGACTTGGTGAGAAGGCGATTCCTCTGTATCAGCTTCTGAAGAAAACAGATAACTTTGTCTGGAATGATGTTGCTGACAAGGCCTTTGAGTCCCTAAAAAGCAGTTATCTGAGCCGCCAATCCTCGCTACTCCTCAGGATAAGGAGCCAATGTTATTTTACATTGCTGCCAATAACAAAGTTATCAGTGTTGCAGTTGTTGTGGAACGCAAGAAAGAAGGCAAAGAGTACCCAGTCCAACGGCCAGTATATTATGTCAGTGAAGTTTTGACAGAGTCCAAACAGTGATATCCACATTGGCAGAAGCTGGTCTACGGTGTGTTCATGGCAAGTCATAAGTTAAAACACTACTTTCAGGAGCATCCCATTACTGTTGTCAGTTCTGCACCTCTTGGGGATATCATTCAGAACAGGGAAGCGACAGGTCGGATTGCCAAGTGGGCCATCGAGCTTAGCCCACATCATCTCAAATACGTGCCACAAACTGCTATCAAGTCTCAAGCTTTGGTGGATTTCATCAATGATTGGACTGAATTGCAAGCTCCTGAGGAAAAGCCGGATACAACGTACTGGACGATACACTTCGATGGATCCAGACAGTTGGAAGGCTCGGGGGCTGGAGTTGTGATAACTTCCCCACGAGGTGATAAATTCTGTTATGTATTAAGACTTATGTTTTCCTGTACTAACAATGTAGCTGAGTATGAAGCTTTACTTCATGGGCTTCGTATGGCTAAGGAGATGAATCTCAGCCGAGTCAGGTGTCTGGGTGACTCTGACTTGGTGGCTCAACAAGTCTCTGGGACTTGGGATTCCAAGGACCCCCTCATGGCGGCTTACAGGCATGCAGTCACAAATATTGCTGGGCACTTCAAAGGATACCAGGTTGATCACACTGATCGCCGGCTTAACGAGGCAGCAGATGCATTGTATCATTTGGGGTCTCAGCGGAAGCCTGTTCCACCCAATGTTTTCCTGGATGTTCTGCATAACCCGTCAGTCAAGTTACCGACAGAGGAGCATATTGCTATTCCTGATCCAGAAGCAGCATTGGTGGCAGCCGTTCATGCTATACCAGATTGGACTGTACCTTACTTAACATATCTTAGCCGTGGCGAGCTCCCAGCAGAGGAAATCATCGCTCGGCAGATTATCAGGAGGTCCAAGTCCATGACCATAGTCAATGGTGAGTTACACAGAAAAAGTGTAGCAGGTGTTTTTCAATGTTGTGTTTCTTCTGAAGAAGGCCGTGCAATTCTTAATGAGATCCACTCTGGAGATTGTGGCCACCATGCCGGCTCAAGGTCCTTGGTTGCGAAAGCCTTCCGACACGGTTTTTACTGGCTCACCGCTCACGCAGATGCAGAGAAGATTGTCCGCAAGTGTGACGGATGCCAGAAATTTGCACGCCAGGCACATGTGCCGGCTCAAGAACTTCGCATGATTCCAATTACTTGGCCGTTCGCGGTCTGGGGCTGGATATGGTTGGACCCTTCAAACGATCCAGGAACAAGAATACCCACTTGTTAGTTGCAGTTGATAAGTCTGCCAAGTGGGTTGAAGCCGAGCCAGTCAGTCGTTGTGACGCCCCTACAACAATCAAGTTTTTGAAAAAAATTAATCTTTCGTTACGGATACCCACATAGCATCATTACGGACAATGGCACCAATCTATCCAAAGGTGCTATGAAGCAGTTCTGCCAGCATGAGCATATCCGGCTTGACTTAGCATCAGTTGCACATCCTCAGTCCAATGGGCAAGCAGAGCGGGCCAATCAAGAGTTGCTACGTGGAATTAAGCCAAGATTGTTGGTTCCCCTTGAGCATACTCCTGGATGCTGGGAGGATGAGTTACCTGCAGTACGTTCAAGAATTCATCCGATTAATCAGTTAACGAGCCAGTTAATCGCTACTCGCGGGATGACCGAATCGAATAGCACATATTCATCACGTTAACTTGTCAGGCTGATTAACTTGTCTGTGAGGCCGATTAATAGGTTGTCAGGCCGATTAATCGCCGCTGGCCCATTAACTTGTGGGCAAACACATGCCAAAATTTTGGCTCGTAACCCCTCCCATCCCCCTCTCGTTCCTCAATTGCTAGGGTTCGACCAAATCGTAACATATTTTTGGTATATTACATAGCTGAAAGCATGAGAGTATGGTATAATACATAAAAAATAAGATATATGTTGGCAGGTTCCTATTTAATCTATCGATTAATGGTCGATCGATTAATCCAGTTAATAGGACAATTCACCGATTAATCGCTACTCCCAAGTAGACCGAGCAGCTACCAGTTACCTATTTCCTTAACAATGTTTGGAGCATACGGACTACTCCCAACAGGTCAACTGGCTATACGCTGTTTTTCCTTGTGTATGATGCAGAAGCCGTCCTACCAAGTGATATTCGCCATGACTCCCCCAGAGTGGCGGCTTACATTGAAACTGATAATGAGATGGCTCGCCAAGATTCTCTGGATGCTCTGGAAGAAGAACGCGATCTTGCAGTAACTCAATCCGTGATATATCAGCAAGACCTACGCCGCTATCACAGCTGTAGAGTTCGAAGCCGTACTTTTCAGGAAGGTGACTTAGTGCTCCATCTGAACCAGACAGGGATGCATAAGCTTTCCCCTCCATGGGAGGGGCCTTTCGTGATCAGTAAGAATCTGAACAATGGGTCCTATTACATGGTTGACATATATGAAGCAAATAAGTCACGTACCTCTGAAGAGGAGGGCAGCCGACTCTGGAATATTGCACATCTTCGGCCATATTATACCTAAGGGATTTGACAGTATCAATCTGTCTGTACATACCTTCCTTTTGTATATATATTATGATCAATGAAATAAAGTCAGCATCTCTGGATTCTGAAGTTTGTCTTTTCACCAAAAAATTGTGTGATGAGTCTTTATTCTGATCATTGGTCACTTGGGGGCTTCCAACTCATCGAGTTTAGCTATTAACATCCCTCTTGACCCGGCATATGCCATTATAATACTTGGTTAAACCTGCCTGTTAGCTTGATGCTACTCCAAAAAGGTGACCCGGCTGTACTTTTGTTAAGTCAATCACATTGATACCTGTCATGGCCCTTGTTGACCCTGAACTTATCAAAGTTAAAACACCAGTTTAAGTCACGTGAGAGCTGGCTTTCAGAGAGCTAGGATAAACCATAAGAGGCTACAAGGCCTGCTTCACAGACGCGAATCAAACTCGAGCCTCGAAAGCCGGTCTTTATGTCGTGCCTCGAAAGCCACCTTGTTATTTTTATTTTCTTCATTTGTTTTTATCATCTATTATTTCCTACTTTTCTATGTATATCTATAATTTTTTCCAGGTTTCAATCTTTTTAAAGACCCCGGGTTAAAAAATTTAGCTGGGTCGCATATAAATGCTGGGTCAAACAATTTGGCCGGGTTTTCGGTTGTTCAATTTGAGCTTACACTACAGCACATCCGATCTTTCAATGTATATACAATTGTCGGGTTGCACTGCAACCACGGCCATGGATTTGATATATATCAAGTTTATATGCCCAGTTGAGTAGAACAGGCATGATCAGCAATTTCAAAGTTATCACGAACTCAAAAGTTACACATATTCAATGCACGAAGGCATTGACAGATTATGAAGTTTTTACTACTAAGCTATTACAAGCCTCCATCAGTCCATTCTTTATCAGAGGGCCAGAAAGTTTAAACTTGCGCAGAAGATGATGGTTGTGAGCCGTCAGCTTCTGGGGCTTTAGGGTTGATGTTGGCTTGCTCGTCTTGACCTCCTGTTGATGCCAGGTTGTCACGTGCCGGCTCTTTAGCAACTTCTTCATCGTTTCTTTCTTCTGGCAGCCACTGAATTGCAGACAAGGCTTCAAATACCATGTCTTCTTGGATCAAATTTGAAGCGATGACGTCGGAGGCAAAATATTGCTTACGTGGAGGTATAAGTTCAATTGGCTTCGGGTTGGGCATGTCCATCCGTTTGCCGGCTTCAGAGTAGCCGGCTTGAAATTTGACTAGATCCAATTCTTCTGCAATTTTTGTTGCTGCCACCCGGGTCTCCTTCACACAACGCAGATAGTCTTGGTTTGTGAAAGGAGTGTTGCCTGCATTGAACTCTGGGAATCCGTCTTCAAGTAGAGCCGGCTCCATTTCAGGAACATAGGCCTTGGCGCGTGCAAGTGAGTACATGGCTCCCTGACGACAAGCTGACCTTTTTAGCTCCTCAACCCACTCTGGTATAGTGGAGAGCTCTTTGACCATTTCCATAATTTGAGACGGGGGAGCTTTGGTGCTCTTCACTGCCATTATACACTTGGCGCCGCCTACATAGAGTTGCTCCAAGAATTTATAGACGACTTTCAGTTTGATAATGGGCAGGCCCATTATATTATTGTTTTTCTACCTGTCAATGGACAAAGGAAATATCAGTAACTAAGGTAAATTGCCGACTCAAAATACAGAATGACAAACACTTACAAAAATGGCCACTCCAGCGTTTCTAGCTCTCCAGAAACGGGCTTGAGTTTGGATTCGGCTTCTTCTACCCGTTTCAGCAAGTCGGCCTTTTCATTGGCAAAGTCTGTCTTGGCCTTCTCCAAATTATTAGTACAGGTGATCAAGGATTTTTCAAAATCTGCAGATAGCTTTTCAGCTTCTTCTCTCAATTTCTTCTCTGTGACCACTTCTTTAAGTCGGCCACTTGTGACTCGGATTGCATCAGCATATCCTGCACAAGTAAATATACAGTTTTGAACACTTCTTTCAAAGTCCCAGGTCGCCACAGGCAGCTGACCCGGCACTTGGGGGCTATAGAATATCTGTTCTTTTCAAGTACATGTTGCAGAAAAGGTTAAGTCCTGAGTCGCCGCAGGCAAACGACCCGGCACTTGGGGGCTACATTCTGATGTTTTTTATGCTATCAATGATCAAGTCCCATGATGCTGCAAGCAGGCAACATAGCACTTGGGGGCTAATGCATCAGCATTTGATTTTACAAGTATTGAAGACCCGACCCATCATCAACTGATGAGCCGGCCCTTGGGGACTACCATTTGATATAAACTTATAAGGATACAAGCTCCAACTCACAAAATATGGTGAGCCGGCCCTTGGGGGCTATAGTGGGATACATATGTGCCTATGGCGAGTCAGTTTTCAAAGATGGATTTAATTCAGTTCAGACAAATATCAAAGTATATCATTACTTCATAACTTTAGATTTGGAGGCTACATATATACGAGTAAGTGAGAAGGTGGTAAAGTTTACCTCGTACTTCCTCTTTAACCTATGAATTATGGCGGCTTCAGTTTCCCAGCTCTCAGACAGCCGGGTCAAGAATGTTTGGGGCAATGTATCCACGGCTTGATCCTCCAAAGTTTGGAATTCAAGACTGGCCTTGCCCTTGTTTTTCAATGGCGACTCATCCTTTGTTGTGATCTTGGCCAGGACAGTCGAAGACTCTAGAGGAGTAGTCCGGGTCTCACCAGTGACAACCACATCATCCTGGGTCTTCTCGTTAGGCTGCGCCGCAGAGGAAGTTTCTTTGTTTTCCTCCACAACTGGAGGGGTGGAGGCACGGACAGGTGAAAGCACATTTGCTCCCTTTGGTGGTTTTGGTAATCTATGACAACATACATGTTGTTGGACTAATGCTTTTATCTAGTACATTTCAGACAAGTTCAACAATGGCATGGCAAGGACAAGGAGATGTGGAACCCTTCAAAATGCTAAGGACAAAGATTGGCAAAGCTTCAAGACTCTACATTTTTGGTTTAGTGATCCAAGATCACATTGAGTCCATAGGAAAAGCCAATACTATTAAAAGGGGATGAGGTTTTTGTTATGACTCAGTTGCTCAAATGCTTACTGATATTGCTCCCAAACCCTCAAGTATTTCTCCACTTCATTCCTATCCTAAACCCTAAAAGTTGATCTCGGTCCCACCGAAACATTCCTATCCGGACCCACCGAGATTGCTATACACTATGCCACATGCCAAACCCTAACTAATCGGTGCAACCGAAATGGTTCTCGGTCCCATCGAGAAGGCTTGACCAACTTACTGTAACGTTGTTACTTCAATTTGGAATTTCCGAGATGAAATTTTCGGTCTCACCGAAACCTGGTCTTGCCCTAGCCATTGCACTTCGGTCTCACCGAGATGGTTATATCGGTCCCACCGAAAAGCCTAACGTTCCTATCTTTTACACTAGTCGGTCTCACCGAGATTTTCATATCGGTGTCACCGAGTTGGGTCAAGGACTTGTAACGGTTGGATTTGAGGTGAAGGCTATATATACCCCTCCACCACCCACTCACTTTGTGAGAGAGCCATCAGAACGTGCCTACACTTCCACCATACGAATTCTGATAGAGAACCACCTACTCATGTGTTGAGATCAAGATATTCCAATCCAACCATTTGAACCTTGATTTCTAGCCTTTCCCAAGTTGCTTTCCACTCAAATATTTCTTCCACCAAATCCAAATCTGTGAGGAAGTTCTTGAGTGTTGGGGAGACTATCATTTGAAGCACAAGAGCAAAGAGTTCATCATCAACACACCATCTATTACCTTTTGGAGAGTGGTCTCCTAGATTGGTTAGGTGTCACTTGGGAGCCTCCAAGATCATGTGGAGTTGAACCAAGCAGTTTGTAAGGGCAAGGAGATCGCCTACTTCATGAATATCTACCCCAAGTGAGGCTAGTCCTTCATGGACGGAAGCCATGGTGGAATAGGCAAGGTTGCTTCTTCGTGGACCCTTCGTGGGTGGAGCCCTCCCTGGACTCACGCAACCGTTACCCTTCGTGGGTTGAAGCCTACATCAACGTGGGCGTACGATAGCACCACCTATCGGAACCACGCCAAAAACCACCGTGTCTTCATTGCGTTTGATCTTCTTCTCTCTACCCCATTACTTTCCGCACACTTGCATGCTCTACTATTTCCGCTGCTCAATCTCTAGATATGCATGTGTAGGAAGCCTTGGTGACATTTTAACTTGTGCCAAAATCTGCCTAAGTTTCAAGAAAACTAAAAACTTCACATTTGGTTGGTTAAGTGTCTATTCACCCCCCTCTAGACCTATCTCCTCGACCCTACAATTGGTATCAGATCTTTGGTCTCCATTGCTTTGGTTCAATCACCATTGGAGGGAGATGGATGTGTCTACTTTAGGGAGTCTTAGATGTAGAGTGCCTATTCTGAATGGGGAGTATTATCACTTTTGGAAGGATGAAATGCTTGATATCTTTGATGAATTTAACTTGAGCAAGTACATTCATAATCCTTATGTGCCTCCCATTGATCCCTTGCATCCCACTCATGAAGAGGAAATTGACATGCTTCGTAATCTTAGAACCATCAATCTTATCATTAGAGGATTACCTAGAATTGTGCTTGATTGTATGCAAAACTTTGAGTGTGCCTATACTCTATGGAATGACTTGGAAAAGCGATATGCCAATTACTCTTTAAAGAATCTTGATGAGATTCTTCATAAGACTATTGCTTTTCACAAGATGAAATCTAGTGATCCTAACTTTGATGATTGCTTGTTTGAGCTTCGTGATCTTATGCATGCCAAAGAAGATGTTAAAACCATTAGCAACATTATCACGGAAGCCATTAGAATTCATAAACTTGAACATTGTCATGATCATGAGACTAATGAATTCATTGCCCTAGGTGATGATCACATACATGTTGATGATAATGTTGAGCATGGCTATTATGATGAGGATGAAGAATTCGGCATCGATTATGAGAAGACTATGAGGAATCTAAGCCTCATGGCAAATCTTCGAGATTATATTGCCGGAGGAAAAGAGTGGATTCTTGATAGTGGATGTACCAATCACATGACCGGTGATAGAGACATGTTTCATGAGCTTACAAAGAACGATGGTCCACGCAAGTATGTGACTTTTGGAGACAACTCCAAGGGTAAGGTACTTGGCCTTGGTAAGGTGGCCATATCCAATGATAGCTCTATTCAAAATGTTATGTTTGTTGAATCCCTTGGTTACAATCTTCTTTCCGTATCTAGACTAGCCGACTTTGGTTTCAATGTTCTATTTACTAAAGTAGTTTGCCAAGTGTTTCATCGAGATAATCATAATATGGTCTTTACCGGCATTCGTAGAGGTGATCTATACATTGTTGATTTCACTAAAAGTACCCAACCTCGTACTTGTTTAATTGCTAAATCTTCTAAAGGTTGGTTATGGCATAGAAGGCTTGGACATGTTGGTATGCGTAATCTTGATAAACTTGTTAAGGGAGATCATATTCTTGGTGTGAAAGATGTGATTTTTGACAAGGATAGACTTTGTAGTGCTTGCCAAGCAGGAAAACAAGTTGGAGGAAGTCATCCCGTGAAGAATATCATGACCACAGGAAGACCACTTGAGTTGCTTCATATGGATCTTTTCGGTCCCAACGCCTACAAAAGTCTTGGTGGTAACTCTTTTGGTTTGGTCATTGTTGATGATTTTTCCAGATTTACTTGGGTGTTCTTTCTCGATGACAAATCGCAGGTACAAAAGATCTTCAAGAACTTCGCTAGGAAAGCCCAAAATCAATTTGAAGTGAAGACCAAGAAGGTTCAGAGTGACAACGGAACGGAGTTCAAGAACACCAATGTAGATACCTTTCTTGATGAGGAAGGCATTTGACATGAGTTCTCGGCTACGTACACACCTCAACAAAATGGAGTTGTTGAGAGGAAGAACCGGACTCTTATTGAGATGGCAAGGACAATGCTTGATGAATACAAGACGCCAAAACACTTTTGGGCAGAAGCGGTTGAGACGGCTTGTCATGCTACAAATCGACTCTATCTTCACAAGCTTCTTGGTAAAATGGCGTATGAGCTACTCACCGGTAACAAACCACAAGTTGGATACTTTCGAGTATTTGGCTCAAAATGTTACATTCTTGATAAGCATCGTCGTTCAAAGTTTGCTCCTAAATCTCATGAAGGTTTTCTGCTTGGTTACGGATCGAACTCTCACACTTACCATGTCTACAACAACTTCACTCGAAAAGTTGAAGAGACGGTAGATGTGAAGTTTGATGAGACTAATGGCTCGCAAGTCGAGCAATTGCCAATTGATGTAGGAGACCAAGAACCATTGGAAGCAATCCAAGACTTGTCCATTGGCAAGATTCGTCCCATGGAGGTGAAGGAGAGTACTTCGTCCATTCAAGTGGAAGCTCCAACCTCACGTCAAGGTGAACCACAAGTTGACATGGAGGAATCCACAAGTGGAACACGTCAAGACGAAGGAAATGAGTAAGTGCAACAAGATGATCCACCTCAACCTCCTTCTCGACCACACACGCGAACAACGACAACAACAACAACGAGGAAGGCGATGATGATGATGAGGAAGCCTCACCACAACCCAAGCAAAAGCTACCTCGAGTTAGAGCAAGATTTGACAAGAATCATCCCGTCAAACAAATACTTGGAGATATCTAATCCGGGAGAATCACTCGCTCTAAATCTTGTTTAGCTAACTTTTGTGAGCACTACTCATTCATCTCTAGTGTTGAACCCTTGAAGGTAGAAGAAGCTCTCAAGGACCCCGATTGGGTGAATGCGATGCATGAGGAGCTACACAACTTCGAGAGGAATTAAGTTTGGACGTTGGTTGAGAAGCCTAAAGATGAGCAAAACATCATTGGAACCAAATGGGTGTTTCGGAACAAGCAAGATGAAGATGGACAAGTTGTGCGCAACAAAGCACGTCTCGTAGCACAAGGTTACACGCAAGTCGAAGGTATGGACTATGGTGAGACCTATGCTCCTGTTGCTAGACTTGAGTCCATTCGCATTTTACTTGCTTATGCCAATCACCATGATACCACTCTTTACCAAATGGATATTAAAAGTGCTTTCTTAAATTGTGAAATTGAGGAGGAAGTCTATGTTAAACAACCTCCCGGTTTTGTTAATCCCAAGAAACCTAACCATGTTTACAAACTTTGTAAAGCTCTTTATGGTCTCAAACAAGCCCCTAGAGCTTGGTATAAATGCTTGACAAAGTTTCTTCTTGAAAAAGGTTTTGAAATTGGGAAAATTGATTCAACCTTGTTCACTAAGAGGGTTAATGGTGAATTATTTGTATGCCAAATATATGTTGATGACATTATTTTTGGATCTACTAACCCCTCTTTTAGTGAAAAGTTCGGAAGGTTGATGTCGAAAAAGTATGAGATGTCTATGATGTGTGAACTCAAATTCTTTCTTGGCTTGCAAATTAAGCAAACTAAGGAGGGTACCTTTGTTTCTCAAACAAAGTATGCCAAGGACTTATTCAAAAATTTCAACATGCAAGAGAGTAAAGGTATGAAAACTCCTATGCCCACGAGTGGAAATCTTGACTTGACAAAGGATGGCAAACCGGATGATCAAAAAGTTTATCGATCTATGATTGGTTCATTGCTATATCTATGTGCCTCCCATCCCGACATTATGCTAAGTGTGTGCATGTGTGCACGATACCAAGCGGCACCAAAAGAGTGTCATCTTAAGGCCGTGAAAAGAATTGTGAGATACTTGTTAAATACACCAAACTTTGGCATTTGGTATCCCAAAGGATCTTCTTTTAATCTTGTTGGCTATTCCGATTCGGACTATGCCGGAGACAAGGTTGATAGAAAGTCCACTTAGGGTACAAGTCAATTTCTTGGTAGATCTCTTGTGTCTTGGTCCTCCAAGAAACAAAACTCGGTATCTCTATCTACCGCCGAAGCGGAATATATTGCCGCAGGATCATGTTGTGCTCAATTGGATGACTCAAACTCTTAAATACTATGGTGTGCATGTGAGACATGTACCCTTACTATGTGACAATGAGAGTGCAATTGAGATTGCACACAATCCCATGCAACATTCTCGAACCAAGCACATTGAGGTTCATCGCCATTTCATTCGTGATCATGTTGAGAAAGGTGACATTAACCTCAAGCATGTTTGTACCAAAAAACAATTGGCGGATATCTTCACCAAACCACTTGATGAGAAGGTATTTTGTCATTTGAGGAGTGAGTTGAACATCATTGATGCTTCAAACGTGAACTAGAGACTCACTTGGATGCATACAAGGGCATGGGCATTCTTGACTAATCCATGATACTTCAATGATCATTTTATATCTTGGACACTTTGCTCCCTTGTACTGTATCTAACCTTATGTAGGTACTTGGAAAAGCTTCATGTCACAAGATTGCATCTCACTCTTACCTTGAGCAATCTTGTATAACCCAAGTATCAACAATCTTTGGTGTGACAAGGGACAAGACAACTCACACATATCCTTTGACAACATTTGAGTCTATGCTTCATTCTTATCATTTTGGATATATATATATATATATATATATATATATATATATATACATATATATATATATATATGTTGTTCCTTGCAAATCTAACCCATGTAGGAAGATGAACCACAAATTATAGGATTGCTCCCAACTTCAACTCATGAGCATCCACTTCAAGTTCAACTACATGATGGACATCACCACCAAAACCTCAATGTAAGTTCTCACATCTTAGAGAAGCTTTACTCAAAGTCATGAGCTAAAGCAACTCAACAAGTTGTGAATACATTGAAATGCTTAAAGGAAAAATGGTAACCCCATTTTGAGCTTAACGATGAGTATGACCCATGATCAAGTGTTCTCACTTGACTCCTAAGTTAATATACTCTAACATAGGTGTCCTAGTTGCCGACCCCTCTAGATGAAGTTCTCTAGTGTTCCTTTTGTGTTTCTCTTCTTGCTAGAGTGTTTCTTTTTTAATTAAAAAAACTTCATCTAGATGTTTCTTTGTTTTCTTTCTGTGTTCTTTTCTCTTAGCTAGTATAGTAGTAAATTCTTTGCAAACCTTTGTGAGAATTCTTTGCCTAGTGAGCTGAGTTGACAAAATGTTCCATTTTCACTAAACTCGGTCACACTGAATTGATTCAACTCGGCGTCACCGACTTTGCTGCTCTAAGGAACTTTCTGTCAAATATTTTCTGAGTTTTTCTGCTCCAGCTCCACTCAATGATTCTTACCCTCTACTTGCATCTGGAACTACTCAATGGCTAGATGTGTTTCTCAAGGACCACACCCACTTGACCAATAACCTTGAAGTAGCCCTTCTTGGAAATTGATGTCAAAGGGGGAGAGAGAGATACATCAAAGCTTATCATCACAAACTCTTTCTTGTCAAAAGAAGAGAAAGATGCACCTTACAAGACGAGAGAATGTTACATGTTTCTAAGAGGGGAGAAACATGATCTGTTTTTGGTTGCTTTAGTTTTCTCACCCTACCAACTCCAATGTCAGATTCAGGGGGAGAGGCAATTATTTCAAGGGGAGTTAACTAATTCTAATGCTATTTGATCTTTTATTTGGGAACATGTCTACCTCAGACAGAAGTATTCACTCAGTAATACTCTCTTCTACATGTCATCCCAATCTTGGTTTCTTGTTGATCTTGTGTCTTTTCTTGGAGAAATTATCTTGTGTTATCTAACCCTGTTTTCTCAAGTGTATTTCTTCAGGTATATGATCAAGAACTTCAAGGTAAGTATATGCATCACACTCATGTGCATGATGACTTCTTACTGTTGTACATTTTGTTTGCAAAAAGTTAGTCATGGACATGTGGGTACCTCAACTTCATTTTGTTGCTCTGATGCGTATAGCCAAGATACATGTTACATGTGCATTTTATTCACTTTGTGCTTCTACTTTTCATAAGCTACCATCATTTACTAGATGCACATCTTCAGGGGGAGCTCATGCATGTCACATGTTTGCTTCAAAGCATTCACACAAATTTCTATTACATCTTTATTTGGAACTTTGATGTATGTTGTCATCAATTACCAAAAAGGAGGAGATTGAAAGCACATTTGCTCCCTTTGGTGGTAACATACATGTTGTTGGACTAAAGCTTTTATCTAGTGCATTTCAGACAAGTTCAACAATGGCATGGCAAAGAGAAGGAGATGTGGAACCCTTCAAAATGCTAAGGACAAAGATTGGCAAAGCTTCACGACTCTACATTTTTGGTTTAGTGATCCAAGATCACACTGAGTCCATAGGAAAAGCCAATACTGTTAAAAGGGGATGAGGTTTTGGTTATGACTCGGTTGCTCAAATGCTTAGTGATATTGCTCCAAAACCCTCAAGTATTTCTCCACTTCATTCCTATCCTAAACCCTAAAAGTTGATCTCGGTCCCACCGAAACATTCCTATCCTGACCCACCGAGATTGCTATACACTATGCCACATGCCAAACCCTAACTAATCGGTGCAACCGAAATGGTTCTCGGTCCCACCGAGAAGGCTTGACCAACTTGCTGTGACGTTGTTACTTCACTTCGGAATTTCCGAGATGAAATTTTTGGTCTCACCGAAACCTGGCCTTGCCCTAGCCATTGCACTTCGGTCTCACTGAGATGGTTATATCAGTCCCACCGAAAAGCCTAACGTTCATGTCTTTTACACTAGTCGGTCTCACCGATATTTTCATATCGGTGTCACCGAGTTGGGTCAATGACTTGTAACGGTTGGATTTGAGGTGAAGGCTATATATACCCCTCCACCACCCACTCACTTTGTGAGAGAGCCATCAGAACGTGCCTACACTTCCATCATACGAATTCTGATAGAGAACCACCTACTCATGTGTTGAGATCAAGATATTCCAATCCAACCATTTGAACCTTGATTTCTAGCCTTTCCCAAGTTGATTTCCACTCAAATCTTTCTTCCACCAAATCCAAATCTGTGAGGAAGTTCTTGAGTGTTGGGGAGACTATCATTTGAAGCACAAGAGCAAGGAGTTCATCATCAACACACCATCTATTACCTTTTGGAGAGTGGTGTCTCCTAGATTGGTTAGGTGTCACTTGGGAGCCTCCAAGATCATGTGGAGTTGAACCAAGGAGTTTGTAAGGGCAAGGAGATCGCCTACTTCATGAAGATCTACCCCGAGTGAGGCTAGTCCTTCATGGACGGAAGCCATGGTGGAATAGGCAAGGTTGCTTCTTCGTGGACCCTTCGTGGGTGGAGCCCTCCCTGGACTCGTGCAACCGTTACCCTCCATGGGTTGAAGCCTTCATCAACATGGACATATGATAGCACCACCTATCGGAACCACGCCAAAAACCACCGTGTCTTCATTGTGTTTGATCTTCTTCTCTCTACCCCATTACTTTCCGCACACTTGCATGCTTTACTATTTCCGCTGCTCAATCTCTAGATATGCATGTGTAGGAAGTCTTGGTGACATTTTAACTTGTGCCAAAATCTGCCTAAGTTTCAAGAAAACTAAAAACTGCACCTTTGGTTGGTTAAGTGTCTATTCACCCCCCTGTAGACCTATCTCCTCGTCCCTACAACACGGCTTGGCGGGTTGTCCTGGAGCGGCGACTCTTCTTGACCCGCCTGATGGTCCTTTGGCTCAATATTGTCCATCTCAATGTCATGAGCTGGATTTACTTCAGTCTCTGCTATAGGAGCAGAAGACTCGCCAGCTTTCTTCTTAGTGATGGCCTTGGCACTGCATAAAGGGAAGATATAAAACTCAATAGATGCAACATAATACGATTGATAATAAAAGACAAGATATTTGTTACATACCCTTTATTAATGGTGAAGGCCGGCAGCGGAGTGGTGCTAGACTCGTCAGAGGACGGCGAGGTCTGGTAAGCCGAGTCATCCCGTGGCATTGACCACTTAAACAAGCCGGCTTGTGGATGACTTGCCATAGGGCTTGTTGGCACGTCAAGTTGAGGCCGTCGGGATCTCCTTGGAGATAAGCCTTCTGACAACTCGCCTGTGCTGCTCCGGGTCTTCCTCTTCTGACTATGCTGCAATTTCTTCAAACATAAATGACGGTCCAAGTGAGCAGATGGATGGGAAAATGGTGTTGGGTAACGTTGCATGGGAAACAAAAATTTTCCTACGCACACACAAGATCTATCCATGGTGATGAGCATCTACGAGAGGGAGAGTGAATCTACATACCCTTGTAGATCGCTAAGCGGAAGCGTTAAGAAACGCGGTTGATGTAGTCGAACGTCTCCGCGATCCAAATCGCATGTCGTCCCTCGATCCGATCACGAACTAGTGTCGAACGGACGGCACCTCCACGTTCAACACACGTACGGCTTGATGACGCCTTCACCTCCTCGATCCAGCGAGCGATGGTGAAGTAGTAGATGAGTTCCGGCAGCACGACGGCGTGGTGATGGTGGTGAGGAACAATCTCTGTAGGGCTTCGCCAAGCACTACGGAGATTATGACGGGAGAACTAGAGGGTTAGGGTTGCCGACACACGGCTTGGGAAATCTTGATGTGTCCCGTGTGCTAGCCCTGCCCCTCTATTTATATGTTGAGCCTTGGGGTCTAAACTTGGAGTAAAAGCCTCCTCCAGGTCGGTTTTGCCCGCACAAGGTCAGTTTGGCCCGCAGGGAAAGAGTCCAACTCGGATCCCTGCAGTACCGCGCACAAGCGGTAGTACCACTCACGAGCGGTAGTACCGCTCACGAGCGGTAGTACCGCTTCACACAAGCGGTAGTACCGCTTCACACAAGCGGTAGTACCGCTTACGCGGTAGTACTGCCTTTCCAGCGGTAGTACCGCTTAAGGCAGCAGCAAAACTTCCTTTTGCACTTTCCAATACCTCGTGGGCTTTACCCCTTTGGCCCATATAAAGTGTTGCTGCACCCGAACACTTCGGTAAACATCCGTAACCTCTTCCGGTGAATTCCGGAACCCTTCCGGAGATCAAAACACTATTATCACATATATCAATCTTTACCTCCGGACTCTTCCGGAGATCCTCGTCATGTCCGGGATCTTATCCGGGACTCCGAACAACCTTTGGTCACCAACACAATAACTCAACTATACTAATCGTCACCAAACGTTAAGTGTGTAGACCCTGCGGGTTCGAGAACTATGTAGACATGACCGAGACACCTCTATGGCCAATAACCAATAGCGGGACCTGGATGCCCATATTGGCTCCTACATATTCTACGAAGATCTTTATCGGTCGAACCTCTATGTCAAGGATTCAGTTAATCCCGTATGCTGTTCCCTTTGTTCTTCGGTATGTTACTTGCCCGAGATTCGATCGTCGGTATCTCTATACCTAGTTCAATCTCGTTACCGGCAAGTCTCTTTACTCGTTCCGTAATACAAGATCTCGTGGCTAACACTTTAGTCACATTGCTTGCAAGGCTCATTGTGATGTTGTATTACCGAGTGGGCCCTGAGATACCTCTCCGTCACACGGAGTAACAAATCCCAGTCTTGATCCATGCCAACCCAACAGACACCCTCGGAGATACCTGTAGAGCACCTTTATAGTCACCCAGTTACGTTGCGACGTTTGATACACACAAGGTACTCCTCCGATGTCAGGGAGTTGCATGATCTCATGGTCATAGGAACAAATACTTGACATGCAGAAAACAATAGCAATAAACTGACACGATCACATGCTACGTTTATAGTTTGGGTCTTGTCCATCACATCATTCTCCTAATGATGTGATCCCGTTATCAAATGGCATCTCATGTCCATGGCTAGGAAACCTTTACCATCTTTTGATCAACGAGCTAGTCAACTAGAGGCTTACTAGGGACACAGTGTTGTCTATGTACCCACACATGTATTTGAGTTTCCAATCAATACAATTATAGCATGGATAATAAACGATTATCATGAACAAGGAAATATAATAATAACCAATTTATTATTGCCTCTAGGGCATATTTCCAACAAATGGAACCCTATGGACCGCAACCCGGATTTTCTTTTGACCAAATATTTGTGAGCCTGAGTCTGAGGAGATCAAGGTTACCTCTGCAGCGCCGGCTCTACTTGTTTCGGTCTGGTCCTGAGACAAATCGGCGTCAGCAAGCTCGATAAAAAGGCGGCCAATGGAATCAAGTTCTACCTCATGTTCTTCTTCCTCGTCCCCTTCTTCTTCCTCGTCCTGATCTTTAGGAGGAGTGACGGCTTCCGGTCCTGTCTGCCACCACTCCGAGCCCTCCTAAAATTAAGGTCAGCTTGTCAATATAAAGTAAGGGAAAGGTTTATACAAGTATGAAAATGAAACAGGGCGGCTTACTTCTGGAGTCGGGTTACCAACATAGAAGGGGACGAGACCAACAAGAGCGATCTTCTCTTTCTTCTCACCAAGAAGTTTCTTGGTGGACTTGATCAGTTCTGTCTTAGCCATATTTTGTGTGCTAAAACGTAGCTCATCATTTGTTTCACCTGTATAGGTGTGCATGAGCCGGCTCCTGACACTGAGTGGCTGGATTCTCCACTCCATCCATGTCCGGGTTAAGTCAACTCCGGATAACCCATGAGCTATAAGGGCACTGATTTTGGAATAAATAGGCCGGAACATTTCTCTTTCTTCAGGTGGAGCATAAGCATCAAATTGTATGAAAGCAGGCAGTCGGTCCTGTCTGTAACCCGGCAGCGGGTGTTCGTCAGTTGGAGAAGTGTCTTTGCAATAGAACCAGGTCCTATGCCAATTCTTCGGGTGACTCGCCAGTGCCATTTCAGGGAAATATGAGCTCCTTCTCCGCTGAATGGTGACTCCGCCGCATTCCAGACTGGAACCATTCTTGCATTCGGTTTGGCAGTTGCAGTAGAAGAAGTCCTGAAACAGGCCGACTGTGGGTTCGACCTGAAGGTATACTTCATAGAAGGTCTGAAAGTTGCTTAGATTAAGGATCGAGTTGGGCCCAAGGTCTTGTGGCCTGATGTTGAAATGATGAAGGATGTCGCGGAAAAACATAGAACCCGGTGGTCGAAAGCCCCTTTCCAAGTGATCTCCAAAGATTAAGATTTCATTTGGGCCAGGAGCAGGCCAGGTCTCTTCTTCCGGGGAATGCCAGTTGATCTAGTTTTGTGCGGGGAGTAACCCGGTGGTCACTAGGTCTTGGAGCATCAGTTCGGACATGCATGATTTGGACCAATTGGCGGCTTTGCTTGCTTTGGGAGCCATTGGTTAAATGGCAAAAGTACAACTATAAAAATACAGGAAATAGATTACAAGTCGGTTTTGATCCGGGTCAAAGATATGGAGTTTGACATTCACAAAGCATGGTTAAGAGCCGACAAAGTATTGCTGAAAGGGTAAGCTGGTTGGGGTGTCAAGGCGATGTTGCCGGGTCAAAATAAATATAGCAGTGGCAACCATGGAGTGATGATGACCCGGTTAAATGATTAAACTATAAATTGCTTATATTATACTGCTGGGTCTAGGAATTTACAAAGCTACAGTGATTTGAGCCCTGAGAGTTGGTAAAAACAACTATGACTTGGTATGATTTTTCTACTAAGGACCCTGGAAGAGTCATGGGGCAGGATCCGGGTCAACGCATCTAAAAATAGTTACTGTTCAAATTCGATTACGAGAAAGATCTACAAAATAACTACAAAAGGAAAATAAAAAGACCTAGCTATGGCAGTGGCTGCGGGGTTACTACGAAGAATGAGGGTAACTACAGCTACAAAGGGGATCTAAGATTGTGCTGGATGTGATGCAGACGTGATATCATGTTTCTTTTTGATACAAAGTTGTGTCAACTAGATCTACAATGAGGATTTCCACGAAGAACACCGAATAACCCGCGACGAACTATGGAGGGGGGAAAAGGAAATGGCCGAAGGACGGAGCACTTATAGATCTACAAGGCGAAGTTTGAAGATGTCGAAGGTCGCAGGCACGGCCGCGGCGTCTCCGATAAGCTCCGACGATGATGCTTTCGCTGGTGTTGTTGCTGTCTCAAAGGGCGGCGAGCTCGAAGCGGTGCTGTGCGTCGGAGGCGAGAGGAAGAAGAAGGGCACGAGACAGAGAAGGTAAAGTGAACCCTGGGGGTCCGCCACATTATTTATAAGGAAAAGGAGCTCGAAACGGCAGGCGCGAAATCCCAGGGTGTACAGTAAATTTGGGCTAAAAGGACGCCTCGGTTTTTGTGATTGGCGAGATTTGACATATCCGTCCAAGGATTCGCTATGATATCGCGTATGGATATCAGAGGCTGGTAGGGTGATGTCATGACATGAAATGGCAGAAAAATGCTAAGTCTGGAATAAGTTGTGTGACCCGGCAAAAAGATTGACTCGGTCAGGTGTTTCAGAAAACAGCAACGATAAAGATTGAAGAGGATGGAGTTTAACATGGATAAATCCAAGCTAAACTGTGGGCTAATGTTGGGGATATTCTCCACGACCAAGACCCGGCCCAGGGTGTGACCCCGCAAAGTGCTAGAGGCACGATGGGTCACCCTGTTTCTGGGTCATGATGAGGTGACAAGGTAGGACTTGAGGCCCATGACGAGACACGTCTGAAGGCCGGGTCATGGAGGAGCTTTGTGGGCCGGCTCACAGAGAAGGCCCAGGTGAAGGAAATTTCCTTAACTTGGAAGGCAAGATGAATACGAGTTAGAGTAGGATGCGGGTTAGCAGTACGACCCGGAGTCTTTTGTAAACCTAGGGACTCAACCTGTTATATAAAGGGGAGCCCCTAGGATGAAAAGAGTTAAGTTGCAATCTCTCTAAAGCTAGGTTAGCGAGTCTGCATCCTTGTAATCGAGATCCACAACAATATCAATCAACAAGGAGTAGGCTTTTACCTCCACCGTGAGGGGCCGAACCTGGGTAAACTCGCGTCTCTCGTTTTCCGATCAACCCCGTTAAGCTTCCACCTTCGTGCGATGGCCTCATCACTAAGTCCTTCCATGAGGACATCTGCCATGACAAAACCATGACACACACACCGCCATGTCCGCCACCACCACGCCCACCGCCGGCCATCCGCTTCTTGAGCATCTCCTCCTTTGTGGCCTTCGTTTTGATGCGGTGAGTTTGTCGCATCACCGAGTTGATCTTCTGGGCGAGCGTGATGCTCAGATCCTCCTGCACCTCCACCACCTCCATTTCTGACAAGTTCTCCTCCGGTTCCATGCGTCAGTAGTGGCGGGAAGAAGAGAGTGGGAGAAAATGGCGGGAAATTGGTGGAGATCGGTGGGATGGAAGAAGAGAGTGGGAGATTTTGGCGTGGAAACAGTCCGAGTAGCTACAAAAGTGCGGGCTTGGCCTTACTTTTAGGTGGGCCAAGGGTGGCAGAGTCCGACATTTCTCGTGTCCGGACTCCCGCAAAGCCCCCCCCCCCCCCCCACACACGTTTGGTACCGGTTTGCGGAAAAATCATGGTCCGGACTGCCCCGCGGACGGATGGGGTCGGCGTTGGATGGCTTCTGGGGTCCGGACAGGTGCTTCCAAACAGATACTACCGGTTTGAGGGTCGGCATTGAAGATGCCTTTAGACTGCTTAAAAGTTTGTGTCGGTTCATGTTAAATGTGCAAGATTTCGTACTCGAATGCAAAATGTGCAATAAATTCATGTGCTTTTAGTTAAAGAGAGAATGTTTAAAGTTTTAGAGTTAACGGAAAAGCAAAAACTTTTTGATGCCCTAAACTTCCTCTCCACACCTAAAACTTCTTTTGTGTCACCAAATTATAGAGCTGCTGTTGAAGATGCTCTTACTGCGACATCAGCGTGTCTGTTGGGGGAATTACCCGCGGCTAGACCCGGCATCCCAAGACATAACCCGGCAGGACCAAAGGCCCCACAATCGGGTCATACATGGCATTAAACGGGTTGACTCTCTATGGGTTGGACCCTGGAAGGAACTCGGCAAGGGAAGCAAGACCCAGCTGAGGATGGACCCGGCCTGGGTCGATCGGTTCGGAAGAGAAGACCCGGTTTGCTATTGCCAGCTCTACGAATCGTGCACAAGACGGATACCTCATAACTTGGGAGGTGCAGAAGACCTACAAGACATAGAGTAGGACTCCGGCTGCGGGTAGAACCCGAAAACCTATTGTAAACCCCAGGACCCGGCTATTATATAAAGGAGGATCCTGGGTCGTCCAAAGGGTCAAGTCATTACAGACAGACAAGTTACAATCCCTCGAGAGCTAGGTAGTGAAACACTGCCCTTGTAATCAAGATCATCATCAATATCAATCAAGCAGGAGTAGGCTTTTACCTCCACCGTGAGGGGCCGAACCTGGGTAAACTCGCGTCTCTCGATTCTGACCAACCTCGTTCAAGCAACCACCTAATTGCGATGGCCTCACAACTTAGTCCTTTCACGAGGACATGTGCCGTGAGAAAACCACGACAGTGTCTTTACGTACAAATTTGCAGCATAGAAAGAAACTTCGCTGCCACCGATTTACCGTAGACAAGTCCAGTTAATCCGGAAGCATGTTTGTTCAACCCTTTTCTCGATGACTTTGGTGCTCCTCTTATACAAACGAGGGGACACCACATTAACTGGTTTACAACTAGGAATACTACATTAAATGCTGGGACATGTGTATGCCAAACCCGCGTCGGGTAGGTACAAAGACCCATGTCTTGTCGAAGTAGGAATGCTGACGCGCCCTTTTTTACCATCCATGGATGAGAAGGTGGGTGACGTGTCGTTCCTTTGGAAAAAGAGGGGTGACATATGATACGTCTCCAACGTATCTATAATTTATGAAGTATTCATGCCATGTTTATAACAATTCTATATGGTTTTGGTATGATTTGATTAGAACTAACCCGAACTGACGCTGTTTTTAGTAGAATTGCCATGGTGTTGTTTTTTGTGCAGAAATAAAAGTTCTTGGAATTGGATGAAACTTTTTGAAGATTTTTTATGGAACAAATAAAAAATACTGGAACCAAGACCCACAGGAGGGGGGCCACCCAATGCCCACGAGGCACCAGGGCGTGCCACCCCCCAGGCGTGCCTTGGTACCTCGTGGGGCCCACGTAGCTCCGTCTGACCTAATTCCAACGCTGAAAAATCCTATATATTCAGAACCCCCCGAAAGTTAACCTAGATGAGTTTTTACACCGCCGCAAGCCTCTGTACCTCCACGATCTCATCTACAGCCCTTTTCCGGCACCCTGCCGGAGGGGGGAAAGCATCACCGGAGGCCATCTTCATCACCCCGTCGGTCTTCGTTTGATTCTTTTCCCCAAAAATCACATATATTCCAAAATAAATCTCCGTAAATTTTTATCGCGTTTGGACTTCGTTTGATATGGAATTTCTGCAAAACAAAAAACATGCAACAAACAGGAACTGGCACTGGGCACTGGATCAATATGTTAGTCCCAACAATAATATAAAATGTTGTCAAAAGTATGTGAAAGTTGTAGAATATTGGCATGAAACAATCAAAAATTATAGATACGACGGAGACGTATCAGCATCCCCAAGCTTAATTCCTGCTCGTCCTCGAGTAGGTAAATGATAAAAAGATAATTTTTGATGTGGAATGCTACCTAGCATAATCTTGATCATATAATCTAATCATGGCATGAATATTAAGACACGAGTGATTCAAAGCAATAGTCTATAATTTGATATAAAGACATCAATATTCAGGCATACCAACAAACAATCATGCCTTTCAGAATAGAAATGCTAGAGAACGCTATCCCTAGCCCGTCATGCTCAATCATTGATCCAGTCATGATGCACACAACATTAACTATACTCAATGCATAAGAATGACAATAGTGCTCTCCAACTAATGATTTAATTGAGAAGGTGATGACTCAACAATAAAAGTAAATAACATAAAAGTAAATAGATAGGCCCTTCGCAGAGGGAAGCATGGATTTGCAGAGGTGCCAAAGCTCGAAGGTTAAATCAGAGATGAATACATTTTGAGAGGTGTACTTTTCCTGTCAACGTTACGACCAAGGATTCTCAATATCTTCCATGCTAAACACATTATCGGCGGTTCCCAAGCGGAAAGGTAAAGTTTACTCCCCCTCAACCGTTCAAACACAAGCCATGGCTAGCCGAATCCTTGGGTGCCCTCCATACAATCAATTTTCTGAGGGAGTTTGTTTCATTATATTATTTTTTTCATTTTGATTACAGGACTGGGCATCCCAATTACCAGCCTCTCTTGTGCAATGACAGGTGAATAAACACCCATTGTGAGAATAACCCGCTTAGCATGGAAGATACTGACCACCCCCTGTCGGTCCATGAGCGGTACGGGCACACAAAACAGATGCTTATTTGAATGATTAGAGGTGGCACATGCAAATTTACTTGGAACGGCAGAGTAATACTGCATATAGGTAGATATGATGGACTCATCTGGAACAACTTTGGTTTAAGGGTTTGGATGCACAAGCAGTATTCCCGCTTAGTACAGGTGAAGGCTAGCAAATAGATTGAGAAGCGACCAACTAGAGAGCGACAACGGTCATAATCATGCATTGCGAATAATTAACATTGGATACTAACATGAGTAGGATATAACTTCGTCGCATAACTACACATGCATGCTTCGGGAATCACAAACCTTAACACCAATATTCTTACTAAACCACAATCATTCACTAATACCTCCCACATATTACCATCTTAATATCGCAAAACTATTGCAAGGAATCAAACATATCATATTCAGTGATCTACAAGTTTTATGTAGGATTTTATGACTAACCATGTGAATGACCAATTCCTGTTGACTCTCGAAATAGATACAAGTGAAGCATGAGAGTTTAAGACTTTCTACAAAAGACTTGCCCATGCTCTAATAAATATAAGTGAAGCAAAAGAGCATTCTACAAATAACGGTTTTCTATATGTAAAGAAACAGGCATCCAAACTTCAAATGATATAAGTGAAGCACATGAAGCATTCTATAAAGACATACTCAAAAGATATAAGTGAAGTGCAAAGAGCATTCTATAAATCAATCAAGGACTATCTCATACCTGCATGGTGCACAAAATAAAAAGGAAAATAAACACAAAAGACGCTCCAAGAATTTACGCATATCATGTGAACAAAACAAAAACCGAGACATACCGATAGTTGTTGAAAGATGGGATGCCTTCCGGGGCATCCCCAAGCTTAGATGCTTGAGTCTCCTTGAATATTTACTTGGGGTGCCTTGGGCATCCCCAAGATTGAACTCTTGCCTCTCCTCATTCTTCTCATATCGACACCTCCTCGATCTTCGAACACTTCATCCACACAAAACTTAACCGAACTTTTTATTAGAGAGGTTAGTACATATAACATCAAATCTCATCATGTCCTGCTGTAACATTATTGTATAATTATAATCAAACATTACCCACTGTATGCTATCACAATTCTATGGCTCCCAAGTCAATGGGGCTCAACAAGATTTCAAACATACGCAAATAAAGAAACTATAACAGCAATCTGTGAAAACAGGACAGTCTGTAAAGATGCAGATGAAACATATACTTATGTAACTCCAAAAATTCTGAAAAATTAGGAAAAAATAAACAATTTGCATAGAAGTACTGTGTAAAAATTTCTGAATTTTGGCATGTTCCAGTAAAATATAGAAATTCAAATACTACAGCAAAAGTTTCTGTTTTTGCACTGCACACACCAAACAAGCAATTTAAACACCCTAAAGGTAAATCTTGGCACATTATTTTTATAATACAATGGATTTGTACAAGGGGATAATTATTTTTGTTTAAAAGTTTCTGTAATCAAGATTCACAAAGTTTCCATGGGCATGAACAAAGTTCAAGGCTAGCTCCCACTTCAATGGTGCTCGTCTTTCTCACTTTCACTTTTCTTTTTGAAAAAGTTTTAGGTTCCCCTCTATATTTTTTTTTGTTTTTAAAACTTTTTAAAAGCACACAACAGAAATAAATGACTCTCTAAAACTTCCGGGTTGTCTCCCAGGCAGCGCTTTCTTTAAAGCCATTAAGCTAGGCATAAAGT
This sequence comes from Elymus sibiricus, assembly GCA_039707655.1. Lineage (NCBI taxonomy): Eukaryota > Viridiplantae > Streptophyta > Magnoliopsida > Poales > Poaceae > Elymus > Elymus sibiricus. The sequence goes on from CM077676.1 coordinate 387,993,641, forward strand.
GCTCAAGTAATTGATCCACCCGGATCCCAAGGTATATCAATGCCAATTTTAATTAACAATGATTTGTAATTTAGTAGTGTGCACAAAGCAACATATATCACATAACAACCGAGTCTAACTCTCTTCCTATGCATTGGCATGTCATAAAAGAACAATCCATGCACATCAAGTAAAGGCCAATGCATAGCATAAGTTGTTTCTTGCAATTTTATCGTATTAGAAACATAGAGAGGCAGAGATGGAGTTCCTCTCTCATAATAATTGCAATTAGGAGCAGCAAACACATGCATATTATATTCATCAAAATCATCATGTGTAATAGTAAAATGCAACCCATCAATATAATTCTTAATAAGTGAAAACTTCTCCGATATAGTGTAGTTAGGAGAATTCAAAAAGATAATAGGACTATCATGTGTGGATGCAATAGCAACAATTTCATTCTTAACATAAGGAACTATAGCAAGTTCATCTCCATAAGCATAATTCATGTTGGCATCATGGCCACAAGCATAGCAAGCATCAAGTTCATCAAAAAGGGATATTTCACATGAATCCAAGGGATCATAGCAATCATCCTTCGGTAAGCACGAAGGGAAATTAAACAATGTATGAGTTGAAGAGTTACTCTCATTAGAAGGTGGGCACGGGTAGCTAATCCGCTCTTCCTCCTTTTGTTCTTCGCTCTCCTCCTCATCTTTTTCATCTAATGAGCTCACAGTTTCAGCAATTTCTTCTTCCATAGATTCCTGCAAAATATTAGTCTGTTCTTGGACAGCGGAGACCTTTGATGTCTACTACACAACTTATTCTTGTAGACTCGTGTTGGGCCTCCAAGCGCAGAGTTTTGTAGGACAGTAGCAATTTCCCCTCAAGTGGATGACCTAAGGTTTATCAATCCGTGGGAGGCGTTGGATGAAGATGGTCTCTCTCAAACAACCCTGCAACCAAATAACAAAGAGTCTCTTATGTCCCCAACACACCCAATACAATGGTAAATTGTATAGGTGCACTAGTTCGGCGAAGAGATGGTGATACAAGTGTAGTATGGATAGTAGATATAGGTTTTTGTAGTGCGAACAATAAAAAACAGCAAGGTAACAAGTAACAAAAGTGAGCATAAACGGTATTGCAATGCTTAGAAACAAGGCCTAGGGTTCATACTTTCGCTAGTGCAATCTCTCAACAATGCTAACATAATTGGATCAGATAACCATCCCTCAACATGCGATAAAGAATCACTCCCAAGTTCCTATTAGCGGAGAACACAAGATAGAAATTGTTTGTAGGATACGAAACCACCTCAAAGTTATCTTTTCCGATCGATCTATTGAGCTATTCCTATAAGTGTCGCAAACAGCCCTAGAGTTCGTACTAAAATAACACCATATGATACACATCAACCAACTCTAATGTCACCTAGATACTCCAATGTCACCACAAGTATCCGTGAGTTGATTATAAGATATGCATCAAACAACTTCATAATCATAATATTCAATCCACACAAAGAACTCCAAGGAGCACCCCAAAGTTTCTATCGGAGAAAAGATAATGAAAACGTGCATCAACCCCTATGCATAGATTACCCCAATGTCACCTTAGGAATCCGCGAGTTGAGTGCCAAAACATATATCAAGTGAATCAATATAATACCCCATTGTCACCACGGGTATTCATACGCCAGACATACATCAAGTGTTCTCAAATCTGAAATATTCAATCTGACAATAACGAAACCTCAAAGGGAAAAGATTCGATTCATCACAACAAGGATAGAGAGGGAAGAAACACCACATGATCCAACTATATTAACAAAGCTCGCGATACATCAAGATCGTGCCATATGAAGAACACGAGAGAGAGAGAGAGAGAGAGAGAGAGAGAGAGAGAGAGAGAGAGAGAGATCAAACACATAGCTACTAGTACATACCCTCAACCCCGAGGGTGAACTACTCCCTCCTCGTCATGGAGACCGCCGGGATGATGAAGATGACCTCCAGTGATGATCCCCCCCCTCCGGCAGGGTGCCGGGAAAAGGCTTCAGATGGGATCTCCTTGGTACAGAGGCTTGCAGTGGCGTAAAAACTCATCTAGGTTAACTTTCGGGGGTTTCTGAATATATAGGATTTTTAGCGTTGGAATCACGCAAAGAGGTGCCACAGGGGGCCCACGAGGCACCAGGGCACGCCTGGGGGGGGTGGCGCGCCCTGGTGGCTTGTGGGGCCCCTGTGGGTCTTCTGCTGCTCCCCCGAAGCTTCCTGGGTCTGTTTCCTTCTAGAAAAAATCGTCAAAAAGTTTCGCTGCATTTGGATTTCATTTGATATGGATTTTCTGGAAAACCAAAAACAAGCAGAAAACAACAACTGGCACTGGGCACTAGGTCAATATGTTAGTCCATAAAAATCATATAAAAGCCATATAAAAGTGCACCAAAATCATACAAAACTATAATAAATATGGCATGAATACTTCATAAATTATAGATACGTTGGAGGCGTATCAACCTTCTCAAGAAATTCATCAATATAGGCATTGTATTTATAATTCTCGTAGCAATATTTAAGTATAACAAAATTTTCAGATTTGTAAAGAGCATCATCACAATCTTCATACTTTTCAAACAAATAATCAATTTCATAAGCACCCTTAAAAGCAACAAATTCTTCTATTTGTTCCACATCATAGTAATCATATATACCATTAGCATAAGAAGCCAAGGTTTCGTTATCATTAAATTCACATTGAAAGGGGAGGTGTGGAGCCTCCATTTTAGAGCAACAAGTATAATCATATCTTAAGCATAAATTCCAAGCATACCAACGCAACATTTTAATTTGATCCCAAAAGAGTTTTCCTTTTTGAGACAAGCGATAATCCCTAAAGTATTCCCGGTGATCCAAAGTATCTCCCATTATTAAGTTGAATGAAGATTTATCAGGATTATCAAAGTAGTATTTAATGTTTTCCACATAATCAGTATCGAGGGTTTTAGGAGGTTCCCCATCTCCATGAGTAGCAAGTACAACTAATTTTTTGGTGTTTCGTGTTCCATATCCATAACTAAAGATAGAGAACAACTTAGAACAGAAAACAAAAACTACTTAGTGATAAAGCAAACAAGCACACACGAGAATATTCACCCCACGCTATTGCTCCCCGGCAACGGCGCCAGAAAAAGGTCTTGATAACCCACAAGTATAGGTGATCAATTGTAGCTTTTTCGATAAATAAGAGTGTCGAACACAACGAGGAGCTAAAGGTAGAATTTATATTCTCTTCAAGTTCTATCGACCACCGATACAACTCTACGCACACTTAACGTTCGCTTTACCTAGAACAAGTATGAAACTAGAAGTACTTTCCGAGAATAAAACTACGTGTAATTTGCAAGATAATAAAAGTTAGTTGTTTAGTAGAAAGCCTTTTGTAACACAAGAGAGGGATTTGTCCATAGGCAATTGATAACTAGACCGGTAATCATTATAGCAATTTTATATGAGGGAGAGGCATGAGCTAACATACATTCCATACTTGGATCATATACACTTATGATTGGAACTCTAGCAAGCATCCACAACTACTAAAGATCATTAAGGTAAAACTTATGCACTATGCTAGCATTCACACTTCATAAATTATTGCTTTTATCATTTACCTACTCGAGGACGAGCAGGAATTAAGCTTGGGGATGCTGATATGTCTCCAACGTATCCATAATTTATGAAGTATTCATGCCATGTTTATAACAATTCTATATGGTTTTGGTATGATTTGATTAGAAGTAACCCGGACTGATGCTGTTTTCAGCAGAATTGCCTTGGTGTTGTTTTTTGTGCAGAAATAAAAGCTCTTGGAATTGGATGAAAATTTTTGGAGATTTTTTATGGAATAAAAAAAATACTGGAACCAAGACCCACTGGAGGGGGGCCACCCAGTGCCCACGAGGCACCAGGGCGCGCCACCCCCCAGGCGCGCCCTGGTACCTCGTGGGGCCCACGTGGCTCCGTCTGACCTGATTGCAACGCTGAAAAATCCTATAAATAGAGAAACCCCCAGAAATAACCCTAGATGAGTTTTTACGCCGCCGTAAGCCTCTGTACCTCCACGATCTCATCTACAACCCTTTTCTGGCACCCTGCCATAGGGGGGAATCACCACCGGAGGCCATCTTCATCATCCCGACGGTCTCCATGACGAGGAGGGAGTAGTTCACCCTCGGGGCTGAGGGTTTGTACCAGTAGCTATGTGTTTTTGGTGGGAACGTTGCATGGGAAACAAAAATTTTCCTACGCACACACAAGATCTATCCATGGTGATGAGCATCTACGAGAGGGAGAGTGAATCTACATACCCTTGTAGATCGCTAAGCGGAAGTGTTTAAGAAACGCGGTTGATGTAGTCGAACGTCTCCGCGATCCAAATCGCAAGTCGTCCCTCGATCCGATCACGAACTAGCGCCGAACGGACGGCACCTCCGCGTTCAACACACGTACGGCTTGATGACGCCTTCACCTCCTCGATCCAGCGAGCGATGGTGAAGTAGTGGTTGAGTTCCAGCAGCACGACGGCGTGGTGATGGTGGTGAGGAACAATCTCTGCAGGGCTTCGCCAAGCGCTACGGAGATTATGACGGAGGAACTAGAGGGTTAGGGTTGCCGCACACGGCTTGGGGAAATCTTAATGTGTCCCGTGTGCTAGCCCTGCCCCTCTATTTATATGTTGAGCCTTGGGGTCTAAACTTGGAGTAAAAGCCTCCTCCAGGTCGGTTTTGCCCGCACAAGGTCGGTTTGGCCCGCAGGGAAAGAGTCCAACTCGGATCCCTGCCGAATCGTGCACAGCCGCGCACAAGCGGTAGTACCGCTCACAAGCGGTAGTACCGCTTGGGCGGTAGTACCGCTTCACACAAGCGGTAGTACCGCTCGGGCGGTAGTACCGCTTCACCAAGCGGTAGTACCGCTTACGCGGCAGCAAAACTACTTTTGCACTTTCCAATACCTCGTGGGCTTTATCCCTTTGGCCCATATAAAGTGTTGCTGCACCCGAACACTTCGGTAAACATCCGGAACCCATTCCGGTGAACTCCGGAACTTTTCCGGAGATCAAAACACTATTATCACATATATCAATCTTTACCTCCGGACTATTCCGAAGATCCTCGTCATGTCCGGGATCTTATCCGAGACTCCGAACAACTTTCGGTCACCAACATAATAACTCAATTATACTAATCGTCACCAAACGTTAAGTGTGTAGACCCTGCGGGTTCGAGAACTATGTAGACATGACCGAGACTCTTCTACGATCAATAACCAATAGCGGGACCTGGATGCCCATATTGGCTCCTACATATTCTACGAAGATCTTTTATCGGTCGAACCTCTATGTCAAGGATTCAGTTAATCCCGTATGCTATTCCCTTTAATCTTCGGTATGTTACTTGCCCGAGATTCGATCGTCGGTATCTCTATACCTAGTTCAATCTCGTTACCGGCAAGTCTCTTTACTCGTTCCGTAATACAAGATCCTGTGGCTAACTCTTTAGTCACTTTGCTTGCAAGGCTCAATGTGATGTTGTATTACCGAGTGGGCCCTGAGATACCTCTCCGTCACACGGAGTAACAAATCCCAGTCTTGATCCATGCCAACCCAACAGACACCCTCGGAGATACCTGTAGAGCACCTTTATAGTCACCCAGTTACGTTGCGACGTTTGATACACACAAGGTATTCCTCCGGTGTCAGTGAGTTGCATGATCTCATGGTCAAAGGAACAGATACTTGACATGCAGAAAACAATAGCAATAAACTGACACGATCATATGCTACGTTCTTAGTTTGGGTCTTGTCCATCACATCATTCTCCTAATGATGTGATCCCGTTATCAAATGACATCTCATGTCAATGGCTAGGAAACCTTAACCATCTTTGATCAACGAGCTAGTCAACTAGAGGCTTACTAGGGACACAGTGTTGTCTATGTACCCACACATGTATTTGAGTTTCCAATCAATACAATTATAGCATGGATAATAAACGATTATCATGAACAAGGAAATATAATAATAACCAATTTATTATTGCCTCTAGGGCATATTTCCAACAGTCTCCCACTTGCACTAGAGTCAATAATCTAGTTCACATCACTATGTGATTTACATTGTAATGAATCGAACACCCATGCAGTTCTGGTGTTGTTCATGTTTAGCCCTTGGAAGAGGTTTAGTCATCGGATCTGCAACATTTAGATCCGTGTGTACTTTGCAAATATTTATGTCGTCCTCCTTGATGTAATCGCGGATGGAATTGAAACGTCGCTTTATGTGTCTGGTCCTCTTGTGAAATCTTGGTTCCTTGGCTAGAGCAATGGCACCAGTATTATCACAAAACAGAGTCATTGGGTTAAGCGCACTAGGCACTACTCCAAGATCTGTCATGAACTCCTTCATCCAGACACCTTCCTTCGCCGCCTCCGAGGCAGCGATGTACTCCGCTTCGCATGTAGAATCTGCTACCACGCTTTGCTTGGAACTGCACCAGCTAACCGCACCCCCATTTAGAATAAATACGTATCCGGTTTGCGACTTTGAGTCATCCGGATCAGTGTCAAAGCTTGCATCGACGTAACCCTTTACGACGAGCTCTTGATCACCTCCATAAACGAGAAACATGTCCTTAGTCCTTTTCAGGTACTTCAGGATATTCTTGACCGCCGTCCAGTGTTCCATTCCTGGATCACCTTGAAACCTTCCGACCATACTTATGGCAAGGCTGACATCGGGTCTTGTGCACAGCATTGCATACATGATAGAGCCTATGGCCGAAGCATAGGGGATGACACTCATCTTTTCTCTATCTTCTGCAGTCACTGGGCATTGAGTCTTACTCAACTTCACACCTTGCAATACAGGCAAGAACCCCTTCTTGGACTGATCCATTTTGAACTTCTTCAAAACTTTGTCAAGGTATGTGCTTTGTGAAAGTCCTATTAAGCGTCTCGATCTATCTCTATAGATCTTGATGCCCAATATGAAAGCAGCTTCTCCTAGGTCCTTCATTGAAAAACTCTTGTTCAAATATTCCTTTACGCTTTCCAGCATTTCTATATTGTTTCCAATCAGCAATATGTCATCCACATATAATATTAGAAACGCTATAGAGCTCCCACTCACTTTCTTGTAAATACAAGCTTCTCCGTAAACTTGTATAAACTCGAACGCTTTGATCACCTCATCAAAACGAAGATTCCAACTCCGAGATGCTTGCACCAGTCTATAAATGGATCGTTGGAGTTTGCAAACTTTGTCAGCATTCTCTGGATCGACAAAACCTTCTGGTTGCATCATATACAACTCTTCCTTAAGGAAACCGTTAAGGAACGCTGTTTTGACATCCATCTGCCAAATTTCATAATCGAAAAAGGCAGCTATTGCTAACATGATTCTGACGGACTTAAGCATCGCTACGGGTGAGAAGGTCTCATCGTAGTCAACTCCTTGAACTTGTGAAAAACCCTTTGCCACAAGTCGAGCTTTATAGACGGTGACATTACCGTCCGCGTCCGTCTTCCTCTTAAAGATCCATTTGTTCTGAATGGCCTTACGCCCTTCAGGTAATACTTCCAAAGTCCATACTTTGTTTTCATACATGGATCCCATCTCGGATTTCATGGCCTCTAACCACTTCTCGGAATCCGGGCCCATCATCGCTTCTCCATAGCTCGTAGGTTCATCGTTGTCTAACAACATGACCTCTAAGACAGGGTTGCCGTACCACTCGGGAGCAGTACGCGTCCTTGTCGACCTACGAGGTTCGATAGCAACTTGATCCAAAGCTTCATGATCATCATCATTAACTTCCTCTTCAGCTAATGTAGGCTCCACAGAAACAACTTTCTGCACTGCGCTACTCTCAGGTTGAAGTAAAGGTTCAACAACCTCATCAAGTTCTATCTTCCTCCCACTCAATTCTTTCGAGAGAAACTCTTTCTCAAGAAATGTTCCGTTTTTAGCGACAAACACTTTGCCTTCAGATCTGAGGTAGAAGGTATACCCAACTGTCTCTTTTGGGTATCCTATGAAGACGCATTTCTCCGCTTTGGGTTCCAGCTTTTCAGGCTGAAGCTTTTTGACATAAGCATCACATCCCCAAACTTTAAGAAACGACAGCTTTGGCTTCTTGCCAAACCAAAGTTCATATGGCGTCGTCTCAACGGATTTCGATGGTGCCCTATTTAAAGTGAATGCAGCTGTCTCTAATGCATAACCCCAAAACGATAGTGGCAAATCGGCAAGAGACATCATAGATCGCACCATATCCAATAAAGTTCGATTACGACGTTCGGACACACCATTACGCTGTGGTGTTCCAGGCGGTGTCAGTTGTGAAACAATTCCACATTGTCTTAAGTGACTGCCAAACTCATAACTCAGATATTCTCCTCCTCGATCAGATCGTAGGAATTTAATCTTCTTGTTACGATGATTCTCAACTTCACTCTGAAATTGTTTGAACTTTTCAAATGTTTCAGACTTGTGTTTCATTAAGTAAATATACCCATATCTACTTAAGTCATCAGTGAAGGTGAGAAAGTAACGATAACCACCGCGCGCTTCAATACTCATCGGACCGCACACATCAGTATGTATGATTTCCAATAAGTCACTTGCCCGTTCCATTGTTCCAGAGAACGGCGTTTTAGTCATCTTGCCCAAGAGGCATGGCTCACATGTGTCAAGTGATTCAAAATCAAGTGACTCCAAAAGTCCATCAGCATGGAGCTTCCTCATGCGTTTTACGCCAATATGACCTAAACGGCAGTGCCACAAGAAAGTGGTATTATCATTATCAATTCTACATCTTTTGGCATCAATGTTATGAACATGTGTATCATTACTATCGAGATTCAATAAGAATAAACCCCTCACATTGGGTGCATGACCATAAAAGATATTACTCATATAAATAGAACAACCATTATTCTCTGATTTAAATGAGTAACCGTCTCACAATAAACAAGATCCAGATATAATGTCCATGCTTAACGCAGGCACCAAATAACACTTATTTAGGTTCATCACTAATCCCGACGGTAATCGAAGAGCGAGCGTGCCGACGGCGATCACATCAACCTTGGAACCATTTCCCACGCGCATCGTCACTTCGTCCTTTGCCAGCCTCCGTCTATTCCGCAGTTCCTGTTTTGAGTTGCAAATATGAGCAACCGCACCGGTATCAAATACCCAGGCACTACAACGAGAGTTGGTAAGGTACACATCAATAACATGTATATCATATATACCTTGTTTGTTGTTGGCCGCCTTCTTGTCAGCCAAATACTTGGGGCAATTCCGCTTCCAGTGTCCAGTTCCCTTGCAATGAAAACACACAGTTTCTGGTTTGGGTCCAGCCTTGGGTTTCTTCACGAGAGGAGCAACTGCTTTGCCACTCTTCTTGGAGTTACCCTTCTTACCCTTGCCATTTTTCTTGAAACTAGTGGTTTTATTGACCATCAACACTTGATGCTCCTTCTGAATTTCAGACTCAGCGGCTTTCAGCATCGCAAACAGCTCGGCGACTGACTTGTTCATCCCGTGCATGTTATAGTTCAACACGAAGCTCTTGTAGCTAGGTGGCAATGATTGAAGAACTCTGTCAGTGATAGCCTCTGGCGGAAGGGGCATCCCCAATTCAGCCAGACGGGTGGAGTACCCAGACATTCTGAGCACGTGATCACTGATAGACCCGTTCTCCTCCATCTTGCAAGCATAGAATTTGTCGGAGATCTCATATCTCTCGATCCGGGCATTCTTCTGAAAGATAAACTTCAACTCCTGGAACATCTCATATGCTCCATGACGTTCAAAACGTCTTTGAAGTCCCGGTTCTAAGCCATACAACATTGCACATTGAACTATTGAGTAATCATCAGAACGAGCCTGCTAGGCGTTCACAACGTCTAGAGACTCAACTGGAGCGGGTGGATCACCAAGCGGTGCATCAAGGACATAAGCTTTCGGGGAAGCCGTAAGGATAATCCTTAGATTACGGGCCCAGTCCACAAAGTTACTTCCATCATCTTTCAACTTAGCTTTCTCTAGGAACGCATTAAAATTCAGGGGTGCTACTGCGCGAGCCATGATCTACAACATAAATATTGCAAAGACAACTTAGACTATTGTTCTAGATAATGAGTTTAGTTAATCATATTACTTAAAAAACTCCCACTCAAAATGACATCCCTCCGATCATTCGAGTGTAACATGATCCAAATCCACCAACTCAAGTCCGATCATCACGTGAGTTGAGGTGGTTTTAATGGTGAACATCTTCATGTTGATCATATCTACTATATGACTCATGTTCGACCTTTCGGTCTCTTGTGTTCCGAGGCCATGTCTGTACATGCTAGGCTCGTCAAGTTTAACCCGAGTGTTCTGCACGTGCAACATGGCTTGCACCCGTTGTATGCGAACGTAGAGTCTATCACACCCGATCATCACGGCGTGTCTCGAAACGACGAACTTTTGCAACGGTGCACACTTGGGGAGAACACAATTTTATCTTGAAATTTAAGTGAGGGATCACCTTATAATGCTACCGTCGTCCTAAGCAAAATAAGATGCATAAAAGGATTAACATCACATGCAAATCATAAGTGACATGATATGGCCATGAACTTGTGCTTTTGATCTCCATCTCCAAAGCACCGGCATGATCTCCATCGTCACCGGCATGACACCATGATCTCCATCATCTTGATCTCCATCAACGTGTCGCCATAAGGTTGTCGCGCCGACTGTTGCTTCCACGACTATTGCTAACGTTTAGCGATAAAGTAAAGCATTACATAGCGCTTAATGATTGACACGCAGGTCATACAATAATTAAAGACAACTCTATGGCTCCTGCCAGTTGCCGTACTCATCGACATGCAAGTCGTGATATTCTATACAAAACATGATCATCTCATACATCACATATATCTCATCATGTAATTGGCCATATCACATCACAACATACCCTGCAAAAACAAGTTAGACGTCCTCTAATTGTTGTTGCAAATTTTACGTGGCTGCTACGGGTTTGCAAGAACCGTTCTTACCTACACAAAACCACAACGTGGTGTAGTGATTGCTTTTTGATCTTCTAAAAGAAACCTCTTCATTGAAATCGATTCAACTAAAGTGAGAGAGACAGACACCCGCTAGCCATCTTTATGCAACGAAGTTACATGTTAGTTGAAGGAACCTGTCTCGCGTAAGTGTACGCGTAATGTCGGTCCGGGCCGCTTCATCTCACAGTACCGTCGAATCAAATATCAACTAGTAACGGCAAGCAATATGTATACACCCACGCCCACAACTCGTTTGTGTTCTACTCGAGATCTCATCTACGCATAGACCTGGCTCATGATGCCACTGTTGGGGAACGTTGCATGGGAAACAAAAAATTTCCTACGCACACACAAGATCTATCCATGGTGATGAGCATCTACGAGAGGGAGAGTGAATCTACATACCCTTGTAGATCGCTAAGCGGAAGCGTTTAAGAAACGCGGTTGATGTAGTCGAACGTCTCCGCGATCCAAATCGCAAGTCGTCCCTCGATCCGATCACGAACTAGCGCCGAACGGACGGCACCTCCGCGTTCAACACACGTACGGCTTGATGACGCCTTCACCTCCTCGATCCAGCGAGCGATGGTGAAGTAGTGGTTGAGTTCCAGCAGCACGACGGCGTGGTGATGGTGGTGAGGAACAATCTCTGCAGGGCTTCGCCAAGCGCTACGGAGATTATGACGGAGGAACTAGAGGGTTAGGGTTGCCGCACACGGCTTGGGGAAATCTTAATGTGTCCCGTGTGCTAGCCCTGCCCCTCTATTTATATGTTGAGCCTTGGGGTCTAAACTTGGAGTAAAAGCCTCCTCCAGGTCGGTTTTGCCCGCACAAGGTCGGTTTGGCCCGCAGGGAAAGAGTCCAACTCGGATCCCTGCCGAATCGTGCACAGCCGCGCACAAGCGGTAGTACCGCTCACAAGCGGTAGTACCGCTTGGGCGGTAGTACCGCTTCACACAAGCGGTAGTACCGCTCGGGCGGTAGTACCGCTTCACCAAGCGGTAGTACCGCTTACGCGGCAGCAAAACTACTTTTGCACTTTCCAATACCTCGTGGGCTTTATCCCTTTGGCCCATATAAAGTGTTGCTGCACCCGAACACTTCGGTAAACATCCGGAACCCATTCCGGTGAACTCCGGAACTTTTCCGGAGATCAAAACACTATTATCACATATATCAATCTTTACCTCCGGACTATTCCGGAGATCCTCGTCATGTCCGGGATCTTATCCGAGACTCCGAACAACTTTCGGTCACCAACATAATAACTCAATTATACTAATCGTCACCAAACGTTAAGTGTGTAGACCCTGCGGGTTCGAGAACTATGTAGACATGACCGAGACTCTTCTACGATCAATAACCAATAGCGGGACCTGGATGCCCATATTGGCTCCTACATATTCTACGAAGATCTTTTATCGGTCGAACCTCTATGTCAAGGATTCAGTTAATCCCGTATGCTATTCCCTTTGTTCTTCGGTATGTTACTTGCCCGAGATTCGATCGTCGTTATCTCTATACCTAGTTCAATCTCGTTACCGGCAAGTCTCTTTACTCGTTCCGTAATACAAGATCCTGTGGCTAACTCTTTAGTCACTTTGCTTGCAAGGCTCAATGTGATGTTGTATTACCGAGTGGGCCCTGAGATACCTCTCCGTCACACGGAGTAACAAATCCCAGTCTTGATCCATGCCAACCCAACAGACACCCTCGGAGATACCTGTAGAGCACCTTTATAGTCACCCAGTTACGTTGCGACGTTTGATACACACAAGGTATTCCTCCGGTGTCAGTGAGTTGCATGATCTCATGGTCAAAGGAACAGATACTTGACATGCAGAAAACAATAGCAATAAACTGACACGATCATATGCTACGTTCTTAGTTTGGGTCTTGTCCATCACATCATTCTCCTAATGATGTGATCCCGTTATCAAATGACATCTCATGTCAATGGCTAGGAAACCTTAACCATCTTTGATCAACGAGCTAGTCAACTAGAGGCTTACTAGGGACACAGTGTTGTCTATGTACCCACACATGTATTTGAGTTTCCAATCAATACAATTATAGCATGGATAATAAATGATTATCATGAACAAGGAAATATAATAATAACCAATTTATTATTGCCTCTAGGGCATATTTCCAACAGTTTTATCTCTCTCTCTCTCGTGTTCTTGATTTGACATGATCTTGATGTATAGCGAGCTTTGTAAATATAGTTGGATCATATGGTGTTTCTTCCCTCTCTATTCTTGTTGTGATGAATCGAATCTTTTCCCTTTGAGGTTTCGTTATTGTCGAATTGAATATTTTAGATTTGAGAACACTTGATGTATGTCTTGCATATGAATACCCGTGGTGACAATGGGGTATTATATTGATTCACTTGATATATGTTTTGGCACTCAACTCGCGGATTCCCGCGGTGACATTGGGGTAATCTATGCATATGGGTTGATGCACGTTTTCATTATCTTTTCTCTGATAGAAACTTTGGGGTGCTCCTTGGAGTTCTTTGTGTGGATTGAATATTATGATTATGAAGTTGTTTGATGCATATCGTATAATCAACTCACGGATACTTGTGGTGACATTGGAGTATCTAGTTGACATTAGAGTTGGTTGATATGTGTCATATGGTGTTATTTTAGTACGAACTCTAGGGCTGTTTGTGACACTTATGGGAATAGCTCAATAGATCGATCGGAAAGGATAACTTTGAGGTGGTTTCGTAACCTACAAACAATTTCTATCTTATGTTCTCCGCTAATAGGAACTTGGAAGTGATTCTTTATCACACGTTGAGGGATGATTATATGATCCAATTATGTTAACATTGTTAAGAGATTACACTAGTGAAAGTATGAACCCTAGGCCTTGTTTTTAAGCATTGCAATACCGTTTGTGCTCACTTTTGTTACTTGCTACCTTGCTGTTTTTATATTTTCAGATTACAAAAACCTATATCTACTATCCATACTACACTTTTATCACCATCTCTTCGCCGAACTAGTGCACCTATACAATTTACCATTGTATTGGGTGTGTTGGGGACACAAGAGATTTCTTGTATTTGGTTGCAGGGTTGTTTGAGAGATACCATCTTCAACCTACACCTCCCACGGATTGATAAACCTTAGGTCATCCACTTGAGGGAAAATTGCTACTGTCCTACAAAACTCGGCGCTTGGAGGCCCAACACGAGTCTACAAGAATAAGTTGTGTAGTAGACATCAAGCTCTTTTCTGGCGCCGTTGCCGGGGAGGTGAGTGCTTGAAGGTATATTTTAAGATCTTGCAATTGAATCTTTTAGTTTCTTGTTTATCACTAGTTTGGTTTTATAAAAAGAAAACTACAAAAAAAATGGAATTGAGGTGGCCTCATATTATTCCTCTTTATCATTTCTTTCTTGAAAATGATGGATCATAAAATTGTGCTCAATTGATAGAATAAGAATTCAATAAAATGTTTGGCATAAAATCTTTGAATGATGAGCATGATTGCAATGTTGTTAGTATGAATTCTATGAATATCCAAAATACTAATGATGATTGCACTAGTCATTTCAAAAATGTTTCTTATAACCATGTCAATTTTTGTGGAGTGCATAAAGTTTGTGAAGACATGTCTTATTGGGATGATAGATTTTTTAAGAAGCATAAACATGATAGAACCAATTTTTTGCTCAAAGTGATAGATGAATTTGCTACAAAATTATGTTCTCTTTATCCTATTACTTGTGAACTTTGCAATAAAGTTGGTCACCTTAATTTCCAATGCATACTCTTTCATGATCGAATCATGGCTAAATATTGTAATGACTTGACCGCCTTTGAACTATATAATGAGCTTTATCTATTTTTGGGGTGTGAGGAATTGTCACATAAAAATAGTTGGTTTGAAGTATTCATTCTCACGGATGACATTGAAACTAATCTAAAGGAAATCTATATGTTTTGTATGGTAAATTGCAATGATAATGCTTATATTGCCAACTATAGAAAAATGGGAAAACAAATAGAATATAAAAGAAATACTAATGAAAGGGTAAAGATTCCCCCTTTCCCTCCTATTTTCTCTCATGATGAAACAGGTAACGAGGAGGAGCTTCCTATCCAACCAATCTCTTGAATAAGAAACTCGGAAGAATTAAATAAACCCACAAATAATGTGGTAAAGAAAAAGAAAAGAAGGAAAAGTAGAGGCAAAGAGGTATCTCTCCCAAATAATGTTGCTCCTATTATTGTTGTACCTCATGAGAATGAATCAAAAATAATTATGGAAGATGATACACTTGATGATGATTTTGTTATGACTATTGCTTGTTGTGATGATTATGATTGGGAAGATAATGATACTTCTTATGATCTTGAAAATCTTTATGGCACCAACTTGGAGGAATATGATAATAATTGTTATACTATTGGTGCTATTCATACTATTGATGATAATAGTGATAATGCTAATGATATGCAAACCAACAAGATTGGGGATGCTATGTTTGATGAGAATGACATGTTTGAGAATTTATTTGCTACAATTAATGTTTGTACCAAGCTTGGGGATGCTATGCTTAATGAAGATGATCTTTTTAGTCCCCCTACTTTGAATGATCAAAATTGTTATGATGATTGCATGCCTCCTACTTATGATGATTATTGTGATGATACTTATGTTATAAAAAGTAGTGATGATTATATTTATAAAACTTATCATAATTATGATTACCCTTTTTCTGAACATTACTCTTTTAATGTGGAAACAATTTATAGTATTCGAGTTTCATATGATACTCCCACTTTTATGAATGAGAAAAAAATTGCTTATGTGGAGAGTAATAAAAATTCTATGCTTGTGGATCATGAAAATAATGCTTTATGTGATAGTTATATTGTTGAATTTCTTCATGATGCTACTGAAAATTATTTTGAGAGAGGAATATATGCTTCTACATATTTCAATAATATCAAGTTTCCTCTCTATGTGTTGAAAGTTTTGAAGTCATGCTTGTTTTGCCTTCCTATGCTAGTTGATTCTTGCTCCCATAAACTATTTGCTCACAAAATCCCTATGCATAGGAAGTGGGTTAGGCTTAAATGTGCTAGTCATATGTTTCATGATGCTGCCATTGTGTTTCAATTCTTTACTTTTACGTGAGCATCATTTGAAATCATCATGCCTAGCTAAAAAGGCATTAAAGAAAAGCGCTTGTTGGGAGAAAACCCAATATTTATACCTACTGTTTTTGTGTGTTCACATGATTAATCTACTGTATTAATCATGTTTTATATGTTTTCTTTCAATAATGTGCCAAGTAAAGCCTTTGGGAAAGTATGGATGTTTGTTGATTTGATTCTGTGCAAAAAACAGAAACTTTTGCGCCCAGTGCTGGAATTTCTATTCTGTACTTGTGCGTAAAAAATTCTGAAATTTTTCCACAGTATTGGGTTAAAAAAATTTACGTTTTCCTAATTTTTCAGAATTTTTGGAGGTACAGAAGTATGGGTTTTAAATCGCTCACTACATGCTGTTCTGTTTTTGACAGATTCTGTTTTCGATGCATAGTTTGCTTGTTTTAGTGTTTCCATAGCTTATATTGAGCAATATAAATTGTGGAAGTGATAGACTACAGTAGGCATTATGTGAGAACTATTATGAATCTTGTATTGACAGTACCTAAGTGGATGATTTATTTTTATCGTACTAACCTATCTCACAAGTTCCGTTAAGTTTTATGTGATTGAAGTTTTCAAGTTTTGGGTGAGATATCGATATGAGGAGAATAAGGAGCGGTAAGACCCTAAGCTTGGGGATGCCCAAGGCACCCCGAGGTAATACTCAAGGAATACTCAAGCGTCTAAGCTTGGGGATGCCCTGGAAGGCATCCCCTCTTTCGTCTTCAACACTATCGGTAACCTCACTCGGAGCTATATTTTTATTCGTCACATGATATGAGTTTTGCTTGGAGCGTCATTTTCTTCTGTTGATATTTTCTTATGTTATCAATAA
The DNA here is from genome assembly GCA_039707655.1 of Elymus sibiricus. Lineage (NCBI taxonomy): Eukaryota > Viridiplantae > Streptophyta > Magnoliopsida > Poales > Poaceae > Elymus > Elymus sibiricus. The sequence goes on from CM077676.1 coordinate 388,010,776, forward strand.
ACATGTTTTGTATATTTTAGTTCAATAAAATGCCAATTATAGCCTTTACCATGCTCAGTTTGCAAGTTCATGTGTTGCTGTTTGAAAACAGAAAGTTTTCTGTTATGTCCAGAATATTTCTGAATTGTCAGAACATGAAAAAAAATCTGAAATTTTTACAAATTAAGCATGCATGAGTTCTCTGTCACGTGGTAATTTTTCAGAATTTTTGGAGTTAGGTAAGTATGGATTCTTTTTCCCCTTTTACATATTGTTCTGTTTTGGCAGATTGCTGTTATAGTTGCATTGTTTGCATATGTTTGCGTGTTTAATGTTTCTATTTGTGGATAGGAGTATTAAATATGAAGAGGCATTTAGTTTGCAATGTTTAATTATAATTTTTATGATTTTCTACAGTAGAGAATGTTAAGGTTTTGAGTTGATTTATACTAACTTATCTCACGAGTTCTTGTTGAGTTTTATGTGGATGAAGTTTTTAAGATTTAGAGAAACCGTGATATGAGAGGAATTAAGGAGACACAAGATCCCAAGCTTGGGGATGCCCAAGGCATCCCAAATTAATATTTCAAGAAGTCTCAAGCATCTAAGCTTGGGGATGCCCCGGTAGGCATCCCACCTTTCTTCATCAGCAATTATCGGTTAGTCTTGGTTGAGCCTAAGTTTTTGCTTCTTCACATGATATGTGCTATTCTTGGAATGTAATTTTATTTTGTTTTTCTTTCTATTTGAATAAAATAATAATATCTGAAATTTTTAAATGAGAGAGAGTCCTCACATAGTTACTTATTTACTTAACTACTCATTTGATCTTCACTTATATCTTTTTGGAGTAGTTTGTCATTTACTCTTGTTCTTCACTTATATCCTATGAGTAAATTGTTGAATGAATTGAATATCATAAAGTTGAAATTATATGTGCTTCATATGCTTGTATCATGTCTAGTAGTAGTTTCACATTTCTGTTAGAAAGTGAAATCTATTGAAGCTTGACAATCACAATATTGGTCATACAAGCAATTCATGAATGTTTAGTATAAGGAAGAGAACTTTCACATATAAATATATTATCTTGGACATCTTTTATGATTTTGAATACCCATTAATTATTTTCAAACTTGAGCAAATTAGTTGAAGTTGGACAAGGAAGACAACGTAATGAGTTATGTTTGGGTATATTTGCTAGAAGTTATATTGTTATGGATCCTCCAACATGTGCTGCTTGCTTAGGATCTTTTGCTAGCCAAAAATTCGTACTAAGTAGAGATACTACTTGTGCATCCAAAAATAAAAAGCGCATGACAACCTCTGCTTCCCTCTGCGAAGGGCCTATCTTTTACTTTTATGCATTTACTTTTATGTAATTACTTTTATGCAAGAGTCAGTAAGTATTCATTCTCATTCCAACCTTAATTATTCTCTAGTTGGCAAGCATCATGTGGTGGGGAAAGATCTAGGCACATATGGCCAGTCAAATATATTTGATCATGAATTATTATTGTTGACAATTATCTCTATGATAAATAAGTTGGGAGGCGAAACACTAAGCCCCTATCTTTCTCTGTGTTTGATGGATGCCATTTGTTCTAAAAATATGCTTTGAGTACTAGAAATCATAGAAGACTATATGATAATTGAGTATGTGGAGCTCTTACTTAGACTTTGTTGAAATTAAGTTGAATTGCAATTGTTTGGTGACTAAGAACATAGGTTGTTAAGTTTCAAGAGATTGCATTGTTTGAACCATAACATGTGAATTGATTGCTACTTTATCATGATGAGTTTTATGAGAAAGAGTTGTTGTTATGATGCTAGGAAAAGTTATTGAAATTATCATTGATCAAACTTATGCACTATGCTAGCATTCACACTTCATAAATTATTTCTTTTATCATTTACCTACTCGAGGACGAGCAGGAATTAAGCTTGGGGATGCTGATACGTCTCCAACGTATCTATAATTTATGAAGTATTCATGCCATGTTTATAACAATTCTATATGGTTTTGGTATGGTTTGATTAGAACTAACCCGGACTGATGCTGTTTTCAGTAGAATTGCCATGGTGTTGTTTTTTGTACAGAAATAAAAGTTCTTGGAATTGGATGAAACTTTTTGGAGATTTTTTATGGAATAAATAAAAAGTACTGGAACCAAGACCCACTGGAGGGGGGCTACCAAGTGCCCAGGGCGCGCCACCCCCCCAGGCGCGCCCTGGTACCTCGTGGGGCCCACGTGGCTCCGTCTGACCTGATTCCAACGCTGAAAAATCCTATAAATAGAGAAACCCACAAAAATAACCCTAGATGAGTTTTTACGCCGCCGTAAACCTCTGTACCTCCATGATCTCATCTACAACCCTTTTCCGGCACCCTGCCGGAGGGGGGAATCACCACCGAAGGCCATCTTCATCATCCCGGTGGTCTCCATGACGAGGAGGGAGTAGTTCACCCTCGGGGCTGAGGGTTTGTACCAGTAGCTATGTGTTTTATCTCTCTCTCTCTCGTGTTCTTAATTTGGCACGATCTTGATGTATCGCGAGCTTTGTTAATATAGTTGGATCATATGGTGTTTCTTCCCTCTGTATTGTTGTTGTGATGAATCGAATCTTTTCCCTTTGAGACTTCGTTATTGTCGGATTGAATATTTCAGATTTGAGAACACTTGATGTATGTCTTGCATATGAATACCCGTGGTGACAATGGGGTATTATATTGATTCACTTGATATATGTTTTGGCACTCAACTCGCGGATTCCCGCGGTGAGATTGGGGTAATCTATGCATATGGGTTATGCACGTTTTCATTATCTTTTCTCTGATAGAAACTTTGGGGTGCTCCTTGGAGTTCTTTGTGTGGATTGATTATTATGATTATGAAGTTGTTTGCTGCATATCGTATAATCAACTCACGAATACTTGTGGTGACATTGGAGTATCTAGGTGACATTAGAGTTGGTTGATATGTGTCATATGGTGTTATTTTAGTACGAACTCTAGGGATGTTTGTGACACTTATGGGAATAGCTCAATAGATCGATCAGAAAGGATAACTTTGAGGTGGTTTCGTACCCTACAAACAGTTTCTATCTTGTTCTCCGCTAATAGGAACTTCAGAGTGATTCTTTATCACACGTTGAGGGATGATTATATGATCCAATTATGTTAACATTGTTGAGAGATTGCACTAGTGAAAGTATGAACCCTAGGCCTTGTTTTTAAGCATTGCAATACCATTTGTGCTCACTTTTGTTACTTGCTACCTTGCTGTTTTTATATTTTCATATTACAAAAACCTATATCTACTATCCATACTACACTTTTATCACCATCTCTTCGCTGAACTAGTGCACCTATACAATTTACCATTGTATTGGGTGTGTTGGGGACACAAGAGATTTCTTGTATTTGGTTGCAGGGTTGTTTGAGAGATACCATCTTCAACCTACACCTCCCACGAATTGATAAACCTTAGGTCATCCACTTGAGGGAAAATTGATCTGTCCTACAAAACTTTGCGCTTGGAGGCCCAACACGAGTCTACAAGAATAAGTTGTGTAGTGGACATCACCCCCTCCTTCTTCTTCTTCCTTGGCCTCCCCCCTAGATGGGAGGAGAGATTCCCCTCTGGTCCATGGCCGCCATGGATCCCATAGGGAAGGAGCCCCTCCGAGATTGGATCTCTCTCTCTCTCTGTTTCTCTTCTGTTTCGCGTTCCTGTTTTCTGGCCGAAAACCGTTTCTTATATTCCCGGAGATCCGTAACTCCGATTGGGCTGAAATTTTTAGGGGATTTTTATCCGGATATTAGCTTACTTGCGGCAGAAGGACACCCCCAACCGACCTACAGGGGAGCCACAAGCCTGCCAGGCACACCCTGGGTAGGGGGCGCACCCCTTGAGCTTGTGGGCCCCTCGGGCATCGTCTCACGTTGATTCTTTTTCCCGAAAATCACATATATTCCAAAATAAATCTCCGTAAATTTTTATCGTGTTTGGACTTCGTTTGATATGGATTTTCTACGAAACAAAAAACATGCAACAAACAGGAACTGGCACTGGGCACTGGATCAATATGTTAGTCCCAAAAATAATATAAAATGTTGCCAAAAGTATGTGAAAGTTGTAGAATATTGGCATGAAACAATCAAAAATTATAGATACAATGGAGACGTATCACACCTCCTTGAGACAGGCTGTAGTTGTCCCGCGCTGCCGTAGGTGATGGCAGGAGTAGCTATCACGCATCACCGTAGGTTGGTCCCTAGAAGGGTTATTGGGGTGATGCCATGGAGGAAGCCGTTGTCGGGATAGTGCTAGCAGGGCAACGGTTGGCGTGGAAAGACGCGCGGTCACAGCCCACACGCTGCGTATGGCTGTTATTACTTCCTTTGTCATCTCGGCCTTGACATTGTCAATGGTGTCAGAAGACTCCTCTTCAAGGGTGATGTGTAGGAGATATGCCCTAGAGGCAGTAATAACAGTTATTTTGTATCTCCGGTTTTGTAATGAATGTTTATGTTCCATGCTATAACTGCAATGATTCTTGAGTCTGCAATAACCACGACGCTCGGAGGGAAACTCATGTGCACGTGTGGTATAATAAACGGTAAAATGTATTCCTCGTCTTGCCTCTAAGACTGGCTCAAGTATTGCATGATGATCCTGTTTTCCTGATCATGGGCATGTCTATGCCGGCAATTTTGAGGGCACAATGTTAGTAGAACACTGGTGTTTAATCGACACAAATTGATGTTATGCTATGAGTACATTCGTCACAAGTTAATGGTTAATAACACAGAAATAGTTAATGTTTGCATAATTCCTTAGACCATGAGAGTATCGACTTCCTTCGCACTTGCTTCGTGAACTTTGGGGTTTGTTAAACGTCATCCGTAACTGGGTGGCTATTACGGCGGCTTACGTGTTCACGGAAACGTATGACAAGTAACGAGATAGCTCAAGATTGGGATTTGCTCCTCCCACGAAGGAGAGATATTCTCGGGCCCTCTTGGTGTTACGGTATCCATCATCGTCTGGCCAGACACATTGTGATTTCATCACTGGGATGCCGGAACACGGAAACGAGAAAAGAGAACAAAACCGGTAACGAGGTAACTTGCATGGTGGACAAGTTGTTGATCCACGGGGATGCAATAAATCTCACCTCGGGTGTTTGTAATATATCGTGAAGCAACAGGAATAGCACACGGCAACTGGAGGTTCGCTCGAATATTCATTCGTGTGGGTATAGGGGTCAATATGGGTGTCCACGGCTCCGATGTTGATCATTGATCGGAAAGTGTTCCGGGTCATGTCTATACTTCACCGAACCTATAGGGTCACATGCTTAAGATTCATCTATCTGCTGAATACTAGACGGGGAGTCTGAGAGAAAATCACCGAAAAAGTTTCGGAGGAAACGGAAACGTTCCGGAGAGAACACCAGAATAGTTCCGGTGAAACTGAAAAGTTGTTTCAGGGTATTCCATTAAGTCATATTGGTTCCGACACACGCCTGGAAATTCTTGGAGGATGCCAGAAGTGTTCTGGGAACTTCTGGGAATTTTCCGGGATAAAAACCGAAAATGTTCCGGAGCTGCCGGAACCGCTTTGGTAGCTTTTCGCTGAAGAAAAACATTGTTCCGAAATTGTTTCGGAATGCGTTCAAGATTGTTTTAGTGGGTACTGGAATTATTCTAGGCACACAAAAATAATTTGGGTTTTAACGGACACAGAAAAATGTCTTTGTGAATAGTGAAAGTGCTTTATGGATATTTTTTGGAAAGCACCTTTTGGGATATTTTCCAAAAGGCTTCTAGAAGAGCTTGGGGGCCAAGGAAGCCCCTCATGGGGGGGGGGGCAAGGGGTGGCCGGCCAAGGGAGGTGGAGCTCCTTGGAGCTCCACATGGCACCCCTTTTTGCTTTATTCTTTTTATGTGTGACATAAAGTGGGGGTACTTTGGTATTTTTGTATGCCAATTTTACCCCTTGGCTTTCCTATAAATAGAGGTGGAGGGGTGCTCTCCAAACCTCATCCTTGCTCTCATACACATGCCATGCTCGTCTGGCTCTCTCTCTCCCTCCCAGCGAAATATTTTCGTAGAGCCGAAAGGCTGTCTGGGTTCCGGCAAGAACTAGTTCTGGACGGCGAAGCCCTGCCGGATAGCTGACACCGTATGTGTGCAACCCCGTAGAGAGATTGTAGTTTAGATCTTTTGCCTGAGGGGTTGTTCGAGTGTCCTCCCGAAGGGCTGTCCGAGTTTCCGTTCGGGTTTCGGGTGTCCTCCCGAAGGGCTGTCCGAGTTACCATTCGGGTTTCGAGGGTCCTCCCGAAGGGCTGTCCGCGACATCATCCGAGGGACTGTCCGACCGCCTCCCGAAGGGCTGTCCGGAGAGGGAGTACATCCTCACGGTTGGGAGGTTGTAAATCCTAGCTGCGGGGATCTGCACCGACAATCTACTCCGACTCTTCTTCCGCTGCGCTTCGAGTAGGTACGGATCAGATCAAACCCTGTATGCAGTCTCCATAGTGGTCCTGGGCGTGCTCGCTGTACTGAATTTTTTTGTTTTCCATCGCGTTCCCCTACAGTGGCATCATGAGCCATGCTATGCGTAGATGCAGGTTACGATCTAGAATACATGGAGATGTATGGGTATTGCATAATATAATTTTGGAGTAGATGAGATCTTTTGCTGAAAATTATTTATGCGGGTGGCAGATGAAATCTGTTACCCGATGTTCTTGTTGCTTCCCTAGAATTTGCGTATTTCTGATCTCGAGACAGCATGGTGGAATTTCACAAAGTTCTGGCAATCCGCGATCCTGATTGATCAACGAAGTGCTATCAGTTCTTTGGGTTCCGCCATAGTCAAAAGAAAGATGAAATTCGCAGACGAAAGGGCAATGCAGATATGATCTGCATGGGGGTCATGCGTATGACGAAGTTTAGTATGGGGCTTGAGATTTTATTATCTCATGTTTCATACACCCCGGGATGTTAATCTAGCGACTTGAATACTCATACTTGATGATAAAACGTTGGTAGCTGCGGTTTTAGTCAAAACCTTAGAAGCCACGTAAAATAAAATTTTGCATAAACCGATTAGAGGCGTCAAACTTGGTTTTGCAGGATGTGCATGTGATGTGGTATAGCAGTGCTCATATTAATTCGATTATGTATGAGATGACTATATGCTGTAAATTTATTAACATGACCTGCGTGTCATGATTCGGCATGATGGCTGGAGCCATATGATTGTCACTTTAATGACCAGCGTGTCAACCTTAAGTAATGCACTTATTTTATTAGCTATAGAGATAGCAATATTATCTGGTGCATCGACAAGGTGGTGGCAATCTTCGCGAAGATGAACACCGACGCAAATGCCGAAGACGAAGAAATACTTGACTTCTCCGTCAGAAAGGGCTATACCATATCATGCTATTATGAATTGCCTGAGATGTTTATCCCTTATGATGCACCCTTTTGATTGCGCGGTAGTCGCTTTTTATTAGGGTGATCTCTCACTAAAAATATCAAGTAGTTAGTGTTCTCCCAAGTGTAGCACCATCACAGCATCTTTCCTTTCGGGGTGCGCCATGATCTACATGGGTACGAACGATTGTACGGGTGTAAGGCGGGTGAGGTCAGACCTCACAGCAAGATCACTTGGTTGTCTTGACGTCCATGGCAGGATCGTCCTGAGCTCGGAACACACGCATCGAAAGATGAAAAAGAGTCACATAGAGATGTGATCGGCAAGTTTGCCTACCAATTGTAGTTCGCGCCATCAGTGTTCATCTCGAACAATGGCGTTGAATTGCAATTTGGATCTTGAATCACTCACAATCAATTATGAGAGATATTGATTTGAGTGGGAGCGCACTATAGAATAAAATTGTTTATTCACTAGTGCAAAAATCATTATGAACAAAGTCTAAGTGAAACTTGTGTTTTCCGCTGTAGATCAAATGGCTCGCAACACCGCGTTCAACTTAGGCCCGATGTTAGAGAAAGAGAAGTTAGCTGCGACTGGAAACAACTATGCGGACTGGGTCCATAACCGGAGGATTGTCCTCAGGAGCGCTAAGAAAATGTATGTGCTTGAAAATGCTCTTCCAGCTAAACCGGCGGCAGATGCCCCGGAAGATGAACAAAATGTCTGGGCCACTAAGGATAATGATCATAACTTAGTGCAGTGCCTCATGCTAGCTTGCATGAGTGCAGGGCTTCAAAAACGTTTTGAATTCCATAAACCCCGTGATATGATCCGGGAATTGGATGCTCTGTACAAGGAAACCGCACGGTCTGAACGATTTGATATCATGAAGGCCGTGATGGATTGCAAGATGGCTGAGGGTAGTTTAGTTGGCGAACACATAGTCAAAATGATTGGCTATGCTGAAAGGCTTAAAACCCTGGAATTTCCAATTCCGCCTGGCCATATGATGGACATGATGCTTTCTTCACTCCCCCCGTCTTACGACGGTTTTGTCATGAATTACAACATGAGTGGGATGGAGAAGACACCGGAAGAGGTGCTCGCCATGCTAAAAACTGCGGAAGGAGGACTGCGGAAAAATTGCAAGCAAGTGTTGCTTGTGAATAAAACCGCCAGTTTCAAAAAGAAAGGCAAGCCAAAGAAAGGCAAGGGCGCCGGTAAGACCGGCTCCCAGAGCAACTCTAACGGCGGAGCCAAGAATGAAATTGAGTGCTTCTACTACAAGGGCACCGGACACTGGAAGAGAAACTGCAAGAAGTATCTGGAAGATAAGAAGTCCGGGAAAACCGGAAAAGGTATAATTGTTATACAAGTTAATGTCATTGACGTTTTGCTTGCTAGCGAAAATTCCAAGTCTTGGGTATTTGATACCGGATCGGTTTCTCACATTTGCAACTCGATACAGGGACTTCAGAAGGTGCGCAAGCTAGCAAAGAATGAAGTCGTGATGCGCGTCGGGAACGGCGCTGGGATCGCCGCTCAAGCCGTCGGCATTATGCCTCTACGTCTCCCTTCAGGATTTACCTTAGAACTAAATAACTGTTATTTTGTTCCCGCATTGTGTAGAAACATTATCTCCGGATCATGTTTAGTACACGATGGGTATTCGTACAAGTCTGAGAACAATGGTTGTTCACTTTATTGTAAGGATATGTTTTATGTATATGCACCCATTGTTGGGGGCCTTGTCATACTAAATCTTGAATGTGGAAATGATGTCTTTAACGTGAATGCTAAACGCCTTAAGAAGGCTGATACCACCACCACTTTCATGTGGCACTGTCGGCTTGGCCACATCGGAAAGAAACGCATGCAAAGACTCCATAAAGATGGAGTTTTACCGTCCTTTGATTTTGAATCATTTGACACATGTGAAGCTTGCTAGATGGGGAAAATGACCAAGACGCCGTTCACAGGTCATCCTGAACGGGCGGGTGAATTGTTGGAAATAATACATAGTGATGTATGTGGTTCAATGAGCACGGCCGCACGGAGTGGTTATTTCTACTTCGTGACTTTTACTGATGATTTAAGTAGGTATGGATATATCTATTTAATGAAGCATAAGTCGGAAACCTTTGAAAAGTTCAAAGAATTTCAGAATGAGGTAGAAAATCATCGTAACAAAAAGATTAAGTTTCTGCGGTCTGATCGCGGAGGCGAATATCTTAGTCATGAGTTTAGCCAACATCTGAGTGACCGTGGAATCGTTTCACAGCTTACGCCTCCCGGAACTCCACAGAGAAATGGAGTATCGGAAAGACGTAACCGAACCCTGTTAGACATGGTAAGGTCGATGTTGTCTCTTACAGATCTGCCGATATCTTTTTGGGGTCACGCACTAGAAACTGCCACTTATACATTAAACAGAGCACCGTCTAAGTCTGTTGAGACGACGCCATTTGAATTATGGTATGGGAAGAAACCCATTGTGTCGCATCTCAAAATTTGGGGTTGTGAGGCATACGTAAAACGTTTACAGCCTAGCAAACTCGATCCCAAAGCAGATAAATGCTACTTTGTAGGTTATCCCAATGAGACCATTGGGTATTCCTTCTATCTTCCCTCCGAGCACAAAGTGTTTGTCGCTAAAAATGGAGTCTTTCTTGAGAAAGAGTTTCTCGCTAAAGAAGTAAGTGGGAGGACAGTACAACTTAATGAGATTAGTGAATCTTCGGCAACCGTTGATATGGCTAAGGAACCGGAAGCAATTCCGCTAATTATCCCTACAACCGAGCCGGAAGTTGTCGCATGTGATGCGGAGACTTCAGACAATGTTCTAATTGAACCGCACAGATCAGGTAGGGCTATCCAGCCACCTGAATGGTTTCATAACGAAATCTTCATTCTTGAAGACGATGAACCTGCGCACTACAAGAAAGTGATGGCGGGGCCCAGCTCAAAGGAATGGCACAAAGCCATGAAATCCGAGATGGAATCCATGTACGAAAACCAAGTTTGGAACTTGGAAGAACTTCCAGAAGGCGTAAAGCCCATTGGTTGTAAATGGATTTTCAAGAGAAAGACGGACGCGGATGGTAACATTACTATCCACAAAGCTAGACTTGTCGCAAAAGGGTTCACGCAAGTTCCAGGAGTGGACTACGATGAGACTTTCTCGCCCGTAGCTATGCTTAGGTCTGTTCGGATATTACTAGCAATTGCTGCTTATTTCGATTATGAAATTTGGCAGATGGACGTCAAAACGGCTTTCCTAAATGGAAACCTCAAAGAGGATGTATACATGATACAGCCAGAAGGTTTTGTCGTCCATAAGGATGCTGGAAAGGTGTGCAAACTTCAGAAAGCCATTTATGGTCTGAAGCAAGCGTCAAGGAGCTGGAACATTCATTTTGATGAAGTGGTCAAACAGTTTGGCTTCATCAGGAATGACGAAGAATCTTGTGTTTACAAGAAGTTTAGTGGGACCGCAAAAGCATTTCTAATCTTGTATGTGGATGACATATTATTGATTGGAAATGACGTGAATTTTCTTAAAGAAATAAAAGACTCATTGAAAAAGAGTTTTTCATTGAAAGACTTAGGCGAAGCGGCATATGTATTGGGCATCAGAATCTATAGAGATAGATCAAGACGCCTGATAGCGCTTAGCCAAAGCACGTACATTGACAAGGTGTTGAAAAGGTTCAACATGGAGAACTCCAAGAAAGGCCTACTCCCCATGTCACCTGGCACAGTGCTTTGCAAGAATCAGAGTCCTCGGACTCTCGATGAGCGAGTACAAATGAATGATGTTCCATATGCCTCGGCAGTTGGTTCTATTATGTATGTCATGATATGTACAAGACCGGACATTTCCTATGCGCTAAGTGTTAGCAGCCGGTACCAAAGTGATCCAGGATTGGAACACTGGGCCGCAGTCAAGGGTATTCTTAAGTACCTCAGAAGGACCAATGATTTACTCCTTGTGTACGGAGGTGATGAAGAGCTCATTGTAAGTGGTTACACTGATGCAGGCTTCATGACTGACCCAGATGACTTCAAATCTCAATTAGGCTATGTTTTCATATTGAACGGCGATGCAGTTGATTGGAAAAGTTCCAAACAAAAGACAGTGGCGGATTCTACGACGGAGGCGGAATATGTTGCTGCTTCAGAAGCCTCCAAGGAGGCAGTATGGATCAAGCAATTTCTTGAAGACCTTGGTGTGGTTCCAAGTGCTCTGGACCCAGTGGAGATCTATTGTGATAATAGTGGCGTCGTGGCTCAGGCAAGGGAGCCAAGTTCGCACCATAAGACAAGACATATTGAACACACATATAAACTCATTCGACATCATGTCGAAGCGGGTTTAGTGAAACTACGCAAAGTTCACACGGATCTGAACGTGTCAGACCCGATGAAAAAGCCTCTACCACGAGAAAAGCATGAGCAGCACCGGATTGCCATTGGTGTTAGGGAAGGCATGTAACTGGATTATGACTCTAGTGCAAGTGGGAGTCTATAGGAGATATGCCCTAGAGGTAGTAATAACAATTATTTTGTATCTCCGTTTTGTAATAAATGTTTATGTTCCATGCTATAACTGCAATGATTCTCGAGTCTGCAATAACCACGAGGCTCAGAGGGAAACTCATGTGCACGTGTGGTATAATAAACGGTAAAATGTATTCCTCGTCTTGCCTCTAAGACTGGCTCAAGTATTGCATGATGATCCTGTTTTCCTGATCATGGGCATGTCTATGCCGGCAATTTTGAGGGCACAATGTTAGTAGAACACTTGTGTTGAATCGACCCGAATTGATGTTATGCTATGAGTACATTCGTCACAAGTTAATGGTTAAGAACACAGAGATAGTTAATGTTTGCATAATTCCTTAGACCATGAGAGTATCGAGTTCCTTCGCACTTGCTTCGTGAACTTTGGGGTTTGTTAAACGTCATCCGTAACTGGGTGGCTATTACGGCGGCTTACGTGTTCACGGAAAAGTATGACAAGTAACGAGATAGCTCAAGATTGGGATTTGCTCCTCCCACGATGGAGAGATATTCTCGGGCCCTCTCGGTGTTACGGTATCCATCATCGTCTGGCCAGACACATTGTGATTTGATCACTGGGATGCCGGAACACGGAAACGAGAAAAGAGAACAAAACCGGTAATGAGGTAACTTGCATGGTGGACAAGTTGTTGATCCATGGGGATGCAATAAATCTCACCTCGGGTGTTTGTAATATATCGTGAAGCAACAGGAATAGCACACGGCAACTGGAGGTTCGCTCGAATATTCATTCGTGTGGGTATAGGGGTCAATATGGGTGTCCACGGCTCCGATCTTGATCATTGATCGGAAAGTGTTCCGGGTCATGTCTATACTTCACCGAACCTATAGGGTCACACGCTTAAGGGTCATCTATCTGCTGAATACTAGACGGGGAGTCTGAGAGAAAATCACCGAAAAAGTTTCGGACGAAACGGAAACGTTCCGGAGAGAACACCAGAATAGTTCCGGTGAAACTGAAAAGTTGTTTCAGGGTATTCCATTAAGTCATATTGGTTCCGGCACACGCCTGGAAATTCTTGGAGGATGCCAGAAGTGTTCTGGGAACTTCTGGGAATTTTCCGGGATAAAAACCGAAAATGTTCCGAAGCTGCCGGAACCGCTTTGGTAGCTTTTCGCTGAAGAAAAACATTGTTCCGAAATTGTTTCGGAATGCGTTCAAAATTGTTTTAGTGGGTACTGGAATTATTCTAGGCACACAAAAATAATTTGGGTTTTAACGGACGCAGAAAAATGTCTTTGTGAATAGTGAAAGTGCTTTATGGATATTTTTTGGAAAGCACCTTTTGGGATATTTTCCAAAAGGCTTCTAGAAGAGCTTGGGGGCCAAGGAAGCCCCTCATGGGGGGCCTCCAAGGGGTGGCCGGCCAAGGGAGGTGGAGCTCCTTGGAGCTCCACATGGCACCCCTTTTTGCTTTATTCTTTTTATGTGTGACATAAAGTGGGGGTACTTTGGTATTTTTGTATGCCAATTTTACCCCTTGGCTTTCCTATAAATAGAGGTGGAGGGGTGCTCTCCAAACCTCATCCTTGCTCTCATACACATGCCATGCTCGTCTGGCTCTCTCCCTCCCTCCCAGCGAAATAGTTTCGTAGAGCCGAAAGGTTGTCTGGGTTCCGGCAGGAACTAGTTCTGGACGGCGAAGCCCTGCCGGATAGCTGACACCGTATGTGTGCAACCCCATAGAGAGATTGTAGTTTCGATCTTTTGCCTGAGGGGCTGTTCGAGTGTCCTCCCGAAGGGCTGTCCGAGTTTGCGTTTGGGTTTCGGGTGTCCTCCAGAAGGTCTGTCCGAGTTACCGTTCGGGTTTCGAGGGTCCTCCCGAAGGGCTGTCCGCGACATCATCCGAGGGACTGTCCGACCGCCTCCCGAAGGGCTGTCCGGAGAGGGAGTACATCCTCGCGGTTGGGAGGTTGTAAATCCTAGCTACGGGGATCTGCACCGACGATCTACTCCGACTCTTCTTCCGCTGCGCTTCGAGTCGGTACGGATCAGATCAAACCCTGTATGCAGTCTCCATAGTGGTCCTGGGCGTGCTCGCTGTACCGATTTTTTTTGTTTTCTGTCGCATTCCCCTACATGATGGTCTTCCCGGTGAGTGTCTTCGCAGAGATCTGTGTCTCGAGTGAAGGACAAGGTGAAGGGTAGACTCCTTCTGGATGTTGTAGTCAGCCATGGTGTGATTATCCTCAAGTTGTTGGCCAACAAAGATGATACACTGCTGGTCCAAAGGAATGCCCTCCTAGTCCTGGATTCTTGCCTTGGGTTATCGGGTGGTAACTAGAGCTAACGTGCTAAGCAACACTGACATGGCCCATGCTTGATGGGTTTGTGGGACCATGGTTCTCACCGGGCCGACAAACTCCATCCTTTGTGCTAGACCTATCCAATAGCAGCAAGGATGAACAAGGGATAACACATAACAGACATCAGCGCATCCGTCGCCACCATCCAGTTGTTTTCAACTTAGGGCACCTCCAACATTGATCCTCAAACCGCTTGTAACCATCCGGACCGAGCGGTCCGGACGTATTTTGTCATCCAACGCGGTACCACATCGGTTCGCGGAGCGGTCCGGACGTACGTTTTCCAGTAAACAGGAGGAAAACCAGGGATGCTTTTATGGGGGTCTGACTGCTGCCACGCACATGTCCGCTATCCCACCCATAACCCTCTCCCGTGCCCGCGCAAAGTGGTTGACGTGCATCGCTGCCGATCTAGAGCGCCAGCGCCGCATTGATGCTGGCCCAGAACAGACGCGACCTGACATTGGAGCCAACATTGAAGCGGCGCGCCGGTCAAGAGTGCCGCCCGGGCCACGTCCCGGTCTCCGTGCTTGTTCAATGTTGGTGCGACATGACTGGCGGGACGAGATGGCTTTTTTCCGCCACGAGGATTTTTGTCACAAAATATCATACATTGTAGCCCTCAGTGTAACTTTGGGGCCTATCTTTAAATAACCCTTACCCATTTTCTTGAGTTGGTGTGCTTATCCTCCTCTTTGCATCTCACTGCACTCTTTGTGGGATCTAACCTCCACATATCTGGTGAATTATCATGAGGGACTTTGCAAAGAGGGGATTGCTTTTGAGCACCAAGCAAGAAATCCTTCACTAAGACAAGACCATTTTCTTTAATTTTGGCGGGTGTCATATGGGTGATTTGGAGTCTCCAGGATCTTGTGGGGAAGAAAGAAGTGAGTGAAATGCGGCACTAGTCCATGAACTTGAACTGATTGCACACTTTAGACCAACAACTCGAAAAGTGATTGGATTTAGTCCACAAACTCGCTTATTTGATAATTGATATTAAGGCCAAACCTATTCAAGAGGAGAAAACCGGCCACGTGGCTGTTACGTCAGCGTTCCTTAGACCATTCGGGAACTAACATTTAGTCTACAAGCTCACTTATTTGGTTAATTAAGTCCAAACCTATTCGAGAGGGGAAAACCGGCCATGTGGATGCCACGTGAGCGTTCCTTAGACCATTCGGGAACTAACTACTTTTTACAGGGACCTATTTGTTTTCTATCAACCTAATGGCATGTAAAGAAAAAAAACCTGCTTTCCATGTGATATGATCCTACAACCTGAGTTAGCAACAGGTAGTTGACCACCGGAACACAACCTTATTTGTGTAGTAAGTTGCATCCGACCATATATATTACAATAATTACATTCACATTATTCTTCCCATGCACCATAGCCTCACTTTTTTAAATGTGATTTCAAAACAATTAATGTCAAAAGCAGGAAACGAGCTAACATGAACTTGATAGGATTGTGAATAAAAGGAAATTTATCAACCAACATTAGAAGAACATCGATCAGGTGATTGCATGGGATCTCCTGGTCGTACGTGAATATATATACATTCGGCTGCCACTAATTACACAAATCAGATTGTGTTCTAGTGCTACGCAGATGATTGCTAACTTTGAAAGGTTGTAGGTTTGAATCACATGCAACACGGTTTTTAGTTTTTTACTCTATATGCCATTAGCTAAGCGGTTGCAAGAAAAACCAATGAGTTGAATAGGTCATGTGAAAGAAACTGTTCACGCATGGTCTAGGGAACGTTGATGTGGCAGCCACGTGACCGATTTTCTCATCTCTAATCGGGTTTGGCCTTATTTGCTTAAATAAATGAGTTTCTGGACTAAATTTGATCATTTTCGGAGTTGTTTGTCCAAAGTGTGCAATCAATTTGAGTTCGCAAACTAGTGGCACATTTCACTCCTAAGAAAATTACAAAGTCAAATATATCACCTAGTTTGACCTACCCCAAGTTTGTCATGGACTCTGTGTCCTAGGCTAAGGAGGGATATGATGATTTTTGTGGCCAAGGATTCTGTCCGAATCTCCTCCAATGAGGAAGCAAGATAACACCAACATTTGGAATCTAGGGATAAATCCTTGTGTTTGTGATTCTCTGGCCCTATCTCTTTACCTTAATGAAATCTACCTTCCGCAGTGTCTAGATTTGCACGTTTAAGTTCGTGGACAACCTCTGTCGTACAGTTTATTAAAAACTCACCAAATTCCACCAGAAAGTTGTTTCCGTCGTCTATTCAACTCCTCTAGACACATACTCGGTCTTTGAGAACCCCAACTTTGTTCGGTTGTCAAGGTGAGAGGTTGGTCCACAACCTTCGCCTATGCTCCAGCCACCTCGGTGTTAATCTCGTTGGGAACGAAGAAGGGTATATTGAGCAAAAGATATGAAAAACACAAGTTTGACGGACATTAAATTCAATGGTGAGCACATGTTATGTTGAGTAAGGGCATCTCTAGAAGATCCCCTAAAACCTATATTTGAGGAGATAAAGTGAGTTTTAGGGAGTTAAATACTAGCTATCAAATCCTCAAAAGCCAACTTTACCAAAAAGAAATGGTCCCACTCCCTAAAGACCATACCCACATGGCCATATTTGATCCAGCGTGCAGCCCTGGACTAAAAGCAGGGAACGGTTGCGCAACCCCCATGCCACGCTGCAGCCGTCCACCTAACGGCCGGCCCCCCGGGCCACCCCTTCGCCCTAAGCCATGCTGGAGCCCCAAAATCAACGACAAGGAAGACCAAATCAACGAGATGCAAGCCGATGCAAGCCCAAAGAAGAAAAATTAAGAAGCTTCACCTTGCACTCATAGAGGTTTCCATGTTTTGGTTCTTAGTCCATGGATCATTTGCAACTCTTCTTTTGGTGGGAGCTATTGGAGTGATGATGTTCTTGGTTTAGACGACTATGAGTAGAACTATATACTATGTATGTATGATATTAATGTTTAAAAGTTATGAATTATGCTACAATTAGTTTGAATATGTGTTTGAAATGAATCATGTTAAAAAATGTGTTTAATCTTTTTAGGGACTCAAATGATAGGGGATTGCTAGCTACGAAATAGTGATTTTTCTAAAAGAAGAAGTACAGTGGGATAAAGAGCACTTTTACAGTTTTAGTATAGGGGACTGCTAGAGATGCCCTAAGGGCCTAGCCTTCCACTTAATTCCTAACTTGCGAGTCTTTTGTCTATGTATTCAGAAAAGACACTAAAGTTTTATATTTATGTAAGGACTCCCTCCAGCGACTCTTTTGCTCAACTCGAAACCACCCCGAGTCAGTGGCGGACTATGAGTTTTTTAGAGCATCTACCACACCTCGAAACAATCTGTTGAGCTACCAAGAGCATGTACAACCGAGCGCCCTGAACCGTCCTCAAACGTCCGGGCGGCCCGTCCGGTCTCTGACCGGTCACGAAAACGCAACCCGGCCGGACGTCTCAAACAGGCCTCAAACGCCCAGGCTGACCAGCACCCCTCATATCCAGCCCAAATATAGGGTGGATATGAGGCGGCCCGGGCGCGCCCGGGCGCGTTCGCCACATCAGGCCGGCCCACCTCGACCCCACAAATATCCCCATCCGGAAAACCCTAGACACCGGTCAATCTCAACTCCACTTCAGTCCCTCTCTGTCCACTCCACTTCCGATCCCCTCCCCTCCGATCCGATGGCCGGCGACGGAAGCAGCGGTAGCTCCGTTGCAGAATCTGATGGCTCAAACATAGACGTGGAGGACGTGGCCCTCCGCATCGCATTGAGGAGATCGCTGCTCGAGCAAGGCTACCCCGGCAGTGGCGGATCTACTTCCTCAGCGCCCGTTACCCGTCGACGCAGCGCCGGCGATGTCGCCGGTCCTTCCCGCCTAGCACGCAGCCCCGGCAGCTCCGCTCCACCAGGTACGCCACCCACCTCCACCACCCTTTGGTCCGGAAGTGGTACCCAGGCACCGGTGGGTCCTCGTGCCCGTGCCGGGGCCGGCGCGCACGAGGACGCCCGAGTCCGAGGCACGTGCAGCCCGGCGCGAGCGGCAGCGGGCGAGGGAGAGGGGGGCGATGTTGATACGTCCAATTTGCATCATGATTTCCTACTGTTATTTATTATGTTTTTGATCATTATTTCACTTTATGGTACAATTCTTATACCTTTTCTCTCTTAATTTGCAAGATTTACATGAAGAGGGAGAATGCCGGCAGCTAGAATTCAGGACCTGAAATAGCCACATCAGAGATACCTAATCTACAGAGCTCCAATTGATCTGAAATTTCACGGAGATTTTTTATTGAATATATAAAAACACTGGAGAAAAGAAATACCAGAGGGGACCCACTAGTTGCCCACAAGGCAACAGGGCGCCCCCTGGGCGCGCCCTGATGCCTTGTGGGGCCCATAGATGGCCTCTGGCCCCCTCCTTCTGCTATATGAAGCCATTTGCCCTAGAAAAAAATCAAGAGAGGACTTTCGGGATGAAGCGTCGCCGTCTCGAGGCGGAACCTGGGCAGGAGCTATTTTGCTCTCCGGCGGAGCGATTCTGCCGGGGATACTTCCCTCCGGGAGGGGGAAATTGAAGCCATCGACATCACCAACGATCCTCTCATCGTGGGAGGACCAATCTTCATCAACATCTTCACCAGCACCATCTCATCTCAAACCCTAGTTCATCTCTTGTATTCAATCTTTGTCTCAAAACCTCATATTGGTACCTGTGGGTTGCTAGTAGTGTTGATTACATCGATTCTAGTTGGTTTATTTGGTGGAAGATTATATGTTCAGATCCTTAATGCTATTCAACACCCCTCTGATCTTGAACATGAATATGATTTGTGAGTAGTTACTTTTGTTCTTGAGGACATGGGAAAAGTCTTGTCATAAGTAATCATGTGAATTTGGTATTCGTTCAATATTTTGATGATATGTATGTTGTTGCTTCCTTTAGTGGTGTCGTGTGAACATCGACTACATGACACTTCACCATCTTTGGGCCTAAGGGAAGACATTGTGGAGTAGTAATTAGATGATGGGTTGCTAGAGTGACAGAAGCTTAAACCCTAGTTTATGCGCTATTCCGTAAGGGGCTGATTTGGATCCATATGTTTCATGCTATGGTTAGAGTTATCTTAATTCTTCTTTCGTAGTTGTGGATGCTTGCGAGAGGGGGTAATCATAAGTGGGAGGCTTGTTCAAGTAAGAACAGCACCCAAGCACCGGTCCACCCACATATCAAATTATCCAAGTAGCGAACGCGAATCAAACAAACATGATGAAAGTGACTAGATGAAACTCCCATGTGTCCTCGAGAACGCTTTGCTTATTATACGAGTTCGTTCTGGCTTGTCCTTTGCTACAAAAAGGATTGGGTCACCTTGCTGCACTTTTTCTTACCATTACTACTTGTTTCTTGTTACGAATTATCTTGCTATCAAAACTATCTGTTATCGCTACTTTCAGAACTTGCAGAGAATACCTTGCTGAAAACCGCTTGTCATTTCCTTCTGCTCCTCGTTGGGTTCGACACTCTTACTTATCGAAAGGACTATGATTGATCCCCTATACTTGTGGGTCATCAAGACTCTTTTCTGGCGCCGTTGTCGGGGAGTGAAGCGCCTTTGGTGAGTGGAATTTGGTAAGGAAACATTTATATTACGTGCTGAAATTTATTGTCACTTGTCACTATGGAAAATAATCCTTTGAGGGGCTTGTTCGGGGCATCTTCACCTCAACCGGAAGCATTAAGAGTTGCTCCTCAACCTATTGAACCTACTGAAAATATTTATTATGAAATTCCTTTGGGCAGATAGAGAAACTGCTAGCTAATCCTTATGCAGGAGATGGAACGGTACATCCTGATATGCACATGATCTATGTGGATGAAATTTGTGGATTGTTTAAGCTTGCAGGTTTATCTGGAGAAGGAGTTAAGAAGAAAGTATTCCCTTTATCTTTGGAGGGAAAGGCATTGACATGGTATAGGCTATGTGATGATACTAAAACATGGGACTGGAACCGGTTGAAGCTGGAATTTCACCAGAAATTTTATCCTATGCATTTGGTTCATCGTGATCGGAATTATATATATAATTTTTAGCCTCGTGAAGGAGAAAGTATTGCTCAAGATTGGGGGAGGCTTAAGTATATGTTGCACACATGCCCCAATCATGATCTCTCAAGAGAAATAATCCTTCAAAAAATTTATTCTCGGCTTTCTCATAATGATCAATCCATGCTCGATACTTCTTCTGCTGGTTCCTTTATGAAGAGAACTATTGAATCTAGATGGGATCTTCTTGAAAGAATTAAACGCAATTATGAAGATTGGGAAATCGACAAAGGTAATGAGTCAGGTATAAATATTGAGTTTGATTGTGTTAAATCTTTTATGGAAACTGATGCTTTTCGTAAGTTTAGTACTAAATATGGGCTTGACTCTGAGATAGTAGCTACTTTTTGTGAATGTTTTGCTGCTCATGTTGATCTCCCTAAGGAGAAATGGTTTAAATATCATTCACCTATTGAATTGAAAGAAGAACCTATTTATGTTAAAGAAGAAACAATTGTTTACCATGTTGATCCAGTTGTGCCTACTGCTTATATTGAGAAACCTCCTTTCCCTGTTAGGATTAAGGAACATGCTAAAGCTTCAACTGTGGTTAATAAGTGTAATATTAGAGCACCTAGACCTTCTGAACAAATTAAAGTTGAACCTAGTGTTGCAATGATTAAAGATCTTTTGGTTGATAACATTGATGGACATGTCATATATTTTTGTGATGAAGCAACTAGAATTGCTAAGCCAGGCACTAAAGATAAAAACAAACCTGTAGTTGGCATGCATGTTATTTCTGTTAAAATTGAAGATCATTGCTATCATGGTTTATGTGATATTGGTGCTAGTGTGAGTGCTATTCCGTTTACTCTCTATCAAGAAGTCATGAATGATATTGCACCTGTAGAGATTGAAGATATTGATGTTACTATTAAGCTTGCAAATAGAGATACTATTTCACCACTTGGGATTGATAGAGATGTTGAAGTCTTGTGTGGTAAGATCAAATACCCTACTGATTTTCTTGTTCTTAGATCACCACAAGATGATTTTTGTCCATTATATTTGGTAGACCCTTCTTGAATACTGTTAATGCTAAGATTGATTGCACTAAAGAAATTTTTAGTGTTAATTTTGGTGAGATGTCTCATGAGTTTAATTTCTCTAAGTTTCGTAGACAACCTCATGATAAAGAATTACCTAGTAAAGATGAAATTATTGGTCTTGCCTCTATTGATGTGCCTCCCACTGATCCTCTAGAACAATATTTGCTTGAGCATGAGAATGACATGCATATGAATGGAAGAAATGAAATAGATGAATTATTCTTTAAACAAGCACCTATCCTTAAACATAATTTGCATGTTGAAACCTTGGGAGATCCACCTCCACCCAAGGGTGATCCTGTGTTTGAATTAAAGCAATTACCTGATACTCTTAAATATGCTTATCTTGATGAAAAGAAGATATATCCTGTTATTATTAGTGCTAACCTTTCAGAGCATGAAGAAAAGAGATTACTTAAAACTTTGAGGAAGCATCGTGCTGCTATTGGATATACTCTTGATGATCTTAAGGACATTAGTCCCACTTTATGTCAGCATAAAATTCATATGGAGCTAGATGCTAAACCCGTTGTTGATCATCAAAGAAGGCTGAATCCTAGAATGAAAGATGTGGTAAGAACTAAAATATTAAAGCTTCTGGAAGCACGTATAATTTATCCCATAGCTGATAGTAGATGGGTAAGTCCTGTTCATTGTGTTCCTAAGAAAGGAGGTATTACCGTTGTTCCTAATGATAAAAATGAACTTATCCCACAAAGAATTGTGACTGGTTATAGGATGGTAATTGATTTTAGAAAATTAAATAAAGCCATCGGAAAAGATCATTACCCCTTGCCTTTTATTGATCAAATGTTAGAAAGATCGTCTAAGCACACACACTTTTGTTTCCTAGATGATTACTCTGGTTTCTCTCAAATACCTGTATCACCTGAAGATCAAGAGAAAACCACCTTTACTTGTCCTTTTGGAACTTATGCTTATCGTCGTATGCCTTTTGGTTTATGTAATGCACCTGCTACCTTTCAAAGATGTATGACTGCTATATTCTCTGACTTTTGTGAAAAGATTGTTGAGGTTTTCATGGATGATTTCTCTGTTTACGGAACTTCTTTTGATGATTGCTTAAGCAACCTTGATCGAGTTTTGCAGAGATGTGAAGAAACTAATCTTGTCTTGAATTGGGAGAAGTGCCACTTTATGGTGAATGAAGGTATAGTCCTTGGGCATCAAATTTCTGAAAGAGGTATTGAAGTTGATAAAGCTAAAGTTGATGCTATTGAGAAAATGCCATGTCCTAAAGATATCAAAGGTATAAGAAGTTTCCTTGGTCATGCTGGTTTCTATAGAAGGTTTATAAAAGACTTCTCTAAAATTTCTAGACCTCTTACCAATCTCTTGCAAAAATATGTTCCATTTGTTTTTGATGATGATTGTGTAGAAGCCTTTGAAATACTTGAGAAAGCCTTAATTTCTGCACCTATTGTTCAACCACCTGATTGGAATCTGCCCTTTGAAATTATGTGTGATGCTAGTGATTATGCTGTTGGTGCTGTTCTAGGACAAAGAGTTGATAAGAAATTAAATGTTATCCATTATGCTAGTAAAACTCTTGACAGTGCTCAAAGAAATTATGCTACTACTGAGAAAGAATTTTTAGCAGTTGTGTTTGCATGTGATAAATTTATATCTTACATTGTTGATTCCAAAATTACTATTCACACTGATCATGCTGCTATTAAATATCTTATGGAAAAGAAAGATGCTAAGCCTAGACTTATTAGATGGGTTCTTCTGCTACAAGAATTTGATTTGCATATTGTTGATAGAAAGGGAGTTGAGAATCCCGTGGCAGATAATTTGTCTAGAATGGAAAATGTTCTTGATGACCCACTTCCTATTAATGATGATTTTCCTGATGAACAATTAGTTGTGATAAATGCTTCTCGTAATACTCCTTGGTATGCAGACTACGCTAATTACATTGTTTCTAAATACATACCACCTAGCTTTACATATCAACAAAAGAAAAAGTTTTTCTTTGATTTAAGACATTACTTTTGGGATGACCCACATCTATATAAGAAGGAGTAGATGGTATTATTAGATGTTGTGTACCTGAGCATGAACGGGAACAGATCCTACGTAAGTGTCACTCCGAGGCATATGGAGGACACCATGCGGGAGACCGAACTGCACACAACGTATTACAATCTGGTTTTTATTGGCCTACTCTTTTCAAGGATGCATGTAAGTTTGTCCTTTCTTGTGATGAATGTCAAAGAATTTGTAATGTTGGTAGACGTCAGGAAATGCCTATGAATTATTCACTTGTTATTGAACCATTTGATGTTTGGGGTTTTGATTATATGGGACCTTTTCCTAAATCCAAGGGGCACACTCATATTTTAGTTGTTGTTGATTACGTTACTAAGCGGGTAGAAGCTATTCCACCTAGTAGTGCTGATCATAACACTTCTATTAAAATGCTTAAAGAAGTTATTTTCCCGAGGTTTGGAGTCCCTAGATATTTAATGACTGATGGTGGTTCACATTTTATTCATGGTGCTTTCCGTAAGTTGCTTGCTAAATATGATGTTAACCATAGAATTGCATCTCCTTATCATCCTCAGTCTAGTGGTCAAGTTGAATTAACTAATAGAGAAATAAAATTGATTTTGCAAAAGACCGTTAATAGATCCAGAAAGAATTGGTCTAAGAAACTTGATGATGCATTATGGGCTTATAGAACTGCATATAAAAATCCTGTGGGTATGTCTCTGTATAAAATGGTTTATGGGAAAGCATGTCATTTACCTCTTGAATTAGAACATAAAGCCTATTGGGCAATTAAAGAACTTAATTATGATTTTAAACTTGCCGGTGAGAAGAGGTTATTTGATATTAGCTCTTTAGATGAATGGAGAACCCAAGCCTATGATAATGCTAAGTTGTTTAAAAAAAAGTTAAAGATGGCATGACAAAAGAATTCAAAAACGGGAATTCAAAGTAGGTGATCATGTTCTATTATACAATTCTCGCTTAAGATTTTTTGCAGGAAAACCTCTCTCTAAATGGGAAGGGCCATATGTCATCGCAGAAGTTTATCGCTCCGGAGCCATCAAAATAAACAACTCCGAAGGCAATAATCCGAGAGTGGTGAATGGGCAAAGAATTAAGCATTATATTTCATGTACTCCCATTAATGTTGAAACTAATATTATTGAAACAATTACACCGGAAGAGCACATTAAAGAGTCCTTCCAAAACGCTCCAGAACCCTGAAAAGGGGTAGGTATGTGATACGGTAAGTAAACCGACTCCAAAAATTCCATGAAAATTATTTCTGTCAGTTTTGGAATATTAGAAAAATTACAAAAATAAGAAATAGCCGAGGGGACCCATGTGTCGCCCACAAGGCAACAGGGCGCGACCCCCCCTGGGGCGCGCCGTGATGCCTTGTGGGCCCCACGTGTGCCTTCCCGACTCCGTTTTCGTCCCGTATGCTTGTTTTGCAAGATAAAAATTCTTTATATATACTCCCGGATGTTTTGACCACCGTATCGCAAGTTTTCCCTCTATTCTTGTTTCGTGTTGTTTTCTGTCAGATTTCGAGGCTAGGCATCATGTCCTCCTCTTCCTCCAACAATGTGGGAGACGACGCTTGGTTGCTGCAGATGGAGCTCAGGAGGGAGGAGGAAGGAGAGGTTACCATGGAAGAAGATGATGGAGATTCGCTTCAGGTCCACCCTCCGGCTTCCGAGAGGGGTACCCTTGCTGGCATCTCCACAATTCCAAATCCTCATCAAGCCGGGAGAATCACTACAAGCCATGGGAGTCCAGAGGTACAAGAAGGGCTTCCTCCTAGGAGGCCCTTACACAGGTTACATCGGAACAACTTTCATAACTTGGTTCACAATTATGGGGTTGAAAACACTCCTCGTATGCACATACCCTCCAATTGGGACATCTCTCGTCCAAGTGAAAGTGATGCAAGAAAGAATGCTTGGGGGCCAGAGAATAAGCATATTATGGCCGAAGTTCAAAAGAATACAGAGATGATACAACATGTGCTCCGAGAAATTCAGAGCCTAAAGGAGATCCTCATTAATGTCATGAAGGACAAGCCCACCTCACCATCACCACCATCACCAAAGGAGGATACTTGAGTACATGGGTATGGGCACTCCCCTTGGCTTGTGCCAAGCTTGGGGGAGGTGCCCCGGTATCGTATCACCATCACTTTTTCATCATCATTATCTATCTTAGTTCGATCCTTAGTTATTTCATGATTTAGAGGAATAAAATTTTAGTATGATTTAGTTTCGAGTGCTTGCTTTGTGATCTATCTATCTATGTAATTGTGTGTGAAAGTTATATAATAAAGAGTAGTTTGAGTTGAGTGTTTTGCTTTTGATGATCCAATCTTAGAAATAAAGAAAGAATAAAAATAAGATCATATGCTAATCCCATGGGGAGTGATGACTTCACATAAAAGAAGTATAATTGATAAAACTTGTTGGAAGTTGACAAACATAACATTGGTCATTGTAGCAATTCATGAAAAAGTAATAAAGGAAGAGAGGTCTCACATATAAATACACTATCTTGGACATCTTTTATGATTGTGAGCCCCCATCAAATATTCTATGTCAATTAGTTGACGTTGGACAAGGAAGACAACGTAATGGGTTATGTTTGCTTATATTCACATAGAAGTTATATTGTTTTGGATCCTCTAACATGTGGTGTTTGCCCCCTATCTTTGCTAGCCAAAAATCCGCACCAAGTAGAGATACTACTTGTGCATCCAAAACCTTAAACCCAGTTTCATGCCATGAGAGTCCACCATATCTACCTATGGATTGAATAAGATCCTTCAAGTAAGTTGTCATCGGTGCAAAAGCAATAAAAATTGCTCTTAAATATGTATGAACTTTTATTGTAAGGGAAAATAAGCTTTGTACGATCTTGTGATGGTGGAGCAATAAAAGCGACAGACTGCATAATAAAGGTCACTATCACAAGGGGCAATATAAAGTGACGTTCCTTTACATTAAGAGCTCGCACATCCAAAAACGAAAGCACATGACAACCTCTGCTTCCCTCTGCGAAGGGCCTGTCTTTTACTTTATGTATTTACTTTCATGCAAGAGTCAATAGTATTCTCTTCTATTCTGTTTTTATTTTCTCTTTAATTTGGCTAACATCATGTGGTGGGGATTGATCCATGCATATATCTCCAGTTGAATGTAGGTGATCATGAGTTATTATTGTTGACATTACCCTTGAGGTAAATACGTTGGGAGGCAAAATTATAAGCCCCTATCTTTGTATGTGTTCGACTGAAACTTTTGCCCCATAAGTATGACGTGAGTATCAGCAATCATAGAAAACTAAATGATAGTTGAGTATGTGAACTTGCTAAACAAAGCTCTTACATAGACTCTTTCTGATAATATGATGAATTGCAATTGCTTCAGTGACTGAGATCATACTTTGTTAGTTTTCAATTTAGTTTATGGTTCATACTTTAAATTGTGGATGAATTGTCACTTTTTTTCATGAGAAGTTTTATGATGATATATTGATGTTATAATAAAGATCATCATGCTCCATGTCCGTATTTTATTTTTATCGACGTCTCTCTCTCTAAACATGTGGTCATGATTATCGATTTCGACTTTTCGCTTGAGGGCAAGCGAGGTCTAAGCTTGGGGGAGTTGATACGTCCATTTTGCATCATGATTTCCTACTGTTATTTATTATGTTTTTGATCATTATTTCACTTTATGGTACAATTCTTATGCCTTTTCTCTCTTAATTTGCAAGATTTACATGAAGAGGGAGAATGCCGGCAGCTGGAATTCTGGACCTGAAATAGCCACATCAGAGATACCTAATCTACAGAGCTCCAATTGACCTAAAATTTCACGGAGATTTTTTATTGAATATATAAAGAATACTAGAGAAAAGAAATACCAGAGGGGACCCACCAGTTGCCCACAAGGCAACAGAGCGCGCCCCCTGGGCGCGCCCTGATGCCTTGTGGGGCCCACAGCTGGCCTCTGGCCCCCTCCTTCTGCTATATGAAGCCATTTGCCCTAGAAAAAAATCAAGAGAGGACTTTTGGGATAAAGCGCCGCCATCTCGAGGCGGAACCTGGGCAGGAGCTATTTTGCTCTCCGGCGGAGCGATTCCGCCGGGGATACTTCCCTCCGGGAGGGGGAAATCGAAGCCATCGATATCACCAACGATCCTCTCATCGTGGGAGGACCAATCTTCATCAACATCTTCACCAGCACCATCTCATCTCAAACCCTAGTTCATCTCTTGTATTCAATCTTTGTCTAAAAACCTCAGATTGGTACATGTGGGTTGCTAGTAGTGTTGATGACATCCTGTAGTTGATGATAGTTGGTTTATTTGGTGGAAGATTATATGTTCAGATCCTTAATGCTATTCAATACCACTCTGATCTTGAACATGAATATGATTTGTGAGTAGTTATGTTCTTGAGGACATGGGAGAAGTCTTGTCATAAGTAATCATGTGAATTTGGTATTTGTTCGATATTTTGATGATATGTATGTTGTTGCTTCCTTTAGTGGCGTCGTGTGAACGTCGACTACATGACACTTCACCATCTTTGGGCCTAAGGGAAGACATTTTGGAGTAGTAATTAGATGATGGGTTGCTAGAGTGATAGAAGCTTAAACTCTAGTTTATGCGCTATTCCGTAAGGGGCTGATTTGGATCCATATGTTTCATGCTATGGTTAGAGTTATCTTAATTCCTCTTTCGTAGTTGCGGATGCTTGTGAGAGGGGGTAAGTGGGAGGCTTGTTCAAGTACGAACGACACCCAAGCACCGGTCCACCCACATATCTGAAAGGATCGATATGGTTGACTAGAGGGGGGGTGAATAGGCAACTACCAATTTTTAGCTTTTCTTAACAAATTAGGGTTAGCAACAAAATAGGTTGTCTAGATGTGCAACTAGGTGAGCAACCTATATGATGCTAACAACAACAACAACACAAGCAAGCAAAGGATACAACACAAGTAAAGCTTGCACAAAGTAAAGGTAAGAAGTAACCACAAGCGGAGCCGGCGAAGACGAGGATGTGTTTCCAAAGTTCCTTCCCTTTGAGAGGAAGTACGTCTCCGTTGAAGCGGTGTGGAGGCACAATGCTCCCCAAGAAGCCACTAGGGCCACCGTATTCTCCTCACGCCCTCACACAATGCCAGGTGCCGTGATTCCACTAGTGGTGCCCTTGAAGGCGGCGACCGAACCTTTACAAACAAGGTTGGGGCAATCTCCACAACTTAATTTGAGGCTCCCAACACCACCACGGAGCTTCACCACAATGGAATATGGCTCCAAGGTGACCTCAACTGTCTAGGGTGCTCAAACACCCAAGAGTAACAAGATCCGCAAGGGATTAGTGGGGGGAATCAAATTTCTCTTGGTGGAAGTGTAGATCGGGGCCTTCTCAACCAATCCCTAAAGAATCAACAAGTTTGATTGGCTAGGGAGAGAGATCGGGCGAAAATGAGCTTTTGGAGCAACAATGGAGTTTGGGGAGGAAGAGGTGGTCTTCTTGGAGAAGAAGACCCCTTTATATAGTGGGGGAACAAAACCAACCGTTACCCAGTTTTCAGCCCGCACAGAGCGGTACTACTGCTCACATGAGCGGTACTGCCGCCCTGGTGGTAGTGCACGAAGTGCAGTGCAAAAGAGCGCGGTAGTGCCGCCGGAGCGGTACTACTGCTCTCCCCAGCGGTACTACCGCTGGGGTTGCAGCACAGGGCACTCGGAGAGCAGAGCAGGACAGAGGAGGAGAGGGACTGCCGCACCAGCGGTACTACCGCTGCGGACAGCGGTACTACCTCCTACGCGCGATACTGCTGCTCTGCTACCGCTGAAAAACAGGGGAGGGCACGAAGAGTAGCGCCGCGAGCGGAAGTGGCAGCTGTGGTAGGCGCGGTACTACCGCTCCTACTGCAGCTTGCCCAGCTGGGTCAAAAGGGGTCAGCGGTAGTATGCCAGTGGGACCACCGCTGGACTACCGCTGAACCCGACATGAAAAATCGTGCCCCGAATCGAGGCGGTAGTACGAGCGGTACTGGGAGCGGCACTACCACTTACAAGCGGTACTACCACTGCCAGCCGCGGTACTACCGCTGGCAGCTCTCTGAGCACTCCTAAGTAACGGAAAGCGAAACTCCAATGAAGCGGAAAGGAACGAAGGGTGCAAATGAAAGTGTGTACGTGTTGATTCCACCCAAACCTTTCCGAAGCGGACCCCCTCTTGATAGTACGGTATTTCCTATGACTCAAGTCCACCAAAAATGAAACGAAGGAAAATAATCCGTCTTCACTCTAATACTTCGAGGGGCATCAATCGTCTTGTGCCAAATGATGGAATATCTGAAATGCTCAATGCACACGATTAGTCCGCAAAAGCATTGTCATCAATCACCAAAACCACTAAGGGAGAAATATGCCCTAACAATCTCCCCCTTTTTGGTGGATTGATGACAACACGGGATTTGCACAAGGGATAAAATGAGATAATAAGCAAACCCAACATCTACAAAATATAGACGGGCTCCCCCTAGATGTGTGCACTATTTAGGTATGCTTTTGGAATGCAAAGCACACACACTAGGATCAACACTCCCCCTATATTTTATAGACTGGCAAAACTTGCATCAACAACATACGAGAGATCTACAAGGATGCAAGGAATATCATGTGAGCATAAAGATAGGGCAAAAGATAAGCATAATATCTCACAAACTAACATAGTACTTGACATAAAGATAGGATAAGGTAGCATATGTCTCACACCATATGATTTAGACTCCAGGTCTCACAAACACAAACCAAAGCAAACGATCAATAAAAGAGTTCACGAGAGAGAAAAGCAAAGCAAATATGACACACTCGTGACTCGGCAAATCCCTAAACTCTCCCCCCTTTGGCATCGAGACACCAAAAGGGGCAAAGAGTGCTACAACGATCACAAGTGATAGCAACGCCGGAGATCCTCATCATCACCACTCCCCGTGGTCGCTCTCCTCGTCAGCAGCAGCAGTGGTGGTCTGATCAACCTCTGAGTCCGTCCAGTGACAGTGCTGAGTGGTCCACTCCTCCTCATCAGTGATCCGCTCCTCTGACCCACTGGCAACCTCGACCCCAAGTTGCCTCATGATGAGCTTGTCACGACCTCGTGATTTCTTCTCTGCCACATGTGCCATGTACTGCCCGTGAGCCTCCATACAAAATAGCTTCTTCATCTTCAAATCGAGCTTCTTAGCCCAAGATGGCTCCACTCCAGCTGGCTCATAGTCAGGCTCATCATCATCATCAACTACATCCTCATCCATAGGAGTCTCCATCTCCGGAACAGGAGTGCCCCAGTTCTCCTTCTGTCTCAGTCGAACGATCTCATGAGAAATCAAGTTACCAGTCACAAGCATCTCATCAGGATAAGTGAAGTCCCATGCCTTCTCAATGAGCAACATCAGGTAAGGACCATAGATGGGATACTTGCGCTCAGTGATGGCGGAAAGAAGCTCCGACCACATGATATGAGAAACATCCAAAGATTGCCCCGTGTTTGCCTCCTTCTCACTCTGACAGAAGAGCAGCAAGTCCACTAGATAGGAGTGTACCTGATCCAAGTTCCCAATCCGAGGGAAGAGGGTGTGCCTGAAGATGCGATGCAGGATGTCCAGGAAAGGGCTAAGCTCATATGTCTTCTTCTGGGTGGTTGGAGAAACCTTCAAAGTGTTGTAGGGCCAGAGAGTAGACTTGTGCGTAGCACCCGCCTCCTTGTGAGGACGGAATCCAACCGGGTTGTCAAGCCCCTTATCATCATAGCCCAAAAGTTCCATGAACGCCTTCCACTTGACATAAAGTAGCTTGCCGTTGGTCATCCAAGTCAGAGTCCTCTCCACATCAGTACCTAGGTGAACCGTGGCATAGAACTGAGCCACGATGTCTGCATCAAAATCCTTGTTGAACTCCATAACCTTGATGATGTCCAGCTGATTGCACATCTCAAGAACCTCTCCAAAGTATGGCATGTCCTTCTGCAAATGAGGGATATCAATGGTTCCGACCGACACAAACAGATTCTTCTTCGCTTTGAGCACATCCAGATAGATAGAGCGCTGCTGCTTGGTCCAGAAGGGACGATTGACAAGAGCTGGATCTTGCTCGTGACGGTACGGGTTACGGCAGCGAAACACACAAAACTCCTTAGCATTCATCTCAGTCACGGACTTGACCTTCTCCTTTGGCTTGCTTGCAACTTGCTTCGTTCTTTGCATTGGCTGAGCACTTGAAGTTGCACCGACATCCTCAGAAGTGCGATAGCGCTTGGAACCCCCTGGATGCTCTGGATTCTTGCAACGGGCCTGATGCCCAGCACTGCTATCACCTGGAACCCACAACAAGAAGCGAGGGAAAAGCAGGTGTAAATCATTGCATAAGCCAACAAAAAGGAAACAAAGTGAGTTGAAGGTTGGTACAAGGGAAGTAGAAGTTGACAGCCCTGGGCGGTAGTACCGCCCATCAGCAGCGGTAGTGCCGCCTACAAGCGGTAGTACCGCTCCAGAGGAGCGATAGTACCGCCCGAGGCGAATGTCACCGGTCTGACCACAACCGCGGCTAGATCCGGTACTACCGGGGATGCCAAATTCAAATTCCCTCCAACCAAACTTCAATCCACCTATTCTAGTAGTCTTCTACGTCCTACTCAAGCCTCGATTTGACAAAAAATCGAAGAATGCCACACGCATTGCCCTAGAACCTAGATTCAAAAAGTAGAACCATAGGAGAGGAAAACGGGGGCAATACCGGCATCCATGGCAAGAGGAGAAGGTGGGGATCATCCCACCGGACGGAATCGCGGAAGACGGCACATAATCGGCGGTCCGACGGCGGCCCTCCGGTGCTTGTTCGTCGCCTGTGAGAGGAGAGGGCGTGGGAGAGGCGAATGGGTATGGGGGAGTTGGAACTCCCCTTGCCCGAGTCATAACCCCCACAACCCGCCACAGAGCGGTAGTGCCGCTCAAAGGAGCGGTAGTACCGCCCCGGTACTACTCCGCGGCAGGAGGCCGGGTAGTACCGCTCGAGCGGTAGTACCGGGGTGCTAGGCGGTAGTAACGCTTATAAGTGGTAGTACCGCCCAGACACCGCGGTAGTACCGCGCAGGCGACAGCAAGCAGGATCAAGCAGGAGAGGTTGTAGGTGAGATGGGTTGGGTTGGAGACTCGAAACACCAGCAAATGGGAAGAGACACTCCAAGTTCAAAAAGAGAGGAAAAAGGAGGAGCAAACTTGGAGTGACTCAAAGCACAAACAAAGACAACACAAAAGGGACCAAAACGGGTAACCACCTCTCAAAGAGAGGGCGGTGGCCGAAGCCACCTATGTTTGAGTCAATTGGTATGGCACCGCGAAGATTTTAACCTTGGGCCCATGACCAAAACTCATCTTTGAAGCACAAGTACCATCAAAAATGGCTAATGTGAAAGACTTGATCGATTTATGCATAATGGGGGGAGGGAGAGTTCATTGAGAGAACAACACCCCCCCCTATATCCATGCCTACACCTAGAATAAGATACCATGATGAATGCGGTGGGGTGTGCCTAGATTCAAGACACGTTGCTCGAATCAATGATATTTAGCTCATGCCTTAACTCGCGAAATCTTGCTTCATCCAAAGGCTTCGTGAAAATATCCGCTAGTTGCTCTTGTGTACCTACATGAATAATATCAATCTCCCCACGCTTGACGTGATTCCGGATGAAATGATGACGAATCTCAATGTGCTTCGTCTTGCTATGTTGCACCGGATTGTAGGAGATCTTGATTGCACTTTCATTGTCACAGAAAAGAGGCACTTTGTCACAAGTGACACCGTAATCCTTTAAAGTTTGCCTCATCCATAGCAATTGAGCACAACAACTTGCAGCAGCTATATACTCGGCCTCGGTGGTGGAGAGAGACACACAATTTTGCTTCTTCGAAGACCAACTCACCAAAGAGCGACCAAGGAATTGGCACCCTCCGGAAGTTGACTTCCTATCCACATGGTCTCCCGCCCAATCCGAGTCCGAATATCCCATGAGATTAAAGCTTGCTCCTTTGGGGTACCATAAGCCAAAGTTTGGGGTATGAGCCAAATATCAAAAGATTCGCTTGACCGCCACAAAGTGACTTTCCTTAGGCGCGGCTTGAAACCGTGCACACATTCCCACACTCAACATGATATCCGGCCTAGATGCACAAAGGTAAAGCAAGGATCCAATCATGGAACGGTATACCTTTTGATCCACCGCTTTACCATTGGGATCAATGTCGAGTTGGCACTTGGTAGGCATTGGAGTCTTGGCCGGTTTGACATCTTCTAGCTTGAATCTCTTGAGCATGTCTTGGGTATATTTGGCTTGGTTGATGAAGGTTCCTTCTCTTCTTTGCTTGACTTCGAACCCAAGAAAGAACTTCAACTCTCCCATCATAGACATCTCAAACTTCTCAGTCATGAGTGTGGCAAACTCATCATTGAAAGCTTTGTTAGGAGAACCAAAGATAATATCATCAACATATAGTTGGCATATGAACAAATCCCCTTTAACCCTCTTAGTAAAAGAGTGGGATCGATTTTCCCAATTTCAAACCCACGGTCTTGCAACAACTCGGTAAGGTGCTCATACCACGCATGTGGGGCTCGTTTAAGGCCATAGAGTGCCTTATCGAGCTTGTATACATGATTGGGGAACTTGGGATCCTCGAACCCCGGGGGTTATTTGACATATACCAACTCATTAAGGGGACCATTAAGAAATGCACTCTTCACATCCATCTGTTGCAACTTAAAATCATGATGAGAAGCATATGCAAGCAACATACAGATAGATTCAAGACGAGCAACAGGAGCAAAGGTTTCACCGTAGTCGATACCCTCGACTTGGGAGTAGCCTTGTGCCACCAATCTTGCCTTGTTTCGAGTGACAACACTGTTCGTATCTTGCTTGTTCTTAAAGATCCATTTGGTTCCAATGACATTATGATTCTCCGTTGGCCTTGGCACCAATGTCCACACTTTGTTGCGCTCGAAGTTGTTGAGTTCATCATGCATGACTTCAAGCCAATCCATGTCCTCGAGCGCTTCATGTACCTTTTGGGGTTCAACACAAGAAACAAACGCGTGATGCTCACAAAAGTTTGTTAATTGTCTACGAGTGGTTACCCCTTTCTTTAAGCTTCCATAAACATTCTCCAAGACATGTTGTTGATGCTTGAGTTTGGAAGCAATCTTGGCGGCACGACGCTCCAATAGTTCCTCTGTAGTCACTTGAGGGGGATCATCTTGAACATCTTGAGCGTCATCTTGAGCTTGCTCTTGATCTTGAGCTTGCTCTTGATCTGGACCTTGAGCTTGCACTTGATCTTGAGAAAGCTCGGTGTCGTGATCTTGATCTTGGGCATCATTTGGTGCATCACCATTATCTTGAGGTTGATCTTGCCCTTGATCTTGATCACTTGGTTGAGGGCCTTCGGTTTGTTCTTCAGAAGCGTGTGGGTCAATGGTTGGTGATGACTCCACTTGCGTAGAGCATTGTCCTTCTCCTTCGGCCACAAGGGGTTCCTCAATGGGGAGTATTTGACCAATCCCCATTCTTCTTATGGCTTGGGGAGGAATTTCATCACCTACATCACAAAGACCACTTTGCTCCACTTGGGAGCCATTATTTTCATCAAACTCTACGTTACACGTCTCCTCAATGAGTCCGTTGGACTTGTTGAGGACACGGTAAGCATGAGAGTTTGTAGCATAACCAACAAATATGCCCTCTTGAGCTCTAGGTTCGAATTTAGACAAACGTGCACCTTTCTTGAGAATGAAACACTTACACCTGAACACCCGGAAGTACTTGAGGTTGGGCTTGTTACCGGTAAGTATCTCATATGGAGTCTTGTTCAAGCCTTTGCGGAGGTAGAGCCGATTGGATGCATGACATGCGGTGTTGATGGCTTCGGCCCAAAAGTTGTACGGAGACTTGAATTCTGCCATCATGGTCCTTGCCGCGTCCATCAACGTCTGGTTCTTCCTCTTCGCAACACCATTTTGTTGAGGGGTATATGGTGCGGAGTATTGATGCTTGATCCCCTCATCACTAAGGAACTCATCCAAGGTGTAGTTCTTGAACTCGGTGCCTTTGTCACTTCTTATCATCAATATCTTTGCCTCATGTTGACGTTGAGCTTCATTGGCAAAGTCGATGACGGTTTGTTGGGTCTCGCTCTTCCTCTTGAAGAAATATACCCAAGTGTATCTTGAATAGTCATCCACAGTCACCAAGCAATACTTTCTTCCCCCAAGACTATCGAAGGATGGAGGTCCAAAGAGATCCATGTGAAGGAGCTCCAAGGGCCTCTTCGAGTAGATGATAGTCGTGGGTCGGTGAGCCATCTCATGTAGCTTTCCTTCGATACAAGCACTGCAAGCACGATCTTTGGCAAAGCTCACATTTGTTAGTCCACGAACGTGATCCCCTTTGAGGAGACTTTGAAAAGATCTCATATTGACATGGGCTAGTCGGCGATGCCAAAGCCACCCCACATCAACTTTAGCCATTAGGCAAGTCGCGGTCTTAGTGGGTCGCTTCGAGAAGTTAACCACATAGAGACCGTTCTCGACATGCCCAACAAAAGCTACTTTAAGAGTCTTGCTCCACAAAAGGGCCACGGTATCAAGGCAAAGAAAGTGGCAAAACCCATAAGTGCAAGTTGACGAACGGAAAGCAAATTGTATGCAAGGGTCTCAACAAGCATGACTTTCTCAATTGATAAATCATGAGAAATCACAACCTTGCCAAGACCCAATACCTTAGATGTTGAGGCATCACCGAATTGAATATGGGTGGGCATATATGAGCTTGGTTGCACGTCCACCACCAAATGCTTGCTCCCGGTCATATGATTTGTTGCTCCACTATCGAGCAACCATGATCCTCCACCGTAAGCAAACTCCTACAAGAGATCAATGCTTGGTTTTAGGTACCCATTCTTGAATGGGTCCTTTGATGTTAGTAACAAGGGTCTTAGGAATCCAAATAGACCATTCAATGTACTCATAATAAGAACCAACAAATTTGGCATAAACATGCCCATCACTAGCACGGCATAAAACATAAGAAGGGTTAAAGTCGCCGGCTTTGTTCGATGGAGTGGGATTGCCCTTCTTGACATTTCCACCCACCACCTTGTCCTTCTTCTCCTTATGAGCACCCTCTCCCTTCTTGACAAATACCTCTTTGAGGGGGAGAGGTTTCTTGATCTTGTTGTTGTTCTTCTTCTTTGACTTGGGTGCAAACCCGAGCCCTTCCTTTGCCACAACCTCCTTTTGATTTCTCAAAAGGTCATTGAGGTTCTTCTCACCTTGTATGCAAGTCACAAGGCCTTTCTCAAGTTGCTCTTTCAACTTGGAATTCTCCTCCACAAGATGCTCATGCTCACAACAAGGGTTAGTAGCATTGGCATTATCAATTAAAACAAAAGGAGGACACGTGGCTATTTCCTTAGTGAGATTTGCTTGGAGTTGATCATGAGACTCCTTGGGAGTAGCATGTGCACCTTTCAAGGCCTTGTGAGCCTTGTCAAGTAGCTCAAACTCCTCTTTGAGTCTAGCATGGCCAACCCCAAGCTCAGCATTCTCGGATTTAAGCACACGAGCAAGAACTTGAGCATGAGCATGATCTTTCCTTAGTTGAGCAAGGTCAACGTTTTGCGACTCCTCAAGAGCCGAACGAAGACCTCGCTCTTCCTCAAGAGCGATGGAAAGCTCCGCAATCTCATCGGCATAGTCACGACTATGGCCTTCCAAGTTAGTGATGTTTTCCTCGTGAGACTCAATGATATCATTGGCCTCACCAAGTTGTTCCAAGAGAGCAACAAAGTGCTTCTTGGTCTCACCTTTGAGCTTACCCAAGAACTTGTCAAACTCATTCTCATCCACCTTTACCTCCTCTAGATCATCCACACAATCCAACAAGGAAGGATTAGGAGAGATGGAAGTTTTGATGTTGGAGGTTGAGTTTACCTTGTTGACGCCTCTTGCCATGAGGCACTTGGGGATGCTATTCTCATTGGGGGCATCGAAGAGGGACACCGAGGTTGGAGAAGATGTGGCAATGGCCATGGTGGCCGTTGCTAACACTTCACCACTTGTATCATCATCATCATCGGAGTTGTACTCTTCTTGCGCCACCAAGCCCTTTGAAGGCACCTTCTTGTTGAAATTGTTCTTGTTGGGGAAGGACTTGGCCTTGTCTTTGCGGATGAGCTTGCCACCATTGTCCTCCCTCTTCTCATAAGGACAATCCACCACAAAGTGACTCACATTGCCACAATTGCAGCAAGTTCTTACTCGTTGCTTGCCCTTTGAGTTGTTCTTGGAGGAGTTGGGCCTTGTGTTTCTCTTGTTGCCCCAAAATTGCCTTGACGCAAGAGCCATGTGCTCGTGGTAAGCATATTTGGTGTCTTCGGGGCAACTCTCTTCTTCTTCCTCTTCTTCTTCTTCCGGAATACCCTTGTCCTTCAAAGCAAGGTTGGGTGAGGCTTTCTTTGACCGTTGGACACGAGCTAGAGCATTGTCGCGGTCTTGTTCATGATGTTCATGGCAATAAACTCATCCAACACTTCACTTGAAGACAAGGTGTGGAAGTCCGGTTTTTGACGAATCACGGAGGACATTGCCTTGTTGAATGGAATGATGGCCTTGAGAAACTTGCGCTTGATCCAATTATCATCTGTATCCTTGCTCCCATGATCTTGAAGAGCGACCGCAAGAGTTGTCAATCTTCGGTAGAGATCACGAGGATCCTCATCTTCATTCATCACAAACTCATCGGCCTCATCAAGCACCACCTCAAAGTTGGACCGTTGAATGCTTGAGCTCCCCTTGTACAAAGATATAATATGTTCCCAACAATCCTTTGCATGGGAGAAGGGGCGCAAGTGAGCTAGATCTTCGGGAGGCACTGCGGATTGGAGGATGAACAATGCAGAGTGATTGTATTGATTGTCCGCCTCTTCTCTTGGAGTGAGGTTGCTTGGATCAAGTGGGTAGAAGCCTTGCTCGATGATTCTCCAAAGATTTATTGAGCTGTGATTCAAATGAGACTTGATACGAAAAACCCAATTAGCAAAATCACCCTTCACAAGCTTAGGAGGAAGGCCAAGGTGGTTAATATGCGGTGTAGGGACCGGTCCTCCATAGACCAGGGGAGGGGGAACCGAGGTGTAGGTTCCCGTCCCATTCTTACCATGAGGGGAAGAGGTCTGAGCACCTTTAGCTGCTTCCTTGCCGAAATTGGCCTCCAACGCCGATGTGGTGGGATTAACCACAAGCAACGGATCGGGAGTAGACTTCAACCCCTCAAGGAGTTCTTTAAGCATGGACTTGACATCGGCCGTCATAGACGTCTTAAGTGAAGCCATAGCTTCATTTAAGTCGTCTTGGGTGACCGAGTTCAACTCCACGGCCTCGGGCACTTCCTCATCCCGATCCCCGTCGTCAACCATACTCTTCGGGTGGTGAAACCCTTAATAAAGAAACGAGGCTTTGATACCAATTGAAAGGATCGATATGGTTGACTAGAGGGGGGGTGAATAGGCAACTACCAATTTTTAGCTTTTCTTAACAAATTAGGGTTAGCAACAAAATAGGTTGTCTAGATGTGAAACTAGGTGAGCAACCTATATGATGCTAACAACAACAACACAAGCAAGCAAAGGATACAACACAAGTAAAGCTTGCACAAAGTAAAGGTAAGAAGTAACCACAAGTGGAGCCGGTGAAGACGAGGATGTGTTTCCGAAGTTCCTTCCCTTTGAGAGGAAGTACGTCTCCGTTGGAGCGGTGTGGAGCCACAATGCTCCCCAAGAAGCCACCAGGGCCACCGTATTCTCCTCACGCCCTCACACAATGCCAGGTGCCATGATTCCACTAGTGGTGCCCTTGAAGGCGGCGACCGAACCTTTACAAACAAGGTTGGGGCAATCTCCACAACTTAATTGGAGGCTCCCAACACCACCAGGGAGCTTCACCACAATGGAATATGGCTCCGAGGTGACCTCAACTGTCTAGGGTGCTCAAACACCCAAGAGTAACAAGATCCGCAAGGGATTAGTGGGGGGAATCAAATTTCTCTTGGTGGAAGTGTAGATCGGGGCCTTCTCAACGAATCCCTAAAGAATCAACAAGTTTGATTGGCTAGGGAGAGAGATTAGGCGAAAATGAGCTTTTGGAGCAACAATGGAGTTTGGGGAGGAAGAGGTGGTCTTCTCGGAGAAGAAGACCCCTTTATATAGTGGGGGAACAAAACCAACCGTTACCCAGTTTTCAACCCGCACAGAGCGGTACTACTGCTCACATGAGCTGTACTGCCGCCCTGGCGGTAGTGCATGAAGTGCAGTGCAAAAGAGCGCGGTAGTGCCGCCGGAGCGGTACTACTGCTCTCCCCAGCGGTACTACCGCTGGGGTTGCAGCACAGGGCACTCGGAGAGCAGAGCAGGACAGAGGAGGAGAGGGACTGCCGCACCAGCGGTACTACCGCTGCGGACAGCGGTACTACCGCCTACGCGCGGTACTGCCACTCGCCACTGCCGCTCTACTACCGCTAAAAAATAGGTGAGGGCACGGAGAGCAGCGCCGCGAGCGGAAGTGGCAGCTGTGGTAGGTGCGGTACTACCGCTTACAAGCGGTACTACCGCTGCTACTACCGCTTGCCCAGCCGGGTCAAAAGGGGTCAGCGGTAGTATGCCAGTGGGATCACCGCTGGACTACCGCTGAACCCGACACAAAAAATCGTGCCCCGAATCGAGGCGGTGGTACGAGCGGTACTGGGAGCGGCACTACCGCTGCCAGCCGCGGTACTACCGCTGGCAGCTCTCTGAGCACTCCTAAGTAACGGAAAGCGAAACTCCAATGAAGCGGAAAGGAACGAAGGGTGCAAATGAAAGTGTGTACGTGTTGATTCCACCCAAACCTTTCCGAAGCGGACCCCCTCTTGATAGTACGGTATTTCCTATGACTCAAGTCCACCGAAAATGAAACGAAGGAAAATAATCCGTCTTCACTCTAATACTTCGAGGGGCGTCAATCGTCTTGTGCCAAATGATGGAATATCTGAAATGCTCAATGCACACGATTAGTCCGCAAAAGCATTGTCATCAATCACCAAAACCACTAAGGGAGAAATATGCCCTAACAATATCAAATTATCAAAGTAGCGAACGCGAATCAAACAAACATGATGAAAGTGACTAGATGAAACTCCCATGTGTCCTCGAGAACGCTTTGCTTATTATACGAGTTCGTTCCGGCTTGTCCTTTGCTACAAAAAGGATTGGGCCGCTTTGCTGCACTTTTTGTTACCGTTACTACTTGTTACTTGTTACGAATTATCTTGCTATCAAAACTATCTGTTACCTCTACTTTCAGTACTTGCAGAGAATACCTTGCTGAAAACCGCTTGTCATTTCCTTCTGCTCCTCGTTGGGTTCGACACTCTTACTTATCGAAAGGACTACGATTGACCCCCTATACTTGTGGGTCATCAGATGTCAGCGCGTCGTTCGCGCGCGAACGCGCCGGTTGATCCCGAGGCCGCGCTCCTCGCGTCGGTCCTCCGCCGCTCTCTCACGACGACGGAGACGAATGCGCGGCGCCTCCGCTGCAAGAATGCCAAGGCGCTCCGACTCGCCATCGAGTTGTCGGAGCGCGAGGCAAACAAGGAGGAGGCGAAGGCGAAGGCGGCCCGCCATGCCAAGGAGCAGGACCGCCTGCTCCGCAGGCTGTCGGGCATGAGGGGCAGCTCTGACTCCGACCGGACGGCTCCACCGACAGCTCCAGCTCCGACGACGACGCGCCTCCGCACGCCGAAGCCTACACGAAGGAGGGGCACAGCCGCGCCGACAACCGGAAGAGGAAGGGGCCTGTGAGGAAATGGTGATTTCCTCCGCCCATCGCCGTTCTGTTTATATTTTAACTATGTTCTAGTTGTTTGTAGTATGAATTTGCACTGTCCACCGATGAACCTTCGATGAACTATGTGCTTTTGTCCGGCGATGCAATGATGATCCGGCTAGTTGATCGTGTTTATACTTATACATAGCGTTGCATGGATTGCATGGGTTTGAGGTTTCAGATATGAGGGACGTGGGTGTGGAAGGCAACATATGAGACGTGCCCGGTTAACGCCACGCCCGCGGGCGTTTGAGTGGACGGATTTGCCAAGTCCGGCAGTAGATGCTCTAAGCTTCCAGGAATTTGAGGCTCCTGGTGCATTGAGGAGTTGTGGGTCCGAATGTAAGTATTTGTTTCGATGGTAAGGTGGCAGGTGAGTCGTGGCGGTCTTGCGCTGTTGACCCACCTTTTTTTTAACACAGTACAGACGCAAGCGCTCATACATACGCGCATACACTCATCCCTATGAACGTATACACGCACACTCTACCCCTATGAGCACTTTTAAGAGACTGAGTCGGCATATCATTTGGCCAGTACTAGGCGCCGGCGCACCGGCCCAAAAGTTTCGGCCGGTCTACCCCCAGTCGTTCCATCTGGTGATTTGTAGCCGCTCGATCCCCTCCTTATCCTTCCCCCGCACCAACCGCTTTGCCTCTGTTTCTTCTGCAAAAAACCATGGCGGATGTCCTCCCCCGCCAGCCAGCGCCCGGCCGCCCCTCCCCTTGCTTGCCTTGTCGCCGACGGTCGTTACCTTCCCGTCGACGCTCGCCGTCACCGCCGGTAACAAAATCCCGGCCGGTTGCAACAAAAAAAACACAGGTCCTCGCCGCCATGGGATGCAGCTCTGACGCCCGCTTGTTCCAGCGTGCGGATGCAATGAAAAATTGATGACTGCAGCTCACCCGCTGGCCGGTTCCAGCTCGCGGCCACCGTGGTTGCAGCATCTCCCCGCGTCACCGCCTCCGCTCGTCACCGTCGTCCGCTCACCGTGTTTCCCTGCAAAAAAATCTCAGCCAAAAATCAAAACACCATTGGATTTGCCGGTGGCAGCAAAAACACATGCCGGTTCCAGCAAAAATTATCCATGATTCCAGCAAAACACGTCGTCGCCGCCAACCATAGCAAAGAACTCTCACCTACCCATGCAGCAAAAAATCTTGCCGGTTCCAGCAAATTTCTTTGCCGGTTCCAGCAAAAACGAAATCGACGCCGTCTGGTTCCAGCACTGGCCAATAATGGTTGCAACTTTTCTCTCACCTGGTTCCAGCAAAAAAAACTCTGGTTGCAGTATCGGAGCTCGTCGTCTTTGCCGCCGGCAGCTGCTGGTTGCAGCAAACGTGGACTCTGGTTCCAGCATCTCCAGACTCCGGTTGCAGCAAAAAAAACTTCAGGTTGTAGCACCGGAGCCCCCCGTCTCCACCACCGGCAGCTGCTGGTTGCAGCAACCATGGCCGCCGGTGAGGGGAGCTTGCGGTGGTTCGTGAGCAGCGTGGAGGAAAGAAAAAATCGTGGCTGTGGAGAGCAGAACATGTCGTGGCTGGAGGTAGAAGACAAAAGAGAAGCCCAGAGAAAAGAATAAGGATAAGAGGGGCGGTTGTGCAAGGCCCACCACGTGCACACGTCTTGCGTGGGGTGGTTCGTGGACGCTTGAGCCAGCGTGGCGCGCGATCCGGCCGAAAGTTCGGCCGGCGCCCCGGCTCTAAACGTTTCCCATATCATTTTGCGCTGTTGACCCACTTTTGAACTGCCTTGAACCAGGTGCGCGCTGGATCGCTACGTATTGCTTCAGGGGAACACACGTCGGCAAGGCCATCATCCCAGGGTGCTTCGTCCTCGCCCTCCTCAGCACCACCACCGTCAGTAGCGCAATAAGCAATGCGAAGAGCCCAAGAACCATCCCCCATCCCACCGCCTTTACCCCCACCCTGCTCACCGCCGCTCCCCTGCAATGGCGCAGCAAAGCAGCGAGCGCACCCCCGGTCGCAATAGGTGCTCGGCCGCTGCAGCTTCGCGTCGCGGAAGCAATTGCACGCGTCAAGGACCGTGCGCGCTGACGAGTTGGGCATCATGCACGCCGGTTACGCCCCGGTGAGCACTGAGCAGGTTGGCGGAGACGTCCACGAACTCCAGCGTGTCCATGCACGCCGTGCAGCTGCCCGGAGATCTTGTTGTGCGATAGGGTGATGTGCCGCAACGCGAGGAGGGCGAAGATGGAGAAGGGGATCCACCCCTCCAGCTGGTTCCGTGTGACACGTCCAGCCTCGCCGGTGGAAGTGCTTCTGGATTGTGTGTGCCGCGAGCTCCCTCTCAGACGACCGGCGCGCGACTTGGCGGCGGCGAGTGCGGATCCTCCTGGTGCGCGTGCGTGCGGTGGTGCCGGTGAGGATTAGGCTGCCGGGGCTGCGGTGCGGCAGGATGGTCTTGAGCACAGCCACGCGACGCAGGAACTGGCCGTGGGGGCGGGTTCAGGCGTTCGGCTGCTGCTGATGCTGCTGCGGTGGCGTAGGCGCAGGTGCTCGACGAGAAATCAGGCGCGCGCTCACTGCCTCTCCTCCCTGTACTTGCACCAGGCACCAGCACGCTGCGTTGTTACTGCTCCCGTCGCGGCGACAAGCGCTGGCTCTGTTGCGTGTTGTGCCATTCCGCTCCCCCCTCTACTACTGATGCCTGCTGTGTCGAACCATCAGTCCAACCTCTCCCATGTCATGGTTGAGCTCTTGCAGCTGGGTTTGCGGCTCTGCGCCTTGCAATAGTAGTAGTGTTTAGACTTTAGACCTAACAGTTAGAGCATCTGTATGGTTAACTAAGAGAATTTTACTTACTTGTCGCTGGTACTACGAATCAGAGGTACCATACATGATCATAGTTGCGTCGTGTGTGGTGCATGGCTTGGTGCGTGTGGGTGCGTGGTTCGTGTGTGCGCTGCGTGGTGGGTGTGCGGGTCGGTGTGCATCCTCTCGACGGCGAAGCTGGCGTGACCTGCCGCTCCAGAGTCACTGCCGCGTTTTTCCCCGCTGACTGCGGCGTCGCCATCATTGTCAGGCCCCAAGTCGACCTGATGCCTGAAACCTGAAGTTATCTGCAAGTGTTCAAAGTTCAGTGTTCAGAACTGAGCAAAACAGATAAGGGGGAGAAGGAACGACCATGATGCAATCTTTGTGCTACCACTCAATCTGATGGTCTACAAGCTTGCTTACTCAATGTTCATATTATTACACTTTTTGGACCTAAAAAGTGCTTAGCTATGTAAACCGTACGTGTTTAGTTACTGTAAACAAAACATGGGCGCTGCTTCTTTCAGAATAAAAGGGCGGCGCAGAGGGTGGTTGGTCAGCTATCTATCGAAA
Organism: Elymus sibiricus; assembly: GCA_039707655.1. Taxonomy (NCBI): domain Eukaryota; kingdom Viridiplantae; phylum Streptophyta; class Magnoliopsida; order Poales; family Poaceae; genus Elymus; species Elymus sibiricus. Next base: position 388,055,648 of record CM077676.1, read on the forward strand.
AACCAAGCTCATCATTTGCTCTACTCAATTCAATTTCTTTACTTTCCTTCTGTTTATCAGTTTGCAAGTAAGACACGTAAATCCAGCTGCTACGGTGATATTGTCTAAATAGATAGGACGTGTATGAATACCTTTGTCGTGTTTTGCTTTTTGTATACAGGGGATCATGTCTACAAAAATCAGTATGCATGTATCAAAGAGTGCTTATTGTATAGTACACAGATAGACAGATAAATGCATGTATCAAAGAGTGCTCATTGGTAATGCTTATTATATGAATTTTGCGAAGTAGTTTGACTATGTTCCAGTTTGGCTAATGTAATGTATTACCAGGATAGGGACTGATCTCCCTTCGTGATAGCATTTTGCTCGACTGTTCAAACTATAAAGTACGTTTTCCCTCCTAATCTACATATGGTATGTGCTATGCACATCGTTGAACAATAATGCATTGAAGAGATTTTAGACAACACACGAGCGAGGCATCACTCCTCGGAGTGGCACGTGGGAAACGGAAAATAGATGTGAACACACGACAGAAGAATGGCGCAACGAAGCACGCGTTAGGTTCTAGTTCATTGCATGCCAAAAGAAAATTATATGAATTCATACATAGATATGTGATACACGAATGAATCAAACGCCTTCATTGTTGAGCATGTTGATCATCTTCTTCACATTGATCACCCACTTCCAGCTTCATCATCCAAGAGGTTAGTGTCCCGCAACATAATCCTCGACTCCTCCATTTGTCTCGCAAGCCTCAACTTCTCTCTCTCAAGCTCAGTTCCTTGCAATGTCGCCTCGTTTTCTAGCTCCCAGTTTGCATATTTCTCTTAATTTTCCAAGTCTATTTTCTCCCTTTCAATGTTCAACTTCTCTTTCACCATCTCTCGGTTGAACTCCATCTCTCCCATTGCACATCTATGAAGAGCTTGTATCTCTCCTCCTACTTCACCTCCTTAGCGGAAAAAATGCCCGTCCACCTGGCGGACATTTTGCTTGCCGCGCCATCACGCGCAATCCTCTCCTTCGCCCACTTGTTTCCCATCACCTGGTGATTTCTCTTTGGCATGCTGGCTTGTATGTCCGCCACTCCACTTTTCTCTTCTTCATCATCCAATGCAGTTGATTGATTGGAGTCAGTGCCATCATTTTTTCATCTTCTTGGTGCCGTTGTGGCGCTCCTCAATGATTGTTTGCCATTTGGTTTTCTATTCAATTTCAACCAACAATGAGACAAGGTGAATGGCTTCTTCTCGGTTTGTTGGTACAAACCGTCGCCAAAGTTGCATGGCTTTGGACTCCAACACCACTTCGGTTCGGCCAACCACTTGCTTGTAGAAACTAACAGACTTGCTAACGCCGAGGCATCATCCATACCGATGGCGGGGGACAGGGTACTCAGAGAGGACCTCTACGACGACAGGCAAGGGCAGCGGCACAGATGAAGGAGCAAGGGTGGAGGAGGACGACTCAGACGGCGGGAAATGGGGGACGGACACGGCAAGAGTGCGGTCGATTCGATGGACCTAGTCAATTTGGAGCGGATTTGGGATTGGTCCAGCCTGTTGCATCCGATGTGACGGACGCGTCAGAGCGTCCCCTTATCCACCCCACATATGACCTGAGTGTGGAGGGTGCCGGACAGCCCGGACGTATAGGGCCGTTGAGGTCTCCGGTTGGATGGCAAAAAAGTGACCAGGGGCAGTCCGCCTGAAGCATTGAGAGGGTCTGAGGGGTTCTGTTATAGATGCTCTTACCATACAGTAAATGATAACAGGCAATTGAAACACTTGACTGACTGTTCCCTGAAAGAAAAAAGAAAAAACACTTGGCTGTAAACCCCGTGGTCGGTTAGTCGCTCCTCCACGGCTAAACGAACGCGCACGGCCCGGCCGGAAACTCTTTTTTTTTTTGCGAGAAACTTCCAATCTATTCATTTTCAATCATGACAGTACAAAAAACAATAGAGGTAATAAAAATTACAACTATGTCCGTGGACCACCTAGCGACGACTACAAGCACTGGAGCGAGCCGAAGGCGCGCCGCCGTCATCGCCCCTCCCTCACCGGAGCCGGGCAAACCTTGTTGTAGTAGACAGTCGGGAAGTCGTCGTGCTAAGGCCCCATAGGACCAGCGCACCAGAGTAGCAACCATCGCCGATGAAGAAAGTCGTAGATCGGAAGGATCAAACCTGTAAACACCCAAACGAAGACGAACGAAGACCGGATCCAAACAGATCCACCGAAGACCAGCACCGACCGAATCCCGCGAGATCCGACGGAGACAAACCCCCACACGTCCTCCGACAATGCTAGACACACCATCGGGACGGGGATAGAACGTGGGAGACATTATTCCTACCAAGGGACATCGCCGCCGCCACACAGCCCCAATCAAGACGCCGAATCTAATAAGAACGAGAACGGAGTCCCTCCCGCCGGCGAGGGGCCGAGATCCTCCGCACCTCCATGGCCTAGAGGCCATTGGAGATGGGGCGGACCGGCGGCGGCGCCGACGGGAGGAGAATAACTTTTCTTGTGTAGGAGGAAAGAGACGGATGGAGTAACAAACATTTGCACGACGACAGAAAAAAAGAAAGCAGCAGTACTACCAGGCCAGCAGCTGTTGCCGGACATGCGTGAACAGTAGGCCGCCACCACAGTGGAAACCGTGGACCACGCACGCGCACAGTGGACCGAGCCTGATTAGACCCCCCATCGCATTCCGTGCCGTGCGGCGTGCCGGCCACATTGAATCGGGTTAAAAATCCGCCCTAGCCTCTGACCCCCTCTCCCCACGAGCGAGGCAACACGCGCGCGTAGATCAATTCTCCGAGCCCTGACCGGTGTCACCGTGGGAAAAAAATCTGGTACGACCGGGTCGTACGCAGGCAAACGTGAGACCACCGCGAGTGCGTGACATCTGGCAAGCCGGTTGAGCATGAGAGAGAGAAGGGGCGTGGGGCCCGCCGGTTGCATGCATGTCTCCATCGGAGAGAGAATGGGCATGGGCCCGCCCAGTTGCATGCATGTCATCTGCCTGCTGCGTGTCATATCACCGTCTGAATTCAATTATCACACCCCTACAACACATATTCGATTTAGTTGCAGATTACATCTCGTAGGAACATATTTTATACTACTACTTTTGTTTGAGTGTAAATTTTATATTTAATTGGTGTAAATTGCGATGTAATCTTTTTCTACGTAGCCAAAAAAACACTACATTTCATTTTTATCGAATGGAGATTAATATATACAAAAATTGTACGAATCAAAGAGATCTACAACTTTGTATCTAACTTTTCTTTTTTGTAGAAAGCCATTTGGGTGCTAAAATATTTAACACAATGTTGGGACATAAAAATAGGGCGTGTCTACACACCGGTCGGGTGTTTCATGTGGATGTGATACACGAGTGTCAGGTCCCTGGAAACACTCTATTGCAACAAAGGAATATAGAATATAATCGAGTGAGAGATCCCAGGCGAACACTCGATTTCTATAACCACTCGATCTAATCTAACGATGCAAATAAAGTATATCAAATAATCACAAAAATCAAATAATAAAATAACAAAAAATTACTAGATAATTAATATGAAGTGCAAATTGGAAGAAATTCGAAGAAAAAGCAAATAAAACATACAATCAACAAATAATACAAAAATATTAAACATAGAAAATAAAAAATAGCCAGATTGTTTTTATGGAAGCCAAATTAGAATATTTCAAAAAGGACCAAATAAAATATACAGAAAAACAAAAAAAATTAAGAACAGCCAATTTACACCAAATTTTTTTTTTGCGAATGCAATTTACACCAATTAAACATAAAATTTACACTCAAATAAAAATAGTAGTATAAAATATGTTCCTACGAGATGTAATCTGCAACTAAATCGAATATGTGTTGTAGGGGTAATTGAATTCAGACGGTGATATGACGCGCAGCAGGCAGATGACATGCATGCAACTGGGCGGGCCCATGCCCATTCTCTCTCCGATGGAGACATGCATGCAACCGGCGGGCCCCACGCCCCTTCTCTCTCTCATGCTCAACCGGATTGCCAGATGTCACGCGCTCGCGGTGGTCTCATGTTTGCCTGCGTACGACCCGGTCGTACCAGATTTTTTTCCGTCACCGTGTAGTAGAAAACGGCTCTGCTTTCGATGGATGGACACGGAGTAGCCCAGCGCCAGCAGCGGCCGAGCAAAAGAGCAAAGCGCGCGCGAAAAGGATGCCTGCCGACCGCTCCGCGCGCGCGCTCGCTCGGCTCGGCCACCCTACCCTCCCGGCGGGCGCCCATGCTGCTGCTGCTGGAGTGGTACGGACGCAGGAAGTTTCACGCGCGCGCGGGACGTCAACGGGTCTTTCTCTCTTTCACCAAAGCGAGCACGATCTACAACTAATATTGTTGCACTGTGTTCGAAAAAACTAATATTGTTGTAGTAGCTTAAGCTCACTTCACTGGCCCAGAACGAAGTTACGCAGCAGAGGAAAAAGGTAACTCCACCACCATTACTTCCAGATGGCAAAGGTGCAATTTTAACGAGTTGAGTTCAGAAGGGTGTGACCACCTCTGGCCTGGCCACCATCGTTCTTCCATGGACACACACATAAACCGCACACCTACTCCTCCTGGTACCACCAACAGTCCAAGACAATCAACCAGCACTCAACGCAACATGGCACGAGCTGCGTCTCCTTTCCCGGACCGGCCGAAGCGCAACCGGCCAAAGACTCGATCCACCTCGCCAGGCCGTCCCTCTCACCAACTCCACCAACAAACCATCCCTCTCTTTCGCTCCGCGGCGGGACCCGCCCGCCGGTCGCGCACGCGCCGCGGCCAAAATTTGGGAACCTGATCGATCGATCGCCAAGACAATTATTGCGGCGCATCCCAGCCGGCGACAGGTGTGCCGCGCCGCGTCATGGGCTCACTCACTACGAGCTCACTAGTGTGATAGTGTGGGTGAGCTAAGCTGGTCGTCACGCTCGATCGGCAGCTGCCATGATCGCCAGCACAAAACGCATCACCGCCACGGTCATTAGCGACGGGTAGATAGACTTTGCTGCCATTGTTGTCGTTTGCCGCGTTCCCTTCCCGGTGTCCGGCTCTCCGGAGGCGCTTAGTTTAGTGCCAGAAGCCCAGGACCTGTACGTACCGCGCCGCGCTGGGAGAACTCTCTCGCTGTCTGGAGCTGGGAGAGCAGTGGATGCTGTGCGTCCGCGCGGAGGACGCACTGGCGGCAGCGGCGGCCGTGGCCGTGGCGTCCGACAAGATGCGCTCCTCCGTGACCCTGTCAGTCCCTGCCTCTCCCTCTCTTTGATTGACTCGTCTGCTTCCGCGCTCTTGATTTGGGTGTTTGTTTGCTCATCAAAGCTGCTGCTGCTTCTTTTCTTGGCCCGCGCGCGCAGGGGCGGCTCGATCCAGAGGGCGATGCAGCGGATGGGCGCCGGCGCCGGCGGGCGGAGGTCGGGCGCCGACACGTGCCCCCCGCCGCCGAAGCAGCAGCGCCCGGCGCGTCTCACGGCGGGGAGCGGCGAGGCGTCGGTGTCGGCGTCGTCGTCAGCGAGCTGCTCCGCGGTTGGTTTCTCGTCTTCTACCCCAATCCTTTCTTCTCTGGTGCAATCTCTGCTTCACTGCACGAGGATTTCCCTCCTGGAATTCTCCAAATACGGTGTTGTTTCTGTGTACTCCGGGCAATTTGGCAGCAGTGCAAGCTGTCTGCTCGCGTGCTGAATTCGAGGGCCCCCACAGGACGAGATGCCACTTTCCCCTTTGCTCGCTAGTTCTTCGCCTGCCCTCACTGGGAATTTGGGCGTTTCGACTCTGTTCGACCGGGCTGCCGGCGATCTTGTTCCTTCCTTGGCTCTAGGACTTTTTTCAGGTGATCCTCATGAACCTGATTAATTGACGTGTCGTTCCCATTGCAGGATGATTGCAGCAATGGTGGCGGCAAGAGGGAAGGGGTCCGGAGGGGCGGCATGCGGCGCTACAGATCACAGCTCGAGCAGGAAGTGAGTGCCTTCCTTAATTGCTTCATCTCCTCTAAAATTTCGATGTTTGTGCTACTGTGATGCTGTTTACAGCTGAGTGGAAAGGACTCTGCTTTCATTTGTGCTGTCTGCTGTGAGTTGGTGACAACTTGTTGTGCTGAAAATGGCTTCTGGGAATGATCCTCTGAATAAAAAGCTTATGCTTGACATTTACACAAGCAGTTTTGTTGAATTTATGCATATACCCGTACCCTCGGTTTTGGGACATATTTTGCACGTTCAAAGGAATGAGATCTAGTATTCTCAGATGTGATTACATACCACAGGTCAGGAATTTGGAGAGGCAGCTCCAGGAAGAGATCGACATGCATCTGGCATTGACAGATGCCATTGCACACGACGCTGAGCTGATACTTAAATCTTCCACAAAGCTACCAAACAAGGTGTGCACACATCGATGTATTTTTCCCCACAAAAACACAGTACATATGTTTGTAATTTACTTCCATTGAATACTATTTTTATCATTTCATTTCCAGGCTCAGGAACTCGTAGATAGCATATCCTCTTTAGAAATTACTGTCTCAAAACTCGAGACGGATCTAAGTGATTTATGCTACCAGCTGTGTCATGTAAGGAATGAAAGGTTACTTGTAGAAAACCATCCAGAATGCTTACTATCTACACCATCAACTAGTAAATGCACATGGGATGAAGTAAGTTTTCTTTGTAGCAATAATCTCATTGGGAAGTTCTTATTTCTGTCTGGAGTTGCTGATGGTTTGTTTCTTTAACTTTCAAAGCACACATCGGCATTAAGAGATTTTAAGTTGGAGGAATATGAGTCATTTCAGTCAATGGAAGAATATCTATGCCCTGAACTTGAAGAACGGCAGGATGTTGAAAAAGAGAGTGAAAATAGGGAGAAGGTGTCTCCAAGTGGGCAGCTAGAAGAACACCAAGATGTCAGTTTAAATATATTTCTAGAAGAACACCAAGATGAAGAGGTCCTATTTCATGCCTATTTACCAGTAGTTTATGTTCTATGCAAAATATTTGAAGTTGTCAGTGAGGTAATTTTTTCTTGTTCCTGCAGATGCAAGAGGCAGGCTCTATAGAGAAGGATGGCAAAGAGTTTCTTGGAATAGATGCATTGTCATTTAGCGAATCTGATCCGAAGAAACACAGCATGAATGGAAACATGTGCGACAATCCAAATCAGCTCTCTGGAGAGATGGTGCACTGCATGAGAGATATCTTCCTACATTTATCTCGATCATCGAAGATATCACCAAAGTTGTCTTCTGATAATTCATCTTCATCAGCGGGATGTTTATCTGGCTCTACATTTACGTCTGTGTCAGATTCATCTTTAATGGCCTCGGTGCTGCGAAGCCCTTCAGTTGATTCAGATCACGATGATGATATTATTGATGAAGAGGGAAACTTTGATCCATACAGTGTTAATGGGAAGGAAGCCCGAAGAGACATTGGGAAGTACTGTTCAGTAGCCGAAGTGTCTTGGATGAATGTATGCAAGGAGCAGCTTGAATATGCGTCTGATGCTCTCCAAAAATTCAGGTTTTTTGTTGAACTCTTGTCTAAAGAAATTAATACCAATGAACTAATTGCATGTTTACATAAATAGTCTAACATAATTTAGATGAACTGGAGCGATAATTGTTTAAGACAGCCTGGAGTAATAATGGAGCACATGGCATGATGTACTATTACTTACTGAAAAATGTTACCACAAAAGCGACATTTGTAAATGAAGGTCTCAAAAGTGTTTGTTTTTACCTTATAGAGTTATTGTCACGGGCTGGGGCTGGATTGGACCGTAGGTTGTAGTCGTGGGAGGTTGGAGGACGAGGGCGCTGCTCTCGTCAACCTATGGTCGGGGAAGGAGGTGAGGAGGGGCGCCGAGGCGCAGGAACACGGGGAGAGAGATAGGTTATTTTTCTGCTTGCTTTTCTTGATCCCAAGGGCTAGCTATATATAGCCTAATTACAAGACCAGGTTACAGAGTCCTACTACAATTGGGTGTTGGCAGGGAAACCTTCTACGGGACTAAACCTTTCCAACTAATACCCAGACTCCTAATAAAAAAAACTATAATTAAACTAGGATATATTTTTAGGCAGGAGCAGGGCTGGCACGCGCAGGTCCCTTGCGCCTATAGGACTGGCCCCACATGACATCTCCCCCTCCATTCTGAAACAGCTCGTCCTCGAGCTGGAAGCTTGGATAACGTTCGCGGAAGGTTGTGACATCCTCCCATGAAGTAGCAGACGCCGGCTGGCCCTCCCAGTGAATGAACACCTGCTGGACACCGCGAGCAATACGAGCACGCAATGCTTGGACAGGGGTTGGATGTACTCGACCCTGAAACAGAGGTGGAAGCATCGGCGGAACTTCCGGCGGCAGACCATGGTACCTCTTCAGGACCCCGACATGGAAGACATTGTGAATGCGGGCGCGTGGGGGCAGCTCCAAACGGTAAGCAACCGTATCGATTTTAGCGAGAACTTTGAAAGGCCCATAATATTTGGGAGCCAATTTCCCTTTTGCGCCTACTCCAAGGAATGCCGCCAGCCGGTGCTGAAGACGGAGCCAAACCCACTCTCCAACATCAAAAGAAAGGGCCCGATGCTTATCATCATAGTAATGCTTGTACTGTTGTGCTGCCTGAAGGAGACGCTCACGGACGTCGAATAAGAACTGATCGCGGTCGACGATCTGCCGTTCCACGGCCTGATTGCGAATCTCGCCTGGCGTATAGTCCCGGAGTGAGGGGGGATCCCGCCCATAAACCACCCTGAAAGGAGTGTCCTTCAATGCTGAGTGATACGAAGTGTTGTAGCAGTACTCCGCCCAAGGCAACCATTGGAGCCACAGCCGTGGGCGATCCCCAGTTATGCAACGAAGGTACATGGTGATGACGCGATTGACGGCCTCAGATTGTCCATCAGACTGCGGATGGAAGGCCGAACTCATGTGCAAGCGCGTCCCCGCGGCGGCAAACAGAGCCTTCCAAAAGCCCGAAGTGAAAACCACATCCCTGTCCGAAACGATGGATGTTGGAAACCCATGAAGTTGGACAATGTTGGAGAAGAAGGCCTTAGCAACAGACTCCGCAGTGTACGGATGCGCCAAGGGGATGAAATGCGCATACTTGGAGAAACGGTCCACGACGGTCAGGATCACACTTTTGCCGCCCACCTTCGGAAGTGCCTCAATGAAATCCATGGAGATGTCTTCCCAGACACGAGATGGCACTGTCAAGGGCTGCAATAAGCCGGCTGGATGCAGCTGCTCCGTTTTGTTGCGTTGACAAACCTGACAAGCACGAATATACTGCTGAAGTGCTGCCCTTGCTTGCGGCAGATGGAAATCCCGGCGAAGACGATGAAGTGACTTCTGGATACCTTCATGGCCCACATCGTGGGCTGCAGCCAGGACTTCCCCGAGCAGCGGCGACGCGGGTGGCACATAAGCCCGTTGCTGGAAGGAAACAATGCCATCAACGAGAGCCCAAGGCTGGCCTAACTCACCAGATTCTAGTTGTTCCCGGAAAGTGACGAGTGTCGGGTCCGTGTGTGCAGCCTGACGGAGAGCTTCAAACAGATCAAAGGAAGTCCTGGATATGGCGAGTGCATGGCCGGCAGGAGCATCACGGCGCGAAAGAGCGTCGGCGACGATGTTTTGTCGACCTGGTTTATATTCCACCGTGAAGTCGAACCCCAACAGCTTACCCACCCAATGATGCTGTGGAATGGTAGCGAGGCGTTGGTCCAGCAAAAACTTCAGGCTGTAGTGGTCAGTTTTGACGACGAACGCACGTCCCCAAAGATAGGGCCGCCAGTGGCGCACGGCGTGCACCAGACCAATGAGCTCCCGCTCATAAGCGGCGAGAGAAGCATGGCGCGGAGCGATGGTTTTGCTGAAATAGGCAATGGGGCCGCCACCTTGATGCAGGACTGCCCCGAAACCAGATCCCGATGCATCACACTCCACAATGAATGAAACTGCAAAATCCGGCAGCTGAAGTACAGGGGCGGTGGTAAGAGCTGTCTTGAGAGCTTCAAAGGCGGTAGTCGCTGCAGGCGTCCAAAGAAATCCGTCCTTCTTGAGGAGCGCCGTGAGGGGGGCTGCAATGGTGCCAAAATCCTGGATGAACTTGCGGTAGTATCCTGCCAGTCCTAAGAAACCACGCACAGCGCGGACGGTGCGCGGAACCGGCTAGTCTACCACGGCTCGAACCTTGTTGCTGTCCATGGCAACTCCTGCAGCGGAGATGACGTGTCCCAGATAAGCCATGGATTCTTCCCCAAAGGAACACTTGGAGCGCTTGAGAAACAGCTGATGTGTGCGCATAGCCTCCAAGACGAGCTTGACATGACGTAGGTGATCCGACCAGGACGAGCTGTAGATCAAGATATCATCGAAGAAGACAAGCACAAACCAACGGAGATAGGGACGGAGGACGTCGTTCATGAGTGCTTGGAACGTCGCTGGGGCATTGGTCAAACCGAAGGCCATCACCACAAACTCGAAGAGGCCCTCATGTGTGCGGAATGCCGTCTTGTGGATATCCTCAGGGGCCATCCGAACCTGGTGGTAACCCGACCGGAGATCCAGTTTGGTGAAAAAGCGGGCGCCCTTTAGTTCATCCAGAAGTTCATCGACGACGGGAATTGGAAACTTGTCCTTGATGGTGACAAGGTTGAGACCACGGTAGTCGATACAGAAACGCCAAGTCCCGTCGGCCTTTCTGACGAGTAGAACGGGGGATGAAAATGCGGAAGAACTAGGACGGATCAGACCACGAGCCAGCATCTCGGAACAGTGGCGCTCCAGTTCATCTTTTTGAATCGTTGGGTAGCGGTAGGGTCGGACAGCAACCGGCGGTGTCCCGGGAATAAGGTGAATATGATGGTCATGTGCGCGCTGCGGCGGCAGGCCCTGAGGGTCGGCGAAAACATCGGCGAAAGTGGCCAGAAGGCTGTCCAGGAGGACCTCGCCTTCGCACGCATGTAGGTGGGCAGGCCGTCCGAGGGAGCCGAGGCCCGACCACTCCACACGGTGATCCGAGTGCCAAAACGACATCCACTGCGTAGTGAAGTCCCAGAGAATTGGCCCAAGCGTTTTGAGGAAACGTGTACCGAGGACGATGTCGAACCCGCCCAAAGGAATGGCATGGAGATCAACAATGAAACACTCCTTATCAATGGTGATCGCGGCCTGCTGAAGGAGGCCCCGACAGGTCACCTTATCGCCATTAGCGACCGTGACTCCCAAGCGACGATTGGAGGAGAAAGGCAGCCCGACGATGGTGGCCAGCTCTTCGTGGATGAAGTTATGAGTGCTGCCCGAATCAAGCAAGGCGACCAAGTCACGGTCCCCGATGCGAAGAGTGACCTGCATTGTGTCGCCGGTGGGAATTCCGGTGACAGCCAAGAGCGAGATTTGTGCCTCTTGGAAATCCTCAAACTGCTCCTCTTCGGCGTCGGCGGACTGAATGTAGAACAGCCGTTTGCAGCGATGGCCCCGTGCGAACTTCTCGTCACAATTGAAGCAGAGACCCTTAGCGCGCCGTTCATCCATCTCGGCCGGCGTGAGTCTTTTGAAGACGAGCGCGGGCGTGGGGTTGGAGGAGTCCGGTAAGGCCGGAGTAGGTGCGGCCATGGGGCGGAGTGGACGGTTGGGCCGGCCAGGGGTGGCCGCGGTGCTGGTGACAGTATTGAGGTGCTCAAAAGAGATGGCTAAGTCCATAGCCGCGTCCAAAGTCGCCGGTTTCAGCATCTCGACCTGAGTTTTCATGGGCTCGCCCAAGTTGTTGGTGAAGATATCCTGCTCATCGGCATCGGCAATGGGGCGCACCCGAGAGAGATTCTCTAGAAATCGCTTGGAGTATTCCGCCACGGTGCCGGAGCGGCGGGTGGAGATCAGCTCGCCAAAGGGGTTGGCGCGGGTCGGCGGTCCGAAGTGGTTGGCGATCAGTTTTTGAAACTCGGTCTAGGACGGCCGCTGGCCCAGCTTTGTCTTGAGGTGGCCATACCATAATGCGGCGACATCGGTGAGGTGGTAGGAGGCGAGCCACGTCTTATCCGACTCCGGCGTTCGCTGCCCGAGGAAGAAGAGATTGCAGCGTGTCAGCCACGGCCGCGGATCGTTGGCCCCGTCAAAGAGGGGAAAATCAATCTTGTAGAGGCGCGGAGCCCGTTCCGCCGGATCGGCCGTGGCCCCGGTGTGGGACGACGCGTCTGGAGCCCGCATGAGCCCGAGACCACCCAATTGAGGCGTGTCCTTGCCTTCCAGCCGAAGGAGGGCCAGGTTCTGCGCGCGCTGCTGCTGCGACGTGTCCGCCAGCTGGCCCTGGAGGGTTTTGAGCGTCTCGGCGATGGACTGGAGGGTGGCGCGGTCCTCAGCGCGCTCTGTCCGAGCGGTGTTGGTCTCCTCAGAGAGGTTGTTCAACGTGGCGACCACGGCTTCATGATCCTCGTGCTGTTTGGTCGCGAGTTCTTCTAGGGTTTTCGGCAGAGGCGCCGGCGGCGGCGGCGGAGACATGGCCGCTGGGATCGACGAGGAATCTGATACCAAGTTGTCACGGGCTGGGGCTGGATTGGACCGTAGGTTGTAGTCGTGGGAGGTTGGAGGACGAGGGCGCTGCTCTCGTCGACCTATGGTCGGGGAAGGAGGTGAGGAGGGGCGCCGAGGCGCAGGAACACGGGGAGAGAGATAGGTTATTTTTCTGCTTGCTTTTCTTGATCCCAAGGGCCGGCTATATATAGCCTAATTACAAGACCAGATTACAGAGTCCTACTACAATTGGGTGTTGGCAGGGAAACCTTCTACGGGACTAAACCTTTCCAACTAATACCCAGACTCCTAATAAAAAAAAACTATAATTAAACTAGGATATATTTTTAGGCAGGAGCGGGGCTGGCACGCGCAGGTCCCTTGCGCCTATAGGACTGGCCCCACATGACAGTTATAGTCCAATAGAGCACCAGATGGTGTTGGTTATGTGAACAAAGGATGTTCTTCATGTCATGGCATGATATAATTGTTTGACTATTTTTGTCTGCAGGTCCCTTGTGGAGCAACTATCAAAGGTTGATCCTACTCGTATGAACTGCGACGAGCGGCTAGCGTTTTGGATTAACCTTTACAATGCCTTGATAATGCATGTGAGTACCATCAATGCTTAGTGATTGCTTAGCATACATGGAAAGATGAAAATTGTTTCTTCTTCGTTCGCAAAATCGTGTTCAATTTTTACCAGTGGGAATTTTGAGGGCAATAGCTAGTGTTATGCCACAATAGTTGTGGTGATTTTAAATACTTCGTAGTTCTACTGAATTATGTGCTCAAAAACAAGTTGCTGCTTTATGCCCCACTGTCAATTATCATGGGTCGTGTGTTGCTGCTACTCCTGGTTGCTTACGTGCCAAATATGTGCATCTTGCAGGCATATTTAGCATATGGAGTCCCGGGGAATGACATTAAGCTTTTCTCGCTAATGCAAAAGGTTTATCTAATGGAACACTTATTTGGTTATAGCCATGTTTATTTGATTTTGATACATATCATTATAACCAACTTATGCTAATGTTGCAGGCCTGTTACAAGGTTGGTGGACAGTCCTTCAGTGCAGCTGAAATAGAGTTTATAATCCTGAAGATGAAGAACCCCGCACACCGGCCACAAATTGTATTATCCGTTCCTCATTTGTCGATTTCATTTCTTTGTCATGCAAGTCAAGATTCATCTTACTGTTTTTCCTCCTTTCCAGTCTTTGATGTTAGCCCTTCACAAGTTCAGGGTCACCGAGGAGCACAAGAGGTATTCGGTCGACGACACAGAGCCCCTGGCGTTGTTTGCACTTAGCAGCGGAATGTTCTCCTCGCCTGCCGTAAGTGGATGCGCTTATCTTGTCAACATGTGTGCACTGGCAATGTGCTAAATAAACCAAACCATCACTTGATATGCTTGATCTTCAGGTTTTTGAGAGTTAAAACCTGCATGAACTGTTTGTATTACATGAGCAGTGTACTTCAGTACAACTGACTGTTACCATAAAGTATTTGAAAAACTTGCTATGGAACAGGTCAGGATTTTCTCGGCCGAAAACGTTCGACAGCAGCTACAAGAATCGATGAGGGACTACATCCGAGCGTCGGTCGGCATAAATGACAAGGGGAAGCTCACAGTCCCAGCATTGCTGCAGAGCTACGCCAAGGGCACGGTGGAGGACTCCCTGCTCGCAGACTGGATCTGCCGGCAGCTGACGCCGGCCCAGGTCGCGGCAATCCAGGACACCACGTCGTCGCGCAAGCAGCGGCTCCTCGGCTTCCGCAGCTTCAGCGTCGTCCCATTCGACTCGACGTTCCGGTACCTCTTCTTGCCTGAGAACACCGGGCAGATGTAGATCGATCCCAAAACCGGAGAGGAAAAAAAACCAGGAGTAGGCATTTTGACACTCTGAAAAGACGGAGAGGTTAGCTTTGTACATGTTTTGTAGATTCTGGTGTGATTATTGTCTTGTTCTGTAGACTGTAAAGGTCATTGATCCATTTGTATGTTTTGTATACTACTCATAAAGTGGGGTTGTGTACAGCTTGGCCCCCTTTTTCTAGCATATATAGCACTGTAACATGAAGATGATGTAGGTTGCCATGTAGCCAGGGCTAGGCACAAACAGATTTGTTTCAGGGTTGTGATTGTAGCATCTCTGAACGTTGGAGTCAAGGCGGCAATGATGCTGTTATAGCGCTTGTCATGAGCACAAACAACTGCGTTGCACCACCACCGGTCCTTTTGCTTCCAGTTCTCATGGCACCATCTCCATCCAGATCGCTAGTCATTCTCGTCGTGATGACGCCACTGATAATAGCTCCCCGGCCAACCAGGCGGCGTGCTGCTCGCTCGCCGGTGGAGCTCCGACAGCATCATCGCCGCCGCAGATGTTCAGCATCCTATGGACATCCTGTCGATGATACTACCATGGAAGCAGCATCTGCAGACAAAACTGCCTTCGTCTGTACAGCCGTGTACTTGGACCCAGCAACTCTACGTGAACAAAGTAGTATCATGTTTTTCCCCAGCTAGTCTTCGGTGTGGCCTGACTAATCCTGTTCTTTTGGGTGGACCGTATTCTCATGATTTTCCACGTGCAGTCCCAGTAACGGAATGGTCAGGGCTGTTTATTTTTCAGCAGTGACTACTGGCAAATGCTGATTTTTCTTCTTCTGAAGATGGACTACTATTAAAGGGGACATGTAACTAAAAATGCACAGCTTTCCAAAAAAGCGGAAAGGAAATCATAGCTACTCTCCGTCGCAGAAACTCGTCGACCTGTTCTTGCGCAACGGCGCCGCCAAACTTTTTCCTGCATCCTGTATGCTGATGCCTCTTGGCCATGTGGTTTTCAGGCAAGACTCGTGAGAAAGCCATGCCTTTTCTTGGCCTCGCTATCGTGCTGCTGCTCTCCTTCGCCTCTCCAACCAGCTCCTACACGGAGCAGGAGAGGAGCGCCCTTGTCAGCTTCCTAGGCGGGCTCGTGCTGGGCGGCAATGGCGGTCTCAACGTGTCGTGGGTGAATGGCACAGACTGCTGCAAATGGGAGGGCGTCCTCTGCAGCAGCAACGGCACGGTCACGGATGTCTTTCCAGAGGTCTCAGAGGGGTCATCTCGCCATCCCTCGGTGATCTTGCTGGCCTGAAGCGCCTCAACCTATCCCATAATTGGCTTGAAGGCAGTCTACCGACGGAATTGGTGTTCTCCAGAAGCATTATCGTCCTTGACGTCAGCTTCAACCGCCTTGATTGTCATCTGCAAGAGATTCGATCCTCAAATCCTGGCCATCCTCTCCAGGTGCTGAATATCTCAAGCAACTTGTTTACAGGACAGTTTCCATCCACGACATGGGGGTACATGAAGAATCTGGTTGCCGTTAATGCGAGCAACAGCTTTACAGGACACTTACCGTCCTCTATCTGCATCAAGGCTCCATCATTTGCCATGCTTGACCTCTCATATAACCAATTCAGCGGCAATATTTCTCCGGGGTTTGGCAGTTGCACCATGCTCAAAGTGCTCAAGGTTGGACACAACAACCTCAGCGGAGCTCTCCCCGCGGAACTCTTCAATGCTACTTCACTGGAGCAGCTCTCTTTAGCCAACAATGGTTTGCAAGGAGTTCTTGATGGTTCCCATATAGTCAAATTAAGCAGTCTGACTGTCTTTGATCTTGGATCGACTGGTCTCAGTGGCAAGATTCCAGATTCTGTCGGCCAGCTAAGAAGATTAAAGAAACTCTACTTGGATAACAACAATATGTCTGGTGAACTGCCATCGGCCCTAGGTAACTGCTCAAATCTCGGATACATTACGCTTACAAACAACAGTTTTACCGGGGATCTTAGTAAAGTCAATTTCACCATGTTGGATCTGAGGATAGCTGATTTTTCAATGAACAACTTCACTGGTACAATTCCTGAAAGTATCTACTCATGCAGTAACCTAGTTGCGTTGCGCTTGGCTTTCAACAAATTTCATGGCCAGTTCTCACCAAGCATTGGCAAGCTCAGGTCCCTCTCCTTCTTTTCAATTGCCAACAACTCTTTTACAAACATCACAAATGCACTTCAGATGCTCAAGAGCTGCAAGAATCTCACCTCCCTGATGATGGGAACCAATTTCAAGGGTGAAACCATACCACATGATGACACATTTGATGGTTTTGAGAATCTTCAGGTATTGACCATAGATGATTGCCCATTGACCGGGCAAATCCCTCTTTGGGTATCAAAGCTTGCAAAATTGGAGGTGCTAGATTTATCATTAAATCAACTCACTGGACAAATACCATCCTGGATTGATGGACTGGGCTTCCTGTTCTTTCTAGATATATCAAGCAACAAACTTACAGGGGATATACCAGCTGCATTGACAAAGATGCCGGTGTTACTATCAGAGAGAAATGCTGCCAAGTTGGACACAAGGTTCCTTGAGTTGCCTGTATTTTGGACACCATTACGTCAATACCGGATGGTTGGTGCTTTTCCCAGCAAACTGTGTCTGGACAGCAATAATTTCACTGGTGTAATACCCCCAGAGATTGGTCAGCTAAAAATGCTTGACATCCTTAATTTAAGCTCCAACAGCTTAATTGGTGAAATACCACAAGAAATCTGCAACCTCACAAACCTGCAAATGCTTGATCTGTCGAACAACCAGCTCACAGGTGCAATACCATCTGCACTGAATGGACTGCACTTCCTTTCTAGATTTGATGTTTCTAACAACATGCTAGAAGGACCGGTTCCAAGTGGAGGACAGGTGGGATGCTCCGGGGGAAACCCTAGATCTGGGTCTCCCAGATCGGACGATGACGACGCCTTTGGTGTCGTTCTCCCTCCTGGGGGCATCGTTTTGGAGAAGTGCTGGTTGGAAGGGACTAGAGGAGGAGCGGTGTTACATCTACCGCAAGGCCGACGGCGGATCTCGGTGGCATGGCGCTGCGGAGTTTCAGCGACGGTCGCGTGTGGATGGATACGTGCGGGATGGTGGTGTTGTCTGGCGCCGTGGTGGCGTCGACGGCAGGCCTGGCAAGGTCGATGCATCAGTGTCTGCTCTGGAGATGGATCTGAGGAAGACGGCAGCGGCGGCCTCTGTGAGTGCGCCGGACCGGTGTTTGCCCCAGCAACGCGGCTTGGTTGGGGCCTCTGGGTTTTGATGTTAGGCTTTGGTGTGATGTCTGTTTGGTATTAGGCTCAGATTATCGGCACCCCTTCATCAAGTAGATAGGAGTAGTGACAGATGTTGCTAAGATGGTGGCTTCAGACTACCTGATGTATTACTTTGAAAGGTCTTTGTGAATAATTAATAAAATGGCTGCATGCATCGCCCAGATGCAGAGGCCGGGGGTCATCCTCCTTTTCTAAAAAAAAGTGGAGGACAATTTGATTCTTTTTCAAATTCTAGCTACAGTGGGAATCCAAAGCTATGTGGCCCTATGATCAACAATGACTGTAACTAAAGAACATCTTTAGCCTCTGGGAAGCGACGGAACAACTCGCGTCTTGCATTAGTTATTGGAATCACCGCGGGGGGACTCATTGCTCTTGTTTTGCTTGCATGCTTCCTTATTGCACAGTTAGTGTATGATGATCACACTGAAAACGTAGTTCCCTTCGACGCGAGCGGTGATGAAGATATGTTTAATTTCTCAACGGGCGCAGTGCTGAAGGTCTGATGCTTTGAACATTGTGTTTTTATTCCCTCCTGTAGTGGATATGACTTGAGTCTATATTGTTTGCCACGACTTTGCGCATGCCATTCCCAGTTCTGCTCTGCTGTGGAAATATAGCAAGATATGAGATGTTTTTTGACGCAAAGATATTAGGTGTCGATCTAGAGTGTAAATGTAATGTAGTCTCTGACGCTGGATGTGTATAAAAGTGTAAGCTAGTTTTACCGGTATATACCTAGTAAATGACATGTTTTCCAGAGAAATCGACCAGGGACAGTATCGGGGGAAATTTCGGTACACCTGGCGACTAATAATGTGACAAATGAGGATCGCGTGAACGGTGTGAGAAGTTTGAGCTTGAAAACTTACAATTCGGACGAGGATCGTCCTGCATTTCCACCACGGAGCCGCTGGCACGCGTTGCCCGCGTCGGCCGCCGGAGCCGCGGCAGCCCCGGTCACGCGCGCGCGCGCGGGCGCTGCCTCGTGGGGGAAACCGCCGCTTCGCTCCGCTCCGCATGATACCGAGGCAGCGCCGCGGCGCCGGCTGGATGGGCCGTGCGGCGAGGGCTCGACGGGTAAACGGAGAACGCACGCCGTACCCGAGCGTTGGCTTCTCCGTCGGCCGGCGTGGACGTGCGGCGGCGAGAGGGGAACTGGCTATGGGCTATGGAGGACTTGTCATGTTGTGGGACCAAGGAGAGATTGGGCCGTGAGTTTTTGTAACCGATGCAGTGGACATGTTGTTTGGACGCCCAGAACGGGCAAGACTTCCCGGACTGAATCGCCACGTCTCCGAAACTCTGTCATGCTTTCCCTAGAGCCCCCAAATAACTAAATTTCAGTTTGGATGATAATAATAATAAAAAAAGAAAATTAAGTTGCCGTGTTTCCAACTGGGGTGACGCTCTGCGCCGGCCGACCGGCGCGAGCTTCAGCTCGGTCGCATCCACGCAGTTCGATGCATTGCTCCCCGCAGTCAGATCAGCCCCTCCCCCTCTTCGTCCCTTCCCCCGGTTTCACTCACTCCACAGCACCCCCTCTCGAAAATGTGCATCCACGCACATGGTCAACACACCCCATTATTGCAGCTATGATCGGGCATCGTTTTGCAGCACTGTCGTGCATCGTCGAAGCTCGTGCCAACGCACCACCGACTTGCCGCTGCTCACCGTGCACTCTGGCGCACCGCTCTACAGCTCCGCTCGCATGGCCCCTTGCAGCACTACCGTCATGGCTCGCAGCTCCCTCCCTTAACAGTTGTCGTTGATGGTCCCAGCACGGCTACGCCCTAGTCGTAGCACCGCAGCGCGCCGGTCCCAGCACCGCCCCGAGCTGGACACAGCACAGCTACACGTCGATTCTAGCACCGCGGCGTGCCTGGCCGCGGCCTCTGTCGCAGCTCTACCGCCCCTGCGGTTGCATCGACGGTGCTTGTTGTCATTGTCGTTGTAGCACCATGGCAGCCTAGTCGCAGGTCGGTTGCAACTCTGGCCGCATGAGGTTGCAACTCCATCGCCCCTCGCGGTCGCAACCCTGGTGCTCATCGTCACTAGTTCCAATAGCGATGCTCTCAGGTTCCACCAACGACACACGCTGGTTGCAACATAAGCCACCCCGACGCATCTTCCATGCCGTTATTGCAGCTTCGCTTTTTGTCGGTTTCGACATCGACGTGCGCTGGATGCAGCATCGGCGCAGGCCAGTCGTAGCTTCACTTGGGATTCGACGGCAAATGGCGATGGCGTCACAGCCCCCCCTCCCCCCCCCCCCCCCCCGCACGCATGGTGGGGGGTTGCCGGGAAGCTCCGAGACAAGGAATAAGGGAGAAAATGGGTAGTCGAGGTCGTTCGTGGAGGGATAAGGACAGGTGCACGAGCGGGCGTGGGGTTCCCACAGAGGACAGGTGCACTAGACTTGGCCGGTCAACCGATTTGGAACGTTTACCTTCCAACTAGCACGGGAGTATTATTGTCCTTTACAAAAAAAAAGTCCCCCTAAAAGAAAATATCATCTTATCAAATAGACCATTATGTTCTTTTTACTTCACATCAATGTTGGCAAGTTTTTGGGCCCTAGAGGTGGCGCTCGGCGGTGGTCATTGTTGACACCCGATTTTGGCACGATACAAAATGCAATAAAGATGGCCTCAAATGAAAAAGTTCTCAAAGCGAGAAAGTTCCGTATCGTCAAAAGGAGAAACTTTGATATGTGGGCCATAGCCATCCGATCTCATCTCTAAGGCCGAAGTTGTGTTCGAAGTACTGGGATTTTGTATCCAGAACACTATTCGGCTGATTACGCCCTCAAGATGATCTCATATGAGAAAACTTTCTACATGAATTGTCTTCGTCTCGTCGAATCGGTCGATTTTCATATAAAAATCGTCTCAATCCGAGTTCGTATGCAAAAGTTAGAGCTATCTGAATGCAGCCATGTCAAGAGGCGAAATAAGACGCGGGAGACCAGACACGTCTTGGCGAGTGTCTGATGCAATGCGTGAGCAATTAGCCATTCAAGATGGCCTCGAATCGAAAAACGTTCAACATGAAAGTTGTTCGTAACGTCGAAACGGTCAACTTTGCTTTTGGGCACATTTTCATCCGAGGTCGTTTACTACCACAAAAAAGACCTGCAAGGTACAGCCAGAAAGCTTGCCGGGATGGAAACCTTGCCGGGGAAATCTTGCCGGGGTGAAACCTTGCCGGGGTGTGAAAGCTTGCCGGGATGGAAACCTTGCCGGGGTGAAGCTTGCCGGGGTGGAAAGCTTGCCGGGAAAAGCTTGCCGGGGTGGAAACTGTCAAATCCGACCAGAAGCTGAAGATGGGCTCAAATAATTATCTAGATGGCCTCGGATGAAAAAGTGTTCAACATGAAAGTTGTTCGCAACGTCGAAACGGCCGACTTTTCTTTTGGAGTCATCATCATCCGACATAGTATACGACCTGCAGAGACGCTACAAGAGTCGGATGGTCCAGTCAGCTACATAACCGAGTCCGACTCGAAATTAAAGATGACCCCGTGGAGTATTCAAGATGGCCTTATTTGGAAAAGTGATCAACATACGGATTATTGGCCTCGTCGAAGCGCACAAAATTCGTGTTTGAACCATCTCCATCGGAGGTCATGTGCAGATTCCACGCAAGGAGCAAGACAGAAGATTGGACCAGATTCGGGCTGAATCCGAGCGGACCAGAACTAGGACTCTAGGACGTGAATTGATGTAATTTTCTTGTAAGGAAAGCCTAGATGAATCCTTTGCTTGTACGGGAAGTCCAGCCGCCTCTTATATATGTTGGGGGTGACGGCCGATTGAACAACACACAATCGATCTATCACAATTCAATCTACTTTTACTCGTATCTTTTTAATTTTTCGTTGTTCATGGCCGAGCCTTAGCTACTCTAGGGTTTTTGCCCATCTTTGCCGCTTTGCACTGAAAAGTGGTCGGCTCTCCTCCCCGAAATCGAGGAAATCCTTTGTTGCTTTGCTCGTAAAGCATCCGTATCTCCTCTCCGAAATCGAGGTACCTCTTTGTTGCTTTGCTCGTAAAGCATCCGTTTATCGTACACGAAAGTGCGGTTGGCGACTCCGTTATTCAATACATTGCGCGGTGCAATTTTGTGTTGCGTGGAACAATTTCTTCGTCAACACAAATTGGCGACTCCGCTGGGGACGAGAACGCCGAATACTTCCAGTCTACTCGGCGACAAGAAGATCAAGGACAAGATCGAGTTACATCTAACTCGGATCAAGAACATACGCACTTCGGAGCGCATCAAGAGGCTGCAATCTACACGGTATCATGAATCCTCAATTTTCTTACGTAGATTCCAATTACTCTTATGTTGATGTTGCTAAATCCATTGATATGAGCTCTGTATCGGCTAGCCCTAGTTCTTACTATGTGCAAAAGCCGATGCAAAATAATCTCTATGCTTCAACTCATTATAATTTTAGCAACCTGCAACATGTTTACTCGAATTCGCATGCATCGGCAACCCCAGAAATCTATAGGCCGATGAACAACATGGTGAGTTCAGTTAATCAATATGAAAAAGTGTTTCACCTTTTGATGCATCGGCAACTAATTCACCACACGTTGGTTTACCCTCAAATATGCCGATGGATAGGGAAATTAGACACGCTACACTAGTTATTTGGCCAGTTACCCTCAACCATCATATGTTGTACCTTCTGTTACTAACTTGTCAACGCCGTATGCAACTAGTGGTATTCATAGTTCGGCTCCACACCTTTACAATAATTATAGCCAACTAAGCGGGAATTCAGAAGGAGCTAATGTGCTTTCATCTAGTACTACAGCCTATGGTGCTTCCACAAGCTGTTTAGCCGGTTACTCTCAACAGGGCAATGGCCGGATTAGTGAAGATTCCGCACGAGCACATATGCCGGATTATAATACTATGGCGTACAATACTTCTCCTGCACAATTGCAAAATTTCGGCAACCTACGGCCGAAAGAAATCAAGTGTGCCACACCGAGTTACAACCAACTTGGAGGCAACATACACCAAGTTATGGCCAACTCGGAAACAACATACACTGAGTTGCAGCCAACTCAGAGGCAATCTTATAACTCCGCTACAGTAATGTTTACATGGGATCAGGAGGAAAAAGCTAAAAGAGTTGGGGGGCAATCTCAGCCAACTCGGACAACAAGCCGAGTTATAGTTAACTCGGACACGATGAATACCGATCCCAAGGGCCGAAGTGATCTCAACTCAGACGACCTCAGCCCTGTCACACTTAAAGATCTCTCAGAAGAGGATCGGCTTGAGGTTGAGAAAAAATTGGCTGACATTGAGAAAAAGATTAGAGCCAATTTTGCTGCTCGCCGTTTGGAGAAAAAAGGAAAAGAATTGGCTCAAAGAAAAGAAGCCTTGCCAATTTATATAATTGATGAAAAGAAGAGTGATTCATCTAATATGGTTAATTCGGTTACTGGAAAAGCCGAATACAACAACACATTGGACGAATCTATTGAACTGGGAAAAGCAAGCTTCAATGATCAAGAGCATGATGACCATGGCGAAGTAGTCGAGTTTGATTTTTCTGGATGCAAGGGAGTTTTTGTGCTACCCAACGAGTTCCGTGCCAAAGATGATGGGCATCAAAAGCAAAAGGACGTGACCAAGCAAGAGACGGTCAATGATGAGCATCAAGAGCTAGAAAACGAAGCCGAACAATGTTCAGTTAACAAGAGTCATCCGAGTGAATCACCGGCTAATGTCGAGTGCATCGAGCCAGTTATTGTCGAGTGTACCAAAACAGATGATGCAAGCTTCACCGAGCAAAGGAACGACAAACGCAGCAAATTGGCCGTGCTTGATTTTTCTGGATGTGAGGGAGCTTACATGCTGCCCTATGAGTTTAGTGCTAAAGAAATTGGTGAGCATCAAGAACAAAGTGATATGGCTGAACACAGTTCGGTTAACGATGAACATCAAGAACAAGAACATGCAGCCAAGCAAAGTTCAGCTGACAAAGAGCGTTCGAGTGGAATCTATTCGGGTAATCCGAGTGACGAGGCACGAAATCCAGAAGAAGAAGATGAGGCATTGGAGGATCATCTTGGGGTGGAGCAGGACATTGTTCCACATATACGATCATCATATTCCACCAACCTTGTCGCAAAGGTACGTCTAGCAGATAATTTACTCGCTTTCCGATTCGGTCAAAAATATATCATTGATGCATCCATTAGCAAGATCGTAATTAACTTGGAAAGACCAATCGAGATGAGTAACTTGTTTGTTAGAAATAGTCCTGTCACTAATCATGCTAGTCAACATATTGTACCATTCATAGAGGCTGCTAGTGATAGATCATCGCGACCAAAGCTTTTCCCATTATGCCGACTGAAAATTATGTTCATATGGGTAGTTTTGCTTGTTTCATGCTTGGCTAACATTTTGTATCAAATGAGACGTATATTCTGTAATTACTTTGGATGCAGAAACATAAAGCCAGGTCCAAAGTCCTTCGGGATAGCCGATTCCAGAGCATCGGAAAAGGAGGACGAAAATCGATGCGTAGTCGAGTCGGATGACGCTAAGCTGGCACCACTCGGTTGGTTTGCTCCAGAGCCGGTATCACAATATCGGTTAATGGACGAGCAGTGTACTTTCACTCCGGGCATAAGTGATCACATCGTTGGTGCGTCGCCAACTAATCCTATTATTATAATTGATCACGATGTCAAGCCATCAAGACAAGAGCAAATGCAATGTTCGTTTGAACAGAATGTCAAAGACAATAATGTGATTCATCAAGCCACACAATCGGCCAACACAGGACGATTGGAGCTCGTTGAGGCACAAGCATACGGCCAGTCGACTCAGATTGGTCTCGATGGCGATCAAGCATTGACTCGGCTACCTCAAGCCGGCTCATCCAAAGACGGACAAGTATACGCTAATGATGATGGGATCAAATCTTCGAGCGAGGCAATCATTCAAAAGTGCATCAGCAACAACACTGAAGACGAGAATTCCATCAAAGCTGCAACTGACACATTTAGCACTGGGGGGCAACAAGAAAATTCAAAGACCAATGCACACACAACCAAAGAAAGAAAAGGCCGCGGTAAGCACAAAGGTAAAAAGCCGAAAGTCACTTTCGCGCAGTTATTGAAAAAATATCAGAAGTTAAGTGAGGAGAAGAGTGCTTATCGGCCGAGTGAAACAAAAGCATCGAAGTCACCCCCAAAGCATAAATCTGAAGACCGGGATTGGCGAAAGGAGAGGTCGAACAAGCCAACACCATATCCTCCTTTTGGGCCACCAACTCCTATGTCATGGACACCTCCCCACGCTGACTACTATTCATATCAATCACGGGATAGGTATAAATCAAGGGCACATCGTCCATCATATTCTAAACCACCTCACCAAAATTATGCAGCTCCGAGAGGATCATTGTTTGTTCAACAATCACATGTTAGAGACCGACTCAACCAAAAAGAATCGGTCCGGAGCTCGGCGAAAAATATGGGCGCGGTCAAGCAAGTTTACCGAGTGAAAAAGGATGGTCGCAAGTGTGCTGTTTCAGATCCGACTCCGGATGTAAAAAAGCCAACCGAGTCTATGTTGGTTACTAAGGGAAAGGAAGTGAAGCGAGTAACTTTCAAGGACCCAATCACCGAGTTTGGACAGGCGAAGCCAGAGGTGCCCAAAACCAGGAAAGAATTGCTAGTGCATAAAAGAAAATCACAGTCGGGATGCTCACTCGGCTTATCACATTGGCAAGAGAAGAAGCTGAAGCGGCTCAGAGCCAAAGAGTTAGAAAAGAGGAACATGGTATGGGTTCCCAAGGGATGCCGTCGAAGCGAGAATGATGTGTCTACTCTTGTTGTGAAGCCGGCAGGAGTAAGGGAGGACAAGCGTGAAGCCGGTAGGCAAAAACAGCGATTTCAATGCCACTATACGAGACTCCAAACGGCGCATCATCCATGTTCTGCAACCGTCCTATCAGAGTTTGTGCCCAACAATATATCCCCAGCTGAAATATCTGATTTATTTCGGCTATTCACACTTTGGTGGACGAATTCCCAAGCTCCTTTGAGATGAGAATGCATGGCCGATATTTTCATATCGCCCTGAGAATTCATTGTATTGGCAAAGTGGGGCATCTGGTTAACGGTGTTCATCATGTTTATCTTGTACTCCTATAGCCGATGCTCGGTGTTTGCCAATACCAGCAAGGCCGACTTAATTACTGATTCGGCCACTGATCAAGGGTTTAGTGCATAAAAGCTCTGACTCATGATGATAGTTATCTGCATGATCCATGTTAGGAGACAGACGATGTTCGGCGGAGGCTTGATGGTGTACTTTGGTCAATAATGAGTTGAGTCACCGAACAGTTGTCGGTATTCCTTTGAGGTGCATGGTTATAATTGCTCGGCAAGACGGCTTGGCGATGTATCATCGAGCGGTTCTAATATCCCTAAGGAGTACCTGGACAAAGTAAGGTTAGATTTGACATGAGAAATTTATGTGGAGGCCTTTGTGACATCCAATGGTTGTTCTCAGACGACTATCATCCAAAGAAGTTCTACTCAAGCAGCAACAAGCCCGAGCATATGGCCGATAACAATTATCGTCTTCAGCATACACAGCCGATGGAGTGTTGACATCGTGCTTAAACAATACCCGAGGCAAAGTATTTTCTGGCACGCAAGCTCTGCCAGAAAACAGGGGGGCATGTGTTGACACCCGATTTTGGCACGATACAAAACGCAATAAAGATGGCCTCAAATGAAAAAGTTCTCAAAGTGAGAAAGTTCCATATCGTCAAAAGGAGAAACTTTGATATTTGGGCCATAGCCATCCGATCTCATCTCCAAGGCCGAAGTTGTGTTCGAAGTACTGGGATTTTGTATCCAGAACACTATTTGGCTGATTACGCCCACAAGATGATCTCATATGAGAAAACTTTCTACATGAATTGTCTTCGTCTCGTCGAATCGATCGATTTTCATATAAAAATCGTCTCAATCCGAGTTCGTATGCAAAAGTTAGAGCTATCTGAATGCAGCCATGTCAAGAGGCGAAATAAGACGCGGGAGACCAGACACGTCTTGGCGAGTGTCTGATGCAATGCGTGAGCAATTAGCCATTCAAGATGGCCTCTAATCGAAAAACGTTCAACATGAAAGTTGTTCGTAACGTCGAAACGGTCAACTTTGCTTTTGGGCACATTTTCATCCGAGGTCGTTTACTGCCACAAAAAAGACCTGCAAGGTACAGCCAGAAAGCTTGCCGGATGGAAACCTTGCCGGGGAAATCTTGCCGGGGTGAAACCTTGCCGGGGTGTGAAAGCTTGCCGGGATGGAAACCTTGCCGGGGTGAAGCTTGCCGGGGTGGAAAGCTTGCCGGGAAAAGCTTGCCGGGGTGGAAACTGTCAAATCCGACCAGAAGCTGAAGATGGGCTCAAATAATTATCTAGATGGCCTCGGATGAAAAAGTGTTCAACATGAAAGTTGTTCGTAATGTCGAAACGGTCGACTTTGCTTTTGGAGTCATCATCATCCGACATAGTATACGACCTGCAGAGAGGCTACAAGAGTCGGATGGTCCAGTCAGCTACATAACCGAGTCCGACTCGAAATTAAAGATGACCCCGTGGAGTATTCAAGATGGCCTTATTTGGAAAAGTGATCAACATACGGATTATTGGCCTCGTCGAAGCGCACAAAATTCGTGTTTGAACCATCTCCATCGGAGGTCATGTGCAGATTCCACGCAAGGAGCAAGACAGAAGATTGGACCAGATTCGGGCTGAATCCGAGCGGACCAGAACTAGGACTCTAGGACGTGAATTGATGTAATTTTCTTGTAAGGAAAGCCTAGATGAATCCTTTGCTTGTACGGGAAGTCCAGCCGCCTCTTATATATGTTGGGGGTGACGGCCGATTGAACAACACACAATCGATCTATCACAATTCAATCTACTTTTACTCGTATCTTTTTAATTTTTCGTTGTTCATGGCCGAGCCTTAGCTACTCTAGGGTTTTTGCCCATCTTTGCCGCTTTGCACTGAAAAGTGGTCGGCTCTCCTCCCCGAAATCGAGGAAATCCTTTGTTGCTTTGCTCGTAAAGCATCCGTATCTCCTCTCCGAAATCGAGGTACCTCTTTGTTGCTTTGCTCGTAAAACATCCGTTTATCGTACACGAAAGTGCGGTTGGCGACTCCGTTATTCAATACATTGCGCGGTGCAATTTTGTGTTGCGTGGAACAATTTCTTCGTCAACAGGCATGTCGACGGTCTATAGGGTGGCTGCATGGTCAGTGTCGCTGCGGACGTGTTCCACAGTAACGGTGCGGGTGGCCTCTGGCGAGGCTAGTATCCTTGGTGTCGCAGTGTGTGGGGTTCTATGGAGAGGCGTCTTGGAGCGTGTGGTGTCTCTGATCCAATTACCACTAGTAGAACGCCCGTGCGTTGCTACGGACTACAGTGCATATAGATGAATCAAAAATGTGATTAATGTCGTTTCCGTGGTCAAAGCTCATTTCTACCTCATCATGCATGTCGGAAATCGAACGGGCGCCCACCAGGCTCCCAAAATTTAGCACCCCAAATCGAGCTCATATGTAAGGGAGAAATGTGGTTGTTTGGACTATCCGCCATATTATCTTCAACACGCGGTGCCAACACAAAAACACCACCCCATGACACACTCTTCCTTTTTCCCTTTTTATGCTAGACCTTCCCTTCCCGCTCGGTTTCCCACCGCAGCAGGACACTTCTCGCTAGAGCACTCTCCTTTAAATCCGGATGACGCCCACCTCATCTTCGCCATGATTCTGTAGTTTCCACCTGAACATTGGAGATAGCAAGCACAACTGCCAGCCTGTCACACACCAAAGAGTGAAATCCCTCAATAGAAAAAAGAGATTTTACTATATTTACAATAGTTTATGTCCGGTACCTCATAACATATCATTCCTAGTTAATAATTAATGCATAAAAAACTAAGGCCAAACAGTTTAATATAAATTATTTACATTCAGGCATAAATTAGAAGGGCCGACCTACTGGAGTATTCGTGCAAAGTTGTACGATCAGAGCCGGAGCATGTTTTACTAAGTATAGTAATGTAATAGGCCCAGTGAAATATTTGAGCAATACATGCACATTGGTTAGTCTTGTATCTGACCTGCATACCAACAAAAATCCCAACTTTTCCCCAAAGTTAGCAAATATGATTCTGTAGTTTCCACCTGAACATTGGAGACAACAAGCACAACTGTCAGCCTGTCACACACCAAAGAGTGAAATCCCACAATAAAAAAAAAGATTTTACTATATTTACAATTTATGTCCGATGCAAGAACCAGGACAGACATTATGCCTTGAAAAGGGAAATGTTACTAAAGCCATTCAATGTTGCTATCTGCAATACATTGTGGATAACTGGATATGATACTTGTGAGTTTACACGTCAATATTCATATCAAAATAGAAATCATAAGAAGAAAGCAAAACAAACTAAATACACATGATAGTCCATTGTGTACCTTAAAATTCGCAAAAGAGGAGCATGAGTGGCTCGTACTGCCCCATAGCAAACTATAATTGTTAAACTTATGTTACAAAAATACAACAAAAGGCGTAGAACTTTCATTCGATTGAGGTTTTTTTTTGGCATATCATTACTGTAAAAATATATAAATTAAGTGTCCACTAAAATATTACCTTGAGATGCCAGCAAAAGAAAATGACACAACAAAATCTCCATGAAGTGCTATGATCCACAGTATGACTAAACAGAACCTGCAAGTAATATAATAGCCCCCAAAATGTTACAGAACAGAAACTTGAATAGCATGCGAATATGAATTAATCATGTGATGTGATCTATAAAGCACAATATTCAAGAAAAAGAACAACTAATTGTTCCCCTAAAAATGTAACTTTGTTAAAAATGTAAAAATAGTCACTTTTGCAAAAGGCCAACTACCTACAGGTAAGTTGTACATCAAACTACGCTCGTATTAGAACATATTAAAATAAAAATATTTCTATTTTTCATAGGGCTTTTATCCAGTGCATGTCTGAAGAAATATATTCCCTCCGTCCGGTGAAAAGTGTACATATAGAAATTTTAGGATAAATTATGGAGTGAAGTAAAAAATGCATTGGAAAGGTGCAAGCCACCATCTCTCTCCTTTTTAATTACCCAACCCCCAATGAGCTAAGTGCATGTAGAAATTAAGGAGACCATGTGTAGAATGTTATTGGTCTTGATTACCGTGCAATGAGAGAGAAGCATTTTTTGCTACTTTAAAGTGCATTGGGAAGATAGATGTACACTCTTTTATGGACAAATTTTAAAGCCAAACGTCACCGGACGGAGGGAGTAGTAACTAGTGATCATTTTTTTGATTTTATTTGCAGAAAAAACAAACGTGATGACCCATATCAATAAGAATTATAGCATTAGCATTAGCAATGGCAATGACATCCAACCACCTTTGTTGAGAAATGTTTTAGGTATTTTGTACAGAACAAAATTAGAAGCACGTACATTTAAAGTTTCAGGCATCATAGACTTGGGGAATGAAACATCAGAAATAATAGTAGGTAAATCTTCGGATATGACCTGCAATTCACAAGCTACAATTGTTGAGCAGAACCAGAAAAAAAGAAAGTACTGCCAAGAAACAGCCATAGTATTATATTTCAAAAAAAAAGGACTACCAACGTCAATAGCCAATTATAGCTTCTCATCTTACAAAACACAAACGTGGTAGCACAAGACATAGCATGAGTTTATTGTGAGCTATGGAGCTGGGCTGCTCGACCTATCCTATACAGTGACCAGTGATGGAGTACATATAATTTGCCTAACCTGCAAGATTTACCAAGAGCTGCTAACAAGTCAACATAATAAGGCTAAATTGATTTTTTTTTACCAGGAATACAGACATGGTACCTCATAACATCTCATTCCTAGGGAAAAGAATTTGCAAAGCGGAAGAAAAGAGTGGCAAATGATTAGTAAGCCTAGCGACACATACTTCCCTTTCGTTATTATTTCCTATCAGTAACGTGTCTACAATACATTGAAGGAACTGGCCGCCCCTTCCTATGTGTTACTTTGTCGCCGCCGGTGCTGCCATGGATCTTTGATCTCGGGGGTAGAAGAGCTCTGGTGGAGGGGGCTCACCTGGGGACGAGGTGGCTGGAGGAGGTGTAGGCTCCGCCGGCGCTTCGTACGGTGGTTAGAGAGGCGGGAGCAAGCAGCAGCGAGAGGGGACAGGAAGAGCACACCAAGGACATCCTCGGGAGACGTAGCCACTGCCGATATTGCTAAAGGAAGAGGCACGAACCAACGCGGGAGCGGAGGGAGTGAGGTCTGGAGGCGGAGTAGATTGGTATGGTCCCCGCCGCCGTCGAGCGGCATGCACACCGACCCGGCCGCGCACCCGCCGCTGGTCAGCGCCCACACGAACGTGGTCTCCGGCGCGAACGATGCCACCGACACAGCCAGCAGCCAGTGCGCCCGCCCACGCCGCCGGGCCCCAATACGGCCACCACCACCGCTCCCCGGCCCCCACCAGCAGCGCCCCCACGAGCGGATGCATCGATCGGAGGAAGAGGCACGAACCAACGCGAGAGGGGACAGGTAGCGATGGCCTTCGTGGTTGCCATCACGATGGAGGTGGGGAGCAGAGGCATCGAGAGAGGAGTAGATCAGCGAGCGGAGGATGAATTCGGGGCTTAGGATGGAAAGTGACGAAAATTTAGGACACCATGATTTTCCATTGATTGATTGCCCCACGAGCCGGCTCTTTCGGCAGATTGGTATGGAAAAACCAGTTTTCTGCGTGCTTTGGATAAACCAGACGGAAGGTTGACTTCCTTGGGATAAAACTCGGTGGGGGAGATAACAATAGAGATTTGTAATAAAGAGATAAAAACCAGTGATACGGGGGTGGTGGAAGGTGAGAGGAAATAAAACCGGACGAAAATAAAACCGGAGTACCAAGCTACCAACTGCTCCATTAGGAGTAGAGATAGAGATGGTTTGCCATGGGTGTCTCTGGTTTGGTCATGCTTACGGCTGGTTTATTCCCGTTGGTATCGGGGCCTCCTTCTAAGAGGCTCATCAAGGTGGAAGGATACTGAACTCTAGGTGGACGCCTTGCTTAATGGGCCCGGTCCCCGCAACAATGGCATCCATGAACGTCTTCTCCCTTCGAGGCGTCATCAAAGAGTTCACCCCAAAACTAGATCATGGTCCATGGTTGCAGGATCTACGATGCGGCGACCGCTGGTGTGGTCGGACCCCCTCCCTTGGGGTTAGGTGGGGTGGTGTGAGGTGTTCTAGGCAAAAGCTTAGTCTTGTCGGAAGAGCTTCTTCATACTTGGCCTTCCTTTAGCATATACTCCATTTGTTTTAAAATAAGTGTCTTTAGTACAACTGTATACATGTTGTATTACTTGAGCTTGTAATATCGATATTATTTTCGTAGGAACAACTAAGTTGGAAATATGACGTCATCGTCCCGCAAAAAGAGAAGGAAATATGACGTCGTCGAGTGAAATGCTCGGATCCAGCGCGTCGGTTCGACCGAAGCAACCACGGGCGAGCTCCATGTCGCGGCCACCAGCAACTATCTTCCGTGTCCCAGTGGCGGCAGGGTCATCGTGATCAAGAACCAGGTCACCCGCTGACCCACCCACGGGAGAGCGCAGCCCAGTCGAAACCACCGATCGGCAGCCGCAGCATGCGCGAGCTCGTAGAGGAGGCTCGCCTCGCCAAGGCGCGCCCTGCCGCCGAAGAGGAGGCCAGCCGTCGGCGTGACATCGAGCGTCGCAGAGTGGAGGCCCGGCGGAAGGTAGACCGGATGTTGGGCACCGTGGAGTTCAACGATCCGTACACCGACCCCGCGGACGTGACCAGATCCCCGGAGGAGCTGCTCGAAGCAAGGCAGGAAGCATGGCGTGCTCAAGCTCAGCTCATTGCGGTGGCTCGTAGTCGTCGTCGACGTGAAATGGACGCTGCTGCGCCGAAGCCACGCACCCACGGCCGTGTGCTGAACTGGTCCACGGAGGAGATGAACACGTCCACGGCGTGGCCTTGATTACCGGTGAAAAGTTGGAGCCTAGCTTAATTAGCTGACCAAACAATTCTTGGTCGATTTTACAGAAAAATCAGGTTGCTCCAGCGGGTAACAAGTGAGGTTTTCAATGTTGCCCCGGAACTCTTCAAATCACTGATGATGGCTGAAGGAAGCGGAAAAGAAGCTACCAAGGGGTGCTGCCAAAGGTTGTTCTTCTAGCTGCATGATGATCTTCACTTGCTGTCTGCATTGAGTAACTTCAGCTCTTGATCGGTATGGTGATTCTCTCTTTGTTGTGTTGTTTCCTGGGGTCCCCATTTAAACTTGAAACTTATGTAATATGGAGTCAGTCCATGCTGTTCCTGGTGATGTATCTACCTCGATTGCACTGATGATGGCTGGCTCTTGCTGTTGGTTGCTGTGACAGTGTGCTGCAGTAGCTTTCCTGCATGTAAGATGGATCTCTAATGGTTTCTATCAATGGAAATCCGGAAAACACCTTTTACTCAAAAAAAAAAAAAATCTCACCAAAGCAGAGAAAGAAATGGATAAATTATACCAGTAGTCAACTATGTAATCTTAGTTGCAGGTGTCTAGGATTATTTCACTGGCATGGTTTCCAGCAGTGCGAGTGAGATTCTTAATTTTGCCAATAATTAGTGACACATTATTTGTTCGCAGAATGGTCCAGACTTATCCGCGGATTGTGAGACGGGAGCCGACCATCCAACCATGTCACGTAAACATCTGCCCCTGTTTTTTTCTTAAATCCGCAACACTCAAAATAATAGCATATGAAATATACGATGAGTGAAAATTTAAATGCGACAGTAGTTTAAATGTAAAATAGTTCAAACATGAATACAACTCACACATATGTTCTAGTTGTCCCTTAACAGCCAACAGATGTTCAATCAGACCTTTCTTAAGTTGCTCATGAGTTGGTCGATGGCGAATTTGTTAATGCATTTGGACAAACTCATCAAACGTGTCCGGATTCTAATTTGGAAGTTGATAGGATCACCCATGTTCTCAAATTCCAGACCTCTGACAGCATCTTCACCTCATCCTCCATGATCATGTTGTGCATGATCACACAACATGCCATCACCTCCCACAAGGTCTATGGAACCCATTATTTAGCAGGACCACGAACAAGTGCAAAATGGGCTTGGATCACTCCAAATGTCCTCTCCACATCCTTTCTGCTTTCTTTGGGCAAAGTGAGCTCTTTTTTGATCAACTGGCTTAGAGATGGTCTTGATGAAGGTCGCCCACGTAGGATAGATACTGTCAACTAGATATTAGCCCATGTTGCAGTCATGATTATTGGCAGTATAGTTGTGCAGATGAGCTTGTCCTTGAGTTAACCTAGCAAACAATGGAGACCGCTGGAGCACATTTATGTCATTCTGAGACCCGGACATGGCAAAGAAAGCGTGTCAAATTCGGAGGCCATGTGATGCAACTGTTTCAAGAATGATGGTGGGCTTCTTAACATGGCCCTGATATTGCCCTTGTAGAACTTTTGAGCAGTTCTTTCATCTCCACTGCATGCAATCAAGAGATCCTAGCATAATGGCCACCCTCTCGCTTTGGACATTTTCATGAGCTTTTTGGTGTCTACGACAGTTAGTTCTCTCAGGTGGTGAGGTCCAAACACCCTGACCACGATAGTAGAAAACCTCACCACGGCGTATTCGCATGTGCTCTCATCCGAAGGTACTCGTCCCACCTGCGGTTGTGCCATAGGCAAGCATCCGCAGTGCAGCCGTGCACTTCTGGTAACTAGAGAATCCAGTTCTTCCTACGACGTCCTTCTTCTTCAAGATGAAGTAGTCATCGCAGGCCCGAATGCCATTGTAGAGCTGATCAAACACATTTAACCGCATCTGAAAAGCGCTGGCGAAATTATCCGCGAATAGGGCATCGGGGGCAAAGTAATCGTCCATCAACGTCAAATGCCCTTGTGCCCTGTTCTGATTCAGCACTCGATGTCCCTTTATCGATCCCTTAAAATTGAGAACATGCTCTCCCGCATGCTTCACGTCTACAAATACCGCCTGCACCATCGCTGTTTCATCCGTATGATCCTCCTCGCCAGACGAGTCGCCGGACGACTCAACATAGTCTTGCCGATGTACTCCATGTATGAATCCATTGCTTCAAAGAAGGGACAACAAATGTCAAAAATTTAGCGCAAGCACTTCACCAAACACTTCTCTGGCATGGTGACCCCCATGGACAGCGTCCGCAGGGGCGGATGGTACATGCGCGGCGGACGGATGAGAGTGTGGAACGGCGGCGTAGGCAAAGCAGTGTGGCGACTGAGTGGAGCGGAAGAGGTCGTGGAGGTCCAGCAAGGGCTTGCGGGCGACCGCAGTGGTAGAGCGGCAACGTCTTCAGGAGGAAACGGATGCAGAGAAAGGGGGAAGAGATGGAGACGCGGGTCCGGGTGTGGTTTTGGGTGGGACAGGGTGTCGGAGTCGTACGTGGCGGAGGTCCGGACTCCCGCAAAGCCCTCTTGGTTTGCTTCCGGTTTGTGGGAATGGGCGCGCGGACTGGTTCGCGAACCGATGCGAGACGACATTGGATGGCAAAGTGCGTCCGGACAGCTCGGTCCTGACGTCTATGGGCGATTTGAGGGTCCACTTTGGAGATTCCCTAAGAGACACACGATTCCACCAAAAATATTGCTTCTGTGCTTGAACTATCCCAAATGACTACTATTTTCAGGAGAAGTACAAATATGTATGCTCCCTAGAGAAAATTTTACGTCTCAACAATGCAGAATTTTCTATGTCACATCAGGATGGCTCCGAAAACATGTGTCATGTTGAACCCTTGTCTAAAGAAAGTAATAATAATGAGCTATTTGCATGTCTTCTTACATGAATAATCAAACTGAATTTAGATGAACTGGAGTGACAATTTTTTAGATAAACTGGAGCAATAACTTTTTTTTCTGTTAAAGGGTGCTTCTTACTGTTATTGTGGAGGGCTTGGCATCTCAGAGATGATGCAGTCTATGTGGTTGTAGTCTGCGCCGAAAGTAAAGCTTTGAGACACTCCATGAGAGAAGTTTGGATGTTGCCAAGTGAGTCAAAGCTCAGATATACAGGGGTTGATCGGTTGCAGGTTCTCCTTGACACCTGTCCGGGCGAAATGAGGGCGAAAATCCTACTGTTATTGTGGAGGGCTTGGCATCTCAGAGATGACGCAGTCCATGGCATTGGGAAAGAAACAGTCTCATATTCGGCAGCCTTCTTAACCATGGAGTATGGGTTAGAAGTGAAGAGCATGTTTGGAAACTCCGACGTGGAGAAGGGCAAAGCCATCTGCTCCCTGTATCCTGACAAGCCATGGCAAGCACCACAGCCTCCTCGCCCCCAGGGAGTTATTAAGCTTAACTCCGACGCCTCGTTCCAAGTTGATACCGGTCGGTAGCCAGAGATAGTTTGGGCAGAGTTTTCATATCCATTTGCAGGCAGATTGAGGCTTGCACAAGTGTGGAAGACGCTGAAGCAACAGCCATCCTGGCTTGGCCGGCCTGTCTGCCTTATCTGCGGTTTTCAGAGGAAGGATCATTGTGGAGACTGACTGTGCCGTTGTTGCACGGAACCTGCAGCCGAGAGCCTCAAATGCTACTGCTAGCTTTCCTCTGATTCATGACATTCCTCAAGCATTAAAGTCTTTCCAATCCCATCAAGTGGCTGCTGTGAGCTCGCTCATGGCCTCGCGGCAGCGGCCAAATCGCAAGGAAACCAAGTGTTTGTTGCCACTGTTCCTGAAAGTCTGCACGAGCTGATGGCTTCCGAATGTAATTATAACACTGAGTAATGTGGGTACGTACTCAGGTTATTCTTCTCAAACATAAACAAACAGTTTTTTTTTTTTTTGGTTTCAGCACGTACAAGTGTTGTTGTCGTTGTTTTCTTCCTGAAACAAGTCGGAAAGATAGCTTTCTTCACCACAGTAAATGTCCAAATCCCAGCGCATTCGAGCTATACTCGGATTCAAACCATCGACAGATATACTTCGGGTTGCCGCCAGTTCCACCCCTGCCCCGTCTCCCGCGTCTCTTCTTTCTTGCTCGCCCCGTCTCCCCAATTCCCGATCCACGTATCCTCTTCCTCCCTCCTGCCGCCGGATCCGTGCTCTCGCGATCGTCGTTTGATCGTTGCTCCCGCGACTCCGCCGCCGCGACCATGGCCGGCACCACGGTGCTTCCGCCGTCTCTGCTCCCGCGCCGTAGTGCCTCCGCCGCCGCTGACCTGCACTCCTGCTCTTCCCGCGTGCGCGTAAACCCTGCCTTGATGGCGAACCCCGCGGCTGCCAAGACGCCGAAGCGGCCCGGATCCGTGCGCGACGTGCAACTGCCGGCGCCGAAGCGAGTACGCGGTGTCTGCTCCGGGGGCGAGCTCCATGTCGCGGTCGCCACCAACATCAAGAACAGCAGCAAGCTTCCGTGTCCCAGAAGCAACAAGGATCCAAAGAGTCCTACGTGCTTCCACCCCTCCGGGATCAAGAACCAGGCCGCCGAATCTCCGGCGAGCGCGACGCAATCGAAGCCGCCGATCAGCATGCGCGAACTGATCGAGAATGCTCGCCTCGCCATGGCTCTCCTCGACAAGGCTCGCTCTGCCGCCGAAGAAGAGGCCAGCCGTCGGCGTGACATCGAGCGCAGCCGAGCAGAGGCCCGGCGAAAGGTGGAGCAGATGGCGGACACCGTGCAGTTCAACGACCCCTGGATCGATCCCTCCGACGTGACCAAGTCCCCTGACGAGCTGCTCCAAGCAAGACAAGAAGCATGGCGTGCTCAAGCTCAACTCATCGCCATTGCTTATCGACGGGACTATGCTCAAGCGATGCAAATCCACGGATGAGTGCTCAAGTGATCGAAGCAGAGGAAGAAATCATGAGCAGTGCAGCCTTGTTGGTGGTAGTCTTGCTTAGCTGAGCAAAGCAGAGGAAGCAGAGTCGTCAGTGGTAGTCTTGGTTGCAAGTGTGTAGGAGTATTTCACTGGCATGTTTTTCAGTAGTGCGAGTGAGATTCTTAATTTGGCCATTAATTAGTGTGCCTCATGATCACAATTGATCAATTAATGCAAGGGATTGTTCTATGTAAAAGCATTGGATCTGACACCTTTAAGCTTAAATTAATGAACTGTAGAATATTAGTTGTAAATACTGGTTGCGTCATTCAGTCTTTAAACAATTTGATCTTAAACTTAAAGACTGGGCTGTGAGTCTTCTTTTTTCATCTGATTATACCTAGAACTATGAGAATATAATGGTTCTGGTAGGTGGCATTCTCATGCTCGCAAATGTTTAGAAATAGATAATGGTTGTTTTTTTCCAAAGTTCGCCCACCGCGTTTAGAAATAGATAATAGGGTCAGTAGAGTGGTTGATTTTTAAAAAAGACGGGTACCAGTTTAGTTGCCATGCGCATGTGTAAAGCCAGTATGGTGGTACTTATAAGTGATTCTCTAATGTTCATCTATGTTATGGAGTTGGAAATTGGTTCTTTTTAAGTTGAAGTAGCCATCTGCTGGTACAATGCTCTTCTCAGGTTTTAAGTTTGGTGTGCAAACATACAGGCCACCCACTAGATTTAGATTCCAGTATAGGCTTAGAATAGGGGATGGATCATTGTGCTATGTTCAGAATTATACCTACAGAGGGAAAGGTGGAGTGGACACCATGCACTTCAACGACCCCTACATTGATCCCTCCGATGTGACCACGTCCCCTGAGGAACTGCTCCAAGCAAGACAAGAAGCATGGCGTGCTCAAGCTCAGCTCATCGCGATGGCTCATCGACGGGACATGCATGGAGACGTTGCTCAAGTGATGCAATTCCACAGACATGCAGTGCAGCCTTGTTGGTGGTAGTCTTACACAGCTGAGCAAAGCAGAGAAAGCTGAGTCTGCAAACTGCAGCAGTATTCTTACTGGCATGTTGTTCAGTAGTTAGTGTGCATTATGATCACAATTGATCAATTAATGCAACGGATTCGGTTTATTTAAAAGCATTTGGTCTGATGTATGCAAGCATCTGCCACTAGATTTCTTTCTATGTTTTCATCTGTTGTATGTTCCCTCCTAATAACAATTATTTTCATGAATGATAACAGGCACACGATCCCACCAAGAAGATTACTTCCGTGCTTGAACTATCCCAAATGACTGCTATTTTTCAGGAGAACAGATATGTGTGCTCTGTCTAGAAAAGTTTACACCTCAACTGTGCAGAATTTATTTGTCGCATCAGCAAGCCGCCAATAGCTCATGTGTAATTGCTGTCTGAATTGTGCAACTGCTGCAAATTTCGTTCAGTATAATTGGTGTATATGCCAGACCAGTTTCATACATCGCAGAGAAAATCAATACTTGACGGCAATGGTGTTTACTTCACTTAATTAGCATATACATTGACATGGATTCACTGAGTTAAGGGAGTTACAATATCTGAATTCAAACTACACAGCTTCATGCAAAATCAACTCAACTATAATGAGAAACGTTGGCAACATGCACAGGTATTACAATTCTTCCTCCTCTGTACATTCAGCGTCATCAGCAACTTCTCGGCTTTCTCCTGAAGAGAAATTAGGAGTGCGCATTTTGACATGCTGGGAAATGGAAAAATTAGATCTACTCTGTACAAGTTTTGTAACTCCTGGGGTGACTGATTCTTGTTGTCTGACTTGTAGCCGCTCTGAACTGCAGGGTTAATATTTATGTTTCCTTCCCTAAATAGCACTTGTCATCAGCAGTTAAACGTTCAACGGTCAAAACTTGGCCAGCGACACCATCATCCATCTTTGCCTCCATTTGGCCATCACCAGTCATTTATCTCCAATTCTCAAGGCAAAACTTCCAGCAAGACATTCAAAATACTAGCCATCGCGGTCGGTGTGACGCTACTGACAATAGTTCCTACCCTACGAACTATTAGGGGATTATCCTCACAATTGATCCATTAATGCAAGGTATTTTGGTAAATGTAAAAGCTTTGGATCTGATTAATGCAAACGTCTGCCACTAGATCTCTTTCTATATTTTCATCCGATGTATGCTCCCTCCTATTAACATTTTTTCATGAATAATATCAGGCACACGATTACACCAAGAAGATTGCTTTTGTGCTCGAACTGTTCCAAGTGACTGTTGTTCTTCAGGAGGGAAACAGATATGTGTGCTCCCTCTAGAAAAAGTTTACATCAAATTTATTTGTCATATCAGGAGGGCACCAAAAAGCACATGTGCACTTGCTCTCTGAGTTTTGCAACTGCTGCAAATTTCGTTCAATACAATTGGTGCCAGTATCAGGCCAATTTCATGTCACATTGCAGAGAAAATAAATACTTACAACAATGGTGTTTACTGCATTGAATTCACATATTTATGACATAGATCCACTGGATTACAAGGGAACTACAATGCCTGATACATCATCTGAATTCACAGTATACAACTTCATTCAAAATCAACTCAATTACAGGAAAACGTCGACAGCCTTCGCAGGTGTTGCAGTTTCTCCTCTGCCGCTATAATTCTGAGGAAACCAAGAGTACAGCAACACTAACAAAGCCAACCATAGGCGAGCTCGGCAGAGAACCTAAACAGCATCAATCGACCCAACCGAGCGTCAACATGGCGCAACCCGGTGGTGCAGAGTAGAGCAAGAGAGCAGCAGCGTGGCGCAACCCGGTGGTGCAGAGTAGAGCAAGAGAGCAGCAGTAGCAGCACAGGGGAGCGAGTTAAACGTACAAGTGTTGCTGTTGTTGTTGTTTTCTTCCCAAAATGGCACTTACCATGCACTTACCGATGGTGACTTGTTCTGCAAAGTGTGATGTGCTCTATTGTCCCACCAGAGCCCTGTAATCGTCTAGCACACCACGCTTTTGTCCAGACCGTATTTCTGGGCTTGTAACTGGCAGAGTCGTATCAACATGAGTAAGCAATGAATCAAGGTTCCCTAAACTAATCCCGTTCTATGACAGGCACGTTGACTTGGAGCTACTCTCCAACGAATTTACCTGCTCCCCGACACCTCATGGTCCGTCGTAACGAAATGGTCAGAGTTGTTTGTTTTTCTACATTACTTGTGATTTACTACTACACATACGACTAGGGATTAGGAAGACCTGGAAGCAGTATACTACTACAAGGGAGTAGGGGGGCCTGCCGTTAGCCATAGAATAAACGTTGGTATACGCTGCTTCTCTTTTCATTCTTGAGCTAAAAAGAGTAGAGATTTGCTAAAGAAGGAGAGGACATTATAGCTACCCTTCGTTGCACATTTTCCTCGGCGAGTTTGGGTAAAGGCCGCAACCCGTTCTTGATCTAAACTACCATCCGTGTTCCTGTATGGCTCATGGATTCAGTTGCAGGAACATTACGCTGTGGCCATAAGGCTTTCAGGCACAGGCCCCAGCAGCTCCGCTTCGCATCAAGCAGCAGGGAGATAACAACCATGCATCTTCATGGCCTCGCTGTTGTGCTGCTGCTCTGTTTTGCTTCTCCCACAAGTTCCTGCACGGAGCATGAGAGCACCACACTCTCTGACTTCCTAGGCGGGCTCGTGCCGGGCGGCAACGGTGGCCTCAACGTGTCATGGGTGAATGACACAGACTGCTGTGAGTGGGAAGGCATCGTCTGCAGCAGTGATGGCATAGTCACAGATGTCTTGTTGGCTTCCAAAGGCCTCAGAGGGGTCATCTCGCCATCCCTTGCCAATCTTACGGGGCTCTTGCACCTCAACCTATCCCACAATTCTCTTCAAGGCAGCCTACCAGTGGAATTGTTGTTCTCCAGAAGCATCATCGTCCTCGATGTCAGCTTCAACCGCCTTAATGGTCATCTGCAAGAGATCCAATCCTCAAATCATGGTTTTCCGATCAAGGTGTTGAATATCTCAAGTAACTCCTTCACAGGACCGTTTCCGTCCAAAACATGGAAGGTGACGAAGAGTCTGGTTGCTCTTAGTGCAAGCCACAACAACTTTGAAGGACCCATACCGTCTTCTATCTGCATCAATGGCCCATCATTTGCCATGCTTGACCTCTCACATAACAAATTCAGTGGCAATATTTCTTCGGGGTTTGGCAGTTGCTCCATGCTGAGAGTGCTAAAGGTTGGCCACAACAACCTTACCGGACCTCTCCCCGATGGACTATTCAATGCTACCTCACTGGAGCACCTCTCTTTGGCCAACAATGGGTTGCAAGGTGTTCTTGATGGTTCCAGCATAGTCAAATTAAGCCATCTGACTGTCCTTGATCTTGGATTGACTGGTCTCAGTGGCAAGATTCCAGACTCTGTCGGCCAGCTAAGAAGATTGGAGGAACTCTACTTGGACAACAACAATATGTCTGGTGAGCTGCCAACGGCACTAGGTAATTGCTCAAATCTCAGATACATTACCATCAGAAACAACAGCTTTACTGGGGATCTTAGCACAGTCAATTTCACCATGTTGGATCTGAGGACAGTTGATGTTTCGATGAACCTTTTCACTGGTCCAATTCCTGAAAGTATCTACTCATGCAGCAATCTAGTTGCATTGCGGCTGGCTTACAACAACTTTCATGGCCACTTCTCACCAAGAATAGGCAATCTCAGGTCCCTCTCCTTCTTTTCAATTACCAACAACTCTTTTAAAAATATCACAAATGCACTTCAGATGCTCAAGAGCTGCAAGAACCTCACCTCCCTACTTATCGGAACCAACTTCAAGGGTGAAACCATACCACAGGATGAAACAATTGATGGTTTCAAGAATCTTCAGGTACTGACCATAGATGCTTGCCCATTGGTCGGGAAAATTCCTCTTTGGATATCAAATCTTACAAAATTGAAGATGATAGATTTATCAGTAAACCAACTCAGTGGACCAATACCATCCTGGATAGATGAACTAGGCTTCCTATTCTACCTAGACATATCAAGCAACAAACTTACGGGGAATATAGCAGCTGCATTGACAAAGTTGCCGATGCTGCTATCAGAGGAAAATGTTGCCAAGTTGGACCCGAAGTTCCTTGAGTTGCCTGTATTTTGGACACCGTCACGTCAATACCGGATGGTCAGTGCTTTTCCTAGAAAATTGCGTCTAGACAACAATAATTTCATTGGTATAATTCCCCCTGAGATTGGTCAGCTAAAATTGCTCGACGTCCTCAATTTAAGCTCTAATAGCTTAACTGGTGAAATACCACAAGAAATATGCAACCTGACAAACCTGCAAATGCTTGATCTGTCGGATAACCAGCTCACAGGTGCAATACCATCTGCACTGAATGATTTGCACTTCCTTTCTAGATTTGATGTTTCCAACAACAGGCTAGAAGGACCAGTTCCAACAGGAGGACAGTTTCATACATTCTCAAATTCCAGCTACAGTGGGAATCCAAAGCTATGTGGACCTATGCTCAACCTCTATTGCACCTCCACGGCAACTGATCAAACCTCTGCCTCACGGCGCCACAACTTGCGCTTTGCACTGGTCACTGGCATCACCTCGGGAGGGCTCATTGCTCTTGCATTGCTTGCGTGTTTCCTTATTGCACGGTTAGTATACTATGATCACACTGAAAATGTGGTTCCCCTTCGGAGCAGGCGGTGATGAAGATGTTTAAGTTCTCAACGGACACGGTGCTGAAGATCTGATACTTTGAACATTGTGCTTTTCTTCCCTCTTGTACTAGATGTGGCTTAACTCTGTATTGCTTCACGTTGTTCCCAATTCTGCTCTGCGATGCAAAAATCGCATGAGAATAGATGAGTACTTTCTAGCACTGTCAAGTATGTTTATAAAAATTTAACCAATTTCCTTATCCGTATCACTGCCAGTATATGAAGTAGTAGTATCTACTAAATGTGACTCCACGCATTTCATCAATGGGTGTGTGTGGTGTGTGTGTGTTTGTATCGGATTGTTCGGTGATGGTTGCTTTATATATAAAGCGGGGGAACCCTTTTTCGTCATTTCATCAATGTTCTAAAGCAGCTAGATGTTTAAATCCTCTAGGTAGCCAGCCCTCAACGCTTTCCACAGAAATCGACCAAAGAACAGTATAGGGGGATTTGGGTACACCAGAGGATCGCGTACACAATGTCAGAAGGTTGAGCTCGAACTTACGATTCGGACGTGGGTCGCTCTGAATTCCCACCACAGAGCCGCTCGCCCGTGTTGCCCGCGTCGGTCGCCGGAGATGCGAAAGCCCCTCTCATGCGCGACGGGGAGCTCGTGGGGGAAACCGCCGCTAGGCTCTGCTGCGCACGGTACCGAGGCGGCGGCGCGAAGCCGGCCGGGTAGAACGAGTGGCGAGGGCTCGACGGGTAAACGGAGCAAGCAAGCCGTACCCGAGCGGTGGCGTCTCCGTCGGCCGGCGCGGACGTGCGGCGGCGGGAGGGAAATGGGCCAGGAAGGG
The DNA here is from genome assembly GCA_039707655.1 of Elymus sibiricus. Classification (NCBI taxonomy): domain Eukaryota; kingdom Viridiplantae; phylum Streptophyta; class Magnoliopsida; order Poales; family Poaceae; genus Elymus; species Elymus sibiricus. The sequence goes on from CM077676.1 coordinate 388,099,957, forward strand.
CTTGTCATGTTGTTTGACAAAGGAGATCGGGCTGTGTGATTCTTTGCAACCGATTCGATGCTGGAGGCCCAGAAGGGGCAGGACTTCCCGGATGGAACGGCGAAATCACTGACAGCATTATTTCTGCTTACTAGATGATGGCCCGGCGCATTGCTGCGGGAAACTTGCTAAAAAAATGCATAAAAATTGCTAAAAAACATCTATAACTAATGGGAAGCGAATGTAAGCTTAAAAATAAATGTGAAATACAAAGGGTAAACAAAGAGGGAAAAAATGAAGTCCAATTAAAAGAATATCATTTCTAACAAAAAAATGTGAATGTGAACTACATAGATACGGTGCAAGCGACCAACACATATATTGTCAATACAAAATCTAATGCAAAAATATAACTTATAAGTAACATGCATAAATTGATGATGTGGTGCATGCATGCATAGAGTAATACAAAAACAATGTAATTTATGACTTGCATGCATTACTTGCTCATGTGGCATAGTTGCATGTCTAGGAAAAATAGCTAGTGGGTTGTAGCTATTTAGGAGTAGAAGATGAGTTTTTGCACTTTTGACACAAAGAAAAAAAAAAGAGTTTTTGCACTTTATGAAGAAAAACAAGACATAAAAACACAAATTTTATGCTCTAAAGCTACATATGATGAAAGTTTATAGGGTTGAATAGGTCTATGTTCAGGTAATCACGGAACTCTAAAGCTACATATGATGAAACCTTATAGGGTTGATTGGTTGAATAGGTCTGTTCATGTAATCATGGAAAAAATGGGCTTTTCAATGCAGTGGATACACAAGATTATGGGCATGATAAGCTCAATTTCGGCGAACAAGCACTACTGGAATCGCCGCATACGCCGAGTGCCAGAAACACTCGGCAAAGGCCCAAAAACCCTCGGCAAAGCCTTTGCCGAGAGTAGTTCTCGGCAAAGGCAACCCGGCGTACACCTCTCAGGCAAACAGAACTTTGCCGAGAGCCAAAACACGGACACTCGGCAAACTCTTTGCCGAGTGTCGAACAGTGCACCACGGCAAAATAAAGTGACTCACGGAAGCCAGACGGAAACAGAGGTGTCTATTTGCCGAGAGTGACGCTCGGCAAAGACAGATAGTAGGAAACAGGCATGTGTCAGCCGCTTGACAACCTGGTCCCGCAACATACACCGAGAGCCATCGTTGCCGAGAGCTACTCTCGGCAAAGACGGTCAATAGCAAACAGCCACGTGTCAGCCGCCTGACAGCCTGGCCCCACAACATACGCCGAGAGCCATCTTTGCCGAGAGCTACTCTCGGCAAAGACGGCCAATAGCAAACAGCCACGTGTCAGCCGCCTGACAGCCTGGTCCCGCAGCAAACGCCGAGAGCCATCTTTGCCGAGAGCTACTCTCTGCAAAGACAACCAATAGCAAACAACCACGTGGCAGCCGCCTGACAGCCTGGTCCCGCAACATACGCCAAGCGCCATCTTTGCCGAGAGCTACTCTCGGCAAAGACGGCCAATAGGAAACAACCACGTGTCTGCCACCTGACAGGCCGAGTCTGTGTTTTGCCGAGAGCTACTCTCGGCAAACATTATACCTTTGCCGAGAGGCGCCCACTCTCGGTAAAGATGTCAGCCTCTACAGGTTGGCACACTTTTCCGAGAGGGCTCTCGGTAAAGATATCAGGCTCTACAGGTGCGCACCCTTTTCCGAGAGGCCTCTCGGTAAAGATTGTATCCTGCTCCAGTCCAGTGGTCTTTACCGAGAGTGACTCTCGACAAAGTATTGTCCGGCAGTCTTTTTTGTTTGTTTTTTGTTTCATCCCTGCAACAAAACATATACAACAGCAGTATGTAGTGCATCCCACATAGAACATCTCACATATGAGCAGTATCACACAAAAAAAGCAATAATTCTCAAGCACATCCCGCATAGAAGCAATAGTGCATAAAAGATGCAATATTTGTCAAGCACACTCGACTACCGCAAGTTCACAAGTCTCAAGAACACACAAGATACAATAGTTCTCAAGCACACACAAGGAAGAGTTTCAAACATCAACATAACATGAAGTTCACACGGTTTTGGAGATCGGAGTGGTAACATCAACATCAGAAGGCGTCACTTGGTTTGGTTCCCCAACTCCACCAACTTGAGGTGGAACTACCGAAACATTGTTCGACCCTTGTGATGGATTGAGCTGTAAGAATTTTGAGGCAATAAGATGAATGCATATGGTAATGCCGAAAATGGTGATAGAAATAGTTCGAACAGAACTCACAATGTTCCACTCTTGCGTCGTTGGCATGTCTGGCACTGGTTTGCCCTGCATGGAATAAAGATTGGCCACCATATGTTGTAAAGACTTCACTAGATCATTTTGTGCCTTGAGCTTAGCCCGGTCTTCATCTCGTTCTTTCTCGGTGTCTAACGATGTCCTAGACTAGGGGGTACTAACCTAGTCGGCCCATGTTCCTCGGGCTGGGCTAGTGGGCCCTCGTTCTCTTTAAAATGGACTTCGGAAGCCGTACGCTAGGGACAAGATCGGGACTACATCTGCCGAAGACTTGACGTATACTCCAAGACTCCTCCTGTCGCCTCCACGCCTAGATGCCGACCTTGTAACCCTAGATATCCTACCTGGCGTGTATATAAGCCAAAGGGTTTAGCCCTTAGAGGGGACTTCAACACAATCTCATCTACCTAGCCCTAGAACTAGAACATATCTTACGATCTCGAGGTAGATCAACTCTATACTTGATACATCTCCATTGATATAAACAAGAGCAGGACGTAGGGTTTTACCTACATCAAGAGGGCCCGAACCTGGGTAAACATCGTCTCTTTGTTCCTGTTACCATCTGTCCGAGATCCACAGCTCGGGACCCCCTACCCCGAGGTCTGCCGGTTTTTACACCGACACTGGTGCTTTCATTTAGAGTTCCGCTGTGTGATAGCAAAGGATCGATGGCTCATCGGCAGATTAACTGCTGCAGCGGCAAAAGGGACGTTTATGTTCCCGGCCAGCTTTTTGTATTCGGCAGCATGATTTTTGGCGCCGACTCGACAGACCATCTGGCCGCCATCGAGAACTACGCTCCCGACCAGATCATAACCTTCGAAGGTCTGGAGTACACCGCGGACTCCTGCGGTGAGCTTGTCTTATCAGGCCGGACCTCCGGCCGGATTCCTGGTCTGGCAAACATCGGAGGCTCGACCTCAGAACGGATCTCCTCTGAAGACCGCGAATCATGCCCCCCAACACCGCCGGGGGCTACGGAGGAACTCCCCTCTCCCTCCTCGGATAACCCTGTCACAGTGCCCTACTCCGACATAGATCAGAGCTCGGCCTTGGATGCTAAATCGGGCTTAGAACCGATCCCGACGGCGGATCTCGAGTCCACCTCGCTTCCTTGTATGGCAGAGAACGCGTCAGGCGTGCCACTACGAATCGACCCGGCCTATGGCCAGGCCATGAACCCTGAGGATTTGTCTCACCTTAATGAGATGCTTGACCGGATCCAGAGTTTCTCAATCTCGAACAGCAAGACCTCGGTTTATGATAAGATCGGACTTAAAGCCGACGATCGGGAAATATATATCCCACCCACCACCCACCTAGTCGCCACTATCGACGATCTAACCGATATGCTAGACTACGACAAGGCAACCGACATGAATGAAGATGTTGACAGACCTGTGGACAACACCTCGCCGCCTACTAACATCGGCAGGTGGAAAGCAACATCCACGTACGATGTGTACATGGTCAACACTCCCAACTCCCCTCCAAGGCGTAGGCGAAGACGCAGAAGGGGTGCTAACGGGGAGCCCAGGGGGAACAACCCTACCGCCGATACGGCGGCCAACGACGCGGAAGATCCAGGGGAGGACCTTCAAGCCTCCCCAGAACGCCACGTCGTTCCCGAAGGCATCCCCAGGGACTCGGATCCCGACGACCTCTTTGAAGGGGCCGATGACAATAATATGCCGGAGTCCGAGGAGGATGTGAGCCTCGGCACTGAGGACTTCATAGTCCCCGAAGACCCTGCTGAGCAAGAACGCTTTCGGCGGCGCCTAGTTGCTACCGCCCGAAGCATGAAATGCAAGCAGCAGCAGCTGCAGGCTAACGAGGATGCACTAAACGACAAGTGGGTCGAAATACTCTCGGTCGAACAAGACCTCGAAGAACGGCACCGCAGTGCGCCCAAATCTTACCCACGCAGGCGTTTACTGCCTGAATTTGACGATGAATTAACCGCTGAGGCACCTGATCGCCCCCTCGAGGACGCGACATTCCCGCGCGGGAGGATTTTCACACCCAACCAGCCCCATGCCATCATGGCAAGGACCCTGTGGATTATCTAGACCCTCAAGACGTTCGACGTCGGATAGAGGCAAACAGGGCGCCACCCCGGTCCATTTATGGATCAAGAGGACGCGCTCCGGCCGGGCCTGACGGCTATGACGCCTGGTTGGACAGGAACGGCCGCGCCCGAGATCAAACTTATACTCAGCTCTCTCCAAACATCCGACATGATACCGCTCGGTTCCGAGGACCGGCCCACCCGATCTGTTTTACATATAGGGTAATGGAACACCAGTTCCCCGATGGGTTCAAACCCATCAACATAGAATCTTACGATGGCACCACGGGCCCAGCTGTATGGATTGAAGATTTCCTTCTCCATATACACATGGCCAATGGAGATGACCTCCACACCATCAAGTACTTGCTGCTCAAGCTAAAGGGGCCGACGAGGCATTGGCTGAATAGCCTGCCGCCCCACTCCATTGGAAGCTGGGAGGCTCTTGAAGACGCCTTCATGGCAAATTTCCAAGGAACTTACGTCCGACCTCCGGACGCCGATGACCTCAGCCGTGTCACTCAGCAGCCCGGCGAATCAGCTCGGCAATTCTGGAACCGATTTCTTACTAAAAAGAACCAGATCATAGACTGCTCAGACACCGAGGCCATAGCTGCATTCAAAAACAACATCCGAGATGAGTGGCTCGCCCGCCAGCTCGGCCAGGACAAACCGAGGACCATGGCAGCCCTAACGTCACTCATGACCCGCTTTTGCGGGGGAGAGGACAGTTGGCTGGCCCGCAGCACTCACAATGGTGAGACGGGGACCCCGGAGACTCGAGACGCCAACGGCAAGCCTAAGCGCAACAAAAAAAAGCGCAGGCATAGAAACGGCGGAAGCGATACAGAAGACGCAACGGTCAATGCAGGCTTCACCGGACCTTGATCCGGACAGAAAAGAAAGCCCTTTAAAGGGAACAAGGATGGACCAAGCCAGCTTGACAAAATCCTGGATCGACCGTGTCAAATTCATGGCACTCCAGACAAACCAGCAACCCACACCAACAGGAATTGCTGGGTCTTCAAGCAGGCTGGCAAGGTAGCGACAAAGGGTCAAAGTAAAACCCAAAATCACAGCGAAGACGAGAATGAACCTCGGCGGCCAAACAATGGAGGCCAAAAGAAGTTTCCTAATGAGGTAACAGAGGTAAACATGATTTACGTTACCCACATCCCTAAAAGGGAGAGGAAGCGCGTACTTCGGGATATCTACGCGTTAGAGCCTGTGGCCCCGAAGTACAATCCGTGGTCGGCTTACCCGATCACATTCGACAAACATGACCATCCGACAAGCATCAGGCATGGCGGATCGGCCGCACTCGTCCTGGACCCGATTGTCGACGGTTTCCATCTGACGCGCGTCCTTATGGACGGAGGGAGCAGCCTCAACTTGATCTACGAGGACACGGTAAGGAAGATGGTGATTGACTCATCTCGGATTAAGCCCATCAGCACCACCTTCAAAGGTGTAATACCAGGGGTCGAGGCTCGCTGCACCGGAACCGTGTCCCTGGAAGTAGTATTCGGATCACCCGAGAACTTCAGGTGCGAGGAGTTAATCTTCGACATCGTACCTTTTCACAGCGGATACCATGCGCTCCTAGGGCGCACTGCATTCGCCCGCTTCAATGCAGTCCTACATTACGCTTATCTCAAGCGCAAAATGCCGGGACCCAACGGTGTTATTACAGTCAATGGTAACACCGAACGCTCTCTCCGGACGGAGGAGCAGACCGCGGCTTTCGCAGCCGAGGTGCAGGCATCCGAGGAGGCAGCCCGTGGCGGTAAACGCACCCCCAGCTCTTCGAAGCGTAAGGAGACACAGACATGCGGCAGGAAGCGGCTCGGGCTCATAGACCCGATGACAAGATCCGCCCTGTTTTCTTTTAAGTTTCTCCTTCATTATCTTTACTTGCATTGTATCTTGTCTAGTTCCTCTCATCAAAAGTTCGGCATGTAAAGCTTGGCTACATGAAATAAAGAAATCGTGCCCATAAAGGTCTTTAACGTATTTTTTACAAGCACTGCCAACGAACCATGAGAACATCTCTAAGATACAATTGCTAAAGGGCCTCGATTTCACACCCTAAAAACGCAAGTCCGAAGTACTCGGCGTCTCGGATGTGGCATTATATGCACCAGTTTTGAACCTAGATTTTGGTCAATAGTTGGGTTGCCCGGCTCCTATGTGTACCCCTTACGTTCCCGATAAATTCGGCTAAGGGTGTAACGGGAGAACCACTGCGATAGTGCCGCCAGTTCAACTGACAGAGCGCCTCAGTGGAGAAAACCGAAAACTGACTATCTAGGTAAGCGAAAACTGGTCGGCCATCCGAAGACCGCATCAAGCGAAGTGTCGTTAGAGATCACCCGTGTTAAACAAAGGGCTTCTTCCTTGAATTAGCCGAGGTGGGCACGGGCATAGACCTCGGCTGACTAAGCCGACCACTTCACTCACCGGGGGCTCGTCATCAGTCCCCATCGTCAAACTCCTATGACTCACTGAAAGTTATAAAGCCACCACAGTCCGATTGCCTAGTCCCTATGTGCACAGACCTCCTTCAGGAACCGAGACGTCGGCCAAGGGTCATGATCGCCTAAAGGGGGCACCCTTTGTATATTGTACGAAGGGGTTGAAGCCGACGACTGGCCACTTTCAGTTTAACACGGTCAAACAGGAGGAATATTAAAAACAAAAGCAGAAACATATGAGAGGACCTTAAGCCGTACTCATCAAATAATGACAATTTTTATACATCGCATGCACTTCGGCATTCCGAAGTGCTACCTAAAAATACAACTTGTCCTTAGGACACACGGCCTCGGTAATACGGGCGCCCTCCTCCACCTCGGCAAAGAACTGCTCCGCGGTGCGCGTCTTCCCTTCAGGGGGCCCAGCAGCAACAACCTCCGCCTCAACCTTCTGAAAGTGCGTCTTCATGCAGGCATACGCCCGCCGTGCCCCTTCCAGACACGCGGATCGCTTCCAGCGGTCGACTTGCGAAACGGCCTCCTGCAGTCGCGCCAGGAGCCCGAAGAAGCTGGCTGGCAGTGGCTCCGTTGGCCACAGGTTGACACAGAGATCTTGGAGCGCCAGCCTCGCCATCCGGAGAAGTTCCGCTAGCTGCTTCATCCGATGATTGAGCAACTGCGGCCGCGTCGACTACTGGAACTGCTTCCAGAACGCCTTCTCCGCCTCATGGCCCTGTTGGGGAACGTTGCATGGGAAACAAAAATTTTCCTACGCACACATAAGATCTATCCATGGTGATGAGCATCTACGAGAGGGAGAGTGGATCTACATACCCTTGTAGATCGCTAAGCGGAAGCGTTAATAAACGCGGTTGATGTAGTCGAACGTCTTCGCGATCCAAATCGCCGAGCGTCCCGCGATCCAATCACGATCCTTCCGATCTAGTGCCGAACGGACGGCACCTCCGCGTTCAACACACGTACGGCTTGATGACGCCTTCACCTCCTCGATCCAGCGAGCGATGATGAAGTAGTGGTTGAGTTCCAGCAGCACGACGGCGTGGTGATGGTGGTGAGGAACAATCTCTGCAGGGCTTCGCCAAGCACTACGGAGATTATGACGGAGGAACTAGAGGGTTAGGGTTGCCGCACACGGCTTGGGGAAATCTTGATGTGTCCCGTGTGCTAGCCCTGCCCCTCTATTTATATGTTGAGCCTTGGGGTCTAAACTTGGAGTAAAAGCCTCCTCCGGGTCGGTTTTGCCCGCACAAGGTCGGTTTGGCCCGCAGGAAAAGAGTCCAACTCGGATCCCTGCCGAACCGTGCACAGCCGCGCACAAGCGGTAGTACCGCTTCACACAAGCGGTAGTACCGCTTGGGCGGTAGTACCGCTTCACACAAGCGGTAGTACCGCTCGGGCGGTAGTACCGCTTCACACAAGCGGTAGTACCGCTTACGCGGCAGCAAAACTACTTTTGCACTTTCCAATACCTTGTGGGCTTTATCCCTTTGGCTCATATAAAGTGTTGCTGCACCCGAACACTTCGGTAAACATCCGGAACCCATTCCGGTGAACTCCGGAACCCTTCCAGAGATCAAAACACTATTATCACATATATCAATCTTTACCTCCGGACTATTCCGGAGATCCTCGTCATGTCCGGGATCTTATCCGAGACTCCGAACAACTTTCGGTCACCAACATAATAACTCAATTATACTAATCGTCACCAAACGTTAAGTGTGTAGACCCTGCGGGTTCGAGAACTATGTAGACATGACCGAGACACCTCTACGGCCAATAACCAATAGCGGGACCTGGATGCCCATATTGGCTCCTACATATTCTACGAAGATCTTTATCGGTCGAACCTCTATGTCAAGGATTCAGTTAATCCCGTATGCTGTTCCCTTTGTTCTTCGGTATGTTACTTGCCCGAGATTCGATCGTCGGTATCACTATACCTAGTTCAATCTCGTTACCGGCAAGTCTCTTTACTCGTTCCGTAATACAAGATCCTGTGGCTAACTCTTTAGTCACTTTGCTTGCAAGGCTCAATGTGATGTTGTATTACCGAGTGGGCCCTGAGATACCTCTCCGTCATACGGAGTAACAAATCCCAGTCTTGATCCATGCCAACCCAACAGACACCCTCGGAGATACCTGTAGAGCACCTTTATAGTCACCCAGTTACGTTGCGACGTTTGACACACACAAGGTATTCCTCCGGTGTCAGTGAGTTGCATGATCTCATGGTCAAAGGAACAGATACTTGACATGCAGAAAACAATAGCAATAAACTGACACGATCAAATGCTACGTTTACAGTTTGGGTCTTGTCCATCACATCATTCTCCTAATGATGTGATCCCGTTATCAAATGACATCTCATGTCAATGGCTAGGAAACCTTAACCATCTTTGATCAACGAGCTAGTCAACTAGAGGCTTACTAGGGACACAGTGTTGTCTATGTACCCACACATGTATTTGAGTTTCCAATCAATACAATTATAGCATGGATAATAAACGATTATCATTAACAAGGAAATATAATAATAACCAATTTATTATTGCCTCTAGGGCATATTTCCAACAGTCTCCCACTTGCACTAGAGTCAATAATCTAGTTCACATCACTATGTGATTTACATTGTAATGAATCGAACACCCATGCAGTTCTGGTGTTGTTCATGTTTAGCCCTTGGAAGAGGTTTAGTCATCGGATCTGCAACATTTAGATCCGTGTGTACTTTGCAAATATTTATGTCGTCCTCCTTGATGTAATCGTGGATGGAATTGAAACGTCGCTTTATGTGTCTGGTCCTCTTGTGAAATCTTGGTTCCTTGGCTAGAGCAATGGCACCAGTATTATCACAAAACAGAGTCATTGGGTTAAGTGCACTAGGCACTACTCCAAGATCTGTCATGAACTCCTTCATCCAGACACCTTCCTTCGCCGCCTCCGAGGCAGCGATGTACTCCGCTTCGCATGTAGAATCTGCTACCACGCTTTGCTTGGAACTGCACCAGCTAACCGCACCCCCATTAAGAATAAATACGTATCCGGTTTGCGACTTAGAGTCATCCGGATCAGTGTCAAAGCTTGCATCGACGTAACCCTTTACGACGAGCTCTTGATCACCTCCATAAACGAGAAACATGTCCTTAGTCCTTTTCAGGTACTTCAGGATATTCTTGACCGCCGTCCAGTGTTCCATTCCTGGATCACTTTGAAACCTTCCGACCATACTTATGGCAAGGCTGACATCGGGTCTTGTGCACAGCATTGCATACATGATAGAGCCTATGGCCGAAGCATAGGGGATGACACTCATCTTTTCTCTATCTTCTGCAGTCACTGGGCATTGAGTCTTACTCAACTTCACACCTTGCAAAACAGGCAAGAACCCCTTCTTGGACTGATCCATTTTGAACTTCTTCAAAATCTTATCAAGGTATGTGCTTTGTGAAAGTCCTATTAAGCGTCTTGATCTATCTCTATAGATCTTGATGCCTAATATGAAAGCAGCTTCTCCTAGGTCCTTCATTGAAAAACTCTTGTTCAAATATTCCTTTACGCTTTCCAGCATTTCTATATTGTTTCCAATCAGCAATATGTCATCCACATATAATATTAGAAACGCTATAGAGCTCCCACTCACTTTCTTGTAAATACAAGCTTCTCCGTAAACTTGTATAAACTCGAACGCTTTGATCACATCATCAAAACGAAGACTCCAACTCCGAGATGCTTGCACCAGTCCATAAATGGATCGCTGGAGTTTGCAAACTTTGTCAGCATTCTCTGGATCGACAAAACCTTCTGGTTGCATCATATACAACTCTTCCTTAAGGTAACCGTTAAGGAACGCTGTTTTGACATCCATCTGCCAAATTTCATAATCGAAAAAGGCAGCTATTGCTAACATGATTCTGACGGACTTAAGCATCGCTACGGGTGAGAAGGTCTCATCGTAGTCAACTCCTTGAACTTGTGAAAAACCCTTTGCCACAAGTCGAGCTTTATAGACGGTGACATTACCGTCCGCGTCTGTCTTCCTCTTAAAGATCCATTTGTTCTGAATGGCCTTACGCCCTTCAGGTAATACTTCCAAAGTCCATACTTTGTTTTCATACATGGATCCCATCTCGGATTTCATGGCCTCTAACCACTTCTCGGAATCCGGGCCCATCATCGCTTCTCCATAGCTCGTAGGTTCATCGTTGTCTAACAACATGACCTCTAAGACAGGGTTGCCGTACCACTCAGGAGTAGTACGCGTCCTTGTCGACCTACGAGGTTCGATAGCAACTTGATCCAAAGCTTCATGATCATCATCATTAACTTCCTCTTCAGCTAATGTAGGCTCGACAGAAACAACTTTCTGCGTTGCGCTACTCTTAGGTTGAAGTAAAGGTTCAATAACCTCATCAAGTTCTATCTTCCTCCCACTCAATTCTTTCGAGAGAAACTCTTTCTCAAGAAATGTTCCGTTTTTAGCGACAAACACTTTGCCCTCGGATCTGAGGTAGAAGGTATACCCAATTGTCTCTTTTGGGTATCCTATGAAGACGCATTTCTCCGCTTTGGGTTCCAGCTTTTCAGGCTGAAGCTTTTTGACATAAGCATCACATCCCCAAACTTTAAGAAACGACAGTTTTGGCTTCTTGCCAAACCAAAGTTCATATGGCGTCGTCTCAACGGATTTCGATGGTGCCCTATTTAAAGTGAATGCAGCTGTCTCTAATGCATAACCCCAAAACGATAGTGGCAAATCGGCAAGAGACATCATAGATCGCACCATATCCAATAAAGTTCGATTACGACGTTCGGACACACCATTACGCTGTGGTGTTCCAGGCGGTGTCAATTGTGAAACAATTCCACACTGTCTTAAGTGACTGCCAAACTTATAACTCAGATATTCTCCTCCTCGATCAGATCGTAGGAATTTAATCTTCTTGTTACGATGATTCTCAACTTCACTCTGAAATTGTTTGAACTTTTCAAATGTTTCAGACTTGTGTTTCATTAAGTAAATATACCCATATCTACTTAAGTCATCAGTGAAGGTGAGAAAGTAACGATAACCACTGCGCGCTTCAATACTCATTGGACCGCACACATCAGTATGTATGATTTCCAATAAGTCACTTGCCCGTTCCATTATTCCAGAGAACGGCGTTTTAGTCATCTTGCCCATGAGGCATGGCTCACATGTGTCAAGTGATTCAAAATCAAGTGACTCCAAAAGTCCATCAGCATGGAGCTTCCTCATGCGTTTTACGCCAATATGACCTAAACGGCAGTGCCACAAGAAAGTGGTATTATCATTATCAATTCTACATCTTTTGGCATCAATGTTATGAACATGTGTATCATTACTATCGAGATTCAATAAGAATAAACCCCTCACATCGGGTGCATGACCATAAAAGATATTACTCATATAAATAGAACAACCATTATTCTCTGATTTAAATGAGTAACCGTCTCGCAATAAACAAGATCCAGATATAATGTTCATGCTTAACGCAGGCACCAAATAACACTTATTTAGGTTCATTACTAATCCCGATGGTAATCGAAGAGCGAGCGTGCCGACGGCGATCACATCAACCTTGGAACCATTTCCCACGCGCATCGTCACTTCGTCCTTTGCCAGCCTCCGTCTATTCCGCAGTTCCTGTTTTGAGTTGCAAATATGAGCAACCGCACCGGTATCAAATACCCAGGCACTACAACGAGAGTTGGTAAGGTACACATCAATAACATGTATATCATATATACCTTGTTTGTTGTTGGCCGCCTTCTTGTCAGCCAAATACTTGGGGCAATTCCGCTTCCAGTGTCCAGTTCCCTTGCAATGAAAACACACAGTTTCTGGTTTGGGTCCAGCCTTGGGTTTCTTCACGAGAGGAGCAACTGCTTTGCCACTCTGCTTGGAGTTACCCTTCTTACCCTTGCCATTTTTCTTGAAACTAGTGGTTTTATTGACCATCAACACTTGATGCTCCTTCTGAATTTCAGACTCAGCGGCTTTCAGCATCGCAAACAGCTCGGCGACTGACTTGTTCATCCCGTGCATGTTATAGTTCAACACGAAGCTCTTGTAGCTAGGTGGCAATGATTGAAGAACTCTGTCAGTGATAGCCTCTGGCGGAAGGGGCATCCCTAACTCAGCCAGACGGGTGGAGTACCCAGACATTCTGAGCACGTGATCACTGATAGACCCGTTCTCCTCCATCTTGCAAGCATAGAACTTATCGGAGATCTCATATCTCTCGATCCGGGCATTCTTCTGAAAGATAAACTTCAACTCCTGGAACATCTCATATGCTCCATGACTTTCAAAACGTCTTTGAAGTCCCGGTTCTAAGCCATACAACATTGCACATTGAACTATTGAGTAATCATCAGAACGAGCCTGCCAGGCGTTCACAACGTCTAGAGACTCAACTGGAGCGGGTGGATCACCAAGCGGTGCATCAAGGACATAAGCCTTCTGGGAAGCCGTAAGGATAATCCTTAGATTACGGGCCCAGTCCACAAAGTTACTTCCATCATCTTTCAACTTAGCTTTCTCTAGGAACGCATTAAAATTCAGGGGTGCTACTGCGCGAGCCATGATCTACAACATAAATATAGCAAAGACAACTTAGACTATTGTTCTTAGATAATGAGTTTAGTTAATCATATTTAAAAAAACTCCCACTCAAATTGACATCCCTCCGATCATTCGAGTGTAACATGATCCAAATCCACCAACTCAAGTCCGATCATCACGTGAGTTGAGGTGGTTTCAATGGTGAACATCTTCATGTTGATCATATCTACTATATGACTCATGTTCGACCTTTCGGTCTCTTGTGTTCCGAGGCCATGTCTGTACATGCTAGGCTCGTCAAGTTTAACCCGAGTGTTCCGCACGTGTAACATGGCTTACACCCGTTGTATGCGAACGTAGAGTCTATCACACCCGATCATCACGGCGTGTCTCGAAACGACGAACTTTCGCAACGGTGCACACTTGGGGAGAACACAATTTATCTTGAAATTTAAGTGAGGGATCACCTTATAATGCTACCGTCGTCCTAAGCAAAATAAGATGCATAAAAGGATTAACATCACATGCAAATCATAAGTGACATGATATGGCCATGAACTTGTGCTTTTGATCTCCATCTCCAAAGCACCGGCATGATCTCCATCGTCACCGGCATGACACCATGATCTCCATCATCTTGATCTCCATCAACGTGTCGCCATAAGGTTGTCGCGCCGACTGTTGCTTCCACGACTATAGCTAACGTTTAGCGATAAAGTAAAGCATTACATAGCGCTTAATGATTGACACGCAGGTCATACAATAATTAAAGACAACTCTATGGCTCCTGCTAGTTGCCGTACTCATCGACATGCAAGTCGTGATATTCTATACAAAACATGATCATCTCATACATCACATATATCTCATCATGTAATTGGCCATATCATATCACATCATACCCTGCAAAAACAAGTTAGACGTCCTCTAATTGTTGTTGCAAATTTTACGTGGCTGCTACGGGTTTGCAAGAACCGTTCTTACCTACGCAAAACCACAACGTGGTGTAGTGATTGCTTTTTGATCTTCTAAAAGAACCCTTTTCATTGAAATCGATTCAACTAAAGTGAGAGAGACAGACACCCGCTAGCCATCTTTATGCAACGAAGTTACATGTTAGTTGAAGGAACCTGTCTCGCGTAAGTGTACGCGTAATGTCGGTCCGGGCCGCTTCATCTCACAGTACCGCCGAATCAAATATCAACTAGTAACGGCAAGCAATATGTATACACCCACGCCCACAACTCGTTTGTGTTCTACTCGAGATCTCATCTACGCATAGACCTGGCTCATGATGCCACTGTTGGGGAACGTTGCATGGGAAACAAAAATTTTCCTACGCACACATAAGATCTATCCATGGTGATGAGCATCTACGAGAGGGAGAGTGGATCTACATACCCTTGTAGATCGCTAAGCGGAAGCGTTAATAAACGCGGTTGATGTAGTCGAACGTCTTCGCGATCCAAATCGCCGAGCGTCCCGCGATCCAATCACGATCCTTCCGATCTAGTGCCGAACGGACGGCACCTCCGCGTTCAACACACGTACGGCTTGATGACGCCTTCACCTCCTCGATCCAGCGAGCGATGATGAAGTAGTGGTTGAGTTCCAGCAGCACGACGGCGTGGTGATGGTGGTGAGGAACAATCTCTGCAGGGCTTCGCCAAGCACTACGGAGATTATGACGGAGGAACTAGAGGGTTAGGGTTGCCGCACACGGCTTGGGGAAATCTTGATGTGTCCCGTGTGCTAGCCCTGCCCCTCTATTTATATGTTGAGCCTTGGGGTCTAAACTTGGAGTAAAAGCCTCCTCCGGGTCGGTTTTGCCCGCACAAGGTCGGTTTGGCCCGCAGGAAAAGAGTCCAACTCGGATCCCTGCCGAACCGTGCACAGCCGCGCACAAGCGGTAGTACCGCTTCACACAAGCGGTAGTACCGCTTGGGCGGTAGTACCGCTTCACACAAGCGGTAGTACCGCTCGGGCGGTAGTACCGCTTCACACAAGCGGTAGTACCGCTTACGCGGCAGCAAAACTACTTTTGCACTTTCCAATACCTTGTGGGCTTTATCCCTTTGGCTCATATAAAGTGTTGCTGCACCCGAACACTTCGGTAAACATCCGGAACCCATTCCGGTGAACTCCGGAACCCTTCCAGAGATCAAAACACTATTATCACATATATCAATCTTTACCTCCGGACTATTCCGGAGATCCTCGTCATGTCCGGGATCTTATCCGAGACTCCGAACAACTTTCGGTCACCAACATAATAACTCAATTATACTAATCGTCACCAAACGTTAAGTGTGTAGACCCTGCGGGTTCGAGAACTATGTAGACATGACCGAGACACCTCTACGGCCAATAACCAATAGCGGGACCTGGATGCCCATATTGGCTCCTACATATTCTACGAAGATCTTTATCGGTCGAACCTCTATGTCAAGGATTCAGTTAATCCCGTATGCTGTTCCCTTTGTTCTTCGGTATGTTACTTGCCCGAGATTCGATCGTCGGTATCACTATACCTAGTTCAATCTCGTTACCGGCAAGTCTCTTTACTCGTTCCGTAATACAAGATCCTGTGGCTAACTCTTTAGTCACTTTGCTTGCAAGGCTCAATGTGATGTTGTATTACCGAGTGGGCCCTGAGATACCTCTCCGTCATACGGAGTAACAAATCCCAGTCTTGATCCATGCCAACCCAACAGACACCCTCGGAGATACCTGTAGAGCACCTTTATAGTCACCCAGTTACGTTGCGACGTTTGACACACACAAGGTAT
Source organism: Elymus sibiricus (assembly GCA_039707655.1). Classification (NCBI taxonomy): domain Eukaryota; kingdom Viridiplantae; phylum Streptophyta; class Magnoliopsida; order Poales; family Poaceae; genus Elymus; species Elymus sibiricus. The sequence continues at coordinate 388,116,189 of CM077676.1, forward strand.
TCCTCCGGTGTCAGTGAGTTGCATGATCTCATGGTCAAAGGAACAGATACTTGACATGCAGAAAACAATAGCAATAAACTGACACGATCAAATGCTACGTTTACAGTTTGGGTCTTGTCCATCACATCATTCTCCTAATGATGTGATCCCGTTATCAAATGACATCTCATGTCAATGGCTAGGAAACCTTAACCATCTTTGATCAACGAGCTAGTCAACTAGAGGCTTACTAGGGACACAGTGTTGTCTATGTACCCACACATGTATTTGAGTTTCCAATCAATACAATTATAGCATGGATAATAAACGATTATCATTAACAAGGAAATATAATAATAACCAATTTATTATTGCCTCTAGGGCATATTTCCAACAGGCCCTCCAGTTGGCCGAAATGAAGACCGGTGTCCGCCGCACTCTTCGGGAGATCGGCGAAGACCTCTGCGGATCGCCATAGCTGGGTGAGCTCGATGAACCCTTTGCTGCCAAATGCACATTGAAGTAAATATGGCTTACCCACGGTTATCTGCTCCACTTGTTGGAGCACCTCGCGGTCGGCCCGGGCCTGGGTCTGGAGCTCAGTATGAGACAGACGTAGCTTTCGCAGCTCATCACCCGTCTCTTTCTCCTTTTTCTCAAGAGAATCGCATTCGAGATACACGCCCTTGAGATTGTCCTCGACCTCCAGGACCCGCGCCTAGTCTTTCTTCCTAGCCACCTTTTCGGCGGTTAGGTTCTTCTCCGCCTTGGTCGCAGCAGCTTTCTGCTGCTTGGCCTCCTGCCAAGCCTTTGACAGCTCGGCCTTGAGCCCCTCAAGCTCGGCCATCGCCGCTGTTATTAAAACAGTTCGGCATCGGTTTTTAAAATAGCGCACTATCCTTGTTAAAAATTGCATTCAAAAATACATCGCATCGGTCGCTTACCTTGAGACCGCTCGACCTGCTTGTTCATCAGGTCAAGATCCTTCTCGGACCTCTCAAGCTTCCGGTTCATCTCCGCAATCTCCTCGGAGATGGAGCCCGGAGCCGAGGTTTAAACCTGCATAAACACTTTATAATGAGCCCCATAATCAATTTATTGATACCTCGGACATACATCCTGTCTTATCAGCCCTGGGGGCTACTCGTTCCTCTGCTCCTACACTTCGACCCCAACACCGTTTTTTTTTCAAAACTGGCCTTGGGCTCGAGGGCTACTCACTGGCTAGGCCGTCTAAACGCCATGTAACGGATGTCTTCGGACAACTACAAGGATCTATAAAGTAAATCTAAGCAGAGAAGTCCTTTTTTCGTATAAGGACAGAAGATTACCTCGAAGCTCGTGATGAGGCCCTTGAAGACCTCACGCATTCCGGCCTCTGTGGACCGGAATCCCCGCAGCGCCGCGCCAATCAACGCGCGGTGCTCTTCCTTGAGGGAGGAGCCCGTCAAGGCCGCCTCCATTTCTTCAGTACACCCCGCGCTAACCCGCCCTGGGGCGGGTGGTGGGGGTGGTAAGACCTCAGACCTCAGCACCTGGGTGCTAGATACAAGGGTCTCCAGCTGCGGCGGTGGAGCCGGATTAGACTTCGACTGGGCCGCCGATTGGCCCAGCCCTTCCTGGACGACCTCGGGGACCCCGTCCCCTTGGCCTTGCGGGGCCGAGTCTTCGACCTCGACCATGACAACCGGCTCCTCGGCCCCTGTTGCATCGACTTGGGGGGCCAGAGTGGACGTCGCCTCCCCCAGCCCTTCTTGAGCCAAGGCAGGAGTGGCGGGATCTGGCGTCCCGCTGGCGGGTGGCAGCCCGCTCGAGGAGTCGCTGAGGTGCGCCTTCGGCGGGCTGTACGAAGGCCCTCGTGTGAGTTTAATCCTATTAAAGAGGACTTGATGTAGAATCAAACACAAAAGTCAACGGCGGACCTTCGAGGTGCCGGCTTCTTCCCCCCCCATCGTTAGGGGATCATCTCCTGCCTCGCCGGAGAGTGTGACCTTCTGCGACGTTGTGGCCTCGGCCGGGGTCTCCTTCGACCTCTTTGGGCCCTTGGGCCGCATCCCAGCCTCGGTGTCTTCCGACGCTGCCCTCTTCCCCTTTGGGGGAGGGTTCTCTTCTTCCTCGTCCTCCCCCACATCGCTCTCATGGGTGGAGGAGGCGTGGGTCTCCTCGGACCGGGTGACCGAGGTCTCCCACTTCCGAAGACCCACCCTGCCCTTCTGGGGCTTGGACCCTTTGGGGACCACCACGTGCGGCTCCTAGGCTAGGAGCGCATTAAGCAAAGGGGACTTCTCCTCCTCTGGAAGTGGTGCCGGGCACATCATCTGCTACGCCTGGGACACCCTGTTCTACAAATACGAAATGAGGCGATTCATCAAAATCTGTCTCACCTAACGAGAAATGAAAGAATATGAATGTGTGATAAACACTTACAGGCGGGGCATCATAGCCGACCTCGCAGCCGAGGTCCTCCCCCTCCTTTGGGATCTTTTCCTTGGACAGCTTGAAGAGCCGCGTCCAAGTACCGGCCAAGGAGGAGCGGAAGAAGTTGAGCACGGGCCCCTGTAGGAGATATGCCCTAGAGGCAATAATAAATGTTATTATTTATCTCCATGTTTGTAATTATCTTTATATTCCGTGCTATAACTGCTATGGTTCTCGAGTCTACAATAACCACGAAGCTCGAAGGAAGACTCATATGCACATGTGGAATAATAAACGGTAAAATGTATTCCTAGTCTGGCCTCTAAGACTAGCTCAAGTGTTGCATGATGGTTCTGTTTTCCTGATCATGGGCATGACTATGCCGGCAATTTTGAGGGCACATTGTTGGAAGAACACTTGTGTTGAATCGACCCGAATTGATGTTATGCTATGAGATACATTCGTCACAAGTTAATGGTTAATAACACAGAGAAAGTTAACGTTTGCATAATTCATTAAACCATGAGAGTATCGAGTTCCTTCATGCTTGATTCATGAACTTTGGGGTTTGTTAAACGTCATCCGTAACTAGGTGGCTATTACGGTGGCTTACGGGTTCATGGGAAAGTATGACAAGGGACTTGATAGCTCAAGATTGGGATTTGCTCCTCCAACGATGGAGAGATATCTCTGGGCCCTCTCGGTGTTACGGTATCCATCATGGTCTGGCCAGACACAATGTGATTTGATCACGGGGATGCCGGAACACGGGTACGAGAAATAGAACAAAACCGGTAACGAGGTAATTGGCATAGTGGACAAGTTGTTGATCCACAGGGATGCCGATAAATCTCACCTTGGGTATTTGTAACATATCGTGAAGCAACAGGAATGGCACACGGCAACTGGAGGTTCACTCGAATATTTATTCGTGTGGGTATAGGGGTCAATATGGGTGTCCACGGCTCCGAAGTTGATCATTGATCGGAAAGTGTTCCGGCCATGTCTATGCTTCACCGAATCTATAGGGTCACACGCTTAAGGGTTATCTATCTGCTGAATACTAGACAGTGAGTCTGAGAGAAAGTCACCGGAAAAGTGTCGGAGAGAACGGAAAAGTTCTGGAGAGAGAACACCAGAATAGTTTCGGTAAAACTGAAAAGTTGTTTCAGGGTATACCATTAAGTCAAATTGGTTTCGGCACACGCCTGGAAATTCTTGGAGGGTGCCAGAATTGTTCTGGGAACTTCTGGGATTTTTCGGAGAAAAAACCCGGAAATGTTCCGGAGCTGCCGGAACCGCTTTGTTTGCTTTTCGCGGATGAAAATCACTAATCCGGAATTGTTTCGGAATGCGTCCAAAATTATTTTAGTGGGTACTGGAAATGTTCTAAGACCTACAGAAATATTTTCGGATTTAACGGTCGCGGAAAAATGTTTCCGTGAATAGTGAAAGTGCTTTTTGGGTTACTTTATGGAAAGCCACCTTTTAGGGATTTTCCCAAAAGGCTTCTAGAAGGACTTGGGGACTAAGGAACCCCTTTTGGGGGGGACCCACTAGGGGGTGGACAACCATGGTGAGGCTCCTACATGGGGCCCCACTTGCCCTCTTACCTTTTGTAACACCCCAAAAATTGGGTTATCAATTTTTGTGCTGTTATTCTTTTCCGAGCTTTCTTTTTCAAAATCTTTTTCTGGAGTTTGCTGGATGATCTGATGAATCCAGACAATTTTCAAACTTTCAGAACCTTGCCCATGTCTTTGATGCTGGTCAAGACCTATCTGCATCACCCAAAACCCCAGCAGAACCCTTATTCCAATATTTGGAATTTTAAACCCTGCCTTTGTGATTACAAAGGAGCCATCATTTTCCCATGCTCTGTTGATCCTCCAATAATTTCCAGAGATCTTCCTACACTTATAAACCCTGGATGTGCAAAAATATTGCCAAGTCATATGCAATATTTTTCATCTGGGATTATTTTCTTTTCCTGCCTTTTGGAGGAATTAAATCCAGAAGGATAGTTAGACATCTCTAAAATTCATGAAAATTTGTGGTGATGATCTTTGTGACTATCCCAAGCTCTGGTAAAAATATTGCCTCTCTGCCACTTCCCAAAGGAACTACCATTTTGGTAGCCAGAAAAATTTCCAAATAATTTGTGGAGCTTCTCCTGGATATATATTCACCATTTTCATCCAAACCCCATGTTCCCCAGTTCAAAATTTGAGCACATGATCCAATGCAAGTTTCTGCCTTGTCTGAAACTTTGTGAAGGAAGTGCTTGATTCCTTGATCCAATTGAGGTGAAATTTTGCAGGGTAGTTAATATTGATATATTACTACTGGAAACCAAAAATTAGCTCAATTCATCTATCCAATCTTTTTCTATGATTTTCTCAAGTTTCTGTTCAGATCCCACCTGTGTGAAGGAAGTGCTATTTACATTTTCTGGATTGCCCTAAATTTTTTTGAGCACTCTTTCACATCCAAATTATTGCCTCATGCCAAAATTTAGCTCTATTTGCCTAGCCATTTTTCCTCAGGAAATTTCCCAATTTTCTGCCCAGTGGGGAAGCATTGTGAAGGAAGTACCAGCTAGCCCTCTCTTTCTGACCTGAGATTTTGGCACAATGATCACCTTAGTAGATGATCAGCCTCACCCAAACCCCAGGCCTAATGGAGCTGTGCGCTGCCTAATCTTCCCATCAAACACCTTGATCCTGATTAAGGTCTTTGCACTGTGCAATCACATCGTGGGCCATGGGAATCGTTCCTTTGCGTTTATCAGCTACTGGGGAAGTGCTCAACCCACCAGACATGGTTGGACCGGCTAGTGCGCGTGGGAGCACTGTGGGCACGCGGTGACCACGTAGAGAGCGTGTGCGTCGCCTGTGCACAGCGTGCCCTGTGCATCTGGACCCCTTTGGGGAGGTCCACGCGGTCGCCCAATGAGCCACGACGTGCAACACACTCGCCCGCGTCGCCTGTGCCCTTGCCCTCCTCGTCCCGTAGCCGTTGGCCGCGCACGACGGCGCCGCGTCCGTCGCCGGAGTGCCGCCACGTGCTGCACCGCGTCGCCACAGTCCCCCTCTCTTCCCGAGCCTTCCTCGCGGGTATTTAGCGCGTGCCCGAGTTCCCCCTCACCTCCTCAGCCACTCCTCAAGCCACGGAGCTCCCTTTCCCCGCCAATGGCCAAGATGGCCGCCGCCGTATCCTCTCGGCCATCTCCGGCTCCTGGCCCTCTCCCTCCCTCTCTTCTGATTCCAAGCCCCTACCTGGAGCCAGCGCGCCGCCTCCGCCCCGAACACCGGCGAGGGAGCCCGGCTGGCGCGGCCCTCCCCTTCAACGAATTCGTCCGCCGCGACCTCCTCTTGGCCCCAGCGCTATGGGCCACCTCGAGCAGCCCCACGGTGACCCACGATTGCGGCGTGGTGTGGCGGAGCTCCGACGCTCGTCGGCCAGCCCGGGGGAGCAGCAGGGCGATGGCTACGCCGGCGGCGGGCCTGTCCAGTGCCTCTGTCGCAGACGAGAAGAAGGAAGACAGGAGGAAAGAGAAGTGGAGGTGGGACCCACGCGTCAGCCCCTCAGCGCTGACCAGTTCGGGCCGTTGACCGGTATTAGTGGATGCGTACTTTGCCTAGTACGCCTTCCGCTCGAGGAAACGCACCCTGCCGCGGCCGCGCGTAGGAATACGCTTTCTCTGTTCTGAAAGCGTATTCTGTAAAGTGCGTTTTCAGCCCAGCCTGCCGGCCGAATCAGTTAGTTTGTGGACGTTCGCCCGTTAAGGCCAGAAACGGACAGATTTTTGTCTGTTTTCTGCCTAACGAACGAACGACCGTAACTTTGCAACTGTAACTCCGATTGAGGTAATTCCAAAGCCCACGCGCTCAGTGCGTCGAGCCCGTTCCGATGGTGCCATTTTCATAATGTTGTCACATATTGAAAATGCCATCTTTGCCCTTTCTCGAATCCAGGCCTCTCCCGAGAGCACCGGTTCCGGCGACTCGTTTCCAGTGGATCGTCGCACTTCCACCCGGTGTCTTCGTCCACCCCAAGGCAAGCCAACCTCTTATCATGAGCACCGGACTTGCATGTTGACTTTGCTGGAACCCTGTGCGTGTGTAGCTGCAGTATTTTCATATGATGTTTCTGTCTGCAATTGTGATATATGCATTGCTTGCCCTGTCATGCTAGTACCACACTTCATACTATCTTCTGCCATGTTAGCGATAATGTTTTTATTGATAATATCATGTTAATACTGTGCATGTATCTCATACCATGTTGTCAATACTGTGGTGATCCTGTCATACTATATCGGTATCATGCTACTGCCATGTTTCATATGTCATTCATTTAAGAAATATGTTCATGCATTCATGATATTCATATCTATAATCTTGATGATGTGATTAAATGATGGAGATGACAAGAACATGTGTTAATAACAACAACCACCTCCATCGGCTGGATCGTGTCATAGTGCCACCGAATCGAGCTAACCAGTGTAGCCACACCTGCCTTATGGGGGGCCCTAATTCGGTCTATTGTCATGCCTCTCGCCGGTGCCTCCAACTAGGGAAGGTTATGTGCGCGCGCTACCCTGGCCCGGTGGGCGGCCATAAGCCTTGAAGACCCGAGTTGTTTGCGCGCGGTTGTCCCTGTTTGGGACTGTTTGTTTGGTTTGGCCACGACGGTGGCAGCCACAGAGGTGGCGGATGTCACGAGTTGACATCGGGCTCACCCAGGACATAGCCCAAAGGGGAGTTTGTCGGGAGTGGCCGGGAGAGTGTCATGCAATAGATTGGTTTTGTCGGAATGTCGTTGGTCCACCCGAATGGGAGTACGAGGCCATGAGTTCCGTGGTGTGGGTACAGTGTACTAACCTCTACAGAGTGTATAAACTAGAGAAAATTGCTTCTATACCATTGACAACCTCTGCAATGGCTCATTTGCCATCCAACAAAGCTCCAGTGCTTATATACCAAACACAAACAAATTCTAGTGCTTATATGCCACTGGCAGTCAGTCTAGCATTACCTCAATCCGGTAAGTGCCCAAAATGACTGTCTTGCCCTCAATGGCAAATAAGCAAACAATTGTAAAACATGTCCAGAAAAAATTTGACAGCATTTCCCCTCTATTTTCAGCATTCCAGCAAAAATATAGTGGCTATCTAACAATTCCAGCATATGTATAGTTCCAGCAATAGAGTAATACTCAAGGAAATGCACATCATTTAGAAGAGATTCAGCAAACACCATATTAAATCTTACACAATCAGTACCAAGTTCACATCATCCAGAACCAAAATACCACAACCAAAATATGTTGTTCACACAAGCAAGTCTCTAAATAAAATAGCATACACATGATGAGGTGCGATACATAAATAATACGCGAGATTTTAGAGAATTTCACAGTTTCAACTTTTTTTTTGCTTCTAGTGGCCATTGCTTGGCTGTTAGGCGCAACTCTCTTCTTGCTTCGAGTGCCCATTGCAGGGCTGTCAGGTGCAGCAGATATGACCTTTGATCTACATCAAATTTTTTGATTACATACTATGGTACACTCATAGAAGATAAGTAAAGTTAGTGCAGTTTTTGTACCTTCTAGATTTACAGGTAGTCTTCGATGATGTCAACTTGGCAACATCCTCTTCAATTGCATCACTTGGATATGAAAGTAGAGCTAGTGTAGTTTCATTTTCACTTGGACACGGAAGTAGAGGTAGTGTACCATCAGTTGCTTGATCTGATGTTGTACAAATAGCTTTTGTAACGGGTTTTTTCTTTCTTTTGTCCCTGCATGAGTTCCACATATTAGCTTAATTAAGACAAGAGTAAGGTGGAACAGAAATATTGAAACAACAAGTACCTTTTTTGCTTTGCTACTTCTGCATAGGCTTCTAGTGCTTCAGGAGCAGCATCTTTGCAGCTTTGCCATCTATGTCCATAAGCTTTGCAAATTGGACATTGGTGCTGGCCTTTCTTTCCCTTCCCCTTGCTATTCTCAGCACCACTTTTGTGTCTCTCTACCTTTGGCCTCCCAGGGGCCCTCCTAAGGATGGGGGGGGGGGTTCAAAAAGAATTCTTTGTTCACACTTGGCCATTGAGACATGTCAGTTAGGCCAGGAAGAATAGGAGCATAAGCTGCAACGAACTTGGCAACGCTGTAACAATCATCAACAAAGTCTTCTATTGTTACCCCCCTAATTCCAGTAATAAAGCTAATTGCATGTTTGCAAGGCTTCCCGGACACTTGAAATGCCCTGCATGTGCATGTCCTATTTGCTAGATCAGTGACATGGCGCTTGCCACCTAGCGCAGCACACTCACTCACCTCTGCAATCATGTCATCTATTCTCTCATATTCAATATCCAGCCCCCTACTTAAGTCGTTCAACTCCTTCATGACACTTGGAAGTATATGCCGACCTTGAAATTTTTTGGCTACCCTTCTCCTCTTCTCAAACTTAACCGTAATATTTCTCCTGATCTTGTCCACGAGCTGAAACAACATTAGACTTTTGTGCTTGTGGATCCAGTTGTTGAAACACTCGGCCAAATTATTTGTCACATAATCCACTTTTGAGGAGGTTGAATATTTGCTCCTTGACCATAGCCTGTTGTGGTACTTGTTTAAGTATGCTATTGCAGCAGCTTTTTTCTCCTCTATGGCTTCCATGTGATAGTCAAAACCTCGAGGAGTCCATGAATAAGCAGCTGGCCACAAATGGTCATCAAAAACTTTACCATGAATTTTTTTCTTGAAGTTCACAACCAAGTGCCGCATGCATTCCCTATGTTCTGCATACCCAAATACCCGTTCAATTGCAGTGTCAATCCCTTTTCCTGCATCTGAACATATAGCTAGACCGGGGGGGGGGGGAGAGCCAATAGCATCACGAAGCTTCTCCAAAAACCACACCCAACTTTCAGTAGTTTCCGAGTCGATAACTCCATAGATTACAGGGTACAACCAATTGTGCCCATCAATAGCACAAGCAGTAGCTAATTGGCCTCTATACTTGCCTGTCAAATGAGTGCTCTCTATCGCCAAGTAAGGTCTGCAGCCAGCCAAGAATCCATCGCACAAAGGCTTCAGCCCAACAAACATCCATATGAAATATTTTTTCTGATCGTACTTCATGTGGTCAATCGCAACTATGCTTCCAGGAGACCTCTTATCAACCTCAGCTTTCCAAGCATATAGCTTGTCAAAAGAATCATCCCAATCACCAAACAACTTAGCCATTGCTAGCCCTTTGCCACGGAATACTTTTGTGTAATGGACCTTGATCTTGTACTTGTCAAGTAGCCTCCTCCGTAACTCTATCGGCCGAACACTAGGATCTTCTCTTACCCAGTCGATGACTTTCTCACATACCCATGCCTTTGAAGCATTTCTCTGCTTCTTTTGCTTCTTTGTGCTAGAACATGTGTGCTCCTCCACATGAACTTTGACCTGCATTTAATAAACAATGGGAAATAAACTAGTGTCAGTCAACTCCATTTTATAACAACGCATCATTCAACAAAATTATGCAACTAACATACCTCCATAGTTTCTTGGTCATCCAACCTCCTAACATGAATTCTCCATTTACAATCTGTCTTCTTCGCCCGACGACAATAAGCCCTGAATCGACTAGGTTCACTTTTTTCAATCTTAAATTCAAACTCTTTCTTTACGGCGTATGTAGCAATTGCTAACCTAAACTCTTCAATGTTGGGGTACTTTGCGCCAACATGCATTGGTGGGTTTTCTTTGTCATAAGCAATTTCTGGAATAGCATCCGGTCTAGCATCTTCCGCAACCCATTCCTCATCATCGCTGCTATCCTCAACATACTCATTATTTGGTATATCTTTTTCTCCGACCTCATCATCACTATCGGAACCAGCACTGCCAATTGAGTATTGGTCCTCCTCATCTACACCAACATGTTCATATTCTTCATGTGGATTATCAAGATATGTATCTGTTACGCATACACTAGCTTCATCAATGACATCACTTGGTTGACTAGGCAGTGCTATAGATGGTGTTTGGTTCGAAGGAGTACATGGAACATCAACATTATCATTTCTCTCAGAATATTTGATGATCAAATGGCCACTTCTATTCTGATCAAAACAGTCAAACATTTTCATGCATTCTTCATCATTTGACACACAGATATTTTTGCCACTAATGCAGTCAACGTACTCAAGAAATATATTATCCTCTGAGCATAAAGCAAAAGAAAAGGTTCCAGCAATAGAAGCCAGCAAATCCTTCATACTTGTCCTAGTACCTTCAATAATCTGCCAACTGAATGTCGAATCCCCATTGATTTTGGGTCCACTGCAACAAACCTTCACCTCTACTGTGTAAGTACAAGACTGGATCATCCTGTGGATGATGCAAAGCATGTCAATTGTGCATTCTCCTACCGAAAACTGCAGCAAAAAGAGAGAGAATCCAAGAAATTACCTAGCGCAAATAGCAGAGAGAGAGGTCAAGCCGCATTCGTCAGCCATGCCGTCCTCCTCGCCAGCCATGGAAATCTGGGGCAGTGGGGCTCCTGCAAGTGCGCCCACAAAAGAGTTGATTTTGGGGAGGGCCTTGGCTGTCGGCGCCACAACCCTGCTCTCTACCTCACCGGAATCTCCAATCCTAGGGTTCTGGGCGACTTGGCCACTGGGAGAGGTTGGCGCTGCTAGCCCATGTGCGGGGGCCATCGAGGACGCGGTGGACGAGAGGGCTAGAGGCGTGGCGGAGACAGGACCGTGCGACAGGGGCCGGGGAAGCGCCGGCGGTGGTTCCACCATGAGGCGTCGCCTGGATAACGCCGAAGATGCGGTGGGCAAGAAGTTTTGAGGCGCAGCGGCGACGGGAATCTGCGGCACTGGTGGGGGTTGGGGGAGCGGCGACAGGGGCTGTGGTGGCGCCGACGGCTGTTCCGCCATTGCGGCTGGCTGGAGGCCGTCGCTCGCGCGCGTGCGTGGATATGGGGGAGGCCTAGTGCATGCGTGGATTGTGGAGATGAGGAGGGTCTTTTTCTTTTTTTTAATCTAAAGTGTGGGTACAATTGGAATTTGTGAGAAAACGGACGGGAAAACGGAGACTGTGTAACGGCATACTAACGGCAGTGGTATATAAGCAATAAAATTTGTTTGTGTTTGGTATATAAGCACTGCAGCTTTGTTGGATGGCAAATGAGCCATTGCAGAGGTTGTCGATGGTATAGAAGCAATTTTCTCTATAAACTATCGATAGCCGCGTCCTCGGTTATGGACACAGTTCGTACTAGGTCACACTATCTGGTCTGTGTCGTCATGGAGGATAAACCTGATATAATAAACCTGTTAAAGAATGTGCTATAAAGTAATGTGGTGACTTGGACTATGAGATAGTCGCGAGAAGTCACGGAGTTGTTTCAGACATGATAATGAGATGAGCTCTCGGTGAGTCATGAGCTAGCCCAGAGGGGCAGTGGCAGTGAAACTGATGAATGAACAACATATTACTTTAACTCTCCACGGAAGGTAATTGTAGTTTACTTTCCAGCATAGTATCATGCATGTCTTGTAGATACAACTATGCCATGCCATGATAGTCCATGTTATGCTTTGATATGCTATGATATGCTGTGATATGATTTGGTATAGGTTTGCTTGATCCACGTTACTTGCTAGTATCATGTCATGCTTATCCTTTGCCATGAGATAAATTTATGTCTGAGCATAGGGCTTGCTTTGTCATCTGCTTGTTTGGATGCTATGTATTTGGTTGTCTTGCGAGCACATTCAAAGTACTCACCTGGCCTTGCACGTGGCCAGATTGCAGGAGGAGACTTGTTGTGCTAGACCGTAACCTCGCCAGTCCTGTGAGTTGTGGAGTCCAGCCAGAGACGACGTGCCGCTAAACCAAGACTTCCGCCGCCATTTAGATAGCCTTAGAGCAATGCAAACCCTTGTACTCATCCGCGATGTAATACTCTATTTCATGTAAATGAAATACATTTTGTGCTTGGAATGCTGTACCATGGACCTGTCGTGCGTCAGGTGTTATCCTGGGCTGACGTGCGAAGGCCCCCTACTCCCGACGGATCGGGGTGCCACACCTTCCCCTTTATGCCCTTGTGGAGGACTCCATTCATGGGTATTTTGGGGTTTTGGAAAGCCACCCCACCCCTTGGGATTTCCTATAAATAGAGGTGGAGAGGTGCTCTCAACGCTCACTCCTTTCTCACATACAAGTGCCATGCATGATCTGGCTTCTGTCTCCCTCCCCGCAAAATAGTTTCGTAGAGCCGAAAGGCTGCCTAGGTTCCTGTGGGAACTAGTTCTGGACGGCGAAGCCCTGCCGGATAGATGACACCGTATGTGTGCAACCCCGTAGAGAGGTCGTAGGTTCAATATTTTTTCCCAAGGGGCTGTTCGAGAGTGCCTCCCGAAGGGCTGTCCGAGTGACTGTCCGAGTTTTGAGGGTCGTCCCGAAGGGCTGTCCATGACACTGTCCGAGGGACTGTCTGACCGCCTCCCGGAGGACTGTCCGACGAGCAGACAAGGGAGAACATCCTCGCGCTTGGGAGGTTGTAAATCCTAGCTGCGGGGATCTGCACCAACGATCGTCATCGACTCTACTTTCGCTGCGCTACGAGTCGGTAACGAAAAGATCAAACCTTGTATGCAGTCTCCATAGTGGTCCTGGGCTGGTGCGTAGGTCGGAATTTTTTTGTTTTTCACCGCGTTCCCCTACAGTGGCATCATGAGCCGTGCTATGTGTAGATGCAGGTTACGATCTAGAATACATAGAGATGTATGGGTGTTGCATAATATAATTTTCTAGTAGATGAGATCTATTGTTGAAAATTATTTATGCGGGTAGCAGATGAAATCTATTACCCGATGTTCTTGTTGCTTCCCTTGAATTTGCGTATTTCTGATCTTGATAACGGTATGGTGGAGTTTCAAAGTTCTGGCAATCCGTGATCCTGATTGATCAATGAAGTGCTAACAGTTCTTTGAATTCCACCATAGTTAAAAGAAAGATGAGATTTCGCAGACGAAAGGGCAATGCAGATATGATTTGCACGGGGGTCATGCGTATGACGAAGTTAAGTATGGGGCTCGAGATTTTATTATCTCGTGTTTCATACACCCCGCAAAGTTAATCTAGCGACTTGAATAATCATACTTGATGATGGATGTTGGTAGCTTCGGTTTGTTTCGAAACCTTAGAAGCCACGTAAAATAAAATTTTGCATAAACCGATTAGAGGCGTCTAACTTGGTTTTGCAGGATGTGCATGTGATGTGGTATAGCAATGCTCATATTAATTTGATTATGTATGAGATTACTATATGATGTAAAATTAACATGACCTGCGTGTCATGATTCAGCATGATGGCTGGAGTCATATGATTGTCACTTTAATGACCTGCGTGTCAACCTTAAGTAATGTACTTATTTTATTAGCTATAGAGATAGCAATATCATCTGGTGCATCGACAAGGTGGTGGCAATCTTCGCAAAGCTGAACATCGACGCGAATGCCGAAGACGAAGAAATTAAAGACTTCTCTGTCAGAAAGGGCTATACCATATCATGCTATTATGAATTGCCTGAGATGTTTATCCCTTATGATGCACCCTCTTGATTGCACGGTAGTCGCTTTTATTAGGGTGATATCTCACTTAAAATATCAAGTAGTTAGTGTTCTCCCAAGTGTAGCACCATCACAACATCTTTCCTTTCGGGGTGCGCCATGTCTACATGGGTACGAATGATTGTACGGGTGTAAGGCGGGTGAGGTCAGACCTCGCAGCGAGATCACTTGGTTGTCTTGACGTTCTGGCTTGCTCATCCTGAGCTCGGAACACGCCCATCGAAAGATGAACAAGAATCACATAGAGATGTGATTGGCAAGTTGGCCTACCGTTAAAATTCTCGTCATCAGTGATGTCCACATCAATGGCGTTGAATTGAAATGCGGGTCTCGTATCACTCACAATCAATTATGAGAGATATTGATTTGAGTGGGAGCGCACTGTAGAATTAACTTGTTTAATTCTCTGTGCAATTAATTATGAAATTTGTCTAAGTGTTATATGCATAATAGTTATAGAAGAATGGCTCGCGTTTCCATCTTCCCTGTTTGAATTGAATAAGCTGTTAAATATCTGGTTAAAACTTTACGGTTGGTAACGTAATGTGAGTATTGTCCTCAAGAGTGCCGAGAAGGACTTTGTCCTATCGCATGCTTTCGGTATTCTCCCGCTAATGCTATGGATGATGTGACTCTCGTCCTTCGATCCAAAAGCTAGAATTCCGTTATGGTCAAGTGCAATATGTTTGCTTCCATGAGACCCGAACTTCAAAAGTTTGGGATAGCTATGTGATATTCATGGAATTTAAAATTAGTTTCAGATACAAACAAAGGCTAAAAGATATCAGATATCCAAAGAAATGTTTGTTTGCAAACTATTAGTAAAAGTGTTTACTATGCATTTGACTAATACGAGAGGGATCCAGAAGAACGCCTATCATATGATGAAAATGAATAAAACAAACAACTTAAAGAGAAAGGAAATGTCCAAAGGGTGTTAGTGTGACTTACACACCTAGGAAGTCCGGGGCTAACGCCACTCTTAAGTTGAGTGCTTCTTCTGAGAGTAGGAGAAATACTGAAAGTTAAACTGTTAGAAGTATAAAGGCAAAAAGAGAGAAGACTGGAAAGTCCAGCTCATGTATGAAAGTCATACAAGCTATTGATGTATAGAAGGCTGGTCAAAGAAATAGTTCTTGGGAATTGTGATTAAATTGTTAGTCACTAATTCTTGGGTATTGTGAGTTGATCACAAAGATACCCGCTCGATTGCATTCTGCTGCGACTCGATGCAAGAACTACTACGACCTAAAAGACTTGCCGGAGTGAGGTTCAGATATGCGCTGGGAACATAGTAAAAGTTGCTATACTCGGTACATTACCTATGTATTTATTTTCATAATTCATTTTAGAGTTTTTATACACTCTAGCCCATTGCATAAAGTATCTTGCAAGAAGGTTGTTCATAAGAGAACTTTTGATGTTCGGTGTTATGAATAACATAAGGGCCATGCTTCCATCATAGATGGGATGTATGTTATGAATATTGGTAATAATATATTACCTCCATATTTACTTTCATAATTCATTTTAGAGTTTTACACACTCCAGCCCATTGCATAATGTTTGTGGCAAAAGGGTTGTTCATAAAAGAACAATCGTTGTTCAGTGTTATGAATAACATAAGGGCCATACTTCCATCATGAATGGGATGTATGTTATGAATATTGATAGTAATATGATACATCCATAAACATTGACGCTAAATATCGCAAGACTAAGGGAATACCACACATGTGTGGCACTGCATTTGGTCACATTGGAGAAACCCGCATGGAGAAATTCCATAATGATGGATTTTGAAGTCATTTGATTATGAATCATCTGACACTTGCAACTTTCCTCCGAAAAGTGAAGTGACTAAAATACCGTTCACATGCTATAAGGAACGAGCAACGAACTTATTGGTGATCATACATTTTGATGTATGTAGTCCAATAAATGTTGTTGCTAGCAGTGGATTTATCTATCTTCAGAAATGACTCAAGTAGATATATGGATATTTACTTCATGAGACGTAAGTTTGGATCTTTTGAAATCATTCATAAGGTTTTCAAAAATGAAGTAGAAATTATTGTAACGAGAAAACTATGTTTCTGCAAACTAGATTGCCGAAAGGAATATTTGAGTTACAAGTTTAGCAAATGTCTGATGAATTGTGAAAAGAGTTTCATAACTTACACCTCACGGAGCACCACTGTGAGTGGAATATCCGTGAAGATGTAATCAAACCATTTATGACATGGTAAGATCAAAGATGACATAAATCAATTTGCCATTATCCCTTTTAAAAGTAATGCTTTAGAGACTGTGGCTTTTACACTGAAAAGAGCGCCATCAGATCTGTTGAAATGACTCCATGGTATGGTACACCCAACCATGTTATGTCTTTTCTTAACATTTGGAATATGGGGCTTGTGTAAAATATTTACAAACCTATTCCAAATCAGACAAGTGCTACTTTGTAGGTTATCCCAAGTTATTGGGTATTTCCCCACCACTGTACTGAGGCAAAAGGTTTTGCCACAAAGAACGGTATGCTTTTGAAGAAAATGGTTCTTGCAAAAAGGTGAGTGGGATGACAGTGCGACTCGACGAGATAACAATATATTTGTCATCAGATCAAAGGAAAGAAACCTTGGAAGTAATTCCAGAGTTTCCTACTGCGACTGATACGGAAGCCTCTACATGAGATGTATGGACTTCGGTCGAACTTGCAACTGAACCACGTAGGCAAAATTCGTGCAAACCTCTCAGGTGCGCAAGCGAGATATTGTTGTTAGACAACAGTATACCTACGATACACAAGGAAGCGTTGATGGGCCCTGACTCCGGAATTGGCTAAATGCCAATATAATCCGAGATAGTTTCCATATAAATGATTCAAGATTATATCTTGATAAACCCTTCGGAAGACTTAGAGTCTAACGAACATTAATGGAACTATAAACTGATGTGGATAAAATGTTTTATTCATAAAGCTCGACTTGTTGCAATAACAAATTCAAGGAGTTGACTACGATGAGATTGTCTCACCGTAGCGATGCTTAAAGTCAGATCGGGTTAAACTAGCAATTAATACACATTTCAATCTTGAGATATGATACATGGATGCCAAAAGGATTTCCATGTGATGGAAATGCAACCTAGGACTTGCATGTGATACAGTCCGAAGTATTTTGTCAATCCAGAGGATGCTAGTAAGTATGCAAACTTCAGAGTTCCAGTAATGGACAGAAGAGAGCAAAATGGAGTTGGAATCTTCGTTTTGATGAAATAGTCAAAAGAGTTTGATCTCATCAATGGATAACGAAGATGCTTGTGGTTACAAGAAAGTAAGTGGGAGCATAATAATATTTCTAAAAACTTTGTGTGCTTGACACATTGTTGATTGGAAATAATATAAATTTCTTGACACGAATTAGGACTTCATTGAAAATAGTTTTTCGATTAAGTGCTTGGGCTAAATAGCCTTGATATTAGGCATATTTATCTACGAGATAGAATTACCTAATAGGCTAAGGCAAAAATACAAATTGACAAGATGCTAAAACAGTTTAGCATAAGAACGCCAAGGAGTGATTCTTGCCGAAGTCACATGGAAAGAGTTTTGCAAGACTCGGTGTCCCAAAACACTGATGAGCAAAATACATAATGGAGATCCCACACACTCTTGTGTTTGGATTAATCATATATTCCATGGTATGTAAAACAACCAGATATGTCCGATACTCCCAAGTTGTTGCGACTATAGATACCAAAGTGATCAAAGTACTGATCATGGGACAACAGCGGAAATTGTCATTAAGTACTAAAGTAGCACTGATGACATGTTTTGTCGCAAGTAGAGTTTATGAAGTGCTCATTGTAAAGTTGTTACATCGATACAGTCTTCATCAATGCTCCATGCGTTTTTCGATTTAAGTTAAGGGTTTTGTGTAATACACGATATGGTGGCATGGTGTTTGGAAATCGTTCCAAACAGGTTACTGTGGCGAATTCTATAACAAAGGCTAAGTATGTTGCCGCTTTCAAAGCGACATCGAAGATGTTGAATCGTACAATTCGTTCATGAACTTAGTATGGTTCCAAGATGGCTTTGGTCAATGGAACACTATTGAAGATAGTTGCTCCATAGCTCAGTCTGAGGAATCAAGGTTTGACCAGTGATTCACATATATACAAAGCCAAGTCCACACAAAAATATGAATTTTGTGAAAGCGTGAAAACGCGAGGATATGCAGAGATACACATGGAACTGAAGTTGTCAGATCCGTTGGACATCAGACTATACCACAAGCGAAGCATGTTTTACACCGGTATGCCATAGGTGTAAAGTGCATCAGCATTGACTAGATTATTGACTCTAGTGCAAGTGGGAGTCTATAGGAGATATAACCTAGAGGCAATAATAAATGTTATTATTTATCTCCATGTTTGTAATTATGTTTATATTCCGTGCTATAACTGCTATGGTTCTCGAGTCTACAATAACCACGAGGCTCGAAGGAAGACTCATATGCACGTGTGGAATAATAAACGGTAAAATGTATTCCTAGTCTGGCCTCTAAGACTTGCTCAAGTGTTGCATGATGGTTCTGTTTTCCTGATCATGGGCATGACTATGCCGGCAATTTTGAGGGCACATTGTTGGAAGAACACTTGTGTTGAATCGACCCGAATTGATGTTATGCTATGAGATACATTCGTCACAAGTTAATGGTTAATAACACAGAGAAAGTTAACATTTGCATAATTCATCAGACCATGAGAGTATCAAGTTCCTTCATGCTTGATTCATGAGCTTTGGGGTTTGTTAAACGTCATCCGTAACTGGGTGGCTATTACGGCGGCTTACGGGTTCATGGGAAAGTATGACAAGGGACTTGATAGCTCAAGATTGGGATTTGCTCCTCCGACGATGGTGAGATATCTCTGGGCCCTCTCGGTGTTACGGTATCCATCATCGTCTGGCCAGACACAATGTGATTTGATCACGGGGATGCCGGAACACAGGTACGAGAAAAGAGAACAAAACCGGTAACGAGGTAACTGGCATAGTGGACAAGTTGTTGATCCACAGGGATGCCGATAAATCTCACCTCGGGTATTTGTAACAGGAATGGCACACGGCAACTCGAGGTTCACTCGAATATTTATTCGTGTGGGTATAGGGGTCAATATGGGTGTCCACGGCTCCGATGTTGATCATTGATCGGAAAGTGTTCTGGCCATGTCTATGCTTCACCGAACCTATAGGGTCGCACGCTTAAGGGTCATCTATCTGCTGAATACTAGACAGGAAGCCTAAGAGAAAGTCACCGGAAAAGTTTTGGAGACAACGGAAAAGTTCTGGAGAGGGAACACCGGAATAGTTTCGGTAAAACTGAAAAGTTGTTTCGGGGTATACCATTAAGTCAAATTGGTTTCGGCACACGCCTAGAAATTCTTGGAGGGTGCCAGAATTGTTCTGGGAACTTCTGGGATTTTTCGGAGAAAAAACCCAGAAATGTTCCGGAGCTGCCGGAACCGCTTTGTTTGCTTTTCGCAGATGAAAATCACTAATCCGGAATTGTTTCAGAACGCGTCCAAAATTATTTTAGTGGGTTCTGGAAATGTTCTAAGACCTACAGAAATATTTTCGAATTTAACGGTCGCGGAAAAATGTTTTCGTGAATAGTGAAAGTGCGTTTTGGGTTACTTTATGGAAAGCCACCTTTTAGGGCTTTTCCCAAAAGGCTTCTAGAATCACTTGGGGACTAACTAACCCCTTTTGGGGGGGGGGCATCCACTAGGGGGTGGCCAGCCATGGTGAGGCTCCTACATGGGCCCCCACTTGCCCTCTTACCTTCCCCTTTATGCCCTTGTGGAGGACTCCATTCATGGGTATTTTGGGGTTTTGGAATGCCACCCCACCCCTTGGGATTTCCTATAAATAGAGGTGGAGAGGTGCTCTCCACACTCACTCGTTTCTCACATACAAGTGCCATGCATGATCTGGCTTCTCTCTCCCTCCCCGCGAAATAGTTTCGTAGAGCCGAAAGGCTGTCTGGGTTCCGGTGGGAACTAGTTCTGGACGGCGAAGCCCTGCCCGATAGATGACACCGTATGTGTGCAACCCCGTAGAGAGGTCGTAGGTTCGATCTTTTTGCCTGAGGGGCTGTTCGAGAGTGCCTCCCAAAGGGCTGTCCGAGTGACCGTCTGAGTTTTGAGGGTCCTCCCGAAGGGCTGTCCGTGACACCGTCCGAGGGACTGTCCGACCGCCTCCCGGAGGACTGTCCGACGAGTAGACAAGGGAGAACATCCTCGCGGTTGGGAGATTGTAAATCGTAGCTGCGGGGATCTGCACCAATGATCATCATCGACTCTACTTCCGCTGCGCTACGAGTCGGTAACGAAAAGATCAAACCTTGTATGCAGTCTCCATAGTGGTCTTGGGCTGGTGCGTAGGTCGGAATTTTTTTGTTTTCTGCTGCGTTCCCCTACAGCCCCGCATCCCCGGATTTATGCTCCCACATCGGGGTGGCCCGAAGTTGGAGCGGGAGGATGCGGTGATGGAGCATGGCGTTGACCATGTTGGCCAGTTGGAGGTTCTTCTTGGTGGACAACTGACGGTGTCCTGGATTAGGTGGTGCTAACCTAGCTAGCCCGTCTCTTTGGTTGGGCCGATGGGCCCTCATACGTGATCAAGGTGGACTCCGGAGGCCATGTACAGGAAGCATGATCAAGACCGTCTCCACCGAAGACCTGACGTATACTCCAAGATCTCTCCTACCGCCTTGCTCCTAGATACCGACCTTGTAACCCTAAATCCCCTCCCTGGCGTGTGCTACTTGTAGCTTGTGTTGGTATTATCCCCGAAGAGGAAGGGATGATGTAGCACAGTAGAGATAAGTATTTCCCTTAGTTATGAAACCAAGGTTATCGAACCAGTAGGAGAATCACGCAACACCTCGTTAGCAGCACCTGCACACAAACAACAAATCCTTGCACCCAACGCAAATGAGGGGTTGTCAATCCCTCGGCGGTTAATTGCAAGATTAAATTGTATGTGATAGATAGATAGATAGATTGAAACAAAAATACAAAATAAAATAAATAAAAGAAAATGGCAGCAATATTTTTAGGGTTTTAGTAATATGATTTTGATAGACCCGGGGGCCATAGGTTTCACTAGAGACTTCTCTCAAGAAAATAGCATACGGTGGGTAGACAAATTACTGTTGGGCAATTGATAGAAAAGCAAATAATCATGACGATATCCAAGGCAATGATCATGTATATAGGCATCACGTCCAATACAAGTAGACCGACTCCTGCCTGCATCTACTATTATTACTCCACACATCGACCGCTATCCAGCATGCATCTAGTGTATTAAGTCCATAAGAACGGAGTAATGCCTTAAGAATGATGACATGATGTGGACAAGATAAACTCACGTGTGAATAAACCCCATCCTTTTACCCTTAGTAGCAACGATACATACGTGTCATGTCCCTTTCTGTTCACTGGGATTGAGCACCGCAAGATCGAACCCACTACAAAGCACAGCTTCCCATGACAAGATAAATCAATCTAGTTGGCCAAACCAAATAATAGATCAGAGAAGAAATACGAGGCTATAATAATCATGCATAAAAGAGTGCAGCAAAGACTCAAATAATTTCATGGATAATCTGATCATAAACTCACAATTCATCGGATCCCAACAAACACACCGCAAAAAGTGATTACATCGGATAGAACTCCAAGAACATCGAGGAGAACATTGTATTGAAGATCAAAAAGAGAGAAGAAGCCATCTAGCTACTGCCTATGGACCCGAAGGTCTGTGGTAAACTACTCACGCATCATCGGAAGGGAAGCAAGGTTGATGTAGAACCCCTCCGTGATCGATTCCCCCTCCGGCGGATCACCGGAGAAGGACCCCAGATGGGATCTCTCTGGAAGATAAACTTGCGACGGTGGAAAAAGTATTTCGTGGACTCCCCTTAGGGTTTCTGATTTTTTATGAATTTATAGTGCTGGAATTAGGTCAAACGGAGCTGGGTGGGACCCACGGGGTACCAGGGCGCGCCACCCCCCTGGGGCGCGCCCTGGTGCCTCGTGGCCCACTCCTTCATCTTCTGGCCCTCTCCCGAAGCTTCTAGTGTTTATCTTGTCCAATAAAAAATCTCCAAAAAGTTTCGTGGCATTTGGACTTCGTTTGGTATTGATTTTTTGTAAAACAAAAACAGGGCAGAAAACAGCAACTGGCACTGGGCACTAGGTTAATAGGTTAGTCTCCAAAAATGATATATAATTGCTGTAAATGATTATAAAAACATCCAAGATTGATATTATAACAGCATGGAACAATCAAAAATTATAGATACGTTGGAGACGTATCAGCATCCCCAAGCTTAATTCCTGCTCGTCCTCGAGTAGGTAAATGATAAAAACATATTTTTTGATGTGGAATGCTGCCTAACATATTCATCACATATTATTTTATTTTATAGCATGGACATTGGACTTGAATGATTCAAAGCAATAGTCTATAATTTTACATGAAGATATAAATACTCAAGCATGCTAACAAGCAACCATGTCTTTCAAAATATCAGCGCTAAAGAAAGTTATCCCTAGCCCATTATGCTCAATCATTGATCCATTCATGAAACACACTCAAATATTAGCTACATCCAATGCACAAGTTTGACAATAGTGCTCTCTAGTTGGTGCTTTGTAAGAGAAGATGGAGACTCAAAAAATAAAAAATTGCATAAAAGTAAATAGATAGGCCCTTCACAGAGGGAAGCAGAGATTTGCTAATGTGCCAGAGCTGAAAGCTGAAATTAAAGAGATAAAAATATTTTGAGAGGCATGCTTTTCCTGTCAACAAAAACGACCGAGAATTCCCAATATTTTCCATGCTAGACACATCATAGGTGGTTCCCAAACAGAAAGTAAAGTTTATTTCCTTTCCACCATTGTTTCACAATCCATGGCTAGCCATATCCATGGGTGCCCTCCATACCAACACTTTCCAAGGAATTTTGCTGTTATTAATTTGATTTCATGTGGGACTGGGCATCCCTATTACCAACCATTCTCTCGTGCAATGACAAATGAATAAACACTCATTGTGAGAATAACACACCTAGCATGGAAAATAATGGCCACCCCCTGCCGCTTCATGAGCGGTACGGGCACACAAAACAGAAAATTATTTTGAAAGTTAGAGTTGGCACACGCAAATTTACTTGGAATGACATTGAAAGACCCCATATAGGTAGATATAGTGGACTCATTTGGCACAACTTGGGTTTAAGGATTTTGGATGCACAAGCAGTATTTCCGCTTAGTACAAATGAAGGCTAGCAAATAGATTGAGAAGCAACCAACCAAAAAACGAAAACGGTCATAAACATGCATTGAACACAACTAACACCGAATAATGCACCATAAGTAGGATATAATTTCATTGCATAACTATTGACTTAACGTGCATGCATAGGGAATCACAAACCTTAACACTAATATTCTTACTAAATCACAATTACTCACTAACATGACTCACATATTATCATTTCCATATCGCAAAACTATTGCAAGGAATCACACTTATCATATCCAATGATCTATATGAAAGTTTTTATTTTTATCCCTCTTGAATATTCATCACTTTGGGGCCAACTTCATATCTTGTGCAAATTACCGTTACTATCACCAACTCTCAAAAAGATTTAAGTGAAGCATGAGAGTGCAAATATTTCTTCAAAATTTCAATCTTATAAATTCTCAAAATAATATAAGTGAAGCATGAGAATTCATTTCTTCAAAATTTTAATCTTGTCAATTCTCAAAATAATATAAGTGTAGCATGAGAATTCATTGCTTCAAAATTTTAATCAACTCTCAAAATAATATAAGTGAAGCATGAGAGTTTATTTCTTCAAAATTTTAATCAACTCTCAAAATAATATAAGTGAAGCATGAGAGTTTATTTCTTCAAACTTTAGTCACCACCGTGCTCAAAAAGATTTAAGTGAAGCACTAGGGCAACTGCCTAGCTCAAAAAATTTAAGTGAAGCACATAGAGTATTCTAACAAATGATGATAAACATGTGGCTCTCTCAAGATAGGTGTGTTCAGTATAGGAGATATGCCCTAGAGGCAATAATAAATGTTATTGTTTATCTCCATGTTCATAATTATGTTTATGTTCCATGCTATAACTGCTATGGTTCTCGAGTCTACAATAACCACGAGGCTCGGAGGAAGACTCATATGCACGTGTGGAATAATAAACGGTAAAATGTATTCCTAGTCTGGCCTCTAAGACTAGCTCAAGTGTTGCATGATGGTTTTGTTTTCCTGATCATAGGCATGGCTATGCCGGCAACTTTGAGGGCACAATGTTAGGAGAACACTTGTGTTGAATCGACCCAAATTGATGTTATGCTATGAGATACATTCATCACAAGTTAATGGTTAATAACACAGAGAAAGTTAATGTTTGCATAATTGCTTAGACCATGAGAGTATCGAGTTTCTTCATGCTTGCTTCATGAACTTTGGGGTTTGTTAAACGTCATCCGTAAATGGGTGGCTATTACGGCGGCTTACGGGTTCATGGAAAAGTATGTCAAGTAACTAGATAGCTCAAGATTGGGATTTGCTCCTCCGACGATGGAGAGATATCTCTGGGCCCTCTCAGTGTTACGGTATCGACCATCGTCTGGCCAGACATATTGTGATTTGATCACAGGGATGCCGGAACACGGGAACGCGAAAAGAGAACAAAACCGGCAACGAGGTAACTGGCATAGTGGACAAGTTGTTGATCCACGGGGATGCCGATAAATCTCACCTCAGGTTTTGTAACATATCGCGAAGCAACAGGAATAGCACTCGGCAACTAGAGGTTCACTCGAATATTCATTCGTGTGGGTATAGGGGTCAATATGGGTGTCCACGGCTCCGATGTTGATCATTGATCGGAAAGAGTTCCGGTCATGTCTATACTTCACCGAACCTATAGGGTCACACGCTTAAGGGTCATCTATCTGCTGAATACTAGACAGGGAGTCTGACAGAAAGTCACCGGAAAAGTTTTGGAGACACCGGAAAAGTTTCGGAGACAACGGAAAAGTTCCGGAGAGAGAGCACCAGAATAGTTTCGGTAAAACTGAAAATTTGTTTCAGGGTATACCATTAAGTCAAATTGGTTCCGGCACATGCCTGGAAATTCTTGGAGGGTGCCAGAATTGGTCTGGGAACTTCTGGGATTTTTCAGAGAAAAAAACCGGAAATGTTCCGGAGCTGCCGGAACTGCTTTGTTTGCTTTTCGCAGATGAAAATCACTAATCCGGAATTGTTTCGGAACGCGTCCAAAATCATTTGTGTGGGTACTGGAATTATTCTAAGACCCACAGAAATATTTTCGGATTTAACGGTCGCGGAAAAATGTTTCCGTGAATAGTGAAAGTGCTTTTTGGGTGTCTTCTTGGAGAAGCTACCTTGAGGGCCTTTTGGTATTTTTCCCCTTAGCTTCTTGGAGAAGCTACCCTTGGGCTTGGCCTATAAATAGGGGTGGAGGGGGCTGCCTAAAGACACACTCTTTCTCAACATACACAAGTCATGCATGATCTGGCCTTCTTCTCTCCCTCCCCGCGAAATAGTTTCGTAGAGCCGAAAGGCTGTCTGGGTTCCGGTTGGAACTAGTTCTGGACGGCGAAGCCCTGCCGGATAGATGACACCGTATGTGTGCAACCCCGTAGAGAGGTCTTAGGTTCGATCTTTTTGCCCGAGGGGCTGTTCGAGGGTCCTCCCGAAGGGCTGTCCGAGTTACTGTCCGAGTTTCGGGGGTCCTCCCGAAGGGCTGTCCGAGTGACCCACCCGAAGGGCTGTCCAGAGGCCTCCCGGAGGGCTGTCCGAGGATCCGTCCGGTGGGACTATCCGAAGGACTGTCCAGAGGCCTCCCGAAGGGCTGTTCGAGGATCCGTCCGGTGGGACTATCCGAGGGACTGTCCAGAGGCCTCCCGAAGGGCTGTCCGAGGATCCGTCCGGTGGGATTATCCAAGGGACTGTCCAGAGGCCTCCCGAAGGGCTGTCCGAGGATCCGTCCGGTGGGACTACCCGAGGGACTGTCCCGAGGCCTCCCGAAGGGCTGCCCGGAGATCCGTCCGGTGAGCTGACGAGGGAGTTCATCCTCGTGGTTGGGAGGTTGTAAAATCCGAGCTGCGGGGATCTGCACCGCCGATCGTCATCGACTCTACTTCCACTGCGCTACGAGTCGGTAACGAAAAGATCAAACCTTGTATGCAGTCTCCATAGTGGTCCTGGGCTGGTGCGTAGGTCGGAAAATTTTGTTTTCTGCTGCGTTCCCTTACAGTGGCATCATGAGGCGTGCTATGCGTAGATGCAGGTTACGATCTAGAATACATAGAGATGTATGGGTGTTGCACAATATAATTTGTAGTAGATGAGTTCTACTGCTGATAATTATTTGTGCGGGTAGCAGATGAAATCTGTTACCCGATGTTCTTGTTGCTTCCCTGGAATTTGCATATTTCTGATGTTGATAACAGCATGGTGGAGTTTCAAAGTTCTGGCAATCCGCGATCCTGATTGATCAACGAAGTGCTAACAGTTCGTTGAATTCCACCATAGTTAGAGAGAAAGATGAAATTTCGCAAAGAAAAGGGCAATGCAGATATGATCTACACGGGGGTCATGCGTATGACGAAGTTCAGTATGGGGCTCGAGATTTTATTATCTCGTGTTTCATACACCCCGTAAAGTTAATCCAGCGACTTGAATAATCATACTTGATGATGGACGTTGGTAGCTGCGGTTTGTTCGAAACCTTAGAAGCCACGTAAAATGAAATTTTGCATAAACCGATTAGAGGCGTCTAACTTGGTTTTGCAGGATGGTTTGCATGTGCATATGATGTGGTATAGCAGTGCTCATATTATTTTGATTATGTATGAGATGACTATATGATGTAAATTAAACATGACCTGCGTGTCATGATTCAGCATGATGGCTGGAGCCATATGATTGTCACTTTAATGACCTGCGTGTCAACCTTTTGTAAGGCACTTATTTTATTAGCTATAGAGATAGCAATATTATCTGGTGCATCGACAAGGTGGTGGCAATCTTCGCAAAGGTAAACACCGACGCGAATGCTGAAGACGAAGAAATAAAGACTTCTCTGTCAGAAAGGGCTATACCATATCATGCTATTATGAATTGCCTGAGATGTTTATCCCTTATGATGCACCCTTCTTGATTGCGCGGTAGTCGCTTTTTAGTAGGATGATCTCTCACAAAAATATCAAGTAGTTAGTGTTCTCCCAAGTGTAGCACCGTCACGGCACCTAACTTCTCGGAGTGCGTCATGTCTCCATGAGTACAAACGATTAGGGAAGTGTGAGGCGGGTGAGGTCAGACCTCGCAGCGAGATCACTTGGTTGTCTTGACGTTCTGGCTTGATCGTCCTGAGCTCGGAACACGCCCATCGAAAGATGAACAAGAATCACATAGAGATGTGATTGGCAAGTTGGCCTACCGATTAAAATTCTCGTCATCAGTGATGTCCACATCAATGGCGTTGAATTGAAATGCGGGTCTTGTATTACTCACAATCAATTATGAGAGATATTGATTTGAGTGGGAGCGCACAGTAGAATTAACTTGTTTAATTCTCTGTGCAATTAATTATGAACTTTGTCTAAGTAAAATTTGCATAATAGTTATAGAATAATGGCTCGCGTTTCCACCTTCCCTATTAAAATTGAATAGCTGTTTAGTATCTGGTTAAAACTTTACGGTTGGTAACGTAATGTGAGGATTGTCCTCAAGAGTGCCGAGAAGGACTTTGTCCTATCGCATGCTTTCGGTATTCTCCTGCTAATGCTATGGATAATGTGACTCTCGTCCTTCGATCCAAAAGCTAGAATTCCGTTACGGTCAAGTGAAATATGTTTGCTTCCATGAGACCCGAGCTTCAAAAAGTTTGGGATAGCTATGTGATATTCATGGAACTGAAAATCATTTTTCAGACACAAACAAAGGCTAAAAGATATGTGATATCCAAAGCAATGTTTGTTTTGCAAACTATTAGTAAAAGTGTTTACTATGCATTTGACTAATAACAGAGGGATCCAGTAGAACGCCTGTCATATGATGAAGGTGAATAAAACAACAACTTAAAGGAAATGTCCAAAGGGTGTTAGTGTGACTTACACGCCTAGGAAGTCTGGGGCTAACGCCACTCTTAAGTTGAGTGCTTCTTCTGAGAGTAGGAGAAATACAGAAAGTTAAACTGTTAGAAGTATAAAGGCAAAAGAGAGAAGACTGGAATGTCCAGCTCATGTATGAAAGTCATACAAGCTATTGATGTATAGAAGGCTGGTCAAAGAAATAGTTCTTGGGAATTGTGATCAAATTGTTAGTCACTAATTCTTGGGTATTGTGAGTTAATCACAAAGATACCCGCTCGATTGCATTCTGCTGTGACTCGATGCAAGAACTACTACGACCTAAAAGACTTGCCGGAGTGAGGTTTAGATATGCGCTGAGAACATAGTAAAAGTTGGTATACTCGGTACATTACCTATGTATTTATTTTCATAATTCATTTTAGAGTTTTTATACACTCTAGCCCATTGCATAAAGTATCTTGCAAGAAGGTTGTTCATAAGAGAACTTTTAATGTTTGGTGTTATGAATAACATAAGGGCCATGCTTCCATCATGGATGGGATGTATGTTATGAATATTGATAATAATATATTAACTCTGTATTTACTTTCATAATTCGTTTTAGAGTTTTACACACTCTAGCCCATTGCATAATGTTTGTTGCAAAAGGGTTGTTCATAAAAGAACAATTGTTGTTCAGTGTTATGAATAACATAAGGGCCATACTTCCATCATGGATGGGATGTATGTTATGAATATTGATAGTAATATGATACATCCATAACACTGACGCTAAATGTCGCAAGACTAAAAGAATACCACACATGTGTGGCACTGCATTTGGTCACATTGTAGAAACCCGCATGGAGAAATTCCATAATGATGGATTTTGAAGTCGTTTGATTATGTATCATCTGACACTTGCAACTTTCCTCCGAAAAGTGAAGTGACGGAAATAGCGTTCATAGGCCATAAGGAACGAGCAACGAACTTATTGGTGATCATACATTTTGATGTATGTAGTCCAATAAATGTTGTTGCTAGCAGTGGATTTATCTGTCTTCAGAAATGACTCAAGTAGATATAAGGGATATTTACTTGATGAGACGTAAGTCTGGATCTTTTGAAATCATTCATAAGGTTTTCAATATGAAGTAGAAATTATTGTAACAAGAAAATTATGTTTCTGCAATTTGATTGTGGAAAGATAATATTTGAGTTACAAGTTTAGTGAATGTCTGATGAGTTGTGAAAAAGGTTTCATAACTTACACCTCCCGGAGCTCCACTGTGAGTGGTACATCCGTGAAGATGTATTCAAACCATTTGTGACATGGTAAGATCAAGGATGACATAAATCAATTTGCCATTATCCCTTTTAAAGGTAATGCTTTAGAGATTGCGGCTTTTACACTGAAAAGAGCGCCATCAGGTCTGTTCAAATGACGCCATGGTATGGTACGCCCAACCATGCTTTGTCTTTTCTTAACATTTGAAATATGGGGCTTGTGTAAAATATTTACAAACCTATTTCAAATCAGACAAGTACTACTTTGTAGGTTATCCCAAGTAATTGGGTATCCCCCCACCACTGTACCAAGGCAAAAGGTTTTGCCACAAAGAACGGTATGCTTTTGAAGAAAACGGTTCTTGCAAAAAGGTGAGTGGGAGGACAGTGCAACTCGACGAGATAACAGTATCTTCGTCATCAGATCAAAGGAAAGGAACCTTGGAAGTGATTCCAGAGTTTCCTACTGCGACTGATACGGAGGCCTCTACATAAGATGTATGGACTTCGTTCGAACTTGCAACTGAACCATGTAGGCAAAACTCGTGCAAACCTCTCAGGTGCGCAAGCGAGATATTGTTGTTAGACAACAGTATACCTACGATACACAAGGAAGCGTTGATGGGCCCTGACTCCGGAATTGGCTAAATGCCAACATAATCCGAGATAGTTTCCATACATGATTCAAGATTATATCTTGATAAACCATTCGGAAGACTTAGAGTCTAACGAACATTAATGGAACTATAAACTGATGTGGATAAATTGTTTAATCCATAAAGCTTGACTTGTTGCAATAACAAGTTCAAGGAGTTGACTACGATGAGGTTGTCTCACCGTAGCGATGCTTAAAGTCAGATCGGGTTAAACTGGCAATTAATACATATTTCAATCTTGAGATATGATACATGGATGCCAAAAGGATTTCCATGTGATGGAAATGCAACCTAGGACTTGCATGTGATACAGTCCGAAGTATTTTGTCAATCCAGATGATGCTAGTAAGTATGCAAACTTCAGAGTTCTAGCAATGGACAGAAGAGAGCAAAATGGAGTTGGAATCTTCGTTTTTGATGAAATAGTCAAAAGAGTTTGATTTCATCAATGGATAACGAAGATGCTTGTGGTTACAAGAAAGTAAGTGGGAGCATAATAATATTTCTTAAAACCTTGTGTGCTTGACACATTGTTGAGTGGAAATAATATAAATTTCTTGACACGAATTAGGACTTCATTGAAAATAGTTTTCGATGAAGTGCTTAGGCTAGGTAGCCTCTGTATTAGGCATAATTGTCTACGAGATAAAATTGCCTGATAGAGCTAAAGCCAAAAATACATATTGACAAGATGCTAAAACAGTTTAGCATTAAAACGCCAAGGAGTGATTCTTGCCGAAGTCACATGGAAAGGGTTTTTGCAAGACTCGGTGTCCCAAAACATTGATGAGCAAAATACATGATGGAGATTCCACACACTCTTGTGTTTGGATTAATCATGTATTCCATGGTATGTAAAACAACCAGATATGTCCGATACTCCCAAAGCTGTTGCGAGTATAGATACCAAAGTGATCAAAGTACTGATCATGGGACAACAGTGAAAAATGTCATTAAGTACTAAAGTAGCACTGATGACATGTTTTCTCGCAAGTAGAGATTATGAAGTGCTCGTTGTAAGTAATTACATGGATATAGTCGTCATCAATGCTCCATGCGATTTTCGATTTAAGTTAAGGGTTTTGTGTAATACACAATATGGTGGCACAGTAGTTGGAAATTGTTCCAAACAGGTTACTGTGGCGATTTCTATAACAAAGGCTAAGTATGTTGCCGCTTTCAAAGCGACATAGAAGATGTTGAATCATATAGTTCATTCATGAACTTAATATGGTTCCAAGATGGCTTTGCTCAATGGGACACTATTGCAGATAGTTGCTCCATAGCTCAGTCTGAGGAATCAAGGTTTGACCTGTGATTCACACATATACAAAGCCAAGTCCACACAAAATATGAATTTTGTGAAAGCGTGAAAACGCGAGGATATGCAAAGATACACACGGAGCTGAAGTTGTCAGATCCGTTGGACATCAGGCTATACACAAGCGAAGCATTTTTACACCGGTATGCCATAGGCATAAATTGCATTAGCATTGACTAGATTATTGACTCTAGTGCAAGTGGGAGTCTATAGGAGATATGCCCTAGAGGCAATAATAAATGTTATTGTTTATCTCCATGTTCATAATTATGTTTATGTTCCATGCTATAACTGCTATGGTTCTCGAGTCTACAATAACCACGAGGCTCGGAGGAAGACTCATATGCACGTGTGGAATAATAAACGGTAAAATGTATTCCTAGTCTGGCCTCTAAGACTAGCTCAAGTGTTGCATGATGGTTCTGTTTTCCTGATCATAGGCATGGCTATGCCGGCAACTTTGAGGGCACAATGTTAGGAGAACACTTGTGTTGAATCGACCCAAATTGATGTTATGCTATGAGATACATTCATCACAAGTTAATGGTTAATAACATAGAGAAAGTTAACGTTTGCATAATTCCTTAGACCATGAGAGTATCGAGTTTCTTCATGCTTGCTTCATGAACTTTGGGGTTTGTTAAACGTCATCCGTAAATGGGTGGCTATTACGGCGGCTTACGGGTTCATGGAAAAGTATGTCAAGTAACTTGATTGCTCAAGATTGGGATTTGCTCCTCTGACGATGGAGAGATAGCTCTGGGCCCTCTCGGTGTTACGATATCCACCATCGTCTGGCCAGACACATTATGATTTGATCATAGGGATGCCGGAA
Organism: Elymus sibiricus; assembly: GCA_039707655.1. Classification (NCBI taxonomy): domain Eukaryota; kingdom Viridiplantae; phylum Streptophyta; class Magnoliopsida; order Poales; family Poaceae; genus Elymus; species Elymus sibiricus. Next base: position 388,148,547 of record CM077676.1, read on the forward strand.
CACGGGAACGAGAAAAAAGAACAAAACCGGATAGATGACACCGTATGTGTGCAACCCCGTAGAGAGGTCGTAGGTTCGATCTTTTTGCCCGAGGGGCTGTTCGAGGGTCCTCCCGAAGGGCTGTCCGAGTTACTGTCCGAGTTTCGGGGGTTCTCCCGAAGGGCTGTCCGAGTGACCCGCCCGAAGGGCTGTCCAGAGGCCTCCCGGAGGGCTGTCCGAGGATCCGTCCGGTGGGACTATCCGAAGGACTGTCCAGAGGCCTCCCGGAGGGCTGTCCGAGGATCCGTCCGGTGGGACTATCCGAGGGACTGTCCAGAGGCCTCCCGAAGGGCTGTCCGAGGATCCGTCCGGTGGGACTACCCGAGGGACTGTCCCGAGGCCTCCCGAAGGGCTGCCCGGAGATCCGTCCGGTGAGCTGACGAGGGAGTACATCCTCGCGGTTGGGAGGTTGTAAAATCCTAGCTGCGGGGATCTGCACCGCCGATCGTCATCGACTCTACTTCCGCTGCGCTACGAGTCGGTAACGAAAAGATCAAACCTTGTATGCAGTCTCCATAGTGGTCCTGGGCTGGTGCGTAGGTCGGAAAATTTTGTTTTCTGCTGCGTTCCCTTACATTCAGCAAAGATGATTGTGACAAACTAAAAAGAAAATAAAGCAAAGACTCATATAATACAAGACGCTCCAAGCAAAACTTATATCATGTGACGAATAAAAATATAGCTCCACGTAAAATTACCGATGGTTGGTAGAAGAAAGAGGGGATGCCTTCCGGGGCATCCCCAAGCTTAGACGCTTGAGTCTTCCTAGAATATTACCTTGGGGTGCCTCGGGCATCCCCAAGCTTAGGCTTTTACTACTCCCTATTCCTTCATCCATCGTGATCTCACCCAAAACTTGAAAACTTCAATCACACAAAACTCAACAAAACCTTCGTGAGATCCGTTAGTATAACAAAATAAATACTACTATAAGTACTGTTGCAAAGCCATTCATATTTTATTTTTGCATTATACCTACTGTACTCTAACTTCACCATGGCTTATACCCCCGATACAATCCATAGATTCATCAAAACAAGCAAGTAGTGCATCAAAAACAGAATCTGTCAAAGACAGAACAGTCTGTAGAAATCTGAATTATGGTCATACTTCTGTAACTCCAACAATTCTGAAAAATTCGGAAAACGTGGGCAATTCATATACCAATATTGTGTAAAAATTTCAGATTTTTTTGACGCTCCAGTACAGAAACAAAATTCAGGCACTGGACGCAAAACTTTCTGTTTTTCAAACAACATCAATTATATTATCTTCCAAATCATCCTAAAGGCTTTACTTGGCACAGACACTAATTAAAAACACAAAAACACAATCATACCAGTAGCATGACAGTGAAAACACACAATAACAGAAAAAAATTATTTTATTCATTGGGTTGCCTCCCAACAAGCGCTATTGTTTTATGCCCCTAGCTAGGCATAATGCATAGTTTCAAGTATTGTCATCTTTCAAGTTGATTCCATAAGTGGCCCTCATAATTGATTCATATGGTGCTTTAATTATTTTCCTAGGGAAATGTTCCATACCTTTTTTAATGGAAACTGAAATTTTATATTCCCTTCTTTCATATCAATAACGACACCTATAGTTCGTAAGAACGGTTTACCAAGTATTATGGGGCAAGAAGAATTGCATTCAATATCAAGGACAATAAAATCAATGGGCACATAGTTTCTATTTGCAAGAATAAGAACATCATTAATTCTACCCATTGGCTTTTTAATAGTAGAATCCGCCAAGTGCAAATTAAGAGAACATTCATCTATATTGGTGAGACCTAGCACATCACATAAAGATTTTGGAATTGTGGAAACGCTGGCACCCAAGTCACATAAAGAATTGCACTCATAATTTTTAATTTTAACTTTAATGGTGGGTTCCCATTCATCATATAATTTTCTAGGAATTGAAACTTCTAGTTCTAGCTTTTCTTCTAACACTTTCATCATAGCTTCTATGATGTGTTTAGTAAAAGCCTTGTTTTGCTCATAAGCGTTGGGTGAATTTAACATGGATTGTAACAAAGAAATGCACTCAATCAAAGAACAACTATCATAATTAAAATCTTTGTAATCCAAGAGAGTGGGCACATCGCTATTTAAAGTTTTTACCTCTCCAAACCCACTTTTAGCAATTTTCTTATCAAGATTTTCACCCTCCGAATTATGGGTTCGCTCTTTAGCTAAAGTTGACTCTTCTTCAGTCCCTTTTTCATCAAGATTAATTTTGCTAAACAAAGAATCAATAGATGAAACACCAATCATTTTAATATCCTCATCATTACTACGATAGAAACCGGGAGGAATCGCTTTTTCTAAAAATTCTCGTTTAGCTTTTAACATAGCAGTTCTTTTCTTACTCTCATCCATGGAGACATATAAAGCTTTAATTGATTCACTAATATCAATTTTGGTGGCAAAATTTTAGTCTTAAGATTTTCCACATCATGAATAATTCTATCAATGCTCCTAGACATATCATCAATTTTACTCAATTTTTCTTCTATCTTAGTGTTAAAAACTTTTTGAGCATTAATAAATTATTTAATATTACTTTCAAGATCAGAGGGCATTTTATTATTATTGTAAGCATTACCATAAGGATTGACATAATTATTAGAGGAATTTCCAGGAAACGGTCTAGCGTTGAAATTACCTCTATAAGCATTATTATTAAAATTGTTTCCCGAGACAAAATTCACATCTACGGGATAATTATTTTGCTCAATCAAAGTGGACAAAGGCACATCATTAGGATCAATAAGAGCATTTTTGCTAGCAACCAATTTCATAAGCGCATCAACTTTATCACTCAAAGTATTAATTTCTTCAACTGAATTCACTTTTTTACTAGTAGGAGTTCTTTCAGTATGCCATTGTGAATAATTTGTGATAATATTATCAAGCAATTTAGTAGCTTCACCCAAAGTAATTTCCATAAAAGTACCACCCGCGGCGGTGTAAATATGAAAACCAAATTTTTGCACGATCCCGCAACGAGAACGGAAATAATTTTAATTTCACAATATCATTACCCACATCTTTTTTCTTTTGCATGTCACACAATTCTACAAAAGTGATAAGATGGGATGCGGCATCTTCATTAAGACTACTGGAAAATTGTTCTTTCATAACAAGATTTAACAAAGCGGCATTAATATCACAAGTCTCCGCACTAGCGGCGGGAGGAGCAATTGGAGTACTAATAAAATCATTATATTTAGTATTGGAAAAATCACACAATTTTGTGTTTTCTTGAGACATCGTGACTACGCAAACAAGATATCAAACAAGAAAAAGGCAAACGGAAAATATTTTTGTATTTTTGTAAAAACGTTTTAGAAGTGGGGGAGATGAAAATGAGAGGCAAATGGCAAATAAAATAAATGCAAGGAGATGAGAGTTTGTGCAAAGGTAATTGATAGATGTTGATGATGTCTCCCCAGCAACGGCGCCAGAAATTCTTCCTGCTACTTTTAGCTTGCGTTGGTATTATCCCCGAAGAGTAAGGGATGATGCAGCACAGAAGAGATAAGTATTTCCCTCAGTTATGAAACCAAGGTTATCAAACCAGTAGGAGAATCACGCAACACCTCGTTAGCAGCACCTGCACACAAAAAACAAATCCTTGCACCCAACGCAAACGAGGGGTTGTCAATCCCTCGGTGGTTAATTGCAATATTAAATTGTATGTGATAGATAAATAGATTGAAACAAAAATATAAAGTTCTTCGGTACATAAAGTCATACAAAATTTTCAAGCGCGGTCTAGCCCGTCTATTAGGGTGTCCAATGTGCAATCCTTCTGCGAGAATCGCGCCACGGGCATTACACTATCATATGCCTGGCTAGCGGGGATTTCCTTCCCATCAGACCCCATGGGTCCCACCTCTGGTAATTCCGTCATCCTTAGACCAGTGTAGTGGGTCTTCACCATGGCCCACGCCTCCCTCGCACCTTCTCGGCAAGCTGATACTTTCCAAGATTGGATCTGGCATCGCGCTCTCTTAAGCTGTTCAACTAGAACGGCCATGTCTTCGGGGACCGGCGTCACATCAGGCCATAAAGCCTGGTGCACATCCTTCATTGACTTCCGTGCACTTTCATGCACCACGGATAGACAAACTGCCATGTCTTCGGACATCGGACCCCCGAAGTCAGGAGGAAGGCCGGATAAAGAAGCTGCCAACAAAACAACATTCGCATGATAATCACCTCGGACAATTTACATGACAAGTATTCCTCGAGAATTACAACTTACCATAAATCATGTCATCCGTTCACCAATTTTTTGATTCCGCAACAGCGAGACGAGCTTTCAAGCTCTCAATCTCCTGGGCCTGACGGGCGTTCTTAGCCCTAAGCGCATTCATGCTGTCCACTCTTTGAGTAACCACGTGCTGATTTGCTTGACGCTACGATTCTGCATACGCCAGATCCTCGCGGGCCTGCTTCAGGTCTCTTTCAAGATGGCTTAGGGCTTCCGCTGCTACAAGGGATTATGGCGTCAATTCTATTTTCATTGGCATTGACCAATTCAAGAACAAAGCACTTACTGTGCTTTTCTCTGGTGAATTTCTTCACCTGTTCAACCTCAGACAAGGCCGCGTCCAGCTGCACCTTTGTTTGAGATAGCGCCGACGTCAATTGCTTGTTTTTCAAGCGAGCTTCCTATTCATGGAAGTGGTTATTGGTTAGTATTCAAGTCTTGATTCGACCCCAGGGTCTCGTACCAAGCCTTAGGGGCTACTACTATACTTGGTATTCATATTTGTCTTTAAACACATACGCGAAAAACCTTACCCGCAACCCCCGTGACAAGACATCCATCGATTCATCAAAGGCACCTCGGGTTGCCCCGAGGTAGGCATCTACCGCGCTTAGGGCATTGAACTCCCTGTCCGAGAAAGCCGGATTATTAAGAGAAGCTTTTCGCCGATGATAATTTGTGGCGCATTGAATCTCGGACGGTGTGGCCGAAGTCGCCGAGGCCTCGGGCTGAGGGGCTCCGAGGGCCATTCCCGCGGAGTCACGAGCATCTATTTCCCTGGGCAAGGCGGTGGCTCCCTCGGCCCCCACATTTGCTGTGGTGGATAAAGGCTGACTGCGAGTGATCGAGAAGGTTAAGATCCAAAGTATCTCTACTGCAGCATAAATCAAAGTATTACCTGGTGATTGAGGGGGCACTTTCGCCTGCCCCCATAACCTCGGCTTGAGCTTCCTGTGCTTCTGGCGGGGACCTTCCCAGTGAAGCCGTTTCTCTGCGTAGGCGTTGGGAGCGCCGCCCATTTGGAGGAGAAGTCAGATGACTGGGGTATGGAGGACCAGGGGCTCGCTTTCGATTAGAGGAAGGGAGTGTTACCGATGAGGCTGGCCTCGTACCCGGCATGTCAGGGATGATAGCTACATTTGAGCCATCAAGGCCGTCCAAAAAAACTTTCTCCCTTAGTAAATAAGGGCCAGGTCTTCATCCTCGTTGTAAAGGGGGTCCTCCACGCGGCAGTGCAGCTCTGGCTCAGGGGCCGGACTGCTCACGCCCTCAAGCCAACGCCTCCACCTCTGTTCAATGACCGATGTGTAACGGATTAAGTATTAAAGATTCCAAGGTTAGCAGGAGAGCTCGGAAGGAAAACTTACTATGTCAGCATGGTTGTTGTACGACAGCCTGTCTTGGAACTGGCGCTTGGCGAATTCCTCCACGGACCCTTGGTATATGCTGGCCAGCACGGTTCCGAGGGTCATCTAGTCCATAAAAGCTCCCTTGATGGATTGAGAGGCGTCGTTGGACCCATTATACTCGCACAATAAGTGCTGGCGCTGCCGGAGAGGTTGGAATCTTCAGTCTAGGGCGATTGCCATCACATCAATGATGGTGAGGCCAGCGCTTGAAAGTAGCTTCACCTTGGCCGCTAGACTGGTCAAGGCTTCGTCTTCCTCCTGTGCCGAGCTTTGTGGCCTCCAGCTGTAACATTTCCTCAGCGGATCCAAGGAGAAGGACGGGAGTCCGGGCTGAGCTGGCTCGTACAGCGGGACGTCATTGATGTAGAACCATTCGGAGGGCCAGTAATCGGCATCTTCCCGAGGTGTGCCCGCTGGATAGCCAGTCTTGTCGATTCGGCAGACTTCGGCTCCTCCGACCTCGAATAGTTTGTCAGCCGAGGAGCGGGGCACGATACAAAAATACTTCTGCTATAATCTGAAGTGCGCCTGACAGCCGAGGTGTAGCTCGTAGAGCGCAAGAAACCCCTGCGATATGCAATAATGAATTCGGGGAAAGATGGTGTAGTAGCAGCCCATAAAACTCCAGCAAGCCTCGGAGAAAAGGGTGAATTGGAAACCCAAGGCCGCGGAGGAGGAAGGGCATGAAGCATACCCGCTCATCTTCTCGTGATGAGGGATGACCCTCGGCATGGGCCTGACCGCTGATGGACGTTAATCCGGGACGGGTGGAAGCCAGATCTGCGTCCGGCAAATAACCTTGTGTGGCCAGGCGCTCTAATTGAAGGCGCGCAACGGAGCAGCTCCCCCAGTCACCTCTCTCAGGGCCATGAGGGCGCTTTGACGATCCTCCACCGCTCGCCATTGTTCGGGCTCTCGAGCTTGGGCTTGAGATGGGAAGGGATTTTTTGCTGCGGTTGCGGTCGAGATGCGTATTGCCGCTAGCTAGGGCCGCGCGCCTATTATATAAGACGGAAGGGGCCGACGCTTCGACGTCTTTTCCATAAAGTGGCCCGGTTCCCTAGAGGACACGACTTTCAAAGTCTGAAATTGGGCCCCAATGGAATCTCAAAGGTTGGCCGAGAACTTTAAGTCGGTCCGGAGAATAGACCACGGGAACTCGTCTGTCGAGCCAAGACTCCGGAATTGAAGGTCGAAGGGCGTTGATTTCGGCATCGAAGGCTAGTTCAGGGGCTACTGACGGTGTCCTGGATTAGGGGGTGCTAACCTAGCCAGCCCGTCTCTTCGGTTGGGCCGATGGGCCCTCATACGTGATCAAGGTGGACTCCGGAGGCCGTGTACAGGAAGCATGATCAAGACCGTCTCCACCGAAGACCTGACGTATACTCCAAGATCTCTCCTACCGCCTTGCTCCTAGATACCGACCTTGTAACCCTAAATCCCCTCCCTGGCGTGTATATAAGCCAAAGGGTTTAGCCCGTAGAAAAAACATCAAGGCAACATCATTCACCTATCCCTAGAGTTAGACATACATTACGATCTTGAGGTAGATCAACTCTGTACTCGATACATCTCCATCAATATAAACAAGAGCATCACGTAGGGTTTTACCTCCATCAAGAGGGCCCGAACCTGGGTAAACATCGTCTCCCTTGTCTCTGTTACCATTGATCCACGATCCACAGCTCGGGACCCCCTACCCCGAGGTCTGCCAGTTTTGACACCGACAACTGATGTCTACTACACAACTTATTCTTGTAGACTCGTGTTGGGCCTCCAAGCGCAGAGTTTTGTAGGATAGTAGCAATTTTCCCTCAAGTGGATGACCTAAGGTTTATCAATCCGTGGGAGGCGTAGGTTGGAGATGGTATCTCTCAAACAACCCTGCAACCAAATACAAGAAATCTCTTGTGTCCCCAACACACCAAATACAATGGTAAATTGTATAGGTGCACTAGTTCGGCGAAGAGATGATGATAAAAGTGTAGTATGGATAGTAGATATAGGTTTTTGTAATCTGAAAATATAAAAACAGCAAGGTAGCAAGTAACAAAAGTGAGCACAAACGGTATTGCAATGCTTAAAAACAAGGCCTAGGGTTCATACTTTCACTAGTGCAATCTCTCAACAATGCTAACATAATTGGATCATATAATCATCCCTCAACGTGCGATAAAGAATCACTCCCAAGTTCCTATTAGCGGAGAACATAAGATAGAAATTGTTTGTAGGGTACGAAACCACCTCAAAGTTATCCTTTCCGATCGATCTATTGAGCTATTCCTATAAGTGTCACAAACAGCCCTAGAGTTCGTACTAAAATAACACCATATGACACACATCAACCAACTCTAATGTCACCTAGATACTCCAATGTCACCACAAGTATCCATGAGTTGATTATACGATATGCATCAAACAACTTCATAATCATAATATTCAATCCACACAAAGAACTTCAAGGAGCACCCCAAAGTTTCTATCGGAGAAAAGATAATGAAAATGTGCATCAACCCCTATGCATAGATTACCCCAATGTCACCTCGGGAATCCGCGAGTTGAGTGCCAAAACATACATCAAGTGAATCAATATAATACCCCATTGTCACCACGTGTATTCATATGCAAGACATACATCAAGTGTTCTCAAATCTGAAATAGTCAATCCAACAATAACGAAACCTCAATGGGAAAAGATTCGATTCATCACAACGAAGATAGAGAGGGAAGAAACACCATATGATCCAACTATATTAACCAAGCTCGCGATACATCAAGATCGTGCCATATCAAGAAGACGAGAGAGAGAGAGAGAGAGAGATAAAACACATAGCTACTGGTACAAACCCTCAGCCCCGAGGGTGAACTACTCCCTCCTCGTCATGGAGACCGCCGGGATGATGAAGATGGCCTCCGGTGGTGCTTTCCCCCCTCCGACAGGGTGCCAGAAAAGGGCTGTAGATTAGATCGTGGAGGTACAGAGGCTTGCGGCGGCGTAAAAACTCATCTAGGTTAACTTTCGGGGGTTTCTGAATATATATGATTTTTTGGCGTTGGAATCACGCGAAGAAGGGCCACAGGGGGCCCACGAGGCACCAGGGTGCGCCTGGGGGGGGGGGGGTGACGCGCCCTGGTGGCTCGTGGAGCCCTTGTGGGTCTTCTGGCCTCCTCCCGAAGCTTCTAGTGTCTCTTATGTTGCAGAAAAAATCGTCAAAAAGTTTCGCTGCATTTGGACTTCATTTGATATGGATTTTCTGGAAAAGCAAAAACAAGCAAAAAACAGCAACTGGCACTGGGCACTAGGTCAATATGTTAGTCCATGAAAATCATATAAAATCCATATAAAAGTGCACCAAAATCATACAAAACTATAATAAACATGGCATGAATACTTCATAAATTATAGATACGTTGGAGATGTATCAGCATCCCCAAGCTTAATTCCTGCTCGTCCTCGAGTAGGTTAATGATAAAAGAAATAATTTATGAAGTGTGAATGCTAGCATAGTGCATAAGTTTGATCAATGATAATTGCAATCACTTTTTATAGCATCATAACAACAAATTTTTCTCATAAAAGTTATCATGATAAAGTAGCAATTAAAAACAGAAATTTTGATGTGGAATGCTACCTATCATAATCATCATATAATCTTTTCTTTTGTTGCATGAACATTGGACTTGAATGATTCAAAGCAAGATCATTATTATAACAACAATATTTATTATCATAAAACTTCTCATGAGCAAGTAACAATTCATCACAACAATGAAGTATAAGGCATAAACTTTCTTGGAAACTAACAAACTATTCTAGTCAACAATGCAATTGCAATTCATCATATTTTCAGGAAGGGTCTCATGTAGGAGCTTTTTAGCAAGTCCACATACTCAACCATCATTTAGTCTTCTATGATTGCTAACACTCACGACATATATATGGAGCAAAAGTTTCAGCCAGACACATAGAAAGATAGGGGCTTGTGATTTCGCCTCCCAACTTATTCACCTCAAGGGTAATGTTAACAATAATAACTCATGATCACTCATATCCAACTGGATATATGTGCCTAGATCTTTCCCCACCACATGATGCTTGCAAAAGAAAAACAAAAAATAAAAAAAAGGAAGTAGAGGAGAACACTATTGACTCTTGCATAAAAAGTAAATACATAAAAGTAAAGGATAGGCCCTTCGCAGAGGGAAGCAGAGGTTGTCATGCGCTTTTTGTTGTTGGATGCACAAGCCCTTAATGCAAAGGAATGTCACGTTATATTGCCCCGTGTGATAGCAACCTTTATTATGCAGTCCGTCGCTTTTATTTCTTTACCATCACAAGTTCGTACAACGCTTATTTCCCTTACAATAAAAGTTCAGACATATTTAGAGGCAATTTTTATTGCTTTTTGCACCGATGACAACTTACTTGAAGGATCTTATTCAATCCATAGGTAGATATGGTGGACACTCATGGGAAGAAATTGGGTTTAAGGGTTTTGGATGCACAAGTAGTATCTCTACTTGGTGCGGATTTTTGGCTAGCAAAGATATTGGGCAAGCACCACATGTTGGAGGATCTATAACAATATAACTTCTATGTGAATATGAACAAACATAATTCATTACGTTGTCTTCCTTGTCCAACGTCAACACTTTGACATAAAATACTTAATGGGGGCTCACAATCATAAAAGATGTCCAAGATAGTATATTTGCATGTGAATCTTCTCTTCCCTTATTAACTTTTTCATGAATTGCATCATTGACTAATGCTATGCTTGTTAACCTCCAATAAATTTTACCACTTATACTTTTCTTTATGTGATGTCATTACTTTCCATAAGATTAGCATATGATCTCTTTCATTATTTTCATTGCAAGGAATCACACTTATCATATCCAATGATCTATATGAAAGTTTTTATTATATCCCTCTCGAATATTCATCATCTTGGGACCAAATTCATATCTTGTGCAAATTACCATTACTATTATTAACTCTCAAAAAGTTATAAGTGAAGCATGAGAATTAATGACAAACTACTACAAAATATATAAGCGAAGATCAATGAGTAGTGAAACAATTAAGTAGCTAAGTGAGGACTCTCTCTCATTTAAAAAGTTTCAGATCTTGATATTTTATTCAAACAACAAGCAAAACAAAGACACAACCAAGTATAGCACACATTATGTGATGCCCTTCTCCCTCCATGAGTTGAGCTTCCTTGGGGGCCCGGCCGAAAAGGCTGGAACTTCGGTCTGGCCGGCGGCAAGCGGCTCAGTGATATAGAACCACTCACGCCGCCACTCCTTGACCATCTCGATGAAGGTGCCCTTGAACCAGTCGGCGCTCTGGTTCTTGCTGACCATGGCCCCTCCACACTCCGCCAGATCGGAGCCGCTAGACTTCGGCTTAACGCCAAAGGTCTTCAGCCATAGGCCGAAGTGTGGCTCGATGCGGAGGAAGGCCTCGCAGACTATGATGAAGGAGGCGAGGTGCATGATGGAGTTCGGGGCCATGTGGTGGAAGTCGAGCCCGTAGTAGAACATCACCCCGCGCACGAACATGTGTAGGGGAAATCCTAGACCTCTGATGAGGTGAGGGATGAAGACTACCCGCTCCCCTGGGTTGGGAGCGGGCACCTGCTGGTTGGCGTCAGGAGCTCGGGCGGCGATGTTGGCGGGGATGTACCCCGCGCTACGCAGCTCCAGGATAGTGCCCTCCGTCACGGTGGAACCACCCCAGTGCCCTTTGAGGGTGTCGGCCATGGCTTAGTGGGGAAGCACGGATGCGCAGAGGTGGGAGAAGGCGAGATTGAATCTGGGCGCTAGAGCTCGAGGAGGCAGCAGGCGGGGGAAATGGGAGCGTGATTGCTGGCTCTATTGCCTCTTTACCCTTATAGGCTGCTGAAAGGCCAAGAGTCCCCTCGCCGCGTCGGTAAAAATGCCACTCCTCCCCGCAAAAGATGCCATTATACGCATGGGGAGAAACAAAATCTTGATGATATCCCTGAGAATATGGGCACGATCTCCACCTCGATGGGACGCACTAGTAAAAGGGCTGCCTCGAACCACGATTTGAGATAGGCAGTAACTGCCTGACTCGTCGTGGGTAGAGTCGTTTTGATAAAGTTGTCAGGCTATGGAGCACTGTTCACACCCAGGTGGCTGGCCTTCAAGGTTAAGTAAACCCATTACCCTGGATGGGGAGAGAACTCGGTTGAACCTCGTTTACAAGACACCACTCCTCGGAAGGATTGTTAAGAGATCGTGAATTGCAAAAGGGAACTCGTCTGTCAAGCCAAGGACTTCGGATCCGAAGTTACTTCCATTGGAGAAATCATCCTCGGCATAGAAGACCAGTTCGGGGTCTACTGACGGTGTCCTAGACTAGGGGGTACTAACCTAGTCGGCCCATGTTCCTCGGGCTGGGCTAGTGGACCCTCGTTCTCCTTAAAATGGACTCCAGAAGCCGTACGCTAGGGACAAGATCAGGACTACATCTGCCGAAGACTTGACGTATACTCCAAGACTCCTCCTGCCGCCTCCACGCCTATATGCCGACCTTGTAACCCTAGGTACCCTACCTGGCATGTATATAAGCCAAAGGGCTTAGCCCTTAGAGGGGACTTCAACACAATCTCATCTACCTAGCCCTAGAACTAGAACATATCTTACGATCTTGAGGTAGATCAACTCTGTACTTGATACATCTCCATTGATATAAACAAGAGCAGGACGTAGGATTTTACCTCCATCAAGAGGGCCCGAACCTGGGTAAACATCGTCTCTTTGTTCATGTTACCATCTGTCCGAGATCCACAGCTCGGGACCCCCTACCTCGAGGTCTGCCGGTTTTTACACCGACAGTGTCATTCAGCCGGGTCTACAATATGGCAATGCAAATGTCATTCATGTTGAAATGCAAACATGTAGGACCATGAAGGATCAATGAAGAAGCACCGACCTGAATTTTCTCAATAATGGCCACGGTATGTGGTATGTGACGCTCTATGGTAGGAGTAGAGCTAGTACTCATAGCACGGAGCGTGCTGACCCTCGGAAGGGAGGAAGTTATGACGGAATCGAGGTGAACCGCCATCCGGCCATTCTGTCTACCGCCTACTGTGGCATTGGCCACAAGAGGGTCAAACGGCACCACGTGAGGATCAGCCTCTCGTCCGTACATCTCCTTTAATTTTTTGGTGTAGTTCTCCCCATCTGACCGGGCTTTAGAGCTGATCCAGCCCCTCTCCGGGTGGAGAGGGTCCTTGTCCTTGTCGGGTTTGGTGCGTTTCTTGGTCCATGCCGAGAAGTAAGAGATATCCTCGCCAGTGTCTTCTTTCTGCAAAAGAAAGCAATCCAAACAATCAAGGGAATGCTCACAAATGAAAGAGAACATAGTGAAAAGAAAAGGATGTTGTTGCCTACATGTTTGGAGACGACACCTGGGATGGCGAGGTTGCCTTGACGGTGTCCTGGACAACCCATCAATTTATGCCGATCCGCTATTACCTTGTGTTCATCCTGCCAACCTGGATCTGTCCACCGTTCAACGATCTTCTCCCAGCACGGACGTTTGTCAGCGCACCACCGAGGAATCACATGTAATAAGTAAACAAATGCATCTTAGTAAGGAATCTAATTTGCGGTAATGTAGGTAATAACAAGCATCCATCGTCACTTGCCTTGAAGTATCCGTCCCGTGTAAGATGCTCCCCTCGAGCATCCTTTTTGGAAATCTTCAGGTTGAGATAGTCCGCGTGATACTTGACCACTAACCGGACGCGCTCCTCATAGTGCATGTCGTGGACTAGTTTCTTGGCAATATTCTCAACCACCACATTGGCACGATCCTTCTCACCATCTGCGTAGGTAAAGAAATCCTACAAACATGCATACATGGGGGAAGGGTAAAATCATGACTATGGCAAATTTAAACCTTTTGGTATTGACATTGCGGTGTTTCAAAGGACTTACCCAGAAATCGTTGACCACTCGCAAGGCTCTGTTTTCATAAACCCTCTGACATGTATCCAGGAAATCCAGAGCGTGTTTGTAGTGATCCCATGACCAAGCTGGCTCAATGGTACCGTTTAGCAAAGTGACCAGTCCAGGATAATTTAACCTACATAGACCCCCAATGATGCCACTCGGTGAACGTGGTGGACGCCTCTCACCAGATTTTATTAAGGTCCTGCATTAGGAAGAGTGAAGTCATTTTATATGTGATGAAATGACAAAGGTACAATTTATATGGGATTAGTCGATATAACCACTTACTTCTCTCCCACTGGTTTAATCAACACGTTTCTATGCACATATGGTCGTTTAGAAAGCTTTGAAGGACCACACAGCCACACTTTCCCTGTCGAAGTAGTGCTGATAGTCGAACCGCCCGGCTATGAGCCGCTCACCTCGTGGTTCTCCATCACTCGTGAGGGTCCATCCCCACCTTTAGAAACCTGACGAACAACTAGCCTCCTCTTGGCGGCGTCACCCTCCACCGCCTCCTCCTCAGCCTCCTCGTCCTCCACCTCCTCACTCGCCTCCTCCCCATCCTCTGTGTCCCCCTCCTCCAGCCATCGTGCATCCTCCTCCTGAGGCTGGCGAACCACTACATCAGAGGATCCTGGAGAAGAAAGAGGTTCTCTATGTAAGGATGCTCCTTCTCGTCCACCTCCTCCAGCCGTCTCCCCTCCTACGTGTCCGTCTCCTCCGCCGACCACCACTCCTCCTCCTCCTCGTCCTACTCGTCCTCCTCGTCCCCCTCCTCGTCTGCCTCCTCTTGTCGCATCCTTTCCTCGTCCACCTCCTACTCCTGCCATATCTACTCCTCCTCCTCGTCCGCCTCATTGAGCCGCCTCCTCTCCTCCTCCTCCTCCTCCTCCACCTCCTACTCCACCTTGTCCACCTCCTACTCCTCCTCCCCCGCATCCTACTCAACCTTGTTTCGCCCAGTTTTTCGCGGGAGGGGGGTCTACACCCACCGGCCATTTAGCCTTCTTGGCGACTGTGGCAACCGACGCAGGAGCGGCCACCTCTTTGACCGGTTGATCATTGTACAGAGCTGCCACATCTTTCAAACTTTCCTTTGGATTCTTGTTGCCACCTGTCATGTTTCAATCACCTGATACGAAAAACAACAAACTAATTAGTACAGATGATACAACTTGATGTAAATACATTAAATATATCACATATGAAGAGTACATGGAGTTGTTGCACACACACGAATACATAGAGTTGTTGCACACACGAAATATAGAGTTGTGGCACACACGAGTACATAGAGTTCTTACACACACGAATACATAGAGTTGTTGCACACACGAATACATAGAGTTCTTACACACACGAATACATAGAGTTGTTGCACATACGAATATGAAGAGTTGTTACACGAATACATCGAGTTGTTAGAAATAGGGGTCAATATTAGGTGCAACATTTGGATCAGGAATGTCATCATCGCTATCACGCCCATTCATACATTCATCCTCGAAGTCTTCAGGGGGACCATCATCATCATCATCTAGCCCCATTTGCCATCGTAGAAGTAATGCCAAATCTCGAGGGTCAGAAACATCCTCGTATCCGTTCTCCGCATTATCTACTTCCATGTCATCCATAGCCTCATGTTCCATAGCAACATCTTCGTGATGCACGCCCTCATCTTCCTCTACATCATCTTTGTCTTCTTCAGTCTGTACTTCTTGATAGAACTCTCCCTCGTATGTGTCAGGGTTTATGTGGAAATCGTCCTTGTTTGGGGTAGGTACCTTGGTATGCGGGGGGTACCTTGTACAAAACATCCCATTTCAAGAGATCGATATGTTCCGTAGATGTGCACGCGTACGAGATATAAAACACTTGTGTAGCCCGTTGAGCCATAATATAGACATCATTTCCTGCATATTTCGATGCTCGTTCAACTTCGACCCAACCAATACTAGGGGTCCGTCTCACTTTCTCTGGATTGAGCCAACTGCATCTGAATACGATGGGCTTCACACCTTGTAGACCATAGTAATGCAGCTCATAAATTTCTTCGATTGTTCCATAGTAGTGACGTCCATCTGTCCCTAGACAATAGACCCCACTATTTATTGCCCTTCGATTGGGCCTCTCATGCGTGTGTTTATCAGTGTGGAAGCGGTACCCATTCATGTCGTAAGCCTTAAATGACTTGGCCTCGTATTCAAAACCTGAGGCTACTTGTCTCAATTTGGCGTCCATATCAACCTTCATGTATGCCTACAAGATTAATAGGAGATTGTTTGGTTCATTACCGGCAAGTAAG
Source organism: Elymus sibiricus (assembly GCA_039707655.1). Classification (NCBI taxonomy): domain Eukaryota; kingdom Viridiplantae; phylum Streptophyta; class Magnoliopsida; order Poales; family Poaceae; genus Elymus; species Elymus sibiricus. The sequence continues at coordinate 388,164,588 of CM077676.1, forward strand.
GACAACTTGAAGTGTACATAAAGTTAGGAAAGTTACTTTTCTTGAGAACCAAGAAATAAAACCGCCATCAGCATTGGTATCTTCAAGAAGGTTTGCTGCTTCTTCGTCGCTAAGGGCCATGGTAGCTTCCAGAATTCGTTCTTGAATTCCCTATAGCAATGAGAAGAATTCGAGTTAGGAATCAAGACTAGCGAGTAGTTGTCAATGAAGGTGCTGTTGCTACTTGTAGCTTGCGTTGGTATTATCCCCGAAGAGGAAGGGATGATGCAGCACATCAGAGGTAAGTATTTCCCTTAGTTATGAAACCAAGGTTATCAATCTAGTAGGAGAACCACGCAACACCTTGTTAGCAGTACCTGCACACAAACAACAAATCCTTGCACCCAACGCAAACGAGGGGTTGTCAATCCCTCGGCGGTCAATTGCAAGATTAAATTGTATGTAATAGATAGATAGATTGAAACAAAAATACAAAATAAAATAAATAAAAGAAAAGTGCAGCAATATTTTTAGGGTTTTAGTAATTTGATTTAGATAGACCCGGGGGCCATAGTTTTCACTAGAGGCTTCTCTCATAGAAAATAGCATACTGTGGGTAGACAAATTACTGTTGGGCAATTGATAGAAAAGCAAATAATCATGACGATATCCAAGGCAATGATCATGTATACATGCATCATGTCCGAGATAAGTAGACCGACTCCTGCCTGCATCTACTACTATTACTCCACACATCGACCGCTATCCAGCATGCATCTAGTGTATTAAGTCCATAAAGAACGGAGTAACGCCTTAAGAACGATGACATGATGTAGACAAGATAAACTCACATATGAATAAACCCCATCTTTTTACCCTTAATAGCAATTATACATACGTGTCATGTCCCTTTCTGTCACTGGGATTGAGCATCGCAAGATCGAACCCATTACAAAGCACCTCTTCCCATGGCAAGATAAATCAATCTAGATGGCCAAACCAAATCAATAGACCGGAGAAGAAATACGAGGCTATAATAATCATGCATAAAAGAGATCAGAGAAGACTCAAATAATATTCATGGATAATCTGATCATAAACTCACAATTCATCGGATCCCAACAAACACACCGCAAAAAGTGATTACATCGGATAGAACTCCAAGAACATCGAGGAGAACTTTGTATTGAAGATCAAAAAGAGAGAAGAATCCATCTAGCTACTAACTATGGACCCGAAGGTCTGTGGTAAACTACTCACGCATCATCGGAAGGGCAGCAAGGTTGATGTAGAGCCCCTCCGTGATCGATTCCCCCTACGACGGAGTACCGGAGAAGGCCTCCAGATGGGATCTCTCGAGAACAGAAACTTGCGGCGGCGGAAAAAGTATTTCGTGGACTCTCCTGAGGGTTTCTGATTTTTCCTGAATTTATAGTGGTGGAATTAGGTCAAACGGAGCTCTGTGGGACCCACGAGGTACGAGGGCGCGCCTGCCCCCCAGGCGCGCCCTGGTGCCTCGTGGGCATGCCCTAGGGCTTCTGGCCTCCTCCCGAAGCTTCTAGTGTTTATCTTGTCCCGAAAAAAATCTCCAAAAAGTTTCGTGGCATTTGGACTTCTTTTGGTATTGATTTTCTGTAAAACAAAAACAGGGCAGAAAACAACAACTGGCACTGGGCACTAAGTTAATAGGTTAGTCCCAAAAAATGATATATAATTGCGGTAAATGAATATAAAAACATCCAAGATTGATAATATAACAGCATGGAACAATAAAAAATTATAGATACGTTGGAGACGTATCAGCATCCCCAAGCTTAATTCCTGCTCGTCCTCGAGTAGGTAAATGATAAAAACAGAATTTTTGATGTGGAATGCTTCCTATCATATTCATCACATATTCTCTTCTTTTATAGCATGGGCATTGGACTTGAATGATTCAAAGCAATAGTCTATAGTTTGACATGAAGATATAAATACTCAAGCATGCTAACAAGCAACCATGTCTTTCAAAATATCAATGCTAAAGAAAGTTATCCCTAGCACATTATGCTCAATCATTGAATCATTCATGAAACACACTCAAATATTAGCTACATCCAATGCACAAGTATGACAATAGTGCTCTCTAGTTGGTGCTTTTGTAAGAGAAGATGGAGACTCAAATAAAAATAAAAATTGCATAAAAGTAAATAGATAGGCCCTTCGCAGAGGGAAGCAGAGATTTGTCAAATGTGCCAGAGCTCAAAGCTTAAATTAAAGAGATAAAGATATTTTGAGAGGCATGCTTTACGTGTCAACGAAAACTACTGAGAATTCCCAATATTTTCCATGCTAGACACATCATAGGCGGTTCCCAAACAGAAATTAAAGTTTATTTCCTTTCCACCATTCTTTCACAATCCATGGCTAGCCGTATCCACGGGTGCCCTCCAAACCATCACTTTCCAAGGAATTTTGTTGTTATTAATTTTGATTTCATTGTGGGACTAGGCATCCCTATTACCAGCCACTCTCTCGTGCAATGACAAGTGAATAAACACTCATCGTGAGAATAACACACCTAGCATGGAAAATAATGGCCACCCCCTGCCAGTTCATGAGTGGTACGGGCACACAAAACAGAAAATTATTTTGAAAATTAGAGTTGGCACACGCAAATTTACTTGGAACAACATTGAAATACCGCATATAGGTAGATATACTGGACTCATTTGGCACAACTGGGGTTTAAGGATTTTGGATGCACAAGCAGTATTTCCGCTTAGTACAAATGAAGGCTAGCAAATAGATTGAGAAGCAACCAACCAAAAAACGAAAACGGTCATAAACATGCATTGAACATAACTAACACCAAATAATGCACCATAAGTAGGATATAATTTCATTGCATAACTATTGACTTAACGTGCATGCATAGGGAATCACAAACCTTAACACTAATATTCTTACTAAATCACAATTACTCACTAACATGACTCACATATTATCATCTCCATATCGCAAAACTATTGCAAGGAATCACACTTATCGTATCCAATGATCTATATGAAAGTTTTTATTATATCCCTCTTGAATATCCATCACTTTGGGACCTAATTCATATCTTGTGCAAATTACAATTACTATTATCAACTCTCAAAAAGATTTAAGTGAAGCATGAGAGCGCAAATATTTCTTCAAAATTTTAATCTTATCAATTCTCAAAATAATATAAGTGAAGCATGAGAATTCATTTCTTCAAAATTTCAATCTTATCAACTCTCAAAATAATATAAGTGAAGCATGAGAATTTATTTGTTCAAAATTTAGCCACCAGTGTGCTAAAAAAGATTTAAGTGAAGCACTCGAGCAATTGCCTAGCTCAAAAAATTTAAGTGAAGCACATAGAGTATTCTAACAAATGATGATAAATGTGTGGCTCTCTAAAAATAGGTGTGTTCAGCAAGGATGATTGTGACAAAATAAAAAGAAAACAAAGAAAAGAATCATATAATACAAGACGCTCCAAGAAAAACTCATATCATGTGACGAATAAAAATATAGCTCCAAGTAAAATTACCGATGGTTGGTAGAAGAAAGAGGGGATGCCTTCCGGGGCATCCCCAAGCTTAGACGCTTGAGTCTTCCTTGAATATTACCTTGGGGTGCCTCGGGCATCCCCAAGCTTAGTCTCTTACTACTCCTTATTCCTTCATCCATCGTGATCTCACCCAAAACTTGAAAACTTCAATCACACAAAACTCAACAAAACCTTCGTGAGATCCATTAGTATAACAAAATAAATCACTACTTTAAGTACTGTTGCAAACCCATTCATATTTTATTTTTGCATTGTACCTACTGTACTCTAACTTCACCATGGCTTATACCCCCCGATACAATCCATAGATTCATCAAAACAAGCAAGTAGTGCATCAAAAACAGAATCTGTCAAAAACAGAACAGTCTGTAGAAATCTATTTAAAATCCATACTTCTGTAACTACAAAAATTCTGAAAAATTTGGACAACGTGGACAATTCATATACCAATACTGTGTAAAAATTTCAGATTTTTCTGACTCTCCAGTACCGAATTTTTTTTTGGTCACTGGACGCAAAACTTTCTGTTTTCCAAACAACATCAATTATACTATCTTCCAAATCATCCTAAAGGCTTTACTTGGCACAAACACTAATTAAAAACACAAAAACACAATCAAAACAGTAGCATAACTGTGAAAACACACAATAACAGAAAAAAATTTATTTTATTCATTGGGTTGCCTCCCAACAAGCGCTATTGTTTTATACCCCTAGCTAGGCATAATGCATAGTTTCAAGTATTGTCATCTTTGGTTTCCAACTCCTCAATCACACATCCATTTTTTCTAATAGATTTAACATAGGTGTTTCGCACCATCACACTTCTAGGCAGAAAATCAAGAATTTTACTTTTGTGAATAGGTTCCTTAATTATACCAATGAAATCGTGGTGCACGCTAATCATTTTAAGATCCTCATTTCCCTTACTAGAAGTAGCACCATTGGTTTTAGGGACATACATAAACTTGCATTTCTTGCTAGGAGTAGTTTTTTCAATAGTTTTAGCGAAGAAAAAGAGGAACCTAATTTATTAATAATTTCCTCCAACTTATCAATCCTAGCGGGACTTTGTTCCACCCTTTCATTAATTATTGGTTCTTTCTCTTTTAACATCTTGAGAGTAATCCCTACTTTTGATCCAAATTGAGTAACATGGTTATGAATCTTTTTATCTAGATTTTCAATATGCTCAACGGTAGGCATTTTATTTTCAATAGCATCTAATCTTTGCATAACATGTTCCAAGGTCGAAGTTGTTTCATTAATAGTAATAGCTGGTGATCCCACTAAATTTCCCATAGCATTAAAAGCATCCGTAGAGGGACACATCAAGAAATGCCCTCCAGTAATAGTATCAAGCACAAATCTAGACCAAGTAGTAATGCCCACATAAAAATTGCGAACAAGGATGGTAGAGGATTGCTTACAAGTTGATCTATTGTGAGCATCACAAATCCTATACCAAGCATCTTTTAAATTCTCTTCTCCCCTTTGTTTAAAATTAAATACTTCATTTTGAGGGGTAATAGTAACGAGCGAAGAACTAGCCATAATGATAAAGCAAGCAAGCAAACGAGCAAACAAGAAAAAGGCAAACGAAAAATATTTTTGTATTTTTGTAAAAACTTTTTAGAAGTGGGGGAGATGAAAACGAGAGGCAAATAAAGTAAATGCAAGGAGATGAGAGTTTATGCAAAGGTACTTGATAGATGTTGATGATGTCTCCCCGGCAACGGCGCCAGAAATTCTTCCTGCTACTTGTAGCTTGCGTTGGTATTATCCCCGAAGAGGAAGGGATGATGCAGCACAGCAGAGGTAAGTATTTCCCTCAGTTATGAAACCAAAGTTATCAATCCAGTAGGAGAAACACTGGCGGAGGCCTCCGGTGGGCAAGGTATGGCAGCCACCATACCTTGATTCTGAGCAAAAAAAATTTTATACGTATGATTCTTTCGGCTGCCTCGGTCGATCGTTTTGACCACTGGCAGTTTAACGCTAATCAGAGAGAGGCCTAGCTGATTTTTTTTGAGGCAAAGAGGCCTAGCTGATGGGCCGACGCATCCAGCGTGTTGGGCCAGGAATCGCTCGAGGTCGACCACGCAGGAATCGATCGAGCGCCCACGCACGAAACCGGTCGAGCTAGGTCAACCACGCATGACTCGATCGAGACGCACACGCACGCACGCGACCAACCATTCCTCCCGGCTCCCGATGCGACGCAACCCTAAGCTAGCGCGGCGGCGGCGGCTGGCCAGGACCAGGCGGGCAACCAGCGACGAGGCAGCCAACGGCGGCGGCAGGCTGGGGCAGTGGGGCCTTAGAGGGCGGCGGCAGCAAGCGATAGCAGCGCGAGCGGCGGCTCCAGCCGGGGCCTAGGCGCCTAGCGGGCGACGGCAGCAGGAGACAGCAGCTGAGCAGCGAGCGACGGCCGACAGCAGTGCAGTCCGGCAAAGGTCCGGCCACCAGAAGATGGAAAGAAAGGGGAAGGGAAGAGGTAATTTCTCATTTTTTTTCTGAAATTTTGTACTCCTTTCGGATTTCAGAATCAGTGTTCAGTTGCACAGCCATTCAGTTGTACTGTAAGTTAGAACCAAAAACGTGGTGCTGACTTGGAGCCATTTAGTCTAAAAGCAACACTGTAATTCAGATTGTAAGAGCACATGTACTCAGTTCTGCTGGTCGATGGCAAAAGAGATGAGAGAAAACAGAATGGTCTTGAAAAAATTGCATAGGCAGAGACATCATTAAATAAAACACTAGAGTGAAGAGTCCCATGGTCATCTTGTAGTTGTAATGCCTGTAGAAAGCCATTATAACGCCAGACCTTGTTCACTCTGAATGAATTGGCCAGTTGGAGTTGCCTCGAGTGAATTGGCTATCAATAAAGCTGTCTTGCCATCTGTTGTTGTCACTCTGAACTTCAGAACAGAAGTGGTTCAGAATCTTGCTATTTTGTCACAAGCAGGATCAGAAATTAATGTTGACAAGATTCTGAAATTTTGTACTCCTGATTCTTAACAGAAGCGCTGTTGTAATCTTAATTCACAACCAAGCTGCTGTTAAGGCATGGGGGAGTAGCAATTCTTAACAGCAGCTTGAAGCCTTGTGTTCATCCTGATTTGACAAGATTTTAGTGACAAATTAATGTTGTGAATTGCAGATTTGACAAGATATTTTGAAGTGCTTGATAGTGGCAGCAGCTCGAAATCGAATCCAAGCACCCGCGAAAGTGTCAATGTTTCGGCACATGCCACTCATCAAGATCAAGTGACTTCCACGGAAGTAGAGCATGAAAATTTGATGCAAACCGAACAAGTGGAAGAACAAACTACAGATTCCGTTGAAGCTATAGTGGAAGAGAATGTTGAAGTTCCCGGGGTTGAAGGTATAACTGTTTTTAGTCATGATTCCGTTTGTAGTGTGCATTGTTAGTGTGTATTGACTTTCGATTTGCATCAAAAAAATTCTTTGCTTAAGACTTCGCCAAACCTTAAATTTTTTTCGTCCTCCGCCTCTGAGGAGAACCACGCAACACCTTGTTAGCAGTACCTGCACACAAACAACAAATCCTTGCCCAACGCAAACGAGGGGTTGTCGATCCCTCGGCGGTCAATTGCAAGATTAAATTGTATGTGATAGATAGATAGAAATAAAAATACAAAATAAAATAAATAAAGAAAAAGTGCAGCAATATTTTTAGGGTTTTAGTAATTTGATTTAGATAGACCCGGGGGCCATAGTTTTCACTAGAGGCTTCTCTCATAGAAAATAGCATACGGTGGGTAGACAAATTACTATTGGGCAATTGATAGAAAAGCAAATAATCATAATGATATCCAAGGCAATGATCATGTATATAGGCATCATGTCCGAGACAAGTAGACCGACTCCTGCCTGCATCTAGTACTATTACTCCACACATCGACCGCTATGCAGCATGCATCTAGTGTATTAAGTCCATAAAGAACGGCGTAACGCCATAAGAACGATGACATGATGTACACAAGATAAATTCACGTACGAATAAACCCCATCTTTTTACCCTTAATAGAAACGATACATACGTGTCATGTCCCTTTCTGTCACTGGGATTGAGCACCGCAAGATCGAACCCATTACAAAGCACCTCTTCCCATGGCAAGATAAATCAATCTAGTTGGCCAAACCAAATCAATAGATCGGAGAAGAAATACGAGGCTATAATAATCATGCATAAAAGAGATTAGAGAAGACTCAAATAATATTCATGGATAATCTGATCATAAACTCACAATTCATCGGATCCCAACAAACACACCGCAAAAAGTGATTACATCGGATAGAACTCCAAGAACATCGAGGAGAACATTGTATTGAAGATCAAAAATAAAGAAGAAGCCATCTAGCTACTAACTATGGACCCGAAGGTCTGTGGTAAACTACTCACGCATCATCGGAAGGGCAGCAAGGTTGATGTAGAGCCCCTCCGTGATCGATTCCCCCTCCGGTGGAGTACCGGAGAAGACCTCCAGATGGGATCTCTCGAGAACAGAAACTTGCGGCGGCGGAAAAGTATTTCATGGACTCTCCTGAGGGTTTCTGATTTTTCCTGAATTTATAGTGGTGGAATTAGGTCCAACGGAGCTCTGTGGGCCCCACGAGGTACGAGGGCGCGCCTGCCCCCCAGGCGCGCCCTGGTGCCTCGTGGGCACCCCCTAGGGCTTCTGGCCTCCCCCCGAAGCTTCTAGTGTTTATCTTGTCCAAAAAAAATCTCCAAAAAGTTTCGTGGCATTTGGACTTCTTTTGGTATTGATTTTCTGTAAAACAAAAATAGGGCAGAAAACAGCAACTGGCACTGGGCACTAAGTTAATAGGTTAGTCCCAAAAAATGATATATAATTGCTATAAATGAATATAAAAACATCCAAGATTGATAATATAATAGCATGGAACAATTAGAAATTATAGATACGTTGGAGACGTATCAGTTGTGCACTTATTGTATGTATGGCTGCACTTCTTCCATGTTGGTCAAGACATAGATCATAAGAGTCGACCACTCGGTAGGTGTAAAGTACTTGCGCTTCAGACCACTTACTTTGCCACCATGGCCTTCGAAGAGGCTAAGGTCAGAAACATTACTGGTGGGTTCTTCATTGTAACGAGGAGTTGGATTTAACCTAGTGTGAAAACTGTCATGATAGTACTTTGTTGTGGTCGTTGCCACCTCCTTGTTCAGGTATGCCTCAGCTATGGAGGCTTCGATGCGGGCTTTATTCTTACATTTGCCACAAAGATGCTTGAACTCCCTTTCAGGTGCATACTGCCATCGGAACTGCACAGGTCCTCCCATTCGTGCCTCGCGTACGAGATGCAAGATCATATGTTGCTTCGGATTAAAGAAACCTGACGGAAATACCTTCTCTAACTTGCATAGCAACTCGGGTGCTTGTTCCTCCAACTTTGCAACCACTTCATAATCTAATTCTTTGGCACAAAGCTGGCGGAAGAAGAAGCTCAACTCCGCCAGCACTCGCCATATATCCTCTTTGACATACCCTCAAATCATCACAAGCATTATCCGCTCAAGCCATACGTGGTAGTCATGACTCTTGAGCCCCCCTATTCGCTGTGTAGCCATATTCACTCCCCTCATGATATTAGCTGCATATCCATCAGGGAAGTACAACTTGTTCACAATCCACTGGAGAATTTCCTTCCTTTGGGGCTTTGAAGGGGTGAAAGGGGCTGGTGGCTTCTTCCAAGAATTACCTTTTGCACGAGGCACCAATTTTAATTTTGGCCTGTTGCATAGCTGGGCTTGATCGATCCTAGCCTGAATGTTATCCTTTGACTTCTCAGTGTCAAGGAGTGTGCCGAGAAGGGCCTCCGCAATATTCTTTTCAGTGTGCATTACATCAATGTTGTGTGGAAGGAGGAGATCTTTAATGTAAGGGAGCCTCCATAAGCTTGGAATGTGAGTCCACTTGTGTCTCTCCATATCCCACAAAACCTTTCCCATTGGGATTTTTCTCGAGAGCATCTAACTCATCCTTAAGCTGGGCACCGGTCATAATAGGTGGTGGCGGGTCATCAATAATAACACCTTTCCGAAAGTTCACAGTGTCTTGTCTGTACGGGTGATCAAGACGAAGGAACTGCCAATGTTGGTCAAAGCATACATACTTGCGACCCTTAGCCAGCCAAATGAAAGTCATGCGCTGTCGGCAAACTGGGCAAGGCCACTTCCCCTTTACAAACCAGCCACGAAATATCGCACGTGCTGGTAGGTCATGTAGCGATGTGTGGTACCAGATATGCATATTGAAGTGCTTCTTTGAAACGACATCGTATGTCCTTACCCCATCGTTCCAAGCAACTAGTAAGTCATCCACCAGCGGCTCCATGTACACACTCATATGCTTCCCCGGATAGTTAGGCCCTGGAATTATCAGCGTCAGGAACATGTGATGACATTGCATGCAAACGCCAGGGGGCAGATTCTGGGGGATAACATATACGGGCCAACAGCTGTATATGGCAGCCATCAAACCATATGGATTGAAACCATCGGTTGTTATCCCAATAGCTACACTCTTCCATTCATCCGTTTTGTATGAATCTGAACAAATTTCTTCCATGCTTCGCCATCCCGTGGATGTTGCATCTTTTTTGAATTGTATATCTTCCCTTCGGCGGCCCATCTCATATATTGGGCAGTTTCTTTGGTCATATAAAGCCGTTGGATCTTTTCTGTGAATGAAAGATACCGAAGGATATTGACGGCAATTGTGAGCTGCCTCTTGGTACCATCATCATTTTGTACCTCAATATACCTAGAGGATTTGCACTCGACACAGTAGTTTGTGTCTTTATGTTCATTTCTAAATAACATGCATCCATTTGGACAAGCATGTATTTGCTCATACGGCATCTTAAGTGAACCGAGGATTTTGTTCGACTCGTACATGTTCTTTGGCAAAATGTTTTCTTTAGGCAGAAGGCTGGCAATAACGGACAAAAAGTCATTGAAGCAAACTATGCTCATGCAATGGTCGCCTTGAGGGCCATTAGGCGCGCGATGCCATCTAGTTGAGTAACCTCTGTATGGGCATGAAGGGGTTTCTGTGCCGCAAACAAAGCTGCATGATACTCTTCTAGGCTTTCCGGCGGCTCCTCGGAGTCCGGGTCCTCCCGTGGATCCGCATGGCGGATGTCATCTAACAGGTTTTCAATCCAAGTATCATAATCGCCGATGCGATGTCGCACCACCTCCGCTCTAGACTGTTCTGTCTCACCGTGAAAGACCCACCGGTAATAGCCTGGCGTAAACCCATTTTTGCCTAAGTGTTTACTCATAGTAATCTTATCTCTTTCAAAATGGTTATCGCACTCCGCGCAAGGGCACCAAATTCCACGAGGTGACATTTCTCCAGCAAATACTAATTCCAAGAAATCATTGGTCTTCGATCTCCACTCAGGGGTCATACCCTCCATGCTGGGATGTCCAGTGTACATCCACTCACGATCTTCCATCCTCTGATATAATGGGAAACACACACATCATGTTTTTTATGTAACAAGTGGTTCCATCAAGTTTTACGACATGCACTGAGCTATCTAATAGGTAAAGATATGTCCTAATCCCACCCGAGGATGTGTAGGCTGGGTCCGCTTCTGTTGGTGCAATATTTGCCCCCTTGTGTTTTGGAGATTGTTGACAGAAATAGGCATGGACTGATTTGTTTGCTAGTGCACACAGAGAGAAATAGTCCATGCAGTACCGAAGAGAATGTTTTCTCCGGTGTCCAGTTCAAGGAACTTCACCGAAGAATATCTGCACAGCAGAGAAGAATGTGATATATCCTTTGAAGTCTTGTAGACGAGAAGAATGACGTGAAGGAGTTGACCCCTCGAAAATTTATTGCTGGCGCGAAGCAATTGGTTCGGTGATTCTGTCCGAAGAAAATTGACTGCAGCGATGGAAGATGAAGACGAAGTGAAGACGTATCATTCTTTTCGTTGTTCTTCTTTCATTCATTTGAGTCATAGGACCTCCGTACTATTAAGAGAGGTATAGGTTCTCGAAGCTTAGATCCGCTGTGATGCTTAGCCCAAACCTATGCGATACTGAGAGAAATCTCTTTATGCTTCGAATGTTCACCTGCCAGCAGAAGACGTTGTTCTTCGGTGCTGCAGGAGATATCTTTCGAACTGAGGAGTTAGCATTACTTCCTCCGCAAGTAATGTTACCGTTGTGCTCAATTTCCGACCGTTGGACTCGTGTCGTTCGCCCGTTGGCTACTCTACATGTCCAATTTGGTCGTTTCCCTTCAGGGAAGGCTGCGGCTATAAATAGCCACCCCGCTCAAACGTTGCCCGTTGGCTGCTCCGCTTAAGATTTCTGAGAAGATTGATTGAGCATCCCCTCTCCGAGTGATTTGAGTTTAAGATCCACCGAGAGAAAAATCAAGAGCCTAAACTTAGACAGTGGTTGAGCATCACAGTAGTTCTGAGTTAGAGTTCTTGTGCCTATTACTCTTGAGAGCTACGCACTCTCTAGACGGATAGGTGTCGGCTCGAGTGTCGAAGAGTAATTGTCTTCACCGAGCAAGATCTTCAGCAACCAAGAGTCATTGTGGTTTGCGAAGAAGTCTGTCGAAGGTTTGGAGATCGCCGACAAGTATCTACCACGAGTGAAATCAACTGGAGTCTGATCAACTCCGAGTTGAAGGAGAATAGGGCGAAGAGAGTTTATCTTCTGTGTTAAATCACAACCCCTCCAACCAGACGTAGTCCTTTGGCAGAAGGGCGAACTGGTCTACCAAATTCTTCTGTCGCCATCGAGCACCACTGGTTCATTCTATTTTACTGCATCTCTTTCAGCAGTTTACTTTATGCTCCGTGTCGATAGTTTATCTGATCAATCATAGTTCGTTACTTATCTTTCACATTCTCTTCATTCATTTCCATCGTCCCAGTTCAATCTATTATCGTAACTCTGTATGTTAGCGTGATTTCATTCTGTTCCGAATCCATTCACCGTGTCACCATTTCCCGTGCATTTCCATCGCAGTTCATATCTAGTTTTTCGTTGTGCTATTGGATCTGTTCATATATTGCTTTACCATCACACCAGTCAAACCTGTGATATTCTTCGCTCGAACAATCACTACCTTCTTCTTCGATAGTTTTGCTCCGCTACTGCATGCTTGTTTAAGTGCTTGTCTACCGAACCTTATTTCCGCTGCTGTGTTTGGGATCAGTTCAAAACATTCGCAAGAATTTTTGAATCTCCCATTCACCCCCCCTCTGGTCGATATACTCCCGGTCCTAACAATTGGTATCAGAGCAGGTACTCCCTGTCTCTGTTTATTAAAGGTCTAACAACCTTTGAGTTTTGAGTATGTCGTTTGCAGGTAGATCCTCGCACTCTGAAAGGTTTCCTATCTTTGGTGGAAATGACTATGTCTACTGGAAAGAGCGAATGAAAATCAGACTTCAAGCCATCAACATTGAACTTTGGCAGATTGTGGAAAATGGATATACTGTTCTGCAGTCTGATGCTCCTACTTCCGATGACAAAGCTAGAATGCGATTGAATGCTCAAGAAAAAGATATTATCTGTGACAGTATCTCAAAAGACATTTTCATTCGGTTCCGAAAGTTTGACTCTGCCAAGCAACTCTGGGATGCCATCAAGGATGTTCATGAAGAATCCATTGCCAGAACAGATCAACACACAGATATGCTCCGTGCCATGTTTGCAGGTTTCAGGAGTCTTCGTAGGGAAAGTGCTATGGAACTCACCGATCGGTTGACGAATATTGTTGAAAGGCTTCATCAACAAGGAGTAAGAGATATCACCGATAGAGATGTGGTCAACAAGCTGCTGAGCGTTCTTGATGCAACCTTCGATCCAATCGTGGCTGAAATCAAGCAAAGACCAGATTTTGAAGAACTTCACTATGTCGAGGTCATGACGTTGTTGTCTATTCACGAAGAAAACATGGAACTTGAAAATGGGCATCAAGAATCTTCTTCGGAAAGCGAAGGGGAAATTCTTTCACACTATGGCAGTTCACAAGAAGAAGGTGTCGAGAATCAACACTCTATCACAAGAGAACTCGAAATGCTCACAGAAAGACTAAGTGATCTCAGAAGACAAAATATGTGTCTCACAAATGAATATGAAGTTGACTTGCCTGAATCTTCGAGAAGATTACCTCTAAAAGAAATAAAGTGCTTCAAGTGCAAACAATTCGGTCACTACATCGCAGACTGTCCTTGCTGGGAGCAAGATGAAAAACCTAGCAGCCGATGGATTTATCTTCACTGCTCTGGATTCACTCGAGTGGATCATCACACTAAGCTCTCGAAGACAAATGAATCTGTTGCATCTTCTTCGACGAGACCAGTCACTGACGTGCAAACCAGAGCAACCATTGAATCTAATATGAATAGAATATCGCAGCTGACTAGAGTGTGTGCTGAAATGAATATGGAATCTGATGATGAAACATCCGAATCCGAATCAGAAGACGAAAAGTTTTATAGAAGCCGAGGAAGAGGCAATGCATTCGTCGCTTATGAATCATCCGAGAAGTCTCTCAAATCAGACACTGATGATAATGCTTCAAGTGATGATGAACCAATCGCACTCTGTCTCATGGCAAAAACCTCAAAGGATTAGGTATCAGCAAAACACCAAAAATCAATGACTGAATATTCCTCTGAATACATTGCCTATGCTAAACTTGTTAAGATTGCAAAATCTCAACAAGATGAGATTGAAAAACTTGAGATGAATCTCAGGAAAACTGAAGGATTACTGGTCGAAGAGATGGAGAAGAATCAAGAGTTGACTGAAAAGCATGATGCCTTTTCTTCAATGATTGATGATCTTTCCAAACGATATGATTCTCTTGCAGTCGACTACAAGAGTTTATCAGATGAACTCCTTAGCAGGAATCAAGAACTCGAGTCGCTGAAAGAGTCTTATAACGTGCTTGCGAAAGAAAAAGCGTCTCTCTTCACCGAGCAATCTAACAACCTTCCTGATGATTTTGTGCCTCCTTGCTCAAAATGCCTAGAACGTAGCAATGCAGATTCGAATGCTGAAATATCCAATACTGCCATCGAGAATATTGCAACCACTATGAATGATATTTCTAACCCCTCTTCTGAGGAATTTGTTGCTATCTCTGATGAAAATTGCAGGCTAAAGAACTTGCTTGAGACAGGAATGCTAAAGAGCCTCAAAGGGCATCAAACACTCTATGATGTGCTCAAGAAGTCAATACTGCACAAAAATCCCCGAAAGGAAGGATTGGGTTTCGAAAGGAAACTCAACGTTGATGGAACCTACAGGACTCCCGAGCAATATCCTCGAACAAGTTGGGTTCTTGCTAAAAGCAAAACTCAAGAACCTGCACTCTTGTCTGGATATGACACTACCATTCCTGTTATTTCTGATGAGTCTAATGACTCAAACTACAAATTCTTCAAACAACATAATGGTAAGGTTTTCGCTCAGTATGTTGGGACTAACTGCAGGTCTGGTTCACCCAAGAAGCAAATCTGGGTGAAGAAGTGCATCATTGAAAATTTATCAGTGATTGTTAACCCGAATATGCAGTGTAATTCCCTATGAGGAAATGATAATCACTCGCAGATTGGCGCTGCAACTTCCTCGAATGAATGTCGATTAAACATTCGACAAAAGGAGTACATGCGTATCTCCTCGAATCATTATACTCATGTGTCTGGGAACAATTTCAATGCATACTCATATGATTACTCTCGAAGTGCACATGTGAACCACAGAAATCAACGACGGAACGTCCCTGCTCAGAGAAGACAAATGAGGTTTGCGCCATCCACACAAGTGTGGGTTGCGAGAAAGAACTAACTGTTCTTGCAGGAACTCTCTCTCAGGGATTCTATTCGATTATCTTTAGCCCTGAGATCTATCTTGTTGGTGCTGGTTCTTTGTGTTAATTAGTTCTCAGTTTGTTGTTTGTCTTCGAGTTGCCGTGTTTGTGTTTCGTCCGATGAACAACCCACTCATAGCTCCTCATTTGGTGTTTCTTTTTCTTCTGGCTGAGTGTTTTGTTTCGGACCCTTTTATCCCTCCATTCTATCTCATCCAAATCTACGCTATCCGTCATGAGCATGCAATTTGATCTGAAGAAGATCTCTCTCCGACGTCCTTGGTCGCGAAAGAAATCAACTTCAAACTTTATCCATTTTGTCTCGAAGCCCTTCTTCAAATCTTTCGGTCTCCCGCTCTCTTCCCGAGTTTCTCGCAGAAAACGGTTGCCACGTGCCCATGATCTCCACAATCGTGATCGTGTCCATCGAATGCGGAACGTCCCGCAACTATGGGCCGTAGATTTCGGAGCGGAAGTTCTGCTCTCCAGCTATAAATATCCCTCATCGCGTCGCGTCTTCTTCTTCAGTTCCACAAACCCTCGTCCACCTCCACCCGAGCCCGAGCTCGAAGCAACTCCGGCGAGAAGCTACGCCGTGCAACTCCGGTGAAGTCTCGTCGCAGCTGGTCACGCCGGTGCGGTAATGTTCCCTCCCGCATTGCCGTAGTCGATCTAAGTTGCCAAGTAAGGGCGCTTGGATCTGGAACTGCTCCTCTCCAACTCTCTGTTCTTAGGGCAGTTCTTACCGATGCTATTTACTTCAATTTATTTCACTATGGTAGATCTTTAGGAATCACTAGGTTTTAACTTGTACGGTTTGTAGATCTTCCTCGTACTGGTTTTCTTCATCTAGGGTTCATGTGTAATTATCCGAAAGATTAGATAGCTATCGACCTGCGTAGAATTTTTCTATGGCTAGCTCGTAAAATCTATTGATGATAACTTTTTGTTTTACCACGTGTTCCTTGTTGGACTCCCTCAAAATCATTTTCGTTCAAAATATTTCTGTGCATGCTTATGACCCTACCCTTTTTCAATCGCCTCTATTCTATTTCACAGGTTGGTCATGTCACAAAATTCGCAAGAGTATTCAGATTCTGAAGAAGAAGTGCCTCAGTTTCCATCAAGGTCTGAACGAACAAGAATGACTGGAGGTGGAAAATCTTCGAAGCCACCCAAGGCCCCGAAGAAGAAGCACGAGTCTGAACACGAAGAAGATTATGAGGAAATTCCCTCTGCTCACAGTCAGCCCGAGGATGAATTGGTCACAGACGCCCTAACCATCTTCTCTGATGGAAATCCTAAAAAGGGTGGACACGGCAGAGAAAAGAACACCACTGCTGAGATGTCTGATCCTGACAGCTACAAAACTCCACCTGAGGGTGAATCAATGACAGATCGCAACAACAGGCTTCAAAGAATTCGCCGCCACTGGGCTGGCAAATGGTACAGATATGAAAATGTTCGCGAGAAGTACTAGATTTTGTTTGCCTTCACACCACCGTGGAATGACTGCATTGCCGAAAACTGCATTGGCCTGGTTGACAAAAAAGTCAGACCACCACAGCCTCCAAATGCTCACCCCGACTCCGTCAAAACCATCGCTGATTTTCCCGATGAAGTGGCTAAGAGGGCGAAGGCCAAAGCCAAGCCTGAAGCCAGAGAAGCGAAGAAAAACCAAGTTGAAGCCAAAAACGTCGCGTTGACCCAGCAAGACGTATAGAAGAAGAAGGAAGGTGCATCAGCTTCGAAGGAAAGCAAATCTGGGAAATCAGTTTCCAATCGTGCACCACGAAAGAAAACTCTTGCCATGAGAATCAAGAAGGCAGCTCCTGACTCGTCTGATGAGTCATCCAGAGAAGATACCCCTGATGAAATTCCATTGTATGATCGTCCCACCATTCTCAACAAGCCATCCAAGAGCCCCTCTCCAGTGAAAGTTTTACCCTCTCCGAGGAAGTCACCCAGGCATGCACCAATTTCATCTATTGACAAACCTTCGGGTTCTGCAGCTCCGAGAACTTTGACGAGCACTGCAGCGAAGAGAAAGCTACAGTCTGAGGAAAATGCTGATGTGGCTGCTAAAAAGACCAGGGTCACTGTTCCTGCTTCCACAGAGGAACAGACGTATGATTTCAAGTTCATGATCGATGTGATTGACAGTGCTGCATATGATGCAAAAGCTGATGATGTAAGCGGTCTGGGACTGCCTGACGATGTTTTGCCGAAATGGTAACAAGCATTTCATCGAGCTGAGGAAAATCTCCAAGAAGCTGAACAAAGCTGTCAAAGACAAGCAAGCTGTCGAGAAACTGAGAAATGAGGCCAAGACTGAATCCGAAAGGAAAAAGATGAACAAAGAAATTGTTGAACTCACCAAGGCCCTCAGTGTCTTGCGCAATGAGAAAATTGAGTGGCACTCACGCTTGCACATGGAAGTATCTCAACTGTGTGACAGGAGAAACGAGGAGATTGACCGCAAGGCAGATCTTGCTCGAAGAAGAATTCAAGAGGAAAAACATCAGAAGGCTAGGGCAAGAGTGAGCAAACCGAAAGCAAATAAAGACCGCCGCCTTCAGACTGTTGCTGCTAAGCCTATTCCACTAAACTAGCATGTGCCCTTGCAGCAGGTTCCACCTTCTCCACCTCCCGAAGATGAACCTATGCAGCAAGCCGGCGCTAAGGAGATTATTGTTCCAACTCAAGTAGCCCAAGAGCAACATGAAGTTGTTGATATATTCTTGGAAAAGACTGATGAGGAAGATGCACCTCCTAAGAAGCAATCCCCAGTTGATGAGGTTGATGAAGAGATTGAAGTTGAGAAGGCAGATCCATCGTCGCCGAGAACATTGCAAGCAGAGCCCTCTGAACCAAATGAGGAGGAAAATGACAAGATCGAGGGGGGGCAAAATGCTTCCCGAGAGAAAACACCCCCGATCACATCATCTGGTGCCCCAACCCAGATGGATGTTGATCCTGCTCCTCTTACCACTGCACCACAGTTGGTAGCGGAAGAAAGGAAAACTGATGAGTCGTTGGCTCGAGAAGAAATTGCACCACCAGTTGTGATTCAAGTGTCTGAGAAAGAGGTCATTGTGCCTCCGGCCGAAGAAAGTGCAAGGAAGGAAAAGGCCTTCGTGCCCGAAAGTCAGAAAGCCGCCGAAGGAGTTCCGGCGAGCAAGAATGACAGTCAGTCAAGTTCTTCGAAGCCATCTGCACGAGAAAAATCGAGGAAGCCTCATGCTCCTCTCAAGCCTATTGAAGAAGGAGTGCCTGCACCTGATGACATTCGGACCCGATCTATGGCCGATGAAGAACCACTGAGAAACCCTTTGGAAACCTTCCCTCTGTTTCGTGTTGATGATGGCCCGAATGGTCCAGCTTTCAACGAGCAGTTTCATCGTTCAAAACTTGCATTCTTTGGGACTAGCCCATATGAAGGAGAAAGAACTTCCTTGTCACCAAGATTCTGGACAAAGGAACAGGCCGTGTATTATGCTCGCATTCTGTATGGCAAGAATCGCATCTTCAAGCATAAGATTCTGGATTTCGCTGAGCTCAAAAGTTTACCTTGCTTCCATCACACTATCGAGCAGATTGAGCAGGTCTTCCTAAAGAGTTTCCTTCGTTTCAATCATGGCTGGAATCGTGAAGTTATCCTTCAGTTCTACGCTACTCTTTATATCTCAGGAGACCTTGCAAACAGCAGTACTTGGATCCTCGAATGGATGACCGAGGAAGAAAAGATCAAATGTTCGGCTGACCAGTTCTTAGCACTGTTGAATCTTCCTCTGTGTTCATTCGATGCCTCTCGGGAACACAAACTGCACTATTGGGATGTATCCAAAGCTGAACTCCATATGCTGATGGACCCCAAGCGTGTTGGCGATGAATGTACCGAAGCAAATCCTAAGAATCTGGCCTATGAGAACAAGTTGTTGTTCTATATCCTCTGCAACTCTCTCACGCCAACGAACAGACCGGAAACCATTCATGGCATCGTGGCAAATGCTCTTCAAGCAATAGCTCATGGCATTCAGTTTGACATTCCGGATCTTTTCATTCGCAACTTGGCCTATGCAGCTGATAGCCCTCAAGTCCTGAAGCCATATGCACCATGGGTCATGTTTGCTATTGAACAGCTTACTGACAAAAAGTTCTTCTGCCCACATGTTCCGAAAGTTTTCATTCCACCAGTCCGAGACACTCTCCGGATCGTGAAGGACATCGGCAAAGGGAAGACACCTATTGATGCTACTGCCTCTGCCTCTGCTAAAGCTCCGAAGGTCAAGAAGGCAACAGTCGAAATCCCTCGTGAAGAAAATCCCTCACTATATGAGATTTGTCTTCGCACTCAGCAGGCTCTGGAAATGTGGCGCCCCGCCTGAATACCACTGTAGTCAGACGGTCACCGCACATGCCAGCCCAGGAAAATCACTCTGGCATGCGCTTTTACAACAAGTATCATGAACATAAGCTTCTCTATTGATGGGTATATAAGTCTTACATGATATATTGCATGGGTGATGGCAGCGGAAAAGCTCTATCTAAGGCAGCATGGTCCTGGTGCGGCTCCAATCCACAGGGATCTGACTGGGTTACTCTTCTAGCCCGCGAACACTCCGGCTCCTCGCTAGCGAACGTCGGATCCTTAGGTGAACCTAGCCACATTGAAGGCCGCTGAGTACTTTTGAATGTACTCGCAAGCAAACCATACCAACATATACACCAAGCAATGCAATCCATGGCATTCAAGCATGCACCGTATTAACTATCATGGTATGACAGGATTATCTAGCAAGATTAATCAACTAACAGCATTAATCATCATGTCATAGCAGGATTATCTAGCATGGTAATTACTGAAATAAATGCAGTAAAGTAAAGTATATCAGGTAAATAATCCGAACTTCGAATATGCTCACGGTTCAAATCCGATCCGAGCTTTGCGGTCACCCGACCGCTTATCTCATTGCCATCTTATGGCTAGCATTCAAACCTCTGACATCAACTGATGTCCATGTATCTGCACTGCAAGCCTAACAAACCTCACCATTCTCTGGTTTAGTCTTAGCAATAACATTATATAGTTTGTTCCTCCAGACTCGACACAGATCAAATAGGGGCCTATATGAACTGTCCATGACTGAGGACGCGACTATTTGAATAGATTTACACTCTGCAGAGGTTGCACACTTTACCCACACCATGGAGCGCCTGGCCTCGTACTTTAGTACATGTTCCCATTCGGGTGGACCAGTGCTGCTCCAACAAAACCTTGTCTATTGCCTGGCACTCTTGCGGTCCCACCGACAATCATACCCTCCCAGGGTCATGTCCTGGGTGGCCCCTGTGTCACCCCATGACACCTGCCACCGTCGTGGCCAAACACTGTCCCAAACGGGGACGCCGGCAAATAACTCAACTTGGGCTCACAAGGTTATCGCCGCCTACCGGGCCAGGGTAGCGCGCACGCATAACCTTCCCTATTTGGTGGTACCGACAAGAGGCAGGACAATAGACCAAGCTAGGGCCATCCCATACCGGCAAATGTGGCTGCACGGGTAAGTTCGGATAGGTGGCACTATGACTCGATCCAGTCGACGGAGGAGGTTGTTGTCATTATTAAGTCATATTTCATAATATTGCAGTAACAGTAACCATGCAAGATGTAACAATTATGAAAACCTAACAACCTATCTACATACAATATCACAACGAGTCGATAGTGCGATAATATGATGAACATTATTAGCAGATAATGCAGATAGCAAATTCAAACTAGAAGGAGTTTAACTATTTCTAACACAAGCATAAACATTAATTAAACACGCAAGAATACATAGAGAAATGCTTCAGGGCATATATCAAATGGTCGGCTTGCCTGGGGGTGAAGGAGTACTCCGGGAGAAGTGCGATCACCTCGCGGAAGAATTCGCTGGAAAGGATTCCCTCTCGGAGGGGCTGAATAAGGGCAGGGGCAAAATGGGCATTTTTAGAAAGTGTAAACATGGTGGAAGTGATGTCATCGGAA
Source organism: Elymus sibiricus (assembly GCA_039707655.1). Lineage (NCBI taxonomy): Eukaryota > Viridiplantae > Streptophyta > Magnoliopsida > Poales > Poaceae > Elymus > Elymus sibiricus. The sequence goes on from CM077676.1 coordinate 388,186,096, forward strand.
CGGGTTCGACGAACTGAAGAAGTGGGCTTTGGATTCACCTGATTCGGAGTCACGGATGAAAAGATATGAGCGAATGAAGTAGAAGGACCTTTCTGTAAATATAATATTTACTTCTGGGTCCTTCATAGAATTTCCAGCGAAAAAGAATAAAGGGGACTGTGCCGATGGGCTGCACTGGGCCGATTTCGGCTGGAGGCTGGCGCTGCAGACGGGGCGCAACTGCTCCTGTTGAAACTGGGCCGGCCCACCTCGCTGCTGCTCCATAAAAAAAACGGAGGGGGCTTGAGCCGCTGACGAAGGGGCCCTACTGGCAGGGTCGCCTCCTTCCTCGCGCGCGCCGACCAGAGGAACAGAGGCAGCGTCGGCCGGCGATTGCCAGCGCCACCGGCCTCCGTTTGCGACGCCCGGCACATGGGCGTGCTCAGGACAGAGAGCAGCATCCATCCATGTAACCCACGGGTGCCGGGGTGCTCGGCAGCGGACTGCGGTGCTGGCGAGATCGGGCCGAGGCCACGGGCATCCCCGGAGCAAAATGGCGGCGGGGAGAATGTCGTGGTGGAGGTGGTGGTCGGCTATGGCGACTAGGGCATCAATGGCGGCCGGGGATGAGTGAATTTAGTCGAGAGAGGGCGGCGGCCATGGCGGCAGTATGAGGGCAGGGGAGCCTCCGGCGATGGGTAGCGGGGTCGAGGAGGATTATGGGAGCGAGAGGGAGCTGGTGGTGAGGTCAGGAGGCTCGGGAATGGGCTATTTATAGCCCGGCCGAGGCGGAGAGGATGAGCACGGCCACGATGGCGATCTCATCGGCGTACTGGCGCTCGGGGGAGACGTGGCTGGACGCTTGCGAGCTTCGGGTGGCTTCGCGGTGAGGGCCGAGGCCTCGTGAGCACTAGATAAGTCTTGGGAAGGAAGCCAGGGAGAAGACGACGACGGTCACGGGCGAGCAGTGTCGCGGCGGCGCTTGTCATGGCGCGAGGAGGAAGAGAACGGAGGGGGAAATGACCCGAGAGGAGGAAGTGGAAGACGGGGAGTCAGGTCGGCACCAGCAGACAAGATACGGCCGGCCGGAGCGGTCGGCAGAGGCGACGCACGGCGTAGAGCGCCAGTTCCGCATTCGGTGTACGCGGTCACCACGTGCACTACATGCTCTGGCGCGTACCTGCTTGCCATATCTTGTCCAACAGGTGGATCACTGGTCAAATAGATAAGCTATGACATTGGATGGACCATGAAGGCTCCAGATTAATCGAGGTGATCCAGAATAGTTTCTGGATAGAAACTTGGGGAGGAAGTTGTGGTCAGACAGAGATGCCAATGAGCTGGACAAGTTGTGACACGGAAATGTGGTAGGAAAGACTAGGTGCTGCCACAATTTGAGGCCATTTGGACCTGATTTGAATTTACTTCCTTCACAAAGCATAATCTGGTCCAGAAACTTGACCTTGAAGCTGCACTCATATGGCTTGATGAAATGACCTGAATTTTGGTGTAGGGTGATTATTTGGAGATATGAAGGTACTGGCAAAATTTCAGCTCAATTGGAAATGCCAAAGTGGCACTTCCTTCACAGAGCTTGGATCTAGACAGAAACTTGATGGAATTTTTGAGAGAAATTGGATAGATGAAATGATGTTAATTTTTGCATACTCACATAATATAGGGAATGTGAGGTCCTGGATTAATTTTTATAATTTTTGAAGCAATATAAAATATAGTTGCTTCACAACCTCAAAATAAATCCAGAAACAAGAATTGGATGATGCTCTCAAACTTTGATCTATGGAACTTGGGATCTTGATGGAAATGTTGATGATATGGATAGGAGAAGCTCCACAAATTATTTGGGATTTTTCCTGGCTACCAAAATAGTAGCTCCTTTGGAAAGTGCCCAAATTGCAATATTGGCTTTAAATAGGAAAAGGCAATTTCCCTTATTTAATTATTGCCAATATTTTTATGGGAGCTCAATATGATCACAACGAATATCTCCACAAGTTTTCATGAACTTTGGAGATGGATAGATATTTTCCTGGATTTAATTCCTTTAACTGGCAGAAAAAGGAATTAATTTTAAATGAAAAATATTGCAAATGACTTGGCAATATTTTTGCATATATAGGGTTTATAGATATGGGATGATCACTGGGAGAAGTTTGGGAGGCAACAGATTAAAGGAAATTGGGGTTCCTTTGCAACGGAAGGAATTAGGGTTTCCCTTCCGGTAGACCGGAGAGTAGGGTTTCGGTGGCAGAATCCTGAGAGTATATCTGGGATAGCAATGTTTGGTTGGAGAGAGTCTCTGGTTGGATAGGAAAGGCAAGACTAAATGACCATCTTCATATACCCAAGAGCGAGAGAAAATCCGACAACATCGAAAAAAGACGGGAGTCAAATCCCGCGAAGGAAAAAAACAAGGAGCGAAAACCAGGGTGTCACAAACCTACCCCCCTTAAGAAAATCTCGTCCTCGAGATTTCCGGGCTTACCTCCCGGTGAAGGGGCTTACCTGTGTGCGACTTGGATCCATCATCTATCTTGTCTTCATTTGTTTACTGACCTTTTAACTGCTTCTTTTGATGGCTCAGGTGCTGCTGCATTGAATCCTTCCCTTTCCCGTCTCTTGCATTATGACTTCATTCTCAGGAGGTTCCCAGCTGAAATGTCGGGCATGATCACAAAGTAATCATAGACGGTAATCTCTGAGGTGGCTCTGCCATATATAGCCTCTGTAGTCCTTGCTATGACCACTGAGCTGACATAGTATGGCTGGCATCCGGTGTGTCATTCGGAGCATATCCTCTTATCTTGGTTGATGGCCCAGATTCATGATGACATGCTGGCTGTATTGTTGTGGCCGTATATGCAAGCGTCTGACAAGGATGGGAAATATCACCTTGTCTGTGGAGCTTTACTTCATTGACCGTCACGGAGATTGTTTATTCAAGACTTCCTTGTTCTTGGGGGTTCCTTTTTGGGGCACTTGTCATGACCTACCATCATGGCTCCTTGGTCATATCCCAGCTTGTTGGTCTTGTATTCACAATTTACTCTTGCATATCTCGTAGGGATTGCTGCGTTCATATCCTTCTTTGAAGTGTGGAGCCAATGTGTCTCTAAACACAGTCATTCCCGTGTACGAGTGGCTCGCATGAACTGATCCCCTGGACTGCATGCTCACAACATATGCAGGGGTAGGATAGATCCTTTCATAACCACCGAGTTCTAAGGCGGATGTGTGTCCAGGCTAGTTCGTGCTTCTGACAAGATTGTTGCGGGCACGTTGGCGTGCTGAAGAAGGTTGAATACCTTATGCTCGAAGCTTCTGCCAAGGTAGCATGCTGAAGAAGGCTGGGTATCGTACCCCAGAAGCTTTCCTTCATGTGGCTTACCGCAGAAGGTCAGGTGCCTTGTGCTGGAAGCTTTTCACGATAGCTTGCTAAGGAAGATTGGGAGTCTTGCGTTAGAAGCTCCTTCCGATAGCTTGCGGAGTAAGGCTGGGTTCCTTATACCGAAAGCCTTGCACTGTGATATGTGGTCGGTCCTTTGGCTGATTCTGGCTTCCTTCCGGAGTATCCTGAATTTATCCATAGTGGAGCCAGAACTTGGTATAGTCCATACCTTGTTGGTCATGCCCATCGCTAGTCGTTCTGCTGGTCTGATCATTGTTGTTGTAAGGGTTGCACAACTGATGCAGACTTCATGTTGACAATTAATTTGGAATACCCTTTGCATTCAATCCAAGTGTTGTCGGTAATGAGCAGTCGACGAATAATTCCATTCGGTTCAGCTGAGCTTCCAAGCATGTGAAGTTCTCATTGATTCTGGGCAACCGCGAACTTATCCATATTTCTCACAGACCTTGTTCATCATGCCCAGAAAATTTGTATATGCATTGAAAAATTCCAGAATATACTTGGAAATTTGTATCCACATACCAGAGTTCTGTTGTTGCTCTCGGCACATTCACATTCCTGTAGTATGTCTTCGGTGGGTAATAAATGATTCTTGAGTCCATTGAGAAAAGACTCAAGGTTTACCCCACTAACTGAAATAATCCTTGTATCGAGGATGGAATATTTTGCTCTTACTGGTGTCCATTCTTGGAAGCTCATCTCACTTGTTCCTTTAGTGTGATCTGTTTCTGAGGCAAATCCCTCTTAGATATAGTCGGTTGTACTCAAATTCTGCTTCCAACCCATCCTTCATTCTTGATAGATCCGGTGATAATGTTCTGGATATCGGACAGTTGGCTCGGCTTAACTATTACTGAATTTGGATTATTGGGTATTATCCAAGTTGTGTGTTGGTCTTCTTTGATAGCTCTTGTAGATGGATCCAGTCGGAGCAAGAGAACGAAATCGGCAAAAGAAAACAAGAACCGCGAAAAACCAAAAAGCAAATAAAGCTCAAATTTTTGCGGACCTTACTCATGTGGCCGAAGATTCACTAGTATAACTAATGTAGTGCACTCGATGTACCTCTAAGGATTTAGAAGCAAAACCACACAATGCTCCTGGTAGCAATTGGTGTCAAGCTCCTACTATTTCCTTAGGGAACATCAAACTCGATGCACGACCATAGCCCAAAGTGGCTTAGTCAACGATCCTAGGGTTATCGGGAAAAGATAGAGTTTATAGGCGTTTCCCAAAGGAAACTAGATTTGAGAAGAGAAAGGCCATGGTTAGCAAGCAAGGTAGGGATATCTGGTTTACCTAGGGGGTTAAGGGCTCATGGGTCATTACCTGGTGCGGACATTTCACACCGGAGGCAAAGGCCACAAGAGTTGGGGTCTGATGGAGCCAAAAGCCTATGGGGTTGCCTTATGATCAATAGTAGCCGTGCCTGTCTGGCAAAGATGGCTGAAATCCATCTGGGCTTTCTACTGGTCACAAGACAATGAAGTCTGGCTAGGGTAACCTATGGTCAGCCTGGCTCTGATACCATCCGTTGTGGCGCCCCGCCTGAATACCACTGTAGTCAGACGGTCACCGCACATGCCAGCCCAGGAAAATCACTCTGGCATGCGCTTTTACAACAAGTATCATGAACACAAGCTTCTCTATTGATGGGTATATAAGTCTTACATGATATATTGCATGGGTGATGGCAGCGGAAAAGTTCTATCTAAGGCAGCATGGTCCTGGTGCGGCTCCAATCCACAGGGATCTGACTGGGTTACTCTTCTAGCCCGCGAACACTCCGGCTCCTCGCTAGCGAACGTCGGATCCTTAGGTGAACCTGGCCACATTGAAGGCCGCTGAGTACTTTTGAATGTACTCGCAAGCAAACCATACCAACATATACACCAAGCAATGCAATCCATGGCATTCAAGCATGCACCGTATTAACTATCATGGTATGACAGGATTATCTAGCAAGATTAATCAACTAACAGCATTAATCATCATGTCATAGCAGGATTATCTAGCATGGTAATTATTGAAATAAATGCAGTAAAGTAAAGTATATCAGGTAAATAATCCGAACTTCGAATATGCTCACGGTTCAAATCCGATCCGAGCTTTGCGGTCACCCGACCGCTTATCTCATTGCCATCTTATGGCTAGCATTCAAACCTCTGACATCAACTGATGTCCATGTATCTGCACTGCAAGCCTGACAAACCTCACCATTCTCTGGTTTAGTCTTAGCAATAACATTATATAGTTTGTTCCTCCAGACTCGACACAGACCAAATAGGGGCCTATATGAACTGTCCATGACCGAGGACGCGACTATTCGAATAGATTTACACTCTGCAGAGGTTGCGCACTTTACCCACACCATGGAGCACCTGGCCTCGTACTTTAGTACATGTTCCCATTCGGGTGGACCAGTGCTGCTCCAACAAAACCTTGTCTATTGCCTGGCACTCTTGCGGTCCCACCGACAAGCATACCCTCCCAGGGTCATGTCCTGGGTGGCCCCTGTGTCACCCCGTGACACCTGCCACCGTCGTGGCCAAACACTGTCCCAAATGAGGACGCCGGCAAATAACTCAACTTGGGCTCACAAGGTTATCGCCGCCTACCGGGCCAGGGTAGCGCGCACGCATAACCTTCCCTATTTGGTGGTACCGACAAGAGGCAGGACAATAGACCAAGCTAGGGCCGTCCCATACCGGCAAATGTGGTTGCACGGGTAAGTCCGGATAGGTGGCACTATGACTCGATCCAGTCGACGGAGGAGGTTGTTATCATTATTAAGTCATATTTCATAATATTGCAGTAACAGTAACCATGCAAGATGTAACAATTATGAAAACCTAACAACCTATCTACATACAATATCACAACGAGTCGATAGTGCGATAATATGATGAACATTAGCAGATAATGCAGATAGCAAATTCAAACTAGCAGGAGTTTAACTATTTCTAACACAGGCATAAACATTAATTAAACATGCAAGAATACATAGAGCAATGCTTCAGGGCATATATCAGATGGTCGGCTTGCCTGGGGTGAAGGAGTACTCCAGGAGAAGTGCGATCACCTCGCGGAATAATTCGCCGGAAAGGATTCCCTCTCGGAGGGGCTGAATAAGGGCAGGGGCAAAATGGGCATTTTCAGAAAGTGTAAACATGGTGGAAGTGATGTCATCGGAACGGGTTCGACGAACTGAAGAAGTGGGCTTTGGATTCACCTGATTCGGAGTCACGGATGAAAAGATATGAGCGAATGAAGTAGAAGGACCTTTCTGTAAATATAATATTTACTTCTGGGTCCTTCATAGAATTTCCAGCGAAAAAGCATAAAGGGGACTGTGCCGATGGGCTGCACTGGGCCGATTTCGGCTGGAGGCTGGCGCTGCAGATGGGGCGCAGCTGCTCCTGTTGAAACTGGGCCGGCCCACCTCGCTGCTGCTCCATAAAAAAACGGAGTGGGCTTGAGCCGCTGACGAAGGGGCCCTACTAGCAGGGTCGCCTCCTTCCTCGCGCGCGCCGACCAGAGGAACAGAGGCGGCGTTGGCCGGCAATTGCCAGTGCCACCGGCCACCGTTTGCGACGCCCGGCACATGGGCGTGCTCAGGACAGAGAGCAGCATCCATCCATGTAACCCATGGGTGCCGGGGTGCTCGGGAGCGGGCAGGACGCCGGCCGCAGCGGACGGCGGTGCTGGCGAGATCGGGCCCGAGGCCACGGGCATCCCCGGAACAAAATGGCGGCGGGGAGAGCATCGTGGTGGAGGTGGTGGTCGGCTACGGCGACTAGGGCATCAATGGCGGCCGGGGATGAGTGAATTTAGTCGAGAGAGGGCGGCGGCCATGGCGGCAGTATGAGGGCAGGGGAGCCTCCGGTGATGGGTAGCGGGGTCGAGGAGGACTATGGGAGTGAGAGGGAGCTGGTGGTGAGGTCGGGAGGCTCGGGAATGGACTATTTATAGCCCGGCCGAGGCGGAGAGGATGAGCACGGCCACGGTGGCGATCTCATCGGCGTACTGGCGCTCGGGGGAGACGTGGCTGGACGGTTGCGAGCTTCGGGTGGCTTCGCGGTGAGGGTCGAGGCCTCGTGAGCGCTCGAGAAGTCTTGGGAAGGAAGCCAGGGAGAAGACGACGATGGTCACGGGCGAGCAGTGTCGCGGCGGCGCTCGTCGTGGCGCGAGGAGGAAGAGAACGGAGGGGGAAATGACCCGAGAGGAGGAAGTGGACGACGGGGAGTCAGGTCGGCACCAGCGGACAAGCTACGGCTGACCGGAGCGGTCGGCAGAGGCGACGCATGGCGCAGAGCGCCAGTTCTGCATTCGGTGTACGCGGTCACCACGTGCACTACGTGCTCTGGCGCGTACCTGCTTGCCATATCTTGTCCAACAGGTGGATCACTGGTCAAATAGATAAGCTATGACATTGGATGGACCATGAAGGCTCCAGAGTAATCGAGGTGATCCAGAATAGTTTCTGGATAGAAACTTGGGGAGGAAGTTGTGGTCAGACAGAGATGCCAATGAGCTGGACAAGTTGTCACAGGGAAATGTGGTAGGAAGGACTAGGTGCTGCCAAAATTTGAGGCCATTTGGACCTGATTTGAATATACTTCCTTCACAAAGCATAATCTGGTCCAGAAACTTGACCTTGAAGCTGCACTCATATGGCTTGATGAAATGAACTGAATTTTGTTGTAGGGTGATGATTTGGAGATATGAAGGTACTGGCAACATTTCAGCTCAATTGGAAATGCCAAAGTGGTACTTCCTTCACAGAGCTTGGATCTGGACAGAAACTTGATGGAATTTTTGAGAGAAATTGGATAGATGAAATGATGTGAATTTTCGCATACTCACATCATATAGGGAATGTGAGGTCCTGGATTAATTTGAGAATTTTTGAAGCAATATAAAATATAGTTGCTTCACAACCTCAAAATAAATCCAGAAACAAGAATTGGATGATGCTCTCAAACTTTGATCTATGGAACTTGGGATCTTGATGGAAATGGTGAAGATATGGATAGGAGAAGCTCCACAAATTATTTGGGATTTTTCCTGGCTACCAAAATAGTAGCTCCTTTGGAAAGTGCCCAAATTGCAATATTGGCTTTAAATAGGAAAAGGCAATTTCCCTTATTTAATTATTGCCAATATTTTTATGGGAGCTCAATATGATCACAACGAATATCTCCACAAGTTTTCTTGAACTTTGTAGATGGATAGATATTTTCCTGGATTTAATTCCTTTAACTGGCAGAAAAAGGAATTAATTTTAAATGAAAAATATTGCAAATGACTTGGCAATATTTTTGCATATACAGGGTTTATAGATATGGGATGATCACTGGGAGAAGTTTGGGAGGCAACAGATTAAAGGAAATTGGGGTTCCTTTGCAATAGAAGGAATTAGGGTTTCCCTTCCGGTAGACCGGAGAGTAGGGTTTCGGTGGCAGAATCCTGAGACTATATCTGGGATAGCAAGGTTGGGTTGGAGAGAGTCTCTGGTTGGATAGGAAAGGCAAGACTAAATGACCATCTTCATATACCCAAGAGCGAGAGAAAATCCGACAACATCGAAAAAAGACGGGAGTCAAATCCCGCGAAGGAAAAAAACAAGGAGCGAAAACCAGGGTGTCACAGGAAAGTCACATCAAGCTCGATCACAAAGAGAAGTTGGAAATGATGACTGAGATCAATCTGCTTCACAATTATTCTCGCCAGGCTCTTCTGTATGAGAAGGAACAAAAGAAGCACTCGTGGACCCTTCTGCGCAAGCATTATTCTCGCACTCAACTGTCTGGCAAGGGTATTGAGAAAGATTATGATCATCTGGAATTATTTGAAGTTCCTCGCATCCGAAGGCAAACCCCAGTGCTTCCTCGGCATTCTGCCTCCACCGACCTGCTGTTTGTTGAACCCGATGATGAAATTGAAGACACAGCAGGCACATTCATATACAAGCCAGATGCACCTCGCACTGCTACTCCCGAAGCTGATCCCGAAGCCCGTGTTGCGTCTCCAACTCCTGCTTCGGCCTCCACCATCGCTCGCTCTGCTTCGCCAAACAGTTCGAGTTCTGGGGATTCTTCGGACGAGTAGTTCCTCGCATGCATTCTCTTTCCTTTTTGACACTTGTTGACAAAAAGGGGAGAAGAACATCGAGAGATAGAAAAGCGGGTTATTTGCAGGGTGTTTCCATTAGCCATTTGCTTTCTCTTTCGAACAATTTGCTTTTTGGTCGTTAAACTCGTTGAACTGCTTTCTCTTTCGAATAATTTGCTTTTTGGTCGTTAAACTCGTTGAACTTTTGGTCGTGGAACTTGATCTCACCGTCTGTGGTGATGGTTACTGCGTCATCATGTACCGTTAATAACCCCTGCATTGCTATATTTGCTTCCAGTTATCTGTCTGCAGGTGCTATCGAATACTTACTTCCTTGCAATGATTATCCTCGATACTTATCTATCGTGCAAGGTTAATTGAAACCGCATAAATCTTATCTATCGTGCAAGGTTACCGTGGAGGGTTGGAAATCATGTTTCTCTAAAAAGAGATACCCTACTCCTTGAAACCGCATATATCTTACTCCTATGCTTATCTTTCGCTATCTAACGATGCAGGAGAAGAAATGTTGCTTTTGAGCAGATTGCTCTGATTCACATGCTGTTTTTCCTCGCATATTTCTATCGTATCATCCTTGTTGCAGGAAAACCTCGACGGAAGCATATCTAGTCCGAGCTATATACTTGTGACTCCCTGGTACCGATTTTCTTCGAATATCTAACTTGCAGGGAACTTATATCTCGTGTGGATTCAAACTGTGTTCTGAGAAAATCTTCATGGCTTATCCATTGCCACAACTCACTTCAATATATTCTCGCTATCTAACAAATCTACTTCAATGGTTGTGTGTGGCAGGAAATACCTCAGACATCGTCGAGTGCATTGGATGAAACTACGATTGTGATCTTATGTCAATGTCACTCATACGAAGATTCACCTCGCTGCCCTCCATGTTATCTTCTATGATTACTCTGAGTCAGAATGATGCATATCTTCAGGAGGAGCATGTTTTATCTTCGTAATTATCTCTCGTCCTCCTTTACCCTTCGCATTCCATTTCACTCTATTTTCTATCTTTCGATGTGTTCTGTTTTGTCAACAATCGTCCAAAAAGGGGGAGATTGTTGGTGCAATATTTGCCCCCTTGTGTTTTGGAGATTGTTGACAGAAACAGGCATGGACTGATTTGCTTGCCAGTGCACACAGAGAGAAATAGTCCATGCAGTACCGAAGAGAATGTTGTCTCCGGTGTCCAGTTCAAGGAACTTCACCAAAGAATATCCGCACAGCAGAGAAGAATGTGCTATATCCTTTGAAGTCTTGTAGACGACAAGAATGACATGAAGGAGTTGACCCCTCGAAAATTTATTGCTGACGCGAAGCAATTGGTTCGGTGATTCTGTTCGAAGAAAATTGACTGCAGCGATGGAAGACGAAGACGAAGTGAAGACGTAGCATTCTTTTCGTTGTTCTTCTTTCATTCATTTGAGTCATAGGACCTCCGTACTATTAAGAGGGGTATAGATTCTTGAAACTTAGATCTGCTGTGATGCTTAGCCCAAACCTATGCGAGACTGAGAGAAGTCTCTTTATGCTTCGAATGTTCACCTACCAGCAGAAGACGTTGTTCTTCGGTGCTGCAGGAGATATCTTTCGAACTGAGGATTTAGCATTACTTGCTCCACAAGTAATGTTACCGTTGTGCTCAATTTCCGACCGTTGGACTCGTGTCGTTCGCCCGTTGGCTGCTCTACATGTCCAATTTGGTCGTTTCCCTTCAGGGAAGGCTGCGGCTATAAATAGCCACCCCGCTCCAACGTTGCCTGTTGGCTGCTCCGCTTAAGATTTGTGAGAAGATTGATTGAGCATCCCCTCTCCGAGTGATTTGAGTTTAAGATCCACCGAGAGAAAAATCAAGAGCCTAAACTTAGACAGTGGTTGAGCATCACAGTAGTTCTGAGTTAGAGTTCTTGTGCCTATTATTCTTGAGAGCTGCGCACTCTCAAGACGGATAGGTGTCGGCTCGAGTGTCGAAGAGTAATTGTCTTCACCGAGCAAGATCTTCAGCAACCAAGAGTCATTGTGGTTTGCGAAGAAGTCTGTCGAAGGTTTGGAGATCGCCGACAAGTATCTACCACGAGTGAAATCAACTGGAGTCTGATCAACTCCGAGTTGAAGTAGAATAGGGCGAAGAGAGTTTATCTTCTGTGTTAAATCACAACCCCTCCAACCAGACGTAGTCCTTTGGCTGAAGGGCGAACTGGTCTACCAAATTCTTCTGTCACCATCGAGCACCACTGGTTCATTCTATTTTACTGCATCTCTTTCAGTAGTTTACTTTCGTGCTCTGTGTCGATAGTTTATCTGATCAATCATAGTTCGTTACTTATCTTGCACATTCTCTTCATTCATTTCCATCGTCCTAGTTCAATCTATTATCGTAACTCTGTATGTTAGCATGATTTCATTCTGTTCCGAATCCATTCACCGTGTCACCATTTCTCGTGCATTTCCATCGCAGTTCATATCTAGTTTTTCGTCGTGCTATTGGATCTGTTCATATATTGCTTTACCATTATACCAGTCAAACCTGTGATATTCTTCGCTCGAACAATCACTACCTTCTTCTTCGATAGTTTTGGTCCTCTACTGCATGCTTGTTTAAGTGCTTGTCTACCGAACCTTATTTCCGCTGCTGTGTTTGGGATCAGTTCAAAACATTCACAAGAATTTTTGAATCTCCCATTCACCCCCCCTCTGGTCGATATACTCTCGGTCCTAACAGCTTCCATGCCGTACTCCAATCCGAGACAAAATTTCGGCAGCACCTCCCCGCTCTTCTCCAAATACACGTCTCGACAATAAGCCGAGAGGATGTGTATCCAGAGAACAACAAGGAGACGCTGCTGAAATTCTGTCTCAGATCAAAGTACGGCATGAAAACGACCAGCCTACACATCCTCGGGCTGTCCATGGAAAACGTAAACAATTCGAAAGAGTTGAGGTTATAAATATGGAAATACTTGCATATTTATAATTATAACCCTTCCGAACGGGAGACGCCTAGGTTATGCGACTATTTAGGTGATCTACAAATAATGGAAACCTACACATGAACGGAGAGAGATTACCCTTGAAGCGTGCAACGGAATTCACTCTCTGGTGTCAAAATTGTGACACCCTGGTTTTCGCTCCTCGATTTCTTCCTTTGCGGAATTCACTCTCTGGAGTCAAATCCCGCGAAGGAAAAAAACAAGGAGCGAAAACCAGGGTGTCACAGGAAAGTCACATCAAGCTCGATCACAAAGAGAAGTTGGAAATGATGACTGAGATCAATCTGCTTCACAATTATTCTCGCCAGGCTCTTCTGTATGAGAAGGAACAAAAGAAGCACTCGTGGACCCTTCTGCGCAAGCATTATTCTCGCACTCAACTGTCTGGCAAGGGTATTGAGAAAGATTATGATCATCTGGAATTATTTGAAGTTCCTCGCATCCGAAGGCAAACCCTAGTGCTTCCTCGGCATTCTGCCTCCACCGACCTGCTGTTTGTTGAACCCGATGATGAAATTGAAGACACAGCAGGCACATTCATATACAAGCCAGATGCACCTCGCACTGCTACTCCCGAAGCTGATCCCGAAGCCCGTGTTGCGTCTCCAACTCCTGCTTCGGCCTCCACCATCGCTCGCTCTGCTTCGCCAAACAGTTCGAGTTCTGGGGATTCTTCGGACGAGTAGTTCCTCGCATGCATTCTCTTTCCTTTTTGACACTTGTTGACAAAAAGGGGAGAAGAACATCGAGAGATAGAAAAGCGGGTTATTTGCAGGGTGTTTCCATTAGCCATTTGCTTTCTCTTTCGAACAATTTGCTTTTTGGTCGTTAAACTCGTTGAACTGCTTTCTCTTTCGAATAATTTGCTTTTTGGTCGTTAAACTCGTTGAACTTTTGGTCGTGGAACTTGATCTCACCGTCTGTGGTGATGGTTACTGCGTCATCATGTACCGTTAATAACCCCTGCATTGCTATATTTGCTTCCAGTTATCTGTCTGCAGGTGCTATCGAATACTTACTTCCTTGCAATGATTATCCTCGATACTTATCTATCGTGCAAGGTTAATTGAAACCGCATAAATCTTATCTATCGTGCAAGGTTACCGTGGAGGGTTGGAAATCATGTTTCTCTAAAAAGAGATACCCTACTCCTTGAAACCGCATATATCTTACTCCTATGCTTATCTTTCGCTATCTAACGATGCAGGAGAAGAAATGTTGCTTTTGAGCAGATTGCTCTGATTCACATGCTGTTTTTCCTCGCATATTTCTATCGTATCATCCTTGTTGCAGGAAAACCTCGACGGAAGCATATCTAGTCCGAGCTATATACTTGTGACTCCCTGGTACCGATTTTCTTCGAATATCTAACTTGCAGGGAACTTATATCTCGTGTGGATTCAAACTGTGTTCTGAGAAAATCTTCATGGCTTATCCATTGCCACAACTCACTTCAATATATTCTCGCTATCTAACAAATCTACTTCAATGGTTGTGTGTGGCAGGAAATACCTCAGACATCGTCGAGTGCATTGGATGAAACTACGATTGTGATCTTATGTCAATGTCACTCATACGAAGATTCACCTCGCTGCCCTCCATGTTATCTTCTATGATTACTCTGAGTCAGAATGATGCATATCTTCAGGAGGAGCATGTTTTATCTTCGTAATTATCTCTCGTCCTCCTTTACCCTTCGCATTCCATTTCACTCTATTTTCTATCTTTCGATGTGTTCTGTTTTGTCAACAATCGTCCAAAAAGGGGGAGATTGTTGGTGCAATATTTGCCCCCTTGTGTTTTGGAGATTGTTGACAGAAACAGGCATGGACTGATTTGCTTGCCAGTGCACACAGAGAGAAATAGTCCATGCAGTACCGAAGAGAATGTTGTCTCCGGTGTCCAGTTCAAGGAACTTCACCAAAGAATATCCGCACAGCAGAGAAGAATGTGCTATATCCTTTGAAGTCTTGTAGACGACAAGAATGACATGAAGGAGTTGACCCCTCGAAAATTTATTGCTGACGCGAAGCAATTGGTTCGGTGATTCTGTTCGAAGAAAATTGACTGCAGCGATGGAAGACGAAGACGAAGTGAAGACGTAGCATTCTTTTCGTTGTTCTTCTTTCATTCATTTGAGTCATAGGACCTCCGTACTATTAAGAGGGGTATAGATTCTTGAAACTTAGATCTGCTGTGATGCTTAGCCCAAACCTATGCGAGACTGAGAGAAGTCTCTTTATGCTTCGAATGTTCACCTACCAGCAGAAGACGTTGTTCTTCGGTGCTGCAGGAGATATCTTTCGAACTGAGGATTTAGCATTACTTGCTCCACAAGTAATGTTACCGTTGTGCTCAATTTCCGACCGTTGGACTCGTGTCGTTCGCCCGTTGGCTGCTCTACATGTCCAATTTGGTCGTTTCCCTTCAGGGAAGGCTGCGGCTATAAATAGCCACCCCGCTCCAACGTTGCCTGTTGGCTGCTCCGCTTAAGATTTGTGAGAAGATTGATTGAGCATCCCCTCTCCGAGTGATTTGAGTTTAAGATCCACCGAGAGAAAAATCAAGAGCCTAAACTTAGACAGTGGTTGAGCATCACAGTAGTTCTGAGTTAGAGTTCTTGTGCCTATTATTCTTGAGAGCTGCGCACTCTCAAGACGGATAGGTGTCGGCTCGAGTGTCGAAGAGTAATTGTCTTCACCGAGCAAGATCTTCAGCAACCAAGAGTCATTGTGGTTTGCGAAGAAGTCTGTCGAAGGTTTGGAGATCGCCGACAAGTATCTACCACGAGTGAAATCAACTGGAGTCTGATCAACTCCGAGTTGAAGTAGAATAGGGCGAAGAGAGTTTATCTTCTGTGTTAAATCACAACCCCTCCAACCAGACGTAGTCCTTTGGCAGAAGGGCGAACTGGTCTACCAAATTCTTCTGTCACCATCGAGCACCACTGGTTCATTCTATTTTACTGCATCTCTTTCAGTAGTTTACTTTCGTGCTCTGTGTCGATAGTTTATCTGATCAATCATAGTTCGTTACTTATCTTTCACATTCTCTTCATTCATTTCCATCGTCCTAGTTCAATCTATTATCGTAACTCTGTATGTTAGCATGATTTCATTCTGTTCCGAATCCATTCACCGTGTCACCATTTCTCGTGCATTTCCATCGCAGTTCATATCTAGTTTTTCGTCGTGCTATTGGATCTGTTCATATATTGCTTTACCATTATACCAGTCAAACCTGTGATATTCTTCGCTCGAACAATCACTACCTTCTTCTTCGATAGTTTTGGTCCTCTACTGCATGCTTGTTTAAGTGCTTGTCTACCGAACCTTATTTCCGCTGCTGTGTTTGGGATCAGTTCAAAACATTCACAAGAATTTTTGAATCTCCCATTCACCCCCCCTCTGGTCGATATACTCTCGGTCCTAACAGCTTCCATGCCGTACTCCAATCCGAGACAAAATTTCGGCAGCACCTCCCCGCTCTTCTCCAAATACACGTCTCGACAATAAGCCGAGAGGATGTGTATCCAGAGAACAACAAGGAGACGCTGCTGAAATTCTGTCTCAGATCAAAGTACGGCATGAAAACGACCAGCCTACACATCCTCGGGCTGTCCATGGAAAACGTAAACAATTCGAAAGAGTTGAGGTTATAAATATGGAAAGACTTGCATATTTATAATTATAACCCTTCCGAACGGGAGACGCCTAGGTTATGCGACTATTTAGGTGATCTACAAATAATGGAAACCTACACATGAACGGAGAGAGATTACCCTTGAAGCGTGCAACGGAATTCACTCTCTGGTGTCAAAATTGTGACACCCGTCTTTTTTTCGATGTTATGGGATTTTCTCTTGCCTTTGCGTATATGAAGATGGTCACTTAGCCTTGCCTCTCCCATCCAACCAGAGATTCTCTCTAGACCAACCTTGCCACCCAAGATATTTTCTCAGGATTTTGCCACCGAAACCCTACTCTCCGATCTACCGGAAGGGAAACCCTAATTCCTTCCGTTACAAAGGAACCCCAATTTTCTTTGATCTGTTGCCTCCCAAACTTTTCCCAGAGACTCTCCTATATCTATAAACCCTGGATATGCAAAAATATTGCCAAGTCATTTGCAATATTTTTCATTTAAAATTAATTCCTTTTTCTGCTAGTTAAAGGAATTAAATCCAGGAAAATATCTATCCACCTCCAAAGTTCATGAAAACTTGTGGAGATATTATTTGTGATCATATTGAGCTCTCATAAAAATATTGGCCATAATTAAATAAAGGAAATAGCATTTTCCTATTTAAAGCCAATATTGCATTTTGGGCACTTTCTAAAGGAAATACCATTTTGGTAGCCAGGAAAAATCCCAAACAATTTGTGGAGCTTCTCCTATCCATATCTTCACCATTTCCATCAAGAACCCAAGTTCCACAGTTCAAAGTTTGAGAGCATCATCTAATTCTTGTTTCTGGATCTATTTTGAGGTTGTGAAGCAACTATATTTTATATTGCTTCAAAATTCTTGAAATTAATCCAGGACCTCACATTCACTATATGATGTGAGCATGCAAAAATTCACATCATTTTATCTAGCCAATTTCTCCCCAAAATTCCATCTAGTTTCTGTCCAGCAGAAAGCTCTGTGAAGGAACTACCTTCATAGGGCATCCAAATGAGTTGAAATTTTACGAGAATATCATAATGTCCAAATCACCTCCCTACACCAAAATTTAGCTCATTTCATTCAACCATTTGAGCACAACTCCAAATTTCTCATTTCTGTCCAGTAGGACACTTTGTGAAGGAAGTGCATGCAAACAAGGTCCAAATGACCTCAAATTTTGCAAGCATCTACTCCTTCCTACCACATTTCATTGTGACAAGGAACCAGCTTGAACCCTCCATCCATTTCTCCACAAGGATCCATACTAGTTTCTGTTCAGAACCTATGCAAGCTCAAATTAGTCATTTCTTGCCTCCTCTTCAGTCCAAACCTCCTCAGGTCATCTCAGGGATCTCTGATCCATCTTTTTGACAAGCCTAGTCATCGATGCTTGCACCAGAGCGCGTTATGGCGTGGTGACCACGCGGCGGCCATGCAAGAACGGCGCTCTGGGCACTGACAGTGTCTGGTCGCCTCAAACAGCTAGCTTCAGCTAGCCATGGCTTGTCCCCGCGTGCCGGCTAGCTCCCCAGCCGTCCACGTACCCCTCTCCTGTAGCTTCCCCCTCCGGTTTCTTCCTCGCCGTGCCGCGACGAATGCCGCCGTACGCCACTGTACTCGCATAGCGCCGCCACATGGAGCCAGGCCGGAGCTATCCCGAAGCCCAGTTGGCCTCCACTGCTTGCCCGTGCCACCCCGCGACGCCAGCCACCCGCATGAGCCGTCGCCTCCGAGCTCCAGTGCAGTGATAAGGGTGCCATGACGGCCGTGCTTATCTTCCCGCCATGGCTGCCTATAAATAGGTCCTCCCCGGAGCTCCCTAGCCATCCCCGAGCACCTCAACCTCCTCCTGGACCTCTCATAGTCCCACCGAGCCCATCTGTTCCTTTCCGGAGCTCCTCCTCGCTTGCCACGACCGCCATGGCCGCCGCTGTTCCCGGCTCGAATTCGAGCCATCCACGGCCCTTCTCTCCCACCTACCTACACCAGAGGAGCCCTCGGCCACCGCAAAGCCCTCTTGCACCGTACCGCCGTCTCCCCGCCATCGAATCGCCGTGACCATCTCCGGTCGTCGCCACCATCCGCCCTGCCCAAGGAGGCCGTCGCCCCCGTAGCTCTTGGCGTCCGTGCGATACACAATTGGATACGCCACTTCGCGCCGAGCTCGTCCATGGGCGGAGCGTCGTCGGGGATGCCCTGTAGTGCCCGCAACCGTCACCGGAGCGCGCGGCTGCTCTCTGTCCCGCTGGCGAGCGCGTGGAGGAAGACGACGACCACCCCCCCTCTCGCCTGCCAGCGGGCCCCAGCTATAAGCGGCAGCGGCTGCGCACATGTGGAGCTAACGTGGCGGGCCCAGCATTTAAGTGGAGACGTATTCTTCGGAATACACTTCCGCTTTCTGAAAGCGTAAACCAGTACTACTCTGTGACGCCCCGAGCCCGATGCTCCAGATTCCTTCCATTTATTTTCCATTGTTGCTGTGTGATTCATTTGTTTGTTGCACCTTATCATGTCATCATGTGCATTTCATCCGCATGTTTTTATAAAAACTTGCATCCGTTTGTAGTTGTCTTTCTCCGCGTCCTTTCCGTCGACCGTTCTGAGTCCCGACACACTCGCACGCGCCCGCGGCACCTCCGTAATATTATTTTATAAGTGGGACAAAAATGTTCTCGGAGTGGAGCAAAAGTTGGCGTGCGGTCTTGTTTTATTGTATTTAGAACGCCTGCCAAATTTCATCTCATTCGGAGGTCGTTTGATGCCCCAACGGATATCTATAGCGGCACTATAGCCAGTCAAAACGTCGGACGTTTTCGGCGTCCCGAAAACCTTGCCGGGCTGCCATCCTCTCTCTTTTCTCAGCCCAACCCCCTCTACACAGCCCATCTAGCCAACCTAGCAATCCCCTCCGTTTAGGACCGTCCGATGAAGATCGAACGGTCCGGAAACAGACTAAACCTCCCTGACCCTAGCTCCCTGCTATAAAAAGGATGCTCTCCCCTTCCAAAGCTGGAAATTCCTCCTCCCACCTTCCCCTCGAATTCTGGCGTGCCCCACTGCCCCGCCGCCACTTGGCGTGCTGCCATTGGCCACGCCACCACCCAGCGCCGCCAGCCTCCTCCCTCCCATGCGCCAGGGCCCGCCAAGCCCATCCGGGGCCCGCCTGGCCCGGAATCGCCGCCGCCGCAGCCCGCGCGCGCCCGCGCGAGCCCGGCTCTCCCAGACGCGCTGCCGCCAGGCAGCTCGCCTCCTCGCGAGCGCTGCCGCCTCGTCGACCTTTCAGCGATCCCCGCCGCCTTCGCGAGCCCCGCCGGCCGGTCACCGGAGCGCGCCGCCGCCGGCACCAGGTCGCCGCCTTCCCATCACCTCTCCTCTCCTTCCTCCTACTCCCCCTAAGCTCTCTCTCTCTCTCTCTCTCTCTGTCTCCTGGACAGCGCCGCCGCCAGATCTCGTCGCCGCCGTCGCTTGTCGCCTCCGCCCCGATCCGATCGGGAACCGACTCCGGCGACCCCTCTCGTCCCGGATCCGTGCCGCCCCGCCGTCGCCGGAGCTCCACCTCGCCGCAGCCGCCGATGACCCGCGCCTGGACGGCGTCAACCGATCCAGCCGCGGATCCAACCCGAGCCCTCCATCCAAAGAAGCCCGCTGCACCGCTCCGTCTAGCTGGACCGCTCCATCCCAGTTTTCCCGTGAGGTCGAATTTTTCCTCAGATTTTCTTCAGCATATGTGCATTTTGTGATGGCCATAACGTTGTGCATGTTGATCCTATGGTGATGATCCTTATATGAAATTTGATCTACTCTTCGTGCTCTACATGATGGTTGCTGTTGCATGCATAATAGGACTCATCTACATGTCATTATCTCTGTTGCAAAAGTGCATCCTAATGTTACTGCTAGAAACTATTAATATTTGTCACTTTGTCATTTTTGTGTGATTTAATACATGCACCATATAAGCAACTTGTCAACATGACTTTGGAGCATTTTCATGTCTTCTTGCTGCTAGTATTTATTTCATGCCATGTTATGCCTTGATGTGAGTGCCATGAGCTTGTAAACATGCCTAGTTAATGTTGTTGTTCTGAGTAAAAGCTGTCTGTGATAAAACTTGCTAACTTTGCTTGATGGTTGCCACTAATCTATAGCTCATATGCATATGATTCCTTCATGTGATTTGGTCTATGCAATGTGTACTTTGATGCCATGCCCTTGGTTGCGATGTAATCTTGCTATAGCTTGTCTATTTGTTGCTCTCAAGTTGCCATCATGATATGACTGTCAGCATGTTGACAGAATGTTCCATTTTGTAATAATCATAGTAATTAATCTGTGCATCCTATGAACTTTTGCCAATGGAGTGATTTGAAGATTGCCATGTCTACTGTATGCTCATGTCAATTTCATAAATATTAAAATTGCTATGCTTGCTATTATGTTCCTCCCAAGTCAGCATCATAATGTTGTTGACAGCATGCCCAGTTTTCTGTTAGTTCATGATTGCATATTGCCTTGATGATTGCCATGAATCTATTGTTCCTATGATTATGCTCATGTTGTATGTTTTCATCTACATGTTGTATACTTCCATGATGTACCATTTGTCGCCATGTTATTGCACTGTAGCATACTTGTTTCTTGCCTCCAACATGCCATCATATTAACTCTGCTCATGTATATGCCCTGTTTAGCAGAACATTGCATTTTGCATGGATCATATTGACTTAACCTTGATGCCTATGAACCTGAACCTTAAAGATGATTTGAAGTATGTCATGTCTACTTTAAGTGCATATCATGATGATGCCCATCATGTTACTGTAGATTGCTATTTTGATGCTTGCAAAGTGCTATATTGCTATTTTGGGCAGATTGTTGTTACAACTTGTGTTGATTGTAATTGTTGAACCGTTGCTCCGTTTTAATCATGTTCTATATGAAACTTGCTTAGATTTGTGTGTAGTTTCATTTTGTCATGTTGCATCCTTGGTTTGAGTGTTTGTGGTCGTTGTTTGCATGCATTTTTGCATTATTGCCATGTTAAACTTGTTTAGCTCATATCTTCTAGCCCGTAGCTCCGAATTAAATGATCTACATATGTAACTTGATTAGAAAAACATGTAGATCATCATGGTGCATGTTAAGTTGCTGTTTAACCACTTTAACATTGTGTTTAATTCAGATCAGTACCAATTTCGAAATTTTGCATATGGGGATTTACCGGAATTGTTATTTGTGTTTCCGGCCTCATTTAAACTTGCCTAGTTGTATGGATTGCTTATGCTTCATCTCTTGCCATGTTTAACAACATTTAATATTGTCATGCATCATACTTGGTTGTGCATTATGCCATGATTATGTTTGTGTGTTTACCATGTTGTTTGCTTCTTTCTGGTTGTGCTTCGATAGTTCCGGTTTCGTTGCGATTGTGAGGATTCGTTCGACTACGTTTGTTCGTCTTCTTCATGGACTCGTTCTTCTTCCGAGCAGGATTTCAGGCAAGATGATCATGACCTTGGATATCTCTACTATCTTTGCTTGCTAGTTGTCTCGATGCTATCGCTATGTCGTGCTTCCTACCACATATATGTCAGCCTCCCATATGCCATGATACAGCCTCTAACCACCCTTACCCAGCAAACCGTTGTTTGGCTATGTTACCGCTTTGCTCAGCCCCTTTCTTATAGCGTTGCTAGTTGCAGGTGCAGTTACAGGTTGTTCCCGAAAGCGTATTTCACCGAAGTGCGCTTTCTGTTTACCCCGCCAGCCGAATCTATTAAATTGCGGACGTTCGCCGGTTAACAGCAGAAATGAACACATTTTTGTTTGTTTTCTGCCGAACTAACGAACGGCCACAACTTCGCAACTGTAACTCCGAATTAGGTGATTCCAAAGCCCGCCTTCTCTGTTCATCGAGCCCGTTTCGATGACATCACGTTCACAGTGTTTACACTTTCTAAAAATGCCCATTTTCCCCCTGCTCTATATTCAGCCCCTCCGAGAGGGAATCTTCTCCGGCGAATTTTTCCGCGAGGTGATCGCACTTCTCTCCGGTGAATCTATCAACCCCCAGGTAGGCCGACCATCTGATATATGCCCTAAAGCATTGCTCTATGTTATTCTTGCGTGTTTAAATTAATATGCTTATGCTCGTGTGCATAGTGGTGAGCTGCATGTGACGCTGATGAACCATTGCCTTTCTTTGGTGACGGCACCACGCCTGTGTTCTGAGCTGCTTTCGGCCGTCCGGGGTGGTTGCCGACTTTATGTTTCTCTTTTCAACAACTGGCCCATGTTCTGAGTTGCTTTTCGACTATCTCGGGCAGCTGTTGAATTTCTTTCTGTAGCAGTGACCCTATGCTCTGAGTTGTTCTTCGGCCGTCTTAGGGAACTGCTACTTTCTCTTTATCAACACCGTCTCATGCTCTGAGCTACTTTTCAGCCGTCTTGAGCCGGGGTTGAGTTATTCCAGTAACACCCCAGATCTGCGTTGTAAAGACCGTTCTGGCGGCTACTGGTTTATTTGCTGGTTTCATGCAAGGGTTCAGATGGTCGTAACTTACAGCTAGAACTTTGTGACACCCTGGTTTTCGCTCCTTTTTTTTCCTTCGCGGGATTTGACTCCCGTCTTTTTTTTATGTTATGGGATTTTCTCTCGCTCTTGGGTATATGAAGATGGTCATTTAGCCTTGCCTTTCCTATCCAACAAGAGATTCTCCCTAGTCCAACTTTGCCACCCAAGATATATTCTCAGGATTTTGCCGCCAAAATCCTACCTTCCGAGTTGCCGGAAGGGAAACCCAAATTCCTTCCGTTACAAAGGAACCCCAATTTCCTTTCATCTGTTGCCTCCCAAACTTATCCCAGTGATCATCCTATCTCTGTAAACCCTGGATATGCAAAAATATTGCCAAGTCATTTGCAATATTTTTCATTTAAAATTAATTCCTTTTTCTGCCAGTTAAAGGAATTAAATCCAGGAAAATATCTATCCATCTCCAAAGTCCATAAAAACTTGTGGAGATATTCTTTGTGATCATATTGAGCTCTCATAAAAATATTGGCTATAATTAAATAAGGGAAATTGCATTTTCCTATTTAAAGCCAATATTGCATTTTGGGCACTTTCCAAAGGAGCTACCATTTTGGTAGCCAAGAAAAATCCCAAATAATTTTTGGAGCTTCTCCTATCCATATCTTCACCATTTCCATCAAGAACCCAAGTTCCACAGATCAAATTTTGAGCACATCATCCAGTTCTTGTTTCTGGATCAATTTTGAGGTTGTGAAGCAACTATATTTTATATTGCTTCAAAATTCTTGAAATTAATCCAGGAGCTGACATTCCTTATATGATGTGACCATGCAAAAATTCACATCATTTTATCTAGCCATTTTCTCCCAAAAATTCCATCTAGTTTCTGTCCAGATTCAAGCTCTGTGAAGGAAGTACCATTTTGGGTATATCCAAATGAGCTGAAATTTTACCAGGGCCTTCATATCTCCAAATCATCACCCTACACAAAAATTCAGCTCATTTCACCAAGACAGTTGAGCACAACATCAAAACCTAGTTTCTGGACCAAATTTAGCATTTCAAAGGAAGTGCATTCAAACTTGGTCCAAATGACTTCAAATTCTACCAGCACCTTGTCCTTCCTACCCTATCTCAATATGACAAAGATTCAGCCCCTCTCCTTCATTTATGTTTCCAGAAAACTCCAGCCAAGTTTCTATTCAGAAACAGTTTCTTGCTAAGCTTCTCACCTCAGAGCTTCCTATTCATGTATGATGGGTCAGGTCATCTGTTTGAGGGGGGATGAACACGCCAGACATGATTTGAGCTCTTAATAGTGCCTAGTCCACGTGGTGCCGGTGGTGACCGCGTGAGATCTAGCCAAAACAGAGCTCTGCTCAGTCTCGGGTCGATTCCCTCCCCTGTGCCCTCGGCGTCGCCTTATGCCGACGTCTGCGGCAGCGTATGGCTTCTTATCCATCCCCAGCTGGCCCTGGAAGCTTGCTCGCTGGACGGGAGTGCCGACAGGAGGTGCTCCGCCCGAGCGCTGCCACGGCATCGAGCTCCCGGAGCTTCGGCCATCGCCGGGAAGCCCTCCCCGCGGCTATAAATAGCGCTCCTCGAGCCCTTCCCTCCCCACCAGCAGCCCCAACCCCTCTCCTCGAGCCTGGAGCTCCCTCCTCTCTTCCTCGTCTGCCATGCCGCCTCGGCCCCGGTTGAAATTTGAGCCGCTCGAGCTCCCTCTCTCCCTCTAGCCCTCACCATTACTCTTCCATGGCAACCCCGAAGCAGCCCGGCACCTCATCTTCCTCGCCGCGACCGAGCCGAGCCCTCAGGCATCGCCGCCGCTGCCGTCTGTCACGGCCGAGGCCCCGCCCGCTCCACTGCCCCCTGGTGTCAGTACGGTGCAGGGGTGGAGGCGGTGTCTCCTCCCGAACCTGCGAGTGGCCGGACCTCGGCCGGAGGTGGCCGGTGGCGCCCGGGCGAGCGTCGGCCACGCTCAGCCTCGCCTCTGCTCTGCCCGCATCGGGAGGAAGAAGGAGACCCAGAGGAGAGAGAAAGATTCAATGTGGGGCCCGCGTGTAAGTGACTCAGCGGCGGGGCCCGCACTGTTTAAGTGGATGCGTATTGTCGAAAATACATTTTCCCTTAAGCAAGGCGTAATCCACCGCAACTTCAGCGCAGAGTGCGCTTCCTCTTTACTGAAAGCGTATTCCGGTAATGCGCTTTCAAATTTCAGCACAATCACCGAAAGGTCTAAGTTGCGGACGTTCACCGGTTAGCGGCTGAAGTGGACACTTTTTGTTCATTTCACCGTTTAACGAATGAACGGCCACAACTTTTCGCTCGTAACTCCGATTCAGGTGAATCCAAAGCCCACGTTCTCAGTTCGTCGAGCCCGTTCCGATGGAATCACTTCCACCATGTTTAAAATTTCTGAAAATGCCCATTTTGCCCCTGCCCTTTATCCAGCCTTTCCGAGAGGGAACCCTTTCCAACGAATTTTTCCGCGAGGTGATCGCACTTCTCTCCGGTGAATCCGTCGACCCCCAGGCAAGCCGACCATCTGATATGTGCCCTAAAGCATTGCTCTGTGTTATTCTTGCATGTTTAAATAAATATGCTTATGCTTGTATGCGTAGTGGTGAGCTGTATGTGACGCCAATGAACCCTTGCCTGCCTTTCTTTGGTGACGGCACCATGCCTGTGTTCTGAGCTGCTTCTGGCCGTTCGGGGTGGATGGCGACTTTATGTTTCTCTTTTCAACAACTGGCCCGTGTTCTGAGCTGCTTTTCGGCCGTCTCGGACAGCAGTTGAATTTCTTTCTGTAGTGGTGGCCCTATGCTCTGAGCTGTTCTTCGGCCGTCTTAGGGAACCGCTACACTCTTTTTATCAACACCGTCTCATGCTCTGAGCTACTTTTCAGCCGTCTTGAGCCGGGGTTGAGTTATTCCGGTAACGTCCCAGATCTGAGTTGTAAAGACCGTTCTGGTGGCTACTGGTTTAATTGCCGGTTTCATGCAAGGGTTCAGATGGTCGTAACTTACAGCTAGAACTTGTAAAGAGATAACTTGCCATTTAAATATTGTCCCACTAATGACTCGTTATGATATTGTATGGAGATAGGTTGTTATGTTTTTCATAATTGTTACATCATGCATTGTTACTGTTGTTGCAATAATAAAGAATGTGACTTAATGACAACAACCTCCTCCGTCGGCTGGATCGAGTCATAGTGCCACCGAACCGAGCTCATCAAGTGCAACCACATTTGCCGGTATGGGACCTAGCTTGGTCTATTGTCCTGCCTCTTGTCAGTACCACCAAATAGGGGGGATTATGCGTGCGTGCTACCCTGGCCCGGTAGGCGGCGATAATCCCGTGAGCCCAGTTTATGGTTATGTGCGCACGTCCCCGTTTGGGATAGTTTTGTTTGGCCACGACGGTGGCAGGTGTCACGGGGTGACACAGGGGCCACCCAGGACATGACCCTGGGAGGGTATGACTGTCGGTGGGACCGTAAGAGTGCCAGGCAATAGACAAGGTTTTGTTGGAGCAGCACCGGTCCACCCGAATGGGAACATGTACTAAAGCACGAGGCCAGGAGCTCCATGGTGTGGGTAAAGTGCGCAACCTCTACAGAGTGTAAATCTATTCGAATAGCCGCGTCCTCGGTCATGGGACACAGTTCGTACTAGGTCACACTATTTGGTCTGTGTCGAGTCTGGAGGAACAAACCATATGATGTTAATAATGAACTAGAGGAAGGTAAGGCTTGTCAGACTTGCAGTTCAGATGCATGGACATCGGATGATGTCAGGAATATGAGATGTTAGCCACGGGATGGCTAAGAGAGAAACGGTCATATGACCGAAAGATTTGGATTGGATCATAAGATTATTCGGAGTATGGATTATTTATTGGATATGCTTTATCTTCGTCATACTGTATTTACTTCAGTAGTTATCTTGGTGATAATCCTGTTATGGCATAATAATTAATACTGCTAGATGACTAATCTTGCTAGATAATCCTGCCACAACATGATAGTAATATTGTTAAGATAACAAATGCATGCTTGAATGCCATGGATTGCATTGCTTGGTGTATATGTTATTTGGTTTGCTTGCGATTACATTCAAAAGTACTCAGCGGCCTTCAATGTGGCCAGGTTCACCTAAGGATTCGACGTCCACTAGCGAGGAGCCGGAGTGTTCGCGGACTAGAAGAGTAACCCAGTCAGATCCCTGTGGATTGGAGCCGCACCAAGACCATGCTACCTTAGATAGAGCTTTTCCGCTGCCATCACCCTTGTGATATATCATGTAAGACATATATATCCATCAATAGAAATGTATGTGTTCATGATACTTGTTGTAAAAGCGCATGCCAGAGTGATTTCCTGGGCTGGTATGTGCGGTGATCGTCTGGCTACAGTAGTATTCAGGCGGGGCGCCACAAACTTGTATATTGATAAGCCGGCTATTTAAACATTGTTTCTCTAATGACTCGTTGTGACATATATGGAGATAGGTTGTTATGTTTTTCATAATTGTTACATCATGCATTGTTACTGTTATTGCAATGATAAAGAATGTGACTTAATAATGACAACCTCCTCCATCGGCTGGATCGATTCATAGTGCCACCGAACCGAGCTCATTAGTGCAACCACCTTTGCCTTTATGGGAAGGCCCTAACTTGGTCTATTGTCTTACCCCTTGTCGGTACCTCCAAAGAGGGAAGATTATGCACGTGTGCTACCCTGGCCCGGTAGGCGGCGATAATCTTGTGAGCCCGGTTTGGTTATTGAGCTCAGGTCTCCGTTTGGGACAGTTTTGTTTGGCCACGACGGTGGCAGGTGTCAAGAGTGACACAGGGGCCACCCAAGACATGACCCGGGAAGGGCATGATTGTCGGTGGGACCGTAAGAGTGCCAGGCAATAGACAAGTTCTGTTGGAGCAGCATGGGTCCACCCGAATGGGAGCATCAGTCCGGGAGCTCCATAGTGTGGGTAAAGTGCGCAACCTCTGCAGAGCGTAAATCTATTCGAATAGCCGCGTCCTCGGTCATGGGACACAGTTCGTACTAGGTCACACTATTTGGTCTGTGTCGAGTCTGGAGGAATGAACCATATGATGTTAATGCTAATAATGAACCAGTGAAAGGTAAGCTTTCTCAGACTTACAGTGAAGGTGCATGGGCACCGGATGATGTCAAATGTTAGCCATGCGATGGCTATGAGATAAGTGGTCAGATGACCGCAAGGTTTGGATCGGACTTGGATATGATTGGATTGGTGTATGAGAATGTTTGGGATATGAATTCATTACTCGATATGCTTTATCCTCGTCATGTTGTTTCTACTTCAGTAGTAATATGGCTAGATAATCCTGCTATGACATGATAATTAATAATGCTAGATGGTTAAACCATAATAATTAATATTGTTATAAGAATTGATACATGCTTGAATGCCATGGATTGCTTTGCTTGGTGTAAATGTTGGTTTGGTTTGCTTGCGAGTACATTCAGAAGTACTCAGCGGCCTTTAATGTGGCCAGGTTCACCTAAGGATTCGATGTCTACTAGCGAGGAGCCGGAGTGTTCGCGGGCTAGAAGAGTAACCCAGTCAGATCCCTGTGGATTGGAGCCGCACCAAGACCATGCTGCCTTAGATAGAGCTTTTCCGCTGCCATCACCCTTGTAATATATCATGTAAGACTTATATATCCATTAATAGAAATGCCTGTGTTCATGATACTTGTTGTAAACGCGCATGCCTGAGTGATTTCCTGGGCTGGTATGTGCGGCGACCGTCTGGCTACAGTGGTAATCAGGCAGGGCGCCACAACGGATGGTATCAGAGCCAGGCTGACGATAGGTTACCCTAGCCAGATTTCATTGCCTATTTCTCAATAGAAAGTCCCGATGGATTTCAGCCATCTTTGCCAGACTGGCACGGCTACTATTAATCATAAGGCAATTCCATAGGCTTTGCCCCATCAGACCTTAACTCTCATGGTCTTTGCCTCCGGTGTGAAAGGTCCGCACCAGGCATTGACCCGTGAGCCCTTAACCCCTAGGTAAACCAGATATCCCCACCTTGCTTGCTAACCATGGCATTTCTCTTCTCAAATCTAGTTTCCTTTGGGAAACGCCTATAAATTCTATCTTTCCCCGACAACCCTAGGATCGTTGACTATGCCACTTTGGCTATGGTCATGCGTCGAGTTGGATGTTCCCTAAGGAAGTAGTAGGAGCTTGACACCAATTGCGACCAGGAGCATTGTGTGGTTTTGCTTCTAAGTCCTTAGAGGTGCATCGAGTGCGCTAGGCTAGTTATACTAGTGAATCTTCGGCCACATGTGTAAGGTCCGCAAAATTTGAGCTTTATTTGCTTTGAAGTATTTTTTTTGGGGTTTTCGCGGTTCTTGCTTCTTTTGTCGATTCCGTTCTGTCGCTCCGACTGGATCCATCTGCAAGAACTGCCAAAGAAGACCAACATACAACTTGGACACTACCCAATAATCCAAATTCAGTAAGAGTCAAGCCAAGCCAACTGCCCGATATTCAGAACATCATCACCGGATCTATCAAGAATGAAGAATGGGTCAGAAGCAGACTCTGGATGCCACAGACAAGGCCAGAATATACCTGAGAGAGTTTGCCTCAGAACAAATCATACCTAAGGAATAGTTAGATGAGCTATGAGTAATGGACACCAGCAAAAGAAAATTATTCGGTCCTCGACACAAGGATTATTGCAGCCAGTGGGGTGAACCTTGAGTCTTTTCTCAATGGACTCAAGAATCATTTATTACCCATAGACGACATATCTCAAGAATGTGAACGTGCCGAAAGCAACAACAAAACTATGGTCTGCGAGAAATATGGATAAGTTCATGGCTGCCTGGAATCCATGAGAATTTCCAATACTTGGAGCTCAGCTAAACCGAATGGAATTGTCCGCCAACTGCCTACCACCGGCAACATCTGGTATCCCGGATTAATTATCAACACGAAGTCTGCATCAGTTGTGAAATCTTTATAGCGGCAATGACCAGGTCAGCAGAAGGTCAAGCGGTGTGCATGACCAACAAAATATCTTCAGACAAGGTATGGCCTATACCAAATTTTGGCTCCACTATGGGTAAATTTTGGATACTTCGTAAGGAAGCCAGAATCGGCCATGGATCCGACTGTGTATCACAGTGCAAGGCTTTTGGGTACAAGGAACCCAGCCTCCCTCCGCAAGTTATCGGAAGGAGCTTGCGACGCAAGACTCCCAATCTTCCTCGCTACGCTACTAGCGGGAAGCTTCCGAGGTACGACACCTAGCCTTCTTCGGCACACTACCCTGGCAGAAGCTTCGAACATAAGGTATGCAGCCTTCTTCAACACGCCATCGTGCCCACAACAATCTTGTCAGAAGCACAAACTAGTCCAGACACACGTCCGCCTCAGAACTCAATGGTTGTGAAAGGATTTATCCTACCCCTGCATATGTTGTGAGCATGTAGTCCAGCTCATCAGTTTATGTGAGCCACTTGTACACGAGAAAGACTGTGTTCATGGAAACTTCGGCCCTATATGGTAAAGAAGGATATGCGCACAGCTACCCCTACGAGATATGCAAAAGTTGTGTGTACAAGCCCGACAAGCTAGGATATGACCAAGGAACCGTGTTTGCAAGTCATGGCAAGTTCCCCAAAAGGAACCTCCAAGAACAATGAAGCTTCGGATAAACCACCTTCGCGACGGTCAATAAAATAAGGCTTCACAGACAAGGCGATATTACCAATCCTTGTCAAACTCTTGCATATGCGGCCACAACAATGCAGCCGGCATGTTGTACTCCTCATGAGCATGGGCCATCAACTAAGATAAGAGGCTATGCTCCGTAAGATGCGCCGAATGATAGCCAAACTATGTTTAGCTCAGTGATCATAGCAAGGACTGCAAAGGATATATATGACAGAGCCACCTCAGCGATCGACCGAGTTTGATTGCCTATATGGAAACAAGGTGATACGAAAATAATCATTCAGTCCCAGAAGTAAAAATACAGTATGGGACATGGGGAATCACTTGTTATGATACTTCCCGTGTCAGCTCAGACCTCTGGACGAAGCAGCTAGCTCTAGGTCATGGAAACCAAGCTATTTGTCGATACTACTCGCTACCAACTAACCAAAGGCTACAAACTACTAGGATAGAAGGTTTTTCTGAAAAGAAAGAGAAGGATTCAATGCAGTCGCTGGAAAAGCCAGCACCGGAGCCATTAGAAGAGACAGTTCGAAGGACCAGCAAATCAATCAAGACAAGACAACTGATGGATCCAAGTCACACACAGGTATGTTCCCCTTAGCCGGGAGGTAAGCTCAGAAATCTCGAGGACGAGATTTTCTTAAGGGGGGTACGTTTGTGACACCCTGGTTTTCGCTCCTCGATTTCTTCCTTCGCGGGATTTGACTCCCATCTTTTTTTTTGATGTTATGGGATTATCTCTTGCCTTTGGGTATATGAAGATGGTCACTTAGCCTTGCCTCTCCCATCAAACCAGAAATTCTCTCCAGACCAACCTTGCCACGCAAGATATTTTCTCAGGATTTTGCCACCGAAACCCTACTCTCCGATCTACCGGAAGGGAAACTCTAATTCCTTCCGTTACAAAGGAACCCCAATTTTCTTTGATCTGTTGCCTCCCAAACTTTTCCCAGAGACTCTCCTATATCTATAAACCCTGGATATGCAAAAATATTGCCAAGTCATTTGCAATATTTTTCATTTAAAATTAATTCCTTTTTCTGCCAGTTAAAGGAATTAAATCCAGGAAAATATCTATGCACCTCCAAAGTTCATGA
This sequence comes from Elymus sibiricus, assembly GCA_039707655.1. Classification (NCBI taxonomy): domain Eukaryota; kingdom Viridiplantae; phylum Streptophyta; class Magnoliopsida; order Poales; family Poaceae; genus Elymus; species Elymus sibiricus. Next base: position 388,217,690 of record CM077676.1, read on the forward strand.
AAACTTGTGGAGATATTATTTGTGATCATATTGAGCTCTCATAAAAATATTGGCCATAATTAAATAAAGGAAATTGCATTTTCCTATTTAAAGCCAATATTGCATTTTGGGCACTTTCTAAAGGAACTACCATTTTGGTAGCCAGGAAAAATCCCAAATAATTTGTGGAGCTTCTCCTATCCATATCTTCACCATTTCCATCAAGAACCCAAGTTCCATAGTTCAAAGTTTGAGAGCATCATCCAATTCTTGTTTCTGGATCTATTTTGAGGTTGTGAAGCAACTATATTTTATATTGCTTCAAAATTCTTGAAATTAATCCAGGAACTCACAATCCCTATATGATGTGAGCATGAAAAAATTCACATCATTTTATCTAGCCAATTTCTCCCAAAAATTCCATCTAGTTTCTGTCCAGCAGAAAGCTTTGTGAAGGAAGTACCTTCATAAGGCATCCAAATGAACTGAACTTTAACCAGAATATCATAATGTCCAAATCACCACCCTACACCAAAATTCAGCACATTTCATTCAACCATTTGAGCACAACTCCAACTTTCTCATTTCTGTCCAGTAGGGCACTTTGTGAAGGAAGTGCATGCAAACAAGGTCCAAATGACCTCAATTTTGCAAGCATCTACTCCTTCCTACCACATTTCATTGTGACAAGGAACCAGCTCGAACCCTCCATCCATTTCTCCACAAGGATCCATCCTAGTTTCTGTTCAGAACCTATGCAAGCTCAAATCAGTCATTTCTTGCCTCCTCTTCAGTCCAAACCTCCTCAGGTCATCTCATGGTTCTCTGATCCATCTTTTTGACAAGCCTAGTCATCGATGGTTGCACCAGAGCGCGTTATGGCATGGTGACCACACGGCGGCCATGCAAGAACGGCGCTATGGGCACTGACCATGTCTGGTCGCCTCGAACAGCTAGCTTCAGCTGGCCATGGCTTGTCCCCGCGTGCCGGCTAGCTCCCCAGCCGTCCACTTACCCCTCTCCTGCAGCTTCCCCCTCCGGTTTCTTCCTCACCACGCCGCGATGAACGGCGCCGTACGCCACTGTACTCGCATAGCGCCGCCGCATGGAGCCAAGACGAAGCTCTCCCGAAGCCCAGTTGGCCTCCACTGCTTGCCCGTGCCACCCCGCGACGCCAGCCACCCGCCTGAGCCGTCGCCTCTGAGCTCCAGTGCAGTGATAAGGGCACCACGACAGCCGTGCTTATCTTCCCGCCATGGCCGCCTATAAATAGGTCCTCCCCGGAGCCCCCCAGCCATCCCCGAGCACCTCAACCTCCTCTTGGACCTCTCATAGTCCCACCGAGCCCATCAGTTCCTTTCCGGAGCTCCTCCTCGCTTGCCACGACCGCCATGGCCGCCGCTGTTCCCGGATCGAATTCGAGCCAACCGCGGCCCTTCTCTCCCGCCTACCTACACCAGAGGAGCCCCCGGCCACCGCGAAGCCCTCCTGCACCGTACCGCCGTCTCCCCGCCATCGAATCGCCGTGACCATCTCCGGCCTTCGCCACCATCCGCCCTGCCCAAGGAGCCGTCGCCCCCGTAGCTCTTAGCGTCCGTACGCTACACCATTGGATGTGCCACTTCGCACCGAGCTCGTCCATGGGTGGAGCGTCGTCGGGGATGCCCTGTAGTGCCCGCAACCGTCACCGGAGCGCGCGGCTGCTCTCTGTCCCGCAGGCGAGCGCGTGGAGGAAGACGACGATCACCCCCCTCTCGCCTGCCAGTGGGCCCCAGCTATAAGCACTAGTGGATGCGCACATGTGGAGCTGACGTGGTGGGCCCAGCGTTTAAGTGGAGACGTATTCTTCGGAATACGCTTCCGCTTTCTGAAAGCGTAAACCAGTACTACTCCAGGCCGGAATACGCTTTCTCTTTCCAAAAAGCATATTTCACCGAAGTGCGCTATCTGTTTACCCCGCCATCTGAATCTGTTAAATTGCGGACGTTCGCCGGTTAACAGCAGAAATGAACACATTTTTGTTTGTTTTCTGCCTAACTAACGAACGGCCACAACTTCGCAACTGTAACTCCGAATCAGGTGATTCCAAAGCCCACCTTCTCGGTTCGTCGATCCCATTTCGATGACATCACGTTCACAATGTTTACACTTTCTAAAAATGCCCATTTTGCCCCTGTCCTATATTCAGCCCCTCTGAGAGGGAATCTTCTCCGGCGAATTTTTCCGCGAGGTGATCGCACTTCTCTCCGGCGAATCTATCGACCCCCAAGGAAGCCGACCATCTGATATATGCCCTAAAGCATTGCTCTGTGTTATTCTTGCATGTTTAAATTAATATGCTTATGCTCATGTGCATAGTGGTGAGCTGCATGTGACGCTAATGAACCCTTGCTTGCCTTTCTTTGGTGACGGCACCACGCCTGTGTTCTGAGCTGCTTTCGGGCGTCCGGGGTGGATGCCGACTTTATGTTTCTCTTTTCGACAACTGGCCCGTTTTCTGAGCTACTTTTCGGCCGTCTCGGGCAGCTGTTGAATTTCTTTCTGTAGCAGTGACCTTATGCTCTGAGCTGTTCTTCGGCCGTCTTAGGGAACTGCTACTTTCTTTTTATCAACACCATCTTATGCTCTGAGCTGCTTTTCAGCCGTCTTGAGCCGGGGTTGAGTTATTCCAGTAACGCCCCAGATCTGTGTTGTAAAGACCATTCTGGCGGCTACTGGTTTATTTGCCGGTTTCATGCAAGGGTTCAGATGGTCGTAACATACAGCTAGAACTTGTATAGTGATAAACCGGCTATTTAAACAATTTTTCTCTAATGACTCGTTGTGACATATATGGAGATAGGTTGTTATGTTTTTCATAATTGTTACATCATGCATTGTTACTGTTATTGCAATGATAAAGAATGTGACTTAATAATGACAAGCTCCTCCGTCGGCTGGATCGAGTCATAGTGCCACTGAACCGAGCTCATTAGTGCAGCCACCTTTGCCTTTATGGGAAGGCCCTAACTTGGTCTATTGTCTTGCCTCTTGTCGGTACCTCCAAAGAGGGAAGATTATGCGCGCACGCTACCCTGTCCCGGTAGGCGGCGATAATCTTGTGAGGCCGGTTTGGTTATTGAGCTCAGGTCCCCGTTTGGGACAGTTTTGTTTGGCCACGACGGTGGCAGGTGTCAGGAGTGACACAGGGGCCACCCAGGACATGACCCGGGAAGGGCATGATTGTCGGTGGGACCGTAAGAGTGCCAGGCAATAGACAAGTTTTGTTGGAGCAGCACCGGTCCACCCGAATGGGAGCATGAGGCCGGGAGCTCCATAGTGTGGGTAAAGTGCGCAACCTTTGCAGAGCGTAAATCTATTCAAATAGCCGCGTCCTCGGTCATGGGACACAGTTCGTACTAGGTCACACTATTTGGTCTGTGTCGAGTCTGGAGGAATGAACCGTATGATGTTAATGCTAATAATGAACCAGTGAAAGGTAAGCTTTGTCAGACTTACAGTGAAGGTGCATGGGCACCAGATGATGTCAAATGTTAGCCATGCGATGGCTATGTGATAAGTGGTCAGATGACCGCAAGGTTTGGATCGGACTTGGATATGATTGGATTGGTTTATGAGAATGTTTGGTATATGAATTCATTACTCGATATGCTTTATCCTCGTCATGTTGTTTTTACTTCAGTAGTAATATGGCTAGATAATCCTGCTATGACATGATAATTAATAATACTAGATGGTTAAACCATAATAATTAATATTGCTATAAGAATTGATACATGCTTGAATGCCATGGATTGCTTTGCTTGGTGTATATGTTGGTTTGGTTTGCTTGCGAGTACATTCAAAAGTATGCAGCAGCCTTCAATGTGGCCAGGTTCACCTAAGGATTCGACGTCTACTAGCGAGGAGCCGGAGTGTTCGCAGGCTAGAAGAGTAACCCAGTCAGATCCCTGTGGATTGGAGCCGCACCAAGACCATGCTGCCTTAGATAGAGCTTTTCCGCTGCCATCACCCTTGTAATATATCATGTAAGACTTATATATCCATTAATAGAAATGCCTGTGTTCATGATACTTTTTGTAAACGCGCATGCCAGAGTGATTTCCTGGGCTGGTATGTGCGGCGACCGTCTGGCTACAGTGGTAATCGGGCGGGGCGCCACAAAAATAGATGCATGTCCAGCACGAAAAATAAAGTAGTGTCAATCATTTGTCCATCACACACACATCAACATCACTCACTCACACACACAACAACAACACCCACACCCACACACCAATAGCACACACACACACCAATAGCACTCACTCTCACGCACACACAAACACATCACACACACACACACACCCCAACATCACCCCTCCCCACACACACACACATCACACACACACCAACATCACTCACTCACACACACATATAAACACACTCACACACATTAATCACTACATATGCATATACACATAAATGTATAATTTTTAAAAAAAAAACAAGATTGAGGAGGGGCTCACCAACATGGCAGGGGGGCGGCGGGGGAGGTGGACGCCGAAGGTGGCGGAGCTTGGTGGAGGCGAGGCCGCGACGGTGGAGGAGCTCGGCGGAGTTGGTGGCCGCGACAGTGGAGGTGGGGGGTGGGATCGGTGGAGGTGGAGGCTCGGTGGAGACACTCTAGGCGGCGGCGGCGAAGCTCGGTGAATGGGGCGGCGGCGCAAAGGGGCAGCGGCGGACGCGGGGGAAAGAGAGGGAGTGAGGACAGAGAACAGGCCGGAGTGAGCGCGTGAGTTGGAAAATTTTGGATAAGTCCCCGCGGGAGCCTTTTCCGAGAGTCAAGTACAAGAGGCTCTCGGTAAAGGTCATACCCTAGATCTCGCAGGCTTTTCCGAGAGTCGTAACAACGGTCGGTAAAGATGGTAGCCCTAGATCTTGGGCGCTTTTCTGAGAGCACTCTCGGTAAAGGGAAAGCCATAGATCTAGGTTTTACCTAATACCGAGAGCAGCTCTCGGAAAAGTAAGGTATACCGAGAGGTGCTCTTGACAAAATGTGTAGTCAACACCATTTGTGGCTGCTTTCATGTATCCCTACATCTAAACATATATCAAAGCACTATAATTATCACAAATATTGCAGATCTGCAATTACCGGCGATGAAACCCTAGCAGAGCAATAAATGTCTCAAATATTGCATGCGGGTCCGAAAAATGAGGAGGCGTGGCACGTGTCATGCGATGGTGAGAAGTTTCGAGGCCAACGGAGCAACAAGACCCGCACTTCCTACACAAACCGGACACGTTCCCTCTCGATACCCAGAGACTAGCTCGGAGATGGTGCGGTTTACAAGTGACCTCAGGGGAAGCTTACTCGAAACGCGCCCAAACTTTTACCACACCCTACAGGGCCATGTGATGACACCGTGCCAGCTCTCGAGAAATTCCGGCATCGTACGATTTTCCGAGGAATGTTCTTCGCATGTCTACGAGTGTGGTCGGGGGCCTTCGGGGGCTAGCTATGCCACCAAATCTTGCGTTGGGCCCTCATACATGTCTAGAAGTGTGGTGGCATGTCTGAAGAGTCAATACACGTCTCTGTAGTGTGGCGCCCATCCGGTGGCCCCGGCGGTCTAGGGCGTCGACCAGCACCGAGAGGGGGTAGGCCACGGTGAATACCTGCTTCTCCGTGTTACGGCAGGTCATCGTGAGATGCCAGGCCAAAGTCTAAGCCCGTTTTGTCGTAGGATCGCCCGTCGTCGGCTCGATCTCGGGGACGAATGCACCTGGTCCTCGACGTTCCCGCCCGTATGTTCGGTTTGTGAGGCATCTGCCACGTCAAGGTTGTGTGTTGGGTATTCAAACACCACACCACCCTTTCATGCATATGCACGGCCCACACGCATGTACGGGTGGTTCCCGCCCCCGCCCCCCCTCGGGCGGTTTCCAGATCGAGAACCCATCCGGTGGCCCGGGCGGTCTACGGCGTTGACCGACACCGAGAGGGGGTAGGCCATGGTGAATACATGCTTCTTCATGTTATGGAAGGTCCCCGTTCTGATCTTTTTTACTTTACAATGCTTAGAAGTTGGGATTTCAAAAAAATCTAGCCCGAAACATAAGTCACTAAAAGTGATGGAATTTTGAAACCCTGGTCATAAAAAGATATGAAATATCAGACACAAAAAGAGAGTGCCCAGCAAAAACACAAAAGGAAGGAAAATAAAGAAGTGGCGCAGTTGTTACTAAGCGTTGATATACGGCTCTCGGTAATGCCCACCTTTTCCGAGAGGCCCTCTCGGTAAAGGACCTAAACAAAAACACAAAAGCAAGGATAATAAAGAGGTGGCACAGTTGTTACCAAGCGTCAATATACGGCTCTCGGTAATGCCCACCTTTTCCGAGAGACCCTCTCAGTAAAGTACCTAAACCTAGATCTTAGCTGTTCCCCTTTCTTTCTCTCACTCACTTCGCTCTCTGTTTCCTCTTCATCTGGCCGCCGTCGAAATCGCCACCGCCACCATCTGCCGCCGCTGCCACCGCCACCGCCACCAACTGCCACCACCGCCACCACCGCCACCTCTTCCACTGTCGTCGTCTTCTTCATGGCTGGCGCCCGGCGTGGCGGTTCTTCTTTGCTGCCCAAGGACGGCGGCCGCCGCGGAGCGCCACCGGTGGCGCGGCAGCTCCACATGCCCTCAGGTACTCCCCTTCCCTCCTCTCCTACCCCCTCCCACCCCTCCCACCCCATTGCCCCCCCACCCCGCCCCGTCCTAGAACTGGGGCTCGACGGGGCCTCCCGGTCCGGTCCACAGCCGCAGCCGTCTGGCTGTGCACGCCGGCATCGCGACGTGGTCACGGCCAGTCGTCGGTGGCTGCCTCACCTGACCCAAGCCTTTTGCTTGGACCCATGTCTTTGGGGATGAACTATTGCTCTGTAATCCTTTTGCTTGCCTTCGTGCAGCACTCCTTGTTTTGTCAGGTGGACATTAGTCTGTTTGAGCACCACTATCTAGATCCTAGCTTTTACTTTTTCAGTCTTTAATCTCTTGTAATTCTTGGCAGCCTTAGGCTGGGATCTTGTATCATGCTAGTTTCATTTTTCAATGAGAAATGGATCTTGTAGAGTTATTCAGTTTTAGAGAGAAATAGCTTTAGATGACACTGAGGAGTGAGGATCTGCTTGATTTCATTAGAAGAAAAATAACAAATGAATTATCTTTGAATTGAAGGCAGTAGAGCATTCTTTGAATTATCTTTGAATTGTAAGCTGTAGATGACACTTGGTTTAGCTTGAATATCTTTATCCTATGGATTTCACGGAGGAAGGTTTGATGCATATCTCTTGTCAACTTACACGCTTTATTATTGATATGCGTAGAGATGAGAGGTTTACAAAGGTCAAAAATATGGTAGACATTTCTATTATGCTAAGCTTGTTGAGACAAACAGGAGTATCACTTATAACCTTGTTTGCAAGCTTCTCAAATTGGTTCTAATCCTACAGTAGCAACAACTAGAGTTAAGAAAGTATTCTCTTCAATGACTTTTGGGAGAAACAAGTTACCGAATAGATTTAGTGTGAGCTGCTGCTATTTAATTTGTTTGAATGAAAAAAAATTATATCTTTCTTTGGATGGCATGCTTCATCAGTTTATTGTATGCCCTAACTAGCCAATAGTGTTATGCTAGTCTAATGCTTATGTTTTAGTTTTTTATATTATTAGATAGCGGCTAACCATTCAACCAGTAAATTAGTGCTCTGTTGTATTATTTATAATTGTATTTTATTTTATTTTCAGATTACTCTCCATTTTAGTTCCTAATATATTTTATTTTGTTTTCAGATTATGAGGGGGGCTCTAATAAGTACCGGAGAGTCTTGAGCGGTAGGGCGACCCACGTCAGCAACTCTGCCACGACCGAGTCGTTCGGCTCCCGTCAGCTCGCTACCGACAAAGAGTGGACTTTGATGTACCGGATCCGCTCGCTACCCAGTCGGCCGACATGGTGGCCTCGGACGGCTCGGGGTCTACCTCGAGCAACACTTCCAAGAGGAAGAAATCCGGGCGTGGTCCGGGGAAGGTCCCGGAACCAACGGCTGCCGGCGACCATCCTGTCATTAGACCGACAGGAGATTGGTAAGCATTTGATTTGCAAATTATTTTGGATACCACAGCTTTTCCACTCACATATGCTTGTCATTTTCATCATGCAGTCAGTGGGCATTTGTTCCTATCAAGCCTAAGAGGGCACGATTGCCGAACCACATCATTGGCTTCCTCTTGAGGAAGTACTTCCCCGGGTTGGCCAAGCCGGGTGATGACCACCCGCCATCGCCAGGTTTCACCTGGGAGCACTACCAGCACACCAAGGATGAGCACAATGTCACCATGGCCACCCGGGTCATCGACGGTTTTTATTTAAGTATCTTCGCCACTGCATTTTTCCATATCCGAATTCTTGTAATTAACTGCCATATGCTTTCTTGTAGGAAGCATTTTCTTGCGTGGATGGTGAGAAAGAGAAGGCGACAAAAGCCCTCGTGAAATCAGCCGGAAGATACTCTCTGACCTCAAGTACACGTTGCGGTACAAAGCCGTGATGAAGTGTCGACCGCTTGATGACAAGGGGCTTAAGATGACGAGGAAGTCTACTTGCCAGACCAACTTGGACAGAGAAGGATACTTGTCGGTGGTAAGTGACACCATTGGTTGCTAGTACTTTGATTCACCCGCCTCTTGTTAGTCAATGATTCGATTTTGTCTGACTAGGTGAGGGAACCCTGGATGAAGGAAGATTGTTGGGAGGCCCTGGTTGACATGTGGTGTGACCCGACATGGCATGCGCAACATGTGGAGAAGGGAAACAATCGCGCCAAAATGCCAGGCCCGGCACATGTCCAGGGGAGCCAGAACCTAACCACTCTGCAGCAACACACGGTATGTGGATTAAGATGTTAACTTTTTCGCACGGTGCATCTCCGTTCATTAAGCTTGATGGTTACTTTTGCAGGAGGCAGAGCTTGGTCGCCCGGTCCACATCCTGGAGGCCTGGAAAGAAGGCCACAAGGGGAAGGATGGCGCCGAGTTCTACAGCCTGTTGTCGCAGGAGAAGTACGGGACCTTCAAAGAGGTCTTCCAGGAGGTGCACGGGCAGGACGCCGAACCTACGTCCAAGCCCCTTGATCCTGAGCTGCTCATCATTGCTGGCGACGGGAAGGGCCATGGCCGCCACCTCCTTTGCAATGGGGCGATCGCCACCTCCTCGCATCGCAAGCTCCACGAGACACGCGCGTCGAGCACAAGCTCAACTCCGTCCATATGGAGTCGCCCAACCGCCGCGTCACGTGAGATCGCGCGTCTCAAGGTTAGCATCATAACCATTCATTTATGTCCATGCCTCGAAATAGCACCCTTGCAACATATATGAGCCTAATGCCATATTACAGGCTTTAATGGAGCAGCGGGCTGCTGAAGAGGAGCAAAGGCGGCAGGCTGAGCAGGAGAACAGAGAGAAGGAACGAGCAGAAACGAACGAAAGGTTCAAGCAGCTCGAGAAACAACTACAGGTAGAACATTCTCTAAACTAGAGATAGAACATTCATTATATAGCGACGTACAATGCTCACGTTACTCTACTCTTATAGGCTCTTATACAATCTCAAGGCGGTGGAAATGATGCCCCTCCTCCTCCTCCTCCTCCTCCTCCAGAAGCTTAACCCGATGAAATGATGCCCCTCCATAAATTAACCCTATGTATGAATATCTTAACTTGTGTGTGATGTGATCGAGCATTTGTTTTGCTCTATGAACTTGTATGACACAATGGCCTATGTGAACTAGCTATTGTTACCTTATGTCAACTAGTTTAAATTATGCATATGTGTGTGATGTGTTGCTCGAGGAATTTCTAGGGAGCTCCTAGGTCCTACATTCATTGATATGATAACATCAGCTGCAGTGAAGATATAGACAGAATATGTACCTAGTAGTTTTCAGTTGCAGGATTAGATAACAAAAAGCTTCACAAAAAGAAGCAATAGGACATATTACCGAGAGCAACACTCGAAAACTCACACTTTGCCGAGAGTGGCTCTCGGAAAAGGGGTCGCCTGAGCACTTTGGCTCCTGTAGTGGCATTCTTTTCCGAGGGTGGCTCTCGGAAAAGAATGGCTCTTCAATATCTGTAGTGGCATTCTTTTCCGAGGGCGGCTCTCGGAAAAGAATGGCTCTTCAGCACTCCACCCGTGGCATTATTTTCCGAGGCCAGAAATTTAGGACATATGCCCTAGAGGCAATAATAAATGTTATTATTTATCCCCATGTTCATAATTATGTTTATGTTCCATGCTATAACTGCTATGATTCTCGAGTCTGCAATAACCATGAGGCTCGAAGGAAGACTCATATGCACGTGTGGAATAATAAACGGTAAAATGTATTCCTAGTCATGCCTCTAAGACTAGCTCAAGTGTTGCATGATGGTTCTGTTTTCCTGATCATGGGCATGTCTATGCCGGCAATTTTGAGGGCACAATGTTAGGAGAACACTTGTGTTGAATCGACCCGAATTGATGTTATGCTATGAGATACATTCGTCACAAGTTAATGGTTAATAACACAGAGAAATTTAACGTTTGCATAATTCCTTAGACCATGAGAGTATCGAGTTTCTTCATGCTTGCTTCATGAACTTTGGGGTTTGTTAAACGTCATCCGTAAATGGGTGGCTATTACGGCGTCTTACGGGTTCATGGAAATGTATGTCAAGTAACTTGATAGCTCAAGGTTGGGATTTGCTTCTTCGACGATGGAGAGATATCTCTGGGCCCTCTCGGTGTTACGGCATCCACCATCGTCTGGCCAGACACATTGTGATTTGATCACAGGGATGCCGGAACACGGGAACGAGAAAAGAGAACAAAACCGGCAACGAGGTAACTGGCATAGTGGACAAGTTGTTGATCCACGGGGATGCCGATAAATCTCACCTCGGGTTTTGTAACATATCGTGAAGCAACAGGAATAGCACACGGCAACTGGAGGTTCACTCGAATAATTATTCGTGTGGGTATAGGAATCAATATGGGTGTCCACAGCTCCGATGTTGATCATTGATCGGAAAGAGTTCCGGTCATGTCTATACTTCACCGAACCTAGAGGGTCACATGCTTAAGGGTCATCTATCAGCTGAATACTAGACAAGGAGTCTTGGAGAAAGTCACCGGAAAAGTTTCAGAGACAGCGGAAAAGTTCCGGAGAGAGAGCACCGGAATAGTTTCCGTAAAACTGAAAAGTTGTTTCAGGGTATACCATTAAGTCAAATTGGTTTCGGCACACGCCTGGAAATTCTTGGAGGGTGCCAGAATTGGTCTGGGAACTTCTGAGATTTTTCGGAGAAAAAAAAACCGGAAATGTTCCGGAGCTGCCGGAACTGCTTTGTTTGCTTTTCGCAGATGAAAATCACTTATCCGGAATTGTTTCGGAACGCGTCCAAAATCATTTGTGTGGGTACTGGAATTATTCTAAGACCCACAGAAATATTTTCGGATTTAACGGTCGCGGAAAAATGTTTCTGTGAATAGTAAAAGTGCTTTTTGGGTGTCTTCTTGGAGAAGCTACCTTGAGGGCCTTTTGGTATTTTTCCCCTTAGCTTCTTGGAGAAGCTACCCTTGGGCTTGGCCTATAAATAGGGGTGGAGGGGGCTGCCTAAAGACACACTCTTTCTCAACATACACAAGTCATGCATGATCTGGCCTTCTTCTCTCCCTCCCCGCGAAATAGTTTCGTAGAGCCGAAAGGCTGTCTGGGTTCCGGTTGGAACTAGTTCTGGACGGCGAAGCCCTGCCGGATAGATGACACCGTATGTGTGCAACCCCGTAGAGAGGTCTTAGGTTCGATCTTTTTGCCCGAGGGGCTGTTCGAGGGTCCTCCCGAAGGGCTGTCCGAGTTACTGTCCGAGTTTCGGGGGTCCTCCCGAAGGGCTGTCCGAGTGACCCGCCCGAAGGGCTGTCCGTGTGGCCTCCCGGAGGGCTGTCCGAGGATCTGTCCGGTGGGACTATCCGAAGGACTGTCCAGAGGCCTCTCGGAGGGCTGTCCGAGGATCCGTCCGGTGGGACTATCCAAAGGACTGTCCAGAGGCCTCCCGGAGGGCTGTCCGAGGATCCGTCCGGTGGGACTATCCGAGGGACTGTCCCGAGGCCTCCCGAAGGGCTGCCCGGAGATCCGTCCGGTGAGCTGACGAGGGAGTACATCCTCGCGGTTGGGAGGTTGTAAATCCTAGCTGCGGGGATCTGTACCGCCGATCGTCATCGACTCTACTTCCGCTGCGCTACGAGTCGGTAACGAAAAAGATCAAACCTTGTATGCCGTCTCCATAGTGGTCCTGGGCTGGTGCGTAGGTCGGAAATTTTTTGTTTTCTTCTGCGTTACCCTACAGTGGCATCATGAGCCGTGCTATGCGTAGATGCAGATTACGATCTAGAATACATAGAGATGTATGGGTGTTGCACAATATAATTTGTAGTAGATGAGTTCTACTGCTGATAATTATTTGTGCGGGTAGCAGATGAAATCTGTTACCCGATGTTCTTGTTGCTTCCCTAGAATTTGTATATTTCTGATCTTGATAACAGCTTGGTGGAGTTTCAAAGTTCTGGCAATCCGCGATCCTGATTGATCAACGAAGTGCTAACAGTTCGTTGAATTCCACCATAGTTAGAAAGAAAGATGAAATTTTGCAGACAAAAGGGCAATGCAGATATGATATGCACGGGGGTCATGCGTATGACGAAGTTCAGTATGGGGCTCGAGATTTTATTATCTCGTGTTTCATACACCCCGTAAAGTTAATCTAGCGACTCGAATAATCATACTTGATGATGGACGTTGGTAGGTGCGGTTTGTTCGAAACCTTAGAAGCCACGTAAAATGAAATTTTGCATAAACCGATTAGAGGCATCTAACTTGGTTTTGCAGGATGACATGAGATGTGCATGTGATGTGGTATAGCAATGCTCATATTAATTTGATTATGTATGAGATAACTATATGATGTAAATTTACTAACATGACCTGCGTGTCATGATTCGGCATGAAGGCTGGAGCCATATGATTGTCACTTTAATGACCTGCGTGCCAACCTTAAGTAATGCACTTATTTTATTAACTATAGAGATAGCAATATTATCTGGTGCATCGACAAGGTGGTGGCAAACTTCGCGAAGGTGAACACCGACGCGAGTGCCGAAGACGAAGAAATTAAAGACTTCTCCGTTAGAAAGGGCTATACCATATCATGCTATTATGAATTACCTGAGATGTTTATCCCTTATGGTGCACCCTTTTGATTGCGCGGTAGTCGCTTTTTATTAGGGTGATCTCTCACTTAAAATTTCAAGTAGTTAGTGTTCTCCCAAGTGTAGCACCGTCACAGCATCTTTACTTTCGGGGTGCGCCATGATCTACATGGGTACGAACGATTGTACGGGTGTAAGGCGGGTGAGGTCAGACCTCGCAGTGAGATCACTTGGTTGTCTTGACGTTCATGGCAGGATCGTCCTGAGCTCGGAACACACGCATCGAAAGATGAACAAGAGTCACATAGAGATGTGATCGGCAAGTTTGCCTACCGATTGAAGTTGGCGCCATCAGTGTTCATCTCGATCAATGGCATTGAATGGAAATGCGGATCTTGCATCACTCACAATCAATTATGAGAGATATTGATTTGAGTGGGAGCGCACTTTAGAATTAACTTGTTTAATTCTCTGTGCAATTAATTATGAACTTTGTCTATGTGAAATTTGCATAATAGTCATAGAACAATGGCTCGCGTTTCCACCTTCCCTGTTAAAATTGAATAGCTGTTAAATATATGGTTAAAACTTTACGGTTGGTAACGTAATATGAGGATTGTCCTCAAGAGTGCCGAGAAGGATTTTGTCCTATCGCATGCTTTCATTATTCTCCCGCTAATGCTATGGATAATGTGACTCTCGTCCTTCGATCCAAAAGCTAGAATTCCGTTACGGTCAAGTGAAATATGTTTGCTTCCATGAGACCCGAACTTCAAAAAGTTTTGGGATAGCTATGTGATATTCATGCAACTGGAAATCATTTTTCAGACACAAACAAAGGCTAAAAGATATGTGATATCCAAAGCAATATTTGTTTTGCAAACTATTAGTAAAAGTTTTTACTATGCATTTGACTAATACAAGAGGGATCCAGAAGAACGCCTGTCATATGATGAAGGTGAATAAAACAACAACTTAAAGAGAAAGGAAATGTCCAAAGGGTGTTAGTGTGACTTACACACCTAGGAAGTCCGGGGCTAACGCCACTCTTAAGTTGAGTGCTTCTTGTGAGAGTAGGAGAAATACTGAGAGTTAAACTGTTAGAAGTATAAAGGCAAAAAAGAGAGAAGACTGGAATGTCCAGCTCATGTATGAAAGTCATACAAGTTATTGATGTATAGAAGGCTAGTAAAAGAAATAGTTCTTGGGATTTGTGATTAAATTGTTAGTCACTAATTCTTGGGTATTGTGAGTTGATCACAAAAGATACTCGCTCGATTGCATTCTGTTGCGACTCGATGCAAGGACTACTACGGCCTAAAAGACTTGCCGGAGTGAGGTTTAGATATGCGCTGGGAACATAGTAAAAGTTTCTATACTCGGTACATTACCTATGTATTTATTTTAATAATTCATTTTTAGAGTTTTTATACACTCTAGCCCTTTTGCATAAAGTATCTTGCAAGAAGGTTGTTCATAAGAAAACATTTGATGTTCGGTGTTATGAATAACATAAGGGCCAAGCTTCCATCATGGATGGGATGTATGTTATGAATATTGATAATAATATATTACCTCTGAATCTACTTTCATAATTCATTTTAGAGTTTTACACACTCTAGCCCTTTTGCATAATGTTTGTTGCAAGAGGGTTGTTCATGAAAGAACAATTGTTGTTCGGAATCATGAATAACATAAGGGCCATACTTCCATCATGAATGGGATGTATGTTACAAATATTGATGGTAATATGATACATCCATAACACTGACGCTAAATGTCGTAATACTAAGAGAATACCACACATGTGTGGCACTGCATTTGGTCACATTGGAGAAACCCGCATGAAGAAATTCCATAATGATGGATTTTGAAGTCGTTTGATTATGAATCATCTGACACTTGCAACTTTCCTCCGAAAAGTGAAGTGACTGAAATACCATTCACAGGCCATAAGGAACGAGCAACGAGCTTATTGGTGATCATACATTTTGATGTATGTAGTCCGATAAATGTTGTTGCTAGCAGTGGATTTATCTATCTTTAGGAATGACTCAAGTAGATATATGGATATTTACTTGATGAGACCTAAGTCTGGATCTTTTGAAATCATTCATAAGGTTTTCAATATGAAGTAGAAATTATTGCAACAAGAAAATTATGTTTCTGCAATTTGATTGCGGAAAGGAATATTTGAGTTACAAGCTTAGCGAATGTCTGATGAGTTGTGAAAAAGGTTTCATAACTTACACCTCCCGGAACTCCACTGTGAGTGGTACGTCCGTGAAGATGTATTCAAACCATTTGTGACATGGTAAGATCAAAGATGACATAAATCAATTTGCCATTATACCTTTTAAAAGTAATGTTTTAGATACTGCGGCTTTTACACTGAAAAGAGCACCATCAGGTCTGTTGAAATGACGCCATGGTATGGGATGCCCAACCATGCTTTGCCTTTTCTTAACATTTGGAATATGGGGCTTGTGTAAAATATTTACAAACCTATTCCAAATTAGACAAGTACTACTTTGTAGGTTATCCCAAGTAATTGGGAATTCCTCCACCACTATACCGAGGAAAAAAGGTTTGCCACCAAGAACGGTATGCTTTTAAAGAGAATGGTTCTTGCAAAAAGGTGAGTGGGAGAACACTGCAACTCAACGAGATAACAGTATCTTCGTCATCAGATCAAATGAAAGAAACCTTGGAAGTAATTCCAGATTTTCGTACTGCGACTGATACGGAAGCCTCTATATGTGATGTATGGACTTCGGTCGAACTTGCAACTGAACCACGTAGGCAAAACTCGTGCAAACCTCTCAGGTGCGCAATCGAGATGTTGTTGTTAGACTACAGTATACCTACGATACACAAGGAAGCGTTGATGGGCCCAAACTCTAGAATTGGCTAAATGCCAATATAATCCTGTAGGGGAACACAGCAGAAACCAAAAAAATTCCGACCTACGCACCAGCCCAGGAACACTATGGAGACTGCATACAAGGTTTGATCTTTTTCGTTACCGACTCGTAGCGCAGCGGAAGTAGAGTCGATGACGATCGGCGGTGCAGATCCCCGCAGCTAGGATTTACAACCTCCCAACCGCGAGATTGTACTCCCTCGTCAGCTCACCGGACGGATCTCCGGGCAGCCCTTCGGGAGGCCTCGGGACAGTCCCTCGGATAGTCCCACCAGACGGATCCTCGGACAGCCCTTCGGGAGGACCCCCAAAACTCGGACAGTAACTCGGACAGCCCTTCGGGAGGCACTCTTGAACTAAGACCGAAACTACGATCTCTCTACAGAGTTGCACACATACGGTGTCATCTATCCGGCAGGGCTTCGCCGTCCAGAACTAGTTCCCACCGGAACCCAGACAGCCTTTCGGCTCTACGAAACTCTTTTCGTGGGAGGGAGAGAGAGAGTCAGACGAGCATGGCATTTGTATGTGAGCAAGGGATGAGGTTTGGGCAGCCCCCTCACCTCCTATTTATAGGAAAACCAAGGGGTAGGGTGGTTTTACAATAAAACCCAAAGTGCACATGAATGAACTCCTTCACAAGGGCATAAAGGTGAAGCCATGGGACAAGTGGGGCTCCAAGGAGAAGCCCCCCATGTGTCGGGCCACACACCTAGTGGGTCCCCCCAAAAGGGTTCCTATCCATCCATGTCACACCCCAAGATCTTTTGAGCAAAAGCCCAAAAAGGTGGCTTTCCAATAAAGTAATCCAAAAAGCACTTTCACTATTCACGAAGACATTTTTCTGCGTCCGATAAATCCCAAATTATTTCTGTGTGCCTAGAACAATTCCAGTACCCACTAAAACAATTTTGAACGCATTCCGAAACAATTCCGGAACAATGTTTTTCTTCAGCGAAAAGCATCCAAATCGGTTCCTGCAGCTCCGGAACATTTCCGGTTTTTATCCCGGAAAATTCCCAGAAGTTTCCAGAACACTTCTGGCATCCTCCAAGAATTTCCAGGCGTGTGCAGAAACCAATTTGACTTAATGGTATCCCCTGAAACAACTTTTCAGTTTTACCGGAACTATTCCGGTGTCCTCTCTGGAATGTTTCTGTTTCGTCCGAAACTTTTCCGGTGATTTTCTCTCAGACTCCTTGTCTAGTATTCAGCAGATAGATGACCCTTAAGTGTGTGACCCTATAGGTTCGGTGAAGTATAGACATGACCAAAACTCTTTCCGATCAATGATCAACATCGGAGCCATGGACACCCATATTGACCCCTATACCCACACGAATGTATATTCGGGTGAACGTCCAGTTGCCGTGTGCTATTCCTGTTGCTTCGCGATATGTTACAAATACCCGAGGTGAGAAACATCGGCATCCCCGTGGATCAACACTTGTCCACTATGCCAGTTACCTCGTTACCGGTTTTGTTCTCTTTTCTCGTTTCCGTGTTCCGGTATCCCCGTGATCAAATCACAATGTGTCTGGCCAGACGATGATGGATACCGTAACACCGAGAGGGCCCGAGAATATCTCTCCATCGTCGGAGGAGCAAATCCCAATCTTGAGCTATCAAGTTGTGACGCCCCTGCTCGACACGTGCACAAATCATACACACAAACGTGCATGCTCACGAACATAGACTCACGGGAAGAATATCACAACACAACTCTAAACTCAAATAAAATTAATACAAACTTTATATTACAAGCCAGGGGCCTCGAGGGCTCGAATACATAAGATTGCGCATACAAGCGTCAGCGAAAGCATTAGATATCTGAGTACAGATATAAAAGTAAAACAGATATGCCCTGACAGGCGGGGCAAAACATCAACAACGATCGAAAAGGCGCAGGCCTCCTGCCTGGGAGCCTCCGAACTACTCCTGGTCGACTGGCTCAACGTAGTAGAAGTGGCCTCCGGGGCTCTCCTGGTAGTAGCAGTCTGTGGTGGCGTCTGGCTCCTGGGCTCCATCGTCTAATGTATCAGCAATTGGGTATGGGGAAAAGAATAGCAGAGCAACCGTGAGTACTCATCGAAAGTAATTGCAAGACTGACATCAGAACTATGCTAAATATGCATTGGTATCAACTGAAAAGGTTGTATATGTGGACTATATAGCAGATATGCCAGGATAGAGAGAAAGGCCTAGCCTATCGAAGACTAGCATCTTCAAGCAATTTTGCAGCATCAAAAGAGAGTAGATAATAGTAGCATACATGTGGATTATACAACAGCAATGCCCTGAGATCCTTTCTCGACACCCTGCGAGAAAGCGATCCCGAGAGCAGTAATAATAGTTTAATATGAATCATCATCAGTTTGTAGTTGTCATGGTACCGGATACAACTCCGAGCGTCCTGTTACCGTGGACACGGCTATTCGAATAGATCACTTCCCTGCAGGGGTGCACTACTGTTACCTAGCACGCTCGATTACATCTGGCCGGAC
Organism: Elymus sibiricus; assembly: GCA_039707655.1. Lineage (NCBI taxonomy): Eukaryota > Viridiplantae > Streptophyta > Magnoliopsida > Poales > Poaceae > Elymus > Elymus sibiricus. The sequence goes on from CM077676.1 coordinate 388,236,378, forward strand.
ACACTTGCTGGGTAATGCCCGACCTCGGGTAATCGACACGAAGCAGCGTCCTACCTAGGCTCAGCAGAGAGGTCAGCACGCCGATCTAAATCCTAAGCACGAAGGGGTCTTGGGCCATCGCCCTTTGCACTCCTGCACGTTGCGTGACTGGCCGGGGAGCAGGCGCGACACTGAATACACCAGTGACGTAACCAACCCAACCCCAACAATCAGCCCGCATGTCTGAGCTGTGACGTCTGAAGAGCTTTCGGGAGAAACGTACAACGTAGAGGGCCCCATTAAACCATTATCCCACGTGGTGGTAGTGCGTATAGGCCATTGGCCAACTCAGATCAAATACCCAGTTCCGTTAGGCGTATTTAGCAACTCACAGAGACGATCAGAGTTTCTGTCGCTCCGACTTGATATCACTCGCGGGTACTAATGGTGCTTACCTGTCTTTAACATAGTACTCTCGCGGGCACCCTTGGGTCCAGCCCGACTTTACATTTCCCCGCGGGTACCTCTCGAGGTGGACCCGCCTGTAACAAAGGTCAAAGTAACCGTGTGTCCAAGTATCGAGGAGGTATCCGAGGAATCACCCTCGATTGATTCCCACTCGAGGAGTTGCACGACGGGAGCTTATCAGAGGTGATGAAAGAGGAATCACCCTCGGTAACACACATCCGTAGAGCTATTCCACAGAGGCATCATCGGAAGTGAGCTAAGAGGTATCACCCTCGGCACTCGATGCCAGCTCTGCAGAGTCGAGCAATTTAGGGGTGTGTGCAGTGAGGTGATGTTCTCAGCCCGTCGATCATTTGATCGGGGCACAGATACTAAAGCGGAGCAACTACAGCAAGGGAGAGAGGCCACAGATGGTTTACCATCCAACCTATACTAAGCAGTTTAGGATAGCATGCAGGTATCAAATAACAGTAACAAGGACAGGCTATGCATCAGAATAGGATAAAGCAAAGCGGCAGCAATTTCTAATGCAAGCAGGAGGGAGAAAGAATAGGAGATATCGGCATGCGTCAAGGGGGGTTGCTTGCCTGGAAGCTCTGCTGAGAGGGACGGGTCGTCAGGGACGTAGTTGATCACAGGGGCAGCGTCGGTCTCGGAGCCTACCGGAGAGAAGAGGGGGAAGAAACAATAAATACAAGCAACAAAAGCAAACACAGGTGCATGGCATAGCAGCACGTTATTCGAGGAGTGCCCTATTGCAGTACTACGCAAGTTAGTTGGAGCGGGAAACATCGGGAGGTGTTTTACCAGCTCCGGGCATTTATCGGACAGATGATCTAGAGGGGAAAGTTCCATGTTCAGTATGTTAGAGGGGTGTGGCAAACATGTGGATAGGTTATTCACATTCTATACATTTTTCTGATCATTTTTCATATTTAAATTATTTTAATCCGAGTTACGGTTTAAAAGATATGATTTAAAAAAAATTATTAATTTCGGGAATTATTTAAATTATTTAATCTAACATTATCCGAAACAGTTCCTGCTAACGTCAGCATGACGTCACTGTGACATCAGCGGTCAACAGGGCCCGTAGACTAGTCAACCTGACAGGTGGGACCCACCAGTCAGTGTCTGTTAGGTTAATTAGGGTTTAATTAGACTAATTACAAATTAATTAGGTTAATTATTAATTAGTTTAATTAAACAGAGTTAATTAAGTTAATTAATTAATTAGTAATTAATTAATTAATTATTACTTATCAATTATTTATTTATTTTAATTCTTTAATTATTTTATTTATTTTATTTTTATATTCGTTTTTCTTTTCGTTCTAAAACAAATACAGGGGGTGGGCCCCTGTTGTCAGCGGCACGGGCCGGACATGTCCGCGGCCAACCAGCGCGTGCGGGCACATGGAGGCGGCCGGACACGTCCGGGCGCGCGTGTGCGTGGCCGCGGGCGGAGGCGGCCGGAGCTGCGGCGAGGCACGGCGAGGCTAGTGCACGCGGGCGCACGCGCGAAGGTCGACGGTCGGCGACGAGGCGAGCGGGCAGAGGGCGACAGCGGCGGAGCCACGGCGGCAGCGGAGGCGCAGCGGCAGCACGGCAGCGAACGCGCGCGGCGAGCTCGGGCGACCGCAGGCGCGCGCGGGCGAGCAACAATCGGGAGGCGGACGGCCGGGGACGGGCGCGCGCGGTGGGCGAGGCCACGGACAGCGGCGGCCAGGCGGCGGAGCGGGCGCGCGCGACAGAGGGGCGAGGCGAGCGCGGACGGGGGCTCACCCCGATGTAGATGCACAGGGCGGCGAGGCTTGGTGGAGCTCGTCGGGTAGGAGGCGGGGAGGCGAGGCGACGGCGACGAGGAGGGCGACGTCGACGGGATCGAGCGGCGGCGACCGCAGGGAGAAGGGGATCGGGTGGGGGTGTTTGGGGTTAGGGTTTCGGTGCGAGGGGGAGGGGGGCCTAAGTAGCGGCCGGCTGGGCCGGCTGGCTAGCTGGGCCGAGGCCCAGTGGGGGGCAAGGGGGGCTTCTTTCCTTTTTCTTATTTTCTGTTTTACTTTTCTGTTTTTGTTTATTTTTCTTTTAGTGTTTTATTTTACTTTCCAAATCATTTTAGTTTTATAAAATATAAGATTAGCACCTAATTTAGTTTTACTAAATATACCTCTGCCACAAAAAGTTTGGCACCTAAATAATTTAGTTTCATAATTTATAATTTATGAAAGGCATTTAATTAATTGTTTTAGCTCCTGTTTTAGGATGTTAGGGGTCTTTAATTATTTCAATTAATGTTGGTTATAATTGTATAAATGTCTCTGGATTATTTGCAACATAATGAACATTTTAGTTTTCAAATTTGAACAACTTTTATTTTTACTTTATCTTTGAATTTTCAATTGATTTGGAATTTGAAATGTGATAGGATGCAAATGATGATTATGCACTGTTAAGCATGCTGACTTGGCATGACTAATTAGCATGATTAGGGTTTAGTAATCTGGGGATGTCACAACTCTCCTCCACTTAAAGAAATTCTCGTCCCGAGAATTAAGAGGTAGAGTAGGGGAAAAGGTCCGGCTACGAAATTCTAACGAATCTTCTTGTTCTTGTTGCTGTCATCGAAGAGGTTGATCCATTACGTTGATGTCTTTATTGCTCTGTTCCAGTCCTCCTGATGTAGTCATTATCCTTTCTTCGGGATCATCATCGTACTTACGTATAGGGATAGGGGTAGCTCCGGAAGGGCTGGCCTTTACAAGGGCGATTATCAGGTGGATAACTCAAAGAATGTGGCAGAAGGTATCTCTCGAATTGAAACTTAAGAAAACATCAAGAGCAAAGTACGAAGATATAATAAGGAGTTTCAAGCGGATAGGCAATCGTTCGATGCCTGCAACAGAGTGTGGAAGGGGTTCAGAGCAACGGAAATAAGTATTGCAGCTGATACCAAAATAAATCATCTCTCGGAAGGTGGCTCGTGATTTACATACGAGGCAAAGCATGAGGAATAACTTTGGAAACAGGGGGTGCACAGGAGAGTCAGGTTTCGATCCCGTGGAACTGAGATAAGTGCCGATTTAAAAGTAGGAAGGGAGGTGACATGTTGCACGGTCACGATAGCAAGACATGTCAGAGAAAAGTCTGTCAGCTATGTCGGCAACAACGTCGGTACCAAGGGCGGGAAACGGCGAGAACTATTTCCATGCTCGTTAATACGAGGCGGACCAATAGGCAAAGTTCTCATCCACCGGTGGTTATCGAAATGTTAACAGCAATAGTAACAAGGTTTTATTTGGGGTGTTGACTTAAGCAGGGAATTATCACTGCTTAGATCATATAGACCATAAGAGAGGTTAAACAAACCAATGGAAAGGAAAATGTGAGTATACACAAGTACTGGTGTATATCCTTCCCAAGGACAAGCAGAGCAGGATAACCATGATAGCATAGCAGGTAGATAATATTTAGGTAAGGGGCGAGGTAAGTCTTGATGTTACCCATGCAACGGTGTTTGGATAAAATGATCAAGATACATTTAGCAATGTTCTTGTTGATGTTCAGAATACCTCAATCATGCTTCGGGTAGCAATAATATGGTGCTCCAAGTAAGGATTGGAGTTGAAGATCACATGAAAATACTCAAGGAACAATTACAGGGATAACACGAAACTTAAGGTATAACCAAAGATGTCCAAGTTTGAGTTGAAAAGAGGGCAAGGATGTTGTCGATGACAACACAAATTAAATAGGGGCAAGGGTGGTATTATTCGTCATGGATTCAATCCACAACTATAAAGAAATCAAAAGGTTGACGATGATCATGACACATTTTATCGAGAGGTTCCATGAAGATGTAATCGATCAGCGACGACATCAAGCAAAAGGGGTGGTGAAGCTAAAGGTCAACGGAACCACGGATATGACACAAACTCGGAATTAACCTTGTTGTTCAAGACGAAACGATATGACAAAGAAGCTCGACGTAAGCTTTGCTCACGGTCTGAAGAGTTCATGCACCACAGTAGGACGAGGTAGCACGGTCAAAGGTAGCATGATAAGGATGTAGCCGGTAGTCTAGAAATGACAAGATTGAGTTTAAATTTCCTAGCAACAAATTACTAAGGGTATTGAATTGAGTGCGGATTCGATTCACTAATCGGTGTTCACGATTGACATCAACCCAGAACCCGTGGAATGACTAAGACGGGGAAAAGTATTACTTCATCAAAAATTCATAAGATGTAGTGCAATGGCACGACATCCTCGAAATAACAGAGGATAGTACTCGAAGGCAGAACAGAATAGAAGCTGAAATGGATCATCGATCTGCGGAAGGTGACTATTTTAACCTTGTCGAAAAATAGACGAGGCACGAGAATGGGGTTATCAAATAAGGTCAGCATGGTCGGAACCATAACTGCATGGAATCAAGTTAAGGATACCAAAAGAATTATACAATTGAATAAGTATTTTGCAAGAAGCTTCCGTGATGGTCTACATCGTTTCCATGGGCATGAACACAAAGTTCAAGGTCGACTCCCACTTCTTCAATGCATAACCTTTCGTTCACTTCTCGCTTTCGATGAAGTTGTGGTGTTGAACTTTTAGCTAGCGTAACACCAGAGGAGTATGACCCGTAAAGATTTTCAGGTTCACACAAATTGCTGAATGCATGGATACAGCTCAGCAGAGGAGTTTAGAAAGCTATTCAACACACTTATAAAAGCAACATATACAAACTCGAAAGCAGAGGGATGACGACACGGAGTGGATGATACAATTTACCAAAGGCATTTTGTATCAGGGGAAGAACCCAAAGATTTTAAATATGAGGGACACTGTCAGATAATAATCCAATCAAAGGATCATGTGATCCATGAGGACTGGTGATGTAAGGATCAAACAAATGGCCCCACATTAGAGTCCATCAAGAGAAGGGAGAATGCAAGAACATCGAGTTATGGAAACATCGGAATAACCGAAATATAAGATATAGTGGAATTATGATTTCCAAATTAAAGGATCAGAAGCAGACGCTCGGATCAAAAGAGGAGTAAGTCGGATAGAATTAGATGGGAAATCAATCAAGGTTTGATTTGCAAAGAACCAGCTCATGTCTGGAATGACGTCTGAGCCGGAAGGATAACTTCTAAGGATCAACTGATGATTGCAAGTATTCGCAAACATATCGGATCAAAGGCTCATAATGACGGTGACAAAGGATGCTAATGAATATTGCCAGACATATGGAATTAACCATAATGCAGGCAGGCAAGACTTTCCAGAGCAATAGGCTGCACAGGATTTTTGGAAGATCGGATAGCATTACGAAATATTTTGAGAAACACATGAACAACTGGGGATGAATGTATGAACGGCAATTATGTGTAGTTATCCACAGGGATTTATCGATGGTAAAGAATTGCAAGAGCGGTGGGCACAAGGGCCTTGGGGATTCATCGGAGAGTGTCTTCGGGATCTTATGGTGAAACAGACGATCATCTGTATCGAGTGCCTCTCCCGGAGAATATGGTCACGAGATCCTAAAGTTAGAGTTAGTAAAATCTTTAACCCGAAAAGAAGAGAGTTCTGAGTCCCAGAGTAAAGGAGAGGAATAAAAGATCCTAATCCCATCCATGTGCAACGTGGGCCCGTAAGCCACACAGCACTGTTAGTAAAATAGTTTTCAACGTCTAGACTCAACTTCGACCAAGGAATTGGAAGGGGGCTTCCTACAGACAGTCGGCTCTGATACCAACTTGTGATGCCCCTGCTCGACACGTGCACTAATCATACACACAAACGTGCACGCTCGAGAACAGAGACTCACGGGAAGAATATCACAACACAACTCTAAACTCAAATAAAAATAATACAAGCTTTATATTACAAGCCAGGGGCCTCGAGGGCTCAAATACATAAGATTGCGCATACAAGCGTCAGCGAAAGCATTAGATATCTGAGTACAGATATAAAAGTAAAACAGATATGCCCTGACAGGCGGGGCAAAACATGAACAACGATCGAAAAGGCGCAGGCCTCCTGCCTGGGAGCCTCCGAACTACTCCTGGTCGACTGGCTTAACGGAGTAGAAGTGGCCTCCGGGGCTCTCCTGGTAGTAGCAGTCTGTGGTGGCGTCTGGCTCCTGGGCTCTATCGTCTGATGTATCAGCAATTGGGTATGGGGAAAAGAATAGCAGAGCAACCGTGAGTACTCATCCAAAGTACTTGCAAGACTGACATCAGAACTATGCTAAATATGCATTGGTATCAAATGAAAAGGCTGTATCTGTGGACTATATAGCAGAAATGCCAGGATAGAGAGAAAGGCCTAGCCTATCGAAGACTAGCATCTTCAAGCAATCTTGCAGCATCAGAAGAGAGTAGATAATAGTAGCATACATGTGGATTATACAACAGCAATGCCCTGAGATGCTTTCTCGACACCCTGCGAGAAAGCGATCCCGAGAGCAGTAATAACAGTTTAATATGAATCATCATCAGTTTGTAGTTGTCATGGTACTGGATACAACTCCGAGCGTCCTGTTACCGTGGACACGGCTATTCGAATAGATCACTTCCTTGCAGGGGTGCACTACTGTTACCCAGCACGCTCGATTACATCTGGCCGGACACACTTGCTGGGTAATGCCCGGCCTCGGGTAATCGACACGAAGCAGCGTCCTACCTAGGCTCAGCAGAGAGGTCAGCACGCCGGTCTAAATCCTAAGCACGAAGGGGTCTTGGGCCATCGCCCTTCGCACTCGTGCACGTTGCGTGACTGGCCGGGGAGCAGGCGCGACACTGAATACACCAGTGACGTAACCAGCCCAACCCCAACAATCAGCCCGCATGTCTGAGCTGTTACATCTGAAGAGCTTTCGGGAGAAACATACAACGTAGAGGGCCCCATTAAACCATTATCCCACGTGGTGGTAGTGCGTATAGGCCATTGGCCAACTCAGATCAAATACCCAGTTCCGTTAGGCGTATTTAGCAACTCGCAGAGACGATCAGAGTTTCTGTCGCTCCGACTTGATATCACTCGCGGGTACTAATGGTGCTTACCCGTCTTTAACATAGTTCTCTCGCGGGCACCCTTGGGGCCAGCCCGACTTTACATTTCCCCGCGGGTACCTCTCGAGGTGGTCCCGCCTGTAACAAAGGTCAAAGTAACCGTGTGTCCAAGTATCGAGGAGGAATCCGAGGAATCACCCTCTATTGATTCCCACTCGAGGAGTTGCACGACGGGAGCTTATCGGAGGTGATGAAAGAGGAATCACCCTCGGTAACACACATCCGTATAGCTATTCCACAGAGGCATCATCGGAAGTGAGCTAAGAGGTATCACCCTCGGCACTCGATGCCAGCTCTGCAGAGTCGAGCAATTTAGGGGGGGTGCAGTGAGGTGATGTTCTCAGCCCGTCGATCATTCGATCGGGGCACAGATACTAAAGTGAAGCAACTACAGCAAGGGAGAGAGGCCACAGATGGTTTACCATCCAACCTATACTAAGCAGTTTAGGATAGCAGGCAGGTATCAAATAACAGTAACAAGGACAGGCTATGCATCAGAATAGGATAAAGCAAAGCAGCAGCAATTTCTAATGCAAGCAGGAGGGAGAAAGAATAGGAGATATCGGCATGCGTCAAGGGGGGTTGCTTGCCTGGAAGCTCTGCTGAGAGGGACGGGTCGTCGGGGACGTAGTTGATCACAGGGGCAGCGTCGGTCTCGGAGCCTACCGGAGAGAAGAGGGGGAAGAAACAATAAATACAAGCAACAAAAGCAAACACAGGTGCATGGCATAGCAGCACGTTATTCGAGGAGTGCCCTATTGCAGTACTACGCAAGTTAGTTGGAGCGGGAAACATCTAGAGGTGTTTTACCAGCTCCGGGCATTTATCGGACAGATGATCTGGAGGGGAAAGTTCCATGTTCAGTATGTTAGAGGGGTGTGGCAGACATGTGGATAGGTTATTCAGATTCTACACATTTTTCTGATCATTTTTCATATATAAATTATTTTAATCCGAGTTACGGTTTAAAAGATATGATTTTTTTAAAGTTTTTATTAATTTCGGGAATTATTTAAATTATTTAATCTAACATTATCCGAAACAGTTCCTGCTGACGTCAGCATGACGTCACTGTGACATCAGCGGTCAACAGGGCCCGTTGACTAGTCAACCTGACAGGTGGGACCCACCAGTCAGTGTCTGTTTGGTTAATTAGGGTTTAATTAGACTAATTACAAATTAATTAGGTTAATTATTAATTAGTTTAATTAAACAGAGTTAATTAAGTTAATTAATTAATTAGTAATTAATTAATTAATTATTACTTATCAATTATTTATTTATTTTAATTCTTTAATTATTTTATTTATTTTATTTTTATTTTCGTTTTTCTTTTCGTTCTAAAACAAATACAGGGGGTGGGCCCCTGTTGTCAGCGGCATGGGCCGGACATGTCCGCGGCCAACCAGCGCGTGCGGGCACAAGGAGGCGGCCGAACACGTCCGGGCGCGCGTGTGCGCGGCCGCGGGCGGAGGCGGCCGGAGCTGCGGCGAGGCACGGCAAGGCTAGCGAGCGCGGGCGCACGCGCGGAGGTCGACGGTCGGCGACGAGGCGAGCGGGTAGAGGGCGACAGCGGCGGAGCCATGGCGGCAGCGGAGGCGCAGCGGCAGCACGGCAGCGAACGCGCGCGGCGAGCTCGGGCGACAGCAGGCGCGCGCGGGCGAGCAGCAATCGGGAGGCGGACGGCCGGGGATGGGCGCGCGCGGTGGGCGAGGCCACGGACAGCGGCGGCCAGGCGGCAGAGCGGGCGCGCGCGACAGAGGGGCGAGGCGAGCGCGGATGGGGGCTCACCCCAATGTAGATGCACAGGGCGGCGAGGCTTGGTGGAGCTCGTCGGGTAGGAGGCGGGGAGGCGAGGCGACGGCGACGAGGACGGCGACGTCGACGGGATCGGGCGGCGGCGACCGCAGGGAGAAGGGGATCGGGTGGGGTGTTTGGGGTTAGGGTTTCGGTGCGAGGGGGAGGGGGGCCTAAGTAGCGGCCGGCTGGGCCGGCTGGCCAGCTGGGCCGAGGCCCAGTGGGGGGGAAGGGGGGCTTCTTTCCTTTTTCTTATTTTCTGTTTTACTTTTCTGTTTTTGTTTATTTTTCTTTTAGTGTTTTATTTTACTTTCCAAATCATTTTAGTTTTATAATATATAAGATTAGCACCTAATTTAGTGTTACTAAATATACCTCTGCCACAAAAAGTTTGGCACCTAAATAATTTAGTTTGATAATTTATAATTTATGAAAGGCATTTAATTACTTGTTTTAGCTCCTGTTTTAGGTTGTTAGGGGTCTTTAGTTAATTCAATTAATGCTGGTTATAATTGTATAAATGTCGCTGGATTATTTGCAACATAATGAACATTTTAGTTTTCAAATTTGAACAACTTTTATTTTTACTTTATCATTGAATTTTCAATTGATTTGGAATTTGAAATGTGATAGGATGTAAATGTTGATTATGCACTGTTAAGCATGCTGACTTGGCATGACTAATTAGAATGATTAGGGTTTAGTAATCTGGGGATGTCACACAAGTACCTTGACACACTTTTCCATGAACCCGTAAGCCGCCGTAATAGCCACCCATTTACGGATGACGTTTAACAAACCCCAAAGTTCATGAAGCAAGCATGAAGAAACTCGACACTCTCATGGTCTAAGGAATTATGCAAACGTTAACTTCTCTGTGTTATTAACCATTAACTTGTGACGAATGAATCTCATAGCATAACATCAATCGGGTCAATTCAACACAAGTGTTCTCCTAACATTGTGCCCTCAAAGTTGCCGGTATAGTCATGCCCATGATTAGGAAAACAGAACCATCATGCAACACTTGAGCTAGTCTTAGAGGCCATACTAGGAATACATTTTACCGTTTATTATTCCACACGTGCATATGAGTCTTCCTTCGAGCCTCGTGGTTATTGCAGACTCGAGAACCATAGCAGTTATAGCACGGAATATAAACATAATCATGAACATGGAGATAAACAATAACATTTATTATTTCCTCTAGGGCATATCTCCTACAGACTCCCACTTGCACTAGAGTCAATAATCTAGTCAATGCTAATGCACATTACACCTGTGGCACACCGGTGTAAAAATGCTTCGCATGTGGTATAGCCTGATGTCCAACGGATCTGACAACTTCAGTTCCGTGTGTATCTTTGCATGTCCTCGCGTTTTCACGCTTTCACAAAATTCATATTTTGTGTGGACTTGGCTTCGTATATATGTGAATCACTGGTCAAACCTTGATTCCTCAGACTGAGCTATGGAGCAACTATCTTCAATAGTGTTCCATTGACCAAAGCCATCTTGGAATTATACTAAGTTCATGAATGAACTGTACGATTCAATATCTTCTATGTCGCTTTGAAAGCGGCAACATACTTAGCCTTTGTTATAGAATTCGCCACAGTAACCTGTTTGGAAATGATTTCCAAACACCGTGCCACCATATCGTGTAATACACAAAACCCTTAACTTTAATCGAAAATCGCATGGAGTAATGACGAAGACTGTATCGATGCAATCACTTACAATGAGCACATCATAATCTCTTCTTGTGAGAAAACATGTCATCAGTGCTACTTTAGTACTCAATGACATTTTTCACTGTTGTCCCATGATCTGTACTTTTGATCACTTTGGTATCTATACTCGCAACACCTTGGGAGTATCGGACATATCTGGTTGTCTTACATATCATGGAATACATGATTAATGCAAACACAACAGTGTGTGAAATCTCCATCATGTATTTTGCTCATCAGTGTTTTGGGACACCGAGTCTTGCAAAAATCTTTCCATGTGACTTCGGCAAGAATCACTCCTTGGCGTTCTTATGCTAAACTGTTTTAGCATCTTGTCAATATGTATTTTTGGCTTTAGCCTATTAGGCAATTCTATCTCGTAGATAAATATGCCTAATGTCAAGGCTATTTAGCCCAAGCACTTCATCGAAAACTATTTTTAATGAAGTCCTAATTCGTGTCAAGAAATTTATATTATTTCCAATCAACAATGTGTCAAGCACACAAAGTTTTTAGAAATATTATTATGCTCCCACTTACTTTCTTGAAACCACAAGCATCTTCGTTATCCATTGATGAAATCAAACTCCTTTGACTGTTTCATCAAAATTGAAGATTCCAACTCCCTTTTGCTCTCTTCTGTCCATCGCTAGAACTCTGAAGTTTGCATACTTACTAGCATCCTCTGGATCGACAAAATACTTTGGACTGTATCACATACAAGTCCTAGGTTGTATTTCCATCAGATGGAAATCCTTTTGGCATCCATGTTTCATATCTCATGTTGAAATATGTATTAATTGCTAGTTCAACCCGAACCGACTTTTAGCATCGCTACGCTGAGACAATCTCATCGTAGTCAACTCTTTGAACTTGTTATTGCAACAAGTCGAGCTTTATGGATAAAACATTTTATCCACATTAGTTTACATTTCCATAAATATTCGTTAGACTCTAAGTCTTCCGAAAGGTGTAACAAGATTTTAATCTTGAATCACTTATATGGAAACTATCTCAGATTGTATTGGCATTTAGCCAATTTCGGAGTCAGGGCCCATCAACGCTTCCTTGTGTATCGTAGGTATACTGTTGTCTAACAACAATATCTCACTTGTGCACCTGAGAGGTTTGCACGAGTTTTGCCTACGTCGTTCAGCTGCAAGTTCGATCGAAGTCCCTACATCTCATGTAGAGGCTTCCGTATCAGTCGCAGTAGGAAACTCTGAAATCACTTCCAAGGTTCCTTTCCTTTGATCTGATGACGAAGATACTGTTATCTCGTCGAGTTGCACTGTCCTCCCACTCACCTTTTTGCAAGAACCATTCTCTTTAAAAGCATACCGTTTTGTGGAAAAACATGTTGCCTCGGTATTGTGGTGGGGGAATACCCAACGTCTTGGGATAACCTACAAAGTAGCTCTTGCCTGATTTGGAATAGGTTTGTAACCTTTTACACAAGCCCCATATTCCAAATGTTTAAGAAAAGATGCAACATGGTTGGGCGTACCATACCATGGCATCATTTCAACAGACCTGATGGTGCTCTTTTCAGTGTAAAAACCACAGTCTCTAAAGCATTACTTTAAAAAGGGATAATGGCAAATTAATTTATGTCATCTTTGATCTTACCATGTCGTAAATGGTTTGAATACATCTTCACGGACATTCCACTCATAGTGGTGTTCCGGGAGGTGTAAGTTATGAAACTCTTTTCACAACTCATCAGACATTCGCTAAACTTGTAACTCAAATATTCCTTTCGGCAAACTAGTTAGCAGAAACATATTTTTCTTGTTACAATAATTTCTATTTCATGTTGAAAACCTTATGAATGATTTCAAAAGATCCAGACTTACGTCTCATCAAGTAAATATCCATATATCTACTTGAGTCATTTCTGAAGATAGATAAATCCACTGCTAGCAACAACATTTATCGGACTACATACATCAAAATGTATGATCACCAATAAGTTTGTTGCTCTTTCCTTATGGCCTGTGAACGGTATTTCAGTCGCTTCACTTTTCGGAGGAAAGTTGCAAGTGTCAGATGATTCAAAATCAAACGACTTCAAAATCCATCATAATGGAATTTTCCATGCGGGTTTCTCCAATGTGACCAAATGCAGTGCCACACTTGTGTGGTATTCTTTTAGTCTTGCGACATTTAGCGTCAGTGCTATGGATGTATCATATTACCATCAATATTCATAACATACGTTCCATCGTTGATGGAAGTATGGCCCTTATGTTATTCATAATCCTGAACAATAATTGTTCTTTTATGAACAACACCCTTGCAACAAACATTATGCAAATGGGCTAGAGTGTATAAAACTCTAGAATGATTTATGAAAGTAAATACAGAGGTAAAGTATTATTATCAATATTCATAACATACATCTCATTCATAATGAAAGTATGGCCCTTATGTTATTCATAACACCGAACATCAAAAGTTCTCTTATGAACAACCTTCTTGCAAGATACCTTATGCAATGGGCTAGAGTGTGTAAAACTCTATAATGAATTATGAAAATAAATACATAGGTAATACACCGATGGAAGGTATAGTAACTTTTACTAAGTTCCCAACATGTATTTAAACCTCATTCCTGGCTAGTCTTTCAAGCCATAGTAGTTCTTGCATCGAGTCGCAACAGAGTGAAATCGAGCGGGTATCTCTGTGATAAACTCACAATACTCAAGAATCAGTGATTAACATGTTTAATCATAATTCCCAAGAACTATTTCTTTGACCAGCCTTCCATACATCAATAACTTGTATGACTTTCATACATGAGCTGGATATTCTAGTCTTCTCTCTTTTTGCCTTTATGCTTTTAGCAGTTTAACTTTCAGTATTTCTCCTACTCTCCGAAGAAGCACCCAACTTCAGAGTGGCGTTAGCCCCGGACTTCCTAGGTGTGTAAGTCACACTAACACCCTTTGGGCATTTCATTTCTCTTTAAGTTGTTTGTTTTATTCACCTTCATCATATGATAGGCGTTCTTCTGGATCCCTCTCTCATCAGTCAAATGCACAGTAAACACTTTACTAATACTTTGCAAAACAAACATTTCTTTGGATATCACATATCTTTTAGCCTTTGTTTGTGTCTGAAAATGATTTTCAGTTCCATGAATATCACATAGCTATCCCAAACGTTTGAAGTTCGGGTCTCATGGAAGCAAACATATTGCACTTGACCGTAACGGAATTCTAGCTTTTGGATCGAAGGACGAGAGTCACATTATCCATAGCATTAGCGGGAGAATACCAAAAGCATGCGATAGGACAAAGTCCTTCTCGGCACTTTTGAGGACAATCCTCACATTACGTTACCAACCGTAAAGTTTTAACCAGATATTTAACAGCTATTCAATTTTAACAGGGAAGGTGGAAACGCGAGCCATTCTTCTACAACTATTATGCAAATTACACTTTAGACAAAGTTCATAATTAATTGCATTGAGAATTAAGCAAGTTAATTCTAAAGTGCGCTCCCACTCAAATCAATATCTCTCATAATTGATTGTGAGTGATTCAAGATCCAAATTGCAATTCAACATCATTGTTCGAGATGAACACTGATGGCGCGAACTTCAATTGGTAGGCAAACTTGCCGATCACATCTCCATGTGACTCTTGTTCATCTTTCGATGCGTGTGTTCCGAGCTCATGACGATCCTGCCATGAACGTCAAGACAACCAAGTGATCTCGCTGCGAGGTCTGACCTCACCCGCCTAACACCCGTACAATCGTTCGTACCCATGTAGATCATGGCGCACCCCGAAAGGAAAGATGTCGTGACGGTGCTACACTTGGGAGAACACTAACTACTTGATATTTTTAGTGAGAGATCACCCTAATAAAAAGCGACTACCGCGCAATCAAAAAGGGTGCATCATAAGGGATAAACATCTCAGGCAATTCATAATAGCATGATATGGTATAGCCCTTTCTGACGGAGAAGTCTTGTATTTCTTCGTCTTCGGCATTTTGCGTCGGTGTTCACCTTCGCGAAGATTGCCACCACCTTGTCGATGCACCAGATAATATTGCTATCTCTATAGCTAATAAAATAAGTGCAAGTCCTAGGTTGTAATTCCATCAGATGGAAATCCTTTTGGCATCCATGTTTCATATCACATGTTGAAATATGTATTAATTGCTAGTTCAACCCGAACCGACTTTTAGCATCACTACGGTGAAACAATCTCATCGTAGTCAACTCCTTGAACTTGTTATTGCAACAAGTCGAGCTTTATGGATAAAACATTTTATCCACATCAGTTTACAGTTCCATAAATATTCGTTAGACTCTAAGTCTTCCAAAAGGTGTAACAAGATTTTAATCTTGAATCACTTATATGGAAACTATCTCAGATTGTATTGGCATTTAGCCAATTCCGGAGTCAGGGCACATCAACGCTTCCTTGTGTATCGTAGGTATATTGTTGTCTAACAACAATATCTCGTTTGCTCACCTGAGAGGTTTGCACGAGTTTTGCCTACGTCGGTCAGCCGCAAGTTCGATTGAAGTCCCTACATCTCATGTAGAGGCTTCCGTATCAGTCGCAGTAGGAAACTCTGAAATCACTTCCAAGGTTCCTTTCCTTTGATCTGATGACGAAGATACTGTTATCCCGTCGAGTTGCACTGTCCTCCCACTCACCTTTTTGCAAGAACCATTCTCTTTAAAAGCATACCGTTTTGTGGCAAAACCTGTTGCCTCGGTATTGTGGTGGGGGAATACCCAACGTCTTGGGATAACCTACAGAGTAGCTCTTGTCTGATTTGGAATAGGTTTGTAACCTTTTACACAAGCCCCATATTCCAAATGTTTAAGAAAAGATGCAACATGGTTGGGCGTACCATACCATGGCGTCATTTCAACAGACCTGATGGTGCTCTTTTCAGTGTAAAAACCGCAGTCTCTAAAGCATTACTTTAAAAAGGGATAATGGCAAATTGATTTATGTCATCTTTGATCTTACCATGTCGTAAATGGTTTGAATACATCTTCACGGACATTCCACTCATAGTGGTGTTCCGGGAGGTGTAAGTTATGAAACTCTTTTCACAACTCATCAGACATTCGCTAAACTTGTAACTCAAATATTCCTTTCGGCAATCTAGTTTGCAGAAACATATTTTTCTTGTTACAATAATTTCTACTTCATGTTGAAAACCTTATGAATGATTTCAAAAGATCCAGACTTACGTCTCATCAAGTAAATATCCATATATCTACTTGAGTCATTTCTGAAGATAGATAAATCCACTGCTAGCAACAACATTTATCGGACTACATACATCAAAATGTATGATCACCAATAAGTTTGTTGCTCGTTCCTTATGGCCTGTGAACGGTATTTCAGTCGCTTCACTTTTCGGAGGAAAGTTGCAAGTGTCAGATGATTCAAAATCAAACGACTTCAAAATCCATCATAATGGAATTTTCCATGCGGGTTTCTCCAATGTGACCAAATGCAGTGCCACACTTGTGTGGTATTCTTTTAGTCTTGCAACATTTAGCATCAGTGTTATGGATGTATCATATTACCATCAATATTCATAACATACGTTCCATCGTTGATGGAAGTATGGCCCTTATGTTATTCATAATCCTGAACAACAATTGTTCTTTTATGAACAACACCCTTGCAACAAACATTATGCAAATGGGCTAGAGTGTATAAAACTCTAAAATGATTTATGAAAGTAAATACAGAGGTAAAGTATTATTATCAATATTCATAACATACATCTCATTCATAATGAAAGTATGGCCCTTATGTTATTCATAACACCGAACATCAAAACTTATCTTATGAACAACCTTCTTGCAAGATACCTTATGCAATGGGCTAAAGTGTGTAAAACTCTGTAATGAATTATGAAAATAAATACATAGGTAATACACCGATGGAAGGTATAGTAACTTTTACTAAGTTCCCAACATGTATTTAAACCTCATTCCTGGCTAGTCTTTCAGGCCATAGTAGTTCTTGCATCGAGTCCAAACAGAGTGCAATCGAGCGGGTATCTCTGTGATAAACTCACAATACCCAAGAATTAGTGATTAACATGTTTAATCATAATTCCCAAGAACTATTTCTTTGACCAGCCTTCCATACATCAATAACTTGTATGACTTTCATACATGAGCTGGATATTCTAGTCTTCTCTCCTTTTGCCTTTATGCTTTTAGCAGTTTAACTTTCAGTATTTCTCCTACTCTAAGAAGAAGCACCCAACTTAAGAGTGGCGTTAGCCCCGGACTTCCTAGGTGTGTAAGTCACACTAACACCCTTTGGACATTTCCTTTCTCTTTAAGTTGTTTGTTTTATTCACCTTCATCATATGATAGGTGTTCTTCTGGATCCCTCTCTCATCAGTCAAATGCCCAGTAAACACTTTACTAATACTTTGCAAAACAAACATTGCTTTGGATATCACATATCTTTTAGCCTTTGTTTGTGTCTGAAAATGATTTTTAGTTCCATGAATATCACATAGCTATCCCAAACGTTTGAAGTTCGGGTCTCATGGAAGCAAACATATTGCACTTGACCGTAACGGAATTCTAGCTTTTGGGTCGAAGGACGAGAGTCACATTATCCATAGCATTAGCGGGAGAATACCAAAAGCATGCAATAGGACAAAGTCCTTCTCGGCACTTTTGAGGACAATCCTCACATTACATTACCAACCGTAAAGTTTTAACCAGATATTTAACAGCTATTCAATTTTAACAGGGAAGGTGGAAACGCGAGCCATTATTCTACAACTATTATGCAAATTACACTTTAGACAAAGTTCATAATTAATTGCACTGAGAATTAAGCAAGTTAATTCTACAGTGCGCTCCCACTCAAATCAATATCTCTCATAATTTATTGTGAGTGATTCAAGATCCAAATTGCAATTCAACGTCATTGTTCGAGATGAACACTGATGGCGCGAACTTCAATTGGTAGGCAAACTTGTCGGTCACATCTCCGTGTGACTCTTGTTCATCTTTCGATGCATGTGTTCCGAGCTCAGGACGATCCTGCCATGAACGTCAAGACAACCAAGTGATCTCGCTGCGAGGTCTGACCTCACCCGCCTTACACCCGTACAATCGTTCGTACCCATGTAGATCATGGCGCAGCCCGAAAGGAAAGATGCCGTGAAGGTGCTACACTTGGGAGAACACTAACTATTTGATATTTTTAGTGAGAGGTCACCCTAATAAAAAGCGACTACCGCGCAATCAAAAAGGGTGCATCATAAGGGATAAACATCTCAGGCAATTCATAATAGCATGATATGGTATAGCCCTTTCTGACGGAGAAGTCTTGTATTTCTTCGTCTTCGGCATTTTGCGTCGGTGTTCACCTTCGCGAAGATTGCCCCCACCTTGTCGATGCACTAGATAATATTGCTATCTCAATAGCTAATAAAATAAGTGAAGTGACTGAAATACCATTCACAGGCCATAAGGAACGAGCAACGAGCTTATTGGTGATCATACATTTTGATGTATGTAGTCCGATAAATGTTGTTGCTAGCAGTGGATTTATCTATCTTCAGGAATGACTCAAGTAGATATATGGATATTTACTTGATGAGACGTAAGTCTGGATCTTTTGAAATCATTCATAAGGTTTTCAATATGAAGTAGAAATTATTGCAACAAGAAAATTATGTTTCTGCAGTTTGATTGCGGAAAGGAATATTTGAGTTACAAGCTTAGCGAATGTTTGATGAGTTGTGAAAAAGGTTTCATAACTTACACCTCCCGGAACTCCACTGTGAGTGGTACGTCTCTGAAGATGTATTCAAACCATTTGTGACATCGTAAGATCAAAGATGACATAAATCAATTTGCCATTATCCCTTTTAAAAGTAATGTTTTAGAGACTGCGGCTTTTACACTGAAAAGAGCACCATCAGGTATGTTGAAATGACGCCATGGTATGGGACGCCCAACCATGCTTTGTCTTTTCTTAACATTTGGAATATGGGGCTTGTGTAAAATATTTACAAACCTATTCCAAATCAGACAAGTACTACTTTGTAGGTTATCCCAAGTAATTTGGAATTCCTCCACCACTATACCGAGGCAAAAAGGTTTGCCACCAAGAACGGTATGCTTTTAAAGAGAATGGTTCTTGAAAAAGGTGAGTAGGAGAACACTGCAACTCGACGAGATAATAGTATCTTCATCATCAGATCAAAGGAAAGAAACCTTGGAAGTAATTCCAGAGTTTCCTACTGCGACTGATACGGAAGCCTCTACATGAGATGTATGGACTTCGGTCGAACTTGCAACTGAACCACGTAGGCAAAACTCGTGCAAACCTCTCAGGTGCGCAAGCGAGATATTGTTGTTAGACAACAGTATACCTACGATACACAAGGAAGCGTTGATGGGCCCAGACTCCAGAATTGGCTAAATGCCAATATGATCCTGTAGGGGAATGCAGCAGAAAACAAAAAAATTCTGACCTACGCACCAGCCCAGGACCACTATGGAGACTGCATACAAGGTTTGATCTTTTTCGTTACCGACTTGTAGCGCAGCGGAAGTAGATTTGATGACGATCGGCGGTGCAGATCCCCGCAGCTAGGATTTACAACCTCCCAACTGTGAGAATGTACTCCCTCGTCAGCTCACCGGACGGATCTCCGGGCAGCCCTTCGGGAGGCCTCGGGACAGTCCCTCGGATAGTCCCACCGGACGGATCCTCGGACAGCCCTTCGGGAGGACCCCCGAAACTTAGACAGTAACTCGGACAGCCCTTCGGGAGGCACTCTCGAACTAAGACCGAAACTACGATCTCTCTACAGAGTTGCACACATACGGTGTCATCTATCCGGCAGGGCTTCGCCGTCCAGAACTAGTTCCCACCGGAACCCAGACAGCCTTTCGGCTCTACGAAACTCTTTTCGTGGGAGGGAGAGAGAGAGCCAGACGAGCATGGCATTTGTATGTGATCAAGGGATGAGGTTTGGGCAGCCCCCTCACCTCCTATTTATAGGAAAACCAAGGGGTAGGGTGGTTTTACAATAAAACCCAAAGTGCACATGAATGAAGTCCTTCACAAGGGCATAAAGGTGAAGCCATGGGACAAGTGGGGCTCCAAGGAGAAGCCCCCCATGTGGCCGGTCACACACCTAGTGGGTCCCCCCAAAAGGGTTCCTATCCATCCATGTCACACCCCAAGATCTTTTGAGCAAAAGCCCAAAAAGGTGGCTTTCCAATAAAGTAATCCAAAAAGCACTTTCACTATTCACGAAGACATTTTTCTGCGTCCGATAAATCCCAAATTATTTTAGTGTGCCTAGAACAATTCCAGTACCCACTAAAACAATTTTGAACGCATTCCGAAACAATTCCGGAACAATGTTTTTCCTCAGCGAAAAGCAACCAAATCGGTTCCAGCACCTCCGGAACATTTCCGGTTTTTATCCCAGAAAATTCCCAGAAGTTTCCAGAACACTTCTGGCATCCTCCAAGAATTTATAGGCATGTGCCGAAACCAATTTGACTTAATGGTATCCCCTGAAACAACTTTTCAGTTTTACCGGAACTATTCCGGTGTCCTCTCCGGAACGTTTCCGTTTGGTCCGAAACTTTTCCGGTGATTTTCTCTCAGACTCCTTGTCTAGTATTCAGCAGATAGATGACCCTTAAGCGTGTGATTCTATAGGTTCGGTGAAGTATAGACATGACCGGAACTCTTTCCGATCAATGATCAACATCGGAGCCGTGGACACCCATATTGACCCCTATACCCACACGAATGAATATTCGAGTGAACCTCCAGTTGCCATGTGCTATTCCTGTTGCTTCGCGATATTTTACAAATACCCGAGGTGAGAAACATCGGCATCCCCGTGGATCAACACTTGTCCACTATGCCAGTTACCTCGTTACCGGTTTTGTTCTCTTTTCTCGTTTCCGTGTTCCGGCATCCCCGTGATCAAATCACATTGTGTCTGGCCAGACGATGATGGATACCGTAACACCGAGAGGGCCCGAGAATATATCTCCATCGTCAGAGGAGCAAATCCCAATCTTGAGCTATCAAGTCCCTTGACACACTTTTCCATGAACCCGTAAGCCGCCGTAATAGCCACCCATTTACGGATGACGTTTAACAAACCCCAAAGTTCATGAAGCAAGCATGAAGAAACTCGACACTCTCATGGTCTAAGGAATTATGCAAACGTTAACTTCTCTGTGTTATTAACCATTAACTTGTGATGAATGAATCTCATAGCATAACATCAATCGGGCCGATTCAACACAAGTGTTCTCCTAACATTGTGCCCTCAAAGTTGCTGGCATAGTCATGCCCATGATCAGGAAAATAGAACCATCATGCAACACTTGAGCTAGTCTTAGAGGCCAGACTAGGAATACATTTTACCGTTTATTATTCCACACATGCACATGAGTCTTCCTTCGAGCCTCGTGGTTATTGCAGACTCGAGAACCATAGCAGTTATAGCACGGAATATAAACATAATCATGAACATGGAGATAAACAATAACATTTATTATTGCCTCTAGGGCATATCTCCTACAAATACGAGATAGTTTCCATAAATGATTCAAGATTATATCTTGATAAACCCTTCAGAAGAACTAGAGTCTAACGAACATTAATGGAACTATAAACTGATGTGGATAAAATGTTTTATCCATAAAGCTCGACTTGTTACAATAACAAGTTCAAGGAATTGACTACGATGAGGTTGTCTCACCATAGCAATGCTTAAAGTCAGATCGGGTTAAACTAGCAATTAATACATATTTCAATCTTGAGATACGATACATGGATGCCAAAAGGATTTCCATGTGATGGAAATGCAACCTAGGACTTGCATATGGTACAGTTCAAGGTATTTTGTCAATCCAGAGGATGCTTGTACGTATGCAAACGTCAGAGTTCCAGCAATGGATAGAAGAGAGCAAAATGGAGTTGGAATCTTCGTTTTTGATGAAATAGTCAAAAGAGTTTGTTTTCATCAATGGATAGCAAAGATGCTTGTGGTTACAGGAAAGTAAGTGGGAGCATAATAATATTTATAAAAACTTTGTGTGCTTGGCACATTGTTGATTGGAAATTTTTTGACACGAATTAGGACTTCATTAAAAATAGTTTTTCGATGAAGTGCTTGGGCTAAATAGCCTTGACATTAGGCATATTTATCTACGAGATAGAATTGCTTAATAGGCTAAAGCCAAAAATACATATTGACAAGATGCTAAAACAGTTTAGCATTAAAACATGGAAAGGGTTTTTGCAAGACTCGATGTCCCAAAACACTGATGAGCAAAATACATGATGGAGATTCCACACACTTTCGTGTTTGGATTAATTATGTATTCCATGGTATGTAAAACAACCAGATATGTCCAGTACTCCCAAGGAGTTGCGGGTAAAGATACCAAAGTGATCAAAGTACTGATCATGGGACAACCGTAGAAAATGTCATTAAGTACTAAAGTAGCACTGATGACATGTTTTCTCGCAAGCAGAGATTATGAAGTGCTCGTTGTAAGTAATTGCATCGATACAGTCTTCATCATTACTCCATGCAATTTTCGATTTAATTTAAGGGTTTTTTTTTGTAATACACGATATGGTGGCACATTGTTTGGAAATCGTTCCAAACAGGTTACTGTGGCGAATTCTATAACTAAGGCCAAGTATGTTGCCGCTTTCAAAGCGACATAGAAGATGTTGAATCGTACAGTTCGTTCATGAACTTAGTATGGATCCAAGATGGCTTTGGTCAATGGAACACTATTGAAGATAGTTGCTCCATAGCTCAGTCTGAGGAATCAAGGTTTGACCAGTGATTCACATATATACGAAGCCAAGTCGACACAAAATATGAATTTTGTGAAAGTGTGAAAACGCGAGGACATGCAAAGATACACACGGAACTGAAGTTGTCAGATCCTTTGGACATCAGGCTATACCACATGCGAAGCATTTTTACACCGGTATGCCATAGGTGTAATGGGCATTAGCATTGACTAGATTATTGACTCTAGTGCAAGTGGGAGTCTGTAGGAGATATGCCCTAGAGGCAATAATAAATGTTATTATTTATCCCCATGTTCATAATTATGTTTATGTTCCATGCTATAACTGCTATGATTCTCGAGTCTACAATAACCACGAGGCTCGGAGGAAGACTCATATGCACGTGTGGAATAATAAACGGTAAAATGTATTCCTAGTCATGCCTCTAAGACTAGCTCAAGTGTTGCATGATGGTCCTGTTTTCCTGATCATGGGCATGTCTATGCCGGTAATTTTGAGGGCACAATGTTAGGAGAACACTTGTGTTGAATCAACCCGAATTGATGTTATGCTATGAGATACATTCGTCACAAGTTAATGGTTAATAACACAGAGAAAGTTAACGTTTGCATAATTCCTTAGACCATGAGAGTATCGAGTTTCTTCATGCTTGCTTCATGAACTTTGGGGTTTGTTAAACGTCATCCGTAAATGGGTGGCTATTACGGCGTCTTACGGGTTCATCGAAAAGTATGTCAAGTAACTTGATAGCTCAAGATTGGGATTTGCTCCTCCGACGATGGAGAGATATCTCTGGGCCCTCTCGGTGTTATGGTATCCACCATCGTCTGGCCAGACACATTGTGATTTGATCACAGGGATGCCGGAACACGGGAACGAGAAAAGAGAACAAAACCGGCAACGAAGTAACTGGCATAGTGGACAAGTTGTTGATCCACGGGGATGCTGATAAATCTCACCTCGGGTTTTGTAACATATCGCGAAGCAACAGGAATAGCACACGGCAACTGGAGGTTCACTCGAATATTTATTCGTGTGGGTA
This sequence comes from Elymus sibiricus, assembly GCA_039707655.1. Classification (NCBI taxonomy): domain Eukaryota; kingdom Viridiplantae; phylum Streptophyta; class Magnoliopsida; order Poales; family Poaceae; genus Elymus; species Elymus sibiricus. Next base: position 388,260,316 of record CM077676.1, read on the forward strand.
TAGGGATCAATATGGGTGTCCACGGCTCCGATGTTGATCCTTGATCGGAAAGAGTTCCGGTCATGTCTATACTTCACCGAACCTATAGGGTCACACGCTTAAGGGTCATCTATCTGCTGAATACTAGACAGGGAGTCTGAGAGAAAGTCACCGGAAAAGTTTCGGAGACAGCGGAAAAGTTCCGGAGAGAGAGCACCGGAATAGTTTCGGTCAAACTGAAAAGTTGTTTCAGGGTATACCATTAAGTCAAATTGGTTTCGGCACACGCCTGGAAATTCTTGGAGGGTGCCAGAATTGGTCTGGGAACTTCTGGGATTTTTCGGAGAAAAAAAACCAGAAATGTTCCGGAGCTGCCGGAACTGCTTTGTTTGCTTTTGGCAGATGAAAATCACTTATCCGGAATTGTTTCGGAACGCGTCCAAAATCATTTGTGTGGGTACTGGAATTATTCTAAGACCCACAGAAATATTTTCGGATTTAACGGTCGCGGAAAAATATTTCCGTGAATAGTGAAAGTGCTTTTTGGGTGTCTTCTTGGAGAAGCTACCTTGAGGGCCTTTTGGTATTTTTCCCCTTAGCTTCTTGGAGAAGCTACCCTTGGGCTTGGCCTATAAATAGGGGTGGAGGGGGCTGCCTAAAGACACACTCTTTCTCAACATACACAAGCCATGCATGATCTGGCCTTCTTCTCTCCCTCCCCGCGAAATAGTTTCGTAGAGCCGAAGGGCTGTCCGAGTTACTGTCCGAGTTTCGGGGGTCCTCCCGAATGGCTGTCCGAGTGACCCGCCCGAAGGGCTGTCCGTGAGGCCTCCTGGAGGGATGTCCGAGGATCCGTTCGGTGGGACTATCCGAAGGACTGTCCAGAGGCCTCCCGGAGGGCTGTCCGAGGATCCGTCCGGTGGGACTATCCAAAGGACTGTCCAGAGGTTTCCCGGAGGGCTGTCCGAGGATCCGTCTGGTGGGACTATCCGAGGGACTGTCCCGAGGCCTACCGAAGGGCTGCCCGGAGATCCATCCGGTGAGCTGACGAGGGAGTACATCCTCGCAGTTGGGAGGTTGTAAATCCTAGCTGTGGGGATCTGCACCGCCGATCGTCATCGACTCTACTTCCGCTGCGCTACGAGTCGGTAACGAAAAAGATCAAACCTTGTATGTAGTCTCCATAGTGGTCCTGGGCTAGTGCGTAGGTCAGAAAAATTTTGTTTTCTTCTGCGTTACCCTACAAGAAACACTCGGTAAAAGTACCTCTGCGATGTGACCCACCGGGGACCACATGTCAGATTCAAAGCTATCAGTCAATGGTGGTATGCCGAGGGCGGCTCTCGGCAAAGGTATCAGTCAATTGAGTGCCATATTTTACTTTTTGAAAGTTTAAACAAATTTTTGAAATGTTTCACTGATAACTGGGTCCAGCGGGTCCACATGTCAGGTCAAAATGTTTGTGTGACTAGTTTTTGCCGAGAGTTAATGGACGGCTCTCGGTATAGATAAAATAAACTGACGGAGCCGTGTGTTGCCAACGGGGAGGCCACGTGGCTACTCGTTGCCGTGCGCGGCTCTTGGCGTCTGTGACGTTTGCCGAGCATCTCTGTTCGTCGTGATTCTGTGTCGGCAATGTTATCTATTTGCCGTGAACCCATTTTTGGCGAGTGCCATGCTCGGCGTATTTGAGTTTGCCGAGTGCCCGTGATTTGGCTCTCGGCGAAGACCCTGACACCCGGCGTATAAGAAAATTCCAGTAGTGAAGCGTAATAAGATGGCTAGGTTCCTTGTGGTGGAACTAGTCCACCAGGGTTTAAGTCCTAGACTTGGCATTGGTGCTGACATTTTGCTGGATTTATTTCAGGCCTTTTCGACGATGTTCGTTCAGTGGAGGAGAATTTCCGTTGACTACGAGGACTTCGTCAATCTCGAGATGTTCTGCGGGCTCAGTATCTCGGAGGTGCTCATAGGGGTAGGATGCGTGTGTGTGTGCCTTCATAGGGGTGACTGTATGTGCGCATATGTGAAAGTCCAGTTTCTTTTTCAGAGGGTTTCGTGTCTCTTAAATGCTAACGGTCAGTCATCACAGCTCATTGGTATTAAAATGGCTCATTCGGTGTCGTCAGTGAATCACCTACTTTTTGTAGATGACAACCTGCTGTTTTTTAAACCAAGCAAAGAGGGGGCGAAATAAGTGTTACACCTTTTGGATGTTTATTGTAATGCTTGATAAATCGTGGTAAATCCTCTATATTTTTCAGTAAGGTTGTCCACAAGGTATTAAATAAAAGCCTGAATGTCCAAAATGAGTCTATCAATGAAAAATAAATAACACAACGTCCTCAATGAAACATTTTAAAGAATAACATTAATTTCATCTTCCTCAATGTCGTCAGCGGCCTACAGGATCTACTCGAGGTTGGTGGTCCTGTAGACCGAGGGCGGCACGGCGAAGGCGAACCCGGCCCCGCCCCTTACAATCCTATCCTGTTGCTCCTTCCAGTGCCGCATGTGGCTGCTACTCGTCCCGTCGCTGCCATATAAAATTTTATAGAAAACAATTAGCCATGTATGCGATAAAGAGAAAGAATGTGCCCCAATCTCTACAACAAGTTTGACATGGTAAATTCAAATAAAAATTTGCCATGTATCTACTAGTAAAAATGCTATGGTGGATACAATAAATTTGCCATTGTCAATACAATAAATTTGACATGTGAACAATTATTGAAATGTAGTATAGAACTTAAAAGTGTCCATGGCAAGAACATTTTCTTTTGCCATGGCTAGTCTATAGCTAAAAAAAGCAACTTAAAATTGCCATGTCATGTACATAGCTAGAGGGCAAAAACAACATAAGTAGTCAATGCAAAAAAACAAAACAAATCATGGCAAGTCTGTGTATAAAAATAGAATATCATGATGCATGGACACTACTTGCCGTGATGTTGAAAAAACACATCATGGTGACATGCTAGTTTGTTTAGATTTGCCATCAAGATAGATCAAGGTTTCAGGTTCTAATAAGTTGCCATGATTTTATTTTAAAAAAGGCCACCCAAAAAAATTCTCTCATGATCATGAGTTCACGGGTCAGTTTGTAAAAAATTGTCATGATTTCAATTTAAGAACTTTTGAATACTTATGTGATGCAACCATACTACAGTGGCAAAATGGTCATGTTATATAACTTTTTTTCCTTATAATTGTCATGTGATACATCTCAAACGTATCTATAGTCTTCGATGGTTTGTGCTAAGTTTATATCACTTTGGCATAGGTTTGGCATCAATTATTATTATTTTTCTGGACTAAGCTATTCATGCAATGCCTAGTGCCAGTTGTTGTTTTCCGTTTGCTTTGGACTTTCAGGAAAATCAATTTTATGAAGCTATTTTTTTCTGAAAAAATACATGAGAAGTTTTGCATTGGGAAGCTCCCTGTCGGGGGGATGAACCCCGGGTAGGCAACGGAGCTCGAACCCCTTCTTAAAAAATCATCGGAGCAGGCCAAGTCCCTCAGGTCGGCTTGCCAGTGCGCCGGCTCCCCAGCGCGAGCCGGCTCGGCACGGCGACCCGGCCTGGCCGGCTGGCCCATGCCGGCTGGCCACGAGGGGACGGAGCCTTCGCGACGAAGCAAGCGTGGCTACAGCGTCCCTTCCTTTACGCTGACAGAACAGGCGAGGCTGCAGCTTTCTTTGCACCCCCGCCCGAGGCGGGCGGTGTCAGGGAGGCGCGGTCCTGTAGAAACAACGGCGCCGACCTCCCTCTGATGACGGACAAGACGCGCCACAGTGCCCCGTACCCAGACTGATGAGAGACAAGACCCGGCACAGTGCCCCGCGCCAGGCAGGAGCGGCGCACCTAGCGACCCGGCGACCCGGCGACCCGGCGTCCCCCACCACCGGCTCCCGGTCAATGACACCAGGGGTCCGTGCCTTTGTAACGTTACCATTGTAACCCTGGGGGTCGGCCTATAAGACCCCCCGGGAGGCCTCCATGCAGAGGGGTTCGCATTCTGGTTCGCTTCCTTTGGTTCACTCTCTCTCTCGTTGGCTGGTTGCTCTTCGCTTCCCTCTAGTGACTCCTTCTCGCTCCATAGAGGACACACACACACTCTCGCCGGAGAGGCAGAACGGTGGCCTAGCCCCTTCTCCCTCCTCCGTCCGAACAGCTCCAGGAGCGACCTTGTAGCCCTTGTGCTTCCCATACTACACTCGGCAGGATTAGGGGTGTTACCTCTCCAGAGGGCCCCGAACCTGGGTACGTCTCGTGTCTCGCACTTGCTCGTGCCAACCTCGCCTCTGGAACCCACCGGCGTCCTCTCGTGGCCCCACCTCTTTAGCCATCTTATGGCATCTGCCGTGAAAATACCACGACAGTTGGCGCCCACCGTGGGGCTGCTCGCGGCGTCGGCCGGAGTCAAGTTCCGGACGACGCCCTTCACCAGCTCCGGCGAGTGCATCGTGCACGGTCTGGTCCGCGCTCCCCGCGCGGCCGACTCGGCTGGCTGCGGCGCTCCGACGGGTACATACACCGCTTGTCCCGCAGGCTGCTTCATCGTCCCCTTCAGCGCGCTGCGCGTCTTCGTTGCGCTCGTCCCCGACGTGTTTCCCAGCGAGGTGCGCTGTTTCGCCGACTCCCCTGTCCCCGTTGGCTGCGCCGTCTCCGACGACGTCGCGGGTGTCTGCACCCGCGCGGAGGTGCTGACCATCGGCACTAGTGCCGGCTCCCCGCGCGACAAGGAGAAGGCTGTCACGGCTGCAGCCCCGCCACGCCAGGCCGACCCGCTCCACGAGACAATCCGGAGTCTGCTAGCCCCCATAACGCCCGACGCCGACACGGCTGCTGCAGCGGCGCAGCTCAACGAGGACCGCCAGCATCTGCTGGCCGAGGCCACAGAGCTCGCGGCAACGCGGCGCCGGTTGAAGTCCGCCCAGCGAGAGTACGACAGCGCCCACGGTTTCACGCCGGCCGCCGCCGAGCCCAGCCGGGTCGCGGAGGTGCGGATCCGTGGGGGCGCAATCGGCCGTGCGCTAGGCGCAGGCCGGCCCGTCTACGACACCCCCGTCAAGAACATGCGCGCGGCGCAGGCGGCCATGGCGGATCTCGAATTCCTGGAGGGAGAGGAGCTGCTGCAGCAGCAGCAGCGAATCCGCGACCTCATCGCCGCGGCGAACGAGCAACAACAGCGTTTCGACCCGGCTCAGGCATCCGCCTCCGCCTCAGGAAAAACCGGAGACCCGGAGAGAGCCCTCCGGGATGCACGGCAGACGTCCTCACACGCCACTAGCGCAAGCCGCTCTGGCCGGCACCGGTCTGGTCGGAGCCGGCATAACCGCGCCACCACCGCTGGAGACGGCAACACTGGCGAGACGGCCGGCGACGGCCAAGTTTAGCAGCCGGAGCCCCCCGTGCGGCCGGCTCGGCGGCCCGAGCCGGCCCCGGAAGCTCCTGCGCCCCCCCCCCCCCCCCCCCGCGGTCCCGTGGCTGACCGTATCGGTCCCCGCGGACCCGTGGCTGATCGACTCGGCCCCCGCGAGCCCTACGACGAAAGCGACGCCCGTCACCGCATCGACCGGCTGGCGCGCTCCACGGCCCTGGAGGAGGAGAGCTTTGTCGGCCCGGCGTGCTTTGTCCCCCGCATCCGCGAGGAGCCCTTCCCCAAAGGTTTCTCGCTGCCCCGCGACTCCCCAAAGTACACCGGCGCCACCAAGCCCGAGGACTGGCTGACCGACTACACCACGGCCGTCGGCATAGCCGGCGGCAACCGGCGGGTGGCCGTGCGCTACGTCCCCCTCATGCTACTCGGCTCGGCCCGGACGTGGCTTAACAACCTGCGAGCCGGCAGCGTGAACTCTTGGCTGGATTTCGAAGACGCGTTCATCCACAACTTCACCAGCACGTACAAGCGACCCGACAAGCCTCGCCAGCTCTCCATGTGCGTCCAGAAGCTAGGCGAGCCCCTTCGCGACTTCCTCACGCGATGGACAGAACTGCGCAACTCCTGCGAGGGCGTCCACGAGGTCCAGGCCATCCAGTACTTCATCGACGGGTGCCTAGACGGCACTCTGGTCAAGCACCGGCTGGGGTGGGATGAGCCGGAGACCCTGGCGGAGCTCATGGCTGTGGCGGACAAGTACGCTACGGCCGACTCCGCGATGAATGTGAAAGGCATGATCGAGGCAGACGTCAAGCTCCTCCCGGTCCAGCCAGCGCCTTCCAAGCCGGCTGGCGACAACAATCAGCGCCGGCAAGACAACAACAACAACGGCAAGCGCCGGAGCGACCAGCAAGCGCCCCACTACGACAACCGGCAGGTTGCCACGGTGGAAGGGGAGCAGCCGGCTGAGCAAGGCTCCAGCCAGCGCCCGCGCACCGGCAAGGCCGCCTGGCAGCCCAAGCTATCCTTCTAGCAGATGCTTGATGCCCCCTGCAAGAACCACAGCGGCGCGAAGCCGTCGACGCACACGCTCCGGCAGTGCAGTTTCACCCAGCGCCTGTTGAAGGGCAAACTTCCGCCCCCGCCACCCGGAGCCGGCGGAGCCGGCTCGCAGCAGCCACCGCTCCCGCCGCCTCCACCGCCACCCGGAGCCCTCGCCGACAACCCTTTCCCGCGCCCTGACGCGTCCTACGTCGTCTTCACCAGCGAGGGGGATGACAAGCACGCCAAGCGCAAGCACGCGGCCGAGGTGAACGCCATCGTCCCCCCGGTTCCCCAGTACATGCACTGGTCCGACCGGCCGGTCAGCTGGACCCGGGAGGACCATCCGGCCGCCATGCCCACGCCGGGTGGCTACGCCCTCGTGCTCGACCCCACCTTCGTCTCCGAGAAACGCACCTGCCGCTTTTCGCAGGTGCTGATCAACGGCGGCAGCAGCATCAACATCCTGTACCGTGACACCATGACCAAGCTCGGCATCGAGGCGCGACAGCTGGAGCCGACCCGGACGGTGTTCCACGGCATCGTGCCGGGTCTCTCCTGCTCTCCGATCGGCCGGGTCCGGCTTGACGTCCTGTTCGGCTCCAGCAGCCACTTCCGCCGCGAGCCGATCTGGTTCGAGGTGGTCGATCTGGCCAGCCCCTACCATGCGCTGCTGGGCCGGCCCGCGATGGCCAAGTTCATGGCGGTCCCCCACTACGCTTACCTGAAGTTAAAGATGCCGAGTCCCAAGGGCCTCATCACCGTCGTCAGCGACTACAAGAAGTCCCTCGAGTGCGCCAAAGCCGGCTCCCAGCTGGCCGAGTCGCTGGTCATCGCCGAGGAGAGGCGCCAGCTCGACCGGATCATGGCACTGGCTAGCGCGCAGCCGGCCATGCCGGCTCCGCCCAAGCCGGCCGCCGACGAGGCCTCTTTCAAGCCAACCAAAGACACGAAGAGGGTCCCACTCAACCCGGCCGACCCCAGCTCCAGCAAGTACGTCGTCGTGGGCACCGGCCTCGACAGCAAATAGGAAGGCGAGCTCGTCGATTTCCTCCGTGAGAATCAGGACATCTTTGGATGGTCCCCCAAAGACATGCCGGGTGTCCCAAGGGAATTCGCCGAGCACAAACTTCACGTCCGCAAGGACGCCAAGCCTGTTCGAAAGCCGCTACGCCGCTTCTCCGAGGAGAAGCGAAGAATCATCGGTGAAGAGATCGCCCGGCTGCTCAAAGCCGGGTTCATCATGGAAGTGTTCCACCCGGAATGGCTGGCCAATCCAGTCCTCGTCCTGAAGAAAAATGGCACCTGGCGCATGTGCATCGACTACACCAGCCTGAACAAGGCATGCCCCAAAGACCCGTTCACTCTGCCCCGGATCGACCAAGTCATCGACTCCACAGCCAGCTGCGAGCTCCTGTCCTTCCTGGACGCCTACTCCGGCTACCACCAGATCAAGCTGGACCCGGCCGACTCCCTCAAGACGTCCTTCATCACGCCCTTTGGGGCGTATTGCTACATCACCATGTCGTTCGGCTTGAAGAATGCCGGCGCCACCTTCCAGCGCTGCATGCAGAAATGCCTGCTGCCCCAACTCGGCAGAAATGTGCACATCTACGTCGACGACATCGTGGTGAAGACCAAGCAGCACCTCACACTCCTAGCCGACCTCAAGGAGACCTTCGCCAACCTGCGCCGGTTCCAGATCAAGCTCAACCCGGCGAAATGCGTCTTCGGCGTGCCGGCTGGCCAGCTCCTCGGTTTCCTCGTCTCGGCGCAAGGCATCGAAGCCAACCCGGAGAAGATCAAGGCAATCGAGCGCATGCGCAAGCCGACCCGGCTGCGCGACGTGCAGAAGTTCACCGGCTGCTTGGCCTCTCTCAGCCGGTTCGTCAGCCGGCTGGGAGAGAGGGCCCTGTCCCTGTATCAGCTGATGAAGAAGACGACGGCATTCGAGTGGAGCGACCAGGCGGACGAAGCCTTCCGCGAGCTCAAGCGCATGCTGTCAACCGCGCCCGTCCTGGCCGCCCCGGCTGAGAAAGAGCCACTCCTGCTGTACGTCGCCGCCACCTCCCGAGCCGTCAGTACGGTGCTGGTCGTCGAGCGCCCGTAGGAGGGCAAGGTGCAGCTGGTTCAGCGCCCAGTGTACTTCCTGAGCGAGGTGCTATCCGCCTCCAAGCAGAACTACCCCCACTACCAGAAGATGTGATATGGCGTGTACCTCGCCGCCAAGAAGCTGAGGCAATACTTCCAAGAGCACGCCATCACTGTGGTGAGCACGGCCCCCATCGGCGAAATCATGGGCTGACGGGATGCCTCTGGCCGGGTGGCCAAGTGGGCCATCGAGCTAGCCGGCCACACGATCCTCTACGAGCCCCGCACCACCATCAAGTCCCAGGCACTAGCCGACTTCCTCGTCGACTGGACGGAGACCCAGTACCTGCCGCCGGCTCCCGAGTCGACTCACTGGCGCATGCACTTCGACGGCTCCAAGATGCGCAATGGTTGGGAGCCGGCATCGTGCTGTCTTCCCCCAAGAACGACCGGCTGCGGTACGTACTGCAGATCCATTTCGCCGCCTCCAACAACGTTGCCGAGTACGAAGCTCTCGTGCACGGCATCCGGCTGGCCAGAGAAATCGGCATCCGGCGCATCCTCTGCTATGGCGACTCGGACTTGGTGGTGCAGCAAGTTTCCGGCGACTGGGACGCCTGTTGGGGAACGTTGCATGGGAAACAAAAAATTTCCTACGCACACACAAGATCTATCCATGGTGATGAGAATCTACGAGAGGGAGAGTAAATCTACATACCCTTGTAGATCGCTAAGCGGAAGCGTTTAAGAAACGCGGTTGATGTAGTCGAACGTCTCCGCGATCCAAATCGCAAGTCGTCCCTCGATCCGATCACGAACTAGCGCCGAACGGACGGCACCTCCGCATTCAACACACGTACGGCTTGATGACGCCTTCACCTCCTCGATCCAGCGAGCGATGGTGAAGTAGTGGTTGAGTTCCAGCAGCACGACGGCGTGGTGATGGTGGTGAGGAACAATCTCTGCAGGGCTTCGCCAAGCGCTACGGAGATTATGACGGAGGAACTAGAGGGTTAGGGTTGCCGCATACGGCTTGGGGAAATCTTGATGTGTCCCGTGTGCTAGCCCTGCCCCTCTATTTATATGTTGAGCCTTGGGGTCTAAACTTGGAGTAAAAGCCTCCTCCAGGTCGGTTTTGCCCGCACAAGGTCGGTTTGGCCCGCAGGGAAAGAGTCCAACTCGGATCCCTGCAGTACCGCGCACAAGCGGTAGTACCGCTTCACACAAGCGGTAGTACCGCTTGGGCGGTAGTACCGCTTCACACAAGCGGTAGTACCGCTCGGGCGGTAGTACCGCTTCACCAAGCGGTAGTACCGCTTACGCGGCAGCAAAACTACTTTTGCACTTTCCAATACCTCGTGGGCTTTTATCCCTTGGCCCATATAAAGTGTTCTTGCACCCGAACACTTCGGTAAACATCCAGAACCACTTCCGGTGAATTCCGGAACCCTTCTGGAGATCAAAACACTATTATCACATATATCAATCTTTACCTCCGGACTATTCCGGAGATCCTCGTCATGTCCGGGATCTTATCCGGGACTCCGAACAACCTTCGGTCATCAACAAAATAACTCAATTATACTAATCGTCACCAAACGTTAAGTGTGTAGACCCTGCGGGTTCGAGAACTATGTAGACATGACCGAGACACCTCTACGATCAATAATCAATAGCGGGACCTGGATGCCCATATTGGCTCCTACATATTCTACGAAGATCTTTATCGGTCGAACCTCTATGTCAAGGATTCAGTTAATCCCGTATGCTGTTCCCTTTGTTCTTCGGTATGTTACTTGCCCGAGATTCGATCGTCGGTATCTCTATACCTAGTTCAATCTCGTTACCGGCAAGTCTCTTTACTCGTTCCGTAATACAAGATCTCGTGGCTAACACTTTAGTCACATTGCTTGCAAGGCTCATTGTGATGTTGTATTACCGAGTGGGCCCTGAGATACCTCTCCGTCATACGGAGTAACAAATCCCAGTCTTGATCCATGCCAACCCAACAGACACCCTCGGAGATACCTGTAGAGCACCTTTATAGTCACCCAGTTACGTTGCGACGTTTGATACACACAAGGTACTCCTCCGATGTCAGGGAGTTGCATGATCTCATGGTCATAGGAACAGATACTTGACATGCAGAAAACAATAGCAATAAACTGACACGATCATATGCTATGTTCGTAGTTTGGGTCTTGTCCATCACATCATTCTCCTAATGATGTGATCCCGTTATCAACTGACATCTCATGTCAATGGCTAGGAAACCTTAACCATCTTTCATCAACGAGCTAGTCATCTAGAGGCTTACTAGGGACACAGTGTTTGTCTATGTACCCACACATGTATTTGAGGTTCCAATCAATACAATTATAGCATGGATAATAAACGATTATCATGAACAAGGAAATATAATAATAACCTATTTATTATTGCCTCTAGGGCATATTTCCAACAGTCTCCCACTTGCACTAGAGTCAATAATCTAGTTCACATCACTATGTGATTTACATTGTAATGAATCGAACACCCATGCAGTTCTGGTGTTGTTCATGTTTAGCCCTTGGAAGAGGTTTAGTCATCGGATCTGCAACATTCAGATCCGTGTGTACTTTGCAAATATTTATGTCGTCCTCCTTGATGTAATCGCGGATGGAATTGAAACGTCGCTTTATGTGTCTGGTCCTCTTGTGAAATCTTGGTTCCTTGGCTAGAGCAATGGCACCAGTATTATCACAAAATAGAGTCATTGGGTTAAGCGCACTAGGCACTACTCCAAGATCTGTCATGAACTCCTTCATCCAGACACCTTCCTTTGCCGCCTCCGAGGCTGCGATGTACTCCGCTTCGCATGTAGAATCTGCTACCACGCTTTGCTTGGAACTGCACCAGCTAACCGCACCCCCATTAAGAATAAATACGTATCCGGTTTGCGACTTAGAGTCATCCGGATCAGTGTCAAAGCTTGCATCGACATAACCCTTTACGACGAGCTCTTGATCACCTCCATAAACGAGAAACATGTCCTTAGTCCTTTTCAGGTACTTCAGGATATTCTTGACCGCCGTCCAGTGTTCCATTCCTGGATCACTTTGAAACCTTCCGACCATACTTATGGCAAGGCTGACATCGGGTCTTGTGCACAGCATTGCATACATGATAGAGCCTATGGCCGAAGCATAGGGGATGACACTCATCTTTTCTCTATCTTCTGCAGTCACTGGGCATTGAGTCTTACTCAACTTCACACCTTGCAATACAGGCAAGAACCCCTTCTTGGACTGATCCATTTTGAACTTCTTTAAAACTTTGTCAAGGTATGTGCTTTGTGAAAGTCCTATTAAGCGTCTCGATCTATCTCTATAGATCTTGATGCCTAATATGAAAGCAGCTTCTCCTAGGTCCTTCATTGAAAAACTCTTGTTCAAATATTCCTTCACGCTTTCCAGCATTTCTATATTGTTTCCAATCAGTAATATGTCATCCACATATAATATTAGAAACGCTATAGAGCTCCCACTCACTTTCTTGTAAATACAAGCTTCTCCGTAAACTTGTATAAACTCGAACGCTTTGATCACCTCATCAAAACGAAGATTCCAACTCCGAGATGCTTGCACCAGTCCATAAATGGATCGCTGGAGTTTGCAAACTTTGTCAGCATTCTCTGGATCGACAAAACCTTCTGGTTGCATCATATACAACTCTTCCTTAAGGTAACCGTTAAGGAATGCTGTTTTGACATCCATCTGCCAAATTTCATAATCGAAAAAGGCAGCTATTGCTAACATGATTCTGACGGACTTAAGCATCGCTACGGGTGAGAAGGTCTCATCGTAGTCAACTCCTTGAACTTGTGAAAAACCCTTTGCCACAAGTCGAGCTTTATAGACGGTGACATTACCGTCCGCGTCCGTCTTCCTCTTAAAGATCCATTTGTTCTGAATGGCCTTACGCCCTTCAGGTAATACTTCCAAAGTCCATACTTTGTTTTCATACATGGATCCCATCTCGGATTTCATGGCCTCTAACCACTTCTCGGAATCCGGGCCCATCATCGCTTCTCCATAGCTCGTACGTTCATCGTTGTCCAACAACATGACCTCTAAGACAGGGTTGCCGTACCACTCAGGAGTAGTACGCGTCCTTGTCGACCTACGAGGTTCAATAGCAACTTGATCCAAAGCTTCATGATCATCATCATTAACTTCCTCTTCAGCTAATGTAGGCTCCACAGAAACAACTTTCTGCGCTGCGCTACTCTCAGGTTGAAGTAAAGGTTCAACAACCTCATCAAGTTCTATCTTCCTCCCACTCAATTCTTTCGAGAGAAACTCTTTCTCAAGAAATGTTCCGTTTTTAGCGACAAACACTTTGCCTTCGGATCTGAGGTAGAAGGTATACCCAACTGTCTCTTTTGGGTATCCTATGAAGACGCATTTCTCCGCTTTGGGTTCCAGCTTTTCAGGCTGAAGCTTTTTGACATAAGCATCACATCCCCAAACTTTAAGAAACGACAGCTTTGGCTTCTTGCCAAACCAAAGTTCATATGGCGTCGTCTCAACGGATTTCGAAGGTGCCCTATTTAAAGTGAATGCAGCTGTCTCTAATGCATAACCCCAAAACAATAGTGGCAAATCGGCAAGAGACATCATAGATCGCACCATATCCAATAAGGTTCGATTACGACGTTCGGACACACCATTACGCTGTGGTGTTCCAGGCGGTGTCAATTGTGAAACAATTCCACACTGTCTTAAGTGACTGCCAAATTCATAACTCAGATATTCTCCTCCTCGATCAGATCGTAGGAATTTAATCTTCTTGTTACGATGATCCTCAACTTCACTCTGAAATTGTTTGAACTTTTCAAATGTTTCAGACTTGTGTTTCATTAAGTAAATATACCCATATCTACTTAAGTCATCAGTGAAGGTGAGAAAGTAACGATAACCACCGCGTGCCTCAATACTCATCGGACCACACACATCAGTATGTATGATTTCCAATAAATCACTTGCCCGTTCCATTGTTCCAGAGAACGGCGTTTTAGTCATCTTGCCCATGAGGCATGGCTCACATGTGTCAAGTGATTCAAAATCAAGTGACTCCAAAAGTCCATCAGCATGGAGCTTCCTCATGCGTTTTACGCCAATATGACCTAAACGGCAGTGCCACAAGAAAGTGGTATTATCATTATCAATTCTACATCTTTTGGCATCAATGTTATGAACATGTGTATCATTACTATCGAGATTCAATAAGAATAAACCCCTCACATTGGGTGCATGACCATAAAAGATATTACTCATATAAATAGAACAACCATTATTCTCTGATTTAAATGAGTAATCATCTCGCAATAAACAAGATCCAGATATAATGTTCATGCTTAACGCAGGCACCAAATAACACTTATTTAGGTTCATCACTAATCCCGACGGTAATCGAAGAGCGAGCGTGCCGACGGCGATCACATCAACCTTGGAACCATTTCCCACGCGCATCGTCACTTCGTCCTTTGCCAGCCTCCGTCTATTCCGCAGTTCCTGTTTAGAGTTGCAAATATGAGCAACCGCACCGGTATCAAATACCCAGGCACTACAACGAGGGTTGGTAAGGAACATATCAATAACATGTATATCATATATACCTTGTTTGTTGTTGGCCGCCTTCTTGTCAGCCAAATACTTGGGGCAGTTCCGCTTCCAGTGTCCAGTTCCCTTGCAATGAAAACACACAGTTTCTGGTTTGGGTCCAGCCTTGGGTTTCTTCACGAGAGGAGCAACTGTTTTGCCACTCTTCTTGGAGTTACCCTTCTTACCCTTGCCATTTTTCTTGAAACTAGTGGTTTTATTGACCATCAACACTTGATGCTCCTTCTGAATTTCAGACTCAGCGGCTTTCAGCATCGCAAACAGCTCGGCGACTGACTTGTTCATCCCGTGCATGTTATAGTTCAACACGAAGCTCTTGTAGCTATGTGGCAATGATTGAAGAACTCTGTCAGTGATAGCCTCTGGCGGAAGGGGCATCCCCAATTCAGCCAGACGGGTGGAGTACCCAGACATTCTGAGCACGTGATCACTGATAGACTCGTTCTCCTCCATCTTGCAAGCATAGAACTTATCGGAGATCTCATATCTCTCGATCCGGGCATTCTTCTGAAAGATAAACTTCAACTCCTGGAACATCTCATATGCTCCATGACGTTCAAAACGTCTTTGAAGTCCCGGTTCTAAGCCATACAACATTGCACATTGAACTATTGAGTAATCATCAGAACGAGCCTGCCAGGCGTTCACAACGTCTAGAGACTCAACTGGAGCGGGTGGATCACCAAGCGGTGCATCAAGGACATAAGCTTTCTGGGAAGCCGTAAGGATAATCCTTAGATTACGGGCCCAGTCCACAAAGTTACTTCCATCATCTTTCAACTTAGCTTTCTCTAGGAACGCATTAAAATTCAGGGGTGCTACTGCGCGAGCCATGATCAACAACATAAATATAGCAAAGACAACTTAGACTATTGTTCTAGATAATGAGTTTAGTTAATCATATTACTTAAAAACTCCCACTCAAATTGACATCCCTCCGGTCATTCGAGTGTAACATGATCCAAATCCACCAACTCAAGTCCGATCATCACGTGAGTTGAGGTGGTTTCAATGGTGAACATCTTCATGTTGATCATATCTACTATATGACTCATGTTCGACCTTTCGGTCTCTTGTGTTCCGAGGCCATGTCTGTACATGCTAGGCTCGTCAAGTTTAACCCGAGTGTTCCGCGTGTGCAACATGGCTTGCACCCGTTGTATGTGAACGTGGAGTCTATCACACCCGATCATCACGGCGTGTCTCGAAACGACGAACTTTTGCAACGGTGCACACTCGGGGAGAACACAATTTATCTTGAAATTTAAGTGAGGGATCACCTTATAATGCTACCGTCGTCCTAAGCAAAATAAGATGCATAAAAGGATTAACATCACATGCAAATCATAAGTGACATGATATGGCCATGAACTTGTGCTTTTGATCTCCATCTCCAAAGCACCGGCATGATCTCCATCGTCACCGGCATGACACCATGATCTCCATCATCTTGATCTCTATCAACGTGTCACCATGAGGTTGTCGCGCCGACTGTTGCTTCCACGACTATTGCTAACGTTTAGCGATAAAGTAAAGCATTACATAGCGCTTAATGATTGACACGCAGGTCATACAATAATTAAAGACAACTCTATGGCTCCTGCCAGTTGCCGTACTCATCGACATGCAAGTCGTGATATTCTATACAACACATGATCATCTCATACATCACATATATCTCATCATGTAATTGGCCATATCACATCACAACATACCCTGCAAAAACAAGTTAGACGTCCTCTAATTGTTGTTGCAAATTTTACGTGGCTGCTACGGGTTAGCAAGAACCGTTCTTACCTACGCAAAACCACAACGTGGTGTAGTGATTGCTTTTTGATCTTCTAAAAGAACCCTCTTCATTGAAATCGATTCAAATAAAGTGAGAGAGACAGACACCCGCTAGCCATCTTTATGCAACGAAGTTACATGTCAGTTGAAGGAACCTGTCTCGCGTAAGTGTACGCGTAATGTCTGTTCGGGCCGCTTCATCTCACAGTACCGCCGAATCAAATATCAACTAGTAACGGCAAGCAATATGTATACACCCACGCCCACAACTCGTTTGTGTTCTACTCGAGATCTCATCTACGCATAGACCTAGCTCATGATGCCACTGTTGGGGAACGTTGCATGGGAAACAAAAATTTTCCTACGCACACACAAGATCTATCCATGGTGATGAGCATCTACGAGAGGGAGAGTAAATCTACATACCCTTGTAGATCGCTAAGCGGAAGCGTTTAAGAAACGCGGTTGATGTAGTCGAACGTCTCCGCGATCCAAATCGCAAGTCGTCCCTCGATCCGATCACGAACTAGCGCCGAACGGACGGCACCTCCGCGTTCAACACACGTACGGCTTGATGACGCCTTCACCTCCTCGATCCAGCGAGCGATGGTGAAGTAGTGGTTGAGTTCCAGCAGCACGACGGCGTGGTGATGGTGGTGAGGAACAATCTCTGCAGGGCTTCGCCAAGCGCTACGGAGATTATGACGGAGGAACTAGAGGGTTAGGGTTGCCGCATACGGCTTGGGGAAATCTTGATGTGTCCCGTGTGCTAGCCCTGCCCCTCTATTTATATGTTGAGCCTTGGGGTCTAAACTTGGAGTAAAAGCCTCCTCCAGGTCGGTTTTGCCCGCACAAGGTCGGTTTGGCCCGCAGGGAAAGAGTCCAACTCGGATCCCTGCAGTACCGCGCACAAGCGGTAGTACCGCTTCACACAAGCGGTAGTACCGCTTGGGCGGTAGTACCGCTTCACACAAGCGGTAGTACCGCTCGGGCGGTAGTACCGCTTCACCAAGCGGTAGTACCGCTTACGCGGCAGCAAAACTACTTTTGCACTTTCCAATACCTCGTGGGCTTTTATCCCTTGGCCCATATAAAGTGTTCTTGCACCCGAACACTTCGGTAAACATCCAGAACCACTTCCGGTGAATTCCGGAACCCTTCTGGAGATCAAAACACTATTATCACATATATCAATCTTTACCTCCGGACTATTCCGGAGATCCTCGTCATGTCCGGGATCTTATCCGGGACTCCGAACAACCTTCGGTCACCAACAAAATAACTCAATTATACTAATCGTCACCAAACGTTAAGTGTGTAGACCCTGCGGGTTCGAGAACTATGTAGACATGACCGAGACACCTCTACGATCAATAATCAATAGCGGGACCTGGATGCCCATATTGGCTCCTACATATTCTACGAAGATCTTTATCGGTCGAACCTCTATGTCAAGGATTCAGTTAATCCCGTATGCTGTTCCCTTTGTTCTTCGGTATGTTACTTGCCCGAGATTCGATCGTCGGTATCTCTATACCTAGTTCAATCTCGTTACCGGCAAGTCTCTTTACTCGTTCCGTAATACAAGATCTCGTGGCTAACACTTTAGTCACATTGCTTGCAAGGCTCATTGTGATGTTGTATTACCGAGTGGGCCCTGAGATACCTCTCCGTCATACGGAGTAACAAATCCCAGTCTTGATCCATGCCAACCCAACAGACACCCTCGGAGATACCTGTAGAGCACCTTTATAGTCACCCAGTTACGTTGCGACGTTTGATACACACAAGGTACTCCTCCGATGTCAGGGAGTTGCATGATCTCATGGTCATAGGAACAGATACTTGACATGCAGAAAACAATAGCAATAAACTGACACGATCATATGCTACGTTCGTAGTTTGGGTCTTGTCCATCAAATCATTCTCCTAATGATGTGATCCCGTTATCAAATGACATCTCATGTCAATGGCTAGGAAACCTTAACCATCTTTCATCAACGAGCTAGTCATCTAGAGGCTTACTAGGGACACAGTGTTTTTCTATGTACCCACACATGTATTTGAGTTTCCAATCAATACAATTATAGCATGGATAATAAACGATTATCATGAACAAGGAAATATAATAATAACCTATTTATTATTGCCTCTAGGGCATATTTCCAACAACGCCAAGGACGCCAACATGGCCAGCTACCGTTTCCTGGTCCAGCAGCTCTCCGGCGGGTTTGAAGGTTGCGAGTTCCTCCACGTCCCCCGCGCGGACAACGAAGCGGCCGACACACTGGCGAAAATGGGCTCCACCCGGCAAGCCATCCCGTCCGGCGTCTCCCTCGAGCACCTGCGGAAGCCGTCCATCAAGCCGTCTCCCGAGTCCGAATCAATCTTCGTCCCGGACGACCCCAACGCACCCCCACCCGACCCTGGAGTTCCCGGCCCAAGCTCGGGGACTGCCGACTCCGGCTCGAGGACTGCCTTCGCCGGCTCGGGGACTGCCGGCTCCAGCTCGGGGGCTGCCGGCCCAAGCTCGGGGGCTGCCGGCTCCAGCTCGGGGGCTGCCGGCCCGGATCTCATCCTGGCGGCCGTCCTCACAGTGGTGACGGCACCGTCATGGGCTCAGCCAATCCTCGCCTTCCTGGAAGACGGCGACCTCCCCAACGACAAAACTGAGGCCCGGCAAGTACAGCGGAGCGCGTCCTCCTACAGCATCATCAACCACGAGCTCATCAAACGCAGCACAACGGGCGTGTTCCAGCGCTGCGTCCAGCAGAACAAAGGGATCGAGATCCTCCTCGACATCCAC
Source organism: Elymus sibiricus (assembly GCA_039707655.1). Classification (NCBI taxonomy): domain Eukaryota; kingdom Viridiplantae; phylum Streptophyta; class Magnoliopsida; order Poales; family Poaceae; genus Elymus; species Elymus sibiricus. The sequence continues at coordinate 388,279,069 of CM077676.1, forward strand.
CAGGGCGAGTGCGGCCACCACGCCGCCTCGAGATCCCTGGTGGCCAAAGCTTTCCGGCACGGGTTCTACTGGCCCACGGCCCTGCAAGATGCCGAGGAGCTGGTCCTGAAGTGCGAGCGCTGCCAACGCTTCAGCAAGCGCAGCCACCAGCCGGATTCAGCCCTCCAAACCATCCCGATCACGTGGCCCTTCGCCGTCTAGGGACTCGACATGGTGGGGCCCTTCAAGACCACCCGAGGCGGCATAACACATTTGCTGGTCGCCGTCGACAAGTTCACCAAATGGATCGAAGCTCGGCCGATCAAGAAGCTTGACGGGCCCACCGCCGTCCGGTTCATCAAGGATATTGCAGTTCGCTACGGCGTGCCGCACAGCATCATCACGGACAACGGCACCAATTTCGCCAAGGGCGCGCTGGCCCACTACTGCTCCGCATCCGGCATCCGGCTCGACTTGGCCTCCGTCGCACACCCCCAGTCGAACGGCCAGGTCGAGCGGGAAAACGGCCTCATCCTAGCCGGCATCAAGCCGCGACTCGTCGAGCCGCTCATCCGCTCACCCGACAGCTGGCTGGATGAGCTGCCAGCCGTCCTATGGAGTCTCCGAACGACGCACAACCGCTCCACCGGGTTCACCCCGTTCTTCCTCGTCTACGGAGCCGAAGCAATCATTCCAACCGACGTCGAGTTCGATTCGCCCCGGATAACCATGTACACAGAAGCCGAAGCAAAGGAGGCACGCGAAGACGGCGTCGACTTGCTCGAGGAGGCGCGCCTTCTGGCCCTCAGCCGGTCCGCCATCTACCAACAAGGGCTGCGCCACTACCACAGCAAGAAGATCAAGCCCCTCGCGTTCCGCGAGGGCGACCTCGTGCTCCGGCTCGTCCAGCGAACAGCCGGCCAACACAAGCTGGCCTCTCCTTGGGAGGGCCCCTTCATCATTAGCAAGGCCCTCTGCGACCGGAACGCGTACTACCTCATCGACGCGCAGAAGCCGAACAAACGCAAGAGAGATGCAGCCGGCGAGGAGTCCATCCGGCCCTGGAACGCGAAGCTCCTCCATCCGTTTTACAGTTGAACGCGTGCACGTATGTATCACCAGCTTTTGAGTTTAATCAAAGAAGCAAGCCCCCCCTCCCCCCCGTGCGACAGCAGGCGCCCACCGAGTCAGCCCAGCCGGCTCGGGGGCTAGCCGGCCAGACCGCGCCTCGCCATATTCTCCTTAGTCCATCTCGAAGCGTACGAACCACCACAGCCCTCTCTTCGCCAGCCACAGCCGGCTCCCGGCAGTCCGGCCGGCAAGAGCCAAAGGCCGGAAGCATCGTCACGTAAGAACAGCTAAGGAGGAGAGCCCGGCTCGGCCAACCCAGCCCTACCCGCCCTCACTTATCCACCGCACGACCGGCTGCGCGCCAGCCGGCTTCGCCGCCTACTGCCAGCCGGCCCAGTGGGTGTTTTCGCTTGCGCTCAAACGTCCGAACAAGCCTAAGTATTGTGCGTCCCCTCTCAAGGCCGAATCCCCGTCCTAGCCACAGTCCGCAACCCGGCTGTCCGGCTAGCGGGAAGGAAGCCCGAAGAAAAGACAAACAGGAAAAAAGGCCCAAAGCCGAACAGCAAAGAGCGAAAACACGACAGTTGGCGCCACAAAATTTATAAACAACACGGGCCCACGGCCTCAAGTTCATTACATAAACTACACTCCCAGTGGGTGGACCTGCTACCTAACAAAATTCAAGTGACCGAGTACAAGAAAGTTAAAGATAAGCCCTAGGCGGCGCCTGCGTTGGCTCCGGTCGGTGCCGGCTCGGCGGAGGTGGAGGCAGCCGCCGGGTCAGACCTGGAGTTCTCCGGCCTCTCGGTCGTCGCGGTGTCATCCGGCTCGGCTTCGTCATCGGCGTAGGCCCCCGTCTCGGCCGAGCTGCCGTCCGGATCATTGAGCTGCAGGCCAAACTCGTCGGCAGGGAGCTCCTCGCCGTCTTCCGTCCGCTCCAAGACGAATTCGTCGTACAGAGCGAACGAGGCCAAGTAGCTGGCCCGCCCGGCGATCCGCCGCGCCTGCGCCGCCAACTGCTCCTCCGCGCCGGCCCGCTGCGCCGCCAGGCAGTCAAGATCCACGCCGGGATACCATGACGCCACAAATTGCAGCGCCGTCTCCGCGCCAGCGCGAGCCGCAGATGCCCTCCACGCGCCGAGCCGGTCCACGCCGGCCTCCAGCCACCGCGCCAGCCGGGTGACGCTGTTCGGCGCCACCGCGCTCGGCCAAAGGCTCCGCGCCATGGCCTGGCCGGCATCGAACAGCCGGCGCATGTGGCCCTCGACGGCTCCAAGACGGGCCTCACCGGCCAAGACGATCTCCGACAAGGTCCAGGCGGCGTAAACGTCGATATCCGCCCCTAGCGCGCGCTGGTCCGCCCGGTGGGCGTACACGGCTGCATCGGCTCCCTCCTGCGTTTCGGGGAAGACTCCTGCCAAAGAAGGAAACGAGTTAGCCAGAAGAAAACAACTTGCCGGCTCGGCCAGCCGGATTGAAGAAAAAATGGTACTCACGCGCGAAGGCCTCATCGAGGTGCTGCGCCTCGCTCAGCATCCCGTGCTCCCGCACGGACGATGCGCGGGCCTGAGCCTCAAGATCCTTCTCGAGCTGGGCGACCCTCCTGCCGGCGTCCGCTAGCTCCTCGGCCGCCTTGCCGCGCTCTTCCACCAGCCGGCCCAGCTCCGTTTGGTGGACCTCCTCCGCCTGGGCCTTCTCGGCCGCCAGCCGGTCCACCTCGGCCTAGAGCCGGTCACGGTCGGCGACGGCAAGATCGCGCTGCTCGCCGGCTTCGGCAAGCCGGCCTCAGAGACCCGGCACCTCGGCCGCATCAGCTGCGCGACAAGGTTCCCGGTCAGACGCTGGAAGCAAGGACAAAAAGAAAGAAGGGCAAAGCCAAAAGATTCGACCCGGCTGCTCCGCAGTCCGGCCCGAATCTCGGGGGCTACCCCCAGTGGGTGCGCTGGCGCGCCCCCACTGAAGACGTGCAAGACGTACCTTGGACCCGGCGCAACTGCTCCTCCTTGCCGGCTAGCTGGGCTTTGACCCCGCGGAACCGCTCCCGAAGCCGATTATACGCGGCGGCCCGCAGGTCGTATAGGTGCTGCGCAAAAGTTAAGTAAGAAGAACGCAAAAGACGGGCTATAAGATTCGAGCCGGCTGCTCCGCAGCCCGGCCCGAACCTCGGGGGCTACACCCAGTGGGTGCACTGGCGCGCCCCCACTGATTCGACGATCAAGACAAGAAAAGAAGGAGAGACTCACCGCAAACGCCTGCTCCAGCTTCCGTGCCGCCTCCTGCTCGTCCCGGACGAAGGCCTGCAGGCGCTCGCTCCGCCCGCGAAGTTGCGAGCGCAAGGCATCCGCCGCGTCGTCCTCCCGAGTGCGCGGCCCGATCACATCGGCGCCGGCGCTCGCCCACGGATGCTGCATCGCGGTCCCGGAGCCGGATCCGCTTCCACCCGGCCGCTCGGAGGATGCAGCGGCTTGGGGCGGAACGACCACTATGGCACCGGCGTCTCCAGCCACGGCCTCCGGGGCCGGCGTCGGCTGCGCTCGGCCGGATGGTGTGGGGTCCGTCCCGCGCCTCTCTTCGCCGCCCTCGCCTCCTCCTGCCGGGTCGGCCCGGGGCGGCGTGTCCATGACGATGTCCTCATCGACGTCCGACTCGCCGTCGGCCGGCTCCGTCCGCCCGGCCGGCTCCGTCGCCCCCTCCGGCTGCGGCTCGACGATTGTCGTCGCCGGCTCCGTCCCCCGCTCCACCTCCGGCCAGGCCGGGCCCGCGGTGATCCTGGCCTGCTTTGCGGAGGCCCTCTCCCACGCCCGGGCCGAGGCCTCCTCCATCTCCTTCGCAGCCTCCGCGCGATCCTGCCAGCCGTCGCGTCTCGCCGCGTCGAGGTCTTGGCCGGATTGGCGGGCTTCGGTGTCCTCCTCCGTGGTCCGGGTCGGCTCGGGGTCGATGGCGCTGCTCAATGTCTTCCGCCAGACGGCCTCGCCAGCCGCGGCCTCTGCGGCCGCCAACGCTAGGTTAACGGGGGACCTGTGCACAGCAAGTTCATCAGCACAAGGGGTCAAGCAAGAAAACAAGCAAGCGATCAGAAACAGACAAGAATCACTCACCCGATGACCTTCGGAACCTCCCGCCTCTGGCCCACGGACGGGGCGAGCCGGCGCTTCTTCTTGACGATGGCCCTCTCCCGCGTCGGCGCCGCCGCCGCCGGGCGCTTCGCGGCCGGCCTCGACTCGACCGGCTCCTTCCCATGCGGCCGGCTGCCGGATTCCGCCGCGCGAGCAAGCCCGGCGCCAGCCGTCTTCCGCAGCCGCCTTGGAGGATCGACGTTGGCGTCCTCCCCGGCCGAGGGCGCTGCACCGTGGGCTCCGATCAGGTCCTCTTCGTCGTCATCCGGCCAGTCGCGCAGAAGTTCTGAGGGCGAAGACTTACCCGCGTTCCATGACCCGCCGGTTGCGGCGTCGGCCAGGCGCGCTTCGACTCCTCCCTCCTCCGCCTCGGTGCCGGCTTCCTCCGCGTCCGACTCGGGCAAGTTGGCCAGCAGGATCTGGGGATTTGGCCCATCGTGATTCTGCTGGCAGGCGAACAGCTGCGGTCCTCCCGCGGCGTCAGGGCACAGAAATAACGTTGAGGCGGCAAAAAATAGAGACCAGGGACTCACTGCCGGCGCCGGGTTTTCCTGGTGATAGGGCTCCTTCCCGAAGCTCCACCCCTCCTCCTTCAACCCGGCCTTGGAGATATAGTTGACCCACTGGACGATCCCGGCCGCCGTCAGCGCCTTGGTCGACGTCCGGGTCGGGTCACGCCGGCCGCTCATGTCGTAGATCCGGTGTGCCCGGCGCTGCAGCGGCAGCACCCGACGTGAGATGAAGGCCGCGATAAGGTCAGCCGGCTTCAGCCCCTCGCGATCCGTCATCTCCCCGATCCGGCGGCAGATGTTCAGGAGCTGCTGTGGTGGCTTCTTGGGGCAGTAGCCCCAATTCGACTTGGCGAGCGGCGCCGCGTTGACGAAAGGCGGCAGGTTGATGACGTCCACCGCCGGGTCGGCATTCCGGACGTAGAAAAACGTTGTCTACCACTTCTTGGCCGAGTCCTCAAGCGGCAGCTTGGGAAACGGCCCGTTCACCCGGCCGGTGACCACGGCAGCCCCGCAGTCCGACATCGCGCCAGCCGACGCCCCCTGCTGCTTGAGGAAGAAAAGCTTCGCCCACAGGTCAACAGTTGGAAGCATGCCGAGGTAGCCTTCACAGAGCGTGGCGAACCCGGCGACCTGCAACACGGCGTTGGCGCCGAGGTGGTGCGGCTGCAACCCGAAGAAGTCGAGGAATCTCCGGAAGAAAAGACTTGCGGGAAGGCCGAGTCCGCGCTCGAAGTGAGAGAAAAAGACGACGTGCTCGCCCTCCTGCGGCTGTATCACCCTCTCCGGGCCGGGCGCGCGCGCGACCAGCGCCTCCGCCGGCGGCAGCCGCTTAGTGCGGCGAAGGTACCGGATGTTCTCCTCGGTCATGATCGAGCCCTCCCAAGAACCTTTCGGCAGCGCCATTGGAGGGCTCCGCTGGCGTGGAGACGCGGCGAAGGAAAGGAGGAGGAGGAGACGGCTGCGAGCTGCGGGCCTCGGGTCGCGGCGTGCGGCGGCTGGCGCGAGAGCACGCGGCGGCAGCGCTTCGCTCGGGTGTGGTGGAGGAGAAGCAGAGGAGGAGCAAGGGGCAGGAGTGTGTGCGGGAGCGTTTCCGCCGCACTTCTCCCCTTCTCATTTATAACCGCGAAGAGAGCGTGGGGGAGTGGGATCGTTTGCGCCCACGATACCCACTCCTCCGCACCGTGCGCGTGCGTTTTACGCGCACATTTACTGCGCGGGGAAGCGCAACCGTCAAGCGCCCCCGCAGTAAATCCCTCGCGCGCGGGCCGAGGGCGCGTCGTGGCGGGCCCGGTCCGCAGTCGCGTCCCGTCACGCGCGTGAGCTGGCAGGCCTCGCCCGCTGCGGAGCACCACATGGCGTTCCGTCAGGCCGCGGTGGGCGCGAATCGCCGTATGAAGCAAGACGCGACCAACGGGCATTTCCGTTTCCCGCCAAGGCCGGGGTGCCGCGACCCGGCAACCGGGAGCCGGCGTCTGTGTCCGCCGTGCCGGCATGCGGACGAGCGGAGCCGCCCGGCCGGGCTCCCGCACTTCACCAACAAAACCGACTCCTCAGGGGGTAAGCTGCGAAGGCCCTCCTGATTGGAGCCGGCGAGCCTTCACAGCTTCGGGGACTATTGTCGGGGGGATGAACCCCGGGTAGGCAACGGAGCTCGAACCCCTTCTTAAAAAATCATCGGAGCAGGCCAAGTCCCTCAGGCCATCTTGCCAGTGCGCCGGCTCCCCAGCGTGAGCCGGCTCGGCACGGCGACCCGGCCTGGCCGGCTGGCCACGAGGGGACGGAGCCTTCGCGACGAAGCAAGCGTGGCTACAGCGTCCCTTCCTTTACGCTGACAGAACAGGCGAGGCTGCAGCTTTCCTTGCGCCCCCGCCCGAGGCGGGCGGTGTCAGGGAGGCGCGGTCCTGTAGAAACAACGGCGCCGACCTCCCTCTGACGACGGACAAGACGCGCCACAGTGCCCCGTACCCAGACTGGCGAGAGACAAGACCCGCCACAGTGCCCCGCGCCAGGCAGGAGCGGCGCACCTGGCGACCCGGCAACCCGGCGACCCGGTGGCCCCCACCACCGGCTCCCGGTCAATGACACCAAGGGCCCGCGCCTTTGTAACATTACCATTGTAACCCTGGGGGTCGGCCTATAAGACCCCCAGGGAGGCCTCCATGCAGAGGGGTTCGCATTCTGGTTCGCTTCCTTCGGTTCACTCTCTCCCGTTGGCTGGTTGCTCTTCGCTTCCCTCTAGTGACTCCTTCTCGCTCCACAGAGCACACACACACACTCTCGCCGGAGAGGCAGAACGGTGGCCTAGCCCCTTCTCCCTCCTCCGTCCGAACAGCTCCATGAGCGACCTTGTAGCCCTTGTGCTTCCCATACTACACTCGGCAGGATTAGGGGTGTTACCTCTCCAGAGGGCCCCGAACCTGGGTACGTCTCGTGTCTCGCACTTGCTCGTGTCAACCTCGCCTCCGGAACCCACCGGCGTCCTCTCATGGCCCCACCTCTTTAGCCATCTTATGGCATCTGCCGTGAAAATACCACGACACTCCCGGAGGAACCTGGCCCCAACTGCGGGGAGATGTGTGGGGCCCACACGGCTAGGTGACGCGACCAGGGGTGGTGTTCCTCGATTGATATGGCTGGTTTCTTTTCCATTTGAGCGTCATCCTGTTCAACTCAAAGTTCTGGTACTCTTCTTGCCAGACAACTCCGGGTAGATCGATTCCTGAACCGAAGAGAAACCAACCAGGAGGGGCATTGTTTTTCTAGAATGACGTGTAACTTCATTCAAACTGGAAAAAATTACAGGTACAATGTTTCAGATTACAGGTGTAAGAAATTACAAAATAACTTCTATAACTAAGAATTACAGATAAATTTCTCGGAATAACTTCTCCGTGGTATCAATTTTTGCAACACAAAATATCGTCAAGGTTTCAGTAAAGAGACTGATGTCCAATCAGAGCAGCGACACCACCAGTCATACGCCTGCACGGACCTGACTAATTTCATAGGTTTTAGAAACCCCTTTGAGTCGCCCATTGAAAATGATGAGAGGCCTTGAGCATCGAATGTACTTGGGCCGGAGATAATGCCCTAAAAGTATAGTTCGTCGAACCACAAGATCTTCGATAGAACGCAAAAACCTGACTCTAAATCCACAGTGGATCACACAAATAAAAGCGGTATAAAACACTAGCACAAACTCATCAGTACATATGAACGAATCTACGAGGAATAAACATAAAATTGGCACAGCCGGACACACCAAGCCTGCAACTAGGAGTGAGTGGGCATTTTGACACACTGAAATATTGAGATTAGCTATGTGTACATGTTCTGTAGATCTTGGGTGGCCGATTATTTTTCCACTGTATAAATCCCCAGAAAAGTTTGTTCGTACATCCCTTAATAATTGTTTTTTTTTTTGAACTTGCGTACTGATAAAGAGGGGTCTGTGTGTACTTGCTTGACCTCCTTTTAGCATATATACTCCTATATGACATCGAGATGATGAAAGCACAGAAACAGTTTGTTTCAGCACGCACGGGGCCAAACGGACCCAAACGGACGCTGGCGAACCAAATGGGTTGGCACGTTGGAGTTGGCCTAATTGCTTGACCTTGTTTTAGCATATAAATAATGACATCGAGATGATGAAAGCACAGAAACAGTTTTGTTTCGGCACGGGGCGCTTACCATGGGTCCATGACCGCCGTCCGGTAAAACAAGGTGACTACTGTACTAGGCCTGTGCCGACTCGGATTCAAACCATATACAGATATACTGCTTGCCGCCAGTTCCACCCCTGCTCCGTCTCTATTTCCTTGCTCGCCCCGTTTCCAGAATTCCCGATCCATCTGACCTACCGCGTGTCCTCTTGTTCTCTCCCGGCGACGGATCGCGTTCGTTTGATCGTTGTTCTCGCGACTCCACGGCCGCGACCATGGCCGACACCACGGTGCTTCCGCCGTCTCAGCTCCAGCGCCGTAGCGCCGCCGCCGAGGACGACATGCACTCCATTTACTCCCGCGTGAGCATAAACCCCGCCGTGATGGCGAACCCCGCGGCTGCCAAGAGTCCGAAGCGGCCCGTATCCGTGCGCGACGGGCAGCCTCTCGCGAAGCGCGTCCGCAGTGCCTGCTCCGGGGGCGAGCTCCATGTCGCGGTCGCCGCCAACATCAAGAACAGCAAGCTTCCGTGCCCCAGCAGCGGCAAGGATCCGAAGAGTCCGACGTGCCTCCACCCCTCCGTGACCAAGAACCAGGTCGCCGAATCTCCGGCGAGCGCGACGCAATCGAAGCCGCCGATCAGCATGCGCCAACTGATCGAGAATGCTCGCCTTGCCATGGCTCGCTCTGCTGCCGAAAAAGAAGAGGCCAGCCGTCGGCGTGACATCGAGCGCAGCAGAGCGGAGGCCCGGCGAAAGGTGGAGCGGATGGTGGACACCGTGCAGTTCAACGACCCCTACATTGATCCCTCCGACGTGACCAGGTCCCCTGAGGAGCTGCTCCAAGCAAGACAGGAAGCATGGCGTGCTCAAGCTCAACTCATTGCCATGGCTCATCAACGGGACATGCAAATCCACGGATGTGTGCTCAAGTGATCGAAGCAGAGGAAGAAAATCATCAGCAGTGCAGCCTTGTTGGTGGCAGTCTTACATAGCTGAGCAAAGCAGAGGAAGCAGACTACAGTGGTATTCCCACTTAGCTGAGAAAAGCAGAGGAAGCAAAGGAAGAGATGGATAAGTTGTCAACTATGTAGTCTTAGTTGCAAGTGACAAGTGTGCAGGAGTATTTCACTGGCATGTTTTTCAGTAGTGCGAGTGAAATTCTTAATTCGGCCATTAATTAGTGTGCATTATGATCATAATTGATCCATTAATGCAAGGGATTTTGGTAAGTGTAAAAGCCTGAGGAAAAAAAATAGTTTGTTAGCCCTCCCGACCCTATCCTCCCGTCCCCGCGCAGTCCCCCCCGCCGCCGCCGGCCGGAGCCGCCAGTGCAAAGCCCCTGCGGTGGCTGGCGGCGGGGGCTCCTTCCTCCTCCGCTCGGATGCGGGCGGCGTGGGGTGGCCTACCCGTCGGAGGCGTCAGGCGCGCGCGGGGCCTGGCGGCGCTGCGGCCGTGGCTCCAGTCGGCGACGTGCCGCGGCACGACGGCGTCTTGGCGGCGGCGGCCCGCAACGCGGCGGCTGCGTACCCGTGGCCGCGTCCTGGCCCAGATCTGGGCGTCGGTGGGCTGCGGGCGGCTCGGGAGGACCTCCGCCGATCTTCTCCAGCGCTGGTTGGTTCTCTAGGGGCGGATGGTGGTTGTGGAGCAAGGGCTTTGGGTGGTCGCGTGCCAGGCCGGGTCTCACGGCTGGAATCCGGCGGGCGGCGCGGGTTGGGGTAGCGGCCCGGTATGGTTGCTGCTCCGGCCGTGGGAGGCAGCGGTGCAGTATGGTCCATGCGGGGGCCGTACTGCGGCGTGGTGGCTACACGGTAGATCGGCGGTTCCGGCTGCAGCGCCGGTTGGCTTCTCCGCCGGCGTCGGCTCGTTTGCAGGTGGACTGTTTCGGCCCTCGATCCCTCTCCTCCTCGTCCGGGCGCTACTTTCGTCGAAGGGTTGGCCCTTTCCCAGCTGCGGTCCATCGCTCGTCTCGCGCCCGGTGCAGCAGGACCAAGCTCGTCTCGCGCCAGGCGGCAGGACCGAGCTCGTCTCCCACCCGGCTGCAGGACCGAGCTCGTCTCGCGCCCGGTGCTGCAGGACGGATTGATGGAGGCCAGTTTTGTCCGGCCTATTGGGCCTCGATGCTGGGGGGCGCCCAGGGGTGCGAAAGGCGGGGCATTTCCGCTCATCTCTTTGGTTAGGATAGCGACGGGTCTCGGATGAGGTGGTGTCATGGTCTTGGATGCCGGGGCGGCAGCACTATTGGTGGTAGCCCGATGCTCATGGGCAGAGCCCGTGGCTCGGTGCTGCCCGGTGGCCACGGCCGTGTGGGCGGCGTGGTAGCCGGGGTGTGGCGTTCGGTGGCGGTGAGTGTTGGCCGGGGTGAAAACCTGTTCTATCTTCGGACGGACCGGCGGCGGCGAAGCTCGTTCCCTTCTTGAATGCGTCGTCGCGGCTCTCATTGCCCGTCGTGTTGCTCCAGGGGAAACTCTGATCCTCGGATCAGGCGGTGGCGGCGCTCCGGTGTCATAACTTTCCTGAAGGCGCCGCCTTGGAGCCCACGGTTCGTCGTATGCGGCTTCATCTCTTCGCGGTGGCGTGTTCACGGTTGAAGCCCCCGATTGCTCTTGTAGTGCTAGGGGTGGTGTTGCTGCGCTCAGCGCCTATGTATCTTGCCTTGGGAGTGTGCATGTGTTGTGGTAGCATGCGTTTTTACCGGGTTGTTGATGATCGTTGCTTTATATATAAAGCGGGGCGAAAGCCTTTTTGGGTAAGTGCAAAAGCGTTGGATCTGATGTATGCAAGCATCTGCCACTAGATCTCTTCCTATGTTTTCATCGGATGTATGCTCCCTTCTAATAACATTTTTTTCATGAATAACAACAGGCACACAATCCCACCAAGAAGACTACTTTTGTGCTTGAACTGTTCCAACATCCAAGTGACTGTTGTTTTGAGGAGAAGAACAGATATGTGTGCTCCCTCCAGAAAAAAGTTTACATGTCTACAATGCAGAATTTATTTGTCGTATCAAGAGGGCGGGCACCAAAAAGCTCATGTGCACTTGCTCTCTGAATTTTGCAACTGCTGCAAGTTTCGTTCAATGCAATTGGTGCCAATATCATACCAATTTCATGTCACATTGCAGAGAAAATAAATACATACAACAATGGTGTTTACTCCATTGAATTCACATATTTATTGACATAGATCCACTGGATTACAAGGGAACTACGATGCCTGATACATCATCTGAATACACAGTATACAACTACACTCAAAATCAACTCAATTACAGGAAAACGTCGATAGCATTCACAGGTGTTGCAGTTTCTCCTCTGCCTCCGTAATCTCGAGCAAACCGAGAGCAACAGCAACACTAACAAAGCCAACCAGAGGCGAGCTCGGCAGAGAACCTGAGCAGCATCAACCAACCCAACCGAGCGTCAACGTGGCGCAACCCGGTGGTGCAGAGTAGAGCGAGAGAGAAGTAGTAGCGCAGGGGAGCGAGTTAAACGTCCAAGTGTTGCTATTGTTGTTGTTTTCTTCCCGAAATGGCACTTACCGATGGTGACTTGCTCTGCAAAGTGTGATGTGCTCTATTATCCCACCAGAGCCCTGTAATCGTCTAGCACACCACGCTTTTGTCTAGACCGCATTTCTGGGCTTGTAACTGGCGAGTCGTCTCAACATGAGTAAGCAATGAATCAAGGTTCCCTAAACTAATCCCGTTCTATGACAGGCACGTTGACTTGGAGCTACTCTCCAACGAATTTACCTGCTCTCCGACACCTCGCCGTCTGTCATTACCGACGCGTAACAAAATGGTCAGAGGTGTTTGTTTTTCTACATTACTTGTGATTTACTACTACACATACAACTAGGGATTAGGAAGACCTAAGCAGTATACCTACCGTTAGCCGTAGAATAAACGTTGGTATACGTTGCTTCTCTTTTCATTCTTGAGCTAAAAAGAGTAAAGATTTGCTAAAGAAGGAGAGGAAATAATAGCTACCCTTCGTTGCACATGTTCCTCGGCGAGTTTGGGTAAGGCCGCAACCCGTTCTTGATCTAAACCACCATCCATGTTCCTGTATGGCTCATGAATTCAGTTGCAGGAACACTACGCTGTGGCCATAAGGCTTCCAGGTACATGCCCCAGCAGCTCCGCTTCGCATCAAGCAGCAGGGAGAAAACAACCATGCCCTTTCATGGCCTCGCTGTTGTGCTGCTGCTCTGTTTTGCTTCTCCCACAAGTTCCTGCACGGAGCATGAGAGCACCACACTCTCTGACTTCCTAGGCGGGCTCGTGCCGGGCGGCAACGGTGGCCTCAACGTGTCATGGGTGAATGGCACCGACTGCTGCGACTGGGAAGGCATCGTCTGCAGCAGTGATGGCACAGTCACAGATGTCTTGTTGGCTTCCAAAGGCCTCAGAGGGGTCATCTCACCATCCCTTGCCAATCTTACGGGGCTCTTGCACCTCAACCTATCCCACAATTCTCTTCAAGGCAGCCTACCAGTGGAATTGTTGTTCACCACAAGCATCGTCGTCCTCGATGTCAGCTTCAACCGCTTCGACGGTGGTGGTGGCCATCTCCTCCGTCGGAGGTGGTCGACCTGAGGCTAGGTGGTCGGATCTCGAGATCCGTCATCTAATCCCGGCTGCGAGTCGGGGAGACATAGTTGCTGGTGAAAACCGAGCCGCCGGCGGGCGATGGCGGCGTTCTGCGCCGTTACCTTGATGAAGGCATCGTCGTGTAACTACTGTCGACCCACTCGTGCTGCTCCGGGGAAACCCTAGGATCTGGTCTTCCAGATTGGACGATGGCGGCACTGCGGTGTCGTTTCTCTCTCAGGAGCATCGTTTGTAGAGCAGTGCTGGAAGACAGAGGCAGGAGGTGGAGCGGCTTCGTCTTGCACGGAGTTTCGGTGGAGATGTCAAGTCATGCCTGGCCGACAGGTGCTACGTTGTGTCATGCCTGTTCGGCAGGTGCTACGCACGACAGATCTTCCAGAGTCTTCGCATCTGGATGGACGAGCGCAGGGCGGTGGCGCCGTTGGGCGCCGTGTTGGCGTCGACGGATGGCCGGACTGGCAAGGATGATGCGGATCTCTCTCCTGAAGATGGGTCAGCGGTTCGATGATGATGGCGGCTTCTAAAACGTGTGCATGTGGTGTACGCTTTAGGTCTGCTGCACCGGTTGTTGGTTCCGATACGTTATGTGGATGGATCGGCGACGACACCGGTTTTAGATATGGGGAGTGAGAGCACTCCACATTATCGAGTTTGTAGGTGTGAGTGGTGGCTTCGGGTGGCTTGATGTATGTTCGTGTCAGACCTTTGTTGAATAATTAATAAAGATGGCCGTATGCATCGATTGATGCAGAGGCCGGGAGTTTTAACCTCCTTTTCCAAAAAAATCTGCAAGAGATGTGATCCTCAAATCCTGGTTTTCCTATCAAGGTGCTGAATATCTCAAGCAACTCCTTCATAGGACTGTTTTCGTCCAAAATATGGGAGGTGGCGAAGAGTCTGGTTGCTCTTAGTGCAAGCCACAACAGCTTTGAAGGACCCATATCGTCTTCTCTGTGCATCAATGGCCCCTCATTTGTCATGCTTGCCCTCTCACATAACCAATTCAGCGGCAATATTTCTCTGGGGTTTGGCAGTTGCTCCATGCTGAGAGTGCTAAAGGTTGGCCACAACAACCTTACCAGAGCTCTCCCTGATGGACTATTCAATGCTACCTCACTGGAGCACCTCTCTTTGGCCAACAATGGTTTGCAAGGTGTTCTTGATGGTGCGAGCATAGTCAAATTAAGCCGTCTGACTGTCCTTGATCTTGAATTGACTGGTCTCAGTGGCAAGATTCCAGACTCTGTCGGCCAGCTAAGAAGATTGGAGGAACTCTACTTGGACAACAACAATATGTTTGGTGAGCTGCCATCGGCACTAGGTAACTGCTCAAATCTCAGATACATTACCATCATAAACAACAGCTTTATCGGGGATCTTAGCACAGTCAATTTCACCATGTTGGATCTGAGGATACCTGATTTTTCGATGACACTGGTCCAATTCCTGAAAGTATCTACTCATGCAACAATCTAGTTGCGTTGCGGCTGGCTTACAACAACTTTCATGGCCACTTCTCACCAAGAATAGGCAATCTCAGGCCCCTCTCATTCTTTTCAATAACCAACAACTCTTTTAAAAATATCACAAATGCACTTCAGTTGCTCAAGAGCTGCAAGAACCTCACATCCCTGCTTATCGGAACCAATTTCAAGGGTGAAACCATACCACGGGATGAAGCAATTGATGGTTTTGAGAATCTTCAGGTACTGACCATAGATGCTTGCCCATTGGTCGGGAAAATTCTGTTGGAAATATGCCCTAGAGGCAATAATAAAATGGTTATTATCATATTTCTCGTTCATGATAAATGTTTATTATTCATGCTAGAATTGTATTGACCGGAAACTTAAATACATGTGTGAATACATAAACTATACCGTGTCCCTAGTAAGCCTCTACTAGACTAGCTCGTTGATCAAAGATGGTTATGGTTTCCTGACCATAGACATGAGTTGTCATTTGATAACAGGATCACATCATTAGGAGAATGGTGTGATGGACAGACCCAACCATAAGCTTAGGATCGGATCGTTTAGTTATTTGCTACAGCTTTCTTCATGTCAAGTATCAGTTCCTTAGACCATAAGATCATGTCACTCCCGGATACCGGAGGAATACTTTGTGTGCTATCAAACGTCACTTCGTAACTGGGTGATCATAAAGGTGCTCTACAGGTATCTCCGAAGGTGTCTGTGGAGTTGCATGGATCAAGACTGAGATTTGTCACTCCGTGTGACGGAGAGATATCTCTGGGCCCTCTCGGTGATACAACATCACAAGAAGCTTCATGTGGCTAATGAGTTTAGTCAAGGGATCTTGTATTAAGGAACGAGTAAAGAGACTTGCCGGTAACGAGATTGAACTAGGTATGGAGATACCGACGATCGAATCTCGGGCAAGTAACATATCGTCGGACAAAGGGAATTGCATACGGGGTTGACTGAATCCTTGACATCGTGGTTCAACTGATAAAGATCTTCGTTGAATATGTAGGAACCAATATGGGCATCCAGGTCCCGCTATTGATTATTGACCAAAGAGGTGTCTCGGTCATGTCTACATGATTCTCGAACCCATAGGGTCGCACGCTTAACGTTCGGCAGCGCTAGGGTAATGTTGAGATATTAATAGTGGAAAGTCCAAAGGTTGTTCGGAGTTCTGGATGGGATCCGGGATATCATGAGGAGCTCTGGAATGATCCGGAGGTAAAGATTTATATATGGGAAGTCATATTTTGGGTTCCGGAAAAAGTTCGGGTTTTTCGGTATTGTACCGGGAAGGTTCTAGAAGGGTCTGGGGGTTCCACCATGGGGCCCAACGACCCGGGAAGGGCCCACAAGGAACGAGGGGTAGGGCTACAGCCCACATGGTCTGGCCGCACCCTTCCCCAAGGCACATGTCGTTTAATCTAGAGATAAGGTCTTATCTCTAAATTTAAAGGGTTGAATTCTTTGTGGCCGGCCCTAGGAGGGTTTTGGACGCCCTCCCCTGCCCCCTAGCCTATATAAAGATGGGGAAGGCGCATGGGGGTAGCCGCCCCTTCACCCTTGCCCTTTGCCTCTCCCAACTCCTCCCATGTTTCTCCGATACGTGCTTGGCGAAGCCCTGCCGGAATTCCGCTGCCACCACCACCACCTCGCCGTTGTGGTGGTCCCGATCTCATCTACCTCCTCTTCCTCGCTTGTTGGATCAAGAAGGAGAGGACACCATCGAGCTGAACGTGTGCTAAAATCGGAGGTGCCGTCCATTCGGCACTAGATCGGATTGGATCGTGATTGGATCGCGAAGAGTACGACTACATCAACCGCGTTTTGCACGCTTCCGCTTTCGGTCTACAAGGGTATGTAGACACACTCCCTTCTCATTTCTATGCATCTCCTAGATTAGATCTTGGGTGTTCGTAGGAATTTTATTGATTTTCATGCTTCGTTCCCCATCAGTGGCATCATGAGCTAGGTCTATGCGTAGATGATATGCACGAGTAGAACACAAAGATGTTGTGGGCGTTGATGTTCAGATTGCTTACCTCCCTTGTCTTATTTGGATTCGGCGGTATTGTGGGATGAAGCGGCTCAGACCAACCTTACTTCTCCTCGCACAAGAGACCGGTTCCACTGACTGACATGCAACTTGTATTGCATAAAAGTGGCTTTGCGGGTGTCTGTCTCTCCCACTTTAGTTGAATCTGATTTGACAAAGGCGGTCCTTGTAGAAAGTTAAAAGGAAACTTGTATATCACCGTTGTGGTTTTGCGTAGATAAGAACGGTTCTTATAGTTTGCCCTAGCAGCCACGTAAAAATTGCAACAACAAAGTAGAGGATGTCTAACTTGTTTTTGCAGGGCATGTTGTGATGTGGTATGGCCCAAACGTGATGTGATATATGTTGATGTATGAGATGATCATGTTTTGTAATAGGTTCACGACTTGCATGTCGATGAGTACGGCAACCGGCAGGAGCCATAGGGTTGTCTTTAATTTATTGTATGACCTGCGTGTCAACTATTAACCACCATGTAATTGCTTTACTTTATCGCTATGTGTTAGCAATAGTCGTAGACGCAATAGTTGGCGGAGACAACCACATGACGACTGATACGTCTCCAACGTATCTATAATTTATGAAGTATTCATGCCATGTTTATTATAGTTTTGTATGATTTTGGTGCACTTTTATATGGCTTTCATATGATTTTTATGGACTAACATATTGACCTAGTGCCCAGTGCAAGTTGCTGTTTTCTGCTTGTTTTTGGTTTTGCAGAAAATCCATATCAAATGAAGTCCAAATGCAGCGAAACTTTTTGACGATTTTTTCTGGAAGGAAACGGACCCAGGAAGCTTCGGGGAAGCAGCAGAAGAGCCACAGGGGCCCCACGAGCCACCTGGGCGCGCCTCCCCCCCCCCAGGCGCGCCCTGGTGCCTCGTGGGCCCCCTGTGGCACCTCTTCGCGTGATTCTAACGCCGAAAAATCATATATATTCAGAAACCCCCGAAAGTTAACCTAGATGAGTTCTTACACCGCCGCAAGCCTCTGTACCTCCACGATCTCATCTACAGCCCTTTTCCGGCACCCTGCCGGAGGGGGGAATTATCACCGGAGGCCATCTTCATCATCCCGACGGTCTCCATGACGAGGAGGGAGTAGTTCACCCTCGGGGCTGAGGGTTTGTACCAGTAGCTATGTGTTTGATCTCTCTCTCTCTCGTGTTCTTGATTTGGCACGATCTTGATGTATCGCGAGCTTTGTTAATATAGTTGGATCATATGGTGTTTCTTCCCTCTCTATCTTTGTTGTGATGAATCGAATCTTTTCCCTTTGAGGTTTCGTTATTGTCGGATTGAATATTTCAGATTTGAGAACACTTGATGTATGTCTTGCATATGAATACCCGTGGTGACAATGGGGTATTATATTGATTCACTTGATATATGTTTTGGCACTCAACTCGCGGATTCCCGAGGTGACATTGGGGTAATCTATGCATAGGGGTTGATGCACGTTTTCATTATCTTTTCTCCGATAGAAACTTTGGGGTGCTCCTTGGAGTTCTTTGTGTGGATTGAATATTATGATTATGAAGTTGTTTTATGCATATCGTATAATCAACTCACGGATACTTGTGGTGACATTGGAGTATCTAGGTGACATTAGAGTTGGTTGATGTGTATCATATGGTGTAATTTATTATGAACTCTAGGGCTGTTTGTGACACTTATAGGAATAGCTCAATAGATTGATCGGAAAGAATAACTTTGAGGTGGTTTCGTACCCTACAAACAATTTCTATCTTATGTTCTCCGCTAATAGGAACTTGGGAGTGATTCTTTATTGCACGTTGAGGGATGGTTATATGATCCAATTATGTTAGCATTGTTAAGAGATTGCACTAGTGAAAGTATGAACCCCAGGCCTTGTTTTTAAGCATTGTAATACCGTTTGTGCTCCGTTTTATCACTTGCTACCTTGCTGTTTTTATATTTTCAGATTACAAAAACCTATATCTACTATCCATACTACACTTTTATCACCATCTCTTCGCCGAACTAGT
This sequence comes from Elymus sibiricus, assembly GCA_039707655.1. NCBI lineage: Eukaryota > Viridiplantae > Streptophyta > Magnoliopsida > Poales > Poaceae > Elymus > Elymus sibiricus. Next base: position 388,297,583 of record CM077676.1, read on the forward strand.
GCACCTATACAATTTACCATTGTATTGGGTGTGTTGGGGACACAAGAGATTTCTTGTATTTGGGTGCAGGGTTGTTTGAGAGATACCATTTTCAACCTACGCCTCCCACGGATTGATAAACCTTAGGTCATCCACTTGAGGGAAAATTGCTACTATCCTACAAAACTCTGCGCTTGGAGGCCCAACACGAGTCTACAAGAATAAGTTGTGTAGTAGACATCAAGCTCTTTTCTGGCGCCGTTGCCGAGGAGGTGAGTGCTTGAAGGTATATCTTTAGATCTTGCAATTGAATCTTTTAGTTTCTTGTTTATCACTAGTTTGGTTTTATAAAAAGAAAACTACAAAAAAATGGAATTGAGGTTGCCTCATATTATTCGTCTTTATAATGTCTTTCTTGAAAATGATGGATCGGACAATTGTGCTCAATTGAGAGAAGAAGAATTCAATAAAATGTTTGGCATAAAATCGTTGAATGATGAGCATGATTGCAATGTTGTTAGTATGAATTCTATGAGTATCCATGATGCTAATGATATGCAAAGCCACAAGCTTGGGGATGCTATGTTTGATGAAGATGATATTTTTAGTCCCCCAAGTTTTGATGAGAAAATTTATTATGATGATTGCATGCCTCCTATCTATGATGATTATTGTGATGACATGTATGCTATAACGAATAATGATAAATATGAAACTTGTCATCATGATTTTAATTTTCAATTGGATTATGCCAATCAAGTATCTCATGATAGTTATTTTGTTGAGTTTGCTCCCACTATTATGAATGAGAAGAAAATTGCTTATGTGGAGAGTAGTAAAATTTCTATGCTTGTGGATCATGAAAAGAATGCTTTATGTGATAGCTATATTGTTGAATTCATTCATGATGCTACTGAAAATTATTATGAGAGAGGATCATATGCTTGTAGGTGTTGCAATAATATCAAGTTTCCTCTCCATGTGTTGAAAGTTTTGAAGGCATGCTTGCTTTGCCTTCCTATGCTAGTTGATTGTTGCTCCCATAAAAAATTTTCTCACAAAATCCCTATGCATAGGAAGTGGGTTAGGCTTAATTATGCTAGTCATATGCTTCATGATGCTGCCATTGTGTTTCAATTCTTTACTTTTATGTGAGCATCATTGAAATCATCATGCCTAGCTAAAAAGGCATTAAAGAAAAGTGCTTGTTGGGAGACAACCCAATATTTATACCTACTGTTTTTGTGTGTTCACATGATTAATCTACTGTATTAATCATATTTTATATGTTTTCTTTCAATAATGTGCCGAGTAAAGCCTTTGGGATAGTGTGGATGCTTGTTGATTTGATTCTGTGCAAAAACAGAAACTTTTGCGTCCAGTGCTGGAATTTCTATTCTGTACTGGAGCGTGAAAAATTCTGAAATTTTTACACAGTATTGGGTTACAATTTTTTTACGTTTTCCTCATTTTTCAGAATTTTTGGAGGTACATAAGTATGGTTTTTAAATCACTTATTACACGCTGTTCTGTTTTTGACAGATTCTGTTTTCGGTGCATAGTTTGCTTATTTTAGTGTTTCCATAGCTTATATTGAGTAATATAAATTGTGGAAATGATAGAATACAGTAGGCATTATGTGAGAACAATTATGAATCTTGTCTTGACAGTACCTAAGTGGATGATTTATTTTTATCATACTAACCTATCTCACGAAGTTCCGTTAAGTTTTGTGTGATTGAAGTTTTCAAGTTTTGGGTGAGATATCGATATGAGGAGAATAAGGAGTGGCAAGACCCTAAGCTTGGGGATGCCCAAGGCACCCCAAGGTAATATTCAAGGAAGACCCAAGCAACTAAGCTTGGGGATGCCCCGGAAGGCATCCCCTCTTTCGTCTTCAACACTATCGGTAACCTCACTTGAAGCTATATTTTTATTCGTCACATAATATGAATTTTGCTTGGAGCATCATTTTCTTCTGTTGATATTTTCTTGCTGTTATCAATAATCATGCTTTGTATCTTTTAGTTCAATAAAATGCCAATTATAGCCTTTACCATGCTCAGTTTGCAAGTTCATGTGTTGCTGTTTGAAAACAGAAAGTTTTCTGTTATGTCCAGAATATTCCTGAATAGTAAGAACAAGATAAAAATCTGAAATTTTTACACAGTAATCATGCATGAGTTATATGTCACGTGGTAATTTTTCAGAATTTTTGGAGTTAGGGAAGTATGGATTCTTATTCCCTGTTTACAGACTGTTCTGTTTTGGCAGATTGCTGATATAGTTGCATTGTTTGCATATGTTTGCGTGTTTAATGTTTCTATTTGTGGATAGGAGTATTAAATATGAAGAGGCATTTAGTATGCAATGTTTAATTATAATTTTTGTGATTTGCTACAGTAGAGAATGTCAAGGTTTTGAGTTGATTTATACTAACTTATCTCACGAGTTCTTGTTGAGTTTTGTGTGGATGAAGTTCTTAAGATTTAGGGAAACCATGATATGAGAGGAATTAAGGAGACACAAGATCTCAAGCTTGGGGATGCCCAAGGCATCCCAATATAATATTTCAAGAAGTCTCAAGCATCTAAGCTTGGGGATGCCCCGGTAGGCATCCCACCTTTCTTCATCAACAATTATCGATCAGTTTTGGTTGAGCCTAAGCTTTTGCTTCTTCACATGATATGTGCTATTCTTGGAACGTCATTTTGTTTTGTTTTTCTTGCTGTTTGAATAAAAAACTTAAGATCTGAAATTTTTAAATGAGAGAGAGTCCTCACATAGCTACCTATTTACTTAACTACTCATTTGGTCTTCACTTATATCTTTTTGGAGTAGTTTGTCATTTACTCTTGTTCTTCACTTATATCCTATGAGTAAATTGTTGAAATGAATTGAATATCATAAAGTTGAAATTTATATGCTTCATATGCTTGTCCCATGGGGAGTAGTGAATTCACATACAAGAAGTATAAGTGGTAAAATTTATTGAAAGTTAACAAACATAGCATTGGTCACTTGAACAATTCATGAAATAATTTTGAAGGAAGAGAAATTTCACATATAAATATACTATCTTGGACATCTTCTATGATTGTGAGCCCCCATTAATTATTTTCAAGCTTGATCAAGTAGTTGACGTTGGACAAGGAAGACAACGTAATGAGTTATGTTTGTTTATATTCACGTAGAAGTTATATTGTCATGGATCCTCTAACATGTGGTGCTTGCTTAGGATCTTTTGCTAGCCAAAAATTCGTACTAAGTAGAGATACTACTTGTGCATCCAAAAACCTTTAAACCCAGTTTCTTGCCATGAGAGTCCACTATATCTACCTATGGATTGAATAAGATCCTTCAAGTAAGTTGTCATCGGTGCAAAAAGCAATAAAAATTGCTCCTAAAATATGTATGATCTTTTATTGCAAGGGAAAATAAGGGTTGCACGAACTTGTGATGGTAAAGAAATAAAAGCGACGGACTGCATAATAAAGGTTGCTATCACAAGGGGCAATATAATGTGACGTTCCTTTGCATTAAGGGCTTGTGCATCCAACAACAAAAAGCGCATGACAACCTCTGCTTCCCTCTGCAAAGGGCCTATATTTTAATTTTCTGTATTTACTTTTATGCAAGAGTCATTAATGTTCATCCCTATTCCGCTCTATTTATTCTTTAGTTGGCAAGCATTATGTGGTAGGGAAAGATCCAGGCACATATATCCAGTTGAATATAGATGATCATGAGTTATTATTGTTGACATTATCCCTGAGATAAATAAGTTGGGAGGCATAACATTAAGCCCCTATCTTCCTATGTGTTTGACTGAAACAGTTTGTTCTAAAAATATGCTTTGAGTGTCAGCAATCATGGAAGACTAAATGATGGCTGAGTATGTGGAATTTGCTAGATCAAAGCTCTTACAAAGACCCTTCCTGAAAATAAGATGAATTGCAATTGTTTGATGACTAAGAACATAGTTTGTTAGTTTTCAAGAAAGTTTATGGCCTATACTTTAAACATGTGAATAGCTTGCTACTTGATCATGAGAAGTTTTATGAGATGAGCTACTGATTATGATATATATTGATGCTAGAAAAAGTGATTGAAATTATCATTGATCAAACTTATGCACTGTGCTAGCATTCACACTTCATAAATTATTTCTTTTATCATTTACCTACTCGAGGATGAGCAGGAATTAAGCTTCGGGATGCTGAAACGTCTCCAACGTATCTATAATTTATGAAGTATTCATGCCATGTTTATTATAGTTTTGTATGATTTTGGTGCACTTTTATATGGCTTTTATATGATTTTTATGGACTAACATATTGACCTAGTGCCCAGTGCGAGTTGCTATTTTTTGCTTGTTTTTGGTTTTCCAGAAAATCCATATCAAATGAAGTCCAAATGCAACGAAACTTTTTGACGATTTTGTCTGGAAGGAAACGGACCCAGGAAGCTTCGGGGAAGCAGCAAAAGAGCCACAAGGGCCCCACGAGCCACCTGGGCGCGCTTGCCCCCCCCCCCACCCCAGGCGCGCCCTGGTGCCTCGTGGGCCCCCTATGGCACCTCTTCGCGTGATTCCAACGCTGAAAAATCATATATATTCAGAAACCCCCGAAAGTTAACCTAGATGAGTTCTTACACCGCCGCAAGCCTCTGTACCTCCACGATCTCATCTACAGCCCTTTTCCGGCACCCTGCCGGAGGGGGGAATTATCACCGGAGGCCATCTTCATCATCCCGGCGGTCTCCATGACGAGGAGGGAGTAGTTCACCCTCGGGGCTGAGGGTTTGTACCAGTAGCTATGTGTTTGATCTCTCTCTCTCGTGTTCTTGATTTGGCACGATCTTGATGTATCGCGAGCTTTGTTAATATAGTTGGATCATATGGTGTTTCTTCCCTCTCTATCTTTGTTGTGATGAATCGAATCTTTTCCCTTTGAGGTTTCGTTATTGTCGGATTGAATATTTCAGATTTGAGAACACTTGATGTATGTCTTGCATATGAATACCCGTGGTGACAATGGGGTATTATATTGATTCACTTGATATATGTTTTGGCACTCAACTCGCGGATTCCCGAGGTGACATTGGGGTAATCTATGCATAGGGGTTGATGCACGTTTTCATTATCTTTTCTCCGATAGAAACTTTGGGGTGCTCCTTGGAGTTCTTTGTGTGGATTGAATATTATGATTATGAAGTTGTTTGATGCATATCGTATAATCAACTCACGGATACTTGTGGTGACATTGGAGTATCTAGGTGACATTAGAGTTGGTTGATGTGTATCATATGGTGTAATTTTAGTACGAACTCTAGGGCTGTTTGTGACACTTATAGGAATAGCTCAATAGATTGATCGGAAAGAATAACTTTGAGGTGGTTTCGTACCCTACAAACAATTTCTATCTTATGTTCTCCGCTAATAGGAACTTGGGAGTGATTCTTTATTGCACGTTGAGGGATGGTTATATGATCCAATTATGTTAGCATTGTTAAGAGATTGCACTAGTGAAAGTATGAACCCTAGGCCTTGTTTTTAAGCATTGTAATACCGTTTGTGCTCCGTTTTATCACTTGCTACCTTTCTGTTTTTATATTTTCAAATTACAAAAACCTATATCTACTATCCATACTACACTTTTATCACCATCTCTTCGCCGAACTAGTGCACCTATACAATTTACCATTGTATTGGGTGTGTTGGGGACACAAGAGATTTCTTGTATTTGGTTGCAGGGTTGTTTGAGAGATACCATCTTCAACCTACGCCTCCCACGGATTGATAAACCTTAGGTCATCCACTTGAGGGAAAATTGCTACTGTCCTACAAAACTCTGCGTTTGGAGGCCCAACACGAGTCTACAAGAATAAGTTGTGTAGTAGACATCAACGACACGATGATGGAGATCATGGTGTCATGCCGGTGATGATGGAGATCATGCCAGTGCTTTGGAGATGGAGATCAAAAGCACAAAGATGATGATGGCCATATCATGTCACATATTGATTGCATGTGATGTTTATCTTTTTATGCATCTTATTTTGCTTAGGACGACGGTAGCATTATAAGATGATCCCTTCACTTAATTTCAAGATAAAAGTGTTCTCCCTAAGTATGCACCGTTGCGAAAGTTCGTCGTTTCGAAGCACCTCGTGATGATCGGGTGTGATAGACTCTTCGTTCACATACAACGGGTGTAAGCCAGTTTTACACATGCGGAATACTTGAGTTAACCTTGATGAGCCTAGCATGTACAAACATGGCCTCGAAACACGGAGGACTGAAAGGTCGAACATGAGTCATATAGTAGATATGATCAACATGGCGATGTTCACCATTGATGACCACCCCATCTCACGTGATGATCGGACATGGGTTGGTTGATTTGGATCATGTAACACTTAGACAACTTGAGGGATGTTGATTTAAATGGGAGTTCACTAAGTAATTTGATTAACTGAACAAATTATCATGAACATAGTCTAAATGTCTTTGCAAATTTATGTTGTAGATCAATGACTCGCGTTGTAGCTCCCCAGAAATTTAATGCGTTCCTAGAGAAAGAAAAGTTGAAAGATGATGGAAGTAACTATGCGAAATGGGTCCGTAATATGAGGATTATCCTTACTGCTGCACAGAAGGCTTATGTCCTTGATGCACCGCTAGGTGTGGCACCCGCTCCCGCTTATCTAGATGCTATGAATGTCTGGCAGACAAGAAATGATGACTACACGATAGTTCAGTGCGACATGCTTTACGGCTTAGAACCGGGGCTCCAAAGATGTTTTGAGCACCACGGAGCATATGAGATATTCCAGGAGCTCAAATAGGTATTTCAGGCTCATGCCCGGTTGAGAGGTATGACACCTCCGACAAGTTCTTTAGCAGTAAGATGGAGGAGAACAGCTCCGTTAGTGAGCACGTACTCAAAATGTCTGGGTACTATAATCGCTTGAATCAATTGGGAGTTAATCTTCCGGATGAAGTAGCGATTGACGGGGTTCTTCAGTCACTGCCACCGAGCTACAAGAGCTTTGCGATGAACTATAATATGCAAGGGATGGAGAAAATGATCCCTGAGATTTTCGTGATGCTTAAGGCCGTAGAGGTAGAAATCAAGAAGGAGCATCAAGTGTTGATGGTCAATAAGATCACTAGTTTCAATAAGGGCAAGGGAAAGAAGGGGAACTTCAAGAAGAATGGCAAGCCAGTTGCTGCTCCCGTGAAGAAACCCAAGGTTGGACCCAAACCTGAGACTGAATGCTTCTATTGCAAGGGGAAGGGTCACTGGAAGTGGAACTGCGCCAAGTACTTGGCAGATAAGAAGGCTCGCAATGTCAACAAAGGTATATTTGATATACATGTTATTGATGTGTACCTTACTAGTGCTCGTAGTAGCGCCTAGGTATTTGATACTGGTTCAGTTGCTAATATTTGTAACTCAAAACAGGAGTTGCGGAATAAACGGAGACTAGCTAAGGACGAGGTGACGATGCGCATTGGAAATGGCTCCAAAGTTGATGTGATCGCCGTCGGCACGCTCCCTCTACATCTACCTTCGGGATTAGTTTTAAACCTAAATAATTGTTATTTGGTGCCTGCGTTAAGCATGAACATTATATCTGGATCTTGTTTATTGCGAGACGGCTATTCATTTAAGTCAGAGAATTATGGTTGTTCTATTTATATGGATAATATCTTTTATGGTCATGCACCCCTTGTGAATGGTTTATTCTTGTTGAATCTTGATCGTAATGATACACATGTTCATAATATTGATGCCAAAAGATGCAAAATTAATGATGATAGTACCACATACTTGTGGCACCGCCGCTTAGGTCATATTGGTGTAAAGCGCATGAAGAAACTCCATGTTGATGGACTTTTGGAATCACTTGATTATGAATCATTTGAAACATGTGAACAATGCCTCATGGGCAAGATAACTAAAACCCCGTTTTTCGGCACAATGGAGTGGGCAAGTGACTTGTTGGAAATAATACATACCGATGTATGCGGTCCGATGAGTGTTGAAGCACACGATGGATATCGTTATTTTCTTACTTTCACTGATGATTTGAGTAGATATGGGTATATTTACTTAATGAAACACAAGTCTGAAACATTTGAAAAGTTCAAGGAGTTTCAGAGTGAAGTAGAGAATCATCGTAACATGAAAATAAAATTTCTGCGATCTGATCGTGGAGGAGAATATTTGAGTTACGAGTTTGGCGCACATTTAAGACAATGTGGAATTGTTTCACAACTAACGCCACCTGGAACACCACAGCGTAATGGTGTGTCCGAACGTCATAATCGTACTTTATTGGATATGGTGCGTTCTATGATGTCTCTTACCGATTTGCCACTATCATTTTGGGGTTATGCATTAGAGACAGCCGCATTCACTTTAAATAGGGCACCGTCTAAATTCGTTGAGACGACACCATATGAGTTATGGTTTGGCAAGAAACCTAAGCTGTCGTTTCTTGAAGTTTGGAGATGCGACGCTTATGTCAAGAGGCTTCAGCCTGATAAGTGATACATCTCTGTTGTATCTATAATTTTTTATTGTTTCATGCCAATATTCTACAACTTTCATATACTTTTGGCAATATTTTATATGATTTCTTGGACTAACATATTGATCCAATGCCCAGTGCCAGTTCCTGTTTTCTGCTTGTTTTTTGTTTCACAAAAAATCCATATCAAACGAAGTCCAAACGTGATAAAATTTTACGAAGAATTATTTTGGAATATATGTGATTTTTGGGAGGTGGAATCAACGCAAACGGAGGCCCACAACCTCCACAAGGCAAACGGGCACGACCACCCCCCAGGTCGCGTGGTGTTGCCTTGTGGGCACACCGTAAGTCGGTTCGGGTCCTTCTTCGGCCACAAGGAAGCTTATATCGAGAAAAAAATCGTGTTAAAATTTCAGCGCAATCGGAGTTACGGATCTCCGGATATTTAAGAAACGGTGAAAGGCCAGAAAACAGGAACGCGAAACAAAAGAGAAACAGAGCGAGAGATCCAATCTCGAAGGGGCTCCTCCCCTCCAGGAGCCATGGCGGCCATGGACCAGAGGGGAAACTCTTCTCCCATCTAGGGGGGAGGCCAAGCAAGAAGAAGAAGGAGGGGGGCTCTCTCCCCCTCTCTCCCCGTGGCGCCGGAACGCCGCCGGGGCAATCATCGTGACGGCGATCTACACCAACAACTTTGCCGCCGTCAACACCAACTCTCTTGTGACACCCTGGTTTTCGCTCCTTGTTTTTTTCCTTCTCGGAATTTGACTCCCGTCTTTTTTTCGGTGTTATTGGATTTTCTCTTGCCTTTGGGTATATGAAGATGGTCATTTATCCTTGCCTTTCCTATCCAACCAGATATTCTCTCCAGCCCAATCTTGCCACCCAAGATATTTTCTCAAGACTTTGCCACCGAAACCCTATCTCCCGAGTTACCGGAAGGGAAACCCTAATTCCTTCCGTTACAAACGAACCCCAATTTCCTTTGATCTGTTGCCTCCCAAACTTTTCCCAGTAATCATCCCACATCTATAAACCCTGGATATGCAAAAATATTGCCAAGTCATTTGTAATATTTTTCATTTAGAATTAATTCATGTTTATGCCAATTAAAGGAATTAAATCCAGGAAAATATCTATCTATCTCCAAAGTTCATGAAAACTTGTGGAGATATTATTTGTGATTATATTGAGCTCCCATAAAAATATTGGCAATAATTAAATAAGGGAAATTTCATTTTCCTATTTAAAGCCAATATTGCAATTTGGGCACTTTCCCAAGGAGCTACTATTTTGGTAGCCAGGAAAAATCCCAAATAATTTATGGAGCTTCTCCTATCCATATCTTCACCATTTCCATCAAGATCCCAAGTTCCATAGCTCAACTTTTGAGAGCATCATCCAATTCTTGTTTCTGGATTTATTTTGAGGTTGTGAAGCAACTATATTTTATATTGCTTCAAAAGTTCTAAAATTAATCCAGGACCTCAAATTCCATATATGATGTGAGTATGCCCAAATTCACATCATTTTATCAAGCCAATTTTTCCCAAAAATTCCATCTAGTTTCTGTCCAGATCCAAGCTGTGTGAAGGAAGTACCACTTTGGCATTTCCAATTGAGCTGAAATTTTTCCAGTACCTTCATATCTCCAAATCACCTCCCTCCACCAAAATTCAGCTCATTTCATCAAGCCAGATGAGTGCAGCTTCAAGATTTACTTTCTGGACTAAATTTTGGCATTGCAAAGGAAGTGTATGCAAAACTTGTCCAAATGGCCTCAAATTTTGCAAGTAGCTACTCCTTCCTACCCCATCTTATTTTGACAACATTTCAACCTCACTCACTAAGCCATTTCACATCAGCTTGGTCTCCAAGATTCTGACCAGAAACTATTCTGGATCGCCTCGATTACTCTAGAGCAATCCTGGTCCATCCAATGACCCATATCATCTATATGATCAGTGCCTTCCGTGTTTGACAAGATTTGGCACCCAGAGGAGGGCCAGAACACGACATGCCCGTGGTGACCGCGTAAGCTGCACGCAGAAACAGTGCACCGTGTGCTCATCGCGTCGGGTAGGCTAGCTCAGGCCGCCGTAGCTTGTCCGTTCGTGCCGACCTGACTCCCCGTCGTCCACTTCCTCCTCTCGGGTCATTTTCCCCTCCGTTCTCTTCCTCCTCGCACCGCGACGAACCTCGCCATGGCACTGTTCCACCTGTGGCCGCTGTCGTCGCTTTCCTCTCTGTCTCCTTCCTCCCCGAGCTCTCTCGAGCGTTCCCGAGGTCTCACCTCTCCCCGCGAAGCCGCTCGGCGCCGCAACCGTCCAGCCACGTTGCCTCGAAGCTCCAGTACGCGGCTAAGGTCGTCGCCACGGCCGTGCTTATCCTCCTCTCTGTCCGGGCTATAAATAGCCCACCCCGAGCTTCTCCGAGCATCATAACCACTTCCACTACCTCGCAGAACCCCCCCTGCCCTCTCCATTGAGCTCGCGGAGCTCCCTTTCCTCCCCATGGCCGCCACGGTCATCCTCGGGCTCGCCTCAAATTCGAGTTGCCTGAGCCCTCTCCCTCCCTCCAAGCTCCTCCATGCTACTGATCTAGCCATGGCGAGCCTCCCCATCACCTCGCTTCGCCCCCGGAGCAGCCGTAGCCTCGCCCCCAATTCCGGCCGAGGGCCTCGCCGTGGGAGCCCACGCCGCCACCGCTCGGGTCCTCGTCGCCGTTCGTGCTCAAACGGGATGGAGGCGGTGTTCTCCCCTGAGCGCGTCGGTGGCCGGAGCGCCTCGAGAGGTGGCCGGAGTTGGCCGGATGAGCACCGGCGCCGGCGGCCTCCTCTGTTCTGTCTCGCGCGAGGAAGAAGAGAAGGAGGGAGGAGAGAGAGAGAGAGAGCAGGCGGGCCCCGCCTATAAGTGGTTGTGGCCCGGGCCCGGCTGTTAAGTGGAGGTGCACTCCAGAAAAATGCGCTTTCCATTTAGTGAAAGCGTAACCACTGGTAATGCGCTTTCGTTTTTCAGCCAGCGGCCGAAACGGCTAGATTGTGAACATTTGCCCGTTAAGAACAGAAACGAACAGTTTTCTGTTTGTTTCCTGCTTAACGAACGAACAGCTGTTTCTTCTCGACCGTAACTCCGATCGAGGTGAATCCAACGCCCACGTCTTCAGTTCGTCGAGCCCGTTCCGATGGCATCATTTTAATAATGTGTTCACATTGTGAAAATGACCATTTCGCCCCTGCCCTCTATTCAACCCCTCCGAGAGGGAATCTTCTCCGGCGAATTTTTCCGCGAGGTGATCGCACTTCTCTCCGGTGAATCCGTCGACCCCCAGGCAAGCCGACCATCTGATATATGCCCTAAAGAATTGCTCTGTGTTATTCTTGCGTGTTTAAATTAATATGCTTATGCTTGTATGCGTAGTGGTGAGCTGTACGTGACGCCAGTGAACCCTTGTTTGCCTTTCTTAGGTGATGGCACCACGCCCGTGTTCTGAGCTGCTTCCGGCCGTCCGGGGTGGATGCCGAATTTTTGTTCTCTTTTCAACAACTGGCCCGTGTTCTGAGCTGCTTTTCGGCCGTCTCGGACAGCTGTTGAATTTCTTTCTGTAGCGGTGACCCTATGCTCTGAGCTGTTTTTCGGCCGTCTTAGGGAACCACTACACTCTTTTTATCAACACCGTCTCATGCTCTGAGCTGCTTTTCAGCCGTCTTTAGCCGGGGTTGAGTTATTCCAGTCACGTCCCAGATCTGAGTTGTAAAGACCGTTCTGGTGGCTACTGGGTTATTTGCTGGTTTCATACAAGGGTTCAGATGGTCGTCACTTACAGCTAGAACTTGTAGAGTGATAACTTGCCATTTAAATATTGTTTCACTAATGACTCGTTGTAATATTGTATGGAGATAGGTTGTTATGTTTTCATAATTGTTACATCATGCATGGTTACTGTTATTGCAATATTATGAAATGTGACTTAATGATAACAACCTCCTCCGTCGGCTGGATTGAGTCATAGTGTCACCTATCCGGACTTATCAGTGCAACCACATTTGCCGGTATGGGACGGCCCTGACTTGGTCTATTGTCTTGCCTCTTGTCGGTACCACCAAACTAGGGAGGATTATGCGTGCGTGCTACCCTGGCCCGGTAGGCGACGATAATCCTGTGAGCCTAGTTGAGTTATTTTGCCGGCGTCCCCGTTTGGGACAGTTTAGTTGGCCACGACGGTGGCAGGTGTCACGGGGTGACACAGGGGCCACCCAGGACATGACCCTGGGAGGGTATGATTGTCGGTGGGACCGTAAGAGTGCCAGGCAATAGATCGGTTTTGTTGGAGCAGCACTGGTCCACCCGAATGGGAACATGTACTAAGGTACGAGGCCAGGCGCTCCATGGTGTGGGTAAAGTGCGCAACCTATGCAGAGTGTAAATCTATTCGAATAGCTGCATCCTCGGTCATGGACAGTTCGTATAGGCCCCTATTTGGTCTGTGTCGAGTCTGGAGGAACAAACTATATAATGTTATTGCTAAGACTAAACCAGAGAATGGTAAGGTTTGTCAGGCTTGCAGTGCAGATACATGGACATCAGTTGATGTCAGAGGTTTGAATGCTAGCTATAAGATGGCTATGAGATAAGCGGTCGGGTGACCGCAAAGTTTGGATCAGATTTGGATCGTGAGCATATTCGGAGTTCGGATCATTTACCTGATATACTTTACTTTACTGCATTTACTTCAGTAATTATCATGCTAGATAATCCTGCTATGACATGATGACTAATGCTGCAACATGATTAATCTTGCTAGATAATCCTGCCATATTATGATAGTTAATACTGTTAAGATAAGGTATGCATGCTTGAATGCCATGGATTGTATTGCTTGGTGTATATGTTGGTTTGGTTTGCTTGCGAGTACATTCAAAAGTACTCAGCGGCCTTCAATGTGGCCAGGTTCACCTAAGGATTTGACGTTCGCTAGCAAGAAGCTGGAGTGTTCGCGGGCTAGAAGAGTAACCCAGTCAGATCCCTGTGGATTGGAGCCGCACCAGGACTATGTTGTTTTAGATAAAACTTTTCCGCTGCCATCACCCTTGTAAGATACCATGTAAGACTTATATATCCATTAATAGAAAAGCTTGGGTTCATGATACTTGTTGTAAAAGCGCATGCCAGAGTGATTTTCCTGGGCTGGTATGTGCGGCGACCGTCTGACTACAGTGGTATTCAGGCGGGGCGCCACATCTCTCCCACTCTGCCAAAGGGGGAATCGATCACGGAGAGCTTCTACATCAACCTTGCTGCCCTTCCGATGATGTGTGAGTAGTTTAACACAGACCTACGGGTCCATAGCTAGTAGCTAGATGGCTTCTTCTCTCTCTTTGATCTTCAATACAATGTTCTCCTCGATGTTCTTGGAGTTCTATCCGATGTAATCTTCTTTTTGCGGTGTGTTTGTTGGGATCCAATGAATTGTGAGTTTATGATTAGATTATTCATGAGAAATATTTGAGTCTTCTCTAAACTCTTTTATGCATGATTGTTATAGCTTTGTATTTCTCTCCAATCTATCAGTTTAGTTTGGCCTACTAGATTGATTTATCTTGCAATGGGAGAGGTGCTTTGCGATGGGTTCAATCTTGCGGTGCTCAATCCCAGTGACAGAAAGGGACATGACACGTATTTGTATTGTTGCCATTAAGGATAAAAAGATGGGGTTTATTCATATTGCTTGGATTTGCTTCTCTACATCATGTCATCTTGCTTAAGGCGTTACTCTGATTCATACTTAATACCCTAGATGCATGCTGGATAGTGGTCGATGGGTGGAGTAATAGTAGTAGATGCAGGCAGGAGTCGGTCTACTTGTCTCGGACGTGATGCCTATATACATGATCATTGCCATGAATCCATCATAATTATTTGCTATTCTGTCAATTGCCCAACAGTAATTTGTTTACCCACCGTATGTTTCTATGCTCAAGAGAGAAGCCTCTAGTGAAAACTATGGTCCCCGGGTCTATCTTTATTATATAAAAAACCTACAAATATTTTGCTACACTTTATTTAGTTTTATTTTAATTAGTAGTTTAGTTTATCTATTTACCTCGATAAGACTTAATCCTTGCAAGTAACCGCTAAGGGGATTGACAACCCTCTTATTTGCGCTGGGTGCAAGTGTTTGCTCTTGTGTGTGCAGGTGCATTTTAACGGAATTTTGCTTGGTTCTCCTACTGGATTGATAACCTTGGTTCTTAACTGAGGGAAATACTTATCTCTACTGTACTGCATCATCCTCTCCTCTTCGGGGAAATACCAACGCAGACTACAAGTAGCACCGGTCTAGTTATCGATTGCCTAGGGACAAATCCTTCTCTTGTGTTACAAAAAGCTTTCTACTAAACAACTAAATTTTATTATCTAGCAAATTACTCATAGTTTTATTCTCGCAAAGTACTCCTAGTTTTATTCTTGCAAAGTAGTTCTAGCATTACACCTACAAAGTACTTCTAGTTTCATACTTGTTCCAGGTAAAGCAAATGTTAAGTGTGCGTAGAGTTGTATCGGTGGTCGATAGAACTTGAAGGGAATATTAATTCTACCTTTAGCTCCTCGTTGGATTCGACACTCTTATTTATCGAAAAAGCTACAATTGATCCCATATACTTGTGGGTTATCAAGACCTTTTTCTAGCGCCGTTGCCGGGGAGCAATAGCATGGGGTTGATATTCTCGTGTGTGCTTGTTTGCTTTATCACTAAGTAGTTTTTATTTTCTGTTCTAATTTGTTCTCTATCTTTAGTTATGGATATGGAACACGAAACACCAAAAAAATTAGTTGTACTTGCTACTCATGGAGATGGGAAACCTCCTAAAACCCTCGATGATGGTTATGTGAAAAACATTAAATACTACTTTGAGAATCCTGATAAATCTCCATTCAACTTGATAATGGGATATACTTTGGATCAACGGGAATACTTTAGGTATTATCGCTTGTTCTCAAAAAGGGAAACTCTTATGGGATCAAATTGATTATTTGCATTGGTATGCTCGGTATTTATGCTTAAGATATGATTATACTTGTTGCTCTAATATGAAGGCTCCACACCTTCCCTTTTCATGTAAATTTAATGATAATGAAACCTTGGCTTCTTATGCTAATGGTGTATATGATTACTATGATGTGGAACAAATAGAAGAATTTGTTGCTTTTAAGGGTGCTTATGAAATTGAATCTTTGTTTGAAAAGTATGAAAATTATGACGATGCTGTTTACAGATCTGAAAATTATGCTATACTTAAATATTGCTATGAGAATTATGAATACATTGCCTATATTTATCAATTTATTGAGAAAGTCTCCGCTGTCCGAGAAGAGACTATATTTTGCAGGCTCATATGGAATAAGAAATTGATGACACTGTGAGCTCATTAGATGAAAAAGATGATGAGGAGAGCGAAGAACAAAAGGAGGAAGAGCGGATTAGCTACCCGTGCCCACCTTCTGGTGAGAGTAACTTTTCAACTCATACATTGTTTAATTTCCCTTCGTGCTTACCGAAGGATGAATCCTATGATAATTGCTATGATCCCTTAGATTCGTTTGAAATATCCCTTTTTGATGAAATTGATGCGTGCTATGCTTGTGGCCATGATGCCAATATGAATTATGCTTATGGAGGTGAACTTGCTATAGTTCCTTATGTTAAACATGAAATTGTTGCTATTGCACCCACACATGATAGTCCTATTATCTTTTTGAATTCTCCCAACTACACTATATCGGAGAAGTTTGCTCTTATTAAGGATTATATTGATGGGTTGTGTTTTACTATTGCACATGATAATTTTGATGAATATAATATGCATGTGCTTGCTGCTCCTACTTGCAATTATTATGAGAGAGGAACTACATCTCCATCTCTCTATGTTTCCAATACGATAAAATTGCAAGAAACTGTTTATACTATGCATTGGCCTTTACTTGATGTGCATGAATTGTTCTTTTATGACATGCCGATGCATAGGAAGAGAGCTAGACTTCGTCATTGCATGATATATGTTACTTTGTGCTCACTACTAAATTACAAATCATTGTTAATTAAAATTGGCTTTGATATACCTTGGGATCAGGGTGGATCAATTACTTGAGCACTTTAATTTATGCCTAGCTTAATGGCTTTAAAGAAAGCGCTGCCTGGGAGACAACTCGGAAGTTTTAGAGAGTCATTTATTTCTGTTGAGTTCTTTTAAAAAGTTTAAAAACAAAAAAAGATATAGAGGGGAACCTAAAACTTTTTCAAAAAGAAAAGTGAAAGTGAGAAAGACAAGCATCGTTGAAGTGGGAGCTAGCCTTGAACTTTGTTCATGCCCATGAAAACTTTGTGAATCTTGATTACAGAAACTTTTCAACAAAAATAATTATCCCCTTCTACAAATCCATTGTATTATAAAAATAATGTGCCAAGTAATGCCTTTGGAATGATTTGGATGATAGTATGGTAGATGCTGTTAAAAAACAAAAACTTTTGCGTCCAGTGCTGGAATTTTTTTTTTCCGCTGGAGTGTCAGAACCTTCTAATTTTTTTACACAGTATTGATATATGAATTTCCCATGTTGTCCTAATTTTCAGAATTTTTGGAGTTACAGAAGTATGACTATAATTCAGATCTTTACAGATTGTTCTGTTTTAGACAGATTCTGTTTTTATTGCATAGTTTGCTTACTTTGATGTATCTATGGATCGTATCGCGGGGTATGAGTCATGGAGAAGTTGGAGTACCGTAGCATTATGCCAATATTAAATATGAATCAATTTACAACAGTACCTAAAGTTAAAGATTTATTTGTTATACTAACGGATCTCACGAGGTTTCTGTTGAGTTTTGTGTGCTGAAGTTTTCAAGTTTTGGGTGAGACTACGATGGATAAAGGAATAAGGAATGGCAAGAGCCTAAGCTTGGGGATACCCAAGGCACCCCAAGGTAATATTCAAGGAAGACTCAAGCGTCTAAGCTTGGGGATGCCCCGGAAGGCATCCCCTCTTTCGTCTACAATCTATCGGTAACTCACTTGGAGCTATATTTTTATTCATCACATGATATGTGTTTTACTTGGAGCGTCTTGTGAAATAGTTTGTTTGCATTTTAGTTTGTCACAATCATCTTTGATGAACACACCTTTTTGAGAGGGACACACATTATTCGTGATTTGTTAGAATACTCTATGTGCTTCACTTATATCTTTTGAGCTAGGCAGTTGCTCTAGTGCTTCACTTATATCTGTTAGAGCACGATGGTGGTTATATTTTAAAGAAATAGTTGCACTCTCATGCTTCACTTATATGTTTTTGAGAGTCTCATGATAGCAATGGTAATATGCACGGGTTATGAATTTGGTCCTGATATGATAGGTATTCAAGAGGGATATAATAAAAACTTTCATGTAGATCACTGAATATGATAAATTTGATTCCTTGCAATAGTTTTGCGATATTAAGATGGTAATATGGGGAAGGTATTAGTAGATATTGTGGTTTAGTAAGAATAATTGTGTTAAGGTTTGTGATTCCCGAAGCATGCACATATGATCTGTCGTTATGCTAAGAAGTTGGAGCATGATTTATTATTGATTGTCTACCTTATGAGTGGTGGTCGGGGACGAGCGATGGACCTTGTCCTACCAATCTATCCCTCTCGGGGCATGCGTAGTAGTACTTTGCTTCGAGGGCTAATAAACTTTCGCAATAAGTATGTGAGTTCTTTAAGACTAATGTGAGTCCATGGATTATACACGCTCTCACCTTTCCGCAATTTGCTAGCCTCTTCGGTACCATGCATTGCCCTTTCTCACATCGAGAGTTGGTGCAAACTTCGCCGGTGCATCCAAACCCCGTGATATGATACGCTCTATCACACATAAGCCTCCTTATATCTTCCTCAAAACAGCCACCATACCTACCTATCATGGCATTTCCATAGCCATTCCGAGATATATTGCCATGCAACTTCCACCGTTCCGTTTTTATGACATATATCATCATTGTCATATTGCTTTGCATGATCATATAGCTGACATAGTATTTGTGGCTCAGCCACCATTCATCATTGTTATACATGTTACGCTAGCATCATGGCACATCCTGGTACACTGCTAGAGGCATTCATATAGAGTCATATTTTTGTTCTAGTATCGAGTTGTAATGTTGAGTTGTAAGTAAATAGAGGTGTGATGATCATCATTATTAGAGGATTGTCCCAGTGAGGAAAGAATGATGGAGACTAATGAGTCCTCGAAAAAGTGGGGATGAGGTCCATGAGATCGTTCTAAAAAAAAGAGGCAAAAAAGAGCCATGAAATAAAAAGAGAGAGAAAGAGAGAAGGGGCAATGTTACTATCCTGTTCCACACTTGTGCTTCAGAGTAGCACCATATTTTTCATATAGAGAGTCTCATATTTTGTCACTTTCATATACTAGTGGGAATTTTTCATTATAGAACTTGGCTTGTATATTCCGATGATGGGCTTCCTCAAATGCCCGAGGTCTTCATGAGCAAGCAAGTTGGATGCACACCCACTTAGTTTTCATGATGAGCTTTCATACACTTATAGCTCTTAGTGCATCCGTTGCATGGCAATCCCTACTCCTCGCATTGACATCAATTGATGGGCATCTCCATAGCCCGTTGATTAGCCTAGTTGATGCGAGACTTTCTCCCTTTTTGACTTCTCCTTATTAATCTCTACCATTATACTCTATTCCACCCATAGTGCTATATCCATGGCTTGCGCTCATGTATTGCGTGGGAGTTGAAAAAGGTGAAGCGCGTTAAAAAGTATGAACCAATTGCTCGGCTTGTCATCGGGGTAGTGCATCATAAATACTTTATGTTAAGAAGATGGAGCATGACAGGGTTATATGATTTTGTAGGGATAACTTTCTTTAGCATTTTTATTTTGAAAGACATGATTGTTTGTTGGTATGCCTGAGTATTGATGTCTTTATATCAAATTATAGACTATTTCTTTGAATCACTCGTGTCTTAATATTCATGCCATGATTAGATTACATGATCAAGATTATGCTAGGTAGCATTCCACATCAAAAATTATCTTTTTATCATTTACCTACTCGAGGACAAGCAGGAATTAAGCTTGGGGATGCTGATACGTCTCCGTCGTATCTATAATTTTTGATTGTTTCATGCCAATATTCTATAACTTTCATATACTTTTGGCAACATTTTATATGATTTCTTGGACTAACATATTGATCCAGTGCCCAGTGCCAGTTCCTGTTTTTTGCTTGTTTTTTGTTTCACAGAAAATCCATATCAAATGAAGTCCAAACGCGATAAAATTTTACGGAGAATTATTTTGGAATATATGTGATTTTTGGGAGGTGGAATCAATGCAAACGGAGGCCCACAGCCTCCACAAGGCAAACGGGCACGACCCCTCCCCCCAGGCCGCGTGGTGTTGCCTTATGGGCACACCGTAAGTCGGTTGGGGTCTTTCTTCGGCTGCAAGGAAGCTTATATCAAGAAAAAAATTGTGTTAAAATTTCAGCGCAATCGGAGTTATGGATCTCCGGATATTTAAGAAACGGTGAAAGGCCAGAAAACAGGAACGCGAAACAGAAGAGAAACAGAGAGAGAGATCCAATCTCGGAGGGGCTCCTCCCCTCCGGGAGCCATGGTGGCCATGGACCAGAGGGGAAACTCTCCTCCCATCTAGGGGGGGAGGCCAATCAAGAACAAGAAGGAGGGGGGCTCTCTCCCCCTCTCTCCCGGTGGCGCCGGAACGCCGTCGGGGCAATCATCGTGACGGCGATCTACACCAACAACTTCGCCGCCGTCAACACCAACTCTTTCCCACTCTATGCAGTGGTGTAACACCTCTTCTCCCCGCTGTAATCTCTACTTAAACATGGTGCTTAACGCTATATATTATTATCCAATGATATGTGGCAATCCTATGATGTTTGAGTAGATTCGTTTTGTCCTATGGGTTGATTGATGATCGTGATTGGTTTGAGTTGTTTGTTTTATTTTGGTGCTGTCCTATGGTGCCCTCCGTGTCGCGCAAGCGTGAGGGATTCCCGCTGTAGCGTTTGCAATACGTTCATAATTATCTTATAGTGGGCGGCTAGAGTGACAGAAGCTTACACCCAAGTAAAGGGGTTGTTGCGTATGGGAGTAAAGAGGACTTGTTACTTAATGCTATGGTTGGGTTTTATCTTAATGATCTTTGGTAGTTGCGGATGCTTGCTAGAGTTCCAATCATAAGTGCATATGATCCAAGTACGGAAAGTATGTTAGCTCATGCCTCTCCCTCATATAAAATTGCAATAATGATTACCGGTCTAGTTATCGATTGCCTAGGATCAAATCCTTCTCTTGTGTTACAAAAAGCTTTCTACTAAACAACTAACTTTTATTATCTTGCAAATTACTCATAGTTTTATTCTCGCAAAGTACTAGTTTTATTCTTGCAAAGTAGTTCTAGCATTACACCTACAAAGTACTTCTAGTTTCATACTTGTTCTAGATAAAGCAAACGTTGAGTGTGCGTAGAGTTGTATCGGTGGTCGATAGAACTTGAAGGGAATATTAATTCTACCTTTAGCTCCTCGTTGGGTTCGACACTCTTATTTATAGAAAAAGCTACAATTGATCCCCTATACTTGTGGGTTATCAATAAGCTCGAACCCAAAGCGGAAAAGTGTGTCTTCATAGGATACCCTAAAGAGAGCATTGGGTATACCTTCTATCACAGATCCGAGGGCAAGATCTTTGTTGTGAAAAATGGGTCCTTTCTAGAGAAGGAGTTTCTCTCTAAAGAAGTGAGTGGGAGGAAAGTAGAACTTGATGAGGTAATCGTACCTTCTCTCGAACTGGAAAGTAGCACATCACAGAAGGCAGTTCCAGTGATGCCTACACCAACCGGAGAGGAAGCTAATGATTGTGATCATGAAACTTCGGATCAAGTTACTACTGAGCTTCGTAGGTTGACCAGGACACGTTCCACACCAAAGTGGTATGGTAATTCTGTCCTAGAAGTCATGTTGTTGGACAACGGCGAACCTACGAACTATGAAGAAGCAATGATGAGCCCGGATTCCGACAAATGGCTGGAGGCCATGAAATCCGAGATAAAATCCATGTATGAGAACCAAGTATGGACTTTGGTAGACTTACCCGATGACCGGCAGGCCACTGAGAACAAATGGATCTTTATGAAGAAGACAGACGCTGATGGTAATGTCACCGTCTATAAAGCTTGACTTGTCGCAAAGGGTTTTCGACAAGTTCAAGGAGTTGACTATGATGAGACCTTCTCACCCGTAGCAATGCTGAAGTCTGTTAGGATTATGTTAGCAATTGCTGCGTTTTACGATTATGAAATCTGGCAGATGGATGTGAAAACCATGTTCCTTAATGGTTTCCTTAAGGAAGAGTTGTATATGATGCAACCGGAAGGTTTATTGATCCTAAGGATGCTAATAAGGTGTGCAAGCTCCAGCGATCCATCTATGGACTGGTGCAAGCATCTCGGAGTTGGAATATACGCTTTGATGAGGTGATCAAAGCTTTTGGTTTTATACAAACTTATGGTGAAGCTTGTATTTACAAGAAAGTGGGTGAGAGCTCTGTAGCATTTCTAATACTATATGTGGATGACATATTATTGATTGGAAATGATATAGAATTTCTAGAAAGCATAAAAGATTATTTGAACAAGAGTTTTTCAATGAAAGACCTCGGTGAAGCTGCTTACATATTCGGCATCAAGATCTATAGAGATAGATCAAGATGCCTAATAGGACTTTCACAAAGCACATACCTTGACAAGATTTTGAAGAAGTTCAAAATGGACCAGTCAAAGAAGGGGTTATTGCCTGTGTTGCAAGGTGTGAAGTTGAGTAAGACTCAAAGCCCAACCACGGCAGAAGAAAGAGAAAGGATGAAAGTCGTCCCATATGCCTCGGCCATAGGCTCTATAATGTATGCCATGCTGTGTACCAGACCTGATGTGTGCCTTGCCATAAGTCTGGCAGGGAGGTACCAAAGTGATCCAGGAGTAGATCACTGGACAACGGTCAAAAATATCCTTAAGTACCTAAGGAGGACTAAGGACATGTTTCTCGTTTATGGAGGTGATGAAGAGCTCGTCATAAAGGATTGCGTCGATGCTAGTTTCGACACAGATCCGAATGACTCTAAGTCTCAAACCGGATACGTATTTATTTTGAATGGAGGAGCGGTCAGTTGGTGCAGTTCCAAGCAAAGCGTCGTAGTGGGATCTACATGTGAAACGGAATATATGGCTGCTTCGGAAGCAGTGCAAGAAAGAGTCTGGATGAAGGAGTTCATATCCGATCTAGGAGTGATACCTAGTGCATCGGAGCCAATGACTATCTATTGTGACAACACTGGAGCAATTGCTATTGCCAAGGAACCCAGGTTTCACAAGAAGACCAAGCACATCAAGCGCCGCTTCAACTCCATTCGTAATTACATTAAGGATGGAGACATAGAACTTTGCAAAGTACATACGGATCTGAATGTGGCAGACCCGTTGACTAAACCTCTTCCACGAGCAAAACATGATCAGCACCAGGACTCCATGGGTGTTAGATTCATAACTATGTAAACTAGATTATTGACTCTAGTGCAAGTGGGAGACTGTAGGAAATATGCCCTAGAGGCAATAATAAAATGGTTATTATCATATTCCCATTCATGATAAATGTTTACTATTCATGCCAGAATTATATTGACCAGAAACTTAAATACATATGTGAATACATAAACTATACCGTATCCCTAGTAAGCCTCTACTAGACTAGCTCATTGATCAAAGATGGTTATGGTTTCCTGACCATAGACATAAGTTGTCATTTGATAACAGGATCGCATCATTAGGAGAATGATGTGATGGACAGACCCAACCCTAAGCTTAGGATCGGATCGTTTAGTTATTTGCTACAACTTTCTTCATGTCAAGTATCAGTTCCTTAGACCATGAGATCATGTCACTCCCGGATACCGGAGGAATACTTTGTGTGCTATCAAACGTCACTTCGTAACTGGGTGATCATAAAGGTGCTCTACAGGTATCTCCGAAGGTGTCTGTGGAGTTGCATGGATCAAGACTGGGATTTGTCACTCCGTGTGACGGAGAGATATCTCTGGGCCCTCTCGGTGATACAACATCACAAGAAGCTTCATGTGGCTAATGAGTTTAGTCACGGGATCTTGTATTAAGGAACGAGTAAAGAGACTTGCCGGTAACGAGATTGAACTAGGTATGGAGATACCGACGATCGAATCTCGGGCAAGTAACATATCGTCGGACAAAGGGAATTGCATACGGGGTTGACTGAATCCTTGACATCATGGTTCAACCGATAAAGATCTTCGTTGAATATGTAGGAACCAATATGGGCATCCAGTTCCCGCTGTTGGTTATTGACCAGAGAGGTGTCTCGGTCATGTCTACATGATTCTCGAACCCGTAAGGTCGCACACTTAACGTTCGGTAGCGCTAGGGTAATGTTGAGATATTAATAGTGGAAAGTTCGAAAGTTGTTCGGAGTCCTGGATGGGATCCGGGATATCACGAGGAGCTCCGTAATGGTCCGGAGGTAAAGATTTATATATGGGAAGTCATATTTTGGGTTCAGAAAAAAGTTTGATTTTTCGGTATTGTACCGGGAAGGTTCTAGAAGGTTTCGGGGGTTCCACCGTGGGGCCCAACGACCCGGGAAGGGCCCACATGGACCGAGGGGTAGGGCTACAGCCCACATGGTCTGGCTGCACCCTTCCCCAAGGCACATGTCGTTTAAATCTAGAGATAAGGTCTTATCTCTAAAGTTAAAGGGTTGAATCTAGAGATAAGATGTTATCTCCAAGTTTAAAGGGATTTCTCCTTTGTGGCCGGCCCTAGGAGGGTTTTGGACGCCCTCCCCTGCCCCCTAGCCTATATAAAGAAGGGGGAGGCGCATGGGGGCAGCCACCCCTTCACCCTTGCCCTTTGCCTCTCCCAACTCCTCCCACATTTCTCTGGTACGCGCTTGGCGAAGCCCTGCCGGAATTCCGCTGCCACCACCACCTCACCGTTGGGCTGGTCCCGATCTCATCTACCTCCTCTCCCTCGCTTGCTGGATCAAGAAGGAGAGGACGCCATCGAGCTGAACGTGTGCTAAACTCGGAGGTGCCGTCCATTCGGCACTAGATCGGATTGGATCGTGATTGGATCGCGAAGAGTACGACTACATAAACCGCGTTTTATACGCTTCCGCTTATGGTCTACAAGGGTATGTAGACACACTCCCCTCTCGTTGCTATGCATCTCCTAGATTAGATCTTGGGTGTTTCGTAGGAATTTTTTTGATTTTCATGCTTCGTTCTCCATCAAATTCCTCTTTGGATATCAAAGCTTGCAAAATTGAAGATGGTAGATTTATCAGTAAACCAACTCAGTGGACCAATACCATCCTGGATTGATGAACTAGGCTTCCTATTCTACCTAGACATATCAAGCAACAAACTTACGGGGAATATAGCAGCTGCGACAAAGTTGCCGATGCTGCTGTCAGAGGAAAATGTTTCCAAGTTGGACCCGAAGTTCCTTGAGTTGCCTGTATTTTGGACACCGTCACGTCAATACCGGATGGTCAGTGCTTTTCCTAGAAAATTGCGTCTAGACAACAATAATTTCATTGGTATAATTCCCCCTGAGATTTGTCAGCTAAAATTGCTCGACGTCCTCAATTTAAGCTCCAATAGCTTAACTGGTGAAATACCACAAGAAATATGCAACCTCACAAACCTGCAAATGCTTGATCTGTCGGAAAACCAGCTCACAGGTGCAATACCATCTACACTCAATGATTTTCACTTCCTTTCTAGATTTGATGTTTCCAACAATAGGCTAGAAGGACCAGTTCCAACTGGAGGACAGTTTCATACATTCTCAAATTCCAGCTACAGTGGGAATTCAAAGCTATGTGGACCTATGCTCAACCTCTATTGCACCTCCGCGGCCACTAAATCAAACCTCTGCCTCACGGCGGCATAACTTGCGGTTTGCACTAGTCATTGGAATCACCTCGGGAGGACTCGTTGCTCTTGCATTGCTTGCTTGTTTCCTTATTGCACGGTTAGTATACTATGATCACACTGAAAATGTTGTCCCCCTTCAAAATAGGCGGTGATGAAGATGTTTAAGTTCTCAACGGACACGGTGCTGAAGATCTGATACTTTGGACCTTGTGCTTTTCTTCCCTCTTGTACTAGATGTGGCTTAGCTCTGTATTGCTTCACGTCGCTCCCAGTTCTGCTCTGTGATGCATATAGCGCATGATATTAGATGTCTAGACCTCGATCTAGTGTGTAATATACTTCTAGCACTGTCAGTATGTGTATAAAAGTCTTAACAAATTTCCTTATCCGCGTGGAGCCACTCAGTAAAGCTGCGAGTAGATGAAGTGGAGTACCTACTAAATGTGACTCCACAGAAATCGACCAAGAACACTACAGGGGGGATTTGGGTACAGCAGGTGCCTAATGTAACAAATGAGGATCGCGTACATGGTGTCAGAAGGTTGAGCCCGGACTTACGATTCGGACGCGGGTGGGGGGGGAGTGCGGATAGAACACCAGCCGAGGGCTCAAAACGGAGCGCGAAAGCCGTACCCGAGCGGTGGCGTCTCCGTCGGCCGGCGCGGACGTGCGGCGGCGAGAGGGAAATGGGCCATCGAGGGGTTGTCATGTTGTTGGACAAAGGAGATTGAACCGTGTGATTCTTTGTAACCGATTTGATGCTGGAGGCCTAGAAGGGGCAGGACTTCCCGGACCTGGAACGGCGAAATCACTGACAACATTATTTCTGCTTATGAGTTTTTGCACTTCCGAGTCGGAAAGAGAAGAATTTTTGCATTTTTATGAAAAAAAAAAACAAAACACAAAAACACAGATCTTACTCTCTAAAGCTACATATGATGAAAGCTTATACGGTTGAATAGGTCTATCTTCAGGTCATCATGAAAAAAATGGGCTTTTCAAAGCAGTGGATACACGTGGTTATGGGCATGATAGGTTCAGTTTCCGCAAACTGAGGGTAGTAAGATGGTTAGCTTCCTTGTGACGGAGCCAGTCCATCAGAGTTTAAATCCTAGACTTGATATTGGTGCTCACATTTTACTGAATTTATTTCAGGCTTATTCGATGATGTTCGTTCTTTTTTTTCCGACGATGTTCGTTCAGTACGCAAAAGTGTTGTTGTTGTTACCATGAGTCCATGACCGGTAAAACAAGTTGAGGAGTACGAGTACTACTACTAGTTGGAAAGATGGCGTCATCACGTTAGTAAATTACAATGTTCAAATCCCAGCGCGTTCTACTTCCAGCTATGCCCGGGCCGACTCGGATTCAAACCATATAGTGATTCCCGCGTCTCTTTTTTCTTGCTCGCCCCGTTTCCAGAATCCCCGATCCATCTCACCTCGCCCTCCTCCTGTTCTCTCCCCACAACGGATCGCGTTCGTTTGATCGTTGTTCTCGCGACTCCACGGCCGCGACCATGGGCGACACCACGGTGTTTCCGCCGTCTCTGCTCCCGCGCCGTAGCGCCGCCGCCGAGGACGACCTGCACTCCAGTTACTCCCGCGTGAGCATAAGCCCCGCCGTGATGGCGAACCCCGCGGCTGCCAAGAGTCCGAAGCGGCCCGTGTCCGTGCGCGACGGGCAGCCTCTCGCGAAGCGCGTACGCAGTGCCTGCTCCGGGGGCGAGCTCCATGTCGCGGTGGCCGCCAACATCAAGAACAGCAAGCTTCCGTGTCCCAGCAGCGGCAAGGATCCGAAGAGTCCGACGTGCCTCCGCTCCTCCGTGATCAAGAACCAGGTCGCCGAATCTCCGGCGAGCGCGACGCAATCGAAGCCGCCGATCAGCATGCGCCAACTGATCGAGAATGCTCGCCTTGCCATGGCTCGCTCTGCTGCCGAAAAAGAAGAGGCCAGCCGTCGGCGTGACATCGAGCGCAGCAGAGCGGAGGCCCGGCGAAAGGTGGAGCGGATGGTGGACACCGTGCAGTTCAACGACCCCTACATTGATCCCTCCGACGTGACCAGGTCCCCTGAGGAGCTGCTCCAAGCAAGACAGGAAGCATGGCGTGCTCAAGCTCAACTCATTGCCATGGCTCGTCGACGGGACTTTCCTCAAGAGGTGCAGATCCACTGATGTGTGCTCAAGTGATCGAAGCAGAGGAAGAAATCAGCAGCAGTGCAGCCTTGTTGGTGGTAGTGAGCAAAGCAGAGGAAGCAGAGTCGGCAGTAGTATTCTTACTTAGCTGAGAAAAGCAGAGGAAGCAAAGGAAGAGAAAGTCTAGTTGCAAGTGACAAGTGTGCAGGAGTATTTCAATGGCATGTTTTTCAGTAGTGCCAGTGAGATTCTTAATTTGACCATAAATTAGTATGCATTATGATCACAATTGATCAATTAATGCAAGGCGGCAAAAAAAATTTATGCTCAATTTACTGCACAAGGGATCAGTCCTGACAGGTCAAGAGGATAAGCTGCAGGCTGTTTGGGAGCATTTCTCGTCGGTGCTGGGCTCGCGAGCACAAAGAGGCTGCTGCATAAACTTTGCTGCCTTAGGCATCTCTCCGATCGATTTAAGCAGTATTGATGGCCCTTTCACCGAGGATGAGGTGCGGGCTGCTGTTATGGACATGAACCCCAGAAAAGCACCAGGCCCTGATGGTTACACAGCTCTATTTTTTCAGAAATGCTGGGATATTATTAAGAACGACATGATGACTGCGATTAAGGCCTTCGAGGGGTTGAACACTGCTAGACTTGCCAGCCTGAATAATGCCACCATGATCTTAATCAGGAAAAGGGCCGACGCAACTGAAGCTAAAGATTATAGGCCTATCAGTTTGCTCACCTTCTTCGCCAAGCTCATCATGAAAATTCTTGCACTGAGACTGCAACCGAGACTAAAGGAGCTGGTACTGCCTTCCCAAAGTGCTTTCATCAAAGGAAGTGCGATTCACGACAACTTTATGTTTGTTAGAGGCATGGTCAGATCCCTATACTTGAAGAAGATCCCATCCATTATGCTCAAGCTGGACATCGATAAAGCTTTTGATAGTGTCTCTTGGGAATTCTTGTTAGAGGTCCTTACTGCTAAGGGTTTCAGCCAAACTTGGAGGAACTGGATTGCTTCAATGCTTGCCTCTTCATCAACCAGAGTGCTGGTCAATGGGGAGTTGACTGACAAAATCATGCACCGAAAGGGCCTAAGGCAGGGAGATCCGTTGTCACCGCTGTTGTTCGTGCTGGTTATGGACACTTTGGATGCTTTGTTGAGAGCTGCTGTCACTGCTCAAGTGTTGCCCACCTTTGGGAGAAACCTACCAACTATAAGAGCATCCCTATATGCTGATGATGTGATGATTTTTGTCAAGCCCAACACCCAGGAAGTCTCAGCGGTGAAGAAGATTTTAGATGTGTTCGGAAATGCGACCGGCCTATGGACAAACTTCCTCAAGAGCAGTTTCTGCCACATCAGATGTGATAACATAAATATTCATGAGCTGGCCATGATCCTGCAGTGCCCCATCAAAGATTTCCCTGTCACGTACCTTGGGATGCCTCAGAGTTATTTGAGGCTCAAGAAAATTCACTATCAGCCTATCTTCGACAAGCTTAAGCGAAACACCTCAGGATGGAACAAGCTAATGCTCCCCACTGCTGGAAGACTTGCCCTGATCACTTCAGTTCTTTATGCACTGCCCATTTTTCAGATATTGGCCATTGAGCCACCAAGATGGGTGGTCAAGAAGTTTGACAAGGGCTGCAGAGGCTTCCTCTGGGCTAACAAAGATGAGGCAACCGGTGGCAAATGTCTAGTTAATTGGAAGCAGGTGTGCCTTCCCAAGAAGCTTGGTGGGTTGGGAATCCCCTGTTTAACCCAGAAAAGTGAAGCAATGAGGTGCAGATGGCTTTGGCTGTCCTGGATGGAACCTGATCGGCCGTGGCATGGGTTACCATTGCCAATTAACAGTGATGTTAGAGCTCTCTTTGAGGCATCGGTTGAGATCATCATTGGCAATGGCGCCAACACGAAATTCTGGACTGACCCTTGGCACGAAAGAAAGAGCTTATCCAGGAGGTTCCCGCAGCTTTTCAGCCAATGCACGATCAAAGCCATATCCGTCAAGTCTGCTCTTGCTGATGGAAAGTGGATGAGACACTTCAAGGGCATTCTAACTCAAGAGGCCATCGCTCAATTCATGACCCTCTGGAATGATATGCAGCAGATTCAACTTACAGAGTCCCGAGATGATTCTTTAATCTGGAGGTGGACTAGCGACGGACAGTTTTCCTCGTCCTCGGCGTTTGCCGCCACTCTTACGGCCAACATCAAGCCTCCGTTCGTAAAGCTGGCCTGGGGATCGGATGCTCCTCCCAAATGTCAATTCTTTGTCTGGCTAGCTGCTCAAGAACGATGCCTCACGGCGGACAACCTTGCTAAGCGAGGCTGGCCACATAACCTTCAGTGTGTGCTATGCCTCCAGGAGCCCGAAACTACTGCTCACCTGCTTGCTTCTTGCTCTTATGCGCAGGAAATTTGGCACCTGACACTTTGTAAATTGAACATGAGCATGGCCCTTGCGGCAGCTGATGATGATTCCCTAGTAAGCTGGTGGCAGCGATCCAGTTCTTCCATGGGAAAGGAGCAGGCGAAATCTTGGAGATCAATTTTAGCCCTGGTTTGGTGGAACCTTTGGAAGGAAAGAAACGAAAGAATTTTCAAAAATAACTACAGCCGCCCCTGCCAGTTGTTTCAGAAGATTCAATCCGAGGCGAAGGATTGGGTGGATGCTGGACGCAAGCGAGCGCTGGCCCTTATAGAGCGGCCCCTAGAACCTGACTGATGTACCTCTGAATCACCTCTAACCCCTCACTCTCTACTCTGATCTTGTATTTGTAACTATTTATTCCTTCTAATCGCAATGAAAAGCAGAGTCCCTGCCTTTTCGTCAAAAAAAAAAAAATAATGCAAGGGGTTTGTTTTATGTAAAAGCATTGGATCTGATGTATGCAAGCATCTGCCGCTAGATCTCTTTCTATGTTTTCATCTGTTGTAAGTTCCCTCCTAATAACATGTTTTTCATGAATAACAACAGGCACACAATCCCACCAAGAAGATTACTTCTGTGCTTGAACTACTATTCCAGATGACTGCTATTTTTCAGGAGAAGAGTTTAGAAAAGTTTACACCCCAACAAATGCAGAATTTATTTGTCGCATCAGAAAGGCGCCAAAAAGCATGTTTCCTGAACTCCTGAATCCTGATACCGATAGCTTATGTGTACTTGCTGTCTGAATTTTGTAACTGCTGCAAATTGCGTTCAGTACAATTGGTGTCAATGCCAGACCAGTTTCTTGTCACACTGCAGAGAAAATCAATACTTGACGGCAATGGTGTTTATACTTCACTTATTTAGCATATTCATTGACATGGATCCACTGAGTAAAGGGAATTACAGTGCACGATACATCATCTGAATTCAGACTACACAGCTTCTTTCAAAATCAACTCAACTACAGCGAGAAACGTTGGCAAAATCCACAGGTATTGGCAGTTCTTCCTTCTCGTCTGTACCTTCAGCGTCATCCGCAGCTTCTCGGCTTCCTCCTGAAGAGAAGTTAGGAGTGCACATTTTGACACGCTGGGAAATGTAAAGATGAGCTCTGCTCTGTACAAGTTTGTAAGAGCTAGACCTCCTTTGGCATAGCTTGCAACCTCAAGATGATGTAGACACAAAACAGTCCTGTTTATGGCTGTCTGACTTGTAGCAGCTCTGAACTTCAGGGTTATATTGATTTCTCTTTCCCTAAGTAGCACTTGTCATCAGCAGTTAAACGAACTACCAGTTAAAATGCTTTCAAAAAAAAAAAAAAAAAAAAAACTAGTACCATGTAGTATGATCATCTTGAACGGTCGAAACTTGGCTAGCGACACCATCTATCTTTGCCTCCATTTGGCCGTGACTAGTCATTTGTCTCCAATTCTCAAGGCAAAACTTACAGAGACATTCAGAATACTAGACATCGCGGTCGGTGTGACGCTACTGACAATAGTTCTTAACCCACGACAGCCTGCACACTGCACGTCAAACTGGGAGTACTCTTTAGAGGCTACGGAGTACCTTCCATGTACAACGTGGGAGGATGAACAATCCGGTCGAGGTCAGAGCCTGGCACAACTTTATAGGAGAATTTCAGCTTGTGGTAAGATCGCCGGTTTTGTAGGTCAGCTTGGGAGACTGGAGGAGCACCACTTGGAGTTTTTTGGACCATAACAGCGTTTCCCCATGCTCAAGAAGTCAACGGACTGCTGGTACTCAGTAAGGGTAAGGGCGGTAGTCCTTTTGATAGCCCAAACCCTGGTCGGCAGTACCCTAGCAAGGGCTTCACTGACAAGTATTCGACTCCTTGTTCGCCTGCTGACAAGGACCACCTAGGCTGAAGGAGAAATAAGTTACTCCCTCCGTCCCATAATGTAAGACGTTTTTTGACACTATACTAGTGTCAAAAAACGTCTTACATTATGGGACGGAGGGAGTACATACAAGTACCATTAATACAATATGTGTGGGTATCTCCTTATAAAGTTTTTACATCATTTACATTACCTGTATGCTGAATTGTTAACTGTTAGTACTTTCCTTCATTGTGTCCGTATTACCAGGGCTCGCTCCACATGTTGTTCCAATCAAAATGGCCAAAATTGTTTATTTTTTGACAGTGACTACTATAACAGCAGAGAGACTTGTACTTGAATACATACTAGTAGTAGGATAAAATAAGTACAACATGACCAACCATACTTACCCAGCAACCCGCGTATTCTTGTAGGTATCCTTCTCTCAAGAGTTGACTTACAATTTTATCATTTGCAGCACACACCCAGCTTCAACTACTTGCAGAAATTTCAAATTAGTCGATTGCATCCATTTGCACGCCTTCGGACTAAGTCACTGCTCCTCTTCAGTCTTCAGCTTCCAAAAGTATAGCTTTCCTCAAAATAAGAGGAAATCTTAGGTACCTATTTTCACATGTTCATCCAGTTTACATAAGGTGACGAGCCATTGAGCACCGCACCACCATCCTTTTCCTGTTTTCCTCATGGCTTCAGTACCAAAAATCTCAGGCGGCTTTTAGTAGTGTTCAGAGCAGTACAACTAGCCAGATGGTTTTCAGGCGAGATTCATGAGAACACCATGCAAGAGCTCCCTTCCTCGCCCAGAAACAGCAAAAGTGTATCCATGCCTTTCCTTGGGCTTGCTGCTATCCTCCTGCTCTTCTTTGCCTCTCCTACCAGCTCCTGCACGGAGCAGGAGAATAACTCTCTCATCAACTTCCTAGATGGGCTCATGCCAGATGGCAACGGTGGTCTCAACGTTTCATGGGTGAATGGCACAGACTGCTGCAAATGGGAAGGCATCATCTGCAGCAGCGATGGGACAGTCACAGATGTCTTGCTGGCCGCCAGAAGTCTCAAAGGGGGCATCTCGCCATCCCTCGTCAATCTTACAGGCCTGTTGCACGTCAACCTGTCCCAGAATTCGCTCGAAGGCAGTCTACCAACAGAATTAGTTTTCTCCAGAAGCATTATTGGCCTCGACGTCAGCTTCAACCGCCTCAAAGGTCATCTACAAGAGATGCAATCCTCAAATCCTAGCCTTCCTCTCCAGGTACTGAATATCTCAAGCAATTTCTTCACAGGACAGTTCCCAAAAACAGCATGGGAGGTAATGAAGAACCTGGTTGCTCTTAATGCAAGCAATAACAGCTTTACAGGACAAATACCATCCTCTATCTGCATCAATGCCCCATCATTTGCCATGCTTGACCTCTCATATAACCAATTCAGCGGCAATATTTCTCTGGGGCTTGGCAGTTGCTCTATGCTGAGAGTGCTCAAAGTTGGCCACAACAACCTTACTGGAGCTCTCCCCGACAGACTCTTCAATGCTACCTCATTGGAGCACCTCTCTTTAGCCAACAATGGTTTGCAAGGAGTTCTTGATGGTTCCCACATAGTCAAATTAAGCAGTCTGACTGTCCTTGATCTTGGATCGACTGGTCTCACTGGCAAGATTCCAGATTCTGTCGGCCAGCTAAGAAGATTAAAGAAACTCTACTTGGATCACAACAATATGTCTGGTGAACTGCCATCGGCCCTAGGTAACTGCTCAAATCTCGGATACATTACCCTCAGAAACAACAGTTTTACCGGGGATCTTAGCAAAGTAAATTTCACCATGTTAGATCTGAGGACAGCTGATTTTTCAATGAACAACTTCACTGGTACAATTCCTGAAAGTATCTACTCATGCACCAACCTAGTTGCGTTACGCCTGGCTTTCAATGAATTTCATGGCCAGTTCTCACCAAGCATTGGAAATCTCAGGTCCCTCTCCTTCTTTTCAGTTACCGACAACTCTTTTACAAATATCATAAATGCACTTCAGATGCTCAAGAGCTGCAAGAATCTCACCTCTCTGATGATGGGAACCAATTTCAAGGGTGAAACCATACCACATGATGAAACATTTGATGGTTTTGAGAATCTTCAGGTATTGACCATAGATGATTGCCCATTGACTGGGAAAATCCCTCTTTGGATATCAAAGCTTGCAAAATTGGAGATGCTAGATTTATCATTAAATCAACTCACTGGACAAATACCATCCTGGATTGATGGACTGGGCTTCCTGTTCTTTCTAGATATATCAAGCAACAAACTTACAGGGGATATACCAGCTGCATTGACAAAGATGCCGATGTTACTATCAGAGAGAAATGCTGCCAAGTTGGACACAAGGTTCCTTGAGTTGCCTGTATTTTGGACGCCATCACATCAATACTGGACGGTCAGTGCTTTTCCCGGCAAATTGTGTCTGGACAACAATAATTTCACTGGTGTAATTCCCCCTGAGATTGGTCAGCTAAAAATGCTCGACATCCTCAATTTAAGCGCCAATAGCTTAACTGGTGAAAAACCACAAGAAATCTGCAACCTCACAAACCTGCAAATCCTTGATCTGTCGAACAACCAGCTCACAGGTGCAATACCATCTGCACTGAATGGTCTGCACTTCCTTTCTAGATTTGATGTTTCTGACAACAAGCTAGAAGGGGAAGTTCCAAGTGGAGGACAGTTTGATTCTTTTTCAAATTCTAGCTACAGTGGGAATCCAAAGCTATGCGGACCTATGATCAACAATGACTGCAACTCAAGACCATCTTCAGCCTCTGGGAAGCGACGGAACAACTTGCGTCCTGCATTAGTTATTGGAATCATCGCGGGGGGACTCATTGCTCTCATTTTGCTTGCATGCTTCCTTATTGCAAGGTTAGCATATGATGATCACACTGAAAATGTGGTTCCCCTTCGAAGCAGGCGGTGATGGAGATCTTAAGTTCTCAACAGACGTGGTGCTGAAGATCTGATGCTTTGTACATTGTGCTTTTCTTCCCTCCTGTACTAAGACATGGCTTAAGTCTTCATTGTTTGCCAGGACTTTACGCGCGTCATTCCCAGTTCTCCTCTGCTATGCAAACAGAGCAAGATATTAGATGCCGTAGGCCTCGATCTAGGGTGTAATGTAGTTTCTCGAACTGGATGTGTATAAAAGTGTAAGCTAGTATTACCAGCATATACCTCCACGCATGTCATCAATCAAATATTCTAAAGAAGAGAAATGTATAAATCCTCTAGTTAGTCAGCCCTCAACGTGTTTCCACAGAAATGAGTCGACCAAGAACATTATAGTGGGGGATTTGGCTACACGCCTACAGCAGGAGCCTAATGTAACGAATGAGGATAGAGTGCTCGGACTCAGAAGCTTGAGCTCGAGAACTTACGATTCCGACGCGCATCGTTCTGCATTTCCACCACAGAGCCACTCGCACGCGTTGCCCGCGTCGGCCGCAGGAGCCGCGGCAGCCCCGGTCACGCGCGCTTGGGCGCGTCCTCGTGCTCGTGGGCGAAACCGTCGCTTAGCTCCGCTCCGCACGGTACCGAGGCGGCCGCGGCGCGAGAGCTCGACGCGTAAACGGAGCACGCACGCCGTAACCGAGCGGTGGCGTCCCCGTCGGCCGGCGCGGACGTGCGGCGGCGAGAGGGGAACGGGCTATGGGCTAAGGAGGACTTGTCATGTGGGGAGAGACCAAGGAGATCGGGCCGTGCGGTGGATTGTAAGCATAGATTTGGACATGTTGGAGGCCCAGAATGGGCAGAACCCTCTTTTCTCGAGCACAAAAGGGCAACACCTCAGTTCTTCCAAAATCACTATTAAGGCGGTACCCCTTGCAAACGTCGCTATCATCTTTGGTGACAAATTACGCACTGTGTGTCACTTGTTGCAACCTGAGAGTTTTACCTTTTTTTAGTAGATTCATTTTTTTTTACATTTTATCGATTGAATCGTGCGGCCAAAGCATGAATCATTTCAGGAAAAGTACATCTTCGCATTTGAATACAATAAATCATATGTACTTCTACTTTTGGTTCTCATATTACTGATCATATATTCTTGTTTTCAAAAAATCAAATCTTATCTATCTATATTACAAGAGATTCTCACTGCAACGTGGGGGACATCATATAGTTCACACAATAGTTTGAGCAAATTTGTGAAGTCGGTGAACCTAAAAGAGTACAATCAACTAGAAGCCAAAAGGATTCTCCCTTTTTGATTGTGTAGAACCAAAATGGCACTAGGGCGGACCTAACTCGACCCGATTTTCCTGTATTCCAAACATCCCTAAGGTCCCAAACTTTAAACTTTCAAATCACTGCGTCAGTTTGCGACAAACAAATAGATATGGCATGGGGGCTCCCCTACTGCCTGGGTGATTGGGACAATTCGCCAAGACATCTTAATGGGTTGTTCAGGTGCTGCCCAAGAAAGAGAGGAACACATTGAAGAAAATGTATTTTTTAAAATAGGTTTATATCACTTGTCTTAGATATACATTTTAAAAAGGTAAAGTGGAAAAAAAAATGCATTGTGTTGGAAAACATGTCCACACATATCTAAAAAATTCATCTAATTTGTTCGCATGTTTTTTCAAAAACGTTATGGATGTGAGAAAAAGTGTGCATGTGTTCAGAAATTTTTTCATGCATATGAAAATTAATATTCATCTATTTTTTAAACTATTTATACTTTCATTTAAAAACATATGTGTGTGTTCATGTATCTCAAATAAATGTTCATGTGTTTAGAAAAAATGTTCACATATTCAAAAAGCGTGAAAAATAATCGTCTATTTTACCTAAGGAGAACAAGGAGAAACAAACAAGAAAGGAAGAAAATAAAGAAGGAAAAGAAAGAAATCAAAAAAAGAGAAGAAAAAAAAACAAATGTGCTACTTGTCCTGGCCGAAGTGCAGCGTGTATGCGCGATTTATCCCCTATATACCGCGCTATATAGTCTTTTGGGGTGTCATAAAGATTCTCACCTACCACGCCAAATAATATTTCCATCCTCCGAGCACCATCGCGGTTGACATAAACTATCCAATCCGACCTCCGAGCACTCAGACTTCGCGTCACCCGATTGAAAGGAAACATGCATGGGCCCGCGTGGGGTACCTGAGACAGGCTTCGATATTTCAATACCCAAACATGTCCACGTGTATGGCATGATCGATGCCATGATGATTGTCGAGCATGTTGTGGTGTTGGTCATGGACATGGTGCTCGCTCTGCGGCGGGCAGAAACTGGAGAGCCCAGACAGGTAGGACCAAAAATCGTTTTTCGTTCTAGATTTTTCTTTTTAGGGAAAATTCTAATTGTCTTGTTCTAAGGTAAAATAAGCATTTCAATTTTCCAACTAAGAAACAATATGGATCTATCAATCCAGCGCGTCTAATTATGTGCCTAACTTGGATTCAATCTTCAAACCTTTGTCATCACTTCTATGTCGCCCTCCTCTCCCATACCTCTCATTTTTGCTTCTCACATTTTTTTGCCTACTGAAGCCTCCCAATCTTTGCCCAAACTTCCATCTCGCTTCTCACATTTACTCATCCCTCCCGCTCATCCCGGGCGTTCGGTCTTTTCGGTTTGTTCGGTCCAATCTTTTTGGTCTTTCAAAAATTCGGTCTTCCATAATTGAAGACCGAAATAATTTTGGTCTTTTCGGTCCTTCACTATTCGGTCTTCGGTCTAGATGAATTCTCTTTCCACCATCCTAGGATGTCAATTTTTGCCAAGATTGGAAACCTAGATGAATTCTAGGATGGTGGAAACCTAGATGAATTCTAGGATGGTGGAAAGAGAATTCATCTAGGTTTGTCAGGGTCTTCAGAGTCCTAGGATGTCAATTTTTGCCAAGATTGGAAACCTAGATGAATTCTAGGATGGTGGAAAGAGAATTCATCTAGGTTTGTCAGGGTCTTCAGAGTCCTAGTCTTTTCGGTCCTTCACTATTCGGTCTTCGGTCTAGATGAATTCTCTTTCCACCATCCTAGGATGTCAATTTTTGCCAAGATTGTAATGGGGATAGCAAGAAAATCACGAGCCATATTTGCCAAGATTGGAAACCTAGATGAATTCTCTTTCCACCATCCTAGGATGTCAATTTTTTTGTCAGGGTCTTCAGAGTCTTCGGCAAGGTATTTTTCAAGCTCATATTCACTACTTGCACTTCCTCCACTATTATTTTGCCTCAACCTGCTTGCAATTAGTTCCTTCATCATACTTGCTCCTCCTCCTTCTATTGGTACTTGGCTATTGGCTAGTGTTGTTGGTTCTGGTGTAGTTAATCTTACTCGGTATTCTTCAAACAACTTGCGAACACATTTGTTAACAGCATACCACACCTTCTCTCCACACTCAGCACCAAATATTTCCAAAGTAGTTAGCCTAGTGAAATCAGATAGCTTATACCTTGGATCAAGAGCTGCAGCAATAAAAATGAGCAAGTTGAGATTTTCCTTCGCCTTCTTCTTCCCTTTCCCTCTTTCATTCACAATAGGACCCTTCTCCTTCACCTTTTCATTCTCATGCTAAGACCCCCAATACTTGTCAAACTTTTCTTCCATTCTCTCTGCCATAGATTTTTGCAAAGGATCTGTACTGCTCATCCAATTTTGAACCAAGATGTGTACATTGCCAACCTCGAAAAGAAAGTTGTTGGAAGTGACATGAAGTGAGGATGACACACGAACGGTAAGATTATAAAAATGACCAAGAAAGGCAGCCATTTTCCTAGCATTTTCCCAATCCATCTCATCTGGATACCCAAATCCTCCTTTTTTTTGAGACAAGTCCAACGCATACAATGGGTCATCTTCACAATACCTTTGTAAACACCTTCGTGTAGATGATGGCAGCCTTCAACATTATGTAAGTTGAGTTCCACCGAGTGCATACATCTAGGTTCAAGAAAGCCTTGCTCTTAACTTTTTCTTCCAATGCTAGCTCCTTGAATTTTATCAACCGAGAAGTCCCATTCTTGATGTATCGCACAACAGCTCGGACACATTTGATTGAAAGTTCAACTTCTTTTAGGCCATCTTGTACAATAAGGTTGACAATATGTGCCGCACATCTCATATGCAAAAACTTTCTAGCAGATATGCTAGTTTTTGCCTCAACCATGCACTTTCGCAAGTGAACAATGCAGCCATCATTATTGCTTGCATTATCCACGGTGACTGTCATGATTCTCTCTAACCCCCATTCCATCAAACATCTCTCTTTAAGTTCTTCCCAAGATCCTTCCCCTTGTGGCCCTTCACCGTAATAAAATTGATAATCTTCTTATGATACTTCCAATTTTCATCAATAAAGTGTGCAGTCACTACCATATAGCCATCTTGCTGCTGAGAGTCCAGCAATCAGTGGTTACACACACACACTTCCACAATTCTCTTTGAAAAACTTTTTTAACTTGGACTTCTCATCTAGATAGATTTTGACTGTGTCTCTGGTACAAGTTCTTGATGGTGGACTGAAGCGGGGGCAAGCAACTGAAATGAACTTTCTGAATCCAGATTTCTCACCAAATGCAAAAGGCAGCTCATCCTCTATGACCATTACAGCAAATGCCTTCCTAACTGCCTCTGCATCATATCTCCAAGTGTTGATGCCATCTCCTGGAGTTGCTTGCAAAGTGGTATGATTTGGATCCATTTTCTTATTCGGATTGCGCTTGCATGTACCAAAGTGCCTGCGCATTGCTGTTTGTCCCATTGAGTAATGTAGTAGCTTGAATTGGTCGGTCACAATACTTGCATTTTCCTTCCTTCACTAACCCCTTGTCATCAAAAACTTTGGTGAAATGCTCCCAGATTTGTGATCTTGACGCCATTTGCTTCCGTCCTTTTGGCTTCTCATCTTGAGCAGCTTCTGGATTGGCACCTTTGGCAACTTTTGCTACGACATCTTCATCTTCAATGATGCTACGTAAGACTGATTCGTCTCTTGCTTCTGCAGCAGCTGTTTCTGCATCCGCCTCTGCCTCTAGAATCATATCTTTCATCATCTTTCCCATTCAACTCCTCATCATGACTTTCAGATTCCGCTATAGATAACATCTACAAAACAAAGAGAAAGCTACTCGTTATTTCAACATACAAACCAACAAAAAGATATCAATTATTTCAACAGCAGCACCTACAAGAAGGCAGCAACATTGACATGAGAAAAATCTGGACATCTACCAACAACAACTCCTAAATGAGTTTGAACAACACAAAACCTGGACATCAGAACATGGACATCACAAAATCTGGACATCGTAGAACATAAACATCACAAAAATTGTACATCACAAGACATGAACATCTAAAGAAAATCTAGACATCACAGAACATGAACATCACAAATGAGTTTGATGCACATAGAGAGATGAGGTAGCTTGCTCACCTTCAGTTGCGACGTGGAGCACGGGATGAGGACGATAGGCGGCAAGCCGGCGACCAGCGTGGAAGAGGACGAGTCGGTGACGAACTGCAGCTTAGATGGTTGTCGGGGTTGGCGTCGGGGTTGAGGAGCGACACTGGAGGGTCGGGGTTGGTGGGGTGGCGCGACGCACGGCGGCATGGCGGTTGACGGCTTGGATGCTGGTCGTGGTCGTCACCGGTCCTGGGCACGGCTAGGGGTGCCGGGATTCATCGGTCAGGGTGAGCGGCGCCTCGGTGCGGTGGTCGTCATGGTCTCACGGGGGATGGGGCATCGGGCCACAGCGGCGGCCGGCGGCTAGGGTTTCTCGTGGGAGAGAAAATGGGGAACGGGAGTGAAGCGGCTGCTGGTTCATGTCCTATGAATCGTGAGGTGAGGCCGAGGACGTGAGGTGTGTGTATCTCGCTCATGACTTGGGCTGGCCGGATGGGCCTTTGGTAAACTCGTGTGTATGGGCTTTTATTTATTCGGTCTTTACGGGCTATTCGGTCTTTGAGACAGCTGGACCGAACAGACCGTAACAAATTCGGTCTTTTATTTGTGCTCCCTTTTTTATTCGGCCTTTTCTAGTTCGGTCTTTTCGGGTTCGATCTCGGTCTTTTCGGTTTCGGTTTTCAGTCTTCGGTTTTTATGCCCGGGGTGACCTGCCGCCGTCAACTCAAATTCTTATGATTCTTGATCTCGTGCTCCCACGGAAGCAAGCATAATCATTAGAGGTATCATTGTGTTTGCACCATCTTTGCTCTTACGTCATAAATGTTTTTTTATACTAAACATTTATATTTCTAAACTTATTTATCATATACAGTATTCATGACTATAATTATTTTTATTTAACTAGCATAGTTAATCGCAAAACAATATTGCTAAAAAATAGTTCTAGTGTTTTTTAAGATACAATTGTATTTTATATCACTGGAAAAATTTGATTCTGCTAAATTTGAATTTAGGTTATATCAAAAGTTCTCTTTAATTATGTTTTGATGATATATTTGTGTATGTGTGTGTATTGTATTGTTTTATACCATGGTTGAGATTTCTGAAGCCTGCAACCTAACAAATATTTTAACTGTCTATTTCTATTGTACTATTATTAGGTAAGTGAATTAATATAAACTTCTATAGCATAAATTGAATAGTTAGAAAATGTGTCTTGCAAATTGGGTCCAACAATGAGTTGGCAACATGTGCATGGTATGCACTTGGTATTGAAATAACCTCGCTTGTAATAATCACTTGGGAACATAAATACCATTGTTTTCACATAGACGGTTTGATGATTTGATATGCTTGTCCAGAATATTCTTGGTTCATCTGGTGTAAACAAAAGATCCCACCAATTTTTATAATAAAAGTTGTGCATGAAAATTAAACATGGAAATCAAGTGTATACAAGAGCCCCATGATTGATAATAAGTAAATAAATATAACGTTCTAGCCGTGCAAACTCGTATGGGTCATCCTGCCAGTTTTAGAGAAAAAATCATCTGAAGGAGCATAGCTCCCAATTATTCTCCCCCACAACATCAATCAAATAGCAACCAAAAAACTAAACAAGCTTAAACCTTGTAGTTGTTGCCTTAGATCATGTTCCTCTTACTCTCTCCGTCCATGAATAAGTGTACATCTACCTTTTGTCTCAAGTCAAAGTTTTAGGATTTTGACCAACTATATAGAAAAGAGTAGTAACATATATGACATCAAATTGGTATATTATGAAAGTACATTTCAAAACGGATCTACTGATACTAATTTAGTGTCATAAATGCTGCTACTTTTTCCTATAAAGTTGGTCAAAGTTTAAAATTTTGACTTAGGACAAAAGTTAGATGTACACTTATTCATGGACAGAGGGAGTAAATATGATGCTAGACCGACCTTCCTAAAAATACAAGTATATTAAAACTAGTTGTAAATGCACACAAACCAGGGAATTTATCACATAATGGAACATTGCCCAACCATATATCTTCCCAACATCGAACACATTTACCTTTTTTCGAAAACAGAAACGGTACTAGATGGGGCCATCTAAATCTCAGTTGCCTGATCTCTTTTTTTTGGGTGTGGGGGGGGGGGGGGGGGGGGGGGGGGGGGAGACTTTGTGAGCCGTAAGTGCCGCTCATGAGCTATGCTGGCCTGCATTTGCTAAACAGTGAGCCTCGATGTTCATTACTCCCTTTTCATGAACAACTTCAGCTGACACGAATCCTTCCATCCTCCTATTTACTTCATCGATGATTGCTTTGGAGGTTCCTAAATACACACCCTTTACATGGGGGAGGCTTATGTGAGATCTCACATTAGGCGAGATCAATGAGATCGGTTTTTTTGAAAAAAAATACATGTTCAAACATTCTCAAAAAATTTGTAGACACACATCAATATTTGATGTACAACCTCAAAAAGTTTCAGCTCCTAATTCGACCCATTAATAGAAACAAAAAAGACAAAATCTGATGTGAATAGTGTCAAAGTACTATTCACCCAAAGCTGTCACTATTCACATTCGAATGATTTTTTTTTAATCTCTAAGTGTACGTCGAGTTTTGAGCTGATTTTTTCGGAGTTGTAGACATACCCCACAGGAATGTTTTCAAATAATTTCAGATTTTTTTTTGAAATGTATAAATATGAATTTTTGAGGTTGATCTCACGATCTCACCTGATCTCATACAATTCTTCCCTCCCTTTACATGGTTCAACGTAGTCAGTCGACACTACAATCCTCTGGCCACAATATCAATAGCCAAACGAAATAAGGTCGAAAAAAATCCCACACCCACCCTCCCACGTCGCCCCCGTGAGGCGATGGGTAGGAACCCTAGAGCGTCGCCGCCAGCTTCCTACTTCGCACCTTCCTCCTCCCACACCGCCGCTAGCGCTAGCGAGGCCTCCTTGTCCCCCTCTCAGCGGCCTTGGCATGGGTTGGCGCATCTGGATCGGGGTGCCTCGCTGACCAAGGGCGAGGCGGTGTTGCGGCGCG
Organism: Elymus sibiricus; assembly: GCA_039707655.1. Taxonomy (NCBI): domain Eukaryota; kingdom Viridiplantae; phylum Streptophyta; class Magnoliopsida; order Poales; family Poaceae; genus Elymus; species Elymus sibiricus. Next base: position 388,341,096 of record CM077676.1, read on the forward strand.
GTGGCATGGTGATGGCATGGTAGCATGGCGGTGGCGCGACAGGCTGGGCGTTGGGGGAGCATGCTGGTGCAGTGGCGAGCTGCAGGCGGCGGCCGCCGCCGCTATGCCGACCGGCAGCGCGGGCCGAGGGCGGCTAGGGTCGCGAGCGGCTGTCTCTACACGGGTTGTTGGCCGGTGGTGGTGCCGGCGTGATGGTGGTGGCTCTCGTCTAGTGGCAGCCTGGCCGGTTGGCTTCGTTTAGGCGAGTTCGGGCGCCATTGGATGGGTGGTGCAAGCTCTCCCTGTGGGCGTGCGGTCTTCACAATGGCGACCAGATGGCGGCCCACGGTTGGTGGTGTTGGAGGTTGACGCGTCATGGGGGCGCCGGAGGCGACGATGACCCACGCGGCCGAGGCTATCTGAGCGGTGGATGGCTGGCTGCCTGGACGCGCCCCTGCCCAGATATGGAGTGGCCAGATCTAATGGGGCGCCGGCCGATGCCCCCTCCGGTGGTGCTTGTCGGTAGTTGGCCGGTGGCATGGAGCCTCCGTGCGTGGCTCGGGGCGTCTTTGCCACTAGGTTAAGGGTGTGTGTTATTCTTTTCTCATGTTACAACGCACATGCTCTTTTGCTAGTTTAAACAAATAAAACGCGTGGTATTGTCACACGCACACATAAAATACGCGCGTCCGTGCGCGCGCGCACACACAAAGAAACAAAAATAGACACATAGACAAAGGAAAGGGGGGAAAAGGCAGACTAAATGCAAAGGGAAAAAATGACTAAAACGGAAGGAAAAAAACACCAGGCAACCGTTAAATAGCAAAGCCGGCATTAGAACAACCGAGAGTCACCTATGAACACCCGCAGCAGCTTTGAAACGCCAGCGAGCCAACGAAACGATAACGATAACAAGAGCCACCGACGTCAAAACCCCAGGCCCCAGCAATCCTCCAAAACCGCAGACAGAAAAGCTCCATTGACGAACTCCGGCCGAAGCCCGAACACGTCCGTACAGAAAAGCCCCCCATCTCGATCAGAATCGTAAGCGGCCGGGTGGGTCACATCACATGATCACATCCACCACATACATCACTAACCAACACGACCATCTTTGTCGTACAAGCAAGAAGGATCTGATCAGATGGATGGAGCAACTTGATGATGATAACTCACCGCAATACGTAGTATACAAACCTGGCTGAGCTGCTAAACAAATCGCAACTTGGGTCGGTCTCTTACGTACTCGAGAGAGAGGGACAGAGTCGCACATGAACCGCCCCTTCGGCGCCCAATCGGCCGCACCTCCAAAAGTCAGACCGCCCCTTCGGCGCCCAATCTTGCCCCGAGCCAAGAGCAGCTCGACAACATGACTCGCGAAGCACTACGCCACGGCCCTCCCGCCATGGCCATCGCCGTTGACCTCGCGCCGGATAAACCTATACGTATATTACCACGACGACGAATCAAGCTCGCTCGAACCATCTCCAGGCCGGCCAATGGGGCGCTAGCTTCTCCACCCCGCCCTCCCCCGCTCCGGTCTAAGAAAAAAGTCCACGCCCGGCCAAACGCCACGGTTCGATTATTCCCCATGTTGTTGGCGGCGGCAGAGGCCTCGCTATGATCAGTTACCAGAGGCAGCCGGTCGTCATTTCGGCGGGAGCCGTGCTGGTCGTCGTGTCGTTGACGCTGCTGTTGCTGGCCGGTCCGGTCGCCGGCGCGTGCGGCGATGGGGAGAGGCAGGTGCTGCTGTCCTTCCTCGATGCTCTCTCGCCGCGGCCCGGCGACGGCATCGCCGCCTCGTGGCGTGGCTCGCCGGACTGCTGCGCGTGGGAGGGCGTGGGCTGCGACGCGGGAGGCGGCGGCGGGGTCACCAGCGTGTCCCTCCCCGGCCGCGGGCTCGGCGGGACGATCTCGCCGGCGGTGGCCAGGCTCGCCGCGCTCACGCACCTCAACCTCTCAAACAACGGCCTCGCCGGCCCGTTCCCCGCGGAGCTGCTCGCCCTGCCCAACGCCTCCGTCGTTGACGTCAGCTACAACCGCCTCTCCGGCGCGCTCCCGGACGTGCCGGCCTCCGTCGGACGCGCCCGCCTCCCGCTGCAAGTGCTGGACGTCTCCAGCAACCATTTGTCCGGGCGGTTCCCGTCCGCGCTCTGGCAGTTTACCCCGGGCCTCGTGTCGCTCAATGCCAGCAACAACAGCTTCGCCGGCGCGATCCCGTCGCTGTGCACGATATGCCCGGCGCTCGCCGTCCTCGACGTCTCCCTCAACGCGTTCGGAGGGCCCGTCCCGTCCGGGTTCGGGAACTGCTCGCGCCTGAGGGTTCTCAGCGCCGGCCGCAATAATCTCACCGGCGAGCTCCCCGACGACCTCTTCGACGTGACGTCGCTGGAGCAGCTGGCGCTCCCTTCCAACAGGATACAGGGGAGGCTCGATCGCCTGCGGATCGCCAGGCTCACCAATCTCGTGAAGCTCGACCTGTCCTACAATGCGCTCACCGGCGGGCTGCCAGAGTCCATCGGTGAGCTCACCATGCTGGAGGAGCTCCGGCTCGGGAAGAACAACCTCACCGGCACCATCCCGCCGGTGATCGGCAACTGGACCAGCCTCAGGTACCTGGACCTTCGGTCGAACAACTTCGTCGGGGACCTCGGGACCGTTGACTTCTCCCGCCTCACCAATCTCACCGTCTTGGACCTGGCCTCCAACAACCTCACCGGCACCATGCCGCCCAGCATCTACTCCTGCACGTCCATAACGGCCCTGCGTGTGGCCAACAACGAGATCTCCGGGCAGGTGCCGCCGGAGATCGGCAACATGCGAGAGCTGCAGTTCCTCTCGTTGACCGTCAACTCTTTTACTAACATCAGCGGCATGTTCTGGAACCTCCAGGGCTGCAAAGACCTCGCCGCGCTGCTCGTGTCGTACAACTTCTACGGCGAGGCCCTGCCGGACGCCGGCTGGGTCGGCGACCACGTCAGCCACGTCCGGGTAATCGTCATGGAGAAGTGCGGTCTGACGGGCCAGATACCGTCGTGGCTGTCCAAGCTGCAGGGCCTCAACGTCCTGAACCTCGGCGGGAACCGCCTCACAGGCCCGATCCCGAGCTGGCTCGGCGCCATGAAGAAGCTCTACTACGTGGACCTGTCGGGCAACCACTTCGCCGGGGAGATACCGCCGTCGCTGATGGAGCTGCCGCTGCTGACGTCGGAGAAGGCCATGGCGGAGTTCAATCCGGGCCATCTGCCGCTCGTGTTCACCCTGACTCCGAACAACGGGGCGGAGGTCAGGACGGGCCGCGCGTACTACCAAATGTCCGGCGTCGCCGCCACGCTCAACCTCAGCGACAACGACATCTCCGGCGCGATACCGCGAGAGGTCGGGCAGATGAAGACGCTGCAGGTGCTCGACCTTAGTTACAATAACCTCTCCGGCGGCATCCCGCCGGAGCTCAGCGGACTCACGCAGATTGAGATTCTTGACCTCCGCCAGAACCGTCTGACGGGCTCGATCCCGCCGGCGCTCACCAAGCTCCACTTCCTCTCCGGCTTCAACGTCGCGCACAACGATCTCGAGGGCCCGATCCCGACGGGCGGGCAGTTCAACGTTTTCCCGGCGGCGAACTTCGCGGGGAACCCGAAGCTTTGCGGCCAGGCGATCTCGGTCCGCTGCGGCAAGAAAAGCGGAACGGCGACGGGCAAGTCTTCGTCGTCCAAGACCATGGGCAAGAGAGTGCTTGTGGCCATCGTTCTTGGAGTCTGCTTCGGTGTGGTTGCCGTCGTCGTCTTGAGCGGACTCGCCGTGATCGCCATCAGAAGGTTCATATCGAATGGATCCGTCAGCGACGGCGGGAAGTGCTCGGAGTCGGCCCTGTTCGACTACTCCATGTCGGATCTGCACGGCGACGAGTCCAAGGACACGATCTTGTTCATGTCGGAGGAGGCGGGCGGCGGCGACCCGGCGAGGAAGAGTGTCACGTTCGTGGACATCCTGAAGGCGACCAACAACTTCAGCCCGGATCGGATCATCGGGTCGGGCGGCTACGGCCTGGTATTCCTGGCGGAGCTGGAGGGCGGCACGAGGCTGGCCGTGAAGAAGCTCAACGGCGACATGTGCCTGGTGGAGCGGGAGTTCCGGGCGGAGGTGGAGGCGCTGTCGGTGACGCGGCACGAGAACCTAGTGCCGCTCCAGGGCTTCTGCATCCGCGGCCGGCTCCGGCTGCTGCTGTACCCGTACATGGCGAACGGCAGCCTCCACGACTGGCTGCACGAGCGGCGGCCGGAGCAGGAGGAGCTGGACTGGCGCGCCCGGCTGAGGATCGCGCGGGGCGCGGGGCGCGGGGTGCTGCACATCCACGAGGTGTGCACGCCGCAGATCGTGCACCGGGACATCAAGTCGAGCAACATCCTGCTGGACGAGTCCGGCGAGGCGCGGGTGGCGGACTTCGGGCTGGCGCGGCTGATCCTGCCGGACCGGACGCACGTGACGACGGAGCTGGCGGGCACGCTGGGGTACATCCCGCCCGAGTACGGGCAGGGGTGGGTGGCGACGCTGCGGGGCGACGTGTACAGCTTCGGCGTCGTGCTGCTGGAGCTGCTCACCGGGAGGCGGCCCGTGGAGATGATGGCGGCGGCGGGGCAGCCGAGGGTGCTCGTCGGGTGGGTGATGCAGATGCGGTCGGCCGGGAGGCACGCCGAGGTGCTGGACCCGCGGCTGAGGCAGGGAAGTCGGCCGGGCAACGAGGCGCAGATGCTGTACGTGCTCGACCTCGCCTGCCTCTGCGTCGACGCCATCCCGCTCAGCCGGCCGGCGATCCAGGAGGTGGTCAGCTGGCTCGACAACGTCGACACCATCGGCACATCCTGACGTAGTCTTTGTAAAGCGAAAATGGAGAACTCTGACGATGGATCACGGATTGGAGTCGATCGATGAGATAGAAATCAGAATCAGAATTCAGAAATGGCGATGTTCTTCAGGCACATGACTGAATGAAGGACACGACACTCCATGCATAATCTCACTCTGCTCCGTGACTAAAAGATACAGAAAACACTCGGACAGAGCCTCTCAGAGGGGTGTTCGGATGGGATTGCTTTGTGAATTCCTAGGGTTGAGTTCATATTTAGCAAACATGGGCTAGTTTATGAACACTGATTGGGTGAACCAGGCATCTCCCAGCTAGGTTCGTGGAGTAGCTGCCCAGATACGGAGGTAGATGGAAATGCGGCTGGCAGATCAAGACCGTTAAGTCTGAAATCGGAGGGAGGAGGACGTCAAAACGCTGAGAGGCCTCCTAGGTAGCTCAGTTATACTGTTTAGTAATTGGCGGAGCAACAATTACTAGCTTGAATCAAGTCATTACAAATTGGAAAACGTTTGGAGACCGCGCCGGCCGAGCGTTTGGCCGGTCGCACGCGAGCCGCAGGATCCATCGCCATCTTGTGGACAGCAACAACGCACGCCCCTCCCCTTCCTCCTCCATGCGCTCAGCTGTGCAGCTCACCCGCCGCGCACCACGGTGTCGTCGCAACTCCGACCGCCCGTCCCGCACCACCGGTCGCCGCCGCAACCCTCCTCCCCCACAGATCTCCCTCTCCCCTGTCCTTTTTCTCTCTGATTACCAACGCTCGGGGGCCCGATCCCCTAATTCCCGACGGCCATCTCTCATCGGAGATGAACACGTTAGCGCGTGGCAGGCAACCGGCAGCATGCCAAAACGCTTGAACTGAGGTGCCCCGTGCTACAACCATGACGACTAGGGGAGCTGCAACCGCGACGCCGGGACAACTGCAAATGGCGGTGCCCGTGCTACAACCATGGTCGCAAAAAGCTACATCTAGTAGATAAAAAAAGCTTCAAACCAAACTTTGGAACACATGAAAAGTTGCAACCGTTTTAACAAAAGCTTCATTCCGTAGATGAAAAAGCTTCAATCAGAGATTGAAAATTCTTCAGCCAGCCACTACAAAAGCCTCAACCTGACTTTTTGGAACACATGAAAAGTTGCAACCGTTTTAAAAAAAGCTTCATCCCGCAGATGAAAAAGCTTCAACCAGAGATTGAGAAATCTTCAACCAAAATAATGTAACCAGCGGTGTCATTTTTGCTGGAACCGGCGGCGGTGTTTGCTACAACCAGCGATTCAAATTGTTGCGACCCTGCACGGCGAGCTACAACCATCGACGACGACGGTGGGGCGTTTTTGCAGCAACCATATCTTCTTTTTGCTACTACCGGCGGTTTGTTTTGCTACATCTATTTTTTTTCCACGAAACTACCCAAGGGATGCTTCAGTCGGGATGAGATGTTGGCGGTGGGTTCCTGCGAACCACGATGGCAGCAACGAGCGCGGCGACGAGCACGACGGGGGCAGCGCATTGCTTGGAGCGGCGGGGGCGACGCGGTGCTCCAACAGGAGGCGCGACGCGGCATGAGGAAGAAGAAGTAGGGCGAACCGTTTTTTCGGCGGGATCCAACAGCCCACGCGGCTCGCATCAAACGGCTGCGGTGCGACCGGACCAAATTTGGGCCAGCGCGCCGACGCCTATCACCCGCCATGATAGGATGAAGAGCAATAGATGGTCTGAACTTAGGGAGGGCCTCGCTCCTTCTAAAAAACTGGAAACAGACAAAAAAAAAGATTGCAATGTCATGTCCGTTTGAATTTTATATAGAAAGAACAAAAGATTATTTCTAAGAAATTTAGATTAATTCAAGAAAAGTGAAAGTTTCGATTGTAAAACTCATACTAAACTTCGTGTGAAGGAATCCTTACGAAAATCTCATGAGATTTATAATCATACGTACAAAACAAACAACTCACAACCCACATCAAAAAAATTCTAAATAATTTAATCCTTCAAAATTTCTGTGAAAAACCTTAGACTCAAATAGGTTTGCCACAAAAATGGATGGAGCATTGCTCTTTGTTCGACAAAGAGATCCCCTGGTCTCTGCATCGATTGATGCACGCAATCATCTTTATTGTGAACTTTTAATCAATACACAAGTGTAAAATGAAAAGTAAAAAGAATAACACGGTATATCGGATTACATTCTACAACTCATGCATCGTAAATCGCATTGTTAGACAATCACCCAATTTGGTCGAACAAAGTTCGAGCTAACAACCGCCAAGTGGCTACGCCTAGAGACCAAAATTATCATGCATCTCGACACACTACAATGAGTACCACATATGTATCTAGTGTGTAGCCATATAAATAAACTTTAATAAATTGGTAAAACAGTTGCTTAGTTAAGAGCATAGCCCGATATGAAGCGCATAACCCCCCCCCCCCCCCCCCCTAAGCCTTAAGTTGACCAAAAATCCCGGAGACCATCTCGCAAACATTCTTTGAGATTGAGCTTCGCGGGAAATATTGAAAGCCACAAACACAACTCACCACAAAAGCTAAGCGGATGGGCATGAAAAGGCAAACGTTGAATTTGTCTTGTCTTGATATTTCCTTATCAAAATTACCCCTTTACACAGATAGCATATAAATATCTTCATCTTAAGTGGAACATTGAGCTTCCAAATGATTTTTCTATGGAAGTGATAATTGTCATTTATCATGCACATATGCAGAGATTTGATAAAAATAGTTGCTGATGCATGATGCTTCCAAATGAATGCAATCCTTGTCATGTGCTAGGTTGAACACTGCACCAAATGAAACCAGATTGTCTATTTATTGTCGGATAACGCTCGTGAAAAGCTAATACAATGGTATCTAGATACGAAGTCTGTCACTAGAACATGCTTTCGCTGAAGTATGTTATATAGTGATGGGTATTGGTTGCGTAATAGGTTATCACCAAACTGAGAGTCTTCCTACAATTGTACTCCCTCCGTACCATTGAACTGCTAAAACGACATATATTATGGCACAGAGGTAGTATATTGGTACCATGTGTTGGAAATATGCCCTAGAGGCAATAATAAATTGGTTATTATCATATTTCCTTGTTCATGATAAATGTTTATTATTCATGCTACAATTGTATTGACCAGAAACTTAAATACATGTGTGAATACATAGACAACACCGTGTCATGATGTGATGGACAAGATCCAACCGTAAGCTTAGCATCAGATCGTTTAGTTTATTTGCTACAACTTTCTTCATGTCAAGTATCTGTTCCTTAGACCATGAGATCGTGCAACTCCCTGACACCGGAGGAATACTTAGTGTGTATCCAAACGTCACTTCGTAACTGGGTGATCATAAAGGTGCTCTACAGGTATCTCCGAAGGTGTTTGTTGGGTTGGCACGGATCGAGACTGGGATTTGTCACTCCGTATGACGGAGAGATATCTCTGGGCCCTCTCGGTGATACAACATCGTAAAGAGCTTGCAAGCAATGTGGCTAATGAGTTAGTCACGGGATCTTGTATTACGGAACGAGTAAAGAGACTTGCCGGTAACGAGATTGAACTAGGTATGGAGATACTGACGATCGAATCTCGGGCAAGTAACATATCGCCGGACAAAGGGAATTGCATACGGGATTAACCGAATCCTCGACATCGTGGTTCAACCGATAAAAGATCTTCGTGGAATATGTAGGAATCAATATGGGCATCCAGGTTCCGCTATTGGTTATTGACCGGAGAGGTGTCTCGGTCATGTCTACATGATTCTCGAACCCGTAGGGTCCGCACGCTTAACGTTCGGTGACGCTAGAGTTATATTGGGATATGCATGTTGGTGACCGAATGTTGTTCGGAGTCCCGGATGCGATCCCAGACGTCACGAGGAGTTCCAGAATGGTACGGAGGTAAAGATTTATATATGGGAAGTAATATTTTGGGATTCCGGAAAAAGCAGTTTTTTTTGGTATTGTACCGGGAAGCTTCCAGAAGCTTCCGGAGGATTCCGGAGGGGTCTGGAAGTCCACAAGTGGATCCACCACGTCCTAAGGGCTGGCATGGGCTGAGGGGAGGTGCCCTGGCCTTATTGGGCCAGGCGCACCAAGTCCTCAAAAGCCCATGCGGCTAGGGAAGGGAAAAAAGGAGAGTCCTAGTAGGAATAGGATTGGACTTGGAGTCCAAGTCCTCTCCCTCTAGGCGCCAGCCCTAATAGGAGAAGGGTTGGACTCCAAGCCCCTCCACATATATGAATAGAGGAGAGGGGGCGCCCCAAACAACACACCAGCCCCTGGGCACCCCTCTCTCTCGTTACACCACCGCCTCGTCCCGACGACGCTTAGCGAAGCGCTGTCGGTGCTCCATCACCACCATCACCACCACGCCATCGTGTTGGTTGTGATCCCATCTACTTCTCCTCTCCCGCTTGCTGGATCAAGAAGGAGGAGACATCATCGAGCCGCACGTGTGCTGAACGCGGAGGTGCCGTCCGTTCGGTACTTCATCGGATTGGATCGCGATTGGATCGTGAAGAGTACGACTACACCAACCGCGTAATATACGCTTCCGCTTAACGGTCTACGAGGGTACGTAGACACACTCTTTCCCCTCGTTGCTATGCTTCTCTTAGATAGATCTCGGGTGTTCGTAGGAAATTTTTTGATTTTCATGCTTCGTTCCCCATCAGTGGCATCATGAGCTAGGTCTATGCGTAGATGCATATGCACGAGTAGAACACAAAAGTTGTGGGCGTTGATGCCCAAATTGCTTACCTCTTTTGTCTTATTTGGATTCGGCGGTATTGTGAGATGAAGCGGCTCGGACCAACTTTACATGTCCTCGCACATGAGACCAGTTCCACCGACTGAGATGCAACTTGTTTTGCATAAGGTGGCTAGCGGGTGTCTGTTTCTCCTACTTTAGTTGAATCTGATTTGACAAAGGCGGTCCTTGTAGAAGGTTAAAAGGCAACTTGATTATCACCGTTGTGGCTTTGCGTAGGTAAGAACGGTTCTTGCTAGTTGCCCATAGCAGCCACGTAAAATTTGCAACAACAAAGTAGAGGACGTCTAACTTGTTTTTGCAGGGCATGTTGTGATGTGGTATGGCCAAAACATGATGTGATATATGTTGATGTATGAGATGATCATGTTTTGTAATAGGTTCACGACTTGCATGTCGATGAGTACGGCAACCGGCAGGAGTGATACGTCTCCGTCGTATCTACTTTTCCAAACACTTTTGCTCTTGTTTTGGCCCCTAATTTGCATGATTTGAATGGAACTAACCCGGACTGACGCAGTTTTCAGCAGAATTGCCATGGTGTTGTTTTTGTGCAGAAAATCAAAGTTCTTGGAATTGGATGAAACTTTCTGGAGATTTTTTATTGAATATATAAAAAATATTGGCATCAAGAACTACTGGAGGGGGCCCACCCAGTGCCCACGAGGCACCAGGGCGCGCCACCCCCCCAGGCGCGCCCTGGTACCTCGTGGGGCCCACGTGGCTCCGTCTGACCTAATTCCAACGCTATAAATTCAGTTTTCCAGAGGAAAAAATAGGAGAGGAAGTTTTATTGCGTTTCACGATACGGAGCTGCCGCCACCTCCTGTTCTTCATCGGGAGGCCAGATCTGGAGTCCGTTCAGGGCTCCAGAGAGGGGGATCTTCCGGCATCGTCATCATCAACCATCCTTCATCACCAATTTCATGATGCTCACTGCCGGGAGTGAGTAATTCCTTCGTAGGCTTGCTGGACGGTGATGAGTTGGATGAGATTTATCATGTAATCGAGTTAGTTTTGTTAGGGCTTGATCCCTAGTATCCACTATGTTCTGAGATTGATGTTGCTATGACTTTGCTATGCTTAATGCTTGTCACTAGGGCCCGAGTGCCATGATTCCAGATCTGAACCCTTTATGCTTTCATCAATATATTTGTGTTCTTGATCCGATCTTGCAATTTATATGCACCTGCTATGTGTTATGATCCGCATACCCCAAGGTGACAATAATTGGGATTCTTTCCGGTGATTGCCATAGTTTGAGGAGTTCATGTATTCATCAATACATGCCTACATTACATTGATGAATTAGAGCTAGTTCTGTGTCGCCCTAGGTTATGACTGTTACATGATGAATGTTATCCAACGAATATCACCGATCCAATGCCTACGAGCTTTTCACATATTGTTCTTGCTAAGTTACTACTGTTGCTACTGCTGTTACAATTGCTACTACTACTGCTGCTACCGTTACTGTTACAGTTACTATCATTGCTACTGCTATCAAACTATCATACTACTGTGCTACTGATCACTCTGCTGCAGATATTTAGTCTCCAGGTGTGGTTGAATTGACAACTCAACTGCTAATACTTGCAAATATTCTTTGGCTCCCCTTGTGTCGAATCAATAAATCTAGGTTGAATACTCTACCCTCGAAAACTGTTGCGATCCCCTATACTTGTGGGTTATCAAGACCTTTTTCTGGTGCCGTTGCCGGGGAGCATAGCTTTATTTGCTAAGTCGCTTGGGATTTATATCTGTTGATCACTATGAAGAATCTGAAAGACACTAGAACCAAGATCGTTCCCTCTACGACGAGGGGAGGTAAGGAACTGCCATCTAGCTCTGCACTTGATTCACCATCTGTTTTGAGTAAACTTGCAACACCACAACATGCTATTAATTCTGATATGTCGCAAGTTATTGATGATACTACCTCTGCTATGAATGATACTCATGATGATGCTAGTACTATGCCTGATAATGTTGTGCCACTTGGTGAATTTCTTACTGAACAAATTGCTAAAGCCAAAGAAATTGAAAATGCTGAAACTCCTGAGAATGATGATTCACCTATTATGCCTAGCTCTCCTACTAGAGTTGTAACACCTGATGAACAATGCTTTGATAGGGAGACAGCTAGAGCCATTCTTGCTTGTAACGATAGAGATGAAGTCATAAAATTGCTTGCTGATATGAAAGAAAAATCTATGCGGGAGAAAATGAAATATGATCCTAAGTTTGCTACCTCTCCCATATTTGTTGCTGATAAGGATTATGAGTTCTCTGTTGATCCTGAGTTGATTAAGTTGGTAGAATCTGATCCTTTCCATGGATATGAAACTGAAACTGTTGTGGCACATCTTACTAAATTAAATGATATAGCCACCCTATTTGCTCATGAGGAAAAAATTCGCTATTATTATATTCTTAAGTTATTTCCTTTCTCATTAAAGGGTGATGCAAAAGAATGGTATAATACTCTTGCTCCTGGATGTGTGCGTAGCCCCCAGGATATGATTTGTTACTTCTCTGAAAAATATTTTCCTGCTCATAAGAAACAAGCTGCCTTACAGGAAATATTTAACTTTAAGCAAATTGAAGAAGAGAGTCTCCCTCAAGCTTGGGGGAGGCTTCTCCAATTACTTAACGCTTTGCCTGATCATCCTCTTAAGAAAAATGAAATACTTGATATCTTCTATAATGGACTAACCGATGCTTCTAGGGACTACCTAGATAGTTGTGCGAGTTGTGTTTTCAGGGAACGGACTATTGAGCAAGCTGAGGAATTACTGAATAATATATTGAAGAATGATAATGATTGGACACTTCCTGAACCACCGCCTAAACCCACTTCGAAGAAGAGGGGTATTTTATATCTCAGTCCTGAAGATATGCAAGAAGCGAAGAAATGCCAGAAAGAAAAAGGTATTAAAGCTGAAGATGTTAAGAATTTACCGCCTATTGAAGAAATACATGGTCTTGACAAACCGACACAGGTAGTAGAGGTAAATTCTCTTATAAAGTTTAATGAAAATGATATTCCTTATAACAAACCTCCTAGTCAATGCTTGTATGAATTTGACAATTATATGATGAAGCAAGATCATTTCAATGCAAATGTTATGAAACAATTGAAACAAAATGCCTATATGATAGATCGCTTGAGTGACTTGATATTTAGAATTGCTAATGATGTTATAGGTGTTAGTAAACATGCATCTATGGTTCAAACTCAATTAGAACAAGTTGCTAAATCTCAGAGTGAATTGCTTAATGAAATGAACAACAATATGAATGATCATGCTGTTAGAGTAATGACTAGAGGAGGTAGAATGACTCAGGAGCCACTTTATCCTGAAGGTCACCCAAAAAGAATTGAACAAGACTCTCAAAGAATTAATGATAATGCACCTAGTCCTTCTAAAAAGAAAAAGAAAAAGAAAAATGATAGGACTTTGCATACTTCTAGTGAACCCGAGGTAGAAAAAGCCTTGGAGGATAGTAATGATGTTTCTATTTTTGATGCTGAAACACAATCTGGTAATGAACGACCACTTGATGATAATAATAATGATGATGCTCATGTGGATACCCAACCAGATAATGATAAAGAACCTGATAATGATGTTGAAATAGAACCTGCTGTTGATCTTGATAACCCACCTTCTAAAAATAAACGTTATGATAAAAAAGACTTCGTTGCTAGAAAACATGGTAAAGAAAGGGAACCATGGGTTCAAAAACCCATGCCCTTTCCTCCTAAACCATCTAAGAAAAAGGATGAGGAAGAATTTGAACGCTTTGCTGGAATGCTTAGGCCAGTCTTTTTGCGTGCTCGTTTGACTGATATTATAAAGATGCCTCCCTATGCTAAATATATGAAAGACATTGTCACAAATAAAAGAAAGATACTTGAAGCTGAAATTTCTACCATGCTTGCAAATTATTCTTTTAAGGATGGAGTACCTAAGAAACTAGGAGATCCAGGAATACCAACTATACCATGCTCCATTAAAAGAAATTATGTCAAAACTGCTTTGTGTGATTTAGGAGCCGGTGTTAGTGTTATGCCTTTCTCTTTATACAAAAGACTTGATTTAAATAAACTCACCCCCACTGAAATATCATTGCAAATGGCTGACAAATCAACTGCCATACCTATCGGTGTTTGTGAGGATGTGCCCGTTGTAGTTGCAAACGTTACTATTTTAACAGACTTTGTTATACTTGATATGCCCGAGGATGACAACATGTCGATTATCCTTGGTAGACCCTTCTTGAATACTGCAGGGGCTGTTATTGATTGCAACAAAAGCAAGGTCACTTTTCATATCAATTGTAATGAACATACGGTGCACTTTCCGAAGAAACAGTTTCAAGTGAATGGTATTCATATAATTGAAAAAACTCCGACAATCACTATTGGAAGCTTTCAAATCTCTCTTCCTACTGTTAGAAAGAAATATGAAACTCTTATTGTTGGGGAGATGCATATCCCTGTTGAGGTAACTCAGTGTTATACGAAGGTTCTTCGGTTTCATGTTGCTCGGAAATGGTTTGTTAATAAGACCTGATCAACCTTATTAATGGATTCTTTTTGAGAGGCACGTGGTCAATGAATTTAGTAGGCACAACCTTCTATACCCACTTTTTACTTTCTGTTATTTTTAGTTAAATGCAATAAAATGCCATGATTACCCTGTTTTCTGAATTATCCGTGCAATAAAAAAGTGCCCAGAAATAAAAGTGCTCAGAATAATTTGAAATTTTCATATGAATTTTTACGGAATATTTAAGAATTTTTGGCACAAAAATCATACCAGGGGGGTGCCCCAGGTGCCCATGAGGCACCAGGGCGCGCCACCCCCCTGGCGCGCCCTGGTACCTCATGGGCCCCACAGGGGCCCCCTCACTTATCTCTTTAGCTCACTTCGTCTCTTACCTCTAGAAAAAGTTCCTGGTAGCTCTCTCTCTCTCGTGTTCTTGCTCACAAAACTGAAATTTTCGATCTCTTTGCTCGGAGCTCCGTTTCCGAAACTGTTTTGGGGAATTGCTCCTTGGTATGTGACTCCTCCATTGCTCCAATTAGTTTTTGTTTTAGTGAATTATATTTTGCATAATTAGCTACTGTTGGTGCTACAGAAAATGAGCTTGCATGTTGAATTCTTTGAGTTCCAAGTAGTTTGATTGCTTGATATAGCCTCTAGACATCTATATGAGTAGTTGCTATCAATCTTGTGAAGTTTTATTGATATCATTTTGTGACCAATTTTTTTCCAGAAATTTGCTCATAGGAAAATGAATTTCTTCCGGAGGAGTTCCTCAAAGTGGAATGCCAAGGGAGTCCTTGGGGAGTCCTCAGACAGTGACCTCAACATCCCGCGTAGGACGGAGGTCCGTCCGTGCGAATGGCCGCACAATGCTTTCATGAACGAAGCCGGATTCTATCAAGAGTTCGCGCAGTTCGTTGCAAATGCCGGACTGACCAACTTCCTCGCAGATGAGTGTGACCAGCACCACATCCTTACAAATTCCTTTGTGCAAAACTTTTATTTTCTGAATAGGCTCGAACCCCCTGAGGTGCGCTTTGATTTATATGTTGAACATTATCAGATACCTCTAACTGAATTTTGTGAGATATGTTTGATTCCCTCTGAGGGGGAAATCAGAGAGCCGCGACCGGAGGAGTTTGAGGGCTTTCTCTGCACTTTGACTATGGGAGAGGAAAGGGGCGTGTCGAAAGCTCGAGCTACTAGCTTGCAGTTTCCCTCTGTTCATTATTTTGCTTTATTCTTAGGAAAATGCTTGCTTTCTAGGGAGCAAGGTAGTGCGCTGGCTACACCTGACTGGGCCATTTAACGCCGTGCATTGCATAATGATTACACTTATAGCCTTGGAGCTATTGTTGCACGTCGCTTGCACACTAATAGGACTAGGGGAAAAAATTCATGGCGGTATTTATGCTACTCGCTTAGCGAGACGTTTTAATGTTAACATACGCCCTCATGATTACCCGTTGCCCAGAGTTTACTTAGATCACCAGTCCATGAGGGACCACCACTTTATTGATACTCCTGAGCCTCCTTACAACATTCGTTATCACTTGGTTTTTAGTGAGGATACTCGTGATATTATTCCGTTGCCTGCACCTGCTTTGTTTGATTCTCATGCTAGGAACGGATATACCGTGATGCCACTGGACATCATTGATTACCGGAACGCCTTGGCGGCGGCAGAGGAGGAGCCCCAGGATTGGGACGCTCGGGTGCCGCCACCTTAGGAATTCCAAATGGGACCGGATGGCTACTACGGATGGCCGTAGACCAAGCTAGGCAAAAGCCTAAGCTTGGGGGAGTACGTATTTCTCACCGACATTACATTCATGTCCACACATTTCATTCCAGTTGTCGGTGTTCATACTTTTTCATAGTATGATCCATGCTAGTTTTATTTTCTCACTTTCTTCTTGTGTGTTTGAAAAACTTTGAGAAAATCCAAAAAAACATTTCTCGTTTCTTTTCGGTTTTTCTTTCTGGTTTAATTAGTTGTAGTTTCGTAGTAGTAAAAGAAAACCCAAAAAGATTTCTCGTTTCTTCTTTTGCTTGTTGGGAGTTCTCCCGTGTAAATAGTTTTCTTTTCTCGTTTTTCGTTTTCTTCTTCAATTTGCTTTCTTCAAAAAACTAAAAACTCCAAAAAATATTTCGGTGTGTTTCTCTGAAATTCTTTTCTTTTGTTGAGTCTTTGAAAGGAGAAGACCACGATGAAAATGTTGAGTGGCTCTCTTATGCATTATTGTTGATCTAACAAAGAGCCCATTTTACCTTGTCTTCTCCTTTGAATAAAATGCTTGCAGATTCCAGCTTAGTCCATGGCACACTTGCACTATTTTTATTTTCATATAATTGGGTCGTGCAAGTGAAAGGCAATAATGACGATGATTTGATGAAGTGACTGTGGCAAGGAAAAGCGGGTATGAACTCAACTTGTTCTTTGTTTTTGTAAATATGTTGAACTCAGTATCCATGATTCGGCATATTATGATTAAACATGTTTGTGATGACAATTAGAGATTATAGTTGCTCATGCCTGATAACCCACAAGTATAGGGGATCAATTGTAGCTTTTTCGATAAATAAGAGTGTTGAACCCAACGAGGAGCTAAAGGTAGAATCAATATTCCCTTCAAGTTCTATCGACCACCGATACAACTCTACGCGCACTTAACGTTCGCTTTACCTAGAACAAGTATAAAACTATTTTGTAGGTGATAGGATAGGTTTGCAAGAATAAAACTAGAAGTACTTTGCGAGAATAAAACTACAAGTAATTTTCAAGATAATAAAAGTTAGTTGTTTAGTAGAAAGTTTTTGTAACACAAGAAAGTTATTTGTCCCTAGGCAATCGATAATTAGACCGGTAATCATTATTGCAATTTTATATGAGGGAGAGGCATGAGCTAACATACTTTCTGTTCTTGGATCATATGCGCTTATGATTGGAACTCTAGCAAGCATCCGCAACTACCAAAGATCATTAAGGTAAAACCCAACCATAGCATTAAGTATCAAGTCCTCTTTACTCCCATACGCAACAACCCCCTTACTCGGGTGTAAGCTTCTGTCACTCTAGCCGCCCACCATAAGAGAATTATGAACGTATTGCAACACCCTACAGCGGGAATCCCTCATGCTTGCGCGACACGGAGGGCACCATAGGACAGCACCAAAATAAAACATACAACTCAAACCAATCACGATCATCAATCAGCCCATAGGACAAAACGAATCTACTCAAACATCATAGGATGGCCACAAATCATTGGATAATAATATGTAGCATTAAGCACCATGTTTAAGTAGAGATTACAGCGGGGAGAAGAGGTGTTACACTGCTGCATAGAGGGGGAGAAAATTGGTGTTGACGGTAGCAAGGTTGTTGATGTAGATCGCCGTCACGATCGTTGCCCCGGCGGCACTCCGGCGCCACCGGGAGAGAGGGGGAGAGAGCCCCCCTCCTTCTTCTTCTTCTTCCTTGGCCTCCCCCCTAGATGGGAGGAGAGTTCCCCCTCTGGTCCATGGTCTCCATGGCGGCGGAGGGGCAGGAGCCCCTCCTAGATTGGAACTCTCTCTCTGTTCTCTTCTGTTTCGCGTTCCTGTTTTCTGGCCCTTCACCGTTTCTTAAATTCCCGGAGATCCGTAACTCCGATTGCACTGAAATTTTAACACGATTTTTTTCTAGATATTAGCTTCCTTGCGCCCGAAGTAGAGCACCAACCGACCTTCGAGGGCCTCACAAGGCACCACGGCGCGCCTGGCCCCCCTGGCGCGCCCTGGTGCCTCGTGGGGCCCACGAGCACCGCCTTCCGTTGATTCCACCTCCCAAAAATCACATATATTCCAAAATAATTCTCCGTAATATTTTGTTGCATTTGGATTTCGTTTGATATGGATTTTCTGTGAAACAAAAAACAAGAAGAAAACAAAAACTGGCACTGGGCACTGGATCAATAGGTTAGTCCCAAAAATAATATAAAATGTTGCCAAAAGTATGTGGAAATTGTAGGATATTGGCATGAAACAATCAAAAATTATAGATACGACGGAGACGTATCAGTATCCCCAAGCTTAATTCCTACTCGTCCTCGAGTAGGTAAATGATAAAAAAAAGATAATTTTTGATGTGGAATGCCACCTAGCATAATCTTGATCATATAGTTTAATCATGGCATGAATATTAAGACACGAGTGATTCAAAGCAATAGTCTATAATTTGATATAAAGACATCAATACTCAAGCATACTAACAAGCAACCATGTCTTTCAAAATATCAACGCTAAAGAAAGTTATCCCTAGCCCATTATGCTCAGTCATTGATCCATTCATGAAACACACTCAAATATTAGCTACATCCAATGCACAAGTATGACAATAGTGCTCTCTAGTTGGTGCTTTTGTAAGAGAAGATGGAGACTCAAAATAAAAATAAAAATTGCATAAAAGTAAAATAGATAGGCCCTTCGCAGAAGGAAGCAGAGATTTGCAGAGGTGCCAGAGCTCAAAGCAGAAATTAAAGAGATAAAATTGTTTTGAGAGGCATGCTTTTCCTGTCAACGAAAACGACCGAGAGTTCCCAATATCTTCCATGCTAGACACATTATAGGCGGTTCCCAAACAGAAAATAAAGTTCATTTCCTTTCCACCATTCTTTCACAATCCATGGTAGCCATATCCACGGGTGCCCTCCATACCAACACTTTCCAAGGAATTTTGTTGTTATTAACGTTTGATTCATTGTGGGACTGGGCATCCCTATTACCAGCCACTCTCTCGTGCAATGACAAGTGAACAAACACTCATCGTGAGAATAACACACCTAGCATGGAAAATATTGGCCACCCCCTGCCGCTTCATGAGCGGTACGGGCACACAAAACGGAAAATTATTTTGAAAAATTAGAGTTGGCACATGCAAATTTACTTGGAACGACATGGAAATACCGTATATAGGTAGATATGGTGGACTCATTTGGCACAACTTGGGTTTAAGGAGTTTGGATGCACAAGCAGTATTCCCACTTAGTACAAATGAAGGCTAGCAAATAGATTGAGAAGCAACCAACCAAAAAATGAAAACGGTCATAAACATGCATTGAACATAACTAACACTGAATAATGCACCATAAGTAGGATATAACTTCGTTGCATAACTATTGACTTTACGTGCATGCATAGGGAATCACAAACCTTAACACCAATATTCTTACTAAATCACAATTACTCACTAGCATAACTCACATATTATCATCTCCATATCGCAAAACTATTGCAAGGAATCAAACATATCATATTCAGTGATCTACAAGGTTTATGTAGGATTTTCTGACTAACCATGTGAATGACCAATTCCTGTTGACTCTCTAAATAGATATAAGTGAAGCAAGAGAGTTTAATTCTTTCTACAAAAGACCATGCTCTAACAAATATAAGTGAAGCAAAAGAGCTTTCTACAAATAACGGTTTTCTATATGAAGAGAAACAGGCATCCAAACTTCAAATGATATAAGTGAAGCACATGAAGCATTCTATAAAGCCATACTCAAAAGATATAAGTGAAGTGCATGAAGCATTCTATAAATCAATCAAGGACTATCTCATACCAGCATGGTTCATTAAAGAAAAGGGAAAAATAAACACAAAAGATGCTCCAATAATTTACGCATATCATGTGAACAAAACAAAAACCGAGACATATCGATAATTGTTGAATAAAGATAGGATGCCTTCCGGGGCATCCCCAAGCTTAGACGCTTGAGTCTCCTTGAATATTTACTTGGGGTGCCTTGGGCATCCCCAAGCTTTAGCTCTTGCCTCTCCTCATTCTTCTCATATAAATACCTCCTCGATCTTCGAACACTTCATCCACACGAAACTTAACAAAACCTTCGTGAGATCCGTTAGTATAATAAATCAAATCACTACTTTAAGTACTGTTGCAAACCCATTCATATTTTATTTTTGCATTATACCTACTATATTCTAACTTCTCTATGGCTTATACCTTCCGATACAATCCATAGTTTCATCAAAACAAGCAAAACAATGCATCAAAAACAGAACAGTCTGTAGTAATCTGAACATTGACCATACTTATGTAACTCTAAAAATTCTGAAAAATTAGGACAAAATAAAAACAATTCATAGCAGTACTGTGTAAAAATTTCAGAATTTTTGCACGTTCCAGTAAAAAATGTAAATTCATGCACTACAGCAAAAGTTTCTGTTTTTGCACCGCACATACCAAACAAGCAATTTAAACATCCTAACGCTAAATCTTGGCACATTAATTTTATAATAGAATGGATTTGTACAAGGGGATAATTATTTTTGTTGAAAAGTTTCTATAATTGAAGATTCACAAAGTTTCCATGGGCATGAACAAAGTTCAAGGACGTCCCCCACTTCAACGGTGTTCGTCTTTCTTACTTTCACTTTCCTTTTTGAAAAGTTTTAGGTTCCCCTCTATATTTTTTTTGTTTTTAAACTTTATAAAAGCACTCAACAGAAATAAATGACTCGCTAAAACTTCTGGGTTGTCTCCCTGGCAGCGCTTTCTTTAAAGCCATTAAGCTAGGCATAAAGTGCTCAAGTAATCGATCCACCCGGATCCCAAGGTATATCAAATCCAATTTTAATTAACAATGATTTGTATTTTAGTAGTGAGCACAAAGCAACATATATCATGCAATGACGAAGCCTAACTCTCTTCCTATGCATCGGCATGCCATAAAAGAACAATTCATGCACATCAAGTAAGGGCCAATGCATAGTATAAATAGTTTCTTGCAATTTTATCGTATTGGAAACATAGAGAGGCGGAGATGTAGTTCCTCTCTCATAATAATTGCAAGTAGGAGCAGCAGGCACATGCATATTATATCCATCAAAATCATCATGTGTAGTAGTAAAACGCAACCCATCAATATAATCCTTAATAAGAGCAAACTTCTCCGATATAGTGTAGTTGGGAGAATTCAAAAAGATAATAGGACTATCATGTGTGGGTGCAATAGCAACAATTTCATGTTTAACATAAGGAACTATAGCAAGTTCATCTCCATAAGCATAATTCAAATTGGCATCATGGCCACAAGCATAGCAATCATCAATTTCACCAAAAAGGGATATTTCAAACGAATCCAAGGGATCATAGCAATTATCATAGCATTCATCCTTCGGTAAGCACAAAGGGAAATTAAACAATGTATGAGTTGAAAAGTTACTCTCATTAGAAGGTGGGCATGGGTAGCTAGTCCGCTCTTCCTCCTTTTGTTCTTCGCTCTCCTCATCATCTTTTTCATCTAATGAGCTCACAATTTCAGCAATTTCTTCTTCCATAGATTCCTGCAAAATATTAGTCTCTTCTCGGACAATGGAGACTTTCTCAATAAATTGATCAATATAGGCATTGTATTCATAATTCTCATAGCAATATTTAAGTATAGCAAAATTTTCAGATCGGTAGACAGCATCATCACAATCTTCATACTTTTCAAACAAAGATTCAATTTCATAAGCACCCTTAAAAGCAACAAATTCTTCTATTTGTTCCACATCATAGTAATCATATATACCATTAGCATAAGAAGCCAAGGTTTCATTATCATTAAATTCACATGAAAAGGGAAGGTGTGGAGCCTTCATCTTAGAGCAACAAGTATAATCATATCTTAAGCATAAATTCCGAGCATACCAATGCAAATAATGAATTTGATCCCATAAGAGTTTCCCTTTTTGAGACAAGCAATAATCCCTAAAGTATTCCCGTTGATCCAAAGTAACTCCCATTATCAAGTTGAATGGAGTTTTATCAGGATTATCAAAGTAGTATTTAATGTTTTCCACATAACGAGCATCGAGGGTTTTAGGAGGTTCCCCATCTCCATGAGTAGCAAGTACACCTAATTTTTTTGGTGTTTCGTGTTCCATATCCATAACTAAAGAAATAAAACAACTTAGAACAGAAAATAAAAACTACTTAGTGATAAAGCAAACAAGCACACACGAGAATATCAACCCCACGCTATTGCTCCCCGGCAACGGCGCCAGAAAAAGGTCTTGATAACCCACAAGTATAGGGGATCAATTGTAGCTTTTTCGATAAATAAGAGTGTCAAACCCAACGAGGAGCTAAAGGTAGAATCAATATTCCCTTCAAGTTCTATCGACCACCGATACAACTCTACGCGCACTTAACGTTCGCTTTACCTAGAACAAGTATAAAACTATTTTGTAGGTGATAGGATAGGTTTGCAAGAATAAAACTAGAAGTACTTTGCGAGAATAAAACTACAAGTAATTTGCAAGATAATAAAAGTTAGTTGTTTAGTAGAAAGTTTTTGTAACACAAGAAAGTTATTTGTCCCTAGGCAATCGATAACTAGACCGGTAATCATTATTGCAATTTTATATGAGGGAGAGGCATGAGCTAACATACTTTCTATACTTGGATCATATGCACTTATGATTGGAACTCTAGCAAGCATCCGCAACTACCAAAGATCATTAAGGTAAAACCCAACCATAGCATTAAGTATCAAGTCCTCTTTACTCCCATACGCAACAACCCCCTTACTCGGGTGTAAGCTTCTGTCAGTCTAGCCGCCCACCATAAGAGAATTATGAACGTGTTGCAACACCCTACAATGGGAATCCCTCACGCTTGCGCGACATGGAGGGCACCATAGGACAGCACCAAAATAAAACATACAACTCAAACCAATCACGATCATCAATCAGCCCATAGGACA
Organism: Elymus sibiricus; assembly: GCA_039707655.1. Lineage (NCBI taxonomy): Eukaryota > Viridiplantae > Streptophyta > Magnoliopsida > Poales > Poaceae > Elymus > Elymus sibiricus. The sequence continues at coordinate 388,364,042 of CM077676.1, forward strand.
AAACGAATCTACTCAAACATCATAGGATGGCCACAAATCATTGGATAATAACATGTAGCATTAAGCACCATGTTTAAGTAGAGATTACAGCGGGGAGAAGAGGTGTTACACCGCTGCATAGAGGGGGAGAAAGTTGGTGTTGACGGTAGCAAGGTTGTTGATGTAGATCGCCGTCACGATCGTTGCCCCGGCGGCACTCCGGCGCCACCGGGAGAGAGGGGGAGAGAGCCCCCTCCTTCTTCTTCTTCTTCCTTGGCCTCCCCCCTAGATGGGAGGAGAGTTCCCCCTCTGGTCCATGGTCTCCATGGCGGCGGAGGGGCAGGAGCCCCTCCTAGATTGGATCTCTCTCTCTCTGTTCTCTTCTGTTTCGCGTTCCTGTTTTCTGGCCCTTCACCGTTTCTTAAATTCCCGGAGATCCGTAACTCCGATTGCACTGAAATTTTAAGAAGATTTTTTCCCAGATATTAGCTTCCTTGCGCCCAAAGTAGAGCACCAACCGACCTTCGAGGGCCTCACGAGGCACCACGGCGCGCCTAGACCCCCCTGGCGCGCCCTGGTGCCTCGTGGGGCCCACGAGCACCGCCTTGCATTGATTCCACCTCCCAAAAATCACATATATTCCAAAATAATTCTCCGTAATTTTTTTTTGCATTTGGACTTCATTTGATATGGATTTTCTGTGAAATAAAAAACAAGCAGAAAACAGAAACTGGCACTGGGCACTGGATCAATAGGTTAGTCCCAAAAATAATATAAAATGTTGCCAAAAGTATGTGGAAATTGTAGGATATTGGCATGAAACAATCAAAAATTATAGATACGACGGAGACGTATCAATGCCATGCTTAAATAGCTAGGAGTGGATAATGATTTATCTTGAGTGTCAACATGCATTAAAATGATTGTGATGTAGTATGATGATATGGTATCCTCCTCTGAATGTTTCGAGTGGCTTGACTTGGCACATGTTGACGCATGTAGTTGATTCAAAACCAACATAGCCTTCACAATATTTATGTTCATGGTGTTTATATCCTACTCATGCTAGTATTCAATGTTGATTATTCATAATGCATGGTTATGACCATTTTCGCTCTCTAGATGGTCGCTTCTCAACCTATTTGCTAGCCTTCGTCTGTACTAAGCGGGAATGCTGCTTGTGCATCAAAACCTTTAAACTAAAGTTATTCCAGATGAGTCCACTATATCTACCTATATGCGGTATTACTCTGCCGTCCTAAGTAAATTTGCATGTGCCACCTCTAACTATTCAAATGAACATCTGTTTGGTGTGCCCGTACCGCTCATGGAGTGACAGGGGGCGGTCAGTATCTTCCATGCTAAGCGGGTTATTCTCATGATAAGTGTTTACTCACTTGTCCTTGCACGAGAGGGGCTGGTAATCGGGATGCCCAGTCCCATCATTAAAAATGCAAAATAATAAAACAAACTCCCCCGGAAAGTTGTTGGTATGGAGGGCACCCAAGGATTCGGCTAGCCATGACTTGTGATTGTTTGTGGAGGGGGAGTAAACTTTACTTTACCGCTTGGGAACCGCCGCTAATGTGTTTAGCATGGAACATATTGAAAACTCTCGGTCGTGACGTTGACAGGAAAGGCATACCTCCCAAAATTTATTTATCTCTGATTTAAGCTTCGAGCTCTGGCACCTCTGCAAATCTATGCTTCCCTCTGTGAAGGGCCTATCTATTTACTTTTATGTTATTTTACTTTTATTGTTGAGTCATCACCTTCTCAAATAAGCACCAGACCTGAGAGCACTATTGTCATTCTCATGCATTGTGAATAGTTAATGTTGTGTGCATCATGACTGGATCTCTTCTACCATGAATTACAATGTTTAGTCGCTGCTTGAACTTTGGAGGTGCTCTGCATTTATGTTTTGCGGTCTCAGAAAGGGCTAGCGAGATACCATGTTATCATATTATATCATGATTGTTTTGACAAAGTGTTGGCATTGGAGATATCTTATTATTGCTCGCTAGTTGATTATGCCATTGATATGAGTGAATATAATTTATAAGAGTTATCATTTTCATGGTTAGTTATAATCTTTGCTGAAAACTTGGTTACTACTTAAGCATATATATAGATACAAGAACAAAAGAGTTTGTAAAAGTTTTTGTTTATCACTTTCAGTTTGTCAACTGAATTGCTTGAGGACAAGCAATGAGTTAACCTTGGGGGAGTTGATACGTCTCCGTCGTATCTACTTTTCCAAACACTTTTGCTCTTGTTTTGGCCCCTAATTTGCATGATTTGAATGGAACTAACCCGGACTGACGCTGTTTTCAGCAGAATTGCCATGGTGTTATTTTTGTGCAGAAAATCAAAGTTCTTGGAATTGGATGAAACTTTCTAGAGATTTTTTATTGAATATATAAAAAATATTGGCATCAAGAACTACTGGAGGGGGGACACCCAGTGCCCACGAGGCACCAGGGCGCGCCACCCCCCCAGGCGCCCCCTGGTACCTCGTGGGGCCCACGTGGCTCCGTCTGACCTAATTCCAACGCTATAAATTCAGTTTTCCAGAGAAAAAAATAGGAGAAGAAGTTTTATTGCGTTTCACGATACGGAGCCGCCGCCACCTCCTGTTCTTCATCGGAAGGCCAGATCTGGAGTCCATTCAGGGCTCCGAAGAGGGGGATCTTCCGGCATCGTCATCATCAACCATCCTTCATCACCAATTTCATGATGCTCACCGCCGGGAGTGAGTAATTCCTTTGTAGGCTTGCTGGACAGTGATGAGTTGGATGAGATTTATCATGTAATTGAGTTATTTTTTGTTAGGGCTTGATCCCTAGTATCCACTATGTTCTGAGATTGATGTTGCTATGACTTTGCTATGCTTAATGCTTGTCACTAGGGCCCGAGTGCCATGATTCCAGATCTGAACCCTTTATGTTTTCATCAATATATTTGTGTTCTTGATCCGATCTTGCAAGTTATATGCACCTGCTATGTGTTATGATCCGCATACCCCAAGGTGACAATAATTGGGATTCTTTCCGGTGATTGCCATAGTTTGAGGAGTTCATGTATTCACTAAGTGTTAATGCTTTGTTCCGGTTCTCTATTAAAAGGAGGCCTTAATATCCCTTAGTTTCCTTATGGACCCCGCTGCCACGGGAGGGTAGGACAAAAGATGTCATGCAAGCTCTTATCGCAAGCACATATGACTATATACGGAATACATGCCTACATTACATTGATGAATTGGAGCTAGTTCTGTGTCGCCCTAGGTTATGACTGTTACATGATGAATGTTATCCAACGAATATCACCGATCCAATGCCTACGAGCTTTTCACATATTGTTCTTGCTAAGTTACTACTGTTGCTACTGCTGTTACAATTGCTACTACTACTACTGCTACCGTTACTGTTACAGTTACTATCATTGCTACTGCTATCAAACTATCATACTACTGTGCTACTGATCACTCTGCTGCAGATATTTAGTCTCCAGGTGTGGTTGAATTGACAACTGAACTGCTAATACTTGCAAATATTCTTTGGCTCCCCTTGTGTCGAATCAATAAATCTGGGTTGAATACTCTACCCTCAAAAACTGTTGCGATCCCCTATACTTGTTGGTTATCAAGAAGGAGCCATAGGGTTGTCTTTAATTTATTATTCGTCATGTAATTGCTTTACTTTATCGCTATGCGTTAGCAATAGTTGTAGAAGCAATAGTTGGCGGAGACAACCACGTGACGACACGATGATGGAGATCATGATGATGGAGATCATGGTGTCATGCCGGTGATGATGGTGATCATGTCGGTGCTTTGGAGATGGAGATCAAAGGCACGAGATGATAATGGCCATATCATGTCACATATTGATTGCATGTGATGTTTATCTTTTTATGCATCTTATTTTGCTTAGGATGACGGTAGCATTATAAGATGATCCCTTCACTTAATTTCAAGAAATTGTGTTCTCCCTAAGTATGCACCGTTGCAAAAGTTCATCGTTTCGAAGCACCTCGTGATGATCGGGTGTGATAGACTCTATGTTTGCATACAACGGGTGTAAGCCAGTTTTACACATGCAGAATACTTGGGTTAAACTTGACGAGCCTAGCATGTACAGACATGGCCTCGGAACACGGGATACCGAAAGGTCGAACATGAGTCATATAGTAGATATGATCAACATGGAGATGTTCACCATTAATAACTACCCCATCTCACGTGATGATCGGACATGGGATTAGTTGATTTGGATCATGTATCACTTAGACAACTTGAGGGATGTTGATTTAAGTGGGAGTTCATTAGTAATTTGATTAAACTAAACTAATTATCATGAACATAGTCTAAAATTTACTTTGCAAATTATGTTGTAGATCAATAGCTCGCGCTGTAGCTCCTTGTTTTTAATACGTTCCTAGGGAAATACTAAGTTGAAAGATATTGTAAGCAATTATGCGGACTAGATCCGTAGTCTGAGGATTGTCCTCACTGCTGCACAGAAGGCTTATGTCCTTGATGCACCACTCGGTGTGCCAACCCCTCTAGCGTCGTCTGTGGATGTTGTGAATGTCTGGCAGGCACGTTCTGATGACTACTCGATAGTTTAGTGCGCCATGCTTTACGGCTAAGAAATCAGGGCCCCAAAGACGTTCTGAACACCACGAAGCATATGAGATGTTCCAAGAGCTAAAATTGGTATTTCAAGCTCATGCCCGTGTTGAGAGGTATAAGACCTCTGACAAGTTCTTTGCCTGCAAGATGGAGGAGAACAACTCAGTGAGTGAGCATGTGCTCAGAGTGTCTGGGTGCTACAATCGCTTGAATCAAGTGGGAGTTAATCTTCCAGATAAGACAGCGGTTGACAGAGTTTTCCAGTCACTGCCACCAAGCTATAAGGTTTTTGTGATGAACTATAATATGCAAGGGATGAAGTAAACAATCCCCGAGATATTCACGGTACTTGAGGCCGTGAAAGCTGATACGTGTCCAACGTATCTATAATTTATGAAGTATTCATGCCATATTTATAACAATTCTATATGGTTTTGGTATGATTTGATTAGAACTAACCCTGACTGACGCTGTTTTCAGCAGAACTACCGTGGTGTTGTTTTTTGTGCAGAAATGAAAGTTCTCCAAATGAGCTGAAACTTTTTGGAGATTTTCTATGGGACAAATAAGAAATATTGGCACCAAGACCCACTGGAGGGGGGCCATCCAGTGCCCATGAGGCAACAGGGCGCGCCACCCCCCAGGCGCGCCCTGGTACCTCGTGGGGCCCACGTGGCTCCGTTTTGCGTGATTCCAACGCTGAAAAATCATATATATTCAGAAACCCCCGAAAGTTAACCTAGATGAGTTTTTACGCTGCCGCAAGCCTCTGTACTAGAGAGATCCCATCTACAGCCCTTTTCCGGCACCCTACCGGAAGGGGAAGGCATCACCGAAGGCCATCTTCATCATCCCGGCAGTCTCCATGACGAGGAGGGAGTAGTTCACCCTCGGGGCAGAGGGTTTGTACCAGTAGCTATGTGTTTGATCTCTCTCTCTCTCTCTCGTGTTCTTGAGATGACACGATCTTGATGTATCGCGAGCTTTGTTGATATAGATGAATCATATGGAGTTTTCCCCTCTCTATCTTCTTGTGATGAATTGAGTTTTCCCTTTGAAGTTTTCTTATCGGATTGAGTCTTTAAGGATTTGAGAACACTTGATGTATGTCTTGCATATGGATATCTGTGGTGACAATGGGATATTCACTTGAGTCACTTGATGTATGTTTTGGTGATCAACTTGCGGGTTTCGTGACCTTGGGGATCTATGCATAAGGGTTGGCACACGTTTTCGTTTTGATTTTCCGGTAGAAACTTTGGGGCACTCTTTGAAGTTCTTTGTGTTGGTTTGAATAGATGAATCTGAGATTGTGTGATGCATATCGTATAATCAAACCCGTGGGTACTCGTGGTGACATTGGAGTGCCTAGGTGACATTAGGGTTTTGGTTGATGTGTATCTTAAGGTGTTATTCTAGTACGAACTCTAGGGCTGTTCGTGACAATTAATTGGGATAGCTCATAAGATTGATCGGGAAGGATAACTTTGAGGTGGTTTCGTACCCTACAAAAATTTCTTCGTTTGTTCTCCGCTATTTGTGACTTTGGAGTGAACTCTTTGTCGCACGTGAGGGATTTACATATGATTCAACTATGTCAACAATGTTGGGAGATCGCACTAGTGAAAGTATGAACCCTAGGCCTTGTTTCTAAGCATTGCAATACCATTTTTATGCCCATTTACTTTTTTCTACCTTGCTGTTTTTATATTTTCAGATTACAAAAACCTATATCTACTATCCATACTACACTTTTATCACCATCTCTTCGCCGAACTAGTGCACCTATACAATTTACCATTGTATTGGGTGTGTTGGGGACACAAGAGATTTCTTGTATTTGATTGCAGGGTTGCTTGAGAGATACCATCTTCAACCTACGCCTCCCACGGATTGATAAACCTTAGGTCATCCACTTGAGGGAAAATTGCTACTGTCCTACAAAACTCTGCGCTTCGAGGCCCAACACGAGTCTACAAGAATAAGTTGTGTAGTAGACATCGAAAGTAGAAATCAAGAAGGAGCATCAAGTGTTGATGGTTAATAAGACCACTAGTTTCAAGAAGAGCAAGGGAAAGAAGGGAAACTTCAAGAATGGCAAGCCAGTTGCCGCTCCAATGGAGAAACCCAATGCTTGACCCAAACCCGAGACTGAGTGCTACTTTTATAAGGGGAACGGTCACTCGAAGCGGAACTGCCCCAAGTACTTGGCTGATAAGAAGGATGGCAACGTCAACGTAGGTATATTTGATATACATGTTATTGATGTGTACCTCACTAGTGCTCGTAGTAGCATCTGGGTATTTGATACCGATTCAGTTGATAATATTAGTAACTCGAAGCAGGAGCTGCGGAGTAACGGAGACTAGCTGAGGGCGAGGTGACGATGAGTGTTGGAAGTGTCTCCAAGGTTGATATGATCACCATCAGCATGCTCGTAATACCTTCGGGATTAGTATTAAACCTAAATAATGGTTATTTGGTGCTTGCGTTGAGCATAAAACATTATATTTGGATATTGTTTATTGCAAGATGGTTATTCATTTAAGTCAGAGAATAATGGTTATTCTGTTTATATGAGTAATATCTTTCGTGATCATGCACCCATTGTGAATGGTTTACTGAATCTCGATCGTAGTGATACACATGTTCATAATATTAATGCCAAAAGATGCAAAGTTAATGATGATAGTACCACATGATTGTGGCACTGCTGATTTAGGTCATATTGGTGTAAAGCGCATGAAGAAACTCCATACTGATGGACTTTTGGAATCTCTTGATTATGAATCATTTGAGACATGTGAACCATGCCTCATAGGCAAGATGACTAAAACTCCGTTCTCCGGAACAATGGAGTGAGCTAGTGACTTATTGGAAATAATACATACCGATGTATGCGGTCCGATGAGTGTTGAAGCACGCGGTGGATATCGTTATTTTCTTACCTTCATAGATGATTTGAGTAGATATGGGTATATTTACTTAATGAAACACAAGTCTGAAACATTTGAAAAATTCAAGGAATTTCAAAGTGAAGTGGAGAATCATCGTAACAAGAAAATAAAGTTTCTACGATCTGATCGTGGAGGTGAATATTTGAGTTACGAGTTTGGTATGCATTTAAGACAATGTGGAATTGTTTCACATCTCACGCCACCTGGAACACCACAGCGTAATGGTGTGTCCGAACGTCGTAATCGTACTCTATTGGATATGGTGCGTTCTATGATGTCTCTTACCGATTTGCCACTATCGTTTTGGGGTTATGCATTAGAGACAGTCGCATTCACTTTAAATAGGCACCGTCTAAATCCGTTGAGACGACACCGTATGAGTTGTGGTTTGGCAAGAAAACTAAGCTGACGTTTCTTAAAGTTTGGGGATGCAACGCTTATGTCAAGAGGCTTCAGCCTGATAAGCTCGAACCCAAAGCGGAGAAGTGCGTCTTGATAGAATACCCTGAAGAGACCATTGGGTATACCTTCTACCACAAATCCGAGGGCAAGATCTTTGTTGCCAAGAATGGGTCCTTTCTAGAGAAGGAGTTTCTCTCAAAAGAAGTGAGGGTGTCCTAGACTAGGGGGTACCCGGGCCGCCGGCCTATCTCTCGTGGGCCGGACTGGTGGGCCGCTCTCTACTCGTCGATGGAAGGCCGGATTGTGGGCAACCCCGTGTATCAGAAGGAAACCACCGAAGACTTGGCGTCTCCTCCAAGCAATTAGTGGTGTAGCCAGCATGTTTATCCCCTGATGGTAACCGACCATGTGTAACCCTAGGACCTCCTGGTGTCTATATAAACCAGAAGGCCTAGTCCATAGGGCATTATATCATAACTGCCTAGGGTTTAGCCGATCGATCTCGAGGTAGATCAACTCTGTAACCTTCATACAATCACATCAATACAATCTAGCAGGACGTAGGGTATTACCTCTTCGAGAGGGCCCAAACCTGGGTAAATCGCCGTCCCTACGCTCTCTGTTAACCATCGATTCCTAGACCCACAGTTCGGATCCCCTACCCGAGATCTGCCGGTTTTGGTACGGACATTGGTGCTTTCATTGAGAGTTCCGTCGTGGGTCGCCAAGGATCGATGGCTCGCCGTCCCGGAACAGCTCTTCGGCGATGGAATCTGCAGCGGGGACATCTTCGTCCTCGGACAGCCCTTCTTTTCAGCGATGGAATCTGCATCGGGGACATCTTCGTCCCCGGACAGCTCTTCGCGTTCGGCAGCATTGTGCTGCACGCCGATCCGACCGGTCACCTCGACCAGGTCGGCAGCTTCGCCCCCGAGCAGGAAATCAGATTCGGCAGCCTTGAGTACGTCGCCGATGCTCGAGGCAATCTGGTCTTCACGGGGTTCTCGGCTTCACCCGAGGAACCTACCAACCCCGAGGCTTTGACCTCGGATTCCTCCCCCGTCCCCGGGCCGGGCCTCAGTTCGGATCTGGCCTTGAGTTCAGATCCAACCCCGGCGCCGGAAAACCAAGGGTCACCCTTGGCCGAACACACTCCCGTTATCGGCGCACCGGAGCTCAACTCCGATGGCTGCCCGAGCATAGATCCGGTGGACCTCCCGATTTTAAGCGAGATGTTAGACCGGATCTAGAAGATGAATATCACGGATGGCTCGTCCTCAGACCAGGAGCAGGTCGGACAGGACGCCAGCCGCGGGGAATTTTGCGTCCCACCCACCACCCACTTGGTAGCCACTGTCGAAGATTTAACCGACATGTTGGACTACGCCTCCGAGGAGGCTGACGACATGGACGAGGATATCGACGTCCCGCCCTATACGGCTCCTTCCCTTGCCACTTCCAACACCGGAAAGTGGGCCGCCACCTCCACCTATGATGTTTACATGGTTGATACCCCCAAGGACGGCGACGGTCCCACCGAAGAACCGCCCAAACGCCGACGACGGCGAGCCAGAGGGCAGGGAAAGGGCAAGGAAGATCACACAGACACGAACGGCACCGGAGATAACGAGACTCCGGACAACTTGGAGGAGCTCGGCAACGACACCCCTGAGCAGCACCACGATGCCCCTGAAGGGCACGAGGACCAGGGTGACCCCGAGGACCTCGAGGATTCCGAGGACAGTAATTACCTCCCTCCGTCCGAAGAGGAGGACAGCCTCGAACTCGAAGACTTCATCATCCCAGAGGACCCCCTGGAGCAAGAGAAATTCAAGCGGCAACTCATCGCCACCGCCCGAAGCTTGAAGATGAAACAACAACAGCTAAAAGCCGAACAGGATATGCTCAACGATAGATGGACGATGGTCCTAGCTGCCGAAGAAGGCCTTGACGATCAACGTCAGGGTCAATACAAGAGTTACCCACGGTGGCGCCTACTAACAGAATTTGAGGATGAAGCCCTTGAGCCCATGCCACCTAGACGAACTTACGCAAACCAGCCCGACCGCCCCCCTCGAGGACGGGATAGACCGGCTGTGGAAACCGAACTCCCACCCGCACCCCCTCGAGGACGGGATAGGCCGGCCGTGGAAGCCGAACTCCCACCCGTCGCACCTCGAGGACGGGATAGAGCGGCCAATGAAGCCGAATACCCACCCGTGCCTCCTCGCCTAGCAGGCAAAGACCCGGTTCAACCGGATGACCGATACGATCTGCGCCACGACCTGAACACCCATGGGATCCAGTCCAGATCTATCTACGGATCCACAGGACACGCGCCCGTTGGACGGGACGGATACCAAGCCTGGCGCGATAGGAACGATAGAGTTCGGGAGCAACACCGTGCTCGGATGACAACCGATCTCCGGCGCGATGTGGCCCGGGCTAGGGGCGCCGCACACCCAATGTGTTTTACCGATGAGGTGATGCAGCATCAGTTCCCCGAAGGGTTTAAACCTGTCAATATAGAATCCTATGATGGGACCACCGACCCAGCCATGTGGATTGAAGACTTCCTTCTCCACATTCATATGGCCCGAGGAGATGACCTCCACGCCATTAAGTACTTACCATTGAAACTCAAGGGACCAGCAAGGCATTGGCTGAATAGCCTACCCGAAAACTCCATCGGGAGCTGGGAAGAGCTCGAGGATGCATTCCGAGCCAACTTTCAGGGCACATATGTTCGGCCACCGGACACCGATGACCTGAGCCATGTCATTCAGCAGCCCGGAGAGTCAGCCCGGCAATTCTGGAATCGGTTCTTGACCAAGAAAAACCAGATCGTCGAGTGTCCGGACGCCGAAGCAATTGCGGCATTCAAACACAGTATTCGGGACGAGTGGCTCGCCCGTCAGCTCGGCCAGGACAAGCCGAGAACGATGTCGGCTCTTACCTCCCTAATGACCCGCTTTTGTGCGGGTGAGGATAGCTGGTTAGCTCGTCGAAGCAACCATCCCGAAGACCCTGGCACTTGAGAAGCCCGGGACGGAAACGGGAAACCCCGGCGCAACAGGAATAATAAGCGCCGGCACTCAAACAACGGCGGTGAAGCCGATGACGCAGCAGTAAATGCTGGATTCAGCGGCTCGAAATCGGGACCGCGGAAGAAACCCTCTAAAGGGAACCGGGACGGCCCGTCCGCGCTGGATAGAATATTGGATAAGCCCTGCCAGATTCACGGCACCCCCGACAAGCCCGCTAACCACCAACCGTAACTGTTGGGTAATCAAACAGGCCGGCAAGGCCACTGCCGAAGAACAGGGCAAGGGCCCCCGCAGCGAGGATGACGACGAACCTCGCGGGCTGAACAACGGAGGCCAAAAGCAGTTCCCTCCAGAGGTCAAAACCATGAACATGATCTACGTCACGCATATACCGAAGAAGGAGCGGAAACGCGCACTTCGGGATGTCTACGCCTTAGAACCGGTAGCCCCGAAATTCAACCCGTGGTCGGCTTGCCCGGTCGCTTTCGACCGTCGAGACCATCCGACCAGTATACGCCATGGAGGAACGGCGGCTCTGGTGCTCGACCCCATTGTGGACGGATTTCACCTCACCAGAGTCCTCATGGATGGAGGTAGCAGTCTCTACCTGCTTTACTCAGATAAAGTGAGGAAAATGGGGATCGACCAGTCAAGGATCAAACCCAGCAACACCACCTTTAAAGGTGTAATCCCAGGTGTCGAGGCACGCTGCTCGGGATCCGTGACATTGGAAGTAGTCTTCGGCTCGCCCGATAACTTCCGCAGCGAGGACTTGATCTTCGATATTGTCCCCTTCCGCAGCGGTTACCACGCACTCCTCGGATGGACTGCGTTCGCCCGCTTCAACGCCATCCCGCACTATGCGTACCTAAAGCTCAAGATGCCAGGACCGAAGGGCGTTATTACCATCAACGGTAACACCGAGCGCTCGCTCCGAATAGAGGAACACACTGCGGCTCTAGCTGCCGAAGTCCAAGCCGCCGAAGAGGCGTCGCAAGCCCAGTCTACTGCCAAGAAACTGGACGCATGCAAGCGCTCCCGAGCTGCAGCCTCGGTCCTGGAGCACTCCCATGCTCACCCCAAATAGGGATACGCGCCCCACAGCACGGCCCACCTAGTCGCGAAATATGTACCTCAAGTGCACAATTTCGCGCTCAAAATTCCATGGGCAGTTGTGGGGACACATAAAACAAAGTCTGAGAGCTCGGTTTGACCAAGCAATGGCCAATAGATGTCTTCGAATCAACATCGACAACGGGCACCATCTAGGGCCTGATCAGCGTCAAGCTGATATACCATGGCGACTCCTCAAAACCCTTTCCCAAGGGCTCGTCCGCCGAACATTATTACCTCCGCCGAGCTTACGGTCGACAGCTCCGCTCACACGGAAGCTTCTTAAAAGAGCAAAGGCGCAAACGTGCAGCATGGTGTAGTAGGGACATCAAACCACTCATGAAGGCCATGTGTAAACCTTTACTCTGATGTATTTATTTCTTCAAAAATATCTATCAAAGTTACTTCGGCAATCCGGATTGTACGGTTGGATGTCACATATTCAAAGGAAACAAAGACCAATTTTTCTCTGGTAATTGTGCATTCATTCACGTTGCATATTCCTTTCCGTTTTTTAGGCCGAAGTAAACTTTTACGATACGTCCCCTTTTTAGTAACCGGCTGATAGACCGGGGGCTCGAACATAAGTCTTGCCTCAAACTTTATCCCAGCACCTACTCTTCTTTTATGTGCTCGGCGTCATGGATATTGCACTATATGAATCAGTTCCGAATTGCGTCTTTGGTCAATAGTTGGGTTGCCCGGCTCCTGTGTTTACCCTCTTACGTTCCGCACTGTTCGGCTAAGAGGGTAAAGGGAGAACCACTGCGATTGTACTTCTAGCTAGGCTGGTTAAGTACCTCAGTGGAGAAAGCCGAAAACTGACTGTCACAATAAGCGAGAACTGGTCGGCGATCCGATGACTCGTGTCAAACCACAAATCATTGGAGGTTAGTCTGTGTTAAACGAAGGGTTCTCTGTTACAGAAACCATGTGATGATGGTGTCAACCGCGGCTAGTCCGAATATCACAAACACTGGGGGCTAGTCACCAACCCCCGCAGTCAAGCTCCTATGGCTAAGTGAAAGCACTAAAACCGCATAGTCTGATTGCCTTGTTTTCCGTACACACAACCGCCTCCGGGCACCGAGACGTCGGCTAAGGGTTAAGATGTAACGAGGAAACACCCCAGGCAGTATCTGCACTGGGGGATCAAGCCGACGACTGGTAACTTTCAGTTAAGAAACGGCTGCACAGGAGTCAAAATTAACATAAACAGGCACTATATTCCCAGCCAACAACTTGCATTACAATAAAGCAAAAGTTCCAACTATTTGGCTACAAGGAAAATAAATCTACTCATAGATTACATCTTTTGAGCACTGGGCCTCTACCGCCCGAGCACCATCCATCACGATGGGAAAGTATTGCTCGGGACGCCTATGCTCCTTCCCTGGCGGCGGAGGCCCGGTGGCCATCTCGGCTGGCTTTATCTTCGGCCAATGTACCATTGTTTTGCCGAAGGCCATTTGAGCCCCCTCAATGCATGTGGAGCGCTTCCAGGCATCGACCCGGGGAGCGGCCTCGTACAGCTTCTGCACCAGACCGAAGTAGCTGCTCGGTAGCGGCTCTGCAGGCCATAGCTTGACGCAAAGGTCCTTCATCGCCGGCTCCGCCATCCGATGCAGCTCCACCAGCTGCTTCATTTGGTTGTTGAGGAGGGGAGGGTGTTCGGGCGCTTGAAATTGCTCCCAGAACAGCCTCTGCTCGGCCCAACCCTCCTGAGCAGCGAAGAACCTGGCCGCGTCCGCCGCACTCTTCGCGAGGTCCGCAAAGGCGCCTGCGAAACGCCACACCCGCGTGAGCAAAGCGAACCTGTTACCACCAAAGACACTTTGCAGCAAATATGGCTTACCATCCGCAATGAATTTCACTTGGCGGAGTTCTTCCTGGTAGCCTCGCGCCTCTGTCCGCGCTTCCTTGGCCACCGACCTCAAGGAGGTTAGCTCGGCGGCCTGCTCTTCATTCTTCTGCTTGAGGGCCTCGCACTTTGCGACGGCATCCCCGAGCTCTTGTTGCACTTCAGCCACCCTGGCTTCGTGCTTTTGACTAGCGGTTTTCACCGCAGACAGTTCGGCAGCTGATTGTTCGGCTGCCGACCTCTGTTCCACCGCTTCTAGCTGAGCCGTCCTCAGTGCGACCTTGAGGTTCTCGACCTTTGCGGCGGCAGCTGTAGTCACATCGATTGATTGTGTTTAGGCCATTTTAAACCTTACTTATAGAAATGATACAGCTGTAGTAATTACTACAGTTTGGACTTACTTTGTGCCTCGTCGAACCTCTTGTTCACCAGGCTGAGGTCGTCCTCGGAGCTTTTCAGCTTCCGACTCAGCTCGGCCAACTCCTCGGCGTTGGCGGCCGCTGCCGTAGACGACGCCTGCACATCACTTCACGCCTATTAGTATCCAGGATATTGATCTTTGATCCTCTGACCGGCTCTGATCAAGCCAGTCAGAGTCTCGGGGGCTACTGTGTATGAGGCTATACATTTACACAAAAGAATTTTTCTAAGGGAAAAGCATTACTTCGCTCACCTTGAAGCCGGTAAGAAGGCCATTGAAGGCCTCCTTCAGTCCGTTATCGACGGACCGAAGACTTTGCAACACCGCGCCCATAAGGGCACGGTGCTCTTCGGTGATGGAGGAGCTGGTTAGAGCATCCTCCATCTCGTCCGGCCACCCGGTTGACGCCCGCTCTGGGGCGGGCGGGGGTGGCGGCGGCACCTCAGCTTCTTCCCTGTCGAAATGTGGGGCGCCGGACTCTGGACGCCTTGATGTCTCCGGAGTCGTCCTTGGCGAGAGCTCGGCTTGTCCGGGCTCCCCCTCTTCGTTCACCAGAGGGGCCCTCCCCTCCTGGTCTTCGGCGACCGAGGTGTTCACCTCGGCCATGATAGTGTCGCCTCCTCCCCCTGCGTGCGGTACGGGAGGGGTCCTCCTCGACAGGACCTCCTCAGCCTCCTCGACAATTGGGGGAGGCGAGGCGCGGGATTCGGTCGCGCTCTCCGCTAGCGCCGCCGGTGGGGAATCTCCATCCAAGACTCGGTCGGTGGGGAGATCGCGCAGCGGGCTGCAAAATTACAAACGAAAACATGATCAATATCAAACCCAGTTCGGCTAAGGACAGTCAAGCGGATATTAAAACGCGTACCTTTGAGCCTGTGGCTTGGCCCTGGGGATCCTCCGAGGAACCTCTTCGGAGGCCTCAGAGTCCTCGGCTGAAGCCGAGCTATCGCCGGACAAGGCTACCTTGGCCTTGCACGGTCTTTTGGGGGCGGGTTGAGGCGGCTCCTCCTCGGCGTCCTCGGACGCCGCCCTCTTCCCTGTTCGGGAGGAATCATCTTCCTCCCCGTCCTCTCCTTGCTCTTTCTCCTCCTCTTGCGCGGAGGGAACATTGGTGTCCCCGGATCTAGCGCCCGGGGGCCCTCGGGAGCGGAGGCCCTCTCTGGCCTCCCTCTTCTGGTCCTGCTTCTTCTCCTTCCTCTCCGGTGCCTCATACGGCTCCTCGGCCAACATAGCCATCAGTAGGGGGGTCCTGGGTCCCTCTGGCAGCGGCGCCGGACTGTCGATCCGTTTGGCCTTCTTCAGCCATTTCTGCGGATGAGAAGTAAAACAGCTAAGTACCTTATCAAAGGGAAACAGTTCGGATGTGAGAACAGTACTAGTCATACCTCCCGTGGGGGGTTTGCGGCGTCAAGGCCGATGTCCTCCTCTACGGCCGGCCACTCCTTCTACGGCTTGAACAGCACCTTCCATAGTTGAGCGTGGGAGGTGCGGAAGAAGCTGTGCACAGTGGCCGGGTCTTCGGGCTTGTAGGCCCACATGGGGGAAGCCCTATCCTGGAATGGAAGGATTTGGCGGCCGAGCATGATCTGGATCACGTTGACCAGCTCGACGCCCTTCTCTATCATCTTGGAGATCCGGCTCTGCAGCAACACCACCTCCTCTTTCGACCCCCAGTCGAGGCCCTTCTTGGTCCATGAGACCAGCCTTGTAGGGGGTCCGGATCGGAAGGCCGGAATCGCCCCCCAATCTGCGCACCTCGGCTCTGTGATATAGAACCATTCCTTTTGCCAGATCTTGACGGTCTCGATGAAGGTACCGTCTGGCCATTCCACTCGTGGAAGCTTGCTGACCATCGCCCCCTCCCCCCCCCCCCCCCCCCGTAGTCCGCCTGCTGGCCATCTACTATCTTCGGCTTGACGTTGAAGATCTTCAGCCACAGACCGAAGTGTGGCCGGACCCGGAGAAAGGCCTCGCAGACGATGATAAAGGCCGAGATGTGGAGGAAGGAGTTCGGCGCGAGGTCGTGGAAGTCGAGTCCGTAGAAGAACATGAGGCCCCGGACGAAGGGGTGAAGGGGGAAACCCAAACCCCGGATGAAGTGGGGCACGAACACCACTCTTTCGCCCTACCGCGGCGTGGGGATGGCCTGGCCCGCCTCCGGAGCACGGTGGGCGACATTGGCCGGGAGGTAGCCCGCGCTCTTCAACTCCAAGATGGAGCTGTTGGTGACGCTAGAGGCCTCCCACTTGCCCTTGGACCCGGAACCCGCCATCGCTGAATTGGGCGGGTGGATGGAAAGGTTCTTTGAAGGGAGAGCAGATCTGGGCGCTGGAGCTGAAGTGATGGGGAAAGCAATGGCGAAGGGGAAAGTGAGAGCGTGCAAATGGAATAGAGGCCGCTCCCCTTTTAAAGGCTATAAAAACCCACGGTCCTTTTACTGCACCGCAGTCCTCGCCATTTCCCCATGTAACCGTGCCATTATGCGCGTGTGGGGTGAGGCGGATTATTGATCATATCCCTTGAAAACAGGACACGATCTCCATGTCGATGGGACGTGCCAATGAAAACCGCCTCGAACCGCGAATCGAAGTTTTTCATAAACCAACTCGCGGTCGTGGCTAGGTGTGACCCTTCGGTAAAAGTTGTCAGATGAGGACACTATTCACACCTAAGCGACTAGCCTTCGGGGCTAAGTTATTCGTATACTTCGCTACCGCGCTATAGTTCGGCGCGTATACGGCCGGACAATGCTTAAGAATACAATTCGGAGTGGTACAGGCCTGTTACCGGTGTCACGGAAGAAAGGGGACTTGTCTACAAAGCCGATGATGTTCAGCACCTACCTCGGCTTCGAAGACTAGTTCGGGGGCTACTGAGGGTGTCCTGGACTAGGGGGTACCCGGGCCGCCGGCCTATCTCTCGTGGGCCGGACCGGTGGGCCGCTTTCTACTCGTCGATGGAAGGCCGGATTGTGGGCAACCCCGTGTATCAGAAGGAAACCACCGAAGACTTGGTGTCTCCTCCAAGTAATTAGTGGCGTAGCCAGCATGTTTATCCCCTGATGGTAACCGACCATGTGTAACCCTAGGACCTCCTGGTGTCTATATAAACCAGAAGGCCTAGTCCGTAGGGCATTATATCATAACTGCCTAGGGTTTAGCCGATCCGATCTCGAGGTAGATCAACTCTGTAACCTTCATACAATCATATCAATACAATCTAGCAGGACGTAGGGTATTACCTCTTCTAGAGGGCCCGAACCTGGGTAAATCGCCGTCCCTACGCTCTCTGTTAACCATCGATTCCTAGACCCACAGTTCGGATCCCCTACCCGAGATCTGCCGGTTTTGGTACCGACAAGAAGTGACTGGAGGAAAGTAGAACTTGATGAGGTAATTGTACCTTCTCTCGAATTGGAAGGTAGCACATCACAGAAAACAGTTCCCGTGATGCCTACACCAACCGAAGAGGAAGCTAATGATGATGATCATGAAACTTCGGATCAAGTTACTACTGAACTTCGTAGGTCGACCAGGGTACGTTCCGCACCAGAATGGTATGGTAATCCTGTCCTGGAAGTCATGTTGTTAGACAACGGCGAACCTACGAACTATGAAGAAGCTATGATGAGCCCAGATTCTGACAAATGGCTTCAGGCCATGAAATCCGAGATAGGATCCATGTATGAGAACAAAGTATGGACTTTGGTGGACTTGCCCGATGATCGGCAAGCCATTGAGAATAAATGGATCTTTAAGAAGAAGACAGACGCTGATGGTAATATCACTGTCTATAAAGCTCGACTTGTCGCAAAGGGTTTCCGACAAGTTCAAGGGGTTGACTACGATGAGACTTTCTCACCCATAGCGATGCTTAAGTCTATTAGAATTATGTTAGCTATTGCCGCATTTTATGATTATGAGATCTGGCAAATGGACGTCAAAACGGCATTCCTTAACGGGTTTCTTAAGGAAGAGTTGTATATGATGCAACCAGAAGGTTTTGTCGATCCTAAGGATGCTAACAAAGTATGCAAGCTCCAGCGATCCATCTATGGACTGGTGCAAGCATCTCGGAGTTGGAATATTCACTTTGATGAGGTGATCAAAGCTTTTGGTTTTATACAAACTTACGGAGAAGCTTGTATTTACAAAAAAGTGAGTGGGAGCTCTGTAACATTTCTGATAGTATATGTGGATGACATATTGTTGATTGGAAATGATGTAGAATTTGTGGAAAGCTTAAAAGGGTTGTTTGAAAGGAGTTTTTCAAAGGAAGACCTGGGTAAAGCAGCTTACGTATTGGACATCAAGATCTATGGAGATGGATCAAGACGCCTGATAAAACTTTCACAGAGCACATACCTTACAAGTTTTTGAAGGAGTTCAAAATGGACCAGTCAAAGAAGAAGTTCTTGCCTATGTTGCAAGGTGTGAAGTTGAGTGAGACTCAAAACTCGACCACGGCAGAAGAAAGAGAAAGGATGAAAGTCGTCCCCTATGCCTCAGCCATAGGCTCTATAATGTATGCCATGCTGTGTACCAGACCTGATGTGTGCCTTGCCATAAGTCTGGCAGGGAGGTACCAAAGTGATCCAGGAGTGGATCACTGGACAGCGGTCAAAAATTATCCTTAAGTTACTTAAGGAAATGTTTCTCGTTTATGGAGGTAACAAAGAGTTCGTCGTAAAGGTTTACGTCGATGCAACCTTTGACGCCGATCTGGATGACCCTGAGTCTCGAACCGGATACGTAAAGTGGAGCAGTCATTTGGAGTAGTTCCAAACCGAGCGTTAAGGCGGGATTTACATGTGAAGCGCATATTTAACGCCCTTTCAACTCCATCCGTGATTGGATCAAGGACGGAGACATTGAGATTTGCAAAGTACATACGAATCTGAATGTTGCAGACCCGTTGACTAAAAACCTCTCCCATGAGCAAAACATGATCAGCCCCAGAACTGGTTGGGGGTTAGATTCATAACTATGTGAACTAGATTATTGACTCTAGTGCAAGTGGGAGACTGTTGAAAATATGCCCTAGAGGCAATAATAAATTGGTTATTATCATATTTCCTTGTTCATGATAAATGTTTATTATTCATGCTAGAATTGTATTGACCGAAAACTTAAATACATGTGTGAATACATAGACAACACCGTGTCCCTAGTGAGCCTCTACTAGACTAGCTCGTTGATCAAAGATGGTTAAGGTCCTAACCATAGACATGAGTTGTCATTTGATAACGGGATCACATCATTAGAAGAATGATGTGATGGACAAGACCCAACCGTAAGCTTAGCATCAGATCGTTTAGTTTATTTGCTACAGCTTTCTTCATGTCAAGTATCTGTTCCTTAGACCATGAGATCGTGCAATTCCCTGACACCGGAGGAATACTTAGTGTGTATCCAAACGTCACTTCGTAACTGGGTGATCATAAAGGTGCTCTATAGGTATCTTCGAAGGTGTTTGTTGGGTTGGATGGATCGAGTTTAAAATTAGTCCCGGATCAGTTTTGTTTGGCCAAAACATAATATTACGCCTTTATGAAAAACAAATTAGGCCGAGAACTGCTGAAATATACACTATAAATGATAAGAGCTTCACATTGACAGCTTTTCCATGTAATTTTCCGTAAGGATGATGGTTTCATTAGCATATTGTAGTAATATAGTCACCTCTCATCCACGAGATGTGAGATCAATCTACCTACATGACAATCCCTTAGCATGTGCTATGGGGATAGCTCGCATTTCGGCAACAATATTATAAAACAGGTGGGAACAGTCGGTCCTCTTGCTGCACACCCTTAATGCCAACACTCCCTCATTGGACAAACAAGCAATCTAATTGCCCCACTTTGGTGTAAAATCTTTCATGCACAACGTTTGTTGGAGGAAGACCATACTTTGTTGTAGACCTTCTCAAAATTCACTTTCAAGATATATAGCCTCGCCGTGTTTCTTCCCGGCGAGCTCATGGATGGTTTCACGGAGGACCACTACCCCCTCTACGATGTGCCTCCGAGGCATGAATATTGTTTGACAAAGTCTAAAGAAATTATGGGCTACGATAGTAATGTAATTTGTACCCACCTTGGTGAACATTTTAAAGACATTTAGAAGGCATAGCAGGCGATACTGTTGAGTTTTTACGGCATCCTCAATTTTGGTCAGCAAATTAGTGAACTCAAAATTAAGCCCAAACTAAGGCAGAGCCAATGAGCATGGCCATCAAGTTAAATTTAATGACCTCCAAAGTCGGCGCATCCAGAATTCCAGAGAACGTAATCGACGACGAGCCCATATATTCCTTGATCGCCACGACACACCGCTATTGCTGCCCCTGTATCACCTCTCCTTGAGACAACACCATCAACATTAAACTTGCATATACCATGTGGAGGTCTAATCCATGGTTCTCTCATCGACGTTCGCTCTTGCACTGTTTGTGTGGTTTTCACCTTCGTTTCCATGTTCCCCAGATCAAGAATAAATCCCCTGATGAAGTGATGGCTTTATATATGTTTAATAATTTTTAAATACATCATTAAAAAATTAAAAATTATTTGATGACAACATTTTCATACACATTGTTCATTTTCGTTATATATCAGGAACATTTTTTTAGTAAATTTTTAACATTTTTTAAATATATGATTATCTTTTTTCTATACACGATCAACATCTTTAAAATTTAATGTTTTTATGTTCAAAATTTTTAATACACGTTCTATATTTTCCGTATACATCAGAAATATTTTTTTGTACACGTTTAACATTCATGAAATAGATGATTAAATTTTTTCAAATATTTGTGTTTGATGACTACTTTTTTAATACACAGTTTACATTTTCATTATATATCAAGAACATTTGTTTATACACATTTAACATTTTCTAAATATATGATTAACATTTTTTATACACGATCAACATTTGTTCAAATTTATGTTTTCATGTTCAGTTTTTTAAATACACGCTCTACATTTTTTTGTACGAGGGCTTAATAGGCGCTCTGCAATTTTCGTTTGGCCTAGATATTTTGGCATCAGCAGGTCCACAACTACGTTTTCTTTTTGTGTATTTTTTACTTGAATTTTCACTTTTTCTTTTTGCAAAAATTATATTTCACTCAACTTATTCTTTTGCGAAGATCAGTCAGCCGTTAAGAGGTCGCAATGCAGAATTATCGAAAATCAAAAGAAGAGACTAGTTTCTTCCAGGTACCACCAACTTATATTACAGCTGCTAAATCCAACAAGGAACAACTATGAAACAAGTGACAACATGAAGGGAAGAACCAGCTGTTACTCCCATCCGACTAGCTATATATAGCTAAGCTTACACAGAAAAAATGTCTATAAACTGAAAGAGAAAAACTAACTACAAAATTGAAAGGGTTTGCACACAGATGCGAAGATCCTAAGCTCGATCTTAGATGCACGTGTCTTCCTTCTGATCCTGTGTGTACCCTTGCTGCTTAGAGGCTCTGGGACGATCTAGTCCGTTTGTGACTGAAATTAACAGCAAGCAAACTTATTCAGACCACAGTACACAACGGGACGAACAAGCAAGCAGATGCAGGCACAGACAGAGAGTTCGTGTGTGCGTACCATTCTATCTGTTGTGGATGGGATTCCAGAAGGAGCGTGGTATCTTCCGGCGCCCCAAGCTCGCGCCGGCGTTCCTGAAGGGCTTCTTCGCGCCGTCGACCCGCATCCGCTGCTCCGACTTGTGCGTCGACGGCGGCGACACCAGGAGCCTCCGGGCCTGCCGGTACTGCCCGCTCGCGTCGACGTCGGCCAGCGCCAACGACTGCGAACTCAAGAACAGAAGAAGCAGCAGCAGCAGCAAAAGTGGCAGCGTCACCTGACGACATAACCTGCTGGAAGAACTCATCTTACTTGGGGGTCGGGTCTCTGCTCTGCTCTGCTCTGGTGCTGTGGGGTGGTATGTTCTTCTGGGGCAGTGTGCAACGAGGAAGGAAGGTGGTGGGTGAGGTGTGGCGTGGATCGGGGCAAGGATCGAGGAGAGGTGGTGGGCTTTGCGTGGGTTTTATTTCCACTGGCTGGTTACTCAGTGTGATCGCTTAGTATATGATGGCTATGAGACCAACTAGCTAGCGGCGGTCTGCGGGTCGGATCCTGGATCAGGATCGGTTCAGATGAGAATTTGGCAGCGTAAACACTCATTCAGAACGTTAACAGGCCCCCGGTTCGGGTGCTGCTGATACTGAGCGATCCAAACCCGATACACACTACACGGTGAGTAACCAAGATACATAGGGGTGCTAATCTAATTAATGGATGGATCAAGCCGGTGGGATCGGCTGGATCATGTGCTAACCAGTTATCTAATCTGCCCCCCACCGGGAGAAGTCAGGCCGGGATGTGTGTGATCGCTGTCATGTGCGTGCTGCGCCTTTGACTGTACTGCAAAACCCTTTTCTGCCTTGGACCAAGAGTGACAATCGCAGCGTTTAGTGGTTGGTTCCATGCAGGGGATACATTTCTTAAACTCGCAATGTCTTGCCGGGATCACGTGATGACGCTTGGAAATTAAACATGGCCGATCGATACTTTTACCGCCCGATCAATCAAGTGTGGTCAAAGTATGTTTTCTACGGCTTCTTCTTCCACACAGGAACATGGTGATTTGTGTTCTTCTCTTTGTTAACTGCGGCGCGGCTGTCATATGAATAAGAAGAAGGCGGTTATTCAGCCACGATGGATGACAGTTGCAGGAGTCCGCACCTTGATAGGAGTAGTAAACAAGGCTGGGGAACATAAGATCTGATCAGGGATCGGCTCAAGTTGGTTAACATGCAAGCAGTTCAAAAACCAACCCAGCCCTGTATGAAACACTGACGAACCAGATTCAGTGGAGCGCGGTGTGTCTGTCAGAATGTCAGTGCGTTTGCATTGGGATCGGAGCCGGCCGGTCTCAGGCAGCGGATCCTAGGAAGGATGGCACGCTCTTGATGGATGCGCTTAACAACTACAGTAGTTTACTCGATTACTCCTTTTTTCGACAGCTTAGTGTGTTCTTAATCTGAGTAACTGACGGTGATGTTGGACTACGCGCTCTGCTTCTGTTCTGCAGCCACAGCAACAGCACCAGAAAACCGCAGCCTGAGGTCCTCTGCCCAGCCCAGTCTGTAACTACTGCACTGTCAGTCTGTCACTAGTGCACTCCACTGCTGGTAGCCTGGTAGTGCTGGAGCAGCAGAGTTTAACGGGATGGATTAGGCTGACGGCACCTGTATCTGTAAGAGAGGTCGCGCGACGAAACAGCCAAAAAGCATAGCGATCCACGACCGGGCCAGCGACTGAAGCATGGATCCACACAGCTGTTAGCGCCGTGCACGCGAGATAAAATAATCCGAATCCGAGACAGCGATGCGCGGAGCCACCCCCTCGGCGTGCAAGGAACGTGAAGCTTTTCGTACGGCGCCGTGCCACCGCTAGTTCGCCACGCGCCCCCGAGCCTGGGACACGCACCCGCACGACTCGATCGGCGCAAAAGTTGATCAACTTTCTAGTAAGGGCATCTCCGAGGCTCACCCGCAAACCGTCCGTATCCGTCCGGACCACGCTGTTCAGATCGCGTGAGCCATCTAACACCGACCTGTATCGGTTTGTGAGGCGGTCTGGACACGATTTCTTCCGCAAACCGAAGACAAAAGTGCGGGAGGTTTGCGGGAGTCCGGACCGATCCCAAGCCCGTTTCTGACCGCCCTGGCCCACCAAAACCCCTCCTCCTTCGCCCGCGCGTGTTCCTGCCCGGCGCCACCTGCCCGCATTCATGCCGCTGTAGAGCGCGACGCTCAACATTGAAGACGGCTTAGGGCGGACGCAACCTCTCACTGCCTCCGCCATTGAAGCGGCGCGCCGGCCGAGGGCGCCGCCCGCGGCGCGTCTCCGATGTCCGCGTCTTTTCAATGCCGGAGACGCGTGACTGGACGGGGCGGGACGGATATCTACCACGCCCGTTCAATGCCAATGTCCGTCCGTATGCCACCATTAAGCAGGCTCGCCGGTCGAGAAACCCACTCCGACGTCCCGCGTTGACGCCTGGCCTCACCGGAATCCGCTATTAAAGGTGGCCAGAACCGGCTATCTCAACAGCACAACACATCCGCTCCACATCCTCCTCCTTTCCTCCACATCCGCCGTGACTGCCATCGGGAAAGCATTGTGGGGCAGTCTGTCGCCGGAGATGAAGCACGAGGTGGCCGCCCTCGCCGCCGCCTGGCGGAGCCGCCGTGCCAGGCGGATCGAGGCCGGCTTGCCGGCCAGCTCGCCCGTGGTCTCCGACGACGACGACACCACGATGGAGACGGGCTCCGACGACACCGCACCGGAGCCCGCGTCTCGTGTGCACGCCGGCTTCACCATGGAGCAGGCGCAGGCGCACTACAACGCCGCCATGGCGGAGGTGTAGCCTGCGTCGGCGCCTGTGTCGGTGTTCCAGCAGGTGCAGGAGGAACAGCGATACAACCTGTTCCTCCTGGAGCAGCACCGGCTAGCGGAGGGCCAGATCTACGGCGAGCGCGCGAGCGAGGAGGCCGTGGCGGCCATGGCCGCCGCGAACCCCAACTTCGTGGCCGAGCAGCGTGCCATCTACGATGCCGTCCGCGCTCAAGCCGCCGCTCGCCAAGAAGCGGCCGCTGCGGTGGCGCAGCTGCAGGCGATCGCAGAGGAGAACAACGCTAGCTGCGCCTCCTACGCGCCGCCGGCGAACCATCAGCCGGCCCGGTGGGACGAAGACAGCGCCGGCGCCACCATTTCCATCATGGACCTCACGTCCACCGGCGACGGACAGGTCGCGGACTCCTCCGAGGATGAGTAGGGCACGGGAGGCGGCAGGGCCTGGTGTCCCATGTGGGCTGGTCCGTCTCCCGTGTTCTACTCTTCCTCGCCGGAGACCGCACCTTCACTTCATGGGTCTTATCGCCGGCGGTCATGAAGACGGCGGATGGAGGACGACAAGGGCTCGGACGCCGGGCGCCGCCGCCGTGTAGGATAGGTTTAGGGTCGGGTCTTTTTTTTGTTCTAGATGTTCGAAATCTAATGAAAATCCGCCGTGTTTGTCTGAAATCCGTCATGTTTGTATGAAACCCGGACGTGTTTGCACGAATTTCATCCGGTTTGTTGAAAAAAAGTTTAAAATGCATGCGGCTAGCGTTGGATGGCGTCCTCCCGCATCCGTGTCCGCGGACTGGCCCCCCCCCCCGTCCGCGGACGGATGCGGGAGGTTTTTTGCGGGTTACCGTTGGAGATGCCCTAAGTTCGCATCTGGTGATGGAACGAAATGTGGCCCGTTCATACCAAGATAAGGGCTTTGGACTGGGCGCCTAAAATTAGTTTTCCTCACCCTCTGCCCTGTGGCATTGGTGGATACATTTCGAAACATTGGCTTACCGCGAAATATAGGGTACAATCACCAACTCCAGTAAAGAAAATTAAGGTCGCACCGCATTTATCAACAGAGTTTCTATATCATAATATTGTTTCACTGAAAGAGTTTCAAACTGTTTTTAATGGTACTGGTCTTAATATGAAATTACCACTGAGATGATGATCATGTGCTTTCACCTTCCTTAGGAATCGCATGGATAGTCTAGTACCCATGAAGAACTGAAGATGGCAAATGTGGGTCGCCTACCAATGATGGCTTTGATGTCAAACAAGAGATGGTTAGTTCACAAGTTTCCTTCAATATCTGAGATGAAATGACTGTTGCTTTATGGATCCCTATTGTCGGTGTAAAACCGGCAGACCTCGGGGTAGGGGGTCCCGAGCTGTGGATCTCGGATCGATGGTAACAGAGACAATAGAGACGATGTTTTACCCAGGTTCGGGCCCTCTTGATGGAGGTAAAATCCTACGTCCTGCTTCTTTTATATTGATAGAGATGTATCGAGTACAGAGTTGATCTACCTCGAGATCGTAATGCGTCTAACTTCTATGGCTAGGTGAGCAATGTTGCGTTGATGTCCCCTCTACGGGCTAAACCCTATGGCTTATATACACGCCAGGGAGGGTACCTAGGGTTACAATGTCGGTATCTAGGAGTAAGGTGGCTGGACAAATCTTGAAGTGTACTACAAGTCTTCGGTAGAGACAGCGCCGATCACGTCTCCCACGTACAGTCTTCGGAGTCCATCTTGGTCATGCACGGGGGTACCTCGGCCCAACCGAAGAGATGGGTCGGCCCGGTTAGTACCCCCTAATCCAGGACACCGTCACTAGCCCATGAACTGGTCTTCGATGCCGAAGTCGTCGCCCTTCACATTCCGAAGTCTTGGCTCGATAGACAAGTTCCCGTACTTTTATCCTCCAACCAGAGTTAAAGACCTCGGACGACCTTTAGAATTTCGCCGAGGGCTCAATGTCAGACGTTGAAAATCGTGCCCTTAGGGAGTTGGGCCCCTTTATGGGAAAACGTCGAAGCGCCAGCCCTTTCTGCCCTTACTTAATAGATGTGTCACCCTTGCTTGTGGCTATGCGCCCTTGCAACCGCAGCGAGAAATTCCCCTCTCCCTCCAGCCCAAGCAGGAGCCTAAACAATGGCGAGCGGCGAGGGATCGTCAAGGCGTCCTCACGACCCAGATAGGGGGGACTGGGGGAGCTGCTCCATCGCGCGCCTTCAACCAGATGCGGACTTGGCCGCAACCCGCGCTGGATTAACATCCATCGACGGTCAAGCTCACGCCGAAAATTACCCCTTGCCATGGGGGGACGAGCGGGTATGCTTCGTACCTTTCCTCCTCCGCGGCTTAGGGTTTCCAATCCACCCATTTCTCCGCGGTTTGCTGGAGTTCTACGGGTTACAACTACATCATCTTTCTCCGAATTCGGTGCTACACATCGCGGGGTTCGTCGCGCTCTGTGAGCTACACCTCGGCTATCAGGCGCACTTCGAATTATGGCGGAAGTTCTTCTGCGTCGTGCCCCGCTCTTCGACCGACAAGTTATTCGAGGTCGGAGGAGCCGAAGTCTGCCGAATCGACAAGACTGGCTATCCAGCGGGAACACCTCGGGAGGAAGCCGATTACTGGTCTTCCGAGTGGTTCTACATCACCGACGTCCCACTGTACGAGCCAGTCTGGCCAGGCCTTCCGCCCTTCTCATTAGATCCACCGAGGAAGCGTTACAGCTGGAGACCACTGAGTTCGGCTCAAGAGGAAGACGAAGCCGTGACTAGGCTGACGACCAAGGTGAAGTTCCTTTCCAGCGCGGGTCTTACCATTATTGATGTGACGGCGGTGTCTCTAGACCGAAGAGTCCAGCCGCTTTGGCAGCGCCAGCATTTATTGTGCGAGTATAACGGGTCCGAGGACGCCTCTCGATCCATCAAGGGGGCTTTTATGGACCAAATGACTCTCAGAGCCGTGCTAGCCAGCATATACCAAGGGTCAGCCAAGGATTTTGCTAAGCGCCAGTTCCAGGAAGGGCTGTCGTACTACAACCCCGCCGACATTGTAAGTTTCCATTTTGAGCTTTCCTGTTTTACCTCGGGATCATTAATTCATTATATATTGATTGAACAGCGGTGGAGGCGTTGGCTTGAAGGGGTGAGCAGTCCAGCTCCAGAACCGGAGTTACACAGTCGCGCAGAAGATCCTGTCTATCACGAGGACGAAGACCTGGGGCTTATCTATGAAGGGATGAGTTTTTTCCTGGAGAGCCTTGACGGCTCAAAGGTAGCGGTCGTCCCTGATACGCCGGGGACAAGACCAGCCTCATCGGTAACTCTCCCTTCCTCTAAGCAAAAGAGAGCCCCTCGTCCCCCAGTCTCCAGTCTTCTGACTTCTCCTCCAAAGGGGCGGCGCTCCCAACGCCTCCGCAGAGAAACGGCTCCACTGGCAAGGGCTCGGCCAGAAGGTCAAGAAGCTCCGGCGAGGGCAAGCGAGAGTGTTCCATCCGTCATTAGGTAACATTTAGCTTCATGTCATAGAAAAGACATTTCGGGTTCTAACACTGCCGAATATTTGCAGACAGCCTCCACTCTCCACCGCACATGTGGACGCCGAGGAAGGCGCGGCCCCGCTCAAGAAGGCAGAGGTCCGAAATCCTGCAAGGGTTGACCCCGGAGCCGCCTAGCCCGAGGACTCAGCCACATCAGCCACTCCGTCCAAAATTCAATGCGCCGCGAATTATCGCCGACGAAAGGCTTCCTTGAATAATCCGGCTTTTTCGGACAAGGAGCTTAACGCTCTCAGCGCGGTGGACGCATACCTCGGGGCGACCCGAGGTGCCTTTGATGAGTCGCTGGATGTCCTGTCGCGAGGGCTGCGGGTATGTTTTTAAAGACGAATATAACTACCAAGTATAGTAGTAGCCCCTAAGGCTTGATACGAGCCCTTGGGGTCGAATCAAGACTTGAATGCTAACCCGCAATCTTTGTCATAATAGGAAGCTCGCTTGAGGAACGAACAATTGACCTCGGCATTAGACCAAACAAGGGTGCAGCTTGACGCGGCATTGTCCGAGGTTGAGCAGGTGAAGAAATTTACCAGAGAGGCGCACGGTAAGCGCTTATTCCTTGAATTTGGTATCGTCCAAAAATCAGAGCTGACGCCTAGTATCGTTTGTAGCAGCGGAAGCCCTGGGTCATCTTGAAAGGGATCTGAAGCAGGCCCGTGACGATCTGGCGTATGCTGAAGCGCAACACCAAGCAAGGCAACATGTGGTCTCGCAGAGAGCGGCCAACGTGGATGCGCTTAGGACTGAAAACGCCCGACAGGCCCAGGAAATTGAGAGCTTAAAAACTCGCCTCGCTGCCGCAGAGGCAAAGAATCGGCAAACGGACGATATGATTTATGGTAAGTTAGAAAGCACAAAAGACAGTTGTCATGCAATTTGTCCAAGGAAATGTATCATTCGAAATGTGTTGTTGTTTGACAGTGTGCCTGACTGGCCTTCCTCCGGAGTCGCGGGGTCCGATGTCCGAAGACATGAGCAATCGTCTGTCCGAGGTGCATGAAGGAGCTCGAAAAGCGATGAAGGATGTGCACCAGGCGTTATGGCCCGAGGGGACGCCAGTCCCTGAGGACATGGCCGCACTAGCCGAACGTCTTAAGAGAGCGCGGCGCCGGATCCAAGCGTGGAAAGTATCAGCTTGCCGAGAGGGTGCCAGAGAGGCCTGGGCCATGGTGAAGACCCATTACACCGGTTTGAGGATAACAGAATTAGCAGAGGTAGGACCCCTGGGGCCGGATGGGGGAGAGATCCCGACTAGCCAGGCATACGATAGTGTAATGCCCGCCGCCCGATTCTCGCAAAAGGATTGCGCACTAGACACCTTAATAGACGGGTTAGACCATGCTTGAAAAGTGTGGTATGACTTTATGTACCGAGGTATTCTATGTCAAATATTTCCGCCCGTGTAACCAAACTCTGTCAGCCAGCCATCGGCTTCCGCCTCCTCGGACAAAGTCCGAGGAGTGTCCCATACTACTGGCCGAAGTTATCAAACCAGATACGTCAAGGGACCAGGTAATCGGGCTATGCGGCTCGAAAGACGAGAGGGTAACAGAAGGTTATGTTATATTACTGTTTAACGTAAGAAACATCTTCCGAGGAAAATAGTTCTTCCAATAGTTCCTTTCCGCGGGGAATGCGTCGAACACGCCCGTCCGAAGACGGATGACCTCGGGGGTAAAGCCCCTGGTCGGGGTTTGAAAAGACCCTTGCCACGTTAGTCCTATGTCATAGCCAACCAATCCGCATTATAAGACCACTAGCTTTCGGCTTTATCCGTCTGAGGTACTACACCGGTTGACCCGGGAGTAACAATCACAGCGGTGCTCCCTTTGGCCCCTAGCCGAAATATCGGGAAACGTAAGGGGCAAGCACAGGAGCCGGGCAACCCAGCTTGGCCAAATCTTAAAGCGAATTGATGCATATAGTGGCTCGAAAGACAATAGTACATAAGGGGCGGAATAGCTATTGAAAAGAACCAGCTAGAGTGTCCTCGGGATCATAAAAGAACTTTCCGAGGGGAGAAGATAAGAAAGAAAAAGGGTTAAATCGAAAGAAAATGCACAAGTTATTTACACAGACCGTATACTTGAAGTTATGCATAGAAGCGTCGGAGTAGCGCCGCGTTCCACGGGTGGGGCTCTAATCGGCCGTCCTCTGGATCTCGGATTCGATAAGCTCCTCCGATGAGCACTTGGTCAATGATGAATGGTCCGTCCCATTTAGGGGAGAGCTTGTGTTTTTGTTTTTCGGGGTGCAGTCTCATTACGAGATCCCCGACGTTGAATTCTTTAGCACGAACCTCTCTACCGTGGTAGCGTCGTGCCTGCTGTTGATAAATAGCGGAAAGAGCCCGTGCGACGTTGCGCTCTTCCTCGAGAGCGTCTAAGGCGTCTTGTCGATCGAGTTCGGCCTCCGATTCCTCGTACATGCGCACCCGAGGTGCGTCATGTATGATGTCGCAAGGGAGGACCGCTTCGGCACCGTACACCATAAAAAATGGGGTATACCCGGTGGACCGATTGGGTGTTGTACGCAAGCCCCATAAGACGGAATCAAGTTCCTCAACCCATTTGCAATCGGCCTTTTTAAGGGAGCGAAATAGCCGTGGCTTAATTCCACTAAGGATAAGTCCATTGGCTCGCTCCACCTGCCCATTAGACTGCGGGTGATAGACGCGCGCGTAGTCGAGCTTAATGCCCATTTTCTTACACCATGCCTTAACCTCTTTAGCCGTGAAGTTGGTTCCATTGTCTGTTATCAGACTGTGGGGGACACCGTAACGATGGACTACCCCCGAAATGAATCCGATGACCTGGACGGCCTCGGCCGAGGTGACCGGCTTTGCTTCTATCCACTTGGTAAATTTGTCTACCATAACGAGTAGGTACTTATTTTTGTTTGATCCACCCTTGAGTGGCCCAACCATATCGAGCCCCCAGACCGCAAAGGGCCATGTAATGGGAATGGTGCGCAGAGCCGTGGGGGGCATATGGCTCTGTTTTGCAAATACCTGGCAGCCTGGGCAACGCTGTACCAATGTCGAGGCATCGGCGCTTGCCGTTGGCCAATAGAAACCGGCACGAAAAGCCTTGCTGACCAGGGTTCGAGCAGCGGCGTGATGTCCGCTCATGCCAGAGTGTATCTCCTGAAGTACAAGTTGTCCTTCTTCCTCGGATATGCATCTCTGGAGGACGCCCGTTGTACTCATTTTATAAAGTTGCCCTTCATGAACCTTGTAGGCCTTAGACTGCCTTACGATCCGACGTGAGTCGGCTTGGTTATCAGGAAGTTCTTTTCGGAGTAGGTATGCAAGGAGCGGCTCAGTCCATGGTGCGATCACTTCCATGACGTCATGCGCTGAATCCGTTTTCCAGATCATGGACCCGCCTATGATACCATCGTCCTTTTCGAGCGGGGGCTGTTGCCCGACATCGTTTGAGTCTGATGTTCCTGTGCTGTCTTGCCAGACTACGGATGGCTTGAAAAGCCGCTCGAGGAAGGTGTTTTCGGGAACCTTGTCCCGCTTCGCGCCCAACCGAGCGAGAATGTCCGCGGCCTGATTGCTATCTCGAGGTATATGGTGAAATTCCAGCCCCTCGAATCTGGCCGAGATCTTTAGGACGGCATTTCGGTAGGCCGTCATCTTGGGGTCTTTGGCGTCAAACTCGCCATTGATTTGCGAAATGGCGAGGTTCGAATCACCTCGGACCTCGAGGCGTTTAACGCCCATGGAGACCGCTATCCGAAGTCCGTGTAAGAGGGCTTCGTATTCGGCTGCGTTATTGGAGTCTGTGTACATGATTTGCAGTACATATCGAATGTTATCTCCCGTGGGGGACGTGAGTACCACGCCAGCCCCTAGGCCGGCAAGCATTATGGAGCCATCAAAATACATTGTCCAATGCGAGTAGGTACTGTACTCACGGGGGAGTTCGGCTTCGGTCCATTTGGCCACGAAGTCTGCCAGCACCTGGGATTTAATTGCCCGGCGTGGTTTGTAGATAATTTCGAAAGGCAGGAGCTCTATAGCCCATTTGGCGATGCGCCTCGTCGCATCTCTATTATTAATTATGTCACTTAAAGGGACGTCGGATGCCACGGTCACCGTGCACTCTTTAAAGTAGTGTCGAAGCTTTCGCGATGCCATGAAGACTGCATAAGCTATCTTTTGATAGTGAGGGTAACGTGCCTTATAGGGGGTTAAGACCTCGGACACGTAGTATACGGGTTTTTGGACCTGGAACTTATGACCTTCCATGTCTCGTTCGACCACGAGGACTGCGCTAACCACCTGGTTTGTAGCCGAGATGTATAGTATCATTTGTTCGCAAACGCCTGGTGCTGCCAGGATTGGGTTGGTGTCGAGGAGGGCCTTGATGTCTTCCAGGGCCGCCGCAGCCTCCTTGGTCCATTTAAACGTTTTGGTCCGCTTTAACAGCCTGTACAATGGTAAAGCTTTCTCACCAAGCCGTGATATAAAACGACTTAGGGCTGCTACGCAGCCCGCTAGCTTTTGTACATCTTTGAGCTCTGTAGGGACCTCTAAGCGATCCAGGGCTCGAATTTTGGCCGGGTTGGCCTCAATTCCTCGGCTAGATACAATGAAACCGAGGAGTTTGCCAGCCGGGACCCCGAAGACGCATTTTTCGGGGTTAAGTCTTATTTGATATTCCCGTAGGCTGGCGAATGTATCACGGAGGTTGTCCACCAGTTGATCGACGCGTTTAGTTTTGACAACCACGTCGTCTACATAGGCCTCCACAGTTTTTCCGATGTGGTCTTTCAGGCATGTTTGAATCATACGCTGGTACGTAGCGCCAGAGTTCTTTAGTCCGAAGGGTATCGTATTGAAGCAAAACGGTCCGTAGGGCGTAATAAACGCTGTTGCAGCCTGGTCCGATTCCTTCATTTTTATTTGATGATACCCTGAATAGGCATCTAGGAAGCACAATGCGTCGTGGCCCGCAGTGGCGTCCACAATTTGGTCAATACGGGGTAGGGGAAAGGGGTCTTTAGGGCAAGCTTTGTTGAGGTCTTTAAAATCGATGCACAACCGCCAGGACCTGTCCTTTTTTGGTACCATGACCAAATTGGCTAGCCAGTCGGGGTGTTTTATATCCTTGATAAATCCTGCCTCCAGCAGCTTTGCCAGTTCCTCGCCCATCGCTTGACGCTTGGGCTCGGAGAAACACCGAAGTGTTTGTTTGACGGGCTTGTGCCAATATGTTTAGGCTATGCTCTGCAAGCCTACGGGGTATCCCAGGCATGTCGGAAGGGTGCCAGGCGAATATGTCCCAGTTTTCCCTAAGGAAAGTGCGTAGGGCTTCGGCAACTTCTGGGTCGAGGTTAGCCCCTATGGACGCTGTTTTAGCGGGGTCCATGGGGTGAACTTGGAATTTGATAATCTCGTCGGCCGGCTTGAAAGAAGTAGGCTTTGATCTTTTGTCGAGAACGACATCGTCCCGGTCGACCTCGGCGCGCAGTGCGGTTAGTTCTTCGGCCGCAAAGGTTTCGGCCAGGGTCTCGAGGGCGAGGGACGCCGTTTTATTTTCAGCTTTTAGCGCCCTGTCAGGATCACTCGAAATGGTAATGATCCCTTTCGGGCTTAGCATCTTGAGCTTCATGTAGCCGTAGTGCGGCACCGCTTGAAATCTTGAAAAGGTGTCCCGTCCGAGGATGGCGTGGTATCCGCTTTTGAAAGGCGCGATGTGGAAGGTGATCTCCTCGGAGCGATAATTGTCCGAGGTCCCGAAGACTACATCTAGAGTTATCTTTCCACTGCAGCGTGCCTCTCTCCCGGGCACTATTCCTTTAAAGGTAGTGGTGCTCCGTTCTATGCGCGATTTATCGATGTGCATTTTACTCAGAGTGTCCTCATATATTAAATTCAGGCTGCTGCCTCCATCCATCAGGACTTTATGGAGGCGGCAGCGGTCCACGATGGGATTGAGGACTAGCGCGGCGGGGCATCTGTCCAGGCCTGACTTCGGCTGATCACTCTGAGTGAAGGTAATCGGCGTGTCTATCGACGCACCCCGAGGCGGTATTTGCCGGACGGCGTTGATTTCCCGTAAGGCCTGTTTGCGCTGGTTTTTAGACGTAAATGTCTCATAAATCATTAGGACCTCGTCTTTGTCCGAGGTCTGTCCAGAGTGGCTGGAGGTGCCCGTCAAGAGGGCGGGTCACCCTTTGGCCACCTGCCTCAACACCCAACAGTATCGAAGGCTGTGGGTTGGGCAGGAGTTAACTAATACAGTGTGGATCGGGCATGGTTTACCTAGAAAGCCGTCTAGGGCCGTTCCGGGGTGATCGGAGGTTCTCTTCTTCTTCCGGGGTCGATCACCCGAGGTGTTCCGTTTGTGATTTTTGCGCCGAGGCGACGACCGGTCGCGTTCCGGGTAGTCCTCACAGATCGAGTTTGTATTCCCCTTGGTTCGCCAGGTGTCTTCAATGGCGCAAAATCATGCTACCAAGTTGGTTAATTCAGGGAGTGTTTGGACGCAACGACGGGTGAGGGCGTTCAAGACGCCTTTATCCTCGCATCCGCGCTCGAAAGCGGCGATTATATCAGAGTCTTGATAATCTAGTATTTTACTCTTGACGATCAAGAACCTGGCCCAGTATTGCCGGATCGGCTCCCTAGGGAGCTGCCGTACGTAGGCTAAGTCCCAGATGTCGGATGGGCCGGAGTCGTCAGGACGATATTCCATACAAGAGGTGATCGAACCAGATCCGATCTCTAAAGACCGCGGGCTCGAGACCTCATCACGCTCACCTGACGGTGGATTCGTAGTTATCGGTTTAGCCGATTCGATTTGAGAGTCGGTCGTCATTGAGTTGCCGTCCGATCCGTTCTCCAGGAAGTATCTTACCCCCACGTCGGTGAGGGGGGCCTTCGTTGGAGCCGAAGAGGGGTCATGGTTCGCTCCCACGTTACGTGGAGGTGTCTGCGAGACTCAAGCTTCGGAAGTGGAGACGCGCTCCGCAGGTTTGAAGCCGTTGACCGGCGATCCCATCGATCCCTCTGGCGATCTCACAGCGGAACTCTCAATGAAAGCACTAGTGTCGGTGTAAAAACCGGCAGACCTCGGGGTAGGGGGTCCCGAGCTGTGGATCTCGGATCGATGGTAACAGAGACAATAGAGACGATGTTTTACCCAGGTTCGGGCCCTCTTGATGGAGGTAAAACCCTACGTCCTGCTTCTTTTATATTGATAGAGATGTATCGAGTACAGAGTTGATCTACCTCGAGATCGTAATGCGTCTAACTTCTATGGCTAGGTGAGCAATGTTGCGTTGATGTCCCCTCTACGGGCTAAACCCTATGGCTTATATACACGCCAGGGAGGGTACCTAGGGTTACAATGTCGGTATCTAGGAGTAAGGCGGCTGGACAAATCTTGAAGTGTACTACAAGTCTTCGGTAGAGACAACGCCGATCACGTCTCCCACGTACAGTCTTCGGAGTCCATCTTGGTCACGCACGGGGGTACCTCGGCCCAACCGAAGAGATGGGTCGGCCCGGTTAGTACCCCCTAATCCAGGACACCGTCACCTATCATTTATCATTACACTATTATCTATCTTGAAACCGTTAATTATCCCTCCAAGAGCTTTTGGTGCATTATGTTAAACTTGTTCTTTGCCTATCCTTTTCTTTTATTGTAGTGAAGCAATGATCTTTTGTACCCATTTTAATGAGGATATTGTTGTGCATTTTTTAATACCTTTGAATTGTCAAGGGTTGGTTCCTTGTATTTTTTCAAAAATGAGGATGACCCCTGGCTTCTGCATCAGGGCGATGCATGCAGCCATTTTATTAATTATTCGTCAAGATATTACAAAGTAATACATTAATAAGTCTGAAGCCGTCATCTTG
The DNA here is from genome assembly GCA_039707655.1 of Elymus sibiricus. Lineage (NCBI taxonomy): Eukaryota > Viridiplantae > Streptophyta > Magnoliopsida > Poales > Poaceae > Elymus > Elymus sibiricus. The sequence continues at coordinate 388,400,333 of CM077676.1, forward strand.
GCAACAACTGTCACTACTCCTATCCATAACTGTCACTACTCCTATCCACTGGATGAAGTGGTGCAGATTGTCGGGGCCGCATACCAAGACCTCGCACCAAAGTCCAACATCTAAAGCCCGAGGCCCCAACCAAGCCGAATTTCTGGGTCTGGGTCACACACTGGTCCGGCGCACTCTCAGCGGGCACTGCATGCGACGCTGTAGAGGTCGTCACCACCGTCTTCCACCAATCCATCTTCAGATCAGATACTGACGCATCGACCTTGCCAGGCCTGTCGTCGACGCCACCACAACGCCAGACGGCGCCACCTTCCTACGAGCGTCCATCATCACACATCCTTAGCCGAGACCATGCTGCGCCACGCCGCCGAGACTCCACGTCGTTGATGCGTCACATGAAACGCCGCTCCACCGCTGAAACCGTCCACTGGTCCCTCGAGCCAATGCACACCTCCAAGAATGACGCCCCCAAGGGGGGAACGGCACAAGAGCACCGTCGTCATCGATTGAGTGATCTAGGGTTTCCCCCGGAGGTAGCGGATAGAGGTGTGGAGCTTCTCCACGGCGATGCCTTCTAGAATGGGACGACACAGAAGAGCGCCGCCATCGCCGGCCTTGGCAGCTAACCGAGAGCAGGGTTTTTGCCCGGATCTGCTCGACGAACCTCCACCCCGCATCGTGTGCACGGGACCGCCGTCGCGCAGCGACCAGGCCACTCCGGCCAGATCAGATCTGACCGGAGGCCAGACCACGCCTGCAGCCGGTCCGTCCACCCGGCCCTCCACGCCGCAGCCGCCGATCCGAGGTCAGATGGCCTGCCGCGGCAAAACCGTCTGCCGCTGCCGACCCACGGCGCTCCTGCGGCAGTGCCACCACCAACCTTCACTACGCCACCGCCGCACGCCGTCGCCGGGAGCGAGCCGCCGTGCCGCAAAGGTCCAGATCTGGGAGCACAGTCCCGCTCGCCAGGGTGCCCCGCACCACCCCTGCGCCACGAGAAGGTGGAGATCCTCCGCCACCGCCGTCAACCGCCTGGGCGCCGGCGGCTTCCTCCAGTGGCGGCGGAGGTGGGAAGAGAGGTGCGGCGGCGGGCTTAGCGGCTAGGGTTGGTGTCCGCCCGAGTCGCCCGAGCGGGGGGGGGGGGGGGGGGATGCGGGGGCGAGCCTAGGTTCCTTGTATGGTGTGAACATTCCTACAATAGGGCGGTCTTTTCTTATTCGTTGTGAGTGTGGGATACTTTTACTCTCTCTCTCTCTCTCTCTCATCTTGTTTTGGGTTTAATTTCGTAAATTCTATTACTCTCTCGTATCGGTTTTTCTTAGAAAAAGCAAACGAACAATGCCACAACTTCAGTGGATATAAAATTTACATCGTCCAGCATTACATTTCCTACTACTGAGTAATATTATGTCTATCATACTTATAAGGCACATGCGTTTTCCAAGATTAAACTTCAACTAGTTCATCAGGGGAGTGGATGCTTCGTTGGGAATATGCACTTCGGGCTGGGAGTTCATCTAATGCTCACCACGATCATTAAGTACATTTGAATGGACGACATGCTTTTGCAAGAGCAAAAGACATGCAAAGCCCTACCTAAGGCGACAATGTGAGCCACCTAAGTCATACACATCAAAAGGTGCCATAATATAGGGCAACACGTAATAGTGCTTAACATACACATCTCTTTAGTGGGATAGCTGATTTCGGAAGAGAAATTTGATCTTAACCCACACTTTACTTCTAACTTTGATCATTTGCCCCCCCCCCCCCCCCCTCGAGATTGACGGGTGGGGCCGGGGCCACTAATCATTGAGACAATGCTGGGGGAAATCATCAAACCCCATGTAAAGTGGGGCAAATGATCCAAGTTCCCGATTTCAGAAACGTACTTGTGAATCCACAAAGCATTGAGGGTTATTTCTATATCGTTGAACTACAAAGTTTCTGTGAAGACCGAATGATATTGTATTCTAACTTGTCATTTATGTTTCCAGACACGATTCCATATATGTACTAGATAAAAAGCACACATGCAACAGTCAAGGAATGGGCAATACCAGTGGCCTCAAGACACTTGTAAACATCTTGTACACTATAAAATTCTGTTTAGTTACACATATCATACCCTCGAGTGACTCCGGTCAAGATAACTAAATATACTAATATGGCTATGACTGTCTATAAATACACTATAACACATTTAGGGACATGTGTTAGTCCATGGAGAAATGTAATTTTTATATGTTATTTGATATTTTCTTAGATCTAAACCCGGTTCACTGGAATGCAAGATTTTCAGAAAGATCTCTCAAAGTGCATATTAAGAAAAAAGAAACCATATATAACTTTGGTTGCATACAACTAAAATCTAGCGTAAATGTATTTGTGATGATATAACTCATAATTGTAACAACGAACACTACATTTTTGCAGCGTGATTATGTAGTTAATTTTAATATGTTGAATAATTAATATGCTGGTACAAAATCTTATGTTAACAAAAAAATATAAATAAGTAAAATAGTTTAGAATAAATAAGTTGGTGCCAAGCTTCGAGACCATCACTACATAATTAAGTGTATGAACCATAATACAAAAAGGTGAATAACACGAACCACAAGACCACGCATATTGAAAATGTTCAGTCATTGGTACACACATACACGGTTAATGCTTGCCCTCCTCATCGTGTGGTGGTCTGGCAGTGAAAACGTCAACGATGTTCAGTTTCAGTGTAAAACCATCTTCAACAAATTGAGGTGGATATACAAAACGGAGTCTGAACTTTGATATAAATTGGTAATTCATAAAAATAATATGAAAATAAAAAATCGTTCTTTTTACAAAATAAATGCACACATCTTGTAACTACGTGCAATTTTTTGTGAAGAAATGACCTCGAAACAATATCAATAAAAAACTAATTTAAAGCTTTTGGAGCACAAAAATGTTTTTTAGCCCAAAACATATGTTGTTTTGGCACGAAAGTTTGCATCAAGTTATAAGAAACGAAGATACCCGTTTCCAAAAAAAAAAAAGATTCCTTTTATAATACTGTTGATCTGGGAGCATGTGCTTTCTGATTTTTTTATTAATAGTAAATGATAATTCTGCAATTGCGAAACTGGTAAAAGGCCGGTGGAAATTATAAAAATAGGAAGGACGTCAGGAATAACAGCGTCCAGGATGGACACTATTGCTAACTGCGTCGAGGTCTGGACGCTAGTACGGATGGCGTCCAGCCATGCCCTTCGATTGGTGCTCTGATTAGGCCCAACCGAGTTGTTTTCCTCTGATAGATAGAGGTTTCATGACCTATAAACTCTAGTACGCCTACAGCCATCGCTTCTGACGTCGCTAGGTGGTAAGCAAGCTCTAGCACGGACATCGCCAATCATCACAGGAGCAACATCGTCTCACTGGCCGCTTGTCATTAGGATCATTCGCTCATCATTAGGATCATCCACTTGACCTATGATTGGAGCATGTGAGGACTTCCATGGCCTCATTGAATCTTCTTTGTTTGGTCTTCTGTACAATTTATTCAATGGTTACAAGCGTACATTGTATAGGTGACTGGGTTGTTACTCGTGGGCAATACAATTTGTAATTGGCTAGTTTATGAGAACAAATAAGTCGATCTTGAGTCGGCGGTCGCGCTTTTGCCTCTACGTGTCAGTGCACCACTGCCAGCTCTTCTGGAAGCATGGTTTGCCGGTGCCGTAGCACGACGTGAACCTGCCACACGGGTGGCACCTCAACCTCGATAGGGTTCCGGTGCCAGCCGTGCCGGACTCAGGCCGACGCAGCTGACGGAGATCCACCACCGTCGTGCTCTACTCCCGGACGACCTCCACCGCGACCCAGCGTACACGGTGGATTCGCCGAACTAGGACGCGTGGTTCACCACCGAGCACGACCAGCGTTGTCGGTCGTGCTTCAAGGGTGCGCCAAGGGTGCGCCCCGTGTACCGCACGCGCTCACCGCTCCACCATCACCGCCGGTCGTGGTGAAGGGGGAGGATTAGGAGGCCGAGGACGCCTACATTGTGGCCCTCGAGGAGGCCACAAGGAGGTCCATCGAGGAATCCAAGCGCAAGGAGCTCACCAGATGGCCCGGCCTTGCACATGCACTGGTTGAATCGGCGGCTGGAGTGGAGGCCAATGCGCCCCCACCGCCACCAGCACTGCCCGCGCTCGAGCCTGTGGAGGAGGAGCCATGGTCGCTGCTTGGGCAATCATGGTCGTGGACGAGCACGTTGCCGTCGTATATCGTGCACGCCTGTGTGGGTGGGCGCGATCGACGAGGAGGCCGACCGGCAGACGGCGGAGCGCGCGATGGAGGCCGTGCGGCAGGAGAAGCAGCAGCTGGTGGCGCAGCAAGCGGCAACGATGCTAGCCATCCAGCAGGTGTTCCTGTGGATGGAGACGCCGGTCTACGTCGACCTGACGGAGGAGGACAACGACAATGCCTAGATCTACTGCCCGCCGCTGACTGTTTTTTCTAATCTTTTCATTTAATATTTTTAGTTTTAATTAATGTAAATTGGACTTCTGCTGGCTGTTTTATTTTTTAAAAAAATGCGAAATCCAGCGCAAATGTGAAATGCGTTCGTCCGTGTTGCTCGCACCTTCGGACCGGCGGACAAAAACAAACATTGACATCCGCCTGACCGATCCAAACAAACAAAGAACAAACAAAATCTACATCAGTTTGGGTCACCGCGTCGGAGTTGCCCTTAGGTCGGACGAAGGCAAAAATGAGTTTCTGGGCCAGGTCGAATCAAACAGAGGACGCTGCTAAGAATAGCGTCCAGGAGTGGACGTGGTTTGCAACAGGGACCGGGCCTGGATGCTACTATTGATGGCGTCCTTCCTACTTTTCAAAATTTCAACTTATTATTACTAGTTTCGGAATTACAGCATTATTATTTATTATTAATAAAAAAATCGGTGTGCTTTCGAGAGCCAAAACACCCAATATTTGAGAGTTGTACTTACTTTCTCACCTCTTTTTTTTTTTTGCTCGGCCCCAATCCACAATAATACCCCCCATTTCTCAATCCTTAATTGTTTCCTTTTTTTTTGTATTTGCTTTATGTGTGACCTAATTTAAAACCACAATGACAAACAATAGCATTAATAATACATAGTACAACTCAACGATATTCAAATCCATAATTCAAAGCGCCACGAGTCAAATTCAAAGTCAAATTGTTTAACATGGAAATCTCAAATAGTACTAGGAAGTTTTCACCATACCACATAGTCATCCAACATACTCCGCATAGTTCAAACTAAAGGCTAAGAAAATAAAAGATTCCAGCATAGAACACACACCACCAGTTCCACCGCCATTTCCATCAACACCGAAACCACCATTAAACCCAGCCACCTTAAAGCCACAAATTGTCACATAGCCAAGACATATTACTTTTTGGTCTGGATCCATGGTAGAGATGTCAAAACATGATCTTCTACTTTTGCTCTCACATATGATCTTGCCCTCCTCAAGTGACGCCTTGTGCTCCTGAATTTAACACGCTTCCTTCCACCTTGCCTCTTTCTTCTCTTGCTTGGCGGCCTCCATTTTCTCCTAGACGACCAACATGACTTGTAACGCGTAGCGCCTCCTTCGTATACGCCACCATCTCCTCCTTTATTCAATTTTTGCTTCCTCCTCAGCTATGATGAATCTGGCGTTGGACTAATGGGAACACCAGCTTCATCATCTGACATGGATATGTTTAGAGTGGATATGGATGCCTTGCCGGACTTGGTCTTCTTGTTTGTGAGAGCTAGCCAACACTGATGCATGGAAAATGCTCTCCTTTTCTTACTCCCCCTCCATGTACAAAAAGCTTGTGCTTCAGCAAGCTACAACCAAAATTTATATGTTAGATATGACAAGAAGTTGATGTGAGAATATATTACGAAACAAAAGAACAAGTTGATATATGAACTTACATGCTCACTGGCAGTGCGGCAGATACTGATCTAGTTCCCGCCGCAGTCTAGGCTTGGTGGTGACCCGAGGCAGTCTCGTCAGTTCGGCCATGGATTTGCTCGGGACTCGATGCGACCATGGGCGGGCTGGGGCCAGCGGTGAGACACCGAGAGACCGCAAGCACTGAGGTTGTGCGAACAAACAAGCAGGCAGACATCGGAGTACCTTCCTATCTGTTGTGGATGGGACTATACCGTGAGGCCGGTATCTTCCGGCGTCCCAAGCTCGCGCGTGCTTCTTTGAAGGGCTTCTTCTCACCGTCGACCCGCATTCGTTGCTCGGAGTGGTGCGTCGATGGTGGCAACACCAGCAGCCGCCGGGCAGGCTGGTGCTGCCCACTCGCATCGCCCAGCGACAACGACGACGAACACAAGAGGAGAAGCAGCAGCAGCAGAAGTGGCAGCGTCACCGGACGACAAAACCTGCTGGAAGAAGAACTCATCTTGGGTGTCAGGCAGGACTGGAGTCAGGCCTCTGGTGGTGAGGTATGTTCTTCTGGGACAGTGTGCAGACGAGGAAGGAAGGAAGGATGGTGGGTGAGGTGTGGCAGTAGGACTGTGGATCGGAGCAAAGATCGAGGAGAAGTGGTGGGAGTTAACGTGGGCTCTGCGGAGGGTTTTATTCCCAGTGGCAGTGTGCGGCAGATCACTACTATAATCGCCATGGCCAGTAGCTCAGTAGCGACTAGCGAGCGGCGGTCCTAAACGGGTCCCCAGCTGAGATCTGGACCCGGTATACGCGATATTAGTGAGCAAGATACTACTAATTCAGAGCGTGAGCGCGATTGGGATCCATGTGCTGATCAGTGATCGATCTAATCGGGAGAAGTCAGGGGTGTCATGTGCTGCATCTTTGACCGTACTGAAACAATCTCTGCACTGGACCAAGAGTGACTAAGCATGCATGCTAGTGTTTTTCTGATCTTCACACCGGTGTTAGTTGGTTCCGAGGACTAATTAACCTAACTGCCCAGTTTGTTTAAGCTGGTAACCATGTTCCTCTTGCCGGGATCACGTGACGGAGGCACGTGATGCGTGGAAGAGACATGGCAGGCGCTGCCGTTTCCTTTCACCGGTCCAAGTTTCTGCTTCTCCACAGACCATTTGATCGAACATCGTGATGCTCTTCTCGCTGTTAAATTAATTGCGCATTAGACATGGGTAAGTGGTTAAGGCACCAAGATAACGTGCAGTTACAGTTTTCACCTCGCGCCCGGTGCTGCTTGATCGTGCTTGATCCTCGATCGGGCGCAAGCTGCGCAGATACAGTTTCAAAAATGTCTGAACTCTGAACATCGATGAAGCTGCAGATGCCAGAGAGTGACTTCTGCTGCAGGTATAGGCAGAGTGTACTTGCATCGGGATCGGAGCCTGTCATCCCAGTGTCAGGCATATCACCGAAGGAATTCCATGAACATGCTTGGTAATTCATACTACTAGCTAGTGGATTTTGAATCCCGGTGGAAGACGGTGACGGTGATGGGTGAACTCTGTGTTCAAGTTAACGACCACTGCATTTTACAGTGTTATCACAGCGAGTACACTAGCTAGCAGACGTCCGAGGGAGCATCTGCGTCTGTGAGCAAGATCCATGGCGCGGCGCGCACGACGGAAGAGCCAAAAAGGCACCAGCGCGATCCATGAAGCCCCTCGAGCGCACACAGCTGTCAGCCCCTTGATCCATGGTCGTACCCTCGCCTTTCGCTTCTGCGGAACGAAACGCGAAGCTTACTTTCGGCCCGGCCAGCCGCGTACCCAGTGCTATCCTACCTGCGGTAATTTTGTTCCATGTTTGCTTGCTTTTCTTGTTAAGTACTCCTATGCTACACAGAGAGAGAGAGAGCCGACCATACATGCATGCGTGGTTCAGAAAGGAGAGGTTCTTTATGGGGTTGGGGATGGATCGATGCAATCAGCTCGGTGTTAAGTTAAGCAATGATGAGCTGTCTACTCCACAAGTGCTAATTGTTTTTAGGCCGGCCCATTTGCGGTAGCCGTGAAACCCTCACTAAACGTACAAAAGGCAATATAGACCTTTGACAATCGAACGCGCGACCAGGGAAAGAAACTCTCTCGTTGCTAGCCACTTCGGCTCACTGACTCAAGTGCTAGAATTGCAGTGCCGCATTTAAAGGAACAACGAAAGCAACAACACTTAAACACCAATTCACAAATACTACTAAAACTAGAGGACACCCCGCGCGTTGCTGCGGGAATTGGTTGATAAAAAATTGGGTTGATAACATGGAAATAAAAATAAAAATACATATGACTTATTATATTTTATTATATATAATTGTGACAATATTTATTGAATATAAGTAGAATAATTAAATGAAAATCATTTTTTCATGCATGGTTGAATGTTGTGGTGGGTCTTTTTCCATGCATGATTGCATGTTGAGGTGGGCATTATCTCATTCATAATTATATAGCGAGGTGGCATGCTTGCATGTTTAGATAAATAAGTTAGTGGGGATGACTCTCTTAGGTATATAGGATGGGTGAGCGGATCGAACACACAAGCTCCCGCGAGTGCATAACATCCCTTGCCCCGAAAGATTAATTTAAAAAAAATATCGTATGTGAATTTCTTTTTGAAAAAAGTAAATATTTTTCAAACACAAACATTTTCAAAAGTTGTGAACATATTTTTAAAAACTCAGACCTTTTGTGAACAATGTTTCGGAATCTCAAACTTTTTTACAAAATAGGAGCAAAATTGAAAACACGGGCAATTTTTTTGAAAATACGAACATTTTCTGAAAAACAGGAACAAAACTGAAAACGCGGACATTTTCTGAAACTACGAACAATTTTTTCAAAACGCGAACATTTTATGAATTCCTCAGAATGTTTTTTTTTTCAAAATTGCTGAGAATATCGAAACACGAACATTTTTAAAAAGAGCAAACAAATTTTGAACACGAACATTTATTGATTTTTTTTAACATTTTTTAAAAAATACTAACAAATTTGGAATTTCAAAAGATTTTAAAATAATACGAAAAAAATTGAAACATTTTTTTTGAATTTGCTCAAACATTTGTTTGTATTCATGTAGAAAAAAACACCATGTTCAATGTAGAGTGTTTGAGGCTAATTTTTTTTAAATAATACACTTTTTTTACTAAATTTGGAAAATAATACACGGTTTTGATATATTACAAAAATAATATCCAGTCGGTCGAGCCGCAGCCGATTGGATTCAGTCGGCTGAGCCTAAGCCGACATGATCGTGTCGGCCAATGCGAAGCCGACAGCTGGCCTTTCGTCCACGTGGCGGCCGACGAATGGCTCGAACACGTCGCCCCTCCCCACTCGGCCTGGATAGCTGCAGTCGGCTGGGGCCAGGCCGACAGGCCTCCAGTCAGCCCCGGCGCGGCCGACAGGGTCCTGGCCAGCCCAGCCGCACGGCCACTCTTCTGTTCTCTTCTTATCTTCCTCCTCTTCGTTCTTATCTTCCTCTTCTTCTGTTCTTATCTCCTTCCCTTGTTCTTCTCTCTTACCCCCCGAAAGTACACAAAACTTAGCCGATTTCTTGCGTTTTTTCCACCGTAAATGCATTCTAGAGAGTTGGGGGAAGCAAGGGAGACCTCGATCTACTGATGAGGTAGCTCGTGGTGGTGGTGGTTACCATTTTGGTGGAGGTTGTGGTGGTGGTGAAGGTGGAGGTCGTGGTGGTGGAGGTCGTGGTGTAGGCTCCGGCGGTGTGGTGGATGCTCCGGCTCCGGTGATTGAAGGCCGTCGTTCGTCGTTGCTTCGCACGCTTCAAGGGTATAATTGAACAGACATTTTCTCTGTCGTAGTTGCTCCGGTAGTATTCGGTAATATGTTTCGATGTGAAATATATTAGGTGTGCGAATATTGTTATTTGCTCCGGTAGTAACCGTAATATATTTAGATGTCTAATATTTAGTTGTGTGAATATTTTTAGTTGCTCCGTTAATATTCCGTACTATATGTGGATGTCAAATATTTAGGTCTGTCAGTATTTTTAGTTGCTCCGTTAATATTCCGTAATATATGTACTTGTCAAATATTTAAGAGTGCGAATATTTGTAGTTTGTCATGCTGTTTAACAGTTGTACTTGTCAAATAATTTTATAGGTGAGCCGAGATGTCTGATGTAGTGAAGTTCATATTTTTCTACGGTCCTGGTACTGTCCAAACAAATGAGATTGGGGTTGATCTGAGTGAATTTGAGCACATAGAGGTGCCACTGACCGCCCCTCAAACATGGTCTGTTAGTCAGTTGAAAGAATGGGTGACAACATGTTTAGGGCTGAATACTGAAACGCACACCGTGGGTGTTCATGCATTGTGGACCCGGCCAAGTTCAAACATTTTCTTCTATTTGAGGCCAATAGAGCGGGACTCTCAGTGGGTGCGCTGGTTACAAGGTTGCGAAAGCAGGGGATGCAATCCTTGTGCCTTAGTGTTTCCCGTTGTGAAGGAGGTAATTGCACCTGAAGGCGAGGGTCGTTACGATCCTGGGCAAAGCAGTGACGGGATGATGTTATCTATGTCAAATGCTGGAGATGATGGTTACGAACAAGGGCAGAGTAGTCAGGTAGAAGGAGGAAATGCCGATGGTTATTACAGTGGCGAGGCGGACGGTGACGAGATAGATGGGCACATGCAGAACCTGATGGAAGATGAAGATACAGATGTTGACATTGGTCATGCCGATGATTCCGACGAGTCGGATGAAGAAGAGAACGTAGAGGATGTGCCGAATCCTGCATCATGGAATCATGACTTCTCATCAGCAATGACCGTGAACGATGGGCATGATTCTGCCTGGCAATATCACCAGAACAACATTGCGACGGGTGTTATGTATCCCAACAAGGACGCTCTGAAGGACGCAATCATTCAATGGGTAATGTCGACACAAAGGGTTTTAAGAGCTGATGTGTCAAGTCAGTACTTGACAATGGTATGCAACAACGCAAATTGTCCCGCCAAGGTGCATGGCTATCTCCCTAAGTATGGCACAAGTTGGGTGATCAGTGACCTAGTTCATCACACATGTCTTATTCCGTGCATCCCTCAAGATCATGGCAACCTTTCTTCCACGCTTATTGCTCGGTTGTTTTACAGTGAGATAGTGGAGAGCAAAGCGATGGAAGTGAAGGCTATCCAGACAAAAGTCTTCGTCAGGTTCAAGTACAGAATTTCTTATGGCAAGGCTTGGAGGGCTAAGCAAAGGGCGCTTGAGAGCAGATTTGGTTCTTATTTCGATGCATATGACTCTATTGTCCGGCTCCTCCACACGCTGAAGGACCGGAATCCTGGCACCTATGTCGACATCCAAGACCTCTTCATGCCAGAGTTCCCAACTGTGAGGGTGCTACATCGACTGTTCTTCTCTTTCGGTGTATGCATCGAAGCTTTCAGGCATTGCCAACCGGTGATATGTGTAGATGGCACTTTTCTCACTGGCAAGTACAAGGGTCAGATCCTGACAGCCATTGGTCAAGACGGCCAAAATCAAGTAGTCCCACTTGTATTTCCATTTGTGGAGAGTGAGAACATTGAAAGTTGGACATGGTTCTTCAGGCAATTGAAAATAGCAACTGTGAAGGATAAGCCCAATGTGTGCATCCTTCATGACAGGCATGCAGGTATACTCAGTGCGATAAAGACACTGACAAACCCTGGTCCTGAGGAACAAACTCCATGGCAGGACTTGCAGAGCCGTTGGTGCATGCGCCATCTGGGGGCTAATTTCTTCTCGCAGTTCAGAAATAAGAACCTGATGAATCTGTTCAAAAAACTCTGCAAGCAGAACCAGCTATGGAAGTACAATTTAATACGTGACAGACTTAATGTATGCATGCAGAGACACGTTAGGGACAGGAAAGTTGCAAGAGATGCAGCGGTGAGAGCACATGTTCAAGCAGTAGCAGCACAGTTAGCAACAGGAACAACGGTCGTGGAGGAGGAGCCTGTTGGGCTTTGTGACTTGCCAGGATTTGACCCACCTGGTACTAGGAGAAGGCTCGGGAGGTCGATTAAAACCTTCGAGCAGTGGATAGAGCATGAGCCTCTGGAGAGGTGGTCTTTGGTGCATGACACACATGGAGCAAGGTACGGTGTCATGACTACCAACCTCGCAAAAACATACAACTTTGTCCTCAGAGGAAACCGGGCATTGCCACTTACAGCCATCGTTGAGGGTATTTTCTATGGCACCGTGAAGTATTTCAGAGATAGACGTCAAAAAGCAGAGCAGCATATCTTGAACAACCCAAGCACACGTTACTGTGAAAGGATTATGAAGTACATGGAAGAAAAGATGGAAAAAGCCAGGTCACACACTGTAGTCCCCATTGGTAATCAAGAAAGAAGGTTTGAGGTCCGCTTAGCTAACAACAAATTCGGCTGTGCAAATGAGCTGAGGACGCATGAGGTGAAAATTGGAAATGAAGTCTGGCCAACGTGTGAGTGCACATGCAACAAACCGAAGTTGCTTCACCTACCATGCTCCCATGTACTTGCTGCTTGCGGGCAGCTTGGAATGGACGCAATCTCGTTTGTGTCTCCATATTTTCTGAAAGAGTCCGTCCTCAATACCTGGACAGGTGAGTTGCTGGGATTTCGCTCAATGGGTAACTTCAACACCGTTAATCCTGTTGAAAGGCGGTACATTCCAGATCCAGGGAATATGCGTACAAGTAGAGGTAGACGACAGTGTCAGCGCATCCGGAATGATATGGATGAATCTGAAGCGGGAGGCCCCACTATGCAATGCATTTTATGCAATGAATTTGGCCATAGGGACACTAATTGTCCCACTTTCGTCACTGCCAGTGCTACTGGGCGTGGACGAGGCAACCGGGGACGAGGAGGCAGAGGAGGAAGAGGAGGAAGAGGGAGAGGAAGAAGCTAGGCTGCGTGGCACTAAGTTCTAAATTTGTATTTAGTGTGGCATTAAGTTCTAAATTTGTATTAAGTGTGACACTAAGTTCTAAATTTGTATTCAGTGTGGAACTATGTTGAAATTTGTATTAAGTGTGGCACTATGTTTGAAATTTGTATTAATTGTGGCACTATGTTGAAATTTGTATTAAGTGTGGACTATGTTTAAAATTTGTATTAAGTGTGGCACTATGTTTGAAATTTGTATGTGCAAGAATGGCGGGAATGTCGTTGCTTAATCCGAACATTGATAGTAAACATCGTGCGGCGATAGGTTATGAGCGCCAGCTTGAGCCCCTGTGCACTTGCACTCAAAGGGAAGACTGGAAGATACACCAGGGATGGGTTGACCGGTAAGTGCTTTATTTATTTGTTTCAATCATGTATATTGATGGGACACACTAACTGAATTGCCCTGACATGCAGGTTGAAATGGGCTGGCCTATTACCTTTTGCGCGTCTGGTTGAGCGCACGGATACCTCCAGACGCGTCACCATCGACACCTCTTTGCTCACCTGCTTAGTAGACCGGTGGAGGCCTGAGACCCACACGTTTCACTTCCGCTGGGGAGAGATGGCTCCTACTCTGGAGGATGTGTCACTTTTGCTGGGACTACCGTTGGCAGGTCATGCCATAGGACCGTTGGAGGCACCGGCTAGTTGGGAGCAAGGTTTTGCACAACGTTTCGCGGGTCTTTATGACGGTGCTCCGGCTCTGGCATCGGAGCATCATGGACCTAAGTATGATTGGTTGCTCCATTTCCAGGTTAGTTCCCCTGCCTCATATCTTTCAGTTGTCGTGCATCTGGTTTTACAGAAGATACCTTCGCTATGTACTAATGCTTTATCTTTGCTCAATACAGATCCAGAAGTTCCCGGGGTATCCGCAGGTCCCGTTGAATGCGACACGGATCACTCGCAGCCTGGAGGCATATATACTGTGGCTTCTCGGTAAGGTGATGTTCACAGAGAACCATGTAACCACTATAAGTGTGCTCTACATCCCTATTGCACTGGAGATCGCGAGCGCTGAGACGCCGGATCAGATCACACAGAGGAGTTGGGGTTCGGCGGTCTTAGCGGCTACATATCGAGGTATGTGCAACGCCTGCCAGCTTACGGCACCCACGTCAGCCCTTCTTGGATGCCCTCTATTTCTACAACTGTGGTCGTGGGAGAGATTCTCTATAGGACGACCAGACATACGTATTCATGAGCCTATGCCCGTAATGTTCGATGCTGAAGGCATCGACATGCCTACTTTCGGTCTGTGTTGGACACGTCGCAAGGTATGTCTCGTGTTATAATTTTCTTCTTTGTGTACACTATGGCTGAAACTAACTTGTGTTTGCCGCAGAGACACTATGCTGGTGATCAGACTAGGCGAGCATACAGGGCATTAAACGAGCAGTTTGATTTGTACACTGGGGTGATCTGGCAGCCGTACACGCAAGAAGTCATGAATGCAAGATACCCCGGCGGTATGTCTGAGCTATGCTTCAGAGATAGTGTTTACTGGATGACGAAATCGAAGATCATCTTCGATGTCTTCGCCGAGGAGATGGCCCAGCAGAGGGTTATGAGGCAATTTGGTCTTCAGCAGTTGGAGGAGCCTCCCCCTACAGAGGACCCGGTGCCAGGACACATCCACAGGTATTGTCTTGTTATTCAATATTGAATTGTCTTTCACAATTGTCCATAGTGAAGCATTAGTTAATTGTTTAACAAACACCATAATTTTAGGATCACAAGGAAGGGGATTAGCAGGACTGCTGCTGAGTGGCTACTTAGGGTTCAGCCGTACGTTACACAATGGGAGACCGCGAACACACATCTGTGGCACGAGAATGTCGAGTTTGATCTCGATGAATTCAATCTCTATTTGCAGCGGTACATGAGCAAAACACGGTTATGCATCGTTCAACACACTCACCCAGATGATATACCTGCCCCTAGTACGTCCGATATGTACCCGAGCTATGATATTTCGGGCTCTAGGCAGTACGCGGTAAGATATATTCTCTTTATGTAATGCATCTAGTTGTTACATACTTTGCCGTGCATACTTAATAATCGTCGTGACAATTTCAGGCTGAGTTGAGTTACGGACTTGGCGAGGAGGTGTCCAACTATCGGCGTTCACTTTCGGATGCACCACTACTCGTTCCTCGGCCTCAGATGCAGAACTGGATGGCGCGCATTGAGGGGAGGCTGCGAGCTGTGTATCGGGCTATCAGGTGCACACGCACTTCGGACGTTCTTCATCAGCAGCCCGTACAACGTCCCCCGCGTCACTCGACTGGTCAGCTAGACCCCACACATCACCGACATGACCCGCGTCCACGTCTAGCAGAGCAGTGGACGCCCAGGCCACCACGTCCTGACCAGGCTGGTAGTTCGGCGTGGCAGCACCAGCAGGATCCCACGTCAGGCTACGTGTTTCGGCCAGGACCACACCAGCAGGGTCCCACGCCGGGCTTCGTGATGCAACCCCCTCCTACAGGTATGTTTCTTCATATTAATTCTTTTCAATATCGATTGGGACTACGTATTTCGTCATTACTTATGTTCCATCCCTCCCGCAGCAGGCTACGGATATATGGCATCTATGTCCGGATCCGGGTGGGATAGTGACCATGAAGATGGGCATAACACACAGGATTACTTGTCGCAGCACAACGAGTGGATGGACATGTATTCGACTCCTGCACCACCTCCCACACAGGAAACACAGTATGACCAGGACGGGTCCGAGCTTCCTCCCCGTAACGTTCGGCCACCCCACAGGTATATGTGGCCGACGCCGGATCCACCACCTCCACGACGTGGCAGACGATGTGGCTGATGCTTCTGTGGCACTATATCTATCTATGTATGCGAGAGACATATATCTGTCTATGTATGCGAGAGACATATTCTACCTATGTATGTGTGTCACTTATATCTAGCTATGTATGCGACAGACATATTTCTACCTATGTATGCGAGAGACATATTCTACCTATGTATGCGAGAGACATATTTCTATTCATTCGCATTGTTAATCGAGTTACATTTCCGGAGAGACTGCTACAGATAATTAAGATACAAGTACATCTGAATTAAACGGTACGACTGAGCTTAAATAATACAGCATACAAACTACATGAAGACATCATCGTCATCCTCCGTCGATGCAGCACTCTTGCCCTTCGACGATGAGGCACTCTTGCACTTCGACGATGAGGCACTCTTGCCCTTCGACGATGCGGGTGTCTTGGCCTTGGTGCTCGGCATGAAGTTATCGTCTTCGTCCTCGCTGTCTTGGGTCCATAAATAAGTATGTTCTGCTGCAGCCTTTAGGAATGCTTCATCCTTATGTTGTTGCTTCTTCCACCTTCCATGAAACCTGAGAAGTTCTTTTCGTATCTCCTCAAAGGTCCTTGCAGGCCACCCACACCTACTTAATGCGTGAGCCAACTCATTCAGTAAGGTGTCACTACTGAGGAGTTCGTCCCATGGAACTATCCTATTGTCTATCTCCAAATTGCTGGCTAACCTCAGAAGACGTTTCGACATACTCAGGTGGAAACTACGATCGAAAGGATAATGGGACATCTTTACGAGACTACACTGCACTGCTTAACAACCTTTCTGTGGAGGGGGTTTTATAGATTGAGAAGAGAAAGATGGCGGGAAAGCGTTGGCGGGAAAGAAGATGGCGGGAACAGAAGGGTTGGCGGGAAAGAAGATGCCGGGAAAGGGTTGGCGGGAAAGAAGCTGGCGGGAAAGGAAGGGTTGGCGGGAAAGAAGCTGCCGGGAAAGGGTTGGCGGGAAAGAAGCTGGCGGGAAAGGAAGGGTTGGCGGGAAAGAGGATGGCGGGAAAGGGTTGGCGGGAAATAATGGCGGGAAGGGGTTGGCGGGAAAAAATATGGCGGGAAATAATGGCCGGAGGGGGTTGGCGGGAAAAAATATGGCGGGAAAGGGTTGGCGGGAAATAATGGCGGGAAGGGGTTGGCGGGAAAAAATATGGCGGGAAATAATGGCCGGAAGGGGTTGGCGGGAAAAAAATATGGTTCGATGCAACCATTGGCTGAAAATATTTAGGCTGGGCACCTGTCGGCTTAGGCTAAGCTGATTGGAACTAATTGGCTTCGGCGTGGCCGACTAGGTCCAGTCGGCTTAGGTTAAGCCGACTGGATCCTATTTTCAGAAAACTTCTAAACCGTGTATTATTTCTCAAATTTATTAAAAAAATGTATTATTTAAAAAAAATTAGCGTGTTTGAGTAGGTCAGAAGGCTCCGTTTGACAGCACGTTGTTTCTCGATATCCGTCAAATGATCCTAATTTTTTTTCTTTGGCTTGTATGAACAATTCAAGGTACCATGCCAAGGTCTTTTGGTTTTCTACAAATTTTACATTTTCTAGAGTTTTCTCGGTAAAAAAATGGGTCATAAATTATCGGACGTGTCGCAACTTACATACGGTGTCGAAAATCGTTCAAACCTGGCATGGATTACTACCATGGGCATGCCTACCTGCATGCAAAAGTTGAGGTCATCTCAAGCATATCCAAAAATAGACCATGTTCAACGTGGGGTGTCTGGGTACGCCAGAAGGCTCCGTGTGAGAGCACATTGTTTCTCGACATCCTTAAAATGACCCAATTTTTTCCATGACCTTGTATGACCAATTGAAGGCACCATGCCAAGTTGTTTTGGTTTTCAATAAATTTTGCATTTTCTAAAGTTTTCTCGGTAAAAAAACCGATAAATGCCCGAACATGTTGCAACTTGCATACAGTGTCAGAAATCATTCAAATCTGACATAGATGCCTACCATGTGCATGCCCACCTGCTTGCAAAAGTTGAGGTCATTTGAAGGATGTCTAAAAATAGACCATGTTCAACGGAAGGTGTTCGGGGTAGGCTAGAAACCTCCGCCTGAGAGCACGTTATCTTTCAACATCCTTGAAATGGCCCCAATTTTTCTTGCACGACCTTGTATGACCAACTAAAGGCACCATGCCAAGTTGTTTTATTTTTTGAAGGATTTTGCATTTTCTGGAGTTTTCTTGGCCAAAAAAGGTCGATGAATGGTCGGACGTGTCGCAACTTGCATACGGTGAAACAAATCATGCAAACCTGACATGGGTGCCTACCATGAGCATGCCCACCTGCTTGAAAACGTTGGGATCATTTTAAGGATGTCCAAAAATAGACCATGTTGAATGAAGGGTGTTTGGGTTGGCCAGAAGGCTCCGTCTGAGTTCACGTTGTTTCTCGACATTCTTGAAATGAACCCAATTTTTTTATGGCCTTGTATGACCAATTCAAGGCCCCATGCCAAGTTGGTTGCGTTTTTGACTAGTTTTTGCATTTTTTAAGTTTTCCCCGTGAAAAAAGGCCAATAAATGGTCGGTCGTATCGCAACGTGCAAATGGTGTCGGAATTCATTCGAACCTCGCATGGATGCCTACCATGGGCATGCCCACCTGCTTGCCGAATTTGGGGTCATTTATCCATAGTCCCAAAAAAACACCAGTTGAGAGGAGTGTGCCAGACTAAGCCACACGGGTGAATCCGTTAGCATATAGTTTTTCCTAATTTGAATGCTTCTATTGCAATTTTTGTCATTATCAATCAACATGCAGTTTTTTATTTTTCTTTATTTCTTATTCTTTTTTATTTTCTTTTTCATTGTCTTAAATTCGTGAACATTTGCTTAAATTGGTGAACATTTTCTTAAACTTGTGAACTTTTTTTCAAATGAATGAATGTTTTTCAATTTTGCAATTTTTTTTTCCAAATTCGTGAATTTTTTTTGTCGAATTTAGCTTGGCCCATGGAATTGACATCCCTGCCACACGTGCACGCTAGCCACTACACGTGGCAGAAATTTTCGAACACCAACAGAAAAAAACCAAAAAAATGTTTTTTCGGTTTCGGTATTGGTTTGATCTTCGGTTTGTCGGCCTTTGTTCCCACCCTAGCTCCAAGAAGGAAAAAAGTTTGCAAAATTGAAATAATTTCATCAATTTAAAAAAAAATCATGAAATGCCCAACCGATTTTAATCCTTGCGATTTTAAAAATGTGAACTTTTTCTTAAAGAAGTTCATCGATTCATGAACTTTTTCTAGTTCATCGATTGTAAAATGTCCACGGATTTGAAAAAAAATGCAGGCTTTAAAAGAGGTTCGTAAAAGTTAAAAAGAGTTCGTGCATTTGAAAAAAAGTTCACAAATTTGGAAAAAAATGTTCATAAATTTGAAAACAAAGTTTACGAATTTAAGAAAATATTCACAAATTTGAAAACTTCACAGATTTAAGAAAAAATTCATGATTTAAAAATATTTCATGAAATTTTAAAAAAAAGTAAAAAAGTGAATATTAAAAAAACAGAAGAAAAGGCGGACAAACAAAAACCATAAAAAATTTAGGCCTGTGTTGGTTAGTGTTATACTCCCCCTTCTGGGTTTATTGGCCCGTGAGCAACGGAAGGGAGTATGTACTTTTTAGGCCCCTTGCATTAACATCGGTTGAGTTGTTTCTTCGATTCCCCCGTTGGTGTGTAACTCAATACTAGAAGGCAGCGCGTAGTCCTTTTTGGTTGGACATGGATGTAGGCTGCATGCACGTGGTAGCCGCTGCATGCGCTGGGTATTTAATAGGCCTTATTAACAGCGTGGTTAAGGAGGCAATTTAGGAGATTTATTTTTCAAAGCGTGTTGTTCCTTGGTCTTTGTGCTTTGGCTCTCGAAGGTAGGGAGTACTTGAAAAAGAAAAAAGAAGGTAACTAGACACAACAAGAAAGTAGTCTAGTTGGTTTCCACAGTTGTACTATGTGTACAGGTGCTACGTTCGAATCCTGTTGGACACTCATTTTTTGAATGTTTTACCGAAGAGAAGAAAATTTGTGTAAAATAGGCCAGCCCAGGCTGGTACGTACACAGGCATACTTTTTAAAAAGACCATCCTACCCTTTATTATAAAAGGATATGGAGAGATCTCAGCCCTCAATGTGCTTAGGAAGGTGTATCAAAGCAGAGTTGTTATTTTTGTTAGCACATTCTGTCAAGTCGAGATGTCAATTATAGTATATAATTTGTGCCAAAAATGTCAGAATATGTGGTAAAAACTGGAATTTGTTCTTCATTCAAAAATTCTTCATTGTCTCCAGCCAGTTCAGGCAAGCTACACGTCCACAAACTAAATATAGTTTCTCTCAATGCTCCAAATTCTAACACCTCCGCGCATACTACTATCCACCTATATTTACAAACGATTTGTCATGAGGCGATGCTTACAGATGTGACGGGGGAACTTGCAGAGCAACTGTCTTGCTCGTGACCAACCGCGAGATGCCACGATGGCATCCATAAGTCTGTTGGAAATATGAGCAATTTACCATATGATTTTATTAATAGGAAAAGTAAATAAGACATCATGGAAAACATGAGTATTATAGTAGAGATGAAACAAGTCATGTTATCTGAAAGAAAGAGGGCAAATAGCATGCGCACAGGTGAAGGAGAACAAAACATATGTAGAACAGAGGCTAGTACAAGAAAAGCTAGAGCAAGAAACTGTAGCATGATCTTAAACAGAGAGAACACGGGGACGTACGAAACAGCGGCAGAAGCGCCGGTCTTGGGGTCGGTGTTCTCGCCAGCCATGTCGTCGAAGAGGTCGTCGACGTCGGGGAAGAAGTCGTCGTTGGGGAAGTGGTCGTCGTCGGTGTCTGGAGCGTCCGTGATGAACCGGTCAGTAGTCGCGCAGAGCACTCCCCAAAAACCTTATCACCCTTCTCCCGTACAGGACTCAAAGAGGTGCGGTTTCGGAGGCCTACTGTCCCGACCTGCAGTGCACGCCGCAAGCCGGGATGGGAAAGATCGTAGCAGCTCAGAGATTGGAACTCGGTGGCGAGAGGGAGATGGTCTTCTGGTGTGTCCCTCTGGAGAGGAGCGACCTCTCTTTTATAGGCACATGAGAAGGAAGCGAGAGGGTAACGACGGAAGGTGAAACGAAGAGATGGAGACGAAGCGAACAGCCACCAGCCGAGGGGGTGCACCGTTTGCATTCGATATCCACTATCGCAAAAATTCTTTTCAGCTTCCGTGTGACCTTTCGTATACCAATCGTGCACAGCAAAAATTTAGACATCGGCTCGGCTCATTCCCGCAACCCGCGGCGCGTCGTGACGAGGCGTGGCGTGGCGGGCGGCGGAGGAGGAGCGCGCGTGTATGTCCCCCTTGTTCTCATGCTCATACATGTGGGGAAACATCCTCCCTTATAAGGAGGTCCAACTCCCACCAAACTAGCAATGTGGGACTAAACTTTGCTTCCACCTCATGCCTTGCACGAATGGGCTGAGTGGGCCTCTAGGATTTATTAGGAATTTCTGAAAATGCTATTGGGCTGGCCCAAAATCGATTAAATTCCAGCAATCCCCCACCAGATCCCAGAGGCACACAAAATTTGCCTTTGGTTCCAAAACACTGTTTTATATACCGGTACTGCAGTGGAGACTGTTAAGTTGAACTTCCACCTAGAACTCTATGCTACACTAGTAAGCAACTTGAACAGTTGATTGGGCCTTGAACTGCAAGTTTTCTGCGAATCTAGCTTCACACAAAGCCTTGACCGATACTAGGCTACCGTGGGTCTTCCCCGCGGGTGGAGCTTATGCGTCATACTCCGAGACCTTTCATGAGTTTACTAGAGAGCACCCTCCTCTCATAGATTGCGACATTTAACAATCAGACTCATATAGGTGTGTTCTTCAAAAGATGTTCTGCAGGACAACATCCCTGCTAAATAAGCCACTCAGAACACATTAAAATATACATCAACCTGTCATGCAGATTAGGAGAGTACTGCATCTTCATGGAGTGGTATTAATAGTAGGGATACTCTCCTCTCAGTTGACCAACAGCTTGTCTTCCACATCTAATTCACGGGATCTCCGATCACATAGAATAGGTTACCACTGTGAACAACTCATATTGCAGGTCTCATACCCATCTCCTTCGATGCATTATCTATCACATTACGTGATAGACCCTTAGTAAAAGGATCTGCCAGATTTTTAGACGTTTGGATATAATCCAATGCAATAACTCCGGAGTTTCTCATTTTCCTGACAGACTTTAATCTTCTCTAAACATGTCTTGATGACTTCATGTTATCCTTTGAACTACTCACTTTCGTGATCACGGTTTGATTGTCACAGTTCATAAGAATGCCCGGTACAGGTTTCTCAACAACCGGCAAGTCATTCAAGAGCCGACGAAGCCAATCTGCTTCGACCGTAGCTGTATCTAGTGCTGTGAGTTCTGCTTCCATTGTTGACCTCGTTAAGATGGTCTGCTTGCAAGACTTCCAAGAAACAGCACCACCTCCATGAGTGAATACATATCCGCTCGTGGCCTTTATCTCATCAGCATCTGAGATCCAGTTTGAGTCACTATACCCTTCAAGCACCTTTGGGTGCCCGGTATAGTGAATTCCATAATTCGCAGTGCCTTTCAAATAACGCATAACTCTTTCTAGAGCTTTCCAATGATCATCTCCTGGTTTTGAAACAAATCGGCTCAGTTTGCTAACAGCAAAAGAGATGTCAGGTCTTGTAGCATTGGCCAAATACATGAGCGAGCCAATAATCTGAGAATATTTCAATTGATCTCTAGCAATTCTTCGATTCTTTCAAAGCAACATGCTAGCATCATATGGTGTTGGAGAGGGCTTGCAGTCATTATAACCAAAGCGACTCAAGATCTTTTCCACATAGTGAGATTGAAGCAATGTAATCCCACCATTATCATCCCTCAATAGCTTGATGTTCAGAATAACATCCGCTACTCCCAAATCTTTCATCTCAAAACAACGAGATAGGAAATTCTTGACCTCCTTAATAACATTCAAATTTGTTCCAAAAATCAATATGTCATCGACATACAAGCAAAGGATAACTCCTTCGCCCCCACCATGTCGATAGTACACACATTTGTCAGCTTCGTTTATGACAAAGCCTGCAGTTGTTAAAGTTCTTTCAAACTTCTCATGCCACTGCTTAGGTGCTTGCTTAAGTCCATACAAAGACTTCAACAATTTGCACACCTTTCCTTCTTGACCGTCCACTATAAAACCATCTGGTTGTTCCATGTAAATTTCCTCATCCAATTCTCCATTTAGGAAAGCAGTCTTAACATCCATTTGATGAACGAGAAGACCATGTGAGGCTGCTAGTGAAAGTAGCACTCGAATAGTGGTCAGTCGAGCCACAGGTGAGTAAGTATCAAAGAAGTCTTCACCTTCCTTTTGGGTATAAACCTTAGCCACGAGCCGTGCCTTGTACTTTTCAATAGTACCATTAGGCCTAAGCTTCTTCTTGAAAACCCATTTGCACCCTATAGGTTTGCACCCATAAGGTCGATCAGTTATCTCCCAAGTTTCATTTGCCAGGATGGAATCCATCTCACTACGGACCGCTTCCTTCCAGTACTCAGCATCTTCAGAAGCATAGGCCTCTGAAATAGAATTGGGAGTGTCATCTATGAGATACACAAGAAAATCATCACCAAAAGACTTTGCAGTCCTCTGTCTCTTGCTCCTTTTAGGATTCTCATTGTTGTCCTCCACGGGATCTTCAAGAAGTTGCATCGGAATGGTAGGTTCAGAAGTTGCAACTACATCCTGACTCGAGGAACTAGGCAACTCTTGATTTGATGAGCTACCCATATCCTTCATGGGAAAGATATCTTCAAAGAAAGTCGCATCATTCGACTCCATGATTGTACCGACATGCATGTCTGATACCTCAGATTTTACAATCAAGAATCTATAACCAATGCTATGAAAAGCATAGCCCAGAAAAACACAATCCACAGTTTTTGGTCCAAGTTTGCGTTTCTTTGGAATTGGCACATTGACTTTCGCCAAACAACCCCAGGTTCGCAAGTAAGAGAGTTTTAACCTTTTCTTCTCCCATTCCTCAAATGGAGTTATCTCTTTGTTCTTTGTGGGAACTCGGTTTAGGACATGACATGCAGTCAATATCGCCTCCCCCCACCATGCCTTGGAGAGACCCGATGTGTCTAACATGGCGTTAACCAAATCGGTTAGAGTACGGTTCTTTCTTTCGGCTACCCCATTTGACTGAGGTGAATAGGGAGGTGTCCTCTCATGGATTATACCATGTTCCGCACAAAAAGAATCAAATTCATTGGAAAAATACTCTCCACCACGATCGGACCTAAGCCTCTTGATTTTTCGATCAAGTTGGTTCTCCACTTCTGCTTTATAGATCTTGAAGAAGTTCAAAGCCTCATCCTTTGATTTCAAAAGATACACATGACAGTATCTAGTGGAGTCATCAATCAACGTCATGAAATATTTCTTTCCACCTTTTGTCAAAACACCATTCATTTCACAAAGATCTGAATGTATGAGCTCTAGTGGTGCAAGATTTCTCATTTCCGCAGTCGTGTGAGACTTACGAGGTTGCTTAGCTTGCACACAAACTTGACACTTAGTTCCCTTGACAGTGGTGAAACTAGGGATTAAATTCAATTTGGCTAGTCGCGACATGCAACCAAAATTAACATGACAAAAACGTGAATGCCACACATTTGATTCACTATTGTTGCAAATATGATTAACAACTTTATTGCAAACATCTGACAAGGATAAACGAAACAGGCCTCCTGACTCATAGCCTTTACCAACAAAGGTTCCATACTTGGATATTTCAAATTTATTCAATTCAAAGACAAGCTTGTAGCCATCTCTACACAGAAGAGATCCGCTAACAAGATTTTTATTGACGGAGGGGACATAATGCACGTTCTTCAGCCGCACGATCTTCCCCGAAGTAAACTTCAGATCGACCGTGCCAACACCACGAACAAAAGCACTTGAACCGTTTTCCATCAGCACGGTTGAAGTGCCTGCGGTCTGATAAGAGGAAAACATAGAAATATCACCGCATACATGCACATTAGCACCCGTGTCAATCAACCAATCAGGAGAATGACATACTGAAAGAATAGTGGAAAATATACCATACCCAGCATCCTTCATGTCAATGTCTCCAATGACAACATTAGCGGTCTTGCCGCCTTTCCCAGGATTACGCTTGTCATAACGATTAGGGCAACTAGGAGCCCAATGGTCAGGATCTCCGCACACATGACAAACACATTTCTTCTTGTCATTCTTCTTCTTGAAGTTGGTGTGCTGTACAGCCTTGTTCTTCCCATCAAATTTTGCTTTACCTTCAAACTTGCCCTTGCTCTTGAACTTGTGGGGCTGGAAGTTTTTCTTCTGTACCAGATTGGCACTAGATCCTCCCTCAATACCTCGAGCACGTGTATCCTTTGCTCTCGCCTTTTCTTCGACATCAAGAGTACCAATGAGATCCGGAACGGAAAACTCTTGTCTCTTGTGTTTCAGAGAGGTAGCAAAGTTCCTCCACGTAGGAGGAAGCTTAGTGATGATGCCTCCGGCAACAAACTTGCCCGGTAACATACAATTGAAGTGCTCAAGTTCTCTAGCAAATGACTGTATCTCGTGAGCTTGCTCAACCACGGAGCGCTCTTCAGTCACCCTGTAGTCATAGAATTGTTCCATGATGTACAGCTCAGTGCCGGCATCCGAGACCCCAAACTTGGCCTCGAGTGCGTCCCACATATCTTTTCCATTATCAATTGACGCATAAGCATCAACTATGTTCTCACCAAGAACACTCAAGAGAGCAGCCTTAAACAGGGTATCCATTTTCTGGAAAGCTTGCTCCTGTTGAGCATCATAATCTCCTTCAGGTTTGCCAAGAGTGGCGTCATAGCAACTCATGGTTTGAAACCATAAGACTGCTCTCACGCGCCACCTCTTGTAGTGCACACCCTCAAACATAGGAGGCCTCGTGGATGCAGCAAAACCACTTGGGGTAAATTGCCTAAGATAAGGTTTTTGGATTGTTGGAAATATGAGCAATTTACCATATGATTTTATTAATAGGAAAAGTAAATAAGACATCATGGAAAACATGAGTATTATAGTAGAGATGAAACAAGTCATGTTATCTGAAAGAAAGAGGGCAAATAGCATGCGCACAGGTGAAGGAGAACAAAACATATGTAGAACAGAGGCTAGTACAAGAAAAGCTAGAGCAAGAAACTGTAGCATGATCTTAAACAGAGAGAACACGAAGCGCCGGTGTTCTCGCCAGCCATGTCGTCGTTGGGGAAGTGGTCGTCGTCGGTGTCTGGAGCGTCCGTGATGAACCGGTCAGTAGTCGCGCAGAGCACTCCCCAAAAACCTTATCACCATTCTCCCGTACAGGACTCAAAGAGGTGCGGTTTCGGAGGCCTACTGTCCCGACCTGCAGTGCACGCCGCAAGCCGGGATGGGAAAGATCGTAGCAGCTCAGAGATTGGAACTCGGTGGCGAGAGGGAGATGATCTTCTGGTGTGTCCCTCTGGAGAGGAGCGACCTCTCAGGAAGCGAGAGGGCAACGACGGAAGGTGAAATGAAGAGATGGAGGCGAGGCGAGGCGAGGCGAGGCGAGGCGAGGCGCGGCGAGCGGCGGAGGAGCGCGCGTGTATGTCCCCCTTGTTCTCATGCTCATATATGTGGGGAAACATCCTCCCTTATAAGGAGGTCCAACTCCCACCAAACTAGCAATGTGGGACTAAACTTTGCTTCCACCTCATGCCTTGCACGAATGGGCTGAGTGGGCCTCTAGGATTTATTAGGAATTTCTGAAAATGCTATTGGGCTGGCCCAAAATCGATTAAATTCCAGCAAAGTCTAGGCCGTAGAACCTGTCCATGAGTGTAGCATTGTCGCTGTCCACTAAGACGAGACAAGAACAACGCCGGCCAGTCTATCTCCACCGCCACGGCCGTCATCCACTCCTTGCCGTTAAACCGACCCGTCATCTCCTCCACCGTCCCAGTCTCGAGGTCGACCAGGTGCGCTCTCCCGTCTTGGTCGACGAGGAGCATCGTGCCACTTTTCTCTCCAAGGCAAACACATTCCGGTCTTTGAATCAACTTCTGCTTGGGTTGTTCTATCTCGACCACTCCTGTGCGGAGCCAACCTGCACTCCCGCTATCGACACTCTGATCTCGGCCGTCTTGTCGTGTCCAGATCTCTATCCAGACACCTTCGGTGTGTAGGCGAACTAGCAGGAGTGCCCCATCGACGCCGACGGTAAGTTTCGGCGTACTGTAAGGGAGGAAGCAGTAGTGTGCTCCAACAGGGACGGGAAGCTTCGCCAACGAGGCTCGGCCGGTCTCGGCGTTCACGTCGTAGTTGTACACGTCCGAAAAGTCCCAGCAGAGCCAGTGTGCCGTGCCCCGTCGCACGACGGCACTCTGTTGGATCATCATTAAATATTTGTGGTGCTTCAAACTGTCCAGGAAGCTACTGGGCGCGCTCCAGCTGGGCTGATCGGACGAGAACGTGTAGAGGTAGTGACGCATTCCGTCATGGCTGCTGCCGATGAGTAGCACTTTGAATAAGGCCGAGAAGCCCCGCAATGGCCGCCGCTGCTGTTGGACGCCAGAGCAAAAGTCCGTCCCCGCTATATGCCAAAACCCTCCAGTTTGACGCTGTCGTAGACCAACTTGCACTGCAATTGGGGAAGCACCTCACATGAGCCGGCAAGCAGGTTACACACGGCGAAGTGGATGGAGGTCGGGCGCGAGTCGTGGACGCGGGCGTGGCGTGGGATGAAGTGCAGGAGGAGGAGACCGCCGCGTGAGGCGAGCGGCCTCGCGCGGTCGAAGAGGCCGTCGGCTTCAGGGGGCAAGGATCCGAGGGGTCGACGGCGGAGGCCGGACGACGCCAACCGTGGTCCCCTAGGAATAGGCTCCATGGTTTCACGACGAATATGCCCATTACGGGGGAAGAACCCGACGAGCGAGGACGGATGGGGCGAGTTGTCCGGCCAGCGGCGGCGGAGGAACGAAGGGTCGGCCACCAGGCTGCTCCACAGCTTGCACGTCGCCGCGCATCGGAAGAGCTGAGCTTCGTCGGGCAGACGTGCGAGGATCTCGAGGATGACGTCGTTCGGGAGCGTGGCCGCCGTCGTCGTCGCTTCCATCTCCTTCGGGCCGACGTGATCACGACGATCGGAGTTATGTTTGTATGGCGGCGTATGAAGCATACGATGCGTATTCAACTCAGTCTGTTTCCGACTCATCCTGTTCGAAGTCGTGAATCGTTATGTTTCCTTTTCCCTTGCGCCTCTATGCCTTTGGGCTACGAGGCTCGGAACGCCCGGGAGCCTAGTGAGGCCTGCTCGGTTCTCTCGGCCTCGGCTCAAGTTGGGCCCAATCAAACAGCCCAAGTCTTGGTCCTGTCAAGCGGGCTCTGGGCTCTAACCGTGCCAACCGCAGCCGCCGTCTCCCTCCTCGCCCCCACTCCGGCCGCGGCGACCGGCGAAGCAGCCGCTTCCGCTTCTCCTTCCGCCGCGGGGCGCAACCGTCGGAAGCGTTGGACCGGCGCGGTGGCGCGACGGCTGAGGGTAAGTAAACACTTGATGTCCGACGCATTTGATTTGGTTGTTGCTGACGCCTCGCGCCGCTGGTTTTTTCCCCAAGTGCTCGCTATGGTAACCCGCCTTATGCAGTACGTAGATGCGATTGTTCAGGGCGTTCGAAGAAAATCGTTAGTCTACTGCGATGTGCTGTCCGTGCCCTGTGGATTGGACTCCTTTTGACATGGATTTTTGCTTACCGGATCCTTTTGCTCCGGATCAATGCTGCTTCACCAGTTCATTTCCCCCTCACATTGGCTCACTGTGATTATGTGACTGTAACGAGCTGGCACGCTAGCACTCCGTTGGCAGCAGTTAGAAGCCATTTGCATGTGATTGTGATATCAGAAAGCTATTAAATACCATAGGAAACAGCAGAAACCTTGACTGAACATAGACAGAGTCGTGCTGTACCTGTTCCGAGAAAGGTCTGTAGAGTATGGACATATGCTTCCTGATGAAACAAATTCTGAAGATTAGTTCGTGGCACTGTAGAAACAGATAGCCAACTAGGTGCTGTAATGTTGGACTTCCCACGTTGTGCACCTTTCTCAGAGAAATCAAAATTATTATGCAGCCCTCCCGGAGATGCTAGCATATAGTATATCAACATGCTCCCACTGTGTTTGCAGGATTGTTCTTGGAAGTGCACTGAGCGGCTCAACAAATGAAGATGAATTCAACAACAGTTCTGAACCCATTTTCTCTTTTCTCGAACACGCATCCAGGTGCATGTCAACCCACTTTCCGTAATCACGGAACCAAGTTTAGACCTTGGAACTGAAATGTGTCCACACACAAGAAAAGGGCAAAACTGAATAAGTGGGCTCATAACTACGAGCCTTTTTCTTTTCCTGTACAGAGATTTACACTACGAAAATCAGAGGGCTCTCGTGCGTAACCTCAAGTCCTAAGGTTTAGGGTCTCTTTAATTGATACTCCCTCCGTAAATTAATATAAGAGCGTTTAGATCACTAAAGTGGTGATCTAAATGCTTTTATATTAGTTTAGAGAGGGAGTACAATCAAGCAAACTTGAATCCTGTTGGATTCAAATGGACACGACATTGTAATCCTATGTTTTTCTATTCTCATGTTTTTAGATTCTTATGAATCAAAGAGGCCGTTGAGATTTTCGATAATGAAAAGACAAACTGTGAAATGAAAATATGGATTGTTCACAACCTGTCTTTTCCATGATAAAGAGCATTTGTATTGAAAAAACATTCGCTAGTAGCAGTACTGTAGTGTACTCTTTTTATATAGAATTCTCAAAAGCCTTTAACATCTCCGGCCAGTTCAGGCAAGCTGCAGCCTCAAACTAAGACGAGAAAACCGCCGGCCAATCCACCTCCACGGCCACAGCCGTCCTAAACTCCTGGCCGTTAAACCGGTTCGTCATCTCCTCCACCGCCCCAGTCTCGAGATCGACCAGATACACGCTCCAATGTCCGCCATCGAGGAGCAACGTGCCACTTTTCTCTCCAAAGCAAATGCATTCCGCTCTTTCACTCACCCCCTGCCTGGGTCGTTCTATCCCGACCACTCGCGTGCGGAGCCAGTCTGCGCCGCGATCGACGCTCCGGTCGCCGTCGTCTTGTCATCGTGTCCAGATTTCTAGGGAGAGGCTTTTAATATGTAGGCGAACTAGCAAGAGCGCCCCGTCGGCGCCGACGCTGAGCCGCGGTGTAGTGTACGAGACGAAGGTGAAGCTTCCTGCGTCCGGGAGAAGAAGCTTCTCTGAAGAGGCTTGGCCGGTCTCGGCGTTCACGTCCAAGCTGTACAGGTTCGAAGATTCCCAGCAGAGCCAGTGCGCCGTGCCCCGTCGCACGGCGGCGTTGTTGTGGAGAATACGAAGTTTGTGCTTCAGACGGTCCACGCAGCTGCTCGGCGCGCTCCAGCTTGGCTCGTCAGACGAGAACGTGTAGAGATTGTAGTGTCCTCCAGTGCCGCTGATGCCGACGATTAGCACCTTGAATAGGGCGGAGAAGCCCGGCAGTGGCCGCCGCCGTCGCAGGCCGCCGGAGCAGAGGTCGGCCCCTTTTAGAATGGCGAAGCCGTCTAGGTTGACGTAATCGATGTACGACCTGTACTCCAGCGAGGGTAGCACCTCGCACATGCCGGCAAGCAGGTTACACACGGCGAGGTGGACGATGGTCGGGTACGAGCTGACGCGGGATGCAAGCAGCCCCGTGGACGACGGACGTGGGACGAAGCGCACGAGGAGGAGGCCGCCGCGCGAGGCAAGCGGCGTCACGCGGTCGAAGAGGCTGTCGGCTTCGGGGACCAAGGA
The DNA here is from genome assembly GCA_039707655.1 of Elymus sibiricus. NCBI lineage: Eukaryota > Viridiplantae > Streptophyta > Magnoliopsida > Poales > Poaceae > Elymus > Elymus sibiricus. Next base: position 388,431,085 of record CM077676.1, read on the forward strand.
GCCTAGGGGCCGACGGCGGAGGCCGAACGACGCCGATTGTGGTCCCGGGACGAAGGTTTGGGCGGCGACGGATCCCCTGGGAAGCCTCATGGTTTCTTCAGGAACAGGCCAGCCGTTAACGACGAACCCGGCGAGGGAGGACGGATGGCGCGAGTCGTCCGGCCAGCGGCGCCGGAGGAACGAAGGGTCGGCTATGAGGCGCCTCCACAGCTTGCACGTCGCCGCGCATCGGAAGAGTAGGGCCTCGTTGGGTACACGTACTAGGATCTCGAGGATGACGTCGTCTGGGAGCGTGGCCGTCGTGGCCACCGTCGTCGCTTCCATCGCCTTCGGGTCGACGCGATCCACGGCGATTGGAGTCTACGTTCGTAGGGGGCGGATCATATCACCGTGCATATGTCCGATTGCACATTTGCCTTCCTCGTTTTCGTTTTCAACTCTGTTTCCCACTCGTCGTGTTCAAAAGTCGCGGACCGTCAGCTTCCGACCTTGTACCGAATGGCACCTCTATACATAGGATTGGCCTTCAAGCTCCCGAGCAGTTTACCATCCCGGTTGCGCAATCATTTTTTTCCTTGTCAGAGTAATTAGATGATGAGTCAAAAAGTTTCACAAAAAAGCAAAAAACAGATGATGGGTCAAAAAGATGACCCTGATAAGTGCCACACGTCATGTACGAGCACATGGCAACTTCGAACGTTTTTTATGTCAAATTTAGTGGCGCGAGGATAAAGTTGCCAAACATAGCAACTTTCGTGCTTCAGTTTATTTTTCACACAAACTTGCGGTGTATCACAAAAATTTGCCATCTTTGCATGACTGAAATTGCCACTGAAAAACGTCAGGGCTGGAGTGCCATGCACCTGACGTTTGGCACTTATCATTTGGGAAGATTAATCGGATAACTAATTTTTCATTTAGTCGCTGTTTTTTTTATCGTCGGAAATAGATTTTCTGACGAGTGGCAACACGCCAGTTTTTTTATCTTTGCGAAAAGGATCGGATTTATTATAAGAGTTCATCGAAAATACAAAACATCTCTATCAAACATAATAAATTCTACAATGAGATTCCGAGACTGGATACCTTCTCTGACGAACGGCAACGCTCCAACTTATCACTGGATGTGGCGGAGCATGTTGTTGACACCCGTGCATGTCGCGTAGAGGATCAAATCAAGGAGGGGGGGGGGGGCATGGTGCGGTTTCCTTGCCATTTTGGCGCGGGTTGATTGCATCACGCGGCAGTGCACACGGGTGTGGGACCCCGCCATAGGCAGCCTGTAAGTGGGACTCCATGTACAGGGGCGGAGACAGGACCCAGGCCTGGGCCCGCGGTGTGAGGCCCTACTGCTTTGGTGACTGTAGCCATTACCCGACACATGAGGCCCTATGCTTGAGCGACTGTAGGATTACCCGACACGTGAGGCCCAAATCCAGGGACACTACTCGAAGGCGGTCTGGAGCCTGCTGTTGGCATGGCTCTGCCCCCTGTCCATGTATAGTTGGTGATATGGTCAAGTTGGAAAAGACGCGGGAGATTTGTTCATGGTTCCCGGGGTGTGAAGGAGCTGGTGAAGGATGCGCTCGGGATAATCATGGAGATTTGTTCATAGTTTCCGGATATTTACATGGCACACATCCATCACCACCAGCGATAGGTCTTGAGTGGGTTGTCCAGATAGTCTCCCCTCCTTATTAGTTCATTTTTTTCCTTTTTTGTTTTTCATTTTAAAACACGAACTGCTTGGAAAAAATTGTGATTTTTATAAATCCATGAATATTTTTTTGAATTTGCAAAAAAATTCCAAATCCATGAAGTGACATTTTATAAAAATATCATGAATATTTAAAAACATGAACTTTCAATTTTTTTTGAATATTTTTGGAAATCATGAGCCTTTTTAAATCCGTGAATAGGTTCTATTTCTGAACATTTTCAAATTTACCAATATATTTTTTTCAGATTTGTGAACATTTTTAAAATTCCGTAGTTTTAAAAATTATTTTCATTGAATTTTAATTTCCTTAATTTACGATTTTCCGCGAGCGTGCAAACCTTAGTGGGCTGCAGCCGGATAATAATTGTACACCTACGTATGCCCTACGGGCCAGTTACGTAATCTTTCACTAATTCTCTCCCCCCTATTTTAACTATGGGCCCCGCGTCCCTGATTTCCTACTTGCCAAGTATTTTAACTATTTATCGCATTAAGCTATTCTGTAGGGAAGTCTCGCGTCGAGAAAACAGTGTCGGGCCGGTCCATTTTAGTGCGCGGAGGTTGAAAAAATCTGGAATAAAAGGAGCGCACCCACGGATCGAACCCTGGTCTCCAGGGTGATCACCGGCGCGACTAACCACTCCACCCGTGAGGAGTTACTTGTTAGTAGTAGGATCGCGACCTACTAGAGACGACCGGAGCCGGTCTTCTCCGGTTTTTCTTTGTTTTCTCGTTTTTTTTCTTCTCCGATTTTTTCATTCTTTTCTTTTTTATTCTCCAATTTGTTTCATTTTTTGTTTGTTTCTTTTTGTTTTTCATTCTACATTTTTATATACAATTTCAAAATTTCTTCAAATACTTGTTCAACATTTTTTAAATACTTGTTCAACATTTTTATATACATGATCAACATTTTTTACATACTTGTTCAACATTTTTCTTTATTTTTGTTTTTCATTCTACATTTTTATATACATGATCAACATTTTTTCAAATACTTGTTCAACATTTTTCAAATACTTGCTCAACATCTTTTTATAACATTTTTCATATATTTATAATATTTTAAAGTATAAACAAAAGTAAAAAAAATAATATTAAAAAAGAAAACAGAAAACGTAAAAAAAAGCAGAAAAGAGGCTGTAGCCTCCCGCGCTCGTGGGCCGGCCCAGCTCGCTCGCCCTTCAGCGAGTCCGAAGACAGGACTCGCTGGAGGCGAGATATAGTCGCGCCCACGATTTCGTAAGTTGATTACGTAAAAAAAAATTTACGTAAGCGAGCGCTTGCGGCGACGGCTCGGGAGTCGGGACGCCTGAAGGTGATAATCAAACAGCCCGCAAGCCTGGGCCCTGTCAAAGTTGCCCAAATGGGCTCTGGGCTCGCGCGGCCACCGTCTGCCACTGCCCGCCTCCCCCACCTCCGGCCGCGGCGACGCGAGGCCGCCTCCCCTTCCGCCGCGGGGCGCAACCATCGGAAGCGTTGCGCCGGCGGCGAGGCGCTGCGGTGACGCGACGGCTGAGGGTCGGTACGGGGTAACCACTTGATGCACTAGGAATTTGATTTGGTTGTTGCTGGTGCTGCTGTTTTTTCTTTCGGTGCCCGTCCATTAGCAAACCCGCCTTATGCCGTAGATGCGATTGTTCATGGTGTTCGAAGAAATCGTTATTAGTCTGCTACAATGTGTTGTCCGTGACCTGTGGATTGTACTCCTTCTGCTCTGGAATCTGGATCAATGCCGCTTCCACAGTTCGATTCCCCCACCTCATATTGGCAGACTACTGACACTAGCTCTCCGATGGCAACAGTTAGGACTTAGTAAGCCATATGCGCGTGATTGTGGTCTCAGAAATAAATTCAATGTCATAGGAGCTACTAGTCAACTAGGTGCTGTAATGTTGGACTTCCACGTTGTGTGCCTTTCTCAGAGAAATCGAAATTATTCTGCAGCCCTCCCAGAGATGCTAGCATATATATCAACATGTTCCCACTGTGTTTTGCAGGATTATTCTTGGAAGTGCACTGAGCAGCTGAATAGATGAAGATGAATTCAACAACAGTTCTGAACCGACTTTCTCTTTTCTTGAACACGCACCCAGGCGCATGTCAACCCACTTTCCGTAATCGTGGAACAGAGTTTGGAGCTGAAATGTTCAACACACCAAAAAGGCAAAATTGAATATATGGGCTCACAACTGCGAGCCTTTTTTCTGTACAGAGATATACACTACACACACGACTGTACAATCTGTTAGAAAACAATCCTTCTACTCAGTTTACACCTAGTCTAGCAAAGCACAAGATTACCACCTATATCTGTTCTCCTTTTAACTACGTTTCCACCTGCAGGTTCACATCGGCATTGTCCAGGCAGGATACCACCTCTTGGATGCTTGGCCTTTGGCAAGGATTATGGTTTATACACTTGCAAGCAACTTCAAGCACCTTCAGCATTTGCTCTTCATGCCCTTGTTCTCTCAGCGCTGGGTCCAGGACCTCAGTATGCTTTCCCTGGGACGTCATCTCCCGTACCCATTGGACAAGTTCCTTCGACTTGGACAGGACCTCAACGGGCCTTTTGCCTGTGACCAGCTCAAGCAACACCACTCCAAAACTGTATATGTCTCCCCTCAGCGTGGCCACCCATGCCTGCCCGTACTCGGGAGGAATGTAACCCAGAGTGCCAACTAGCTCAGTTGTGACATGTGTATCACAGGGACGGATCAATCTGGCAAGCCCGAAATCTGCAACATAAGCTTTGAAATCTCTGTCAAGAAGGATGTTGCTGGACTTGATATCACGATGTACAATGTGTGGCTTGCAGATATTGTGGATGTAAGAAAGGCCCTGGCTTGCTCCTTGTGCAATCTCTAGCCTTGTTGGCCAGTCAAGCAATGAGTTGCCATTGTCCCTGTTGTGAAGCCAATCATCCAGGCTACCATTCTCCATGTAAGAATATATGAGGAGCCTTGAGTTTCCCTGGATGTAGTAACCCCATAGAGGCACTAGATTGTCATGTTTCGCCACGGTGAGTGCGTCAACCTCTGCAGTGAATTCTCTTTCCATCAGACACATTTCGCCGTTGAGCTTCTTGATGGCAAGCTTGGGTCCATTGGGCAGCTCTGCCTTGTAAACTAGACCATTACCTCCGCATCCGATGATGTTCTGCTGGTCAAAGTTGTTTGTGGCCTTTAAGATATCATGGAAGGTGATTTTGTCTGATTCTCCCTTGCCTTGAGGTACCATCACCAAAATGCTTCCTTTCATCATATTGCACAAGTCATCTGACGCAGAGGTGAATGAACTTACCTCTATGTCGCCATTGCTGCTACCCTTGTTTTGGTGGACAGAGTTTGTTCTTCTGAGGGCCATAAGCAGACGTCCCAGCAAGAACAGAACGGCAAGCCCTCCGAAGAACACACCTAATACAAGGGCAGTAATGGTCTTCTTGTTCCGTCCCTTCCCAGAGGCTGAAGATGGACTTGAGCTGCAGTCATGGTTGATCATAGGGCCGCATAACTTTGGATTCCCACTGTAGCTAGAATTTGAAAAAGAATCAAACTGTCCTCCACTTGGAACTTCCCCTTCTAGCTTGTTGTTAGAAACATCAAATTTGGAAAGGAAGTGTAGACCATTCAGTGCAGATGGTATTGCACCTGTAAGCTGGTTGTTTGACAGGTCAAGCATTTGCAGGTTTGTGAGGTTGCAGATTTCTTGTGGTATTTCACCAGTTAAGCTGTTGGAGCTTAAATTAAGGATGTCAAGCATTTTTAGCTGACCGATCTCAGGGGGAATTACACCAGTGAAATTATTGTTGTCCAGACACAATTTGTTGGGAAAAGCACTAACCATCCGGTATTGACGTGATGGTGTCCAAAATACAGGCAACTCAAGGAACTTTGGGTCCAACTTAGCAGCATTTTTCTCTGATAGTAACATCGGCATCTTTGTCAATGCAGCTGGTATATCCCCTGTAAGTTTGTTGCTTGATATATCTAGAAAGAACAGGAAGCTCAGCCCATCAATCCAGGATGGTATTGGTCCAGTGAGTTGATTTAATGATAGATCTAGCATCTCCAATGTCATAAGCTTGGATATCCAAAGAGGGATTTGCCCGGTCAATGGGCAATCATCTATGGTCAATACTTGAAGCTTCTCAAAACCATCAATTATTTCATCCTGTGGCATGGTTTCACCCTTGAAGTTGGTTCCAATAAGCAGGGAGGTGAGGTTCTTGCAGCTCTTGAGCATCTGAAGTGCATTTGTGATATTTGTAAAAGAGTTGTCGGTAATTGAAAAGAAGGAGAGGGACCTGAGCTTGCCAATGCTTGGCGAGAACTCGCCATGAAATTTATTGAAAGCCAGACGTAACGCAACTAGGTTGGTGCATGAGTAGATACTTTCAGGAATTGTACCAGTGAAGTTGTTCATTGAAAAATCAGCTGTCCTCAGATCCAACATGGTGAAGTTGACTCTGCTGAGATCCCCGCTAAAACTGTTGTTTCTGAGGGTAATGTATCTGAGATTTGAGCAGTTACCTAGGGCCGGTGGCAGCTCACCAGACATATTGTTGTTGTCCAAGTAGAGTTGGTCCAATCTTGTCAACTGGCCGACAGAATCCGGGATCTTGCCACTGAGACCAGTCGATCCAAGATTAAGGACAGTCAGACTGCTTAGTTTTGCTATGTGGGAGCCATCAAGAACTCCTTGCAAGAAATTGTTTGGTAAGGAGAGCTGCTCCAGTGAGGTAGCATTGAAGAGTTCAGCAGGGAGAGCTCCGGTGAGGCTATTGTGTCCAACCTTGAGCACTTTCAGCATGGTGCAACTGCCAAGACCTGGGGGAATATTGCCACTGAATTGGTTGAAACAAAGGTCAAGCATGGCAAATAAGGGGGCGTTGGTGCAGATAGAAGATGGTATTTGTCCTGTAAAGGTGTTGTTGCTAACATTAAGAGCAACTAGATTCTTCATCGCCCCCCATGTTGTTGATGGAAACTGGCCTTCAAACAAATTGCTTGAGATATTCAGCACCTGCAGAGGAAGGCCAGTATCCGAGGATTGCAACTCTTGCAGATGACCATTGAGGCGGTTGAAGCTGACGTCGAGTACAATAATGCTTCTGGAGAACACCAATTCCGTTGGCAGACTGCCTTCAAGCGAATTATGGGACAGGTTGAGGCGCTTGAGGCCAGCAAGATCGCCGAGGGATGGCAAGACGACCCCTCTGAGACCTCTGGAAGCCACCAAGACATCCGTGACCGTGCCGTCGCTGCTGCAGAGGACGCCATCCCATTGGCAGCAGTCCGTGCCGTTCACCCACGACACGTTGAGACCGCCGCTGCCACCCGGCGCGAGCCCGCCCAGGAAGCCGAGGAGGGAGCTCCTCTCCTGCTCCGTGCAGGAGCTGGTCGGGGAGGCGAAGGAGAACAGGAGGGCAGCGACAAGGCCAACGAACGGGAGGGACGATTTGGTGGTGTATCTGCTGCTGCTGCTACGGCATGATGAACTGAGCGGCTGCATGGTCCTCTCTCATGAAACTCGGCTGCCGCAGGGCTGCTTTGCTCTACTTGGACCCTGGTTGCCTAAGCAACCACCATGGGCGATGGGTTCGTGGCGCAGAGCAGCATGGAGGAGGAAGAAGCTGCCCGCCGTACCCTCGAAGAAAATGGCTAAGGTGAGGCGCTATGGACGCACACACATCCTAATCAGCTCTTTTTGCACGTTTGCCACTGGCGTATTTTTCAGCCCATGGAGGAAAAAGAAATGCTCCTGTGTGGGCCCCGTTCCTCATGTTTGACCTTGTTGCTTGGGCCAGCAGCCAGCCTCCGGTTCTGGTATGCAAAAGTCCAACTTTCGTATGCAATACTACTTTCTTAGCTGTTGTATATCCTTTTCTTGGATCGTCACCCGGCTTTGGAAGCTGGTGTTGAATACTGCGCCATGCCCGTATAATAATTCACCAGCTACGTATATCTATGCATATCTTTCTGGCTCAATGGTGCGACCCTGATGGTCAGGGAAACCAAACCGTAAACTATCAACAACTTGCTGTCAGTATTTGCATGTCACCGGCGAAAATCGACATCCATTGACTTGATAGCCGTTGATGAATTCTCACCACGGGCGCGCGGAATAAGAAAATTATTTACTCGAAAAGGAGATTCCAGCGTCTGCAAGGCACTTCTCTTCTTTTTCCCCGTAGTGGTAGGTACATGGAGAGAGCACTTGAAGCTTATCTTTGGGATGGAGCGCGCATAATCTGATAATAAAGCAATCAATGATTAACGTCGTCGTCGAACGTCGTTGATGTGTGTGGGTGCGTGGTTTGATTGAGGAGCAAAGTGGGGAGCTCAGCTCAAAGGCGGATAATGGCGAGATTTGGTGCGAGGTGCGGCCGTAGACCCGCACCAGTTCGCAGATCCTTGAGTGCAGTTTTTCTGTTTTGTTATCTTTTTGCAAATTATGTATGCAGTTTTTCTTGCTAGCTGTTCGTCGAAATACGCCGGAAAGGTATTTTTAGGGTGGGTGGGTACTCCGTTCTTGACCCTGCCCGAGGCGTTTACTTTTTGGAGCTCCGTTGGAGAGGGAGGGGTGATGTGTACGTCTGCAGGAAGCTTTTCTTTCCGGTTTGTTTTCCTCCTTTGGACCTACCGCGAGTATGACCTAGAGACCACCTCTTCTATGACCTATGCATGGATCACGACAAGAAAAAGTCGCCGGAAGCTTGTAGCCATGGAGTTGTGAGCTGCATGCATGTGCTGTCGCCCATTCCAGTCTACGGCGATCGATCGACATGGAGATATGGATCAAACTACTAAATGCCATCCACGGGGTATCATCTTCTTTTTGCGGGGAGAAGATGCCATCCATCCACTATCTGCAAGTGCGCTAGGTTTATAATCTAACGATTTTACATAGTGATGGTGGCGACGTGGCTCTCCATTAGTCAGTTCTACTGGATTCGATCTGAGATGTTTTTCTTGCCAGTCGCCATTGATTTATCACGGATGCTGCGTGTGGTCGTCTCTGTCTAAGAGAAAAATGCGGTCATGTCTGAATCAAACTATGCAACTCAGTGTATCTCCAATAGCTGCCCTATAATAGAGCAGTTGCTTGGAGTAAAATTTGAGGCACAAAAAAGTGCTTTCTGGGGCACGGCAAGTGAGCGTCTCCAACAACTGTCCTAAAATGGGGCACGGAATAGGGCACGACTGCTTCAACAACTGCCCTAAAATAGGACACCCGCACCACATATTTGTTGTGCATAATTGCATATGTATTGAACAAAATATGCACTTTGAATAGAATTTAACTTTGCAAGATCATTACACACATAATAAGAAACAATAGCTAGACATGACCTTATTTTTCTAGATTTTTTTCTTCATATGTATATCGAATTGAGGATTTAAAACATGACATGATAAATCCATCTTGTTGGAGAGTTGTCAATTTTTGTTGGAATCTTTATTACTTTTTTGGACGAACAGATTGTGAAATGTTGGGTGAGGCTTACCAGTCATCAATCCCTCTTGGTTCAGCTTCCCTTCTAAGTTTTCGATGCGATGTGGCCAGCACAATTCTTGACTGCATATGGTTTTTATTTTTACTCCTGGAAATCTATTTTTTGTCAGATAACCAACTCGAAATCCTTTTTCCTTAGCTTAGTCATGTAAGCCACATGTATAATTTTTATTATTCACTATAGATCTTTTTTAGTTCCAAACGAATCATTTTTCCTGTCAGTTGTTCTCATGTCGTTTGCATGTTGGTGTAGGCTGGATGTTCTCATGATGTTGTTTCAAAAATTTGTATGATAGATCTTAACCGGATTTCTTTTGCATACTGGTAAGCGCTTGGTTCGGTACATGATCCTAAAAAGGACATTTTATTTATGGAAAATGATTCTTCCCACTCTGGTGCATTGCCTTACTGAGTATCTTCACCAGCGCCCCTTCTTATTCTCGGTGACATATTTTTTACTCTTTGATATCTATTTTTCTTCTGATAACCAACTCGAATTATCTTTCCCTAGTTTAGTCATATAAGCATTATGCATAATTTTTTAACTATAGAGGCACTTGGTTTGATACATGATCCTACAAAGTATAGTTTGTTTAAGGAAAATGATTCTTCCCACTCTAGCGCATTGCCTTTCTGAGTGTCTTCATGTCCGCCCACCTTCCATTGTATTACAAGAATTTTGTTCTCATTGATGTCTATTTTTCTTTTGATAAGCAACTCAGAGTTATTTTTCCAATGGCTTAGTCATATAAGCAACATGTATAATAAATAAATTAAATGTATACCTTACTTGAATGTCTTTCAGTTAGATAGAGAAAGAGGGGGGCAGGGGGCCAAACCCCCCTCCCTCTCTTTCTCAAAAAGAAAACTATAGATCTTACGGATTTATTTTCCATAGTGGTAAGAATTTGGTTCGGTACATGATCTTACAAAGAAAATTTTATTTAAGGAAAATGATTCCCCACTCCAGCGCATTGCCTTTCTGAGCGATAATTCTAAACGTATGAGATTTTGCAGGTCTTTTACAAATTCCCTTCCTAACTAATCTTCTCCCCCACCCTTGAATTTCAGTGGGGGTGGGCTCCCCCTGAATTCTACCAATCAAAACATCCCAACTAGGCCACTCCGTTAATCCCGTAAAACATTGCCTGTGTGTGTAGCATTGCTCTTTTCTGAGTGCCTTCATGCCCAGTCCTTCTTATTCTTGTTTACATATAATTTTATTTTACTCTTTGATATCTATTTTTCTTCTGATAACCAACTAGAATTCTTTTTCCCTATCCCTAGTTTAGTCGTATAAGCGGCATGTACAATTTTTTTAACTATAGATCTTACTCGGATTTCTTTTATGTTACTGGTAAGCACTTGGTTTGATACATGAACCTACACAGTATATTTTATTTAAGGAAAATGGTTCTCCTCATTGTAGCGCATTACCTTTCTGAGTGCCTTCATGTCTGCTCCCTTCTCATTCTCGGTTGCATATGAATTTTGTACTCATAGATATTTATTTTTCTTTCTGATACGCAACTAAGAGTTTTTTTTCCATGGCTTAGTCTTATAAGACACATGTATAATGAATAAGTTAACTATAGATCTTAATCTAATTTCTTTCGGTTAGTGATAAGCACTTGATTTGATACATGATCCCACAAAGTACATTTCTTCGGGAAACTGATTCTCATCACTCTAGTGCATTGCCTTTCTGAGTGCCTTCATGCGCTGCTTTCTCCCCCTCCCCCACCCCAGCTCCTTTTTCTTCTATGATATCACCTTCCTCCAACACCACTTCTTCCATGATACCTCCTCCACCCATCATCTCAACATTGGAGCTAGTGGTGCCCTTGAAATAATAGCTCGTTGTGCCACTGAGCTCGAGGAATATGGCGGCTCACAATGAGACGGTCTGGGCTATAAAAAAAAACAATGATAGGGTTCTGGCAAGCCGAATTCATGTGGCTTAGACATGTATGGTAAGATTTTTCTTGATGTGTTATGCATGCATTATTATTGTTGCATACGCACTTTGTTATGTTGCACTGATTAGTATTTTCTATTTCCTATGTTGTGTGCACGTTGTGGATGTGTGTTGATGTTGTTAAATGTTTTTTTCATGTTACATGTTTTTTTCCTAATAAATTTTTCATGGGTTGATTTCTTATGTGACATGAATTTATAGAATGTCGCGTATGTGCAATGACCTAGAAATTGTGTGACCGAACCTTGTATTCTACTCCCTCTGTACCGAAATAGTTGTCGCTGGGCAAAAATTCCAACCAGGTGAAAACATGGAGAAGTACCAAACTACCCCTGATTTGAAAATCGTGGGATCGTCGTCTTCCTCCCCTCCGCCAGGCCCCTCCCCTCCGCCAGGCTCCTCCCCTCCATCAGGCCCCTCCAGTCCGCAGCTCCTTCCGCCAGGCTCCTCCCCTCCGCCAGGCCCCTCCAGTCCGCAGCTCCCTCATCTCCCGCCGTCTTCCTCCGCCCCAATCGAGAGCCTGAGGTCCATCCCCGCCGGCCACAGGTCCCCTGCCGCCCCCGCCGGCCGCCACAGCTCCGAAGTCCTTCTGGAATTGATCCTGCTGCTCCTCCGCTCCTCTCGACCCTCTGCTGCTCCGATGCTTGATCTGTAGCTCGCCACATGAGGAGGAGCCGTGTTGCTTGCCGCCGGTAGTAGCCCTTTTGTTGCTGGAGTGAAAATCCCACGAGATTGGATCGATTTGAACTTCCCTGCTTTGCTGGAGTGAAAATCCCACTGGTCTGCTGTAGGTTGTGCTGCTCTGCTGCAGATTGGATTACCTGTGTTATTCAGCTAAGCAAATCAGCAAGGAATACTCTCACAGATCACACTCTAATGTGTGCTGATACTCTGCTGAAGCCAGCGTTGAAGGAAATAAGAAGTTGATACTCTGCTGTGAATCACTAACAATCTGCTAAGAAAATCAGCAGATCAACACAGCAGTTTGATGCCCTTGGTACTGTGTCAACAGTAGGTGATTCCTCTATGAAAATAAACTGTTGTGTTGACAATCTGCTAAAACAATCTGCTAATAAACTGCTGTGTCAAGAAGTGTGTAGCAACTTCCTACTCCTACTCTGCACTGCTAGTAAACTGTTGTGTCAAGGAGTATTTCAGTGAGAGTACCTTTTGTTGTCAGTGTCAACAGTAGGTGATTCCTCTCTGTTGTGTTGATCAAGCAAGTTGATACTCTGAAGACTGCAATAGGAGCAGCCACAAACTGGAACAAGAGCTGCCACATCTACTCCATTAGCAAGAGGAATACTGTCAAATTAGCAAGAACAATAGCAAGATCAACAAGGGCAAGATCAACAAGGGCAAGAGTACAAAATGGAGCAATAAGTTGAGCAGCCAGACTGGAACAATAGGCACGCAAATCAAGCAAGTTGATACTCTGTTACTCTGGAACAATAGGCAAGCAAATTGACAAAGCAAGATAAACACTAGGTGAGCTACTCCATTTTTAGTACTCCATTTGGTACTCCATTTACTACAAGATCTGTACGGAATTCTATGTACTCATGCTTGTAATTGTACTCATGCTTTCAAAAGCACTTTGCTGAATTTATATGCAGCTATGTGCATATAAATTCAGTTAAGTGCTTTGCTGAATTTATAACTATGTGCATATAAATTCAGTTAAGTGCTTTCAAAAGCACTTTGCTGAATTTATATGCAGCTATGTGCATATAAATTCAGTTAAGTGCTTTCAAAAGCACTTTGCTGAATTTATATGCAGCTATGTGCATATAAATTCAGTTAAGTGCTTTCAAAAGCACTTTGCTGAATTTTTATGCACATAGGTGCACAAAAATTCAGTTAAGTGCTTCTAAAAGCACTTGAATTTAAATGACCACTCCTATTCACAATAGCTTATTGTCATTCTTTTTTTGAAATCATCTTTCATCTTCACATCTTCAGGAGAACATGGATCTCCCAGACCTCAACTTCACTCCACCTGCTGAAGATGGCGATGAAATGGATGAAGATGTAGGAGATGAAATGGAAGGAGATCTAGGAGATGAAATGGAAGGAGATGCAGCTGACGAAATGGAAGGAGATGAAATTGTTCAAGATCCAGGTACTTCTTTCATCATTTCATCACTTGGTCATATCATCTCCTGCTCATTTCATCATTTCATCTTTGTTGTATTTCTTGGTGCAGGTGTTGAGCAGGTTGCTAAAAGAAACAAAACACTCAATGACCAGCAAAAAATTGCTGCTTATGTAGCATTGCATACACTGTCTATGAGCAGAGGGGGAACTTTTAAGAGAACTGATACGCAAGACATTGCAAATTTTTTTGGAGTAGGTGTCTGGAACATACAAAGAATTTGGAGAAAAGCAATGTATCAAATCAAACAAGGTCAGAAAGTGGATGTTTCCAATCAGAAAAAAGGAAATTGTGGAAGAAAGCCTAAGGACATTAACCTAGAACAAATCCTAACAATTCCACTAAACAGGAGATCTACCATTAGGTCACTAGCTTGGCAGTTGGGATGTAGCCCTACCATGCTTCATAGGAAGTTCATGCTGAATTTGATAAGGAGGCATACAAATTGTGTGAGGCCAGCGCTGAAGGGAAAGAACAAGAAGGATAGGATCAAGTTTTGCTTGTCGATGCTTGAAGAGGCAACAACAACTACTGGAAGACCTAAGTTCAAGACTATGCATAATGTTGTCCACATTGATGAGAAGTGGTTTAACATGACCAAGAAGAATAAAACGTATTATCTGCTTGATGGGGAGGAAGAGCCTACAAGGCCTATACATGGCAGCTGTATTGGCAAGGTGATGTTCTTGACAGCCGTTGCTAGACCAAGGTGGGATGGTGAAGGAAATGTGACCTTCTCGGGAAAAATCGGTATTTGGCCATTTGTAAAAGAAGTTCCTGCTCAGAGGAGAAGTGACAACAGGCCCAAAGGTACAATAGAGACAAAGTCAATAAAAGTCGATAGAAAAGTGATGAGGGAATTCTTGATAGAGAAGGTCTTGCCAGCGATACAAGCTATTTGGCCTGAAAGTGATGTTGGGCAAACCATCTATATACAACAGGATAATGCTAAGCCTCATATTTTGCCTGATGACCCGGAATTTTTAGCACTCCTTCTTGATTTCCCCGCAAGCTATTTTGCCTGCATTTGCTACCCTAAAATAACATGTCCAGCATCACTTTAAGCACTCCTTCTTGATTACCCCGTTTCTGCACTACTGTGATACACCAAAACAACATTTTATTCCATTTTAAGCACTCCTGATTGGAACAAAACAGCAGCAAGTCCTCAAACTGTATCAAAGATGAAAAATTCTAAAGCAGGTGATGATACGAGGGGACTAATTTCAGTACTACTCCAACCATGAAGTACTTGAGCAAAGATGACTGAAAGAGTACTTAAGAAAGTTGACTGAATTTCAGTACAGAGCAGGGCGACTAGTACTTGACCTGCAGGGCGACTGAGTAGATGAAGAAGAGATCAAGACAAAGAGGACCAGCTCGTCAGGCATCTGCTCTGCTCCGCTACTCCACGCCCCCGCCAGCCACCTGCACAGCGCACGGGGTCGACATCTTCACGGGGCCAGCCACCTGCACGGCGCACGGGGTCGACGCTGCCCGGCGCTGGCGTCCAGCAGCAGCGACGTCGGCATCAGGACGCAGCTTGGCGGACACGGAGTACCCCCGCCAACTCGGAGTACATCGAGTCCATCGACGTCCACACCGCTTGCGGGGCTGCCCCGCTCAGATGGGCGCCGATGCTGCCCCGCTCGCCGTCTTCTTGGGGCTCTTCTCGGCGCGTAGGTCGACCTGGTGGCCTGCCGGTGCCGGCGAGGCCTGGAGGTACTGCGGAAGGGGCAGAAGACGGCGGATCCACCCGCCGAAAGTAAAAATGAGATCTTGGAAGGGCGACGGCGACAGGGCAAACGGAGAGGCGGCGACGACGCGAGAGGGAGAGGAGGCGACGACGCGAGAGGTAGAGACAGAGGCGGGCGAGAGACGCCGGCGACGCGTGCGAGGGAGAGGTCGCCGGCGACGCCTGCGAGGGAGAGGCGGAGCGAGCTAGCGAGAGAGTGGGGGAGCGTGCGAGAGAGTGGGCAAGCGAGTGAGAGGCGGGAGGGCAATTTAGGAAACAACAAAAAAAATTGTACGTGACAAAGTTTGCACTAGAAACGTCCAACGACAACTATTTCGGTACAGAGGGAGTATTATGGTGGCACTTCTCATGTTTGCCCCCCATAAGAGGATCAGATGGTCGAGGAGGTGGCCCGTCGACCATCACCCATAATTCACCTTTATTCCATGGATTTGTCTGCATCCTAGTTGGCTGAGAAAATCTTATTTCTTAGTCTACTTTACAACTTCTTTACCCAGATCTAGAAAAATGCTCACCATGATGGAATAATTTGTACATCTAGTGTGAAAGACAAAGTAGTATTGTCGCTTTATATTTTTTTTCCTGATTTGGTGGAAAATGTATTGGCTCGGTTAACCAAGAAAATCTTACTCCCTCCGTCCCATAATATAAGAGCGTTTTTTACACTAATGTAGTGTAATAAAAACACTCTTATATTATGGGACGGAGGAAGTATTTCTTAGTCGGCTCTACACGTTTCTTCATAATTTGATCTAATTTTTTCACCTTACTGTAATAATTTGTCCGTCCAGCGCAAGAAGAATACATTGTTTTGCTTAGTTTTCTTATTTTAAAATGTCATCTTTGTACAGGTCGACCGGGAACTAAGAAATTCCAAGTCGAGTGAGAATTATGTATGTAAGAGTGCAAATGTTTATTTTTTTGGATTAGTTGGTAAGAGTGCAAATGTTAACTGAGCCATTAGCCACGTGAGTAGTCAAAGTAGAGACATCAACTCGATGGAGTGCTTGGTCTTTGAGGGCCAGTTTTGTTTATTTTTAGATGGAGGGCAAGTATCTTGAATTTTGCCTCTCCACCTTCCCGAGAAATTCCCAGGAGTAGCACGCAGTGTGTAGCTAGCCAGACGACGACGACGACGAGGTACGTAGGCTGGTGACGGGTGCGGCAACGAAGGCGTCCAAGCTCCGACGTGTTTGCGGTTTCTGACTTTTGAACCTTTCGGCTCTGGGGACTGCGGGGCCTTGGTTGGTTCCGGTGAGGGCCGGGGTGACGTCGATCTCCCTCTCGGTCGTAACGCGCTCGCGGAGATCGATGCGACGAGAAGATGGACGAAACGGTGGGTGGGATATGCTGATATGCATGACCGGTTGACACGATCCCGGCGACGCGAATCGTTCCGGTCCGGCGCGTGAGTTGTGACCGAGCGCCGAAAGGGTTATATATATGAGCCAAAAAGAGAGTGATATTGTTAGGTCTTGTTCTCGGCCTGCATGTGCACGTGTAACACATCATGTTAGGAAATGCACTGGTCATTTCTGTCCTGTAATCGTCCTACGTGCTTCAGTTCCTGCACGAGCTCGGAACCTTTTGGAAGGAAGAAACTGGATAAAAGTAGTGAGAAAGTGACCGTGTACGTAGCACCGGTCCTACTTGCGTAATTATCGTTCATTTGTCTCCCGCGTCCAGATCTACGTGCAAAGTCAGCAACGCATCTGTTTGGACTTGGGCTCTCTCCTTCGTATATTACATAATGTCAGCATCTTTGGTGAAATGTTCATTTTTTTTCCGCAGTTGGTGCGTACTACGTCGAATTAGGTGGGGGTGGTTTTGAGTTTTGGCGCTTGTCTTATTGACTAGCCTTTACACGCTAATCTAATACTCCCTCATTCCCAAAATATAAGGCGCGCTTGACTTTGCACGGTCTTTGATGCATGATTTTGACCATTAATATATATACCAAAATATTTGGATTGAACACGTATCAATAGTATCATTGTATTTGTCTTGTAAAACAATTCTATTTCATATGTCTTCATAATAATTTTGTAGTCATACAATAAGTGAAAATTATAGTCAAAGTTATGTGACAAAGACCAAAAAAATCAATGCGTGCCTTATATTTTGGGAAGGCGGGAGTACTGTATTAATAGATTTATATATTTCCTTGAGTCAGCAGCAGTAGTGACAACCTCTTTTTTTAGGGGAAAATCGCTGCGTTTCATGATTCATGTAACCAAGTTTTACAGCGCTTGTTAACTCAGCCTTCCCTAGCTAAGCGGTGTGCAGCTACGTTGCCAGAACGGCGAACCCAACACACTTCGAAATCACCTAAACTCTTAAGCAAGCTCTTTGTTTCCTTGATGATGCGCCCAAACTGTGATCGATCACGTTCTTCTGATCGTAGCCACACGGCCACCGTGTGACTATCGGTCTCCAGCAGGATCCTTTGGAGCCCCAACTCCTTTGCCAACTGAGCTGCGCGTCTGCAGGCCATAAGCTCTCACAACATAGGGTCGGATTCGTCGGGAAAAAATGGCAGGCCACTGCTACGAAGCGTGCCATGGTGATCCCTCATGATCGTCCCTCCACCTCCATGCCATGACGATTTATCAACAGCGCCGTCCGCATTTGCCTTGATCCAGCCTTCCACCGGAGGAGACCATCGCCGCTTTGTAGCCCTGCCCGGCAACGCCGTCGTCACCGGGCCAGCTTTGTTAATAACCTGAGCAGCGTGCCATTCCTCCATCAGAGGCCATACACGATCAGCTAAAGCTTCCGGATCCTCCATTTTCTTTGTGTCTCGTGCTTCATTTCTGGCTAGCCAAAGATGGTAGATAGCCATTAGTGTTGCATCTCTCTCGTCCATACTGTCAGCACGTCCCAGCCAATCCAGGAAGCAACACTTTAGATCATTTTGATCACTTAAGAACGGTGGTGGGGCAAACATCCGCAAGGGTCTGTTCATCGTCATGCAATCCCAGAATCGTTGAGAATGGGGGCAGCTCCAGAATCTATGTAGCATTGTTTCTTCTCTTCCACAAACTGGAAAAAAAATGCCCCCCTTTTATCCTCCTGCGGTGCAGCTCAAAACCCACCGCCAAGCCATTTCTCACTAAGCGCCAAGTGTGAATTTTCACCTTCCCTGGGACCTTCTCAGTAAGCAGCACGTAGTGACAATCTGACCTAAACGTCTAACACACATCATATTTGTATCAGAAAAACACAAGAAAATCAGCTCGGTAACGCCTTTCCCTGATTGGTTAGTACTTGATAGATCTTGGACCACTCGTCAGTGGCAGAATATTAGGGCATCTCCAACGCCGACTCTCAAACCGTCCGCATCCGTTCGGACCGCGCTTAGGTAGGGAAGGCTTATTAACGCATCCATCCAACCGGTCCGGACATGCTTTTTCCTGTAAATTGGAAGCAAACGGGGGGAGGGGGAGTGGGGGGTGGGGGCTTTGCGGGAGTCCGGTCCGCCGCCACGTAGGACTCCGACACCCCCGGCCCACTCAAATCGCCCTCCCGGTCCCATTCTCTTCCACTCCGCCCCTGCTCCCCCTTGCTTTGCATCCGCGTCCTCCTCCTCCAACGCCGTCGCTGTACCTCTCCGGTCGCCACCCAGGCATTGTCGGACGTCCACAACCACCAACCACGTGCCCGCTCGCCTTGTACTACGGCGCCATCCACCCAGGGTCCGTCCGCAGCTAGGTACCCTCCGCCTCCTGTTGACGATGTCCATGGCGGACACCACGCCCGGCAGGTGTTCGGTCAAATGCCATTGAGCTTATTTTCAAACTTCATGTCGGTTTTTTAGAGTAAGAAGGATGGCGGGCTACTCGACCATGGAGGATGAGTTGTTGTGCGATGTGCGATTGGCCGTATCTGCGGACTTCATAGGCAGGAGCGGAAGGGTGCTCCTTTGGCAGCGCGTGCATGATTCATTTCATGCACGAAAGGACATTGCGACCTACGACATGCACATCATCCATGAACTCAATGCGAAGTCGTTAGTGTATCGATGGTACACCATTCAGAACTTTGTCACGAAGTTTTGTGGTGCGATGATCGGCTGGAGGCAATGTGGCCATTGCACACGGCAACCATGGAGATCGTAAGTTTCGCTTCTTCTTGTTCAACTTGTTGATTGATTCATTCATTCACTCAATGTTGCTCTACACGTTGTGTAGCCTGTACGTGCTGACGTGATGTACCACAGGGCAGAGGGTAGACCATTTACGCACACACATTGTTGGGTGAAGCTCAAGGGACAGTATGTGTGGGACAACATGATCCATCCATGAAAAACTTGTTCAACATCTGGTTTATCTCGTTGAATTTGAACTATTGTTGTACTAGACTTATTTGCATGCTATGTATGGATGATTTGTGCTATTTTCTATCCGAACTTTGATGAATTGCATCGTGTTTGATGAAATTTGTCCGGTTAGTTGAAACCCGGTTTGAAATGTATGCGGATAGCTTTGGATGGCCGCCTCCCGCATCCGTGTCCGAGGACTAGTCCCCTCCGGTCCGCGGACGGATGCGGTCCGGTTTGCGGGTCAGCGAGGTGCTCCCACACTTTAGGTGCTCCTATATGCTCTCATTTAAAAATACATATTTAAAGGCCTAAAAAAATCTGGAATTTTGTGAATGATCATAAGGCTTCAAAACTGCATCTTAGGCTGCCATTGGGTTTGCTCATTAACGACAAGGCAATTAAGAGAATTAATGATTTATCTAGTTCATTTTGTGAATCTAGTACAATGATGAGTGGAAACATCATTGGTGACCCTACCTTTTGTGCTTACAAGCGGTTGTTTCTCTAACCTCGTAGTTTGTAATTTGTAAGCTTTTAGTGGATCCAAGATTCATATCCAGTGTGAAGAAAGAACAATAGTAGAGTCGGCACCTGGCTATATAAAATTGCCATGTCATCAACAGTCATCCCTATTATTACTCATACAATAGAGTTGGTTATAAGGTTAGCCATTTTTCTTACTTTTTGTCTATCTCTTTTCTCTCATTTAATGTTTTTCCTAGGAGCACGCCTAGAGCCCACTCCTCCTCTTTTTCTTTGTCTCTCTTCCACATAAACAAAAGTGCCATGTAAGCATGCTTATAGCTTACTATTGCACTTGCTCTTAAGGATAATCATACTATCAGAGGGGCAGGTGCAAAACAACTAAGGATGAACGTTATCTCAAGATCCATAACCAAATATACACATTTTCCACTCCTACCACTCAATTCTTTAAGTTTTCCCCTTCCTCGGTACTTTCGATTATTTTCTACCCGATACTACCGACCCTATGAGGAACAAGTGATTTTGCTGAGTGAATCCACTTCTTCAAGTCTTTATTGGAACCACCAAAAAAAAGATCTTTGGTGCCACCATGCTTTTATCACGCCAAGAGCATCTCTGTTAGCATTGGTACCTCCAAGCCTAACCTTGTCTGGCACTTCCAAGCACCTTTCGATTCGATTCATCCAAGTGTCCCAGTATCGGTCTGGCACTTTCTATCCAATACCACTGAGCTAATAATCTTTTTTGTACAACTGTGTTAGACCCAGTACTTTTGAGAGCCATTATTTTCGATACTTATGAGCGAGTTACTCTGTGCAGAAATGAGAATCTTTGCGTTGGATATATAACGCCGAGCTTTTTGTTTTTGGTACCTCCATGTATTTGGATTTCTAGGAGGCTTACTACATTGCTTTGTACCACTGAGTGCCAAACACTTTGGGGAATGTTCATTTCTCACTACTATTGAAATTTTAAATGAGTCCAGCACTACGAAGAAAAACCATGCGCTACTTCTGAAGTAGTTGTTTTTTCTTGTGCAATGTTAGATTTCTACTTTTCTATAAATAAACCTCCATACCCCTTGTGTGTGTAGAGTCTTTGTCAGCATTTTGAGAGCATAATTCAAAGAGTTTGAAGGCCAACCTACTCCCTTTATTGAACCCCTTCTTCGTGCTCCATCTCTCTTGTTCTATCATTTGGTTATTACAGAGAGAGGGAGGGAGGGAGGGAGAGATTTTACGGGTTCTTGGGAGGTTTAATTGAAGGTCTTTTGAGGAGTTCATACAAGTGGCTTTTCTTGCTTGTTACTCTTGGGTTGTGCACCTCCTACACATTTAGGAGTCACTTGAGAGCCTTCATGGTGCAAAGGAATCAAGAGTTTTTATCGGGTTGACGGTCTCCTTCTTTGTGAAGAACAACCCCGAGTGGGGTTTGACCTCTGTGGTATCAAGCCATGGTAAGATAGGAAGGGAAGTGCTTAGTGGATCTTTATGGGTGGCCTTGTCGAGGCCTTCGTGGTCTTTGGACTTTGTGACACCTTCACTAATGAGGAGTGGGATTGCTCCAAAAATATGAACCTCAGGCAACATGTTTGTTTTGTTTCCAATCTCTTCCCCTTACTCCTACTTTCTTGCAAGTTTCGGTTTTGTGCTCGTACTTTATTGACTTGCATGTGTAGGTTCCTTTAATCAACCAAGTAGAAATGCTTAAATCTTCACGACTAAAACTTGAAGTGTGATCTTGATCAAGAAAAGAGTACCTATAATCACATGAAAACCATGAAAGTCCGTGGATACTTATGCAGAGGTGAGGACAAGATTCGAACCTGCAGTCTTCAGGTCATGAGTTTGATGAGTCGACCAATTCCTCCACCCCGCTTCTTCCCCTGATCTTCCTTTCCCTAAAAGAGGCAAGGTGCTCACACATGAAATTCCCTTTTGAAGGATATCCTATTTGACTTTTATGCCATACTTGGGCAAAGCCATCGAGACTATATCCATCACAAGGAAGAAGGGAGCGAAGCCATAATTTCTTTAGATAAGCCTGATATATTTACTACAGTAAATGTGGTTGAATTGTTGCATAGCCCCCCTAGGTCTACTTATGCCCCCTACACTATAACTCAGTCCTAAAACTGATACCAAAGAAGTCTCCTTGTATTTAGCATTACCACATAAGGAAAGTTCATTATGGCTGTTGGGAGAACCTATCATGTAAATGTCCTTACTTTGATGGTTCAAATTTTACTAGTTGAAAAAATAAAATGTGTATGCATATCTTGGCATTTAATCCAACTGTTTGGTCTATCATTGTCAATGGTGTGCAATTGAAATATTTTAAGATGCTCAAGGGCGACCTCCACATGACTCAACACCGAATGAAATCAAGAGGATTCAACTCAACATTCAAGCATGTGATATCTTATTCAATTTTCGTTGCTCCACCAAATCGGTCGTAATTATGTTGCCAAGGAGTTATGGGACACTCTCATTGAGATTTATGGAGGCACTTCGTTCATGAAGGAATCCAAGTTCAACACCTCAATGCCCAACTCAGAATTTTTTTGTTAAAAAACGGAGAACGTGTGATCGACATGTATTCAAGACTCCGTCTCGTCACCTCTAAGATCGTCGGATTTGGAAGCACTGAGATGATCAGCTGCTTCATCGTGAGAACATCTTGAGAGCACTTGATGGCAAATATGAACACCATTTGCACTCTATTCAAAATGATGCCTAACTAAAAGCCTAAGGAAGTTGTTGGAGGATTGTGGCACATTAAATGAACGCCGAGGACAAAGATGTGCTCCATTGCAATTAATCGCATCACAAGAGTAGTGGTGCTTAGGCCGCTAGTGACTCTGATGTCATGTAAGTGCACATGGTTGGTTGAAGCATGATACGTCTCCAACATAACTATAATTTTTGTATGTTTCATACCTATTATTCTTCAATTGTGCAATTTTGTAGAGTTTTTCAGGAATTAACCAATTCAGTGTCCAATGCCAGTTCATGTTTTCTGTTGTTTTTAAATTTCATGAATATAAAACACCAAAAGTGCCCCAAAAAATCCTAGAAAATTTGGAGGCAAGTTTCAAGTCAGAAGAGGGCCCGTAGCCAATGCTCGGGGTGCCTAGGCGCCCTGTGTAGGAGACCATAGGCTGAGAGCTCCTATGAACCCTAGGGCTCCCCTGGTTCCCCCCTTTGGGTTCTACCCAATATATACCCTAAAAACATCCCTCGTATTTATCAACCATATTTTCGTCGCCACCACTTCATGTTCAGAGGCGATCTTCATTTTTAGCCCTGATCTAGTACTCTGTCGGATGGGAAATTCAACACGATCTCATCGATGTTGATCCTTGCACTGGAGGATGCGTTGTGAGTAGTCTACGCCTGAACTACGGGTTCACAACAGTAGCCAAGATGTAATCTCTCCACTTTGTAGTTCAATAAAACAATCATAAGAGCTGCCCTACATTGTTATGGTTAATCTGATGTACTCCCAAGCGGTGATGTTGATCATGTGACGAATTATTTCTTTATATTCAGATTTATCGATGCTTTATGTTGGAATTATAGGTGCATATTTCTTTCCAGATGAATATCTAATATTGGCCATTTTATATAGGTAATCAGTAGTGGGAGTGATGTGCATTAGTTGGTTTAGTCTTGCAAGTAAACTACCGAAGTGACAAGAAGGGTTAAAGGCTTGTATTGTATTATTTTCACTAAGGATAAATGTTTGTATGGGGACTCAAATGAGTCATATGAACAACAATATGGCATCTTGCTCAATGCAATTATCCATGTTTACACTTAAAGTTTGGATGGTGCAGACGATATCTCGACCTACAAGCGGGCTGTTAGCTATAGATGCAGGAGGGTCTCGGCCTATAAAATTGTGGATGTACTGCCTATATAATATCAACACATCACATAAGTTTGGCATGATCACGAAATATTTCACTATGAACTTTTTCGCATGACTGTGTTACTTGCCACATTTTTTTATGTATAGGAGAGATACACTTGGTGAACGTATGACCCCTCATCTAGTTTTTAGCATAAGAACCACCTTACATCAAATTTTATACACACGTTTATTTTTAGTTCTGTTTCAAAAATACAAAAAATATTATTTACCACCTTATCGTTTAATTATCTTGTCATCTAGCAAGGCTAGTAAGGTTAACACCCTTATTAATTTTGTTGGGGACACAAGTGAAGTTTTATTTGTGTTGCAGAGCACCGTTACCTCCATGGATTGATAACTTGGTTTCTCACCAACGAAAAGTTACCACATGCTGCAAACTACTACACTTGGGAGCCCAACCCCTATTAGGCTATACACCTAGCAATCAGCAAAGCACACTTTTGTGAAAGTATTACCCCAATTTGTATATCGTTTCCAACAAGGAGCGTAGGTGAGTGTTATTATGAGTGTTTCGGTTGCACTCAAGGTGTTACTAGTCTCGATTGAATTGATGGATATGATATCTGAAATTGTGATGATTATGATGGAAAAGTGATTGAGATGGAAAGTAATGGAACTTGAGGAAGAATTGTAGGTAAATAACTAAAACTAAACAGTGTTTTCTGCAATGGATAAGTTAGGTGTGAAGAGGTTCAGTTCATGTTGGATAGTGAATGTGCCTTGTGCAATGATAATGGTGTTATCATTTATATTGAGTGTTCAGTGGGAGAATCGCCATTGAATAGCCAAACTCCTCCAATCGGGATTATCTGACTCTATTGTCCTTCCTACCATTACCATCATCAATGGTCGGCTCAGCAATTAGACCAGACCAACGCTATAAGCATTGTGGCTTATCATGCTCCTCGTATTGTCTTCTCTCCTCGTTGATATTAACACTTGTCACCCGAGGTCACGGATTCGTTGGACAATAATTGCTTACCCATGTATGTCTCTGGATCATGTTGTCTGGGCCCTTAAATTGGGCCACAAGCATTATGAATGTTATGGATAGTCAACCTAGTAACCAATCGTCAAAGTAATCACACAAATATATAAATATGGATCATACTCAAACACATCTCACCAATCCCTTACATATCCCACGAATAGGGGGGTTATTCATGCATGAGAGAAGAATAACAAGCAAACACAGAGAACAAATTAAATAGAAGGAAATCATCTCGGTATTACCGTAGTATGCCACAATAAAATGGATGATTAAACAAATTAATATCTCCGGGTCAAAGTATGAATAGATTTTGCAAAACCCTAGCCTTGCAAGTTTAAATCTCTCTAATGGTGGTGTTCTTGATGGTGGAGGATCTCTTTGTAGAGGAACTCGAAATGGACCTAAGTGAAGCAATTCTTCTTCGAATCTCTCTTCCTCTGCTCTAGTCTATGGTTCTGCCTTTTCCATTGCTCCTCCTTTGTTGTCCCAGTTACGGAAGTTGCTTGTATAGACAAGGGAAAGGTGGCACCGCTTAGTATGACCACTCGTATGAGCGGAAGCGCTCGTACCATGAGTCATCTTCTCTTTTGTTGACGCAGGATGAGGTTTCTTCCAAAAGGAAAGTTGTCCCTTTTCCTTTCAATCACCCAAGTATGGCTTCATATCCTTCCAAAAGTGTTTGATCCTGAAAAACAAACAAGAATATATGATTTATCTATTTTTGATAAATATTAATTTGTGAAGTGGCGAAAATCGGCAAACCCTGGGTTAAACCATTCGATAAACCCTTGAAAAACAGTACATAAAATAGAGCTATCACTCTCCAGGTGAAGAAACCTACAAAGAAATCTCTAGAGAAGATGGTCTTATGGTCTGAAAATCCAGCAAGATGTACTCCAAGAATAGACTCAAGAACAAAGACCACAACTACTCAAGATCAATAAATAAAGGCACATTGTGGGCACTCCAGACACTTCATCGCCAATGGTTTTGAGCCCTGAAAAAAATATAAGAGTCTAGAAAGATATAAGAAATGGATAGAAGGGACAAGAGGGACAATGATGATATACATGAGAGAAGATATCAGAAGGACAAGGATAGAGATGATAAGGGAAAAAATACCCCAAAAGACACTCCAAGCGCAAGTCAGGTGCAAATTTGAGTGAATGGGTATCCCGCTTTGAATCAGAGACCAACTCCAACTCAAACTACTACTCCAAGTCTGAAAGTGGAGATAAATGTGTCATTGGAATTGCTCTTGTCACATCCATGCCTACAAAGCCTATATTTGAATCTACACATGAAGGTGATGACACTTCAAGATACTTCAGGAAAAAAGGCCAAAAGTTATTGCACCTCGGGTTCATTGAGTTCAGTGGTGATGAAGATAATTTAATTGATGGAGATAAACATGAACTTTTTGGTTATGGTGCGCTTGCCAAAGTGTGTGATAACCAAAAAGTTTTACTTGTGAATGCGGTGAGTGACGGTGTAGAAAACTATCGGTGTCCTCGGCAGGTGGAAAGTGTACCCGGAAGTACCAAAGGGGATAGCACACGATTTTCTACCCAGTTTGTGCCCTCATGATTGAGTTAACACCCTACTCCTGCTTTTCTTTGGATTAATGGTGGGAACGCCTCATGTGAGGGGTTTACAAATTGAGGATGGTGATTTCTACCGAGGTCTGAGCTATGGAACTGATGCCCTTGACCAGCCCTAGCCTCACCTTATAAAGGGAATGAGAGTTAGGGTAACATAGTCCCTAACCAACCTCACCTCGAGGGGGCCTTGGCTTGCACTCCAAGATGATGCATTGTCCGAAAGCCGGGCCTTCTACGACCGAAGGACTTAGCCTGCGGCCAGGCCTTCTGGGCCCTAGGGCCGACGCAGTGGCAAGCTTCCCGGCCACTGCGCCACCCCGGTATAATGTACCGTCAGTGAGTAAAAATGAGAATTTTACTAGTGAGTTTGAAAACTCAACTAAATAATGTCAAAATCTCTTAGATATTCATATAATGCTCTTGAATGATCATGAGAGGCTAAACCTTGAAGTGCTCATTTTTGACCAAACCTATTACTTCCTTAAATATATGATTGACGAGCTTCAGTTTTCATCCCCTAACAACCAAATGAGGCCTTGATGAATAATGATTATTAATTATTTATACTAAACTTTTTTACTTTTGACTAGCTTTTATATATTACAGTCACCCTGGACATAACTAACTAATGTTACTTATGATACAATTTGAAATTTTATCATTGCAATACACTATAAAAAATCAACAATTTCTAAAATGAAAGTAATGTTAGTTTATGCGACATTGCCTATTAACACACTATCCATGAAACCTTTCGCCTCGATCCAGGAAAATAAAAAATAAAGTTGTATGCATTCATAAATTAATATGCGTCGACTAGATGAATTATGTTGTTTGTGTACGTTTTCATGTTCCATTTATCTTTAAATGTCTTTGTGGATAACAATAAAGTTTATTATTTAACAAATATCTTGTTAAATGGCTTTTGGAATGTATTATTGTCTATCCTAGTATGTATGTAAGGAAACAGAAAATTCTACACTATGTGTACTATGTGTGGTGGCGAGTGAAGACCCATTAGTCCATGAACTCGAGTTGAAAGCACACTTTAGTCCAAAAAGTCGTGAATAATACACTTTGATCCAAAAGTTGTTCGAAGAATAAAATAGTGATCAAACTTGATAATATTTTTTTTGCGAAGGGATCTTTAGCAAAATTAGTCAGCTCTCTCCCCCCTCTTTTTTTTTGAAAAAAACCCGAAACTTTATTCATTAGAGATAAATAGTACATCGTTTGTGAGGATCATTACAATTTCATTTAAAGGTTCCTCAAACCAATCAGAAGTCAAAGAAAATCTAGCTAATCTAGCAAGCTCATGAGCTACTTTATTTGCTTCTCTATTACAATGTTCAAAACTAGTAGTAACGAAATCACAGGCATAATGAAAACAATCGTCGAAGATTGCTGCCGCCGCGCCCGCCGACTGCCCTCCATCCTGCATAGTATCAATCACCTCCAGGTTATCCAAATTAATAATAAGGCGATTACATCCCGCCCTTTGCGCCAGTGTTAGACCAAATTTGAGAGCTAAAGCTTCCGCCATCAACACATCCGCGCAATAGTCAATCTTCCCATTCCCTCCAGCAATAAACCTGCCTCTGTCGTCTCTCAGGACCGCCCCCATCGTACCCCTAAGCAGGTCATGGTCAAAAGAAGCTTCAACGTTAAGTTTCACAAATCCTCTGGGGGGACAAGACCAACCCCCCTTTTTCATAGAAGCCTTGGGGGATAATGCATTTACGAAGTTTGTGGTAAGGGCTAGAACCCCCATTGAAATCTGAAGTGCATTTTGAGTGCTCTCTCCCCCCTCTTCTTCTGCCAGCAACGACTGGAGGTAGCCTATCGGGCTTGTGGCCCTTTCCCACTACCTCTTAGCTCTCTTCCCCACCGCGGAAGACTTCCCCCACACCTACACATGCCCTCTCCACGGCTACCCTATCCCCCCCCCCCCCGGCGCCCCCGGAGGAGGACGATGATTCCCAGAATCAAGGGCGTGCGCATCTTGGGGCGGCTGCTCTACATGGACATGTAGGTGACCACACATGTAGGCCTGTGGTTGCTAGACGCCATAATGCCCTTCTTCCTCTCTTGCTATGGCAATCCGCATTGTGAAGCTATGCAAGGAAGTCCACATTTTTGTGAGGGAGATGACCCCGAGCTCAATTTGGAGGGGAGCCTACCGAGGCGAGACGATGAAACCCTCAGCCACTCACAAGCACCATCGCCACCCACGTATGGAGACATCCGTCGAGAGATATATGTATTTTTTTGCTGAAAACTCCCTCCGAGAAATAAACCTTTGCAGAATAGCCTCTTCGAATCGCTTTTTAATGAAAATGTTCATGGACTAAAATGTTCTTTCAATTTGAGTTCTTGGATTAATGTGGTGTCTATGATGAGTTTTTCCTAAGTTTTTTTGCATTGCTCATTTGTCGCTTCCTTCATAGTCACAAACTATGAAAGTGCAATGTACGTGTATGTGATTATAAAATGTCATTTTTCTTACTTATCCGTGTATACTTTTCTTATCGCTGTTGCGAGGATCTTATGTCTTTTTTTTTTGCGCGGAGCTTTTGGCTGCTTCCGACTCATCAATTGTCAGGCAGTCAGCAGTACGTAACTTGAGATATACGGGGTTTAATATATTCACTCCATCCGATATACATGGTTTAATATATTTCAAGACTTAATTATCATATATAAAATCAACCATATATGATATATAATAAGCTGT
The DNA here is from genome assembly GCA_039707655.1 of Elymus sibiricus. Lineage (NCBI taxonomy): Eukaryota > Viridiplantae > Streptophyta > Magnoliopsida > Poales > Poaceae > Elymus > Elymus sibiricus. The sequence continues at coordinate 388,460,284 of CM077676.1, forward strand.
TAAAGTATAGTACCACTACGTATTGAAAGGCGCTCTCCCTTAGGGCATCTCCAACGGCAACCCGCAAATTTCCTCCCGCATCCGTCCGTGGACAGGGGGACCAGTCCGTGGACACGGATGCGGGAGGACGCCATCCAACGCTAGCCGCATACATTTTGACAAGAAGTCGAACCAACCGACCGAAATTCATGCAAACCGGACGAATTTTGATAAAAATACGACAGATTTCATTGAAACTAGGATAATTTGTACATAAAACAGGACGATATTTCGACCGGTGAACTAAAAACCTAAAAATAAAACCCTAAACTATCCTATACTTCACGGTGACCTCGTAGCCAATGGTGCTGGGCTGGCCGGCGGCTCCTCCTCCGTCATCGTGGCCCGACCCGGCGTCGGAGTCGTCGTCGTCGGGCTTGGGGCGGCGGAAGGTGGCGGCATCACGGCAGGGCTTCCCAGTGGCCGCCTGACGCTCGCGGATGATCCTCTCCGCCTCCTCCTGCGCCGTGCGCAGTGCGGCCGCGGCCACCTTGGACGTGGGCTGGGGGAGAGGGCGATGGTCGTTGGAGCGGGCGGCGTCGGGGTCGGCGAGGGACTATTCCTTGCCGAACCTGGCCACCGCTCCGTCGAGGCGTCGGAGACGGCGCTTGGCCATCTCCGACGTCGTCACAGAGCGGTCCAGGGCCCAGGCGTACGCCAGGTCCGGGTCCGCCATGATGTGTGGCAGCGGGACGTCCGAGTCGGCGTACTTGGACTGGCGCGCGGCGTTGCGCCTGTTCCGCCGAAGCTGCTCTCGGTCGGCGTACTCCTGCGCCATCATGGCACTTCGGGACGACGACGAGGAGCCGCCGCTACCGAGGTAGTGCATAATGCGACCGCGCGCCTTCGGCATGGGCGGCGGCGAGCGCCGCTCCTCCTTGACGACGCGCCGGGCGGTGGTGGGCGGCGCTCCTCCTTCACGATGCGCTGGGGTGGCGGCGAGAGCCGCTCCTCCTTGACGCGCCGGGGCGGCGGCGAGACCCGCTCTTCCTTGACACAGCGTCCGATTTGGATGCCACGGCTACGCGACGGCGGAGAGTGTGGAGGGGATGCCGGCTCCGGCTTCACGGGGAGGAGCGTCCCCGGTGGCAGAGCCGACCCGTTGGTGTGGACGACAGAGCGAAGGAGCATCAGCTCCATCTGCTCCTCGAACTCCATGTCGCTGCCGGTGATACGTCCAAAATGTATCAGACGTATCTACTTTTCCAAACACTTTTGCTCTTGTTTTGGACTCTAATTTGTATGATTTGAATGGAACTAACCCGGACTGACGTTGTTTTCAGCAGAATTGCCATGGTGTTATTTTTGTGCAGAAATAAAAGTTCTCGGATTGACCTAAAAATTTACAGAGAATTATTTCAGAATATATAAAAATACTGGCGAAAAGATCTACTGGAGGGGAGCCACCCAGGGGCCACAAGCCCAGGGGGCGCGCCTACCCTCCAGGGCGTGCTCCGCAGGCTTGTGGGCCCCTAGAAACTCCGTTTGACCTAATTCCAACACTATATATACCTCTTCATGGAGAAAAAAAATCAGAGAGAAAGAATCATCGCGTTTTACGATACGGAGTTGTCGCCACCTCCTGTTCTTCATCGGGAGGGCCGATCTGGAGTCCGTTCGGGGCTCCAGAGAGGGGGATTCGACGCCGTCATCATCATCAACCATCCTCCATCACCAATTTCATGATGCTCACCACCGTGTGTGAGTAATTTCTTCGTAGGCTTTCTGGACGGTGATGGGTTAGATGAGATTTATCATGTAATCGAGTCAATTTTGTTAGGGCTTGATCCCTAGTATCCACTATGTTCTGAGATTGATGTTGCTATGACTTTGCTATGCTTAATGCTTGTCATTAGGGCCCGAGTGCCATGATTTCAGATATGAACCCTTTATGTTTTCATGAATATATTTGTGTTCTTGATCCTATCTTGTAAGTTATATGCACCTATTACATGTTATGATCCGCATACCCCAAGGTGACAATAATTGGGATTCTTTCCGGTGATTACCGTAGTTTGAGGAGTTCATGTATTCACTAAGTGCTAATGCTTTGTTCCGGTTCTCTATTAAAAGGAGGCCTTAATATCTCTTAGTTTCCTTAAGGACCCCACTGCCACGGGAGGGTAGGACAAAAGATGTCATGCAAGTTTTTACTATAAGCACGTATGACTATATACGGAATACATGCGTACATTACATTGATGAATTGGAGCTATTGTGTATCGCTCTATCTTGTGATTGTTATATGATGAATGTCATCCAACATAATTATCCATCACTGATCCAATGCCTACACTTTTCGCATATTGATCTTTGCTAAGTTACTTTCTCTACTGCTACTGTTACAATCACTACAAAACTGCTACTGTTACTGTCTTTGTTACTATTGCTACTGTTACTACTGCTCACAAAATTATCATACTATTGTGCTACTAAACACTTTGCTGTAGATATTTAGTTCTTCAGGTGTGGTTGAATTGACAACTCAACTGCTAATACTCACAAATATTCTTTGGCTCCCCTTATGTCGAATCAATAAATTTGGGTGAAATACTACCCTCGAAGACTGTTGCGATCCCCTATACTTGTGGGTTATCAAGACCTTTTTCTGGCGCCGTTTCCAGGGAGCATAGCTCTATCTGTTGAGTCACTTGGGATTTATATCTGTTGATCACTATTAAGAATCTGAAAGACGCTAAGACCAAGATCGTTCCCTCTAAGATGAGGGGAGGTAAGGAACTGCCATCACACTCTGAACTTGATTCACCTTCTGTTTTGAGTAGGCTTGCGATACCACCACCTGCTATTCATTCTGATATGTCACAAGTAATTGATGATACTACTTCTGCTATGAATGATACTTATGATGATGCTAGTACTATGCTTGATAATACTGTGCCACTAGGTGAATTTCTTGATGAACAACTTGCTAAAGCTAAGGAACTTGAAACTGCTGAAACTTCTGAAAATTATGATTCACCTATTATGCCTAGCTCTCCTAGAATTTAAATGCCTAAGATACCTGATGGTTATGTTCTGAATGGGGAGATAGCTAGAGAATTCCTTGCTTGTAATGATAGAGATGATGTTAGAAAATTGCTCGCTAAGTTAAAAGAAAAGTCTATGATGGAGAGAATGAAATATGATCCTAAGTTTGCTACCTCTCCTATCTTTGTTACCGATAAGGATTATGAATTCTTTGTCTGATCATCCTCTGCTATTAATTCTGATATGTCGCAAGTTATTGATGATACCACTTCTGCTATGAATGATACTCATGATGATGCTAGTACTATGCTTGATAATGCTGTGCCACTTGGTGAATTTCTTGCTGAACAAATTGCTAAAGCTAAAGAAACTGAAAATGTTGAAACTCTTGAGAATTATGATCCACCTATTATGCCTAGCTCCCCTGCTAGGGTTGAAACACCTGACGAACATTGCTTTGATAGGGAGATGGCTAGAGCCATTCTTGCTTGTAAGGATAGAGATGAAGTTATAAAATTGCTTGCTGAAATGAAAGAAAAATCTATGAGGGAGAGAATGAAATATGATCCTAAGTTTGCTACCTCTCCCATATTTGTTACTGATAAGGATTATGAATTCTCTGTCGATCCTGAGTTAATTACTTTGATTGAATCTGATCCTTTTCATGGTTATGAATCTGAAACTGTTGTGGCACACCTTACTAAATTGAATGATATAGCCACCCTATTTGCTCATGAGGAAAAAATTCGCTACTATTATATTCTTAAGTTGTTTCCTTTCTCATTAAAGGGTGATGCTAAGAAATGGTTTAATACTCTTGCTCCTGGTTGTGTGCATAGTCCCCAGGATATGATATATTACTTTCCTGAAAAATATTTTCCTGCTCATAAGAAACAATCTGCCTTACAGGAAATATTTAACTTTGTGCAAATTGAAGAGGAGAATCTCCCTCAAGCTTGGGGGAGGCTTCTCCAATTACTTAATGCTTTTCCTGATCATCCTCTTAAGAAAAATGAAATACTTGATATCTTTTATAATGGACTAACCGATGCTTCTAGGGACTACCTAGATAGTTGTGTTGGTTCTGTTTTCAGGGAACGAACTGTTGGAAAGGCTGAAGAACTATTGTATAATATGTTGAGAAATGCCGATGATTGGACACTTCCTGAACCACCACCTAGGCCAACTCCGAAGAAGAGAGGTATTCTATTCCTCAGTCCAGAAGATATGCAAGACGCTAAGAAATATATGAAAGAAAAGGGTATTAAATCTGAAGATGTTAAGAATTTACCACCTATTGAAGAAATACATGGGCTCGACATCCCGACACAAGTAGTAGAGGTAAATTCTCTCACTAGATTCAATGAAGGTGATATTCCGTATAATAAATCTGCTGGCCAATGCTTGTATGAATTTGATAATTACATCATTAAGTAAGAACACTTCAATTTATATGTTAGCAATCAACTAAAACGCAATGCTTTCATGATAGATCGCTTGAGTGATCTGATGTTTAGAACTACTAATGATGTTAAGGCCTTAAGTAAACATGCTTCTATGGTTAATACTCAAGTAGAACAAATTGCTAAGTCACAAAATGATTTGCTTGATGAGATGAATAATAAAATGAATGATCATGTTGTTAGAGTTGTTACTAGAGGAGATAGAATGACCCAAGAACCTTTGTATCCTGAAGGTCATCCTAAAAGAATTGAATAAGATTCTCAAAGAATTAATACTGATGCACCTAGTTCATCTAAGAATAAAAAGAAAAAGAAAAATGATAGGGCTTTGCCTGTTTTTAGTGAACCTGATATAGAAAAACCTCCTGAGAACCAAAATGATGTTTCTATTTCTGATGCTGAGACACAATCTAGTAATGAACATACACCTAGTGATAATGATAATGATAATGATGTTCATGTTGATGCTCAACCAGATAATTACGTAGAAATAGAACCTGCTGCTGATCTTGATAACCCACCTCCCAAGAATAAAATATATGATAAAAGAGACTTCGTTGCTAGAAAACATGGAAAAGAAAGAGAACCATGGGCTCAAAAACGTATGCCTTTTCCTACTAAACCATCTAGAAATAAGGATGAGGAAGACTTTGAGCACTTTGTTGAAATGCTTAGACATATCTTTTTGCGTACTCGTTTGATTGATATGTTGAAAATGCCTCCATATGCTAAATACTTGAAAGATATTGTCACTAATAAAAGAAAGATACCTGAAGCTGAAATTTCCACCATGCTTGCTAATTATTATTTTAAGGGTGGAGTACCTAAGAAGTTGGGAGATCCGGGAATACCTACAATACCATGCTCCATTAAAAGAAGTTATGTTAAAATTGCTCTATGTGATTTAGGAGCCGGTGTTAGTGTTATGCCTTTCTATTTATATAGAAGACTTGATTTGAATAAGCTCACACCTAATGAAATATCTTTGCAAATGGCTGATAAATCAACTGCTATACCTATTGGAATTTGCGAGGATGTGCCCGTTGTTGTTGCAAATGTTACTATCTTAACAGACTTTGTCATACTTGATATGCCCGAGGACGACAACATGTTGATTATCCTTGGAAGACCCTTTCTGAATACTGCAGGGGCTGTTATTGATTGCAACAAAAGCAATGTTACTTTTCATGTCAATGGTAATGAGTATACGGTTTATTTTCCGACGAAACAAAGTTCAGTGAATGGTATTAATTATATTGAAAAAGTTTCGACAATCACTATTGGAGGTTTCAAATTTCCTCTTCCTACTGTTAAAAAGAAGTATGAAATTCTTATTGTTGGGGAGATGCACATCCCTGTTGAGGTAACTTAGTGTTATATGAAGATTCTTCGGTTTCATGCCATTCGGAAATAGTTTGTTAATAAGACTTGATCAACCTTATTAATGGATTCTTTTTGAGGGGCATGTGGTCAATGAATTTAGTAAGCACAACCTTCTGTAATCATAGTTTGCTCTCTATTATTTAAAGTTAATAAAGTGGAAATGCCATGATTATCCTGTTTTCTGAATTTTCCGTGCAATAAAAAATGTCCCAAAAATAAAAGTTCTCAGAATGCCTTGAAAATTTAGTATGATTTTTTGTTGAATATTTAAGAATTTTTGGAACTGAACACACCTCAGGGGGGGGTGCACCTATGAGCCACAAGCTCACAGGGCGCGCCTACCCCCCTGGGCGCACCTGGTGGGCTTGTGGGTCCCACAGGGACCCCCTCACTTATTCCAGCCGCCCATCTCCTTCTTCTTCCTCCAGAAAAAATCAAACTTGCTCCCAAGCCCGTGTTCTTACTCATTTCTGTGAGATTTTCGATCTCCTTGCTCGGAGCTCCGTTTCCGAAACTGTTTTGAGGAATTACTCCTCGGTATGTGACTCCTTCAATGCTCCAATTAGTTTTTATTCTAGTGCTCTATGTTTTACAAATTTTTGCTACTGTGGTGACCATGAATATGAGCTTGCATGTTGAATTTGTAGTAGTTTTGATGCATGATATAGCCTCTAGATACTTGTAGGAGTAGTTGCTACCAATTTTGTTGAGTTTTGTTCACTTTTAGTTTGAGTCACTAAAAATTTCAGAAATTTTCAGAGGGAGAAAATGTTTAGGAAGATATTCCATCTTGGTTCCTCGAGCAAGAGTGCTCCAAGGCCCACGATACATGAGCCGGACCTCGAACCGCCGCGGGAGGCTGCGGTGCAACCGTGCGAGTGGCCGTCTGATTCCTTCATGATTCAAGCTGGCATCAATGAAGAGTTTGATATGTATGTACGCAATGCCGAGATCACAGACTTCTTGACAGATAAGTGCCCTTAGTACCATGACCTTACTGATTCCTTCGTACGGAAATTCGAGTACGTATCTCACTGCACTTCTCATGATGTCATCTTTAATTTATATGAAAAGCCTTTTCGCATGTCCGTTGAAGAATTTAGTGATGCTTGTAGAATTCCATTTTGGGGGACATGCACTGAACCTCGTAGAGCAGATTGCAATGAATTTCTCATGAATATTACCAGGGGTGAAACTAGAGGCATAACACAAGCTGCTATGGGTAGCATTCATTTTCCTGCCATACATTATTTTGCCCTATTCATAGGAAGATGCATCAATGGTAAACAGGACCCTAGTCATTTATGCACTCCTAATCTGAGCATTATTAAGAGTGCAGTCTTGAGAGATAGAAATTTTAATATGGGTGCCATCATTGCACGTCGCTTCCACAATAATGCCGTAGTTGGTGATCTTTTTGGTGGAATTTATGCCACTCGCTTAGCTGCTCATCTTAATGTGCGCATACAATAAAATGACACTTTATTGCCACCTAGTTACTTAGATTATGAGGCCATGGAACGTCATCAGTTTCTTGAAAGGAACGACCCACTAGTTCGATACAGGCTGATTTTTAATAGGCGTCGTGTTTTCCATATTACTTTGCCTGCTCCTGCCTTCTTTAACTTCCATGAAAAACAAAGATACTTTATACTTGAGGAGGAAGATGAGGAGTATGAGAGAGCGGTGGAGACGCTCAGCGTAATGAGGTCGCTCGTCAAGCTGTGGCAGCTGCACTCCAATACAACCCGAACTACTACCACAGGGATTATCCAGGCCAGGAGTGGCCGTAGACCAACTTAGGCCAAAAGCCTAAGCTTGGGAGAGTACGTATTTCTCACCAACATTACATTCATGTACCACATATTCATTCCAGTTGTCGGTGTTCATCCTTTTTCATTGTATATCCATGTTAGTTTTATTTTTGCTTACTTCTTGTGTGTTTGAAAAACTTCAAAATTCAAAAAAAATAGTTGTAGTTTCTTCCTTGTTCAGTTAATTTGTAGTATTAAAAGAAAACCCAAAAAGATTTCTCATTTCTTCTTTTACTTGTTGGGAGCTTTCCCGTGTAAATAGTTTTTCTCATTTTTCGTTTTCCTTTGTTAATTTGCTTTCTTAAAAAAAACTAAAAACTCCAAAAATATTTCAGTTGTTTCTCTGAATTTCTTTTCTTTTTGCTGAGTTGTCGTAAGGAGAAGACCATGATGAAAATGTTGAGTGGCTCTCATGTGCTTTATAGTTGATCTAACAAAGAGCCACCATTACCTTGTCTTCTCCTTTGAATAAATGTTTGCAGATTCCACCTTAGTCCACGGTGTTGGAAATATGCCCTAGAGGCAATAATAAATTGGTTATTATCATACTTCCTTGTTCATGATAAATGTTTATTATTCAAGCTAGAATTGTATTGACCGGAAACTTAAATACATGTGTGAATATATAAACAACACCATGTCCCTAGTAAGCCTCTACTAGACTAGCTCATTGATCAAAGATGGTTAACGTTTCCTAACCATAGACATGAGTTGTCATTTGATAACGGGATCACATTGATACGTCTCCAATGTATCTATAATTTTTGATTGTTCCATGCTGTTATATTATCAATCTTGGATGTTTTTATAATCATTTACAGCAATTTTATATCATTTTTGGAGACTAACCTATTAACCTAGTGCCTAGTGCCAGTTGCTGTTTTCTGCCCTGTTTTTGTTTTACAGAAAATCAATACCCAACGAATTCCAAATGCCATGAAACTTTTTGGAGATTTTTTTCTGGACAAGATAAACACTAGAAGCTTTGGGAAAGGGCCAGAAGACCCAGGAGGTGACCACGAGCCACCAGGGCACGCCTGGGGGGGGGGCAGGCGCGCCCTGGTGCCTCGCGGGCCCCCCTTTGCTCCGTTTGACATAATTCCACCACTATAAATTTAGGAAAAATCAGAAACCCTCAGGGGAGTCCACGAAATACTTTTTCCGCCGCCGCAAGTTTCTGTTCCAGAGAGATCCCATCTGGAGGCCTTCTCCGGTACTCCGCCGGAGGGGGAATCGATCACGGAGGGGTTCTACATCAATCTTGCTGCCCTTTCGATGATGCGTGCGTAGTTTACCACAGACCTTCGGGTCCATAGGCAGTAGCTAGATGGCTTCTTCTCTCTTTTTGATCTTCAATACAATGTTCTCCTTGATGTTCTTGGAGTTCTATCCGATGTAATCACTTTTTGCGGTGTGTTTGTTGGGATCCGATGAATTGTGAGTTTATGATCAGATTATCCATGAATATTATTTGAGTCTTTGCTGCACTCTTTTATGCATGATTATTATAGCTTCGTATTTCTTCTCCGATCTATTGATTTGGTTTTGCCAACTAGATTGATTTATCTTGCCATGGGAAGAGGTGCTTTGTAATGGGTTTGATCTTGCGGTGTTCAATCCCAGTGACAGAAAGGGACATGACATGTATGTATCGTTGCTATTAAGGGTAAAAAGATGGGGTTTATTCATACGTGAGTTTATCTTGTCTACATCATGTCATCGTTCTTAAGGCATTACTCCGTTCTTTATGGACTTAATACACAAGATGCATGCTGGATAGCGGTCGATGTGTGGAGTAATAGTAGTAGATGCAGGCAGGAGTTGGTCTACTTGTCTCGGACGTGATGCCTATATACATGATCATTGCCTTGGATATCGTCATGATTATTTGCTTTTCTATCAATTGCCCAACAGTAATTTGTCTACCCACCGTATGCTATTTTCTCGAGAGAAGCCTCTAGTGAAATCTATGGCCCCCGGGTCTATCTAAATCATATTACTAAAATCCTAAAAATATTGCTGCCATTTTCTTTTATTTATTTTATTTTGTATTTTTGTTTCAATCTATCTATCTATCACATACAATTTAATCTTGCAATTGACCGCCGAGGGATTGACAACCCCTCGTTTGCGTTGGGTGCAAGGATTTGTTGTTTGTGTGCAGGTGCTGCTAATGAGGTGTTGCGTGATTCTCCTACTGGTTCGATAACCTTGGTTACATAACTGAGGGAAATACTTATCTCTACTGTGCTGCATCATCCCTTCCTCTTCGGGGAAATACCAACGCAAGCTACAAGTAGCAGGAAGAATTTCTGGCGCCGTTGCCGGGGAGACATCATCAACATCTATCAAGTACATTTGCATAAACTCTCATCTCCTTGCATTTAATTTATTTGCCATTTGCCTCTCGTTTTCATCTCCCCCACTTCTAATTTTTTTTTACAAAAATACAAAAATATTTTTCGTTTGCCTTTTTCTTGTTTGCTTGTTTGCTATTTTGTTTGCGTAGTCACGTTGTCTCAAGAAAATACAAAATTGTGTGATTTTTCCAATACTAATAATAATGATTTTATTAGTACTCCGATTGCTCCTCCCGCCGCTAGTGCGGAGACTTGTGATATTAATGCCGCTTTGCTAAATCTTGTTATGAAAGAACAATTTTCCGGTAGTCCTAATGAAGATGCTGCATCCCATCTTAACACTTTCATAGAATTGTGTGACATGCAAAAGAAAAAAGATGTGGATAATGATATTGTGAAATTAAAATTATTCCCGTTCTCGTTGCAGGATCGTGCAAAAATTTGGTTGCCCAATCTTGGGAGAGGATGAAATTAATGATAAGAAATTGCCCTACTCATGGTTTAAATTTATGGATGATCATACAAAAAATTTATGCGGGATTGAATTTTGTCTCCAGAAATCTTTTAGATTCTGCCGCGGGTGGTACTTTTATGGAAATTACTTTGGGTGAAGCTACTAAATTGCTTGATTATATTATGGCAAATTATTCACAATGGCATACTGAAAGAACTCCTACTAGTAAAAAGGTGAATTCTATTGAAGAAATTAATACTTTGAGTGATAAAGTTGATGCGCTTATGAAATTGGTTGCTAGCAAAAATGCTCCTATTTATCCTAATGATGTGCCTTTGTCCACTTTGATTGAGAAAAATAATGATCCCGTAGATGTGAATTTTGTCTCGCGAAACTATTTTAATAATAATGCGTATAGAGGCAATTTCAATGCTAGGCCTTTTCCTGAAAATTCCTCTAATAATTATGGCAATTCCAATGGTAATTCTTATAATAATAATAATAATAGGATGCCCTCTGATCTTGAAATTAATATTAAAGAATTTATTAATGCTCAAAAAGTTTTCAACACTACGATAGAAGAAAAATTGAGTAAACTTGATGATATGTCTAGGAGCATTGATAGAATTATTCATGATGTGGAAAATCTCAAGACTAAATTTTTGCCACCCAAAATTGATATTAGTGAATCAATTAAAGCTTTATATGTTTCCATGGATGAGAGTAAGAAAAGAACCACCATGCTAAAAGCTAAACGAGAATTTTTAGAAAAAGCGATTCATCCTGATTTTTATCGTAGTAATGATGAGGATATTAAAATGATTGGTGTTTCATCTATTGATTCTTTATTTAGCAATATAAAACTTGATGAAAAGGGGACTGAAGAAGAGTGAATTTTAGCTAGTAGGCGTCCCCATAATTCGGAGGGGGAAAATCTTGATAAGAAAATTGCTAAAAGTGGGTTTGGAGAGGTAAAAACTTTAAATAGCGATGTGCCCACTCTCTTGGATTACAAAGATTTTAATAATGATAATTGTTCTTTGATTGAGTGCATTTCTTTGTTACAATCCATGTTAAATTCACCCAATGCTTATGAGCAAAACAAGGCTTTTACTAAACACATCGTTGAAGTTATGATGAAAGCGTTAGAAGAAAAGTTAGAACTAGAAGTTTCAATTCCTAGAAAATTATATGATGAATGGGAACCCACCATTAAAGTTAAAATTAAAAATTATGAGTGCAATGCTTTATGTGATTTGGGTGCTAGCGTTTCCACAATTCCAAAATCTCTATGTGATGTGCTAGGTTTCACCAATATAGATGAATGTTCTCTTAATTTGCATCTTGCCGATTCTACTATTAAAAAGCCAATGGGTATAATTAATGATGTTCTTATTCTTGCAAATAGAAACTATGTGCCCATTGATTTTATTGTTCTTGATATTGAATGCAATTCTTCTTGCCCCATAATACTTGGTAGACCGTTCTTACGAACTATAGGTGCTGTTATTGATATGAAAGAAGAGAATATAAAATTTCAATTTCCATTAAAAAGGGTATGGAACATTTCCCTAGGAAAAATTTAAAGCACCATATGAATCAATTATGAGGGCCACTTATGGAATCAACTTGAAAGATGACAATACTTGAAATTATGCATTATGCCTAGCTAGGGGCATAAAACAATAGCGCTTGTTGGGAGGCAACCCAATGAATAAAATAATTTTTTTCTGTTATTGCGTGTTTTCACATTTATGCTACTGGTATGAATGTGTTTTTGTGTTTTTAATTAGTGTTTGTGCCAAGTAAAGCCTTTGGGATGATTTGGAAGATAGTATAATTGATGCAGTTTGGAAAACATAAAGTTTTGTGTCCAGTGACCGAATTTTGTTTATGTACTGGGGCCTCAGAAAAATCTGAATTTTTTACAAATTATTTATATATGAATTTCCCACGTTTTCCTAATTTTTCAGAATTTTTGGAGTTACATAAGTATGTCTTTTAAATAGATTTCTACAGACTGTTCTGTTTTTGACAGATTCTGTTTTTGATGCACTACTTGCTTGTTTTGATGAATCTATGGATTTTATCGGGGGGTATAAGCCATGATGAAGTTAGAGTACAGTAGGTATAATGCAAAAATAAATTATGAATGGGTTTGCAATAGTACTTAAAGTAGTGATTTATTTTGTTATACTAACGGATCTCACGAAGGTTTTGTTGAGTTTTGTGTGATTGAAGTTTTCAAGTTTTGGGTGAGATCACGATGGATGAAGGAATAAGGAGTAGCAAAATCCTAAGCTTGGGGATGCCCGAGGCACCACAAGGTAATATTCTAGGAAGACTCAAGCGTCTAAGCTTGGGGATGCCCCGGAAGGCATCCCCTCTTTCTTCTACCAACCATCGGTAATTTTACTTGGAGCTATATTTTTATTCGTCACATGATATGTGTTTTTCTTGGAGCGTCTTGTATTATATGAGTCTTTGTTTTGTTTTCCTTTTAGTTTGTCACAATCATCTTTGCTGAACACACCTATCTCGAGAGAGCCACACGTTTATCATCATTTGTTAGAATACTCTATGTGCTTCACTTAAATTTTTTGAGCTAGGCAGTTGCTCTAGTGCTTCACTTAAATCTTTTTGAGCACGGTGGTGGCTATATTTTGAAGAAATGAACTCTCATGCTTCACTTATATTATTTTGAGAGTTAATTAAATTTTTTGAAGAAATGAATTATCATGCTTCACTTATATTATTTTGAGAATTGATAAGATTGAAATTTTGAAGAAATATTTGCACTCTCATGCTTCACTTAAATCTTTTTGAGAGTTGATAATAGTAACGGTAATTTGCACAAGATATGAATTTGGTCCCAAAGTGATGAATATTCAAGAGTGATATAAATAAAAACTTTCATATAGATCATTGGATATGATAAGTGTGATTCCTTGCAATAGTTTTGCGATATGGAAATGATAATATGTGAGTCATGTTAGTGAGTAATTGTGATTTAGTAAGAATATTAATGTTAAGGTTTGTGATTCCCTATGCATGCACATTAAGTCAATAGTTATGCAATGAAAATATATCCTACTTATGGTGCATTATTCGGTGTTATTTATGTTCAATGCATGTTTATGACCGTTTTCGTTTTTTGGTTGGTTGCTTCTCAATCTATTTGCTAGCCTTCATTTGTACTAAGCGGAAATACTGCTTGTGCATCCAAAATCCTTAAACCCAAGTTGTGCCAAATGAGTCCACTATATCTACCTATATGCGGTATTTCAATGCCGTTCCAAGTAAATTTGCGTGTGCCAACTCTAATTTTCAAAATAATTTTTCTGTTTTGTGTGCCCGTACCGCTCATGAAGCAGCTGGGGTTGGCCATTATTTTCCATGCTAGGTGTGTTATTCTCACGATGAGTGTTTATTCACTTGTCATTGCACGAGAGAATGGTTGGTAATAGGGATGCCCAGTCCCACAATGAAATTAAAAATTAATAACAACAAAATTCCTTGGAAAGTGTTGGTATGGAGGGCACCCGTGGATACGGCTAGCCATGGATTGTGAAAGAATGGTGGAATGGAAATACACTTTACTTTCTGTTTGGGAACCACCTATGATGTGTCTAGCATGGAAAATAATGGGAATTCTCTGTCGTTTTCGTTGACAGAAAAAGCATGCCTCTCAAAATATTTTATCTCTTTAATTTCAGCCTTGAGCTCTGGCACATTTGACAAATCTCTGCTTCCCTCTGTGAAGGGCCTTTCTATTTACTTTTATGCAATTTTTATTTTTATTTGAGTCTCCATCTTCTCTTACAAAAGCACCAACTAGAGAGAACTATTGTCATACTTGTGCATTGGATGTAGCTAATACTTGAGTGTGTTTCATGAATGGATGAATGATTGAGCATAATGGGCTAGGGATAACTTTCTTTAGCATTGATATTTTGAAAGACATGGTTGCTTGTTAGCATGCTTGAGTATTTATATCTTCATGTCAAATTATAGACTATTGCTTTGAATCATTCAAGTCCAATGTCCATGCTACAATAGAAAAGAATATGTGATGAATATGATAGGCAGCATTCCACATCAAAACTTCTGTTTTTATCATTTACCTACTCGAGGACGAGCAGGAATTAAGCTTGGGGATGCTGATACGTCTCCAACGTATCTATAATTTTTGATTGTTCCATGCTGTTATATTATCAATCTTGGATGTTTTTATATGCATTTATAGCAATTATATATCATTTTTGGAGACTAACCTATTAACTTAGTGCCCAGTGCCAGTTGCTGTTTTCTACCCTGTTTTTGTTTTACAGAAAATCAATACCAAACGAAGTCCAAATGCCACGAAACTTTTTGGAATTTTTTTTCTGGACAAGATAAACACTAGAAGCTTCGGGAGAAGACCAGACGCCAGAGGAGGTGTCCACGAGCCACCAAGGAGCGCCTGGGGGGGCAGGCGCGCCCTGGTACCTTGTGGGGCCCACAGAGCTCCGTTTGACCTAACTCCACCACTATAAATTCCAGAAAAATCAGAAACCCTCAGGGGAGTCCACGAAATACTTTTTCCGCCGCCGCAAGTTTCTGTTCCAGAGAGATCCCATCTGGAGGCCTTTTCCGGTACTCCGCCGGAGGGGGAATCGATCACGGAGGGGCTCTACATCAACTTTGCTGCCCTTTCGATGATGCGTGAGTAGTTTACCACAGACCTTCGGGTCCATAGTTAGTAGCTAGATGGCTTCTTCTCTCTTTTTGATCTTCAATACAATGTTCTCCTCGATGTTCTTGGAGTTCTATCCGATGTAATCACTTTTTGCGGTGTGTTTGTTGGGATCCGATGAATTGTGAGCTTATGATCAGATTATCCATGAATATTATTTGAGTCTTTGCTGCACTCTTTTATGCATGATTATTATAGCTTCGTATTTCTTCTCCGATCTATTGATTTGGTTTGGCCAACTAGATTGATTTATCTTGCCATGGGAAGAGGTGCTTTGTAATGGGTTCGATCTTGCGGTGCTCAATCCCAGTGACAGAAAGGGACATGACACGTATGTATTGTTGCTATTAAGGTTAAAAAGATGGGGTTTATTCATGCGTGAGTTTATCTTGTCTACATCATGTCATCGTTCTTAAGGCGTTACTCCGTTCTTTATGGACTTAATACACTAGATGCATGCTGGATAGCGGTCGATGTGTGGAGTAATAGTAGTAGATGCAGGCAGGAGTTGGTCTACTTGTCTCAGACGTGATGCCTATATACATGATCATTGCCTTGGATATCGTCATGATTTTTTGCTTTTCTATCAATTGCCCAACAGTAATTTGTCTACCCACCGTATGCTATTTTCTCGAGAGAAGCCTCTAGTGAAAACTATGGCCCCCGGGTCTATCTAAATCATATTACTAAAACCCTAAAAATATTGCTGCCATTTTCTTTTCTTTTTTTATTTTGTATTTTTGTTTCTATCTATCTATCTATCACATACAATTTATTCTTGCAATTGACCGCCGAGGGATTAACAACCCCTCGTTTGCGTTGGGTGCAAGGATTTGTTGTTTGTGTGCAGGTGTTGCTAACGAGGTGTTGCGTGATTCTCCTACTGGTTCGATAACCTTGGTTTCATAATTGAGGGAAATACTTATGTCTACTGTGCTGCATCATCCCTTCCTCTTCGGGGATAATACCAACGCAAGCTACAAGTAGCATGCACCAACTTACCCAACACGCTCGATTAACTCTGGCCGGACACACTTTCTTGGGTCATGCCCGGCCTCAGTTGATCGACACGCCGTAGCCCTACCTAGGTCCAACAGAGAGGCCAGCACGCTGGTCTACACCCTAAGCGCTCAGGGGTCTTGGGCCCATCGCCCTTTGCACTCCTGCGCGTTGCGTACGCGGCCGGGACCAGACCTAGCCCCTGTATACACACGCAGGCTTTCGCGGTCCACCCGGGCGCGCGCCGCTCAACTGCTGACGTCTGAAGAACTTTGGCTGATACATACGATGCCGAGTGCCCATACTATTCCCGCGTGGTGGTTAGTGCGAAAAGGCCAGAGGCCTACTCAGATCACATATCCTAACCCATTAGTGTGTTGGGAGCTCGCGATGACGATCAGTGCTCCACGATCTGTGGTCCCGTCGCCCCGTCTCGAGGACTTGCGGCAAGGGCCAGGCCCAATCCCTCTCCTCCCTCTCCTGAGGCAATCTGCCTGCCCGGCCGTGCCTTGTAATTATTTCGCGGGTACCCTCATGGTCAACCCGACATCACATTTCTCGCGGGTACCCCTCGGGGCCGACCCGACTTTAATCAGGGACTGAGATAAAAGTTTAGGTATCCGTGTGTCCATCACATCAAGAAGGAATCCGAGGAATCACCCTCGTTGGATTCCCACTTGATGTATCCGTCAAGGTGAACTCAGAGGAATCACCCTCGATGGGTTCACACTTGAGGAGCTGTACGACAGAGGCATCATCGATGGTGGTGAAAGAGGAATCACCCTCGGTAACCCACAACCGACTAGTTATGCTACAGAGATATCATCAGGAGTGATGTAGGAGGTATCACCCTCGGCACTCGATAGTACCTCTGCAGAGTCGTATAGCTTAGGGGGTGTGTGGTGATGTGTTGGTCTTAGCCCATCGATCACCTGATCGGGGCACCGGTAACAAAGCGGGGCAACAGGGACAAGGATGAGGGGCCACAGATGGTTCACTAACCAACCTATACTAAGCATTTAAGATAGCAGGAATGGTATCAACAGTAGTTACAAAAACAGGCTATGCATCAGAATAGGAATTTACGAAACAACACTGTAGCAATTCTAATGCAAGCATAAGAGAGAAATAATGGGTGATATAGGCATGTTCAAGGGGTTTTGCTTGCATGGAAGCTCTACTGAAAAGGTCTGGTCGTCAGGGGTGCAGTCGTACTCGGCAGCAGTGTCAGTCTCGGGGTCTACCGGAGAAGAAAAGGGGGAGGAAACAAATAAATACAAGCAACCAAATGTAACACAGATGCATGGCATGGCAATATGCTGTGTTGGGGGTGACCTAATGCAGCACTACACGTTGCAGACGGAGCGGGAAAATATCTAGGAATATTTTCCCGGCTTTAGGCATCTGTCAGACAGATGAACCGGAGGGGAAGGTTCCATGTTTGCAGCGTTGTGAGCATGTGACAGCTACATGGAGGGCATATTCGGATTCGTCTCGTTTTCTGATCAACTTTCATGTAGAAAACTTTTTCATCCGAGCTACGGATTATTTTCTACGAATTTTCAAAGTTTTAACAATTTTCTGAAATTCTTGGAATTAATTTTAATTTCAAAAATAACTTTATTGCGTCAGCAGTGAGTCAGCGTGACGTCAGCATTCAACCCAGCCGGTCCAGGTCAAACCTGACGGCTGGGCCCCACATGTCAGTGGCACATGACTAATTAGAGCTTAATTAAATTAAACTGGGGCTAATTAGCTAGTGGGGCCCCACTGTCAGTGACTAATTAGCTTAACAAATTAGTTTAATTTATAAAACGGTTAATTAAACACGTGGGGCCTGCCTGTCAGTGGCATAGTGCTGCCCAGTCAGCACGTTGACCAGTCAACGTGGTCAACTAGGCCCGCGGGACCCACTGGTCAGCGACCCAGGGTGGGCCCCAGGCCAGTGCCACATCAGATCACCGGCGTCTAAACGCCGGCGACATCGAAACGCGGCGGAGGGCCACGGCCGACGTCGGGATTCGTCTACGGGCGATCATTTCGAGCGCGGCCGGGCTCATTCAAACGAGCAGACGACGCCGCGTCGATCTGTGGCGGTGGCGGAGGCTGCGGTGGCCGGAATCGACGGCGACAAGCTCGCGAGCGGGTGCCGGAGTTCGGGTGCGGTGGTTTCCAGCGTTGGGCTCCTGGAGAGCCCAGGAGCTCGACTATGAGCTCGGACGCGAGCTCGGGCTGCGGTGGCCACGGCGGCAAGCTCAACGGCGGCGATGGGTTCGGCCACGTTGAGATAGCTAGCTAGGGGGCGCGCGTCAGCAAACGAAGAGGGGGAGAAGAGAGAGGAGCTCACCGGGGAGGCACACGGTGGCCCGGCGAGTGAACGGGAGCGCAGGGCGGCCGGATTCGACGGAGCTCGTCGGCGATCGAAGGGGAAGAAGACGGCGGCGATCTCACGATGCAGAGCTCCCCGGCTCCAACGGCTGGCACCGGACGACGTAGCGGACGACGACGAAGCGCGTGGACACGGCGGCGAGGCGAGGCGAGGTCAGTGTGCGCGGGATCGACGTGGCGACGGCGACGACCGCGTCGGGTGAGGGTGGGAGAGAGTGAGCGGGCGAGGGAGAGAGGAGGAGAAGTGGGCGAGGATGACGAGGGGGCCGAGGGGGCGCGTCCTTATCCCCTCGGTGGCCCTGTAGCGGCGCCATGTCGCTGCCTCGCCGGTGCGCGCACGCGCGGCCAGGGGCGCGCCGACACGCGGGGAGAGAGTGGCGGGAGGAGGGAGAAAGAGGGAGGTGTGCTGGGCCGGTGCACTGTGCACTTAGGCCCAGTCCACAGTAAGTTTTCTGCTTTTATCCTTTTTCTCTTCTGTTTTTCTTTTTATAGAATTGTTTTGAAATATTTTGAGCTGCCAAATTGAATTTTGTAAAATGTGAAACTTGGCCACATAATTACATTGCAATATACTGCACTGCCACAAAAAGTTTGGGAGGCTTTTGAATCCATTTGAATTTTTCATAAATGGATTAGCATTTAAAATGTTGCTTTTGGCACTGATTAAATTGCTATAGCTCATTTTAGCACTGTGGTGATGTTGTTTTCCTGAACAAATATTTGTTTTGGAATATTTGCTAAATGATGAACTATGTTGCAACAACTTTTGTGCAACTTAAAAATTCACTTGCAATTTGAATTGAATTCAGGGGGGGAATTTGAAATGAGATATTAATCCGATATGATCAAGCATTGCAAAACAAGGTGACTTAGCATAATCATTGTGAATTACTGTAGCTCATTACACAGGGGTGTTACATAAACATGAGTCATATAGTAGATATGATCAACATGGAGATGTTCACCATTGATAACTGCCCCATCTCACGTGATGATCGGACATGGGTTAGGTTATTTGGATCATGTAACACTTAGACAACTTGAGGGATGTTGATTTAAGTGGGAGTTCTTTAGTAATTTGATTAACAGAACCAATTATCATGAACTTAGTCTAATTGTCTTTGCAAATTAATGTTGTAGATCAATGGCTCGCGCTGTAGCTCCCCTGAATTTTAATGCGTTCCTAGAAAAGAAAAGTTGAAATATGATGGAAGCAACTATGCGGACTGGGTCCATAATTTGAGGATTATCCTCACTGCTGCACAGAAAGTTTATGTCCTTGATGCACCACTAGGTGATCCACCCGCTCCCGCAAATCTGGACAGTATGAATGTCTGGCAAACAAGGAATGATGACTACACGATAGTTCAGTGCGCCATGCTTTATGGCTTAGAACTGGGGCTCCAAAGACGTTTTGAGCACCACGGAGCATATGAGATGTTCCAAGAGCTGAAATTGGTATTTCAGGCTCATGCCCGGGTTGAGAGGTATGACACCTCCGACAAGTTCTTTAGCTGTAAGATGGAGGAGAACAGCTCCGTTAGTGAGCACGTACTCAACATGTCTGGGTACTATAATCGCTTGAATCAGTTGGGAGTTAATCTTTCGGATGAATTAGCAATTGACAGAGTTCTCCAGTCACCGCCACCGAGCTGCAAGAGCTTTGTGATGAACTATAACATGCAAGGGATGGAAAAGACGATCCCAGAGCTCTTCGCGATGCTTAAGGCCGCGGAGGTAGAAATCAAGAATGAACATCAAGTGTTGATGATCAACAAGACCACCAGTTTCAAGAAGAAAGGCAAGGGAAAGAAAGGGAACTTCAAGAAGAATGGCAAGCCAGTTGCCACTCCCGTGAAGAAACCCAAGGCTGGACCCAAACCTGAGACTGAGTGCTTCTATTGCAAGGGGAATGGTCACTGGAAGCGGAACTGCCCCAAGTACTTGGCAGATAAGAAGGCTGGCAACGTCAACAAAGGTATATTTGATATACATGTTATTGATGTGTACCTTACTAGTGCTCGTAGTAGCGCCTGGGTATTTGATACTGGTTCGGTTGCTAATATTTATAACTCGAAACAGGAGCTGCGGAATAAACGGAGACTAGCTAAGGACGAGGTGACGATCGCCGTCGGCACGCTCCCTCTACGTTTACCTTCGGGGTTAGTTTTGAACCTGAATAATTGTTATTTGGTGCCTGCGTTAAGCATGAACATTATATCTGGATCATGTTTATTGCGAGACGGTTATTCATTTAAGTCAGAGAATAATGGTTGTTCTATTTATATGAATAATATCTTTTATGGTCATGCACCCTTGGTGAATGGTTTATTCTTGTTGAATCTGATCGTAGTGATACACATGTTCATAATATTGATGCCAAAAGATGCAAAGTTAATGATGATAGTACCACATACTTGTGGCACTGCCGCTTAGGTCATATTGTTGTAAAGCGCATGAAGAAACTCCATGCTGATGGACTTTTGGAATCTCTTGATTATGAATCATTTGAGACATGTGAACCATGCCTCATGGGCAAGATGACTAAAACCCCGTTTTCCGGAACAATGGAGCGGGCAAGTGACTTGTTGGAAATAATACATACCGATGTATGCGGTCCGATGAGTGTTGAAGCACGCGGTGGATATCATTATTTTTTTACCTTCACAGATGATTTGAGTAGATATGGGTATATTTACTTAATGAAACACAAGTTTGAAACATTTGAAAAGCTCAAGGAGTTTCAGAGTGAAGTGGAGAATCATCGTAATAAGAAAATTAAATTTTTACGAGCTGATCGTGGAGGTGAATATTTGAGTTACGAGTTTGGTATGCATTTAAGACAATGTGGAATTGTTTCACTACTCACGCCACCTGGAACATCACAGCGTAACGGTGTGTCCGAACGTCATAATCGTACTCTATTGGATATGGTGCCTTCTATGATGTCTCTTACTGATTTGCCACTATCATTTTGGGGTTATGCATTAGAGACAGCCGCATTCACTTTAAACAGGCCACCGTCTAAATCCGTTGAGACGACACCATATGAATTATGGTTTGGCAGGAAACCTAAGTTGTCGTTTCTTAAAGTTTGGGGATGCGATGCTTATGTCAAGAGGCTTCAGCCTGATAAGCTTGAACCCAAAGCAGAGAAGTGCATCTTCATAGGTTACCCTAAAGAGACCATTGGGTATATCTTCTATCACAGATCCGAGGGCAAAATCTTTGTTGCTAAGAATGGGTCCTTTCTAGAGAAGGAGTTTCTCTCGAAAGAAGTGAGTGGGAGGAAAGTAGAACTTGATGAGGTAATTGTACCTTCTCTCGAATTGGAAAGTATCACATCACATAAAGAAGTTCCCGTGATGCCTGCACCAGCCAGAGAGGAAGCTAATGATGATGATCATGAAACTTCGGATCAAGTTACTACTGAACTTCGTAGGTCGACCAGGGTACGTTCCGCACCAGAGTGGTACGGTAATCCCGTCCTGGAAGTCATGTTGTTAGACAACGGCGAACCTACGAACTATGAAGAAGCAATGATGAGCCCGGATTCCGACAAATGGCTTGAGGCCAGGAAATCCGAGATAGGATCCATGTATGAGAACAAAGTATGGACTTTGGTGGACTTGCCCGATGATCGGCAAGCCATTGAGAACAAATGGATCTTTAAGAAGAAGACAGACGCTGATGGTAATGTCACCGTCTATAAAGCACGACTTGTCGCAAAGGGTTTTCGACAAGTTCAAGGGGTTGACTACGATGAGACTTTCTCACCCGTAGCGATGCTTAAGTCTGTTAGAATTATGTTAGCAATTGCCACATTTTATGATTATGAAATCTAGCAGATGGACGTCAAAACAGCGTTCCTTAACGGGTTCCTCAAGGAAGAATTGTATATGATGCAACCGGAAGGTTTTGTCGATCCTAAAGGTGCTAACAAAATATGCAAGCTCCAGCGATCCATCTATGGACTGGTGCAAGCATCTCGGAGTTGGAATATACGCTTTGATGAGGTGATCAAAGCTTTTGGTTTTATACAAACTTACGGAGAAGCTTGTATTTACAAGAAAGTGAGTGGGAGCTCTGTAGCATTTCTAATATTATATGTGGATGACATATTGTTGATTGGAAATGATATAGAATTTTGTAGGAGATATGCCCTAGAGGCAATAATAAATGTTATTGTTTATCTCCATGTTCATAATTATGTTTATGTTCCATGCTATAACTGCTATGGTTCTCGAGTCTGCAATAACCATGAGGCTTGGAGGAAGACTCATATGCACGTGTGGAATAATAAACGGTAAAATGTATTCCTAGTCTTGCCTCTAAGACTGGCTCAAGTATTGCATGATGATCCTGTTTTCCTGATCATGGGCATGTCTATGCTGGCAATTTTGAGGGCACAATGTTAGTAGAACACTTGTGTTGAATCGACCCGAATTGATGTTATGCTATGAGATTCATTCGTCATAAGTTAATGGTTAATAACACAGAGAAGTTAATGTTTGCATAATTCCTTAGACCATGAGAGTGTCGAGTTTCTTCATGATTGCTTCATGAACTTTGGGGTTTGTTAAACGTCATCCGTAAATGGGTGGCTATTACGGCGGCTTACGGGTTCATGGAAAAATATGTCAAGTAACTTGATAGCTCAAGATTGGGATTTTCTCCTTCGACGATGGAGAGATATTCTCGGGCCCTCTCGGTGTTACGGTATCCATCATCGTCTGGCCAGACACAAGTGTGATTTGATCACAGGGATGCCGGAACACGGATACGAGAAAAGAGAACAAAACCGGTAACGAGGTAACTTGCATAGTGGACAAGTTGTTGATGCACGGGGATGCAGAAAATCTCACCTCGGGTATTTCTAACATATCGCCAAGCAACAGGAATAGCACAAGGCAACTGGAGGTTCACTCGAATATTCATTCGTGTGGGTATAGGGGTCAATATGGGTGTCCACGGCTCCGATGTTGATCATTGATCGGAAAGAGTTCCAGTCATGTCTATACTTCACCGAACCTATAGGGTCACACGCTTAAGGGTCATCTATCTGCTGAATACTAGACAGGGAGTCTGAGAGAAAATCACCGAAAAAGTTTCGGACGAAACGGAAACGTTCCGGAGAGGACACCGGAATAGTTCCGGTGAAACTGAAAAATTGTTTCAGGGTATTCCATTAAGTCAAATTGGTTCCGGCACATGCCTGGAAATTCTTGGAGGATGCCAGAAGTGTTCTAGAAACTTCTGGGAATTTTCGGGGATAAAAACCGGAAATGTTCCGGAGCAGCCGGAACCGCTTTGGTTGCTTTTCGCTGAAGAAACATTGTTCCGAAATTGTTTCAGAACGCGTTCAAAATTATTTTAGTGGGTACTGGAATTGTTCTAGGCACACAAAAATAATTTGGGATTTAACGGACGCAGAAAAATGTCTTCGTGAATAGTGAAAGTGCTTTATGGATATTTTTTGGTAAGCGCCTTTTTGGATATTTCCAAAAAGGTTTCTAGAAGGACTTGGGGGCCATGGAAGCCCCTCATGGGGGGGCCCCCAAGAGAGTGGCCGGCCACATGTGGGCTCCTACATGGAGCCCCACTTGCTCCATTAATTCCCTTTATGCCCTTGTGGAAAGTTTTCTTTCATGGGCATTTTGGGTTTTTGGAAGTGCCCATCCTACCCCTTGGCTTTCCTATAAATAGAGGTGAGGGGGCTGCCCCAAACCTCATGCTTGCTCTCATACACATGCCATTTGACTTGTCTGGCTTCTCTCTCCCTCCCAGCGAAATAGTTTCGTAGAGCCGAAAGGCTGTCTGGGTTCCGGTGGGAACTAGTTCTGGACGGCAAAGCCCTGCCGGATAGATGACACCGTATGTGTGCAACTCTGTAGAGAGATCGTAGTTTCGGTCTTAGTTCGAGAGTGCCTCCCGAAGGGCTGTCCGAGTGACTGTCCAACTTTCGAGGGTCCTCCCGAAGGGCTGTCCGAGTGACCGTCCGAGTTTCGAAGGTCCTCCCGAAGGGCTGTCCTCGACACTGTCCGGGGGACTGTCCGACCGCCTCCTGGAGGGCTGTCCGAGGGGCAGATGAGGGAGTACATCCTCGCGGTTGGGAGGTTGTAAATCCTAGCTGCGGGGATCTGCACCGCCGATCGTCATCGACTCTACTTCCGCTGCGCTACGAGTCGGTAACGAAAAAGATCAAACCTTGTATGCAGTCTCCATAGTGGTCCTGGCCTGGTGCGTAGGTCGGAAATTTTTTGTTTTCTGCTGCGTTACCCTACAAATTTCTGGAAAGCATAAAAGGTTATTTGAACAAGAGTTTTTCAATGAAAGACCTGGGTGAAGTTGCTTACATATTGGGCATCAAGATCTATAGAGATAGATCAAGACGCCTGATACGACTTTCACAGAGCACATACCTTGACAAGATTTTGAAGAAGTTCAAAATGGACCAGTCAAAAAAGGGGTTCTTGCCTGTGTTGCAAGGTGTGAAGTTGAGTAAGACTCAAAGCCCAACCACGGCAGAAGAAAGAGAAAGGATGAAAGTCATTCCCTATGCCTCAACCATAGGCTCTATAATGTATGCCATGTTGTGTACCAGACCTGATGTGTGCCTTGCCATAAGTCTAGCAGGGAGGTACCAAAGTGATCCAGGAGTAGATCACTGGAAAGCAGTCAAGAATATCCTTAAGTACCCGAAGAGGACTAAGGACATGTTTCTCGTTTATGGAGGCGACGAAGAGCTCGCCGTAAAGGGTTACGTCGATGCTAGCTTCAACACAGATCCCGATGACTCTAAGTCTCAAACCGGATACGTATTTATATTGAATGGTGGAGCAGTCAGTTGGTTGCAGTTTCAAGCAAAGCGTTGTAGCAGGATCTACATGTGAAGCGGAATATATATCTGCTTCGGAAGCAGCGCAAGAAGGAGTCTGGATGAAGGAGTTCATATCCAATCTAGGAGTAATATCTAGTGCATCGGATCCAATGACCATCTTCTGTGACAACACTGGAGCTGTTGCCATTGCCAAGGAGCCCAGGTTTCACAAGAAGACCAAGCACATCAAACGCCGTTTCAACTGCATCCGTGATTACATCAAGGAGGGAGACATAGAACTTTGCAAAGTACATAGGGATCTGAATGTGGCAGACCCATTGACTAAACCTCTTCCGCGAGCAAAACATGATCAGTACCAGGACTCCATGGGTGTTAGATCCATTACAATGTAAACTGGATTATTGACTCTAGTGCAAGTGGGAGACTGTTGGAAATATGCCCTAGAGGCAATAATAAATTGGTTATTATCATATTTCCTTGTTCATGATAAATGTTTATTATTCATGCTAGAATTGTATTGACTGGAAACTTAAATACATGTGTGAATATATAAACAACACCATGCCCCTAGTAAGCCTCTACTAGACTAGCTCGTTGATCAAAGATGGTTAAGGTTTCCTAACCATAGACATGAGTTGTCATTTGATAATGGGATCACATCATTAGGAGAATGATGTGATGGACAAGACCCAACCGTAAGCTTAGCATCAGATCGTTTAGTTATTTGCTATAGCTTTCTTCTTGTCAAGTATCTGTTCCTTAGACCATGAGATCATGTCACTCCCGGATACCAGAGGAATGCCTTGTGTGCTACAAACATCACTTCGTAAATGGGTGATCATAAAGGTGCTCTACAGGTATCTCCGAAGGTGTCTGTTGGGTTGCATGGATCGAGACTGGGATTTGTTGCTCCGTATGACGGAGAGATGTCTCTGGGCCCTCTCGGTAATACAACATCGTAAAGAGCTTGCAAGCAATGTAGCTAATGAGTTAGTCACGGGATCTTGTATTACTGAATGAGTAAAGAGACTTGCCGGTAATGAGATTGAACTAGGTATGGAGATACTAACGATCGAATCTCGGGCAAGTAACATATCGCAAGACAAAGGGAATTGCATACGGGATTAACTGAATCCTCAACATCCTGGTTCAACCGATAAAGATCTTCGTTGAATATGTAGGAATCAATATGGGCATCTAGGTCCCGCTATTGGTTATTGACCGGAGAGGAGTCTCGGTCATGTCTACATGTTCTCGAACCCGTAGGGTCGCACGCTTAACGTTCGGTAGCGCTAGGGTAGCATTGAGATATTAGCAGTGGAAAGTTCGAAGGTTATTCGGAGTCTCGGATGGGTTCTGGGATATCACGAGGAGCTCCGGAATGGTCCGGAGGTAAAGATTTATATATGGGAAGTCCTATTTTGGTCGCCGGAAAAGTTCAGGGGCATGCCGGCAGTGTACCGGAGTCACCGAAGGGTTCCGGGGGTCCACCAGCCCCGGGGGTCCACGTGGGCTGTAGGGGGGCGCCCTGGCCTAGTTGGGCCAGGCGCACCAGCCTCCACCCCCACCTGGCCCATGCGCCTAAAGGGGCAAACCCTAGGGGTGGGAGGCGCCCCCTTGGCTTGGGGGGCAAGCCACCCCCTAGGGCCGCCGCCCCCTCCCTTGGAGGAGGGGCTAGGGCCGGCACCCCCTCCCCCTCACCCCTATATATAGTGGGGAGGGGCGCGGGGGCTGCACCCCTTCACCCTTGCCCTCTGTCGCTCCCAACTCCTCCCACCTCTCCTCCGATATGAGCTTGGTGAAGCCCTGCCGGAATTCCGCTGCTGCCACCACCACCAGCATACCGCCGTGCTGGTTCCGATTTCATCTACCTCCTCCCCCTCTCTTGCTGGATCAAGAAGGAGAGGACGCCATCGAGCTGAACGTGTGCTAATCTCGGAGGTGCCGTCCGTTCAGCACTAGATCGGATTGGATCGCGATTGGATCGTGAAGAATACGACTACATCAACCGCGTTACGACGCTAATGCTTTCGGTCTACAAGGGTATGTAGACACACTCCCCTCTCATTGCTACGCATCTCCTAGATTAGATCTTGGGTGTTTCGTAGGAAATTTGTTGATTTTCATGCAACGTTCCCCATCACACGGCACACTTGCACTATTATTATTATCACATCATTCAGTCGTGCAAGTGAAAGGCAATAATGACAATATTTGATGAAGTGATTGTGGTGAAGAAAAGCTGCTATGAAATCTTCTTGTTTTTGTTTTTGTAAATATGTTTAACTCAGTATCCATGATTCAGCATATTATGAGTAAACATGTTTGTGATGACAATTAGAGATCATAGTTGCTCATGCCATGCTTAAATAGCTGGGAGTGGATAATGATTTATCTTGAATGTCAACATGCATTAAAATGGTTGTGATGTAGTATGTTAGTATGTTATCCTCCTCTGAACAATTCAAGTGGCTTGACTTGGCACATGTTCACACATATAGTTGATTCAAACCAACATAGCCTCCACAATATTTATGTTCATGGTGTTTATATCCTACTCATGCTCGTATTCAGTGTTAATTATTCTCAATGCATGATTATGACCGTTTTCGCTCTCTAGCTGGTCGCTTCTCAATTTATTTGCTAGCCTTCGCCTGTACTAAGCGGGAATACTGCTTGTGCATCCACAATCCTTAAACAAAAGTTGTTCCGGATGAGTCCACTATATCTACCTATATGCGGTATTACTCTGCCGTTCCAAGTAAATTTGCATGTGCCACCTCTAATCATTCAAATAAGCATCTGTTTTGTGTGCTCGTACCGCTCATGGAGCGACAGGGGGTGGTCAGTATCTTCCATGCTAAATGGGTTATTCTTAGATGAGTGTTTATTCACTTGTCATTGCACGAGAGGGGCTGGTAATTGGGATGCCCAGTCCTGTAATCAAAATAAGAAAAATATAATAAAGCAAACTCCCCCAGAAATTTGATCGTTTGGAGGGCACCCGTGAATTCGGCTAGCCATGGCTTGTGTTGGTATGGTGGAGGGGGAGTAAACTTTACCTTTCCGCTTGGGAACCGGCTATAATGTGTTTAGCATGGAAGATATTGAAAATTCTTGGTCGTGACATTGACAGGAAAAACATACCTCTCAAAATTGTTTTCATCTCAGTTTTAAGCTTCGAGCTCTGGCACCGCTGCAAATCCATGCTTCCCTCTGCGAAGAGCCTATCTATTTACTTTTATGTTATTTTATTTTTATTATTGAGTCACCACCCTCTCATTCGAGCACCAGTTGGAGAGCACTATTGTCATTCTTATGCATTGAGTGTAGTTAATGTTGGGTGTGACATGACTGGATCTCTTCTACCATGAATTACAATATCTAGTCATTACTTGAACTTGAGAGGTGCTCTGCATTTATGTTTTGCGGTCTCAGAAAGGGCTAGCGAGATACCATGTTATCATATTGCATCATGATTGTTTTGACAAATTGTTGGCATCTGAGATACCTTATTATTGCTCGCTAGTTGGTTATGTTATTGATATGGGTAAATGTGAGACCTAAGTGTTATCATTCATATGGTTAGTTCATAATCTTTGCTGAAAACTTGGATGCTAGTTAAGTATATATACAGACAACAAGAACAAAAGAGTTCGTAAAAGTTTTTCTTTGTCACTTTCAGTTTGTCAACTGAATTGCTTGAGGACAAGCAATGAGTTAAGCTTGGGGCAGTTGATACATCCCAAACGTATCTACTTTTCCAGACACTTTTGCTCTTGGTTTGGACTCTAATTTGCATGATTTGAATGGAACTAACCCGGACTGACGCTGTTTTCAGCAGAATTGCCATGGTGTTATTTTTATGCAGAAATAAAAGTTCTCGGATTGACCTGAAAATTTACGGAGAATTATTTCAGAATATATAAAAATACTGGCGAAAAGATCTACTGGAGGGGAGCCACCCAGGGGCCACAAGCCCAGGGGGCGCGCCTACCCCCAGGGCACGCGCCCCAGGCTTGTGGGCCCCTAGAAAGTCCGTTTGACCTAATTCCAACGCTATATATACCTCTTCATGGAGAAAAATATCAGAGAGAAAGAATCATCGCGTTTTATGATACGAAGCCGCCGCCACCTCCTGTTCTTCATCGGGAGGGCTGATCTGGAGTCCGTTCGGGACTCCAGAGAGGGGGATTCAACGCTGTCGTCATCATCAATCATCCTCCATCACCAATTCCATGATTCTCACCACCGTATGTGAGTAATTTCTTCGTAGGCTTGCTGGACGGTGATGGGTTGGATGAGATTTATCTTGTATTCGAGTCAATTTTGTTAGGGCTTGATCCCTAGTATCCACTATGTTCTGAGATTGATGTTGCTATGACTTTGCTATGCTTAATACTTGTCATTAGGGCCCGAGTGCCATGATTTCATATATGAACCCTTTATATTTTCATGAATATATTTGTGTTCTTGATCCTATCTTGCAAGTTATATACACCTATTACGTGTTATGATCCGCATACCCAAAGTGACAATAATTGGGATTTTTTCCGGTGATTACCATAGTTTGAGGAGTTCATGTAATCACTAAGTGCTAATGCTTTGTTCCAGTTATCTATTAAAAGGAGGCCTTAATATCCCTTAGTTTCCTTAAGGACCCCGCTGCCACGGAATGGTAGGACAAAAGATGTCATGCAAGTTCTTACTATAAGCACGTATGACTATATACGGAATACATGCCTACATTACATTGATGAATTGGAGCTATTGTGTATCGCTCTAGGTTGTGACTGTTATATGATGAATGCCATCCAACATAATTATCCATCACTGATCCAATGCCTACGCTTTTCGCATTATGATCTTTGCTAAGTTACTTTCGCTACTGCTCTGCTACAATCACTACAAAACTGCTACTGTTACTGTCTTTGTTACTATTGCTACTGCTCACAAAATTATCATACTACTGTGCTATTAAACACTTCGCTGCAGATATTTAGTTCTCCAGGTGTGGCTGAATTGACAACTCAACTGCTAATACTCACAAATATTCTTTGGCTCCCCTTGTGTCGAATCAATAGATTTGGGAGAAATACTACCCTCGAAGACTGTTGCGATCCCCTATACTTGTGGGTTATCAGCCGGCGTAGAGCTGGCTCGGCACTGCCGGCGCGGACTGCAGCGGCGACGGCTGCTGGTCCTCCTCGTCGCCAGAGGAGATGATGGTCTCCGCCCGCGTCGAGTTGCCGCCAGCCGATGAGGATGACGGCCCCGGAGTTCGAGGGCGGCGTCGCCACGAGCCGCCAGATCCCGCCCCGGAACCGCCTGCAGGCGCGGACGCCCAGGACTTGCCCATCACCGGAGATGTGGAAGGAGATGGGCATGGAGGGGAGGAGGAGGAGGAGGAGGATGCGATGTGGACGGCGCCGGAGTGCAGCTTAAATAGCCGTGGCCAGGCCATGCGAAGGAGCGGTCAGCCGCTTCAATGCGGCACAGCGGCCGGAGTTGGTTCCTCAGGAACCTGCGTCCGCATTGAAGTGGCGGCTCCCGAGAGGTCACGTCGGCCAGCGCCGCCCTCCCTCCCCTCCGGTCACATCGCGGCATCAATGCCGGCAGCTGCGTGCTCCGGGTCGGCATGAATATGACGCGGTAAGCGGCGCGTGCATCGGAAGGAAAGCGCGGGAGGGACGGGGGAGAGGTTTTTGGTGGGGAACGCTGCTACACAGTCGACGAGTTTTGGACGATTTGCAGACGATGCAGCGCATCAGGCCGTCGATGCATGGAGCAAAAGTGAGCAGCACCGTTGAATCCTCAATCGTCCAAAGTTCGGCCGGCGACTGTCGTCCGTACAGCAATTTCGTTTGGTGGGCCAGGGCGGTCAGAAGCAGGCTTGGAATCGGTCCGGACTCTCGTAAAACTTCCTCACGTTTGTCTCCGTTTTGCGGGAGCGTGTCCGGACCGCCCCGCGGACCGATAAAGGTCGGCGTTGGATGGCTCACATGGTCCGGACAGCGCAGTCCGGACGGATGCAGGCGGTTTGCGAGTCAGCCTTGGAGATGCCCTTAGTCCAAGCTCTGGTTCTTAAATTAGCGCGTCGTAAAGAGCGTGAAATATTTCGCCGGCGACTTTTGACAGATTCTCTTGCAGCGCCGGGGTCAATTGCAGGGGCGGCGTGTGCACTTTACCTCTGGACTGGATGGGCTGGTCTGCAATTCAACAACCGGAAATGCGTTACTAGTGTTTGCAAGTTGCAGCCGTATCGAGCGTGGAAGCTGAAAAGTAGCAAGTCGTAGTAGTATTGTTCTTGGTGAAAAGAGCACTGTGACGGGCACTGGATGCTCCTCGGTTATCACGTGGAGAAAATACAGAAAAAGTAATACTGTAGTATTCTTCGGAAATCGGCACCGGAGAAGAAGTAGCAGTAGAAGGTCTTTTTTTTTATTAGTGAAAAGTAGGAAAGGACTTCTTTTTAGGAGAAGGTTGGAAAAGACTTGTTCGTCGACCGGCGCTTACGAGAACGAGATGTCGGCCTGTTGGCTGCGCAGCTGGGGTAGCTGCCAGCCCGCCTGCGTTTGAGCCTCGACTCTGACTCACGGTGCTCGTGGGGAGTTCCTATACGACGCGCGTTGCGTCCGATTTCCGCGCGCCGCACAGGGGACAGCCCCCGACTGGGCCGGCCCATTGGCAGGGGTAGCTGGCGCGATTACTGTAGCGCGACAGTGCAGCGTAAAAACATCACCAAAAAAGCAGCAGCGCCCGCGCGTGGGATCGAACTGACGACCACTCAATGGTGAATGTCGTTGCCTGCCACTAGACATGATGACCATTCGTGACTATCAAGCACCGCTAAACTCTAAAACATATATGCAGCAGCAGATCGAACAGTTTAGAACGTTTTCGAACATTTTCTTGAAAATTGTGATTTAAAAAAAATCTGAACAGTTTCGGAAAAATGCGAACAAATTTTGAAATTCCAAAAAGTTTTTGAACATGAGAACAATTTTTCAAATTTGTGATTTATTTTTGAAATTCCGAACAAATTTTGAAAACCACGAACATTTTTTGAAACTCGCGAACATTTTTTGAATTTGTGAACAAAATTTGAAAAACAGGAACATTTTCTGAAATTCGGAACAAAATTTTTGAAACCACGAACATTTTTTGAATTTGTGAACAAATTTTGAAAACAGGAACATTTTTTGAAATTGTGAACAAAATTTTGAAACCATGAACAATTTTTGAAATTCGGAACAAATTTTTTGAAACCGCGAACATTTGTTGAATTTGTGAACAAATTTTGAAAACAAGAACATTTTGTGAAATTCTGAATAAAATTTGAAATTTTCGAATAAGTTTGAAAAAAAAGAAAAAGAAAAGAAAAATGATAATTTTAAAAAGAAATAAAAAAAGAAAAAAAGAAAAGAAAAAAAGAAAAGAAAAAAGAAAAACTAAAAATCCAGAAAAACCGGTTCATGAACCTTCTGGAAGGTTCCCAAAACCAGTCAGGAACCTTCCAGAAGGTTCCCAAAACCGGATTCTATAGAACGCACGCACAGGTCGCTGCTCGCTTCTAAATGGGCCGGCCCTGTTCGATCGGTCGCTCGAACCCCTGTGCGAAACGGCAACAGTCTGTCGCAATGAGCGTCCGTTAGGATTTTCCATGCTCGTGGAGTTTCTCCTATAAGAAAAGGCCAATGAGGGTTAGCTCTTGGGTTGGTCTTTTATTTTTCGACCGGCGCTTACCAGGCCCAAGTTAGTACACGACCTGGATCAAGCCCACAGATAAATGATAGCTCGGTCTAAGTAAATTCTTCAAGGATCTGGTCCACTCTACTTGAGTGTAGGCAAATGGAGCTGAAGCGTAGGGAAGTGCATGGATGAACCCGGGTACATATGAACCCACTTTGGAAAACACATTTTGAAATGCCAAAAAATCTAGAAAAAGATGCGCGCGGACATCTCCATATTCTATGTGCGTGCAGAAAGTTTCACGGAAAAACAACTTTTTTTGTGGCCTGTGCAAAAAAGACAAAACATGGTGTCGTGAAACGCTATTCAGAAGCACTAAAATTTGTCTTTTTTGCCGAGACAAAATAAAAAGATCTTTTTTCACAAAACTTTGTGCCGTGGACATATTTTTGTGAACATGTCTGCACAAAAATTTGTTTTGAATTTTTTGACATTACAAAACGCGTTTAAAGTACATTTTCGAAAATCGGGTACATATGTACCCGTGTTCAGAACGTGCCGACTCCTGAAGCGTACTATTATGTTGCTAGACCCTACCCAAATGACTATTTGCTTCACGAGCCTGATCGATCTTGGGCCCGACTATGCAGAGCTCCTCCCAGCGCCTTAAGCGCCAGTAGAGTGTAGCCGCATCCACGCGCACCCATCGTAGGCCGGCCCAACAAGGACACGAGCACCTCACTGGGGGCGCCAGTTTTTCTCGCGTTGACCAGTTGATTTTAAAAAAAAATGATTTTTTATAAAAAAAAAACACACAAATTCGGAAAATAATCATGTGTTTCAAAAAAAGTTAATGGATTTGGAGAAAAATCACAAAATTAAAAAAATTTCATGAATTCAAAAAAAGTTCATAATTTTGGAAAAAAAAGTTAACGAATTTGTGGATTAAAAAAGTTTGTGGATTTTGAAAACAAGTTCCCGGATTTCAAAAGTTCATTGATTTTTAAAAAAGTTCATGATGTTTTTAAAAAAAGTTCGGAAATTTGAAAAAATCATGGATTTTATTAAAAGTTCATGGAATTTAAAAAAATATTCATCAATTTTGAAAAAAATGTTCACGAATTTGGAAATAGTTCATGGTTTTTCAGACAAAAGTTCATGAATTTGAAGAAAGTTTCAAATTTGAAAAAATTTCATGCCTTTTTTTAGAAAAAAGGAACAAGAAAAATAATAAAAAAGAAAAAACTGAATAAGAACCGTCAAGAAAACCGCCCAACGAACCGGGAAAACCGGCTTGGGTAGCTTCAGTAAGCTTCCCAAAACTGGGAGCTTCCACGAACAGAAGAAAGAAGAAAGTAGAAAAGAGAAGTAACTAGCACAACATGCAACGCTTCCTAGTTTGTTACTACGAATTGAACTAAATAAACAAGAGGTCTGGGACAAAGGGAGGTGTACGTCATTTGGCCAAATAGCCTACCGGCGCTGAGGGCGCCAAATAGGAGTTGGCGCGACTACGCCTGGCTTATAGCGAGGCACTACGAGCACTTGCTTGAAGCGCCTTTGCCAATGGGCCGGCCCAACGTGTTGGGCGTTCAGCACTCGTTTGTTTCTTTCGTTCTTTTTTTGCTTTTTTCACTTTTGTTCATATTTGAATATATTACAAACATCAACTTGCATAAAATTTTCAAAAATGTTAATCATGCATTTAAAAATGTTAAACATTTATAAAAAAATGTTTCTAATGTATACGTCAAATCTACAAAATGTATGAAAAAAGCAGACATCAAAACAAAAATATGAAAAAAAGTAATAATTTATTTAAGAAATGTTAAACATGTATAAAAAATTTATTCCTGGTGTATAAAAAAATGTACAAGGTTTATGTCAAATGTACAACATGATGAAAAAATTCGACATCCAAACATAAAATGAAAAAATGTTACTCCTGCTTGTCTATATTAATTATCGTTGATTTAGTAGTTGTAAAGCAGCGTCAATTAATATGGATCGGAGGGACTAATAATGCATTTAGCAATTGTTAAACACGTGTAAAACAATGTTCCTGGTGTATACAAAAAAATATAGAAGGTGTATGTCAGAAGTAGACATCAAAAAAACATATTTAAAAATGGTAATCATACATTTAAAAAATGTTAATTGTGCATATATAAAATGTACTTGATGTATATGAAAAATGTCCAATGTGTATGAAAAAAATTTGACATCAAAATGTATGTTTGAAAAAATATTAATCATGTGTTTGGAAAATCTTAAACGTATATAAAAATATTTGAGATGTATACCAAAAGTGTATACTCTATCTGAAACAAAATAGGCATCAAACTATATATTTAAAAGAAAATTAATCATGCATTGAAAATTATATCTGATGTATATGAAAAATATAGACTTGTGTTGAAAAAAAACCCCAAGAAAACTGAGCTAGAAACAAAAGAAAGAAAAAAACAAAACAAGAAAACCAGAGAAAATCAATGCAAAAAGGAAAAAAGAAACAAAAGAAAACAAAAAGAATGAAAACTGAGAGAGAAACAAAAAAAAAAGCAAAATATAATGAATAAAAAAGAAAAAAACAGAAGAAAACAAGTGGAAAAAAAAAACCAACACAACAGCGATCGGACCGAATGAATACAATACCCAAAAATACACAACTGGGCCGGCCATACACGAAAACAACACAGCAGCGAGCACACCGAACGAACGACAAAATCACTAATTGACGAGTACTTTTTTTTAAAGATCTCTTCCACCTTTCAGGTTGTGATAAATAGCGCGCTGCATGTGCGTTATTTGTCATAACCTGAAGTTTTCCCTTTTTCGTAGGTTCGTTTATTCAAAACGTTTTATCTCTTAAACCGTGCGTTCAAATCTCGAACTGTTTTCACCGTTGAATTCCTCGTGTCGAGATCTTCAAATTTAGATTTCATGTTGATAGATTTTGACAAACTTTTTTATATGAAAAAAACCAAACAAAAATACAGAACGAAAAAACCAAACCGAGAGCACGTTTTTTTTTTCCTTTCCGAAAAAAGGCACGACCATGCATCTCGTGAAAGGATTTTTTTTCGTTTCCGAGAGGCATGGCCGTGCCTCTCGCGGAAGCAAACCCGTGTCTCTCGTGGAAGCAAAGACGTGCCTCCCGCGAAAGGAAAAAAAAAAGAGAACACATTTTTTTCCGTTTTCGAGAGCCACGACCGTGCCTCTCGCGGAAGGAAAAAAAATAAAACACATTTTTTTTCGGTTTTCAAGAGGCATGGCCATGCCTTTCGCAGAAGCAAACCCGTGCCTCCCGCAGAAGCAAAACCGTGCCTTTCGCGGAAGGAAAAAAAACGTTTTTTTTCCTGTTTCCGAGTGACACGGCCATGCCTCTCGCGGAAGCAAAACCGTGCCTCTCGTGAAAGCAAAATAGTGCCTCTCGTGGAAGGTAAAAAAAAAACAAATTTTTTTTCCGTTTCCGAGAGGCACAGTCGTGCCTCTCGCGGAAGCAAAACCGTGCATCTCATAGAAAAAAAAACATGTTTTTTTTCCGTTTCCGAGAAGCATGGCCATGCCTCTCGCGAAAGGTAAAAAAGAAAACGTGTTTTTTCGTGCAAATATATATCTTTTTCAAAAAAATATTGGGCCAAAAGCTAAGGAAGACCGCTTGAAAACCGAAAAGCCGAAAAAAACCGAAAAAAACCATCCAAAAAGCTGAAAACGCGTGCGGAAAAATAAAAAAACAAAAATCAGAGGGAGCGCCCAGAGCACGACATGTGGCGGCGGCTGAGAGCGCGACAAGTGGCACGCTCTTAGGCCATCCCTAGTGACCCTTGGGGAGGCTCCCGAACAAGCGCTCCTCAATTAGTTGCTCTCAACGAACGAATACACCACGTGCTACGGGGCGCTTCAGGCGCTATGAGCGAGATATGGAGGGTGCTGCTATACCTCGCTTCTAGCGAGACTGAGGAATGTCTCGCCTGAAGTAACACGCGAGATGGACCGGCAAAGGCGCGCGGGAGGCCACAGCCTCATTTTTTTGGTTTGTTTTCACGTTTTTGTTTTTGTTTTTTGCTTTTTTTACTTTTGTTTATACTTTCAAATATTCTAAATAAATATATTATAAAAACACTTTACATAAATTTTTTGACAAAATGTTAACCAAGTATTTGAAAAATGTTAAATGTGTATAGGGAAAATGTTTCTCATGTAAACAAAAAAATAGCATATGTATGAAAAATGTTGATCATGTATTTAAAAGATATTAATCAAGCATTTGAAAAAATGTTAATATTTTAGTTGAAAAATATTAATCAGTCATTTAGAAAATGTTAAAAATGTGTATTGAAAAAAATGACCATGTATTCAAAAAATGTTAATCTTGTATTTGAAAAATGTTAATCAAGCATTTGAAAATGTTAAATTTGTATTAAAAAATGTTGACCATGTATTCAAAAAATGTTAGTCTTGTATTTGAAAAATGTTCAAATGTGAAATGTGTATAGAAAAAATGTTGATCGTGTATTCAAAAAATGTTAATCATGTATTTTAAAATGTCAATTAAGCATTTAAAAAATGTTAAAAATGTGTATGCAAAAAAATATTGACCATGTATTCAGAAATATTAATTTTGTATACAAAAAATATTAAACGTGTATTAGAAAAATGTATTAGATATATAACAAAAATGTACAATGTGTATGGAAAAAAGTAAACATAAAAAAATACAAGTTTTTCAGAAAATGTAAATAATTTATATCAAAAATGTTAAACATGTATTAGAAAAATGTATTAGATATATAACAAAATGTACAATGTGTATGGAAAAAAGTAAACATAAAAAACACAAGTTTTCGAAAAATGTTAATAATTTATTTTAAAAAAAGTTAACGTGTATATAAAAAATATTTCTGATCTATACGATTTTTTGAATGTGTACTAAGAAAAGTTAACTTGTGTTGGAAAAAACTGATGAAACCAAAGAAACAAAAAAAGTGAAGAAAACGAAAAAAGAAACATAGAAAACCAAAGTATAATGAAGAAAGAAAGAAAAACGAAAGAAAACCAGTGAAAACAAAAGTTAGAATGGAGAAAAAAGAAAAACCGAAGAAAACCAGTGAAAAAACAGAAGGAACCGAAGAAAAAACAAAGAAGAGAGAAAAAAGAAAAAGAAATTAAATTGAACCAGTGCAACCATTGTAACGGAAAAAAAATCCATAGAACGAGCGAGCAAGAGAACAGCGACCGAGCCGAGCGAACAAAGCGACCAAGTGAGAAAACGCGTTAATCGGCCGGCCCATACCTGTGGACTCTTCAGAAAAACAGAGCTAATTTGCCCATACTGAGGTGGAAAGGAGGTGAAAATTAGAGAAAAACAGAGCTAATAAGAGCTAAAAATGCAGTGGCGATTTAGCATGAGTGAGATGGGGAAGATGAAGGAGGAAACAGGTCCAAAAGAAGGAGATCGAGCTGAGGAGTGAGGATACTGACCTGCATGACAGCCAGCATTGCCTGCTAGCATACATATCTCTCCCATCAACCCCTCTTGTTGTGTCCTTATCTACAAAAAACATACTGCATAGAAAAATTAGAAGTCTGATCTGACCAGAAACCTTACTATAAACTGTGAACACATCCAAAAAGCACACCATTCAGGTGGGGAGATCTCCCCCCGTGAAAATTCAAAAAAAAAAAAAGCACACCATGACCTTGACCTCCAGGCAAACTGTACTATGTACAGTGGCCAACAAAATGAGTAGAAACATCCAGAGAGCACATATTC
Organism: Elymus sibiricus; assembly: GCA_039707655.1. Lineage (NCBI taxonomy): Eukaryota > Viridiplantae > Streptophyta > Magnoliopsida > Poales > Poaceae > Elymus > Elymus sibiricus. The sequence goes on from CM077676.1 coordinate 388,499,216, forward strand.
TCAGGAAAGCTGTACTAAGAATAAAAAATGAGGGAAATTAAAAAGGCAGTGACCAAGAAACAGTAGTAGCGGAGAGATAGAGATAACTTGCATTCTGTACTCTAGACAGTGACCATGTATAAGTAGCAGAGAGCTGAGGAGTGATGCCGATGATGAGTATGTACCTCCAGTGCTACGACGGGAAGTAGCACCAACACAAGCGGATCCCGTTGAAGATGAGGAGAATGAAGATACCATGGATACTATTCGTAGTATGATAGCCGATGCTTGTCTTGCGATAGCAACATAGGTTACCTATCCCGATGGAGGTCATCATCATGTGAACCATATGTATGTTCTATGGTGCATGCCTTTTGTAATATTATTATGGGGTCCATATCTATTTATATGTAATATGCAACATGAAAGTATAATCGTTGAATTTGTATGTGTTAGCTATGAATCACCTATATTGTCATAATTTCCCTTTGCAAAACGGTCGTTCTATTGCCTACCAATGTGCAAGCAAGAGAGGAGAAGTAGACGGGTTCTCAACCAGCACGACGACGTGGTGGAGATGGTGGTGGTGCAGTGCCGGCAGGGCTTCGCCAAACGCTGCTGGAACCAATCTGAGGAGAAAACGTAGTTATGGGAGAGGTAGGGCTGCCTCCGGGGCGTGGGAATTGGTGTGTCCAGCCCCTCCCTCTACCCCACTATATATAGGAGGCAAGAGGGATGTCTGGGGCGCAGCCCTAGCCCCTCCTCCAAGGAGGGGGCGCCGGCCTAGGGAGGTTTCCTCCCTCCCCAAGGCACCTAGGGGGGTGCCTTCCCCCCCTTAGGACTCTTCCTCCTCCACCTCTCCTTGGCGCATGGGCCTCTTAGGGCTGGTGCCTCTGGCCCATATAGGCCAAGGCGCACCCCCTACTGCCCATGTGGGCCCCCGGGGCAGGTGGACCCCCGGACCCCTTTCGGCACTCTCGATACACTGCCGGTAATACCCGAAACTTTTTCGACGACCAAAATAGGACTTCCTATATATAAATCTTTACGTCCGGAATATTCCGGAGCTCCTCGTGACGTACGGGATCTCATCCGGGACTCCGAACAACATTCGGTAACCAACGCACATATCCCAATTGACGGTGTCCCGAATTAGGGGGTGCTAACCTAGCCGGCCCGTCTCCTCGGATTGGGCTGATGGGCCCTCGTACGTGATCAAGATGGACTCCGAAGGCCGTACACAGGAAGCGCGATCGAGACTGTCTCTACCGAAGACTTGACGTATACTCAAGATCTCTCCTGCCGCCTCTCTCCTAGATACCGACTTTGTAACCCTAGATACCCTCCCTGGCGTGTATATAAGCCATAGGGTTTAGTCTGTAGGGGACGTCAACGCAATATCGCTCACCTAGCCCTAGAAGTTAGACACACATTACGATCTCGAGGTAGATCAACTCTGTATTCGATACATCTCCATCAATATAAACAGAAGCAGGACGTAGGGTTTTACCTCCATCAAGAGGGCCCGAACCTGGGTAAAACATCGTCTCCCTTGTCCTTGTTACCACCGATCCGAGATCCACAGCTCAGGACCCCCTACCCCAAGGTCTTCCGGTTTTTACACTGACACTGGTGCTTTCATTGAGAGTCCCGCTGTACGATCCCAAAAGGATCGATGGGATCGCCGGTTAACGGCCTCAAGCCCATGGAGCACGTCTCCCCGTTTGAAGCTTTGGTCACAAAGACGCCTCCACGTAATGTGGAAGCGAACCATGACCCCTCTTTGGTTCCAACAAGGAATCCCCTCACGGACGAAGGGCTAAGATACTTCTTGGAGAGCGGATCGGACAGCGACCTGCCGGCGACCGACCTCCAGGTCAATTCGGTTAAACCGGTAACCACGGATCCGACGTCAAGTGAGAATAACGAGGTCTTGAGCCCGCGGTCTTTAGAGATCTGAGCTGGTCCGCTCACCTCCCATATAGAATATCGCCCCGATAACTCCGGCCCACCTGACGTCTGGGACATGGCCTACGTACGACAGCTCCCCGATGAGCCGATCAGATGATACTGGGCCAGATTCTTGTCCGTCAAGAGCAAGATACTGGATTGCTAAGACTGTGACATAATTGCTGCTTTCGAGCGCGGATGCAAGGATAAAGGCGTCTTGAACGTCCCCGCTCGTCGTTGCGTCCAAACACTCCCTGAATTAACCAACCTGGTAGCACGATTTTGCGCCATCGAAGATGCCTGGCGAACCGAGGAAAACACGGACTCGATCTGTAAGGACTACCCGGAACGCGACCGATCGGCACTTCGGCGCGAAAATCGCAAACGGAACACTCCGGGCGAATGACCCTGGAAGAAGAAGAAAACCTCCGGCCACCCCGGAACAGCTCTGGACGGCTTTCTGAATAAACCATGCCTGATCCACGTCGTATTAATTAACTCCTGCCCAACTCACAGCCTTCGCGACTGTTGGGTGTTGAGGCAGGTGGCCAAAGGGGGACCCGCCCTCCTGGCGGGCACCTCCAGCCACCTTGAACAGACCTCGGAAGAAGATGAGGTCCTAATGATTTATGAGACCTTCACGTCTAACAACCAGCGCAAACGGGCCTTGCGGGAAATTAATTCCGTCTGGCAAGTACCACCTCGGGGCGCGTGGATAGACACGCCGATCACCTTCAACCACCACGATCAGCCGAAGTCAGCCCTGGACAGGTGTCCCGCCGCGCTAGTCCTCAACCCAATCGTGGACCACTGCCGCCTCCATAAGGTCCTTATGGACGGAGGAAGCAGCTTAAATCTAATATACGAGGACACTCTGGACAAAATGCACATCGATAAATCACGCATAGAACAGAGCACCACTACCTTCAAAGGAATAGTCCCTGGACGAGAGGCACGCTGCAGCGGAAAGATAACCCTGGACATAGTCTTTGGGACTCCGGACAATTATCGCTCCGAGGAGATTACGTTCCACATTGCGCCCTTCAAGAGCGGATACCACGCCATCCTCGAACGAGACGCTTTTTCAAGATTTCAAGCAGTGCCACACTACGGCTACATGAAGCTCAAGATGCCGGGCCCCAAGGGGATCATTACTATCTCAAGCGATCCCGACAGGGCACTCCAAGCCGAGAATAAAACGGTGTCCCTCGCCCTCGAGACTCTGGCCGAGGCCTTCGCGGCCGAGGAGTTGACCGCACTGCGCGCCGAGGTCGACCGAGACGATGTCGTTCTCGACAAAAGATCAAAACCTACTTCTTTCAAACCGGCCGACGAGATAGTCAAATTCCAGGTTCACCCAACGGACCCTGCTAAAACGGCGTCCATAGGGGCTAACCTCGACCCAGAAATTGCCGAAGCCCTACGCACTTTCCTCAAGGAAAACTGGGACATATTCGCCTGGCACCCCTCCAATATGCCAGGGATACCCCGTAGGCTGGCAGAGCATAACCTAAATGTACTAACAGGCTATAAGCCTGTTAAACAAACACTTCGGCGTTTCTCCGAGCCCAAGCATCAAGCAATGGGCGAGGAACTGGCAAAGCTGCTGGAGGCGGGATTCATCAGGGACATAAAACACCCTGACTGGCTAGCCAATTTGGTCATGGTACCAAAAAAGGACAGGTCATGGCGGTTGTGTGTCGATTTCAAAGACCTCAATAAAGCTTGCCCCAAAGACCCCTTCCCTTTAACCCGTATTGACCAAATCGTGGACGCCACCGCGGGCCATGATGCACTTTGCTTCCTAGATGCCTACTCAGGATATCATCAAATAAAGAGGAAGGAATCCGACCAGGCAGCGACGGCATTCATCACGCCCTATGGGCCGTTTTGTTTCAACACGATGCCTTTCGGACTAAAGAACGCTGGCGCCACGTACCAGCGTATGATTCAAACATGCCTGAAAAACACATCGGAAAGACCGTTGAGGCCTACGTAGACGATGTAGTTGTCAAAACTAAACACGTCAACCAGTTGGTGAGCAACCTTCGAGATACATTTGCTAGCCTACGTGAATATCAAATAAAACTCAATCCGGAGAAATGCTTTTTCGGAGTCCCAGCTGGCAAACTCCTCGGTTTCATCGTATCTAGCCGAGGAATTGAAGCCAATCCGGCTAAAATTCGAGCCTTGGATCGTTTGGAGATCCCAACAGAGCTCAAGCACGTACAAAAACTGGCAGGCTGCGTAGCAGCCTTGAGCCGCTTCATATCACGGCTCAGAGAAAAAGCCTTACTCTTGTACAAGCTGTTAAAGCAGACCAAAACATTCAAATGGACCAAGGAGGCCGCGGCGGCCCTCGAAGACATAAAGGCCCTCCTCGCCACCAATCCCATCCTGGTAGCACCAGGTGTTTGCGAACCGATGATACTATACATCTCGGCCACAAACCAGGTGGTTAGCGCAGTCCTCGTGGTCGAATGAGACATGGAAGGTGACAAGTTCCAGGTCCAGAAACCCGTATATTACGTATCCGAGGTCTTAACTCCCTGCAAGTCACGCTACCCTCATTATCAAAAGATAGCTTACGCAGTTTTCATGGCATCACGAAAACTTCGACACTACTTTCAAGAGTGCGCGGTGACCGTGGCATCCGACGTCCCGTTAAGTGACATAATCAATAATAGGGATGCAACGGGGCGTATCGCCAAATGGGCCATAGAGCTCCTACCTTTTGAAATTATCTACAAACCACGCCGGGCCATTAAATCCCAGGTGTTGGCGGATTTCGTGGCCGAATGGACCGAAGCCGAACTCCCCCGTGAGTACAGTACCTACTCGCATTGGACAATGTATTTCGATGGCTCCAAAATGCTTGCCGGCCTAAGGGCTGGCGTGGTGCTCACGTCCCCCACGGGAGATAACATTAGATATGTACAACAAATCATGTACACGGACTCTAACAATGCGGCTGAATACGAAGCCCTCCTACACGGACTACGGATAGCAGTCTCCATGGGTGTCAAACGCCTCGAGGTCCGAGGTGATTCCAACCTCGCCATCTCACAAATCAACGGCGAGTTCGACGCCAAAGACCCGAAGATGACAGCTTACCAAAATGCCGTCATAAAGATCTCGGCCAGGTTCGAGGGGTTGGAGTTTCACCATATACCCCGAGATAGCAACCAGGCCGCAGATGTACTCGCCCGATTGGGCGCAAAGCGGGATAAGGTTCCCGAAAATACCTTCCTCGAACGGCTCTTCAAGCCATCTATAGTCTGGCAAGATAGCAAAGGAACGTCGGAATCAACCAACGTCGGGCAGCAGACCCCGCCCGAAGAAGATGATGGTATCATAGGCGGGTCGATGATCCGGAAGACTGCTTCAGCGCATGAAGTCATGGCAGTCATCGCACCATGGACCGAGCCGCTCCTCACATACCTACTCCGAAAAGAGCTCCCCGATAACCAAACCGACTCCCGCCGGATTGTAAGGCAGTCTAAATCTTACAAGGTTCATGAAGGGGAACTTTATAAAATGAGCACAACGGGCGTCCTCCAGAGATGCATATCCGAGGAAGAAGGAAAACTCCTACTTTGGGAGATACACTCCGGCATGAGCGGACATCACGCCGTTGCTCGGACCTTGGTCAGCAAGGCTTTCCGAGCCGGTTTCTACTGGCCAACTGCAGGTGCCGATGCCTCGGCATTAGTACAGCGTTGCCCAGGCTGCCAGGTATTCGCCAAGCAGAGCCACATGCCCCTCACGGCCCTTCGCACCATCCCCATCACTTGGCCTTTCGCGGTCTGGGGGCTCGATATGGTCGGGCCACTCAAGAGAGGATCAAACAAAAACAAATACCTCCTCGTCATGGTGGACAAATTTACCAAGTGGATCGAAGCAAAGCCGGTCACCTCGGCCGTGGCCGTCCAGTTAATCGGATTCATCTCGGGGGTAGTACATCGTTACAGTGTCCCCCACAGTCTGATTACAGACAACGGAACCAACTTCACGGCCAAAGAGGTTAAGGCATGGTGTAGGAAACTGGGCATTAAGCTCGATTACGCGTCCGTCTACCACCCACAGTCTAACGGGCAGGTGGAGCGAGCCAATGGACTTATCCTTAGTGGAATTAAGCCACGGTTAGTTCGCTCCCTTAAAAAAGCCGACTGTAAATGGGTGGAGGAACTTGATTCCGTACTATGGGGCTTGCGTACAATACCAAACAGGTCCACAGGATACACCCCATTCTTTATGGTGTACGGCGCCGAGGCGGTCCTCCCCTGCGATATCATACACGATGCACCTCGAGTACGCATGTATGAGGAGCTAGAAGCCGAGCTCGATCGGCAAGATGCCCTAGACGCTCTTGACGAAGAGCGCAACGTTGCACGGGCAAGATCAGCTATTTATCAGCAGCAGGCCGGGCGCTACCATGGCAGAGAGGTTCATGCTAAAGAATTCAACGTCGGGATCTCGTAATGAGACTACACCCTGAAAAACAAAAGCACAAGCTCTCCCCTAGATGGGACGTGCCGTTCATCATTGATCAAGTACTCATCGGAGGAGCCTATCGAATCCGAGATCCAGAGGACGGCCGATTAGAGCCCCATCCATGGAACGCGGCGCTACTCCGACGCTTCTACGCTTGACACCACGCATACGGTTCGTGTAAATAACTTGTGCATTTTCTTTAACTTAATCTTTTACTCATTATTTATTTTTCCACCTCGGAATGTTATTCAATGACCCCGAGGACAATATAGCATGTTCTTTTGAAAACAAGAGCTATTCCACCTCTTATGTACTATCGTCATTTGAGCCACCATATGCATCGATTCGCTTTAAGATTTGGCCAAGCTGGGTTGCCCGGCTCCTGTGCTTGCCCCTTACGTTTCTGATACTTCGGCTAGGGGGCAAAGGGAGCACCGTTGTGATTGTCACTCCCGGGTCAGCCGGTGTAGTACCTCAGACGGATAAAGCCGAAAGCTAGCGTTCTTTCAATGTGAATCGGTCGGCCTTGACATAGGACTAACGTGGCAGGGGTCTTTTCAAACCCCGACCAGGGGCTTTACCCCCGAGGTCATCCGTCTTCGGACAGATGTGCTCGACACAGTAACCCGAGGAAAGGAACTGTTGGAAGAACTATTTTCCTCGGAAGATGTTTCTTACGTTAAATAGTAATATAACATAACTTTCCGTTACCCTATTGTCTTTTGAGCCGCGTAGCCCGATTGCCTTGTCACCTGAAGCACCTGGTCCGATGACCTCGGCCATTAGTATGGGACACTCCTCGGAGTTTATCCGAGGAGGCAGAAGCCGAAGGCTGGCTGACAGAGGTTGGATACACGGATTGAAAAATAAGACATAAATACTTCGGTACATAAAGTCATACAAAATTTTCACGCGCGGTCTAGCCCGTCTATTAGGGTGTCCAATGCGCGATCCTTCTGCGAGAATTGCGCCGCAGGCATTACACTATCGTATGCTTGACTCGCGGGGATTTCCTTCCCGTTAGACCCCATGGGCCCCACTTCTGCTAATTCCGTCGTCTTCAGACCGGTGTAGTGGGTCTTCACCATGGCCCAGTCCTCCCTCGCACCTTCTCGGCAAGCTGATACTTTCCAAGCCTGGATCCGGCGCCGAGCTCTCTTAAGCTGTTCGGCTCGCACGGCCATGTCCTCGGGGACCGGCACGTCGGGCCACAAAGCCTGGTGCACATCCTTCATCGATTTTCGTGCCCTTTCGCGCACCTCGGATAGACGAACGACCATGTCCTCAGACATCGGACCCTGAGATTCCGGAGGAAGACCAGACAAAGAAGCTGCCAAACAAAATAACATTCGCAGGACAAATCTCCTCGGACAAGTTCCATGACGAGCGTTCCTCGAGATTTATAACTTACCATAAATCATGTCGTCCGTTTGCCAATTCTTTGCTTCCGCAACAGCGAGGCGAGCTTTTAAGCTCTCAATCTCCTGGGCCTGGCGGGCATTCTCAGCCCTAAGCACATTCACGCTGTCCACCCTTTGAGTAACCACGTGTTGATTCGCCTGACGTTGCGCTTCAGCGTACGCCAGATCCTCGCGGGCCTGCTTCAAGTCTCTTTCAAGATGGCCTAGGGCTTCCGCTGCTATAAGGGATTCTGACGTCAGCTCTATTTTTATTGGTATTACCCAATTCAAGCACAAAGCACTTACCGTGCGCCTCTCTGGTGAATTTCTTCACCTGTTCAACCTTGGACAAAGCCGCGTCAAGCTGCACCTTTGTTTAGGCCAACGCCGAGGTCAATTGCTCGTTCTTCAAGCGAACTTCCTGTTTATGATAGTGATTCCTGGTTAGTATTCAAGTCTTGATTCGACCCCAGGGGCTCGTATCAAGCCTTAGGGGCTACTACCATATTTGGTAGTCATATTTATCTTTAAACCTTACCCGCAGCCGCCGTGACAAGACATCCAGTGACTCATCAAAGGCACCACGGGTTGCCCCGAGGTATGCATCCACTGCGCTGAGAGCACTGAACTCCCTGTCCAAGAAAGCCAGATTGTTCAGAGAAGCTTTTCGCCGGCGATAATTCGTAGTGCATTGAATCTCGGACGGAGTGGCCGATGTCGCCGAGTCCTCGGACTGGGCGGCTCCGGGGTCAACCCCCACGGGATTTCGGGCCTCTGTTTCCTTGGGCGGGGCCATGGCTCCCTCGGCCTCCACATGTGCTGTGGTGGATGAAGGTTGTCTGCAAATAATTGGGGATGTTAAAATCCGAAGTGTCTTTGCAGCAACATAGATCAAAGTATTACCTGGTGATGGAGGGGGCACTTTCGCCTGCCCCCATTTGAACTTCGGCTTGAGCTTCTCGTACTTCTGATGGACCTCTTTCCAGTGAAGCCGTTTCTCTGCGTAGGCGTTGGGAGCACCACCCCTTTGGAGGAGAAGTCAGAAGGCTGGGGCTGGAGGACGAGGGGCTCTCTTTCGTTTAGAGGAAGGGAGTGTTACCGATGAAGCTGGCCTCGTCCCCGGCGTGTCAAGGATGACCGCTACTTTTGAGCCGTCAAGGCTCTCCAGGAAAAAGCTCCTCCCTTCATAAATAAGGCCCAGGTCTTCATCCTCGTGGTAAAGAGGGTCTTCCGCAAGGCCCAGGTCTTCATCCTCAGGGGCCGGACTGCTCACACCCTCGAGCCAACGCCTCCACCTCTGTTCAACCGATGTGTAATGGGTTAGTACTAAAGATGCCGAGGTAAACAAAAAGAACTCGGAAGGGAAACTTACTATATCAGCAGGGTTGTAGTATGACAGCCCGTCTTGGAACTGGCACTTGGCGAACTCCTCGGCGGACCCTTGGTACATGCTGGCCTGTACAGCTCCAAGGGTCATTTGGTCCATAAAAGCCCCCTTGATGGATCGGGAGGCGTCCTCGGACCCATTATACCCTCACAATAAGTGCTGACGCTGCCGGAGGGGTTGGACTCTTTGGTCTAGAGCCACCGCCATCACATCAATGACGGTGAGGCCAGCGCTTGACAGTAGCTTCACCTTGGCCGCTAGCCTAGTCACGGCTTCGTCTTCCTCTTGCGCCAAACTCTGCGGCCTCCAACTATAACGTTTCCTCGGTGGATCCAATGAGAAGGGCGGGAGACCTGGTCGGACTGGCTCGTACAACAGGATGTCGTTGATGTAGAACCACTCGGAAGGCAAGTAATCGGCGTCCTCCCGAGGTGTTCCCGCTGGATAGCCAGTCTTGTCGACTCGGCAGACTTCGGCTCCTCCAACCTCGAATAGCTTGTCGGCCGAGGAGCGGGGCACGATACAGAAGTACTTTCGCCATAATCCGAAGTGCGCCTGACAGCCGAGGTGTAGCTCGCAGAGCGCGACGAACCCCGCGATGTGCAGTATCGAATTCGGGGAGAGATGGTGTAACTGCAACCCGTAAAACTCCAGCAAGCCGCGGAGGAAAGGGTGGATTGGAAACCCTAAGCTACGGAGGAGGAAAGGCACGAAGCATACCCGCTCGTCTCCTTGTGGCGAAGGGTAATTCTCGGCGTGAGCTTGACTGTCGATGGACGTTAGTCCAGGACGGGTAGTGGCCAGATCCGCATCCGGCAGGTAGCCCTGCGTTGCCAAGCGCTCTAATTGAAGGCGCGCGATGGAGCAGCTCCCCCAGTCCCCTCTATCAGGGCCGTGAGGACGCCTTGACGATCCTTCGCCACTCGCCATTGTTCGGGCTCTTGAGCTTGGGCTGGGAAAGGAGGGGGATTTTTTGCTGCGGTTGCGGATGCGTATTGCCGCTAGCAAGGGCTACGCGTTCATTAAGTAAGGACAGAAGGGGTTGAAGCTTCGACATTTTTTCCATAAAGGGGCACGATTCCCTAGACGGCACGATTCTCAAAATCTGAAATTGGGCCCCAACGGAATTTTAAGGGTTGGCCGAGGTATTTAAGTCTGGCCGGAGAATAAAAGCACGAGAACTAGTCTATCGAGCCAAGACTCTGGAAATTGAAGGGCGTCGACTTCGGCATCGAAGACCAGTTCAGGGGCTACTGACGGTGTCCCGGATTAGGGGGTGCTAACCTAGCCGGCCCATCTCCTCGGATTGGGCTGATGGGCCCTCGTACGTGATCAAGATGGACTCCGGAGGCCGTACACAGGAAGCGTGATCGAGACTGTCTCTACCGAAGACTTGACGTATACTCCAAGATCTCTCCTGCTGCCTCTCTCCTAGATACCGACTTTGTAACCCTAGATACCCTCCCTGGCGTGTATATAAGCCATAGGGTTTATCCCGTAGGGGACAACAACGCAATATCGCTCACCTAGCCCTGGAAGTTAGACACACATTACGATCTCGAGGTACATCAACTCTGTATTCGATACATCTCCATCAATATAAACAGAAGCAGGACGTCGGGTTTTACCTCCATCAAGAGGGCCCGAACCTGGGTAAAACATCGTCTCCCTTGTCCTTGTTACCACCGATCCGAGATCCACAGCTCAAGACCCCCTACCCCGAGGTCTGCCAGTTTTTACACCGACAACAATACTACTCTAGCGTCACCGAACGTTAAGCGTGCGGACCCTGCGGGTTCAAGAATCATGTAGACATGACCGAGACACCTCTCCGGTCAATAACCAATAGCGGAACCTGGTTGCCCATATTGGTTCCTACATATTCCACGAAGATCTTTTATCGGTTGAACCATGATGTTGAGGATTCGGTTAATCCCGTATGCAATTCCCTTTGTCCAGCGATATGTTACTTGCCCGAGATTCGATCGTCGGTATCTCCATACCTAGTTCAATCTCGTTACCGGCAAGTCTCTTTACTCGTTCCGTAATACAAGATCCCGTGACTAACTCATTAGCCAGATTGCTTGCAAGCTCTTTACGATGTTGTATTACCGAGAGGGCCCAAAGATATCTCTCCATCATACGGAGTGACAAATCCCAGTCTCGATCCATGCCAACCCAATAGACACCTTCGGAGATACCTGTAGAGCACCTTTATGATCACCCAGTTACGTAGTCATGTTTGATAGCACACAAAGTATTCCTCCGGTATCCGGGAGTTGCACGATCTCATGGTCTTAGGAATAGATACTTGACATGAAGAAAGCTATAGCAATAAACTTAAGTGATACGATCAAATGCTAAGCTTATGGTTGGGTCTTGTCCATCACATCATTCTCCTAATGATGTGATCCCGTTATCAAATGACAACTCATGTCTATGGTTAGGAAACCTTAACCATCTTTGATCAATGAGCTAGTCTAGTAGAGGCTCACTAGGGACACGGTATTTGTTTATGTATCCACACATGTATTTAAATTTCCGATCAACACAATTCTAGCATGAATAATAAAACTTTATCATGAACAAGGAAATATGATAATAACCAATTTATTATTGCCTCTAGGGCATATTTCCAACAGTCTCCCACTTGCACTAGAGTCAATAATCTAGTTTACATAGTTATGAATCTAACACCCATGGAGTCCTGGTGCTGATCATGTTTTGTCCGTGGAAGAGGTTTAGTCAACGGGTCTACCACATTCAGATCCGTATGTACTTTGCATAGTTCTATGTCTCCCTCCTTGATGTAATCACGGATGGAGTTGAAGCGGCGGTTGATGTGCTTGGTCTTCTTGTGAAACCTGGGCTCCTTGGCAATGGCAATGGCTCCAGTGTTGTCACAAAAGATAGTCATTGGATCCGATGCACTAGATATTACTCCTAGATCGGATATGAACTCCTTCATCCAGACTCCTTCTTGCACTGCTTCCGAAGCAGCTATATATTCCGCTTCACATGTAGATCCCGCTATGACACTTTGCTTGGAACTGCACCAACTGACTGCTCCACCATTCAATATAAATACGTATCCGGTTTGAGACTTAGAGTCATCCGGATCTGTGTCGAAGCTAGCATCGACGTAACCCTTTACGACGAGCTCTTCGTCACCTCCATAAACGAGAAACATGTCATTAGTCCTCTTCAGATACTTAAGGATATTCTTGACTGCTGTCCAGTGATCTACTCCTGGATCACTTTGGTACCTCCCTGCCAAACTTATGGCAAGACACACATCAGGTCTGGTACACAGCATGGCATACATTATAGAGCCTATGGCCGAGGCATAGGGGATGACTTTCATCCTTTCTCTTTCTTCTGCCGTGGTCGGGCTTTGAGTCTTACTCAACTTCACACCTTGCAATATAGGCAAGAACCCTTTCTTTGACTGGTCCATTTTGAACTTCTTTAAAACTTTGTTAAGGTATGTGCTTTGTGAAAGTCCTATCAAGTGTCTTGATCTATCTCTATAGATTTTGATGCCCAATATGTAAGCAGCTTCACCGAGGTCTTTCATTGAAAAACTCTTGTTCAAATAACCTTTTATGCTTTCCAGAAATTCTATATCATTTCCAATCAACAATATGTCATCCACATATAATATTAGAAATGCTACAGAGCTCCCACTCATTTTCTTGTAAATACAAGCTTCTCCGTAAGTTTGTATAAAACCAAAAGCTTTGATCACCTCATCAAAGCGTATATTCCAACTCCGAGATGCTTGCACCAGTCCATAGATGGATCGCTGGAGCTTGCATACTTTGTTAGCATCCTTAGGATCGACAAAACCTTCTGGTTGCATCATGTACAACTCTTCCTTAAGAAACCCGTTAAGGAATGTTGTTTTGACGTCCATCTGCCAGATCTCATAATCATAAAATGCAGCAATTGCTAACATAATTCTAACAGACTTAAGCATCGCTACGGGTGAGAAAGTCCCATCGTAGTCAACCCCTTGAACTTGTCAGAAACCCTTTGCGACAAGTCGAGCTTTATAGACGGTGATATTACCATCAGCGTCTATCTTCTTCTTAAAGATCCATTTATTCTCAATGGCCTGCCGGTCATCGGGCAAGTCCACTGAAGTCCATACTTTGTTCTCATACATGGATCCTATCTCGGATTTCATGGCCTCAAGCCATTTGTCAGAATCCGGGCTCATCATTGCTTGTTCATAGTTCGTAGGTTCGCCATTGTCTAACAACATGACTTCCAGGACTGGATTATCGTACCACTCTGGTGTGGAACGTACCCTGGTCGACCTACGAAGTTCAGTAGTAACTTGATCTAAAGTCTCATGATCATCATCATTTGCTTCCTCTCCGGCTGGTGTAGACATCACGGGAACTTCTTTCTGTGATGTGCTACCTTCCAATTCGAGAGAAGGTACAATTACCTCATCAAGTTCTACTTTCCTCCCACTCACTTCTTTTGAGAGAAACTCCTTCTCTAGAAAGGACCCATTCTTAGCAACAAAGATTTTGCCTACGGATTTGTGATAGAAGGTATACCCAATGGTCTCTTTAGGGTATCCTATGAAGACGCACTTCTCCGTTTTGGGTTTGAGCTTATCAGGCTGAAGCCTCTGGACATAAGCGTCGCATCCCCAAACTTTAAGAAACGACAGTTTAGGTTTCTTGCCAAACCACAACTCGTACGGTGTCGTCTCAACGGATTTAGACGATGCCCTATTTAAAGTGAATGCAGTTGTCTCTAATGCATAACCCCAAAACGATAGTGGCAAATCGGTAAGAGACATCATAGAACGCACCATATCCAATAGAGTACGATTACGACGTTCGGACACACCATTACGCTGTGGTGTTCCAGGTGGCGTGAGCTGTGAAATGATTCCACATTGTCTTAAATGCATACCAAACTCGTAACTCAAATATTCACCTCCACGATCAGATCGTAGAAATTTAATTTTCTTATTACGATGATTCTCTACTTCACTCTAAAACTCCTTGAACTTTTCAAATGTTTCAGACTTGTGTTTCATTAAGTAAATATACCCACATCTACTCAAATCATCTGTGAAGGTAAGAAAATAACGATATCCACCACGTGCTTCAACACTCATTGGACCGCATACATCGGTATGTATTATTTTCAACAAGTCACTTGCCCGCTCCATTGTTCCGGAAAACGGGGTTTTAGTCATCTTGCCCATGAGGCATGGTTCACATGTCTCAAATGATTCATAATCGAGAGATTCCTAAAGTACATCAGCATGGAGTTTCTTCATGCGCTTTATACCAATATGACCTAAGCGGCAGTGCCACAAGTATGTGGTACTATCATCATTAACTTTGCATCTTTTGGCATCAATATTATGAACATGTGTATCACTATGATCGAGATTCAACAAGAATAAACCATTCAACAAGGGTCCATAACCATAAAAGATATTATTCATATAAATAGAACAACCATTATTCTCGGTCTTAAATGAATAACCGTCTCGCAATAAACAAGATCCAGATATAATGTTCATGCTTAACGCAGGCACCAAATAACAATTATTTAGGTTTAAAACTAATCCCGAAGGTAGATGTAGAGGGAGCGTGCCGACGGCGATCACATCAACCTTTCAACCATTTCCGACGCGCATCGTCACCTCGTCCTTAGCTAGTGTCCGTTTATTCCGCAGCTCCTGTTTTGAGTTACAAATATTAGCAACCGAACCAGTATCAAATACCCAGGCGCTACTACGAGCACTAGTAAGGTACACATCAATAACATGTATATCAAATATACCTTTGTTGACGATGCCAGCCTTCTTATCTGCCAAGTACTTGGGGCAGTTCCACTTCCAGTGACCATTCCCCTTGCAATAAAAGCACTCAGTCTCAGGTTTGGGTCCAGCCTTGGGTTTCTTCATGGGAGCGGCAACTGTCTTACCATTCTTCTTGAAGTTCCCTTGCCTTTCTTGAAACTAGTGGTCTTTTTAACCATCAACACTTGATGCTCCTTCTTGATTTCTACCTCCGTGGCCTTAAGCATCGCGAAGAGCTCGGGGATCGTTTTCTCCATCCCTTGCATATTATAGTTCATCACAAAGCCTTTGTAGCTTGGTGGCAGTGACTGGAGAACTCTGTCAATAACCGTCTCATCTGGAAGATTAACTCCCAACTGATTCAAGCGGTTGTTATACCCAGACATTTTGAGTAATATGCTCACTAACGGAGCTGTTCTCCTCCATCTTGCAGCTAAAGAACTTGTTGGAGGTGTCATACCTCTCAACCGGGGCATGAGCTTGAAATACCAATTTCAGCTCCTGGAACATCTCATATGCTCTATGGTGCTCAAAACATCTTTGGAGCCCCGGTTCTAAGCCGTAAAGCATGGCGCACTGAACTATTGAGTAGTCATCAGAACGTGCCTGTCAGATGTTCACAACATCCACAGACGACGCTGGAGGGGGTGCTTCACCTAGTGGTGCATCAAGGACATAAGCCTTCTGTGCAGCAGTGAGGATAATCCTCAAGTTACGGACCTAGTCCGCATAGTTGCTTCCATCATCTTTCAACTTAGCTTTCTCTAGGAACGCATTAAAATTCAGGGGAACTACAGTGCGAGCCATTGATCTACAACACAATTTTGCAAAGACAATTTAGACTAAGTTCATGATAATTAGTTCAGTTAATCAAATTACTAATGAACTCTCACTTAAATCAACATCCCTCAAGTGGTCTAAGTGTTACATGTTCCACATCAACTGACCCATGTCCGATCATCACGTGAGATGGGGCAGTCATCAATGGTGAACATCTCCATGTTGATCATATCTACTATATGACTCATGTTCGACCTTTCGGTCTCTCGTGCTCCGAGGCCATGTCTGTACATGCTAGGCTCGTCAAGTTTAACCCAAGTATTCTGCATGTGTAAAAGCTGGCTTACACCCGTTGTATGTGAACGTAGAGTCTATCACACCCGATCATCACGTGGTGCTTCGAAACGACGAACTTTCGCAACGGTGCATACTTAGGGAGAACACTTTTATCTTGAAATTAAGTGAAGGGATCATCTTATAATGCTACCATCGTCCTAAGCAAAATAAGATGCATAAAAAGATAAACATCACATGCAATCAATATGTGACATGATATGGTCATTATTATCTTGTGCCTTTGATCTCCATCTCCAAAGCACCGACATGTTCTCCATCGTCACCGGCATGACACCATGATATCCATCATCATAATCTCCATCATCGTGTCATCACGTGGCTGTCTCGCCAACTATTGCTTCTACAAATATTGCTAAAGCATAGCGATAAAGTAAAGCAATTACATGGCGTTTAATGATTGACACGCATGTCATACAATAAATTAAAGACAACCCTATGGCTCCTGCCGGTTGCCGTCGACATGCAAGTCGTGAACCTATTACAAAACATGATTATCTCATACATCAACATATATCACATCACATTTTGGCCATACCACATCACAACATGCCCTGCAAAAACAAGTTAGACGTCCTCTACTTTGTTGTTGCAAATTTTACGTGGCTGCTATGGGCAACTAGCAAGAACCGTTCTTACCTACGTAAAGCCACAACGGTGATAATCAAGTTGCCTTTTAACCTTCTAAAAGGACCACCTTTGTCAAATCAGATTCAACTAAAGTAGGAGAGACAGACACCCTCCAGCCACCTTATGCAAAACAAGTTGCATGTCAGTCGGTGGAACCGGTCTCATGTGCGAGGACATGTAAGGTTGGTCCTAGTCGCTTCATCCCACAATACCGCCGAATCCAAATAAGACAAGAGAGGTAAGCAATTTGAGCATCAACGCCCACAACTTCTTTGTGTTCTACTCGTGCATATACATCTACCAATAGACCTAGCTCATGATGCCACTGATGGGGAACGAAGCATGAAAATCAAAAAATTTCCTACGAATCACCCAAGATCTATCTATGAGAAGCATAGCAACGAGAGGGGAGTGTGTCTACATACCCTTGTAGACCGAAAGCGGAAACATATATAACGCGGTTGATATAGTCGTACTCTTCACGATCCAATCCGATGAAGTACCGAACGGACCGCACCTCCGCGTTCAGCACATGTGTGGCTCCGTGACGTCTCCTCCTTCTTGATCCAGCAAGCAAGAGAGGAGAAGTAGATGGGATCTCAACCAGCACGATGGCGTGGTGGAGATGGTGGTGGTACAGTGCCGGCAAGGCTTTGCCAAACGCTGCCGGAACAAATCTGAGGAGAAAATGGAGTTATGGGAGAGGTAGGGCTGCCTCCGGGGCATGGGAATTGGTGTGTCCAGCCCCTTCCTCTCCACCACTATATATAGGAGGCAAGGGGGAGGTCTGGGGCGCAGCCCTAGCCCCTCCTGAAAGGAGGGGGCGCCGACCTAGGGAGGTTTCCTCCCTCCCCAAGGCACCTAGGGGGGTGCCTTTTCCTCCTTAGGACTCTTCCTCCTCCACCTCTCCTTGGCGCATGGGCCTCTTAGGGCTGGTGCCTCTGGCCCATATAGGCCAAAGCGCACCCCCTACAGCCCATGTGGGCCCCCGGGGCAGGTGGACCCCTGGACCCCTTTCGGCACTCCCGGTACACTGCCGGTAATACCCGAAACTTTTTCGGCGACCAAAATAGGACTTCCTATATATACATCTTTACCTCCGAAACATTTCGGAGCTCCTCGTGATGTCTGGGATCTCATTCGGGACTCCGAAAAACATTCGGTCACCAACGCACATATCCCAATACTACTCTAGCGTCACCGAACGTTAAGCGTGCGGACCCTGCGGGTTCGAGAATCATGTAGACATGACCGAGACACCTCTCCGGTCAATAACCAATAGCAGAACCTGGATGCCCATATTGGTTCCTACATATTCCACGAAGATCTTTTATCGGTTGAACCATGATGTCGAGGATTCGGTTAATGCCGTATGCAATTCCCTTTGTCCAGCGATATGTTACTTCCCCGACATTCGATCGTCAGTATCTCCATACCTAGTTCAATCTCATTACCGGCAAGTCTCTTTACTCGTTCCGTAATACAAGATCCCATGACTAACTCATTAGCTACATTGCTTGCAAGCTCTTTACGATGTTGTATTACCAAGAGGGCCCAGAGATATCTCTCCGTCATACGGAGTGACAAATCCCAGTCTCGATCCATGCCAATCCAACAGACACCTCCGGAGATACCTGTAGAGCACCTTTATGATCACCCAGTTACGTAGTGACGTTTGATAGAACACAAAGTATTCCTCTGGTATCTGGGAGTTGCATGATCTCATGGTCTTAGGAATAGATACTTGACATGAAGAAAGCTATAGCAATAAACTTAAGTGATACGATCAAATGCTAAGCTTATGGTTGAGTCTTGTCCATCACATCATTCTCCTAATGATGTGATCCCGTTATCAAATGACAACTCATGTCTATGGTTAGGAAACCTTAACCATCTTTGATCAACGAGCTAGTCTAGTAGAGGCTCACTAGGGACACAGTATTTGTTTATGTATCCACACATGTATTTAAGTTTCTGGTCAATACAATTCTAGCATGAATAA
The DNA here is from genome assembly GCA_039707655.1 of Elymus sibiricus. Taxonomy (NCBI): domain Eukaryota; kingdom Viridiplantae; phylum Streptophyta; class Magnoliopsida; order Poales; family Poaceae; genus Elymus; species Elymus sibiricus. Next base: position 388,518,031 of record CM077676.1, read on the forward strand.
TAAACCTTTATCATGAACAAGGAAATATGATAATAGCCAATTTATTATTGCCTCTAGGGCATATTCCAACATGAACATCAAAAGTAACCTTCTCAGCCCGAGCTCAAATGAGCTCGGGTGAACAGTAAAATCAAAAAAAATAAGAAAAATAAAAAAAATCTGATTTTCTTTGTGACAAACATTGACAAAAGTTCTAAGAGGTTGCAAAATTTCATCATGAAATCACATTTGTGGAAGTTGTGGCAAAAAAAACAAAATCACATTTGTGGAAGTTGTGGCAAAAAATTTCATCATGAGCTCAAAGTAGCATTTTCAGTGTATCAATTTTGTTTTTTTGCCACGCCTTCCACAAATGTGATTTCATGATGAAATTTTGCAAGCTCTTAGAACTTTTGTCAATGTTTGTCACAAAAAAATAGATTTTTTTGGATTTTTTTATTTTACTGTTGCCCCGAGCTCATTTGAGCTTGGGCTAAACTCCGCGTCCTATGAACATGTACTTTTTTACGAGTACTCCGATCTTGTTGGGGAAGGTAGCGATTGGGGTACTTTTTTGCTTCTGTGGCAACACACAAGTAATGAGCTAGTATATAAATAGAAATGGGGTATGAACGTGTACTTTTTTACGAGTACTCCGATCTTGTTGGGGAATGTAGCGATCGGGGTACTTTTTTGCTTCTGTGGCAACACATAGGCAATGAGCTGGTATATAAATAGAAATGGGTTATGAACATGTAGACGACAATATAGGTGAGTCAAAATTGGAAGATGACAATATAAAATTAGACACTTGCGACAGTTCTTGCGGGGCAGGGCAAAAAAAAGAGAGTGACATATACAAACTGGAAAAAGAAAGGCTTCTTAATCTCATTAACAATCTAGATTTAAAAGCTGAGCTCAGTATGCTTGAAATGATTGACCGTAATGCTAAGTGAGAGGCCCAAGAGAAGCTAGGAAAGCTTCTCATAGAATAAGAGATAAAATGGGCACTCAGAGCCAAAGTTCGACAAGTGGTTCAGGGGATAATAATTCCCAGTTTTCCATATGATTTCGAATGAAAAACATGGGGAAAAAATTATCCAGCTAGAACAGGATGAGGGTACACTTGTAGGGCACAAGAACCTAAAATTGTATATCTCAAACTTCTATAAAAAGCTCTTCGGGGCGCCAGAGGAGAATTTTGTTTCTCTCCACGAGAATATGGTTGGGGATTTATCTCAACTGGGGGCCGATGAGAAAGAGATTCTGTCGGCACCTTTCTCGAAAAAGAAGGTGTTCGAGGCAATAGCACAAATGAAAAACAATAAGGCACCTAGCCCGGATGGTTTTCCAGTAGAATTTTACAAGAGGTGTTGGGATATCACTAAAGGGGGCCTTATGCCCATGTTCCATGATCTGTTTAATGGCCAGTTACAATTGTTTAAACTAAACTTTGGGACTATTACGTTGTTGCCAAAGAAGGAGGAGGTAGTTCGCATTGAGCAGTTCACACCTATATGTCTGCTTAATTTCAGCTTTAAGATCTTTATCAAAGTTGGTACTAACCGCCTCATACAAATTGCGCACACAACGATGTAGCCGACTCAGACGGCCTTCATGCCGGGGCAACATATTCTGGAGGGTGTGGTCGTTCTACATGAAACCTTACACAAAATTAACTCAAAGAAACTGGATAGAGTTGATTTCAAAGTGAACTTCGAGAAGGCCTACGATAAATTGAAGTGGCCATTTTTGCAACAGGTCTTGTGTATGAAGGGTTTTGATGCGGCCTGGAGGAAGCAGGTCGAATCATTTGTACAAGCAGGCAGCGTAGGGATCAAGATCAAGGTCAATGATGACATAGGTCATTATTTCCAGACGCAAAAGGGTTGAGACGGGGGGATCCGATGTCTCTTATCGTGTTTAATGTCGTTGCTGACATATTGGCGGTTCTCATTGGTCGAGCCAAAGAGGACGGACATGTAGATGGACTCATTCCACATCTCATAGGTGGTGGAGTGTCCATACTACAGTACGCGGACGATACAATTATTTTCATAGAACATGACTTGGCTAAGGCTAGAAATATGAAGCTGGTTCTATGCCTTTTCGAACAATTGTCTGGTTTAAAATTAATCTTCACAAGAGTGAACTGTTCTATTTTGGGCGCGCCAAGGAGAACAGGAAAATTATAGATGGTTGTTCGGTTGTGAGTTGGGATATCTGTCGTTTAGTTACTTGGCAATCCGAATTCATCAGCGTAAGTTAACCAACAAGGAATGGAAGTGCATCCAAGATCGATTCGAGAAGAAACTAAGTTGCTGGAAGGGCAATCTTATGTCTTATGGGGTCGGCTAATTCTAATAAATTATGTGCTTACAAGTATGTCGATGTTCCTTTTGTCCTTCTTTGAAGTACCTATGGGGGTACGGAAAAGGTTGGACTTCTATCGATGATGATTTTTCTGGCAAAGTGATGAGAATAAATCAAAGTATAGACATGCCAAATGAGATATAATTTTTAGACCAAAGGACCAAGGGGTTTAAGGTATTGAAAACCTTGAAGTAAAGAATATGTGTCTGCTCAGTAAATGGCTATATAGGCTATCTGTGGAGGGCGAGGGTGTGTGGATACAGTTATTGTGTAACAAGTATTTGCATTCCAAAACCCTCGCACAAGTCACGGCGGAGCCGAATGATTCTCCTTTTTGGAAGGGGCAGATGAGGACAAAGACTGCCTTCTTCAATAGCAGCAAGTTCATAGTTGGGAACGGTAATACTACTAGATTCTGGGAGGATACATGGTTATGGGAGATGCCATTGGCCTTACAATATCCATCCCTTTACAATATTGTACAATGTAAAGACGATTTCGTTAGCACAATACTGGGTCGGTTCCCTTAAATATTCATTTCGGAAGATCCTTGGTGGGGGAGCGATGAGATAGGTGGCTACATCTTGTGCGAAGGTTGATGGAGGTTAATCTTTCTGATGAGCCAGATACATTGCACTGTAAATTTTCAGTGTCGGGAGTATTCTCAGTTAAATCGATGTATATAAATTGGATAACATTGGACCAATCCCAAAGTCACTTCATTTTGAAAAATTAAGGTACCTTTAAAAATAAAGGTCTTCATGTTGATTGTACACAAGCAAGTGATATTGACTAAGGACAACCTGACAAAGCATAGTTGGGAGGGCAGTAAACGGTGCTGCTTCTACGATCAGGATGAAACAATACAACATCTGTGTAGGATCGAAGTATGTCTACCAGAGGGGGGGGGTGAATGGGAGTTTTAAATTTTTCTCAAAAATATCAAAACTCTCGGAACCTAGCAGCGGAACGAATGAAAATACAGTAAACAGTGAGCGAATACAAACTACCGAATGGAAACTAACATGTACCGAGGTAAATCACATGATTGAAATATGGCATGTCACAGTTCGAATGTAAAGAGGGTAGCAGAGGTGACCAGTGATGCTCGATGGCGACAAGGTGTTTGGTAGACTAGTTCGCCCTTCTGCACAAGGACTACGTCTGGTTGGAGGGGTTGTGATTTAAGACAGAAGATAAACTCTCTTCGCCCTTTTCTCCTCGACAATTGGTTCGTCAACCAATGCCGATTACTCGTGGTAGATGCTTGAAGGCGATCTCCGAACCTTTACAGACTTCTTCTTCGAGAACCACAAGTACTCTTGGCCTCTGAAGAAATTGACACCTAACCGTCTAGAGAGTTTGCAGCTCTCAAGAGTAATAGGTGGAGCGTACTGGACTTAGATTCTAGTGATGCTGAACCACTATCTAATTTTTCGGCTCTAGGGTTTTCTCTCGGTGGATTTTAAACTCAAATCTTTCGGAGAGGGGTTGCTCAACAATCTTCTCAGAATCAAACGGAGCAGCCACCGGACAACGCCGGCGCGGGGTGGCTATTTATAGCCGCAGCCTTCCCTGATGGGAAATGACCATTTTGGATACGCGGTCTAGCCAATGGCCAACCGACACGTTCACAATGGTCGGATTTGGGAGCAACGGTAACATTACTTGAGGAACAAGTAATGCTAACTCCTCGGTCAGAGACAAATCTCTCGCAGCGAAGAAGATCACAGTCTCTTGCTGGCAAGTATTTTCTCGGAACACAAAGAGATTTCTCTCGCATCTTTCATAGGATTTGGGTTTAGCATTAGAGAATCAAAGCTTCAAACGCTACTCCCCTCTTAATAGTACGGTGGTCCTATGACTCAATAAAAAGAAACGAAACAACGAAAAGAATGCTACGTCTTCTCTTCGTCTTCAGTTTCCTCGGCTACAGTCACTTCCTTCGGACAGGCACCGAACCAATTGCTTCACGTCAGCAATTTTTGAGGGTCACTCATGTCGTCATATCCTTCGGTGATAACTTTCACTGCTACGCAGGGAATAATCTTCGGAGTTATGAATCCAAACTCCTCTTAGCTCCAGGGACCTGTTACTCTGTGTGCACTAGCAAACACATCAGTCCCTTACTGTTTGTCAATCAATCTCCAAAACATAAGGAGGCAAATTATTGCACCAACAATCTCCCCCTTTTTGGACGATTGATGACAAAACAGATAATCATCGAAGCGAAGATAGATAATTGTGAAATGAATCAAACAAGAGTGAGTAAGAGTTACTTGCTCGAATATGAAATGAACTCCCCCTAAATGTGTGCAGGGACGAAAGGTATGAGATAGATTCTCCTGCAATAATTGAAGTATATGGAGGAAATTTCAATCATTCGAGACATTTGATTCGCACTGATGAGATATAATCCATCGAGATCTTAGTGCAATCATAGATAACTTCTGATAATAATTCCACCTGCAAGACAAATACTTTCGAGAGAAATGGTGCAGCAGCAGGGGTTATTAACATTACATCACATAAGTTATCGAGTTTTACAACATAGTACGGATAGGATATAGACCAAAAGTTGCAAACTCGAATCGAAACCAAACTCAAATGAAACACCAAAAGCAAATCTATCGAGACTCGATGTAATTCTCCCCCTTTTTGTCAACAAGTGTCAAAAAGGTGACGAATAACATGAGAGAAGAAACGCAGATCTTGGATCAATCGGTGGCATCGCCAGATGAGCTGTCCGAGGTGATTTCATCTTCGGAAGTGACTGGAATAGCTTCGTCTTCAGTAGCAACAGATTTTCCATCAAGAATAAGAGCTTGAGGCTAAGCAGACGAGGGAATAGCTGGAGTGGCCACAGGAGGAACACGAGACTGCACATTGCCTTCGGTGGGTTTCTCTGTTGGTGATGTGGCTTCAGATTCATCCAGTAATTTTCGCATCTTTAGATGAAGAAGATCAGTTGTGGGCTCACGAGCAGGTAGAGAAGGAGTCCTATCTTGAAAATCTTCGACAGTGAAGCCTTTGTCAATATAGTCATAGAGCTCTTGGAGATTGACATTCAGGAGTTGTTTCTCGGTAAAGAACTTGCGAAGCAATTTCCAGAGTCTCTTCTTATTTTCATCAGCGATCAGATGCATTATCCTCGTGCGATTTTTAATTGCATTGAGCTCGGAGGCAAGATGTTCTTTCTCGCGTCTATCTTCGGCAATATGTTGCATGAGCAGCTGTTGAGTACGCAAACTGACTTCGAGTTGCGATGGAGGTTGAGGTATAATCTTTCGGTCGCGCTGAGGCAGACGAGGCCCATCAAATTGCTTGTGATAATCGCGTGAGCTTGATGCAGGCGACTTGCCCGAAGAAAGATCATCCATAACTTGCAAAGTATCGTGAACAGGAGGAATAAAGCTTTTGTGGCTTTCCTTCGCAAGATACACTGTGCGCATCGCATGATCAATAACTTTCTGTATCCAGGGTGCAAACACCTTGATGCAAAATGGATATTGAGCAGAATCCTTCAGAATGCGAAGGAACATGTCTTCCACATCGAAAATGTATCGCTCGGAGATTGCGTATATCGCATTGCGAAGAACATCTGATATTGACTTGTCTGGATTCCTGCCAGCCAATGGGCAAATGGTGTATGAGAGCATATGGAATAGCGTCTGATTGTCGAATGATAGATGCTCAGGACGAGGAGGACCAGTGTAGTCACGAATCTTTTCGGGATCCATTGTGCATCGGAAAAATTCATCTGATATGACATCAATGTTGTGAACTTGAATGTTAGTGTTACCGTGCTCAAAGCGAGGGAAATGGAAGTGCGAGACAAAATCTGTCGAAGTGCACTTGATGCATTTTCCTTCGGTCATCCATTCCATGATCCATTTAGAGCTATCATTTTCATCGCCAGAGATGTACAATGTTGCATAGAATTGAAGAATGATTTCTCTGTTCCATGGGTGCTCGAACTCAAAGACCTTTGTGAGGCAGAAATCATCCAGATCCTGAAGCAATTGATTAAAACAGCCAATATTTCGCATAGCAGAAACGTCCAGAAATTCATGAGGAAAAATCTTCTTGCTCTCATAAAGGACCCGAGAGTAATAAATAGCTTGTTCCTTGGTCCAGAAACGAGGCGATTCAGAGGTGCGCGGGCCATCATACGGACTGGCCTGAAAGAATTTTGGATGCGCATTCCGATTAAAAAGCGGTCCTTTTGCGCCTGCGCCTGTCGAGAACATTGGCAATTCTTCGCGGGGATATGGATATTTGAGTTCTTCTTCAGGAGATAGATACGCATCACCATATACAACTGAGTCAGACCGGCGGGCAGAGACAGATTTGCGCTCGGAGGGACCAACATCTGGCATCCATGCGACTGTATCGATGGATAACTTGAGTGGAGAGGGAGCATGAGGCACAACAGATGGTGCAGCAGGGGCGCTTGGCACTGGAGCAGGTTCATCAACATTGGGCACCGAGGCCGAAACATCCATTTGAGGAGGCTGAGACTGTTCCACAGCAACTTGTTTTTGCTCATCGACAGATGGAGCTGGGACTTGCGGTGCTTCATTAGCTGGAGAGGCTTGGGGTTCGGAGCGAGGGATTTCACCTTCCTCTGAAACAACGTGTTGCGAGGGAATTTCAGCCCAAGCAGGGGAGGCCACAGGCACTGATTCAGTTAGCCTTGGCGAGGGAGGAGTATCTGAGTCCTTAACAGGTGGTGGCGAAGGAATAGCAGGTTCAGGAGATTTTTCTTTCTAAGACTGAGCATTTTGACGGACAGGCGACGGTTCCTTCGGAACAGGAGGTACATTTTTCTTCGCCATTTTCTTTCTTTGTTTGATCTTTTGCTTTGCAACTTGATCAATATGCCCCTTGACCAGATCATTGTAGCCAGTGACTGTGGCTTGATGTTCATCACAAATTTTCCGAACAATTTCATCGAGATCTGTGTGAAAGCGCAACCTTCGGTTACGTAGAAGACTCATGGCTCGGTTGATATCCTTGTAGGAATCTTCGAGTGTGTTGATGATAAACTTTGATGAGGCAGTTTTCATTCGCTCATTAAGATCCATTAGTTCGGCAGAGAGAGAATTAATCTCCACTGCGTCATCTCTCAGTTCTTGCACTACTGAAGTTGCTTGAGAAATAACTTCGGCAGGGATTGGCAAAGAAGCCACTTCTCCATCGAAAGGGTTATCCACAAACTTATCGAGCTGCTCCATGATGAATATGTGATCGTAATAATGAGGTGCATCTGACTTGACAGAAGGAGCAGTTGGAACAGGAACAGGAACTTGCTCGGAAGGCGGCTTAGAAGCCAATGGTTGAGTCAGTGTAGGTGCAACTTTAGCAACCTTTTCCTTCGGAGCAGAGGATTGAGGAGCATCTTGCTCGGTAGGCGCCTTGATTTTCTTCACCTCAGCTTTGGGAATGTTTTCGCCAGGCTTCGCAGCATTCACCAGAGCATCAACTACCAAATCCTTCAAGTTAATTGCATCGGGATGAGGAGTTGTGTTCACGTGCTGTTTCATGGTGACAGTGGTAGCTGGCGTTTTTCTGGCAGGCATCTTCTTCGATGGGGCCAAATTGACCCGAAGGTCAGGCAACACGGTTGAAGTGGTAATGTTCACATCCTCGCTGATAGTAGCAGCAACCTCTTCTTTGGTGAGCGGAGGATCATCTTCATCAGCCGAGGAATCATCCATATTTGCTTCATCTACTGGTACAGCCTTTTTCTTCTTCGGTGCACGCTTTCTCTTTGAAGCAGCAGCAATTGGATCATGCTTATGTTTGGTGCGTCCTTCAGACATCCCTTCAGCCTTTTTCTTTTCCACATCATCTTTGAGAAGACGAAGGTTTTCTGCTTCACGAGCCTTTTTCTTTTCAGCCCTCTCAGCTCTTTTGACGGCATTGCGCTGACGCTTAGCGAGCTCATCGGGATATGAGGCAGGAGTGCGAAGGGAAGATTCATGAGCATTTGCTGGAGGAGGTGGTCTCTCTTGAGGTCCATTTGACTTGATTAGATAAAGTTCTCGGCAGTCACCCCACGGTGGATGGAATGCAAAATTCTGAGCAAAGCGAGGAGCAACGAACTCATAGTTGAACCATTTGCGCACCCAGTGGCGTCGAATCCATTGCTATCGTGTATCTCGATCGTGTTTTGATTTGCCTAGAACTGTGTTGTATCGATCATGAGAAATATATTCTGCTGTGTTTGTGAGAGCCTGTCTGCCACCTCTCTTCTTCTTCGGAGCAGTTTCTACTTGCTCGTCGTCATTCTGTTCGCCCCTTTTTCTCTTGCTGGTTGACGGGCCTACCGTTGGGCCCTTAGCATTCGGAGCTTTTGATTCATCAGCAGTGCCCAATACAATATCCTCTCTGTCAGGCAGGCTACGCTGAGCTGAATCCGCAACTGACTGCATTTTCCTGTGAACATAGATAGGTGCGAGGGAAAATGGGGACAGGGTTATGAATGCACACAGCGAAGATCGTGAAAAAGAAATCGTTTTTGATGAAGAAGTAGATGCAGACTTTGAGAAATGTTTCGGACGAAGGAAATGTGTAGAACGAACTAGTAGGTTCGAAGAAAATACTAGTAAGCGTGCTAAGCATTCCGTTCGGACGAGACATAACACAAACCCTAGATCTGAAGTTTTTCGGATGCGAGGGACAACTACAAACCACATCCACAGAATTTACCTAGCAGTAAAGATCTGAGAAATTTCAGTAAATACAAGGCTATTTCTACTGCGGACGAACTTGAACTAGATGAACGGAAGAACAAGTTCGTACTACACATACCCTAACTCGGTGATGTGCAGCAGCTACGGCGGCGCGTAGACGAAGATGATCCACGGCGGCGAGGAAGGACTTCGGCGACCTCTTTCCGGCAGTGAAGCGGCGAAGATGGTCGGCGTCGTCGAGCTCGAGGAGGAGCAGTGCCGTAGGGCTTCGTAAGGTGGCGATGGTGAGAGATGCGAAGTGAAACGAGAAAGGGGGTGGCGCAGATTATATATGCGAAGGGAAAATGACCGCACCCTGTAAATCTGATCGGACGGACGGAGTCAAAGGACGCTTTCTCTTCAACGGATAGGATAAGCTGGCAGTTGATGATCAGCACGTGGCAACCGTCATCAAAGAACGTGGTCCAGACTTGGGCGGGAAACCCCAAATTTTGGACGGCTTTCGCCAAAACAGATTAAGTTCGGACCGAACCTTTAACGTGGTCAAGGACACCAGATAAAGTTTCGTTCACAGATGAATTTTGTGCATTCATAACGGAACAACATAGACTGGAAGAGATAGAATAGAGGGAAAACAGGGTCCTAGGCATTTCACTCAGACGAAGTAACACAAACACCCGAGAGAAAAACTATGAGTGAAATACATTCGGACAAAACTCAAAATGATCAATCGCAACTCAACGAAGAAAAATTGTGGTGGCGTCACCCACCGTATAAGAACTGTATGACCCCGAGCATCGCACAATTATCGTGGCACCCGGTTAGTCTAGTTCTTCGTTAATATATTCACTCTTAGAAGGAAAATTTCACTTTGTCAAAATTTTCAAATTCTTCGAGTGTTATGCACCCATTCCTTTTAAGATGTGGAAGTGTTGGTACGGGTGCCGAGTCCAGCTTACTGCACATTCGCGGAATCTAGGATATTTTGCTCACACCGTAACGCACAGAATCTTTTCTCATCGAGAGGTTTGGTGAAGATATCGACGAGATTTTCTTCGGTATTGACATGGCTGATAACAATATCTTCCCGAGCAACATGATCACGTAAGAAATGATGTCTGATCTCAATATGCTTGGTGCGAGAGTGCTGCACAGGATTATGTGCAATTTTGATTGCACTCTCATTATCGCACAATAGAGGGATCTTCTTGACCTTGATGCCATAATCCTTCAGAGTGTGCTTCATCCATAATAACTGAGTACAGCAAGCACCAGCAGCAATATATTCGGCCTCAGCCGTAGAGAGTGAGACGCAATTCTGCTTCCTTGACGACCAACATACCAATGATCTACCGAGGAAGTGGCATGTCCCCGAAGTAGATTTCCTGTCAACCCGGTCACCTGCATAATCTGAGTCTGAATATCCAACGAGGTCAAACTGTGCTCCCTTAGGGTACCATAAACCTAAGGTGGGGGTGTGAGCCAAATATCTCAGAATACGCTTGACCGCTTGGTGATGCGATTCTTTCGGTGCAGCTTGAAAACGAGCACACATACAAACACTCAACATAATATCAGGTCTGGATGCACATAGGTAAAGCAAAGAACCAATCATCGAACGATAAGCTTTCTGATCATAATCTTTACCATACACGTCTGCGTCCAGCTGGCCATTTGTGGGCATGGGAGTTTTGTAACCCTTCTGTTTGCAGTCTTGCATTTTGAACTTCTTAAGACAGTCCCTCAGGTATTTCTCCTGAGATATGAAAATTCCATTGTCCTGTTGACGAATTTGCAGTCCGAGAAAGAACTTAAGTTCACCCATCATAGACATTTGATACTTCTCGGACATCATTCGCCCGAATTCCATGCTGCAAGCATTGTTAGTACAACCGAAAATAATATCATCCACATAGATTTGACACACGAATAGATCGCCATCGATAGCACGAGTGAAAAGAGTGGAATCAGTGGATCCTGGCTTGAACCCTTTGTCGAGCAAAAACCTCTTTAGAGTGTCATACCAAGCTCGAGGGGCTTGCTTCAACCCATACATCGCCTTTTTCAACCTGAAAACTTTGTTAGGAAACTGAGGATTTTCAAAGCCAGGTGGCTGCCTAACATATACTTCCTCATCAATTTCACCATTGAGGAAAGCACTTTTCACATCCATTTGATAAAGCAGAATATCATTGTAATTTGCATAGGCGAGAAGAATACGAATTGCCTCAAGATGAGCAACAGGAGCATAAGTTTCACCGAAATCAATACCTTACCTGTGTATACCCTTGAGCGACAAGACGTGCTTTGTTTCTCACAACAATGCCATTTTCATCTTGCTTATTTCGGAAAATCCATTTTGTGCCGATGATATTGTGCTTCTTAGGATTCGGTTTGTCAACCAATTCCCACACATCATTTAATTCAAATTGCACCAACTCTTCTTGCATGGCATTCATCCAATCGGGATCATTCATAGCTTCTTCATACTTGATAGGTTCTGTCAATGAGACAAAAGAGAAGCTGCCACAGTAGTTAGCCAAACGAGTGCGAGAGCGAGTTGTGGGTCTATAACCTGGATTTTCGAGATCTTCGAGGATTAATGCAGGGTCAACTCGATTTGCCACTCGTGGGTGAGGATTTCCTTTGAGATGATCATTTTCATTTTCCTCATCACCATCATCAGGATTGGCATTAGTATCGCCATTTTCATCATGATTGCCATTTTGATCGGCACTTGCATTCGCATTTGGGTTGCCATTTGTGTTCGGAGTGGCATTTGCTTCGGCAGTAGCTTGGCGTGTTCGTCGAGCTATGGGAGCATCATCATCCGAAGAATCAGGTACATTTCCTTCGACTGGCCTGACATCCCCAATAGCCATTTGCCGAATAGCATCCGAAATCGGAGGTTCATCTATCACATTAGGCAGGTACTCCTTTTGGGAGCCGTTAGATTCATCAAACCGCACATTTACCGTTTCCATAACTTTCCTGTGGTGAGACTTATAGACACGATAAGTATGCGAGTTCGAGCCATAACCAAGAAGAAAACCTTCATGTGCTTTGGGTGCAAACTTAGAATTATGATTCATGTCACGAATATAGCATGGTGCACCAAAAACGCGTAGATAAGAAACATTCGGTTTCTTGCCAGTGATAAGCTCATATGAAGTTTTCTTAAGGAATTTGTGAAGATAAACACGATTCACAACATGGCAAGTAGTATTAATAGCATCAGCCCAGAAACGAATAGGAGTTTTATACTCACTGAGCATTGTTCTCGCCATTTCAATAAGAGTTCTATTCTTTCGCTCAACAACTCCATTCTGTTGGGGAGTGTATGCGGCAGAGAATTCATGAGTGATACCATTTTCATCGAGAAAATCTTCGATATGAGTATTTTTGAACTCAGTACCATTGTCGCTTCTGACATGCTTAATTTGCACTTCATATTCATTTTCAGCCTTCTTGGCGAATCTTTTGAAGATGTCTTGGGTGCAAGTTTTGTCTTCGAGAAAGAATACCCAAGTGTATCGAGAAAAATCATCAACAATAACTAGACCATAATGACTGCCTCCGAAACTTGCATAGTTTTGAGGCCCGAATAAGTCCATATGAAGAATTTCCAGTGGTCTTGTTGTGGTCATGACAGTTTTTGATGAATGATGCTTCTTGGCCAATTTACCAGCCTCACAAGCAGCACAGAGACGATCCTTGTCGAATTTCACATCAGGAATACCACGGAGATGATTTTTCTTCATGAGAGTCTGCAAGTTCCTCATACCTGCATGACCAAGTCTTCGGTGCCACAGCCATCCTTCGGTTGCTTTTGCAAGCAAACAAGTTCGGACTGAGGGACCTTTAGAGAAATCTACAATATATAAATCACCTTTTCTATTTCCTTCGAACACGAAGGAATTATCAGTGGCCATGAAGACAATGCATTTGGATTTAGAAAATAGAACTAGCATGCCTAGATCACAAAGCTTGCCAACAGACATAAGATTGAATCCAAGAGACTGAACAAGTAAAACATCATCAATGTTCTTGTCCTTGGATATAGCAATTTTACCTAACCCAAGTACCTTTCCTTTGTTGTTGTCGCCGAAAGTAATGTACTTTTCAGATGAAGCAGTTAAGTTGGGGTCGACAAACAACGACTTGTCTCCGGTCATATGACTAGTGCATCCACTATCTATTATCCATTCGGTACACCCGGAGACATAGTCCTGCAGAGAAATCAGGCTTTCTTAACCACCCACATCATTGTAGGTGGCTTCGAAACATATGAGCGAGCAGGATATGATTTCTTTCGATAGTCATGTGAATTGTAACTTGAATGAGTACGAGAATAATCGAAAGAGTATGCATTGAAATTCCTTCCAGACGAATGAGTATAGCGGTTGGGAGATACAAGCATGTACTCATTCTGTCGAATCTTTTCCAGAATATATCGAGCATTTTCTTCCTGCATGGTTAGTAGTCTAGTAACAGGTAATGCTTCGATAGTTTTCTTAGGCACCCAGATAGCTTCCTTTGGAGGGCCATTCCTGCTGTTCGGTCCAACATAGTGAGCAACAGCCTCACCACGTTGGTTTTTGAACAACATATAGTTGTCCAGAGAATCATCATATGAGTATTCGGGGATCGGCGAGTCATATCCCGAAAGTAAAGCTGGATCGAGCGTTTTGCTCTTAGTAGGTACCCACACAGTGCGAGGATATTGACCAGGTTCCCAGTAGGAGCCATTTTCATTCAGTTTCCTTTCGAAACCGACACCTTCCTTTCTGGGATTTTTGTGAAGAATGGATTTCTTCAGAACATCACACAGGGTTTGATGCCCTTTGAGAGACTTGAACATTCCTGTCTGAAGAAGATCCTTCAACCTGGCATTTTCATCAGAAATAGAGCCATTTTCCTCGACCGAGGGGTTAGCATTCACAGAAGATTCAGCATTACTGCGTTCGAGACATTTTAAGCAAGGAGGTACAAACACTTCAGGTTTCTCTTTGAGTTGTTGGGTGAGAAGAGAATTTTCCCTGATCAAATCATCATGAGCCTCTCTCAGCGACTCGAGTTCCTGTTTCCGTTTCAGGTAATCATAAGTCAATCTTTCGTGGTCAGCTGAGAGAAAATCATGACGATCTGATAGTTCTTTCATTCGAGACTCGAGAGAGGAATACTCTTCGGTCAACGACTGATTTTTCTCCATCTCCTCAACTAGCAACCCTTCAGACTTCCTGAGGGTTTTCTCAACTTTCTCAAGAGAGTTTTGTTGCATTTTAGCAATTTTGATCAGTTTAGCATAATCATCCTCATCAGAAGAATATTGATCACTGGAGTGAACCTTGTGATGTTTGGAGGATACCTTTTCTTTCGAAGCTTTGGCCATAAAGCAGTATTCAGGAGACTCGTTATCGCTCGAATGATTCTCGAAGAAGTTCGATGCTGGAGCGGAGCCACATGCTATGCCAGCCATGCCGGAGTCGGAATCCTCCTCTGATCCAGCAACCTCTTCGGCGTCAGAGGATGCTTCTTCTTCGGAATCCATTTCCTTGCCGATGTATGCCTTGGCCTTGCGTGAAGTGTTCTTGCGGTTTGACGAGGACTTGGAGGGATTCTTCGAGGAAGATCTTGACGAGGACTTGGAGGAATCCTTCTTCTTGAAGAACTTCTTCGATTTCTTCTCATCATTGGAGTCGTAGCTTTTGCTCTTGCTTTTGCCATGGTTTCCTGAATCATATCTTCCACTTGCACGTATTTCAGCTTCCTAGAGAGGGCAGTCCGAAATGAAATGACCTGGCTTTTTGCACTTGAAGCAGGTGTAATCTCCTGTTGGCTTTGATGAAGATTTGGAGCCGCCAGAGTTGCTTGATCCTTTCTTCTGAAACTGATTTTTCCTATGAAGGCACTGGAATCTTTTCGTGATCAATGCGAGATCCTGACTGATCCTTTCGGTGTCATCTGAATCTTCATCGGCATTTCCTTCAGAGGAAGAATCAGGCACAGCCTTGAGAGCATGACTTTTTCGGTGACTTGAGCCATAGAGATCTCTCTTCTCTTCTTCTTGTTCTTCGTGGGTGTTCAGCCTTTCCATGATATCAGCAGAGTCGAGGATTTTGAAATCAGCTCGTTCCCGAATCATCAGAACAAGTGTGTCGAACGAACTGTCAAGGGATCGGAGCAACTTCTTCACAACTTCATGATCAGTGATGTCTTTAGCGCCGAGACCTTGTAGCTCGTTTGCAATGTCACTCAGACGATCGAAAGTTTGCTGACAGCTTTCATTTCCAATTCGCTTGAACCTATTGAACTTGGCCCGAAGTGTATCAATGCGAGCTTCTTTCTGAGTTGAAACACCCTCGTTTATCTTTTCGAGAATGTCCCACAATTCCTTTGCAGTTTCACACTGACGGTAGCGAAGAAATTGAGCACGAGAGAGATGACCACCAATTTCATCTTTAGCTTGAGCATCCATCTGAATGAGTTTCTTCTCGTGGTCAGTGGGGACCTAGGGCACTTCAACTGTGAATCCATTCTGCACCACATTCCACATGTCATCATCAATAGCTCGGAGACGGATCTTCATCTTCTCCTTCCAGAAGGGGTAGTCCGTCCCATCGAAGATGGGAATCTTGAGGTGCAACTTGTAGCTCACTGAAGACATACTTAAACTCCAAGGTGGTTAGACCAAAATGAGCAGAGTCAAAGAGTACCTTGCTCTGATACCAATTGTAGGATCGAAGTATGTCTACCAGAGGGGGGGTGAATGGGAGTTTTAAATTTTTCTCGGAAATATCAAAACTCTCGGAACCCAGCAGCGAAACGAATGAAAATACAGTAAACAGTGAGCGAATACAAACTACCGAATGGAAACTAACAACATGTACCGAGGTAAATCACATGATTGAAATATGGCATGTCACAGTTCGAATGTAAAGAGGGTAGCAGAGGTGACCAGTGATGCTCGATAGCGACAAGGTGTTTGGTAGACCAGTTCGCCCTTCTGCACAAGGACTACGTCTGGTTGGAGGGATTGTGATTTAACACAGAAGATAAACTCTCTTCGCCCTTTTCTCCTTGACAATTGGTTCGTCAACCAATGCCGATTACTCGTGGTAGATGCTTGAAGGCGATCTCCGAACCTTTACAGACTTCTTCTTCGAGAACCACAATTACTCTTGGCCTCTGAAGAAATTGACACCTAACCGTCTAGAGAGTTTGCAGCTCTCAAGAGTAATAGGCGGAGCGTACTGGACTTAGATTCTAGTGATGCTAAACCACTATCTAATTTTTCGGCTCTAGGGTTTTCTCTCGGTGGATTTTAAACTCAAATCTTTCGGAGAGGGGTTGCTCAACAATCTTCTCAGAATCAAACGGAGCAGCCACCGGACAACGCCGGTGCGGGGTGGCTATTTATAGCCGCAGCCTTCCCTGATGGGAAATGACCATTTTGGACACGCGGTCCAGCCAATGGCCAACCGACACGTTCACAACGGTCGGATTTGGGAGCAACGGTAACATTACTTGAGGAACAAGTAATGCTAACTCCTCGGTCAGAGACAAATCTCTCGCAGCGAAGAAGATCACAGTCTCTTGCTGGCAAGTATTTGCTCGGAACACAAATAGATTTCTCTCGCATCTTTCATAGGATTTGGGTTTAGCATCAGAGAATCAAAGCTTCGAACGCTACTCCCCTCTTAATAGTACGGTGGTCCTATGACTCAATAAAAAGAAACGAAACAACGAAAAGAATGCTACGTCTTCTCTTCGTCTTCAGTTTCCTCGGCTGCAGTCACTTCCTTCGGACAGGCACCGAACCAATTGCTTCACGTCAGCAATTTTTTAGGGTCACTCATGTCGTCATATCCTTCGGTGATAACTTTCACTGCTACGCAGGGAATAATCTTCGGAGTTATGAATCCAAACTCCTCTTAGCTCCAGGGACCTGTTACTCTGTGTGCACTAGCAAACACATCAGTCCCTTACTGTTTGTCAATCAATCTCCAAAACATAAGGAGGCAAATTATTGCACCAACAATCTGTTTCTCAAATGTTCGCTAGCCAATTTATTGTGGCGTACAATACATGTGTCATTTAATGTCAGTTGTCCTAATAGCATTGCAACTTTATTTGGGACATGGCTAAATGGGGTAGAACCTAAGTTAGCGGCGCATATTCGAGCCGGAGTGTGTGCATTACTTTGGGCTATTTGGAATTGTCGGAATGAAGTTATTTTTAACACACAAAACATCACAAAATTTTGCAGGTTATCTTCGAGCGATTGGTTGGATCCGTACGTGGTCACTACTCAGACATGCGAAAGTCAGAAAGCATATGACTTATGGGTGCAACCGTTGGAAGACGGTAGCACGGGATACCTACAACCAATTTGGATGGCGGCCCAACAATAGGATAGGTGTCTAGTCATCTTGTCCAATTTTGCTGGTTGTGACAACTTATTCTTTTATATTCGGTTTTGTTTGCGTACTTGTATCAGATTACGTACTTTGTGGAGACTTTGCTTAATAATATGGCTGTGCATCAATTGATGCAGAGGACGGGTAGTCCTTTTCAAGAAAAATGAACATTTCGAAGACAAGAGAGCATGAATAAATAATATCATAGCTGAACTCAGTTGTTCTTACAATGCTACAGGACCAACAAGAGCAATTTTAAATAATAATATCATAGCTGAACTCAGCTGTGCTTACATTGCTGCGGGACCAACAAGAAGAATTCTCAATATAAAAACAAAGGCAAATTCGACGGACGGGAAAATTAGATAAGGGGATGAATAATGTAAAATTTATTCTTCAGCAAACACATAAGCACAACGTGGCGGCCTTCATCAGGGTATGCAGGTTGTTGACGATGTAGTAATCTTCCACATGGCGTTATCTGAATTTGGTGACGCAGAATAGATCCCGACCTCCGTTCCGTCGCGTATGTTACCCCCCAGGCCGGTGAGGGTAAAAGCTGTGTCCTTGGTGACAAACAGATTGTAAAAGCCGGCGTCAAGCGGGGACTTCAACGGCGCAAATAGTTCTGTTTTGCCGGCGTAATCCTCGGGTATTACGCTTACCCAACGCTCCACTCCCAGCTGGGGGTTGGTGTTTCATCAGGCAGTCGTCACTTGGTCAGGCAAGATGTTAATCAAGCAATATTTAAAACGTATACTCGATCCCTACCTTCTGTCCACTGGCTGATGGGATCGTGATGACCTGAAACGTCTGCGCGTTCACCAGCGAGAACGGCTTGAGCTCAATCTGTCCGTTGAACAAGGACGAGTCGGTGTACACAACGTACCATTCCTGCACAAACATGCAACGTTGGCAGTTAATACGGCTACATGTAGTATATACTATATAGCATGAACGTTCTTTGTATATTCATGAGCAGTAGATGGATCACCCGCAAAATAAAATAAAAAGAGCAGTAGCTAGAGGAGGCTTGCCTGTGAGGCTGTGACTCGTCCTTGCAGTCGGCTGTTGCGAGGACAACGTTGCCGTCGCGTACGGCCACGTTCAGCGGGGCGCCCTCCCTGCGGTATATCATTATCCTCGCCGACGGTGGTTGGCAATCTTCAGAAAACAATCTCTCGATGCTTTGCCCGGCGCCAAGCGCAACACACACGAGCAAGGTCGCCCAAACTAAGCCTGCAGCTGCGGTGAGGCTTAGCATTGATACTTACTGTGTTAATAATGCTACGGCCGGTGAAGACGAAAATGTACTTTGTTTAGCATTGATGAGAAATCAATACAGTCTTGCTTACATAAACCAACGATCTCGTCAGGTGCCTCGCGCAACAGTTTTACGATCTGATCCGATTCCCCGTTAGAGAATCAGTTTTGCTAAGTCTCAATCGACTGAGACTTCGTTGTCTCAGTCGATGCTATATTCCTTTGATCTTATATGGAGATTCGTGCAGAAAATTCTTTTCAGTTTTTTCTTTTTTCTCCTTATACTATATCACTTGACTGAGACTTCGTTAAGTCTCAGTCGACTGAGACGAAGCCACACCCTTAGAAAATTTGCTAGTCAAATACGCCTAACAGTTGTACAATCTGATCTGATTCGCCGTTAGAGAATTTGCTAGTCAAATATACGCCTAACAGTTGTACGATCTGATCCGATTCGCTGGCACGCTAAGAAAAAAACTACCATGAGCACGCCATCAGGTTCGACTCCAATGAATTTAAAACTAAAGCTTGATCCCACTAAAATTTTTTTTTGCAAGAGAAATTTTCAATCTATTCATCAATCATGGCAGTACAAAGAACACTAGAGGTAATAAAAATTACAATCAGGTCCATGGACCACCTAGCGACGACTACAAGCACTGGAGCGAGCCGAAGGTGCGCCGACGTCATCACTCCTCCCTCACCGGAGCCGGGCAAACCTTGTTGTTGTAGACAGTCGGAAAGTCATCGTGCTAAGGCCCCAAAGGAACAGCGCACCGGAGCAGCAACCATTGCCAATGAAGAGAGTTGCAGATCGGAAAGATCAAACCTGTAACCACACGAACGAAGACGAACTGGATCCAAATAGAACCACCGAAGACCAGCACCGACCGAATCATGTGAGATCCGACGGAGACACACCTCCAAATATCCTCCGACGACGCAATTCGCACCATCGGGACGGGGATAAGACATGGGAGACATTATTCCTACTGAGAGACATCGCCACCGCCACACAGCCCCAACCAAGACGTTGAACCTAACAAAAACGCGAACGGGATCCCTCGCGCCAGTGAGGGGCCGAGATCCTCCGCACCTCCACGGCCCAAAGGCCATCGGAGGTGGGGCGGATCGGCGGTGGCGCCGGCGGGTAGAGGAAGAAGACTTTTCTTGAGGAGGAGGAAAGACACCCTATCTTTCGTATCCCACTAACTTATTTATCTTAACATACAAACATGTGATGTCAACATGTAAGTATGCATGAAAAATGACTCATCACTTCATGTCAACATATAATCATGCATAGGAAAAAGACTCACCACAACATGCAAGCATGCATAGACCACAACATGCAAGCATGCATAGTAAAAACTCTACCTCAGTAAGAACTGATACAATAAAAAAAGGCAGCCCGGTGCATGTAGCTCCCGCTTGCGCAGGGTCCGGAAAAGGGTCCAACCACTTTGGATCTTTTGTACACAATCTTTCCCTACATTTCTGCAAGAGGCTGTTTTCAGGACTTGAACTCGTGACCTCATGATCACAGGGCAACAACTTTACCACTGCGCCAAGGCTCCCCTTCAACTGATAAATAAATGATATATATTTTAAATTTTAGTACTCATATGGTTAATCTAACTATTTATGTTCTATACAACCATATTCATCGTAATATATTGCAACAATTTCTCGCAGCAAAGCACATGGTATCATCTAGTACTATTAGCTTGCCGACCGACCTCATGCGCAATTGAGTATCATTGCATACCATGTATGCGTGCGTGCAAGCATGATGAATAGTTGACCCACTCATATGTTTAATTAAGCTTAGCTGGGATAGTAATAGCATAAAACACATCTCAAGACAAATACCCGCATAACGCACTACTGCATAATGGTGCTATGAAGACACATCTATCGCCGCCCTTGGACCAAACTATGTGCGATGCAGACATCGCAAATGGTACAAAAATAAAACAGTGTGTTAGAAGAAGAAAACGTGTGTGGTGCTCCATCCAACGGGCATGATATTGATATGCGAACTGTTAGTGTGTGTGTGTATGTTACAGGGCACACAGTTTGACATACAGAGGCGTGTGTGATAAGTCATTATAAAGAACAAGGTTGATATTTCGTAGTCGTGTGCGTTAATTAGCAAACGCTTCACAAAAAAATGAATTGTGTACAATGATTTGGAGCATCGCACACATTGTGTTATGTGCTCACCGTGTGGGAAGTTGCACGCAGGGGTTCTATAGATAACTCTTCTACGATAACTCATGACAGCGCATACGATTGTGTGGTGAGAATTGTGTGCTCTATCGGGCTTATCATATTAACTAGGAAGGTGTTGGAACCCCAAGTGCAAGGGTTTGTAGCAAGCAACAATTTCCGTCAAGTGAACTCAAGATTTATCGAACCAACAAAATCTTAAGAATCACAACCAATGATCAACACCCGCACACATAAATACAAAACTTCCTCAACCCCCAACAGTTTTAATGAGGTTTATCAATCTCACTAGCTTGCTAGTTACATCCTCCGTAAACTAATATAAGAGCTTGGACTTAATGAGGTTATATTAGTTTACAGAGGGAGTACAAAGGATTAAAATGGTGATGGAAACAAAAAATGGCTTGGACTTAATGAGAATGTAAAAGCGAGAAATTAAAAGAACGTTGATTGAGATTGAAAGTTTTATAGGAAGAAAATGGACCGGGGTCCATATGTTGACTAGCGGTCTCTGTCCAAAAGAAAGCATAGTGTCATAAAAAAATTACAGTTTGGAGCGATTAAATTACAATATTTATGAGTGTGAATATCCATGACATAATTAACATATGAGCATCACATCCGTAAATCTATATACCGTTATTCAACTGCATCTATAACTAATACTCCACCCAAGACCGCTATTTAGGATGCATCTTAGGCTGTGTTTGATAGCAAAGTATTAAAAAACTAAAGTATTTAAAAACTACAATATTTTAGCACGTAGATATAAGATACCACAGTTTTCAGATATCACAGTATTTTGGAGTATTGAGAATACTTTGAGCTGTTTGGCTAACGCTGTATATATTGAAGTAAATTAGCTAGCTAGCCGTTTTCTCCTTAGCTACCAGCTGTTGCAAATTCAACGGCCATGCACATAGGCCACCCACATGCACAAACTTTGAACGGCCATTCACAAAGGCCACTGTCAACGACCATGCCCAAAGCTTGGCTTACCAAAGATGAGGAGGAAATTGAATTACTGCGACAGCGCTAGCTAGTTATGCTGAGGTGACTCGACGTGCCATCGGCTGGCCGGCACTGCGACACTCGCACAGAGAGAAGAAGGAGCGGCGGTGACTGGAATTTTCATTAGGCTGCAGAAGGCGTATTCTTGTGCAAGCGAGAAGAGAAGGTAACATGCGATTTGGCCCAGCGTACTCACCATTTTTTTCATAGTCGTCTCTTTATCTGTCCACGGCTATCGAGGGAGAGATTATCTCTAGCAACGAGAGAGCAGCGGCTGCGGCTTGGGAGTGAACGAGGAAGAAGATAGCGATGGGCTCGTTTTCCTCGCATGCTCTGTTTCAAAAAAAGAGGTTCGGGGGTCTTTTTTTTAGAGAGAGAAAATACTGCGGTTTTGATAATATTGTAGTATAAATACTACAGTTTTTTGTGAAAGCCAAACAGCTCACAGTAATTAAAACCATGGTATTTGGAAAAACTGTAGTATTCCTCAAATACTTAGAAAATGCAGAGTTATCAAACAGGGCCTTAAAGTATATTATGTAAAAATAGAGTATTGCAATGAGTATGATGACATGAAGTAGATGATATATTGTCTTCAGCCTGTGTTCAAAGGAAAACTATACAACCATCCTTTTATCCCTAGTGGCAACAACACAACACAAGCATTTTACACTTTCTGTCACTATTGTAGCTTATTTGTATGGTTGAACCCAACTATCATACACAACTCCCTCTAAAGATCAAACCCCAACTTGGCCAAAGAAAGAAGAATAGATCGGAGATCATATATGAATAAGAATTATGCAGCAAAGAAACCAAATAGATCTAAAAAAACTATTCACGAATAAATTTGATCATAAAGTGACAATGCATCATATCGCAACAAACACACCAATATATTACATCAGATGGATCACAATCATGTAGGATAACTCATGTGATCTTTGTATTGAGAAGCAAGGGAGAGAGAACCATCTAGCTACTGGTGGACCCATAGTCTAAAGGAAACTACTCACGGGCGATCATGATGGCCTTCAAGTTGATGAAGATGGCTACCATTAAGTATTTCTCCTCTGGCTGAGTGCCGAAAAAGGCCTCCAGATTGGTTCTTCATGAAACAGAGGTGTGTGGTGGCAAAAAAATTAGGGCGATAAATTGCCGAAGTGTTTCAGGAGAATAGAAAGGCACATGGACCAAGAGGTGGTGCATCGAAGGTCCAGGGGGCCAACGTGGCCCCACCGTGCGCCCCCTGGTGCGTGGGTGCCCTGGGAGCCCCCTAGCCTATGTCGGTGCTCCCCGAAAGCTTAGGGACTTGAAACTTTCGTTAATTTTTACGGATTTTTTTAGCCCGATAAAATTGATTTTCCTGAAAAATGAAAAACATGCAGAAAATAACACCCGGCATTGGGCACTGAATTAATAGGTTAGCCCATAAAAATAATATAGATTGGTGTCAAAACTATGCAAAAATGATATAAAAAGGCATGAAACAATAAAAAATTATAGATATATTTGAGACGTATCAACATCCCCGAGCTTAATCCCTACTCGTTTTCGAGTAGGTAGATGAAAACAAAATAATTTTTTATTGCAAATGCCACTAGCATGAATTATAATCAATCTGATGTAATTAGGTATGACTTTAAAGGATAGTGATGCAAAGCAATATTCTATAATTGTTACAAATCAAGTAACATCAAAATATATAAGTAAAATCATTCTTGTGTTTCATGGATCAAGACTTTCACATCATGCTCATCAACACTATAAGGTTTAGACAGAATGTCACGTGTATCATGAGACTTGATGCTATAAGGTTTCATCATATCAAACATTTTATCATAACATGACCTAGAGTGTCGGCCAAGTAAATTAATAACACGACTCTCTCTTTTCAACCTCTCTATACTTAACTCATGTTATCATGCGAGCCTTGATCACTGCACTTAAATGGAAAAGGAGAATAATGATGGAGGTTTAAAAGAAGACAAAAATGGAAGAAAGTCTCACATCAACGCGGCTGGTCATTAGGCAATGGAGAGGCCTTATAATCGATGCTAGTGTGAGAGTATGGATTGCCATGCAACGGATGTACTAGACCTATGAATGTATGAAGGCTCTCTAAAATCTAATGGACTAGTGGGTTGTGCATCCAACTTGCTTCCTCACGAAGACCGAGAGCATTTTGAGGAAGCTCATCATGGGAATATGCAAGCCAAGTTCTATAATGTGAAGATCCCCAACTAGTATATAAACATGAAGCATACTCTCTATATGAAAATGCAATGTGGTATTTTGAAGCACATATGTATAACAAAAGGATAGTAGGGTGCCCCCTCTCTTTTTCTCTTTTTTTCTTTCTCTTTTTTTGGTGGCCTCCATGGCTCTTTTTTTAATCCTAACGGGTAGGGGCAACACACTATAATGAAGATCAATACAATAAATGTACTCATAACTCAACAAGTAGTAAACATGATGCAAGAACATTTATTGAATGCCTCTGGCAGCGTACCAGTATGAGCAATGATCTGGCATAACAAAGACATAAAAACCCACAAGCCATGTAAATATCATGCTAACTTTCTTACGATCATGCAAGGTAAATAAATATCTCTAATCATATAATGGTGATGATGGAAATTGTATGGCAATTATATATCGGAATGTTCCATGTCGACACAAAGCGGCCGAGATTCTGATTCTGCTGCACTCCCCTCGCCTTCATAAGGCCGTCCATACAAGCGAACCGAGCTCCAACCAAGAGCAATCGCAACTCACAAGACAGCCACAGCACAGCACAGCCAGTCCTCCGCCATATGTCTCTCTCGGTCTAGTTCGTTCTCGCCAATCGCGATGGCGACGCCGGCCCGCCGGCCGTGGGCGCAGCAGCAGCCGCAGCCGCTGACGGTGGACTTCGAGGCGCTGAGCTACATCAGCAGGCTCGTGGAGGCGTTCCAGGCGTTCGACTCCGACAACGACGGCCTCGTCACGGCCCCCGAGCTCCGGGGCCTCCTGGCCTCCCTGGGCCTGGACAAGTCGGAGGCCGAGGCGCGGGACATGCTGGCGCGCGCCGACGCCGACCGTGACAGCCGGCTCTGCGTGGAGGAGTTCCTGGACGTGATGAACGCCGGCGAGCTCGGGCTGGGCGCGCTCGGCGCGCTGCTGCAGGCCGCCGTCCCGGCGCTGGAGTCCTTCGCGGGGCCCGACGGCGCGCTGGGCCCCGACGAGCTCGCCAGGGTGCTGGGGCTCATGGGCACCGCCAGCGCCGAGGACTGCGCGGAGATCATCGCGTGCATGGACGGGGACGGCGACGGCGCCATCAGCGTCGAGGAGTTCAAGCTCATGGCTGACCTGCTCTAGGCTCGAGCTACGGACGTACTGAGCTAGCTAGAGCGCGTGCATATATGCAGTTATGTATTTTGATATCGATTAATAAGCATGAGCACGTCAGGAGAGCTGTGGACTACTTCTGCATCGGGCTGTAGTAGTGTAAAGGGATGGATACATGCAAGTTTGTCTTCTCTAATAAATTACAGATTCCTCTCGGCAGAGTGTCTGTCTGCCCACAAGTGGCACCATCGATTTGAGGCTTTACTAGTTACTACTCCAGAAAATACTAAATACTAGATAATTCCCCCCCCCCCCCCCCCCCCCCCCCCCCCCCCCCCCCCGCGATGCTGCGGAACGTTAGCATAGCTAACATGGTGGTACAATCTCTGCTGAACTACATGCAAGGATTAACTAAAAGAAATTTAACAAAATATCTGCTCGAATGAAGTGTTGGTCGGATGAAGTCATTTGATGACACAATGGTTTTAAAGTTTTCTCATGAACAAAAACAAAACGGCATCAGGGGAAAGGTAACACCACCGGGTGTCCGTGACACATACCAGCAATGTAACATGATAGCAACATCTGTGACACGAAGACAGGTAAATCGTTGTTAGTATATTATCATGCTTTAGATTCAGAGTGAGAAACCACGGAAGGGATCAAGAAAGCAAAGCAACAACTCCATTAATCCCTTGTTAGAGAGGCCTTAGTGGAGAAAACGACCATGTTGGTGAGAACGTTGCTCTTTAGGAGTCCACATGTGAGAACGATACCTTATATGGAGGACGATGGGCATGGAGCCTTGTTGAAACGACAGAGTCCAGGCCTAGTTCTGGATTGCCTACGGAGTCAGCGGCGAATGTCTGCAAGGAATGGGGCTTGATTTTTCATCTCTTTGTGCTCTCGGATGCTTGGGAGTCCATGCTCCAGATCGTAGTGGTTGGAGTCCATGGAAGCCAACGGATGGATTAAGCAATGTCGATGAAAGGACGCATGCTGGGTGTAGAAGGAAGATGAAAGCCAGCCCTTTTTAACGTGGACATGCAAAGTCTCTATGGATGCATATAATTAATGGGTAGCGTTCCGGGGTGAGACACCAGAGCGTCACACGCGAGGGAGCAACTAGTTGACGAGCGTTTTTTCGGAGCCTCCCAACGATCACTTGGGGGTAGGTCGAGAGCGCGTCACTTGGCGCGCTCTCAGCCGCCCCCACGTGTCGCGCTCTGGGCGATTCCTCCGGTTTTTGTTTTTTAATTTTTTCGTACGCGTTTTCGGCTTTTTAAACGGTTTTTTCCGGGTTTTTTCAGCTTTTTGGTTTCTACCGGTCTTCCTTAGCATTTGGACCAAAAACAAAATTTACGCGAAAAAACGCGTTTTTTTTGCTTACGCGAGAGGCATGATTTTTCTTTCGCGAGAGGCACGACCGTGCCTCCGAAAGGGGAAAAAAACGCGTTTTCTGTGTTTTTCCTTCCGCGAGAGGCACGGTCGTGCCTCTCGGAAACGAAAAAAAATGTGTTTTCTGTTACTCCCTCCGTTCCAAAATATAGTGTGTCCTCGGTTTCCGTGCTTCAACTTTGACCATAAATTTAACCAACGAGACCGACTGCGGCGGGAGCAAAACTTATATAACGAATTCAATTATATAATTTTTGCTCCCGCCGCAGTCGGTCTCGTTGGTTAAATTTATGGTCAAAGTTGAACATCGGGAAGCGCGGGCGCACTATATTTTGGAACGGAGGGAGTATTTTTTTCTTCCGCGAGAGGCACGGTTTTGCTTCCACGAGCCGTGACTCTCGGAAACGAAAAAAAAACATGTTTCCTGTTTTTTTTCCTTCCGGGAGAGGCACGGTTTTGTTTCCGCGAGACACGGTTTTGCTTTCGCGAGAGGCACGGCCGTGCCTCTGGAAAAACGGAAAAAAACATGTTTTCTGTATTTTTTTTCCTTCCGCGAGAGGCACGGTTTTGTTTCCACGAGAGACACGGTTTTGTTTTCGCAAGAGGCACGGACACGGTTTTGTTTTCGCAAGAGGCACGGCCGTGCCTCTTCCGGAAAGGAAAAAAAAAACGCGCTTCCGGTTCGGTTTTTTCGTCCGTTTTTTTCGTGAAAAAAAAGTTCATCAAAACCTATCAACATGGGATCTTGTTCTAAAGATCTCAACGCGAGGAATGGAATGGTGAAAACGGTTCGAGATTTGGACGCACGGTTTAAGAGATAAAACGTTTTGAATAAACGGATCTACGAAAAAAGGAAAACTCCCAGGCTGCGACAAGTGGCGCGCATTCAGTGCGCCACTTGTCGCAATCTGAGGAGGTGGGAATGATCTTTAGAATGAGTACTCCTCAATTACTGATTTCGCACACGCGAGGACCGACGAACCGCCGTTTCTTTTGCTTTTTTTTTGCATGATGAAGGAGACAGTGGGGGAGATCAAGAGGCCGCTGATTTCCCAAAGGAAAAGAGCATATCGGCCTGAACGGAAGAGCAGGTATGCTTGCGGCCCGAATAGAAGACCAGCCACAGAATGACATCGTTCGATGAACAAACAAAAAGGGTGATGTGGGGTTGTGGCGATCAGTTTCTGGTGAGATGGCATGATTGCTGACATGGACAGGCTACATGTTGAGATAAATAGACAGTGGGAATGAATCTTTTAGGTATATAGGATAGGATATGATCGTCTAGCTTGGCACGGAGGCTACTGCTTCGGTAAATCGGCATTTCTGTCAGAACAAATTAGGTATTATTTAGGCGAACTAGATTATGATGGTGTAAGACTGTAGGTTAACAGAAAACGTCCTGGCTATACCGTTGGAAAAAGATTGAAGGGACACCTCATTCATTTGCATTAATTTATACAGGTTGTTGATCTACAAGCTGTTGGGTTTAAACAATTTTTATTCGCTGAGACGAAGGCCTATGGATCGTTAAAAAAAACCCTTACATAAATGTACATATCTTTGCTGATATGGGCATCGTCGCTAGACGAAGGAGTATGAAGACTTTGGCACCCCCAACAACTTGAATGTAGTTTTTTAATTTCTGTAAGGGTGTTTTCTTAAGGATCTATGCTACTTAATATATTGCCTCTGACCTTTACACACAAAAAATAGAGCAAGAAAATTTAAGTTCACCCTCTGACGTTTTGTAATTTCTTTGTTACTTTGGGTCCCGTTGTAATCTGCTCTGTACCGACGTGTTACGCTTAATGCAATAATGCAGTTCTCGGGCCTTCCAGGCCCTTCTTGTCCAAAAAATAATAATAATTAGTGCAAAACATGTGGTTCCTAGAAACAAAATTGATGGTGAAGATAAGGTCCCCTCAAGCTGTGTGGTATTAATTCAGTTTTTTTTTAAGTTGTGGTCATAAGAGCATCTACAGCCGGACTCCTCAAACCCGCCTCATACGTCTGGGCGGGCCGCCCGGTCACTGACCGGTCACGATTTTTCGACCCAGCCGGGCGTCTCAAACGGGCCTCAAACGCCCGGGCTGACCGGCACCCCCCATATCTAGCCCAAATATGGGGCGGATATGGGGGCGCCCGGACACGCCCGCCACGTCGGCCTGACGGCGGGGTCCCACGCGGAAACGCCCGGAAACCCGCCGGTCCGACGGACGATGCGTCCGTCGGCGCGGTGTGAACGCCGCGTGGCGCCGCTCCGGCTCGCCGCCCGAGGCCAAATCCGGCTATTTAAGCCGGCCGACGTCCCTCAACCCTAGCCCATCCACCTCTCCCCTCTCCGCGCCGCCAGTCCGAGCCCATCCACCTCCTCCCCCTCCCGCTCCGGCGCTCTGCCCACACTCCGGCGCTCCGCCATGGTCCGGAGGAAGATCACGTACTATGCTATGCTCACGCCGGAGCGCCGGGCTGAGATCCAGCAGGAGATCCGAGCGAGACAAGCCGCGCGCGCCGCCCGCATCGCTGCCGGGCTGCCTCCGGACTCGCCGGAGCCGGAGGAGGAGGAGGACCAGCCGGAGCAACCGGAAGGAGAGGAGGAGCCGCCGATGCTGCCGGAGCCGGGCACGGAGATCGTCGTGATCTCCGACGAGGAGTAGCTAGGATCGACGTAGTACGTAGGTTTTCCTTTTGCATGTCTTTATATGGATTTAAGGATCTAGTATGAGATGTCCGGATGCAACTAGTGAAATTTGAGGCGTGCCCGGTCACTACCCGCGGCGCGTCCGCGGGCGTTTGAGGGGTCGGATTTGCCATATGCGGCTGTAGATGCTCTAAGTGATTACTATAAAATTATAGCTCAACGTACGTACCCACTGTGCCACCTTCCACTCTAGATTCTACTCTCCTCAGTCCCCAGCCCCAGCGTCGTGCTCCTCTCCCAGGCGGCCCGCCCCCATCTTCGTCTTGGCGCCGCCCGCCCAACGCGCCTCCCAGTCCCACTCGCGGCCTCCTTCTTCGAGGTGAGCATACACAGCAAATCCCCGATCGAGTTCCTTGCTTTGCGAACAATTCGCCAGATCTCCTGCTCCTGGTGAAGGAAAAGTGCGTATGCCTCAACTGAAATTCGCTCGCACGTCGGCATGCAGAACTGAAACTGGCACCCGATCCGGCCGATCGCCGTAGCAGCTGCGTCGGGCCGGTTCATGCGTGAATGCCTGATTGGTTCAAGTGTATGTGCTTGCGTTGTTGTGCGGAGAAAGTTCTTGATTACCAGATTTATGTCTTCAGGTTTTGTTGAGAGAAAGTACGTGTAGCATGTTCAGAAAACATTGGGATAGAAAAGGAGGGTCCTACGTACTGTGCACGAGATCTGGCTAGACACAACTCAATCCACTGCTGCATCTGCTTAATCACATTCCTACCCTCTGTATAGGAATATGACAAGTGTAATTTTATTAGGAAACAGATATATCCATAGATATGTATATATCCACGTTAGCTTCAAAAAGTCGTCTTTAAACCACACTAGTATTGTATTTGAAACCTATAAATCTTTCGTCTTATTCTAAAACGCAATCTTCATCTAGGATCCACGTGGCTATGGGGTGGAAATTAAGGCCTCCCCATGATGTTGCTGGGCCTTCATTCCGGTTGCACGTTAGCAACCTGTCATGGAAAGTGGACGAATCTAAGCTGGTAGAGATGTTCAGCGAGCACGGCAAAGTGGCCTATGCTAAGGTCGTTCGTGATTACCACACCAAGCGCTCAAAGGGATTCGGTTTTGTAGAGATGGCGTCGCAATAGGAAATGGACAAGGCCATTACAGCCCTCCACGGACAGGTTCGTAGGTAGTCGATTTCTTTGTGATTTACATAACGAATAATAACCAATGTCATGACTAGCGAGTCTCGGATTACTATCTGAATTCTGCAGAGATTGGAGGGGCTTGCCCTACGAGTGAGTGCTGCGGAGGCTCCAGGAGGCGCCCGGGTGGAAAGTCCTCCTCCCCGTCATGTTGCTGGGCCTTCATTCCGGTTGCACGTGAACAACCTGTCGTTGAAAGTGGACGACTCTAGGCTGGCACAGATGTTCAGCCAGCATGGCAATGTCGTTAAGGTCGTCCGTGATTTCCACAGCGAGCGCTCAAAGGGGTTCGGTTTCGTAGAGATGGCGTCGCAGGAGGATATGGACAACGCCATCACAGCCCTCCCACGAGCAGGTTCGTGGTCATTTACATTACGAATAGTAATAACCAATGTCACGACGAGCGAGTCTCGGGTTACTATCTGAATTCTGCAGAGCTTGGAGGGGCGTGTCATACGAGTGAGTGCCGCGGAGGAGCGGTTGCCATCATGAAGGATCAAATGGAGGTGGATTTTTTTGAACAGAATGGAGGTGGATTTGGTGGTGGATCGCAGCAAAGCTTTCTGCACAATAATCATGATACCGGTCTAGACTTTAGACCCTCCATCATCCTCCCATCTCGAACCATTTCAGTTGTGATCGATAGTATCCTTGCACGTACGTACGACAATGCCTCTTGTACATGTTATTTATTCATCAAATAAACACATGAATGCTGCGTCCATCCATCTTGTTGAAAGAAAGAAAAAAAATCTTGTTGAAAGAAAACTGATGAAGCACATTTTATTGTTGGTTCTGAAGTTTGATAATTATTATTTTTCCTATTTTGCAATTCTATGATTCATATTAATAGCAAAATGGTCCATGCGTTGCAATGGTAAAAAATAAAAAACATGAACGCATGCGCCTACTAAAACCACTATATAGCACCCTATGGACAACTATTTTTCACTGTATAAATAAACAGTGGAACAAAAGTTGTTAAAGAAGTAATCTAGGAGGTATCTCATTTCATTCACTGTTCACAAGGAGTATTATGCAACAAAAGCTAAGAACTACATGGCTGATAAATCACATCTTATCTAACAACATACATGACCATGGATGTGGATGGGAACTTGGGGTAGTAGAACTACTGTTCCATAGAATAATACACCACCGTAATGATATTTGTAGAACAATAGCAAAGAACACATTTAAATTTGTGTGTTGATTGAATCCTAAATTCCTAATGACATGGCTGTTGGATTATGGATGGGCTTAGACCCATATAAGACAATAATCACTGGTTAATCTCTAAGGCCCATTTAGGTACATGGCTAGTGGTGGGAACTTTAGTACCATACTGCTACAGTAAGAAGAGTGAGACCCCTTTATAAGGGTTGCTCTATCACTTGTTATTGGGAGCTTGGGAAGAGGAGCTGTACACGCGCGCTCCTCCTCCTCCGCCGCCCGCCTAGCCTCGTCACGACGCACGCGCACGGCGCGGCGCGGGTTGCGGGAATGAGCTGAGCCAAGCCTTATTCCTGCATCGACCCTGATACGTCTCTAACGTATCTATAATTTATGAAGTATTTGATACGTCTCCATCGTATCTATAATTTTTGATTGTTTCATGCCAATATTCTACAACTTTCACATGTTTTTGGCAACATTTTATATTATTTTTGGGACTAACATATTGATCCAGTGCCCAGTGCCAGTTTCTGTTTTCTGCTTGTTTTTGTTTCACAGAAAATCAATATCAAATGAAGTCCAAATGCAATAAAATTTTACGGAGAATTATTTTGGAATATATGTGATTTTTGGGAGGTGGAATCAACGCAAATGGAGGCCCATGGCCTCCACAAGCCACATGGGCGCGGCCCCCCCTGGCGCGGTGTAATGCCTCGTGGGCACACCGTAAGTCGGTTGGGGCTCTTCTTCGTCCGCAAGGAAGCTAATATCCGGAAAAAATCATGTTAAAATTTCAGCGCAATCGGAGTTACGGATCTCCGGGAATTTAAGAAACGGTGAAAGGCCAGAAAACAGGAGCGCGAAATAAAAGAGAACAGAGAGAGAGATCCAATCTCGGAGGGGCTCCTGTCCCTCCGCCGCCATGGCAGCCATGGACCAGAGGGGAAACTCTCCTTCCATCTAGGGGGGAGGCCAAGTAAGAGGAAGAAGGAGGGGGGGCTCTCTCCCCCTCTCTCCCGATGGCGCCGGAACGCCGCCGGGGGAACCATTGTGACGGCGATCTACACCAACAACTTCGCCGCCGTCAACACCAACTCTCTCCCCCTCTATGCAGCGGTGTAACCTCTCAATTCCAGCTGTAATTCTCTACTTAAACATGGTGCTTAATGCTACATATTATTATCCAATGATTTGTGGCCATCCTATGATGCTTGAGTAGATTCGTTTTGTCTTATGGGTTGATTGATGATCGTGATTGGTTTGAGTTGTATGTTTTATTTTGGTGCTGTCCTATGGTGCCCTTCGTGTCACGCAAGCGTGAGGGATTCCCGCTGTAGGGTTTGCAATACGTTCATAATTCTCTTATAGTGGGCGGCTAGAGTGACAGAAGCGTACACCCGAGTAAGGGGGTTGTTGCGTATGGGAGTAAAGGAGACTTAATACTTAATGCTATGGTTGGGTTTTATCTTAATGATCTTTGGTAGTTGCGGATGCTTGCTAGAGTTCCAATCATAAGTGCATATGATCCAAGTACGGAAAGTATGTTAGCTCATGCCTCTCCCTCATATAAAATTGCAATAATGATTACCGGTCTAGTTATCGATTGCCTAGGGACAAATCATTCTCTTGTGTTACAAAAGCTTTCTACTAAACAACTAACTTTTATTATCTTGCAAATTACTCGTAGTTTTATTCTCGCAAAGTACTTCTAGTTTTCTTCTTGCAAACCTATCCTATCACCTACAAAATAGTTTCATACTTGTTCTAGGTAAAGCGAACGTTAAGTGCGCATAGAGTTGTATCGGTGGTCGATAGAACTTGAAGGGAATATTAATTCTACCTTTAGCTCCTCGTTGGGTTCGACACTCTTATTTATCGAAAAAGCTACAATTGATCCCCTATACTTGTGGGTTATCAAGACCTTTTTGTGGCGCCGTTGCCGGGGAGCAATAGCGTGGGGTTGATATTCTTGTGTGTGCTTGTTTGCTTTATCACTAAGTAGATTTTATTTTCTGTTCTAAGTTGTTCTCTATGTTTAGTTATGGATATGGAATACGAAATAGCAAAAAAAATAGTTGTACTTGCTACTCATGGAGATGGGGAACCTCCTAAAACCCTCGATGCTCGTTATGTGGAAAACATTAAACACTACTTTGATAATCCTGAGAAAACCCCATTCAACTTGATAATGGTGTAGGGTAACGCAGCAGAAAACAAAAAATTCCGACCTACGCACCAGCCCAGGACCACTATGGAGACTGCATACAAGGTTTGATCTTTTTCGTTACCGACTCGTAGCGCAGCGGAAGAAGAGTCGATGACGATCGGCGGTGCAGATCCCCACAGCTAGGATTTACAACCTCCCAACCGCGAGGATGTACTCCCTCGACTGCCCCTCGGACAGCCCTCCGGGAGGCAGTCAGACAGTCCCTCGGACGGTGTCGCGGACAGCCCTTCGGGAGGATCTTCGAAACTCGGACGGTCACTCAGACAGCCCTTCGGGCGGACCCTCGAAACTCGGACAGTCACTCGGACAGCCCTTCGGGAGGCACTCTCGAACTAAGACCGAAACGACGATCTCTCTACAGATTTGCACACATACGGTGTCATCTATCCGGCAAGGCTTCGCCGTCCAGAACTAGTTCCCACCGGAACCCAGACAGCCTTTCGGCTCTACACAACTATTTTGCTGGGAGGGAGAGAGAAGCCAGACAAGTCTATGGCATGTGTATGAGAGCAAGGGATGGATGTGGAGTGCACCCCTCCACCTCTATTTATAGGAAAACCCAAGGGGTAGGGTGGCTCCCAAAATACCAAAATGCCCTCAGATATTTTCACTATTTCATAATAGTGTTTCCACTATTCATAATAGTGTTTCCACTATTCATGAGATATTTTTCTCCCCAATAGTGCTTCCACTATTCATGAGATATTTTCTCTCAATAGTGTTTCCACTATTCGCGGAACCAATTTTCCGCGACCGTTAAATCCGAAAATATTTCTGTGGGTCTTAGAATAATTCCTGTACCCACACAAATGATTTTGGACGCGTTCCGAAATAATTTCGGATGAGTGATTTTCATCTACGAAAAGCAACCAAACCGGTTCCGGCAGCTCCGGAACATTTCCGGTTTTTGTCCCGGAAAAATCCCAGAAGTTACCAGAACAATTCTGGCACCCTCCAAGAATTTCCAGGCGTGTGCCGCAACCAATTTGACTTAATCGTATACCCTGAAACAACTTTTCAGTTTTACCGAAACTATTCTGGTGTTCTCTCTCCGGAACTTTTCCGCTATCTCCAAAACTTTTCCGGTGACTTTCTCTCAGACTCCCTGTCTAGTATTCAGAAAATAGATGACCCTTAAGCGTGTGACCCTATAGGTTCGGTGAAGTATAGACATGACCCGGAACACTTTCCGATCAATGATCAACATCGGAGCCGTGGACACCCATATTGACCCCTATACCCACACGAATGAATATTCGAGTGAACCTCCAGTTGCCGTGTGCTATTCCTGTTGCTTCACGATATATTACAAACAGCTGAGGTGAGATTTATTGCATCCCCGTGGATCAACAACTTGTCCACCATGCAAGTTACCTCGTTACCGGTTTTGTTCTCTTTTCTCGTTTCTATGTTCCGGCATCCCAGTGATCAAATCACAATGTGTCTGGCCAGACGATGATGGATACCGTAACACCGAGAGGGCCCGAGAATATCTCTCCATCGTCGTAGGAGCAAATCCCAATCTTGAGCTATCAAGTTACTTGACATACTTTCCCATGAACCCGTAAGCCGCCGTAATAGCCACCCAGTTACGGATGACGTTTAACAAACCCCAAAGTTCATGAATCAAGCATGAAGAAACTCGATACTCTCATGGTCTAAGGAATTATGCAAACATTAACTTTCTCTGTGTTATTAACTATTAACTTGTGACGAATGTATCTCATAGCATAACATCAATTCGGGTCGATTCAACACAAGTGTTCTCCTAACATTGTGCCCTCAAAGTTGCCGGCATAGACATGCCCATGATCAGGAAAACAGGACCATCACGCAATACTTGAGCTAGTCTTAGAGGCCAGACTAGGAATATATTTTACCGTTTATTATTCCACACGTGCATATGAGTCTTCCTCCGAGCCTCGTGGTTATTGTACACTCGAGAACCATAGCAGTTATAGCATGGAACATAAACATAATTATGAACATGGAGATAAACAATAACATTTATTATTGCCTCTAGGGCATATCTCCTACAGACTCCCACTTGCACTAGAGTCAATAATCTAGTCAATGCTAATGCACTTTACACCTATGGCATACCGGTGTAAAAATGCTTCGCTTGTGGTATAGCCTGATGTCCAACGGATCTGACAACTTCAGCTCCGTGTGTATCTTTGCATATCCTCGCGTTTTCACGCTTTCACAAAATTCATATTTTATGTGGACTTGGCTTCGTATATATGTGAATCACCGGTCAAACCTTGATTCCTCAGACTGAGCTATGGAGCAACTATCTTCAATAGTGTTCCATTGATCAAAGCCATCTTGGAACCATACTAAGTTCATGAACGAACTGTACGATTCAACAGCTTCTATGTCGCTTTGAAAGCGGCAACATACTTAGCCTTAGTTATAGAATTCGCCACAGTAACCTGTTTGGAACGATTTCCAAACACCGTGCCACCATATCGTGTATTACACAAAACCCTTAACTTAAATCGAAAATTGCATGGAGTATTGATGAAGACTGTATCGATGCAATTACTTACAACGAGCACTTCATAAACTCTGCTTGCGAGAAAACATGTCATCAGTCCTACTTTAGAACTTAATGACAATTTTCACTATTGTCTCATGATCAGTACTTTGATCACTATGGTATCTATACTCGCAACTCCTTGGGAGTACTGGACATATCTGGTTGTTTTACATACCATGGAATACATGATTAATCCAAACACAAGAGTGTGTGGAATCTCCATCATGTATTTTGCTCATCAGTGTTTTGGGACACCGAGTCTTGCAAAAACCCTTTCCATGTGACTTCGGCAAGAATCACTCCTTGGCGTTTTAATGCTAAACTATTTTAGCATCTTGTCAATATGTATTTTTGGCTTTAGCTCTATCAGGCAATTTTATCTCGTAGATAATTATGCCCAATACCGAGGCTACCTAGCCTAAGCACTTCATCCAAAACTATTTTCAATGAATTCCTAATTCGTGTCAAGAAATTTATATTATTTCCAATCAACAATGTGTCAAGCACACATGGTTTTTAGAAATATTATTATGCTCCCAC
The DNA here is from genome assembly GCA_039707655.1 of Elymus sibiricus. Classification (NCBI taxonomy): domain Eukaryota; kingdom Viridiplantae; phylum Streptophyta; class Magnoliopsida; order Poales; family Poaceae; genus Elymus; species Elymus sibiricus. The sequence goes on from CM077676.1 coordinate 388,555,087, forward strand.
TTACTTCTTGTAACCACAAGCATCTTCGTTATCCATTGATGAAACCAAACTCTTTTGACTATTTCAACAAAACGAAGATTCCAACTCCATTTTGCTCTCCTCTGTCCATTGCTGGAACTCTGAAGTTTGCATACTTACTAGCATCCTCTGGATTGACAACATACTTCGGACCGTATCACATGCAAGTCCTAGGTTGCATTTCCATCACATGGAAATCCTTTTGGTATCCATGTATCATATCTCAAGATTGAAATATGTATTAATTGCTAGTTTAACCCGATCTGACTTTAAGCATCGCTACGGTGAGACAACCTCATCGTAGTCAACTCCTTGAACTTGTTATTGCAACAAGTCGAGCTTTATGGATAAAACATTTTATCCACATCAGTTTATAGTTCCATTAATGTTCGTTAGACTCTAAGTCTTCCGAAGGGTTTATCAATATATAATCTTGAATCATTTATATGGAAACTATTTCGGATTATATTGGCATTTAGCCAATTCTGGAGTCAGGGCCCATCAACGCTTCCTTGTGTATCGTAGGTATGTTGTTTTCTAACAAAAATATCTCGCTTGCGCACCTAAGAGGTTTGCACGAGTTTTGCCTACGTGGTTCAGTTGCAAGTTCGATCGAAGTCCATTCATCTCATGTAGAGTCTTCCGTATCAGTCGCAGTAGGAAACTATGGAATTACTTCCAAGGTTTCTTTCCTTTGATCTGATGATGAAGATACTGTTATCTCGTCGAGTCGCACTGTCCTCCCACTCACCTTTTTGCAAGAAATATTTTCTTCAAAATCACACCGTTCTTTCTGGCAAACATTTTTGCCTCGGTATAGTGGTGGAGGAATTCCCAATTACTTGGGATAACCTACAAAGTAGTACTTGTCTGATTTGGAATAGGTTTGTAAATATTTTACACAAGCCCCATATTCCAAATGTTAAGAAAAGACAAAGCATGGTTGGGCGTACCATACCATGGCATCATTTCAACAGACCTGATGGTGCTCTTTTCAGTGTAAAAGCCGCAGTCTCTAAAGCATTACTTTAAAAAGGGATAATGGCAAATTGATTTATGTCATCTTTGATCTTACCATGTCATAAATGGTTTGAATACATCTTCACAGACATTCCACTCACAGTGGTGTTCCGGGAGGTGTAAGTTATGAAACTCTTTTCACAACTCATCAGACATTCGCTAAACTTGTAACTCAAATATTTCTTTCCGCAATCAAATTGCAGAAACATAATTTTCTTGTTACAATAATTTCTATTTCATATTGAAAACCTTATGAATGATTTCAAAAGACCCAGACTTACGTCTCATCAATTAAATATCCATATATCTACTTGAGTCATTTCTGAAGATAGATAAATCCACTGCTAGCAACAACATTTTTCGGACTACATACATCAAAATGTATGATCACCAATAAGTTCTTTGCTCATTCCTTATGGCCTGTGAATGGTATTTCAGTCACTTCACTTTTCGGAGGAAAGTTGCAAGTGTCAGATGATTCATAATCAAATGACTTCAAAATCCATCATTATGGAATTTCTCCATGCGGGTTTCTCCAATGTGACCAAATGCAGTGCCACACATGTGTGGTATTCTCTTAGTCTTGCGACAGTTAGCGTCAGTGTTATGGATGTATCATATTACCATCAATATTCATAACATACATCCCATCCCTGATGGAAGTATGGCCCTTATGTTTTTCATAATACTGAACAACAATTGTTCTTTTATGAACAACACTCTTGCAACAAACATTATGCAAATGGGCTAGAGTGAGTAAAACTCTAAAATGAATTACGAAAGTAAATACAGAGGTAATGTATTATTATCAATATTCATAACATACATCTCATTCATAATGAAAGTATGGCCCTTAAGTTATTCATAACATCGAACATCAAAAGTTCTCTTATGAACAACCTTCTTGCAAGATACCTTATGCAATGGGCTAGAGTGTGTAAAACTCTAAAATGAATTATGAAAATAAATACATAGGTAATACACCGATGGAAGGTATAGTAACATTTACTATATTCCCAGCGCGTATCTGAACCTCACTCCGGCAAGTCTTTTAGGCCGTAGTAGTTCTTGCATCGAGTCGCAACAGAATGCAATCGAGCGGGTATCTCTGTAATCAACTCACAATACTCAAGAATCAATGATTAACATGTTTAATCATAATTCTCAAGAAGTATTTCTTTTGACCAGCCTTTCTATACATCAATAACTTGTATGACATTCATACATGAGCTGGACATTCCAGTCTTCTCTCTTTTTGCCTTTATACTTTTAACAGTTTAACTTTCAGTATTTCTCCTACTCTTAGAAGAAGCACTCAACTTAAGAGTGGCGTTAGCCCCGGACTTCCTAGGTGTGTAAGTCACACTAACACCCTTTGGACATTTCCTTTCTCTTTATTAAGTTGTTGTTTTATTCACCTTCATCATATGATAGGCGTTCTTCTGGATCCCTCTTGTATTAGTCAAATGCATAGTAAACACTTTTACTAATAGTATGCAAAACAAACATTGCTTTGGATATCACATATATTTTAGCCTTTGTTTGTGTCTGAAAATGATTTTCAGTTCCATGAATATCACATAGCTATCCCAAACCTTTGAAGTTCGGGTCTCATGGAAGCAAACATATTGCACTTGACCGTAACGAAAGTCTAGCTTTTGGATCGAAGGAAGAGAGTCACATTATCCATAGCATTAGCGGGAGAATACCAAAAGCATGCGATAGGACAAAATCCTTCTCGGCACTTTTGAGGACAATCCTCACATTACGTTACCAACCGTAAAGTTTTAACCAGATATTTAACAGCTTATTCAATCTTAATAGGGAAGGTGGAAACGCGAGCCATTATTCTACAACTATTATGCAAATTACACTTTAGACAAAGTTCATAATTAATTGCACTGAGAATTAAACAAGTTAATTCTACAGTGCGCTCCCACTCAAATCAATATCTCTCATAATTGATTGTGAGTGATACAAGACCCGCATTTCAATTCAACGCCATTGATGTGGACATCACTGATGACGAGAATTTTAATCGGTAGGCCAACTTGCCAATCACATCTCTATGTGATTCTTGTTCATCTTTCGATGGGCGTGTTCCGAGCTCAGGATGATCAAGCCAGAACGTCAAGAAAACCAAGTGATCTCGCTGCGAGGTCTGACCTCACCCGCCTCACACTTCTCTAATTGTTTGTACTCATGGAGACATGACGCAGTCCGAGAAGTTAGGTGCCGTGACGGTGCTACACTTGGGAGAACACTAACTACTTGATATTTTTGTGAGAGATCACCATAATAAAAAGCGACTACCGCGCAATCAAGAAGGGTGCATCATAAGGGATAAACATCTCAGGCAATTCATAATAGCATGATATGGTATAGCCCTTTCTGACGGAGAAGTCTTTATTTCTTCGTCTTCTGCATTCGCGTCGGTGTTCACCTTCGCGAAGATTGCCACCACCTTGTCGATGCACCAGATAATATTGCTATCTCTATAGCTAATAAAATAAGTGCATTACTTAAGGTTGACACGCAGGTCATTAAAGTGACAATCATATGGCTCTAGCAATCATGCCGAATCATGACACGCAGGTCATGTTAATTTACATTACATAGTCATCTCATACATAATCGAATTAATATGAGAACTGCTATACCACATCACATGCACATCCTGCAAAAACAAGTTAGACGCATCTAATCGGTTCATACAAAATTTCATTTTATGTGGCTTCTAAGGTTTCGAAGCAAACCGAAGCTACCAACGTCCATCATCAAGTATGATTATTCAAGTCTCTAGATTAACTTTGCGGGGTGTATGAAACACGAGATAATAAAATCTCGAGCCCCATACTGAACTTCGTCATACGCATGACCCCTGTGCAGATCATATCTGTATTGCCCTTTTGTCTGCGAAATTTCATCTTTCTCTCTAACTATGGTGGAATTCAAAGAACTGTTAGCACTTCGTTGATCAATCAGGATCGCGGATTGCCAGAACTTTGAAACTCCACCATGCTGTTATCAAGATCAGAAATATGCAAATTCCAGGGAAGCAACAAGAACATCGGGTAACAAATTTCATCTGCTACCCGCACAAATAATTATCAGCAGTAGAACTCATCTACTACAAATTTTATTGTGCAACACCCATACATCTCTATGTATTCTAGATCGTAACCCACATCTACGCATAACACGGCTCATGATGCCACTGTAGGGTAACGCAGCAGAAAACAAAAAATTTCTAACCTATGCACCGGCCCATGACCACTATGGAGACTGCAATAAAGGTTTGCTCTTTTTTGTTACCGACTCATAGCGCAGCGGAAGAAGAGTCGATGAAGATCGGCAGTGCAGATCCCCGCAGCTAGGATTTACAACCTCCCAACTGCGAGGATGTACTCCCTCGACTGCCCCTCGGACAGCCCTCCGGGAGGCAGTCAGACAGTCCCTCGGACGGTGTCACGGACAGCCCTTCGGGAGGACCTTTGAAACTCGGACGGTCACTCAGACAGCCCTTCGGGAGGACCCTCGAAACTCGGACAGCCCTTCGGGAGGACCCTCGAAACTCGGACAGTCACTCGGACAGCCCTTCGGGAGGCACTCTCGAACTAAGACCGAAACTACGATCTCTCTACAGAGTTGCACACATACGGTGTCATCTATCCGGCAAGGCTTCGCCGTCCAGAACTAATTCCCACCGGAACCCAGACAGCCTTTCGGCTCTACAAAACTATTTTGCTGGGAGGGAGAGAGAAGCCAGACAAGTCTATGGCATGTGTATGAGAGCAAGGGATGGATGTGGAGTGCACCCCTCCACCTCTATTTATAGGAAAACCCAAGGGGTAGGGTGGCTCCCAAAATACCAAAATGCCCTCAGATATTTTCACTATTTCATAATAGTGTTTCCACTATTCATAATAGTGTTTCCACTATTCATGAGATATTTTTCTCCCCAATATTGTTTCCACTATTCATAATAGTGTTTCCACTATTCATGAGATAGTTTCTCCCAATAGTGTTTCCTCTATTCATGGAACCAATTTTCCGCGACCGTTAAATCCGAAAATATTTCTGTGGGTCTTAGAATAATTCATGTACCCACACAAATGATTTTGGACACGTTCCGAAACAATTTCGGATTAGTGATTATCATCTGCGAAAAGCAACCAAACCGGTTCCGGCAGCTCCGGAACATTTCCGGTTTTTGTCCCGGAAAAATCCCAGAAGTTACCAGAACAATTCTGGCACCCTCCAAGAATTTCCAGGCGTGTGCCGCAACCAATTTGACTTAATGGTATACCCTGAAACAACTTTTCAGTTTTACCGAAACTATTCCGGTGTTCTCTCTCTGGAACTTTTCCGCTGTCTCTGAAACTTTTCCGGTGACTTTCTCTCAGACTCCCTGTCTAGTATTCAGCAGATAGATGACCCTTAAGCGTGTGACCCTATAGGTTCGGTGAAGTATAGACATGACCCGGAACACTTTCCGATCAATGATCAACATCGGAGCCGTGGACACCCATATTGACCCCTATACCCACACGAATGAATATTCGAGTGAACCTCCAGTTGCCGTGTGCTATTCCTATTGCTTCACGATATATTACAAACACCCGAGATGAGATTTATTGCATCCCCGTGGATCAACAACTTGTCCACCATGCAAGTTACCCCGTTACCGGTTTTGTTCTCTTTTCTCGTTTCTATGTTCGGGCATCCCAGTGATCAAATCACAATGTGTCTGGCCAGACGATGATGGATACCGTAACACCGAGAGGGCCCGAGAATAACTCTCCATCGTCGGAGGAGCAAATCCCAATCTTGAGCTATCAAGTTACTTGACATACTTTCCCATGAACCCGTAAGCCGCCGTAATAGCCACCCAGTTACGGATGACGTTTAACAAACCCCAAAGTTCATGAATCAAGCATGAAGAAACTCGATACTCTCATGGTCTAAGGAATTATGCAAACATTAACTTTCTCTGTGTTATTAACTATTAACTTGTGACGAATGTATCTCATAGCATAACATCAATTCGGGTCGATTCAACACAAGTGTTCTCCTAACATTGTGCCCTCAAAGTTGCCGGCATAGACATGCCCATGATCAGGAAAACAGGACCATCACGCAATACTTGAGCTACTCTTAGAGGCCAGACTAGGAATATATTTTACCGTTTATTATTCCACACGTGCATATGAGTCTTCCTCCGAGCCTCGTGGTTATTGTACACTCGAGAACCATAGCAGTTATAGCATGGAACATAAACATAATTATGAACATGGAGATAAACAATAACATTTATTATTGCCTCTAGGGCATATCTCCTACAAATGGGAGACACGTTGGATCAACGTGAATACTTTAGGGATTATCGCTTGTCTCAAAAAGGGAAACTCTTATGGGATTAAATTGATTATGTGCAATGGTATGCTTGGAATTTATGCTTGAGATATTATTATACTTGTTGTTCTAGGATGAAGGCTCCACACCTTCCCTTTTCATGTAAATTTAATGATAATAAAACCTTGGCTTCTTATGCTAATGGTATATATGATTACTATGATGTGGAACGAATAGAAGAATTTGTTACTTTTAAGGGTGCTTATGAAATTGAATCTTTGTTTGAAAAGTATGAAGATTGTGATGATGCTGTCTACAGATCTGAAAATTTTGCTATACTTAAATATTGCTATGAGAATTACGAATACAATGCCAATATTAATGAGTTTATTGAGAAAGTCTCCGTTGTCCAAGAAGAGACTAATATTTTGCAGGAATCTATGGAAGAAGAAATTGATGACACTGTGAGCTCATTAGATGAAAAAATTGAGGAGGAGAGCGAAGAACAAAAGGAGGAAGAGCGGATTGATCACCCGTGCCCACCTTCTGATGAGAGTAACTCTTTATCCCATACATTGTTTAATTTCCCTTCGTTTTTACCGAAGGATGAATGCTATGATAATTGCTATGATCCCTTGGATTCGTTTGAAATATCTCTTTTTGATGAAATTGATGCTTGCTATGCTTGTGGCCTTGATGCCAATATGAATTATGCTTATGGAGATGAACTTGCTATAGCTCCTTATGTTAAACATGAAATTATTGCTATTGCACCCACACATGACAGTCCTACTATCTTTTTGAATTCTCCCAACTACACTATATCGGAGAAGTTTGCTCTTATTAAGGATTATATTAATGGGTTGCATTTTACTATTGCACATGATAATTTTGATGTATATAATATGCATGTGCTTGCTGCTCCTAATTGCAATTATTATGAGAGAGGAACTACATCTCAGCCTCTCTATGTTTCCAATGTGATAAAATTGCAAGAAACTGTTTATACTATGCATTGGCCTTTACTTGATGTGCATGAATTGTTGTTTTATGACATACCGATGCATAGGAAGAGAGTTAGACTTCGTCATTTCATGATATATGTTGCTTTGTGCTCACTACTAAATTACAAATCATTGTTAATTAAAATTGGCTTTGATATACCTTGGGATCCGGGTGGATCAATTACTTGAGCACTTTATGCCTAGCTTAATGGTTTTAAAGAAAGCGCTCCAGGGAGACAACCCGGAAGTTTTAGAGAGCCATTTATTTCTGTTGAGTGCTTTTATAAAGTTTAAAAACAAAAAAATATAGAGGGGAACCTAAAACTTTTTCAAAAAGAAAAGTAAAAGTAAGAAAGACGAGCACCGTTGAAGTGAGGGAGCTCCTTGAACTTTGTTCATGCCCATGGAAACTTTGCAAATCTTGAATTACAGAAACTTTTCAAAAAAAATAATTATCCCCTTGTACAAATCCATTGTATTATAAAAATAATGTGCCAAGATTTACCATTAGGATATTTAAATTGCTTGTTTGGTGCGTGCGGTGCAAAAACAGAAACTTTTGCTGTAGTGCGTGAATTTACATTTTTTACTGGAACGTGCAAAAATTCTAAAAAATTTACACAGTACTACTATGCAAATTATTTATTTTTTCCTAATTTTTCAAAATTAAAAATTATGAGTACAATGCTTTATGTGATTTGGGTGCTAGCGTTTCCACAATTCCAAAATCTTTATGTGACGTGCTAGGTCTCACCAATATAGATGAATGTTCTCTTAATTTGCATCTTGCGGATTCAACTATTAAAAAGCCTTTGGGTAGAATTAATGATGTTCTCATTCTTGCAAATAAAAATTATGTGCCCATTGATTTTATTGTTCTTGATATTGAATGCAATTCTTCTTACCCCATAATACTTGGTAGACCGTTCCTACGAACTATAGGTGCCGTTATTGATATGAAAGAAGGGAATATAAAATTTCAATTTCCACTAAAGAAGGGTATGGAGCATTTACCTAGGAAAAGAATTAAAGCACCATATGAATCAATTATGAGGGTGACTTATGGAATCAACTTGAAAGATGACAATACTTGAAATGCATTATGCCTAGCTAGGGGCATAAAACAATAGCGCTTGTTGGGAGGCAACCCAATGAATAAAATAAATTTTTATGTTATTGTGTGTTTTAACTGTCATGCTACTGGTATGATTGTGTTTTTGTGTTTTTAATTAGTGTTTGTGCCAAGTAAAGCCTTTAAGATGATTTGGAAGATAGTATAATTGATGCTGTTTGAAAACAGAAAGTTTTGCGTCCAGTGCTGGAATTTTAGTTTTTCTCTGGAACGTCAGAACCTTTTGAATTTTTTACACACTATTGAAATATGAATTTCCCACGTTGTCCTAATTTTTCAGAATTTTTGGAGTTACAGAAGTATGACCATAATTCAGATCTCTACAGACTGTTCTGTTTTTGACAGATTCTGTTTTTGATGCACTACTTGCTTGTTTTGATGAATCTATGGATTGTATCGGGGGGTATAAGCCATGGTGAAGTTAGAGTACATTAGGTATAATGCAAAAATAAAATATGAATGGGTTTGCAACAGTACTTATAGCAGTGATTTATTTTGTTATACTAACGGTGCTCACGAAGGTTTTGTTGAGTTTTGTGTGATTGAAGTTTTCAAGTTTTGGGTGAGATCACGATGGATGAAGGAATAAGGAGTAGTAAAAGCCTAAGCTTGGGGATGCCCGAGGCACCCCAAGGTAATATTCAAGGAAGACTCAAGCGTCTAAGCTTGGGGATGCCCCGGAAGGCATCCCCTCTTTCTTCTCCCAACCATCGGTAATTTTACTTGCAGCTATATTTTTATTCGTCACATGATATGAGTTTTGCTTGGAGCGTCTTGTATTATATGAGTCTTTACTTTGTTTGCTTTTTAGTTTGTCACAATCATCCTTGCTGAACACACCTATCTTGAGAGAGCCACACGTTTATCATCATTTGTTAGAATACTCTATGTGCTTCACTTAAATTTTTTGAGCTAGGCAATTGCTCTAGTGCTTCACTTAAATATTTTTGAGCACGGTGGTGGCTATATTTTAAATAAATAAACTCTCATGCTTCACTTATATTATTTTGAGAGTTGATTAAAATTTTGAAGAAAAAACTCTCATGCTTCACTTATATTATTTTGAGAGTTGACTAAAATTTTGAAGAAATGAATTCTCATGCTTCACTTATATTATTTTGAGAATTGACAAGACTAAAATTTGGAAGAAATGAATTCTCATGCGCACTTATATTATTTTGAGAATTGATAAGATTGAAATTTTGAAGAAACATTTGCACTCTCATGCTTCACTTAAATCTTTTTGAGAGTTGATGATAGTAACGGTAATTTGCACAAGATATGAAGTTGGTCCCAAAGTGATAAATATTCAAGAGGGATATAAATAAAAACTTTCATATAGATCATTGGATGTGATAAGTGTGATTCCTTGCAATAGTTTTGCGATATGGAAATGATAATATGTGAGTCATGTTAGTGACTAATTGTGATTTAGTAAAAATATTAGTGTTAAGGTTTGTGATTCCCTATGCATGCACGTTAAGTCAATAGTTATGCAATGAAATTATATCCTACTTATGGTGCATTATTCGGTGTTAGTTGTATTCAATGCATGTTTATGACCGTTTTCGTTTTTTGGTTGGTTGCTTCTCAATCTATTTGCTAGCCTTCATTTGTACTAAGTGGAAATACTGCTTGTGCATCCAAACTCCTTAAACCCAAGTTATGCCAAATGAGTCCACTATATCTACCTATATGCGGTATTTCAAGGCTGTTCCAAGTAAATTTGCGTGTGCCAACTCTAATTTTAAAATAATTTTCCGTTTTGTGTGCCCGTATCGCTCATGAAGCGGCAGGGGGTGGCCATTATTTTCCATGCTAGGTGTGTTATTCTCACGATGAGTGTTTATTCACTTGTCATTGCACGAGAGAATGGTTGGTAATAGGGATGCCCAGTCCCACAATGAAATCAAAATTAATAACAACAAAATTCCTTGGAAAGTGTTGGTATGGAGGGCACCCGTGGATACGGCTAGCCATGGATTGTGAAAGAATGCTGGAAAGGAAAGAACTTTACTTTCTGTTTGGGAACCACCTATGATGTGTCTAGCATGGAAAATATTGGGAATTCTCGGTCGTTTTCGTTGACAGGAAAAGCAAGCCTCTCAAAATATTTTTATCTCTTTAATTTCAGCTTTGAGCTCTGGCACATTTGACAAATCTCTACTTCCCTCTGTGAAGGGCCTATCTGTTTACTTTTATGCAATTTTTATTTTTCTTGATTCTCCATCTTCTCTTACAAATATTTGACAAATATTTTTCTTGAGGGAAACTGCAAGCTAGTGGTAATATTTGCATCTTTACAGACTGTCCTGTTTTCACAGATTGCTGTTATAGTTTCGTTATTTGCTTATGTTTGAAATCTTGTTGAGCCCCATTGATTTGGGAGCTATAGAATTGTGATGGCATACAGTGGGTAATGTTTGATTATAATTATACAATAATGTTAGAGCAGGACATGATGTGATTTGTTGTTATATGTATTAACCCTTCTAATGAAAAGTTCGGTTAAGTTTTGTGTGGATGAAGTGTTTGAAGATCGAGGTGGTATCGATATGAGGAGAATAAGGAGAGGCAAGTGTTCAAGCTTGGGGATGCCCAAGGCACCCCAAGTAAATATTCAAGGAGACTCAACCGTCTAAGTGTGACGCCCCCGACTTAATCGTGCACTAATCATACACGCAAATGCACACGATCAAGCCTAAGGACTCACTTGAAGATATCACAACACAACTCTAAACACAAATAAAAATCATACAAGCTTTATTTTACAAGCCAGGGGCCTCGAGTGCTCGAATACATAAGCTTGCATACAAGCATCAGCGGAAGCAACAACAGTATCTGAGTACAGACACAAAGTTAAACAAGCTGCCTTAAGAAGGTTGAGCAAAACAACGACATAAGATCGAAAAGGAGCAGGCCTCCTGCCTGGGTGCCTCCTAACTACTCCTGGTCATCGGTGGTCTCCACGTAGTATTACTCTCCACTAGAGGGGTAGTAGTAGTCGTCGACGGGGGCAGCTGGCTCCGGGGCTCCGTCGTCTGATCACATCAATCGGGTATGGGGAAAAAAGGGGAAGCAAGGAAACGGTGAGTACTCATCCAAAGTACTCGCAAGACTTACATCAGATCTATACTAATTATGCATCGGTATCAAAGGAAAGGCTGTATCTGTGGACTAGACTGCAGAAATGCCAGAATAGAGAGAAAGGCCTAGCCTATCGAAGACTAGCATCTTCAGCGTCTTGCAGCATTAGAAGAGTGCAGATTAGTGCATAAATATAGTAGTAGCAACAAGTAGTAACCACGCCCGGAGATCCTTCCTCGACTCCCTGCGAGAAAGCGATCCCGGAGCTATCACATATTCAACCCATTTCTAGTTGTAGAAGATCGGGATATTTTCCGAGTGTCCTGTTACCGTTGACACGGCTATTCGAATAGATATACGTCCCTACAGGGGTGCACCAACTTGCCCAACACGCTCGATTAACTCTGGCCGGACACACTTGCTCGGGTCATGCCCGGCCTCGGTCTATCGACACGTCGTAGCCCTACCTAGGCTCAACAGAGAGGCCAACACGCCAGTCTACATCCTAAGTGCGAAGGGGTCTTGGGCCCATCTCCCTTTGCACTCCTGTGCGTTGCGTGGGCGGTCGGGAGCAGACCTAACCCCCTTAATACAAGCGCGGGCATTCCCAGTCCAACCCGGCGCGCGCCGCTCAATCGCTGACGACTGAAGAGCTTCGGCTGATACATACGACACCGAGTGCCCAGACTTATTCCCGCGTGGTGGTTAGTGCGAAGAGGCTAGAGGCCTACTCAGATTACGTATCCTAACCCATTAGTGCGTTGGGAGCTCGCGGAAACGAGCAGAGACTCACGATCATGTGACCCTGTCGCCCCATCTCGTGGACTTACGGCAAGGGCTAGGAATGCCTTGCCATGCCACATATTCATCTCGCGGGTACCCTCATGGTCAACCCGTCTCCACATCACTCGCGGGTACCCCTCAGGGCCTACCCGACTTTACCAAGTATCTGAAGTAATTAAGTGGTAACCGTGTGTCCAACACATCTAGGAGGAATCCGAGGAATCACCCTCGTTGGATTCCCACTCGATGTATCCGTCAAGGTGAACCCGGAGGAATCACCCTCGATGGCATTCACACTTGCGGGGTTGCACGACAGGAGATTCATCGGAGGTAGTGAAAGAGAAATCACCCTCAGTAACCCACGACCAACTAGCTGTACTACAGAGGCAACATCGGGAGTGAGATAAGAGGTATCACCCTCGTCACTCGTTGGTAACTCTGTAGAGTCGTACAACTTAGGGGGTGTGCGGTGATGTGCTGGTCTCAGCCCATCGATCACATCGATCGAGGCACTGGTAACTAAGCGGGGCAACTAGGACATGGAAGAGGGGCCACAGATGGTTTACCATCCAACCTATACTAAGCATTTAGGATATCGGGTATAGTATCAAAAGCAGTTTACAAAAATAGGCTATGCAACAGAATAGGTAATTGGAACAATAACTGTAGCAGTTCTAATGCAAGCAGGAGGGAGAAAGAGTAGGCGATATAGGCATGCGTCAAGGGGGGTTGCTTGCCTGGAAGCTCTGCGGCAAAGGAGGGGTCGTCAACGGTGTAGTCGGACTCCAGAGCTGCGTCGGTCTCGGGGTCTAACGGAAGAGAAGAGGGGGAAGAAACAATAAATAAAAGCAAACAATGCAACACAGATGCATGGCATGACGATATGCAGTGCTGGTGGTGACCTAATGCAATGCTACACGTCGCAGACAAAGCGGGAAAATATCTGGGATATTTTCCCGGCTTTTAGGCAGATTTCGGTATACTGAACCGGAGGGAAAGGTTCCATGTTCGGATAGCTAGGAGTGATGGTCAAGCATTTTGACCACATATTCGGATTCGTCTCATTTTTCTGATCAACTTTCATGTTGAAAACTTTTCGATCCGAGCTACGGTTGAATTTCTACGAATTTTCAAAGATTTAAACCTTTTTCTGAAATTCTGGAATTAAATCTAATTAATAAATCGCATTATCCAGAACAGTGACTGATGATGTCAGTATGACGTCAGCTTGACGTCAGTGGTCAACCCCAGCTGTTCCAGGTCAAACCTGATAGCTGGGTCCCACTACTCAGTGACAGAGAGCTAATTAGGGGTCAATTTAAACTAAACAGGGTTAATTAGCATGTAGGCCCCACATGTCAGTGTCTAATTATTTTATTTAGTTAAACAGTGATTAAACGGTGGGGCCCGCATGTCAGTGGCAGTAGCTGCCCAGTCAGCCGAGTTGACCAAGTCAACTCGGTCAACTGGGGCCCTTGGGCCCACTGGCAGTGACCCAGGGGGTGCCACGTGGCTGCCAGCTCGGCGGTGCCGGCGTTTAAACGCCGGCGACCCTGTTTCACGGCGGAGGCGCACGGGCGCTCGCCGGATTTCGCGTACAGGAGGCCGTTCGGCGCGCGGCTAGGCGCGTTCGAACGTGGACTCCGCGATGCGTCGAGTGGTTGCGGTGGTTTGGCCGAAGTTGGCCGGAATCGAAGCCGGCGTCGAGCTCAGTGGCGGAGCGGTTTTGGGTGACGGCGATGCGGGGCACAGCGGAGCTAGCTAACGGTGTTGTTGGACTCGCACGAGCTCCAGGAGCTCGATGCGAGGCTCGCGCACGCGTGACAGCGGCTAAGGCCACGGCGGCGAGCTTGTCGGCGGCAGCGCGTTCGGGCACAGCGAGCGATCTAGTTGTAGGGCGCGCGCGAGAAAACGGAGAGGGGGAGGCGGTAGAGGAGCTCACCGCGAGGCGCACGGTGGCCGTTGGAAGTTTAGTAGCGCAGCACGGCGACCAGAATCGGAGATGAACGGCGGCGACCCGAGGAAGAAGACGAGCTCGTGGCGCTCGATGCGGTGCTCCCCGGCTCGGGATCGTGGACGGGGACAACGAAGTCGACGATGGCGAGGACGAAGGACACGGCGGCGAGGCGGGAGGAGCTCGGTGGCCGCGGGATCGACGGCGTGCGGCGACGAGCGCGTACGGGTGAGGAGAGAGAGCTCGGACGAGCGAGCGAGAGAGGGGGAAAGTGGATCTGGGCGATAGGAGAGGCCGTGGGCGTCACCCTTATCCCCTCCGCGGCCCTGTAGCGTCGCGGTGTCAGCGTTTTGCCAGCGCTTGCGCTCGTCCACGGCGGTGCCGACACGGGGAGAGAGAGAGAGGAGGGAGACGGTGCGCTGTGGGCTGGGCTGCACTGTGGACTTAGGCCCACTCCATAGTAGCCTTTTTTCCTTTTTCCCTTTTTATTTTGTGTTTTTCTTTTTCCAGTAGATTTTGCCTTTTCTTTTTGCCACCAAATGGCTTTGCAAAAATATGCAACTGGTGAAAACAAATACTAGTGAAATTAATGCACTACCACAAAAAGTTTGGGCAATTTTTGAATCCATTTGAATTTTTCAAAAATGGAAATAGCATTAAAGTTGCTATTTTTGCAGTGTTTTAATGCTCTGGCCTAATTTAGGAAAATAGGTGATGTTGTTTTCCTGAACATTAATTTGTTTTGGAATTTTTGCTACAACATGAACTATTTTCCAGCAATTTTTGAGCAACTTCAAATTTCACTTTGAATTTGAATTGAATTCAGTGGAGGAATTTGAAATGAGATAATAATCCACATTGATTAAACTTTGCAAATCACAGCAAATTAGCATAATCATGATGGATCACTGTTGCTCATTACAGAGGGGTGTTACACTAAGCTTGGGGATGCCCCAGAAGGCATCCCATCTTTCTTCAACAAGTATCGGTATGTTTCGGTTTTTGTTTTGTTCACATGATATGCGTAAATTCTTGGAGCATCTTTTGTGTTTATTTTTTCCTTTTCTTTTATGCACCATGCTGGTATGAGATAGTCCTTGGTTGATTTATAGAATGCTCTTTGCACTGCACTTATATCTTTTGAGTATGGCTTTATAGAATGCTTCATATGCTTCACTTATATCATTTGAAGTTTGGATGCCTGTTTCTCTACACATAGGAAAACCGTTATTTGTAGAATGCTCTTTTGCTTCACTTATATTTGTTAGAGCGTGGGCAAGTCTTTTGTAGAAACAATTAAACTCTCATGCTTCGCTTATATCTATTTAGAGAGTCAATAGGAATTGGTCATTCACATGGTTAGTCAGAAAATCCTACATAAACCTTGTAGATCACTGAATATGATATGTTTGATTCCTTGCAATAGTTTTGCGATATGGAGATGATAATATGTGAGTTATGCTAGTGAGTAATTGTGATTTAGTAAGAATATTGGTGTTAAGGTCTGTGATTCCCTATGCATGCACGTAAAGTCAATAGTTATGCAACGAAGTTATATCCTACTTATGGTGCATTATTCAGTGTTAGTTATTCTCAATGCATGCTTATGACCGTTTTCTTTTTCTGGTTGGTCACTTCTCAATCTATTTGCTAGCCTTCATTTGTACTAAGCGGGAATACTGCTTGTGCATCCAAACTCCTTAAAACCAAGTTGTGCCAAATGAGTCCACCATATCTACCTATATGCGGTATTTCCATGCCGTTCCAAGTAAATATGCATGTGCCAACTCTAATTTTTCAAAATAATTTTCCGTTTTGTGTACCCGTACCGCTCATGAAGCGGCAGAGGGTGGCCAATATTTTCCATGCTAGGTGTGTTATTCTCACGATGAGTGTTTATTCACTTGTCATTGCACGAGAGAGTGGCAGGTAATAGGGATGCCCAGTCCCACAATGAATCAAAAATAATAATAACAAAATTCCTTGGAAAGTGTTGGTATGGAAGGCACCCGTGGATACGGCTAGCCATGGATTGTGAAAGAATGGTGGAAAGGAAATGAACTTTATTTTCTGTTTGGGAACCACCCATAATGTGTCTAGCATGGAAGATGTTGGGAACTCTCGGTTGTTTTTGCTGACAGGAAAAGCATGCCTCTCAAAATAATTTTATCTCTCTGTTTTAAGCTTTGAGCTCTGGCACCTCTGCAAATCTCTGCTTCCCTCTGCGAAGGGCCTATCTATTTTACTTTTATGCATTTTTATTTTTATTGAGTCTCCATCTTCTCTTATAAAGCACCAACTGGAGAGCACTATTGTCATACTTATGCATTGGGTGTAGTTAATCTTGAGTGTGTTTCATGAATGGATCAATGACTAAAAGACATGGTTGTTTGTTAGTATGCTTGATTATTGATGTCTTTATATCAAATTACAGACTATTGCTTTGAATCACTCGTGTCTTAATATTCATGCCATGATTAAATTATATGATCAAGATTATGCTAGGTAGCATTCCACATCAAAAATTATCTTTTTATCATTTACCTACTCAAGGAACAAGTAGGAATTAAGCTTGGGGATGCTGATACGTCTCCATCGTATCTATATTTTTTCATTGTTTCATGCCAATATTCTACAACTTTCACATATTTTTGGCAACATTTTATATTATTTTTGGGACTAACATATTGATCCAGTGCCTAGGGCCAGTTCCTGTTTTCTGGTTGTTTTTTGTTTCACAAAAAATACATATCAAACGAAGTCCAAATGCAATAAAATTTTACGGAGAATTATTTTGGAATATATGTGATTTTTGGAAGGTGCAATCAACGCAAATGGAGGCCCACGGCCTCCACAAGCCACATGGGCTCGGCCCCCCTGGCGCGGTGTGGTGCCTCGTGGGCACACCGTAAGTCGGTTGGGTCTCTTCTTCGGCCGCAAGGAAGCTAATATACGGAAAAAATTGTGTTAAAATTTCAGCGCAATCAGAGTTACAGATCTCCGGGAATTTAAGAAACGGTGAAAGGCCAGAAAATAGGAGCGCGAAACAGAAGAGAACAGAGAGAGAGAGAGAGATCCAATCTCGGAGGGGCTCCTGCCCCTCTGCCGCCATGGCAGCCATGGACCAATGGGGAAACTCTCCTCCCATCTAGGGGGGAGGCCAAGGAAGAGGAAGAAGGAGGGGGGCTCTCTCCCCCCTCTCTCCCGGTGGCGCCGGAACGCCGCCAGGGGAACCATCGTGACAGCGATCTACACCAACAACTTCGCCGCCGTCAACACCAACTCTCTCCCCCTCTATGCAGCGGTGTAACCTCTCAATTCCCGCTGTAATTCTCTACTTAAACATGGTGCTTAATGCTACATATTATTATCCAATGATTTGTGGCCATCCTATGATGTTTGAGTAGATTCGTTTTGTCCTATGGGTTGATTAATGATCGTGATTGGTTTGAGTTGTATGTTTTATTTTGGTGATGTCCTATGGTGCCCTCCGTGTCGCGAAAGCGTGAGGGATTCCCGCTGTAGGGTTTGCAATACGTTCATAATTCTCTTACAGTGGGCGGCTAGAGTGACAGAAGCTTACACCCGACTAAGGGGGTTGTTGCGTATGGGAGTAAAGGGGACTTGATAGTTAATGCTATGGTTGGGTTTTACCTTAATGATCTTTGGTAGTTGCGGATGCTTGCTAGAGTTCCAATCATAAGTGCATATGATCCAAGTATGGAAAGTAAGTTAGATCATGCCTCTCCCTCATATAAAATTGCAATAATGATTACCGGTCTAGTTATCGATTGCCTAGGACAAATCATTCTCTTGTGTTACAAAAGCTTTCTACTAAACAACTAAGTTTTATTATCTTGCAAATTACTCGTAGTTTTATTCTCACAAAGTACTTCTAGTTTTATTCTTGCAAACCTATCCTATCACCTTCAAAATAGTTTCATACTTGTTCTAGGTAAAGCGAACGATAAGTGCGCGTAGAGTTGTATCGGTGGTCGATAGAATTTGAAGGGAATATTAATTCTACCTTTAGCTCCTCGTTGGGTTCGACACTCTTATTTATCGAAAAAGCTACAATTGATCCCCTATACTTGTGGGTTATCAGTATTCATGCCATGTTTATAACAATTTGATATGGTTTTGGTATGATTTGATTAGAACTAACCAGGACTTACACTGTTTTCAGCAGAACTGCCGTGGTGTTGTTTTTTGTGCAGAAATAAAAGTTCTCGGAATTGGACGAAACTTTTTGATGATTTTTTTTGGACCAAAAGAGACCCCCGAAGCTTCGTGGATGGACCAGAAGCCTCACGAGGTGCTCACAAGGCACCACGGCGCGGCCTGGGGGGTCGCGCCGTGTTGCCTTGTGGGGCCCTCGTAGCTCCTTTTCGCATGATTCCAACACTGAAAAATCCTATAAATAGAGAAACCCCCAGAAATAAACCTAGAACTTCGAAGCCACCGCCGCAAGCCTCTGTACCGAAGAAATACCATCTGGAGCCCTATTCCAGCACCCTGCCGGAGGGGGGAATCATCACCGGAGGCCATCTTTATCATCCCGGTGGTCTCCATGACGAGGAGGGAGTAGTTCTCCCGCGGGGCTGAGGGTATGTACTAGTAGCTATGTGTTTGATCTCTCTCTCTCTCGTGTTCTTGATTTGGCACGATCTTGATGTATCGCGAGCTTTGTTAATATAGTTGGATCATATGGTGTTTCTTCCCTCTCTATCTTCTTGTGATGAATTGAGTCTTTCCCTTTGAGGTTTCGTTATTGTTGGATTGAATATTTGAGATTTGAGAACACTTGATGTATGTCTTGCATGTGGATACCCGTGGTGACAATGGGGTATTCTATTGGTTCACTTGATGTATGTTTTGGTGATCAACTCGCGGATTCCCGTGACCTTGGGGTGATCTAGCCAAAGGGGTTGGTTGCACGTTTTCATCTTCTTTTCTCCGATAGAAAGTTTGGGGTACTCTTTGAAGTTCTTTGTGTGGATTGAATATTATGAATCTGAAGTTGTTTGATGCATATTGAATAATCAACTCACGGATACTTGTGGTGACATTGGAGTATGTAGGTGACATTAGAGTTGGTTGATGCGTATCATATGGTGTTATTTTAGTACGAACTCTAGGGCTGTTTGTGACACTTATAGGGATGGCTCAATAGATTGATCGAAAAGGATAACTTTGAGGTGGTTTCGTACCCTACAACAATTTCATCTTATGTTCTCCGCTAATAGGAACTTTGGAGTGATTCTTTATCGCACGTTGAGGGATTGTTATATGATTCAATTATGTTAGCATTGTTGAGAGATTGCACTAGTGAAAGTATGAACCCTAGGCCTTGTTTTCAAGCATTGCAATACCATTTTTGCTCACTTTTGTTACTTGCTACCTTGCTGTTTTTATTATTTCACATTACAAAAACCTATATCTACTATCCATACTACACTTGTATCACCATCTCTTCGCCGAACTAGTGCACCTATACAATTTACCATTGTATTGGGTGTGTTGGGGACACAAGAGATTTCTTGTATTTGATTGCAGGGTTGTTTGAGAGAGACCATCTTCATCCTACGCCTCCCATTGATTGATAAACCTTAGGTCATCCACTTGAGGGAAATTTTCTAGTGTCCTACAAAACTATGCACTTGGAGGCCCAACAACGTCTACAAGAAAAAAAGTTGCGTAGCAGACTGTGACACCCTGGTTTTCGCGCCTTGTTTTTTTACCGTTTACGGGATTTGACTCCCGTTTTTTTTCCGGTGTTCTTGGATTTTCTCTCGCTTTTGGGTATATGAATATGGTCAGTTAGCCTTGCCTTCCCTATCCAACCAGAGATTCTCTCCGATTCAACCTTGCCATCCAAGATGTATTCTCAGGATTTTGCCCCGAAACTCTATCTTCCGAGTTACCGGAAGGGAAACCCTAACTCCTTCCGTTACAAAGGAACCCCAATTTCCTTTGATCTTTTCCCTCCCAAATTTCTCCCAGTGATCATCCTATCTTTTTAAACCCTGGTTATGCAAAAATATTGCCAAGTCATTTGCAATATTTTTCATTTAAAATTAATTCCTTTTTCTGCCAGTTAAAGGAATTAAATCCAAGAAAATATCTATCCATCTCCAAAGCTCATGAAAACTTGTGGAGATATTCTTTGTGATCATATTGAGCTCCCATAAATGTTGGCCATAATTAAATAAGGGAAATTGCCTTTTCCTATTTAAAGCCAATATTGCATCTTGGGCACTTTCCAAAGGAACTACCATTTTGGTAGCCAGGAAATATCCCAAATAATTTCTGGAGCTTATCCCATCCATATCTTCACCATTTCCATCAAGATCCCAAGTTCCACAGATCAAATTTTGAGTGCATCATCCTGTTCTTGTTTCTGGACCTATTTTGAGGTTCTGAAGCAACTATATTTTATATTGCTTCAGAAATTCTCAAATTAATCCAGGACCTCAAATTCCATATATGATGTGAGTATGCAAAAATTCACATCATTTCATCTAGCCAATTTCTCCCAAACATTCCATCTAGTTTCTGTCCAGATCCAACCTCTGTGAAGGAAGTACCACTTTGGCATTTCCAATTGAGCTGAAATTTTCCCAGTACCTTATTATCTCCAAATCCTCACCCTACACAAAAATTCAGTTCATTCCACCAAGCCATATGAGTGCAGCTTCAAGGTCAAGTTTCTGGACCAGATTATGCTTTGTGAAGGAAGTATATGCAAATGAGGTCCAAATTGCTTCAAATCTTACCAGGACCTAGTCCTTACTACCCTCTCTCATTGTGACAAGGATTCAGCTCCCCTCTCTCATCCATTCCTCCACAAGGATCTGTCCAAGTTTTAGGTCAGAACCTTTGTGAGCTCCAATCAGTCAGTTCCTGCCTCCACCTCCATCCAAAATCCTCATATGTCAACTCACTGCCCTCTGATCTATCTAATTGACATGATTTTGCATTCAGGAAAACTCCATAGCATGTGGCACCCGTGGTGACCACGCTTAGGACAGGCCAAAATGGTGCTCTGCGGCACCGTTCTCGTCGGCCAGCCAGCTTCGGCCGTCCCCGGCTTGTCCGGCCATGTCTAGTGGGTTCGCGACGTCCACGTACCCCTCTCTAGGCCCTTCTCCTCTCTTCTTTCTTCTTCTCCACGCCGCGGCGGTCGTCACCGCAGTACTGTCCCGCCCGTGTCGCCGTTGTCTCCTTCCCTCCCGTTGGCCTTTTCCTCCCTGAGCCGTCCCCTCCCTCTGGTCATCGTCAGGTCGGCACCTCTCCTCGCGCGACACCTCGCCGGAGCTCCAGTGCGACGATAAGCTCGCCACGGCGGCCGTGGTTATCCGCTCGCCCTCGGCCGGCTATAAAAGCCGCGGCCGAGCCCCTCCCCGAGCACCTCGCAGCCTCCTCTTCCCTCCCTTGCCTCCTCCCGAGCCCCAGCCCCGAGCAGCCGCGCCACTGGTGCCCAAATCGCCGGCAATCCCCGCCACAGCCACTGCTCGGCCTCGCCGGAATTCGCGGCGCCTAGGCCATCCCCACCCCACCTCGCCTCCTCTCCCGACTACCACCACCACCACGACGCCCTCCCCGCCTTAGTTTCGCTCCGGGGAAGGCCAAAGCCTCGGTCCCGACCTCTCCAGCGCCGCCGTCCGCTGCGGCCGGCGTCCCGTCCGCTTCTGAGCTCCCCGGCATCCGAGAGTTGCCTGGATGGAAGCGGCTCGCCTCCCTGGTCACGCCGGTGGCCGGACCTCGGCCAGAGGTGGCCTGTGCCGCCGGGAGTCATCGCCGGCGCACGACGGCCTCGCCTCTCCTCCGCCCAGTCGCGAGGTGGAAGAGGAATGAGGAAGAGAGAGTCAAAGCCCGCGGGGCCCGCCTGTCAGCTAGACAGCGGTGTTGACCCCGGGCCCGCACGTTCTTAAGTGGAAACGTATTTTGGAAATACGCTTTCCATTTTCAGAAACGTAGTTGGCTGCGGTTTGACCAGAAAATATGTTTTCTGTTGGCGAAGACGTATTCAATAAAAGGCGCTTCCTCTCTCCAGCCCGGCGCCGAAACCTTTAGATTGCGGCCGTTCGTCGGATTAGAGCAGAAATGAACACATTTTTGTTTGTTTTCTGCCTAACGAACGAACGCCCGTATCTTTTCAACCGCAACTCCGATTCAGGTGAATCCAACGCCCACTTCTTCAGTTTGTCAAGCCCGTTCCGATGATATCACTTCCACCATGTTGACACTTTCTGAAAATGACCATTTTGCCCCACCCTATATCAGCCCCTCCGAGAGAGAACCCTTTCCGGCGATTTTTCCGCGAGCTCATCGCACTTCTTCCCGGTGTATCCCTCCACCCCCAGGCAAGCCGACCATCTGATATATGCCCTAAAGCATTGCTCGGTGTTATTCTTGTGTGTTTAATTAATAAATATGCATGTGTTAGTAGTAGTAATTAAACTCCTGCTAGTTCGGACTTGCTATTTACATTACCTGCTATTGCTCATCATAGTATCGCCCTAGTGACTCGTAGGTGACAATGTGGAGATAGTTTGCCATGTTGATATACTAGTTTACATCTTGATTATCGTTATTGTTGCAATGATTATGAAATGTGACTTAATGATAACAACCTCCTCCGTCGACTGGTTCGAGTCATAGTGCCACCTATCCGGACTTACCCGTGAAGCCACATTTGCCGGTATGGGACGGCCCTGACTTTGCCTATTGTCTTGCCTCTTGTCGGTACCACCAACTAGGGAGGGTTATGCGTGCGTGCTGCCCTGATCAGGTAGACGACGATAATCCTGTGAGCCCAGTTTGGTTATGTGCGCACGTCCCCGTTTGGGACAGTTTTGTTTGGCCACGACGGTGGCAGGTGTCACGGGGTGACACAGGGGCCACCCAGGACATGACCCTGGGAGGGTATGATTGTCGGTGGGACCGTAAGAGTGTCGGGCAATAGACCGAGTTTTGTTGGAGCAGCACTGGTCCACCCGAATGGGAACATGTACTAAAGTACGAGGCCAGGCGCTCCATGGTGTGGGTAAAGTGCGCAACCTCTGCAGAGTGTAAATCTATTCGAATAGCCGCGTCCTCGGTCATGGACAGTTCGTATAGGCCCCTATTTGGTCTGTGTCGAGTCTGGAGGAACAAACTATATAATGTTATTGCTAAGACTGAACCAGAGAAAGGTATGAATTATCAGACTTGCAGTGCAGATGCATGGACATCGGATGATGTCAGGTATATGAGATGTTAGCCATGGGATGGCTATAAGATGAGTGGTCGGATGACTGAAAGATTTGGATTGGATTTGGATCGGATTCGGATTCGGATTGGGATTTAAATCGGATTTGGATTGGATCATGAGAATATTCGGAGTATGAATTATTTACTTGATATGCTTTACCTTACTGTATCTACTCCAATAGTTATTATGATAGATAATCCTGCTATGACATCATGATTAATGCTGCTACATGATTAATCATGCTAGATAATCCTGTCATAACATGATAGTTAATACTGTTAAGATATCAATTGCATGCTTGAATGCCATGGTATGCTTTGCTTGGTGTATATGTTGGTATGGTTTGCTTGCGAGTACATTCAAAAGTACTCAGCGGCCTTCAATGTGGCCAGGTTCACCTAAGGATTCGACGTTCGCTAGCGAGGAGCCGGAGTGTTCGCGGGCTAGAAGAGTAACCCAGTCAGATCCGTGTGGATTGGAGCCGCACCAGGACCATGCTGCCTTAGATAGAGCTTTTCCGCTGCCATCACCCTTGTAAATATATCATGTAAGACTGATATATTTCATTAATAGAAAAGCTTGTGTTCATGATACTTGTTGTAAAAGCGCATACCAGAGTGATTTCCTGGGCTGGTATGTGCGGTGACCGTCTGACTACAGTGGTATTCAGGCGGGGCGCCACACAGACATCAAGCTCTTTTCTGGCGCCGTTGCCGGGGAGGTGAGTGCTTGAAGGTATATCTTTAGATCTTGCAATTGAATCTTTTAGTTTCTTGTTTTATCACTAATTTGGTTTATAAAAGAAAACTACAAAAAAATGGAATTGAGGTTGCCTCACATGCTTCATCTATATGATGTCTTTCTTGAAAATAAGGATTCCGATAATTGTGCTTAATTGTTAGAAGAAGAATTTAATAAAATGTTTAATGTGAGTCCTTTGAATGATGAGCATGATTGCAATGTTGTTAGTATGAATTCTTTGAATATCCATAATGCTAATGATGATTGCACTAGTCATGATAAAAAAGTTTCTTATAAGCATGTCAATTTTTGTGGAGTGAATAAAATTTGTGAAGACATGCCTTATAGAGATGATAGATTTTTTAAGAAGCATAAACATGATAAAACTAGTTGGTGGCTTAAGGTGATAGATAAATTTGCTATAAAATTATGCTCTCTTCATCCCATTACTTGTGAACTTTGCAATAAGGTTGGTCATCTCAATTTTCAATGCATACTTTTTCATGATCGAATCATTTCCAAATATTGTAATAACTTGATCACCCTTGAACTTTATAATGAACTTTGTTTATTTTTGGGGTGTGAAGAATTGACACATAAAAATAGTTGGTTTGAAGTATTCATTCTCACAAAAGACATTGAAAATAATTTAGAGGAAATCTATATGTTTTGTGTGGTAAATTGCAATGAGAATGCTTATATAGCCAACTATAGAAAAACGGGAAAACAAATAGAATATAAAAGAAATACTAATGGAAGGGTAAGATTCCCCCTTTCCCTCCTATTTTCTCTCATGATGAAACAGGTAACGAGGAGGAGCTTCCTATCCAACCAATCTCTTCAATAAGAAGTTCGGAAGAATTAAATAAACCCACGCATAATGTGGTAAAGAAAAAGAAAAGAAGGAAAAGTAGAGGTAAAGAGGTATCTCTCCCAAATAATGTTGCTCCTATTATTGTTGAACCTGATGAGAATGAATCAAAAATAATTGTGGAAGATGATACACTTGATGATGATTTTGTTATGCCTATTGCTTGTTGTCATGATTATGATTGGGAAGATAATGATACTTCTTATGATCTTGAAAATCTTTATGGCACCAACTTGGAAGAATATGATAATAATTGTTAGACTATTGGTGCTATTCATACTATTGATGATAATAGTGATAATGCTAATGATATGCAAACCAACAAGCTTGGGGATGCTATGTATGATTGGAATGATATGTTTGAGAATTTATTTGCTGCAAATAATGTTTGCCCTAAGCTTGGGGATGCTATGCTTAATGAAAATGATCTTTTTATTCCCCCTACTTTTGACGAGCAAATTTATTATGATGATGACATGCCTCCTATCTATGATGATTATTGTGATGATACTTTTGTTATGAAAAATAGTGATGATTATTATTATAATACTTGTCATAATTATGAAAATCCTTTTACTGAACATCACTCTTTTAATGTGGAAACAATTTATAGTATTCGAGTTTCATACGATACTCCCACTATTATGAATGAGAAGAAAATTGCTTGTGTGGAGAGTAATAAAAATTCTATGCTTATGAAGAATGCTTCATGTGATAGTTATATTGTTGAATTCATTCATGATGCTACTGAAAATTATTATGAGAGAGGATCATATGCTTGTAGGTGTTGCAATAATACCAAGTTTCCTCTCTATGTGTTGAAAGTTTTGAAGTTATACTTGTTTTGCCTTCCTATGCTAGTTGATTCTTGCTCCCATAAATTATTTGCTCCCAAATTCCTATGAATAGGAAGTGGGTTAGGCTTAAATTTTCTTGTCATATGATTCATGATGCTCTCTTTCTATTCCAATTATTTATTCTTATGCGAGCATCATTGAAATCATCCTGCCTAGCTAAAAGGCATTAAAGAAAAGCGCTTGTTGGCAGACAACCCAATATTTATACCTACTGTTTTTGTTGTGTTCACATGATTAATCTACTGTAGTAATCATGTTTCATATGTTTTCTTTCAATAATGTGCCAAGTAAAGCCTTTGGGATAGTGTGGATGCTTGTTGATTTGATTCTGTGCAAAAACAGAAACTTTTGTGTCCAGTGCTGGAATTTCTATTCTCTACTGGAGCGTGATAAAATTCTGAAATATTTACAGAGTATTGGGTAACAAAAAATTTATGTTGTTCTAATTTTTCAGAATTTTTGGAGGTACACAAGTATGGTTTTTAAATCTCTCACTACATGCTGTTCTGTTTTTGATATATTCTGTTTTTATTGCATAGTTTGCTTGTATTAGTGTTTCCATAGCTTATATTATGAGATATAAATTGTGGAAATGATAGACTACAGTAGGAATTATGTAAGAACAATTATGAATCTTGTCTTGACAGTACCTAAGTGGATGATTTATTTTTATCATACTAACCTATCTCACAAGTTCCGTTAAGTTTTGTGTGATTGAAGTTTTCAAGTTTTGGGTGAGATATCGATATGAGGAGAATAAGGAGCGGCAATACCCTAAGCTTGGGGATGCCCAAGGCACCCCAAGGTAATATTCAAGGAAGGCCCAAGCGTCTAACCTTGGGGATGCCCCGGAAGGCATCCCCTCATTCGTCGTCAACACTATCGGTAACCTTACTTGGAGCTATATTTCTATTCGTCACAAAATATGAGTTTTGCTTGGAGCATCATTTTCTTCTGTTGATATTTGCTTGGTGTTATCAATAATCATGTTTTGTATTTTTTATTTCAATAAAATTCCAATTATAGCCTTTACCATGCTCAGTTTGCAAGTTCATGTGTTGTTATTTGAAAACAGAAAGTTTTCTGTTATGTCCAGAATATTCCTGAATAGTCAGAACATGATAAAAATCTGAAATTTTTATACAGTAAGCATGCATGAGTTTTCTTTCACGTGGTAATGTTTCCGAATTTTTGGAGTTAGGAAAGTATGAATTCTTATTCACCCTTTACAGACTGTTCTGTTTTGGTAGATTTCGGTTATAGTTGCATTGTTTGCATATGTTGCTTGTTTAATGTTTCTATTTGTGGATAGGAGTATTAAATATGCAGAGGCATTTAGTATGCAATGTTTAATTATAATTTTTGTGATTTGCTACAGTAGAGAATGTTAAGGTTTTGAGTCGATTTATACTAACTTATCTCACGAGTTCTTGTTAAGTTTTGTGTGGATGACGTTTTAAGATTTAGGAGAAGCCATGATATGAGAGGAATTAAGGAGACACAAGAGCTCAAGCTTGGGGATACCCAAGGCACCCCAAGATAATATTTCAAGAAGTCTCAAACAACTAAGCTTGGGGATGCCCCGGTAGGCATCCCACCTTTCTTCATCAACACCTAGCGGTTAGCCTAAGTTTTTACTTGTTCACATGTTATGTGCTATTCTTGGAGTGTCCTTTTATTTTTATTTTGTTTGCTGTTTGAATAAAATTATCAAGATCTGAAATCTTTATTGAGAGAGAGTCTTCACATAGCTACTTAATTGTTTGCCTACTCATTGATCTTCACTTATACCTTTTGGAGTATTTTCTCATTTACTCTCGTGCTTCACTTATATCCTAAGAGTAAATTGTTGAATGAATCAAATATCATAAAGGTGAAATAACATGTTCTTCATATGCTTGTCCCATGGGGAGTAGTGGCTTCACAAATAAGAAGTATAAGTGGTAAAATTTATTGAAAGTTAGCAAACACAGCATTGGTCACTTGAACAATTCATGAAAGAATGTTGAAGGAAGAGAGATTTCACATATAAATATACTATCTTGGACATCTTCTATGATTGTGAGCCCCCATTAATTATTTTCAACCTTGATCAAGTAGTTGATGTTGGACAAGGAAGACAACCTAATGGGTTATGTTTGCTTATATTCACATAGCAGTTATATTGTTTTGGATCCTCTAACATGTGGCGCTTGCCCCCTATCTTTTGCTAGCCAAAATTCCGCACTAAGTAGAGATACTACTTGTGCATCCAAAAACCCTTAAACCCAGTTTCATGTCATGAAAGTCCACTATATCTACCTATGGATTGAATAAGATCCTTCAAGTAAGTTGTCATCGGTGCAAAGCAATAAAAATTGCTCCTAAACATGTATGAACTTTTATTGTAAGGGAAAATAAGGTTTGTACGATCTTGTGATGGTGGAGTAATAAAAGCGACAGACTGCATAATAAAGGTCGCTATCACAAGGGGCAATATAAAGTGACGTTCCTTTACATTAAGAGCTTGCACATCCAAAAACAAAGAGCGCATGACAACCTCTGCTTCCCTCTGCGAGGGGCCTATCTTTTACTTTATGTATTTACTTTCATGCAAGAGTCAATAGTGTTCTTCTCTATTCCGTTTTTATTTTCTCTCTTGGCAAGCATCATGTGGTGGGGATTGATCCAGGCATATATATCCCATTGAATATAGGTGATCATGAGTTATTATTGTTGACATTATCCATGAGATAAATAAGTTGGGAGGCAAAACATTAAGCCCCTATCTTCCTATGTGTTTGACTGAAACAATTTGTTCTAAAAATATGCTTTGAGTGTCAGCAATCATGGAAGACTATATGATAGTTGAGTATGTGGAATTTGCTAAATCAAAGCTCTTACATAGACCCTTCCTGAAAATAAGATGAATTGCAATTGTCTGATGACTGAGAACATAGTTTGTTAGTTTTCAAGAAAGTTTATGGTCTATACTTTAACATGTGAATAGCTTGCTACTTGATCATAAGTTTTATGAGAAAGAGTTGTTGTTATGATGCTAGGAAAAGTGATTGAAATTGCCATTGATCAAACTTATGCATTATGCTAGCATTCACACTTCATAAATTATTTCTTTTATCATTTACCTACTCGAGGACGAGCGGGAATTAAGCTTGGGGATGCTGATACGTCTCCAACGTATCTATAATTTATGAAGTATTCATGCCATATTTATAACAATTTTATATGGCTTTGGTATGATTTGATTAGAACTAACCCGGAGTGACGCTGTTTTCAGCAGAACTACCGTGGTGTTGTTTTTTGTGCAGAAATAAAAGTTCTCGAAATTGGACGAAACTTTTTGATGATTTTTTTGGGACCAAAAGAGACCCCCAAAGCTTCGTGGAAGGACTAGAAGCCTCATGAGGTGCTCACAAGGCACCACGGCGCGGCTCCTTTTCGTGTCGTGCTGCCTTGTGGGGCCCTCGTAGCTCCTTTTCGCGTGATTCCATCACTGAAAAATCCTATAAATAGAGAAACCCCCAGAAATAAACCTAGAACTTCGACGCCGCAGCTGCAAGCCTCTGTACCATAGAAATACCATCTGGAGCCCTGTTCCGGCACCCTGCCGGAGGGGGGAATCATCACCGGAGGCCATCTTTATCATCCCGGCGGTCTCCATGATGAGGAGGGAGTAGTTCACCCTCGGGGCTGAGGGTATGTACTAGTAGCTATGTGTTTGATCTGTCTCTCTCGCGTGTTCTTGATTTGGCACGATCTTGATGTATCGCGAGCTTTGTTAATATAGTTGGATCATATGGTGTTTCTTCCCTCTCTATCTTCTTGTGATGAATTGAGTCTTTCCCTTTGAGGTTTCGTTATTGTCGGATTGAATATTTCAGAGTTTGATGCATATTGAATAATCAACTCACGTATACTTGTGGTGACATTGGAGTACGTAGGTGACATTAGAGTTGCTTGATGCGTATCATATGGTGTTATTTTAGTACGAACTCTAGGGCCGTTTGTGACACTTATAGGGATGGCTTAATAGATTGATCGGAAAGGATAACTTTGAGGTGGTTTTGTACCCTACAATAATTTCATCTTATGTTCTCCTCTAATAGGAACTTTGGAGTGATTCTTTATCGCACGTTGAGGGATTGTTATATGATTCAATTATGTTAGCATTGTTGAGAGATTGCACTAGTGAAAGTATGAACCCTAGGCCTTGTATTCAAGCATTGCAATACCGTTCTTGCTCACTTTTGTTACTTGCTACCTTGCTGTTTTTATTATTTCAGATTACAAAAACCTATATCAACTATCCATACTACACTTGTATCACCATCTCTTCGCCGAACTAGTGCACCTATACAATTTACCATTGTATGGGGTGTGTTGGGGACACAAGAGATTTCTTGTATTTGATTGCAGGGTTGTTTGAGAGAGACCATCTTCATCCTACGCCTCCCACGGATTGATAAACCTTAGGTCATCCACTTGAGGGAAATTTGCTACTGTCCTACAAAACTCTGCACTTGGAGGCCCAACAACGTCTACAAGAATAAAAGTTGCGTAGTAGAATTCAGACCCCATGGCGAACAACGACGCCACCACCAAGAAGAAGGCCACAGATGACGTCGAGGCTGCTGCCGCCGCCGCGTTGGCCTGGCCAACCGAAGGGTATGATTTGTTCATCCCGACGCGGAGGCTGCTGCTGCCGCCGCCGCGTTGGCCTGGCTAACCGGAGGGTATGATTTGTTCATCCCTCATCTACCCGTTTATGTGCTTGTTCATGTGCTAGCCGTATATGTTGTTGATACGTCTCCAACGTATCTATAATTTTTGATTGTTCCATGCTATTATATTATCAATCTTGGATGTTTTTATATGCATTTACAGCAATTATATATCATTTTTGGAGACTAACCTATTAACTTAGTGCCCAGTGCCAATTGTTGTTTTCTGCCCTATTTTTGTTTTACAGAATATCAATACCAAACGAAGTTCAAATGCCACAAAACTTTTTAGAGATGTTTTTCTGGACATATACAACACTAGAAGCTTCGGGAGGAGGCCGGAAGCCCCAGGGGGTGCCCACGAGGCACCATGGCATGCCTGGGGGGCAGGCGTGCCCTGGTACCTCGTGGGGCCCATAGAGCTCCGTTTGACCTAATTCCTCCACTATGAATTCCCAAAAAATCAGAAACCCTTAGGGTAGTCCACAAAATACTTTTTCCGCCGCCGCAAGTTTCTGTTCTCAAGAGATCCCATCTGGAGGCCTTTTCCGGCACTCCGCCGGAGGGGGAATCGATCATGGAGGGGCTCTACATCAACCTTGATGCCCTTCCGATGATGCGTGAGTAGTTTACCACAGACCTTCAGGTCCATAGTTAGTAGCTAGATAGCTTCTTCTCTCTTTTTGATCTTCAATACAATGTTCTCCTCGATGTTCTTGGAGTTCTATCTGATGTAATTACTTTTTGCGGTGTGTTTGTTGGGATCCGATGAATTGTGAGTTTATGATCAGATTATCCATGAATATTATTTGAGTCTTCTCTGATCTCTTTTATGCATGATTATTATAGCCTCGTATTTCTTCTCCGGTCTATTGATTTGGTTTGGCAAGTAGATTGATTTATCTTGCCATGGGAAGAGGTGCTTTGTAATGGGTTCAATCTTGCGGTGCTCAATCCCAGTGATAGAAAGGGACATGACACGTATGTATCGTTGCTATTAAGGGTAAAAAGATGGGGTTTATTCATATGTGAGTTTATCTTGTCTACATCATGTCATCGTTCTTAAGGCGTTACTCCGTTCTTTATGGACTTAATACACTAGATGCTTGCTGGATAGCGGTCGATGTGTGGAGTAATAGTAGTAGATGCAGGCAGGAGTCGGTCTACTTGTCTCGGACATGATGCCTATATACATGATCATTGCCTTGGATATCATCATGATTAGTTGCTTTTCTATCAATTGCCCAACAGTAATTTGTCTACCCACCGTATGCTATTTTCTTGAGAGAAGCCTCTAGTGAAAACTATGGCCCCTGGGTCTATCTAAATCATATACTAAAACCCAAAAATACTTGCTGCACTTTTTTCTTTATTTATTTTATTTTGTATTTTTGTTTCAATCTATCTATCTATCACATACAATTTAATCTTGCAACTTACCGCCGAGGGATTGACAACCCCTTGTTTGCGTTGGGTGCAAGGATTTGTTGTTTTGTGTGCAGGTGCTGCTAACGAGGTGTTGCGTGATTCTCCTACTGGATTGATAACCTTGGTTTCATAACTGAGGGAAATACTTATCTCTACTGTACTGCATCTCCCTTACTCTTCAGGGAATTACCAACGCAGCTCACAAGTAGCAGGAAGAATTTCTGGCGCCGTTGCCGGGGAGACATCATCAACATCTATCAAGTACCTACGCATAAACTTTCATCTCCTTGCATTTACATTATTTGCCATTTGCCTCTCGTTTTCATCTCCCCCACTTCTAAAAAGTTTTTACAAAAATACAAAAATATTTTCCATTTGCCTTTTTGCTTGTTTGCTATCTTTGCTTGTGTTGCCATGTGCCTTCTATTTGCTTGCATCTTCGCTTGCTAAAAATCTATTGATATGGATCCTCACCCACTTGCTAATCTTTTGAAAAGACCCAATTATGATGAACCAATTGCTAGTGAGTTGAGTGCACTTGATTTCCTCTATGAAGTTTTGCTTGAAAATCATGAATCTGAAAATTGTGATGAAGTCCTGAAAGAAGAAATTTATAAAGTAATTCATGATAGCTCCTTCAATAAAAAGCATGATTGCAATAATGTTATTATAAATTCTATTAGTGTCAACTGTGCTAATGATATGCAAAACACAAGCTTGTGGATGATAATTTTGTCATGTCCACTACTTATTGCAATGATCATGATTGGGGTGATAATGCTTTTTATGATCTTGAAAATTTATTTAAGCATCATGATGAATATGATATTGATAATAATGCTTGCAATAATATTGAAAGTGGGTTTGGAAGAGTGTCAACTCTAGGTAAAAATAACCCCACTATTTTGGAAGACTATAAGAATTTTATGCATGTGGATCATAGAGAGAAAAATTTATATGATAGCTATATTGTTTAATTTGATTATGATCCTACATGTAATTATTATGAGAGAGGAAAATATGGTTGTAGAAATTTTCATGTTACTAAATTACCTCTCGTTATGTTGAGATTGTCAATGTTTTATTCCTCTCCTTTGCATATGCTAGATATTTCTCGTCTTGATAATTTGTTTGCATATAAAATGCCTATGCATAGGAAGTATGTTAGACTTAAATGTGTTTGTCACATGTATTATGATGCTCTCTTTGTGCTTCAATTCTTATCTTTCATGTGAGCATCATTGAAATCCCAAAGCCTATCTTAATGGCTATAAAGAAAGAGCTTCTTGGGAGGCAACCCAATGAATAAAATAATTTTTTTATTTTTTTTTCTGTTATTGCGTTTTTCCACATTTATGCTACTGTTATGATTGAGTTTTTATGTTTTAATTAGTGTTTGTGCCAAGTAAAACCTTTGGGATGATTTGGAAGATAGTATAATTGATGCTGTTTGGAAAACAGAAAGTTTTGTGTCCAGTGCTGGAATTTTGGTTCTGTACTGGAGCGTTAGAAAAATCTGAAATTTTTACACAGTATTGGTATATGAATTTCCCACGTTGTCCTAAGTTTTAAGAATTGTTGGAGTTACAGAAGTATAGCTTTTAAATAGATTTCTACAGACTGTTCTGTTTTCCACAGATTCTGTTTTTGATGCACTACTTGCTTGTTTTGATGAAACTATGGATTGTATCGGGGGGTATAAGCCATGGAGAAGTTAGAATACAGTAGGTATAATGCAAAAATAAAATATGAATTGGTTTGCAATAGTAATTAAAGTAGTGATTTGTTTTGTTATACTAACGGATCTCACGAAGGTTTTGTTGAGTTTTGTGTGATTGAAGTTTTCAAGTTTTGGGTGAGATTACGATGGATGAAGGAATAAGGAGTGGCAAGAGCCTAAGCTTGGGGATGCCCGAGGCACCCCAAGGTAATATTCAAGGAAGACTCAAGCGTCTAAGCTTGGGGATGAACCGGAAGGCATCCCCTCTTTCTTCTACCAACCATCGGTAATTTTACTTGGAGCTATATTTTTATTCGTCACATGATATGTGTTTTGCTTGGAGCGTCATGTATTATATGAGTCTTTGCTTTGTTTGATTTTTAGTTTGTCACAATCATCCTTGCTGAACACACCTATTTTGAGAGAGCCACACGATCATCATAATTTGTTAGAATACTCTATGTGCTTCACTTAAATTTTTGAGCTAGGCAGTTGCTCTAGTGCTTCACTTAAATCTTTTTGAGCATGGCAGTGGCTAAATTTTGAAGAAATAAACTCTCATGCTTCACTTATATTATTTTGAGAGTTGACAAGATTAAAATTTTGAAGAAATAAACTCTCATGCTTCACTTATATTATTTTGAGAGTTGATAAGATTGAAATTTTGAAGAAATATTTGCACCCTGAGGCTTCACTTATATCTTTTTGAGAGTTGACAATAGTAATAGTAATTTGCACAAGATATGAATTTGGTCCCAAAGTGATGAATATTCAAGAGGGATATAATAAAAACTTTCATATAGATCATTGCATATGATAAGTGTGATTCCTTGCAATAGTTTTGCGATATGGAAATGATAATATGTGAGTCATGTTAGTGAGTAATTGTGAATTAATAAGAATATTAGTGTTAAGGTTTGTGATTCCCTATGCATGCACATTAAGTCAATAGTTATCCAACGAAATTATATCCTACTTATGGTGCATTATTCGGTGTTAGTTATGTTCAATGCATGTTTATGACCGTTTTCGTTTTTTGGTTGGTTGCTTCTTAATCTTTTGCTAGCCTTCATTTGTACTAAGAGGAAATACTGCTTGTGCATCCAAACTCCTTAAACCCAAGTTGGGCCAAATGAGTCCACTATATCTACCTATATGCGGTATTTCAATGCCGTTCCAAGTAAATTTGCGTGTGCCAACTCTAATTTTCAAAATAATTTTCCGTTTTGTGTGACCGTACCGCTCATGAAGCGGCAGGGGGTGGCCAATTTTTTCCATGCTAGGTGTGTTATTCTCACGATGAGTGTTTATTTACTTGTCATTGCACGAGAGAGTGGCTGGTAATAGGGATGCCCAGTCCCACAATGAAATCAAAAATTAATAAACAACAAAATTCCTTGGAAAGTGATGGTATGGAGGGCACCCGTGGATACGGCTAGCCATGGATTGTGAAAGAATGGTGGAAAGGAAATAAACTTTATTTTCTGTTTGGGAACCACCTATGATATGTCTAGCATGGAAGATATTGGGAATTCTCGGTCATTTTCATTGACAGGAAAAGCATGCCTCTCAAAATATTTTTATCTCTCTAATTTAAGCTTTGAGCTCTGGCACATTTGACAGATCTCTGCTTCCCTTTGCGAAGGGCCTATCTATTTACTTTTATGCAATTTTTATTTTTACTTTGAGTCTCCATCTTCTCTTATAAAGCACCAACTAGAGAGCACTATTGTCATACTTGTGCATTGTGTGTAGCTAATATTCGAGTGTGTTTCATGAATGGATCAATGATTGAGCATAATGGGCTAGGGATAACTTTCTTTAGCGTTGATATTTTGAAAAACATGGTTGCTTGCTAGCATGCTTGAGTATTTATATCTTCATGTCAAATTATAGACTATTGCTTTGAATCATTCAAGTCCATTGTCCATGCTACAAAAGAAAAGAATATATGATGAATATGATAGGCAGCATTCCACATCAAAAATTCTGTTTTTATCATTTACCTACTCGAGGACGAGCATGAATTAAGCTTGGGGATGCTGATACGTCTCCAACGTATCTATAATTTTTTATTGTTCCATGCTGTTATATTATCAATCTTGGATGTTTTTATATGCATTTACAGCAATTATATATCATTTTTGGAGACTAACCTGTTAACTTAGTGCCCAATGCCAGTTGCTGTTTTCTGCCCTATTTTTGTTTTACAGAATATCAATACCAAACGAAGACCAAATGCCACGAAACTTTTTGAAGATTTTTTTCTGGACATATACAACACTAGAAGCTTTGGGAGGAGGCCAGAAGCCCCAGGGGGTGCCCACGAGGCACCAGGGCGCGCCTGGGGGGGCAGGCACGCCCTGGTACCTTGTGGGGGCCACAAAGCTCTGTTTGACCTAATTCCTCCACTATAAATTCCACAAAAATCAGAAACCCTCAGGGGAGTCCACGAAATACTTTTTCCGCTGCCGCAAGTTTCTGTTCTCGAGAGATCCCATCTGGAGCCTTTTCCGGCACTCCGCCGGAGGGGAAATCGATCACGGAGGGGCTCTACATCAACCTTGCTACCCTTCTGATGATGCGTGAGTAGTTTACCATAGACCTTCGGGTCCATAGTTAGTAGCTAGATGGCTTCTTCTCTCTTTTTGATCTTCAATATAGTGTTCTCCTCGATGTTCTTGGAGTTCTATCCGATGTAATCACTTTTTGCGGTGTGTTTGTTGGGATCCGATGAATTGTGAGTTTATGATCAGATTATCCTTGAATATTATTTGAGTCTTCTCTGATCTCTTTTATGCATGATTATTATAGCCTCATATTTCTTCTCTGATCTATTGATTTGGTTTCCCCAACTAGATTGATTTATCTTGCCATGGGAAGAGGTGTTTTGTAATGGGTTCGATCTTGCAGTGCTCAATCCCAGTGACAGAAAGGGACATGACACGTATGTATCATTGCTATTAAGGGTAAAAAGATGGGGTTTATTCATACATGAGTTTATCTTGTCTACATCATGTCATCGTTCTTAAGGCGTTACTCCGTTCTTTATGGACTTAATACACTAGATGCATGCTGGATAGCGGTCGATGTGTGGAGTAATAGTAGTAGATGCAGGCAGGAGTCGGTCTACTTGTCTCGGACGTGATGCCTATATACATGATCATTGCCTTGGATATCATCATGATTATTTGCTTGTCTATCAATTGCCCCAACAGTATTTTGTCTACCCACCGTATGCTATTTTCTTGAGAGAAGCCTCAAGTGAAAACTACGGGCCCCGGGTCTATCTAAATCATATACTAAAACCCTAAAAATACTTGCTGCACTTTTTTCTTTATTTATTTTATTTTGTATTTTTTTCAATCTATCTATCTATCACATACAATTTAATCTTGCAACTTACCGCCGAGGGATTGACAACCCTTGTTTGCGTTGGGTGCAAGGATTTGTTGTTTTGTGTGCAGGTGTTGCTAACGAGGT
Organism: Elymus sibiricus; assembly: GCA_039707655.1. NCBI lineage: Eukaryota > Viridiplantae > Streptophyta > Magnoliopsida > Poales > Poaceae > Elymus > Elymus sibiricus. Next base: position 388,592,517 of record CM077676.1, read on the forward strand.
GTTGTGTGATTCTCCTATTGGATTGATAGCCTTGGTTTCATAACTGAGGGAAATACTTATCTCTACTGTACTACATCTCCCTTCCTCTTTAGGGAATTACCAACGCTGCTCACAAGTAGTAGTTATGTTCATAGATGTTTCGATTCTATGTACTGTATGTGCTCACTTGCTTAGGTATCGGTATGAGTTGCATACCGTGATTGCCATGCTTACTATTTACTCGTGGATTAGTCTAATCGAAAAGGTGATCATATTTCCAACAATTCAAAAACCTTATTTTAGGCACTTATCGATTCAAGGCTTCGCCGCTACTCTGAAACCGGAAAAGTTTACCGGAACGCATTTTAAGTGTTGGCAGACGAGGACCACCTTGTGGCTCACAGCTATGAATGTCTTCTGGGTTAGTGGTGTGATTCCCGATGAAACGATTGATCCTGAAAAGGATAAGGCGTTCAGGGAAGCAACCACCATCTTTGTGGGAGCCATTCTTAGTGTGGTCGGAGACAAGTTGGTTGACGCATATGTCCATATGCGCGTTGCCAAAAACTTGTGGGATGCGCTCGAAGCTAAGTTCAGCGCAACCGATGCTGGGAGCGAACTGTATGCTATGGAGCAGTTCCATGATTACAAGATGGTTGATAACCGTCCTATATTGGATCAGGCTCATGAGATACAGTGCATCGCTAAGAGGATCTCCAATAGAAGATGCAAATTTGGAGATGTAAAAATTTACATCTCCAAAAAGTGTTTTTTGCATCTCCAAAAAAGGGCCAACTCCAACAGACGATGCAAAACGGAGTTGTAAAACAACTACTCCAATAGAAGATGCAAATGGAGATGTAAAAACTATATTTCAACTAGTACTTCATTTGAGGGGGCAGCGAGGTCGGGCGGCGGCGACGGGGCAGACGCTGCGGGGGTGGCGAGGTCAGGTGGCGGCGGGGTCGGGCGAGGTCAGGCGAGGTCGGAGCGGCGGCGTGCGAAGCTGGGCGGCGATGGGGCGGACGACGCGGGGGCTACGAGGTCGGGCGGCGGCGACGGGGCGGACGGCGCGGGGGCGGCGAGGTCGGGCGGCGGCGACGGGGCGTATCTATAATTTTTGATTGTTCCATGTTATTATAGTATCAATCTTGGATGTTTTATATGCAATTATATGCCATTATATATCACTTTTTGGGTCTAACCTATTAACCTAGTGCCCTGTGCCAGTTGCTGTTTTCTGCTTGTTTTTGCCTTTTCAGAAAATATCATTATTAAAAAGTGTCCAAACGAGAAAAAAACTTTGGATTAATATTTTCTGGACCAGAAGAGACCCACGAAGCTTCGGGAGAAGACCAGAAGAGCCACGAGGAGGCGACAAGCCTGGAGGGCACGCCCAGGGGGGTAGGGCGCGCCCCCCAAGCTTGTGGGCCCCTCGTTGCCCTTCCTGACCTAATTTCAACGCTATAAATTCCCAAATATTCCAAATATACCAGAGAGATAGAAGAGAAAACCTTTCCGCCGCCGCAAGACTCTGTTCTTCTACGATCCCATCTGGAGGCCTTTTCCGGTACTTTGCCGGAGGGGGAATCGATCACGGAGGGCTTTTTCATCAACCTTGCTGCCCTTCCGATGATGTGTGAGTAGTTTACCACAGACCTACGGGTCCATAGCTAGTAGCTAGATGGCTTCGTCGCTCTCTTTGATCTTCAATACCATGTTCTCCTCGATGTTCTTGGAGTTCTATCCGATGTAATCTTATTTTGCGGTGTGTTTGTTGGGATCCGATGAATTGTGAGTTTATGATCAGATTATTCATGAATATTATTTGAGTCTTCTCTGAACTCTTTTATGCATGATTATTATAGCTTTGTATTTCTCTCCGATCTATCGATTTGGTTTGGCCTACTAGATTGATTTATCTTGCAATGGAAGAGGTGCTTTGTGATGGGTTCAATCTTGCGGTGCTCAATCCCAGTGATAAAAGGGGACATGACACGTATTTGTATTCTTGTAATTAAGGATAAAAAGATGGGGTTTAATCATATTGCTTAAGTTTACTTTGTCTACATCATGTCATCTTGCTTAAGGCGTTACTCTGTTTCATACTTAATACCCTAGATGCATGTTGGATAGCGGTCGATGGGTGGAGTAATAGTAGTAGATGCAGGCAGGAGTTGGTCTACTTGTCTCGGATGTGATGCCTATATACATGATCATTGCCATGAATCCATCATAATTATTTGCTTTTCTATCAATTGCCCAACAGTAATTTGTTTACCCACCGTATGCTATGTGTTCGAGAGAGAAGCCTCTAGTGAAAACTATGGCCCCCGGGTCTACTTTATCATATATAAAAAACCTAAAAATACCTTGCTGCAATTTATTTACTTTTATTTTATTTATTATTTTAGTTTATCTATTTATCTCTATAAGATTTAATCCTTGCAAATAACCGGTAAGAGGATTGACAACCCTCTTATTTGCGTTGGGTGCAAGTGTTTGCTTTCGTGTGTGCAGGTGCGTTTAACGGAATTTTGCTTGGTTCTCCTACTGGATTGATAACCTTGGTTCTTAACTGAGGGAAATACTTATCTCTACTATACTGCATCATCCTCTCCTCTTTGGGGAAATACCAATGTAGTCTACAAGTAGCAGACGGCACGGGGGCGGGGAGGATGTTGAGCGAGGTCAGGCGGCGGCGGGGTCGGGCGAGGTCGGAGCGGCGGCATCTGTGACACCCTGGTTTTCGCTCCTTATTTTTTTTCCTTTGCGGGATTTGGCTCCCATCTTTTTTTCAGTGTTATTCGATTTTCTCTTGCCTTTGGGTATATGAAGATGGTCATTTAGCCTTGCCTCTCCTATCCAACTAGAGATTCTCTCCAGACCAACCTTACCACCCAAAATATTTTCTCAAGACTTTGTCGCCAAAACCTTACCTTCCGAATTGCCGGAAGGGAAACCCTAATTTCCGCAGTTACAAAGGAACCCCAATTTCCTTTGATCTTTTGCCTCCCAATTTCTTCCAGTGATCATCCTATCTTTTTAAACCCTGGATATGCAAAAATATTGCCAAGTCATTTGCAATATTTTTCATTTAAAATTAATTCCTTTTTCTGCCAGTTAAAGGAATTAAATCCAGGAAAATATCTATCCATCTCCAAAGTTCATGAAAACTTGTGGAGATATTCTTTGTGATCATATTGAGCTCCCATTAAAATATTGGCCATAATTAAATAAGGAAAATTGCCTTTTCCTATTTAAAGCCAATATTGCAATTTGGGCACTTTCCAAAGGAACTACTATTTTGGTAGCCAGGAATAATCCCAAATAATTTGTGGAGCTTATCCTATCCATATCTTCACCATTTCCATCCAGATCCCAAGTTCCACAGATCAAATTTTGAGAGCATCATCCAATTCTTGTTTCTGGATCCATTTTGAGGTTGTGAAGCAACTATATTTTATATTGCTTCAAAAATCTTAAAATTAATCCAGGACCTCACATTCTCTATATTATGTGAGTATGCAAAAATTCACATCATTTTACCTAGCCAATTTCTCTGAAACATTCCATCTAGTTTCTGTCCAGATCCAACCTCTGTGAAGGAAGTACCACTTTGGCATTTCCAATTGAGCGGAAATTTTTCCAGAACCTTAATATCTCCAAATCATCAATCTCCACAAAAATTCAGCTCATTTAACCAAGCCATATGAGTGCAGATTCAAGGTCAAGTTTCTGGACCAGATTATGCTTTGTGAAGGAAGTGTATGCAAATCTTGTCCAAATGGCCTCAAATTTGGCAAGAATCTAATCCGTCCTACCACATTTCCCTTTGACAACTTTTCTAGCTCATTTCCACCTCTGTTTGACCACAGTTTCCTCCCCAAGTTTCCGTCCAAAAACTTTTCTGGATACCCTCGACCCACCTAGACCTTTCCTGGTCCATCCAATGACCCATCTCCTCTATTTGATCAGTGATACACCCCGTTGACATGATGTTGCATCCGGGAAAACTCTAGAGCACGTGGCACCCGTGGTGACCACGCTTGGGACATGCCAAAACGGTGGTCAGCGCACTGTTTTCGTCGGCAGGCCAGCTCCGGCGTGTCCCGGCGTGTCTAGTGGCTTCGAGGAGTCCACCTTCCCCTCTCCCGCAGCTTCTCCCCTCTTCTTTCTTCTTCTCCACACCGCGGCGGTTGTCGCCGCAGTACTGTCCCGCCCATGTCGCCGGTGTCTTCTTCCCTCCCATTGGCCTTTTCCTCCCTGAGCCGTCCCCTCCCTCTGGTCATCGTCAGGTCGGCACCTCTCCTCGCGCGACACCTCGCCGGAGCTCCAGTGCGGCGATAAGCTCGCCACGGCGGCCATCTCTATCCCCTCCGCCACGGCCGGCTATAAATAGCTGCGACCGAGCCCCTCCCCGAGCCACTCCACCACTCCCAGCCACTCCCTCTCCTCCCCTAGCTCCGCCCAAGCTCTAAACCGAGCTCGGGAAGCTCTCTGGCTCCTCCTATGGCCGAAGCCCCGCCGACAGCCGCCGCTCGAATTCGAGCCGACCGGAGCCCCACCTCCCCTCCTTTCCCACCCAATGGAGCTCCCGGAGCCCGGCGAACCTCCCCAGCCACGCAGCCCCTCCTCTCCGCCACCATGCCGCGTGCCACGGCAACGGCCGACGCCGTCTTCCACCATGGTCGATGGTGTGCTCGCGCCGCTCCTCCCCGAGCTCCGTGTGCTAGTAGGATGGACGCGGCTCGGCGCCCTGGTCACGCCGGTGGCCGGACCTCGGCCAGAGGTGGCCTGTGTCGCCGGGAGTCGTCGCCTGCGCGCGTCGGCCTCGCCTCTCCTCTGTCCAGTCGCGGGGTGGAAGAAGGGACGAGGAGGGTAGGGTCAACGACCGCGGGACCCGCCTGTCAGCCAAACAACAGCGTTGTCACAGGCCAGGCCCGCGCGTCAGCCTAAGTGGAAGCGTATTTTCAAATATACGTCTTCCACATGACAAGGCGTATTCAGTCGCGGCTGTAGCAGATAGTACGCTTTCTGTTACCGAAAGTGTAATCTAGTAAAGGCGCTTTCGAATTCTCAGCCGCCGGCCGAAACCACTATTTAGTGGACGTTCATTCGTTAAGAGCCCAAACGAACAGTTTCTATTTGTTTGTCCGCTTAACGAACAAACGGGCGTTTCTCCGCGACCGTAACTCCGATCGAGGTGATTCCAAAGCCCACGTCTTCAGTTCATCGAGCCCGTTCCGATGGTATCATTTTCATAATGTTTCCACACTGTGAAAATGACCATTTTGCCCTTGCCCCTCTATCAGCCCCTCCGAGAGAGAACCCTTTCCGGCGAATTCTCCGCGAGCTCATCGCACTTCTTCCCAGTGTATCCCTCCACCCCCAGGAAAGCCGACCATCTGATATATGCCCTAAAGCATTGCTCGGTGTTATTCTTGTGTGTTTAATTAATAAATATGCCTGTGTTAGGAATAATTAAACTCCTGCTAGTTCGGACTTGCTATTAACATTACCTGCTATTGCTCATCATATTATCGCCCTAGTGACTCGTAGATGACAGTATGGAGATAGGTTGTTATGTTTTCATAGTTGTTACATCATGCATGGTTACAGTTATTGCAATATTATGAAATGTGACTTAATAATGACAACAACCTCCTCCGTCGACTGGATCGAGTCATAGTGCCACCTATCCGGACTTACCCGTGCAGCCACATTTGCCGGTATGGGACGGCCCTGACTTTCTCTATTGTCTTGCCTCTTGTCGGTACCACCAACTAGGGAGGGTTATGCGTGCGTGCTGCCCTGATCAGGTAGACGACGATAATCCTGTGAGCCCAGTTTGGTTATGTGCGCACGTCCTCGTTTGGGACAGTTTTGTTTGGCCACGACGGTGGCAGGTGTCACGGGGTGACACAGGGGCCACCCAGGACATGACCCTGGGAGGGTATGATTGTCGGTGGGACCATTAGAGTGCCGGGCAATAGACCAAGTTTTGTTGGAGCAGCACTGGTCCACCCGAATGGGAACATGTACTAAAGTACGAGGCCAGGCGCTCCATGGTGTGGGTAAAGTGCGCAACCTCTGCAGAGTGTAAATCTATTCGAATAGCCGCGTCCTCGGTCATGGACAGTTCGTATAGGCCCCTATTTGGTCTGTGTCGAGTCTAGAGGAACAAACTATATAATGTTATTGCTAAGACTGAACCAGAGAAAGGTATGAATTATCAGACTTGCAGTGCAGATGCATGGACATCGGATGATGTCAGGTATATGAGATGTTAGCCATGGGATGGCTATAAGATGAGTGGTCAGATGACCGAAAGATTTGGATTGGATTTGGATCGGATTCGGATTCGGATTCGGATTGGGATTTAAATCGGATTTGGATTGGATCATGAGAATATTCGGAGTATGGATTATTTACTTAATATGCTTTACTTTACCGTATTTACTTTAGTAGTTATCATGCTAGATAATCTTGCTGTGACATGATGATTAATGTTGCTAGAGGATTAATCCTGCTAGATAATCTTGCCTTAGTATAATAGCTAATATTGTTAAGATAATAAATGCATGCTTGAATGCCATGGATTGCATTGCTTGGCGTATATGTTGGTTTGGTTTGCTTGCGAGTACATTCAAAAGTACTCAGCGGCCTTCAATGTGGCCAGGTTCACCTAAGGATTTGACGACTTCTAGCGAGGAGCCGGAGTATTCGCGGGCTAGACGAGTAACCCAGTCAGATCCCTGTGGATTGGAGCCGCACCAAGACCATGCTGCCTTAGATAGAGCTTTTCCGCTGCCATCTCCCATGTACAATACCATGTAAGACCTATATATTCATTAATAGAAAAACTTGTGTTCTTGATACTTGTTGTAAAAGCGCATGCCAGAGTGATTTCCTGGGCTGGCATGTGCGGTGACCGTCTGACTACAGTGGTATTCAGGCGGGGCGCCACAACATCGGGCGGCGGGGTGGGGGCGGGGCGACTCGAGCGATGGCCGGGGGCTGGCGGAGGGGAGGCGACGGCCGAGGGCTTGCGGGGGAGCGGCGGCGGGGCCGAATCGGGCGGCGACGGGCGGCAGAAATTAGTGGCGGCCGACGGCGGAGGAACTTCGGAGTCGGCGAGGCAGGCGGCAAGGGACGGGGGGCAAAGTCGCGGTGGGCCCGGCGGCTGTCGGGCGGGCGGCGATGGCGATTTGGTGCGATTCGGCTGGCGTCGGAGTTGGGAGGGCGGCGGCTAGTCGCGCGGAAGAGAAAGGAACGGCAGTTGGGCAGTTGGCGGGCGGTTGCATTTTTACATCTCCTGTAGGTGGAGATGCAAATTTGCACCGCGAGGTGTTGTAGTTTACATCTCCGGGAGGTGGAGATGTAAATTTTTTTGCATCTACACCATCTGTTGGAGAGGTGTTTTTGGCTCTCAAAGATGCAAAAGTTAGTTATTTTTGCATATACATCTTCTTTTGGAGATGCTCTAAAGAGCTGGAGCTCCTAAAGTGTGAGTTACCAGACAAGTTTGTCGCAGGTTGCATTATTGCAAAACTCCCTCCTACATGGAGGAACTTTGCTGCTTCTCTCAAGCACTTGAGACGTGAATTCTCTGTTGAGGATATCATCGGTCATCTAAGTGTTGAGCAGAACTCGAGAGCAAAGGACTCAAACGTGAAAGGGGCAGAGGGTTCTTCTAGCGCCAATGTGGTGTAGAATAATTTCCACAAGTTCAAAGGAAAGAACACTGTCCATCAGAATACTACCTTCAAGAAGAAGGGTAAGAAGAAAGACAAAAAGAGAGATGGCTGCTATACTTGTGGTTCAGAGGAACATTGGGCAAACAACTGCCCAAACAAGTACAAAAAGCAAGGACAGGACTCCAAGTCTATCAAGGTGACTATGAGCAACAATGATGGGGCAACTGGGTATGGTAATTTGTTTACCGTACTTTCAGCTTGTCAGTCCACCGATTGGTGGGTTGACACAGGGGCCAATATTCATGTGTGTGCTGATATGTCATTGTTCTCTTCTTACCAGGTCCCACGAGATTGTTCCGTCCTGACGGGGAATGGCGCTCATGCTTTTGTTCATGGTGTTTTGGCACGGTAGATCTGAAGTTTACTTCCGGAAATATCGTGCAACTGAAAAACATGGAGCATGTCCCCGCCATCAAGAAGAATCTCGTTAGTGGCTCCTTTCTTTGTAAAGAAGGGTTTAAGTTAGTATTTGAGTCCAATAAAGTAGTCGTATCTCGATATGGACTGTTTGTTGGAAAAGGATATGATTGCGGAGATTTGTTCCGCCTTTCCCTGGCGGATTTCTGTAATAAAGTCATGAACCAAATTCATTCTAGCGTGAACGAATCTGAGGTTTGGCATTCACATCTTTGTCACATTAATTTTGGTTGTATGACGTGACTAGCTAAGATGGATTTAATCCCGAGTTTCACTTTAGCCAAAGGCTTTAAGTGCCATTCGTGTGTGCAAGCAAAGCAACCTCGTAAGCCTCACAAGCCTGCGAAGGAGAGACACCTGGTACCACTAGAGCTCATACATTCAGATCTATGTGAAATGAATGGTGTGTTGACTAAAGGTGGAAAGAAATATTTCATGACGTTGATTGATGATTCCACTAGATTCTGCTATGTTTATTTTTTAAATACTAAGGATGAGGCTCTACACTACTTTAAAATCTATAAGGCAGAAGTTGAGAACCAACTTGAAAAGAAAATTAAACGAGTTCGGTCTGATCATGGTGGAGAGTACTTTTCTAATGAGTTTGATTTATTCTGTACGGAACATGGTATTATTCATGAGAGGACGCCTCCCTATTTACCCCAGTCAAATGGGTTTGCCGAACGGAAAAACCGTACTCTAATAGATTTGGTTAACACCATGTTAGATACATCGGGTTTATCCAAGGCATGGTGGGGGGAGGCTGTATTGACATCATGTCATGTCTTGAATAAAGTTCTCACGAAGGATAATGAGACTACTCCCTATGAGCAATGGGAAAAGAAAAGAACCATGCTCCCTTACTTGTGCACTTGGGGCTGTTTGGCAAAAGTCAACGTGCCGATAACCAAAAAGTGCAAGTTGGGACCAAAGACTGTGGACTGCGTTTTTCTGGGCTATGCCAAGCATAGCGTCGGCTATAGATTTCAAGTGGTGAAATCTGATGTACACGACGTGAAGGTCGATACGATCATGGAGTATAAAGTTGCTACATTCTTTGAGGATATTTTCCCCATGAGAGATATGCAAAGCACTTCTAGACTAGAATCTGATGAGACTCCTGAACCTGCCATTCCGATGGAATATTATGAACACAAAAGTCATGAAAATTCCACGGGGGATGATGAGTAAGCTCCTGTTAGGAGCAAGAGACAGAGGACTGCAAGGTCCTTTGGTGATGATTTCCTCGTGTACCTCGTGGATGATGACACTCCCGGTTCCATTTCAGAAGCTTATGCATCACTGGATGCTGACTACTGGAAGGATCGGTCCGTTGCGAGATGGATTCCATCTTGGCAAACGGGACATGGGAGATCACTGATCGTCCTTATGGTTGCCAACCATTAGGATGTAAGTGGGTGTTCAAAAGGAAGATTAGGCCCGATGGTACTGTTGAAAAGTACAAGGCTAGGCTTGTGTCCAAGGGTTATACCAAGAAAGAAGAAGAAGATTTCTTCGATACTTACTCACTTGTGGCCAGACTGACAACCATTTGAGTGTTACTCTCGTTGACTGCCTCGCATGGTCTTCTCGTTCATCAGATGGACGTTAAGACGGCTTTCCTTAACGGAGAGCTAGAGGAGGAAATTTACATGCAACAGCCAGATGGCTTTGTAGTAAATGGTCAGGAAAGAAAGGTGTGCAAGCTATTGAAATCTTTGTATGGCCTGAAACAAGCGCCTAAGCAATGGCATGAGAAGTTCAATACAACTGTGACATCTGCTGGCTTTGTTGTTAATGAAGCTGACAAATGTGTATACTGTCGCTATGGTGGGGGCGAAGGAGTTATACTGTGTCTGTATATCGATGACATACTGATATTTGGGACCCACCTCAAAGTAAATGAGGAGGTTAAGACTTTTCTTTCTCATAACTTTGAGTTGAAAGACCTGGGCGTAGCTGCTGTTATCTTGAACATCAAGCTACGGAGAGATACTGAGGGTGGAATTACACTTTTGCAATCCCGCTATGTTGAGAAGATTTTGAGCTGTTTTGGATATTCGGACTGCAAACCTTCTGCAACACCATATGATCCTAGCGTGCTGATTCGAAAGTTCGAATGCACGGTTGTAGATCAATTGAGATATTCTCAAGTGGTTGGTTCACTCATGTACCTAGCTTGTGCTACTCGGCCTGACATATCATTTGTTGTGTGAAAACTGAGCCGGTTTGTTTCTAATCCTGGAGTTGTGCACTGGCATGCTATTGAGTGAGTCATGCGTTATTTGTAAGGTACTGTGAACTATGGAATTCACTATTCTAGGTAACCGACGGTACTTGAGGGGTATAGTGATTAGAATTGGATATCTGATGCTGATGAGATGAAAGCCACAAGTGGGTATGTCTTCACACTTGGCGGTGGTGCTTTTTCCTGGAAGCCTTGTAAGCAGACGATCTTAAATAGATCGACTATGGAAGCAGAACTCACCGCATTAGACACATCATGCGTCGAAGTAGAATGGCTTCGAGAGCTTTTGATGGATTTGCCAGTGGTTGAAAAGCTAGTCCCGGCTATCCTTATGAACTGTGACAATCAAATAGCGATTGCCAAGGCTATAAGAGTTCAAAGGACAACCTAAAATCCACAAAGCACATAAGAAGAAGATTAAATCTGTCAGAAAATCTAGAAACTCTGGAGTGATAGCGCTGGATTATATCCAGACTGCTAAAAATCTGGCAGACCCTTTTACGAGAGGGTTATCACGGATTGTGATAGAAAATGCATCGAGGGAGATGGGCACGAGACTCACGTAAGTTGCCATGGGGGTAACCCAACCTATGTGATCGGAGATCCCGTGAATTAGGACCTGGGAAAACAATCCAGCGGTCAACTAAGGAGAGTATCTATCGCGGTTTTCTCATGGGAGATGCCATAGGATGGCTAAAAGTGTGGGGCGGCAAGGCTACGGTGGAGATCCGGGACGGGATTGGGCAACTGTACACGGTGGTTTACCCAGGTTCGGGGCCCTCGCGTGGAGGTAACACCCCTACTCCTGCATGTTTGATGTATATGGACTGTATATGGTAGTACATGGTTGCTCCTGGAGCTGTTTGGAGGAGGAAGAAGGAGGCGCTGGGCTCTCCACTTCTCCTGTGAGTGTGTGTGAGAATGAGGGAGGAAGTGAGAGTGAATAATTAGAGGGAGCTCCTCCCTGGTGCACCTTATAAAGGGGTGCCCAGGGGACAAGGGGTGACCCACATGGCCAACTATACACTACTTGAGGTGACATATGACGCATGAACAGTGCCTGTTGCTCATCAACAGTGCTCCACTGTATAGCATGGCCGTCTCGTCTGCGCAGGTCCGACGGGACGTTGTGGTTGACTTCGTGCAGCAGGCCAGTTGGAGCAGCCGGACGGGGAGCCAGCTGGAGCAGCCGGATGGCCCCGAGCCGGACGGGCTCCAGCCGGACGAGCTCTCAAGCTGGACGGGCTCCAACCGGACGGGCTCTCCAGCTGGACGGGCTCCAGCCGGACGGCTCTTCAGCCAGACGGGTTCCACCCGGATGGTGCTCCACCCGGACGGGCTCCAGCCGGCCAGGCTGCAGCCGACCAGGCTCCAGCCGGCCAGGCGGCAGCCGGCCAGGCTGCAACATACCAGGGGCTGCTCCCCTGGCAAAGTTTCGAAATGGTGACTTGTCTCCTTGAGCATACCCGGGAGTCATCCCCCCGACAATAGCCTCCGAGCCTCCGAGCGACTCGAAGAGTCGGGCGGAGGGTGTTCGCTGATGTTGAAGCAGAGATTGTCGATGACAGCCGGCTGCGGGCCGCAGCCAGCGCAGCTTGCTTCCAGTGGGGGCGCGCCAGCGCACCCACTGGGTGTAGCCTCCGGGCGACTCGAAGAGTCAGGCGGAGGGTCTTTGCAGTTTGTTACAGCAGATGGGCGCGGAGCGCCGCCGGGCGCGGACGCGGAGTCCGCCGGCAGGTGGGCGCGGAGCGGAGTCTGCCGGCAGGTGGGCGCGAGGCGCCGCCGGGCGCAGAGCGGAGTCCGCCGGCAGGTGGGCGCGGAGCTTTGCTGTCTCTCCAATGGGGGCGCGCCAGCGCACCCACTGGGTGTAGCCTCCGAGCCTCCGGGCGATTCGAAGAGTCGGGCGGAGGGTCTTCGCTGTTGATGGAGCAGACGGTGGCATCGAGGATCTTGGCGGCAGCTGATACATCTCCAACGTATCTATAATTTTTTATTGTTCCATGCTATTATATTGTCAATCTTGGATGTTTTTATATACATTTACAGCAATTATATATCATTTTTTGGGACTAACCTATTAACTTAGTGCCCAGTGCCAGTTGCTGTTTTTGCCTGTTTTTGGTTTTCCAGAATATCAGTACCAAACGAAGTCCAAATGCCACGAAACTTTTTGGAGATTTTTTTCTGGACATAAAAAACACAAGAAGCTTCGGGAGAGTGCCAGAAGAAAAAGGAGGTGGCCACGAGCCACCAGGGCGCGCCACCCCTGGGTGGCGCGCGCTGGTGCCTCATGGACCCACCTCTGCCCCTTTTGACCTAATTCCACCACTATAAATTCTCTAAAATCGGGAAACCAACACAGGAGTCCACGAAATACTTTTTCCGCCGTTGCAAGCTTTTGTTCTCAAGAGATCCCATCTGGAGGCCTTTTCCGGCACTCCGCCGGAGGGGGATTCGATCACGGAGGGGCTCTACATCAACCTTGTTGCCCTTCCAATGATGCGTGAGTAGTTTACCACAGACCTTTGGGTCCATAGTTAGTAGCTAGATGGCTTCTTCTCTCTTTTTGATCTTCAGTACAATGTTCTCCTCGATGTTCTTGGAGTTCTATCCGATGTAATCACTTTTTGCGGTGTGTTTGTTGGGATTCGATGAATTGTGAGTTTATGATCAGATTATCTACGAATATTATTTGATTCTTCTCTAAACTCTTTTATGCATGATTATTATAGCTTCGTATTTCATTCCGATCTATTGATTTGGTTTGTCCAACTAGATTGATTTATCTTGCAATGGGAGAGGTGCTTTGTAATGGTTTCGATCTTGCGGTGCTCAATCCCAGTGACAGAAAGGGACATGACACGTATGTATCGTTGCTATTAAGGGGGAAAATATGGGGTTTATTCATGCGTGAGTTTACTTTGTCTACATCATGTCATCCTTCTTAAGGCGTTACTCTGTTCTTTATGGACTTAATACACTAGATGCATGCTGGATAGCGGCCGATGTGTGGAGTAATAGTAGTAGATGCAGGCAGGAGTCGGTCTACTTGTTTTGGACGTGATGCCTATATACATGATCATTGCCTTGGATATCGTCATGATTATTTGCTTTTCTATCAATTGCCCAACAGTAATTTGTTTACCCACAGTATGCTATTTTCATGAGAGAAGCCTCTAGTGAAAACTATGGCCCCCGGGTCTACTTCTATCATATATTAAAAATCCTAAAAATACCTTGCTGCACTTTTACTTTATTTATTTTATTTTATATTTTAGTTCAATCTATCTATTTATCAAATACAATTTAATCTTATAATTGACCGCCAAGGGATTGTCAACCCCTTGTTTGCGTTGGGTGCAAGGATTTGTTATTTTGTGCGCACGTACTGCTAACGAGGTGTTGCGTGATTCTCCTACTGGATTGATAACCTTGGTTTCATAACTGAGGGAAATATTTATCTCTACTGTACTTCATCTCCCTTCCTCTTCAGGGAATTACCAACGCAGCTCACAAGTAGAAGCTGCCGGCGGCGGGCCTGCAGCCGGCGAGGCATTTTCCCAACGGGGCGCGCCGGCGCACCCACTGGGTGTGTAGCCTCCGAGCCTCCGGGCAAGGAGGGGGGGTTCCCCACGGATATGATCAAGCAAAGACAAAGTTAGCCAGCGCAGATATATCAATTGTTTGGTTTTGGCAGTGCAAGTTTTATGCCGAGGGTGCCGACTCGGTCTCGTCCGAGCCCCGTTCAGTCTTTTTCATGTCCCCTTCGCTCTTTGGCTTTTGCTCTTGCCAGCCGGACAGCCGGGAGCCGGTCTGTAGCTGAGACGAAGAGTGGGCCGCGGAGTAGAGTGTACAGTACTCGGACTCTGAGAGCAGATTCGACCGAGTAGATACTCACAAAGGAAACGACCGGGTCGCCCAAGCCGTTTTCTTCCCCGGACGTTTTTCGCGTGGGGTGACCTCCAGCTTTTTCTCTCACTAGCCGGACAGCCGGGAGCCGGTTTGTAGCTGAGGCGAAGAGTGGGCCTTCGGTATCGTGCACACTACTAAGCCATCTGCGGAGAAGAACGTATCGGGCCAAACGGCCAGCCCTCGGGCCGAAACTAGCTGGCGCCGGGGTGAACAGTAAAGCAGCTAAAAAATTTGCGGAAAAATAGCCCCCGAGGGTCGCTCGGGGTTATCCGTTTTTGCGCGCAGTGCAAAGATATGCGGATCGGGGCTCACATTGCTTTGGTGCAGACGAGGTAGAGGTAACCTCCGGCAGACGGACCGAGCCTCCGGGCGGTCGAGGGGCGCCCCAGCCGGTCGGGCCGACCGACCGGGCGTCGAAGCGGACAGGCAGCCGGGCGTAGCCGGCCAGGCGTTGAAGCGGGCTGGCGGGCCAGCCGGCCAAGCGGCGATGCAGATACGGCTGGCGGTGCTCTCTTTTTTTTCCAGTCGGCCCGTCCTTCCTCTGTTTCTTTCGGAGAGCCGGCCGAAACGGGCGGCTGGAGCGGCAGGCGAGCCGACGGGCGAGAGAGCGGCAGCCGGCGGCAGGGGAGGCCGGCTGCGGAGCAGCAGCTGGCGCCGGGATGCGCGCGGGCGTGGGGAGCCGGCAGTCGGCTGGAGCAGCAAGCCGGCGGGCGGGCGCAGCCGCGGCACAGCAGACGTGGAGCTGGCGCATGCAGGACGCCGCGAGCCGGACGCACACGCGGGGGGCGGAGCAGGTGGAGCCGGCGGGCGGCTGGGCCGGGGCGACGCGGAGGCGTGGCGAGTCGGCTGACGGGCGCGACGGAGTGCTACTTGTGAGCTGCGTTGGGATTTTCCCGAAGAGGAGGGGATGATGCAGTACAGTAGAGATAAGTATTTCCCTCAGTTATGAAACCAAGGTTATCAATCCAGTAGGAGAATCACGCAACAACTCGTTAGCAGTACCTGCACACAAAACAACAAATCCTTGCACCCAACACGATCAAGGGGTTGTCAATCCCTTGGCGGTCAATTGCAAGATTAAATTGTACGGTGATAGATAAATAGATCAAACAAAAATACAAAATAAAATAAATAAAGTAAAAGTGCAGCAAGGTATTTTTAGGATTTTTAATGTATGATAAAGGTAGACCCGGGGGCCATAGTTTTCACTAGAGGCTTCTCTCTTGAAAATAGCATACGATGGGTGAACAAATTACTGTTGGGCAATTGATAGAAAAGAAAATAATCATGACGATATCCAAGGCAATGATCATGTATATAGGCATCAAGTCCGAGACAAGTACACCGACTCCTGCCTGCATCTACTACTATTACTCCACACATCGACTGCTATCCAGCATGCATCTAGTGTATTAAGTTCATGAAGAACGGAGTAACGCCTTAAGCAAGATGACATGATGTAGACAAAGTAAACTCACGCATGAATAAACCCCATCTATTTACCCTTAATAGCAACGATACATACGTGTCATGTCCCTTTCTGTCACTGGGATTGAGCACCACAAGATTGAACCCATTACAAAGCACCTCTCCTATTGCAAGATACATCAGTCAAGTTGGCCAAACCAAGTCAATAGATCGGAGAGAAATACGAAGCTATAACAATCATGCATAAAAGAGTTCAGAGAAAACTCAAATAATATTCATGGATAATCTGATCATAAACTCACAATTCATCGGATCCCAACAAACACACCACAAAAAGTGATTACATCGGATAGAACTCCAAGAACATCGAGGAGAACATTGTATTGAAGATCAAAAAGAGAGAAGAAGCCATCTAGCTACTAACTATGGACCCAAAGGTCTGTGGTAAACTACTCACGCATCATCGGAAGGGCGGCAAGGATGATGTAAAGCCCCTCTGTGATCGATTCCCCCTCCGGCAGAGTGCCGGAAAAGGCCTCCAGATGGGATCTCTCGAGAACAGGAACTTGCGGCGGCGGAAAAAGTGTTTCGTGGACTCCTCTGTTGGTTTCCCGATTTTAGAGAATTTATAGAGGTGGAATTAGATCAAACGGAGCAGAGGTGGGCCCACGAGGCACCAGGGCGCGCCACCCCCCTAGGGCGCGCCCTGGTGGCTCGTGGCCACCTCCTCTGGCTTCTGGCCTCCTCCCGAAGCTTCTAGTGTCTCTTATGTCCAGAAAAAAGTCTCCAAAAAGTTTCGTGGCATTTGGACTTCGTTTGGTACTGATATTTGATACGTCTCCGTCGTATCTACTTTTACAAACACTTTTGCTCTTGTTTTGGCCCCTAATTTGCATGATTCGAATGGAACTAACCCGGACTGACGCTGTTTTCAGCAGAATTGCCATGATGTTGTTTTTGTGCAGAAAATCAAAGTTCTTGGAATTGGATGAAACTTTCTGGAGATTTTTTATTGAATATATAAAAAATATTGGCATCAAGAACTACTGGAGGGGGGCAGCCCAGTGCCCACGAGGCCCCAGGGCGCGCCACCCCCACCCCAGGCGTGCCCTGGTACCTCGTCGGACCCACGTGGCTCCGTTTGACCTATTTCCAACGCTATAAATTCAGTTTTCCAGAGAAAAATATAAGAGAGGAAGTTTTATTGCGTTTCACGATACGAAGCCGCCGCCACCTCCTGTTCTTCATCGGGAAGCCAGATCTGGAGTCCGTTCAGGGCTCCGGAGAGGGGGATCTTCCGGCATCGTCATCATCAACCATCCTTCATCACCAATTTCATGATGCTCACCGCCGGGAGTGAGTAATTCCTTCGTAGGCTTGCTGGACGGTGATGAGTTGGATGAGATTTATCATGTAATCGAGTTAGTTTTGTTAGGGCTTGATCCCTAGTACCCACTATGTTCTGAGATTGATGTTGCTATGACTTTGCTATGCTTAATGCTTGTCACTAGGGCCCGAGTGCCATGATTCCAGATCTGAACCCTTTATGTTTTCATCAATATATTTGTGTTCTTGATCCGATCTTGCAAGTTGTATGCACCTGCTATGTGTTATGATCCGCATACCCCAAGGTGACAATAATTGGGATTCTTTTCGGTGATTGCCGTAGTTTGAGGAGTTCATGTATTCACTAAGTGTTAATGCTTTGTTCCGGTTCTCTATTAAAAGGAGGCCTGAATATCCCTTAGTTTCCTTATGGACCCCGCTGCCATGGGAGGGTAGGAGAAAAGATGTCATGCAAGTTCTTATCGCAAGCACGTATGACTATATACGGAATACATGCCTACATTACATTGATGAATTGGAACTAGTTCTGTGTCGCCCTAGGTTATAACTGTTACATGATGAATGTTATCCAACGAATATCACCGATCCAATGCCTACGAGCTTTTCATATATTGAATCTTGCTAAGTTACTACTGTTGCTGCTGCTATTACAATTACTACTGCTACTGTTACTATTATTGCTACTGCTATCAAACTATCATACTACTGTGCTACTGATCACTCTGCTGCAGATGTTTAGTCTCCAGGTGTGGTTGAATTGACAACTCAACTGCTAATACTTGCGAATATTCTTTGGCTCCCCTTGTGTCGAATCAATAAATTTGGGTTGAATACTCTACCCTCAAAAACTGTTGCGATCCCCTATACTTGTGGGTTATCAAGACCTTTTTCTGGCGCCGTTGCCGGGGAGCATAGCTTTATTTGCTAAGTCACTTGGGATTTTTATCTGTTGATCACTATGAAGAATCTGAAGGATACTATAACCAAGATTGTTCCCTCTAAGACGAGGGGAGGTAAGGAACTGCCATCTAGCTCTGCACTTGATTCACCTTCTGTTTTGAATAAACTTGCAACACCACAACATGCTATTAATTCTGATATGTCGCAAGTTATTGATGATACCACTTCTGCTATGAATGATACTCATGATGATGCTAGTACTATGCTTTAGAATGCTGTGCCACTTGGTGAATTTCTTACTGAACAAATTGCTAAAGCCAAAGAAATTGAAAATGCTGAAACTCCTGAGAATGATGATTCACCTGTTATGCCTAGCTCTCCTACTAGAGTTGAAACACCTGATGAACAATGTTTTGATAGGGAGACCGCTAGAGCCATTCTTGCTTGCAATGATAGATATGAAGTTATAAAATTAATTGCTGATATGAAAGAAAAATCTATGAGAGAGAAAATGAAATATGATCGTAAATTTGCAACCTCTCCCATATTTGTTACTGATAAGGATTATGAATTCTCTGTTGATCCGGAATTGATTAAGTTGGTAGAATCTGATCCTTTTCACGGTTATGAAACTGAAACCGTTGTGGCACATCTTACTAAATTAAATGATATAGCCACCCTGTTTACTCATGAGGAAAAAATCCACCACTATTATATTCTTAAGTTGTTTCCTTTCTCATTAAAGGGTGATGCTAAAGATTGGTATAATACTCTTGATCCTGGATGTGTGCGTAGTCCCCAGGATATGATTTACTACTTCTCTGAAAAATATTTTCCTGCTCATAAGAAACAAGCTGCCTTACAGGAAATATTTAATTTTGTGCAAATTGAAGAAGAGAGTCTCCCACAAGCTTGGGGGAGGCTTCTCCAATTACTTAACACTTTGCCTGATCATCCTCTCAAGAAAAATAAAATACTTGATATCTTCTATAATGGACTAACTGATGCTTCTAGGGATTACCTAGATAGTTGTGCGAGTTGTGTTTTCAGGGAAAGGACTATTGAACAAGCCGAGGAATTATTGAATAATATATTGAAGAATGATAATGATTGGACACTTCCTGAACCATCGCCTAAACCCACTCCGAAGAAGAGGGGTATCTTATATCTCAGTCCAGAAGATATGCAAGAAGCAAAGAAATGTCAGAAAGAGAAAGGTATTAAAGCTGAGGATGTTAAGAATTTACCACCTATTGAAGAGATACATGGTCTTGACAAACCGACACAGGTAGTAGAGGTAAATTCTCTTATAAAATTTAATGAAAGTGATATTCCTTATAACAAACCGCCTAGTCAATGCTTGTATGAATTCGACAATTATATTATGAAGCAAGATCATTTTAATGCAAACGTTATGAAACAATTGAAACGAAACTCTTATATGATTGATCGCCTGAGTTACTTGTTATTTAGAATTGCTAATGATGTTAAAGGTGTTAGTAAACATGCATCTATGGTTCAAACTCAATTAGAACAAGTTGCCAAATCTCAAAGTGAATTGCTTAATGAAATGAACAACAATATGAATGATCATGCTGTTAGAGTAATGACTAGAGGGGGAAGAATGACTCAGGAGCCACTATATCCTGAAGGTCACCCAAAGAGAATTGAACAAGACTCTCAAAGAATTAATGTTGATGCACCTAGTCCTTCCAAAAAGAAAAAGAAAAAGAAAAATGATAGGACTTTGCATACTTCTAGTGAACCGAGGTAGAAAAACCCTTGGAGGATAGTAATGATGTTTCTATCTCTGATGCTGAAACACAATCCTTTAATGAACAACCACTTGATGATAATAATAATGATGATGTTCATATGGATACCCAACCAGATAATGATAAAGAACTTGATAATGATGTTGAAATTGAACCTGAAGTTGATCTTGATAACCCACCTACTAAAAATAAACATTATGATAAAAAAGATTTCGTTGCTAGAAAACATGGTAAAGAAAGAGAACCATGGGTCCAAAAACCCATGCCCTTTCCTCCTAAACCATCTAAGAAAAAAGATGAGGGAGAATTTGAACGCTTTGCTCAAATGCTTAGGCCAGTCTTTTTGCGTACTCGTTTAACTGATATTATAAAGATGCCTCCTTATGCTAAATACATGAAAGACATTGTCACAAATAAAAGAAAGATACCTGAAGCTGAAATTTCCACCATGCTTGCAAATTATTCTTTTAAAGATGGAGTACCTAAGAAACTAGGAGATCCAGGAATACCAACTATACCATGCTCCATTAAGAAAAATTATGTCAAAACTGCTTTGTGTGATTTAGGAGCTGGTGTTAGTGTCATGCCTTTCTCCTTATATAAAAGACTTGATTTGAATAAACTCACTCCCACCGAAATATCATTGCAAATGGCTGACAAATCAACTGCCCTACCTATCGGTATTTGTGAGGATGTGCCCGTCATAGTTGCAAATGTTACTATTCTAACAAACTTTGTTATACTTGATATGCCCGAGGATGACAACATGTCAATTATCCTTGGTAGACCCTTTCTGAATACTGCAAGGGCTGTTATTGATTGCAACAAAAGCAAGGTCACTTTTCATATCAATGGTAATGAACATACGGTGCACTTTCCAAAGAAACAATTTCAAGTGAATGGTATTCATATTATTGAAAAGACTCCGACAATTACTGTTGGGAGTTTCCAAATTCCTCTTCCTACTGTTAAAAAGAGATATGAAACTTTTATTGTTGGGGAGATGCATATCCCCATTGAGGTAACTTAGTGTTATACGAAAGTTCTGCGGTTTCATGTCACTCGAAAATGGTTTGTTAATAAGACCTGATCAACCTTATTAATAGATTCTTTTTGAGAGGCATGTGGTCGATGAATTTAGTAGGCACAACCTTCTGTACCCACTCTTAGTTTGCTGTTATTTTTATTCAAATATAATAAAATGCCATGATTACTCTGTTTTCTGAATTACCCGTGCAATAAAAAAATGCCCAAAAATAAAAGTGCTCAGAATGCAATAAAATTTTAACATGATTTTTATTGAATATTTAAGAATTTTTGGAATAAAAATCTTACTAGGGGGGTGCCCCAGGTGCCCACGAGGCACCAGGGCGCGCCACCCCCCCCCCCCCCCGGCGCGCCCTGCTACCTCGTGGGCCCCACAGAGGCCCCTCACTTATCCCTTTAGCTCACTTTGTCTCCTACCTCAAGAAAAAATTCCTGGTAGCTCTCTCTCTCGTGTTCTTGCTCACAACACTGAAATTTTCGATCTCTTTGCTCGGAGCTCCGTTTCCGAAACTGTTTTGGGGGATTGCTCCTTGGTATGTGACTCCTCCATTGCTCCAATTAGTTTTTGTTTTAGTGGATTATATCTTGCATAATTAGCTACTGTTGGTGCTACAGAAAATGAGCTTGCATGTTGAATCCTTTGAGTTCCAAGTAGTTTGAATGCTTGATATAGCCTCTAGACATCCATATGAGTAGTTGCTATCAATCTTGTGAAGTTTTATTGATATCATTTTGTGGTCCAAAAAATTTCAGAAATTTGTTCATAGGAAAATGAATTTTCTCCGGAGAAGTTCTTCGAGGAGGAGGTCCTCGGAGGCGTCATTAAGTGAAAGGTCGGCACGCCAAGCATATGAGTAACCAAGGACAAGTTCAGTACGAGGTGCTGAAGCAAAGGCATGTCGGTGGCCGTGCAACGAATTCATGTTGAGAGCAGGTATCAAAGAAGAATTTGACCAACACATTCACAATGCCGAGCTCTCCGCCTTAATTGCAGATAAGCCACCACAGCATTACAATCTCACCCACTCCTTTACTCAAAACTTTGCTTATCATCCGCGCACTTCTAGAATTTTATTTCACCTCTATGACAATTCCTACAATATATCTCTAGAAGAATTTTGTGATGCATGTAAAATTCCGTATTGGGGTTCGTTAGATGAACCGCCAAGATCTGATTATGACTTGTTTCTTACTAGCCTTTGCAACGGTGAAGATAGGGGAATCACGCAGGCTAGAATAGTTAGCATTCAATTCCCCGCTATCCGGTATTTTGCGTTTTTTAATGGTAAATGCGTTGTTGGTAAGCAAGACTGTAGTGCTCTTTGTACCCCTAATCTGAGTCTTATCCATACAGCTTTGGCTGGTAGCAAACTTTATAATCTTGGGGCTATTGTTGCACGTAGGCTACAGCTTAATGCAGGCAATGGTGATCTGTATGGAGGATTCTATGCCTCCCGTTTAGCGGCAAGGTTAGGGGTGTCGCCTAAATTCAATGATCCCCTTTTGCCTTATAAATATTTAAATTTTGAAGCAATGCGAGAACATAGGTTCTTAAAGCGCAACGCACAGGGTTACGAATATAACTTAGTTTTTAATAAATATCACTCAGTGTATGTTGCTTTGCCTGCTCCTGCCCTCTTTGATTTTTAGAACAAACAGAGATATTTCCTTCATGAGAGTGAGGTGCACGAGTACAATGCGGCCGTTGAGGCTGCTCGTCAGGCTAAAGGGGCAGCTCAGAACCCCTCTACGAGCTACCATTTCGATCACTATCCAGGACAGCCATGGTAGTGGACCAAGCTAGGCAAAAGCCTAAGCTTGGGGGAGTACGTATTTCTCACCGACATTACATTCATGTTCACACATTTTACTCCAGTTGTCGGTGTTCATACTTTTTCATTGTATAATCCATGTTAGTTTTATTTTCTCGCCTTCTTTTTGTGTGTTTGAAAAACTTTGAGAAAATCCAAAAACATTCCTCATCTCTTTTCAGTTTATCTTTCTAGTTTAATTAGCTGTAGTTTCGTGATAGTAAAAGAAAACCCAAAAAGATTTCCCGTTTCTTCTTTTGCTTGTTGGGAGTTTTCCCGTGTAAATAGTTTTCTTCTCTCGTTTTTTTTGTTTTCTTCTTTAATTTGCTTTCTTCAGAAAACTAAAAACTCCAAAAATATTTCAGTTTGTTTCTCTGAATTTCTTTTCTTTTCTTTTGTTGAGTCATTGTAAGGAGAAGACCACGATGAAAATGATGAGTGGCTCTCATATGCATTATTGTTGATTTAACAAAGAGCCCATATTACCTTGTCTTCTCCTTTGAATAAAATGCTTGCAGATTCCAGCTTAGTCCACGACACACTTGCACTATTATTATTTTTATAGCATTCAGTCGTGCAAGTGAAAGGCAATAATGACGATGATTTGATGAAGTGACTGTGGCAAGGAAAAGCGGGTATGAACTCAATTTGTTCTTTGTTTTTGTAAATATGTTTAACTCAGTATCCATGATTCAGCATATTATGATTAAACATGTTTGTGATGACAATTAGAGATTATAGTTGCTCATACCATGCTTAAGTAGCTAGGAGTGGATAATGATTTATCTTGAGTGTCAACATGCATTAAAATGCTCATGATGTAGTATGATGATACGGTATCCTCCTCTGAATGTTTCAAGTGGCTTGACTTGGCACATGTTCACGCATGTAGTTGACTCAAAACCAACATAGCCTCCACGATATTTATGTTCATGGTGTTTATATCCTACTCATGCTAGTATTCAATGATGATTATTCATAATGCACGGTTATAACCGTTTTCGCTCTCTAGCTGGTCGCTTCTCAACCTATTTGCTAGCCTCCGCCTGTACTAAGCGGGAATGCTGCTTGTGCATCAAAACCTTTAAACCCAAGTTATTCCAGATGAGTCCACTATATCTACCTATTTGCGGTATTATCTTGTCGTCCTTAGTAAATTTGCATGTGCCAACTCTATTATTCAAACGAACATCTATTTTGTGTGCCCGTACCGCTCATGGAGCGACAGGGGGTGGTCAGTATCTTCCATGCTAAGCGGGTTATTCTCATGATGAGTGTTCACTCACTTGTCCTTGCACGAGAGGGGCTGGTAATCGGGATGCCCAGTCCCATCATTAAAAAAGCAAAATAATAAAACAAACTCCCCCGGAAAGTTGTTAGTATGGAGGGCACCCGAGGATTCGGCTAGCCATGGCTTGTGATTGATGGTGGAGGGGGAGTAAACTTTACTTTACCGCTTGGGAACCGCCGCTAATGTGTTTAGCATGGAAGATATTGAAAACTCTTGGTCGTGACGTTGACAGGAAAGGCATACCTCCCAAAATTTAATTACCTCTGATTTTAGCTTCGAGCTCTGGCACCTCTGCAAATCCATGCTTCCCTCTGCGAAGGGCCTATCTATTTACTTTTATGTTATTTTACTTTTATTGTTGAGTCATCACCTTCTCAAAAAGCACCAGACCTGAGAGCACTATTGTCATTCTCATGCATTGTGTATAGTTAATGTTGTGTGCATCATGACTGGATCTCTTCTACCATGAATTACAATGTTTAGTCGCTGCTTGAACTTTGGAGGTGCTCTGCATTTATGTTTTGCGGTCTCAGAAAGGGCTAGCGAGATACCATGTTATCATATTATATCATGATTGTTTTGACAAAGTGTTGGCATTTGAGATATTTTATTATTGCTCGCTAGTTGATTATGCCATCGATATGAGTGAATATAAATTCTAAGAGTTATCATTTGCAAGGTTAGTTATAATCTTTGCTGAAAACTTGGACAATACTTAAGCATATATATAGACACAAGAACAAAAGAGTTTGTAAAAGTTTTTCTTTATCACTTTCAGTTTGTCAACTGAATTGCTTGAGGACAAGCAATGAGTTAAGCTTGGGGGAGTTGATACGTCTCCGTCGTATCTACTTTTACAAACACTTTTGCTCTTGTTTTGGCCCCTAATTTGCATGATTCGAATGGAACTAACCCGGACTGACGCTGTTTTCAGCAGAATTGCCATGATGTTGTTTTTGTGCAGAAAATCAAAGTTCTTGGAATTGGATGAAACTTTCTGGAGATTTTTTATTGAATATATAAAAAATATTGGCATCAAGAACTACTGGAGGGGGGCCACCCAGTGCCCACGAGGCACCAGGGCGCGCCACCCCCCCCCACCCCCAGGCGCGCCCTGGTACCTCGTGGGGCCCACGTGGCTCCGTTTGACCTATTTCCAACGCTATAAATTCAGTTTTCCAGAGAAAAAAATAAGAGAGGAAGTTTTATTGCGTTTCACGATATGGAGCCGCCGCCACCTCCTGTTCTTCATCGGGAGGCCAGATCTGGAATCCGTTCAGGGCTCCGGAGAGGGGGATCTTCTGGCATCGTCATCATCAACCATCCTTCATCAGCAATTTCATGATGCTCACCGCCGGGAGTGAGTAATTCCTTCATAGGCTTGCTAGACGGTGATGAGTTGGATGAGATTTATCATGTAATCGAGTTAGTTTTGTTAGGGCTTGATCCCTAGTACCCACTATGTTCTGAGATTGATGTTGCTATGACTTTGCTATGCTTAATGCTTGTCACTAGGGCCCGAGTGCCATGATTCCAGATCTGAACCCTTTATGTTTTCATCAATATATTTGTGTTCTTGATCCGATCTTGCAAGTTGTATGCACCTGCTATGTGTTATGAGCCGCATACCCCAAGGTGACAATAATTGGGATTCTTTCCGGTGATTGCCGTAGTTTGAGGAGTTCATGTATTCACTAAGTGTTAATGCTTTGTTCCGGTTCTCTATTAAAAGGAGGCCTTAATATCCCTTAGTTTCCTTATGGACCCCGCTGCCATGGGAGGGTAGGACAAAAGATGTCATGCAAGTTCTTATCGCAAGCACGTATGACTATATACGGAATACATGCCTACATTACATTGATGAATTGGAACTAGTTCTGTGTCGCCCTAGGTTATAACTGTTACATGATGAATGTTATCCAACGAATATCACCGATCCAATGCCTACGAGCTTTTCATATATTGAATCTTGCTAAGTTACTACTGTTGCTGCTGCTATTACAATTACTACTGCTACTGCTGTTACCGTTACTGCTACTGTTACTATTATTGCTACTGCTATCAAACTATCATACTACTGTGCTACTGATCACTCTGCTGCAGATATTTAGTCTCCAGGTGTGGTTGAATTGACAACTCAACTGCTAATACTTGCGAATATTCTTTGGCTCCCCTTGTGTCGAATCAATAAATTTGGGTTGAATACTCTACCCTCGAAAACTGTTGCGATCCCCTATACTTGTGGGTTATCAATATTCTGGAAAACCAAAAACAGGCAAAAAACAGCAACTGGCACTGGGCACTAAGTTAATAGGTTAGTCCCAAAAAATGATATATAATTGCTTGTAAATGTATATAAAACATCCAAGATTGATATTATAATAGCATGGAACAATCAAAAATTACAAATACGTTGGAGACGTATCAAGCATCCCCAAGCTTAATTCCTGCTCGTCCTCGAGTAGGTAAATGATAAAAACTGAATTTTTGATGTGGAATGCTACCTATCATATTCATCATATATTCTTTTCTTTGTAGCATGGACATTCGGACTTGAATGATTCAAAGCAATAGTCTATAGTTTGACATGAAGACATAAATACTTAAGCATACTAACAAGCAACCATGTCTTTCAAAATATCAACGCTAAAGAAAGTTATCCCTAGGCCATTATGCTCAAACATTGATCCATTCATGAAACACACTCAATATTAGCTACACACAATGCACAAGTATGACAATAGTGCTCTCTAGTTGGTGCTTTGTAAGACAAGATGGAGACTCAAAATAAAAATAAAAATTGCATAAAAGTAAATAGATAGGCCCTTCGCAGAGGGAAGCAGAGATTTGCAAATGTGCCAGAGCTCAAAGCTTAAATTAGAGAGATAAAATTATTTTGAGAGGCATGCTTTTCTTGTCAACGAAAACGGCCGAGAATTCCCAATATCTTCCATGCTAGACACATTATAGGCGGTTCCGAAACAGAAAATAAAGTTTATTTCCTTTCCACCATTCTATCACAATCCATGGCTAGCCGTATCCACGGGTGCCCTCCATACCAACACTTTCCAAGGAATTTATTATTATCATCATATTAATTTTTTTTGTCATTTCAGGACTGGGCATCCCTATTACCTGCCACTCTCTCATGCAATGACAAGTGAATAAACACACATCGTGAGAATACTACACCTAGCATGGAAAATATTGGCCACCCCCAGCCGCTTCATGAGCGGTACGGGCACACAAAACGGAAAATTATTTTGAAAATTTTAGAGTTGGCACATGCACATTTATTTGGAACGGCATGGAAATACCGCATATGGGTAGGTTTGGTGGACTCATTTGGCACAACTTGGGTTTAAGGAGTTGGATGCACAAGCAGGATTCCCGCTTAGTACAAATGAAGGCTAGCAAATAGATTGAGAAGCAACCAACCAAAAAGCAAAAACGGTCATAAACATGCATTGAACATAACTAACACCGAATAATGCACCATAAGTAGGATATAATTTCATTGCATAACTATTGACTTTATGTGCATGCATAGGGAATCACAAACCTTAACACCAATATTCTTACTAAATCACAATTACTCACTAACATGACTCACATATTATCATCTCCATATCGCAAAACTATTGCAAGGAATCAAACTTATCATATCCAATGATCTTTCATGAAAGTTTTTATTATATCCCTCTTGAATATTCATCACTTTCGGACCAAATTCATATCTTGTGCAAATTACCATTACTATTATCAACTCTCAAAAAGATATAAGTGAAGCATGAGAGTGCAAATATTTCTTAAAATTTTTAATCTTATCAACTCTCAAAATGATATAAGTGAAGCATGAGAGTTCAAATATTTCTTCAAAATATAGCCACCACTGTGCTCAAAAGATTTAAGTGAAGCACTAGAGCAACTGCCTAGCTCAAAAGGTTTAAGTGAAGCACATAGAGTATTCTAACAAATTATGATAAACGTGTGGCTCTCTCAAATCGGTGTGTCCAGCAAAGATGATTGTGGCAAACTAAAAAGCAAACAAAGCAAAGACTCATATAATACACGACGCTCCAAGCAAAACACATATCATGTGATGAATAAAAATATAGCTCCAAGTAAAATTACCGATAGTTGGTAGAAGAAAGAGGGGATGTCTTCCGGGGCATCCCCAAGCTTAGACGCTTGAGTCTTCCTTGAATATTACCTTGGGGTGCCTTGGGCATCCCCACGCTTAGGCTCTTGCCACTCCTTATTCCTTCATCTATTGTGATCTCACCCGAAACTTGAAAACTTCAATCACACAAAACTCAACAAAACCTTCGTGAGATCCGTTAGTTTAACAAATAAATCCTTAACTCTAAGTACTGTGGTAAATTGATTCATATTTAATATTGGCATAATGATACTGTACTCCAACTTCTCCATGACTCATACCCCCCGATACGATCCATAGATTCATCAAAATAAGCAAACTAAGCAACAAAAACAGAATCTGTCTAAAACAGAACAGTCTGTAAAGATCTATTTAAAAGCTATACTTCTGTAACTCCAAAAATTCTGAAAAAATCGAACAACGTGGGAAATTCATATACCAATACTGTGTACAAATTTCAGATTTTTCTGACGCTCCAGTATAGGATTAAAATTCCAGCACTGGACGCAAAACTTTCTGTTTTCCAAACAACATCAATTATACTATCTTCCAAATCATCCCAAAGGCATTACTTGGCACAAACACTAATTAAAACATAAAAACACAATCATAACAGTAGCATAATTGTGTAAACACACAAGAACTGAAATAAAAAGCAAAAATTTATTTTATTCATTGGGTTGCCTCCCAACAAGCTCTTTCTTTATAGCCATTAAGATAGGCTTGAGATTTCAATGATGCTTTCATGAAATATAATAATAGAAACACAAAGAGAGCATCATGAAGCATATGAAAAACACACTTAAGTCTAACATACTTCCTATGCATAGGCATTTTATAGGAGAACAAATTATCAAGACAAGCAATCTCTAGCATATGCAAATAGGAAGAATGAAGCATGAATAATTTCAACATCACGAGAGGCAATTTAGTAACATGAAGATTTATATAACCATATTTTCCTCTCTCATAATAATTACATGTAGGATCATAATCAAACTCAACAATATAGCTATCATAAACAGTATTCTCTCTATGATCCATATGCATAAAAGTTTTATAATCTTCCAAAATAGTGGGATTAACATCATCTAAAGTCATGACCTCTCCAAACCCACTTTCATCAAAAAATTCATAAGATTGAACACTCTCCGAATATGTGGGATTCTTTTTACTTAAAGTTGACACTCTTACAAACCCACTTTCAATATTATTGCAAACATTATTATCAATATCATATTCATCATGAGGCTTAAATAAATTTTTAAGATCATAAGAAACATTATCACCCCAATCATGATCATTGCAATAAGTAGTGGACATGACAAAATTATCATCCCCAAGCTTGTAGTTTTGCATAACATTAGCACAATTGGCATTAATAGAATTTATAATAACATCATTGCAATCATGCTTTTCATTCAAGGAGCTATCATGAATCGCTTTATAAACTTCTTCTTTTACCACTTCATCACAATTTTCAGATTCATGATTTTCAAGCAAAACTTCATAGAGATAATCAAGTGCACTCAACTCACTAGCAATTTGTTCATCATAATTGGATCTTTTGAAAAGATTAGCTAGTGGATGAGGATCCATATCAATAGATTTTTAGCAAGCGAAAATGCAAGCAAATAGAAGGCACATGGCAACACCAGCAAAGATAGCACACAAAATATTTTGTATATTTTTTGTAAAATTGTTTTAGAAGTGGGGGAGATGAAAACGAGAGGCAAATGCAAATAAAATAAATGCAAGGAGATGAAAGTTTATGCGTAGGTACTTGATAGATGTTGATGATGTCTCCCCGGCAACGGTGCCAGAAATTCTTCCTGCTACTTGTGAGCTGCGTTGGGATTTCCCCGAAGAGGAGGGGATGATGCAGTACAGTAGACATAAGTATTTCCCTCAGTTATGAAACCAAGGTTATCAATCCAGTAGGAGAATCATGCAACAACTCGTTAGCAGTACCTGCACACAAAACAAGAAATCCTTGCACCCAACGCGATCAAGGGGTTGTCACTCCCTTGGCGGTCAATTGCAAGATTAAATTGTATGGCGATAGATAAATAGATCAAACAAAAATACAAAATAAAATAAATAAAGTAAAAGTGCAGCAAGGTATTTTTAGGATTTTCAATGTATGATAAAGGTAGACCCGGGGGCCATAGTTTTCACTAGAGGCTTCTCTCTTGAAAATAGCATACGGTGGGTGAACAAATTGCTGTTGGGCAATTGATAGAAAAGCAAATAATCATGACGATATCAAAGGCAATGATCATGTATATAGGCATCACGTCCGAGACAAGTACACCGACTCCTGCCTGCATCTACTACTATTACTCCACACATCGACCGCTATCCAGCATGCATCTAGTGTATTAAGTTCATGAAGAACGGAGTAACGCCTTAAGCAAGATGACATGATGTAGACAAAGTAAACTCACGCATGAATAAACCCCATATTTTTACCCTTAATAGCAATGATACATACGTGTCATGTCCCTTTCTGTCACTGGGATTGAGCACCGCAAGATCGAACCCATTACAAAGCACCTCTCCCATTGCAAGATAAATCAATCTAGTTGGCCAAACCAAATCAATAGATCGGAGAGAAATACGAAGCTATAACAATCATGCATAAAAGAGTTCAGAGAAAACTCAAATAATATTCATGGATAATCTGATCATAAACTCACAATTCATCGGATCCCAACAAACACACCGCAAAAAGTGATTACATCGGATAGAACTCCAAGAACATCGAGGAGAACATTGTATTGAAGATCAAAAAGAGAGAAGAAGCCATCTAGCTACTAACTATGGACCCGAAGGTCTGTGGTAAACTACTCACGCATCATCGGAAGGGCAGCAAGGATGATGTAGAGCCCCTCCGTGATCGATTCCCCCTCCGGCAGAGTGCCGGAAAAGGCCTCCAGATGGGATCTCTCGAGAACAGGAACTTGCGGCGATGGAAAAAGTATTTCGTGGACTCCTCTGTTGGTTTCCCGATTTTAGAGAATTTATATAGGTGGAATTAGGTCAAACGGAGCAGAGGTGGGCCCACGAGCCACCAGGGTGCGTCACCCCCCTGGGGCACGCCCTGGTGGCTCGTGGCCACCTCCTATGGCTTCTGGCCTCCTCCCGAAGCTTCTAGTGTCTCTTATGTCCAGAAAAAATCTCCAAAAAGTTTCGTGGCATTTGGACTTCGTTTGGTACTGATATTCTGGAAAACCAAAAACAGGCAAAAAATAGCAACTGGCACTGGGCACTAAGTTAATAGGTTAGTCCCAAAAAATGATATATATAATTGCTTGTAAATGTATATAAAACATCCAAGATTGATATTATAATAGCATGGAACAATCAAAAATTATAGATACGTTGGAGACGTATCACGGAGGCAAATGCGGGGCGCGCGGAAGGCCGGGGCGGCGCGGCGCTGATGCGCTGAAGGGGCCCCCCTCCGGTGGGGGCGCGGACGCGCGGGGTCGGCTAGGCGCGTCGGCCGGAGCGGGCGCCGGGACGAGTGGGGCGCGCGGGAGGCGCGGGGCGCAAGCGGGCGTGGACGTGCGCGTGGGCAAGCGGAACACTGGAGGCGCGCGGGAGGCAGGTCTAGACGAAGGTGAGCGGGCGGAGACGGCGTGCGGCGCAGCCCGCTGCTGTTGGTAGTGGTTGTGGGGCTGGCGCGCGGGGAGGAGAAGGAGAGGAACGCGGCCCCGGTGAGGCCCGCGAGGGAACGACCAGGGAGACGGATGAGGACGGAGCAGCGTGCGCGAGGGCGGCGAGGCCGGGCGCGGGCGGAGCAACGCAGGAGCCGCGACGGGCGGCTGGCGTCTCGGTGGTGGTGACGAAAAAGGTCCCACCCGGACCGCGATTCAGCAGCAGCTAGCCCCACGGTAGGCGCCAACCGTCGCGGTTTTCTCACGGCAGATGCCATAGGATGGCTCAAAGTGTGGGGCGGCAAGGCTACGGTGGAGATCCGGGGCGGGATTGAGCAACTGTACACGGTGGTTTACCCAGGTTCGGGACCCTCGCGTGGAGGTAACACCCCTACTCCTGCATGTCTGATGTATATGGAGTGTATATGGTAGTACATGGTTGCTCCTGGAGCTGTTTGGAGGAGGAAGAAGGAGGCGCTGGGCTCTCCACTTCTCCTGTGAGTGTGTGTGAGAATGAGGGAGGGAGTGAGAGTGAATAATTAGAGGGAGCTCCTCCCTGGTGCACCTTATAAAGGGGTGCCCAGGGGACAAGGGGTGGCCCATATGGCCAACTATACACTATTTGAGGTGACATATGATGCATGAACAGTGCCTGCTGCTCATCAACAGTGCTCCACTGTAGAGCATGGCCGTCTCGTCTGCGCAGGTCCGACGGGACGTTGTGGTTGACTTCGTGCAGTAGGCCAGCTGGAGCAGCCGGACGGCGAGCAGCCGGACGGGGAGCCAGCTGGAGCAGCCGGATGGCCCCGTGCCGCACGGGCTCTAGCCGGACGGGCTCCAGCCGGACGGTTCTTCAGCCGGACGGGTTCCACCCGAATGGTGCTCCGCCCGGACGGCTCCAGCCGGCCAGGCTGCAGCCGGCAGCCGGCCAGGCTGCAGCATGCCAGGGGCTGCTCCCCTGGCAAAGTTTCGAAATGGTGACTTGTCTCCTTGACCCTACCCGGGGGTCATCCCCCCGACAATATCCTTACTAACCCACTCCGTTGGAGATGCAACACTCTCGTAATCTGTAAGGCAGGCTGACTTTAATGTGTTCAAAAGCTTGTATAAGCAAGATGCTATCCTACAGAGCGATCTTTGGAGGAACACACCTATATGAGCCCGACTGCTGGTCACAGTCTATGAGATTGAGTAATCTCTAGGAAGCTCATGAGAAGGTTAGGAGTATGACTAATAAACTCCACCCGTGGGGTTTAGCCTTCGGCAGCCACGTATCAACTAACAATAGATGAAACTTCTGCACGCCAAACTGACAATTCAAGGCATAGTCCATTGTTCAGTTGTGAAGAAGTCTAATCCCGTTGCTCTAGGTGGAAGTTCAACTTAACAGTCTCCACTGAAAATTCTGGTATATCAAACATTGTTTGGAACAGTTGACAAACTTATGTGCCTCGAGATCTGTTGGGGTATTGTTGGATTATGGATTGGCTTAGGCCCATATAAGACAATAACCTCTGGTTAATCTCTAATGCCCATTTAGGTGCATGGCAAGTGGTGGGAAGTTTAGTACCATACTGCTACAGTAAAAAAGAGTGAGACCCCTTAGGGCTGCTCTACCACTTGCCATTGGGAGCGTGGGAAGAGGAGTTGTACACGCGCGCTCCTCGTCCTCCTCCGCCCGCCACGCCTTATTTTTACCGCGGGTTGCGGGAATGAGCCGAGCCGAGCCTTATTTTTACCGGTCAATAATGGTTAATTAATTGCGGATTAATTAACGAGTCGCTAACGGAGGTGTTGGCCCATTTACCCGACAGCCTATATAAGGAGGTGTTGGCCTGTGGAGTGCTCTAACTCAGTTCACTCACTCCCTCCTGCACAACCCTAGCCGTCATCTACTGTTCCTCTCTCTGTGCTGCCTCCGGCGATCCCATCCCGACGACCGTGTGCACGGTTGGTCGGGAGAGCAAGTGTCTCCGGAACCCTGTCGTTCGAGATCCTGCCCGGGAGAATGGCAATAAGGTTTTTGGGAGCATCTCGACGCGACTGCTCCCGATCTGTCCCCGTCTCCGTCCTCCTCTGCTTCCACTACTTCCCCTCCATCGAAGAAGGCCACGGACGACGCCGAGGCTGCTGCTGCCGCCACCGCGTTGGCCTGGCCAACCGGAGGGTATGATTTGTTCATCCCTCATCTACCCTTTTATGTGCTTGTTCATGTGCTAGCTGTATATGTTGTGTTCATAGATGTTTCGGTTCTATGTACTGTACGTGCTCACATGCTTAAGTATCGGTATGAGTTGCATACCGTGATTGCCATGCTTACTTTTTATTCGTGGATTAACTAATCGAAAAGGTGCTCATATTTCCAACAATGGCTCCCATAGCTGACTTGTCTTTTGTTCTGGTTTTGACGGGACTATTAATCACATGGTCATGAACAAAATGAATAATAAACATGAACATGAGAATGTGGGAAACCGGATACTGCTAATCTTTCTCGAAACTAAAGAATTTGAGTTGGGCACTACAGGTCTTGTTTGGTTTCTTACACAACAACTAACTTTAGCAAAGAGTGTGTCCCCTACTGTTGTGTGAAAAACTGCATTTGAATACTCCACGTTCTTCTACAGCATAGACATGAACAAAAAATTCAGATCGAGCTTGGGAAGCCATGAAGGGGATTTTTTTTCCTAGGGCGTCTGGCGTAGGAGATGGTTTTCCCTCGACGGCAAGGGAGAACGACTGATGAGACTTGAACGGGCGGAAGAGGAGATAGAGGATGACCCCGATTTAGATTTAATTAGCCAGGAGGTCTCTCTCTTATTAATTCCAGTGCACCCTCACGAACCCCTCTGTTAATTCCCTCTCACAAATTACATGCTTTTTTTTGCGTCTTCTTCCTAGCGAATCACGGTTGCCGGCGTCTTCTTATCTATATTAACGATTTGGTGGTGCCACAACTTGGCGTAAACGGTCACTTTGGTGCTAGAAGTTATGGCGTACATTAAAGTGGTGCAAAAACTTGGCTCGGACGTGCAAATACAATGCTTATGCATTTTGTATACGGAATCTACGCTGACTAGGCATGTGGACCCCGCTGTCAGCGACTGGACCAAGGAGAAGGGGCGTGTGGCCTGATTTTTCCCAAAATAACCTCGGAATATATTTTTTACAAAAAAGTCTATATGGACGTGGCATTCTTCAACTCAGTGACCAGCGGGTCCCGCTTGTCAAAAAACAACAGCAAAAAGGTGGAGAGCCAAGGTTTCGAACCCGCAACCACCTGCTACAAAAGATGCAAGGTCTAACCACTACGCCATACATTATATAATAACTAAAGTGGATACCCGCGCTATATGTATTTATCGTGTACGCAGGTGGAGCTTAAAGGGGCTGCAAATATTGTGGCCCATTTTGCACTAACTATTTTTTTAAAGATATTTGTAAAACTTCTATTCAAACATTTATGTGTTATAAATATTATACAAACAAACGCTGATTAGTAAATATACAACCGTGCAAAAACTTGGCTCGGACGTGCAAATACAATGCTTATGCAGTTTGTATACGGAATCTACGCTGACTAGGCATGTGGACCCCGCTGTCAGCGACTGGACCAAGGAGAAGGGGCGTGTGGCCTGATTTTTCCCAAAATAACCTCGGAATATTTTTTTTACAAAAAAAGTCTATATGGACGTGGCATTCTTCAACTCAGTGACCAGCGGGTCCCGCCTGTCAAAAAACAACAGCAAAAAGGTGGAGAGCCAAGGTTTCGAACCCGCAACCACCTGCTACAAAAGATGCAAGGTCTAACCACTACGCCATACATTATATAATAACTAAAGTGGATACCCGCGCTATATGTATTTATCGTGAACGCAGGTGGAGCTTAAAGGGGCTGCAAATATTGCGGCCCATTTTGCACCAACTATTTTTTTAAAGATATTTGTAAAACTTCTATTCAAACATTTATGTGTTATAAATATTATACAAACAAACGCTGATTAGTAAATATACAACAGTGTATTATATTAAAAACATTTAATTAATACGGATATTTGTGTGTTATAAATTTCAATAATACAACTTTTTTAATAATTATATAATTAACATGATGAATTATAAATGTGCGTATCCATATTAGTTTAAATAATTTAAATAATAGACACGATTGAATATTTAAATCAACATTTAAAATGATAGAATATGAATATTTTTAATTATACAATCATTAAACTATACAAATGTGCGTATAATTATTGAAATGCTTGTATAATTGAAATAATATTTTTAGTTGTAGTTTATAAAATATTTTTAGTATTCAAAATTATAATTTTTTTATAATTCACATGTTAATTATATCATTATTGAAATGGTTGTATTATTTAAATTTATAACACACAAATATCTGTATTAACTATTATTTTTTATATAATACACGGGTGTATATTTTAACATTTTTATTGACTAATCATCATTTTTTGTATAATATTTATAACACATAAATATTTGAACATAAGTTTAATTACTTACGTTTTACAAATAACTTTAACAAAATTAGTTCGTGCAAAATGGGCCGCAATATTTGCAGCCCATTTAAGCTCCACCTGCGTACGCCTTAAATACATACAGTATTGTTATCCAAAAAATCATTCGAAAATGTATGGCGGAGTGGTTTGACCCGCATATGCTGTATAAAAAAACAAGACAATCCAGGACTAGCCCTTGGAGGCATATTTTTATAGAAGAAACTCTAAGCACCACGGATCCCGCATATGCTGTATCAGGTGGTTGTGGGTTCGAAACCTGTCGGCTTCAATTTTGCTGTTATATTTTGACAGGCGGGACCCACTCGTCACTGAGGTGAAGAATGCCACGTCCACATGGGCTTTTTTGTAAATAAAAAACAAAATTCCGAGGTTTTCTTTTGTGAAAATTAGGCCACACGCTCTTCCTTCTCAGTCCAGTCGCTGACAGCGGGGTCCACACGCCTAGTCAGCACATATTCCCTATACAAAACGGGATAAGCACTGTATTTGCATGCCCGAGCCAAGTTTTTGCATCACTTCAATGTACACCACAACTTGTAGCATCAAAGTGACTGTTTGCGCCAAGTTGTAGCATCACCAATGTAATTGACTCTAACGATTTCTTAGCCGCTGTCTGCTGCTTCTACAAACTTTTGGGCTCGTTTGCTCCATGAAGAAGCCATCGAGCTTTGCTCATGGTGTTGGATGCAGGGAAAAAGAGATTTCTGACACCCATAAAAATTTGGATGTAATTCCTTTTCTATATGGACGTGTTTGTAATGACTCGTGATACTCCGGTGTCCGGAGTTCCAGACCAACGTGCATCGGCGTGTCCGTGCGTGAAGGCGTGCTGTGTCCGATCGCCTCGGAATAAAGGCCTGCTCTGCCCAGGCTCCAGGGTAACGAACATGTGTGCTGGGTAACGAACATGATGAGACATGGTCACTTGAGCAAACTTTTTGACTAGAGTCATCTCCTGCTCGTGGAAATGTACGAGCCGTCGAAGAAACGTGACAGGATATACAGGAGACGCACCAGAAAAACGCAACATGGCGATCCCGAACAGAGCCTCACGATCAAAGCTTAGACATATACCAACCCCAACGTCACGATTCTGATCTCAGAAATTATGATGGGAAGTCACAGCCAACCAGAGAAGATACAGGGTCGCCAACGCAACGGCTCCACGTCGACGATGAGATGAGCTGTCGAAGTTGAAAATGCCAAGCAACACACGAAGCTGCCTGAAATAAACCAGGCAACGCCAGGAGATTCTGTAAAGGATTGCCATTGCGTGTACGATGGAACTCAATCAGGAATTCGGGATGCAGGAAAATGGCAGCCTAGCTGTTCCGTCTGCTAGCTGCATATGGCCGGCCGGCCCCTAGCTAGCCTGCATGCATGCCACTAGATCAGGAGAAAATGATGGTGCTCTGCGTGGCCCATGCATGCATGCGTTTCTTCTTGAGTGCCCTTCTGATTTTGCCCTTTCTTTCTTTAGTCCTCATGTAACTTTTTTTTCAGAAACGATCAACTCATCATTGATCATGGCAGTACAACGAACAAGAAATAATAAAATTACATTCAGATTTGTAGACCACCTAGCGACGACTACAAACACTGACGCGAGCCGAAGGCACGCCGCGCGTCGTCATCACCCCTCCCAAGCCGGAGCCGGGCAAAACTTGTTGTAGTAGACAGCTGGGAAGTCGTCGTCCCATAGGACCAGCGCGCCAGACCAACAACCGCCGGCGATAAAGAGAAGCATAGATTGAAAGAATCCGACCTGAAGACACACCAACATAGACGAACAAATGCCTTTTTTTCTTTGGTCCTCATGTGTAACTTTCTCGTGTAAAGAAAAGTGAAGGAGCCTGCGTGTACGTGTTTTCTCTGCATACTGCCCCAAAACAGGTGAGAACTCACAAAGTCGTAAGGCCCACGTGGTCATCTGGCTTCACAGTGGTTAACTGATAGTGACCCACACAGCCAGGATAAGAACGATGGCTCTTCATCGCAGATTAAAAGAGACCAACTACAAAAGAAAAGCTCAACATGACATGGCGGTGCCAGGTTCAGAAGTCTGTGATGTCAAACACATGTGTTTTCACCAATTTTATAAAAAAGATTACATGATTTCTACTACTTGTGTACAAAGGATTTGCCAAAAAAAAACTGTGCGGTCAATTGACCACACTCCTCTCAACGTGGCTTCGCCATGTATGTATAATCTCTGTCATACAATCGTACACTCCTGTTTGGAATCGATAGATAAACGAAAAGCTGGGAATAATATTCCCTGCAAAACCTTCAAAAAGTAAGTAAACTAGATGGGCAAACCGGACATTCCATCGGCATATGTCAAACTTCTTCTCTTTTTGCAAACATGAGTTTATTTTAGAGAAAACATGAACTTTTCGCCACAAGTGGAGACGTCTGATGGGAACGCTGCATCCATCCATCCATCCACACTTGACTGCTCGACAGGGGGGTGCGGCAGGGCAGCGCTGGTCCAAGGAGATGTGCCCGGGACCGCAAGGATTCCAGGACAAGGACATGCTCTGCTGCTCATCTCGTTTCCACCACGAGTTCAACGTGCGTGCGTGCGCGCTCGGTCGCGCTGTGCGCCAGCCAAGCGTCTCCTACCTGACCACTGACTGATGCGCCGTGCATGTATGGACCATGGAGACGCGGCGCCGGCGTCCAGCTTGGCCAAAACGACGCTGATTTGTGAGAGCATCTCCAGCCATTCGGCCCCCCGGCCTTGAAATAGCGCCTCCTGAGGGTTATCCGGCGATATTTTCGCCGTGGGGGCGCTCGGCTTCCCAACCGCCGCCCCAAGTTGGCACCTTAGACGCCGTTTTTCAAATGTAAAATTGGCTCAAATTCGACGAAAACGACTCGATTTTGGACGAAATTTAGGCGGTTTCATTCATATTTGTACAAATTTAAAGACATACATAAAACAAAACAAAAAAAACTACGCCGCCACCGCTGCCCCGAGCCTAGTTCATGCCAAGGAGCTTGTAGAAGGCGGTGTAGTCGCCGCCGTCGTCGTCGTCGTCGCCGCCGTCCTGCACGCCGCCGTCCTTGCTGCAGCCCTGCCCTGGATCGCCGCTGCGGACGGGGTTGGTCGGAGCCGGCGACTCTTCCTCGTCGCTGTCGAGGATGATGACGTCGTCCTTCTCGCGGCCGCGGCGTCGCTCGGCGATCTCCTCCAGTGCGCGTCGTTGGCGCTCCATCTCCTCCCGCACGTAGTCGTCGCGCGCCCACTTCAGGCCGGTTTCGAGGTCGGCGGCCATCTCCACGTGCTCCTGCTTGACGACCACGGGCGGCGTCGCCGGCTCCTTATTCGGCCTGACCAGGCGAAGATGACCGCGGGGAGGAGAAGGTTGGCGGCGGCCCTCGCTTATGACGAGGTTGCCGCCGCGGCTGCGACGGCGCTCCAGTGTTTCCTGGGGCTCGGGCTTGACGGGGGCGAGCGGCGTCGGCGTGCCGGAGGAGCGGGAGCCGGAGGACGAGGAGCTCGTGGCCACCATGCGCCTTGGCAGCCACGAGCTCCCGCTCCTCCGGCGCGAGGACGTCGGCGCCGGGTACTCCAACGGCGGCTCGTTGCCGCCCTCGATGTACTTGAGAACGGCGTGGAGCGTGCGCCCGGGGGCGCCCCACCACTGACGGCGGCCGTCGGAGTTGTGTCGCCCCCTTGGCGCCGGAGCGCCGTTGGTGGAGGCAATCTAGTCGGCGTGGCGGCGCTGGAAGTACGCCGTCCACAGAGGTGCATTGTCGGGGGAGTACTTCGGCTGCTGCAGCGCTTCCTCCGGCAAGGACGCCCGGATCCACGCTATCTCGCCGCGGCGTTCCACGTCGGATGGCGGCGGGGGCACGGGGACGCCTCCGGCGCTGAGCCTCCACGAGCCCGGCACACGCATGTCGGGCGGCGTCGGGTAGTTGGCCTCGTGGAGAAGATGCGCCTCCCACTCGTGCAGATGGCGGCGGCCGAAGCCGTCGGCCGCTGCTCCGTCGCCGGGGAACCTCTCCGCCATCGGTCGGGCTTGACGGGGAAAGGAGAGAGGAAGGAGAGAGGGCGAGAACAAGGGCGGCGAAGGAGAGAAGGTGTTCGGCGGTGAGAGAGATAGCTGTGGCGAGGCGAGCGTGCGGCCAGCGGCGACGAAGGCGGCTTTTATAGCGGCGAGGCGGCGGCAGCAGTGCGGACGCGTGGCGGGAAGGGGCGGGACGCGCGGCGGCTCGCCTTCACTACGCCGCCCGTGATCAATGGAAGGCTGACCGGCGGCAGCCTTGGCATTGATTCGCCCGGGAGCCGAGGCGATGAGATGAGGACGACGATGCAGTCGCTGACTCGGCGGGTCCACAGGGTGGGAATCTGGCGCGGGAAGTTTTGGCGCATTTTTCCTTTCCCCCAGCGCCCCCGGTCGGCCCCCAGCGTGCTGGGTTCGGCTTGGGTCTGCCGGCGCCAATTTCGGCCCTAACCGGCAAAATTTGGGCTGCTGGGGGCGCGACTGGGCCGTTTTTTTCGAGCCGGCGATAAAAAAGGGGCCTGGGGGGCCTGTTGGGGGGCGAGTGGAGATGCTCTGAAACTGACAGGGTGAGAACACATGCCGTGATCACATCCGAATGGCTGCGCCTGTCGATCGTTGCAGAGGTCAGAGAGTATGGCTTTTTTTTTGGGAAAAAACTGAAATTATCACATGGAGACTAAAATGCAAAAAACCATCACAATAGCGTCGAAGTCTGCCAAAAATCATCAAAGCACTTTTCAGTAATTTTTCCCCAGAACCACTAATTGCTCGGTTGAGCACGTTTTGACGTGAAATATGAGAGGCGGGCCCACGGTCAGCGATGATGTGACATGAGGAAACTCACACCGTTTGACTCAATAGTTAGGCTAGCGTAGGGCCCACCTGTCATCGCATCTTCTATTCAAAAACTTGGTAACAATATCTGATTACATTACATTGTTTGATTAAGAACTTTCATCCCGCTGTAGGACACACAGTTAGTAAATTTAGGGAGCATCAAAACATTCAGAACTTCTAAGAGCATCTACAGCCGGGTTGTATTATTCATGCTAGAATTGTATTGACCGAAAACTTAAATGCATGTGTGAATACATAAACAAATACCGTGTCCCTAGTGAGCCTCTACTAGACTAGCTCGTTGATCAAAGATGGTTAAGGTTTCCTAACCATAGACATGAGTTGTCATTTGATAACGGGATCACATCATTAGGAGAATGATGTGATGGACAAGACCCATCTGTTAGCTTAGCATATGATCGTTCTGTTTATTGCTACTGCTTTCTTGAATGTGAAATACATGTTCCTCCGACCATGAGATCATGCAACTCCCGGATACCGGAGGAATACCTTGTGTGCTATCAAACGTCACAACGTAACTGGGTGATCATAAAGATGCTCTACAGGTATCTCCGAAGGTGTCTGTTGAGTTGGCA
This sequence comes from Elymus sibiricus, assembly GCA_039707655.1. Classification (NCBI taxonomy): domain Eukaryota; kingdom Viridiplantae; phylum Streptophyta; class Magnoliopsida; order Poales; family Poaceae; genus Elymus; species Elymus sibiricus. The sequence goes on from CM077676.1 coordinate 388,634,252, forward strand.
TGGATCGAGACTGGGATTTGTCACTCCGTGTTTCGGAGAGGTATCTCTGGGCCCTCTCGGTAATGCACATCATAAGAAGCTTGCAAGCAAAGTGACTAAGGAGTTAGTTACGGGATGATGTATTACGGAACGAGTAAAGAGACTTGCCGGTAACGAGATTGAACTAGGTATGGAGATACCGACGATCGAATCTCGGGCAAGTAACATACCGACGGACAAAGGAAATTACGTATGTTGTCATTGCGGTTCGACCGATAAGATCTTCGTGGAATATGTAGGAACCAATATGGGCATCCAGGTTCCGCTATTGATTATTGACCGGAGAGGCATCTCGGTCATGTCTACATCATTCCCGAACCCGTAGGGTCCGCACGCTTAACGTTCGTTGGCGATATAGTGTTATATGAGTTATGTGAATTGGTAACCGAATGTCGTTCGGAGTCCCGGATGAGATCCCGGACGTCACGAGGAGTCTCGGAATGGTCAAGAGGTAAAGATTTATATATGGGAAGTCATATTTTGGGTTCCAGAAAAAGGTGCAGTTTTTTCGGTATTGTACCGGGAAGCTTCCAGAAGGTTCCGGAGGATTCCGGAGGGGTCCGGAAGTCCACAAGTGGGTCCACCACGTCCTAAGGGCTGGCATGGGCTAAGGGGAGGCGCCCTGGCCTTATTGGGCCAGGCGCACCAAGTCCTCAAAAGCCCACGCAGATAGGGAAGGAAAAAAGGAGAGTCCTAGTAGGAATAGGATTGGACTTTGGAGTCCAAGTCCACGTGTGTACTATTCACGTGGTACTGTTCACGTGGTACTGTTCATGTGGCACTATTCCTTCCACTCCAAGCCCCTACACATATATAAATAGAGGAGAGGGGGCGCCCCAAACAAGCCACAACATTGTCTTAGCCGTGTGCAGCGCCCCCCTCCACAGTTCCGTCCCTCGGTCATATTTTCGCAGTACTTGGGCAAAGCCCTGCGGAGATAGCATCACCATCACCGTCACCACGCCGTCGTGCTGCCGGAACTCATCCACTACCTCGCCGTCTTTCTGGATCAAGAAGTCGAGGACGTCACCGAGCTGAACGTGTGCTGAACGCGGAGGTGCCGTACGTTCGGTGCTCGGTCGGTTGGATCGTGAAGTTGTTCGACGACATCAACCGCGTTGTTCTAACGCTTCCGCTTACGGTCTACGAGGGTACGTAGACACACTCCCCCTCTCGTAGCTATGCATCTCCATGGATAGATCTTGCGTGTGCGTAGAATTTTTTTGTTTTCCATGCAACGTTCCCCAACAATGGCATCATGAGCCAGGTCTATGCGTAGATGATATGCACGAGTAGAACACAAAGAGTTGTGGGCGGTGATTGTCATACTGCTTACCACCAACGTCTTATTTTGATTCGGCGGTATTGTAAGATGAAGCGGCCCGGACCAACCTTACATGTCCACGTACATGAGACCGGTTCCACCGACAGACATGCAACTTGTTTTGCATAAAGGTGGCTGGCGGGTCTCTGTTTCTCCTACTTTAGTTGAATCAAATTTGACTGCGGCCGGTCCTTGTTGAAGGTTAAAACAGCAAACTTGATAAATCACCGTTGTGGTTTTGTGCCGTAGGTAAGAACGGTTCTTGCTAGAAGCCCGTAGCAGCCACGTAAAAGTTGCAACAACAAAGTAGAGGACGTCTAACTTGTTTTTGCAGGGTATGCTGTGATGTGATATGGTCAAGACATGATGTGATATACGTTATTGTATGAGATGATCATGTTTTGTAATTTATCGGCAACCGGCAGGAGCCTTATGGTTGTCTCTTTATTGTATGAAATGCAAGCGCCATGTAATTGCTTTACTTTATCGCTATGCGTTAGCAATAGTTGTAGAAGCAATAGTTGGCGAGACGATCACGACGCAACGATGGAGATCAAGGTGTCGAGCCGGTGACGATGGAGATCATGACGATGCTTTGGAGATGGAGATCAAAAGCACAAGATGATGATGGCCATATCATGTCACATATTTTGATTGCATGTGATGTTTATTCTTTTTGCATCTTATTTTGCTTAGAACGACGGTAGCATTATAAGATGATCCCTTCACTAAATTTCAAGATAAAAGTGTTCTCCCCGAGTATGCACCGTTGCTAAAGTTCGTCGTTTCGAAGCACCTCGTGATGATCGGGTGTGATAGATTCTACGTTCACATACAACGGGTGTAAGCCAGTTTTACACAAGCAGAATACTTGGGTTAAACTTGACGAGCCTAGCATGTACAGACATGGTCTCGGAACACTAGAGACCGAAAGGTCGAACATGAGTCATATAGTAGATATGATCAACATGGATATGTTCACCATTGATGACTATCCCATCTCACGTGATGATCGGACATGGGCTAGTTGATTTGGATCATGTATCACTTAGTTAACTTGAGGGATGTTAATTTAAGTGGGAGTTCATTAGTAATTTGATTAATTGAACTTAATTTATCATGAACTTAGTCCTGATAGTCTTTGCAAATTATGTTGTAGATCAATAGCTCGCGTTGTAGCTCCCCTGTTTTTGATACGTTCCTAGAGAAAGCTTAGTTGAAAGATGATGGTAGCAATTACACGGACTGGGTCCGTAACTTGAGGATTATCCTCATTGCTGCACAAAAGGATTATGTCCTTGATGCACCGCTAGGTGATGGACCTGCTGCAGGAGCTGCTGCAGACGTTGTGAACGCATGGCAGGCTCGATCTAATGACTACTCGATAGTTCAGTGTGCCATGCTCTACGGCTTAGAACCGGGACTACAAAAGCGTTTTGAACGCCATGGAGCATATGAGATGTTCCAGGAGCTAAAATTGATATTTCAAGCTAATGCCCGGGTTGAGAGATATGAAGTCTCCAACAAGTTCTTCAGCTGTAAGATGGAGGAGAACAGTTATGTCAGTGAACACATACTCAGAATGTCTGGATACCACAACCACTTGACTCAGCTGGGAATTGATCTTCCAGTTGAGAGTGTTATTGACAGAGTTCTTCAGTCACTGCCACCAAGCTATAAAGGCTTCGTGATGAACTATAATATGCAAGGGATGGAGAAGACAATTCCCGAGCTCTTCGCGATGCTGAAATCAGCGGAGGTAGAAATCAAGAAGGAGCATCAAGTGTTGATGGTTAACAAGACCGCTAGTTTCAAGAAAAAGGGCAAGGGAAAGAAGGAGAACTTCAAGAAGAACGGCAAGCAAGCTGCCGCTCCCACGAAGAAACCCAAAGTTGGACCCAAGCCTGAAACTGAGTGCTTCTACTGCAAAGGAACTGGTCACTGGAAGCGGAACTGCCCCAAGTATTTGGCGGATAAGAAGGATGGCAAAGTGAACAAAGGTATATTTGATATAATGTTATTGATTTGTACCTCACTAGTGCTCGTAGCAGCGTCTGGGTATTTGATACCGATTCAGTTGCTAATATTAGTAACTTGACGCAGGAGCTGCAGAGTAACGGAGACTAGCTGAGGGCGAGGTGACGATATGTGTTGGAAGTGTCTCCAAGATTGATATGATCAATATCGACACGCTCGTAATACCTTCGGGATTAGTATTAAACCTAAATAATGGTTATTTGGTGCTTGCGTTGAGCATAAAACATTATATCTGGATATTGTTTATTGCAAGACGGTTATTCATTTAAGTCAGAGAATAATGGTTATTCTGTTTATATGAATAATATCCCTCGTGATCATGCACCCTTGTGAATGGTTTATTCTTGTTGAATCTCGATCGTAGTGATACACATATTCATAATATTGATGCCAAAAGATGCAAAGTTGATAATGATAGTGCAACATACTTGTGGCACAGCCGTTTAGGTCGTATTGGTGTAAAACGCATGAAGAAACTCCATGCTGATGGACTTTTGGAATCTCTTGATTATGAATCATTTGATACTTGCGAACCATGCCTCATGGGCAAGATGACTAAAACTCCGTTTTCCGGAACAATGGAGCGAGCTACTGATTTGTTGGAAATAATACATACCGATGTATGCGGTCCGATGAATGTTGAAGCACGCGGCGGGTATCGTTATTTTCTAACCTTCACAGATGATTTGAGTAGGTATGGGTATATCTACTTGATGAAACACAAGTCTGAAACATTTGAAAAGTTCAAAGAATTTCAGAGTGAAGTAGAGAATCATCGTAACAAAAAAATAAAGTTTCTACGATCCGATCGCGGAGGCGAATATTTGAGTTACGAGTTTGGCCTTCATTTAAGAAAATGTGGAATTGTTTCACAACTCACGCCACCTGGAACACCACAGCGTAATGGTGTGTCTGAACGTCGTAACCCTACTTTATTGGATATGGTGCGTTCTATGATGTCTCTTACCGATTTGCCACTATCGTTTTGGGATTATGCATTAGAGACAACTGCATTCACGTTAAATAGGGCACCGTCTAAATCCGTTGAGACGACACCGTATGAACTGTGGTTTGGCAAGAAACCTAAGCTGTCGTTTTTAAAAGTTTTGAGATGCGATGCTTATGTGAAAAAGCTTCAACCTGATAAGCTCGAACCCAAAGCGGAGAAGTGCGTCTTCATAGGATACCCTAAAGAAACAATTGGGTACACCTTCTTCCACAGATCCGAAGGCAATGTCTTTGTTGCCAAGAATGGGTCCTTTCTAGAGAAGGAGTTTCTCTCGAAAGAAGTGAGTGGGAGGAAAGTAGAACTTGATGAGGTAATTGTACCTTCTCTTGAATTGGAAAGAAGCTCATCAGAGAAAACCGTTCTCGTGATGCCTACACCAATAAGAGAGGAAGATAATGGTGAAGATCATGAAACTTCAGATCAAGTTACTACTGAACCTCGTAGGTCGACCAGAGTACGTTCCGCACCAGAGTGGTACGGTAATCCTGTTCTGAAAGTCATGTTGTTAGACAATAGCGAACCTACGAACTATGAAGAAGCTATGATGAGCCCAGATTCCGACAAATGGCTTGAGGCCATGAAATCTGAGATAGGATCCATGTATGAGAACAAAGTATGGACTTTGGTGGACTTGCCCGATGATCGGCAAGCCATTGAGAATAAATGGATTTTTAAGAGGAAGACAAACGCTGATGGTAATATCACTGTCTACAAAGCTCGACTTGTCGCGAAAGGTTTTCGACAAGTTCAAGGGGTTGACTACGATGAGACTTTCTCACCCGTAGCGATGCTTAAGTCTGTCTGAATCATGTTAGCAATTGCCGCATTTTATGATCTGGCAAATGGATGTCAAAACTGCATTCCTTAATGGTTTTCTCAAAGAAGAGTTGTATATGATGCAACCAGAAGGTTTTGTCGATCCTAAGGGTGCTAACAAAGTGTGCAATCTCCAGCGATCCATCTATGGACTGGTTCAAGCATCTCGGAGTTGGAATATACGCTTTGATGAGGTGATCAAAGCATATGGTTTTGTACAGACTTACGGTGAAGCCTGTATTTACAAGAAAGTGAGTGGGAGCTCTGTAGCATTTCTAATATTATATGTGGATGACATATTGTTGATTGGAAATGATATAGAATTTCTGGATGGCATAAACGGATACTTGAATGAAAGACCTCGGTGAAGCTGCTTATATGTTGGGCATCAAGATCTATAGAGATAGATCAAGACGCTTGATAAGACTTTCAATGAGTACATACCTTGACAAGATTTTGAAGGAGTTCAAAATGGATCAGTCAAAGAAGGAGTTCTTGCCTGTATTGTAAGGTGTAAAGTTGAGTAAGACTCAAAGCTCGACCACGGCAGAAGATAGAGAGAGAATGAAAGTCATTCCCTATGCCTCAGCCATAGGTTCTATAATGTATGCCATGCTGTGTACCACACCTAATGTGTGCCTTGCCACGTGTCTGGCAAAGGGGGTACAAGAGTGATCCAGGAGTGGATCACTGGACAACGGTCAAAATTATCCTTAGTAACTAAAGGACTAAGGAAATGTTTCTCGGTTATGGAGGTGATAAAGAGTTCGTCGTAAAGGGTTACGTCGATGCAAGCTTTGACACCAATCTGGATATCTCTGAGTGGCAAACCGGATACGTATAATGGAGCAGTCATTTGGAATAGCTCCAAGTAAAGCGTGATAGCAGCATCTACAGTATGACATAAGGATTTGCAAAGTACACATGGGTATGAATATTGCAGATCCATTGACTAAAATTCTCTCTCACGAGCAAAACATGATCACACCTTAGAACTCTTTGAGTGTTAATCACATGGTGATGTGAACTGGATTATTGATTCTAGTGAACTCTTGGGTGTTAATCACATGGCGATGTGAACTAGATTATTGACTCTAGTGCAAGTGGGAGACTGATGGAAATATGCCCTAGAGGCAATAATAAAGTTGTTATTATTTTATATTTCCTTGTTCATGATAAAGGTTTATTATTCATGCTAGAATTGTATTGACCGGAAACTTAAATACATGTGTGAATACATAAACAAATACCGTGTCCCTAGTGAGCCTCTACTAGACTAGCTCGTTGATCAAAGATGGTTAAGGTTTCCTAACCATAGACATGAGTTGTCATTTGATAACGGGATCACATCATTAGGAGAATGATGTGATGGACAAGACCCATCTGTTAGCTTAGCATATGATCGTTCTGTTTATTGCTACTGCTTTCTTGATTGTCAAATACATGTTCCTCCGACCATGAGATCATGCAACTTCCGGATACCGGAGGAATACCTTGTGTGCTATCAAACGTCACAACGTAACTGGGTGATCATAAAGATGCTCTACAGGTATCTCCGAAGGTGTCTGTTGAGTTGGCATGGATCGAGACTGGGATTTGTCACTCCGTGTTTCGGAGAGGTATCTCTGGGCCCTCTCGGTAATGCACATCATAAGAAGCTTGCAAGCAAAGTGACTAAGGAGTTAGTTACGGGATGATGTATTACGGAACGAGTAAAGAGACTTGCCGGTAACGAGATTGAACTAGGTATGGAGATACCGACGATCGAATCTCGGGCAAGTAACATACCGACGGACAAAGGGACTTACGTATGTTGTCATTGCGGTTCGACCGATAAGATCTTCGTGGAATATGTAGGAACCAATATGGGCATCCAGGTTCCGCTATTGATTATTGACCGGAGAGGCGTCTCGGTCATGTCTACATCATTTCCGAACCCGTAGGGTCCGCACGCTTAACGTTCGTTGACGATATAGTGTTATATGAGTTATGTGAATTGGTAACCGAATGTTGTTCGGAGTCCCAGATGAGATCCCGGACGTCACGAGGAGTCTCGGAATGGTCGAGAGGTAAAGATTTATATATGGGAAGTCATATTTTGGGTTCCGGAAAAAGGTGCAGTTTTTTCGATATTGTACCGGGAAGCTTCCAGAAGGTTCCGGAGGATTCCGGAGGGGTCCGGAAGTCCACAAGTGAGTCCACCACGTCCCAAGGGCTGGCATGGGCTAAGGGGAGGCGCCCTGGCCTTATTGGGTCAGGCGCACCAAGTCCTCAAAAGCCCACGCAGATAGGGAAGGAAAAAAGGAGAGTCCTAGTAGGAATAGGATTGGACTTTGGAGTCCAAGTCCACGTGTGTACTGTTCACGTGGTACTGTTCACTTGGTACTGTTCATGTGTCACTATTCCTTCTACTCCAAGCCCCTACACATATATAAATAGAGGAGGGGGCGCCCCAAACAAGCCACAACATTGTCTTAGCCGTGTGCCGCGCCCCCCTCCACAGTTCCGTCCCTCGGTCATATTTTCGCAGTACTTGGGCGAAGCCCTGCGGAGATAGCATCACCATCACCGTCACCACGCCGTCGTGCTGCCGGAACTCATCCACTACCTCGCCGTCTTTCTGGATCAAGAAGTCGAGGACGTCACCGAGCTGAACGTGTGCTGGACGCGGAGGTGCCGTACGTTCGGTGCTCGGTCGGTTGGATCGTGAAGTTGTTCGACGACATCAACCGCGTTGTTCTAACGCTTCCGCTTACGGTCTACGAGGGTACGTAGACACACTCCCCCTCTCGTAGCTATGCATCTCCATGGATAGATCTTGCGTGTGCGTAGAAATTTTTTGTTTTTCATGCAACGTTCCCCAACAAATATGGGGCGGATATGGGGCGCGCGGGCGTTTGAGGGGCTAATTTGACTCTCATATGACCGGCACCCCTAGGGTTGAAATATGAGAGAGTCGGATGCAGAGTGGCTAATTTGAGACGTGACAGGTCACTGTCCGCGGACGCGTCCGGTCGCGTCCGCGGGCGTTTGAGGGGCCGGATTTGCAAAGTCCGGCTGTAGATGCTCTAAGACACTACAAGCTTCAAAGAAGAAATCTGAACATTTCAAATTTCATTACTTGCATGGGAAAAAAAGTATCACTTCTATCACCGGGGAGACAAAGAAGAAATCAGAACTTGTGTATCTTTTATCTTTTAATCACATTTATCATGATTGGATGCATCAATCATTGAAGAGTCCAGGGTATCAGTAGGAAAAAGAACATCGCATGTATCGACGAGTGAAGGGGATTGGCGGCCAGCGTTGTTCTTTGTGCAATATCCCCCCCCCCCCCCCCCCCCCCCCCCCCCCCCGGATCTCTCTCCCTCTCTCTGTCTGCATGCGTGTGTGTGCGTGCGCGCGCGCGTGTGTGGATGTCATACTTTTTTCCCGTCCGATTAGGATCGTCTTGACGACACTAAAGATTGTTGTATTTTGAGCATGTGAATAGAAGGCTCTCAACTAGAAGGATCGTCTTCCAGATCATGTGGATAGAAGGCTCTCAGCTTAGAAGGATTGTCTTCCAGTGAACTTACTTGGCAGGGGTTCTGCCAGTGGAGTAAAGTTGTTTGGTATGTGGTTGTGATGTTTTGTATTTTCAATTGCCGTGATGTAGTGATTCGGCGGTTTGTTTCTATTTGTGGTTTCTCCTGTACTTTGGTAGTTTGTTTTTCCCTGATTGTTTGACGATGAATCAATGATTTCAAGAGCCTGCCTTGCCATGGATGTATCTTCGTTGCAATGTGTTCGACGATCTAAGACTTTGATGTTGAGTTGGGCGACACATGCACTCTTTAGAATATTAGGTTAATCCAGTTCGTGTAGGTTTGGTTTTCTGCGGGTTTTATGATTGGATATATGGAAATACATTGAAGACGTGTTTTTCGCAATCAAGCTATAGTGGTACTGAGGTTTAAGGGACTTTTTTTGGTTCCACTTGGTAATTATATTTTATTACAGTAGGTTTTTCGATTAAGAACTTTTATCCTTGTTGTATAACAGACAAGTAGTAAACTTTGAAGAGCATCAAAACAATCAAAAATAGAATTTTTTTTAAGGCCCTACTTGCATCAAGAAGAAATCTCAACATTCAGAATTTATTAGGCTTTACATGCATGGAATAAACCTCAAAGTTTCAAACAACCCATAAAAGATCACAAGTAGCAATCAAGAGATTAACTTTTTTTCTGCAGAGAATCAAGAGATTAACTTCTGCAAATGGCCACACGATCAAGAATCAAGAGACTAATTTAGCCCCCTCTCAATTCTTGGTAAAGCTCGGCCACTAAGTGTACTCGGACAAGTAAACATGATCAAGCCAAACACATTTCAAGATGCAAAACATAAAGCTAGAGTAGCGCCTTCAAAATGACTTGTGTATTTTTTTTATTCTATTGAGAAACGGTCATCCTTGTTTGTTTCTATCTCCTCGGTCTTTTTTTTTATTTTTAATTTTCTATCTCCTCTGTCTAACGTCATTTATTTGGTTAATCAATTATATGATATCATTCGAAAAAAATTGACACGTAGGTGGATTGGCCGTGGCTTTGGTGGGGTGAGCACTGATTCGAGCTGTGCGTCGCGGCATCATCCACGTTGGTTGGAATTATTGGCCTGCGGCACTGCACAATAGGGATTACTAGTATTGCACTAGTGAAGAAGACTTGAGAGCTTGAGGCCCACTTAAATAATTACCTCCTCCGTAAAAAATATAGTGATCTAAACGCTCTTATATTTCCTTACAGAGAGAGTACGAGGAGAAGAAGAAAGCTTGCATGATCATCACAGATGTAACCACCGGGGAAAACGTGATTACAATCAGCTGTACAAATTAAAGATGAAAAGGAAAGGTGCTAATGTGCCATTAGTGGCATACATAGATGCACATGCAAATCACTGGGAAAGGAAGATCACAGACTCCATCAGTGTATTATAGTAATATTTAGATCAAATTATGGGAACAGCTTGCAGTTAGCGTCACGTTGTACAACCGTCTGAAACACTGCCAGAAATGAGCAACGCACAAAAACGGAAGCAAAACGTAGAGATCAAGCGAACCATATTACTGCTAGGTGCCAAGATCTACTTACCACAAAAGCTGTCCGTTCATCCATCCATGACCCCGAAATAAATACATACGTCCACAGTGTGAGCTAGCCACCCCACCCCACCGCACCCCGGATTAAAGTCGCGCAATGCATAGCTGGTGGTTTTGCTGTTTCTGCACCGCGCCCACACTCCCACCTGCCACCGAATTGAATTCGTGGCTTCCAGCCAACAGATCGATAGTTGTAGTAGCAATCAAACAAAAATCAGGCAGAGAAAAGAATGACCTGAAAGAAAACGTTGCCGTCCTGCAGAGATTAGATTAATCGCAACAAAAAAGCGAGCGTTTACACTAGCAGCCGGCCCAGCGCATGTGTACCATTGATGGAGTAGTATCATATGTTTTCTTGGGGAGGGGAGGGTCATACTAATCTCATGCTATGCGTACTGTCATCTTGCGCTAGTCCGATATAGAAAACTGAAAGGAGAAAAGCACTATTATGCCAACATAATCACTTGTTTAGCAAGTTGATATTAGTACAGTACTTCCTCTATAAACTAATATAGTGATCTAAACGCTCTTATATTAGTTTACGGATAGAGTACTCCAGTAAGCATTGTGCTGATGCTGAAAGCAAAAATACCTTTTTCTTTACACGGATGCTGATAGCAACATGCATGGTGAGATGAAACACACGCACACAATCTAGCAGGAAGCAGGGGAGCCGTCAGAGGCCACCGAAGCGTCGCTGTCGGCCGGGGCCCACGCGGCAGAAATAATGTGACGAAAGCGAGCGGTTTATACGAGCACGGGGGGGAATTGGATGGGAATGGAAAAGGGCCCGGAGAAAGGTAAGATTTTTATTTCCGCCCTGCCAGGTGGCTTAATTTAATCCTCCCCTCTCGCTTGTGCGCTCGTTGCCCATGACGCATACTTGGCTTCTATCCCAGTTGTAGTGTAGCTATCCTTCCTGTGCCCGGACACACGCACAACAGCATCGCCATTGATGGAGAGCAGGCACGCGCAGCGCTCCGTCCTTCTCTTGCTGCTGCTGGCGCTGGCGGCGCCGCTCGTGGTGGCGCCCGCTGGATCCTCGTTGCCGGCGGCGTTCCTGGAGGACGACGTGGTCCTCGGCGCGGTGGCGAGGCTGGGCAAGGGCGCGAACGCCAGCGGGCGGGGCGGCGCCAACTGCGACGCCGTCGTTGGCGTGCCGCGCCACGCGTCCGGGTGGAAGGAGGAGATCGCGGGGATGGCGGGGCGGCCAGAGATGGCGGCGTGGCTGCGGCGGGTGCGGCGGCGGATCCACGAGCGGCCCGAGCTGGCGTACGAAGAGGTGGAGACGAGCCAGCTGGTCCGCGAGGAGCTGGAGGGCATGGGCGTGGGCTTCCGGTACCCGCTCGCGCGCACCGGCCTCGTCGCCACCATCGGCACCGGCCGCCCGCCCGTCGTCGCGCTCCGGGCCGACATGGACGCGCTGCCCATCCAGGTACGTACAAGTAACTGCCGCTGCCACCGCTGCGTGGACAGACACGTGTTCTTATCTCGCGCACGTGCGCCTTTGCAGCCTCTCACCGTCCATCACTAACGATCGACCCCGGCATCCCCGTCCCACTGCTAGGTTCCACACAATATCTTAGATTTCTCATCGTTATTAGTACATACTCCGTTTGTTTTTTGTTCAAGCTGTTTATCATTCCCCACTACAAAAAATGACTAGTTTTCTTCAAGTTTGGGCCTTCTTTCGCCGTTAAAAACTCATATTGTAACTTGTGGTTGCTGGGTCGATGATTTCCCTTAGATAGAAGAAAAACAACAAAACAGAAAGGAGTGGCCTCTGCATGAACACGTCGCCGGGAGGACGTCGCGCGCGAACGGTCTCGATCGATCGATCGAGTTCATCATAAAGATGGCAAATTGTTTTCTCCTCGTTCCGGTGCCCGAAATGGCACTGGCCGTTGGCGAAGCCCCGGACGTGCGGATCCCGATTGCTATGCGAAACCATCATCTTTCTGAGTGCCCAGAACGGGCAGTATTTTTCACGCCAAAAAGCCATAGACTTTTCCCCTGCTTTTCATCTCCTTTTGTCTCTTTCTCTCCGGGATCGCTGTTGCTACTGTTCGACTCCAACCAGTTGTTGTTGGTTGCAGGAGGCGGTGGAGTGGGAGCACAAGAGCAAGAACCCCGGGAAGATGCACGCGTGCGGCCACGACGCGCACGTCGCCATGCTGCTCGGCGCCGCCAGCATCCTCAAGGCCCGCGAGCGCCACCTCAAGGTAAACCACTGACGCCACCACCTCTCTCTCTCAACTGAATTCTCATCAGTGGCTACTAGCTAGCTAGCACACTGAACATTTTTTCTTTTTGATGGGTAGCATACTGAACTTTTGAGTGCCTCTCGATCGTCTCTATAGCTGTCTGTAGGTTGTAGCCGTTCCTCCCGTCTGCCCGCACGCCACCATTGCCGTGCAAGGGACTCTGGCCATGTCTCTCTGCTATACCGGCTACCAGGCTAGCTGCGAGCTAGCTCTAGCTGTGCTGATGTGATCTGCAGTGCAATGCGTGCGGTTTGGGCGTGCTAGATTTGCTTTGCGAGAGAAGATGGAAAGGTGCAGGCTTAGCTGAAATCATATCATAAGACCGTCGTGAGCCAGGCACGCGGCCGGCCGGCCGGCGTAAAGTGCTAAAGCTGTCGCGGCGGCATCATCGTGTTTATGGTAGCGTCGGGGCAAACATTCGAAGACCCTATGCTTTACTCGAGCTTCCTCTTCACGTGTGTCCTCGCTACTGATTAGTACCCTAGCAGAGCAACTTGGGATTTGCAAGCGTTTAAGGCGTGATCGCCGCCGTCTGGTCTAGAAAAAGTCGCCATGGTTGGTGCGGATATATGCTCGCGATCATTCATCCGTCTCGTAGCGCCAAGGACAGAATTTGTTCTGCTTAATTAACTCCATTTTCTCAATGTAATGCGATGCTGGTACATCATTCCTTCAGACTTCAGTTTGGTTCACTGCTTTCGAGAGGTGGATCAGATGCCCCGTGTTCAACGGAATGCTTGGTCATTATATATTACTACCAAGGTTATACTATGATTATAAAGTTTTCTGAACAATAATTCAGAAAAGATTGTAATCATTTTCTTGTACTGTAAAAATGATTATCAACTTTTCTGAATTATTGCCAATTCCCCACAAAAAAATGAATTATTGTCAATTACCCTCACTTAAGCAGTGACTGCAATCAAAGGGTATCAAGTCTGTGGGCACATGCGGTCATGTCCATGTCAAATTCTGCAGTTAACATAGGGTCCAAGTTAATAGAGTCTTTTTATCTTCAGAAAAAGTACTCTACTAAGGAAATTCAGAAATGCATTCAAATGAGAAACTTAAAATTGCATTCCATGGCACTTGGTTATGTGCAGGGTACGGTGAAGCTGCTGTTCCAGCCGGCCGAGGAGTCCGGCGCGGGCGCGAAGCGGATGATCGAGGACGGCGCGCTGGAGGGCGTGGAGGCGATCTTCGCTGTCCACGTGTCGCACCAGCACCCGACGTCCGTGATCGGCTCCCGGACGGGGCCGCTGCTCGCCGGCTGCGGCTTCTTCAAGGCCCAGATAGTCGCCCGCCGCGCCGGCGCCGACCCGGTCCTCGCCGCCTCGTCCACCATCATCAGCCTGCAGAGCCTCGTGTCCCGGGAGGCGGACCCGCTGGACTCGCAGGTGGTGTCCGTCGCCATGGTCAACGGCAGCGCCAGCCTCGGCGACCCGGCGGCACCGTTGGTGCTGGGCGGCACGTTCCGGGCCTTCTCGAACGCGAGCTTCTACACGCTGCGGCGGCGGATCGAGGAGGTGATGACGCTGCAGCCGCGGGTGCACGGGTGCCAGGCCTCCGTGGACTTCTTCGAGAACCAGAGCTTCTACCCGCCCACGGTGAACGACCCGCGGATGTACGCGCACGTCAGGGCGACGGCGCGGGCGCTGCTGGGCGACGCTGGGTACCGCGACGTGCCGCCGATGATGGGCGCCGAGGACTTCTCCTTCTACTCCCAGGCGGTCCCCGCCGGGTTCTACTACGTGGGCGTGCGCAACGAGACGCTGGGGTCCGTGCACACGGGCCACTCGCCCTACTTCATGATCGACGAGGACGTGCTCCCCACCGGCGCCGCCGTCCACGCCGCCATCGCCGAGAGGTACCTCGCCGGCGGCGCCGAGCAGTACTCCGGTCCGCGTTCGCCGGAACAGGAGCTGTGAACTCGTGATCGACCGAGACGTACGTACGTACGCGGGTCCGGTTCTGTTGAACTGATCGACCGACCGGCGTTGCGGCTGTGGGCTCAGCTCCGTGAGGGTGGCAAAGATCGACGTCTCGCGCGCGCGGGAACCGGTGGTTTTTCGGCCGATCACGCCGTGATCTGGGCTGTTGTTTTTCTCCGTGCTCGCGTTGGCTCTGAAACTTGTTGATACGCGGTCTCGGTTTGATTCTTGGGGGTTTTGTGGCCGTGCCGCGACGGCGGGAAACATGTAACTTGGTCGCCGACTTTTGCCCTGACTTGGTATCAGTGGATATCTTCCCGGAGTACCAAATATGCGTATGTCTACTGGTGGCATTATCTTTTCTGAACTTATTTTTTTTGACGAATTTTCCTGTCGCAGCTGCGTGTAGACAACATAATGTCAGACCTGTGCAGGTATCATGTTGTTCAGTTAAGCAAAGACACCGATTCAGTTAACGGACGACTGTGATCACCCGAGGTTATGAAGATCTGACGGCTCGCCTTCCCTTGACTTCTACCTTGCGCCATTTACTGTTACAGTACGTTTTACATGTAGCATTTCTTACCGTTGTCACTGGCTATATTCAAATAAAAAAACCGAATGAAAAACACGGGTAAAAATACGGTTGCAAAACATTTCCGCGCCCTTAGTAGTACGAAAAAGCCTGCAAATGCCTGAACGCTCTGGCTGCTTCTTGCTTGCCGAACAGAGTCCGTTTATTCTTGTCTGTTGTTGCTCCCATCTTTTATCTCTGTGTGTATTGTGTTCCCTGTAAATTCAGCTGCAAAACGTGCGCAATCTGTGTGTAACGTGTCTGTGTAATTTTGTCACCAAAATTTGCAATGCAAGGCATGCTTAGCGTATTTCGCTGTCACAGAAAGTGCAGAGGCTATGTCTAGCCCATAGCGATTCCTATTAAGAATCGCCTACGGGTGGGAGCTACCGGGCCGGCCCAACACCATAGCATTTTCTGTCGTTTCTTTTTCTATTTCCTTTTTCTTTGGGTTTTTTTTATTTGCTCTTTTGTTGGTTTTAGTTTTTTCTTAGCTTGTTTTCTACTTCCTCCTTCCCAAAATACAAGACGCGCATTGACTTTTTTGGTCTTCATCGCACAACTTTCACTATGATTTTCACTTACTGTATGCCTACAAAATTATTATAAAGACATATGAAATAAAATTGTTTTGCAAGACAAATACGATGATACTATTCATACATGTTCAATCCATGTATTTTTTTATATATTCATGGTCATAGTCGTGCATTAAAGACCGTGCAAAGTCAATCGCGCCTTATATTTTGGGAAGGAGGGAGTACTTTCTTTCCATTTTTTGTTTTTTATCGGGTTTCTTTTATCAGTATGTGTCTACTTTTTCACGCACAATGTATATTTTTTGTATACATCAAGGACATTTTTTATACATCTTTAATTATTTAAATACATTATTAATACTTTTTCAATATATGTTTTTAATATCTACTTTTTTCATATACATCAGGAACATTTTACTTATACACGTTTAACATTATTTTCAGATACATAATTAACATTTTTTTTTCTTTTGATGCCTTTTTTCATGAAGGTTTTACATTTTTTTGTATAATCAATAAAAATTTAATACACGTTTAGGAAAATTTAATACATATTTAATATTTCTAAATATATTTTTAATGTCTAATTTTTTGATATACACAGTGTAAATTTTTTGTATACATCAAGAGCATTTCCCTATACGTGTTTAACATTTTTTTAAAGAAAAAAGTCCATTTTACTACCCTGAACAAAGTGGCTGGTTCACATAACCCCCTGAACTATTTTTCTGCTCTCTTAACCCCCTGAACTATCCAATCCCATTCATAAATTGTGTTAGGTGGGTTTGCAAATTTGTTTTGATGACGTGGAGGTAGTCAAAGTGGTATTTGACCAGCGGGCCTCCTCGTCCGGTGGTTCTTCGTCGCCGCCATCTCCTCTCTGCCACGCGATGCCCTTGCCCGGCAGCCCCGTCGCCGCGTACCTCCGCCGTGCGCGCCTAATCGACTCGCTGCGCCTCTGCCCTCGCTTGCCTTCCCTCCCATCCTCCCCCCGCCGCCCCATCCGACGACCCATGGTCACACTCAACGGCGGCCGGCGGCGTTGAAGCTTGCAGGGGCGGTTGCTACGGCGCGATATCGAGCAAATAGGAGAGGGGGAACGATCAGGAGCTCACAACGGTTCTTTCGGTGTAGACAGAGGGGTCAGGGAAGCACAGCAGGCGGCGAATTTGGCGATGGTGTCCGGCGGCCGTAGTTGGGGAAGACGACCCGATTCCCCCGGCTCGGGGCAGCCGAAGCCTATTACTTCGCCTGGGCTGTCGAGGACGGCGAGGCGGTTCTCTGTGGCGCGTTGGTTTGGCGAGGGGTGGCCGTTGGCCACGAAGACGACACCGACGTCCATGTCGCTCTCAGGGGCTTCGGGATCGCGATAAAGAGAGGGGAATGGCCACGGGGGAGAGGGGTAGGCAGGCAGGCAACTCGGGGGGGGGGGTTCCTTATCCCCTCCTCGTCGTCTTTTGCTCCGTTGGAACCGCCGTGAGGCCAGAGGACCTCGTGGGCATCGAGTTCGATGGCAGTAGCGGGCGGCGGAGCTTGACCAAGCGGGGAGAGCTCCTCGAGGACGCGCGGCTCCAGACGGACGGGCCGGTCAGCTTCAGGGGAGCACCACGGTGCTCGGGAAGCAGAGGAGGAGAAGCGGGGGTCGCCGGAGGAAGAGATCGAGGCGGCGGCGCTCTCGACGTACAGGAGGAGAGAGGGGATGCGGTTGACGAGAGGGCCCTACTAGTCAAATACCGCTTTGACCTCGTCCACGTCAGCAAACCGCCTGAGCAAACCCACCCAGGATGATTTTTGAACTGTATTGGATAGTTCGGGGGGTTAAGAGAGCAGAAAAATAGTTCAGGGGGTTATGTGAACCAGCCACTTTCTTCAGGGTAGTAAAATGGACTTTTTTCTTTTTTAAATGTCAAGCACATTTTCTTGAGACACATGGACATTTATTTGTTACAAAAAAAATCTTTTATTGGTATCTAGATTTTTTGGAACTATATAACCATTTTTGTACACTGCATTAACATTTTTAAAAGTCAAGGGTTTTAGTTTGTTAATGAAATTTAAGTTTTGAAATATATGTATTTAAAAATTGTTCACAGTTTTTAAATGTAATCAGAAGCATTTGGTATTTTTTTCAAATAAAATAAACAAAGAAAAAACGTTCTCCTGACCAAAGTTACTAGGCTTGCCCACTAACCAGCTCTGTGCTGCGAGGCGGCCGTCTAAGTGGGACATAGACAGGCCCACTGAAGGTTCGGTTCGAGGACGGCACCGCAGCAATTAAATGAAAAGGCCTTCGTTCCGACTCGATGCGGCGCTAAAGGAATCCGGTGGACCCATATGTTGTTTTTCCTCTATAATGGAGATCTCATTGTTCGCTATTTTTGTGTGTGTGTGTGTGCGCGTGTGTGTGGAGAGAACCATGCGCTGTCATGTGAGTGTTTGAAATTCCTATAGCTAGCAGCGCTCCCTCTTCATTGTCATCACTGGCATAAAACCTCCCTGTTATTTTTATTCATTACGGAAATTTTCGTATATATTCTCACTAGTTACTTTTTACCAGTTAGGTGCGCATGTGCCTTTGCCACAGAACTAAAACTAAAATGAAGTCTGGAGGTAGCACCATTTTTGGAGAGATGAAGCATATGGATTCTGTTTGTTGCTTCTGTATGTATAAAATTGAGATGAAAATATATGCATTTCCCGAAGATGAAATGAGAAAGGAAATCCAACGAGAAAGATTTTTTTTTTTTGAGACAAGAAAGATTGTTTGCTGTGTGTGCTTTCGGCTACGTACTTCCTAGCATGTCGTGGCCTGCTCGAGTTGGGCTGGGCAAAGCCTGGTGGGTGCTGTTGGTTCTGGAACAAAGTGAGAACTTGGCATGTTGACGTGGGTGTTGTTGGGTTCCAGCACGAACATCATCGATATTTTCGATGACGAGTAGAGTAGGAGATAGTTTGCTAGTTCTACGTAGATCATGTAGATGTTGCATGTGTTTGTATGGAAATGGAAATCTAGAAATGGGGTGTGTGGTTTTTTTTAAAGCGGTGGCAAAAGATTTGCCTCGTCCATTAAATAAGAGAGAATAGAGTTTTTAGAGTATCACAAGTGACCCACATGGAAGGGTAGGAAAATGGTCAGAAATAAAGTACCTTGTTACTGCTAACATCCTCCCCCTCCCCCTCCCCCTCCGTCGCCCCCGCGCGGGCGACCAAGGGGTCCCATCCCTCTGCCGCCGGCCCCCTCCTTCCCGCTCTCCCCTCCGCCGCCGCCAAAGATCGGCGCCGGGCTAAGCCCGCGCGTGCGACGGCGGCGGCGGAGGCATCGCCCTCTCACTCCGGGCTCGGGATGCGCGGGATCCCCGATCTCGAGGATGAGGCCCCGATCTATAGCAGCGGCGTCGATCTGGCCCACGGCGGTCTCCATGAGCGCGGCGGCGTGGCGGACGGCCGGTTCCTAGGGGCGGCCGTGGCGGCAGCCTGGATGCTCTGTCTGATCTGGGGCGGAGGGTGTTGGATCCGGGGCGGCGGCCCCTTGGCTGGCCTCCTTGTCTGGGCGCGGCGGGGCAGGTGGGCTGCTGGAGATCGGATCGGGTGGCCGGTGATCCTCCGGCGGTTTGGTGTCGCGGCGTCAGATCTGGTGGCTCCCCTCCCTCCTGCTGCCTCTCTCGCCGTCCCGGTGGTTTGCGGCTGCAGGCTCCGGTGATGGTGAGCCCTGGTGGTGTACCTTGGGTCCGGAGGAAACATTGGCCGGTCTGGCCGGCCCAGCGGCAGCGTCGTCCATGGGCGTCGCTTTCCTTCATGAAGGCGCAACTGAGGGCCCAATCTACCCACCTCGATCTCCGGCCGGGTGAAAACCTACAATCCTCTTCGGATTTGGCGGCAGCGGCGCTTCACGTCGTAACCTTCCTGGAGGTGTTGTCAGGGGCCTTGGGGCGCGGTTGGGAGTGCAGAGCAACTGCAGGTGGAGGGGATGGGACCAATGGCAGCAGGTGGTGTTCGCGAAGGAGGTGCGGCGTTGCATCTGACACGTCGACAACGGCGGGTCCCAGCGGCATGGAGCAGCGGGGTCTCGCAGCTAGGCGTGTGTTGATGGACGAGCGCAGGATGGCGGCATTGTCTGGCGTCGTGGTGGCGTCGATGGCAGTTAGACCGGGCAAGGTTGATGCGTCAGTTTAGCTCTGAAGATGGATTGGTGGCAGTTGGCGGCGGCGGCCTCTGAATGTGCGCCGGACCGGTGGGTGCCCCATACCCGACAAGTGGCTTGGTTGGGGCCTCAGGTCTTAGATATTAGGTTTGGCTGCGAGGTCTGTTTGGTATTAGGCCCAGACTATCAGCATCCCTTCATCAACTGAATAGGAGTAGGGACAGATGTTGCCTAGACGGTGGCTTCAGTCTTACTGTTGTATTACTTTGTAAGGTCTTTTGTGAATAATTAATAAAGTGGCTGCATGCATCGCCCAGATGCAGAGGCCGGGGGTCTTCCTCCTTTTAAAAAAAAAACAAGTGACCCACATACATGGGATGGCAATTGCACATGCAATACAATAAGCACTAGTTTCTTAGCACATGCGGTAACCCAAAGTTTAGCCTCATCGATGATTGCTTTTAGAAGAATTGGCGGTGGCGCACTCTTGTGACGGAAGACGCGAGCGTTTCTCTCGTTCCAAAATTTTCCAAGAGACAAGCATTGTAAGGGAGGCCAAGCCTCGTCTCTTGGGGTTATGCATGTCGGTTCGTTTGTCCCACCATTCCATCACGGACCCCACCAAATGCCAAGAGGATGTGTCCAAGTGCACAAGGCCATACTCATGAATGATCGAATTCCAGAGCCTAATGGTGTAGCGGCTTTTTAGAAGAGGTGTGCGCCGTCTCGTCTTCCCTTTTGCAAAGTGAGCAAAGACCGCAGTTCGCCCAACCGTGCCTCTTCAACCGGTTGGCGGTCCAATCCGGTCTTGTAGAGCGAAGAATTTAACTTTGGAAGGGGCCCAAACCTTCCAAACCATGAAATTCATGGGCGAAAGCGTCAATCCCAGGAATTGGGCTCTATAAGCGGTGGTCACCGAGTAGATCAATGCTTCCAGACAATGTCATCGTTGGTTTGCTTGTCGAGGTGGAAGTCGTACACAAGCATCCAAAGGGTGAAGAATTCATGGATGTGGGCACCGGAGATGACGATCTTAAGTATCCAAGCATTCTCACTGAGGGCCTCCCTCACTTTCCAATTCTTTCTCGTCGAGGCCTCAAAGATTAGAGGAGCAACATCCTTAGGATTCCGCCCAAGTAGCCACGGAGGATCCCAGAAAGGCGTTTTGGCCTCATTGCCAACGGTGATGGTCGTTGAGGTGTAGAAAAAATCAAGGTCCTCCTCCGAACATGGGTTAACAAGCCCCACCCAAAACTTGTTTGGCTCCTTCCACTCATACCATGACCATCTTAGCCGCAAGGCATGGGCAAACTTGTCGGTGGTGAGAACCCCGAGGTATTGCTGTACTCATTAGGGGTGAGAAACCACCTCCCAGTTGACCTTACACTTGTCCCCGGTCGTCTTATCCGAACCGGACCAAAGGAAAGCCCTTTCCAATTTGTTGATGTTTTGGAGAGAACTCGGTGGCACAATAAGAGGTGTGATGGCATACACTGCACAATAAGAGGAGTATGGTTGTGGAGTACGAGATCTGAGAGTTCACCACACGCTGTCCGCGGACACGCCCGACGAAGGTTGGGGGCTTAGATTTGGTATGTGTGGTTGTAGATGCTCTTAGGTCTCTCTCAATTTATTGTCCCTTAACACAGCATCCTTGATAGAGAAAAAAATGAGAGACAATCACCCTCAATACATTGTATTTTAGGGGTCGTATCTAAGTAATGTTGCATTTAATTAGTT
Organism: Elymus sibiricus; assembly: GCA_039707655.1. Lineage (NCBI taxonomy): Eukaryota > Viridiplantae > Streptophyta > Magnoliopsida > Poales > Poaceae > Elymus > Elymus sibiricus. The sequence goes on from CM077676.1 coordinate 388,655,806, forward strand.
TACATATACTTTTTGCATCTCAACATTGTGGCCTAGTTGTGGAGAGAAGGAAAAGAAAAATAAGAAGATATGACACAAAAGATCATAGTATTAATTACATTGCATAGAAAAATGAGCCAAGAGTCGTATCCAAGCTACTACCTCCGTCCTGGTTTATTAGTTCCCCTTGTATTTTGGGTCAAACTTTGATCTTTGATTTAACTACCAAAAATTAAGTTATATACCACAAAAGTAGTATCATTGGAAACCTCTTTCGAATATGAATCCAACAATATAATTTTTGTGACATAGAAATTATATTTTGTTAGGCAAATCTACAGTCAAAATTGGGCACAAAATACAAAGGGGACCAATAAACCCGGACGGATGTAGTAAGATACAACTCCTTTTTTTAATTACACTGCCACAACAGTATTTTGCCTATGATAACGTGCTAAGAGGCAAGCTTTGGGAGTGCTTGGCTTAGAGCATCTACAGCTGGCATCCTCAAATCCTCCTCAAACATCCGCGGACGCGCCCGGTCAGTGACCGGACAGAAGAAAGAAGGAAAAAAGTGACCCAACCGGACCCCTTATATCACCCTAGCTATATACTCGGGCAGTCCGCGAACCCTCATATCGCCCGGATGCGCCCGGTCAGTCCTCCATGTAGGACACGGCCCACCCTGGACCACCTTTTTTGTTTCTTTGTTCATTCTTTTCTTTCTCCTTCTTCATCTTCGCCAATCACGTCCGAGTGACCGGACATATGAGGGAGAAAATGAGGAGTGTGGCTGCATAGACGAAAAAATAGGGGCTTAAAATGGACATGCCCGGGCGTGTGCGCGGACGTTTGGGGGGCCAGATTGGGCTGTAGATGCTCTTAGCGGTGAACGTTCCATGGGTGTTTTTCTTTTTCTAGAGTACAATATCGAAATCACTAGTTGAGTTGCGCTCCCCGCAAAGGTTAGTCGGGTAGCGCTCCCCGCGCGACAAGTGTCATGCGCGGAGCGCTCCTGAGACTTTTTCGGGGCGCTCCGCGGGCGACACTTGTCGCGCGGAGGAGCCTCCTGTGATTTCCAGTTTCCGGTTTTCCTTTCTGGTTTTCCCTTTTTTCACTTTAGTCCTTCAACATTTACTGTATTGTAATATAGTTTTGATTTGTTTCTCTCTCGTGTCGTCATCCCCGTAGCCGCCTGGGTTTTCGTGCACGGTTTCATTTTTCCCTTTCGTTGCCGTCCTCGCCGCCCGTCGCCGTTGTTACTGCCTGCCTACGGCGGCCCTTGTTCGCCGTGCACGGTTCCGTCCCCGTTCCCGCCGTCGTCGTTGCCTTCCGCCTACCTATCGGCTTCCTTCGTTGGTTCCCTGTTTCCGGTTTGTTTCCCTTTAATTTCCCATTATATTTCCGGGAAATGGAGATTTATGGGGTAGTTACGGGTGGGGGCTTCCAACACTATCAAATGTCAACTTTCAACTATGTTGTGCAATCAGTTCTTAATAATCACTGTGTTCTTTGTAGGTATGGCTTGCCCTTTTTGCCGTATGCCAAGTGGCCCTTGTTCCTCTTTTGACTCTTCTGCAGATGTTTTCACTGTGGTGCTGGATCGGCGCTGTTCGAGGCGTGTTGTAAGATTAACATTTTTTACTTGTTCCAATTTTCATTTTAAAAATTGTTGTTCCGCACATACCTATTTCTTTTCGTGTTGCTGGTGTTGTTTTAAATGGAAATTATTCCGATTTATGGTCTTGTCTTGGTTCGTTTTGCAGTATGTTCCGTGCAGTGTTAGAGCTCATCTTGCTCGGTACATTGAGCAGTGCAGGGTTTTAGCTATTCGGAAGGGTGACAAATATCCTGAGCTTGCTCTTCACAGCAGTGAGGGTGAATTATATGGTGTTCTGTTTAGTCATGGTCGAGTGAGCAGCAAATTCCATGGTTCTTCCTGGGAGCAACTGGTGGCTGATTATGGTCTCCGTCATCGTGATATAATGACTGTTAGGCTTGAGCACTATGGAACGTTGATTGGTGTTGATTTTTATCGGGGTGGAGATATGTTGTTCCCTTTACCCTGTGTTGGTAAGGTTTATTTTCAAAGAAGTTTTTACCCTGTTTGACGTCACATGATTTGCTGTTCTCTTGATCATGTGAAATTTCTTTTTGTAGCATTCGAAGGTCTGAGTGAGTCTGAGAAGGATCTTGTTGGCAGCTGTTTTTACACTCGTGGTGTTGATCTCAATTATCATCAATTGTATTTCATGTCGCGACAACTATTTGATGACAACTACATACTCTGCTGTCCTTTTGTGCACATGATTACTTCCATGAATGTTAATGGTCATCATATGGTTAGATTTATTTTTCTTTCTTTTTGTCAGTTTCTATATTTATTATTTGCTCTTTTATAGCTTTTCAATTTTGTTTATTCTAATATCTTGATGTTTTCGTCAGGTTATTCCGAGCATGGTTGTGAGGAGTTTGAAGGAACTTGTGTCAGTTCCTAGTTCTGGCGTTTTAACTCTTGAAGTTACTTTGGAGTATCGTGATGATGATATATATGTGAGCATCCCTTGTCCCTATTTCATTGGCTTGGGTGGTAGAATGGTGTTCAAGAAGGAAGGTTTCAGTGATTTTCTTCAAGCATCATCTATTGAAGTAAACAGCTTGGTGCTCATAACCTTCAAGGAGCGTGATGGGGGGCTTGCTGTTATCTTCAGCTTTCTGCCGTAGTGATGTTAGTTATAGACTGTGAAGTTGAACAGATGTTATTTAAAATATATGGTAGAATATAAATGTTACTCAGATATATAAAACTGGTATGCATATGTGTTTTAAATGTTTTTTTGGACAAATGTGAAACTAGGAGAGGCACGGTTATATGTAAATCACGGGTATTGGCGTGCCTTTGTGTTCCGTATGCCTGGCATGGAGAGTCAAGGAGGCACGGTCCGTGCAGCTGTTGGAGGCACGGTTATGTATAAAAATGGGAGGCACGGTTCTGCTTGTTTGTTTCAAATGTTTCCGTTGGTGCTTACACTCGGAGAGGCATGGTCATGAATATACCAGAGGCATGCTTACTTATAAATTAGTGGCACGGCCGTGCTTTTGTTTTCAAAATGTATACAGTGACAAATGTTTTTGTTTAGTGGTGGTGCTTGTCCCTTGTGTCCATGGAGCAGAATCACGATGGTACCCGCAGCAGAGTCATTGTCGTGGTTCTGTGTTCCAAATGTTTTTTCCGTTAACATATCTGCTGAGAGATTGACTGTTGTGATGCTATTGGATGCACGCTTGTATATTAAGGAGAGCCACGTCGGCGCGTCTTTGTTTCCAATGTTTTTGCGCCAACAGGTTTACTCGGAGAGGCACGGTTCGTCAATCTAGAGGATGCATGGTCCTATATTACGTAGAGGCACAGTCGTGCCTTTGTGTTTCGGTTATTTCAGGTGACACTCTTACTGAGAGAGGCACTGCCCTGAACTTAGTCGAGTCATGGTGGTACATGCAGCAGAGTCACGGTCGTTGTATTTTTTTTTCGGTTAACATGTTTATTGAGAGAGTCAGTGGTGTGATGCTAGTGGAGGCGGGCTCCTACATTGAGACAGTGTTTGATGTCAATGGTGTCTGCGTGATTTATTTTGTCTCAACGCGCTTAAGAGCCTGAAAGTGCTCCCAGTGCTTTCTGCACTGGAATACCAAAATTTGTGGAAGTACTCATACTGTTTCTGAAAGCTTGGAGATGGATATATTGAAGTTCCTTACAAATATTTCTGAAATTGCTGACACCAATCATGAAATAGCATTTCCAGAAATAGTTAACAAGGATATAAATAATATTTTTTATTACATAAGCACCATGAATCTGTACTATAAGTGTAATAAGTAAGTACTATAATACAATAACACACGACATCTTTGACGTACTATAATCATAGTTAGAACATATGTTTGCTCAATCTAAATCAACTTACTAATTAAATATAGATATCTAAGGACGTAGCAATTCACCATCCGTAGTTTTCCTTGTGGCGCTTCCAGCCGGTTGAGGATCGGTCTTCTGTCTTCTTACGGGGACGGAGTCGTTCTTTCAGTGGTGGTTGCAGCAGGTGACGTAGCCCGTCTTTAATGATTAGGATCCTTCGGTACAACTCGTAGCTAACGTACCCGTCTTTTGCTGCGTACTCGAGGTGTAGCAGGGAGAGCGGCTTCCACTCCCAGTACTGGTGCTTGTCCTTCGGGAATGATTTCTTCATGTTCTTGTAGGAGGGGTCGATGATGGCCGCTGCAAGGTCACCCATGGAATCCCTTTCTCCACCACCTTTGATACAGAACTGTCTTTGGATGTCGACGTGGTGCTCGTCTGGAATTCTGATCCATGCACGGTCAAGCATCATCTTGTCGCCCCTGGTGTCGACGCTAGTGAAAGTGATCGCTTTGCGTTGCAGGAATTCAAGCAACGCCTGACACTGCTTGGACCTGCAGTAGTGGTACACAAGGACATGCTGGCGCCACCACCTCTCTCTCTCAACTGAATTCTCATCAGTGGCTGCTAGCTAGCTAGCACACTGAACATTTTTTCTTTTTGATGGGTAGCATACTGAACTTTTGAGTGCCTCTCGATCGTCTCTATAGCTGTCTGTAGGTTGTAGCCGTTCCTCCCGTCTGCCCGCACGCCACCATTGCCGTGCAAGGGACTCTGGCCATGTCTCTCTGCTATACCGGCTACCAGGCTAGCTGCGAGCTAGCTCTAGCTGTGCTGATGTGATCTGCAGTGCAATGCGTGCGGTTTGGGCGTGCTAGATTTGCTTTGCGAGAGAAGATGGAAAGGTGCAGGCTTAGCTGAAATCATATCATAAGACCGTCGTGAGCCAGGCACGCGGCCGGCCGGCCGGCGTAAAGTGCTAAAGCTGTCGCGGCGGCATCATCGTGTTTATGGTAGCGTCGGGGCAAACATTCGAAGACCCTATGCTTTACTCGAGCTTCCTCTTCACGTGTGTCCTCGCTACTGATTAGTACCCTAGCAGAGCAACTTGGGATTTGCAAGCGTTTAAGGCGTGATCGCCGCCGTCTGGTCTAGAAAAAGTCGCCATGGTTGGTGCGGATATATGCTCGCGATCATTCATCCGTCTCGTAGCGCCAAGGACAGAATTTGTTCTGCTTAATTAACTCCATTTTCTCAATGTAATGCGATGCTGGTACATCATTCCTTCAGACTTCAGTTTGGTTCACTGCTTTCGAGAGGTGGATCAGATGCCCCGTGTTCAACGGAATGCTTGGTCATTATATATTACTACCAAGGTTATACTATGATTATAAAGTTTTCTGAACAATAATTCAGAAAAGATTGTAATCATTTTCTTGTACTGTAAAAATGATTATCAACTTTTCTGAATTATTGCCAATTCCCCACAAAAAAATGAATTATTGTCAATTACCCTCACTTAAGCAGTGACTGCAATCAAAGGGTATCAAGTCTGTGGGCACATGCGGTCATGTCTGTTAGAAAATAAACCGTGACGCGTGTGAGTCCGTGGTCACCAGCGTGTGTGCGTGTGAATGTCTAGGTCTAGACTGGACGCGGGTGCGTGGCTGCGTCCGTGCTCGAGTTCGAGTCGCAGTCCATTGGCGTCGTGCGTGCGTAGCTAGCTAGTTTTTTTAACACAGACGCAAGCGCTCATATACACGCGCATACACTCATCATTATGAACGCACACACGCACACCCTACCCCTATGAGCACCTCCGAGAGACTGAGCTAGCATATCGTCTTGAAATTTACGAAGTCACCGTAGGCACCTCGTCGTCGACGGGAACGTCTCCTCCCACTGAATGCGCATCGCCGGAAATCCTGAAATAATTCTAGGAATAAATGCGAGCACCAGGATTTGAACCCTGGTGGGATGGGGATACCACAGTCCCTCTAACCATCCAACCACAGGTTTAGTTAGTGCGTGGCGTGCATGCAATATTCAGTTAGTGCATGCATGTAGATATCCGTTGGTTGCCAGCCGAGACGTACGCGTACGAGCGCGCGTCGTGGGCGCTGGCGAGCGCGGATCGCGCGTAACGGCCAGAGTGGGGCGCGGCGTCGGCGGGTGAGCGCTCGAGTATAAACTCCCCCCCCCCCCCCCCGGCCTGTGTATTGTAATGTGGTATGTGCCATAGTTTGAGCTGAGTAAAAATAAATTGGCCGTGCGTGCGGCCGAGGCGCCGTTCGTGCGGCGTGGCGCCGTTCATGCGGCGAGGGGTTTGTCAGCGGAAATTCTTGTGTCAGTGTGCTCCTCTTCTTCTTCCACCTACGTACGTCCGAGTGTGAGAGAGAGAGAGAGGTTCGTCCGGCGTTCGTGTCGCCGGAGCCTACTCGGCGTTCGTCGCCGGACCGGGTTTGTCCCAACAATGTCCATGTCAAATTTGTGTCGCCATCTTCATCAAACCTGTCCTTATTACACCAGCTACTTCAACTCTGTCAACATGTGGGAACCAAGTCCTGCAGTTAACATAGGGTCCAAGTTAATAGAGTCTTTTTATCTTCAGAAAAAGTACTCTACTAAGGAAATTCAGAAATGCATTCAAATGAGAAACTTAAAATTGCATTCCATGGCACTTGGTTATGTGCAGGGTACGGTGAAGCTGCTGTTCCAGCCGGCCGAGGAGTCCGGCGCGGGCGCGAAGCGGATGATCGAGGACGGCGCGCTGGAGGGCGTGGAGGCGATCTTCGCTGTCCACGTGTCGCACCAGCACCCGACGTCCGTGATCGGCTCCCGGACGGGGCCGCTGCTCGCCGGCTGCGGCTTCTTCAAGGCCCAGATAGTCGCCCGCCGCGCCGGCGCCGACCCGGTCCTCGCCGCCTCGTCCACCATCATCAGCCTGCAGAGCCTCGTGTCCCGGGAGGCGGACCCGCTGGACTCGCAGGTGGTGTCCGTCGCCATGGTCAACGGCAGCGCCAGCCTCGGCGACCCGGCGGCGCCGTTGGTGCTGGGCGGCACGTTCCGGGCCTTCTCGAACGCGAGCTTCTACACGCTACGGCGGCGGATCGAGGAGGTGATGACGCTGCAGCCATGCACGGTCAAGCATCATCTTGTCGCCCCTGGTGTCGACGCTAGTGAAAGTGATCGCTTTGCGTTGCAGGAATTCAAGCAACGCCTGGCACCGCTTGGACCTGCAGTAGTGGTACACAAGGACATGCTGGCGCATGGCAAGTTGCACGACGGCGACCCCTCGGCATGTGTAACTACTCTTACGCGTGTACTCGAGGTCGAGACCGACGAACTTGTTCTTCTCCTCCTGGAGCCATTGCTCGTACATCTTGATGATTCGCTCCACAGTCTTTGGCTCGTTGGTGTACACCACCTACAACACGGTTGTGCCATGGGCAGTGATGTGTTTGGTCTCTGTTGTTAGTTTCTCGTCGTCCATGGCTGCAGGGAGGCTGTGTGGGTTTGTGGCTGCCGACGAGGAATGGCCTAGGAAGATGAGGCAGATGGGTGCGGTACAAAAGGAATGGGGTCGTTACTTTGTCGTGTCAAAAGGGTAACCGAGAGGAGCAGTTGCGATGTCATCTGGTGGTTCCAGGCAGTTATGGGAAACAGGCGTCTGTTAGAGTAATTTTTTTTAGCGGTTTGAGCAATGTATTTTGTACCGTCGTGACACCACAAGCTCGATATGCCTGTCTGTGCATGCTCTTGATATGGCACGCTCCACTTGTTTTGTTGAATGAAATGTTTTATTCGTGACGTGCCTCTGTATTTCCAGCTGTTTCAGATGACGCGCTTTCTTGGGGAGACATGCACGCGAAGGTAGTCGAGACACAGTTTTACACGCAGCAGAGCCACGGTCGTGCCTATGTGGTCGAAGTGTTTTTTGCGTTAACAATATCTCTACTGAATGAGCCACTGTAGTTATGTTTCTGGGTGCACGCTGGTATTTTAAAGAAGAAACGCTCTTTTAGCGGAGGCACATTTCGAGAAAGACTGTGTTATGCTGAAAAGAAAACATAACGCACTTGGTTATAGTTTGGAGTTATGTCTGGGGATTATTTAGGATTCTTTTGAAAAGAGAGGTTGAAGAACTTTAATAACTTGCTTACTTGGTTATAGTTTTTGATGCAAAAACTGTGTCGGTATTTGTTTGAATTTTGATTTACAGTTGAAGAAAATTGTTTTCTTTATTGTTTGAATTATTTAATTCTAATAATTAAAAAAAGATCATTCGGAAAAGGATCATTGCCATACTTCAAAATAGCCGGTTGGTCCATAACAACTACATTAGTACCATTTCAAGAACCAAACAAACAGCAAGCAGGCATTTGCCCTGGATTATGATCAGCATGAAACGGTCACTGAACACCCCAGAAGTCTATTCCAACTACTAAACAAACAAATCCTTAAGAAACACCATTGCTTCTAACTGCTGGTACTAACAGAATCTAAGGAATGCGCTGGAGGATGATGGACACGGAACGATCACTGCGCTCTTTGAACGTGATTAGAACAATGTTCTCTTCAACAAAAGATGCAGCTGACAGGAAGTCTCTGAAAGAAGACTTTTCAATCACCATCCTGCTGTCTTTTTTGCAGATCGAGTATGACGAAGGAGTGATGACATGTGTAGGTTCATCAGGAGCTTCAAGGGTCACCTTGGCATTGGTTGGCACATCCACCCATCTCTTCAAGGTTGAAACAACACTCTTTGGAATTTTCTAAAAGAAACAGAGATAAGAGAAGAATAAAGAACAGTTAATTTGTCATTTGAACATTCAAAAGAAAATACTGAATACACTGCGTGTGCAAACAACAAATTTTATAATATTGAATCTAACATATGTAGAATTTCTTATGAAAACAACAAGTTAAAATATATAGAGAATACAACAAAATTAACATATATAGAGCACATAATGAGAGTAACACCATAGTGGCATGCATTGAGATTAATTTGCGACTGAAGATAATTCAGCAAACTATTTTTTTATGACAGCGTTTGAATAATAGAAATACAGAATTTGTAGTATGAGATTGTCAGCATGTTCAAGTTCATAATTAAGTACATAAAAAAAAGAGGGCTACCAAAGTATTGTTGGTTTAATGAATTATTCAATTTTATGTGATAAGACACTTCATACTGAATGGTTAACATTAAATACTAGGAACGCATAATCAAATTTTATCAACATTTTGGGTGTTTAAAGTATAATTTATTTATAATAATATATGTAAGCAAAATTAATGCGACATCATAGAACAGTAAATGTAGACGTACGATTGAAAGTGTGTTTTGTGTTTTAACAAAGAGAGAGTTAACTAACCATGATGCTGTCTCTGGTGTTAGTGGTAGTCAGCACATGGACAAACGGGCGGCAACGGATGAAAATGTCTCCAAAAAGGCGTTGTAGTAAGAACCGTGTCTGGTCGTAGGTAAGCTCAATATCCCGAAAGTATACACAACACAAACGTGGTCAAAATCATCAGAAGAAAGATCGTCGAGAGCTAGAAAAACACCCAGCATGTAAAATTAGAACAAGATATATAATCCATCAGGAGGTAAACAACATACAACATCAGGCATTTTATATAGAAAAGTAGCGAAAAAATTAACTGAGAAATTGAATACGCACCAACATGAGGTAATGGAAGCAGCCTATTGTCACCGCGATATGTTTTGATCGCCAGATTCAGTCCCACATCGGGCAGTGCAAATTCTATGCGGTCTCCAGCACGAAGATCATAATCTTTAGCAAGGTTGCACCAAACATCACCATAGAACTTGGTGTAGTTAGGCCCGTCCTTAAACAAAGCATTGTAAGACCTTCCTTCATGGGTAACAAGTGCTGGCTCAACCTGCTTGTTAGGCAATATCCTTGCATGCTCCTTCCTCTCATCAATGTATTCAACGAGAAAAGCTCTGACATTACAAGGTACATACTGTGGAAAATATAAAAAATAAAGAGCTGTAAATATAAATTCAAACTTATTGAACATCAATTTGAAAAATAGGCGTAAAGTGCACCCAACTGTGGCAATAAAAGATAACAAACATAGTACTTTGATGGATTAATGACTCGAGATTTGGCATGAAAACAGTTAAGGTATAAATAGGCAAGCTAGTACAGATAATGAAAGTGACAATAGTAGGGGAACCTAGTACAGATACAAAGGGATACCAAAGTTTAACAGTGATTTCAAACATGTTTTAGTCAACTAATATGTCCACTAACCATGCGTCTCCAGCAATTCTCATCAAGAATAACCTCAAACGCCTGGAGAGCTTCTGGATGAGGTTGACAAGGGCCATCTGGATGACGGCAAGTAGGGCAAACCATACCTAGATAAATTAAGAGCAAAAATCATGGAATAACTAAAAGATGGCATAATCAAATAATCAAAAGCACACTAGGTTTAACAGATAACAATAGCAACAGGAATAGCAGATCTGAACAAGTAGGTCAAACCAATCAGAGTATCATGATTTAAAAGAAGGTTCATTGAAAACCAATTTAAGCTATGAAAAATACTAACATTTCATAGTTTACCTATCGAGAAGGATGTTAGAACAGTGAATACAGCATGATTATAGCTAAACGAGTTTAATTAGGCATCCCTCAAAAGAGAAAAACAGCGGATTTGGGGTTTTTGCTCATGGTTGGGGTAAAAATCTGAGGAGATAGGTAGCTACGAAGCTAGACAAATAGAAATTGACCACAAATGTAAACCCTTAAACGTGAAATAAAGAATAATTAAAAGAACGTGATCAAAACATAAACACGGACTGGAGCATGGCGGACGCATATATTTTATACCTGCATAAGAAGACCAGCAGCTGACGACGAACGGGGATGGAGCAGAGGAACTTTAGTAGAAAGCACCGCAGACCAGTATCTGAAGAAAAACAGCTTAAAAATTATTGTAATCCAGAAACCCTGTCAAATTTGTAGGATAACTAAAGGGGAAATCAAAACGGGAGCGCCAAGAACCACGAACCCTAGATGCAGACGATTGCACACACAGAGAGGGAGTGAGGTGCCTGAGAGCGGCGGACTGGAATAAAATATAAGGGAACGCGAGACACCAAGGGACGGAATGAATGCTCGATTTTTCTTTTCCCGAAATCGAATGAATGCTTATTGTACATGGGCGCGCATTCCGACGGGTTACGGGGACACGAGACATTTGACTCGTCCAGCTACCTCCCACGGGACTAGTCCACCTGCTCACCGTGCCTCACAGAGCTATACGAGGCACGTTTCTACTAGCCGAAAATGCATGGTCGTGTCTGTGTAATCGAAATGTCTTTAAACTCAAAGTCAATCAGAGAGGCACGGATGTGACTTTATGAGAGACATGTTCCTGACGATAGGAGATGCACGGCCATGACGTGAGGAGAGGCATGATCGTTTCGTTAGGAGAGGCAAATTCAGTGATATACTCTTCCTTTCTTTGAAGTGCAAAAACTCGAAAGAGTCTCAGCTGCAAAAACTTTTCAAGAACTGCCGAGTCACGGCTGTGTATCCAGCAGCATCACAGTCGTGGCTCTTCGTTTGCAATGTTTGCAGTCAAATGTTCACCCAGAGAGCCACGATTGTGTTTCTGTTTTTCAAATGTTCCTTGGAATAGCCGTGGAGCTATTTGAGTCCACATTTGTACCTAAGTCAGGGGCATGGCCGTGCCTTTGCGTTCCAAATGTTTTCGATGGCATGCACACCCATAGAGGCACGTGCGTGAAGATAAGAGAGTCACGGTTACGTATAAGTCAAATTGACACTCGTGCTTTTTGTGCCTACATAACCGTGCCTCCATAGGCTTCACGCCCGTAGAGGCACTGATAGCTTTAATTGCATCCATACATTCGTTTACTGATAGATTCACTGCCGTGAAGATACGAGACGGATGTATTATTGTGGACCAGATGCATGGCTTCATTTCAGATCCTTGAGGTTTCTCTCTGTGAGCGCTGCTCTAGTATATGTATTCGCCGTCGGTTCTAAGATGGATGATAGGGTTGTTGTGTGCCTCCTCGCATTCTTCTCTCGGTGGTCATTCAGTCAAAAGTCTATCTGATGACCGATCGGACGGCTGTTCGATGTGACTATTCAGTGTGTCAGTTACCGTGCTAGTATTAAGTTAGGGTCTCCTCGATTTGTCCACACCATCATTTTATTTTGCATAGCCGTGACTCTAGGAGGTGCACGGTTCCGCAAGCTGTAGAAGCAGAACCGTCTGTTCACAATTCCCAATTCACATTAATGGGCATGGTAACTGAGTCGTCTTTGTCCCTGGTTAAATACTCGTCTAGTCGTGCAGGTCACCACGTTGCATTCTCGCCACACAACCACAGGCAGTTCTCATCGGCCTTGCCACGTTCCAGCCTTGCCACAGAATCACAACCAATCTCAATTGTCACCCTCCTCCTCGCTACCATGGATGATGGGAGGAACACTACTGAGCATCTTGAGATACCGGCCGATGGGAACACCAAGCTTTACGTGTGGCACACCAATGAGCCCTACAAGGTGGAGGAGATCATTGCCAAGTATGAGCAGTGGTTGCGGGAGGACAGGTACAAGTTTGTTGGTCTGGACCTGGAGTACACACGACCGAATTATTATGGGTATAGGAAAGTCACCGTCATGCAACTGGCGATGCGGAAGCATGTTCTGGTCTATCAGTTCTGCAAGGCCAGGACGGAGTGCCCTGCCCTGAAGGATTTCCTTGAGAACAGAGGTATAACTTTTGCTAGTGTAGACGTGAGGAACGACAAAGAGGTTCTTTTAGAAGATTCCATTAAAATTCTGAGAGAGTACCATATCGACATTCAAGAGAAGTTCATGATCAAAGGCGGCGAAAAAAGGGACTCCATGGCAGACCTAGCGGGAGCCATCATACACGAATCCTACTCGAAGATGAAGTCAGCTTTGCCACTAGGAGCGCATGACTACTGGGATTGGAAGCCACTTTCCTTTGATCATGTTAAATATGCCGCAATTGTAAGTGAAAATTTCATTTTTATTAATATCTGTCTTGACTTTGTTTGTTTTATTGCAATAACAGCGTGCTTGTCATTTTTCTAAATTTTCATTCTCTTGCGCTTTTAATTTTAGGACGGGTATGTGAGCTACGAGCTTTACCGCCGGTATCTGTCGATGAGGGACATCATGCATTGTCATTCTCTTCCTGACTACAGACGTCGAGGACGTTTCTGAGCAGGACTCCATCTGCAAGGGCTGCGAAGAGAGATACCTGGTGGTTAAGTGCTAACAGCTTAGAAGACAACTAGTACTTTTGTATGATGAATAGTAAATGTCAATGTTTTTGTTGAGTCGAACGGAGTGCTAGTTTGGAAATTTGCTTTTATTTTCAGAGTTTTGTGTTGTCTTGTTTGTATGCTATAAGAATATAATTTTTTATGTTTGGTCGTATAAGATTGTGCTTTTAACTATCCATGGAAAAAGGCTTAAAAGCAAACTATCCATGCAAAGCTTAAGCATGGATGTGAGAGAGGCATATATGTACATTTAGGAGAGGCACTGCTTGTTTGTGGGGAAAAGGAATTGTCGTGCGTCTGGGTTTCGATTGTTGTCATTCACGCGTTCACAAAGAGAGGCACTGCCGTGAACCTACGATAGGCAATATTACAGATGAATCAGATGCACGGATGTGCTATTCGAGTTTTAAGTGTTTTCTTCTTTCGTTCATTCTCAAAGGCGCGGCCGCGAATACACAAGAGGCACGTATCAGTGTGGAGAAGAAGCATGCGTGTGCTTTTATGTTTCAGATGGTTCAGGTTCCTCTATCTATTTGCTTCTCTTATAGTGTATTCTTCTTCTTTATGCGACTACAATTTCAGTGTATCATTCTTGGAGAAAGGAGAAAAAAAAGAGAAAGGAGATGAGAAAACTGATTGATTTGGAGGTTTGCGGCTGTGGTCTCCCCTCTGATAGTAAGATCATGGGTGAGCTGTTTCTTTGTTTGTGCAGATCGAGCTCGAAGAAAGTGGGGGAGGTGCTGCGACTGTTCGTTGCACCTGTGTCTGATCCATAGAGTATATAGTTGGCTAGGTGCCTCAGTTCTTCTATGACCTTTTGTTCATTTTGAAACAAGGATCACACACATGTGTCGACGGTTGCGTTTCTACTATGCCTTTCAGACTCAAGTTCACGAGGATGTTATATGACGCCAGGGGTCACGGCAACAACTTTCTTGAGTAATGAAGTTTATTGCAGGTGATGTGAAATTTTAGTTTTCAGGAAAACATTGCTCCGAGAGGCATGGCCGTGAAGGTGGAGGTGGCACGGTTCCATGAGAGGCAGAGGCATGTCTGTGTCAATGTGAAATTTTAGTTTTTAGGCACACGTTGCTCCGAGAGGCACGGTTGTGAATGTAGCAGATGCACGGTTCCATGAGAGGCAGAGGCATGTCTATGCCTCTGTCACCACAGTAGCATATTCTGAGTCCCTTTGTTCATTTTGAAACAAGGATCATTCACATGAGTCTGCGGCTGCATATTCAGACCCAAGTTCACGAGGATGTTCTACCATGTCAACGCTTACGGCAACAACTTTTTTGAGTTATTATGTTTATTGGAGGTGATGTGAAATTTTAGTTTTCAGGCACATGTTGCTCCGTGAGGCACGGCCGTGAAGGTGGAAGAGGCACGGTTCTATGAGAGGAAGAGGCATGTCCGTGCCTCTGCGATCGGAATTTTTCGACATCACATGGTTTCCTAGGGAGGAACCGTCGTGATTTTAGTAGAGTCACGGTTTCTCATGTAGTATATTCACGTGCCTCTATTTTTATCATTTGCGAGTCACATGTTCTCTAACAGACACACGGCGGGTTTGGTTGCGACTGTTGGAACTGCAGCGCGGCCGTGCTATGAGAGACCACTGTTATAGCTGATTCAGAGGCATGGTCGTGCCTAAGTCAGATGCACGCACACTGAGAGAGGCACGGTTGTCTAGATATGAGAAGCACGGCTGTGTTTCAGATGCTTGAGGTTCCTCTCTGTGTGCGCTGCTCTAGTATATGTATTCACCGTCAGTTCTAAGATGGACGATAGGGTCGTTGTGTGCCTCCTCGCATTCTTCTCTCGGGGGTCATTCGGTCAAAGGCGATCCAATGACCGATCGGACGGCTGTTCGATGTGACTATTCAGTGTGTCAGTTACCGTGCTATTATTAAGTTAGGGTCTCCTCGATTTCTCCACACCATCATCATTTTGCACAGCTGTGACTCTAGGAGGTGCATGGTTCCACAAGTTGCAGAAGCAGAACTGTCTTTTCACGGTTCCCAATTCACATCAATGGTCATGGTAACCGAGTCGTCTTTCGTCCTGGTTAAATACTCGTCGATTCGTGCAGGTCACCATGTCGCATTCTCGCCACAGAACCGCAGGTAGTTCCCATTGGCCTCGCGACGTCCCAGCCTTTCCACAGAATCACAACTAATCTCCATTGTCGTCCTCCTCCTCGCTGCCATGGATGACGGGAGGAACACTACTGAGTATCGCGAGATACCGGCCGATGGTAACACCAAGCTCGACGTGTGGTACACCAACGAGCCCTACAAGGTGGAGGAGATCATTGCCATGTATGAGTAGTGGTTGTGGGAGGACAGGTACAAGTTTGTTGGTCTGGACCTGGAGTACACATGGGAGGATTGTTATGGTTATAGAAAAGTCACCGTCATGCAATTGGCGATGCACAATCATGTTCTGGTCTATCACTTTTGCAAGGCTAGGATGGCGTGCCCTGTTCTGAAGGATTTCCTTGAAAATAGAGGTATATCTTTCGCTAGTTGTGACACCCTGGTTTTTCCCAGCTTTTCTTTTCAAAATTTAGTTGACAATTTTAGTTGGAATTCGGCTTGGATTTGTTCTGAATGGCTCTATGGACTTAAAACTTGGAAATATTTTCTTGATTTTCTTTCCCAAGTGACCCGGGCCCTCAAAAACTTCTCTCAAGTCATGTCACTTCCATCCTTGCTCAATCTCAATTTTATTCCAATTTAATATTCCTTTTTCCATTAAAGGAATAACCCTTTGAGCTCTAGGTTGTGAGGCAACCTATATTTCTGTTCTTCCAAAAATCCCAAGAAAATTCTCATAAATCCTTTGGACCATGTGAACCTTGGATGTGTGAAAATATTCAAGATTTACTCCTCATGGTGAGCACAGCATCCAATCTTTGATTATGGTCATAATTTCAGTTTGTGAGGCAACTATGTTTTATACTGCTTCAAAAATTCTGAAATTAATCCAGGACATTCTCCTACCCATATCATCAGGCTCCACCAATTTTTGGCTCATTTCATTTAGCCAATTTCTCTATAAAATTCCTCCCAGTTTCTGTGCAGTGGGAAGTGTTGTGAAGGAAGTACCCTGTACACTAACCCAATTGGACTGAAATTTTTATAGCATGTGGGCATCCCAAAATCATCCACCAATACCAAGTTTCAACTCCAGGAACTCATCCAAGTGAGTGCAACATCCTCAGCAAGATTTCTGGACCAGAGAGGCAGTTGTGAAGCAACCATGCTCTACACTGATCCATTTGGTCTGAGTTTTTCCCAGTATATGCACTTACTACTAAACTCTAGCATGGAAAACTTTCACTCTCGAAACCCTAGCCATTTTACCTCAACTTGCTGCACAAGTTTCTGTCCAGAAACTTTCATGGAAGCTATCCAGCTGTCCTAGCCACCTCCTTTCAAACCAGCTGCACCGGGAGGCCTCTGGAAGGAAGGACTATCGCATGGATACGATCGGGTAGGCCAGAGTGCGCCGCGTGCGCCAGTGCACGTGGTGACCACGCGTCTGGCCAGGCCAAAACCGTGCTCTGCACGTTGACCGCGTCGGACGCGACTTCTCCGGCCACTTCGCGATGCCTCTCCTTGTCCCGTCGTGCCGACGTCGTTGCCGCCGTCCACCTGGCCCGTCTAGAACCCCCTCCCTCTCCGGCGAAGCTCGCTGACAGACACGGCCAAGCTCCGCTGCTGTGCACCGTACGGGCACTGTGGCCTTGCTGGCTGGCGTCTTCTGCCTCGAGCCGTCGCCATCGCAATGACTTCTCTTACCTCTCTCGTCACCTCAGCCCACGCCGCGACGGCCAGCTCGCTGTCCTCGCCCAGCCAGCTCAACCGTGGCGGGATCCGGCTCGGCCACCTCCCGCCTGGCTATAAAAGCCAGCCCCGAGCTCCCGTCTCCGCACCACCCGCTCTCCCTACCTCCAAATCGTCACCCACTCTCCCTCCTTCTCCATCTCCGGCGAGGTACTCCGCCGCTCTGCCCCTGCTCCACCCAGTCACCTCCGCCCACCTCAGCTCCAGTTGAGGCCACCCCCGAGCTCGTGGCACTCCATTGACTCGTCCTAGCCCTTTCCCAGCCCGAGTGCTCGCCGGAGTCGCCGGATCAATCGCCACCCGAAGCTCGCCGCCGCCTGAGACGAAGGGGGCGACCACGTCCGGCCACCGTTTGAGGAGCTGCGGGTACAGGAATGCTCGTCGGCGTCCGCCCGATCCATCCCCACCCTTGCCCAGCTCCGCCGCAGCCTCTACGCCGGTGAACTTCGCCGTCCTCTGTTCCCTCTCTTCTCTGTTCAAACCTGGCAAGCGGACCCCACCTGTCGGCGACTCCACACGCGCCCGAAGCGGTACACTAGTGGAAACGCCTGGCCAGTTTACGCCTTCGACGTGGCCGTCTGAGGTTTTTCCAATTTTCTGTTTAAATTCAAATTTAATCAGTAGTTTGACTGAACTTTGACCAGCTCTAACTTTTAAACCATAAGTCCAAATGAGTTCATTCTTTTTGCATTATTTTTCTTATGAGCTCCTATTTCGGCTGTAAAATTTTGGTATTTTTCTCTGCTGTTTAGAATTTTTGGTTTAAAAGAAAATGCAGCATGTGGTATTTGAAAATGCTTTCAAAAATGCTTTTCAGATTGTTTTGCCTAGTTGGTGAAGGCCAGGAGTACTCCCACACTTCCTTGGTGCAAGGCAAGACACAACTCTCATTTGCATAATTGCATTGCAATATCATGGTTTACATAATTATTTTAATGCCAAATATGAATTATTTATGAATGAATTAATTTATGCAATACTTTGAAGATCTTGGATAAGTTACTGTCATGATGATGATGGGATTATAGGATAGTAGTAGATTTCCAGATTTATGTTGTAATGCTGTCGGACTGTGAGATTACCGTCTATGATTATTTTGTGATTCCTCCGGTACTGCATATATGGGATCAGTAGTAGAAGTTGATCACGTTGCTCATTGGATTCTAGTTGGTTATTGTGGTAACTTGTATCACTTGTATATCGGAGTGTCAGTGATGACTATGATTACTTGGGGATAAATTCCTTCATCGTTGATCAAATGCCACTGAACCGAACTTTCCAGTGCAGCCACACCTGCCGGAATGGGACGGCCTTGGCTTCGTCTAACAGCGTGCTCTTTTATCGGTACCACCAAAGAGGGGAGGTTATGCGTGCGTGCTGCCCTGATCAGGTAGACGACGATAACCTTGTGAGCCCGGTTTGGTTTTGAGCTCAGGTCCCCGTTTGGGACAGTTGGTTGGCCACGACGGTGGCAGGTGTCAAGAGTGACACAGGGGCCACCCAGGGCATGACTCCGGGGGAGGATGATTGTTGGTGGTATGATGGAGAGTCACGAGTTAGGCAAGTTTCGTTGGAGCAGCACCGGTCCACCCGGAAGGGAAGTGTACCGAGGTACGGGACCAGGAGCTTCATAGTGTGGGTAAAGTGCGCAACCTCTGTAGAGTGTAAGAATCTATTCGAATAGCCGCGTCCACGGTATTGGACACAGTTCGTAGTAAGTCACACTGTCTGATCAACACCAATGAGGGAATGACGTGCTAATGATGGAAGAACTCATCTCAGAATAGTTAGGAGACCGATTGTTGAGGACCGCTGGTAATTGTTGACTATGATTCTCGGGGACGATTGCCAGAAGTTCGCAAGGTGACCATGAGTTGGTCACGAGAGGAAGTGGTTCAATCATGTGGCTCAGGGCAAAGCGGTTCCGTAGTGGTAACAAAATCGATAGTTGTAGCAACAACATGTTATTATTTTCTTCCACCCTTTTAGTAGCATGTAAAACCTGGTTTAATCATGATTGCTATGACATTGTTATGCCTTGATGCTCTTGATTGTTGCGAGCTTGCGAGTACATTCAAAGTACTCACCTGGCGTGTCATGCCAGTTTGCAGGTGCTGCTATGTTTGCTTAGTGGAGATGTTCGAGTTGCGAGCTAGGACGTGTCCCAGCCAGAGTCACTGCGGAGTGGAGTCCATTTCGATGCCGTGATTCTGCTGCTAGGATTCGAGCCGCTGCTAGCATAGAATTATCATAGCAAGCGTAGCTTTGCCGAGGCAACCCCTTTGTAATATTTCAAACCCTTGTACCCCAACTATTTGTAATAAAGAGCTGATTTGTTCTATGCCAAGCAGTGCCGTATTCCAGAAGACTTGATCTCTGGGCTGGAATACGGGGTGCTCCGGTGACTCTGAGCCGGGGTGCCACACTAGTGTAGATGTCACCAAGGATAGAGAAGTTCTTTTTCAAGATTTCATCAGAATTCCAAGAGAGTACCACATCGACATTCAAGAGAAGTTCATGATCAAAGGCGGCGAAGAAAGGGACTCTATGGAAGACCTAGCGGCTGCCGTCATAGACGAATCTTACTCGACGATGAAGTCAACTTTACCAGTAGGTCACCATAACTATTGGGGTTGGAAGCCACTTTCATTTGAGCACGTGAAATATGCAGCAATTGTAAGTGAAATTTCATTTTTGTGAATTTCTGTTTTGAGTTTTTTTTGTTTTATTGCAAGAACAGCATGCTTGTGCTTCTAAATTTTCATTCTCTTCCGGTTTTCCTTTTAGGACGGATATGTGAGCTATGAGCTTTACCGCCGGTATTTGTCTATGAGGGACATGATGTACTGTCGCTCTCTTCCTGATCGGAGACGTCGAGGTCATTTCTGAGTAGTTCTGCAACTTGAAGGGTTGCGAAGATTAGCATCACAGCTGGAAGGTTTCAGTGGGGAGACTACAGTAGCATAATTGAGTATTTTGGAACTGTGCTAGGTTATGTGTAATTTTGTGTTTACTTTTCTGAATTAATGTGTTTAAGAACTGTGCTAGGTTTGCATTTTGTGTTTTGAGTAATGTTTCCATTATTGTGATTTGAAAATTCTGTGTTTGAAATGTTTCATCTGACACGGTCCCTCAGAGAAGCACATCCTTGAATCTAGTGCGGGCACGGTTATGTTAACCGGAGTCACAGTCGTGCCTCTGTGCTATCATTATATGTGCCGAGTCACCTACTTAGCGAGGCGCCTCTCTGTTCAAAATGTTCCAAATGCTTGTGTGTCTGGACGAGGCACATTTGCCAGTGTAGAAACTAGTGGGCAGATGTTTAGTTAGGGAATTCACAAGTGGTTTTTCGGTTCACTATTTTATGTATGAAAAAACAGAGATGGACGATCCTATGTTAAGAAGGGTCACTGTCGTGCCTGTGCATTTCCATTTATTTCAGCTGACTCGTCTACTTAGAGAGGCTCAACCGTGAAGCTAGTGGTGGCACGGTGCTAAATTTAGAGAAGTCACGGTCGTGCCTAGTCGTCTACTCAGAGAGGCACGTCGATCCCGCTAGTGGATGCACGGTCCCATAATAAGAAGAAGAGTCATGGTCGTGCTCTCTTTTCCAAATGTTTCTGCTGAGATGTTTATTCTGAGGAAGCGATTTCAAGCACGACCGTTCAGAAAAATTGACCTTTACAAGTTCTGTTGGGAAAATATGATTTTAAGTAAAACAAACACAATTGTGATTCATGATTTGAAGATTTGAAGTACGGTCGTGAAGATGCCAGAGCCAATGTTCAATCAGTGACAGAGGCATGTATGTGCCTCCGTGTTTGAAATTTTTAGATATCATTTGGTTTCTGAGGGAGCAACGGCCATGATTCTAGTAGAGGCACGGTTCCACGTGTAGTAGAGACACCTACCTGTATTTTTATTGTCTCGGAGTCACATGTTCTCTAATTTCCCGTGTTTCCCGTTTGAGGTACATTTAGACAGGCACGATCGTATGTTATGAAGAGGCACGGTCGTGCCTCTCTGTTTGCATTTTTTTAGCTATGTTATGAAGACTCATCTAGTCAGAGAGGCACGTCCGTCAAGCTAGTGGAGGCACTGTGCTTTGTTTCGAAGAGTCACGGTTGTGCTTCTGTTTTTGCAAATGTTTCCTCCCACGTGTACTCCAATGAAGTGATGTTCTACTGCAATGTAGCGATGTTCTGGAACTTCACTTTTTCAAGTTCCGTTGGAAAATACGATTTAATGTAGAACAAACACAGCTGTGATTCATGATTTCAAGACTTCAAAATTTAAACGCACATCTCTGTTTAACAGGAACACAACAAGGTATCTGGTCTTGCAACGACATCAGTTAAAAAAGGTGAAACCGCGTTGTTCCTACAACTCTAGGTAAAATAAGCTATAGCATGGTAGTAGTCATCTTCTGTTACCTGCTCTTGGGCGCTCTATATTGTATTGTCTGAAGACGCCCCTCGGTGCTTCAAATATTGGCCCTGTATTGTGGGTAGATGTCATGATTTTGAAAGTTAGTTGTTCCCTCACCGGCTTCACATAGATCTGGAAACACAGAAAAAGGAAATTAATAAAAGTTATTGTAAAACACAATGAACACAACTGGCTTGTTTTAACATATAGCGACATCTTGTCCGTGGGAGCAAGCTTACCCTATTGATAAAAAAGGAAGTCTTTAAATCAATGAGCGGCATCAAATGCATGATGTAAATACCACTGTCTTCCCTATTAATTGACATCAAAATGTCACAAGAGGTTGAATACGTATTACAACAAAAAGTAGAGGTTGACCTAGAGCTGCAGTAACAAGAAACTCACTCTCTCTCTGAGTTACATACACTCTGCACAGGCTGAACACTGAAGTTGTTGATGGATACGGAAAATTATTATAAGCTGAATGGTAAGCTCTTTTGAAGTTTTGAATAACGACATCCAAATGTTCTTTTATACCATCGCAATTGATGTAAGGACACATTATTTTGAAGCGACTCCTGTCGAAATTCACGACGATCGGGTAGATGAAGTGTTCTTTTTTTCTCACAGGAATTAATATCTGAAACAATGAACAACGTCATTTATTAGCATAATAACAACAATTCGAGAAACAAAGACCAACACTAGACAGTAGAGTAAGTAAGATCAACTCACGAATCTACATTTGTTGGGCAGTCTGTACCCAACAGTTTTTTTGATGATGTGTTCCTTTAGAAGTTCAGTGCTTGCACCTTCAACCGTAAATTTTTCTTGGAAAAAGGAGAAGCCGTTTCAGTCAACATTTTTTTTGTTTCTAGTTTTTTGTTATTATTTAAAAAAATCAAGAGGATGGAAATCAGAACTTACGGAAGCTTCCAAGTACATTATATGCTTGTGTAGATTTGTGGGCGGTGCATAAAATTGTTCTGTCAACAACAACTCTGAGTACACATCCATAACGAATGTGCCCATATAACTATAAATCTTCATCGATAAACCGACGGTTCGATGATCAACCCAGCGTCGTTTGATTTTAAATATCCTCAGGCTGCCTCCCCTCCAAAAAAAACATCCGTTAACTTCCATGATTTTCTGATTTAACATGAGAATTGGCGAGTGTTGAAAATGCAAAAATACTGTCTCCTCGTAATCTGCTGCCTTCAGAAGAACATGTCGCGCAAACAAACTACGAGGACAGGTATATTTATATATTACAAAACCGAAACAGTAATTGCTTGGCAAAAAACATTAAAATATTAAAATAAGGGACAAAAGCTTTATAGTTCAAGAACAACTAACTCATTACCTGTTATTTACACCAATATGTGGCGTATTATCGACAACTGTTTCATACACATGTTTCTCCATGATTGAAGAATCTCTTATTTCCAAGACTTGAAGGCAATCTTGATAGTCATTCCTTGTATCAGTGAACCGAGGCTGCTCTAGCTGAGAAGGATGGTGATGATGCTGGAAGACAGGTCCATGGGAGCTCATTTGACCTTCACTGATACGCTGACGGCCCTCATTATACTGCTTGTTTCTTTGGAGCACTGGCCCTTGTGGTTGCTGCTGCATGTGCATTGCTGACATACCAACACCTGGATGGCTGGTTGAACTCGAAGGAATGTCTTTGGAAAAATGTCGTACAGGAGGGCAGAAAGAGTTTATATTGTTGAACTGTGGTTCTGAGGCACTGTAAATTTGCCCATGAGACTGGGTTCCATGTGTATGCTGTTGGTTCAGTTCATCAGGTGGTCGTTGGTGGCTCTGCAAACGTCCGTTATTTTGAACATCATTGTGGTGGGCGAAGTGGAAATTATAGTCAACAGGTTGCTGCTGGCACTGTTGATGGTAAGTCTGGTTGTTTATTCCATAAGGTGAGAGTTGGCTACTCTGTGAACCACTGTTCTTCTGAACATCAGGACGTTGGGAGAAGTGGAGATTAAAATCAGGAGCTAGCTGCTGGTAGTGTTGGGACAAAGCAGTTGTTGTGAAACTTTCAGACAAGGCAGTTTGAGTTAAACCTACAGAGTTTGACGTATCAAAGGGCTATGAGAGGTGACTACTGCTTGACAATGACTTGGAGCCTGATCCTCTGGGCATGGATGACCCCGGACAATAAGAAAATGTAGATCTCACTGATGAGCTTGAATGCTTGGACAAGTGCATCACAGTATTAGGTTGGCATTCTTGAGAAATGACTTTCCTTTTATTTTGTTCAATGTCCTTCTCAATTTGTTCATAGATAGCTGGGTCAGACTATATTGCATCATTATCAATGAAGTCACAATGAAGTAGTGCTTTGCGATTCTCAACAAGTACATGCTGATTGGGTGCACCTTTGGGTGACTTTTCTACATGTTCTAGTATCCTAACTCTTTTTTTAGCAGGTGGCATACTTTCGTTTGTTGCATTGACTGACTCTGGTAAGGACCTCTTGTCAGTAGGCATCCGTACGTCCGTTTGATTCAGATGGTCGCTTCTAGTAACAGCAGTGCTGACGCTCGGAACAATAGCTCGATGCTCGGTACATGGTGCATGTACTGTTGAAATGACATTGTCGTTTGTATTGATAGGTGCGGCATCCACATATGGAGCATTACTACTGGATGCAATTGTTTTTTCCGTATTCAGTGCAGTGCCAGAACCGCTGCCAGAACCGCAGGGGATGGCTATTGTGTGGGCAGGGTAGCAACTAACCTTGGATTTAGATCCACTAATCTTCTCCTCGTCTTCCAAAGTCGAAAGAACATCGACCTGAGCCTTTGTCTGTGAAGAAGAACATTGTTCAATAACAGTGTCTATCTTGGGTGCAGGTTCGGATACAGTGAGCTCCTTTATGTCTTTTGAAAAGATGTTAACAGCGGTGTCAGGGTCACTGGATCGTTCAATAATAGCTGACGTTTGCGCAACCAGAGAACCAGATGATTCAACATTCTCATGTGACAATGGACCGTGCAGTTGTTGTTTCACAATGACTAATTCTGAGTTGGATTCTTCAGTGGCAGTAGCTTTGCTTGCTTTCTCCAAGAGCTTATCCAGTGGGTATGTCGCACAATCGCGGTCTGCATGAGCTCCAGAACCGCGGGTTGCAGCTGGTATAGTAATCTCAGAGGAATTTTCACCAGTTAAGATGATTCCTTCGTTCTTCAACATTTCAGACGTTGGCACGAAATGCTCATGGACAGGTATGCCATCAAGGCAGTTGTTCAGGAAGTTATTCACACCTGCCAGATGTGACCTGAGATCAGCATCAATATCCTCATTGTTGTCGTCGATCTCATTCACTTCCAACATCAACTTGAACTCAGTAGATGTCTTACGTTTTGCAGATAGACGAGTATGGAACTGCTCCTTGTTGTACTTATCCATGGAGTCTGACTCAGGAGTGTCACAACAGCCCTTTAAATTTTCCAAAGAATATGACGTGGCGCCAACAACACTGGTTGAGCCACTATTACAGGAAGTTTGACTAATTGTCTTGCGATAAGACGTAAGTGATGAAAATGAAGAAGGAAGCGATGACAAAGTTTCTTTCCCATTCGAGAAGTCTAGCTGGAAGTTACAATAAACTCCACGGTCATAGGTCTTGACTTCTTTGGCACCAAAATCCCTGCCGAGAGAGAGAACCTTCTCCAATTTGTCCTCGATGATGGGTTGAATCAGAGAAAAAAGTTCTGTGTACATTTCATTAACAATTTGCCAAGATTCGCCTTAGCCTGCAAATGTAACAAGAAAAACATCAGACATATTTAATACCCATAATTAAGAAGAAGAATGCCTGGCTTACTGCGTGAAGCATAGGTAACATATTCGAGCAAGCACAACAAACCTACTGGAGGAAGGACACCGAACCTACAGCATGAAGAGCAGAGCTAACCTACCGTAGGGAAGCACGGCTTAAGTACCGCAGGGATTGGCACAACTATAATGATCATAGAAGCACACCTGACGTACATAGTTAACACATTCGTGCAAGCACAAAAAATCTACTAGACAAAGCACACCCAACCTATTGAATGAAGCACGGCTAACCTAGTGTAGGAGCACAGGTATAATTAGGGCCAAAGCACAGCTAACCTGTGTCAAGTAGCAGAGCTATATTGATTATGGAAGCACACCCAGCCTACTGTAGGAAGCACTCCTAATATACTGCACGAATCATAGGTAATATATTCCAGCAAGCACACGAAACCAACTGTAGGAAGCACACCCAACCTACTGTATGAAATACATCTAACCTACCATAGTGAAGCACACGTACAACCATGATGGGAGCACACATAATAACGCAAGGAGCACACGTATGTGTTTCCTAAAAACCTAGAGAATATAATTTGAAACAAAATAGAGGGGTACAAGCTCAAAATCACTTACTGAAGATAATTTGTCTTCAGGCACAAACTGTTGTAGTTATGCGTCTAGTTTTGGACTCATTTGAAAAAACGCCCCTTCAAAGGTAGTGGATGGGTGGAAAGGCGTGTGCCTAATATCCTTCAGCTGAGATGAAAAAAAAACAATAAGCATCAAGCCAAATTAATGTATGGCAGCTAAATCATTTTGTTGAGGTAAGAGTTGACCAAAGAAAAAATAAAATAAAAAGTACGCTCACTGAGTGCTTCCCAAAATTTCCGGCTTCTGTTGACAGTCTGTCTATGTTAGCATAATTCTTAACACTGTCTGTATCCCAGATAATAAGCCTTGCAGGCAGATCAGGTTTCAGATCCATAACCTTTATATCCAGGTACTCAAAATAGCTTATCTGCCAGGGACAAAAAGGCAAAAATGAACCACATACTCAGGAAGTCTGGGCTGGAAGGTAAAGAATTAAAAAATGAAGTGAACGAACCACTGGAATGAGGAGGCAGCCACACAATGTGCCTGTGAATCCCTTGTCCTTGTAGGTCTGGAGTGACGTTACCAACTTGTCTAAGATAGCCCCAGACCAATCATAGGATGAGATATCAACTGCTGGTCCTTCGAGAGCCGCTAGGTAGTCCGGGCTGACGCAGTTGTAAGTCGCTGGGCATAGAAAGACAGCTGTTGCAAACATCACAAAACCCTGCTGAAACACCTCTCCCAGCAGGTCCGGGGTCAACAGATCTGTCAGCTCTCTGATGTTTGGAGCGTGCGCAACACACTGAGTCTCAGATTTAAGCTGACACCTGAAAGCATCTGAACACTTTTAAGGGATAATTTGACCTCCCAGTGGTATCCCCAGGATGCGGTGCACAGTGTAAGAATTGACAGAGAATCTGAATCCACTAGGCAAGATGAAACTTCTAGAGGGGCCATCAACGTAGCGGACAAGCCACCGAACCAAACACCTCGGAAGCTCCTGGCAGCATAGGTCCAGAAGGTATCCAAAGCCAATATCTCTGACAAGTTGCTTTTGAGCTTCTGTCAGCTTCTCACAGACAGTAATGAACTTCTGCAGGCTCAGCTTTGTGCTAAACTCTTCCTCATACTCAGCCATTGTAACACTCATGCCAAGGAAAATAGGAAATGACTTTTGAACAGATGTATTTATAAAACATACATGAGTATGCAATATACTTTTGTAAGAGAAGCTTAGATGAAAACTTATGGGAAGTACTTATTAAGTGTAGATGAAAAAGTAATGTAGAATGAGAAGTACTTATTTGTAAACCAAATGCATCAACACAAATGGGAAGCATGAAAAAAACACCTACTTCGAGCCAGAAAGGTGCTTCTTCCTCCTGTACTCCTCAACGAGCTTTTCGTGCGCTACACGTTTCGACTCAAGCCTTAACCTGTCCGTCTCTAGTTGGTCAGCGACCATGAAATCTTGTGTGTCAATCTCTGTGCCATCCATAGACTGAGACTGAGTCTCTGACAGTTGTGGAGTGGAGCCCATCTCATCCATCACTACATAATAGGTCATGTGACATCGTCATTAACACCTCAATTAGCGATAAGACGGATGTTAACTCCGAGTTACTAACTGCTAGTATTTTATTTGTATTAACAGATGTAACTTTTTTGCATCTCTGCTTTAAGTTGCAGGTTTATACATTCATCGACGTATGTCTATGATAGGAATCAGCAGATTGAATTCTCACTGCTCTTCTCATTGAGCTCTGCAACTAATTTAAGTTGAGCTCACGATAGTTCTTGAACCTTCGCATGCACTGTAGGTTGTAGACATAACTACACTACCAAAACCATGTCTCAAATTAAAAGACTCATGCATCTGTCGGGATGAATCTGTGGTCAGAAGAATCAAATGTCACTCCGAACTCTAAGTAACATCCATAACCCATAGCAATTATCTGGCGAAGCAAACCGCAAGAGCCCTACCAGTGATCATCAGCCCCGTGATTTCAAAAAATAAATCGATTCGAGCTTCGCGCCCCACCTCCGTGTTTCCACGACTGCGATTCCCAACCAACTCGCAGAAGCGCTACCTCGCGAAAGTTTTTTGTTCAAACGATGAATCACCGGGAGATGCACGGTGACGAGTAAGAAAGTGGGTACGAGAAGTAATGGATTACCTCAATAGTAGACGCACGCGAGTAGGAAGGAAACCAATAATTCCTCGGGAGAAGAGCGAGGAGGAGGCAAGAATCAAACGATGAATCTGCGGGTGTTCCTCGGTAGAGCTCGATACTCCTCCCCCTGTTGGGGCCGTCGCTAGATGGAGAAGAATGTAATGAGATCTGGAATTCGTCCACGCTCGGCCGACCCCACAATTTATTCAGAGCAACCCTTGGATAGCCCACATGTCAGTATGGCTCGGGTGCATTTAGGACTTCGCCTCTCACGCGGGAACGGTGGCCCCACAAGTTAGACAAACGTACCGTTGGAGAGCCCACATGTCAGTACGACGGCTCTAGTTCACCAAACACATGGGCTCGCTTCGAAAAACATGCTGCATCTTTCATGCAGAGCAAAACTTACCCCACCTATTGGCTCAATCTCCTCTTCCACGCAAAAAGCGAGGAAGCAGCCCCCCCCTCTCTCTATCTATCTATCTATCTTTCTCTCTGTCTCTCTTTCTGTCTCTCTCATTCAAATTCAAAATCATCCTACGAGATCTCCCACAAGTTGCCGTGATCAGCAAAGTAGATCGCGCACAAAATCAAAGGTGGTCCGCTCTGAAAAACCAGGGAATAAGATTCGGTTGTTTGAAAATCGTAAACGAAGGTTAGTTAAAAATCGATTAGCTCACCCCGTGTTGATTCCGGACGCAGGAGATTTAATTGTTGCTGCGTGCCCTTTTAATCTATTCTTGAGATCTCATAGACTCACCCCA
This sequence comes from Elymus sibiricus, assembly GCA_039707655.1. NCBI lineage: Eukaryota > Viridiplantae > Streptophyta > Magnoliopsida > Poales > Poaceae > Elymus > Elymus sibiricus. The sequence continues at coordinate 388,684,656 of CM077676.1, forward strand.
GTATATTTATGTTGTCGTGATATGTCTTGGATGCTTGGAAGTTTCTGAATCCTCAAATTTGTGAAGATGTCATGGTTTCAGTTGCCTCGTAGCAGTAGGTGCTGTGGCCATGATTCAAAATTGTTCCTCTATTAAAAATTATCACAATCCTACTGCTCGTCTATGAACACAATATCACAATCCTACTGCCCTATTTGTTGTTGAGGTTTGCCGTGCTGTGGTTGTTAATTTACCTGAGCTCGGGATGCATAGTATAAAACTTCTTGTTTCTACGTTGTGGCTGTCATTATCCGTTGCTGTTGTTTTGTTAACTTTCATACTTGCAGGATCAGTTTGTTTCTTTGGGTAGAATTCATGGTGATGTTTGGTTAAACGATGCAGTGTCAGATTAGCATCAGTATGTCACTTGTGTTGAGGTTCCTGTGTAATTTTTAGGATATTGCCTTTTCTCCTCAAGTAAAAAAAAATCTCAATTCTACAGAACTAAAAATATATCTCAGTTCTATATTAAGAAACCAACTAAAAATACAAGAGGCTGTTTATCACTTGCAAAAGTAACATCAGCTGGTGCTGTAGATGTATAATTTTTTCTTTTGAATAACTGTTTTTTTGTGCAGATGTTCAGGATCGCATCAGCTGATCAGGACAACAGGGTCAGCCTATCTTTGAACGATTTTGGCAAGGCTTATGAAAGGAAGGTAACACCAAAGCAATTCAATCTTAGTGTTAGAGGTTATTTCCTCTTTATTTTCTGCAATGTATACTGTCAAGGCGCCACCACTGAACACCAAAAAGCAGATCAATTACAGAAACAAGAATTCATGAATATCTCTTGGTTGAATGCAGTAAACAACTCTTCATTTCGTGTTTCTACTACGCAGTTAAGTCTTGAAAGGTGGAAGCAAAAGAAAGTTCTACAAAGTGAGAAGAAAAAAGATGCAGATACCGTCCAACAGGCGAATGCAAAGCGGGCTGGAGTAAACGGAGTCAAGGTTGAGATACAAGTTCTCGGCAAACGTCCCAACCAGGAGCATGTTTTGCATCAGACACCTGCAAAGAGGAGCATTTTAAGCAGCCGAGTGAACGTTGAAAAAGAAACTGTTGATGGGACGTCCTCGAATTCAGAGTGTAATCCAAAGTTGCGACATAGAAACTCTAACATCCAGTGGCCGTAGGTAACGAAAAAAATCTTCAAAAACCAACTTTGTTGTACAGCTTTTGAACACGCAAGAAAGTTTTACGTGTTGTGCATCTAATGATTACGTGCATCTAATTATTATGTGCTTCAAAACACAGGTGTCCAGAAAAACACAGAGCAGGTGTTCTAACGGCCAAACGGTTCCAGGAGGTCATAATGAAGAGGTACAGGGTAACCGGATTTTCATTGAGGCAAGCAGAGGGAACATTGCCAACAAAAGCACAGATGTTGAAGGATCGAGTACGGTTTGCACAAGCAAGAAGAGCCCAATAGCAAAATCAAACATGGGAGGAAGAAAATTTACTGCACAACATCAGCAGAAACCAACACATGTGACCACAAAATAGGAACACGGAAAAACATCTATAGCACCTGTACTGTTTTTTAGCAAATTTTCTTTGTGTTTTCGCATGGTATAAATTACAGTATATCGCATACACAGGCCTAGGAGCAAGGAATCAAGCGTCAGTCCAGTCCACGGCACACCAAAAACATGTGGCAAGGGCCTTTGAAAGGATCACCCATGGCGTTGAACATGAAAGGTCCTTCGAAATGATCACCGATGGCATTCAGAATTGTGAGCGAAATCACCAATGCACGGAGGATGTCGCCAAGATTTGCTGAATAGGAGAGACATGAGAAAACTAAGGTGACGGCAGAACTATGCTCTTCAACTCACTACACAAAGAGCTTTGCCAAGCATGGGGTAACGTGGTTTTGGATAATTTGCAACCAGAGGCACATGTGTGCCTCTCTGATTGTAAAGTTCAGGCAGAAGCACAGTTGTGCCTCTGGTCCAGATGTATGTGCAGCAGGGTCATAGCTATGCTCCCGGATAAAATGCGAACAGAAGCACAACTGTGCCTCTGGTATACCAACCACGTGTATGTGCAGAAGGGGCACATGTGTGTTTCTGGTATTCCACGTAAATGCTACCAATTGAGTCTCTGCTGAGACACACCTGATGAAGCATATAAACCTCTGTTTTCAATTGTTTCTAAATAAAAAAAAATTCATATTTCTCATGTGCCTGCGATATCTAATTTGTTGCATGCATTATGTTCAGGACTTGACGGTGAGGATAACAGATGAGCCAAAGAAATACGATGGTCCTGCATCCATCATTAATGGAAAACAACCTGCACAACAGCAAGTAGTATACAGCGTCAGCCACCACGGCAGCACATATGTTATTGGAGAAGTAGCACAGTCCCTTGGATGCATGAGTGCTGGAGAAACAAGGAGCAGCATTCAAGAAGGTGACAGTCGAGAAGCAGAATCAATTATGGATTGGACCGTGGCATGCAGAAACGACGCTCCCACATGTGACAAACAACAGAGCTGCAGCAGCTCTGTGAGGAATGGACTTGTATCTGGCCATGAAACTGACACCGCTGGAAGTGACTGCGATGACATGAACGAAGACACTGTAGACAGCATCAACATGGGGGTGCAAACACATGAAGAGAAAGAAATGGACGAAATGTTCAAAGGAGGCACATTCCCAACGATTGAGGAAGTGACCGAAGCACGCGAACCAGTGGGTGACCTTTCATTCAAAACATTGGATGAGGCCTACCGCTTCTTCTGCAGATATGCCAGAAGGGTTGGCTTTGCTATGAAGCGATCAACCAGCAGAAGATCAGTAGCTGACCAAGAGATTGACAAGCAGGTGTTCCAGTGCACCAAGGATGGGGAGAATAAAACAACCGAGAGACATGCGAAGTACAGAAGGAGCAACTGCTTGACCAGGACAGGCTGCCTAGTTCAGATAACAGCAAAGAGGGATACATATAGGGGAATATGGTACCTAAAGAACATACGCCTAGAGCACAACCATCAGCTTCACCCATCTGATTGGATGCTGAAGTTCATGAGATGCTATAAGAAGATGACACCTCAGGAGAAATTCTTTATACAAGTTCTGCAGAAGGCAAGGTTAGAGCCAAGGAAGGTTATGCAGATCTTCACTGCGATGGGGAAACCGAGGCGAGAAATTATGTTCGACACGATCGACATAAGCAACATTGCATGCCAGGACAGGGCTGGAGAAAGGAATACTGATATCGAGGACACCATGAAACTGTTTGCGGATATGCAGAGGAGAAGGCCGGGGTTCCACCACGTGGAGGAGACAGATGGGAACAACTCGGTGCGTAGCTTGTTCTGGACAGACTCCTTGTGCAAGATGAATTACGACCTGTACAGACAGTACGTGTCTTTCGACACAACATTTTCTACAAATATCTATGGCTTACCGTTTGCACCAATCATTGGGGTCGACAACCATGGGTCGACCGTGCTGTTTGGAATAGGCCTTCTAAAGGACGAGACGATAGGGTCATTCAAGTGGCTCCTAAGCACATTTGTCGAGGCGATGGGAGGAAAAGAACCGACTTACATAATAACAGACCAGGACAAGGCGATGAAGACAGTGATCGCGGAAGCACTTCCAAGGACTAGGCACAGGTTCTGCTGGTGGCATATTAGGAAGAACATGAAGGAAAACAACGCAACAGTGTTTGCGCAGCATCCGAGGATGTCTGACGATCTCTTCCGAATAGTCAAGAACTCACTAGATCCAGACGAGTTTGAATGTTCATGGAAAAAGGCAATCTCAATATACAAGGCAGAAGGTAACAAACACCTGAACACGCTCTGGGAACTCCGAACATTCTGGGTGCCAGCCTACTTCAAGGACTGCTTCTATCCTTTCTCATCAACAACCACACGGAGTGAGAGCACCAATTCGACGTGGAAAAATTATGTGAGCCACAAGGACACGATAACAAGGTTTGTTGGTGCGTATCACATCATTCAGCAAAATTGCCTTGCTATGCTCGACAAGAAAAGACACCGAACAGTCGAGAAGACACCGTCATGAGAGACAGGGTTTCCAATCGAAGCAAAAGCAAGTGAAGTATACACGAACGAGATCTTCAGGAGATTCCATCTAGAGCTACGGAACCGGACATACTACAAATGCTCCGAGCTGGCAAAAGGGAGGCAGTACTTTCTAAAAAGGATTTATGATGAAACAAAAGAGTGGAAACCGTACCCAGGCGAGGAATTTGATAGGTCTGCATTCAGGGTAGATGTGGATGAGCACAAGGAAATATACAATTGCAGCTGCCAGAAAATGAGTAGGGATGGCATACAGTGCTGCCACGTACTTATGGTGATGGACCAAACAGGCATGGTCGAACATCTTCCAAAATCTTTCATCAACCCCAGATGGACCAAGAATGTATCAAAGAGCTTGAAAGTCCTGGCTACAAGTCATGATAATAGCATGACCGCACAAGATGATGAAACTATGAGATTCGGCCTCGCGTACGCTGAGTTGTCGGATATCTGTTCACATGCTTGTAGAAAAGACAAAGCATACAATGTGCTACTCGAGTGTATTCAAGATATGAAAATAAAGGTCATGATGGCACTTGCTGAGGAACCAGACACAGGCATCGTTGCCACAACTCTCAAAAACCCTCCTATGAGTGGCTCAAAGGGCACGAAAAAAGGAGATCGAATCAAAGCTGGTTCTGAGAAGAAAGGAAAAGGCTGCAAAGCCAAACCCAAGTGCGGCCGTTGTGGACTAAAGGGTCACAAGAAAACAAACTGCCCCACAAATCCAGAAGTCTAGGAAAGGATGAGGATTGAAGAGGAGAAGAGGAAAATGCAGCAGGAGAAGAGGGCAAGGTCAATGAAATGGCCCACAACACCGACAACACCATCGAGGACATCAAACGGAGCAGGAGAATGCACTCCAAGCCCAGGAGCAAGACGGCAAACACCAGCAACTCCAACAACCCCACTGACAACAGCCAGCATTAACCGAAGTACTCCATCTACACCAGAATCCAATATCACACAAGCCAGACAGACAGAATGCGCGCAGGCAAGCACGGAACAAGGTACAGAATGTGCCCAACCTTCTTTAAGAAAACAAAGAACCGAATGGAGACTGTTTGTTACCGGAGAAGAGTTCGAATAAAAAATTAAAAGGTAATAACGTAGCTTAAACACCAGGACATAACGAATAGATGCATGACCACCATATTTCTAATTTTTTCCTTTTTTGCTGTTTATGTATAATAATATTACAGGGAAGGAGGTTGCAAAGCTATGTACAAAGGTGGAGAAATAAGAATGGATTGGTGAAGATTAAAAAACAAGACCGTCTGTGGAGGGATGAAACATCAAGTGAGGGTTGTGGGGCTATTGGCAAAGTTTTATTTTTCCCGTGTCGTGGTAATAAAAACGGCTTGTAAGTTAGTTTCGTGCAGCTATAGAAGCAAAACAAAGTTAAGAAGAACACATTTTGCTTCTCTAGGTAATTTTACTCAGCGGAGCAGAATAGAAGAGGCACTGGTTTCCTTATAATTTTATGCGGCCGTGGCTCTCTCAACGTGCATGTTCTGAATGTAGAGATGAAAAGAACTGAAACACAGATAGCCACGACCATGGCACTGCTGCGTGTTGAACCGTGAGTCGTGCCTACCGTTGTTGCACAGAAACATTTGAAACACAGAATTAGGGCCGTGCGTCTGGAGAACGTATAACCATGGCTCTCTTGGTCTCACGACCGTGCTTCTGTTATGAATGCGTGTCTGGAAGTAATTGAAACATTGAGCAGATAACCGTAGCTATGAATGTTGTCTTTCCGCACAAACAAGCTAGCTAACTAATAGTTACAATAAAAACAGTCTAGTAGCAGAGCCACGGATTTTGTTTCTCGTTTGCATCTCTGAAAACATTTGGATCACAAAGGCACAGCCGTGACTCTGGTTCGCATGGAACCGTGTCTTTCGTCACCTGACGGACGTGGCTCTCACAGTTACCATGCTAGTAGAAACATTTGCACACCGTGCGTCTGCTACCTGTAAAACAGTGTGTGATGTCTTAGTTTCACGTCATTGCCTCTATGGGTGAACGTTGCGACTGAAACATTTGGAACACTGAGGCACGACCGTGGCTTTGCTTTATGTAATACCGTGCCCCTAGTGACAATCACAGCCATGCCCTCTGACACTGAATATGTCCGTGGAAAATTTTGGAACACACAAAGGTACGACCGTGACTCTTGTTTACAGTGAACGTGCCAGTGGAATTTTTTGCAACCCACAGAGGCACGATGCATGTAGAAGTGTGAGTCCAAGGTCCAACAGATTCTACTGATGAACGTATGCCTGTAAACAATTAAAACACAGAGGGTCATGACCATGCCTGGGTTGCGTATAGAACAGTGCATCTCGTACCTTCAAGGTCGTGCTTCCATTTAATCTTGTGCAGCGGTGGATCTGGACCCCTCGCCTTGCCCTCTCCACTCAACCTTTTTCGTATGAGTGAAGTGAATACCTAACATCTAACCCATTTTTCCGGACCCGCTGCACAGAGCGCTGGTTGTAGGCGGTGCGACATCCCAACAATGGAGTTGGAGATGGATTCTGCTACCCCTAGTACCAAGAGAACGAGGCTCGCCTAATCGGCAACGCCGTCCTCTGGAATGCATCAGCGATCTCCTGGACGCTATCCTTGGTGAGATCATTCGGTGGAGAGTAAAATGTTTTCACTCACTCGGTGGATCTACTTCTAGGTAGCTTCTTGGTGTAGAAAGAGCACATTCACAGCAGTGTGTCTGATTTGTGTGCTGTATCAAATGTGAAGTTTTTGGCATTTCCACAGGGCTAGAGACTATAAAATGTTGTAGCATCAAGATAAAAAGACATAAAGTAGATTGATCTTAGCAGTTTTGAGCTCCTCCATGGGTCCACAACACAATTACAATGCTGTTTACAAGCTTACAGATGGTGCAAAAGGTACAAGCATTGTTTCATCACGTCGAGGTAAAACCCAAACTGGAAAGGGGACAACAATATGTAACCCCAACATTGTTTTCAGCACTCACAAATGAATGGATCCGTCAAATCCAGGTACTCAATGAGTGCGTGCCTTAAATTCAAGTGCATGTGGTCGCAACTTGATGATAATCTAATGGAAGCACATTTAGAAGCCTTATTGTCCCACTAAAGCACCTTTTCTTGCTGTTTGTAAAATGCTTCGGTGAAGTCTTCGGGGAAGCGAAACTTAAGCGTGATAGTCTCTAGCTCCCTTGCATTGAGAATAAAGAATGTCGCAAATTCAATGTTCTTCTCGCAGTGTTCATAGCCTTGCAGCGTCACTGTCTTCAAACGAATGTCGTGATGTGTGGCGCCCCGCCTGAATACCACTGTAGCCAGACGGTCACCGCACACACCAGCCCAGGAAATCACACCGATGCGTGCCTTTACAACAAGTATCATGAACACATGCATTTCTATTAATGGATATATAAGTCTTACATGATATTTTACAAACGTGATGGCAGCGCAAAAGCTCTATCTAAGGCAGCATGGTCTTGGTGCGGCTCCACTCCACAGGGATCTGACTGGGTTACTCTTCTAGCCCGCGAACACTCCGACTCCTCGCTAGTGGACGTCGGATCCTTAGGTGAACCTGGCCACATTGAAGGCCGCTGAGTACTTTTGAATGTACTCGCAAGCAAACCAAACCAACATATACACCAAGCAAAGCATTCCATGGCATTCAAGCATGCATCAATTCTTATAGCAATATTAACTATTATGGTTTAACTATCTAGCATTATTAAGTATCATGTCATAGTAGGATTATCTAGCAATATTACTACTGAAGTAAGAACAGCATGACGAAGATAAAGTATATCGGGTAATGAATTCATACTCCAAATATTCATGATCTAATCCAAATCATAACCAAATCCAGTCTAACTCTTGCGGTCATCTGACCAGTCATCTCATAGCCATCGCGTGGCTGACATTCATATCCCTGACACCATCTGATGTCCATGCATCTGCACGACAAGTCTGGCAAACCTTACCATTCTCTGGTTCAGTCTTAGCAATAACATTATATAGTTTGTTCCTCCAGACTCGACACAGACCAAATAGTGTGACCTAGTACGAACTGTGTCCCATGACTGAGGACGCGGCTATTCGAATAGATTTACACTCTGCAGAGGTTGCGCACTTTACCCACACTATGGAGCTCCTGGCCTCGTACTTTAGTACCTGTTCCCATTCGGGTGGACCGGTGCTGCTCCAACAAAACTTGCCTATTGTCTGGCACTCTTACGGTCCCACCGACAACCATACCCCTTCCGGGTCATGTCCTGGGTGGCCCCTGTGTCACTCCTGACACCTGCCACCATCATGGCCAAACTAAACTGTCCCAAACGGGGACCGCGCACAAATAACCTGGGCTCACAAGGTTATCGCCGCCTACCGGACCAGGGTAGCATGCACGCATAACCTCCCCTCTTTGGAGGTACCGACAAGAGGCAAGACAATACACCAAGCTAGGGCCTCCCCATCCAGGCAAGTGTGGTGCACTTGATGAGCTCGGTTCGGTGGCACTATGACTCGATCCAGCCGACGGAGGAGGTTGTCATTATTAAGTCACATTATTTATCATTGCAATAACAACAGTAATGCATGATGAAAACATAACAACCTATCTCCATGTTGTCACGTATGAGTCACTAGTGCGATAATATGATAAGCATTAGCATGTAATGTAAATAGCAAGTTCAACCTAGCAGGAGTTTAATCGTTTCTATCACGGGCATGTTCATTAAGTAAACACGCAAGAATAACATAGAGCAATGCTTTAGGGCATATATCAGATGGTCGGCTTGCTTGGGCGTCGATGGATTCACCGGAGAGAAGTGCGATCACCTCGCGGAAAAATTCGCCGGAGAAGATTCCCTCTCGGAGGGGCTGAATATAGGGCAGGGGCAAAATGGTCATTTTTAGAATGTGTCAACATCGTGGAAGTGACATCATCGTAACGGGCTCGACGAACTGAGAAAGTGGGCTTTGGAATCACCTGAATCAGAGTTGTGAGTGAGAAGATATGAGTGATTGAAGTGGAAGGACCTTTCTGTAAATATAGTATTTACTTCTAGGACCCTGACTGATTTTCTGCGAATAAAGAAAAAAGTTACTGCGCAGCTGGGCCGGCTCGGGCTGAATCTCACCGCCGCTCCTACTGTTCCCCTGGGCCGAGCCCACCTGCCCTGCCGTTGGAAAAAATGGTGGGAGGCGATTGAGCCACTGACGGGCCGGTCCCGCCGGCAGGGCGTCCTCAACCTCACGCGCGCACCTGGCCGAGGGAGGAGAGAACTCCGGCGGCGACTGTCGGCGGCTCCAGCCACCATTTTTGGCGCTCGACCCATCGATGTGCTCGGGAGGCCGAGACGCATCCACTCCGGGGGCGCACGGACCTCGAGGAGGTCGGGCTCGAGTGCACCTTCGGCCGTGGCGGCAACCGGGGTTGGGCGATGTTGGGGCCGAGCACCTGGTCACTCCGGAGGCAAGTCGAAGCCTAGGAGAGCTTTGGTGGGGTGGTGGTGGATGTCTGGTGGTGCTAGGCGGAGCAACGGAAGCTCGTGTGGAGAGACTTTAGGCAAGAATGGGCGGCGGCCATGGCGGCTGTGGAGAGCAAAGCGAGCGCCTTGAGCTCGTTGGTGTGGATGGGGAGGGCTAGAGGAGAGTGAGGAGGAGGATGCGGTTGCTGGTGGTGCTCGGGGAGGGCTCAGGCCGCGGCTTTTATAGCCGACTGAGGTGAGGGGGATAAGAACGGCCGCCGTGGCGTGCTTATCGCCACACTGGAGCTCCGGCAAGGTGGAATGCGAGGAGCGGTGCCGACCTGACGAGGAGCAGCTTGACGTGACGCTACGGTGAGGAAATAGCCAAGGGAGCAGAAGACGACGGCGTTCACGGGCAAACGGTGCCGCGACGGCGACCGCCGTGGCGTGAGGAGGAAGGGAGACGAGGGGGAGAGGGGTCCAGAGGGGGTACGTGGGTGGCGCGGAGCTGGTCGGCATGCTCGGACGAGCGAAGACCAGCCGAAGGTGACCTCTCGAAGGGTGCCGTGCACAGAGCGCGCGCTTCTGCCCGCCGTCCGCATGGTCACCACGCCAAAACGCGCTCTGGCGCACGTCTGCTTGTCGCACCTTGCCAAATAGGTCCCTCGCTGCTCATTTAGATAAGATTTGTCACTGGAGAGATTGAGAGAGATCTAGATTGGTCAGAAGGATCCAAAACACCTTCTAGACAGAATCTTGGGGACCTTGTTGAGGTGAAATTATTTGGTAAATGGAGCTGAGCTAATGCCACACTGAAATGTAGTAGGAAGGTGTAGATGCTGGCAAAATATGAAGTCATTTGGACCTTGTTTGCATGCACTTCCTTCACAATGCAAAATTTGGTCCAAAAACTGGACTTTGAAGCTGTGCTCAAATGGATCAATGAAATGAGCTGAATTTTTGTGTATGGTGATGATTTGGAAGTATGGAGGCACTGGAAAAATTTCAGCTCATTTGGATACCCTATGAAGGTACTTCCTTCACAGAGCTAGAATCTGGACTGAAACTAGATGAAATTTTTGGGAGAAATTGGCTACGCAAAATGATATGAATTTTTTCATGCTCACATCATATAGGGAATGTGAGGTCCTGGATTAATTTCAAGAATTTTGAAGCAATATAAAATATAGTTGCTTCACAACCTCAAAATAGGTCCAGAAACAAGAATTGGATGATGTACTCAAAATTTGAACTATGGAACTTGGGTTTTTGATGGAAATGGTGAATATATGGATAGGAGAAGCTCCACAAATTATTTGGGATTTTTCCTGGCTACCAAAATGGTAGCTCCTTTGGAAAGTGCCCATAATGCAATATTTGCTTTAAATAGGAAAATGCAATTTCCCTTATTTAATTATGGCCAATATTTTTTTGGGAGCTTAATATGATCACAAAGAATATCTCCACAAGTTTTTATGAACTTTGGAGATGGATAGATATTTTCCTGGATTTAATTCCTTTAACTGGCAGAATAAGGAATTAATTTTAAATGAAAAATATTGCAAATGACTTGGCAATATTTTTGCATATCCAGGGTTTACAGAGAAAGGATCATCACTGGGAAAAGTTTGGTAGTTAGCAGATCAAAGGAAGTTGGGGTTCCTTTGTAACGGAAGGAATTAGGGTTTCCCTTCCAGTAACTCGAAGGGTAGGGTTTCGGCGGCAAAATCCTGAGAATATATCTTGGGTGGCAAGGTTGGTCTGGAGAGAATCTCTGGTTGGATGGGAAAGGCAAGGCTAAATAACCATCTTCATATACCCAAGAGCGAGAGAAAATCCGATAACATCGAAAAAAAAACACAGGAGTCAAATCCCGCGAAGGGAAAATCGAGGAGCGAAAACCAGGGTGTCACATGATGGTGCCCACAAGAACAATCATTCGCAACACTCTCTTCATTAGAGACTCCTCCCTAAATATACAAGAAGATTGAAAATGCTTAAGGCTGAAATAGAAAATAAACGATTAACTCTATTACCTTCGTCCTAGAAAGTTTCTCTTAGATTTGCCTAGATGCGGATGTATATAATACTATAACAAGTATATATACATGTGTATCCTTTACAGACAAATGTAAGATAATCTTATTCATACGGATGGGCTTTCATATAGTACACTATGCTTGCTATGGGCTTTCAATGTGTGTGAGAATCATCACCTCGATAAACAAGTTCTCCGGGCTCTGAAGGCATTGCATCAACGCACAGACTACGTGCAGATAATAATCCATGCTGATAAGCAACATCTTGACAGATTGAAGCGCCGTTGATGTGCTCACTGATGGCAAACACTTCATGGAGAATATACCATAATATTAATAGAATGAAGGTTGGATTACATGGAACTTGTTTGTTCGAACGAATGCAGCTGAAAGTATTGTGGAAAGTCAATACCTGAATAACTCTACGTTGATGTGTGGTGCTCGATTCATCAAAAATACTAGATAATTTGCCCAGGGTCTCCAGTTTAGGTGCAGAGATGATAATTATCTGCAAGTCCATGCTATAATCATCGCAAAGCAACCGTTGAAGTGAGGGGCATCGTCTATAACGAGTTTCCCATGGTGACCATGAATGCCAATGCTTATAAGGTTAGGTGAGTTTATTCTGATGCAGTGGCTCCTGATATTCCAAACAAGCAGCAGACATTTGAGTGCAGGGAAGCTAGTTTGGATTATGCTTTGTAACAAGACGTCTGATATATCGACATCCACAAGCGAAAGTCTCTTGAGGAGTGGAAGTTCAAGCATTCATACATAATTGTCTGGTATCTGGCAAAGAGCAAAGCCGACGATGTGGAGAGAGCAGGAAAACCGAGAGATGGACGCCAGTGCTGATGGCATACGTGAAGGGCATGTGATTGGTAGTATGGCATCTTGCCTCAGATTATGTGGGAACAGGTAGTAGAACTCAAGAACCTGGAGATTGTCGAGATATGGGGATCGGAGCTAGGTGTCGACGATAGAGGATCTACACTGGAGATAGCACGCCGGCATGCATAGGCTGTGAACTGGGCCCTCATGGCCGGATACGATGGCTTCCGGAAGGTTGGAATCATCATCAATGATAGGTTCTCCACTAAGAAAAGTTCCAGAGTACGTTATGTGGATGAGCTCCTCCGGTGTGGCAGAAGACGCGGTGATGATCTCGAAATGAACTTTTTCTAGAGCGCTAAAAAGACGAGCGACACGTATCTCACGGCAGTCCAGATTCAGAGGAGCGGTGCGCCAAAGAGGGCACCACCAAGTTGCGAGGATTTGTGTGCGGATGCCCTCCTTGGTGGTGAGACGGGAGATGATCTCACCGAGGATGGCGTCCGGGAGGTCGCTGGTGCGGTCCGGACCAGATTCCTGCTCGTCCTTCTCGGATCCAGTGGGCGCACCACCGTCGCCACTTCTCGACCCCTCGACCACCACCGCACTCCCAGAGGACGGCGTTGCTGGTGGCGCGACCCTCGCCCTCTTGGTGCTAGGGGCACCGGACTCGATCTCCATCCCCATCTCCAACTCCATTGCTGGGGTCACGCCACCTACGACCAGCGCTCTGTGCGGTGTGGAACTGGAAAGGCGGTTAGGTCTTCATCGCACGTAGATCCAAAAAGGTTAAGAGGATAACTGGGGATGGGAGGGGAGGGGACGGGAGGGGTCGGGGGCCAGTTGGAGGACAACTATTTTTTTTTCTTTTCTAACATCGAAGAAAACAAAGGCAGGACTGTGACTCTGCTTAATCTAAAACCATGCTTCTCATGACCTCACGACCGTGCCTCTCGCAGCGAACGTGTAAGCGGAACTGTTTGGAACACCGTGGAAGGACCGTGCATCTTCTTTATTTAAAACCATGCCCCGAGTAGCTACAGTGTTGTCCGCTCACTAAGTAAACATGTTTGTGGAAAAACATTTCCAACACAGATGCAGGGCCGTGGCTTTGCTGTGTCCACACCATGTGCATCTGCTTAATCTAAAACCGTGCTTCTCCTGACATCACGCCCGTGCCTCTCACTGTGAATGTGTCACCGGAAAATTTTGGAATACAGGGAAGCACGATGCATGTAGTACCGTGCTCCTACCCGACTGATCGACGCGTGCCTTGAAACCATCGAAACACAGGGAGGCATGCCCGTGCCTATGTTGCATGTTGAACAGTGCCTCCCGTATCTGCAAGGCCGTGCCTCTTTCTCTTCTTAAATGAAAATGAATGTTGGAAAGAAAAAAATATTGTCTGTCGACCCCTCCCCTGCCATCTCCTCCCATTCTTAGTTTTCCTCAGTGGAGACCTAACCGTCTTTCCAGATTCACCGCACACAGAGCTACTCGGGGTCGGCGTGATCCCGACAATGGAGATGGAGATGGAGTCCGCTTTCCCTAGCACCAAGAGGGCGAGGCTCATGCTACCGGGCGACGCATTCCTTTGGTGGTTTGGCGGTAGTGGCGGGAAGTAGTGAGGGTCCGCCCACTGGATCTGAGGAGCAGGAAGAAGAATCTCGTTCGGACCGCATCAGCGACCTCCCGGATGCCATCCTAGATGAGATCATCTGCCGTCTCCCCACCAAGGAGGGCATCCGCACACAAATCCTCGGATCTCGGTGGCGCCCTCTATGGCGCACAGCTCCTCTGAATCTCGACTGCAGTGAGATCCCTGCCGCTCGTCTTTTTAACCCTCTAGAAGCAGTTCATATCGAGATCATCTCGATGCTCGGCACCAAGAAGCTCATCCGCACAAGATACTTTGGGACTCGGTGCCGTGGACAATCTATCGTTGATGATTTGAGCCTTCCGGAAGCCATCCTGTTTGGCCACGAGGGTGCAGTTGACCGCCTCTGCATCCCGGCGTGTTACCTCCAGTGCAGATCGTCTATCGTCGATGCCTGGTTTCGATCACCCAGACTGGACAATCTCCATGTGCTTGAGTTCTATTACATGTTCCCACAGTTCGTGAGAAAAAGTGTGATAGTACCACACAAATGTCCTTCATCTATGCCTTCACCACCGACCTCCATGTTGAGGTTTTCCTCCTCACTACACACCGTCACCTTTGCTCTTTGCCACATACCAGACAATTTTGCACGAATGCTTGAACTACCACTGCTCAAGAGGCTTTCGTTTGTGGAGGTTGATATATCAGATGTCTCGCTGCAAAACATAATCCAATCTAGTTGCCCTGCCCTTGAGTGGCTGCTTCTTGTTTGCAATAACCTAGACCATTGCATCAGAATAAACTCATCTAAACTTGAAAGCATTTGCATCCTTTGTGAGAATGGTGAACTCATTATTGAGGATGCCCCCTCAATTAAACGGTTGATCCACGATATTCAAAGTAGGCACTTGCAGATAACTGTCGTTTCTGCACCTAAAGTTGAGGCGCTGGGCAATTTTTTGAAGGATTTCCTGAATCAAAGATTTTGTTTGGCTCTACAGTTATTCAGGTACCGAGTTCCCCGAATACTCTAAGTTGCATTTGTTCTAGACCACAAGTTTCATGTCACCCAACCTTTCATTCTATTTTTTGATTTTATGATCCAAGCTCAATGCAGGCTTTGTCCATAGTCAGCCTATCAACAGTGCTTCAATCTGTCAAGACCTTGCTAATCTACATGTCATTTAACCTTGACAAGGTCGTTGCCTTGATGCGATGTTTTCCAAGCCCGCAAAACTTGCTTATCGAGGTGATGATTTTCACACATATTGAAAGCCCATACCATGCATAGTGTACTAGAATTAATCGTTCATTTGCTCTCTCGACAGTATCTCTCTTTATAGACCTTAAGTATATCTTCATGTATTTTAGGGAGGAGTCTGCTATGAAGAAGGTGTAACAAATAAGTGGCGTCGTAAGCACCGGCTGTTTGTCAAAGATCACAATATTCACTTGAAGACAGTAACGCTGGAAAAATATGAACACTGCAAGAAAAATATTGAATTTGCGACATTCTTTATTCTGAATGCAAAGGAGCTAGAGACCATCTGGTTAAAGTTTCGCTACCCCCCAGACATCACGGAAGAATTTTACAAACAACAACAAGAGGATCTTAAGTGGGACAATAGGGCTTCTAGACGTGCTCGCATGAAATTATCAACATATTGCAACCACATGCAGTTGCTTTTAAAAGTGCATATCTGGACAAAACAGTGCCCAGGCTTTGATTTGCCAGATCCATTCACCTATGAATGATGAAATGAGTCCTCGAGTTTACAGAGTTAGATGTTGTTGTGCCCTTTCCAGTTTGGGTTTTGTCTAGACGTGATCAAGGAATCCTTGTACTTTTTGCACCATCTGTAAGGTTGTTACAACATTGTTATTATGCTGTGTTGCCATGAAGCAGTTCGAACGTGCTATGACATTTTATACAGTCGCCAACCCTGTTGAAATGCCCAAAACTACGCATTTCATAGAGCACAAAATCAGACACATGCTGCTGTGAATACCCTCTTTCTCAACAAAGAATCTAGCTAGTAGTTGCAGATCCATAGATTTGGTTCTCGGTGTGCCTCTCCGGGTGAACGTGCGGCTCCCTGTGTGAACTGTACGAGAAACCGAAAACATTTGCAACAAACAGAGGCACGACCGTGCGTCTTCTGCACATAGAACCGTGCACTCGTGACCTAAGGGCCGTGCCTCTCACAATGAACGAGTCGGCAGACACGTTTGTAATACCGAGGGTCGATGGTGCTTCGTCTGCACGTAGAACCGTACCTCTCGCGACCTCACGACCGTGACACTCGCGACCTCACGACTGTGCTTCTGACATTGAACGTGTCATCGGAAACATTTGGAATGCACAGGCAGGATCGTGCCTCCGCTACCTGTAAAACCGTGCCTCTCTCATGGCTTCACGTCCTTGCCTCTATCGGTGAGTGTTTCAACAGAAACTATTGGTAGGCAGAGGCAGGACCGTGAATCACCTTTTTGTGAAACCGTGTTTCTGGTGATTTCATATTGAACGTGCCCATGGAAATTGTTGCAACACGCAGAGGCACGATGCATGTAGAAGCGTGCGTCCAACGTTGAACAGATTCCTCCGAGGAGGAACGTGTGTCGGTAAGCAATTAAAACACAGATGTGCATGGCCGTGCCTAGGCTCCGTGAAGAACAGTGCATCTCATACCTTCAAGTCCGTGCCTCTACTTATTTATCTTGAGCATCCCTTTACTTGTTAGTAATTAATCTGGACCCCTCCCCGCCCGCTCCCCACTTAACCTCTTTGTATGTGAGGACATTTTTCCAGATCCACCGCACGGAGCGTGCGTCGTAGGCGGCTTGACTCCAGGAATGGAGATGGAGATGGAGAGACACGATCCATGTAGAACCGTGCTCCTGTCGCTCTGTTGCATGTAGAACAATGCCTCCCGTATCTGAGAGGTTGTGCCTTCTTTTTCTTACACGTCAGGAAAGAAAATAATAATAATATAGCTGTCCTCCAACTGCCCCTCGACCCCTCCCGTCTCCCCCTCCCCTCCTCAGTTATCTTTTAACCCACTTGGATCTGTGTGCAGTGAAGACATAACCGTCTTTCCAGATCTACACCGCACAGAGCGCTGCTCGGGGTCGAGCGATACCGGCAACGGAGTTGGAGATGGAGATGGAGTCCGGTGCCCCTAGCATCAAGAGGGCAAGGCTCGCGCCACCGGCGACGCATTCCTCTGGGAGTGCAGTGGTGGTCGAAGGGGCGAGTAGCGGCGAGGGTGGTGCGCCCACTACATCCGAGGAGCAGGAAGAGGAATCTGGTCCGGACCGAATCAGCGACCTCCCGGACGCCATCCTCGGTGAGATCATCTCCCGTCTCCCCACCAAGGAGGGCATCCGCACACAAATCCTCGCAACTCGATGGCGTCCTCTATGGTGCACCGCTCCTCTGAATCTGGACTGCCGTGAGATCCCCGTCGCTCGTCTTTTTAACCCTCTAGAAAAAGTTTATTTCGAGATCATCACCGCGTTCTCCGCCACACCGGAGGAGCTCATCCGCATAACGTACACTGGAACCTTTTTTCGTAGAGAACCTGTCGGTGACGATGATTTGAACCTTCCGGAAGCCATCCTGTCTGGCCATGAGGGCCCAGTTCACCGCCTATGCATGCCGGCGTGCTATCTCCAGTGTAGGTCCTCTTTCTTCGACACCTAGCTCCGATCCCCATATCTCGACAATATCTAGGTGCTTCAGTTCTACTACCTATTCCCACAAAATCTGAGGCAAGATGCCATACTACCATTCACATGCCCTTCACGTATGGCATCACCACCGGCGTCCATCTCTCGGTTTTCCTCGTCTCTCCACACCGTCGCCTTTGCTCAGTGTGAGATACTAGACAATTATGTACGAATGCTTGAACTTCCACTGCTCAAGACACTTTTGCTTGTGGATGTTGATATATCAAACATCTCGTTACAAAACATAATCCACACTACTTTCCCTGCACTCAAATGCCTGCTGCTTGTTTGGACCGTCAGGAGCCATTGCATCAGAATAAATTCCCCTAACCTTATAAGCATTGGCATTCGTGGTCACCACGGGAAACTCGTTATAGACGATGCCCCCTCACTTCAACGGTTGCTTTGCGATGATTATAGCATGGACTTGCAGATAATTATCATCTCTGCACCTAAATTGGAGACCCTGGGCAAATTATCTGATATTTTTAATGAATCGAGCACTGCACATCAACGTACAGTTATTCAGGTACTGAATTTCCACAATACTTTCAGCTGCATTCGTTCAAACAAACAATTTCCATGTAATCCAACCTTTATTCTATTAATATTATGGTATATTCTCCATGAAGTGTTTGCCGTCAATGAGCACATCAACAGTGGTTCAATCTGTCAAGACGTTGCTTATCAGCATGGATTATAATCTGCACGCGGTCTGTGCTTTGATGCAATGCTTTCGAAGCCTGGAGAACTTGTTTATCGAGGTGATGATTCTCACACACATTGAAAGCCCATAGCAAGCATAGTGTACTACTCCATCCGTCTGAAAATGCTTGTCTTACATTTGTTCTAGTATTATATACATATGCATCTAGGCAAATCTAAGAGAAACTTTCTACGACGGAGGTAATAGAGTTAATCGTTTATTTTCTGTTTCGACCTTAAGCATTTTCAATCTTCTTGTATAATTAGGGAGGAGTCTCTAATGAGGAGAGTGTTACGAATGAGTATTCTTGTGGGTACCATCACGACATTCGTTTGAAGACAGTGACGCTGCAAGGCTATGAACACTGCGAGAAGAACATTCAATTTGCGACATTCTTTATTCTCAATGCAAGGGAGCTGGAGACTATCATGCTCAAGTTTCGCTTCCCCGAAGACTTCATGGAAGGATTTTACCAATAGCAAGAAAAGGTGCTCCAGTTGGAGAATAAGGCTTCTAAACGTGCTTGCATTAGATTATCATCAAGTTGCAACCACATGCACTTGAATTTATGGCACGCACGCGTTGAGTACCTGGATTTGATGGATCCATTCACTTGTGAGTGCTGAAAACAGTGTTGGAGTTACATGTTGCTGTACCCTTTCCAGTTTGGGTTTTACCTAGACGCGATGAAACAATGCTTGTACCTTTTGCATCATCTGTAAGCTTGTTAACAGCATTGTTAACAACACGTTTTCAGTACCACGTTTAACTATGAGAGGCACGGGCGTGAAGTCTCTACAGCCACCATTCTGTATTAAGTAGCTTCACCACTGTGCCTCTGTGTTCCAAATATTTTTCTTTGACTCGTTCAGTCATAGAGGTATGGACATGGATAGCGTCGTGCTGCTTTTTTTTCATGTACACTAAGAGGGAACCTGACGTGAAGCCAAGGTAGCCACGTCTTCAAGGCCAGCACACGGTTGGGCCCACCTGCTATAAACCCAAAGGCGGGCGGCAATTCAAGGACAACTGTCAACCCCTCAAAAGAGTTTACTTGGAGATGCACGGACGTGAGGTCACTACCAGCACGGTAATTCATAAAGCAGATACACGGTCGTGCCTCTCTTTGTGTCATAATTTTACAGGTCTCAGATGCACGGTCGTGCTTCTCTGCGCCGCAAATGGTTCCGCCGACAATTTCATTGTCAAAGGCACGGCATAGATATACATGCATAAAAGGCACGACCGTGCCTCCGTGTTCCAAACGTTCTCGGTCGCTCATCCAGTTCACACGGAGAGGCAGTGCTGTGGAGCCACGACAGACGAACGGTTTTATAGGTCCCAGATGCACGCTTCTACTTGCAGAAAAGGGAGGTCGCTCGTTCAGTTCACACAGAGAGACACACACGTTTATTCCGGAATTTCCGCAGGATTGGTGACTATGACATGTTGTAGCATCAAGATAAAAAGACATAAACTAGATTGATTGATTTTAGCACATGTGAGCTGCCTCATGTCTGCACAGCACAAAAACAAATAAGCTTACACACGGCGCAAAATGTGCAAGGGTTTCATCATGTTTAAACAAAACCCAAACTCAAAAGGTCGCAACAACAACTAACTCCGTAAGCTTGAGCAACTAACTCCACACCTGTTTTTCAGCATCCACACCTAAATATATCCATCAAATCCAGGTATTCAACTCTTTTGTCTTCTAAATCCAAACTCGTGTGGCAGCAACTTGATGATAATCTAAGGCGGGCGCATTTAGAAGCCTTATTGTCCCACTTAAGATCCTTTTGTTACTGTTCATAAAATAGTTCCGTGAAGTCTGGGGGGGAGATAAATTTAATACTGATGGTCTCCAGCTCCTTTGCATTTAGAACAAAGAACCTCGCAAATTCAATGTTTTTCCAGCAGCGATCATAATCTTCCAGCGTTACTGACTTCAGACAAATGTGGTGATGTTTGAGAAACAGCCGATGCTTACGACGCCAATTATTTTTTTCACCATGTTGAAGGAATGCTCCCTAAAGTATACATGAAGGTTGAAAATACTTAACGTCTGTAGAGAGAGAGAGTCCGACGAAAGAGCAAGTGAACGATTAATTCAATCACCTCCGTCCAAAAAAGTTTGTCATACATTTCTCTAGATACAGATGTATCCATCCAGACAAATGTAAGACAAGCTTTTTGAGACGTAGGGAGGAGTACTACACTATGCATGTTTGTGGAAATCATCACCTCGACAAACAAGTTCTGCAGGTTTGGAAATAATTGCAACAAGTGAACCACCACGTCCACTCTATAAGACATGCAAATAAGAAAGGTCTTGAAAGATTGCTGCATTGTTGTTAGCCTGACTGCCGCCAAATCCTACATGAGAATTAACAGAACATAGAACATAAAATTAATAAAGTAAAGCTTGGATGACATGAGACTTGTTTCCTCGAACAAAATGCAGCTCAAAGCATTGTAAAAACTCGGTACCCAAAGATATGTGAGGCGAGACGCATCCGGTTTAGGTGCAGGGACGCCGGTTATCTGCAAGTTCTTGCTCTGCATGGACCATAGGACATACATCATAAAATTAATAGAATAAAGATTGGATGACATGAATCTTGTTTCCACGAACAAATGCAGCTGAAAGTATTGTGGAAAGTCAGTACCTCAAGACCAGTGGGTCTAGACGAAACCACAAAATTACCCAATGTTCCCAGTTTAGGTGCAGATACGACGGTTATCTTCATGTCCCTGCTCCGAATCTCGTGGATCAACCGTTGAAGTGAAGCGGCATTCTTGATAATGAGTTGGCCTTTATCACAGCGGACGCCGATGCTTACAAGGTTAGGAGAGTTTATTCTGATGCAATGGCCTTCGCTATTGCAAACAAGCATCAGGGAATCTAGTGCAGGGCAACTAGAGTGGATTATGCTTTGCAACGAGACATCTGATATGTCAACAGATACAAGCGAAAGCCTCTTGAGCAGTGGTAGTTCAAGCATTCGTGCATAATTGTTTGGTATTTGTCAAAGAGCGAAGGAGGCGGTGTGCAGAGAGTAGGAAAACCAAAAGATGGACGTCGGTGCTGAGGGCGTAGATGAAGCGCATGCGTCTAGTACTGTCACCTCTTGATTCACAAATCGTGGGTACATGTAGTAGAACTCAAGCACCTGGATATTGTCGAGATATGGGGATCGGAGCCAGGCGTCGACGATAGAGGGCCTACACTAGAGATAGCACGCCGGCATGCATAGGCGGTGAACTGGGCCCTCATGGCCGGACAGGATGGCTTTCGGAAGGCTCAAAACATCAGTGACAAATTTTTGACAGCTCCAAGTTCCGAAGTAGCTTTTGCGGACGAGCTCCTCGTTGTAGGTGAAGAGGCAGCGTGATCTTGATATGAACTGTTTCTAGATTATTAAAAAGACGAGCGGTAGGGATCTCGTGGCAGTCCAGATTCAGAGGAGCGGTCCGCCATAGATGGCGCCAACGAGATGCAAGGACTTTAGTATGGATGCCCTCCTTGGTGGGGAGACGGGAGACGATCTCATCTAGGATGGCGTCCGGCAGGTTGCTGATGCGGTCTGGACCACATTCCTCTTTGTGTTCCTCAGATCCAGAGGGCGAACCACCCTCGCCACTTCTCGCCCCCTCCACCACCACCACACCCCCAGAGGACGGCGTCGCCGGTGGTGTGAGCCTCGCCCTCTTGGTGCTAGGGGCTGCGGACTCCATCTCGATTGCTGGGGTCGCGCCGCCTAAGACCAGCGCTCTGTGCGGTGTGGAACTGGAAAGACGGTTAGCTCTTCACTGCGCGCAGATCCAAGTGGGTTAAAGTATAACTGAGGAGGGGAGGGGAGGGGAGGGGACGGGTCGAGGGGCAGTTGGAGGACAGCTATATTTTTTTTCTTCCTTTCCTGCTGTGGAAGAAAACGAAGGCAGGACTGTGACTTTGCTTAATCTAAATCCATGCTTCTCATGACCTCACGGCCGTGCATCTCAAATTGGATGTGTAAGCAGAACTGTTTGGAACACCGTGGAACGACCGTGCATCTTCTTTATTTAAAACCCTGCCCCGAGTAGCTACAGTGTCGTCCGCTCACTAAGTAAACATGTTTGTGGAAAAAACATTTCTAACACAGAGGCAGGACCGTGGTTTTTCTACATCCACACCTGTGGATCTGCTTAATCTAAAACCGTGCTTCTCTTGACATCACGCCCGTGCCTCTCACAGTGAACGTGTCACTGGAAAATTTTGGAATACAGAGAAGCACGGTGCATGTAGAACCGTGTTGCTGCACGTATCTACAAGGCGGTGCCTCTGTTCCTCTTTATCTTAGATTAAAATGAATGTAGTAATCATGCCGTCCTTGGAAAGAAAAAAAATATATTATACTTTTCCTTCAACTGCCGCCGGACTCTCCCCTCCTCAGTTATCCTTTAACCTTTTTGGATCTACGTGCAGTGAAGACCTAACCGTCTTTCCAGATCCACACCGCATAGAGCGCTGCT
Source organism: Elymus sibiricus (assembly GCA_039707655.1). Lineage (NCBI taxonomy): Eukaryota > Viridiplantae > Streptophyta > Magnoliopsida > Poales > Poaceae > Elymus > Elymus sibiricus. The sequence continues at coordinate 388,707,660 of CM077676.1, forward strand.
CGGAGGCGGCACGATCCCGGCAAAGGAGATGGAGATGGAGATCAAGTCCGGTGCCCCCAGCACCAAGAGGGCGAGGCTCCCGCCACCGGCGACACCGTCCTTTGGGAGTTTGGCTGTAGCGGCGGGAACCGGCGGGAGTCCGCCCACTGTATCTGAGGAGGACAAAGAGGAATCTGGTCCGGACCGAATCAGCGACCTCCCGGACGCCATCCTCGATGAGATCATCTCCCATCTTCCAACCAAGGAGGGCATCCGCACACAAATCCTCGCTACTCGGTGGCATCCTCTATGGCGCATCGTTCCTCTGAACCTGGACTACAGTGAGATCCCTGTCGGTCGTCTTTTTAACCCTCTAGAAAAAGTTCATATCGACATAGTCTCCATGCTCCCCACCAAGGAACTCATCCGCATAAGACACTTTGGAACTCGATGCCGTCGAGAATCTGTCATTGATGAATTGAGCCTTCCGGAAGCCATCCTATCCGGCGTGCTACCTCCAGCGCAGACCCTCTACCGTCGATGCCTGGCTCCGATCCTCCAAACTGGACAATCTCTAGGTGCTTGAGTTCTACTACATGTTCCCACAATTTGTGAGTAAAACCGTCACACTACCGCACGAATTCGCTTCGTCCGCGCCCTCACCACTGACTTCCATGATGCGGTTTTCCTCCTCATTGCACACCATCACCTTTTCTCTTTGCCAAATACTAGACAATTTTGCATGAATGCTTGAACTACCACTGCTCAAGAGGCTTTCGTTTGTGGAGGTTGATATATCAGACGTCTCGCTGCAAAACATAATCCAATCTAGTTGCCCTGCTCTTGAGTGGCTGCTTCTTGTTTACAATAACCTGGAGCATTGCATCAGAATAAACTCACCTAAACTTGAAAGCATTTGCATCCTTTGTGAGAATGGTGAACTCGTTATTGAGGATGCCCCCTCACTTAAACGGTTGATTCACGATATTCAGAGCCTGCACCTGCAGATAACTGTCTTCTCTGCACCTAAACTTGAGGCTCTGGACAATTTTTATGAAGGATCTCCTGGATCGAAGATTTCATTTGGTTCTATAGTTATTCAGGTACCGACTTTCCCCAATACTATTTGTTCCAGTACACAAGTTTGATGTCATGCAACCTTTATCCTGCTAATTTTATGATCCATGCTCACTGCAGCCTTTGTCCGTAGTCAGCCTATCAACAGTGGTTCAATGTATCAAGACCCTGCTTATCCATATGTCATTAAATCTGGACAAGATCGTTACCTTGATGCGATGCTTTCCAAGCCTACAGAACTTGTTTATCGAGGTGATGATTTTCACACACATTGAAAGCACATAGCATGCATAGTGTACTCTATTGGAAGTCTCTTTCTCTATTTGTAGACCTTGAGTATTCTCAGTCTTTATGTATGTTTAGGGAGGAGTCTGTCGTGAAGAAGGTGTAACAAATAAGTGGCGTCACAAGCACCGGGTGTTTCTCAAACAGCATGACATTCGTTTGAAGACAATAACACTGGAAAAATATGTACACTGCCGGAAAAACATTGAATTTGCAAGGTTCTTTGTTCTGAATGCAAAGGAGCTAGAGACCGTGAGGCTTAAGTTTCGCTCCCCCCCCAGACTTCATGGAAGAATTTTACGAACATCAACAAGAGGTGCTTCAATGGGGCAACAAGGCTTCTAGATGTGCTCGCCTTAAATTGTCACCATATTGCAGGCACATGAACTTGGATTTAAAAGTGCACATCTGGATAAAGCAGTGTCCAATCATCGATTTGCCGGATCCATTGACCTGTGACTGCTGAAAACGGTTCTCAGGCTAACAGCGTGGGTTTTGTCTAAACATGATCAAAGAATACCTGTACTTTATGCACCGTCTGTAAGCTTGTTAGAACATTGTTTTTGTGTTGTGCATCCATGAAGCAGCTCACAACTGCAAAAATCAATCTATTTTTTGCCATTTTTATGTAGAGACCCCACCCTTATGGATATTATTGAGTGAATGTGTGGCTCTCTGTGTGAAGTGAACGAGCGACGAAAAACATCTGGAACACGGAAGCACGGGTGACCTGACGGCCATGCCTCTCACAACAACCTCAGGGCCGTGACTCTGTGGGTGAATGTTACGGCCGAAATATCCGGGACACTCACGCACGGCCGTGACTCTGCTTAATGTAAAAGCATGCTTTTGCTGACCTCACGGCCTGGTCCGTGGAAAAAAAAATTAAACACAGAGAGGCACGATGCATCTAGAACCGTGTGTCCTGTAGATTCATGTCCGTGCTCTTACAACAAATTAAGACGTGCTTGCCATGGAATCTCCGTGCATGTGTTTTATTTAAAACCGTACCACGGCTAGCTTCACAGCCATGCCTCTCCAAGCAAACATGTTTGTGGAAAAACATTTGGAACACAGAGGCAGGACTGTGGCTCTTCTTCGTCTACACCAGTGCAACTGCTTAATCTAAAGGCGTGCTTCTCTTGACCTCACAGCCGTGGCTCTCACAGTGATCGTGTCAGCGGAAAATTTTGGAATTCAGAGAGACACAATCCATGTAGAACCGTGCTCCTGTCGCTCTGTTGCATGTAGAACAATGCCTCCCGTATGTGAGAGGCCATGCCTTCGTTTTCTTCCACGTCAGGAAAGAAAAATAAATAATATAGCTGTCCTCCAACTGCCCCTCGACCCCTCCCGTCCCCTCCCCTCCCCTCCTCAGTTATCCTTTAAGCTTTTTGGATCTGCGCGCAGTGAAGACCTAACCGTCTTTCCAGTTCCACACCGCACAGAGCGCTGGTCGTAGGCGGCGTGACCCCGGCAATGGAGATGGAGATGGAGATGGAGTCCGGTGCCCCCAGCACCAAGAGGGCGAGGCTTGCGCTGCCGGCGACGCCGTCCTCTGGGAGTGCGGTGATGGTCGAGGGGGCGAGAAGCGGCGAGGGTGGATCCGAGGAGGACAAAGAGGGATCTGGTCCTGACCGCATCAGCGAACTCCCCGACGCCATCCTCGGTGAGATCATCTCCCGTCTCCCCACAAAGGAGGGCATCCGCACACAAATCCTCGCAACTCGGTGGCGTCCTCTTTGGCGCACCGCTCCTCTCAATCTGGACTGCCGTATGATCCCTGTTGCTCGTCTTTTCAACGCTCTAGAAACAGTTCATATCGAGATCATCTCTAGGGTCTCCCCCTACACCGAGGAGCTCGTCCGCATAAGATACATCCGAACTCTTTTTAGTGGAGAATCTGTCGCTGATGACGATTCGAACCTTCCAGAATCCATCCTGTCCGGCCATGAGTGCTCGGTTCACGGCCTATCCATCCCGGCATGCTACCTACAGTGCAGACCCTCTACCGTCGACGCCTGGCTCAAATCCCCAAAACTCGACAATCTTCGGGTGCTTGAGTTCTACTACCTGTTCCCACGATTCGTGAAACAAACGGTGAAACAACCACACACATGCGCTTCATCTACGCCCTCACTACCCACGTCCGTCTTTTGGTTTTCCTCCTCTCTTCACACCGCCACCTTCGCCTGCTGTCAGATACCAGACAATTATGTACGAATGCTTGAACTACCACTGCTCAAGAGACTTTCGCTTGTTGAGGTTGATATATCAGACTTCTCGCTGCAAAGCATAATCCACTATAGTTGCCGTGCACTCGAGTGTCTGCTGCTTGTTTGCAATAGAGGAAGGCATTGCATCAGAATAAACTCGCCTAACCTTGTAAGCTTCGGCATCCGTGGTGAGAAAGGAGAACTCATCATCAAGGATGCCCCCTCACTTTGACGGTTGATTCACAATATTGAGAGCAACAACATGCAGGTAACCATCGTCTGTGCACCTAGACTGGAGACCTTGGGCAAATTCAGGGTCTCGCATGGCTCCACAGGTCTTATGGTACTGACTTTTCACAATACTTTCGGCTGCATTTGTTCAAGGAAATGAGTTTCATGTCATTCAACCTTTATTATATTAATATTTTGAAGGATTTGGTGACGGTCAGCCTAACTACAATGCGTCAATCTGTCAAGACCTTGCTTATCAGCATGTCTTATGAAGTGGACATGGTCATTCACTTGTTGCAATGCCTTCCAAACCTGCAAAACTTGTTCGTCGAGGTGATGATGATTTTCACAGACATTGATGAAAAGCTTGTTTTATATTTGTCTGTAAATTACATACACTCATTTCAATACATGTTCTATTGTTAGATACATCCGTATCTTGACAAATCTGCGACAAATTTTTTGGAACGGAGGTAATAGAAATTATCGTTCAATTACTCTTTCTATAGACCTTAAGCATTTTCAACCTTTATGTGTTTTCAGGGAGGATTCGTTGCTGATAGTGTACGAAATAATTGGCGTCGCAAGCATCGGGTGTTTCTCAAAGAACACAGCATTCATTTGAAGACAATAATGCTGGAAGATTATGAACGCAGCGGGAAAAACACTGAATTTGTGAGGTTCTTTATTCTGAATGCAGCGGAGCTAGAGGCCATCAGGATTAAGTATCGCTTCCCTCAAAACTTCACGCAAGAATTTTCCGAACAGCAACAGAAGTTGTTCCAGTGGGACAATAAGGCTTCTAAACGCGTCCACCTTAAATTATCAGCATCTTGCGACCATGCGCGCTTGGATTTGAAACACATGCATGTTGAATACCTAGATTTGACAGATCCATTCAGCTATGACTGCTGAAAACAGGGTTGGAGTTAGTTGTTCAAGTTTACAGAGTTAGATGTTATTGCGCCCTTTTGAGTCTATGTTTTGTCTAAACATGATCAAACAACCCTTGTACTTTCTTGCACCGTCTGTAAGCTTGTCATAACAATCATTGGATAAAAGTCTTCTAATCGTGCTCATCTTCTAATTGCTATGGTTTATATTACTAGATTGGTTCTGTGATGTGGAGCAGTGTGCAGCTGCACAGGAAAAATATATATTATAATTGTTGTTAGATCAACCAAAATGCCCAGACCTACGCATTTCATACGACCTGGAGAACTGTATTTGCCTCAACCAGACAGTCGTTGCCGTATAAAAACCATTTAGAAGAAGAAGTGCTATAGACTTGGTTGTAAACTCGTGGATCTGCTGCTTGTAAACCCGTGGCTCTGCTTAATGTAAAACCATGCATCGTGTTACTCGACGTCCGTGCCTCTCACAGTGAATGTTTCAGCGGAAACTTTTGGAATACTTAGCCCCGACCGTGACTCTTCTTAGTGTAGGACTGTGCCCCTGACAATGAATGTGTCATTGGAAACATTTGCAATACCGAAGCACGATCGTGCTTCGTCGGCCCGTATAACCATGCCTCCATGTGACCATTCGGCCGTGCCTCTGACAATTAACGTGTCACTGGAAACATTTGTAATACATAGGCAGGACCGTGCCTCTGGTACCTCAAGAACCACGTGTCTGTCGGTGAGCGTTTCAGCAGGAACATTTGAAAGACAGCGGCAGGACCGTGAATCTTTTTAATGTCAAAGCGTGCTTCCAGTGATCTCACAATGAATGTTTCCGTGGAAATTTTTGGAACATACAGAGGCACGATGCATACTGAACCGTGTGTCTGGTAGATTCACGCAGTTGCACACACACATCTCGAACAAGTTATGCGTGATTGCAAACATTCGAGACGCGGTTGCACAGCCATGCCTCTGCTTCAGGAGTAGCCGTGCCGCCTCAAGGTCACGGTCGTGCCTCTCTATAGATTCAATTTTTGTCAATGGTAGTGCCATGCTCCTGCATCGCGTAGAACCGTGCCCCGCTAGATGCTAGTAATACATGTCATGTGGAACTGTGCCAGCCAAAAGATTCACGGGTGTGCCTTGCCAGCAACACGTGTCATTTGAAAAGAAAAACATTTAGAAGATCAGGTACATATTCAAGTGAGCATACATATCCAGTAGCTTGCATGCAGGCCACTAGACGGCCTTTTGGAGGTTCATTACAATGCAATAGAGCATTCATATCTAACAGAATACATGTAGACCACCACACGGCGTTTGAAAGATTGCGACCGCAAAGTTATACTAAACGAGTATTCCTCTCAACGTTGCAACAGAAAATAATTCTTAATGATCAGTCATCAAGAATTTCCTTGATCATCGGGAGCTCATCATTGTTCGCAAACCCTTGCACCAAGAGATCATAGATGACGCTTTGCACCATCTTCTTGTTCTCCTTCAGCATGTGCACCTCCTCTTTCAGAAAATCCCTCTCTAGCTTAATCTCATCCCTCTCCTCCTTGAGATTCTGAATGGCACATGTGAGAGACGCCTGAATGCGCTTAAGGTCTTTATCATCGATACCCATTTGCTTCTTCTGCCTGTCAATCTCCATGGTAGTTACACTAGTTCTTTCCACATCTGCAACAAGGTTCTTGAGCTTAAGGTTCACTTCTTCATTGTCCTTTTTAAGCTTGCTTATCTCTTCATTCTGTGCTTGCCTATCATCATTGCTCTCATGAAACATCTCCCAGAGCTTGAGTAGGCACCTCTGCATAATGATAGGCCAAGGGTGGTCAACCCATTCCACGACTCCACAGTTCACACCTCTCTGTGACAAAAAAGGTTCGTCAATGGTTAGGCACTCGCACCACTAATTCTGTACCTCCACCCCCTGCTGTGCTTCCTATGTCCACGGAGTTACTAACTTTCTTCTAAACCAGCTTAAATTAATATGGAGCTACCTCTTTAGCCAACTTATTTAGGGAGTTATTTTAAGAAACTAGTGATCATTAAACAGTAGAATCTAGAACTATCTAAATGAAGCAAGCTAGGTATAATATGCAGTGAGCTTTAGATTTTATGCAAACTAAAAAGAGTACATAATGATTTCTATAAAATACAAGAAGTGATCAGTCTCTTTTCGTAAACAACATCTCCTATCATTTAAAAATTAGTACATATTTCGAAAGTGACTAACTTTCACAGCACAGCCGTAGAACCTCCACCCCGTGTCACTTCCTTCAAAGGCGACACACCTTAGAGGCTTGGTATCGTGGAGCACGCAGTACAGAGGAAGGTCCACCTCTTTACCAGTAAATCTCGGTCTTTAATGGTATCAGGGTTCTCCTATGAAGAAACATCTACGTTTAGAGCTCAAATCAATTGTTCGCAAAACAAAAGCCCTGTTCAACACTGCGTATGTAACCGAAAATCACTTACATAGAAATCGAAATCCAGCTCAAGGAAGTTCAACTATTCGTTATTCCTCTCTTCTCCGATCTTAGATGTCGACATGACACGGCGGATGTGAGCACAGGCGGCGCCGTCGGCGTCATCTAATTTGTGAGGAGAGAGGGGGAGGGCAAATGAAAGCGAGGGACGGCAACAGAGATAGAAGGCCTCGGGCAGGTGGTTTTGACATGGTCCTACTCGACCAAATGACTGGTCCGGTTTGTTCTGGCCTCACTCGAGAAAGATCCCACCTACTTCCTTTTAATTTTTTTTTGTGCGCTATGAGCAGTTGGGGGTGACGAAAAGTCTTCTACTTTTTGCAGGCACGAGACTCACAAAGCCGCCCCTATAACTTCCCAACTTTACCTCTTTGCTCTGCCTCGCTCCACGGTTCGTCCATTTCCGAGTCACTTCTTCTTCCGACATTAACTCTGGTTCTCATCCCTTACCTCCTTGCTCTGCCTCGCTCCACGGTCCATCCATTTCCCCTGAAATACAGTATTTTTCATTCCTTAGCTGATTAGATCTGTGTTGCCAACTCTGACAGTAATCTCGTTATATGTATGTTGTAATATTGCTATATGCTATACCTTTGAAAGATCTGGGCGAGCAATCTTTGAATGCGTGGGGTTGGCTCTTTTCCGCTAGAGTCTTCCACCTAATAGATTTCAGTAGGTATGTGGTCTCTTTTTATAGACACTACCATCATTGGATATCACCATTCCGCGCCGCCGGTACCACTGATTTACAGTCTTTTAATTCTATGTATTGCTAGTTAAGTCTTTGAAAGGAATGGATCTACATACAGTTATAGATCTACATAGTCTTACTCGTTGGACTCCAGTATCTATGTAACAATAAAATGGATACCAGTCTTATATATTGTTATATCTTGCAGACAACCATGGCCTGTGATGTTTGCAGGAACCTCAACTCTCATGGCGGTGAATCTGATGTTAACCACTCTTTCTTGATTGTGCCTTTGCCTCGTCATTATGAGTCGTGCCTGGTAAGTGTTTCTTGTTAGATAACAAATCTTTTATCCATTCTGATGGGATACATAGTTTTCTGCCAACTGATTGCAAAGTCGTAAGTTATAGTTTTACCAGACGACACTTCCGTTTCTTTTTATTCCGTAGACACAAACTACACATTCTCCTTCTCGACAAATATGATTCACATGGTTGTTTTTCACTTGGTATAATTAGAAGTTTAACTGCGTTGTTTAGGCGTAATCAAATATCATAAACAGTGCCTGTGCCTGAGCCTAAAAGACGCTTGTCCTGTATTAAAAATAAGAAAATGGTGGTTCCAAGTATTATTCTGAAATACTTAAAAGTTTTACATATGTTTGTTTTATCTTATTTTTTTGCAGTATGTCCCATGCTATTACCAGAAGCAGGTCCTTTCTTTGATTTCTTTATGGAAAGAAGAAGCTTTTGAGGATGTCTTTGAAGTAGAGGATATCAACCTTGTGTTTGGCACTAACGACGAATTGTCATACAAGATTAAGTTTACTGATGGCACTCACAGGTCTAAGTTTCAGGGTCCTGGATGGGAAAAGTTGATATGCGATTATGACATGTGTTACGGTGATATTATTAAACTGGATTTGCTAGGCGATGATTTCTTCTTTCACATTGATATGATGTTGAGTGAATCCCGAGGAAGTCGCGAAGCCGTTCCCAAAACTTCTGTTGGTATGCTGTATTTGCCTCCCAAGATGACACCTGATTGATTATTAGTTATAATTATACTTTAACATGTTCCTCACATTTCTTTGCTCAGTCTTTCTCCATACAATGTATTAAATGTTTCGATTAGTTCTGATAGTAGTCGGAGTGTGTAAGGCTTATTGTACATTTTATATTTTATTCACCGCTTCAGACACAGTGACTTATAGATTGTTTTATACTTTAGCTCTTGAAGGTCTCAGTTTATCACAAAGGAGCCACATAGATAAGACAGTCTACACCCGGGGCATAAAACTTTCGTACAACGACATGGCGTGCCTGATTAAACTAGTCTTAAATGCTAAAGACATCCATGCCATTACCTTTGTGCACTTTCTAAGTTTCACCAACGTTCACAAAGACCATTTGGTAGGTCATTGTTTCTTTGTTTATTCCACCCTCTGCATGTCTGTCCTCCTAATTTAATGCCAGAATGATTTGTTCTTGTACAGAAAATCCTGGCTGTTGTTACCGATGACCTCAGGATGAAGCTTGGATGTCTTCCTCTCAGGGGCAGCATCAGACTTGTTCAAAAATTTAGTCCCGTTGATTTGCCTGGCACCTACTGTATTCACAAGGATGGAAGGATGGCGATCTCCGGGTTTTCTACTTTTGCAGATGCAGCCAGGCTGACACTTGGTTGGGTTGTACTCATCACTATCCAAAAGCACACTATGGGCGACAAGGAGTTGCTCTCGCTGGTAATCACCGGTCTCTACAATAAAACTGCCTGATGCGTGACGCGTGCAACGATGCAGGGATGGCATTACATCATATAAATGTTAAGTACTGATATCAGTTCAGTATCGTATGTGTGTTATTCAAACCATGGTACGCAAACCAGATGCAGAGCTAGTCGTGGTTGTTGTTGTTGTTGTTGTTGTTGTTGTTGTTGTTGTTGTTGTCAGGTACTATGTCTTCTCCTAACAGCTCACCATGCCTCTCCTAGCAGCACAGACTCAGCCTCTCTCAGTGCACGGTCGTGCCTTTTGTTTTTTGTAGAACCATGTGTATAGTAGTTGAAATCAGAAAAGATGACAATGGAAAATCACATAGTTCAACGACAAGCACAATGCTTCAAGTGCTTAAGGATAGGAACATTAGAGGCGAAAATCGAGCAAGTAGTTTTATAAATATAATTAAAAAGTTTTTCAATTCTACATCGTCAGAGGCACAGCCGTGCCTCTGATGGATGTAGAACCCTCTAATGCCTCGTTTGTAATCCAGGTCACTTGAAAACACTTGGAACACAAAGGCATGTCCGTGCCCTTGGTGCACGTAGAACCGGGGCTCCATAAATTTCGCTTGTGTGCTAAGGGTGAATGAACGTGTCAGTGGAATTACTTGAAGCGGAAAGGCACGGGCGTGCCTCTGCTTCAGTGCAACCATGCCTCTTCCACCGTCAAGGCCGTGACTGGTGCACCACCCCACTGAGCCCTTTTAGTTTAGGTATATATATATATACTTCGAGAAAAAAGGTGAATCATGAAACCCTAGCCCTCTTTCCAGATCCACCGCACAGAGAGCTGCAACAGAGGCGGCATGACCACGGTAATGGAGATGAAGACACGTGCCTCTAGCAACAAGAAGACGAGGTTCGCAGCACGGGCGACGCCGGTTGTACACCTGCCCGCTAAGGTCGTGAAGAGGAGCGGCGAGGGTCCGCCCACTGGATCCGAGAAGCACGTTGAATCTCGTCTGGACCGCATTAGCGACCTCCCGGACGCCATCCTTGGCGAGATCATCTCTCGTCTCCCCATCAAGGATGGCATCCGCACCCAAGTCCTCGCATCTCGATGGTGCCACCTATGGCGCACTGTACCTCTCAATCTCGACTTCCATGTGATCCCTGACACTCGTCCTACTAATGCTCTAGAAACAATCTGTTGCGAAATCGTCCGCATTCTGCCCAACAAGCAGGTCATGCAGAAAACATACGTCGGAACTCAATGCCGACCTCTTAGTCACGACTGGCATGGAGAATCTGTCATTGATGATTTCAGCCTTCCTGTAGCCATCCTCTCTGGCCATGAGGGCCCGGTTCACTGCCTGTGCATCCCGACAAGCTACCTCCAGTGCCAACCTTGTGTAGTCGATGAGTAGCTCCAGTCTCAAAAACTGGACAAACTCCAGGTGCTAGAGTTCTACTGCATGTTCCCGAATTTCTTCTACCCAGGGTCCAGACAACCACGTAGATGCCCTTCATCTATGCCCTCGCCGCCGGCGTCCATCTTGAGGTTTTACTCCCCACTTGACACCGTCACCTTCGCCATGTGCAAACTACAAGACAATCTGGTACAAATGCTTCGCCTCCCACTGCTCAGAAGACTTTCACTAGTGGAAGTTTACATATCGGATGTCTCTTTGCAAAACGTCATCCACTGCAGTTGCCCTACCATGCAGTGCCTGCTGCTTGATTGCAATAAGAAATTCTGCTGTCTGCGAATAAACTCGCCTAGCCTTGTAAGCATTGGCATTCGTTCTGATAGAGGAAAGCTCATCATTGAGGATTCCCCTTCACTTCGAAGGCTACTCCACGACTCTGTAGATGCACAACTAGAAATAACCGTTGTCTCTGCGCCTAAATTGGACACCTAGGGAAAACTTTCTAATTTATCTGATGAATCAAAGATCGTCATTGACTCTACAGTTATACAAGTACTGCCTTTGCACGGTACTTTACATTGAGCTGCATTATTCGAGCACACAAGATTCACATCCACAAACTAATAATATAATGTTCTGTGCACAATGAAGGGTCTGTCCGTAAGCAGCCCATCCGCGGTGCTGGTTCTGTCAAGACCTTATTTATCTCACAGACATGCTTTAATCTGGATGAGGTCGTAGGCTTGTTGCGATGCTTTCGATGCCTGCAGAACTTGTTTATTGAGGTGATAATTTCACACACGTTGAAAGCCCATACCATATATATATATATATATGTGTGTGTGTGTGTGTGTGTGTGATATTAGCATCAACCGTTCAGTTGCTCTTCATGTGTATTATTATGAGTTTGTAGAGCCATGAATAGCTCCACGAAACAAAATAAAATCAGCTTATGTGTGCTGAAAAAAAAATCAAATACCTATTATGCAATGCTTTATAGACCTTAAGTCTTTTCGGTTTTCATGTGTATTTAGGGAGGAGGATGGGATCAACGAGGTTGAACAAATGAATGGCGTCAAAAGCAGCGGGTGTTTCTCAAGGATCATGACATTTGTTTGAAGACATTAATGTTGGAAGATTATGAGGTCACAGAGGCAAACACTGAATTTGTGACATTCTTTATTCTGAATGCGAGGATGCTACTGAGTATCAGGCTTAAGTTTGGATTGCACAAAAAATTCACGGGTGAATTTTACAAGGAGCAACAAAAGGTACTACAAATGGAGAAAAGGGCTTCTAAATGTGCTCAGTTTAAATTAACAACAACTTGCAAGCATATGCACATCGATTTAAAAAACACAACTGTTGAATATTTGGATTTGTCCGATCCGTTCAACTATGAATGCTGAAAACAGGTGTGGAGAGATATACTTGCCATATTCAGTGTGGGTCTTGCATAAACATGGTCAAACAATTCTCATTCTTTTTGCACCGTACCGTTTGTAAGCTCTTTTTTTAGGCGATAAGTTCATATTTAAAAACATGAATATTTATGATATCAATGTTGTGGTTCCTATTTCCAATATTCATTATGTGTTTGTAGAGCCGTGAACAATTTCACAAAACACAAAGAAATCACCTCATACGTGCTAGAAAGAAACATGGATCACAGAGGCATCTGGGAATGTGCGTCTGCTGCAGGTAGTCCCTCCGGAGTCACGGTCGTCCCTTTCACACTCGACGTGTCAGTCAAAACATTTGGAACACAGAGGCACAGTCGTGAAACCGTTTACCTCTGAGTGGAAGCAATGTTTGCACAACAGTGCTTTAGAAGCAGAAAACGCACAACTGCGATTATTCATAACATACAACCGAGCCTGATGTGTCAGTGAAGTAGAGAGGTAAAAATCGAAAGAACAGAAGCACGGTCGTGCGTCAATGACATGTACAACCGTGCCTCAACTGCTTAAACACCGCGCCTCTCTGACTGAACGTGTCACTGAAAACATTTGGAAAAACTGACGCACTTCCGTGCCTTGTATCCTTATAGAACCATGCGTACCGTGGCTTCACGTCCATGTCCCTCCGAGTGACCGTGTTAGGGGAAAACGTTTTGGAAAAAAGAAGCACGGTCGTGCGTCAGGAACATGTACAACCGTACCCCAACTGCTTAAAGACCGTGCCTCTCTCTGAGTGAACGTGTCAGGGAAAACAATAGGGAAACAGAGGCACGGCCGTGCTTTATATGCTTTTAAAACCATGCCCCATTAAAACCACCACGTCCGTGCCTCTTTGACTCATCACGTCCGTGCCTTTGTTTGCCAAATCAGCTGCATCTGGGAAGAGCATTGCACTAGTTGTCTCATTGTGCACTTTTCCTGGAACTGACATCGTTTTCTGCCAACCCTCTACATCCAAAGCGCAACATGCGTTCTTTCCAAAAAAAAAGTGCATCATCTTCTTTGTGGCCCCATGCCAGTGAGCAAGCGCATAATATAACTCTCTTATTTCTGCAAACCTATATACCTGCTCTGACTCAGCTGTTGTACAGTTCAGCCTCTTTTCTCTCTCGCTTCTCCAACTCGATCTAGGGTTAGTACATTTTGTCTTCAATTTCCACATCAGTTTTACGGTGTGATCCATTTCAATCTCGTTGGTTTGTTTGTTTGTGTTTTAAAGCGATACATCTGCGCTATTATGCTAAGAATTGCCTGGAAATTTGTTGTGAACTCAGCCAAATCTGTGCAGTACGAGCCCGAACCTGTGCACGGCCCGAGGGTCCGACACCAACGACCTCGCCGGAGAAAGGAACGACGCTACGAGTGGCAGCGAGCTACGGCGTCCAAGTTCCAGGTGAGAAATAAACTTCACCGAGGGAGTTGTCGAGTTTAAAGTGAAGCCTGATAGGGCTTGCCAGCAATGGCGGTAGGCAGAGGTCGAAGGCAGCGGGGAGACGTTGCGCGGTATTGCTAACTGGCCGCTGGGTGCTGGAGGCCGGGGGTTTGGGCGGTGTAGGCTGGGGGCGTGGTTGACCTTGTTGGATCACCCGTTTCAGAGACTAGCTACACATGTTCGTGTGGTTGGCGTTGGCGACAGTAGGCTAGGGGTGTGGATGACGCTGCTGGATGCAGATCTGACTGACTAGATGTAATTTTAATGTTACAAACACTTTTTGAGCCGCCTGATTAACATACTATTACCTCTGCTCTCTATTTATCTTGTGTCGAAATATACATTTTGTAATGCTGCTGCTTTTATAACTAAGTAGAGATCCTTTCATTGAGTGAGAGTGACATTGCAACAATGTGAACCGCTGTCAATACTGAATTGTCATAAATTAAGCAACCTTGTTGAACAATTAACACTGATTTAATTATTTCATATGTCCTTTATTATTACTACCGCTATAAAACTGTCATGCTGTGCGCATGACTTTTTAGGAATATGTTTTTGAACGACTATTTATGAAAATACCCCCTTTAGCCGAATAATTTTTCAAGCTAACTTAAGATTGCGTCTGTTGAGAATTTCATATATACCTTATTTTGCTACATATTGCAGGGGAAACCATGTCTTGTGATGTATGTAGCAACTTCAGTTGCCCTGGATTGGAATCAGGCGTTCTGCACACTACAATAACACTACCCCTTCCATGTTGCTACAAGACATGCCTGGTAAGGAGAAATGTTTGGCACCCCATGCCCATCACTTACTACCAACTACTGTATGTTTCTGATGGCACAAAATTCAAGTTTCTCCCATAACGAAATGATTTCAATTTTCATTGTTTTATGTTTTATGAGATGCTACATCTTGAAACAATTTGTAGAAATCAGAAAACCCTTGTCTGTGTTGATTATACATATCGGACTCAGAACTTGAAGGTTTTTTTTTTGCAGTATGTTCCATGCTATTGCAGGCAGCAACTCACTTCTTCAATCAACCAGTGGAAGCAGGAAGCATTTCAAGAACAAGGAAAACAAAGGAACCCAATACCGATCACCAATGAAGATCTGTCATATGAGATCTACATCACCGATGAACCTCACCGATCTAAAATTCATGGACCTGGCTGGGAAAAGTTAATGAGCGACTATGATCTTCGTTATCGAGATCTAATCATCATAAACTTGGATACCGGGAGTCTGTCCATTGAGATAGACCCGAGGCTCAGTGAATCTCGAGGAGGTCATAGACCCCTTCCCGAGCCATCATTGGGTAAGTGCATGAACTTCTGTCCTGCTTTATCAACTTTCTTTATCAGCTTACTTTGTTTGCACTACCAAGCTGCTCCTACCTACCTCTGTACCTGAAATGTATGTTATAATTATAATCATAGTTATTTTCAAAACATTTTGCAATACTGTTGATTGTCAATTTAACTGGATCACCTGGATTCAAATTTTCTTTCTCGGTATAATAACTATACTTTTTCACGCGTTCAAAATGAGTTTATTTCTTCAAGCAAACTGGTTTAAAATGAGTTTTTTCCCTGTAGCGCTTGATTATCTAAATGCTTCGGAGAAAGAGTACATTGGGAATACAGTGTACGGTCCAGGCATAAACCTATCCTTCAGACAAATGGGAGAGTTAATATACTTTGTCTTTGACATCGACGAGTTCCCCACCGTACCCTTTGTCCACCGTCTGAATGTCACCAACGTCATAAATGGTCGTTTGGTATGTCATTTAATCTTTTTTTTTGATCAACTCATGGTTTCATTTGATATTTACGTTACGATGTTTTATGTCCTTGTATAATTATTTTATTTATTTATATCGCTACAATCTGCAGAGAAGCCCATCTTCTGTTGTGAGACGTCTCAAGCTAAACCTGGGATACCTACCTAAGAAGGGTGCAATCAGCCTATCACAGTTCTACGATGCAATTGACATGACCACGACATACTCGATACAAACAGATGGACGAATGCAGGTGACCGGTTTTTCAGATTTTGCCCGTGAAGCTCAGCTAAGGGTTGGTTCAATTGTCCTTATCACCTTTGAAAAGCGCTGGCCAAGTTTAGGAAACATGAAGCTGCTGCGGCTGATAATCAATGACCTTTCCTGATAATGTTTTGCTAGTAACTGTAGGTCCTATCTATATTTGGTTTTTGAACATGCCGTACATTGCACTTTTGCTATTTAGTTATGTCACGGTATATAATTGAGCATATAATTATATCCAAGAGGACGATGTTTTAAATTCTCAATCAAAAAGGTGAATTACTGTCATGGATTACTTTATTTATCTGTGGTAATAATAAATGGATTTGCTGAATAATAACGGAGAATGAATGGGTGTGGTGAAGTATCTTTTTGCATAGTTTAGTGATGTTCCTTGCTTACCACATGAGTTGTTTACATATTCACTACGGAATTACTGTGCTCTGCAATAGAGCAACATGCTAAGTTTTTTGTTGCGATTAACTCAAAAATACCCCTGTGTATACTGCACAATAGTGATCCTACCTGAGACAAGCTAGTTCACCAGCTTCGCAAAAATCGGTGCCTCCACCCGTGCCTCTATCGCCTTAAACATCCATGCCTTGACGAAGTGAATCTGAAAATAGAGGTCCATGCATTTATGAGTGACCAAGTCAGAGAAAATATTTCAAACGCAATGAGGCACGCCCGAGACTCGTGTTAGTGAAAACATTTGGAACACGGAGGCACGAACACGGCTCTTATGCTACTAAAACCATACCTTTCAAAGTGAAACGTGTCACTAAAAACATTTGACAAACAGAGGCACGACTTCACGTCCGTGCCACACATAGCTTCACGTGGCGTCACACCGGTGCCTCTCATTGTTTCACGTCCACGCCTCTCATTGCTTCACGTCCGTGCCTCTTGTGGCATCACTTCCGTGCCTCTTCATAATACGGGATCGTGCCTGCCGTAACGTCAAGTTGGACACGGATGATCGACCGTGCCTCCTAGAAACACACGGCCGTGCTTCTCTCAGTGAACGTATCATTGAAAACAATTGCAACATAGAGACACGGTTGTCCCTATATCAATTTAAAGCGCGAAGATATGCTTGTAAAACCATGGCTACCTTGGCTTCACGTCAGGATCCCTCTTAGTGTACGTGAAAAAAGCAGCACGACGTTGTCTATGTCCATGCCTCTATGAGTGAACGACGCTACTTAATACAGAACCGTGGCTGTAGAGACTTCTCTTCCGTGCCTCTCATAGTTAAACGTGGTACTGAAGACGTGCTTGTTATGCTTTAAAAAGCGTTCCTCCGGATGCTTCCCTTCCGTGCTTCACAAGGCAAAAGGTTAAAATTGACATCTGATAGTGTTGCAATACCCGACCCCATATACCTCCAATTCTGAGGAAAATAATGAGAAAAATTAATGAAAATTAACGCGATACATGAAACCAAATTACATTTCTTAAAAAAGTTCCTCAGAACCAAGTTACGTTAGACAAAATAAGAAACTTCAGTCCACTGCTTAATAACTACATACGCAGACAACAATCAGGGGCGCTGCTCTCTGCTTACTCCCCAACGACCTTCTCTTTGGGTTGATGGGCGCGGAGATCCTCAATCTCCTTCTTCATCACCTCCATGACCTTCATGTCCTCATCACGTTGCTTGACAGGAGCCACGGAGTACTCCACTAGCCGGTCACGCTCGACGAGGAGCTTCGCCTTCTTATCCATAAGTTCAGCGATCCTGGACTTCGTCTTCTTCACCTCGGCATCGCTATCCTTGAAGAGCTTCTTCCAGGATTGGATGACCTCCGACGCCTTCTCGAGATCATTGCAAAGCTTCACCCTGTCACTCATAAGTTCATTGATGAAGCCGAACGCATTCGAATCCGAGGCACGCATCTAATCGCGCAGCTTGTCGAGCTCGATTAAGCAACTCTCGATCTGATCGCCTCCAGAACTGCTACCAAATCTGATGGAAGACAACACACCCTCATGCTGCTGGCTTCCTACTGTAGGGGGAACCTGACAAGAAAAATTCACAACTAAATCAACTATCAAGAGCAGAGAAAAAACACAAGAAGTAGAAGCATAGTCAACTTACAGACGAGGAACCCTCGTCATTAAGGAACTCCTCCTGCATCTGGAAGCGGCACTCCGGAGTAGTCTTCTTCTTCCCGGTCATGGCGGAGGGCGTCAGGAGTGAGAAGAGCAAGAGAAATAGATGGGCTGGCGGTGGGCGAAGGGAGGAAGAGGATATGGATCTGGTAAGTAGCAAAAAAGAGGAAGAGAAATGGATTGGCTCGGTCTGGCAGCGGGAAGAGGGAGGAACAACATGTTGCAAGGTTTGGGGGACTCCGTCCGGCTTAAATAGCCAGACCTTGGTCTCGGGCAAGGAGCCGGAGCGGCACCACGCGGCGTTCACATCCCCACTGGAGGAGATGCCCGTCGGACCTTTGGGCTTCCGCAGCGGCGCCACGTGGCGTTCACATCCCCACCGAAGGAGACGCCCATCGGACCGTTGGGTTTCCGGAGCGGCGCCACGCAGCGTTCGCACACCCACCGGAGACGCCTCATATTCTCACCATCTCTCTTCAATACCTCGACCTTCGCGCGCCTGGATGTAATTTCGTGTCTCCACAAGGGTCACAGCCGTGCCTCGTTTGCTTGATAAACGTGCCACCTACACCTTCACGTCCATGCCTCCAATGCTACTAAAACATTTGGAACACAGAATCACGAACATGCCTCCCATGATACTAAAATCGTGCCTCTCAAAGAAAAGTACGTGCCTCTCGTTGCTTCACGCCCGTGCTTCTAAATATCTGGGGCAGTGTCTCCCGCAGAGAAAACGTGTCACTGAAAACATCTGGACAACAGAGGTACGGCTTCACGTCCGTGCATCACGCGCCTTCACGTACGTGCCTCCCGTTGCTTCATGTCCGTGCCTCATTCATGCCTCTCAGAGTTAAACATGGTTCTCAAAACTTTTGGGACACAAAGAGGTTAGAACGTGCCTCTTATGCTCTTAAAAGCGTGCGTCTAGATCCTTCCCTTTCGTGCCTCACAAAGTAAAAGATTAAAATTGGCATCTGATAGTGTTGGAATACCTGACCGCATATAAACCTCCAATTATACCATTAATATAATGGGAAAAATCAAGGAAAATTAACGTGATAAAGGAAACAAAATTACACTTGTTAACAATGTTCCTGACAACAAAAATACACGAGACAAAACAAGAAACTTCACGTCCGTGCATCATATCCTCGTGGGGCTAAAACCGTGTGACTACATTTCCGTGCCTCTCACAGTCACTCATGGCAGTGAAAACATTTGGAGCACATAGGCATGAACGTGCCTCCGATGCTACTAACATCGTGACTCTCGCAGAGAAAACGTGTCACTGAAAACATCTGGACAACAGAGGCACGGCTTCACGTCTGTGCATCAGGCGCCTTCACGTACGTAACTCTCGTTGCTTCTTGTCCGTGCCTCTTTCATGCCTCTCACAATTAAACATGGTTCTCAAAACTTTTGGGACACAAAGAGGTTGGAACATGCCTCTTATGCTCTTAAAAGCGTGCGTCTAGATCCTTCCTTGCTGTGCCTCACAAAGTAAAAGATTAAAATTGGCATCTGATAGTGTTGGAATACCCGACCGCATATAAACCCCCACTTATACCATGAAAATAATGGGAAAAATCATGGGAATATAACGCGACACATGAAACAAAATTACACTTGTTAACAAAGTTCCTGACAACAAAATTACACAAGACAAAACAAGAAACTTCACGTTCGTGCCTTATATTCTCGTGGGGCTAAAACCGTGCGGCTACATTTCCGTGCCTCTCACAGTCACTCGTGGCAGTGAAAACATTTGGAGCACAGAGGCAGGAACGTGCCTCCGATGCTACTAACATCGTGACTCTCATAGAGAAAACGTGTCACTGAAAATATCTGGACAACAGAGGCACGGCTTCACATTCGTGCTTCACGCGCCTTCACATACGTGCCTCCCGTTGCTTCATGTCCGTGCCTCTTTCAGGCCTCTCACAGTTAAACATGGTTCTCAAAACTTTTGGGACACAAAGAGGTTAGAACGTGCCTCTTATGCTCTTAAAAGCGTGTGTCTAGATGCTTCTCTTCCGTGCCTCACAAAGTAAAAGATTAAAATTGGCATCTGATAGTGTTGGAATACCCGACCGCATATAGACCTCCAATTATACCATTAATATAATGGGAAAAATCAAGGAAAATTAACGCGATAAAGGAAACAAAATTACACTTGTTAACAAAGTTCCTGACAACAAAAATACACGAGACAAAACAAGAAACTTCGCTCCACTGCTAAATAGCTTTGACTAATTAAGAAAAATTAACGCGTTACAGTAAACCAAAATACATTTGCTAACAAAGTTCCTGACAACCATATTACACAAGCCAAAATAAGAAACTTCAGTCCACTACATAATAAACCATGCGAAGCAAACATCTAACAACAAGACTACACTACTCGTCGTCGTCGGAGATGTGCACTATCTCCATTCTAGGGTCAGCGTCTGCCTCCGCCTCCTCCTCCGCATCCAGCTCGTCGAAAAGCGCATCGGTCTTCGCTTGTTCTTCCTTTTGGAAGCGCCAGTTGGAATCCACATATGCCTCATCCTGGATGGACTCCAGGATGGCGGTCTGCTCCGCCATCAACGCCACTTCGCCGAGCACGAACTCCTCCTTGTCATCCTCCATGGCGAAGCCCGAAAACGACGCCGGCTCCTCCTCCGGCTCCACCGCATCTTCCTCCACTGGATCAACCCCCTACATGAGCTCCAACGCGTCACCCTCATCTTCCTCCTCCTCCTCATTCTCCTCCGGCTCCGGCGAATCCGGAGGCAGGCCGGCTGCGACCCGCGCGGCGCGCCTCGAACGGATCTCCTCCTGCAACTGGAAGCGGCCCTCCGGAGTCAGCATGGCGTAAGTAGTCTTATTCTGCCGAGCCATGGCGGAGGCGGTCAGGAGCAAAAAGAGCAAGAGAAATGGATTGGGTCTTTCTGGCGGCAGGAAGAAGGAGGAACGGGATGTGGCTACGGGTGGGGGACGCCGTCCGGCTTAAATAGCCGGACCTTGGCCTTGGGCAAGGAGCCAGAGCGGCACCACGCGGCGTTCACATCCCAACCAAAGAAGACGCCCGTCGGACCTTTGGGCTTCCGCAGCAGGGCCACGTGGCGTTCACATAACCACCGGAGGAGACGCCCATCGAACCGTTGGGTTTCCGGAGCGACGGCACGCGGCGTTCGCACACCCACCGGAGACGCCTCATATTCTCACCATCTCTCTTAAATACCTCGACCTCTGCGCGCCTGGATGTAATTTCATGTCTCCACAAGGGTCAAAGCCGTGCCTCGTTTGCTTGATAAATGTGCCACCTACACCATCACGTCCGTGCCTTCAATGCTACTAAAACATTTGGAACACAGAGGCAGGAACATGCCTCCCATGATACTAAAATCGTGCCTCTCAAAGAAAAGTACGTGCCTCCTGTTGCTTCACGCCCGTGATTCTAAATAATCTGGGGCAGTGTCTCCCGCAGTGAAAATGTGTCATTGAAAACATCTGGAAAAAGAGGCACAGCTTCACGTCCGTGCGTCACACGCCTTCACGTCCGTGCCTCCCGTTACTTCAGGTCCGTGCCCCTCGTTGCTCGTCCGTCACTGTCGTGCCTCCACATATTATGCGACCGTACCTGTCATAGTGTCACGACCATAACTCTTTGAGTGAACGTTCCAATATGCAGACAATTGGAACACAGAGGCACGAACATGCCTCCAATGATACTAAAATCGTGCCTCTCAAAGTAAACATGTCACTGAAAAACATTCGACAAACATAGGCACGGCTTCGCGTCCGTGCCACAAATAGCTTCACATTCGTGCATCACACGGCTTCACATCCATGGCTCTCGTTGTTTCACGTCCGTGCCTCCCGTTGCTTCACACCCGTGCCTCTACATAATCCATGCATCACGCGCCTTCACGTCCATGCCTACCGTGGTTTCATGTCCGTGCCTCTTTCATGCCTCTCACAGTTAAACAATTTATTCAAAAATTTGGGGCACAAAGAGGTTAGAACGTGCCTCTTATGCCCTTAAAATCGTGCGTCTAGATGCTTCCCTGCCGTGCCTCACAAAGTAAAAGATTAAAATTGACATCTGATAGTGTTGGAATACCCGACCGCATAAACCTCCAATTATACCATGAATATAATGTGAAAAATCAAGGAAAATTAACGCGACAAAGGAAACAAAATTACACTTGTTAACAAAGTTCCTGACAACAAAATTACACATGACAAAACAAGAAACTTCATGTTCGTGCCTCGTATTCTCGTTGGCTAAAACAGTGCCTCATGGGGTTACACCTCCGTGTCTCTCACAGTCACTCGTGGCAGTGAAAATATTTGGAGCACAGAAGCACGAACATGCCTCCCATCCTACTAACATCGTGCCTCTGGCAGAGAAAACGTATCATCGACTGTGCCTCCGAGAAACACACGGCCATGCTTGTCTCAGTGAACATATCATTGGAAACAATTGGAATATAGAGACACGGTTGTTCCTATAAACCGTGCCTCGTGGGGCTTCACTTCGGTGCCGCCAACAGTCACTCGTTTGAGTGAAAACATTTGGAGCACTGAGGCACCAACGTGCCTCCCATGCAACTTAAATCGTGCCTCTCGCAGTGAAAACGTGTCACTGAGAACATTTGGGAAAAAGAGGCACGGTTTCACGTCCGTGCCTCGCGCGCCTTCACGTCCGTGCCTCCCGCGGCTTCAGATCCGTGCCTCCCATGCAAATTAAATCGTGCCTCTCGCAGTGAAAACGTGTCACTGAGAACATATGGGAAAAAGAGGCACGGCTTCACGTCCGTTCTTCGCGCGCCTTCACGTCCGTGCCTCCCGCGGCTTCAGGTTCGTGCCTCTCGTCCGTCACTGTCGTGCCTCTACATAATATGCGACCGTGCGTGTCATAGCATCATATCCCTAACTCTCTGAGTGAACGTGCCAATATGCAGACAGTTGGAACACAGTTGGAACATGCCAATTACATTTGTAAACAAAGTTCCTGACACCAAAATTACACAAGACAAAACAAGAAACTTTGGTCCACTGTGAAATAGATTTGACTAACTAAGGAAAATTAAGGCGATACAGGAAACGAAAATACATTTGCTAACAAAGTTCCTGACAACCATTTGACACAAGACAAAATAAGAAACTTCAGTCCACTGCTCTCTACTTAGTCATCAGCGACCTTCTTCCTGGGTTGCTCGGCGTGGGAGTTCCTCGATCTCCTTCTTCATCGCCTCAACTTGTTGCTCGACAGGAGCCACGGATTCTTCCACCAGCCGCTTGTGCTTGGCGAGGAGCTTCGCATTCTCGTCCATAAGTTCCTCGACGACGGCGTCCAGCTTTGTCACCAAGGCACTGCTCTTCTCATGCAGCTTCATCCAGCGGGCGGCCTCCTCGTTCTTCTTGTGGAGCTCGTTGGCAAGACGCGAGATGAGACCGGTCGCCTTCTCAACCGAGGCCTCGCTCTTCTCCAGCAGCTTCTGCAAGCGGGCGATCAGCTCCTGCTGCTTAATTAGCTCAGCGAGCACATCGTCGCTGTCCAAGGAATTCAGCACTGCCGGCTCGTCGAGGTCACCTCCAAGATGAATGCACTTGTGAGAGCAATCACCTGCCCGTGAGAGATCGTTCGAGACCTTGGCAGCGCGGCAGGACACCTCTGCTGCGGCTACCGCCTTATGGCGGGACCTCTCTCTTGCTTCCGCGGCCTTGGTCCTTGCTTCCTGGTTTCCGGCCATGGCACACGCAAAGAGCTATGAACAAGAAACTCTTGTTTTTCTGTAGAGAATTGTGGACGAGGAGGGATGGGGATGTGCAGTGTTTTTGGAGTAGGTGCCCTTTATATACTGCTAATTCGGAACACGTTTAGGTTTGCAATTAATTTGGAATACTACGGAAAATAAGGTAGAAATTTATTGATGGTTCTAGTTTCGAAGCCCGAAACGCACCCCGTCGCACACACCCGTCAGACGGTCAAACTTAGCAAAGCGACGCCTCGTATTCCCACAAACTCTCTTAAATACCTCGACCTCTGCGCACTGGAAACCACTCCTCTCCTATCGTCTCCCCAACTGCTCGTCCACACTACGACCACTCCACTTCTACACGGAGGAATTACCGTGCCTCTGCTGGATGTAATTTTGTGCCTCCACAACGGGAACCCAGAACCTCGAGTCTGCCTCTTTTGCTTGGAAAACGTGCCTCCAATACCATCACCCCCATGCCTCTTATACTACTAGAACCGTGCCTCTAGACGCTCTACTTCCGACATCTCACAATGAGTCGTGTCAGTGAAAACATCTGTAGCACAGAGGCACGAACGTGCCTCCTATGCCCCAAAACCGTGCCTCTAGCAGTGAAAACGTGTCACTGAAAACATTTGGAAAACAGAGGCACGGCTTGACATTCGTGCGTCACAAGCCTTCACGTCTGTGCCTCCATTTCCTGCACGTCTGGGCCTCTTCGTAATATGCGACCGTGGCTTTGGTACAATCACGTCCGTGACTCTCTGAGTGAATGTGACAGTGGAAAGAATTGGAACACAAACGGACGACCTTGCATTAGCGGGATGTAATTTCGTGCCTCCCTCAGTGAACGTAAAACTGAAAACAATTGAAACATAAGTGACACGATCATGCCTGTTCCGCGTGAAAACGCCATCAGGTCCATGCCTTAACGAGTCAACGAGTCAGTGAAAAATATTCGGAAAACAGAGGCACGGACTTAATAAGTAAACGTGCCATTTTTAGAGACGTTTGGAACACACGCACACGACCGTGACTCTTTTTGCTACTGTAACCCGTGACTCCCATGCTTGAAAAACGTGTCTCCAATAACGTCACCCCCATGACTCTTATACTACTAAACCGTGCTTCTAGAGTCTCTACTTCTGACATCTCACAATGAGTCATGTTAGTGAAAACATCTCAACCTCAGAGGCACCAACATGCCTCTCATGCAACTAAAATCGTGCCTCTCGCAGTGAAAACATGTCACTGAAAACATTTGGAAAACAGAGGCCCGGCTTCACGTCCGTGCGTCACGTGCCTTCACATCCGTGCCTCTCGTCCGCACTGCTGTGCCTCTAATTAAAATGCGACCGTGCGTGTCATAGCGTCACGTCCGTAACTCTCTGAGTGAACATGCCAATATGCAGACAATTGGAACACAGCCGGACGACACTGCAGTTGAGGCAAAATTGTACTCCACGTCTCGGTAGCAACATCACACCCGTGCCACTGAGAGTAAAAGATTAAAATTGACATCTGATAGTGTTGCAATAACCGACCGCATAAACTAAGGACAATCAAAGTTACTGAGAGGCACGATTTGTTCAAAAATATACATGACAGAGAGGTCGCCCGTTCAGTTCACACAGGGAGGCACACGTTTATTCGGGCACAAATAACTCCACACCTATTTTTAGCATCCACACCTGAATGCATCCGTCAAATCCAGGTACTCAAATCTTCTATCTTCTAAATCCAAACTCGCGTGGGAGCAACTTGATGATAATCTAAGGCGAGCGCATTTAGAAGCCTTATTGACCCACTCAACTGCACCTGCCTTTGTGTGTATACGAGAGGTAGATACGAGAGGTACTCTTCTAAATGCAACACATGCACGGTTGTTCGTGCATCGTGTTTGCCTGTATTCAAAAATTTTCCACCGACACGTTCACTGTGAGAGGCACAGCCGTAAGGTCACGAGAGGCAAGATTCCATTTGAAACAGAGTCACGGTCGTGCCTTTGTGATCCAAATGTTTTCTAGGCCACTCGTTCACACAGATTATTTTTATCGCAACTACTAGTTAACAGATGACGTAAAAGCACAATGATTGTTTGTGACCATATGTAGACAACAACAGTGGATCCGTAAAAAATGATTGACAGAATCTAACCAGGGTCCTGCGTAGTACTTTCCATAAGTGAAAGACAAGAACATGTAGAACCGTTTCTATCCAAGGATTGTTATAACAAGTTTACAGACGATGAAAAAACTAAAAGTGCCGTTTGATCATGTTTACACATCAGCCAAGCTCAAAAGGGCGCAACGACACTGGAACCTGTAAGCTTAAGAACAACTAACTCCAGCCCTATTTTCAGCATCCATAGCTGAATGGATCTGACAAATCCAGGTATTCAACACGCCGCGTGGTGGCAGCTTGCTGAGAATATAAGGCGAGCATGTTTAGAAGCCTTTTTGTCCCATAGAAGCACCTTGTGCTGCTGTTTGTAAAATTCTTCCGTGAAGTCTTTGTGGAAGCGAAACTTAAGCCTGATGGTCTCTAGCTCCCTTACATTCAGAACAAAGAATGTCACAAACTCAATGTTTACCTGGTAGTGTTCATAGTCTTCCATAGTAACTGTCTTCAAACGAATGTCATGATGTTTGAGAAACACCAGGTGCTTCTGACGGACACCTCCCTAGAAAAACATGAGCATTGAAAATACTTAAGGTCTATAAAGAGAGAATATGTCGAAAGAGCAAAGGAATGATTAATTCTATCACCTCCGTCCCAATAAAGTTTTTCTTAGTTTTGTCTAGATACAGATGTATCTATCACTAAAACATATATGTGCATAGATGTATCTAAACAAATGTAAGACAAAGATTTTTGGGACGGAGGGATTAGTACACTATGCATTGTATGGGCTTTCAATGTGTGTGAGAATCATCACCTCGATAAACAAGTTTTCCAGGCTTCGAAAGCATCGCATCAAGGAAACGACCGCGTCCACTTCGTAAGCCATGTGGATAAGCAAGCTCTTGACAGATTGCAGCACTGTTGATAGGCTAACTGTCGGCAAACCCTGCATGGTGCATGGATAATAATATTAAAAATGGAATAAAGGTTGGATTACATGAAACTTGTTTACTCGAACGAATGCAGATGAAAGTGAGTACCTGGGTAATAGTAGGGTGATACGTGACCTTTGATTTAGAGAAAAAATCAGGGAATTTGCCCAAGGTCTCCAGTTTAGGTGCAGAGATGACAATTATCTGCAAGTCCCTGGTCTGAATATCGTGAATCAGGCGTTGAAGTGAGGGGGCATCCGCTATAATGAGTTTGGCAATGCCGTCGCAACAAATGCCAATGCTTACAAGGGTAGGTTAGTTTATTCTGATGCAATGGCTTTCCATATTCAAAACAAGCAGCAGGCATCTGAGTGCAGGGCAACTAGAGTGGATCCTGCTTTGCAGCGAGACGTCTGATATATCAAACTCCACAAGCGAAAGCCTCTCGAGCAGTGGTAGTTCAAGCATTTGTACATAATTGTCTGGTATTTGACAAAGAGCAAAGATGATGTGACACCCTGGTTTTCGCTCCTTGTTTTTTTCCCTTTGCGGGATTTGACTCCTGTCTTTTTTGGATGTTATCGGGTTTTCTCTTGCCTTTGGGTATATGAAGATGGTCATTTAGCCTTGCCTTTCCTATATGACCCGAGATTCTCTTCAGTCCAACCTTGCCACCCAAGATATTTTCTCAAGACTTTGCCACTGAAACCCTACTCTCCGGTCTACCGGAAGGGAAACCCTAATTCCTTCCGTTACAAAGGAACTCCAATTTCCTTTGATCTGTTGCCTCCCAAACTTCTCCCAGTGATCATCCCACATCCATAAACCCTGGATATGCAAAAATATTGCCAAGTCATTTGCAATATTTTTCATTTAAAATTAATTCATTTTTCTGCCAGTTAAAGGAATTAAATCCAGGAAAATATCTATCCATCTCCAAAGTTCATGAAAACTTGTGGAGATATTCTTTGTGATCATATTGAGCTCCCATAAAAATATTGGCAATAATTAAATAAGGGAAATTGCCTTTTCCTATTTAAAGCCAATATTGCAATTTGGGCACTTTCCAAAGGAGCTACCATTTTGATAGCCAGGAAAAATCCCAAATAATTTTTGGAGCTTCTCCTATCCATATCTTCACCATTTCCATCAAGATCCCAAGTTCCATAGCTCAACTTTTGAGAGCATCATCCAATTCTTGTTTCTGGATTTATTTTGAGGTTGTGAAGCAACTATATTTTATATTGCTTCAAAAATTCTCAAATTAATCCAGGACCTCAAATACCCTATATGATGTGAGTATGCAAAAATTCACATCATTTTATCTAGCCAATTTCTTCCAAAAATTCCATCTAGTTTCTGTCCAGATCCAAGCTCTGTGAAGGAAGTACCACTTTGGCATTTCCAAATGAGCTGAAATTTTTCCAGTACCTTCATATCCCCAAATCCTCACCCTCCACCAAAATTCAGCTCATTTCATCAAGCCAAATGAGTGCAGCTTCAAAGTCAAGTTTCTGGACCAGAATTTGCATTGCAAAGGAAGTATATGCAAAACTTGTCCAAATGACTTGAAATTTTGGCAGCACCTAGTCCTTCCTACCCTATTTCATTGTGACAAGGATCCAGCTCCTCTCCCTTATCCATTTCTCCGCAAGAACCCGTCCAAGTTTGCTGTCAGAAACATTGTGAGCTCAAATCAGTCAACTATTGCCCCCACCTCCATCCAAAACCCTCACATGTCAACTCACTGACCTCGGATCTATCCATTTGACATGTTGTTGCATTCAGCAAAACGACAGAGCACGCGGCACCCCTAGTGACCACGCGTTTGGCATGCCAATGCACGCGCTCTGTGCATTGGGCCCCTCGGCCTTGTCCGTTTCCTCACACCCTCGACACCACACCGCGTCTAGCAGCTTCCCCTTGGCCTCACCCTCGCCCTGGACCCCTCTCCCCCTTCCTCTTCTTCTCCCCGAGCGCCAGCTCCGCCGCGGCACAGTGTGCGCCCGTGACTCCCGTCGTCGGCTTCCTCCCTAGCTTCTTCCCCAAGGTCTCCCGAGCTCTCTCGAGGCCTCTGCCCTCACCGCGAAGCCACTCGACGCCGCTACCGTCCAGCCACATCGCCCCGGAGCTCCAGTATGCGGCTAAGATCGCCGCGGCGGCAGTGCTCATCCGCTCGCTCCGGCTGGCTATAAATAGCCCTTCCCCGAGCCATTCGAGCACACCAACCCCCTCCCCTGTCCCTCTAGTCCACTCCCGTACCCGCGCCCGACCGAAGGCCTCGCCGGAGCACGGCAATTTAGCCGGAGTTCGCCCATGGCCTCCGCCCCAATCCACCACCGTTCGGCCGTCTCGGACTATCCCCGCCTCCACCGCGGTTGCTCGTGAGCTCGCAGTGAAGCTCTGCATCCATACCCACCATCCCCGCAGGCCCGCGCTCGCCGGAGCCCCGCCATTACTCGAGTCCGCCTCCTACTACCTCTCCTCCTCGCCGTACTTCCCGTCATCCCCGCTGTCCATGCTGCCCGCCATCGGACGCGGGGCTCTTCCCCGAGCTCGCCGGTGGCCAGGCCTCAGCCGGAGATGGCCGGAGCCGGCCAGGCGCACGCCGGCGCCGCTCGGCATCGCCTCTGGTCCGCTCCGTCGTGAGGTAGGTGGAGGAGGCCATGAGGAGAGAGAGAGCCGGCGTGGGGTCCGTCTGTCATTGATCGCAGCCGCCGCCACGTCGGATTAAGTGGAGGCGTCTTCTTCAAAGTACGCTTTCTGTGCATGAAAGCATAATCCCGCGCGGCTTCAGACTAAAATACGTCTTCCTGTAGCAAAGGCGTATTTCTAAAAATGCGCTTTCTCTCTCAGCCCCGCTGCCGAAACTGCTACATTGTGAACGTTCGCCCGTTAAGAGCTACAGTGGACACTATTCTGTCCACTATGCTGCCTAACGAACGAACGGCCCGAACTTCGCGACCGTAACTCCGATTCAGGTGAATCCAATGCCCACATCTTCAGTTCGTCGAGCCCGTTCCGATGGTATCATTTACATAATGTTTCCACACTGTGAAAATGACCATTTTGCCCCTGCCCTTATTCAGCCCCTTCGAGAGAGAACCATTTCCGGCGAAGTTTTTCCGCGAGCCTCCCGCACTTCTCCCGGAGTATTCCTTCACCTCCAGGCATGCCGACCATCTGATATGTGCCCTAAAGCATTGCTCTGTTTTATTCTTGCGTGTTTAAATTAATTTTGCTTATGCTTGTATGAGTAGTGGTATGCTGTATGTGACGCTAGTGAACCCTTGCTTGCCTTTCTTTGATGACGGCACCACGCCTGTGTTTTGAGCTGCTTTCGACCGTCCGGGGTGGATGCCGATTTTATGTTTCTCTTTTCAACAACTGGCCCGTGTTCTGAGCTGCTTTTCGGCCGTCTCGGACAGCTGTTGAATTTCTTTCCGTAGCGGTGACCCTATGCTCTGAGCTGTTTTTCGGCCGTCTTAGGGAACCGCTACACTCTTTTTATCAACACTGTCTCATGCTCTGAACTGCTTTTCAGCTGTCTAGAGCCGGGGTTGAGTTATTCCGGTAACGTCCCAGATCTGAGTTGTAAAGACCGTTCTGATGGCTACTGGTTTATTTGCCGGTTTCATGCAAGGGCTCAGATGGTTGTCACTTATAGCTAAGACTTGTAAAGTGATAACTTGCTATTTACGTTACCTGTTAATGCTCATCACAGTGTTGCACTAATGACTCGCCATGATATTATATGAATATAGGTTGTTATGTTTTCACAGTTGTTACAACATGCATTATTTTGGCATGTGAAATTCATAGTAATTTACTTTGATGAATAGTTACCGCCATGTTAAGTTGATCATGCTTAATGCCCATGCTTGTTAAAGTACTAATCAACACTAGACCTAACGGGTTGATCAAGAGCCACCTATCCGGACTTATCCGTGCAAACACATTTGCTGGTATGGGACGGCCCTAGCTTGGTCTATTGTCCTGCCTCTTGTCGGTACCACCAAATAGGGAGGGTTATGCGTGCGTGCTACCCTGGCCCGGTAGACGGCGATATTCCTGTGAGCCCAGTTTAGTTATATGGTACCAGGTCCCCGTTTGGGACAGTTTGTTTGGCCACGACGGTGGCAGGTGTCACGGGGTGACACAGGGGCCACCCAGGACATGACCCTGGGAGGGTATGATTGTCGGTGGGACCGTAAGAGTGCCAGGGCAGTAGACCAGTTTTGTTGGAGCATCGCCGGTCCACCCGAATGGGAACATGTACTGAAGTACGAGGCCAGGAGCTCCATGGTGTGGGTAAAGTGCGCAACCTCTGCAGAGTGTAAAAACCTATTCGAATAGCCGCGTCCACGGTATTGGACAGTCCGCTTAGGCCTCACTAGGATGGTCAACCATAACATTGATAATAATGATGGAATAACTTATCTTGTGTTCGGAGGTACTCAATGGATCTTGAGTATTTCGAGGGTTGTGGGACAACCCAGAAGAGAGTAAGTTGGTAATTGGTAACAGTAAGCATTTTAAGCACTTAAGATGATTAATGTTACTAGATGTTTAATATTGCTTGACATTCCTGCCATAGCATGATGATTAATCTTGCTAGGTAAGCATGTTATGCTAGGATAGATAATGTTGTTCTAATAACAAATGCATGCTTGAATGCCATGGATTGCATTGCTTGGTGTATATGTTGGTTTGGTTTGCTTGCGAGTACATTCAAAAGTACTCAGCGGCCTTCAATGTGGCCAGGTTCACCTAAGGATCCGACGTCCGCTAGCGAGGAGCCGGAGTGTTCGCGGGCTAGAAGAGTAACCCAGTCAGATCCCTGTGGATTGGAGCCGCACCAGGACTATGCTGCCTTAGATAGAGCTTTTCCGCTGCCATTCCCCTTGTAATATATCCCATGTAAGACTTATATATCCATTAATAGTAATGCATGTGTTCATGATACTTGTTGTAAAAGCACATGTCAGAGTTATTTTCCTGGGCTGCTATGTGCGGTGACCGTCTGACTACAGTGGTATTCAGGCGGGGCGCCACAACGGATGGTATCAGGACCAGGCTGACTATAGGTTACCCTAGCCAGACTTCATTGCCTTTTTGATTAGTAGAAAGCCCAGATGGATTTTAGCCATCTTTGCCAGACTGGCACGGCTACTATTGATCATAAGGCAACCCCATAGGTTTTTGGCTCCATCATACCTCAACAATCGTGGCCTTTGCCTCCGGTGGGAAAAGTCCGCACCAGGCATTGACCCGTGAGCCCTGAACCCCTAGGTAAACCAGATATCCTCACCTTGCTTGCTAACCATGGCATTTCTCTTCTCAGATCTAGTTTCCTTTGTGAAACGCATATAAATTCCATCTTTTCCCCGGCAACCCTAGGATCGTTGACTAAGCCACTTTGGCTATGGTCGTGCGTCGAGTTTGATGTTCCCTAAGGAAGTAGTAGGAGCTTGACCCCAATTGCTACCAGGAGCATTGTGTGGTTTTGCTTCTAAATCCTTAGAGGTGCATCGAGTGCGCTATAATAGTTATACTAGTGAATCTTCGGCCACATGTGTAAGGTCCGCAAAAATTTGAGCTTTATTTGCTTTTTGGTTTTTCGCGGTTCTTGTTTTCTTTTGCCGATTTCGTTCTCTTGCTCCGACTGGATCCATCCGCAAGTACCGCAAGGAAGACCAACACACAACTTGGATAATTCCCAATAATCCAAATTCAGTAAGAATCGAGTCAAGCCAACTGGCCAATATTCAGGACATTATCATCGGATCTATCAAGAAGGAAGAATGGGTCAGAAGCATACTCTATGTGCAACAAACAAGACCAGAGTATACCTGAGAAAGTTTGCCTCAGAACAAATCACCCCTAAGGAACAGTCAGATGAGCCATCAGGAATGGACACCAGCAAGAGCAAATTATTCCGTCCTCGACACCAGGATTATTTCAGTTGGTGGGGTAATTCTTGAGTTCTTCTCAATGGACTCAAGAATTATTTATTGTCCACAGAAGACATATTTTGAGAACGTGAAGGTGCCGAGAGCAATAACAAGACTCTGATATCTTGAGACAAAATTCAAAGCATATTTTGGAATTCACCGGTGTATATGCAAACTTCCGGGCATTGTGAACAAGGTTTGCGAGAAATATGGATAAGTTCACGACTGCCTGGAATCAATGAGAATTCCAAACACCCAGAAGCAAAGCAAAATCAACTGGAATTATCCGCCAACTGTTTACTATCGGCACACATCCGGATTAATTGTCAACATGAAGTCGGCATCAATTGTGCAACCTCCACAGCAAGAATGATCAGATCAGCAGAAGGACAAGCGGTGTGCATGACCAATGGAATATCTTCTATCAAGGTCCGACTGTTTATCACAGTGCAAGGCTTTTGGTACAAGGAACCCAGCCTTCCTCCGCAAGCTATCGAGAGAAGCTTACTACACAAGACTCCCAACCTTCCTCTCTACACCACTGGGTGAGAAAATCTTCTGGGGTACGGCACTCCCATCTTCCTTAGCAAGCTATCGTGAAAAGCTTCTGGCATAAGGCACTCAACTTTCCGCAGTAAGTCACATGAGGGAAAGCTTCCGAGGTACGATACCCAGCCTTCTTCAGCACACCACCTTGGCAGAAGCTTCGGGCGTAAAGTATTCAGCCTTCTCCAACACGCCATCGTGCCCACGACAGTCTTGTCAGAAGCCCGAACTAGTCCGTACACACGTCCGCCTCAGAGCTCAATGGATTATGAAAGGATTTATCCTACCTCTGCATATGTTGTGAGCATGCAGTCCAGTGGATCAGTTCATGCGAGCCACTTGTACACGGGAATGTCTGTGCTAAAGAGAAACGTCGGCCCCATACTTCAAAGAAGGATGTGAACACAGCAATCCCTACGAGATATGCAAGAGTAAGTTGTGAGTACATGCCCAGCAAGTTGGGATATGACCAAGGAGCCGTGTTGGCAGGTCATGACAAGTTCACCAAAAAGGAACCCCCAAGAACAATGAAGTTTTGGACAAACCACCTTCACGATGGCCAATAAAATGAAATTTCACAGACAAGGTGGTATTATCAATCTTTGTCAGGCTCTTGCATATGCGGCCACAACAATGCACTACTTGCGGTTACAAGTGAGCTTGCCGCGTACGGGCCAAGATAAGAGGCTATGCTCCGAAAGATACACCGGATGCTAGCCATATTATGTTCATCTCGAAGGGTATAACAAGGACTATAGAGGCTATATATATGGTAGAGCCATCTCAGAGATTACCGTCTATGATTACTTTGTGATCATGCCCGACATTTTAGCTGGGAACCTCCTGAGAACGAAGTCAGAATGCAAGAGATATCAAGAAAGCATCCGTATAGAACCCACAGCCAGATTAAGTATTCTGACAAGGCAAAAAGAGAGCCACTCCTAGCCACTCCAGGCCATACGAGCACGAGAGACCGGTACCCAGAAAGAATGTCTCGCCCTTGGCAGTCAGTGTAAGAGGTATCGCAATAAAACCCGAAGCAGCTAGTCTCAGGACATGGAAACCAGATTATTTGTCGATACCCGGAGCTACCCACCAACCCCAGCCAACAAACTACCAGCACAAAGGGTTTGCCTGACAGGAAAGAGAAGGATTCAAGGTAGCTGTGTGAAAAGACAACACCGGAGTCATCAGAAGAGGCAGTTGAAAAGGCCAGTAAACACACGAAGACAAGACAACTGATGGATCCAAGTCACCCACAGGTAAGTCCCCCTAGCCGGGAGGTAAGCCCGGAAATCTCGAGGACGAGATTTTCTTAAGGGGGTAGGTTTGTGACACGCTGGTTTTCGCTCCTTGTTTTTTTCCCTTTGCGGGATTTGACTCCCGTCTTTTTTTGGATGTTATCGGGTTTTCTCTTGCCTTTGGGTATATGAAGATGGTCATTTAGCCTTGCCTTTCCTATATGACCCGAGATTCTCTTCAGTCCAACCTTGCCACCCAAGATATTTTCTCAAGACTTTGCCACTGAAACCCTACTCTCCGGTCTACCGGAAGGGAAACCCTAATTCCTTCCGTTACAAAGGAACTCCAATTTCCTTTGATATGTTGCCTCCCAAACTTCAACCAGTGATCATCCCACATCCATAAACCCTGGATATGCAAACATATTGCCAAGTCATTTGCAATATTTTTCATTTAAAATTAATTCCTTTTTCTGCCAGTTAAAGGAATTAAATCCAGGAAAATATCTATCCATCTCCAAAGTTCATGAAAACTTGTGGAGATATTCTTTGTGATCATATTGAGCTCCCATAAAAATATTGGCAATAATTAAATAAGGGAAATTGCCTTTTCCTATTTAAAGCCAATATTGCAATTTGGGCACTTTCCAAAGGAGCTACCATTTTGATAGCCAGGAAAAATCCCAAATAATTTTTAGAGCTTCTCCTATCCATATATTCACCATTTCCATCAAGATCCCAAGTTCCATAGATCAACTTTTGAGAGCATCATCCAATTCTTGTTTCTGGATTTATTTTGAGGTTGTGAAGCAACTACATTTTATATTGCTTCAAAAATTCTCAAATTAATCCAGGACCTCAAATCCCCTATATGATGTGAGTATACAAAAATTTACATCATTTTATCTAGCCAATTTCTCCCAAAAATTCCATCTAGTTTCTATCCAGATCCAAGCTCTGTGAAGGAAGTACCACTTTGGCATTTGCAAATGAGCTGAAATTTTTCTAGTACCTTCATATCCCCAAATCCTCACCCTCCACCAAAATTCAGCTCATTCCATCAATCTAGATGAGTGCAGCTTCAAAGTCAAGTTTCTGGACCAGAATTTGCATTGCAAAGGAAGTATATGCAAAACTTGTCCAAATGACTTGAAATTTTGGCAGCACCTAATCCTTCCTACCCTATTTCATTGTGACAAGGATCTAGCTCCTCTCCCTTATCCATTTCTCCGCAAGAACCCGTCCAAGTTTGCTGTCAGAAACATTGTGAGCTCAAATCAGTCAACTATTGCCCCCACCTCCATCCAAAACCCTCACATGTCAACTCACTGACCTCGGATCTATCCATTTGACATGTTGTTGCATTCAGCAAAACGCCAGAGCACGCGGCACCCCTGGTGACCACGCGTTTGGCATGCCAATGCATGCGCTCTGTGCATTGGGGCCCTTGGCCTCGTCCGTTTCCTCGCACCCTCGACACCACACCGCGTCCAGCAGCTTCCCCTTGGCCTCACCCTCGCCCTGGACCCCTCTCCCCCTTCCTCTTCTTCTCCCCGAGCGCCAGCTCCGTCGCGGCACAGTGCGCGCCCGTGACTCCCGTCGTCGGCTTCCTCCCTAGCTTCTTCCCCAAGCTCTCCCGAGCTCTCTCGAGGCCTCTGCCCTCACCGCGAAGCCACTCAACGCCGCTACCATCCAGCCACGTCGCCCCGGAGCTCCAGTATGCGGCTAAGATCGCCGCGGCGGCAGTGCTCATCCGCTCGCTCCGGCTGGCTATAAATAGCCCTTTCCTGAGCCATTCGAGCACACCAACCACCTCCCCTCTCCCTCTAGTCCACTCCCGTACCCGCGCCCGACCGAAGCCCTCGCCGGAGCACGGCAATTTAGCCGGAGTTCGCCCATGGCCTCCGCCCTAATCCACCATCATTCGGCCGCCTCGGACCATCCCTGCCTCCACCGTGGTTGCCCGTGAGCTCGCCGTGAAGCTCTGCATCCATACCCACCATCCCCGCAGGCCCGCGCTCGCCGGAGCCCCGCCATTACTCGAGCCCGCCGCCTACTGCCTCTCCACCTCGCCGCACTTCCCGTCATCCCCGCCGTCCATGCTGCCCGCCATCGGACGCGGGGCTCTTCCCCGAGCTCGCCGGTGGCCAGGCCTCAGCCGGAGATGGCCGGAGCCGTCCAGGCGCACGCCGGCGCCGCTCGGCCTCGCCTCTAGTCCGCTCCGTCGCGAGGTAGGAGGAGGAGGCCACGAGGAGAGAGAGAGCCGGCGTGGGGCCCGTCTGTCATTGACCGCAGCCGCCGCCACGTCGGATTAAGTGGAGGCGTCTTCTTCAAAGTACGCTTTCTGTGCATGAAAGTGTAATCCCGCGCGGCTTCAGACTAAAATACGTCTTCCTGTAGCAAAGGCGTATTTCTGAAAATGCGCTTTCTCTCTCAGCCCCGCTGCCGAAACTGCTACATTGTGAACGTTCGCCCGTTAAGAGCTACAGTGGACACTATTCTATCCACTATTCTGCCTAACGAACGAACGGCCCTAACTTCGCGACCGTAACTCTGATTCAGGTGAATCCAACGCCCACGTTTTTAGTTCGTCGAGCCTTTCCGATGGTATCATTTTCATAATGTTTCCACACTGTGAAAATGACCATTTTGCCCCTGCCCTTATTCAGCCCCTTTGAGAGAGAACCATTTCCAGCGAAGTTTTTCCGCGAGCCTCCCGCACTTCTCCCGGAGTATTCCTTCAGCCCCAGGCAAGCCGACCATCTGATATGTGCCCTAAAGCATTGCTCTATGTTATTCTTGCGTGTTTAAATTAATTTTGCGTATGCTTGTATGAGTAGTGGTAGGCTGTATCTGATGCCAGTGAACCCTTGCTTGCCTTTCTTTGATGACGGCACCACACTGTGTTCTGAGCTGCTTTCGGCCGTCCGGGGTGGATGCCGATTTTATGTTTCTCTTTTCAACAACTGGCCCATGTTCTGAGCTGGTTTTCGGCCGTCTCGGACAGCTGTTGAATTTCTTTCCGTAGCGGTGACCCTATGCTCTGAGCTGTTTTTCGGCAGTCTTAGGGAACCGCTACACTCTTTTTATCAACACCGTCTCATGCTCTGAGCTACTTTTCAGCCGTCTTGAGCCGGGGTTGAGTTATTCCGGTAACGTCCCAGATCTGAGTTGTAAAGACCGTTCTGGTGGCTACTGGTTTATTTGCCGGTTTCATGCAAGGGCTCAGATGGTTGTCACTTACAGCTACGACTTGTAAAGTGATATCTTGCTATTTACGTTACCTGCTAATGCTCATCACAGTGTTGCACTAATGACTCGCCGTGATATTATATGAAGATAGGTTGTTATGTTTTCATAGTTGTTACAACATGCATTATTTTGACATGTGAAATTCATAGTAATTTACTTTGATGAATAGTTACCGCCATGTTAAGTTGATCATGCTTAATGCCCATGCTTGTTAAAGTACTAATCGACACTAGACCTAATGGGTTGATCAAGAGCCACCTATCCGGAC
Organism: Elymus sibiricus; assembly: GCA_039707655.1. Classification (NCBI taxonomy): domain Eukaryota; kingdom Viridiplantae; phylum Streptophyta; class Magnoliopsida; order Poales; family Poaceae; genus Elymus; species Elymus sibiricus. The sequence goes on from CM077676.1 coordinate 388,745,817, forward strand.
TTATCCATGCAACCACATTTGCCGGTATGGGACGGCCCTAGCTTGGTCTATTGTCCTGCCTCTTGTCGGTACCACCAAATAGGGAGGGTTATGCGTGCGTGCTACCCTGGCCCGGTAGACGGCGATAATCCTGTGAGCCCAGTTTAGTTATATGGTACCAGGTCCCCGTTTGGGACAGTTTGTTTGGCCACGACGGTGGCAGGTGTCACGGGGTGACACAGGGGCCACCCAGGACATGACCCTGGGAGGGTATGATTGTCGGTGGGACCGTAAGAGTGCCAGGGCAGTAGACCAGTTTTGTTGGAGCATCGCCGGTCCACCCGAATGGGAACATGTACTAAAGTACGAGGCTAGGAGCTCCATGGTGTGGGTAAAGTGCGCAACCTCTGCAGAGTGTAAAAACCTATTCGAATAGCCGCGTCCACGGTATTGGACAGTCCGCTTAGGCCTCACTAGGTTGGTCAACCGTAACATTGATAATAATGATGGAAGAACTTATCTTGTGTTCGGAGGTACTCAATGGATCTTGAGTATTTCGAGGGTTGTGGGACAACCCAGAAGAGAGTAAGTTGGTAATTGGTAACAGTAAGCATTTTAAGCACTTAAGATGATTAATGTTACTAGATGTTTAATATTGCTAGACATTCCTGCCATAGCATGATGATTAATCTTGCTAGGTAAGCATGTTATGCTAGGATAGATAATGTTGTTCTAATAACAAATGCATGCTTGAATGCCATGGATTGCATTGCTTGGTGTATATGTTGGTTTGGTTTGCTTGCGAGTACATTCAAAAGTGCTCAACGGCCTTCAATGTGGCCAGGTTCACCTAAGGATCCGACGTCCGCTAGCGAGGAGCCGGAGTGTTCGCGGGCTAGAAGAGTAACCTAGTCAGATCCCTGTGGATTGGAGCCGCACCAGGACCATGCTGCCTTAGATAGAGCTTTTCCGCTGCCATTCCCCTTGTAATATATCCCATGTAAGACTTATATATCCATTAATAGTAATGCATGTGTTCATGATACTTGTTGTAAAAGCACATGCCAGAGTGATTTTCCTGGGCTGGTATGTGCGGTGACCGTCTGACTACAGTGGTATTCAGGCGGGGCGCCACAGGTGACGGTGTGGAGAGAGGAAGCAAACCGAAAGATGGACGTTGGTGCAAAGGGCGCAGATGAAGGGCATGTGTGTGCTAGTCTGTCCTCTGGGTAGAAGAACTCGAGCACCTAGAGATTGTCGAGTTTCGAGGATTGGAGCCAGAAGTCGACGGCATAGGGTCTGCACTGGAGGTAGCACGCCGGGATGGAGAGGCGGTGAACTGCGCCCTCATGGCCGGAGAGAATGGCCTCCGGAAGGTTGAAATCATCAACGATAGATTGTCCATGGCACCGAGTTGCGAAGTATCTTTCGCGGATGAGCTCCCAGGTGGGGGGTTCACCGCCGGAATCCATGGAGATTATCTCAATATGAACTGTTTCTAGAAGGTTAAAAACACGAGCGGCAGGGATCTCGCGGCAGTCGAGATTCAGAGGAGCGGTGTGCCATAGAGGGCGCCACCGAGATGCAAGGACTTGAGTGCGGATGCCCTCCTTGGTGGGGAGACAGGAGATAATCTCACCTAGGATGGCGTCCAGTAGGTTGCTGATGCGGTCCAAACGAGATTCCTCCTCGCCCTCTCGGATCCAGTGGGTGCACCACCGTCGCCGCTTGTCACCCTTCCACCACCACCACAGCCCCTGAGGACAGCATCGCTGGTGGCACGAGCCTCGCCCTCTTGGTGCTAGGGGCACCGGGCTCCATCTCCATCTCCATCTCCATTGCTGGGGTCGCGCCGCCTATGAGGCTATGACCAGCGCTCCGTACGGTGGATCTGGAAAAATGGGTTAGAGGCTAGGTACTCACTGCGCTGGTACAAAAAGGTTAAGTGGGGAGAGGAAGGGGAGGGTTCCAGATTAATTATTAACAAGTCAAGGGCTGCACAAGATTAAATAAAAGCACGGCCTTGAAGGTACGATATGCACTGGTCTACATGCAGCCCAGGCACGGGCGTGACCCATTGTGTTTTAATTGTGTACAGGCATACCTTCGTCGCTGGATTCTGTTCGACGTCGCAGGCACGCTTCTACATGCATCATGCTGGGTTGCAAAATTTTCCACGGGCACGTTCTCTGTGAAAGCACAGTTTCACATTAAGGAGATTGAAGGTCCTCCCTCCATCTTCCAAATGTTTCCCCTGCAAGGACGTGAAGCCATGACAGATGCACGGTTTCACAGATAGAGGAAGCATGGTCTGCATATATTTCCTCCACCGCATTCACCGTGAGAGCCATGGCCGTGAGGTCACGAGATGCACGGTCCCTCTTAGTGTTCAATCAACCGTGCCTACCTTGACTTCACGCCGGGGCCCCTCTTAGTGTACGTGAAAAAAGCAGCACGACTGCCTACGTCCCATGGCCCTATAACTGAACGAGTCAGCAAAAAATATTTGAAACACAGAAGATGTCCGTGCCTCCCGTTGCTGCACATCCGTGCCTCTTCGAAATACGCGACCGTGCCTTTCGTAGCATCACGTCCATGACTCTTTGAATGAAAATGTCAAAGCGTGATGCTATTTAGTACAGAACCGTGGCTGTAGAGACTTCACGAACGTGCTTTACAAAGCGCACCTCTCATGCTTTTAAAAATGTGGCACTTATGCTTTTAAAAGCGTGCCTCTGGATGTGTCCCTTCCGTTCCTCACAAAGTAGACGGTTAAATTTGACATCTGACCCGGTAAACCTCCAATTCCCACAAATATAAAAAAACTAAGGACAATCAACGTGATGCAGAAACCAAATTACATTTGTTAACAAAGTTCCCCGCAACCAAATTACTCAAGAAAAAATGAGAAACTTCATTCCACTGCTTAATAACATTGACTAATTAAGGAAAACTACCGCGATACAGGAAACCAAAATACATTTGTTAACAAAGATACTGACAACGAAATTACACAAGACAAAATAAGAAACTCCAGTCCACTGCTTAATAACTTCAGACGCAGACAACGATCAGGGTCGCTGCTGTCTACTTAGATCCCAGCGACCATCTTGTTGGATTGCTGGGCGCGGAGTTCCTCAATCTCCTTCTTCATAGCCTCCACGACCTTCATCTCCTCTGCACGTTGCTTCACAACAGCCACAGATTCCTCCACCAGACGGTCGTGCTCGACGAGGAGCTTCGCCTTCTCATCGAGAAGTTCTTCGATGATCACGTCCATCTTCTCCACATCGGCATTGCTCGCCTCGAAGAGCTTCTTACAGCTGTAGGTGACCCCCAAAAGCTGCTCGTACGACTTGTCATCCTCCAGCTTTGAAACCGAGGCACTGATCTGATCGAGCAGCTTATTAAGATTAATTAACATGGAGCTCTGAGCTTGTTCGCCTCCAAGATGAATTTCCTTGTGAGAGCCGTCGCCAGCCCGTGAGGCCTCCGCGTCACAACGGGACATCTTACCTCTTTCCGCCGCCGCCCTGCTCACTGCCCCCTTCTTTTTTCTCGACCTAGAACCCCTCCCTAATCTGCTGGAAGATACACCCTCATGCTGCTGGTATCCTACTATAGAGGGTTTCTGTTCAAGTTCGCGACGGAGCCTAAGCCTGGCTCCAATTGACTCTGATCCAGCATCAGGAAGACACATCCTCATGGTATTAGGAGGAACCTGACAACAATAATTCACAACTAAATCAACTAGCAGGAAGAGAGAGAAAACGCAAGAAGTAGAAACAGAGTCAACTTACATATGAGGAACCCTCGCCAGCTAGGATCTCCTCCTGCATCTGCAAGCGGCACTCCGGAGCAGTCTTCTTCTTCCCGGCCATGGCGGACGGGGGCAGGAGCGAGAAGAGCAAGAGAAATGGATGGGCTGGCAGCGCGCAAAGGGAGGAAGAGGATGTGGCTAGGGCTAAGGGACGCGATCCGGCTTAAATAGCTGGACCTAGGCCTCGGGTAAGGAGCCGGAGCGGGGTCATGAGACGTTCACACCCCAACCGAAGGAGACGCCCGTCAGACGGTTGGGCTTCCGTAGCGGAGCCACGCGGCATTCACATCCCCACCGGAGGAGACGCCGGTCGTACCGTTGAGTTTCCGGAGCGGCGCCATGCGGCGTTCGCACAACGTCTGGAGGAGACGCCTCATATTCTCGTGGGTCTAAAACCATGCCTCATGGTGCTTCACTTCCTTGCCACTCATAGTCACTCATGTCAGTGAAAACATTTCGAGCATAGATGAACGAACGTGCCTCCCATGCTACTAAAATCGTGCGTCTCGCAGAGAAAACGTGTCACTGAAAACATCTGAACGGCTTCACGTCTGTGCATCAAGCGCCTTCACGTACGTGCCTCCTGTTGCTTCATGTCCGTGCCTCCTTCATGCCTCTCACACTTAAACATGGTACTCAAAACTTTTGGGACACAAAGAGGTTAGAACGTGCCTCTTATGCTCTTAAAAGTATGTGTCTAGATGCTTCCTTTCCGTGCCTCACAAAGTAAAAGATTAAAATTGACATATAAACCTCCAATTATATCATTAATATAATGAGAAAAATCAAGGAAAATTAACGCAATACAGGAAACAAAATTACACTTGTTAACAAAGTTCCTGATACCAAAATTACACGAGACAAAACAAACCTCTGTGCGCCTGGATGTAATTTCGTGTCTCCACAATCGTCACACCTATGCCTGGTTCGGAACACAGAGGCACGTACACCTTCACGTCCGTGCATCCAACGTTACACATTTGGAACAAAGAGGCACGAACATGCCTCCTATGATACTAAAATCGTGCCTCTCAAAGTAAACAATGTACTAGAACTAAATTTGTTCATAACATAAGCAAACTACATAGTGATCGAGCCTGATTACAAAGCAAACTAGATAAGAAGCAAACAAGCAAACCTAAATTTAGCACAAGAAACCTACAAACTAGACAGAAAGCAAATCCGATGACAAATCTAAAATGGCTCAAGCACATTGACAGACACTTCCTTGGGCGGCCCCATCTCCGTCTTCAGTAGTAGTCTCCCCAGGTCCTGGGGCGCTTCCTCGACTTCTCCATCTTTGCCCGGCGAAGCCCGTACTGGGTGATGGTGATCCGGCTCCATATCTCGTACGCCGCGTAAGCGTCCTTTGCCGCATACTCGATGTGCCTCATGGACAGGGGCATGCACACCCAGTGCTTGTGTTCTGCGTCAGTAATCTTCTTCTTCATGTCGTTGTAGGAGTCGTCGATGAGGACGCCGGAGACGTCTCCAAGCGAGTCCAGCGCCTTGGTAGCTTCAGGCACCCTCCATTCCTTCTAGATGTCGACAAAGTTGGTGATCTCCAGCCCAACGTGTCCGAGCTTCTCTATGTCCCCGTCGATGGAGAAGCCAGCAAAGGTGTACCTTGGGTCGAGAAGGAAGTCGTCGAACACCGGGCACGTGTCATCGGCGGCTCTCAGTTGGAAGAGCAGCACCGGCTGAGTCTTGCCGACGGAGAGCTGGACAAGGGCGGCTTTCTGCTTGTCTGCACCCTTGTTGCTGTACTCGACATCTACACCGACGATCTTGTGCCGCTGGTACTTGAGGTGCTACTCGTACTTCTCGACGATGGTCGCCGCCTCGTCCAAGTCGCTGGTGTGGATCACGTGCAACATGGTGTTGCCGTGGGCTCGGACCTCCTTGAACTCCTTGATGTACCCCATCGCAGGGAGAACGGTTTCTGTGGAGAACGATGAGTGGGAACGGTGGGATGGAAGCGCAATGGCAATGTTTGTGGAGGAGGAAGACTGCGCGAAGGTCTGAATTTAAGGTGTGGGATGGCGGCAACCGATGACTGCACGATCTCTCCGATGTTGCGCTTATACAGATCGTGGGTTGAGGGCATTTGTGATCGTCGTTTTGGCGACGCAACTGCTCGGAGTGGGGGTCGTCTGTGATCGTGGGTTTTTGAACGCGGTTTTTTGATCGTGTGTTTTTCTATTTTCAATATATTATTAACCATCACGCTATCTTCGGAGGCGTATTTATTTTTTCTGAATTTTTGAGTCAAAATTTTACCCCACGCCTCCGAACTTCCAGCAAAACTATTGTAACACAGACGGACGATGCTGCCTCTGCTGGATGTAATTTCGTGGATCTAAAACCTCTTTTGCTTGAAACAAGTGCCTATTATAACTTCAGGCACGTGCCTCTAACAATGAACAGTGTCGTCACCGAAAACACTTGGAACATACACGCACGACCGTGCTTTCACATCCGGGCCCCTCACAGAGTCACAGTGAACATCTCGTCACCACAAAACGTATGACTGAATAACCCAATGAAAACATTTGGAACACTGCGGCACGAGCGTGCTCGATATGAATTCATGTTTGTGGCTCGGTCATGACGCGAAGGCCATTTCTCTCTGACTGAAACACATGTAACCATGACTCTTCTTCAGACGTAACCGTGACTCCGCTTCGCATGAAACCGTGCCTCTCATGTCTACACTGTCGTGCCTCTCCTAAACACCATGTGAGTGAAAACATCAGGAAAAGAGGAGCATGACCGCGCCTCTCCTGCTTCTAAAATTGTGCCTCATGTGGATTCACGTGCGTGCCTCTCACACTAAACGTGACGTCAGCGCAATGTGAATAGAGTCACGACGCTGCCCCTGCATAACATAGGACCTTGCCTATATAGTGGCATCAAGTCCATGCCTCAATCAGTAAACGAGTCAGCGAAAAAACAGAGAGGCAAGAACGTGACTCTGCTCCATGCCTCTCGCAGTTCGAGGCGTTCTTCCGAGGCATGCTACGAACTGTTCGTTCATACCGTTCACATGGTTTAGGGTTTCTCTTTATTAAACAGAGACACGTACGTAGGCATTATTCCGAGCCATCAGATCCAAGGAGATTTACTTTCTGCTTAATACAGAATGAGACTATCGCACAGGCATAAGCTCCATGCTTCACGTCCGTGTCACGTTCTTGCTTCCACAGGAGTCACGGCCGTGCCTCTCACAGCGAAGCGTATCGCTGATACATTTAGATAACAGAGGCACGACCGTGCCACAGTTTAATACAGGATTGTGCCTGTCGTGTCTGCACGTTCGTGACTCTCACAGTGAACTATAAAAACATTTGCAAAACAGGCACGAACGTCCATCCCATCTAAAAATAGTGCATGCAGATGCTCCACGCCACGCACTTAAAACAGCCACTATAAATGTCTGGAATACGAGAAGGCGCGAATGGCGTGTCACGTCCATGCCTCTCTCACAAAAGTCATGGCCGTGCCTCTCTGAGTGAAGACATTTGGAACACAGAGACGCACGAACGTGACTCTGCATAACACAGAACCGTGCGTGATAGAGGCAGCAGCTCCGAGCCTCTCGCAGTTAAACGTGTCACCGAAAACTTTTGGAACACAGATAGGCACGAACGTTACCCTGCGTGATAGGGAAACATGCCTATGCAGGCTTCACATCCGTGCCTCTCGAATTGAACAAATCAGCGGAATCATTTGGAACACAAAGACGCACAAACGTGACTCTGCTTAATACCAAACAATGCCTCTATGGGCTTCACGTCCGTGCCTGCCAGCCGAAACATTGGAACACAAAGAGACAACAACTTCTCTGTGCTTATTAGGGACCCATGCATTCGTGGCCTTCACTTCCGCGAATGTCAGCCTAAAACATTTGGAACACAAACACACACGAACGTGACCCTGCTTAATACGGAGACGTGCCCCTGTTGACCTCACATCCATGCTCCTATAGTTACACGTGACAGCCAAAAAAACATTAGGAATACAGAGGCATCAACATGCCTCTTCTTAATATGGAACACCATGAAAACAATTGGAAAAAAAAGACGGACCGCCATGCCTTTACTGGAGACAACTTCGTGCCTCCACAGTAGACACGGCCGAGCCTCTCTCAATGAACACATCACTGAAAACAATTGCAACACAGAGAGGCACGCCCGTGCCTGTTTCGTTAGAAAACGAAAACATATGCTTCTACAAACATGCCTACCTTGGCTTCACATTATCACCCCTCCCAGTGTACGTGAAAACGGAAACATGACACTGCCTCTGCATAACATAGGATCGCGACTATAATGCCATCACATCCGTGCCTCAATGAGTAAAAGAGGCACTAAAAAATATCAGGAACACAAAGAGGCACGACCGTGGCGCTACATAATACAAAACTATAGACACATCACGGCCGTGTGTCTCAGGGTGAACGGGTTACTGAAACTTTTGAAACACAGAGGCACAAACATGCCTTTTGTGGTCCTGAAACCGTGCCCCCGGGTGCTGCCCTTCTGTGCCTCACACAGTGAAACGTGTCACTGGAAAAATTTGGAAAACAAAAGCATGACCGTGCTCCCACGAACAACTGTTTTTGCATTTTTCTTGACATGGGTGCCGTACCACTACCTTTTTTATTTTATTTTTAGTGGTGTCACTGAACTTAAATACAAAAATGCCAGAGTCCCACCGACTGACACGTAAGAAGCAAACAAAAAAACGCCCAGGTTGTCAAAAAACTAACGCAGACAGGCCCACAGACTGTTGCATGAATCTCGATGCTTATACGGACGGTGGAAAATTAGAGATGGTTCGATCATTCCCCTCGCTCTGCTGGTCTCCTCCTTCACCTTTCGCAGGGAAAATCTCGAACACTACACCACCCGCACGCTCTACTCCTTCCTTCTGCCCCTTCCCCCAAACCAGCAAACCAGCCCAACTACGAAATCGAGTTCGCCTCACCAGACAACCACCGCCGTACTTCGCCAACCGCCCTCCATTGCGAGACACAAACCATAAAACGGTGCCCGCGACAGCACCAAAAACCCCCTCCCGGCGGCGGCGACTGACGACGAGAACCTGCGCTCTGAAGACCGGCGGTGGAGATCGCAACAAAGAGCAGCGACAGAATGAGACGATGGATGCGAGAAACCCAGCACCCACAAATGAAGGTAAAAGTTCGTACATTCCATTCCATTCCACGAGGGCGGACATAGTGATTTTCCCCTTTTCACGGTCAGGAACCCTAGCAAGCGCAGAAACTCTGTTTTCGAATTACTCTATTTCAACTTCTCTAACAGATAGGAATAGCGTAGGGAAGACTGCAATTGAAATGCTACTCCTCCCCATTACAGATTTTTGGACGGTGGATATTACTTAACACGTACCTGACTTCACTAAGAATGACCCCACTGTAGATTTAAACTCTGGGAGCATCCTGACAGACCAAACTTGATAATTACACATCATTTTCTACACACATTGATTATATCTGTTTAAAATTACGTGCCTCTGGTTTCAAAAACCGTGGTACATGAATATGTGCACATGTGCTTCTACGGTGAAACAACTTGTGCCTCTTCAACCATACCATTTATTTTTTCCATGCGATGCATGTCATCTTTTGCTGTGAGATTAAACTCTGCTTCTAACACCTGGCCACTTTCATGCAGCAATGACTGGTGTAAAGGAAAACAGGAAGCCTGAGGAAGAGCCTGCCATGCAGAAAGGTCCTGTCAAAGGTTTAAGCAAAGTGTCGACTCCACTGTCCAACTAAGGAAAACTATATAGCGACATAAATAAGTTAACCGTTTTCCTTGACACAAGTATAAAAAATTGTATTATATTCTGCAAATAAAACTGTGCCTATGTGTTTCCAAAAGTATATCCCTTTCCTTTTTTGCAAACGAATCAATATCCTTTTTTGTTACCTGATCATTATGCAGGTCACGAAGACAGTGATATTCAAACAATCATGTCTGAAATTAACATGCAAAATGAAGAAAGACGTACCATCTCTCCTCACCCATTAGAAAAAAGTACGCAACAAATCAAGCAGAACGAAGCAGTGGCCATGCCAATCCTGGACAAAAATACTACACCACTGGTAACTTACAGCAAGCGGACAGATAAAAATGATGCTATCAAGAGCAAACGAGTAAAAACAAGCAGACGAGAGAGGCAATCGGAAACAAAGGCTGTTGTTCATCCTGAAGATGAAAGGAAAAAAGCGAAAGAACAACACTGATGTCATCCTCGAAAGTGATACCTTGCAATAGCCAAAGCCTCTAATGGTACTCCCGCCACTAGCACCACCCACGAGCAACAAACAAACTGAAATCATGAAGAAAAACAAACGACCATGGGTGTAACAAGAACAGGATGACGCCAACAAAGATTCGGAGCCTGATGGTGCCAACGATGATACAGAAGGCGATGCATGTTTACTCACACCTTTGACATCATTAGCAATTCTAAATAACAAGTCACTCAAGCGATCAATCATGTAGGCATTTCGTTTCAATTGTTTCATGACATTTGCATTGAAGTGATCTTGCTTAATAATATAATTGTCAAATTCATACAAGCATTGACTAGGAGGTTTGTTATAAGGAATATCACCTTCATCAAACTTTATAAGAGAATTTACCTCTACTACCTGTGGCGGTGTGTCAAGACCATGTATCTCTTCAATAGGTGGTAAATTCTTAACATCTTCAGCTTTAATACCTTTTTCCTTCTGGCATTTCTTTGCTTCTTGCATATCTTCAGGACTGAGATATAAAATACCCCTCTTCTTCGGAGTGGGTCTAGGCGGTGGTTCAGGAAGTGTCCAATCATTATCATTCTTCAATATATTATTCAATAACTCCTCAGCTTGTTCAATAGTTCATTCCCTGAAAACACAACTAGCACAACTATCTAGGTAGTCCCTAGAAGCATCGGTTAGTCCATTATAGAAGATATCAAGTATTTCATTTTTCTGAAGAGGATGATCAGGCAAAGCATTAAGTAATTGGAGAAGCCTCCCCCAAGCTTGAGGGAGATTCTCTTCTTTAATTTGCGCGAAGTTAAATATTTCCTGTAAAGCAGCTTGTTTCTTATGAGCAGGAATTTTTTTTCCAGAGAAGTGATAAATCATATCCTAGGGGCTACGCACACAACCAGGAGCAAGAGTATTATACCATTCTTTAGCATCACCCTTTAATGAGAAAGGAAATAACTTAAGAATATAGTAATAGCGAATTTTTTCCTCATGAGCAAATAGGGTGGCTATATCATTTAATTTAGTAAGATGTGCCACAACAGTTTCAGTTTCATAGCCATGAAAAGAATCAGATTCAACCAAGGTAATTAACTCAGGATCGACAGAGAATTCATAATCCTTATCAGTAACAAATATAGGAGAGGTAGCAAACTTAGGATCATATTTCATTCTCTCCCTCATAGATTTTTCTTTCATTTCAGCAAGCAGTTTTATAACTTCATCTCTATCATTACAAGCAAGAATGGCTCTAGCCGTCTCCCTATCAAAGCAATGTTCATCAGGTGTTTCAACTCTAGTAGGAGAGCTAGGCATAATAGGTGAATCATAATTCTCAAGAGTTTCAGCATTTTCAATTTCTTTAGCTTTAGCAAGTTGTTCACTAAGAAATTCACCAAGTGGCACAACATTATCAAGCATAGTACTAGCATCATCATGAGTATCATTCATAGCAGAAGTGGTATCATCAATAACTTGCGACATATCAGAATTAATAGCATGTGGTGGTGTTGCAAGTTTACTCAAAACAGAAGGTGAATCAAGTGCAGAGCTAGATGGCAGTTCCTTACCTCCCCTCGTCTTATAGGGAATGATCTTGGTCTTAGTGGCTTTCAGATTCTTCATAGCGATCAACAGATATAAATTCCAAGTGACTCCACAAATATAGCTATGCTCCCCGACAACGGCGCCAGAAAAATGTCTTGATAACTCACAAGTATAGGGGATCGCAACAGTTTTCGAGGGTAGAGTATTCAACCCAAATTTATTGATTCGACACGAGGGGAGCCAAAGAATATTTGCAAGTATTAGCAGTTGAGTTGTTAATTCAACCACACCTGGAGACTAAATATCTGCAGTAGAGTGATCAGTAGCACAGTAGTATGATAGTTTGATAGCAGTTGCAATAATAGTAACGGTAACAGTAATAACAGTAGCGATTGTAACAGCAGTAGCAACAGTAGTAACTTAGCAAGAACAATATGTGAAAAGCTCGTAGGCATTGGATCGGTGATTATGTTGGATAACATTCATCATGTAACAGACATAACCTAGGGCGACACAGAACTAGCTCCAATTCATCAACGTAATGTAGGCATGTATTCCGTATATAGTCATACGTGCTTGCGATAAGAACTTGCATGACATCTTTTGTCCTACCCTCCCGTGGCAGCGGGGTCCATAAGGAAACTAAGGGATATTAAGGCCTCCTTTTAATAGAGAACCAGAACAAAGCATTAGCACTTAGTGAATACATGAACTCCTCAAACTACAGCAATCACCGGAAAGAATCCCAATTATTGTCACCTTGGGGTACGCGGATCATAACACGTAGCAGGTGCATACAACTTGCAAGATCGGATCAAGAACACAAATATATTCATGAAAACATAAAGGGTTCAGATCTGAAATCATGGCACTCGGGCCCTAGTGACAAGCATTAAGCATAGCAAAGTCATAGCAACATTCATCTCAGAACATAGTGGATACTAGGGATCAAACCCTAACAAAACTAACTCGATTACATGATAAATCTAATCCAACTCATCACCGTCCAGCAAGCCTACGAAGGAATTACTCACTCCCGGCGGTGAGCATCATGAAATTGGTGATGAAGGATGGTTGATGATGACGATGCCGGAAGATCCCCCTCTCCGGAGCCCCAAACGGACTCCAGATCTGGCCTCCCGATGAAGAACAGGAGGTGGCGGCGGCTCCGTATTGTGAAACGCAATAAAACTTCCTCCCTTATTTTTTTCTCTGGAATTGTGAATTTATAGGCCAGAGATTAGGGTCAGCGGAGCCACGTGGGCCCCACGAGCCACCAGGGCGCGCCTGGGGGGGGTGGCGCGCCCTGGTGACTCATGGGCACTGGGTGGCCCCCCTCTAGTGGGTTTTGGTTCCAGTATTTTTTATTTATTCCATAAAAAATCTCCAAAAAGTTTCATCCAACTCCAAGAACTTTTATTTCTGCATGAAAAAGAAAGGCACCCCAAGGAGAAGAAGAGAAGGAGAGGAAGACAAGATCCAGGATACAGAAGACAACGATTAACAAGAAAGACACAAAGGAGCACAAGCAGGTACAAAAGAGACACAAGGAGAAGCACGTACAAAGCAACACAAACGTCAAGGAACAGCAAAATCAACAAAGAAAAGTAGCAGCAGAAATAAAAGTTGCAGATCACGAACAAGCAAAGGAGGTAAATATTAACAATACATGATGTGGTTTGACTTCACCAGTCTGTTCTCATACTCACACTAATTTTTTTTGTTTCATACTCTCCAGGCACGCATGCCAGCCCACAGTGAAGGCTGAAAGTAGGATGATGGCAACAACACCGAGCACAAGGATCCAATGAACAAATCATCCAACCTCACAATAGATGATGGTCCATCAAGCACAACCGCGAAAACAGTATAGGACACAACCGTGATAGGAAGCAGCAAACACGTGAGTATAAACAACCCTTCTCCACTTTTAAACTGCATAGAGTTGTGAGTTAACTGACAAACATACTTGACTCAGCTCCGCAGTCCCGCCGAGCTAGACTCAGCCCCCGATGAAGCACAAGTTGACCCGAACATCCCAGATGACCACAAACTAGACCATCTTATACCTGACAAAGAAAGAGTAGACGCAGACGAAAACATCCAAACCACCAACAAAGAGGTAAAATTCAACAACAACCCTTTTTTGAAGATTTATAAGCAATGAACTACCTAGTACAGCCTACCACAACAATATGGAAAATACAAGAATTACAAGGAATGAATAACCTTTTTCTCTAAACAACACAGGAAACAAACGAGCACGCTGCTGTCAAGAATCAACAAGGACCACAGCTAGGGGAAGCCACAAAACACGGGGAAGTTGTCACTGCAATAGTAGCCAGTGCTGCAAATGAAGACCAACCTTCACTTGACAAACAGGAACTATAAAATACCCCAGCAGCGTCAACGACTGAAGAGGTGAAGTTGGACGACCTGCTTCTATAACATAAGAAAATAAAAATATATTTAAGCACGCACAAATGAAGTCCCACCTTTATCTACATTTTTGATTGAACAGACAAAAGAAGCAAACGAAAGCACTACCGTAGAGCAGCAAAACTCACAGCAAGAGGACGACAAGAAACAAGGACAACATGTCTTTACAGTAGTAGACAACCCTGCAACTGGAGAGCAAGAGGTATTACAAATAATAGACAATGCTGCTGCCATTGGACAAGACCCAAAACATTCAGAAAACGAAGAAGAAGAAGCACACACGGCACCACAGACAATGACTGAAGAGGTGAAGTTACAAAACATGTTTCTACAACATATGTATAAAAAAGTAGCTGCACAAACAGATATGCAGTCCCATTTAACTATTTTTTTGTCTTACAACAGCCTCAACAAACAGAGGAGAGCACCGACATTCAACATCAACAAAAGCAACCAGAGGAGACCATTAAACAAGGGGAACAAGATATTCCAACGATAGACAGGGATGGCACTCATGACCAAGCCCAAAATACTTCACTTAACGAATAAGAAGTAGCAGGCGCTCGAGCGGCAACAACGATCGAAAAGGTAAAGTTACATAAGCTGCTCTATTTGAAATTAAAAAAATAGCTTCCGTCACAGACACAAATGCATTCCCATTTTACTGACCCCTATGTTCTCCTCTAAGTTTATTTTGTGTTGGCTCTTTTGTTGTTATGTTTTAATTTACAGATTGTGAGATAGTACTTAAGTTTCTTTTGTCTTGCCTGTTTCGCTCCTAGAAGATACGCCTTGTCCTTTGTCATTCCTTTCTTGTTCTTTCCACTTGTGCTTGCATGTGATGATATCCCTTTAGGGTTTTACAAAGGAGAAAGGGAGCAAAGATAGTGATCCCGTGAGCACGGCCATCGAAGACATGTACAACGTTGTATGTAGGCCACGGACAAAGAAAGCAGGGTAAGTTCATGTAACTACCACAGAACACATTATTTCAATGTCTTTCCGTGTAAACTCTGTAAACTAAAATATTTTCAAAATATACATTGCAGAGATCAGCTTTTCATGAGAACGGAGATGTTAAATGTCAATCTAGGTCATGTGGCCGAAAGCTTCACAGTCGGAAATCCAGTGAGCAGCGAAGCCATCGAGCCCATGCTAGTGATCTTGAGAAATGAACTCAAGGGCACAGGACGAAAGATTCTATCATTAAACAACACTGTAAGTAAAGATCACGGCAAAAACGTGTCAACAATGAATACCAGTATATCAATCGATCAAGTTTGTCTACAAGTGAACTGACAAATTCCTTTTTGTGTACATATGACAAAATATGCAGCACTCAATGAAGCGAGCCGATGACAATGATCCAACGTGCTTCAAAAATAAAGACCAAGCACATATCAGAAATAAACTACTACCTGCCAGGCTTAAAAGACTTTTCAATATAGAAGAAGGAGAAAAACTGCAAGATTATGACATGGTAAGCAGATCACCTGTTACAGATACGAAAATCCAATAACGGCTCTACAGTTCTCTTTTATTTCCAACAAACCATGCCTAAATCTAAGAAGGATTGCAAATGGTTTCTTTTTATTTTGCCTCTTGCAGTTCTTTCTACCAGCTTCCATAGGTGGGTATATGAAAGACGGAGATATCGGTCACTACTTCACCATCACAGTTAACATGAAAAAAGAGCGCTTCGAATTCCTTGACTCTCTAACTGCATATCCCGGGACAGTACAATTCTTCAACACTATAACAAGCAGATTGAAGAAGATCTGGAAGCAAATGAGCACAGAGCTCCAGCTCTCACCAAGAAGTATCGACCATTTCAAAAAGGTCAAAATGCAGGTGCCGCTTCAGGGAGGAGACACGTAAACACTACCAACCTTTCTCTTTTTTTTCCTGCAACATTTACTACTTCCATTCCTAAAAACAGGACGTTAGGGCAGTTTTACCCAAACTGTCCCAACGTCTTATATAAAATATAAGGTAGTTTCATGACACAGGCCAGCAATAATAACCAATCATTCTTCTACATGCAGAATGGACTGTGCATTCTATATGTACATGAACGTGAAGCACTACACCCAAGATGGAACAACAGTGGTCTTAACGGAAGAACATGTCCCAGAGTTGAGGAAAAAAATTATATATCAACTAATCAGCCAACGCAGAGATAATACCGTACTATCATTAATCAACGATACCACAGGTTCGTATTTCTAAAGACAAGCAAGTAATACTTTGCTTAAGTAATTTTTAGAAACCAAGCCTCATAATTTTTCAGCCTACCAGTTAATAATGAGTGTTTTTTTCTTGATTCTAACAGATATGCTGATGCATAAAGTCGACATCGGAGACATAGAAATGCAACGGACAAAATGTGACGTACTAGAAGAGTTTCCTCCAACTCCCGAGCCCAAGGGAAAAACTATTGGAACAAGCAGTCAAGACCAAGAAGTTATTGATATTACTGACACATGCACCGAAGAGCAAGAAGTTATACATGTAAGCAGCCAGGAACCGATTAAAGAAATTGACTCACAACAACATGGGCAAACAGAAGCTGATTTACAGAGGGAACACGAACGCGACGATCTACCAATAGAACCAGATCGACAACCCCTAGAAGAAAAGATTGAACACCAGGAAACTCCCCAATATGAAGAACACATCAACAGCAACAGCAACAGCTTCATTGCACAGCAACTTGAGCAAACACACACTGGTTTAAAAGAGGATAACAGAAGGAAGGATACACCAACTGCGCAAGACCAGCTTTCCAAGCTGAACAAGCACCCTGTTGCTGAAGAAAAGAAGGACATCAACAATAAGAAGATCTTACAACAAAGGATACTTGAGAAGAGGAAACGCGATGCTGCCGTCTCTGCTAAAAAAACCAACAAAAACGACAACACAAAATTGGGAACACAAGCAGCAGGATGCAACACCTCAAGTAGAGCATCCAGAAACGACCAGCAAGGTACCTCAAGTACCGTCTCTCTAGCGTTCTTATCACACGAAGCGCTAACCAAGGCTCTAGAAAATGATAAATTTTTTGCAGGCCTTAGCCCAGACGAACTAAGAACATACAACGAACTTGTTTTAAATAGACAAATGGCATTCGATGATTTCAAAACAGGCATCGATGATCAACGACAGCATGAATGTAACAAGAAAAACAGACAGCATCTGGCAAGGTTGCAGCAAGATTCTCCAAAACATTCAAAGATTCAATCATCTGAGATCAGCTCAGCAAACATAATCTCAATCAAGAGGCCGTTGAAGCGATCGACCAGGGTCTCTGAGAAAGTCAACATACCAACATTTGTGCCAGGAGATTTCATTTATAAGGACAAGGCCATGTCACTTTATAAATATCTAATGAGCCGAGAAGGACAGAAAGAATGTGGAAAGTAAGTAGATTCTCTCTCTTCCCAGAAACAAGAAACAGAGAAGTGCAGCTACTCTTAAAACTAGCTAACCACTGACTCTATTATGCGTAAACCTTTTTTGCTTGCAGAGAAAACGTATATAAAAGCTCAAAGCGAGAAGATAACATTACTGGAAAAGCCATGATGGACCAGGCACGACAAGGAGATGCACAAATGGAGGGCTCGATGGCAAACGCATTATTGGAAGAATGGGCAGAACAGCAACAATTCAACAGAAGCGACACAATCGTACTACAAGCAGAGTTCGCAAATGTATGAGTACCTCTTACACAAAAACACATCCACCATTGCTGTGATAAATTTCTTAACTAAAACTACATACTCTCTTTCTTCCAGATGGTGCTCGGTCTCAATTCTAAAGAAGGAGACCTAAGAGAATTCGACGAGGTCGAAGCACTAAACGCATTTGGAACCCTTGTGAAAGGAAAAAAACCTTCTAAAAAGAAGATGGTAAGTTCAGAATTATTACCGAATAAAAGTATACACGCATGATTTATTCTCCTCAAGCTTGAACAATTGCATGAAATTTAATTTTTCCAACAACCATGACCTTTTTCAACTATCTCTCTGACACACAACGCAGATCATGGTACCTCATTACATGGCTCATCACTTCACGCTGTATGTGTTGAACAAGTACAGGAGTACCATCGACATACTTGAATCATTGAATTGCATACTCAAAAACGATACGACTTGGAAGGAACACCATAGGAATCATACAGAACTGGTATGTCCTTTGAACCTTGCTTTACTTTTTTTCTGACAATAATACAATATGATTACTTTTCTCAACTGCACATCCAAATGACAAAACCAAAATGTAATCACAGATTAAAAGGATGTACATACTGATGAAGAACCATTACGAAGAATCAGCACTAAAAGCCAGCAATGAACCGAATTGGGTCAGGATAGCAAACAGACCTTACAGAGTTTGCACGCCGAAACAAGAGGGTACGCAATGCGGACACTTGATGGTCCAGTTTGTAAAATACTGGAACGACATTACTCTGACCAAGGACAAAGAGGATTTTCATGTAAGTAAATAGCAAGCGCAATGATGTCTACTACACAACTTATTCTTGTAGACTCGTGTTGGGCCTCCAAGCGCAAAGTTTTGTAGGATAGTAGCAATTTTCCCTCAAGTGGATGACCTAAGGTTTATCAATCCGTGGGAGGCGTAGGATGAAGATGGTATCTCTCAAACAACCCTGCAACCAAATACAAGAAATCTCTTGTGTCCCCAACACACCCAATACAATGGTAAATTGTATAGGTGCACTAGTTCGGCGAAGAGATGGTGACACAAGTGTAGTATGGATAGTAGATATAAGTTTTTGTAATCTGAAAATAAAAAAACAGCAAGGTAGCAAGTGATAAAACGGAGCACAAACGGTATTGCAATGCTTGAAAACAAGGCCTAGGGTTCATACTTTCACTAGTGCAATCTCTCAACAATGCTAACATAATTGGATCATATAACAATCCCTCAACGTGCGATAGCGAATCACTCCAAAGTTCCTATTCATGGAGAACATAAGATAGAAATTGTTGTAGGGTACGAAGCCACCTCAAAGTTATCTTTTCCGATCAATCTATTGAGCCATTCCTATAAGTGTCACAAACAGCCCTAGATTTCGTACTAGAATAACACCATATGATATGCATCAACCAACTCTAATGTCACCTAGATACTCCAATGTCACCACAAGTATCTGTGAGTTGATTATTCGATATGCATCAAACAACTTCAGGTACATAACATTCAATCCAACACAAAGAACTTCAAAGAGTGCCCCAAGATTTCTATCGGACAAAGTAGGACGAAAACGTGCATCAACCCCTATGCATAGATTACCCCAATGTCACCTCGGGAATCCGTGTGTTGAGTGCCAAAACATACATCAAGTGAATCAATATAATACCCCATTGTCACCACGGGTATTCATATGCAAGACATACATCAAGTGTTCTCAAATCCATAAAAGTATTCGATCCGGTAATAGTGAAACCTCAAAGGTAAAAACTCAATTCATCACAACAAGATAGAGAGGGGAAAACACCATATGATCCAACTATATTAACAAAGCTCGCGGTACATCAAGATCGTGCCAAATCAAGAACACGAGAGAGAGAGAGAGAGATCAAACACATAGCTACTAGTACATACCCTCAGCCCCGAGGGTGAACTACTCCCTCCTTGTCATGGAGACCGCCGGGATGATGAAGATGGTCTCCGGTCATGATTCCCCCCACCGGCAGGGTGCCGGAACAGGGCTCCAGATGGTATTTCGAAGGTACAGAGGCTTGCGGTGGCGGAGTCCAAAATCTAGGGTTATTTCTGGGGGTTTCTCTATTTATAGGATTTTTCAACGTTGGAATCACGTCAAGATGGGCTAAGATGGGCCCACGAGGCACCAGGGCACGCCACCCCCCTGGCGCGCCGTGGTGGCTTGTGAGCACCTCGTGAGGCTTCTGGTCCTTCCACGAAGCTTCGGGGGTCTCTTTTGGTCCCAAAAAAATCATCAAAATGTTTCGCTGCATTTGGAGAACTTTTATTTCTGCAGAAAAAACAACACCACGGTAGTTCTGCTGAAAATAGCGTCAGTCGGAGTTAGTTCTAATCAAATCATACCGAAACCATATAGAATTGTTATAAATATGGCATGAATACTTCATAAATTATAGATACGTTGGAGACGTATCACGCAACAATTTACTTAATTAGCGTAATTACTTGATTTCTTCAAAAAAATTCAACATATACGTGGAGACCATGAAAAAATAAAACATCCAATGACATGCCTGCAGCCTACCAAGGTGGATGCCGAATGGAAACCAGAGTATGTATTCACAGTCCTATTCGGTAACACCAACCAAATAAAGTGGGATGAACTTCCAGGAAATATCAAAGATTTCAAACCAAAAACTACAAACTTTTTTTTGACCAGGAAAGGTAATATAACTATTTTATGTTTACTCTTTTCAACAACTCATGGTTGGTCTATCTTTTCAGCATGACAAAAGCTTGCATATTACTTTTAATGGTAACAGCTATAAATTTTTACCTGCTTTGACAGAACCAAGGAGAAAAAACAAGGATGAAGCAGGAAGCTCCATGAAATATCCAGAACATGAATACTCCTTTGAACACATGGACAAGGCATCTCAGCTCTACCAAATAGTTATGAGTGAGAGCTGGCAGAAAAAATTCAAAAGGTGAGTTATTTCCTTGTGCAACTCAAATTTGTTGGAGTGAGGACACAGTCAGAGAAAGAACACACAAACTAAAAACTTTCTTAAATTCTTGTTTATCAATTTGTTTGTCGCTGAATCTCACAAGGAAAATTTATTTTATTGTCCTGTCAACAGAACACATA
This sequence comes from Elymus sibiricus, assembly GCA_039707655.1. Taxonomy (NCBI): domain Eukaryota; kingdom Viridiplantae; phylum Streptophyta; class Magnoliopsida; order Poales; family Poaceae; genus Elymus; species Elymus sibiricus. The sequence goes on from CM077676.1 coordinate 388,766,733, forward strand.
TATATAGCCGGACACGTACACACGGCGAAAGCACGTATTTAACTGGAGCCAGCCTCAAGGCAGTATTTAGTCCAAGACCAGCATAGAAGAACAAACATGACCACATTGAAAAGAGGGTGCTCGATGAGATAGCAGAAATCTGGGAAAGCAGACAGGCTTCAAACCAAAGCCATAGACTAATATTTGGACCAAGCTTCGCAGAGGTAAATTTCAAAAAACCACAAACATAACATGAATTTGTCTATTTGCAATGACTATTTTATCTATTGATACCAATTTATTTTTTCTAACTCCTTTATCTCATATTTATTGTCTGTAGCATATACTGGATATAAAGAATACATCTACATCTGCTTCCAACTTTAAAACTAATTTCGAGGATAGGATGCATCAATTGGTTCCCATATATCTTAAAGACCATCAAAAGAAGAAGCTCTCCACAGCAAAAATGGTATTAGCGTTTTTCCTACAACAAAATCAAAATATGTGTTTTAACATATTCCTCTATACTAAACTCTCATCTAACATAATTTTTTTGTACATAGGTATTCATAACACTCGAGAAGGAAGACCGGTACATACTATTTATGCTAGACAGATATACGAGGAAACTACACATTATAGAACCTCAAGAAACCTCACTCAAAGAATTCAAGAAGGAACAAGCATTAGTAAAACTACAAAATAAGCGTACTTATCAAACAAATAAAGCACTTGATGACATGGCAGCCATTCAAAGGAAAAAAGAGAAGGACCATGATAAATACCACAACCATAAAAACAAAGTGATAAGTGTTGTAAATAACACTATTTCATTTTACGAGTCGCACTGCATGATTCTCTAAAACCAAAACTAAATGCAATTGCAGGTACCGAGGTTTAAAGAAGTCTTCAACATCATATTCAAAAACCAAATGGAAAATGAAAAGAGCAAATGGGACGTTCACTTTGTACAAGGTGTTCCAAAAGTTGAGAAAGGTGAATCACCGTTCGCTGTTCTAAGGTTTGCATTTCTCTACGATGGCAAGGACTTCATTGAAGACATAGATAATTTTGACGTAAGTTTTCGTTGAAACTATTCTAGACGCACTATATAAAAACTTTGGAGTATATTTCCATCTGTGCCTCTACAAGTGAGGCTAGTTCCATCCAAACCTCATAAAACGGTTTAACCATGCCTCGTATTGTGATCATGTACCTACTAAATCTTTTATTCATGTAATTCCTCTGTGCCTCTACAAGCTTAACCATGACTCTTACGGTGCATCTCCCGACTACGCCACTAGTCTATATACAACCGTGCTTCTCTAACTGAACTAGGCACAAAAACATAATGAACAAAACGTGCCTCTATAATTGTGCCTCTATAAATGAGTATTCGGACCCATGCCTCTGGTGCCACACGCCCATGCCTCTACAGACTTTACACCTGTGCAAGCAGAGGATTCATACCAATGCCTAGCCTCGAGAAACCCCACGTCCATGCCTATAGAGGTTTCACTCCCGTGCCTTTGGAAGCTGTACACCCGTGCCTCACGTGCCACGCGCCGTGACTCTACGTGTTGTACACACGTGACTCCGGATGCTGATTGCATGTGCCTCTTTGTCCTGCACACCCGTCCCTCTGGATTCGTAAGCATCTGCATGTACCTGTAGAACCTACACGACTGTGCGACTCGACAATGTATAACCGTGTCTCTCTAACTGAGTATTCGGACCAATGCCTCTGCTGCCACACGCCTGTGCCTCAAGAGACTTCACACCCGTGCACGCAGAGGATTCATAGCAATGCCTCTGGTGCAACACGCCCGTGCCTCTAAAGACTTCACACCTGTGCACGCAGAGGATTCATACCCATGCCTACAGTAGCCCCACGTCCGTGCCTGTAGAGGCTTCACTCCCGTGCTTTTGGAGGTCGCACGGCCATGCCTCTGGACAGTGACTCTAGGTGCTGCACACACGTGACTCCAGATGCTGATCCCCCGTGCCTCTTGGTGCCTACAGGAGCCACAGACATGTGCCGCCGGGCGCAGCAAGCTACAAGGTTGTGCCACTGCCCTATGACAACCGTGCCTCTCTAACTGAGTAATCGGACCCATGCATCTGGTGCCACACGCCCGTGCCTCTGAAGACTTCACACCTGTGCACGCAGAGGATTCATACCCATGCCTACAGCAGCCCCACATCCATGCCAGTAGAGGCATCACTCCCGTGCTTCCGGAGGTCGCACGGCCATGCCTCTGGACCGTGACTCTAGGTGCTGCACACACGTGACTCCAGATGCTGATCCCCTGTGCCTCTTGGTGCCTACAGGAGCCACAGCCGTGTGCTGCCGGGCGCAGCAAGCAATGCCTTTGATACCACACGCCCGTGCCTCTTAAGACTTCACACTTGTCCACGCAGAGGATTCATACCCATGCCTACCGCAGCCCCACGTCCGTGCTTGTAGAGGCTTCACTCCCGTGCTTCTGGAGGTCGCACGGCCATGCCTCTGGACCGTGACACTAGGTGCTACACACACGTGACTCCAGACGTTGATCCCCCGTGCCTCTTGGTGCCTACAGGAGCCACAGCCGTGTGCTGCCGGGCGCAGCAAGCTACAAGGCTGTACCACTGCCCTATGTACAACCGTGCCTCTCTAACTGAGTATTCGGACCCATGCCTCTGGTGCCACACGCCCGTGCCTCTGAAGACTTCACACCTGTGCACGCAGAGGATTCATACCCATGCCTACAGCAGCCCCACGTCCGTGCATGTAGAGGCTTCACTCCCGTGCTTCTGGAGGTCACACGGCCATGCCTCTGTACCGTGACTCTAGGTGCTGCACACACGTGACTCCAGACTCTGATCCCCCGTGCCTCTTGGTGCCTACAGGAGCCACAGTCGTGTGCTGCCGGGCGCAGCAAGCTACAAGGCTGTGCCACTACCCTATGTACAATCGAGCCTTTCTAGATGAGTATTCGGACCCATGCCTCTGGTGCCGCACGCCCGTGCCTCTGAAGACTTCACACCTGTGCACGCAGAGGATTCATACCCATGCCTACAGTAGCCCCACGTCCATGCCTGTAGAGGCTTCACTCCTGTGCTTCTGGAGGTTGCACGGCCATGCCTCTAGACCGTGACTCTAGGTGCTGCACACACTTGACTCAAGACACTGATCCCCCGTGCCTCTTGGTGCCTAAAGGAGCCATAGCCGTGTGCTGCCGGGCCCAGCAAGCTATGCCTTTGGTGCCACACTCCCGTGCCTCTGAAGACTTCACACCTGTGCATGCAGAGGATTCATACCCATGCCTACAGTAGCCCCACGTCCATGCCTGTAGAGGCTTCACTCCCGTGCTTCTGGACGTCGCGCTGCCATGCCTCTGGACGGTCACTCTAGGTGCTGCACACACGTGACTCCACACGCTGATCCCCCATGCCTCTTGGTGCCTACAGGAGCCACAGCCGTGTGCTGCCGGGCACAGCAAACTACAAGGCTGTGCCACTGCCCTATATACAACCGTGCCTCTCTAACTGAGTATTCGGACCCATGCCTCTGGTGCCACACGCCCGTGCCTCTGAAGACTTCACACCTGTGCACGCAGAGGATTCATACCCGTGCCTACAGCAGCCCCACGTCCATGCCTGTAGAGGCTTCACTCCCTTGCTTCCTGAGGTCGCACGGCCATGCCTCTGGACCGTGACTCTAGGTGTTGCACACACGTGACTCCAGACGCTGATCCCCTGTGCCTCTTGGTGCCTACAGGAGCCACAGCCGTGTGCTGCCGGGCGTAGCAAGCTATGCCTTTGGTGCCACACGCCCGTGCCTCTTAAGACTTCACTCCTGTGCACGCAGAGGATTCATACCCATGCCTACAGCAGCCCCACGTCCATGCCTGTAGAGGCTTCACTCCCGTGCTTCTGGAGGTCGCACGGCCATGCCTCTGGACCGTGACTCTAAGTGCTGCACACACGTGACTCCAGACGCTGATCTCCCGTGCCTCTTGGTGCCCACAGGAGCCACAGCCGTGTGCTGCAGGGCGTAGCAAGCTACAAGGATGTACCACTGCCCTATGTACAACTGTGCCTCTTTAAATGAGTATTCGGACCCATGCCTCTGGTGCCACACGCCCGTGCCATTGAAGATTTCACACCTGTGCACGCAGAGGATTCATACCCATGCCTACAACAGCCCCACGTCCGTGCCTGTAGAGGCTTCACTCCCGTGATTCTAGAGGTCGCACGGCCATGCCTATGTACTGTGACTCTAGGTGCTGCACACTAGTGACTCCAGATGCTGATCCCTCGTGCCTCTTGGTGCCTACAGGAGCCACAGCCGTGTGCTGCCGGGCGCAGCAAGCTATGCCTTTGGTGCCACACGCCCGTGCCTCTGAAGACTTCACACCTGTGCATGCAGAGGATTCATACCCATGCCTACAGCAGCCCCACGTCCGTGCCTGTAGAGGCTTCACTCCCGTGCTTCTAGGAGTCGCACGGCCATGCCTCTGGACAGTAACTCTAGGTGCAGCACACACGTGACTCCAGACGCTGTTCCCCCATGCCTCTTGGTGCCTACAGGAGCCACAGCCGTGTGCTGCCTGGCGCAGCAAGCTATGCCTTTGGTGCCACACGCTCGTGCCTCTGAAGACTTCACACCTGTGCACGCAGAGGATTCATACCCATGAGTACAGCAGCCCCACGTCCGTGCCTATAGAGGCTTCACTCCCGTGCTTCTGGAGGTCGCACGGCCATGCCTCTGGACCGTGACTCTAGGTGCTGCACACACGTGACTCCAGACGCTGATCCCCCATGCCTCTTGGTGCCTACAGGAGCCACAGCCATGTGCTACCGGGCGCAGCAAGCTACAAGGCTGTGCCACTGCCCTATGTACAACCGTGCCTTTCTAGATGAGTATTCGGACCCATGCCTCTGGTGCCGCACGCCCATGCCTCTGAAGACTTCACACCTTTGCACGCAGAGGATTCATACCCATGCCTACAGCAGCCCCACGTCCACGCCTGTAGAGGCTTCAGTCCTGTGGTTCTGGAGGTCGCACGGCCATGCCTCTAGACCGTGACTCTAGGTGCTGCACACACATGACTCCAGACACTGATCCCCCGTGCCTCTTGGTGCCTACAGGAGCCACAGCCGTGTGCTGCCGGGCGCAGCAAGCTATGCCTTTGGTGCCACACGCCCGTGCCTCTGAAGACTTCACACCTGTGCATGCAGAGGATTCATACCCATGCCTACAGCAGCCCCACGTCCGTGCCTGTAGAGGCTTCACTCCCGTGCTTCTGGAGGTCGCACGGCCATGCCTCTGGACAGTAACTCTAGGTGCTGCACACACGTGACTCCAGACGCTGATCCCCCATGCCTCTTGGTGCCTACAGGAGCCACAGCCGTGTGCTGCCGGGCGCAGCAAGCTATGCCTTTGGTGCCACACGCTCGTGCCTCTGAAGACTTCACACCTGTGCACGCAGAGGATTCATACCCATGACTACAGCAGCCCCACGTCCGTGCCTGTAGAGGCTTCACTCCCGTGCTTCTGGAGGTCGCACGGCCATGCCTCTGGACTGTGACTCTAGGTGCTGCACACACGTGACTCCAGACGCTGATCCCCCGTGCCTCTTGGTGCCTACAGAAGCCATAGCCGTGTGCTACCGGGCGCAGAAAGCTACAAGGCTGTGCCACTGCCCTATGTACAACCGTGCCTTTCTAGATGAGTATTCGGACCCATGCCTCTGGTGCCGCACGCCCATGCCTCTGAAGACTTCACACCTTTGCACGCAGAGGATTCATACCCATGCCTACAGTAGCCCCACGTCCATGCCTTTAGAGGCTTCACTCCTGTGCTTCTGGAGGTCGCACGGCCATGCCTCTAGACCGTGACTCTAGGTGCTGCACACACATGACTCCAGACGCTGATCCCCCGTGCCTCTTGGTGCCTACAGGAGCCACAGCCGTGTGCTGCCGGGCGCAGCAAGCTCTGCCTTTGGTGCCACACGCCCGTGCCTCTGAAGACTTCACACCTGTGCATGCAGAGGATTCATACCCATGCCTACAGTAGCCCCATGTCAATGCCTATAGAGGCTTCACTCCCGTGATTCTGGAGGTCGCACGGCCATGCCTCTGGACGGTCACTCTAGGTGTTGCACACACGTGACTCCAGACGCTGATCCCCCGTGCCTCTTGGTGCCTACAGGAGCCACAGCCATGTGCTGCCTGGCGCAACAAGCTATGCCTTTGGTGCCACATGCCCGTGCCTCTTAAGACTTCACTCCTGTGCACGCAGAGGATTCATACCCATGCCTACAGCAGCCCCACGTCGTTGCCTGTAGAGGCTTCACTCCCGTGCTTCTGGAGGTCGCACGGCCATGCCTCTGGACCGTGACTCTAGGTGCTGCACATACGTGACTCCAGACGCTGATCCCCCGTGCCTCTTGGTGCCTACATGAGCCACAGCCGTGTGGTGCCGGGCGCATCAAGCTACAAGGTTGTACCACTGCCCTATGTACAACCGTGCCTCTCTAACTGAGTATTCGGACCCATGCCTTTGGTGCCACACGCCCGTGCCACTGAAGACTTCACACCTGTGCACGCAGAGGATTCATACCCATGACTACAGCAGCCCCACGTCCGTGCCTGTAGAGGCTTCACTCCCGTGATTCTGGAGGTCGCACGGCCATGCCTCTGGACCGTGACTCTAGGTGCTGCACACACGTGACTCCAGACACTGATGCCCCGTGCCTCTTGGTGCCTACAGGAGCCACAGCCGTGTGCTGCCGGGCGCAGCAAGCTATGCCTTTGGTGCCACACGCCCGTGCCTCTGAAGACTTCACACCTGTGCATGCAGAGGATTCATACCCATGCCTACAGTAGCCCCACGTCCGTGCCTGTAGAGGCTTCACTCCCGTGCTTCTGGAGGTCACATGGCCATGCCTCTGGACGGTCACTCTAGGTGCTGCACACACGTGACTCCAGACACTGATCCCCCGTGCCTCTTGGTGCTTACAGGAGCCACAGCCGTGTGTTGCCGGGCGCATCAAGCTACAAGGCTGTGCCACTGCCCTGTGTACAACCGTGCCTCTCTAACTGAGTATTCGGACCCATGCCTCTGGTGCCACACGCCCGTGCCACTGAAGACTTCAGACCTGTGCACGCAGAGAATTTATACCCATGCCTACAGCAGCCCCACGTCCGTGCCTATAGAGGCTTCACTCCCGTGATTCTGGAGGTCGCACGGCCATGCCTCTGGACCGGGACTCTAGGTGCTGCACACACGTGACTCCAGACGTTGATCCCTCGTGCTTCTTGGTGCCTACAGGAGCCACAGCCGTGTGCTGCCGGCTGCAGCAAGCTATGCCTTTGGTGCCACACGCCCGTGCCTCTGAAGACTTCACACCTGTGCATGCTGAGGATTCATACCCATGCCTACAGAATCCCCATGTCCATCCCTGTAGAGGCTTCACTCCCGTGCTTCTGGAGGTCGCACGGCCATACCACTGGACGGTCACTCTAGGTGCTGCACACACGTGACTCCAGACGCTGATCCCCCGTGCCTCTTGGTGCCTACAGGAGCCACCGCCGTGTGCTGCCGGGCGCAGCAAGCTATGCCTTTGGTGCAACACGCCCATGCCTCTGAGGACTTCACACCTGTGCATGCAGAGGATTCATACCCATGCCTACAGTAGCCCCACGTCCGTGCCTGTTGAGGCTTCACTCCCGTGCTTCTGGAGGTCGCACGGCCATGCCTCTAGACGGTCACTCTAGGTGCTGCACACACGTGACTCCAGACACTGATCCCCCGTGCCTCTTGGTGCCTACAGGAGCCACAGCCGTGTGCAGCCGGGCGCATCAAGCTACAAGGTTGTGCCACTGCCCTATGAACAACCGTGCCTCTCCAGCTGAGTATTCGGACCCATGCCTCTGGTGCCACACGCCCGTGCCTGTGAAGACTTCACACCTGTGCACGCAGAGGATTCATACCCGTGCCTACAGCAGCCCCACGTCCATGCCTGTAGAGGCTTGACTCCTGTGCTTCCGGAGGTCTCACGGCCATGTCTCTGGACCGTGACTCTAGGTGCTGCACACACGTGACTCCAGACGCTGATCCCCCGTGCGTCTTGGTGCCTACAGGAGCCACAGCCGTGTGCTGCCGGGCGCAGCAAGCTATGCCTCTGGTGCCACACGCCCGTGCCTCTGAAGACTTCACACCTGTGCATGCAGAGGATTCATACCCGTGCCTACAGCAGCCCCACGTCCGTGCCTGTAGAGGCTTCACTCCCGTGCTTCTGGAGGTCGCACGGCCATGCCTCTGGACCGTGACTCTAGGTGTTGCACACACGTGACTCCAGACGCTGATCCCCCGTGCCTCTTGGTGCCTACAGGGGCCACAGCCGTGTGCTGCCGGGCGCAGCAAGCTATGCCTTTGGTGCCACACGCTCGTGCCTCTGAAGACTTCACACATGCGCATGCAGAGGATTCATACCCATGCCTACAGCAGCCCCATGTCTGTGCCTGTAGAGGCTTCACTCCCGTGCTTCTGGAGGTCGCACGGCCATGCTTTGGACGGTCACTCTAGGTGCTGCACACACGTGACTCCAGACGATGATCCCTCGTGCCTCTTGGTGCCTACAGGAGCCACAGCCGTGTGCTGCCGGGCGCAGCAAGCTACAAGGATGTGCCACTGCCCTATGTACAACCGTGCCTCTCTAACTGAGTATTCGGACCCATGCCTCTGGTGCCACACGCCCGTGCTCTGAAGACTTCACACATGTGCACACAGAGGATTCATACCCATGCCTATAGCAGCCCCACGTCCATGCCTGTAGAGGCTTCACTCACGTGCTTCTGGAGGTCGCACGGCCATGCCTCTGGACCGTGACTCTAGGTGCTGCACACACGTGACTCCAGACGCTGATCCCCCGTGCCTCTTGGTGCCTACAGGAGCCACAGCCGTTTGCTGCCGGGCGCAGCAAGCTATGCCTTTGGTGCCACACGCCCGTGCCTCTGAAGACTTCACACCTGTGCATGCAGAGGATTCATACCCATGCCTACAGTAGCCCCATGTCCATGCCTATAGAGGCTTCACTCCCGTGATTCTGGAGGTCGCACGGCCATGCCTCTGGACGGTCACTCTAGGTGTTGCACACACGTGACTCCAGACGCTGATCCCCCGTGCCTCTTGGTGCCTACAGGAACCACAGCCGTGTGCTGTCGGGCGCAGCAAACTACAAGGCTATGCCACTGCTCTATGTACAACCGTGCCGCTCTAACTGAGTATTCGGACCCATGCCTCTGGTGCCACACGCCAGTGCCTCTGAAGACTTCACACCTGTGCACGCAGAGGATTCATACCCGTGCCTACAGCAGCCCCACGTTCATGCCTGTAGAGGCTTCACTCCCGTGCTTACTGAGGTCGCATGGCCATGCCTCTGGACCGTGACTCTAGGTGCTGCACACACGTGACTCCAGACACTGATCCCTCGTGCCTCTTGGTGCCTACAGGAGCCACAGCCATGTGCTGCCGGGCGCAACAAGCTATGCCTTTGGTGCCACACGCTCGTGCCTCTGAAGACTTCACACCTGTGCACGCAGAGGATTCATACCCATGCCTACAGCAGCCCCACGTCCGTGCCTGTAGAGGCTTCACTCCCGTGCTTCTGCAGGTCGCACGGCCATGCCTCTGGACCGTGACTCTAGGTGCTGCACACACGTGACTCCAGACGCTGATCCCCCGTGCCTCTTGGTGCCTACAGAAGCCATAGCCGTGTGCTACCGGGCGCAGAAAGCTACAAGGCTGTGCCACTGCCCTATGTACAACCGTGCCTTTCTAGATGAGTATTCGGACCCATGCCTCTGGTGCCGCACGCCCATGCCTCTGAAGACTTCACACCTTTGCACGCAGAGGATTCATACCCATGCCTACAGTAGCCCCACGTCCATGCCTTTAGAGGCTTCACTCCTGTGCTTCTGGAGGTCGCACGGCCATGCCTCTAGACCGTGACTCTAGGTGCTGCACACACATGACTCCAGACGCTGATCCCCCGTGCCTCTTGGTGCCTACAGGAGCCACAGCCGTGTGCTGCCGGGCGCAGCAAGCTCTGCCTTTGGTGCCACACGCCCGTGCCTCTGAAGACTTCACACCTGTGCATGCAGAGGATTCATACCCATGCCTACAGTAGCCCCATGTCAATGCCTATAGAGGCTTCACTCCCGTGATTCTGGAGGTCGCACGGCCATGCCTCTGGACGGTCACTCTAGGTGTTGCACACACGTGACTCCAGACGCTGATCCCCCGTGCCTCTTGGTGCCTACAGGAGCCACAGCCATGTGCTGCCTCGCGCAACAAGCTATGCCTTTGGTGCCACATGCCCGTGCCTCTTAAGACTTCACTCCTGTGCAAGCAGAGGATTCATACCCATGCCTACAGCAGCCCCACGTCCGTGCCTGTAGAGGCTTCACTCCCGTGCTTCTGGAGGTCGCACGGCCATGCCTCTGGACCGTGACTCTAGGTGCTGCACACACGTGACTCCAGACGCTGATCCCCCGTGCCTCTTGGTGCCTACATGAGCCACAGCCGTGTGGTGCCGGGCGCATCAAGCTACAAGGTTGTACCACTGCCCTATGTACAACCGTGCCTCTCTAACTGAGTATTCGGACCCATGCCTTTGGTGCCACACGCCCGTGCCACTGAAGACTTCACACCTGTGCACGCAGAGGATTCATACCCATGACTACAGCAGCCCCACGTCCGTGCCTGTAGAGGCTTCACTCCCGTGATTCTGGAGGTCGCACGGCCATGCCTCTGGACCGTGACTCTAGGTGCTGCACACACGTGACTCCAGACACTGATGCCCCGTGCCTCTTGGTGCCTACAGGAGCAACAGCCGTGTGCTGCCGGGCGCAGCAAGCTATGCCTTTGGTGCCACACGCCCGTGCCTCTGAAGACTTCACACCTGTGCATGCAGAGGATTCATACCCATGCCTACAGTAGCCCCACGTCCGTGCCTGTAGAGGCTTCACTCCCGTGCTTCTGGAGGTCGCATGGCCATGCCTCTGGACGGTCACTCTAGGTGCTGCACACACGTGACTCCAGACACTGATCCCCCGTGCCTCTTGGTGCTTACAGGAGCCACAGCCGTGTGTTGCCGGGCGCATCAAGCTACAAGGCTGTGCCACTGCCCTGTGTACAACCGTGCCTCTCTAACTGAGTATTCGGACCCATGCCTCTGGTGCCACACGCCCGTGCCACTGAAGACTTCAGACCTGTGCACGCAGAGAATTTATACCCATGCCTACAGCAGCCCCACGTCCGTGCCTATAGAGGCTTCACTCCCGTGATTCTGGAGGTCGCACGGCCATGCCTCTGGACCGTGACTCTAGGTGCTGCACACACGTGACTCCAGACGTTGATCCCTCGTGCTTCTTGGTGCCTACAGGAGCCACAGCCGTGTGCTGCCGGCTGCAGCAAGCTATGCCTTTGGTGCCACACGCCCGTGCCTCTGAAGACTTCACACCTGTGCATGCTGAGGATTCATACCCATGCCTACAGAATCCCCATGTCCATCCCTGTAGAGGCTTCACTCCCGTGCTTCTGGAGGTCGCACGGCCATACCACTGGACGGTCACTCTAGGTGCTGCACACACGTGACTCCAGACGCTGATCCCCCGTGCCTCTTGGTGCCTACAGGAGCCACCGCCGTGTGCTGCCGGGCGCAGCAAGCTATGCCTTTGGTGCAACACGCCCATGCCTCTGAGGACTTCACACCTGTGCATGCAGAGGATTCATACCCATGCCTACAGTAGCCCCACGTCCGTGCCTGTTGAGGCTTCACTCCCGTGCTTCTGGAGGTCGCACGGCCATGCCTCTAGACGGTCACTCTAGGTGCTGCACACACGTGACTCCAGACACTGATCCCCCGTGCCTCTTGGTGCCTACAGGAGCCACAGCCGTGTGCAGCCGGGCGCATCAAGCTACAAGGTTGTGCCACTGCCCTATGAACAACCGTGCCTCTCCAGCTGAGTATTCGGACCCATGCCTCTGGTGCCACACGCCCGTGCCTGTGAAGACTTCACACCTGTGCACGCAGAGGATTCATACCCGTGCCTACAGCAGCCCCACGTCCATGCCTGTAGAGGCTTGACTCCTGTGCTTCCGGAGGTCTCACGGCCATGTCTCTGGACCGTGACTCTAGGTGCTGCACACACGTGACTCCAGACGCTGATCCCCCGTGCCTCTTGGTGCCTACAGGAGCCACAGCCGTGTGCTGCCGGGCGCAGCAAGCTATGCCTCTGGTGCCACACGCCCGTGCCTCTGAAGACTTCACACCTGTGCATGCAGAGGATTCATACCCGTGCCTACAGCAGCCCCACGTCCGTGCCTGTAGAGGCTTCACTCCCGTGCTTCTGGAGGTCGCACGGCCATGCCTCTGGACCGTGACTCTAGGTGCTGCACACACGTGACTCCAGACGTTGATCCCCCGTGCCTCTTGGTGCCTACAGGGGCCACAGCCATGTGCTGCCGGGCGCAGCAAGCTATGCCTTTGGTGCCACACGCCCGTGCCTCTGAAGACTTCACACATGCGCATGCAGAAGATTCATACCCATGCCTACAGCAGCCCCATGTCTGTGCCTGTAGAGGCTTCACTCCCGTGCTTCTGGAGGTCGCACGGCCATGCTTTGGACGGTCACTCTAGGTGCTGCACACACGTGACTCCAGACGATGATCCCTCGTGCCTCTTGGTGCCTACAGGAGCCACAGCCGTGTGCTGCCGGGCGCAGCAAGCTACAAGGATGTGCCACTGACCTATGTACAACCGTGCCTCTCTAACTGAGTATTCGGACCCATGCCTCTGGTGCCACACGCCCGTGCTCTGAAGACTTCACACATGTGCACACAGAGGATTCATACCCATGCCTATAGCAGCCCCACGTCCATGCCTGTAGAGGCTTCACTCACGTGCTTCTGGAGGTCGCACGGCCATGCCTCTGGACCGTGACTCTAGGTGCTGCACACACGTGACTCCAGACGCTGATCCCCCGTGCCTCTTGGTGCCTACAGGAGCCACAGCCGTGTGCTGCCGGGCGCAGCAAGCTATGCCTTTGGTGCCACACGCCCGTGCCTCTGAAGACTTCACACCTGTGCATGCAGAGGATTCATACCCATGCCTACAGTAGCCCCATGTCCATGCCTATAGAGGCTTCACTCCCGTGATTCTGGAGGTCGCACGGCCATGCCTCTGGACGGTCACTCTAGGTGCTGCACACACGTGACTCCAGACGCTGATCCCCCGTGCCTCTTGGTGCCTACAGGAACCACAGCCGTGTGCTGTCGGGCGCAGCAAACTACAAGGCTATGCCACTGCTCTATGTACAACCGTGCCGCTCTAACTGAGTATTCGGACCCATGCCTCTGGTGCCACACGCCAGTGCCTCTGAAGACTTCACACCTGTGCACGCAGAGGATTCATACCCGTGCCTACAGCAGCCCCACGTTCATGCCTGTAGAGGCTTCACTCCCGTGCTTACTGAGGTCGCATGGCCATGCCTCTGGACCGTGACTCTAGGTGCTGCACACACGTGACTCCAGACACTGATCCCTCGTGCCTCTTGGTGCCTACAGGAGCCACAGCCATGTGCTGCCGGGCGCAACAAGCTATGCCTTTGGTGCCACATGCCCGTGCCTCTTAAGACTTCACTCCTGTGCACGCAGAGGATTCATACCCATGCCTACAGCAGCCCCACGTCCGTGCCTATAGTGGCTTCACTCCGGTGCTTCTGGAGGTCGCACGGCCATGCCTCTGGACCGTGACTCTAGGTGCTGCACACACGTGACTCCAGACGCTGATCCCCCGTGCCTCTTGGTGCCTACACGAGCCACAGCCGTGTGCTGCCGGGCGCATCAAGCTACAAGGCTGTACCACTGCCCTATGTACAACCGTGCCTCTCTAACTGAGTATTCGGACCCATGCCTCTGGTGCCACACGCTCGTGCCACTGAAGACTTCACACCTGTGCACGCAGAGGATTCATACCCATGCCTACAGCAGCCCCACGTCCGTGCCTGTAGAGGCTTCACTCCCGTGATTCTGGAGGTCGCACAGCCATACCTCTGGACCGTGACTCTAGGTGCTGCACACACGTGACTCCAGACACTGATCCCCCGTGCCTCTTGGTGCCTACAGGAACCACAGCCGTGTGCTGCCGGGCGCAGCAAGCTATGCCTTTGGTGCCACACGCCCGTGCCTCTAAAGACTTCACACCTGTGCATGCAGAGGATTCATACCCATGCCTACAGCAGCCCCACGTCTGTGCCTGTAGAGGCTTCACTCCCGTGCTTCTGGAGGTCGCACGGCCATGCCTCTGTACCGTGACTCTAGGTGCTGCACACACGTGACTCCAGACTCTGATCCCCCGTGCCTCTTGGTGCCTACAGGAGCCACAGTCGTGTGCTGCCGGGCGCAGCAAGCTACAAGGCTGTGCCACTGCCCTATGTACATTCGTGCCTTTCTAGATGAGTATTCGGACCCATGCCTCTGGTGCCGCACGCCCGTGCCTCTGAAGACTTCACACCTGTGCACGCAGAGGATTCATACCCATGCCTACAGGAGCCCCACGTCCATGCCTGTAGAGGCTTCACTCCTGTGCTTCTGGAGGTTGCACGGCCATGCCTCTAGACCGTGACTCTAGGTGTTGCACACACGTGACTCAAGACACTTATCCCCCGTGCCTCTTGGTGCCTACAGGAGCCACAGCCGTGTGCTGCCGGGCCCAGCAAGCTATGCCTTTGGTGCCACACGCCCATGCCTCTAAAGACTTCACACCTGTGCATGCAGAGGATTCATACCCATGCCTACAGTAGCCCCACGTCCGTGCCTGTAGAGGCTTCACTCCCGTGCTTCTGGAGGTCGCGCGGCCATGCCTCTAGACGGTCACTCTAGGTGCTGCACACACGTGACACCACACGCTGATCCCCCATGCCTCTTGGTGCCTACAGGAGCCACAGCCGTGTGCTGCCGGGCCCAGCAAACTACAAGGCGGTGCCACTGCCCTATTTACAACCGTGCCTCTCTAACTGAGTATTCGGACCCATGCCTCTGGTGCCACTCGCCCGTGCCTCTTAAGACTTCACTCCTGTGCACGCAGAGGATTCATACCCATGCCTACAACAGCCCCACGTCCGTGCCTGTAGAGGCTTCACTCCCGTGCTTCTGAAGGTCGCACAGCCATGCCTCTGGACCGTGACTCTAGGTGCTGCACACGTGACTCCAGACGCTGATCCCCCGTGCCTCTTGGTGCCTACACGAGCCACAGCCGTGTGCTGCCGGGCGCATCAATTTACAAGGTTGTACCACTGCCCTATGTACAACCGTGCCTCTCTAACTGAGTATTCGGACCCATGCCTCTGGTGCCACACGCCCGTGCCACTGAAGACTTCACACCTGTGCACGCAGAGGATTCATACCCATGCCTACAGCAGCCCCACGTCCGTGCCTGTAGAGGCTTCACTCCCGTGCTTCTGGAGGTCGCACGGCCATGCCTCTGGACCGTGACTCTAGGTGTTGCACACACGTGACTCCAGACACTGATCCCCCGTGCCTCTTGGTGCCTACAGGAGCCACAGCTGTGTGCTGCCGGGCGCAGCAAGCTATGCCTTTGGTGCCACACGCCCGTGCCTCTGAAGACTTCACACCTGTGCATGCAGAGGATTCATACCCATGCCTACAGCAGCCCCACATCCGTGATTGTAGAGGCTTCACTCCCGTGCTTCTGGAGGTCGCACGGCCATGCCTCTGGACAGTAACTCTAGGTGCTGCACACACGTGACTCCAGTCGCTGATCCCCCATGCCTCTTGGTGCCTACAGGAGCCACAGCCGTGTGCTGCCGGGCGCAGCAAGCTATGCCTTTGGTGCCACACGCTCGTGCCTCTGAAGACTTGACACCTGTGCACGCAGAGGATTCATAGCCATGACTACAGCAGCCCCACTTCCGTGCCTGTAGAGGCTTCACTCCCGTGCTTCTGGAGGTCGCACGGCCATGCCTCTGGACCGTGACTCTAGGTGCTGCACACACGTGACTCCAGACGCTGATCCCCCGTGCCTCTTGGTGCCTACAGGAGCCACAGCCGTGTGCTACCGGGCGCAGCAAGCTACAAGGCTGTGCCACTGCCCTATGTACAACCGTGCCTTTCTCGATGAGTATTCGGACCCATGCCTCTGGTGCCGCACGCCCATGCCTCTGAAGACTTCACACCTTTGCACGCAGAGGATTCATACCCATGCCTACAGCAGCCCCACGTCCATGCCTTTAGAGGCTTCACACCTGTGCTTCTGGAGGTCGCACGGCCATGCCTCTAGACCGTGACTCTAGGTGCTGCACACACATGACTCCAGACGCTGATCCCCCGTGCCTCTTGGTGCCTATAGGAGCCACAGCCGTGTGCTGCCGGGCGCAGCAAGCTATGCCTTTGGTGCCACACGCCCGTGCCTCTGAAGACTTCACACCTGTGCATGCAGAGGATTCATACCCATGCCTACAGTAGCCCCATGTCAATGCCTATAGAGGCTTCACTCCCGTGATTCTGGAGGTCGCACGGCCTTGCCTCTGGACGGTCACTCTAGGTGCTGCACACACATGACTCCAGACGCTGATCCCCCGTGCCTCTTGGTGCCTACAGGAGCCACAGCCATGTGCTGCCTGGCGCAACAAGCTATGCCTTTGGTGCCACATGCCCGTGCCTCTTAATACTTCACTCCTGTGCACGCAGAGGATTCATACCCATGCCTACAGCAGCCCCACGTCCGTGCCTGTAGAGGCTTCACTCCCGTGCTTCTGGAGGTCGCACGGCCATGCCTCTGGACCGTGACTCTAGGTGCTGCACACACGTGACTCCAGACGCTGATCCCCCGTGCCTCTTGGTGCCTACATGAGCCACAGCCGTGTGGTGCCGGGCGCATCAAGCTACAAGGTTGTACCACTGCCCTATGTACAACCGTGCCTCTCTAACTGAGTATTCGGACCCATGCCTTTGGTGCCACACGCCCGTGCCACTGAAGACTTCACACCTGTGCACGCAGAGGATTCATACCCATGACTACAGCAGCCCCACGTCCGTGCCTGTAGAGGCTTCACTCCCGTGATTCTGGAGGTCGCACGGCCATGCCTCTGGACCGTGACTCTAGGTGCTGCACACACGTGACTCCAGACACTGATCCCCCGTGCCTCTTGGTGCCTACAGGAGCCACAGCCGTGTGCTGCCGGGCGCAGCAAACTATGCCTTTGGTGCCACACGCCCGTGCCTCTGAAGACTTCACACCTGTGCATGCAGAGGATTCATACCCATGCCTACAGTAGCCCCACGTCCGTGCCTGTAGAGGCTTCACTCCCGTGCTTCTGGAGGTCGCATGGCCATGCCTCTGGACGGTCACTCTAGGTGCTGCACACACGTGACTCCAGACACTGATCCCCCGTGCCTCTTGGTGCTTACAGGAGCCACAGCCGTGTGTTGCCGGGCGCATCAAGCTACAAGGCTGTGCCACTGCCCTGTGTACAACCGTGCCTCTCTAACTGAGTATTCGGACCCATGCCTCTGGTGCCACACGCCCGTGCCACTGAAGACTTCAGACCTGTGCACGCAGAGGATTCATACCCATGCCTACAGCAGCCCCACGTCCGTGCCTATAGAGGCTTCACTCCCGTGATTCTGGAGGTCGCACGGCCATGCCTCTGGACCGTGACTCTAAGTGCTGCACACACGTGACTCCAGACGTTGATCCCTCGTGCTTCTTGGTGCCTACAGGAGCCACTGCCGTGTGCTGCCGGCTGCAGCAAGCTATGCCTTTGGTGCCACACGCCCGTGCCTCTAAAGACTTCACACTTGTGCATGCTGAGGATTCATACACATGCCTACAGAATCCCCATGTCCATCCCTGTAGAGGCTTCACTCCCGTGCTTCTGGACGTCGCACGGCCATTCCACTGGACGGTCACTCTAGGTGCTGCACACACGTGACTCCAGACGCTGATCCCCCGTGCCTCTTGGTGCCTACAGGAGCCACCGCCGTGTGCTGCCGGGCGCAGCAAGCTATGCCTTTGGTGCAACACGCCCATGCCTCTGAGGACTTCACACCTGTGCATGCAGAGGATTCATACCCATGCCTACAGTAGCCCCACGTCCGTGCCTGTTGAGGCTTCACTCCCGTGCTTCTGGAGGTCGCACGGCCATGCCTCTAGGCGGTCACTCTAGGTGCTGCACACACGTGACTCCAGACACTGATCCCCCGTGCCTCTTGGTGCCTACAGGAGCCACAGCCGTGTGCAGCCGGGCGCATCAAGCTACAAGGTTGTGCCACTGCCCTATGAACAACCGTGCCTCTCCAGCTGAGTATTCGGACCCATGCCTCTGGTGCCACACGCCCGTGCCTGTGAAGACTTCACACCTGTGCACGCAGAGGATTCATACACGTGCCTACAGCAGCCCCACGTCCATGCCTGTAGAGGCTTGACTCCTGTGCTTCCGGAGGTCTCACGGCCATGCCTCTGGACCGTGACTCTAGGTGTTGCACACACGTGACTCCAGACGCTGATCCCCCGTGCCTCTTGGTGCCTACAGGAGCCACAGCCGTGTGCTGCCGGGCGCAGCAAGCTATGCCTCTGGTGCCACACGCCCGTGCCTCTGAAGACTTCACACCTGTGCATGCAGAGGATTCATACCCGTGCCTACAGCAGCCCCACGTCCGTGCCTGTAGAGGCTTCACTCCCGTGCTTCTGGAGGTCGCACGGCCATGCCTCTGGACCGTGACTCTAGGTGCTGCACACACGTGACTCCAGACGCTGATCCCCCGTGCCTCTTGGTGCCTACAGGGGCCACAGCCGTGTGCTGCCGGGCGCAGCAAGCTATGCCTTTGGTGCCACACGCCCGTGCCTCTGAAGACTTCACACATGCGCATGCAGAGGATTCATACCCATGCCTACAGCAGCCCCATGTCTGTGCCTGTAGAGGCTTCACTCCCGTGCTTCTGGAGGTCGCACGGCCATGCTTTGGACGGTCACTCTAGGTGCTGCACACACGTGACTCCAGACGATGATCCCCCGTGCCTCTTGGTGCCTACAGGAGCCACAGCCGTGTGCTGCCGGGCGCAGCAAGCTACAAGGATGTGCCACTGCCCTATGTACAACCGTGCCTCTCTAACTGAGTATTCGGACCCATGCCTCTGGTGCCACACGCCCGTGCCTCTGAAGACTTCACACATGTGCACACAGAGGATTCATACCCATGCCTATAGCAGCCCCACGTCCATGCCTGTAGAGGCTTCACTCCCGTGGTTCTGGAGGTCGCACGGCCATGCCTCTGGACCGTGACTCTAGGTGATGTACACACGTGACTCCAGACGCTGATCCTCCATGCCTCTTGGTTCCTACAGGAGTCACAGCCGTGTGCTGCCGGGCGCAGCAAGCTATGCCTTTGGTGCCTCACGCCCGTGCCTCTGAAGACTTCACTCCTGTGCACCCAGAGGATTCATACCCATGCCTACAGCAGCCCCACGTCCGTGCCTGTAGAGGCTTCTGGAGGTCGCACGGCCATGCCTCTGGACCGTCACTCTAGGTGCTGCACACACGTGACTCTAGACACTGATCCCCCGTGCCTCTTGGTGCCTACAGAAGCCACAGCCATGTGCTGCCGGGCGCAGCAAGCTACCAGGTGTTGGGGAACGTTGCATGGAAAACAAAAAATTTCTACACACACGCAATATCTATCCATGGAGATGCATAGCTACGAGAGGGGGAGTGTGTCTACGTACCCTCGTAGACCGTAAGCGGAAGCGTTAGAACAACGCGGTTGATGTCGTCGAACAACTTCACGATCCAACCGACCGAGCACCGAACGTACGGCACCTCCGCGTTCAGCACACGTTCAGCTCGGTGACGTCCTCGACTTCTTGATCTAGCAAGACGGCGAGGTAGTGGATGAGTTCCGGCAGCACGACGGCGTGGTGACGGTGATGGTGATGCTATCTCCGCAGGGCTTCGCCCAAGTACTGCAAAAATATGACCGCGGGACGGAACTGTGGAGGGGGGCGCCACACACGGCTAAGACAATGTTGTGTTCTCCTTTGGGGCGCCCCCTCTCCTCTATTTATATATGTGTAGGGGCTTGGAGTAGAAGGAATAGTGCCACGTGAACAGTAACCGTGAATAGTACACACGTGGACTTGGACTCCAAAGTCCAATCCTATTCCTACTAGGACTCTCCCTTTTTCCGTCCCTAGCTGCGTGGGCTTTTGAAGACTTGGTGTTTGTTTATGTATTCACACATGTATTTAAGTTTCCGGTCAATACAATTCTAGCATGAATAATAAACCTTTATCATGAACAAGGAAATATAAAATAATAACAACTTTATTATTGCCTCTAGGGCATATTTCCATCAGTCTCCCACTTGCACTAGAGTCAATAATCTAGTTCACATCGCCATGTGATTAACACCCAAGAGTTCACTAGAGTCAATAATCTAGTTCACATCACCATTTGATTAACACTCAAAGAGTTCTAAGGTGTGATCATGTTTTGCTCGTGAGAGAGAATTTTAGTCAATGGGTCTGCAATATTCAGACCCATGTGTACTTTGCAAATCCTTATGTCATACTGTAGATGCTGCTATCACGCTTTACTTGGAGCTATTCCAAATGACTGCTCCATTATACGTATCCGGTTTGCTACTCAGAGATATCCAGATTGGTGTCAAAGCTTGCATCGACGTAACCCTTTACGACGAACTCTTTATCACCTCCATAATCGAGAAACATTTCCTTAGTCCTTTAGTTACTAAGGATAATTTTGACCGCTGTCCAGTGATCCACTCCTGGATCACTCTTGTACCCCCTTTGCCAGACACGTGGCAAGGCCCACATTAGGTGTGGTACACAGCATGGCATACATTATAGAACCTATGGTTGAGGCATAGGGAATGACTTTCATTCTCTCTCTATCTTCTGCCGTGGTCGAGCTTTGAGTCTTACTCAACTTTACACCTTACAATACAGGCAAGAACTCCTTCTTTGACTGATCCATTTTGAACTCCTTCAAAATCTTGTCAAGGTATGTACTCATTGAAAGTCTTATCAAGCGTCTTGATCTATCTCTATAGATCTTGATGCCCAATATATAAGCAGCTTCACCGAGGTCTTTCATTCAAGTATCCTTTTATGCCATCCAGAAATTCTATATCATTTCCAATGAACAATATGTCATCCACATATAATATTAGAAATGCTACAGAGCTCCCACTCACTTTCTTGTAAATACAGGCTTCACCGTAAGTCTGTACAAAACCATATGCTTTGATCACCTCATCAAAGCGTATATTCCAACTCCGAGATGCTTGCACCAGTCCACAGATGGATCGCTGGACCTTGCACACTTTGTTAGCACCCTTAGGATCGACAAAACCTTCTGGTTGCATCATATACAACTCTTCTTTGAGAAAACCATTAAGGAATGCAGTTTTGACATCCATTTGCCAGATCATAAAATGCGGCAATTGCTAACATGATTCGGATAGACTTAAGCATCGCTACGGGTGAGAAAGTCTCATCGTAGTCAACCCCTTGAACTTGTCGAAAACCTTTCGCAACAAGTCGAGCTTTGTAGACAATGATATTACCATCGGCGTTTGTCTTCCTCTTAAAAATCCATTTATTCTCAATGGCTTGCCGATCATCGGGCAAGTCCACCAAAGTCCATACTTTGTTCTCATATATGGATCCTATCTCAGATTTCATGGCCTCAAGCCATTTGTCGGAATCTGGGCTCATCATAGCTTCTTCATAGTTCGTAGGTTCGCCGTTGTCTAACAACATGACTCCAGAATAGGATTACCGTACCACTCTGGTGCGGAACGTACTCTGGTCAACCTACGAGGTTCAGTAGTAACTTGATCTGAAGTTTCATGATCTTCACCATTACCTTCCACTCTTATTGGTGTAGGCATCACGGGAACGGTTTTCTCTGATGAGCTACTTTCCATTTCGAGAGAAGGTACAATTACCTCATCAAGTTCTACTTTCCTCCCACTCACTTCTTTCGAGAGAAACTCCTTCTCTAGAAAGGACCCATTCTTGGCAACAAAGACCTTGCCTTCAGATCTGTGGTAGAAGGTGTACCCAATTGTTTCTTTAGGGTATCCTATGAAGACGCACTTCTCCGCTTTGGGTTCGAGCTTATCAGGTTGAAGCTTTTTCACATAAGCATCGCATCTCCAAACTTTAAAAAACGACAACTTAGGTTTCTTGCCAAACCACAGTTCATACGGTGTCGTCTCAATGGATTTAGACGGTGCCCTATTTAACGTGAATGCAGTTGTCTCTAATGCATAACCCCAAAACGATAGTGGCAAATCGGTAAGAGACATCATAGAACGCACCATATCCAATAAAGTACGGTTACGACGTTCAGACACACCATTACGCTGTGGTGTTCCAGGTGGTGTGAGTTGTGAAACAATTCCACATTTTCTTAAATGAAGGCCAAACTCATAACTCAAATATTCGCCTCCGCGATCGGATCGCAGAAACTTTATTTTCTTGTTACGATGATTCTCTACTTCACTCTGAAATTCTTTGAACTTTTCAAATGTTTCAGACTTGTGTTTCATCAAGTAGATATACCCATACCTACTCAAATCATCTGTGAAGGTTAGAAAATAACGATACCCGCCACGTGCTTCAACATTCATCGGACCGCATACATCGTTATGTATTATTTCCAACAAATCAGTAGCTCGCTCCATTGTTCCGGAGAACGGAGTTTTAGTCATCTCGCCCATGAGGCATGGTTCGTAAGTATCAAATGATTCATAATCAAGAGATTCCAAAAGTCCATCAGCATAGAGTTTCTTCATGCACTTTACACCAATATGACCTAAACGGCAGTGCCACAAGTATGTTGCACTATCATTATCAACTTTGCATCTTTTGGCATCAATATTATGAATATGTGTATCACTACGATCGAGATTCAACAAGAATAAACCATTCACAAGGGTGCATGATCACGAGGGATATTATTCATATAAACAGAATAACCATTATTCTCTGACTTAAATGAATAATCGTCTTGCAATAAACAATATCCAGATATAATGTTTTATGCTCAACGCAAGCACCAAATAACCATTATTTAGGTTTAATACTAATCCCGAAGGTATTACGAGCATGTCGATATTGATCATATCAATCTTGGAGACACTTCCAACACATATCGTCACCTCGCCCTCAGCTAGTCTCTGTTAGTCTGCAGCTCCTGCTTCAAGTTACTAATATTAGCAACTGAATCGGTATCAAATACCCAGACGCTGCTACGAGCACTAGTGAGGTACATATCAATAACATGTATATCAAATATACCTTTGTTCACTTTGCCATCCTTCTTATCCGCCAAATACTTGGGGCAGTTCCGCTTCCAGTGACCAGTTCCTTTGCAGTAGAAGCACTCAGTTTCAGGCTTGGGTCCAACTTTGGGTTTCTTCGTGGGAGCGGAAGCTTGCTTGCCGTTCTTCTTGAAGTTCCCCTTCTTTCCCTTGCCCTTTTTCTTGAAACTAGTGGTCTTGTTAACCATCAACACTTGATGCTCCTTCTTGATTTCTACCTCCGCCGATTTCAGCATCGCGAAGAGCTCGGGAATTGTCTTCTCCATCCCTTGCATATTATAGTTCATCACGAAGCCTTTATAGCTTGGTGGCAGTGACTGAAGAACTCTGTCAATAACACTCTCAACTGGAAGATCAATTCCCAGCTGAGTCAAGTGGTTGTGGTATCCAGACATTCTGAGTATGTGTTCACTGACAGAACTGTTCTCCTCCATCTTACAGCTGAAGAACTTGTTGGAGACTTCATATCTCTCAACCCGGGCATTAGCTTGAAATATCAATTTTAGCTCCTGGAACATCTCATATGCTCCATGGCATTCAAAATGCTTTTGTAGTCCCGGTTCTAAGCCGTAGAGCATGGCACACTGAACTATCGAGTAGTCATCAGATCGAGCCTGCCAGGCGTTCACAACATCTGCAACAGCTCCTGCAGCAGGTCCATCACCTAGCGGTGCATCAAGGACATAATCCTTCTGTGCAGCAATGAGGATAATCCTCAAGTTACGGACCCAGTCCGTGTAATTGCTACCATCATCTTTCAACTAAGCTTTCTCTAGGAACATATCAAAAACAGGGGAGCTACAACGCGAGCTATTGATCTACAACATAATTTGCAAAGACTATAAGGACTAAGTTCATGATAAATTAAGTTCAATTAATCAAATTACTAATGAACTCCCACTTAAATTAACATCCCTCAAGTTAACTAAGTGATACATGATCCAAATCAACTAGCCCATGTCAGATCATCACGTGAGATGGGATAGTCATCAATGGTGAACATCTCCATGTTGATCATATCTACTATATGACTCATGTTCGACCTTTTGGTCTCCAGTGTTCCGAGACCATGTCTGTACATGCTAGGCTCGTCAAGTTTAACCCAAGTATTCTGCTTGTGTAAAACTGGCTTACACCCATTGTATGTGAACGTAGAATCTATCACACCCGATCATCACGAGGTGCTTCGAAACGACGAACTTTAGCAATGGTGCATACTCGGGGAGAACACTTTTATCTTGAAATTTAGTGAAGGGATCATCTTATAATGCTACCGTCGTTCTAAGCAAAATAAGATGCATAAAGGATAAACATCGCATGCAATCAAAATATGTGACATGATATGGCCATCATCATCTTGTGCTTTTGATCTCCATCTCCAAAGCATCGTCATGATCTCCATCGTCACCGGCTCGACACCTTGATCTCCATCGTTGCGTCGTGGTCGTCTCGCCAACTATTGCTTCTACAACTATTGCTAACGCATAGCGATAAAGTAAAGCAATTACATGGCGCTTGCATTTCATACAATAAAGAGACAACCATAAGGCTCCTGCCGGTTGCCGATAAATTACAAAACATGATCATCTCATACAATAACGTATATCACATCATGTCTTGACCATATCACATCACAGCATACCCTGCAAAAACAAGTTAGACATCCTCTACTTTGTTGTTGCAAGTTTTATGTGGCTGCTACGGGCTTCTAGCAAGAACCGTTCTTACCTACGGCACAAAACCACAACGGTGATTTATCAAGTTTGCTATTTTAACCTTCAACAAGGACCGGCCGCAGTCAAATTTGATTCAACTAAAGAAGGAGAAACAGACACCCGCCAGCCACCTTTATGCAAAACAAGTTGCATGTCTGTCGGTGGAACCGGTCTCATGTACGTGGACATGTAAGGTTGGTCCGGGCCGCTTCATCTTACAATACCGCCGAATCAAAATTAGACGTTGGTGGTAAGCAGTATGACGATCACCGCCCACAACTCTTTGTGTTCTACTCGTGCATATCATCTACGCATAGACCTGGCTCATGATGCCACTGTTGGGGAACGTTGCATGGAAAACAAAAAATTTCTACGCACACGCAATATCTATCCATGGAGATGCATAGCTACGAGAGGGGGAGTGTGTCTACGTACCCTCGTAGACCGTAAGCGGAAGCGTTAGAACAACGCGGTTGATGTCGTCGAACAACTTCACGATCCAACCGACCGAGCACCGAACGTACGGCACCTTCGCGTTCAGCACACGTTCAGCTCGGTGACGTCCTCGACTTCTTGATCCAGCAAGACGGCAAGGTAGTGGATGAGTTCCGGCAGCACGACGGCGTGGTGACGGTGATGGTGATGCAATCTCCGCAGGGCTTCGCCCAAGTACTGCGAAAATATGACCGAGGGACGGAACTATGGAGGGGGGCGCCGCACACGGCTAAGACAATGTTGTGTTCTCCTTTGGGGCGCCCCCTCTTCTCTATTTATATATGTGTAGGGGCTTGGAGTAGAAGGAATAGTGCCACGTTAACAGTAACCGTGAATAGTACACACGTGGACTTGCACTCCAAAGTCCAATCCTATTCCTACTAGGACTCTCCCTTTTTCCTTCCCTAGCAGCGTGGGCTTTTGAGGACTTGGTGTTTGTTTATGTATTCACACATGTATTTAAGTTTCCGGTCAATACAATTCCAGCATGAATAATAAACATTTATCATGAACAAGGAAATATAAAATAATAACAATTTTATTATTGCCTCTAGGGCATATTTCCATCACCAGGCTGTGCCACTGCCCTATGTACAACCGTGCCTCTCTAACCGAGTATTCGGACCAATGCCTCTGGTGCCACACGCCCGTGCCTCTGAAGACTTCACACCTGTGCATGCAGAGGATTCATACCCATGCCTACAGCAGCCCCATGTCCATGCATGTAGAGGCTTCACTCCCGTGCTTCTGGAGGTCGCACAGCCATGCCTCTGGACCGTCACTTTAGGTGGTGCACACACGTGAATCCAGACGCTGATCCCCGTGCCTCTTGGTGCCTACAGCAGCCACAGCCGTGTGCTGCCGGGCACAGAAAGCTACAAGGCAGTACCACTGCCCTATGTACAACCGTGCCTCTCTAACTGAGTATTCGGACCCATGCCTCTGGTGCCACATGCCCGTGCCTCTGAAGACTTCACACCTGTGCGCGCAGAGGATTCATACCCATGCCTACAGCAGCCCCACGTCCGTGCCTGTAGAGGCTTCACTCCCGTGCTTCTGGAGATCGCACGGCCATGCCTCTGGACCGTGACTCTAGGTGCTGCACACACGTGACTCCAGACGCTGATCCCCCGTGCCTCTTGGTGCCTATAGAAAGCTACAAGGCTGTGCCACTGCCCTATGTACAATCATGCCTCTCTAACTTAGTATTCGGACACATGCCTCTGGTGCCACACGCCCGTGCCTCTGAAGACTTCACACCTGTGCACGCAGAGGATTCATACCCATGCATACAGCAGCCCCATGTCCATGCTTGTAGAGGCTTCACTCCCGTGATTCTCGAGGTCGCACGGCCATAGCTCTGGACCGTGACTCTAGGTGCTGCACACACGTGACTCCAGACACTGATCCCCCGCACCTCTTGGTGCCTACAGGAGCCACAGCCGTTTGCTATCGGCGCAGCAAGCTATGCCTTTGGTGCCACACGCCCGTGCCTCTGAAGACTTCACACCTGTGCATGCAAAGGATTCATACCCATGCCTACAGCAGACCCACGTCCGTGCCTGTAGAGGCTTCACTCCCGTGCTTCTGGAGGTAACACGGACATGCCTCTGGACTGTCACTCTAGGTGCTGCACATACGTGACTCCAGACGCTAATCCCCCGTGCCTCTTGGTGCCTACAGGAGCCACAGCCGTGTGCTGGCGGGCGCAGTAAGCTGCAAGGTTGTGCCACTGCCCTATGTACAACCGTACCTCTCTATCAGAGTATTCGGACCCATACCTCTGGTGCCACACGCCCGTGCCTCTGAAGACTTCACACCTGTGCACGTAGAGGATTCATACCCATGCCTACAGCAGCCCCACGTCCGTGCCTGTAGAGGCTTCACTCCAGTGCTTCTGGAGGTCGTACGGCCATGCCTCTGGACCGTGACTCTAGGTGCTGCACACACGTGACTCCAGACGCTGATCCCCCGTGCCTCTTGGTGCCTACAGGAGCCACAGCCGTGTGCTGCCGGGCGCAGCAAGCTACAAGGCTGTGCCACTGCGCTATGTACAATCGTGCCTCTCTAATTGAGTATTCAGACCCGTGCCTCTGGTGCCACACGCCCGTGCCTCTGAAGGCTTCACACCTGTGCACGCAGAGGATTCATACCCATGCCTACAGCAGCCCCACGTCCATGCATGTAGAGGCTTCACTCCCGTGCTTCTGGAGGTCGCACGGCCATGGCTGTGGACCGTGACTCTAGGTGCTGCACACACGTGACTCCAGACGCTGATCCCCCGCGCCTCTTGGTGCCTACAGGAGCCACAACCATGTGCTGTCGGGCGCAGCAAGCTATGCCTTTGGTGCCACACGCCCGTGCCTCTGAAGACTTCACACCTGTGCATGCAAAGGATTGATACCCATGCCTACAGCAGACCCACGTCCGTGCCTATAGAGGCTTCACTCCCGTGCATCTGGAGGTCGCACGGCCATGCCACTGGACTGTCACTCTAGGTGTTGCACACACGTGACTCCAGACGCTGATCCCCCATGCCTCTTGGTGCCTACAGGAGCCACAGCCGTGTGCTGCCGTGCACAGCAAGCTACAAGGATGTGCCACTGCCCTATGTACAACCGTGCCTCTTTAATAGAGTATTCGGACCCATGCCTCTGGTGCCACATGCCGGTGCCTCTCTAACTGAGTATTCGGACCCATGCCTCTGGTGCCACACGCCCGTGCCTCTGAAGACATCACACTTGTGCACACAGAGGATTCATACCCATGCCTATAGCAGCCCCACGTCCATGCACGTAGAAGCTTCACTACCGTGCTTCTGGAGGTTGCACGGCCATGCCTCTGGACCGTGACTCTAGGTGCTGCACACACGTGACTCCAGACGCTGATCCCCCATGCCTCTTGGTGCCTACAGGAGCCACAGCCGTGTGCTGCCGGGCGCAGCAAGCTATGCCTTTGGTGCCACACGCCCGTGCCTCTGAAGACTTCACACCTGTGCATGCAAAGGATTCATACCCATGCCTACAGCAGACCCACGTTTGTGCCTATAGAGGCTTCACTCCCGTGCTTCTGAAGGTCGCACGGCCATTCCTCTGGACCGTCACTCTAGGTGCTGCACACACGTGACTCCAGACACTGATCCCCCGTGCCTCTTGGTGCCTACAGGAGCCACAGCCGTGTGCTGCCGAGCGCAGCAAGCTACCAGGCTGTGTCACTGCCCTATGTACAACCGTGCCTCTCTAACCGAATATTCGGACCAATGCCTCTGGTGCCACATGCCCGTGCCGCTGAAGACTTCACACCTGTGCATGCAGGGGATTCATACCCATGCCTACAGCAGCCCCATGTCCTTGCCTGTAGAGGCTTCACTCCCGTGCTTCTGGAGGTCGCACGGCCATGCCCATGGACCGTCAGTCTAGGTGGTGCACACACGTGAATCCAGACGCTGATCCCCCGTGCCTCTTGGTGCCTACAGGAGCCATAGCCGTGTGCTGCCGGGCGCAGCAAGCTACAAGGTTGTACCACTGCCCTATGTACAACCGTGCCTCTCTAACTGAGTATTCGGACCCATGCCTCTGGTGCCACACGCCCGTGCCTCTGAAGACTTCACACCTGTGCGCGCATAGGATTCATACCCATGCCTATAGCAGCCCCACGTCTGTGC
Source organism: Elymus sibiricus (assembly GCA_039707655.1). Classification (NCBI taxonomy): domain Eukaryota; kingdom Viridiplantae; phylum Streptophyta; class Magnoliopsida; order Poales; family Poaceae; genus Elymus; species Elymus sibiricus. The sequence continues at coordinate 388,796,013 of CM077676.1, forward strand.
CTGTAGAGGCTTCACTCCCGTGCTTCTGGAGGTCGCACGGCCATGCCTCTGGACCGTGACTCAAGGTGCTGCACACACGTGACTCTAGACGCTGATGCCCCGTGCCTCTTGGTGCCTACAGGAGCCACAGCCGTGTGCTGCCGGGTGCAGCAAGCTACAAGGCTGTGCCACTGCCCTATGTACAATCGTGCCTCTCTAACGTAGTATTCGGACCCATGCTTCTGATGCCACACGCGCGTGCCTCTGAAGACTTCACACTTGTGCACGCAGAGGATTCATACCCATGCCTACAGCAGCCCCACGTCCATGCCTGTAGAGGCTTCACTCCCGTGCTTCTGGAGGTCGCACGGCCATGCCTCTGGACCGTGACTCTAGGTGCTGCACAGACGTCACTCCAGACGATGATCCCCCATGCCACTTGGTGCCTACAGGAGCCACAGCCATGTGCTGCCAGGCGCAGCAAGCTATGCCTTTGGTGCCACACGCCCGTGCCTCTGAAGACTTCACACATGTGCATGCAAAGGATTCATACCCATGTCTACAACAGACCCACGTCCGTGCCTGTAGAGGCTTCACTCCCGTGCTTCTGGAGGTCGCACGGCCATGCCTCTGGACTGTCACTCTAGATGCTGCACACACGTGACTCCAGACGCTGATCCCCCGTGCCTCTTGGTGCCTACAGGAGCCACAGCCGTGTGCTGTCGGGCGCAGCAAGCTACAAGGCTGTGCCACTGCCCTATGTACAACCGTGCCTCTCTAACAGAGTATTCGGACCCATGCCTCTGGTGCCACACGCCGGTGCCTCTCTAACTGAGTATTCGGACCCATGCCTCTGGTGCCACACTCCAGTGTCTCTGAAGACATCACACCTGTGCACGCAGAGGATTCATACCCATGCCTACAGCAGCCCCACGTCCTTGCCTGTAGAAGCTTCACTCCCGTGCTTCTTGAGGTCGCACGGCCATGCCTCTGGACCGTGACTCTAGGTGTTGCACACACGTGACTCCAGACGCTGATCCCCGTGCCTCTTGGTGCCTACAGGAGCCACAGCCGTGTGCTGCCGGGCGCAGCAAGCTATGCCTTTGGTGCCACACGCCCGTGCCTCTGAAGACTTCACACATGTGCATGCAAAGGATTCATACCCATGTCTACAGCAGACCCACGTCCGTGCCTGTAGAGGCTTCACTCCCGTGCTTCTGGAGGTCGCACGGCCATGCCTCTGGACTGTCACTCTAGGTGCTGCACACACGTGACTCCAGACGCTGACCCCCCGTGCCTCTTGTTGCATACAGGAGCAATAGCCGTGTGCTGCCAGGCGCAACAAGCTACAAGGCTGTGCCACTGCCCTATGTACAACCGTGCCTCTCTAACAGAGTATTCGGACCCATGCCTCTGGTGCCACACGCACGTGCCTCTGAAGACTTCACACCTGTGCACGCAGAGGATTCATACCCATGCCTACAGCAGCCCCACGCCCGTGCATGTAGAGGCTTCACTCACGTGCTTCTGGAGGTCGCACGGCCATGCCTCTGGACCGTGACTCTAGGTGCTGCACACACGTGACTCCAGACGCTGATCCCTCGTGCCTCTTGGTGCCTACAGGAGCCACAACCGTGTGCTGCCGGGCACAGCAAGCTACAAGGTTGTGCCACTGCCCTATGTACAACCGTGCCTCCCTAACTGAGTATTCGGACCCATGCCTCCGGTGCCACACGCCCGTGCCTCTGAAGATTTCACACCTGTGCATGTAGAGGATTCATACCTGTAACATCCTGATTTTTTCTAGAGTTCAAATTTTCTTTTAAGCTAAGGGATGTTGCAACGTAATCTTATATTATTATATTTTGTTTTGGAGTTTGATCAAATTAATACCAAGTTGTTTGGAATTAATTTGGCATATGTCTGGAGGAATTAATTTCCGTAATTACCTGAGTCATTTTATTCGTTCGTAGTATTTTATTAAGTTCTTCTTGTTTATTTTCTTACTTGGATTTCTTCGGGTTTTTTTTTTGAAGACTTTTGAGTTGTCTTTTATTTTTGTTCCTATTTTAGCAATCCTAATAAAGGAAATCAATTTTATATTATATTATATTGATTTTCTTTTCCTTCTCTCTCTTTTTATTTTTTTTCTCTTTTCATTGATCCTTGAACCAATACGTGTATCCTAGCCTAGCCATGCTTGGCCTATTCCACGTATGCACCAAAACTGGTCACTCACCTTCACGTATGTACAGAACCATCCCTTCTCGACTTTTTTTTCATTCTTCTAATCTGTCCAGCCACCAAGCAACTAGGCTCAAGGCCCATCCCAGCGAGAGCAGCAGCGACGCGGCCCAGGGAGACAGCCAGCGAAGCGCCCTCTCCTTCCTTCCGCACGCCCGTGCACGTACCTGTACAGAGAAGAAAAACGTCCATGGCCTCCACCCTTTTCTCTTCATATCCCATCAATTCCTTTGCCGTTTCCATTTCCCATTAACACGAAAGTTAGAGCCCTTCCAACGACGAGTCCATTCAGACTTATTGCTCCACTCATGGTGGACTTAATCTCCCGCAAGAAACTGACGAACTCAATGACTGTCAGTGGCATTCGTCCCTCGATCTCCCTCCACATACCACCGTTTCCACATCCGTTCGCGTCACTAGATGCGCCAGGAGCTCCTCTATAAAAGCCCTCTCATTTGATCCTCCAATTCCTTTCGTATCACTCGCAATCCTCCCCGCAACACAACCCCATCTTTGTTGTTTCTCATCTACCGTCGCCTCAGGTGAGCACCCCGATCCAATTCCTTCCAGCAACAGAATACCCTCACCAAGGCCTACCTCCTAGACATCTTTTCCCGTCCGTTTGTTCTTGTTGGCCGCACGCACAACGGCGCCATGCCACTGCCACCATTCGGGGCCAACGCCGCCGTCATCCGTGGACCGTCCATCGAGTCCATCCGCGTCACGGTGTTCTCATCACCAGGAGCATCACGCACCACCTCTTTATCACCGGAGTTCGACAACCACGACGCGCGACGCCTGCGTCCGTCAACACCAACGACTACTCGGTGACCCAAAACCAAGCCTAAACCTATAGGCCGATTTTGATGATGCTAGGAGCGAGTTGATTGTTTTATTTTCATTTGAGTAGGTGTTGATTTGTGTTAGTTTTTTTTTATAGCAAGTGGATATGATGTTTTATGCAACGATAGCACACAAAATTGCTTGCATGTTTACTGGTCCATGTCCATAGCATGCTTATGGAGGGGCTCTTCATTGTAACATCCTGATTTTTTTTAGAGTTCAAATTTTCTTTTAAGCTAAGGGATGTTGCAACGTAAGCTTATATTATTGTATTTTGTTTTGGAGTTTGCTCAAATTAATACCAAGTTGTTTGGAATTAATTTGGCATATGTTAGGAGGAATTAATTTCCGTAATTACCTGAGTCATTTTATTCGTTCGTAGTATTTTATTAAGTTCTTCTTGTTTATTTTCTTACATGGATTTCTTGGGTTTTTTTTTTTGAAGACTTTTGAGTTGTCTTTTATTTTTGTTCCTATGGTAGCAATCCTAATAAAGGAAATCAATATTATATTATATTATATTGATTTTCTTTTCCTTCTCTCTCTTTTCTTTTTTTTTTTCTCTTTTCATTGATCCTTGAACCAATACGTGTATCCTAGCCTAGCCATGCTTGGCCTATTCCACGTACACACCAAAACTGGTCACTCACCTTCACGTATGTACAAAACCATCCCTTCTCGACTTTTTTTTCATTCTTCTAATCTGTCCAGCCACCAAGCAACTAGGCCCAAGGCCCATCCCAGCGAGAGCAGCAGCGACGCGGCCCAGGGAGACAGCCAGCGAAGCGCCCTCTCCTTCCTTCCGCACGCCCGTGCACGTACCTGTACAGAGAAGAAAACGTCCATGGCCTCCACCATTTTCTCTTCATATCCCATCAATTCCTTTGCCGTTTCCATTTTCAATTAACACAAAAGTTAGAGCCCTTCCAATGACGAGTCCATTCAGACTTATTGCTCCACTCATGGTGGACTTAATCTCCCGCAAGAAACTGACGAACTCAATGACTGTCAGTGGCATTCATCCCTAAATCTCCCTCCACACACCACCGTTTCCACATCCGTTCGCGTCACTAGATGCGCCAGGAGCTCCTCTATAAAAGCCCTCTCATTTGATCCTCCAATTCCTTTCATATCACTCGCAATCCTTCCCGCAACACAACCCCATCTTTGTTGTTTCTCATCTACCGTCGCCTCAGGTGAGTACCCCGATCCAATTCCTTCGAGCAACAGAATACCCTCACCAAGGCCTACCTCCTAGACATCTTTTCCCGTCCGTTTGTTGTTGTTGGCCACACGCACAACGGCGGCATGCCACTGCCACCATTCGGGGCCAACGCCGCCGTCATCCGTGGACCGTCCATCGAGTCCATCCGCGTCACGGTGTTCTCATCACCAGGAGCATCACGCACCACCTCTTCATCACCGGAGTTCGACGGCCACGACGCGCGGCGCCTGCGTCCGTCAACACCAACGACTACTCGGTGACCCAAAACCAAGCCTAAACCTATAGGCCGATTTTGATGATGCTAGGAGCGAGTTGATTGTTTTATTTTCATTTGAGTAGGTGTTGATTTGTGTTAGTTTTTTTTATAGCAAGTGGATATGATGTTTTATGCAACGATAGCACACAAAATTGTTTGCATTCTAACTGGTCCATGTCCATAGCATGCTTAGGGTATGTCCTAATTTTTGTTATGATTCTAGAATTGTTTTAGAATTCCGTAGAATTATTTTCGTGCCTTTTGAAATAGTGATGCATGATAATTCGGTTCGATATTTTTGTATTGTTCATAGACGCACTTTATGCATGCGTACATATATTGTGCTAATATTGCCATGCGTAGAAATATTCTTGTTTTAGTTTAATTCCGATCAGATTGTATAATTGTTGTTTAATTATTTTGATTGAGTCTAGGTTTTGTTGTGAGGCATAACATATGTATGATGTCATTTTTTTTGTTACATAATTTGATCATGCCATGACTAGATTATTGTTGATCCTTTTATTACATTTGCATTTAGATTATTTTATTTAGATGCCACGTGAATTGTGCTTATAATGTTTTGGTACTATTTTAGCATCGTGTGTCGTATGATGTTGTCGAATGCAATAGTTGATGTTTTCAATCATTATAAATATTTAGATTTTGCCTAAATATTTATTTGTGGTTAAATATTTTGTTTCTCATGCCATGATAAGCCACGTCGTTCAAACGCATAGGATAGATTATTATTCTTGGGTTCATGCCATGTTGTTAATTATTTATTTATTTTCCTTTAGTTAGCCCGAGGTGTATGTTGGCACTATTAGAGTTTAGTTGGCTAGACGATTTAGAACGTTAGATGTGGTGGCGAAGTTTTGTTTAGTCACGATAAACCTAAACCCAACCAATCCGTTCAATTCCCTCTACTCATCTTCAGTCGTCCTACCTCCTTTGAAATATCAATATCCATCCAGATCTTTTTACCAATCCTTCCTATATTGTTATTTCTTTTGGATGTTATTTGAATTCTATTGCTGGTGTATTTATTATTGCTTCGCCGTTACTACGAGTAGGAGGTGACGGTACGGGAGAGGAGCACTACGAGGAAGAAGGAAACGGGGGACTCGACAACGAAGGCATGCCTCCTTCTTTGATCATACTTATCCTATGGTTTACAAAATTTGCATTGAGTTTTATGGTTGCAATATGCATGCTTTTTAATCTCGCAGTTAGCGTGTAGATTGACACATACCTTGATCCGCTTGTCGCCTATTCACTTGACACCTGAGTAGAAGTATATAGTATTCCGGTAGAGTAGAAATGCTTAGCCATGCTTATCACCCTATAGGTGCTTTGTTGAATGACCTCTGAGTCATTAACAGTTGAAACTTATCGCTGAGCTAGGCCAGTTGGCCTTGTTGACCTTCTCTATCCTCTTCTACTCTGGGTGAAACTTACCATCTAAATATTGGCGCGGGCGACAGCTGAATCAAGGATTGAAGGAGCGATTGGCTGCCCTTCACAGGTTGAAGGGGGCAATCAGTCGTCCGTGCCGCATGAGGCCTAATAAGTCTTGGATTTGAAGATTGTGATAATAGTACAGCCACATGCTATATGGGCACTGGCTTGGTCAATTAAGCTAGTCAGCCTTAGGTGTCGATGTCGCCGTACCGCAGATGGGGTAGCTGCCCTACGGGGAGTATCCTCGGCACAGATGGGGGGACCGGTTTGAGGACGTACTCTCAGTTCCGTGCGCCAGACCCGGTGGGCATGTCACATCTTTGGGAGGTCTAGTCCAAAGACCTCGTCACAATCTCCCTGCCGGTACACCAAATGGTGTACTATACCAGCGGCCATTGGTGGCATCAAGACGGGATTGTGTCATGTGGATAAAGTGTACGACCTCTGCAGAGTGTAAAACTATTCGAATAGCCGTGTCCACGGTCATGGACGACACATGAATCTTTCTTGACATACAGGACCTGTCTTGCTCATTCCCTCTTTGCCCCTATTCTTGGAACCTAAGAAGAGTGTGATTTGATCGAGGATCCCCACTTTGAGGAGAGTTATTCTGGAGATAAAACATGTTTTCATCTAAAACCGCTATTATCCAAGTACTATGTTATTTCAAACAAAATTAGCTTTTATGCAAATGAACCATACCGCCTTCCTTTGAAGCCACATGTAGCTATTAGGTCCTTCCCCGTGGAAGGCATGTTGAGTGCGTAATGTACTCATGGCAATACTTTTGTTGAACAACAGAGATCTATGATGACGAGGGCGCCGACTACGACTATTATGATGATACTGAGGAGTGAGGTCACGTGGACTACATCGACTGCCTGTGGCTGAGATGGAGTCGCTACGCATTTTATTTTCCGCTGTGTTTCTGAATGTAATAAATGTCATGAGACATTTCGCTATGTATGCCTTGTGGCAAGAGTTATTAAACTTATACTTGTTTTAACGTTCTGCAATGATACCATTTCGCTGTGTTGTCAAGTTGATCATGGATTGACAAGTTATACACAGGAGGGTCTAGCAATTATTTCCGGGTTCCCACAGAAGTGGTATCAGAGCCGACGTCGACCTAGTAACGTGGCCTTAGTTAGAAATGGAAAGCCTTAGGATATATTCTGCAAATTGTTATTTTATAAATTTTCTAGTATTTCACTCCTATTTTCACTTGTTAAAATTGTTTACTGATTCTCTTCTTATTCAAATATGTCGATGGAGATATCATCCTCACGCCGGATTGAGCAATTTGGCAACCTCGGTCTTCAGTTCCGGGACATGCTCACATGCTTGGGCTTCAACAAGGATCCAGAGGTTTCCCGACACTCCTACCGCACGATCGGGGGCGAGGAACGTTTCAGAGTCAAGTTGGTGCTGTATCCGAGGATGGAAGAGACCAACGGTTACTGATTCACAGACGATGGAGAAGACTTCATGGATGTTGTTATTCGAGTTGTTCATCACGCGAAGCATCAGATAGCCGGACTTCATCAGGACTACCTGAAGCACACCCCGTTTCAGTATTTCACTTTCCGTATCGGGGACGGAACGGTTCGGCAGAACTTGGAGTACATGGAGGAGGATGATCCCACGATCATTCGTATGGCTTCACTTATCTATGGACTTGAGCAAAACCTTGTTATTACTACGACAACGCTGGAGGAGAACCGTCAGCGCTTAGAGTTTTACCAAGAGCGTGTGGAGGCACTTGAGGAGAGGTTGGTGGAGGCGAACACTTCCATAGCCGCTACCCATGAAGCACGGGAGGCCGCTGAGGCAGTTGCGGAGCAGGGAATCATCGCGACGGACGCTATGCTTGCCACGGAGAATGGTGACCAGCAGGAGATGCCACCAGAGGACCCTACACCTCCCTCACGACAAAGGCTTCACCCACGCATCAAGATTATGCGAACGAAGAAGAGCGTCCTAGCGAAGAAGCGTCGCCTGACACTTCGCGCCATCGCACCTTCAGCACCGCCCGCATTTCCAGCACCACCGACTCGCGAGGAGCAGCTCGAGGACACCCAAGAGGAGGAGACTGAGCCTGAGGAGAGGGTTCCTGCTACGCCAGAGGAGACCGCATCACCACCGTACGAGCTTCGCTTAGCACCGGCACCCACCCACCCGTATGATGGACCAGAGCAGCATGGATATCTTAGCGAGTAGATGGTCTATAGGAACCATGAGTGATATCTATGATGATGCGAGTGAATGTTAGTTATTTTCATGTGTGCTATGTCCATGGTAGACTATACCGATATATGTGGTATAGCTACTATGTTATCCAGTACTTGTGTGATCGAGTGTTTTAATTGGATTTTTATTTGGAGTTCAGTTGCTTGTTTTATTTGTTCATTTGCTAGCATGTTGGGTTTATGGGTTAGATGTTTCCCTCTTTTCTATCCTAACACCGGGAGGCCAACAGGATGGATGCTAACCGTGGAGGTCGTGGTCACGGAGCACGCGGACGTGGTCGTGGTCGTGGACGTGGACGCGGTCGTGGACCCGGTTTTGAGGATCCCATCTTTGAAGAAAACTTTGAGGAGGGACATGTCCATGATACCGACTCTGACTCTGAAGGAGAGGTGGTGCCGCCACCACCGACGCCACCCAATATGGCACATATGATGTTGATGCAAACCCAGATACTTCAGCAACTTGCAGACAACGTGGCGAACCAGAATCAAGGTCATCCACCACAGTCAGGATTTGCTGAGTTCATGAGGGCAAAACCGCCAACTTTTGAGGGATCATCAGACCCACTTGATGCTGATGATTGGTTGAAGGACATCAGGAAAACACTCAACTTGGCCAATTGCGTTGTGGCTAATCGTGTCAAGTTTGCCGCACACCAGCTCAAGGGTGTGGCTGCAGATTGGTGGGAGAATTATTGTGAAGCACATGAGGATGCACAAGCTATCACTTGGAATGAGTTTGCAGAAGCTTTCCGCACCGCGCACATTCCTGCAGGCATCATGGAGCTAAAGAGGGATGAGTTCCGAGCTCTTACCCAAGGAAAGATGACAGTGTCTGAATATCTGAGTCATTTCACGCAGCAACACGTTATGGAAGAGCAGATATTACAACTGAAGCTGACAAGACTGCCAAGTTTTTGAAGGGTCTAAACCCTGGGTTGAAGGACAGGCTGGTATCTCATGACTTTCCTACCTTTCAAATGCTAGTCAACAAGGCTATACTCCAGGAGAACTCTAGGAGGGAACTAGAGGAATACCGCAAGCGCAGAGTACCATAGAGTCACCATGGGGCAGGTAGCTCACGACAGAAGATTGGGCATCATCCTGGTTATCGTGCACCATATGTCAAGCCATCAAGGCCCAACAACACATTTCAACCCAATGCATATAAGACTCCACGAGCTGAAGTGGGAGGTAATCATGCTAATACAGCTGGAAAGGCATGCTTCAGTTGTGGACAAGAGGGTCATTTTGCTGTTGCATGTCCCAATAAGAACCCCGGTCCTACTCCAGTGAAGTTCAACTTGGGTTCTGCAGCTAAGACATCCATAGCAGTATGTGGTCGAGGCATTCTCAATACACCCAGGAGTGCACCTAATGTACGAGGACATGGCAGGGTCAACCATGTCACTATCGAGCAGGCTCAAGAGGCACCAGATGTTGTTCTTGGTATGTTCCCGATCAACTCATATTATGGTTCAATACTTTTTGACACTGGAGCTTCTCATTCGTTCATTTCAAGGATTTTTGCTGAAAAACATCATTTTCGAACTGAGGGTTTCAACTTGCAAATGGTCCCCCGTGCCTCTTGGTGCCTACAGGAGCCACAGCCGTGTGCTGCCGGGCGCAACAATCTACAAGGTTGTGCCACTACCCTACGTACAACCGTGCCTCTCTAACTGAGTATTCGGACCCATGCCTCTAGTGCCACACGCCCGTGCCTCTGAAGACTTCACACCTGTGCACGCAGAGGATTCATACCCATGCCTACAGCAGCCCCACGTCCATGCATGTAGAGGCTTCACTCCCATGCTTCCGGAGGTCGCACGGCCATGCCTGTGGACCGTGACTCTAGGTGTTGCACACACGTGACTCCAGACACTGATCCCCCGTGCCTCTTGGTGCCTACAGGAACCACAGCCGTGTGCTGCCGGGCGCATCAAGCTACAAGGTTGTGCCACTGCCCTATGTACAACCGTGCCTCTCTAACTGAGTACTCGGACCCATGCCTCTGGTGCCACACGCCCGTGCCTATGAAGACTTCACACCTGTGCATGCAGAGGATTCATACCCATGCCTACAGCAGCCCCATGTCCGTGCCTGTAGAGGCTTCACTCCCGTGCTTCTGGAGGTCGCATGGCCATGCCTCTAGACCGTCACTCTAGGTGCTGCACACATGTGACCCCAGACGCTGATCCCCCGTGCCTCTTGGTGCCTACAGGAGCCACAGCCGTGTGTTGCCGGGTGCAGGAAGCTACAAGGCTGTGCCACTGCCTATGTACAACCGTGCCTCTCTAACTAAGTATTCGGACCCATGCCTCTGGTGCCACACGCCCGTGCCTCTGAAGACTTCACACCTGTGCACGCAGAGGATTCATACCCATGCCTACAGCTGCCCCACGTCCGTGCCTATAGAGGTTTCACTCCCGTGCTTCTGGAGGTCGCACGGCCATGCCTGTGGACCGTGACTCTAGGTGCTGCACACACGTGACTCCAGACACTGATCCCCCGTGCCTCCTGGTGCCAACAGGAGCCACAGCCGTGTGCTGCCAGGCGCAGCAAGCTACAAGGCTGTGCCACTACCCTATGTACAACCGTGCCTCTCTAACTGAGTATTCGGACCCATGCCTCTGGTGCCACATGCCCGTGCCTCTGAAGACTTCACACCTGTGCATGCAGAGGATTCATAACCATGCCTACAGCAGCCCCACGTCCGTGCCTGTAGAGGCTTCACTCCCGTGCTTCTGGAGGTCGCACGGCCAAGCCTCTGGACCGTCACTCTAGGTGCTACACACACGTGACTCCAGACGCTGATCCCCCGTGCCTCTTGGTGCCTACAGGAGCCACAGCCGTGTGCTGCCGGTCGCAGCAAGCTACAAGGCTGTGCCACTAACCTATGTACAACCGTGCTTCTCTAACCGAGTATTCGGACCCATGCCTCTGGTGCCACACGCCCGTGCCTCTGAAGACTTCACACCTGTGCACGCAGAGGATTCATACCCATGCCTACAACAGCCCCACGTCCATGCATGTAGAGGCTTCACTCCCATGCTTCCGGAGGTCGCACGGCCATGCCTCTGGACCGTGACTCTAGGTGCTGCACACAAGTGACTCCAGACGCTGATCCCCCGTGCCTCTTGGTGCCTACAGGAGCCACAGCCGTGTGCTGCCGGGCGCAGCAAGCTACAAGGCTGTGCCACTACCCTATGTACAACCGTGCCTCTCTAACTGAGTATTCGGACCCATGCCTCCGGTGCCACATGCCCGTGCCTCTGAACACTTCACACCTGTGCATGCAGAGGATTCATACCCATGCCTACAGCAGCCCCATGTCCGTGCCTATAGAGGCTTCACTCCCGTGCTTCTGGAGGTTGCACGGCCATGCCTGTGGACCGTGACTCTAGGTGCTGCACACACGTGACTCCAGACGATGATCGCCCGTGCCTCTTGGTGCCTACAGGAGCCACAGCCGTGTGCTGCCGGGCGCAGCAAGCTACAAGGCTGTGCCACTGCCCTATGTACAACCGTGCCTCTCTAACTGAGTATTCGGACCCATGCCTCTGGTGCTACACGCCCGTGCCTCTGAAGACTTCACACCTGTGCACGCAGAGGATTCATACCCATGCATACAGTAGCCCCACGTCCGTGCCTGTAGAGACTTCACTCTCATTCTTCTGGAGGTCGCACGGCCATGCCACTGGACCATCACTCTAGGTGCTACACACACGTGACTCCAGACGCTGATCCACAGTGCTTTTAGTGCCTACAGGAGCCACAGCCGTGCGCTGCTGGGGGCAGCAAGCTACAAGGCTGTGCCACTGCCCTATGTACAACCGTGCCTTTCTAACTGAGTATTCGGACCCATGCCTCTGGTGCCACACGCCCGTGCCTCTGAAGACTTCACACCTGTGCACGCAGAGAATTCATACCCATGCCTACAGCAGCCCCACGTCTGTGCCTGTAGAGGCTTCACTCCCGTGTATCTGGAGGTCGCACGGCCATGCCTCTAGACCGTGATTCTAGGTACTGCACACACGTGACTCCAGACGTTGATCCCTCGTGCATCTTGGTGCCTACAGGAGCCACAACCGGGTGCTGCCGGGCGCAGCAAGCTACAAGGTTGTGCCACTGCCATATGTACAACCGTGCCTCTCTAACTGAGTATTCGGACCCATGCCTCTGGTGCTACACGCCCGTGCCTCTGAAGACTTCACACCTGTGCACTCAGAGGATTCATACCCATGCCTATAGCTGCCCCACGTCCATGCCTGTAGAGGGTTCACTCCCGTGCTTCTGGAGGTCGCACGGCCATGCCTTTGGACCGTGACTCTAGGTACTGCTCACACGTGACTCCAGACGTTGATCCCCCGTGCCTCTTGGTGCCTACAGGAGCCACAGCCATGTGCTGTCGGGCGCAGCAAGCTATGCCTTTGGTGCCACACGCCCGTGCCTCTGAAGACTACACACCTGTGCACGCAGAGGATTCATACCCATGACTACAGTAGCACCACGTCCGTGCATGTAGAGGCTTCACTCCCATGCTTCTGGAGGTCGCATGGCCATGCCTCTGGACCATCACTCTAGGTGTTGCACACACGTGACTCCAGACACTGATCCCCCGTGCCTCTTGGTGCCTACAGGAGCCACAGCCGTGTGCTGCCGGGCGCAGCAAGCTACAAGGCTGTGCCACTGCCCTATGTACAACCGTGCCTCTCTAACTGAGTATTCGTACCCATGCCTCTGGTGCCACACGCCCGTGCCTCTAAATACTTAACACCTGTGCACGCAGAGAATTCATACCCATGCCTAAAGCAGCCCCACGTCCGTGCCTGTAGAGGCTTCACTCCCGTGCTTCTGGAGGTCGCACGGCCATGCCTCTGGACCGTGACTCTAGGCGTTGCACACACGTGACTCCAGACACTGATCCCCCGTGCCTCTTGGTGCCTACAGGAGCCACAGCCGTGTGCTGCCGGGCGCATCATGCTACAAGGCTGTGCCACTGCCCTATATACAACCGTGCCTCTCTAACTGAGTACTCGGACCCATGCCTCTGGTGCCACACGCCCGTGCCTATGAAGACTTCACACCTGTGCATGCAGAGGATTCATACCCATGCCTACAGCAGCCCTATGTCTGTGCCTGTAGAGGCTTCACTCCCGTGCTTCTGGAGGTCGCATGGCCATGCCTCTGGACCGTCACTCTAGGTGCTGCACACATGTGACTCCAGACGCTGATCCCCCGTGCCACTTGGTGCCTACAGGAGCAACAGCTGTGTGTTGCCGGGCGCAGCAAGCTACAAGGTTGTGCCACAACCCTATGTACAACCGTGCCTCTCTAACCGAGAATTCGGACCAATGCCTCTGGTGCCACACGCCCGTGCCTCTGAAGTCTTCACACCTGTGCATGCAGAGGATTCATACCCATGCCTACAGCAGCCCCACGTTCGTGCCTGTAGAGGCTTCACTCCCGTGCTTCTGGAGGTCGCACGGCCATGCCTCTGGACCGTCACTCTAGGTGGTGCACACACGTGAACCCATACGCTGATTCCCCGTGCCTCTTGGTGCCTACAGGAGCCACATCCATGTGCTGCCGGGCGCAGCAAGCTACAAGGTTGTGCCACTACCCTATGTACAACCGTGCCTCTCTAACTGAGTATTCGGACCCATGCCTCTGGTGCCACACGCCCATGCCTCTGAAGACTTATGACCTGTGCACGCAGAGGATTCATACACATGCCTACAGCAGCCCCACGTCCGTGCCTGTAGAGGCTTCACTCCCGTGCTTCTGGAGGTTGCACGGCCATGCCTCTGGACCGTGACTCTAGGTGCTGCACACACGTGATTCCAGACACAGATCCCCCGTGGCTTTTGGTACCTACAGGAGACACAGCCGTGTGCTGCCGGGCGCAATAAGCTACAAGGCTGTCCCACTGCCATATGTACAACCGTGTCTCTCTAACTGAGTATTTGGACCCATGCCTCTGGTGCCACACGCCCGTGCCCCTGAAGACTTCATACCTGTGCACGCAGAGGATTCATACACATGCCTACAGCAGCCCCACGTCCGTGCCTGTAGACGCTTCACTCCCGTGTTTCTAGAGGTCGCACGGCCATGCCTCTGGACCCTGACTCTAGGCGCTGCACACACGTGACTCCAGACGCTGATCCCCCGTGCCTCTTCGTGCCTACAGGAGCCACAGCCGTGTGCTGCCGGGCGAAGCAAGCTACAAGGCTGTGCCACTGCCCTTTGTACAACCGTGCCTCTCTAACTGAGTATTCGGACCCATGCCTCTGGTGCTACACGCCCGTGCCTCTGAAGACTTCACACCTGTGCACCCAGAGGATTCATACCCATGCCTACAGCAGCCCCACGTCCGTGCCTGTAGAGGCTTCACTCCCGTGCTTCTGGAGGTCGCACGGCTATGCCTCTGGACCGTGACTCTAGGTGCTGCACACGCGAGACTCCAGACCTTGATCCCCGTGCCTCTTGGTGCCTACAGGAGCCACAACCGTGTGCTGCCGGGCGCAGCAAGCTACAAGGCTGTGCCACTGCCCTATGTACAACCGTGCCTCTCTAACCGAGAATTCGGACCCATGCCTCTGGTGCCACACGCCCGTGCCTCTGAAGAATTAACACGTGTGCACGCAGAGAATTCATACCCATGCCTACAGCAGCCCCACGTCTGTGCCTGTAGAGGCTTCACTCCCGTGCTTCTGGAGGTCGCACGGCCATGCCTCTGGACCGTGACTCTAGTGTTGCACACACGTGACTCCAGACACTGATCCCCCGTGCCTCTTCGTGCCTACAGGAGGCACATCCGTGTGCTGCCGGGCGCATCAAGCTACAAGGTTGTGCCACTGCCCTATGTACAACCGTGCCTCTCTAACTGAGTACTCGGACCCATGCCTCTGGTGCCACACGCCCGTGCCTATGAAGACTTCACACCTGTGCACGCAGAGGATTCATACCCATCCTTGCCTGTAGAGGCTTCACTCCCGTGCTTCTGGAGGTCGCACGGCCGGGCTTCTGGACCGTGAGTCTAGGTGCTGCACACACGTGACTCCAGACGCTGATCCCCCGTGCCACTTGGTGCCTACAGGAGCCACAGCCGTGTGCTGCCGGGCGCAGCAAGCTACAAGGTTGTGCCACTGCCCTATGTATAGCCGTGCCTCTCTAACTGAGTATTCGGATCCATGCCTCTGGTGCCACACGCCCGTGCCTCTGAAGACTTCACACATGTGCACGCAGAGGATTCATACCCATGCCTACAGCAGCCCCACGTCAGTGCCTGTAGAGGCTTCACTCCCGTGCTTCTGGAGGTCGCACGGCCATGCCTCTGGACCGTGACTCTAGGTGTTGCACACACGTGACTCCAGACGCTGATCCCCCGTGCCTCTTGGTGCCTATAGGAGCCACAGCCGTGTGCTGCCGGGCAAAGCAAGCTACAAGGCCGTGCCACTGCCCTATGTACAATCATGCCTCTCTAACTGAGTATTCGGACCCATGCCTCTGGTGCCACACGCCCGTGCCTCTGAAGACTTCACACCTGTGCACGCAGAGGATTCATACCCATGCCTACAGCAGCCCCACGTCCATGCCTGTAGAGGCTTCACTCCCATGCTTTTGGAGGTCGGACGGCCATGCCTCTGGACCATGACTCTAGGTGCTGCACACACGTGACTCCAGACGATGATCCCCCGTGCCTCTTGTTGCCTACAGGAGCCACAGCCGTGTGCTGCCGGGCGTAGCAATCTACAAGGCCGTGCCACTGCCCTATGTACAACCGAGCCTCTCTAATTGAGTATTCGGACCCATGCCTCTGGTGCCACACGTCCGTGCCTCTGAAGACTTCACACCTGTGCACGCAGAGGATTCATACCCATGCCTACAGCAGCCCCACATCCGTGCATGTAGAGACTTCACTCCCGTGATTCTGGAGGTCGCACGGCCATGCCTCTGGACCGTGACTCTAGGTGCTGCACACACGTGACTCCACAGGCTGATCCCCCGCGCCTCTTGGTGCCTACAGGAGCCACAGCCGTGTGCTGCCGGGCGCAGCAAGCTACAAGGCTGTGCCACTGCCCTATGTAGAACCGTGCCTCTCTAACTGAGTATTCGGACCCATGCCTCTGGTGCCACACGCCCGTGCCTCTGAAGACTTCACACCTGTGCACGCAGAGGATTCATACCCATGCCTACAGCAGCCCCACGCCCGTGCCTGTAGAGGCTTCACTCCCGTGCTTCTGGAGGTCGCACGGCCATGCCTCTGGACCGTGACTCTAGGTGCTGCACACACGTGACTCCAGACGCTGATCCCCCGTGCCTCTTGGTGCCTACAGTAGCCACAGCCGTGTACTGCCGGGCGCAGCAAGCTACAAGGTTGTGCCACTGCCCTATGTACAACCGTGTCTGTCTAACTGAGTATTCGGACCCATTCCTCCGGTGCCACACGCCCGTGCCTCTGAAGACTTCACACTTGTGCATGTAGAGGATTCATACGTGTAACATCCTCATTTTTTCTAGAGTTCAAATTTTCTTTTAAGCTAAGGGATGTTGCAACATAATCTTATATTATTGTATTTTGTTTTGGAGTTTGCTCAAATTAATACCAAGTTGTTTGGAATTAATTTGGCATATGTCAGGAGGAATTAATTTCCGTAATTACCAGAGTCATTTTATTCGTTCGTAGTATTTTATTAAGTTCTTCTTGTTTATTTTCTTACATGGATTTCTTGTGTTTTTTTTTTTGAAGACTTTTGAGTTGTCTTTTATTTTTGTTCCTATTGTAGCAATCCTAATAAAGGAAATCAATATTATATTATATTATATTGATTTTCTTTTCCTTCTCTCTCTTTTCAATTTTTTTCACTTTTCATTGATCCTTGAACCAATACGTGTATCCTAGCCTAGCCATGCTTGGCCTATTCCACATATGCACCAAAACTGGTCACTCACCTTCACCTATGTACAGAACCATCCCTTCTCTAGTTTTTTTATTCTTCTAATCTGTCCAGCCACGAAGCAACTAGGCTCAAGGCCCATCCCAGCAAGAGCAGCAGCGACGCGGCCCAGGGAGACAGCCAGCGAAGCGCCCTCTCCTTCCTTCCGCACGCCCGTGCACGTACCTGTACAGAGAAGAAAAACGTCCATGGCCTCCACCCTTTTCTCTTCATATCCCATCAATTCCTTTCCCGTTTCCATTTCCCATTAACACGAAAGTTAGAGCCCTTCCAGCGACGAGTCCATTCAGACTTATTGCTCCACTCATGCTGGACTTAATCTCCCGCAAGAAACTGACGAACTCAATGACTGTCAGTGGCATTCGTCCCTCGATCTCCCTCCACAGACCACCGTTTCCACATCCGTTTGCGTCACTAGATGCGCCAGGAGCTCCTCTATAAAAGCCCTCTCATTTGATCTGCCAATTCCTTTCATATCACTCGCAATCCTCCCCGCAACACAACCCCATCTTTGTTGTTTCTCATCTACCGTCACCTCAGGTGAGTACCCCGATCCAATTCCTTCCTGCAACAGAATACCCTCACCAAGGCCTACCTCCTAGACATCTTTTCCCGTCCGTTTGTTGTTGTTGGCAGCACGCACAACGACGCCATGCCACTGCCACCATTCGGGGCCAACGCCGCCGTCATCCGTGGACCGTCCATCGAGTCCATCCGCGTCACGGTGTTCTCATCACCAGGAGCATCACGCACCACCTCTTTGTCACCGGAGTTCGACGACCACGACGCGCGACGCCTGCGTCCGTCAACACCAACGATTACACGGTGATCCAAAACCAAGCCTAAACCTATAGGCCGATTTTGATGATGCTAGGAGCGAGAGTTGATTGTTTTATTTTCATTTGAATAGGTGTTGATTTGTGTTAATTTTTTATAGCAAGTGGATATGATGTTTTATGCAACGATAGCACACAAAATTGTTTGCATGTTAACTGGTCCATGTCCATAGCATGCTTATGGAGGGGCTCTGCATTGTAACATCCTGATTTTTTTTAGAGTTCAAATTTTCTTTTAAGCTAAGGGATGCTGCAACGTAGTCTTACATTATTGTATTTTGTTTTGGAGTTTGCTCCAATTAATACCAAGTTGTTTGAAATTAATTTGGCATATGTCAGGAGGAGTTAATTTCCGTAATTACCTGAGTCATTTTATTCGTTCGTAGTATTTTATTAAGTTCTTCTTGTTTATTTTCTTACATGGAATTCTTGGGGTTTTTTTTTGAAGACTTTTAGTTGTCTTTTATTTTTGTTCCTATTGTAGCAATCCTAGTAAAGGAAATCAATATTATATTATATTATATTGATTTTCTTTTCCTTCTCTCTCTTTTCATTTTTTTTCTCTTTTCATTGATCCTTGAACCAATACGTGTATCCTAGCCTAGCCATGCTTGGCCTATTCCACGTATGCACCAAAACTGGTCACTCACCTTCACGTATGTACAGAACCATCCCTTCTCTACCTTTTTTTTCATTCTTCTAATCTGTCCAGCCACCAAGCAACAAGGCCCAAGGCCCATCCCAGCGAGAGCAGCAGCTACGCGGCCCAGGGAGACAGCCAGCGAAGCGCCCTCTCCTTCCTTCCGCACGCCCGTGCACGTACCTGTACAGAGAAGAAAACGTCCATGGCCTCCACCCTTTTCTCTTCATATCCCATCAATTCCTTTGCCGTTTCCATTTTCCATTAACACGACAGTTAGAGCCCTTCCAATGACGAGTCCATTCAGACTTATTGCTCCACTCATGGTGGACTTAATCTCCCGCAAGAAACTGACGAACTCAGTGATTGTCAGTGGCATTCATCCCTCAATCTCCCTCCACACACCACCGTTTCCACATCCGTTCGCGTCACTAGATGCGCCAGGAGCTCCTCTATAAAAGCCCTCTCATTTTATCCTACAATTCCTTTCATATCACTCGCAATCCTCCCCGCAACACAACCCCATCTTTGCTGTTTCTCATCTACCGTCGCCTCAGGTGAGTACCCCGATCCAATTCCTTCCAGCAACAGAATACCCTCACCAAGGCCTACCTCCTAGACATCTTTTCCCGTCCGTTTGTTCTTGTTGGCCGCACGCACAACGGCGCCATGCCACTGCCACCATTCGGGGCCAACGCCGCCGTCATCCGTGGACCGTCCATCGAGTCCATCCGCGTCACGGTGTTCTCATCACCAGGAGCATCACGCACCACCTCTTCATCACCGGAGTTCGACGACCACGACGCGCGGCGCCTGCGTCCGTCAACACCAACGACTACTCGGTGACCCAAAACCAAGCCTAAACCTATAGGCCGATTTTGATTATGCTAGGAGCGAGTTGATTGTTTTATTTTCATTTGAGTAGGTGTTGATTTGTGTTAGTTTTTCTTTATAGCAAGTGGATATGATGTTTTATGCAACGATAGCACACAAAATTGTTTACATGTTAACTGGTCCATGTCCATAGCATGCTTAGGGTATGTCCTAATTTTTGTTACGATTCTAGAATTGTTTTGGAATTCCGTAGAATTATTTTCGTGCCGTTTGAAATAGTGATGCGTGATAATTCGGTTCGATATTTTTGTATTGTTCATAGACGCACTTTATGCATGCGTACATATATTGAGCTAATATTGCCATGCGTAGAAATATTCTTGTTTTAGTTTAATTCCGATCAGATTGTATAATTGTTGTTTAATTATTTTGATTGAGTCTAGGTTTTGTTGTGAGGCATAACATATGAATGATGTCATTTTTTTTTGTTACATAATTTGATCATGCCATGACTAGATTATTGTTGATCCTTTTATTACATTTGCATTTAGATTATTTTATTTAGATGCCACGTGAATTGTGCTTATAATGTTTTGGTACTATTTTAGCATCGTGTGTCGTATGATGTTGTAGCTTATCTAAGTTATATTATGAATTGGTTAGCTTGGTTGACTTTTTACGTTGCTTGTTGTCGAATGCAATAGTTGATGTTTTCAATCATTATAAATATTAAGATTTTGCCTAAATATTTATTTGTGGTTAAATATTTTGTTTCTCATGCCATGATAAGCCACGCCGTTCAAAGGCATAGGATAGATTATTATTCTTGGGTTCATGCCATGTCGTTAATTATTTATTTATTTTCCTTTAGTTAGCCCCAGGTGTATGTTGGCACTATTAGAGTTTAGTTGGCTAGACGATTTAGAACGTTAGATGTGGTGGCGAAGTTTTGTTTAGTCACGATAAACCTAAACCCAACCAATCCGTTGAATTCCCTCTACTCATCTTCCGTCGTCCTACCTCCTTTGAAATCTCCATATCCATCCAGATCTTTTTACCAATCCTTCCTATATTGTTATTTCTTTTGGATGTTATTTGAATTCTATTGCTGGTGTATTTATTATTGCTTCGCCGTTACTATGAGTAGGAGGTGACGGTACGGGAGAGGAGCACTACGAGGAAGAAGGAAACGGGGGACTCGACAACGAAGGCATGCCTCCTTCTTTGATCATACTTATCCTATGGTTTACAAAATTTGCATTGAGTTTTATGGTTGCAATATGCATGCTTTTTAATCTCGCAGTTAGCGTGTAGATTGACACATACCTTGATCCGCTTGTCGCCTATTCACTTGACACCTGAGTAGAAGTATATAGTATTCCGACAGAGTAGAAATGCTTAGCCATGCTTATCACCCTATAGGTGCTTTGTTGAATGACCTCTGAGTCATTAACAGTTGAAACTTATCGCTGAGCTAGGCCAGTTGGCCTTTTTGACCTTCTCTATCCTCTTCTACTCTGGGTGAAACTTACCATCTAAATACTGGCGCGGGCGACAGCTGAATCAAGGATTGAAGGAGTGATTGGCTGCCCTTCACAGGTTGAAGGGGGCAATCAGTCGTCCGTGCCGCATGAGGCCTAATAAGTCTTGGATTTGGAGATTGTGATAATAGTACAGCCACATGCTATATGGGCACTGGCTTGGTCAAGTAAGCTAGTCAGCCTTAGGTGTCGATTTCGCCGTACCGCAAATGGGGTAGCTGCCCTGCGGGGAGTATCCTCGGCACAGATGGGGGGACCGGTTTGAGGACGTACTCACAGTTCCGTGCGCCAGACCCGGTGGGCATGTCACATCTTTGGGGGGTCTAGTCCAAAGACCTCGTCACAATCTCCCTGCCGGTACACCAAATGGTGTACTATACCAGCGGCCACTGGTGGCATCAAGACAGGATTGTGTCGTGTGGGTAAAGTGTACGACCTCTGCAGAGTGTAAAACTATTCGAATAGCCGTGTCCACGGTCATGGACGACACATGAATCTTTCTTGACATACAGGACCTGTCTTGCTCATTCCCTCTTTGCCCCTATTCTTGGAACCTAAGAAAAGTGTGAGTTGATCGAGGATCCCCACTTTTATGAGAGTTATTCTGGAGATAAAACATGTTTTCATCTAAAACCGCTATTATCCAAGTACTATGTTATTTCAAACAAAATTAGCTTTTATGCAAATGAACCATACAGCCTTCCTTTGAAGCCACATGTAGCTATTAGGTCCTTCCCCGGGGAAGGCATGTTGAGTGCGTAATGTACTCATGGCAATACTTTTATTGAACAACAGAGATCAATGATGACGAGGGTGCCGACTACGACTATTATGATGATATTGAGGAGTGAGGTCACGTGGACTACATCGACTGCCTTTGGCTGAGATGGAGTCGCTACGCATTTTATTTTCCGCTGTGTTTCTGAATGTAATAAATGTCATGAGACATTTCGCTATGTATGCCTTGTGGCAAGAGTTATTAAACTTATACTTGTTTTAACGTTCTGCAATGATACCATTTCGCTGTGTTGTCAAGTTGATCCTGGATTGACAAGTTATACACAGGAGGGACTGGAAATTATTTCCGGGTTCCCACAGAAGTGGTATCAGAGCCGACGTCGACCTAGTAACGTGGCCTTAGTTAGAAATGGAAAGCCTTAGGATATATTCTGCAAATTGTTATTTTATAAATTTTCTAGTATTTCACTCCTATTTTCTCTTGTTAAAATTGTTTACTGATTCTCT
The DNA here is from genome assembly GCA_039707655.1 of Elymus sibiricus. NCBI lineage: Eukaryota > Viridiplantae > Streptophyta > Magnoliopsida > Poales > Poaceae > Elymus > Elymus sibiricus. Next base: position 388,818,329 of record CM077676.1, read on the forward strand.
TCTTATTCAAATATGTCGATCGAGATATCATCCTCACGCCGGATTGAGCAATTTGGCAACCTCGGTCGTCAGTTCTGGGACATGCTCACATGCTTGGGCTTCAACAAGGATCCATAGGTTTCCCGACACTCCTACCGCACGATCGGGGGCGAGGAACGTTTCAGAGTCAAGTTGGTGCTGTATCCGAGGATGGAAGAGACCAACGGTTACCGATTCACAGACGATGGAGAAGACTTCATGGATGCTGTTATTCGAGTTGTTCATCAGGCGAAGCATCAGATAGCCGGACTTCATCAGGACGAGCTGAAGCACACCCCATTTTGGAATTTCACTTTCCGTATCCGGGACGGAACGGTTTGGCAGAACTTGGTGTACATGGAGGAGGATGATCCCGCGATCATTCGTATGGCTTCACTTATCTATGGACTTGAGCAAAACCTTGTTATTACTACGAGTACGTTGGAGGAGAACCGTCAGCGCTTAGAGTTTTACCAAGAGCGTGTGGAGGCACTTGAGGAGAGGTTGGTGGAGGCGAACACTCCCTTAGCCGCTGCCCATGAAGCACGGGAGGCCGCTGAGGCAGTTGCGGAGCAGGGAATCATCGCGACGGACGCTATGCTTGCCATGGAGAATGGTGACCAGCAGGAGATGCCACCAGAGGACCCTACACCTCCCTCACGACAGAGGATTCACCCACGCATCAAGATTATGCGAACGAAGAAGAGCGTCCTAGCGAAGAAGCGTCGCCTGACACTTCGCGCCATCGCACCTTCAGCACCGCCCGCACTTCCAGCACCACCGACTCGCGAGGAGCAGCTCGAGGACACCCAAGAGGAGGAGACTGAGCCTGAGGAGAGGGTTCCTGCTACGCCAGAGGAGACCGCATCACCACTGTACGAGCTTCGCTTTGCACCGGCACCCACCCACCCGTATGATGGACCAGAGCAGCATGGATATCTTAGCGAGTAGATGGTCTATAGGAACCATGAGTGATATCTATGATGATGCGAGTGAACGTTAGTTATTTTCATGTGTGCTATGTCCATGGTAGACTATACCGATATATGTGGTATAGCTACTATGTTATCCAGTACTTGTGTGATCGAGTGTTTTAATTGGATTTTTATTTGGAGTTCAGTTGCTTATTTTATTTGTTCATTTTCTAGCATGTTGGGTTTATGGGTTAGATGTTTCCCTCTTTTCTATCCTAACACCAGGAGGCCAACAGGATGGATGCTAACCATGGAGGTCGTGGTCACGGAGCACGCGGACATGGTCGTGGTCGTGGACCCGGTTTTGAGGATCCCGTCTTTGAAGAAAACTTTGAGGAGGGACATGTCCATGATACCGACTCTGACTCTGAAGGAGAGGATGTGCCGCCACCACCGCCGCCACCCAATATGGCACATATGATGTTGATGCAAACCCAGATACTTCAGCAACTTGCAGCCAATGTGGCGAACCAGAATCAAGGTCATCCACCACAGTCAGGATTTGCTGAGTTCATGAGGGCAAAACCGCCAACTTTTGAGGGATCATCAAACCCACTTGATGCTGATGATTGGTTGAAGGACATCAGGAAGACACTCAACTTGGCCAATTGCGCTGTGGCTAATCGTGTTAAATTTGCGGCACACCAGCTCAAGGGTGTGGCTGCAGATTGGTGGGAGAATTATTGTGAAGCACATGAGGATGCACAAGCTATCACTTGGAATGAGTTTGCAGAAGCTTTCCGCACCGCGCACATTCCTGCGGGCATCATGGAGCTGAAGAGGGATGAGTTCTGAGCTCTTACCCAAGGAAAGATGACAGTGTCTGAATATCTGAGTCGTTTCACGCAGCTGGCACGTTATGGAAGAGCAGATATTACAACTGAAGCTAACAAGACTGCCAACTTTTTGAAGGGTCTGAACCCTGGGTTGAAGGACAGGCTGGTATCTCATGACTTTCCTACCTTTCAAATGCTAGTCAACAAGGCTATACTCCAGGAGAACTCTAGGAGGGAACTAGAGGAACACCGCAAGCGCAGAGCACCACAGAGTCACCATGGGGCAGGTAGCTCACGACAGAAGATTGGGCATCATCCTGGTTATCGTGCACCATATGTCAAGCCATCAAGGCCCAACAACACATTTCAACCCAATGCATATAAGACTCCACGAGCTGAAGTGGGAGGTAATCATGCTAATACAGCTGGAAAGGCATGCTTCAGTTGTGGACAAGAGGGTCATTTTGCTGTTGCATGTCCCAATAAGAACCCCGGTCCTACTCCAGTGAAGTTCAACTTGGGTTCTGTAGCTAAGACACCCATAGCAGGACGTGGTCGAGGCATTCTCAATACACCCAGGAGTGCACCTAATGCACTAGGACATGGCAGGGTCAACCATGTCACTATCGAGCAGGCTCAAGAGGCACCAGATGTTGTTCTTGGTATGTTCCCGATCAACTCATATTATGGTTCAGTACTTTTTGACACTGGAGCTTCTCATTCGTTCATTTCAAGGAGTTTTGCTGAAAAACATCATTTTCGAACTGAGGGTTTGAACTTGCAAATGGTAGTACAATCACCCGGGGGTATTTTAAGGACTGGGCAGAAGTGTCCTAAAGTGGTCATAGTTATAGAAGGAGTAGAGTTCCTAGCTAATCTTATCTTGATAGACTCCAAATGCTTGGATATTATTTTAGGAATGAATTGGTTAAGAAAACATAAGGCATTTGTAGATTGTGCTAGGACCTCTGTTACTCTAGCAAGCACTGAAGGGGCCATTGTGGAGTACCAAGCCAAGATCGCACCTCAACTCGAGGTTGATTCCATGCTAAACAAAGTGAAGGAATTAACTGTGGAGGATGTTCGAGTAGTGAAGGAATATCCAGATGTCTTCCCAGATGAATTGCCTGGATTGCTACCAGACCGTGAGATCGAGTTTGTCATTGAGTTAATACCGGGCACTGCTTCTATTGCAAAGAGACCTTATAAGATGACAGCGAATGAGTTAACTGAGTTGAAGAAGCAAATTCAAGAGCTAGAAGAGAAGGGTTACATTAGGCCGAGCACATCACCATGGGGCGCACCTATGCTATTTGTGAAAAAGAAGGATGGTAGCATGCGCATGTGTGTGGATTACCGAGCTCTGAACGCAGCAACTATTAAGAATAAGTATCCCTTGCCAAGGATTAATGACTTGTTTGAACAGTTGAAGGGAGCATGTGTGTTTTCCAAAATAGATCTCAGATCAGGATACCACCAGTTGAAGATTCGCCCACAAGATGTTCCAAAGACCACCTTTGTTACTCGATATGGTCTCTATGAGTTTTTGGTAATGTCATTTGGACTCACAAATGCACCAGCTTACTTCATGTATCTCATGAACAGTGTATTCATGGATTGCCTGGATAAGTTTGTTGTAGTGTTCATCGATGATGTTTTGATCTATTCTCGAAGTGAAGAAGAGCATGAGAAACACCTTTGAGTTGTTTTGGAGAGGCTAAGGGCTCATCAACTCTATGCCAAATTCAGTAAGTGCGAATTCTGGTTGAAACAAGTGGACTTTCTAGGACATGTCATCTCAGCCGAAGGAGTTGCCATGGATCCAACAAAAGTGGAAGCGGTACTCAGTTGGAAACAACCCAAGAATGTGTTAGAGATACGCAGTTTCCTTGGACTAGCCGGGTATTACCGTCGGTTCATAGAAGATTTTTCCCGAATAGCAAGGCCTATGACTCAGTTGTTAAAGAAGGATAAAAAGCTCGAGTGGTCAGAAGCTTGTGAAGTGAGTTTCCATGAACTCAAGAGGAGGTTGACAACTGGTCCAGTATTGGAATTGCCAGATATTCAACAAGATTTTGAGGTTTATTGTGATGCTTCTCTGCAAGGTTTGGGATGCGTGCTTATGCAACAAGAAAAGGTTAAAGCATATTCATCGAGACAGTTATGACCTCATGAGGTTAACTATCCCACACATGATTTGGAATTAGCTGTTGTAGTGCATGCCTTGAAAACTTGGAGACATTACCTTATTGGAAATCGGTGTGAGATATATTCAGATCATAAGAGTTTCAAGTACATTTTCACACAACCGGATCTGAATCTCAGGCAGAGAAGGTGGCTAGATTTGATCAAAGACTACAACCTTAGCATTAATTACCACCCAGGTAAAGCCAATGTCGTAGCTGATGCACTGAGCAGGAAAGTTTACGTTAACAATGTGATGATTCAAAAGGAAGCGCCAGAACTTTACGAGGAAATTCGAAAGATGAATCTATATGTGAGCCTTGCAGAAAATGGTGAAATGTTAGAGGTTAAGTTTACTCTCCAAGATCAAGTGCGAGAAGCGCAGAAAGACGACAAGGGCATTGAAGAGATTCGAGAGAAAATAAAATTGGGCGAAGCACTTGACTATAGAGAAGATGAGAATGGAAGTATATGGTTTCGAGACCGTTTGTTAGTGCCAGACCAAAAAGAGATCAAGTACACGATCATGAAGGGAGCGCATGAGTCAGCATACTCAATACACCTTGGAAGTACAAAGATGTATAATGATCTTTGGGGTAGTTTTTGGTGGTCTAGTATGAAGCGAGAAATCGCTGAGTATGTTTCACAGTGTGATGTATGTCGAAGGGTCAAGGCCGAGCATCAGAAGCCCGCAGGACTACTTCAACCACTTAAGGTTCCGGTGTGGAAATGGGAAGAGATTGGAATGGACTTTATCACGGGCCTTCCAAGGACATCTTCTGGATTTGATTCTATTTGGGTCATAGTGGACAGATTGACCAAGTCAACTCATTTCATACCAGTAAAGACTACCTATAGTGGAGAGAAGCTGGCAGAGTTATATATGGCAAGAATCATTTGCGCACATGGAGTTCCTAAGAGGATTGTGTCAGATAGAGGTACTCGGTTTACATCGAGATTCTGGAAGAAAATACACGAGGTTTTGGGAACTCAGTTAGATTTCAGTACAGCATACCACCCACAGACTGATGGACAGACCGAGCGGGTAAACCAAATTCTTGAAGACATGCTTCGAGCTTGTGCTTTGACTCATCAGCGTAGTTGGGATAAGAGTCTTCCTTATGCTGAGTTTTCTTATAACAATAGTTATCAAGCAAGTATAAAGATGGCTCCTTTTGAGGCTTTATATGGACAGAAGTGTCGTACACCTCTTAACTGGCATGAAGTAGGAGAAAACCAGGTGTTCGGTCCTGACACGTTGGAAGAGGCGGACAAGCAAGTGAAAATGATTCAAGAAAGGTTGAAGGCAGCTCAGTCCAGACAGAAGGCTTATTCAGATAAACGTCGCCATGACATATCATTCAAGATAGGAGATGATGTGCACCTGAAGGTATCTCCACTACGGGGAATGCGTCGTTTTGGAATCAAGGGTAAGCTAGCACCCAGATACATTGGTCCGTTTGGGATTACCGCTCGACGTGGAGAAGGTAGCCTAGTAGTTGGCACTCCCAGAGAAGTTGTCAAATGTGCACAATGTGTTCCATGTGTCACAGTTAAAGAAGTGTTTTAAGAAACCCGAGGAAGAGGTGCAGAAGACTGGACAACATAGAAGTCAAGGATGATTTGACATATAAAGAGTATCCTATTAAGATTCTTGATGAGCAGTTGCGAACAACTAGGAGAAAGGTGATCAAACTTTGCAAGGTGCAGTGGAGCAGTCACACCGAGAAGGAAGCAACTTGGGAGCGAGAAGATGACCTTAGGGAGGAGTTTCCAAATCTTTTCTCTTAGCTCTGAATCTCGGAGTCGAGATTCCTTGTAAGGGGGGTAGAGTTGTAACATCCTGATTTTTTCTAGAGTTCAAATTTTCTTTTAAGCTAAGGGATGTTGCAACGTAATCTTATATTATTGTATTTTGTTTTGGAGTTTGCTCAAATTAATACCAAGTTGTTTGGAATTAATTTGGCATATGTCAGGAGGAATTAATTTCCGTAATTACCTGAGTCATTTTATTCGTTCATAGTACTTTATTAAGTTCTTCTTGTTTATTTTCTTACATGGATTTCTTGGGTTTTTTTATGAAGACTTTTGAGTTGTCTTTTATTTTTGTTCCAATTGTAGCAATCCTAATAAAGGAAATCAATATTATATTGATTTTCTTTTCCTTCTCTCTCTTTTCATTTTTTTTCTCTTTTCATTGATCCTTGAAGCAATACGTGTATCCTAGCCTAGCCATGCTTGGCCTATTCCACGTATGCACCAAAACTGGTCACTCACCTTCACGTATGTACAGAACCATCCCTTCTCTACTTTTTTTTCATTCTTCTAATCTGTCCAGCCACCAAGCAACTAGGCTCAAGGCCCATCCCAGCGAGAGCAGCAGCGACGCGGCCCAGGGAGAACGCCCTCTCCTTCCTTCCGCACACCCGTGCACGTACCTGTACAGAGAAGAAAAACGTCCATGGCCTCCACCCTTTTCTCTTCATATCCCATCAATTCCTTTGCCGTTTCCATTTCCCATTAACACGAAAGTTAGAGCTCTTCCAACGACGAGTCCATTCAGGCTTATTGCTCCACTCATGGTGGACTTAATCTCCCGCAAGAAACTGACGAACTCAATGACTGTCAGTGGCATTCGTCCCTCAATCTCCCTCCACACACCACCGTTTCCACATCCGTTCGCGTCACTAGATGCGCCAGGAGCTCCTCTGTAAAAGACCTCTCATTTGATCCTCCAATTCCTTTCGTATCCCTCGCAATCCTCCCCGCAACACAACCTCATCTTTGCTGTTTCTCATCTACCGTCGCCTCAGGTGAGCATTCCAATCCAATTACTTCCAGCAACAGAATACCCTCACCAAGGCCTACCTCCTAGACATCTTTTCCCGTCCGTTTGTTATTGTTGGCCGCGCGCACAACGGCGCCATGCCACTGCCACCATTCGGGGCCAACACCGCCGTCATCCTTGGACCGTCCATCGAGTCCATTCGCGCCACGGTGTTCTCATCACCAGGAGCATCACGCACCACCTCTTCATCACCGGAGTTCGACGACCACGACGCGCGGCGCCTGCGTCCGTCAACACCAACGACTACTCGGTGACCCAAAACCAAGCCTAAACCTATAGGCCGATTTTGATGATGCTAGGAGCGAGTTGATTGTTTTATTTTCATTTGAGTAGGTGTTGATTTGTGTTAGTTTTTTTTATAGCAAGTGGATATGATGTTTTATGCAACGATAGCACACAAAATTGTTTGCATGTTATCTGGTCCATGTCCATAGCATGCTTAGGGTATGTCCTAATTTTTGTTACGATTCTAGAATTGTTTTAGAATTCCGTAGAATTATTTTCGTGCCTTTTGAAATAGTGATGCATGATAATTCGGTTCGATATTTTTGTATTGTTCATAGACGCACTTTATGCATGCGTACATATATTGAGCTAATATTGCCATGCGTAGAAATATTCTTGTTTTAGTTTAATTCCGATCAGATTGTATAATTGTTGTTTAATTATTTTGATTGAGTCTAGGTTTTGTTGTGAGGCATAACATATGAATGATGTCATTTTTTTTGTTACATAATTTTATCATGCCATGACTAGATTATTGTTGATCCTTTTATTACATATGCATTTAGATTATTTTATTTAGATGCCACGTGAATTGTGCTTATAATGTTTAGGTCCTATTTTAGCATCGTGTGTTGTATGATGTTGTCGAATGCAATAGTTGATGTTTTCAATCATTATAAATATTTAGATTTTGCCTAAATATTTATTTGTGGTTAAATATTTTGTTTCTCATGCCATGATAAGCCACGTCGTTCAAACGCATAGGATAGATTATTATTCTTGGGTTCATGCCATGTTGTTAATTATTTATTTATTTTCCTTTAGTTAGCCCGAGGTGTATGTTGGCACTATTAGAGTTTAGTTGGCTAGACGATTTAGAACGTTAGATGTGGTGGCGAAGTTTTGTTTAGTCACGATAAACCTAAACCCAACCAATCCGTTCAATTCCCTCTACTCATCTTCAGTCGTCCTACCTCCTTTGAAATATCAATATCCATCCAGATCTTTTTACCAATCCTTCCTATATTGTTATTTCTTTTGGATGTTATTTGAATTCTATTGCTGGTGTATTTATTATTGCTTCGCCGTTACTACGAGTAGGATGTGACGGTACGGGAGAGGAGCACTACGAGGAAGAAGGAAACGGGGGACTCGACAACGAAGGCATGCCTCCTTCTTTGATCATACTTATCCTATGGTTTACAAAATTTGCATTGAGTTTTATGGTTGCAATATGCATGCTTTTTAATCTCGCAGTTAGCGTGTAGATTGACACATACCTTGATCCGCTTGTCGCCTATTCACTTGACACCTGAGTAGAAGTATATAGTATTCCGACAGAGTAGAAATGCTTAGCCATGCTTATCACCCTATAGGTGCTTTGTTGTATGACCTCTGAGTCATTAACAGTTGAAACTTATCGCTGAGCTAGGCCAGTTGACCTTGTTGACCTTCTCTATCCTCTTATACTCTGGGTGAAACTTACCATCTAAATACTGGCGCGGGCGACAACTGAATCAAGGATTGAAGGAGCGATTGGCTGCCCTTCACAGGTTGAAGGGGGCAATCAGTCATCCGTGCCGCATGAGGCCTAATAAGTCTTGGATTTGAAGATTGTGATAATAGTACAGCCACATGCTATATGGGCACTGGCTTGGTCAAGTAAGCTAGTCAGCCTTAGGTGTCGATGTCGCCGTACCGCAGATGGGGTAGCTGCCCTGCGGGGAGTATCCTCGACACAGATGGGGGGACCGGTTTGAGGACGTACTCTCAGTTCCGTGCGCCAGACCCGGTGGGCATGTCACATCTTTGGGGGGTCTAGTCCAAAGACCTCGTCACAATTTCCCTGCCGGTACACCAAATGGTGTACTATACCAGCGGCCACTGGTGGCATCAAGACGGGATTGTGTCGTGTGGGTAAAGTGTACGACCTCTGCAGAGTGTAAAACTATTCGAATAGCCGTGTCCACGGTCATGGACGACACATGAATCTTTCTTGACATACATGACCTGTCTTGCTCATTCCCTCTTTGCCCCTATTCTTGGAACCTAAGAAGAGTGTGAGTTGATCGAGGATCCCCACTTTGATGAGAGTTATTCTGGAGATAAAACATGTTTTCATCTAAAACCGCTATTATCCAAGTACTATGTTATTTCAAACCAAATTAGTTTTTATGCAAATGAGCCATATAGCCTTCCTTTGAAGGCACATGTAGCTATTAGGTCCTTCCCCGGGGGAGGCATGTTGAGTACGTAATGTACTCATGGCAATACTTTTGTTGAACAACAGAGATCTATGATGACGAGGGCGCCGACTACGACTATTATGATGATACTGAGGAGTGAGGTCACGTGGACTACATCGACTGTCTGTGGCTGAGATGGAGTCGCTACGTATTTTATTTTCCGCTGTGTTTCTGAATGTAATAAATGTCATGAGACATTTCGCTATGTATGCCTTGTGGCAAGAGTTATTAAACTTATACTTGTTTTAACGTTCTGCAATGATACCATTTCGCTGTGTTGTCAAGTTGATCCTGGATAGACAAGTTATACACAGCAGCCCCACGTCCGTGCCTGTAGAGGCTTCACTCCCGTGCTTCTGGAGGTCGCACGGCCATGCCTCTGGACCGTGACTCTAGGTGCTGCACACACGTGACTCCAGACGCTGATCCCCCGTGCCTCTTGGTGCCTACAGGAGCCACAGCCGTGTGCTGCCGGGCGCAGCAAGCTACAAGGCCGTGCCACTGCCCTATGTACAACCATGCCTCTCTAACTGAGTATTCGGACCCATGCCTCTGGTGCCACTCGCCCGTGCCTCTGAAGACTTCACACCTGTGCACGCAGAGGATTCATACCCATGCCTACAGCAGCCCCACGTCCGTGCCTGTAGAGGCTTCACTCCCGTGCTTCTGGAGGTCGCACGGCCATGCCTCTGGACCGTGACTCTAGGTGCTGCACACACGTGACTCCAGACACTGATCCCCCGTGCCTCTTGGTGCCTACAGGAGCCACAGCCGTGTGCTGCCGGGCGCAGCAAGCTACAAGGCCGTGCCACTGCCCTATGTACAACCGTGCCTCTCTAACTGAGTATTCGGACCCATGCCTCTGGTGCCACTCGCCCGTGCCTCTGAAGACTTCACACGTGTGCACGCAGAGGATTCATACCCATGCCTACAGCAGCCCCACGTCCGTGCCTGTAGAGGCTTCACTCCCGTGCTTCTGGACGTCGCACGGCCATGCCTCGGGACCGTGACTCTAGGTGCTGCACACACGTGACTCCAGACGCTGATCCCCCCGTGCCTCTTGGTGCCTACATGAGCCACAGCCGTGTGCTGCCGGGCACAGCAAGCTACAAGGTTGTGCCACTACCCTATGTACAACCGTGCCTCTCTAACTGAGTATTCGGACCCATGCCTCTGGGGCCACACGCCCGTGCCTCTGAAGACTTCACACCTGTGCATGCAGAAGATTCATAAGCATGCCTACAGCAGCCCCACGTCCGTGCCTGTAGAGGCTTCACTCCCGTGCTTCTGGAGGTCGCACGGCCATGCCTCTGGACCGTCACTCTAGGTGCTGCACACACGTGACTCGAAACGCGGATCCCCCGTGCCTCTTGGTGCCTACAGGAGCCACGGCCATGTGCTGCCGGGCGCAGCAAGCTACAAGTCTGTGCCACTACCCTATGTACAACCTTGCCTCTCTAACTGAGTATTCGGACCCATGCCTCTGGTGCCACACGCCCGTGCCTCTGAAGACTTCACACCTGTGCACACAGAGGATTCATACCCATGCCTACAGCAGCCCCACGTCCATGCATTTAGAGGCTTCATTCCCATGCTTCCGGAGATTGCACGGCCATGCCTATGGACCGTGACTCTAGGTGTTGCACACACGTGACTCCAGACGCTGATCCCCCGTGCCTCTTGGTGCCTACAGGAGCCACAGCCGTGTGCTGCCGGGTGCAGCAAGCTACAAGGCTGTGGCACTGCCCTATATACAACCGTGCCTCTCTAACTGAGTATTCGGACCCATGCCTCCGGTGCCACACGCCCGTGCCTCTGAAGACTTCGCACCTGTGCACGTAGTGGATTCATACCCATGCCTACAGCAGCTCCACGTTCGTGCCTATAGAGGCTTCACTCCCGTGCTTCTGGAGGTTGCACGGCCATGCCTCTGGACCATGACTCTAGGTGCTGAACACACGTGACTCCAGACGCTGATCCCCCGTGCCTCTTGGTGCCTACAGGAGCCACAGCCTTGTGCTGCCGGGCGCAGCAAGCTACAAGGCCGTGCCACTGCCCTATGTACAACCGTGCCTCTCTAACTGAGTATTCGGACCCATGCCTCTGGTGCCACACGTCCGTGCCTCTAAAGACTTCACACCTGTGCACGCAGAGGATTCATACCCATGCCTACAGCAGCCCCACGCCCGTGCTTGTAGAGGCTTCACTCCCGTGCTTTTGGAGGTCGCACGACCATACCTCTGGACCGTGACTCTAGGTGTTGCACACACGTGACTCCAGACGCTGATACCCCGTGCCTCTTGGTGCCTACAGGAGCCACAGCCGTGTGCTGCCGGGCGCAGCAAGCTATGCCTTTGGTGCCACATGCTCTTGCCTCTAAAGACTTCACACCTATGCACGCAGAGAATTCAGACCCATGCCTACATTAGTCCCATGTCCGTGCCTGTAGAGGCTTGACTCCCGTGGTTCTGGAGGTCACACGGCCATGCCTCTAGACCATCACTCTAGGTGTTGCACACACGTGACTCCAGACGCTGATCCCCCGTGCCTCTTGGTGCCTACAGGAACCACAACCGTGTGCTGCTGGGCGCAACAAGCTACAAGGCTATGCTACTGCCCTATGTACAACCGTGCCTCTCTAACTGAGTATTCGGACCCATGCCTCTGGTGCTACACGCCCGTGGCTCTGAAGACTTCACACCTGTGCACAACGAGGATTCATACCCATACCTACTGCAGCCCCACGTCCGTGCCTGTAAAGGATTCACTCTCATTCTTCTGGAGGTCGCTCGGCCATGCCTCTGGACCGTCAATCTAGGTGCTACACACACGTGACTCCAGACGCTGATACCCCGTGCTTTTGGTGCCTAAAGGAGCCACAGCCGTGTGCTGCCGGGGGCAGTAAGCTACAAGGCTGTGCCACTGCCCTATGTACAACCGTGCCTCTCTAACTGAGTATTCGAACCCAAGCCTCTGGTGCCACACGCCCGTGCCTCTGAAGACTTCACACATGTGCACGCAGAGGATTCATACCCATGCCTACAGCAGCCCCACGTCTGTGCCTTTAGAGGCTTCACTCCCGTGTATCTGGAGGACGCACGGCCATGCCTCTGGACCGTGACTCTAGGTTCTGCACACACGTGACTACAGACACTGATCCCCCGTGCCTCTTGGTGCCTACAGGAGCCACAGCCGTGTGCTGCCGGGCGCAGCAAGCTACATGGCTGTGCCACTGCCCTATATAAACCGTGCCTCTCTAACTGAGTATTCGGACCCAAGCCTGTGGTGCTACACGCCCGTGCCTCTGAAGACTTCACACCTGTGCACCCAGAGGATTCATACCCATGCCTACAGCAGCACCACGTCCGTGCCTGTAGAGGCTTCACTCCCGTGCTTCTGGAGGTCGCACGACCATGCCTCTGGACCGTGACTCTAGGTGCTGCACACACGTGACTCCAGACGCTGATCCCCCGTGCCTCTTGGTGCCTATAGGAGCCACAACCGTGTGCTGCCGGGCGCATCAAGCTACAAGGTTGTGCCAGTGCCCTATGTACAACCGTGCCTCTCTAACTAAGTATTCGGACCCATGACTCTGGTGCCACACGCCCGTGCCTCTGAAGACTTCACACCTATGCACGCAGAGAATTCATACCCATGCCTACAGCAGCCCCACGTCCATGCCTGTAGAGGGTTCACTTCCGTGCTTCTGGAGGTCGCACGGCCATGCCTCTGGACCGTGACTCTAGGTGCTGCACACACGTGACTCCAGATGATGATCCCCCATACCTGTTGGTGCCACACGCCCGTGCCTCTGAAGATTTCACACCTGTACACGCAGAGGATTCATACCCATGCCTACAACAGCCCCACGTCCGTGCCTGTAGAGGCTTCACTTCTGTGTTTCTGGAGGTCACACGGCCATGCCTCTGGACCGTCACTCTACGTGCTGCACACACGTGGCTGTAGACGCTGATCCCTTGTGTCTCTTGGTGCCTACAGGAGCCACAGCCGTGTGCTGCTGGGCGCAGCAAGCTACAAGGTTGTGCTACTGCCCTATGTACAACCGTGCCTCTCTAACTGAGTATTCGGACCCATGCCTCTGGTGCCACACGCCCGTGCCTCTGAAGAACTCACACCTGTGCACGCAGAGGATTCATACCCATGCCTACAGCAGCCCCACGTCCGTGCCTGTAGAGGTTGAACTCCCGTGCTTCTGGAGGTCGCACGACCATGCCTCTGGACTGTCACTCTAGGTGTTGCACAAATGTGACTCCAGACGCTGATCCCCCGTGCCTCTTGGTGCCTACAGGAGCAACAGCCGTGTGCTGTCGGGCGCAGCAAGCTACCAGGTTGTGCCACAGCCCTATGTACAACCGTGCCTCTCTAACCGAGAATTCGGACCAATGCCTCTGGTGCCACACCACCGTGCCTCTGAAGTCTTCACACCTGTGCGTGGAGAGGATTCATAGCCATGCCTACAGCAGCCCCACGTCTGTGCCTGTAGAGGCTTCACTCCCGTGCTTATGGAGGTCGCACGACCATGCCTCTAGACTGTCACTCTAGGTGTGGCACACACGTGAACCCATACGGTGATCCCCCGTGCCTCTTGGTGCCTACAGGAGCCACAGCCGTGTGCTGCCGGGCGCAGCAAGCTACAAGGCTGTGCCACTACCCTATGTACAACCGTGCCTCTCTAACTGAGTTTTCGGACCCATGCCTCTGGTGCCACACGCCTGTGCCTCTGAAGACTTCACACCTGTGCACGCAGAGGATTCATACCCATGCCTACAGCAGCCCCACGTCTTTGCCTGTAGAGGTTTCACTCCCGTGTATCTGGAGGTCGCACGGCCATGCCTCTGGACCGTGACTCTAGGTGCTGCACACACGTGACTCCAGACGCTGATCCCCCGTGCCTCTTGGTGCCTATAGGAGCCACAGCCGTGTGCTGCCGGGCGCAGCAAGCTACATGGCTGTGCCACTGCCCTATATACACCGTGCCTCTCTAACTGAGTATTCGGACCCATGCCTGTGGTGCTACACGCCCGTGCCTCTGAAGACTTCACACCTGTGCACTCAGAGGATTCATACCCATGCCTACAGCAGCCCCACGTCCGTGCCTGTAGAGGCTTCACTCCCGTGCTTCTGGAGGTCGCACGGCCATGCCTCTGGACCGTGACTCTAGGTGATGCACACACGTGACTCCAGACGCTGATCCCCCGTGCCTCTTGGTGCCTATAGGAGCCACAACCGTGTGCTGCCGGGCGCAGCAAGCTACAAGGTTGTGCCACTGCCCTATGTACAACCGTGCCTCTCTAACTGAGTATTCGGACCCATGCCTCTGGTGCCACACGCCCGTGCCTCTGAAGACTTCACACCTATGCACGCAGAGGATTCATACCCATGCCTACAGCAGCCCCACATCCATGCCTATAGAGGGTTCACTTCCGTGCTTCTGGAGGTCGCACGGCCATGCCTCTGGACCGTGACTCTAGGTGCTGCACACACGTGACTCCAGACGATGATACCCCATACCTCTTGGTGCCTACATGAGCCACTGCCGTGTGCGGCCGGGCGCAGCAAGCTATGCCTTTGGTGCCACACGCCCGTGCCTCTGAAGACTTCACACCTGTGCACACAGAGGATTCATACCCATGCCTACAAGAGCCCCACGTCCGTGCCTGTAGAGGCTTCACTTCTGTGTTTCTGGAGGTCACACGGCCATGCATCTGGACCGTCACTCTACGTGTTGCACACACGTGGCTGTAGACGCTGATCCCCTGTGTCTCTTGATGCCTACAGGAGCCACAGCCGTGTGCTGCTGGGCGCAGCAAGCTACAAGGTTGTGCTACTGCCCTATGTACAACCGTGCCTCTCTAACTGAGTATTCGGACCCATGCCTCTGGTGCCACATGCCCGTGCCTCTGAAGACCTCACACCTGTGCACGCAGAGGATTCATACCCATGCCTACAGCAGCCCCACGTCCGTGCCTGTAGAGGTTTGACTCCCGTGCTTCTGGAGGTCGCACGACCATGCCTCTGGACCGTCACTCTAGGTGCTGCACACATGTGACTCCAGACGCTGATCCCCCGTGCCTCTTGGTGCCTACAGGAGCAACAGCCGTGTGCTGTCGGGCGCAGCAAGCTACCAGGCTATGCCATAGCCCTATGTACAACCGTGCCTCTCTAACCGAGAATTCGGACCAATGCCTCTGGTGCTACACCCCCGTGCCTCTGAAGTCATCACACCTGTGCATGGAGAGGATTCATACCCATGCCTACAGCAGCCCCACGTTCGTGCCTGTAGAGGCTTCACTCCCGTGCTTCTAGAGGTCGCACGGCCATGCCTCTAGACTGTCACTCTAGGTGTGGCACACACGTGAACCCATACGCTGATCCCCCTTGCCTCTTGGTACCTACAGGAGCCACAGCCGTGTGCTGCCGGGCGCAGCAAGCTACAAGGCTGTGCCACTACCCTATGTACAACCGTGCCTCTCTAACTAAGTATTCGGACCCATGCCTCTGGTGCCACACGCCCGTGCCTCTAAAGACTTCACACCTATGCACGCAGAGGATTCATACACATGCCTACAGCAGCCCCACGTTCGTGCTTGTAGAGGCTTCACTCCCGTGCTTTTGGAGGTCGCACGGCCATGCCTCTGGACCGTGACTCTAGGTGCTGCACACAAGTGACTCCAGACGCTGATCCCCCGTGCCTCTTGGTGCCTACAGGAGCCACAGCCGTGTGCTGCCGGGCACAGCAAGCTACAAGGCTGTGCCACTGCCCTATGTACAACCGTGCCTCTCTAACTGAGTATTCGGACCCATGCCTCTGGTGCTACACGCCCGTGCCTCTGAAGGATTCACACCTGTGCACTCAGAGGATTCATACCCATGCCTATAGCAGCCCCACGTCCGTGCCTGTAGAGGCTTTACTCCCGTGCTTCTGGAGGTCGCACGGCCATGCCTCTGGACCGTGACTCTAGGTGCTGCACACACGTGACTCCATACGCTGATCCCCCGTGCCTCTTGGTGCCTACTGGAGCCACAACCGTGTGCTGCCGGGCGCAGCAAGCTACAAGGTTGTGCCACTGCCCTATGTACAACCGTGCCATTCTAACTGAGTATTCGGACCCATGCCTCTGGTGCCACACGCCCGTGCCTCTGAAGACTTCACACCTGTGCACGCAGAGGATTCATACCCATGCCTACAGCAGCCCCACGTCCATGCCTGTAGAGGGTTCACTCCCGTGCTTTGGAGGTCGCACGATCATGCATCTTGACCATGACTCTAGGTGCTGCACACACGTGACTCGAGACGCTAATCCCCCGTGCCTCTTGGTACCTACAGGAGCCACAGCCTTGTGCTGCCGGGCGCAGCAAGCTATGCCTTTGGTGCCACACGCCCGTGCCTCTGAAGACTTCACACCTGTGCACGCAGAGGATTCATACCCATGCCTACAGTAGCACCACGTCCTTGCCTGTAGAGGCTTCACTCCCATGTCTCTGGAGGTCGCACGGCCATGCCTCTGGACCGTCACTCTAGGTGCTGCACACACGTGACTCCAGACACAGATCCCCCATGCCTCTTGGTGCCTACAGGAGCCACAGCCGTGTGCTGCCGGGCGCAGCAAGCTACAAGGCTGTGCCACTGCCCTATGTACAACCGTGCCTCTCTAACTGAGTATTCGGACCCATGCCTCTGGTGCCACACGCCCGTGCCTCAGAAGACTTAACACCTGTGCATGGAGAGAATTCATACCCATGCCTACAGCAGCCCCATGTCCATGCCTGTAGAGGCTTCACTCACGTGCTTCTGGTGGTCGCACGGCCATGCCTCTGGACCGTGACTCTAGGTATTGCACACACGTGACTCCAGACACTGATCCCCCGTGCCTCTTGGTGCCTACAGGAGCCACAGCCGTGTGCTGTCAAGCGCATCAAGCTACAAGGCTGTGCCACCGCCCTATGTACAACCGTGCCTCTCTAACTGAGTACTCGGACCCATGCCTCTGGTGCCACACGCCCGTGCCTATGAGGACTTCACACCTGTGCACGCAGAGGATTCATACACATGCCTACAGCAGCCCCATGTCCGTGCCTGTAGAGGCTTCACTCCCGTGCTTCTGGAGGTCACATGGCCATGCCTGTGGACCGTCACTCTAGGTGCTGCACACATGTGACTCCAGACGCTGATCCCCCGTGCCTCTTGGTGCCTACAGGAGCAACAGCCGTGTGCTGCCGGGCGCAGCATGCTACCTGTCCGTGCCATAGCCCTATGTACAACCGTGCCAATCTAACCGAGAATTCGGACCAATGCCTCTGGTGCCACACGCCCGTGCCTCTGAAATCTTCACACCTGTGCATGCAGAGGATTCATACCCATGCCTACAGCAGCCCCACGTCCGTGCCTGTAGAGGCTTCACTCCCGTCCTTCTGGAGGTCGCACGGCCATGCCTCTGGACCATCACTCTAGTTGGTGCACACACGTGAACCCACACGCTGATCCCCCGTGCCTCTTGGTGCCTACAGGAGCCACAGCCGTGTGCTGCCGGGCGCAGCAAGCTACAAGGCTGTGCCACTTGCCTATGTACAACCGTGCCTCTCTAACTGAGTATTCGGACCCATGCCTCTGGTGCCACACGCCCATGCCTATGAAGATTTCACACCAGTGCACGCAGAAGATTCATACACATGCCTACAGCAGCCCCACGTCCGTGCATGTAGAGGCTTCACTCCCGTGCTTCTGGTGGTCGCACGGCCATGCCTCTGGACCGTCACTCTAGGTGGTGCACATACGTGACTCTAGACGCTGATCCCCCGTGCCTCTTGGTGCCTACAGGAGCCACAGTCGTGTGCTGCCGGGCGCAGCAAGCTACAAGGCTGTGCCACCGCCCTATGTACAACCGTGCCTCTCTAACTGAGTATTCAGACCCATGCCTCTGGTGCCACACGCCCCTGCCTCTGAAGACTTCACACCTGTGCACGCAGATGATTCATACACATGCCTACAGCAGCCCCACATCCGTGCCTGTAGAGGCTTTACTCCCGTGCTTCTGGTGGTCGCACGGCCATGCCTCTGGACCGGTACTCTAGGTGCTGCACACACGTGACTCCAGACGCTAATCCCCCGTGCCTCTTGGTGCCTACAGGAGCCACAGTCGTGTGCTTGGGCGCAGCAAGCTACAAGGCTGTTCCAGTGCCCTATGTACAACCGTGCCTCTCTAACTGAGTATTCGGACCCATGCCTCCGGTGCCACACGCCCGTGCCTCTGAAGACTTCACACCTGTGCACGCAGAGGATTCATACCCATGCCTATAGCAGCCCCACGTCCGTGCCTGTAGTGGCTTCACTCCCGTGCTTCTAGAGGTCGCACGGCTATGCCTCTGGACTGTGACTCTAGGTGCTGCACACACGTGACTCCAGACGCTGATCCCCCGTGCCTCTTGATGCCTACACGAGCCACAGCCGTGTGCTGCCGGGAGCAGCAAGCTACAAGGCTGTGCCACTGCCCTATGTACAACTGTGCCTCTCTAACTGAGTATTCGGACCCATGCCTCTGGTGCCACATGCCCGTGGCTCTGAAGACTTCACACCTGTGCACGCTGAGTATTCATACCCATGCATATAGCAGCCCCATGTCCGTGCTTGTACAGGCTTGACTCCCGTGCGTCTGGAGGTCGCACGGCCATGCCTCTGGACCGTGACTCTAGGTGTTCCACATACGTGACTCCAGACGCTGATCCCCCGAGCCTCTTGGTGCCTACAGGAGCCACAGCCGTGTGCTGCCGGGCGCAGCAAGCGATGCCTTCGGTGCCACAATGGCCGTGCCTCTGAAGACTTCACACCTGTGCACGCAGAGGATTCATACCCATGCCTACAGCAGTCCCACATCTGTGCCTGTAGAGGCTTCACTCCCGTGCTTCTGGAGGTCGCACGGCCATGCCTCTGGACCGTCACTCTAGGTGCTGCACACACGTGACTCCAGACGCTGATCCCCCGTGCCTCTTGGTGCCTACAGGAGCCACAGCCGTGTGATGCCGGGCGTAGCAAGCTACAAGGTTGTGGCACTACCCTATGTACAACCGTGCCTCTCTAACTGAGTATTCGGACCCATGCCTCTGGTGCCACACGCCCGTGCCTCTGAAGACTTCACACCTGTGCACGCAGAGGATTCATAACCATGCCTACAGCAGCCCCACGTCCCTGCATGTAGAGGCTTCAATCGCGTGCTTATGGAGGTCGCACGGCCATGCCTCTGGACCGTCACTCTAGGTGCTGCACGCACGTGACTCCAGACGCTGATCCCCCGAGCTTTTGGTGCCTATAGGTGCCACAGCTATGTGCTGCCGGGGGCAGCAAGCTACAAGGCTGTGCCACTGCCCTATGTACAACCGTGCCTCTCTAACTGAGTATTCGGACCAATGCCTCTGGTGCCACACGCCCGTGCCTCTGAAGACTTCACACCTATGCACGCGGAGGATTCATACCCACGCCTACAGCAGCCCCACGTCCGTGCCTGTAGAGGCTTCACTCCCGTGCTTCTGGAGGTCGCACGGCCATGCGTCTGGACCGTGACTCTAGGTGTTGCACACACGTGACTCCAGACGCTGATCCCCCGTGCCTCTTGGTGCCTACAGGAGCCACAGCCGTGTGCTGCCGGGCGCAGCAAGCTACAAGGCCGTGCCACTGCCCTATGTACATCATGCCTCTCTAACTGAGTATTCGGACCCATGCCTCTGGTGCCACACGCCCGTGCCTCTGAAGACATCACACCTGTGCACGCAGAGGATTCATACCCATGCCTACAGCAGCCCCATGTCCGTGCATGTAGAGGCTTCACTCTCGTGCTTCTAGAGGTCGCACAGCCATGCCTCTGGACCGTCACTCTAGGTGCTGCACACACGTGACTCCAGACGTTGATCCCCCGTGCTTTTGGTGCCTACAGGAGCCACAACAGTGTGCTGCCGGGCGCAGCAAGCTACAAGGTTGTGCCACTGCACTATGTACAACCGTACCTCTCTAACTGAGAATTCGGACCAATGCCTCGCGTGCCACACGCCTTGCCTCTGAAGACTTCACACCTGTGCACGCAGAGGATTCATACCCATGCCTACAGCAGCCCCACGTACGTGCCTGTAGAGGCTTCACTCCCGTGCTTCTGGAGGTCGCACGGCCATGCGTCTGGACCGTGACTCTAGGTGCTGCACACACGTGACTCTAGACGCTGATCCCCCGTGCCTCTTGGTGCCTACAGGAGCCACAGCCGTGTGCTGCCGGGCGCAGCAAGATACAAGGCTTTGCCACTGCCCTATGTACAACCGTGCCTCTCTAACTGAGTTTTCAGACCCATGCCTCTGGTGCCACACGCCCGTGCCTCTGAAGACTTCACACCTGTGCATTCAGAGGATTCATACCCATACCTACAGCGGCCCCATGTCCGTGCCTGTAGAGGCTTCACTCCCGTGCTTCTGGAGGTCGCATGGCCATGCCTCTGGACCGTGACTCTAGGTGCTGCACACACGTGACTCCAGACGCTGATCCCCCGTGCCTCTTGGTGCCTACAGGAGCCACAGTCGTGTGCTACCGGGCGCAGCAAGCTATGCCTTTGGTGCCACACGCCAGTGCCTCTGAAGACTTCACACCTGTGCACGCAGAGGATTCATACCCATGCCTACAGCAGCCTCACGTTCGTGCCTGTAGAGGCTTCACTCCCGTGCTTCTAGAGGTCGCACGGCCATGCCTCTGGACCGTCACTCTAGGTGCTGCACACACGTGACTCCAGACGCTGATCCCCCATGCCTCTTGGTGCCTACAGGAGCCACAGCCGTGTGCTGCCGGGTGCAGAAGCTACAAGGCTTTGCCACTGCCCTATGTACAACCGTGCCTCTCTAACTGAGTATTCGGACCCATGCCTCTGGTGCCACACGCCCGTGCCTCTGAAGACTTCACACCTGTGCACGAAGACAATTCATACCCATGCCTACAGCAGCCCCACGTCCGTGCCTGTAGAGGCTTCACTCCCGTGCTTCTGGAGGTCGCACGGCCATGCCTTTGGACCGTGACTCTAGGTGCTGCACACACCTGACTCCAGACGCTGATCCCCCATGCCTCTTGGTGCCTACAGGAGCCACAGCCGTGTGCTGCCGGGCGCAGCAAGCTACAAGGCTGTGCCACTGCCCTATGTACAAACGTGCCTCTCTAACTAAGTATTCGGACCCATGCCTCTGGTGCAACACGCCCGTGGCTCTGAAGACTTCACACCTGTGCAAGCAGAGGATTCATACCCATGCCTACAGCAGCCCCACGTCCGTGCATGTAGAGGCTTCACTCCCGTGCTATGGGAGGTCGCACGGCCATGCCTCTGGACCGTCACTCTAGGTGCTGCACACACGTGACTCCAGACGCTGATCCCCCGTGCCTCTTGGTGCCTATAGGAGCCACAGTCGTGTGCTGCCAGGCGCAGCAAGCTACCAGGTTGTGCCACTGCCCTATGTACAACCGTGCCTCTCTAACTAAGAATTCGGACCAATGCCTCTGGTGCCACACGCCTGTGCCTCTGAAGACTTCACACCTGTGCACACAGAGCATTCATACCTATGCCTACAGCAGCCCCACGTCCGTGCCTGTAGAGTCTTCACTCCCGTGCTTCTGGAGGTCGCACGGCCATGCCTCTAGACCGTGACTCTAGGTGCTGCACACATGTTACTCTAGACGATAATCCCTCGTGCCTCTTGGTGCCTACAGGAGCCACAGCCGTGTGCTGCTGGGCGCAGCAAGCTATGCCTTTGGTACCACACGCCCGTGCCTCTGAAGAGTTCACACCTGTGCGCGCAGGGGATTCATACCCGTGCCTACAATAGCCCCACGTCTGTGCCTGTAGAGGCTTCACTTCTGTGTTTCTGGAGGTCACACGGCCATGCCTCTGGACCGTCACTCTACGTGCTGCACACACGTGGCTGTAGACGCTGATCCCCTGTGTCTCTTGGTGCCTACAGGAACCACAGCC
Source organism: Elymus sibiricus (assembly GCA_039707655.1). Taxonomy (NCBI): domain Eukaryota; kingdom Viridiplantae; phylum Streptophyta; class Magnoliopsida; order Poales; family Poaceae; genus Elymus; species Elymus sibiricus. The sequence continues at coordinate 388,840,607 of CM077676.1, forward strand.
GTGTGCTGCTGGGCGCAGCAAGCTACAAGGCTGTGCTACTGCCCTATGTACAACCGTGCCTCTCTAATTGAGTATTCGGACCCATGCCTCTGGTGCCACACGCCCGTGCCTGTAAAGACCTCACACCTGTGCACGCAGAGAATTCATACCCATGCCTACAACAGCCCCACGTCCGTGCCTGTAGAGGTTTCACTCCAATGCTTCTGGAGGTCGCACGACCATGCCTCTGGACCGTCACTCTAGGTTCTGCACACACGTGACTCCAGACGCTCATCCCCCAGGCCTCTTGGTGCCTACAGGAGCCACATCCATGTGCTGCCGGGCGCAGCAAGCTACAATGCTGTGCCACTGCCCTATGTACAACCGTGCCTCTCTAACTGAGTATTCAGACCCATGCCTCTGGTGCCACATGCCCGTGCCTCTGAAGACTTCACACCTGTGCACGCAGAGGATTCATACCCATGCCTACAACTGCCCCACGTCCGTGCCGATAGAGGTTTCACTCCCGTGCTTCTGGAGGTCGCACGGCCATGCTTCTGGATCGTCACTCTAGGTGCTGCACACACGTGACTCCAGACGCTGATTCCCCATGCCTCTTGGTGCCTACAGGAGCCACAGCCGTGTGCTGCCGGGCGCAGCAAGCTACAAGGCTGGTGCCACTGCCCTATGTACAACCGTGCCTCTCTAACTGAGTATTCGGACCCATGGCTCTGGTGCCACACGCCCGTGCCTCTGAAGACTTCACACCTGTGCACGCAGAGGATTCATACCCATGCCTACAGTAGCCCGATGTCTGTGGCTGTAGAGGCTTCACTCCCGTGCTTCTGGAAGTCGCACGGCCATGCCTCTAGACCGTAACTCTAGGTGTTGCACACACGTGACTCCAGACGCTGATCCCCCGTGCCTCTTGGTGCCTACAGGAGCCACAGCCTTGTGCTGCCGCGCGCTGCAAGCTACCAGGCTATGCCACTGCCCTATGTACAACCGTGCCTCTCTAACTGTGTATTCGGACCCATGCCTCTGGTGCCTGTGGAGGCTTCAGTCCCTTGCTTCTGGAGCTCGCATGCCCATGCCTCTGGAGAATCCAGACCATGCCTCACGTGCTTCGCGGATGACTAGGTGTTGCGCACCCGTGCCTCGAGATGCTTCTCGCCGGTGCCTATCATGTGCTTCTTTTTTTTAGTTGTGTCACTACACTAAAATCAAAAAATGCTAGCGTCCCACCGCAAACTGACTGTTTATTAGTAAGAAGCGAGCAAACAAAACAAGCACAGCAAGGCCGCATCAATCTTGATGCCCAAACGGACGGTGGAAGATTGGAGACGGTTCGATCATTTCCAACTCTCCCTCCCTCTACTACTCTCTTGCTACCCCTCTCCACCCAAAATCTCCAAACCTTCTCCACTCCCGCACGCTCTCCTCTTTCATTCTGCCCCCTCCTCCAAACCCACACACCAACCCAAATTCGAAATCGAGGTCGCCTCACCGGACAACCGCCACCGCGCTTGGCCAACCGCCGTCCACTTCGAGATACAGACCGTCAAAAGGTGCCCGCGACAGCACCAAAATCCCCTCCCGGCGGCGGCGACTGACGTCGACGACCTGCGCTCTCAAGACCGGCAGCGGAGATCGCAACAAAAAAGAGCAACGACAGAATCAGCCGATGGATGCGAGAAACCCCACACACGCAACCGAAGGTAACAATTCATCCACTTCATTCCAATCCACAAGGTCGCTCGTAGTGATTCCCCCCTTCCACGGACAAAAACCCTAGCCGGCGCAACAACTCTGTTATCGAATAGCCTGTTTCAACTTCCCTAACAAATAGGAATAGCGTGGACAAGAGTGAAATAGAAATGGTACTCCTCCCCGCGTAATTATCTTGGTCGGAGGATACTCCTTAAAACGTACCTGCCATCACTAACAAGGCCACCATTGTAGATTCAAACCCTGGGAGCATCCTAAGATATCAAACGTGATAATTACATGAGATTTTCCCTGCCCCTTGATTGTATCTGTTTCAAATTAAGTGCCTCTCGTATTAAAAACCGTGCTCCAGGAATAGGTGCACCTGTGCTTCTGTGGTGAAACAACCTGTGCCTCACTAACCATACATTTATTTTTCACGCGATGTATGTCCTCTTTTGCTTTTAGATAAAACTATGCTTCTAACACCTGGCCATTTTTAATGCAGCAATGACTGGTCTAAAGGAAAACAGGAAGCCTGAGGAAGAGCCTGCCATCCAGCAAGGTTCTGTCAAAGGTTTAAGCAAAGTGTCCACTGTCCATCTAACAAAAACTATATAGCGACATAAATAAGTTAATTGTCCTCGTTAACACAAGCATAAAAAATTATATTCGATTCTGCAATTAAAACTACCTGTTTGTTTTTTTATAAGTCTTGAAAACATTCAAAATGTTCACACAGTATCTAAATTTCTATTTCAAAAACATTTTATCTTATCCAGTAAATCTTCCACTCTGCTAAATAATATTCCTTCCATTATGGGATATCATTTCCAGTGTGTATTTTCCCTCTCAAAAAAGGCCTTCGCCCTAGCTTCACTAAACTTATTAGAAGTACATAGGACAGAATACATTCACTTGCCAAGCAGCACTACTCCTTATAGTTAATCCTAATTTCTATCCCTGATTGACTCAATCAGGAAAAGGACTAATTACCTTTTTTAAGCCAAGAAAAGGAAGGAAAAGGCTCTTTTATGACTTTCAGATTCTTTATGTATAATCCTGGAAGATATATTTTTAAAACTGTATCCCTTTTTTTTCGTGAACGAAACTAAATCCTTTTTTGTTACCTGATCATTATGCAGCACACGAAGACGGTGATATTGAAAAGACGTTGTCTGAAATTAATATTGAAATTGCAGAAAGAGACAGCGTCTCTCCTCACCCATCAGAAAAAAGCACGCAACAACAAAACATGCAGAGTGTAACACCCCAAAAATTTAACCATATTTTTATTAAATAAAATTTGGCCAGAAATAAAATTTTGATTTATATTGGGTCTTTTATTATTTGCGGAGTCTTTTCTGTTTTCTGTTTTCCAAAATTCTTCCCTCCATATAGAAATTTTGGTAAAATATTGTGGGCTTTGGTAGTTTTCTTAAATCATTTTAATTATATTTTAATAACAGCAGGAGTTATTTTCATAATAAAATTTTGCCCAAGATAATCTTTTTATAGCATTTTCAATTCTTTAATTGCCTCTGTTGCACTATAACTATTTTAAATAATTCTTGAAAAATTCCACAAAATTTATGAGGGGTCAAGTGATGCCTATAGATCACCTTTATGCAAAAAACCATCTTGGTGTTTTGAAAATTTTGAGTGAAACATCTTCTTCTCAAATCTGTTCCATTCTTGAGTTTTAACTGCAACCCCAATTTTTATTGCTCCAGAAATTCTGAAATTATTTCACCTTATAGTCCTTCCAACCAAACCCTTAAGTCCAGAAGATCATCACCAATTACCTCATTTTAGGCCACCAAATAAATCTTCCAATATTCTGTCGAGAACTGAATTCTAACAAACCTTGCATTAACAAGGTTCTCTTCCTGCCAAACAAACTCCACCATCTTCACTATCATCTAGGGAGACACCAATCTGCCAATTTTCACATCCAACAAAGTTTCCTAGCTAGCCTTAGCATTTCATCAAGCATACTGTGTGCATGACAGAAATCTTGCCTCTCTCTAGGCTGCACTAAACACTTGATCATCTGGCCAAAACATCATGTCCATTATTTCTAGAACCTCCAAGAGCATCACCCTACCAAATATTAGCTTAATTAGATCACTGTGGCCCACCCAGGCATTTTGTCGAGCAGCTCATGTGCATGCCCAGCGCGTGAGCAGAGTGCCCGGATTGCAGCCGTCGACGACCGAGCTGCTGTCGCGCCTTCGCTGCCTCCCCCTCTCTTCCTAGTCATTCGCTGGATCACCCTGTCCACCCTGAGCCTCGCCGACATCCTTCCTCGTCCCCTAGTGCCGCCCACCATCGACCTGCACCGGCCGCCGCTGTAGTTTCCTCGGGCACGGCACTGCCCGAGCCACCTGGCACGTTCTCAAGCTGCCAGGGCGCCCCTCGCTCAACCCCCAACCACCCGAGCTCATCCATCCCTCGCCGACCACGGCCACCGACCGCAACCACCTTTCTGGTGCCATCAATGGCCGTCCGCCGTCGTGCCTTCCTCTGGAAGCCACGGGCACGGCCACCCCGTGCTATATAAGCCGCCTCGAGCTCGCTGCACTCTCGACCACCCCTGCCTCTCCCTCGGTGAGTTTCCCCGAGCCGCAGAACGACCTAAAATGGTCGTCTACTCCATCTCCGGCAACTACGGCCGCCGTCGCCTCCTTGATGATTCCGGCGAAACCACAGCTCCCCTTCCTCCAATCTCTTCACCAATGGCTCCCTCCTGATCCCACAAATCCGTTCTAGTTCTCAATTTAGCTAAAGATAGCCCATGGGCAAAAGCCCTCTTTCGATTTCGCCGGAGTTCTTCGGGTGACCTCGTCGCCGGCAACTCCGCCCACACCGGCGACCAAGGAGGGTACCCACAGGAGCACCTCGACGCCCTGAGCAAGAAGATGGCCTCAGCTCCCCGAACAGCGTCGCCGTTCGTCGGCGAGCCTCGCCGGAGCGCCGCCTCTGTTCGGCCAAAGGAGAGGGCGTGCGCGGCGACGGGTCAAACCTGACCAGTGGGCCAGGCGGGCCCACTGTCAGTGACCCCAGGCCGCGCCGGTCGTCTGTAAGTGGAGACGGGTTCTCCTCGGAGCCGTTTTTGCGCGAGGGAAATGTATTCCTCGAGTACGTCTTCGACGTCAGCTGATTCCCCGCGCGGCCGAGCGGTTGGGTTCGGCCCAGTAGCGCCGGACGACTAAATCGCGCTCAGGTGCACTTCTGCCTCTTTCCTTTTTCATTTCCAGCAGATTTCAAATATTTCCACAGTGTCCTTGTCAAATCCAAATCTGATGATTCAAATTTCTGCATGCTCATAAAATCATGCTCTATTAGTCCAGCTAGGGTGAACATTTTTCCTATGCATAGTTTTGTTGGATCTATTAAATAAGTCCATTCCTTTATTTATTCCAGCTTAGAAAATCCCTAGAAAAACCATCTGGACTCCAAATGATTTGATTCTTTTTCTGAAATTCCTAATTTTTCATCTAGTTTATTTTAGTATTTATTTGAGAAATTTCCAAACAAATTTTTAATACTGTTTTGGCTTTATGTGGTAATTGCAATATTTTTGAAACTAGGAAATGGAGGGAAGATATTATTTTTAAAGTCTTGGAGTGCACCCAATCTTTCTGCATGCTCAAGGCAAGCATCTTGAACACTTGATATGGTGATTGCATGGTTAAATGTTTGCAAGAATAATTGAATCATGCATATGTCAAATTCAAATAAAATTTGCATGCACGTAGTGTTGACATGTTTCCTCGTACCGTGCAACGTGTGCTTGTCATGACTAACTTACAGGAGCAGGCATAAGAGAAATATCGTTACCGGCAGAAGGGTCATCACGTTGGAGCGTGATCATGCCTTGTTGGTTATGCATGTTGGGACATGCAAAGGCTGTGGCCCTATTCTGGTGTTACTGTTGAGAGAACACTTTATTGTGCTAACCACTGCAGGAAAAACTTAAACCTCCAGAGTCAACCGTAGATCGAGTCTTGTTCCGGTAACCCCCATACTTGATCCGTGCTGCCACATGTCCCTGGCACATGTAGGGTATGGTTCAGTAAGTTGTTAACCCCTTTCCTGCACACACCGTACAGAGAGGCCATAGTGAAAGATACCATTGGCCCATGGTAGGCATGTCACTTGGTCCGGGGGCATGGGTGTCTCCGGTTGTCGCCAGAGAGGGGTAGCACCCCTGTTTGCGTGCCGATATAAATATTGTGATCCCATGCTATTGCAGGCCGTTGAATGAGGCCTTCCCACTTAGAGTTTTACTTTATCATTGCCTTGGGTGATTCCTAGATTTGGTGTGTTAAGCTGGTGTGTGCTAGTTAGGTGTGTTTTCAACCCAGAGACCGTAATGGGAATTAGTCAACGTCTCGGTGCTGGCTAAAGAAATCCTATACTTGTGAGTAAAGAGTACACCCTCTGCAGAGTTATACCTATTCGAATAACCATGTCCGCGGTTAAGGACTACAGTCTGGGTTGGTCAAGTGTCGGTCTTAGTGTCGGTCTCCGGAGGAAATAATTAAATTGAGCATGAAATTATTTTGCAGAATGATTATTGCCACTATCGATATTATCATGAGTATTATTATTACTAAGCATATTATTGTGGACTAACCCGTTTCTCTTATTTTATTTCCTGAGTGTCTCAGGGGCTGGCTGGACTACCCCGGACACTCGGTTTTATTTCTTTTCAAGACCTCTCATGGCGTCGCTTGAGTTCTCGGGCGGTCCTGTCTCGCCCGATTCTCTTTTAGACACCCGTTTGGCATTCTCTTGGATAGTCGGGCTATCTTGTCTCGCTCGATTCTCCACTTTATATTTTCTTTTGGATTCTCGGGCGGTCCTGTCTCGCCCGGTTATCCACTTTTAATTTTCTTGGTTTGTCACTAACATTTTATTTACTCATACTTCTGCACATGCTAATATTTATCATGCCATAATTTAATTTCAGCCAACATATGCATCTCATTTAACCCATCATGATCATATGCATTCGGTATATCTTTTGTTCATTATGTTTGCGAGTACATTCCAACGTACTCACTGGCTTGTCCCTGGCTATTTAATTGGCCAGGTCAGGATCTCGACAAGGAGTATTACCACGACGTCCATGCGGAGCCTAGGAAAGCAGCCACACGGGATAGGAATTATCCTGGTCAGCCGTTCCTGTGGGAATGGAGCCCCATCGACGTTGGAGAACCACGAGTCGCTTCCGTCATCCTCACTAGAAATCATTGTTGTATCATTAGACCTTTATAGTCTTGTATCTAATTCTTGTAATTGCTTGGTAATCTGTAACAAGGACGTGTCCACAAGTAACAGTAATCCTGGGCTGGTGACGACACGTGGGGTTAATTTCTGGGATATCATGTCCCGGAAATCCGGCCCCGACAGCCTTGGTATCAGAGCCAGGCTGACCACTGGCTAATCTTATCCTAGCTTGGTCATTATCCCTAGGTTTCCACACCGTTCAAATCTTTCCTGTCCGTAGACAAGCCCATCTCATCCGATAAGCCTACACAGTGGTCAGTCGACATCTTTTGACAGTCGGTGCCCAACCTAACAGCCGGTCCATAGGCCGTGTGCCTGTGGCCGACACCTGAGTTGTCCCATCCACAAGCATGCGATGGAAGACTTTGCTGGCTTATAAAGGAAGACTTGCCCCAACTCAGCACATCACAGCCTCACTCTCAGTTCAATATCCAACCACTAAGATGCCTGGCCCCATCGTTCACAATGAGACCACCGCAGCCGAGCTTGAAGGCTTTGTAGCTGTCCTCACCAATCTCACCCGTCGTGCTTTCGGCATCGAAGAGCCGCCTGAGTATGTTGTGTACCAGGAGCACATGAGTGATGCCATCCACCACTTCTGGGCCACGGTGCACATCTACGGGAGGGGCACCGCATCGGAACGCCCCTACCGGTTCACCGGGAGGACGACCTCCGACGAGCCCCAAGCCATCCAACTTATAGCCTGAGAGGCTGTCGTTCAACTCCAGCATCTGTCGCGAGAGTTAACATCCACCCCTTCTACTACTACCCTAGCCGTGAAGGCTATGGTAGCCCGACCCAGGTTGCCAACGGAGACCATGAGTCGGATCCTGCACTGGTGCATCTGGTGCGCTACCTGAGAACGCAAGAGGCACTATTCGATCAGGTCACCCTTGATCTGATTGCGACCCGCGGGACGCTCGCTCTCCTGATCGCGGTGAGAAGTGAAGCTGCACCCGCCACCGACACCCCGATAGTGCTGCTTGGGAGGCCTGTTGAGCCCCCCAAGTTCCACCCCTGTTATCTACCCGGGCAGTGCCTTCGCCTCCCCCGGGGAACTCCGTCGTCTCTTGGAGACCCACTCCAATGGGACGGTGACCTCGACACCCCGCGAAGGGCACCACCGCTACCCCAGCCCTATAGCTCCCCATCCGACCCCGGTCAACTCCGACACCGAAGCACACGGAGAGGCCTCGACATCTACAAGACGCGCCCGGCTAGATGTTGATGAGGTGGACTGAGTCCACCAGTATTGTTGTAGAGCCTTAGTGGCCGTGTTACCCTGTATTTTCGTAATAGCGGTTGTATGGTGTAGTAAGTTTATAAACCACTTGTGTGCCAATGGTAGTATGCGTGCTCTGGCATAAATTGTTGACGTGTGGTGGCTGAGTAAATTCTGGACGTGACTACTGAACCCCCCCCCTAACCGACACGCACAGTAATACGTCACATTCCTTGTTGGGATCGAGGTCTGAGATTTTGACTCAGACAACCCTACGCCGGAGCCGATACACAAGTCGTACTAGCGTCGCTTCATGTTTCCTCACCCAGGCATTCTATAAGAGGCCATATCCGCAAACCACACCAGCCATCATCACCTTGAGCACTGCTTTTCCCCATCCACCCATCCATGTCTCACCCCGGAGTCTACCTGAGAACCCCCGATGCAAGCCCTGGTAGTTTTGTTAGGATTTTGTGGGATTTTACCCGCAATACCCTTGGTTCCATCCACCCACCCTAGTATGAGCTGTACAAGATGAGGATCACCTCTGATTGCTCGAAATACTGGGCAGTTGTGCACATTCCACCAGCGGATTTGAACCAAGGCCCTCCGTATGTTGTCTTCATCGGGAGATCCATGCCAACCTCAGGCATGGCCATCGAGGCTACTGCTTACGAAGCAGTTACCCGTCTTCGATTTGCGGTAACCTGTGCTAGTGCAAGGGAATACTGCTATTTCCCGAGCCGCGCAGCTTTCGGAGCAGAAGCTACGTTCCGCTATGAACGTATAGAGAGCGATCCAGCTCTGGTCTATCTCATTCAGTACGTGATGGCCCAGGAGCGTTTCACTCGGCAACTAATGGAGTATCTCCATTATCTTGCTATTCTGAATCCCCGGATCACCATTGGCGGACCACCTTTGCCAACTCAGGAGGGACGTGTTCTTCGCGTGCTTCCTCCACTTCCTCCACTCCCTCCGGAAGAAGAAGAATGTGCTCCAACAACCGGAACCCTTCCGCAAGACCCCGTAGATCTTACCTTCGAAACGTAGACGGTTATGAGCGTGGTTGCTGCTGCATCCATCACTTATTTTCGTGATGCGATCTTTGTGATCTATTTTAGGGCATATGTCATAAGTGCATTGCTATGTTTGCATTCTGCATAATATTGTTTGTTGTGATATGCATTTAATTTTTCCGCCCTTAACAGATCTCGAGGACGAGATTTTCTTAAGGGGGGTAGAGTTTGTAACACCCCAAAAAATTAACCATATTTTCATTAAATAAAATTTGGCCGAAAATAAAATTTTGATTTATATTGGGTCTTTTATTATTTTTGGAGTCTTTTCTGTTTTCTTATTTCCAAAATTCTTCCCTCCATATAGAAATTTTGCTAAAATATTGTGGGCTTTGGTAGTTTTCTTAAATCATTTTAATTATATTTTAATAACAGCAGGAGTTATTTTCATAATAAAATTTTGCCCAAGATAATCTTTTTATAGCATTTTCAATTCTTTAATTGCCTGTGTTGCACTATAACTATTTTAAATAATTCTTTAAAAATTCCACAAAATTTATGAGGGGTCAAGTGATGCCTATAGATCACCTTTATGCAAAAACCCATCTTGGTGTTTTGAAAATTTTGAGTGAAACATCCTCTTCTCAAATCTGTTCCATTCTTGAGTTTTAACTGCAACCCCAATTTTTATTGCTCCAAAAATTCTGAAATTATTTCACCTTATAGTCCTTCTAACCAAACCCTTAAGTCCAGAAGATCAGCTCCAATTACCTCATTTTAGCCCACCAAATAAATCTTCCAATATTCTGTCCAGAACTGAATTCTAACAAAACTTGCATTGACAAGGTTCTCTTCCTGGCAAACAAACTCCACCATCTTCACTATCATCTAGGGAGACACCAATCTGCCAATTTTCACATCCAACAAAGTTTCCTAGCTAGCCTTAGCATTTCATCAAGCATACTGCATGCATGACAGAAATCTTGCCCCTCTCTAGGCTGCACTGAACACTTGATCATCTGGCCAAAACATCATGTCCATCATTTCTAGAACCTCCAAGAGCTTCACCCTACCAAATATTAGCTTAATTAGATCACTGTGGCCCACCCAGGCATTTTGTCGAGCAGCTCATGTGCATGCCCAGCGCGTGAGCAGAGCGCCCGGATTGCAGTTGTCGACGCCCGAGCTGTTGTCGCGCCTCTGCTGCCTCCCCCTCTCTTCCTAGTCATTCACTGGATCACCCAGTCCACCCTGAGCCTCGCCGACATCCTTCCTCGTCCCCTAGCGCCGCCCACCACCGACCTGCACCGGCCGCCGCCGTAGTTTCCTCGGGCACGGCACTGCCCGAGCCACCTGGCACGTTCTCAAGCTGCCAGGGCGCCCCTCGCTCAACCCCCAACCACCCGAGCTCATCCATCCCTCGCCGACCACGGCCACCGACCGCAACCACCTTTCCGGTGCCATCAATGGCCGTCCGCCGTCGTGCCTTCCTCTGGAAGCCACGGGCACGGCCACCCCGTGCTATATAAGCCGCCTCGCGCTCGCTGCACTCTTGACCACCCCTGCCTCTCCCTCGGTGAGTTTCCCCGAGCCGCAGAACGACCTGGAACGGTCATCTACTCCATCTCCGGCAACTACGGCCGCCGTCGCCTCCTTGATGATTCCGGCGAAACCACAGCTCCCCCTCCTCCAATCTCTTCACCAATGGCTCCCTCCTGATCCCACAAATCCGTTCCAGTTCTCAATTTAGCTCAACATAGCCCATGGGCAAAAGCCCTCTTTCGATTCTGCCGGAGTTCTTCGGGTGACCTCGTCGCCGGCAACTCCGCCCACACCGGCGACCAAGGAGGGTATCCACAGGAGCACCTCGACGCCCTGAGCACGAAGATGGCCTCAGCTTCCCGAACGGCGTCGCCGTTCGCCGGCGAGCCTCGCCGGAGCGCCGCCTCTGTTCGGCCAGAGGAGAGGGAGAGCGCGGCGACTGGTCAGACCTGACCAGTGGGCCAGGCGGGCCCACTGTCAGTGACCCCAGGCCGCGCCGATTGTCTGTAAGTGGAGACAGGTTCTCCTCGGAGCCATTTCCGCACGAGGGAAACGTATTCCCCGAGTACGTCTTCGACGTCAGCTGATTCCCCGCGCGGCCGAGCGGTTGGGCTCGGCCCAGTAGCGCCAGACGACTAAATCGCGCTCAGGCGCACTTCTGCCTCTTTCCTTTTTCATTTCCAGCAGATTTCAAATATGTCCACAGTGTCCATTTCAAATCCAAATCTGATGATTCAAATTGCTGCATGCTCATAAAATCATGCTCTATTAGTCCAAGTAGGGTGAACATTTTTCCTATGCATAGTTTTGTAGGATCTATTAAATAAGTCCATTCCTTTATTTATTCCAGCTTAGAAAATCCCTAGAAAACCCATCTGGACTCCAAATGATTTGATTCTTTTTTTGAAATTCCTAATTTTTCATCTAGTTTATTTTAGTATTTATTTGAGAAATTTCCAAACAAATTTTTAATACTGTTTTGGCTTTATGTGGCAATTGCAATATTTTTGAAACTAGGAAATGGAGGGAAGATATTATTTTCAAAGTCTTGGAGTGCACCCAATCTTTCTGCATGCTCAAGGCAAGCATCTTGAACACTTCACATGGTGATTGCATGGTTAAATGTTTGCAAGAATAATTGAATCATGCATATGTCGAATTCAAATAAAATTTGCATGCATGTAGTGTTAACATGTTTCCTCGTACCGTGCAACGTGTGCTTGTCATGACTAACTTACAGGAACAGGCATAAGAGAAATACCGTTACCGGGAGAAGGGTGATCACGTTGGAGCGTGATCATGCATTGTTGGTTATGCATGTTGGGACATGCAAAGGCTGTGGCCCTATTTTGGTGTTACTGTTGAGAGAACACTTTATTGTGCTAACCACTGCAGGAAAAACTTAAACCTCCAGAGTTGACCGTAGATCGAGTCTTGTTCTGGTAACCCCCATACTTGATCCGTGCTGCCACATGTCCCTGGCACAGGTAGGGTATGGTTCAGTAAGTTGTTAACCCCTTTCCTGCACACACCACACAGAGAGGCCATAGTGAAAGATACCATTGGCCCATGGTAGGCATGTCACTTGGTCCGGGGGCATGGGTGTCTCCGGTTGTAGCCGGAGAGGGGTAGCACCCCTGTTTGCACGCCGATATAAATATTGTGATCCCATGCTATTGGAGGCTGTTGAATGAGGCCTTCCCACTTAGAGTTTTACTTTATCATTGCCTTGGGTGATTCCTGGCTTTGGTGAGTTAAGCTGGTGTGTGCTAGTTAGGTGTGTTTTCAACCCAAAGACCGTAATGGGAATTAGGCAGCGTCTCGGTGCTGGCTAAAGAAATCCTATACTTGTGGGTAAAGAGTACACCCTCTGCAGAGTTATACCTATTCGAATAGCCGTGTCCGCGGTTAAGGACTACAGTCTGGGTTGGTCAAGTGTCGGTCTCCGGAGGAAATAATTAAATTGACCATGAAATTATTTTGCAGAATGATTATTGCCACTATCGATATTATCATGAGTATTATTATTACTATGCATATTATTGTGGACTAACCCGTTTCTCTTATTTTATTTCCTGAGTGTCTCAGGGGCTGGCTGGACTACCCTGGACACTCGGTTTTATTTCTTTTCAAGACCTCTCATGGCGTCGCTTGAGTTCTTGGGCGGTCCTGTCTCGCCCGATTCTCTTTTAGAGACCCGTTTGGCATTTCTTTTCAAGACCTCTCGTGGCGTCGCTTGAGTTCTCGGGCGGTCCTGTCTCGCCCGATTCTCTCTTAGACACCCGTTTGGCATTTCTTTTCAAGACCTCTCGTGGCGTCGCTTGAGTTCTCGGGCGGTCCTGTCTCGCCCGATTCTCTTTTAGACACCCGTTTGGCATTTCTCTTGGATACTCGGGCGGTCTTGTCTCGCCCGATTCTCCACTTTAAATTTTCTTTTGGATTCTCGGGCAGTCCTGTCTCGCCCGGTTATCCACTTTTAACTTTCTTGGTTTGTCACTAACATTTTATTTACTCATACTTCTGCACATGCTAATATTTATCATGCAATAATTTAATTTCAGCCAACATATGCATCTCATTTAACCCATCATGATCATATGCATTCGGTATATCTTTTGTTCATTATGTTTGCGAGTACATTCCAGCGTACTCACTGGCTTGTCCCTGGCTATTTAATTGGCCTGGTCAGGATCTCGACAAGGAGTATTACCACGACGTCCATGCGGAGCCTAGGATAGCAGCCACGCGGGATAGGAATTATCCTGGTCAGTCGTTCCTGTGGGAATGGAGCCCCATCGACGTTGGAGAACCACGAGTCGCTTCCGTCATCCTCACTAGAAATCATTGTTGTATCATTAGACCTTTATGGTCTTGTATCCAATTCTTGTAATTGCTTGGTAATCTGTAACAAGGACGTGTCCACCAGTAACAGTAATCCTGGGCTGGTGACGACACGAGGGGTTAATTTCTGGGATATCATGTCCCGGAAATCCGGCCCCGACACAGAGCGAAGCACCTGCCATACCGTTGGTAACTTACAGCAGGCTGGGTAAGAGCAAACAGGTATCAACAAGCAAAATAAAGAGGCAATCAGATACCAAGTCTGTTGTTACTCTTGGAGCAAAAAGGCAAAAGCGAAAAGACAACACTCAACTCATCGTCGACAGTAGTACTTTGCCGCAACAGCCAAAGCCTCTAATGGTACTCCCGCCACCAGCACCATCAGCCACCAATAAACAAAGTGAAAGCAAGAAGGAAAACAAACGACGACAGGTGCAAGAACAGGATGATGCCAGCAAAGATTTAGAGCCTGGTGGTGCCGACAATGACACAGAACAAGACGACGATTTCAATCCTACAGACAGCAATGACGCCGAACAGCACAACAGTGATGCCGAAGAGGACGACAACGATGATGTAAAAACACATTTATCTACAAAGTTCTGTTGCCACTGTTCACCACTGAAAATCAAACGATCCTTTCTAACAGAGCACTTTTTTTCTGTAACAGCCAAAATCAAACCGGAAGCGCGCAAAGAAGACAATGACAAGCGGAAAAGAATTGGTAGCACCAACAGATGATGAAGGAGATGCAACAACCAATGAACACAAATGTAAAATCAAAGTCGGAGCATCATTCGTTCAAGTCAAGCAAGCATGGGAATTACTTAAAGACCGTCACCGACAAGATGTTAGGACGGCAGGATTTGGTAGCATAGAGCACTGCAAAATAACAGGCTCCATCTCCAGACCACTTGCAGCACACATCTACCAAAATTTGAACACGGACAACATGACAATAAGCTTCGGTGACGCTGATGAAGACAAGCAAATCAAGATTACCAAGGAAGGCATCCATAAGGTTTTTCAATACCCAAACGGCAAACAGAAGATAGCACCAAGGCCACAGACTTCCCCGAATTCAATGAAGGAACTGAGGTCAGACCTTGACTTTGAAACTGCAGATTTCTCAGCCGGAACACTACTTAAGAAGCTAGGAGAATTGGTCAAAATAGACACGCCAGAAGCAAACAGGAAAGCAGTTAAAATCTTTTTCCTCATTCTTTTCCACAAGGTTGTCTGTGGGACAACCTCTCCTATCTTCAGCAAACAAGAAATAATGGTCAAGGACATGAAATATGAAGATATGGCACATATGGATTTCTGCCAGGTCATCGTCGAAAGGATAAAGGCAGGAGCTATCCAATGGCAAAATCACACCATAGATCAGAAAATTAAGAACCAAAAGCACCTCAATGGTTTGGCGCAGGGACCAGTAATCTTGCACCTCGACTCCCTGCTGCTACCCAACACCAGAGAAATGAACAAAATTGCTATGAGATTGGACAAGACCTCACTACCACGAGCAAACTATCTCAAAGAGAACGACCTAGCAAAAATAGCTAGAGCAGACATGAAGAAGGATGGGAAAGCACGACCGGATGACTATGAATTTGGCAACATACAGGTATGGCTCTGTTGTCTATTAATTACTTGTACCTTGCAAAAACATATTCCCCATCCTAAAAAAAATCATTATACCAAAACAATGGCAGACATGGAAAGGAGCAGAAGAGAGGATCTTCTATACGAAAGAAAGAAACACGGAATCACCTCCATCTTCATTGTAACTCATAGCAGCACAGCATCAAAAACATCACGAGCACATGACCAAGCGGCTACCACCCCCACCCAAGGTCCAACATCAAGCAACGGGCAGCACCAGTGGAAGCAGGGAACTTCACACAACCACAAGCAAAGGATCAGAAGAAGGATTCGAAAGAATCAATGAAATGTTGGAAAGTGTGCTTAACGAAGCAGCACTATTACCCACAATAACTAGCAGGGCTAAACACCAATGCACTGATGGAGAGGAAAATTTCGATCAACAAGCCAGGGAATCACTGATCGAGCAAACAAAGTCTATGATGAAAGCTTTCAAACAACACAATCTCTTTCAGAACATGATTTCCAAGGCAAGAAAGATCAAAACAAATGAGGGGACCCTGAAGGTGGTAGAGCAAGTAGACGCAGGAGCCACGACTACACTAGTGGATGACAACCGCACAAAAGAAGTTGGAGCCACAACAGAAGCCGGACAAACGCGAAAAAGATAGACGGCAGAAGAAAACCAAGAGAAGAGAAGAACAAGGACAAGGACACAGAACGCGAGAATTAACAAGGCAGAGACAAAGGAGCAAAAACAGGTACAAAAGAAGCAGAAGGAGAAGCACATACCAACTAACACAACCTTCGAAGAACAACAAAGCCAAGGAAGAAAAGTAGCAGCACAAATAAAAGATGCAGAGCAAGAACAAGAAGAACAGGTAAATAATTACAATACACGATGTCGTCTGACTCTAAACCGCAGTTTTCATACTTGATCTAAAAAAAATTGTGTTTCATACTCTCAGACACATGACAACAACACAGCAGCCCAAGATGAATGCCAACAGCAGGATGATGTCAACAACACCAAGCACGAGGATGCAAGCAACAAATCAAGCAACCTCACGACAGATAATGCTCCCTCAACCATGACCCCAAAAGCAGTACAAGAGACGATCGGGATCGGAACCAGCAAACACGTAAGTATAAACTTCCATTTTTCTTTATAAACAGGATACGGCTCTGGGTTAACTGACAAACCTTAAACGAATTATAGACTCAGATGGACAACAATCAACCTAGCAGTCCTGCCAACGAAGCACAAGATGACCCACAATCGACTGTTAACATCACACAAGATAAACAAGAAGAAAACAACGAAGAGGAGGTAAACTTCCGCAACCCACTACGCCCCATACCGGAAACCATCATGAGCAGAGAAAATTGACCGCAAACTCATCATGTTCCATCTAAAGGTCTTACAAGCACACCAAAAACAAGAGGCGACCCGTGTCAAACCTGAATCCCACGATGAATCTCAGACGCATGAAAGCGACGCTGAACATGAAGTTGGTGTACAAGAGCTTTCCACTACCACAACATTGCAGATGACCAATGCACAGGAGAAAGCCTCGGACATCCAAATTGATTACAGACTAGAGACTGTTATACCTGACAGAGAAACAGAGAACGCAGACACGAATATCGCAACCACCGACACAAAGGTAAAATTCAACAACAACCTTTTCCAAAGGTTTATAAGGGAAGAACTAGCTAGTACACCCTGCCACAAGAAATATAAGAAATGAATCACCCTTTTCTCTTAACAGACGCACGAAACAAACGAGAACACTGATCTCAAAGAACAACAAGGAGCACAACCAGAGGAAGGCCAAAAAGAGAGACAAGTTGTCATTCCAATATTAGTCAGTGCTCCAACTAAAGAGCAACCTTCAGCTGACGAACACGAAGTAGAAGACATCCCACCAGCGTCAACGGCTGAAGAGGTGAAGTTATATAACCTATTTCAGTAACATAAAAATAATATTGTTACACAGAGACAAATGAAGTCCCTTCTTTATTTACAATTTTTCCTGAACAGAAAAAAGAAACAAACGAAAGCACTGGCATAGAAAGTCAACGCACAAAACAAGAGGACAGCAGGAAACAAGGAGAAGACATCTTTCCAGCAGTACACAGTCCTGCCACTGGAGAGAAAGGGGTCTTACAAAACCTGTTTCTATAACATATAAAAAAATAACTGCATAGGCAGAAATGCAGACCCACCTAATTACTTTTTGTGTTGGAACAGGGGCAAGAAACACAGGAAAGCACCAACGTTCAAGACCAACAAACACAACCAGAAGAGGGCAATGAACAAGGGGAACATGTTCTTCCAACGATACACAGCGATGCCACCAAAGACAAAGTCCCAAGACATTCACTCACCGAACAAGAAGTACAAGAGACGGCAGTAGCGACAACAACTGAAGAGGTAAAGTTACGAAAGCTGCTTGTATGAAATTACAAAATAGCTGCGCGCACACTCAAATGCACCACCACTTACCGACCTCTATGTTTGAACAGCCGCAATAGAAAAACGAGGACAATGGCGATGAACAGCAAAACAAAGAACAAGAGGACGCCCAAAAACCTCCACTCAACAAAGAACATGTGGAAGAGACGAGAGCGGCAACAACGACTAAAGAGGTGAAGTTGCATAAAATGATTCTATAAAATTTTAACTTAGCTTCCGCAAACACAACCACAAATCTCCATGAAACAATACCTCTCCACGTTCACATAGGTCAAAGACGCACTAGACGTTTCGCTATTTTCCTAGCGCATAGGTGATAAGTACAATCAAATTAAAGTTGTGAATTTATTTGTTTTTAACTATGCTTTTCCATGACAACGCAGAAACCTGAACAAGAAAAGGACACGCATGCAGGCAATGAAGCAAACCCTCAGAGTGTTCTGGAAAAACAAGGGGATGATATCTCAGAGAAAGAATCAGACACCATCCACGAAAACCCTGCACCGACGTACAAGGGTGATTGTCCTCTCAAAGAGGTTGTCACGACAAACACGACGGTGAACCAAGGCAACACTGAAAGACAAGACGGAAAAGTCCATCAGCAATGCACAGCGGACTCAAACAAGGATGAAGCAGAAACTGCACGGAAGGGTACTGATGAATCCACCTTCAAATGTACACCCCAAAAGGGACATCAACACATCCAACCACAAGTGGAAATAGAACAAGAAAGGAACGACAAAGGACAAGGCGTATCTTCTAGCAGCGAAACAGGCAAGAAAAAAGAAACTCGAGTACTATCTCACAATCTGTAACTTAAAACAAAACAACAAAAGGGCCAACACAAAATAAACTTAAGTACTATCTTCCCACTTGAAATTATTTACATTAAATTTAAAATCATCGTAGGCACAAAGGAGAAAGGGAGCAAAGATAGTGATCCCGTGAGCAGAGCCATCGAACACATGTACAACGCTCTATGCAGGACATGGACAAAGCAAGAAGGGTAAGTTCATGTAACTACCATACAACACATTCTTCCAATGTTTTTACCTGTAAACTGTGTAAACTAAAATACTTTTCTAAATATGCATTGCAGAGATAAGCTTTTCCTGACAACGAACAAGTTAGATGTCAATCTAGCTCATGTGGCCGAAAGCTTCAAAATCGGAAATCTAGTGAGCAGCGAAGCCATCGAGCCCATGCTAGTGATCTTGAGAAATGAACTCAAGGGCACAGGGCGAAAGATTCTATCATTAAACAACACTGTAAGTAAAGATCACGGCAACAATGAATACCAGTCTATCAATCGATCAACTTTGTCTACAAGTGAACTGACAAATTCCTTTTTGTGTACATATGACAAAACAAGCAGCACTCAATAAAGCGAGCCGATGACAATGATCCAATGTGCTTCAAAAATAAAGAACAACCACATATCAGAAATAAACTACTACCTGCCAGGATTAAAAGATTTTTCAATATAGAAGAAGGAGAAAAACTGCAAGATTATGACATGGTAAGCAGATCACCTGTTGCAGATACGAAAATCCAATAATGGCTCTACAGTTCTCTTTTATGTCCAACAAACCATGCCTAAATCTAAGAAGGATTGCAAATGGTTTCTTTTTATTTTGCCTCTTGCAGTTCTTTCTACTAGCTTCCATAGGCGGGTATAAGAAAGACGGAGATACGGTCACTACTTCACCATCACAATTAACATGAAAAAAGAGCGCTTCGAACTCCTTGACTCTCTAACTGCATTTCCCGGGACAGTACAATTCTTCAACACTGTAACAAGCAGAGTGAAGAAGATGTGGAAGCAAATAAGCACAGAGCTCCAGCTTTCACCAAGAAGTATCGACCATTTCAAAAACGTCAAAATGCAGGTGCCACTTCAGGGAGAGACGTAAATACTACGAACCTTTTTCTTTTCTGTTTCTTTCCTGCAACATTTTCTACTTCCATTCATAAATACAGGAAGTTAGGGCAGTTTAACCCAAACTGCCCCAACGTCTTATAACCAATCATTCTTCTACATGCAGAATGGACTGCGCATTCTATATGTACATGAACGTTAAGCACTACTCGCAAGATGGAACAACAGTGCTTTTGACAGAAGAACAAGTCCCAGAGTTGAGAAAAAAATTCTATATCAACTTATCAGCCAACACAGAGGCAATACAGTACTATCATTAATCAAATGTACAACAAGTTAGTATTTCTTAAAACAAATAAGTAATATTTTGCTCAAGTAATTTTCAGAAATAAAGCCTCAAAATTTTGTCAGCCTAATGGGTACTAATTAGAATTATTTTTATTTTAATTTTTTTGATTCTAACAGATATGCTGAAGCATCAACTCGATATCGGAGACACAGAAATGTAACGGACAAAATGTGACGTACTAGAAGAGTTTCCCCCAACTCACGAGCCCGAGGAAAAAACTATTGAGAGAACCACTCAAGAGCAAGAAGTTATTGATATATGCAGTGAAGAAGAAGAAGTTATGCATGTAAGCAACCCGGAAGTCATCAAAGAAACTTG